>JAEVFL010000005.1:0-2725921 GCA_021018615.1 Phlebopus sp. FC_14 | reverse complement strand
CTAACCTAACCCTAACCCTAACCTAACCCTAACCCTAACCTAACCCTAACCTAACCCTAACCTAACCCTAACCTAACCCTAACCTAACCCTAACCTAACCCTACTAACCTAACCCTAACCTAACCCTAACCCTAACCTAACCCTACTAGTATAATAGCTAGTTAGTAGTGTTAGATTAGTTAGAGTCTAACGTTTACGCGGATATCAAATCGTCCCCCCGGCCTTTAAGGTGCGTTTACTATTTTCCCTACAAGCTAGGCCCTGTCGTTCTGGTACCAATGTTACAGAAAAGGTACCGTTGCTTAGAACTCACCATCCCCTCCTTGTAGTAGACTCTGGTAAGTCTTTTTTAGTAGAACACAAGTTCGAAAACAAAGCTCTTTGGAATATCATATCCCGTGTCCCCGTTGTGGGTACAGTATTGCACTGCGCGAAAGGTTCGTAGCAGGTCCGTCTCTTTGGGCAATTCCAGTGTAGCCCCTGAAAAGGCTATTCCCCCTTGCATCCCTTGCCTGCGCTTCGGCGCGCTTGTGGGAGCCATGGTCTTGACTGTGGTATTCGAGGCCAGTGGAACGTGTATCGTACGCTGGGAATTGTTGTAGTAGCTTCGCGAACGGCTTAGGCTCTAGTAGCGCGGCCAACCCCTTTCCCTTACGCACTTTAGTGGTTCGCCTGGATAGAACTAAGTTGCTATGGGGTGCCCTTCTGATGGAAACCACTGCGTTCGCTAGTAACGTCTCTCATACTGTGCTCCGTGGGTCCAGTGATCCCTGTGACCAAATAACTACCTTAGCATATCGCCCTTTGCGGTAGGTACATATGTTTTTCGTTGTTACGGACTTACTAACCATGGTGTTTGGCAAGCATACCAACCCTAACGTTAACCTAACCCTAACGTATGTACTCAGGCTAATCCCTGAAACATTCACGTACTAATAATGTGAATAGCCTAACCCTAACCCTAACCCTAACCCCTAACCCTAACAGGTTAACCCTACCCAGACCCTAACCCTAACCAGGTTAACTTAGGATTTGTGGACGCCCCCCGGCTTACGTAATGCTAACACGTGACTCGGCAAGCCCCGGTGGCGTGGGAATTTGGGTGGGTCTAGAACTGACACAGCCACTCCTTTTTAGGACATGGTCTAGGCCTTCGGGCCGACACCCGGCACCGCCACTTCTTTAATAGGTAGGAGTTAATCTCCGCTAGGCTAATATTAGTACCCCACTCTAGCTCCCTCTGTAACGTTCTAGGCCTTCAGGTCCCCGTTTTCAAGAAGCAGAGCGTGTGATCGACTCCCACAGTCGTGTGAATGCGCCGCATCGTATGATTTCTTCCATCCAATGGCATTAATCTCTGGTTCTGTACAGTTCTTAGTCATCGAGGCCTGACGAGTCTATAAAGACGAAAGGTCCAGCGGAGGGAAACCTCCAACCTCGCCTCCCGACTTCTTTATCTGCAGTACGAGCCCTGCTCCTGCCTCGTCACCAGCGACGTTTATCAAGCCCCGCCCTTGTCGTAAGTCCATCAGTATTCTTACTCCCCTCCCCCTTCGGGGGAGGGTCGGTCCCTAACCCTAACCCTAACCCTAACCCCTAACCCTAACAGGTTAACCCTACCCGAACCCTAACCCTAACAAGGTTAACTTAGGATTTGTGGACGCCCCCCGGCTTACGTAATCGACACGTGCTTGGTGGCGTGGGAAATGGGTGGGTCTGGAACTGACACAGCCACTCCTTTTTAGGAAATGGTCTAGGCCTTGGTCTGGATTCGTCTGGGCTCGGGCCGATACCCGGTGCCGTCACTTCTTTAATAGGTAGGAGTTAATCTCCGCTAGGCTAATATTAGTACCCCACTCTAGCTCCCTCTGGAACGTTCTAGACTTCAAGGTCCCCGTTCATAAGAAGCTTCCGTGTGAACGACTCTCACGGTCGTGTGAATGCGCCGCATCGTATGATTTTTGTTATCCAATGGCATTAATCTCTGGTTCTGTACAGTTCTTAGTCATCGAGGCCTGACGAGTCTATAAAGACGAAAGGTCCCCGGGAACGAAAGTCCCCACCTCGCCTCCGACTTTTCTTTACACGGTTCGAGCTCTGCTCCCGTCTCGTCACCAGCGACCCCCTCTCCTCAGTGGTAAGCCCGTCGCCCGTTTTTACTCCCCTCCCCCTTCGGGGGAGGGTCGGACCCTAACTAGGTTAACCCTACCCCAACCCTAACCCTAACAAGGTTAACAGAGGATTTGTGGACGCCCCCCGGCTTACGTAATCTAAGGTGGCGTGGGAATTGGGTCGGGTCTAGAACTGACACAGCCACTCCTTTTTAGGAAGTGGTCTAGGCCTTGTCTGGATTCTTCTGGACTACGGGCCGATACCCGGTGCCGTCACTTCTTTAATAGGTAGGAGTTAATCTCCGCTAGGCTAATTTTAGTACTCCACTCTAGCTCCCTCTGGAACGTTCTCGACTTTAAGGTCCCCGTTTTAAGAAGCAACCGTGGAATCGACTCTCACGGTCGTGAGAATGCGCCGCATCGTACGATTTTTTCCATCCAATGGCATTAATCTCTGGTTCTGTACAGTTCTTTGTCATCGAGGCCTGACGAGTCTATAAAGACGAAAGGTCCGGGATCGAAAGGTCCCCATCTCGCCTCTTCAAAGTCTTCCCTCACAGTCGAGCCCCTGCTCCTGTCACCGTCACCAGCGACGCCCCCCGGCATTTATCAGTAAGCCCACACCATTTCACTCACCCTTTTGTGTGTGAGGTTCTTTCCTAACCCTCATTCGTGTTGCGTTATCCGTAGTCAGTATATATCATCATGTCCTTTAGTACTGCTGCGTTGCTTCGTGCTCTGTCCCCTGTTTCGCGGGCCCACTTCCATATGAACCAAAGCGGCATTGCCGACAATGGGGATTTGGATGCCGCGAAGCAGGAAGATGATCTCAACACCGCGCGGCACTTGGTGCTGCAAGGTGCTACTTCGGTAGATGAGGTCATTGCGTTAGTCCCTTCGGACTTCCGCCACGTCCTCGCGGAACCTCTTAAAGGGGTAGCATCGACGGCTACCAAGCTGCTCAATGCCCGCGCCACTCTTGCTAAGTGGGAGGCACACAAAACTGCCGGGACGTTTCCCTCCCACATCGTCATAAAACTGCCCGCAGTACAAACGACGCGTGGTTTTGCGGAGTCTGCAGAGGGCATTGCCAAGCGTAGTGCCTTCAAGCAGAAGCATGATGCCTATTTAGGTGCTTGCTTGAACGAGTCCATCGCCACCAAGGTCGATGAGATCAAGTTCCTCCAGAGGGCCCTCCTCCCGGAGACGTTGTTCCAGGAATTAAAACACCTGGTTATTCAACGCCATGCTGAAATAATGGCGGTCACGAAAGTGCCCTCCTTCAGCCTGGTGGACAACGAGGTCGAACTCACGGGTTGGACGGAAAACAAGGCGGCTGCAAAAGTGGGGACAGAAGTCCTCGTCGACCTTGTAGTCTACTGTCACCGCATCATTAGTATAGTTGAAGCGCGTGATGCAGTCGAGGCCTCGAAAAAGGCCAAGAAGGTGGCAGTAGCTAAGGCAGCTGACACAGAAATGGCGGACCTCACCAGGCCCGGGCCATCGATTCAATCGATGGTTGACAAAGCCGTTTCTGCTGCCGTCAAAAAGTCGGCCGGGCAGTCCCCCAAGAAAGGACCACGCACACGCTCGGTAAGCCTAACGTCCCCCCGGCATTTAGGTTATGCTAATTCCTTTGTCCCAGCAAACGAAGAAAGCATCGGCTCGGGTTCCATCCCCACCTCCCCCTCGCGTCCCTCCCCCTGCCAAAAAAGCAAGGGCAAAGGCAAAGAGCGCCTACAAAACCGAAAAGGTAAAGGAAGCGCAAGCCAAGGCCAAGAAGGCCAAAAAGGACAGCAAGGGCAAAGGCAAGGCGAAGGAGTGAGTTCGGTAAGTCCCCCCGGCACTTATCTCTTCCAAGGACGAAGTAACACTCTACCAGATAAAATTTTGTCAATGTCTTTTGACCGCGCCGTACACTGGGTTATACTACATACTCCATTAGATGTAGTAATGAATTCCCAATACATGTCTTCTGTTCATGTCTCTCCCGGTGTATCTTTGCCTAAGGAAATTGAATATCAACTTGCAATTGGTATGAAATATATGTTTCACCAACCGACAAACCGCAAACTTATTAATGAAGCTTGGTCGGATTTTGAACGTCGACTTCGTTGGCGTATCAAATTTGCATTTGAACAAATAGATGAAAATATCTATGACCCTGATTATGATGTGAGGCCTCCTTCTATTAAAGAACCTCCTCTATTACCGCTTTATATCGAACTCGGTATCAGAAGGGCGCGGCAGTATATCCGTAAGTCCGCCTTAGCTGTCCCTGAAGACCCCCCTAAAGACGTCACTTTACACAAAACGCTCGGTCCTAGGGTGCGTGAGATTCGAGACTTCCTCGTTAGTAACCAATATGTTCTAACTCACACGGATAAGAACTTGGGAATAGCGGTGTCAGAGCGTACCTGGCTTATAGATAATACTAACGCTGCGTTGAGCAATACTCTAGAATACAAACGTCTAAGTAAAGCCACGGTTAAACGTATGCTAGATAAGAAATGTAATCAAATGGAACTTCTTGCCTTACAAGCGGAAAAGTACATTGATGCTACGGATGGGACAGTGTCGGCGTATTTCCGATCTAAGATTACTCCCCCCGGCACAGAGCACTCGGTTCCTGGGTTTTATGGCATTCCCAAAATACACAAAATGCCGGTCAAATTTAGACCAATCATCCCTTGTCACTCTGCAATCCAAAATCCGGCAGCCAAGTACATTTCTAAAAAACTCAAGCCTATTATTAAGGCATCGCCTACCGTTATTATCGGGTCCAAGGACTTGGCGATTAAATTGAGTAAGCTCAAGATAGATACCACACGATCTTGGTATATCGTGACGGGTGACGTTGTCGCTTTTTATCCTAACATTAATCTCGAATTATGCCTCCGCTACGTATATGAGGCCTACCTGAAATGGTACTGGGCGGGAATATATGAGGATGACTCTCAGCCTGATGAGGAAATTGCTTGCAAATCCTTTTTCAAAACAGCGCTGGAAGTAGGTAATACTGAGCTTATCACACAATTCAACGGTACTTTTTACCAACAGCTTCGTGGCCTTGCCATGGGCGTCGCCGACAGCCCCGATTTAGCTAATCTTTACGGGGTGGCTCATGAAATAGACGCTGATGTAATGAATGACCCTAAAATAGCTTTTTATGGTCGCTACATCGATGATTGTTTCGCCTTAGTTTATGCCGAATCGGAAGAATCGGCTAAACATTATATGGAGAACAAAATTAAATTCGACAGCTGTGTGATTGAATGGGACGCTAGCAGCCTTCGGGCACCATTTCTTGACATGATGCTTTACAAGGATCGTGAGAACCGATTACAGCACATGCCTTATCGGAAAGCTAAGTCCCACCAAGAAAGAATTCCATGGATATCTGCCCATCCTTACGACGTTAAGAGAGGAACGTTTATTGGGGAGATGTCAAGGTTAGCCTCGTTAAGTAGTCTACAGGAACACTACGAAACGTCGGTACGCGAATTGATAGCGCTGTATCTTCGACGGGGTTACCCTTCTGAGCACGTATATCAGTGGGTTAAGAGCTATGCTCGAGTACGTTGGGATAACCGGCTTACTATTTACAAAAAAGAGCACGAAACCGTACTTGCCCTCAAAACTGAATACAACCTCGCTTGGAACTATTTCAATGCTAAGGAATTAGCTGACACGATGCTAGGATACTGGCGTGAATGGCTTAATAGAGCCGACGCCGGAAGATACTCTGCTGAGTTTCCGCGTGAGCCTCAGGACTATATACATGGAATAAGTAAGTTACCTTACGGACGCTATGTTGAGGTCCGGTCACCGTCTGGGTCAAACCAGGCTGTGGCTGACTTACGTACAATAGGTATCCTCGACTCACGAATGTTGGTTAGTAAAAAACGTACTAAACAATTATTTGATTTTTCAAGTCTTTGGAAAAAGGTCGTGTTAGAACAGTTAGAGTCTAAAGTTCACGAGGATGCTATTCGTCCCTCGATCCCTGAAAAGGTGCGTGAACCCACCCTTCCCTACGGTTCTGGACCGGAAGCACTTGGTACCAATGATACAGAAAAGGTACCTTCGCTTAGTGCAACCCCTAACTCCCCCGTAGTAGACTCTCTTAATACCCTTCAACGGACCGAAAGGCCTGAAGAAGGTGATTTGGAATATACGTTCCCTGCTTTTCCACAAGAGTGGCTGTAGTATTGCACTGCAGATATCTCGGATAGCAGGCCAGCCCCTGTGGTAATTCCAGTGTAGCCCCTGAAAAGGCTATTCCTTGATCCATCCCTTGCCTGCGCTTCGGCGCGCTTGTGGGAGCCATGGTTTTGACTGTGGTACTCGAGGCCAGTGGTACATGTATCGTACGCTGGGACTTGTTGTAGTAGCTTCGTGAACGGCTTAGGCTCTAGTAACGCGGCCAACCCCTGTCCCTTACGCACTTTAGTAGTACGCCTGGATAGAGCTAAGTTGGTGACGGTACCACCTGGTTGGAACCACTGTCCCTGTGACTGTCTCTCATACTCAGTCCAGTGGGATTGTGGGGAACCCCTCCAAATAACTGCCTTAGCAAAACGCCCTTTGCGGTAGGTACTCCGTTAATCGTGGTTACGGACTTACTAATCATGGTGATTGGCAAGCTGACCAACCCTAACATTAACCTAACCCTAACGTGAGTACGCTAGTTAATCCTAGTAACATTCTCGTACTAAAAGAATTAACAGCCTAACCCTAACCCTAACCCTAACCCCTAACCCTAACTAGGTTAACCCTACCCCAACCCTAACCCTAACAAGGTTAACAGAGGATTTGTGGACGCCCCCCGGCTTACGTAATCTAAGGTGGCGTGGGAATTGGGTCGGGTCTAGAACTGACACAGCCACTCCTTTTTAGGAAGTGGTCTAGGCCTTGTCTGGATTCTTCTGGACTACGGGCCGATACCCGGTGCCGTCACTTCTTTAATAGGTAGGAGTTAATCTCCGCTAGGCTAATTTTAGTACTCCACTCTAGCTCCCTCTGGAACGTTCTCGACTTTAAGGTCCCCGTTTTTAAGAAGCAACCGTGGAATCGACTCTCACGGTCGTGAGAATGCGCCGCATCGTACGATTTTTTCCATCCAATGGCATTAATCTCTGGTTCTGTACAGTTCTTTGTCATCGAGGCCTGACGAGTCTATAAAGACGAAAGGTCCGGGATCGAAAGGTCCCCATCTCGCCTCTTCAAAGTCTTCCCTCACAGTCGAGCCCCTGCTCCTGTCACCGTCACCAGCGACGCCCCCCGGCATTTATCAGTAAGCCCACACCATTTCACTCACCCTTTTGTGTGTGAGGTTCTTTCCTAACCCCTAACCCTAACAGGTTAACCCTACCCCAACCCTAACCCTAACAAGGTTAACAAAGGATTTGTGGACGCCCCCCGGCTTACGTAATCGACACGTGCTTGGTGGCGTGGGAAATGGGTGGGTCTAGAACTGACACAGCCACTCCTTTTTAGGAAATGGTCTAGGCCTTGGTCTGGATTCGTCTGGGCTCGGGCCGATACCCGGTGCCGTCATTTCTTTAATAGGTAGGAGTTAATCTCCGCTAGGCTAATATTAGTACCCCACTCTAGCTCCCTCTGGAACGTTCTAGACTTCAAGGTCCCCGTTCATAAGAAGCTTCCGTGTGAACGACTCTCACGGTCGTGTGAATGCACCGCATCGTATGATTTTTGTTATCCAATGGCATTAATCTCTGGTTCTGTACAGTTCTTAGTCATCGAGGCCTGACGAGTCTATAAAGACGAAAGGTCCCCGGGAACGAAAGTCCCCACCTCGCCTCAAGACTTTTTTTACGGTTCGAGCTCTGCTCCCGTCTCGTCACCAGCGACCCCTCTCACTAGTGGTAAGCCCGTCGCCAGTATTGCTCCCCTCCCCCTTCGGGGGAGGGTCGGTCCCTAACCCTAACCTAACCCTAACCCTAACCTAACCCTAACCTAACCCTAACCCTAAAACACGCTCGGTAAGTCTCTATGTCCCCCCGGCATTTAGATTACGCTAACTACTTTGCCCCAGCAAACGAAAAAGCGTCGGCTTGAAACACCTCCCCCCTACGTCCCTCCCCCAGCCAAGAAGGCCAGGGCGAAAGCCAAGTCCGCCTATGCGACCCCAGCGGTCAAGGCGGCTAACGCTGCAGCCAAAAAGGCGAAAAAGGACAAAGGTAAAGGCAAAGCACGAGAGTGACGGTAAGTCCCCCCGGTACATTACCTAGTGAAAAGACACTAACAAATCACTCTGATTAACAGACTTTATCTCTGTTCTTCTTGTTCTTGACTCCATCGTGCGCGACTGACTGGGTTGTACAATACTTACCGTAGTATTGTTTTGTATTCCCAATGCAAGATTGCTTCTTGCGTCCTTCCCCTCAGTCTTCGTCCTAATAAGTTTTTCTTAATCGTGTGATAAGTCTCGTCTTGTCAGCGAGCGACAAAACCAACAAGTCTTGATAATAAAAATACTTTTATTAGACTTAGTCGTACTCTTAAGTTTAAGTATTAACTTAACATATCCTATTATTAGTTAACGTAGTTAACCTTTAATCAATTCATATTGATTTAACTCGTTAAACTGCTAGATTCTAGCTTGGTTCTATTAAGGCGTGGCTGTATTCGTAAGTCCACCTCGTGTCCCCAACGACCACCCTTACGATGTCACTTTCTTTCTGAAACGCTCGGTCATAGGGTCTAAACTAGAGTCTTGGTTACTTTAATAGATTGTAACCTGTTCGACCTCCCTTGGGAATGCAGTGTCAGAGCGTACCACGATAATAGGATATTTATTTACGTTGAGTCTACATGATTGAGGAAAATGGAGTACTCCTTGTAGCCATGGTTAAACGTATCTTACTTTATAATACCGTCCTTGGAAAACGTCATCTTCGGATAACAAAGTACATCGATATAATTGCAGGTCCTTTAATTGACTCATTCCGGTTTAAATTAAACTGAGTCATGACGCCCCCCGGCATTAAGGATTATTATCTTGGGTATTATTTCCTACTTTAAAATCCTGTATGGAAACCTTAGTGATCATTCACAACGGATACCTTAGGTGAATTTATAAGCATTTTTACGCTCTTCTGGACTTCTTTTTTTTCTGGGTTGATCTCCTTGAGCTCCACTTGCCTTCGTTATTTAATAACGTCCCCCCGGCAATTTTGTGGTTTGCCTCTATAAATTCGTCACTTTAGACTTTGTCTCCCATTACTTATTTTAATGGGATTATTAGTATACATGTACACTAATTGTTCGCCTGCAAGGAAATCGCAGCCTACTACTGTGTGTCTTGTATTTCCATCTAATAATATTGTGAAACATGGCACATAACTGCTTTAACAACTCTGGTTGCATCGGAAATATTATTGCCATCTTTGATTCTTTCCTTGGAACTCCACTTAGACATATGTGATTTTAGGCACGTCTTTCTGGACTTCATGGTTAGCTACGCTAGTAGTATTAGGAACACTACAACAATAACTCGTCTTGCTAGTACCTCGACTTGTTAGCGTATCCTACCCATCTGTGACTTGTACTTTCGCTAGTACCAGCGCTACATGAATATATTGCTATAACTGACTTACGTTTTAAACGTGGAAAGGCGCGACTATATATTCGCTGTGAACCCTTAAGTCTTTTCTGCTTGGAAATCCTTATCTCTGCTAAGGAACCGATTAACACTACTTGAAATATTGGCGTTAGTTGAACGTTCAACCGCCGGCTTCTACCACACAGAGCTCCTGACTCCGGTCTGGTGTTTGTGGGCGTCAAACCTCACCCTCACCGATCTGTGCATAATTAATATTTCTCTATTGAGAATGGTTCGGGATCAACCCCCCTTCTATTTCTTTTTCAACTAGCTCTCTTTTAGTATAAATTGCTAGTTAGTAGTGTTAGATTAGTTAGAGTCTAACGTTTACGCGGATATCAAATCGTCCCCCCGGCCTTTCAGGTGCGTTTACTATTTTCCCTACAGGATAGGCCCTGTCGTTCTGGTACCAATGTTACAGAAAAGGTACCTTTGCTTAGAACTCACCATCCCCTCCCTGTAGTAGACTCTGGTAAGTCTTTTTTAGTAGAACGCAAGTTCGAAAACAAAGCTCTTTGGAATATCATATCCCGTTACCCCGTTGTGGGTACAGTATTGCACTGCGCGAAAGGTTCGTAGCAGGTCCGTCTCTTTGGGCAATTCCAGTGTAGCCCCTGAAAAGGCTATTCCCCCTTGCATCCCTTGCCTGCGCTTCGGCGCGCTTGTGGGAGCCACGGTTTTTACTGTGGTATTCGAGGCCAGTGGAACGTGTATCGTACGCTGGGAATTGTTGTAGTAGCTTCGCGAACGGCTTAGGCTCTAGTAGCGCGGCCAACCCCTTTCCCTTACGCACTTTAGTGGTTCGCCTGGATAGAACTAAGTTGCTATGGGGTGCCCTTCTGATGGAAACCACTGCGTTCGCTAGTAACGTCTCTCATACTGTATTCCGTGGGTCCAGTGATCCCTGTGACCAAATAACTACCTTAGCATATCGCCCTTTGCGGTAGGTACATACGTTTTCCGTTGTTACGGACTTACTAACCATGGTGTTTGGCAAGCATACCAACCCTAACGTTAACCTAACCCTAACGTATGTACTCAGGCTAATCCCTGAAACATTCACGTGCTAATAATGTGAATAGCCTAACCCTAACCCTAACCCTAACCCCTAACCCTAACAGGTTAACCCTACCCAGACCCTAACCCTAACAAGGTTAACAAAGGATTTGTGGACGCCCCCCGGCTTACGTAATGCTAACACGTGACTCGGCAAGCCCCGGTGGCGTGGGAAATTGGGTGGGTCTAGAACTGACACAGCCACTCCTCTTTAGGAAATGGTCTAGGCCTGTCTGGACTTCGGTCTGGATTCGGGCCGACACCCGGTGCCGTCACTTCTTTAATAGGTAGGAGTTAATCTCCGCTAGGCTAATATTAGTACCCCACTCTAGCTCCCTCTGGAACGTTCTAGACGTCAAGGTCCCCGTTCATAAGAAGCTTCCGTGTGAACGACTCTCACAGTCGTGTGAATGCGCCGCATCGTATGATTTTTACCATCCAATGGCATTAATCTCTGGTTCTGTACAGTTCTTAGTCATCGAGGCCTGACGAGTCTATAAAGACGAAAGGTCCCCGGGTTCGAAAGTCCCCACCTCGCCTCCCGACTTCTTTATTTCGCAGTTCGAGCCTTGCTCCTGCCTCGTCACCAGCGACGTTATCAAGCCCCGCCTTGTCGTAAGTCCATCGCCACATCTACTCCCCTCCCCCTTCGGGGGAGGGTCGGACCCTAACCTAACCCTAACCCTAACCTAACCTAACCCTACCTAACCCTACTATTTTCCCTACAGGATAGGCCCTGTTGTTCTGGTACCAATGCTACAGAAAAGGTACCGTTGCTTAGAACTCACCATCCCCTCCTTGTAGTAGACTCTGGTAAGTCTTTATTAGTAGAACGCAAGTTCGAACGCAAAGCCCTTTGGAATATCATATCCCGTGACCCCGTTGTGGGTACAGTATTGCACTGCGCGAAAGGTTCGTCGCAGGCCCGTCTCTTTGGGTAATTCCAGTGTAGCCCCTGAAAAGGCTATTCCCCCTTGCATCCCTTGCCTGCGCTTCGGCGCGCTTGTGGGAGCCATCGCTTGCGGTGGTATTCGAGGCCAGTGAAACGTGTATCGTACGCTGGGACTTGTTGTAGTAGCTTCGTGAACGGCTTAGGCTCTAGTAACGCGGCCAACCCCTGTCCCTTACGCACTTTAGTGGTTTGCCTGGATAGAACTAAGTTGCTATGGGGTACCCTTCTGATGGGAACCACGGCGTTCGCTAGTAACGTCTCTCATGCTGTATTCCGTGGGTCCAGTGATCACTGTGACCAAATAACTACCTTAGCAATATCGCCCTTTGCGGTAGGTACATACGTTTTCCGTTGTTACGGACTTACTAACCATGGTGTTTGGCAAGCATACCAACCCTAACGTTAACCTAACCCTAACGTATGTACTCAGGCTAATCCCTGAAACATTCACGTACTAATAATGTGAAAAGCCTAACCCTAACCCTAACCCTAACCCCTAACCCTAACCGGTTAACCCTACCCAGACCCTAACCCTAACAAGGTTAACAAAGGATTTGTGGACGCCCCCCGGCTTACGTAATGCTAACACGTGACTCGGCAAGCCCCGGTGGCGTGGGAATTTGGGTGGGTCTAGAACTGACACAGCCACTCCTTTTTAGGAAATGGTCTAGGCCTTGGTCTGGATTCGTCTGGGCTCGGGCCGATACCCGGTGCCGTCACTTCTTTAATAGGTAGGAGTTAATCTCCGCTAGGCTAATATTAGTACCCCACTCTAGCTCCCTCTGGAACGTTCTAGACTTCAAGGTCCCCGTTCATAAGAAGCTTCCGTGTGAACGACTCTCACGGTCGTGTGAATGCGCCGCATCGTATGATTTTTGTTATCCAATGGCATTAATCTCTGGTTCTGTACAGTTCTTAGTCATCGAGGCCTGACGAGTCTATAAAGACGAAAGGTCCCCGGGTTCGAAAGTCCCCACCTCGCCTCCCGACTTCTTTATTTGCAGTTCGAGCTCAGCTCCTGCCTCGTCACCAGCGACGCCTTCAAGTTTAACTTGTCGTAAGTCCATCACCACATCTACTCCCCTCCCCCTTCGGGGGAGGGTCGGTCCCTAACCTAACCTAACCTAACCCTAACCCTAACCTAACCCTACTAACCCTACATCGAGGCCTGACGAGTCTATAAAGACGAAAGGTCCCCGGGAACGAAAGTCCCCACCTCGCCTCCCGACTCTTTATCCTGCAGTTCGAGCCTTTGCTCCTGCCTCGTCACCAGCGACGCCCTCAAGAATATCTTGTCGTAAGTCCATCGCCACATCTACTCCCCTCCCCCTTCGGGGGAGGGTCGGTACCTAACCCTAACCTAACCCTAACCCTACCCAGACCCTAACCCTAACCAGGTTAACTTAGGATTTGTGGACGCCCCCCGGCTTACGTAATGCTAAACACGTGACTCGGCAAGCCCCGGTGGCGTGGGAAATTGGGTGGGTCTAGAACTGACACAGCCACTCCTTTTTAGGACATGGTCTAGGCCTTCGGGCCGACACCCGGTGCCGTCATTTCTTTAATAGGTAGGAGTTAATCTCCGCTAGGCTAATATTAGTACCCCACTCTAGCTCCCTCTGGAACGTTCTCACCCTTCAGGTCCCCGTTCATAAGAAGCTCCCGTGTGAACGACTCTCACGGTCGTGTGAATGCGCCGCATCGTATGATTTTTACCATCCAATGGCATTAATCTCTGGTTCTGTACAGTTCTTAGTCATCGAGGCCTGACGAGTCTATAAAGACGAAAGGTCCCCGGGAACGAAAGTCCCCACCTCGCCTCCCGACTCTTTATCCTGCAGTTCGAGCCCTTGCTCCTGCCTCGTCACCAGCGACGCCATCAAGCCACCCGCTTCGTAAGTCCATCACCATCATCACTCCCCTCCCCCTTCGGGGGAGGGTCGGTCCCTAACCCCAACCCTAACCCTAACACGGTTAACAAAGGATTTGTGGACGCCCCCCGGCTTACGTAATCGACACGTGCTTGGTGGCGTGGGACTTAGGTTGGGTCTAGAACTGACACAGCCACTCCTTTTTAGGAAATGGTCTAGGCCTGTCTGGATTTCGATCTAGGTTCGGGCCGATACCCGGCGCCGTCACTTCTTTAATAGGTAGGAGTTAATCTCCGCTAGGCTAATATTAGTACCCCACTCTAGCTCCCTCTGGAACGTTCTAGACTTCAAGGTCCCCGTTCATAAGAAGCTCCCGTGTGAACGACTCTCACGGTCGTGTGAATGCGCCGCATCGTATGATTTTTGTTATCCAATGGCATTAATCTCTGGTTCTGTACAGTTCTTAGTCATCGAGGCCTGACGAGTCTATAAAGACGAAAGGTCCCCGGGAACGAAAGTCCCCACCTCGCCTCAAGACTTTCTCTTACGGTTCGAACATTGCTCCCGTCTCGTCACCAGCGACCCCTCTCTTCAGTGGTAAGCCCATCGCCAAGTATGCTCCCCTCCCCCTTCGGGGGAGGGTCGGTACCTAACCCTAATAGGTAGGAGTTAATCTCCGCTAGGCTAATATTAGTACCCCCCTCTAGCTCCCTCTGGAACGTTCTAGACTTCAAGGTCCCCGTTTTTAAGAAGCAGAGCGTGTGATCGACTCTCACGGTCGTGTGAATGCGCCGCATCGTATGATTTTTGTTATCCAATGGCATTAATCTCTGGTTCTGTACAGTTCTTAGTCATCGAGGCCTGACGAGTCTATAAAGACGAAAGGTCCCCGGGTTCGAAAGTCCCCACCTTGCCTCCCGACTTCTTTATTCGCAGTTCGAGCCCTGCTCCTGCCTCGTCACCAGCGACGCCCTCAAGATATTCTTGTCGTAAGTCCATCAGTACATCTACTCCCCTCCCCCGAAGGGGGAGGGTCGGTCCCGAGCCTGTAGCTCAAACAGGGCAAAATAAATGTGTTAATAACAATGTTTCTCTTCCTTGTAGTAATAGATTTTCTTGTCTTGATATTTTTGAAAGTTCTGATTCTCCTCCTTTTGTTTCTTCTCGAATTCTTGATACGTGCGCTTTAGGTAGTTCTAAAAATACAAAAGAATCTACAAAAGTAGAAAATACAAAACAATCACAAAAAAATAGTTTAGTTTCTTTGTTCTCTGATTTTCTTGATACGTACGTAGAAGGGGGGTCCTCCTTACGAGGCTCGGCGGTTCAACCCGTGCTTAATTCCCCAAAACCCAAAATATCTTCTTCTATCAACTCCTTGTCCCCTGGAGATGATTTTCCCGAACGGATAGTTACTAGATCAGTTTCCCTTAAAAAGGAATTGAAACTTCCGATCGAAGTACTGGACAAACACGTGGATGTTGACACCACAACCCCTATCCAAGTTCAAGCTCTACTTGATAGCGGAGCAAATTCTATCTTTATCGATCGTCAATGGGCTAAACGACAAGGCATTATGCTACGCAAATTGCCAATACCTATCCCAGTCTTTAATGTCGATGGTACCAAGAATAGAGCAGGAGACATTACTCATGTCGCAGAAATCCGTATGGAATACAAGGGTCATAAAGAAGTAGTTCAAGCCGAAATCAGTGATCTCGGCACTGCTGCCATAATCCTCGGATATACCTGGCTCGAATTCCATAACCCTAACATTAACTGGCAAACTGGTGAAGTTAAATTAAATCGCTGCCCAAGATCTTGTTATCAATTATCTAATCGCGCTACGCGCCTCGCTTCGATGGAACTAGAAGAAGAAATCGAAGCAGTCTCTAGATGGAAAGGTCTTATCAGTGACCTTGAAACTGATAACACGTGGAAAAAGCTGCAAAGCACGGTTGTTCTAGAAACACCTATTAAGGAATTAGTTCTCGGCGTTTACCACAAAGACTTTTACGAAACTTTCTCGAAGAAAGAATCCGAACGCATGCCAACACGCAAGCCGTGGGATCATGCAATCGAACTCAAGGAAGACTTCAAACCTAGGAAAGGACGAATGATTCCCCTTTCAGCTCAAGAGCAGGATGAAGTAAAATCCTTTATTGAAGATCAGCTCTCGAAGGGCTATATTAGACCGTCAAAATCACCTCAGACATCACCTGTCTTCTTCGTTCCTAAGAAGGAAGGCACCAAGCGGATGGTTCAAGATTACCGCTATCTGAATGAAGGCACGGTTAAAAATAATTATCCCTTGCCCCTGATTAGTCAGCTTGTTGACAAGCTAAAGGGTGCAAGGTACTTCACAAAAATGGATCTCCGATGGGGATACAATAATGTACGAATCAAAGAAGGCGATGAATGGAAGGCAGCGTTCGTCTGTCATCTCGGTTCTTTCGAACCTCTCGTCATGTTCTTTGGTCTCTGTAATTCGCCAGCCACGTTCCAAGCAATGATGAATGAGCTATTTGCGGATATGGACGACATTGTTGTTATCTATATGGATGATCTATTAATTTATACCAAATCGGACAATATCGATGAGCATCATAAAGCTGTTGCACGTGTGCTCCAGCGGCTCAAAGATAATGACTTATTTGTAAAGCCGGAGAAGTGCTTCTTTGACAAGACAGAAGTAGAATTCCTCGGTATGACTGTGACTCGCGATGGCATTCGCATGGACGAATCGAAAGTTAAAGCAATCCAGGAGTGGCCAGTACCACGAACGGTCAAACAGGTCCGTTCTTTCCTTGGTCTTGCAAACTTTTATCGTCGCTTCATACTCGGTTATGCTGGAATTGCAAAACCTCTCACGGACTTAACACGTAAAGATCTCCAGTGGAACTGGGGAGATAAAGAACAACAGGCGTTTGAGACGCTTAAAGAACGCTTTACGACAGCACCTATCTTGGTATATCCAGATATCGATGCGGAATTCCGCCTAGAAACCGATGCCTCGGATTTTGCCACAGGAGCTGTCCTATCTATGAAATGTCCCGATGGAGAATGGCGACCATGCGCCTTTAGTTCCCACGCTTTATCTGCACAAGAGCGGAACTATCAAGTCGCAGACAAGGAAATGCTCGCTATTATCCGCGCGTTAGAAACGTGGCGACATTATTTAGAAGGTGCTCGGCACAAATTTGAAATTTGGTCCGATCACAAGAATCTACAATATTTTATGAAATCTCAAGATCTGAATCGAAGACAAGCACGATGGTCCTTGTACCTTACTCGATTCGACTTTACCTTGGTTCACAAGGCAGGAACCTCTATGACGAAAGCCGACGCTTTATCCCGACGTTGCGATCACTCCCATGGAGTTGAAGGTGACAACAAGGGCGTTACAGTAATTCCTCCCGAAAAGATCAGGGCCCAACACATTGTTGTGGAAGCCGAAGAAAGTTCAATCGTTGAACGAATAAAAGGACTGTCTAAAGATTTGGATCTAGGATCTAACTACAAGCTCCAGGATGGGCTTTACTTCCGAGAAGGTCGTATTTATGTTCCTGGTGATGCCAAGCTTCGCCAAGACATTCTCACACTCCACCACGATAACCCTATCGCTGGACATCCTGGTCAGTCTAAGACACAGGAATTGGTGGAACGTAACTATTATTGGCCTGGGTTACATACTCAAGTCAAGGACTATGTTTCGCGTTGCGATCGATGCGCACGCATGAAAAGTTCTCGCATTGCCCCAGCAGGCATGCTCCAGCCTCTGCCGATCCCATCTGGACCATGGGTCGATATCTCGGCAGATTTTACAACGGATTTACCGCTTTCGGATGGTTACGACACAATCCTAGTGGTTGTTGATCGTTTCTCTAAAGAAGCTATATTTATTCCAACTAATAAAACAATCACGGCTCTCGGAACGGCCAAGTTGTACTTGCAACATGTCTGGAAGCATCATGGTCTTCCCACGACTATCGTTTCGGATCGTGGTCCACAATTCGCGTCTCAGGTCATGCGCGAATTAGGAAAATTCTTAGGGATTGAGCTTAAGCTCTCCACCGCATTTCACCCGCAAACAGACGGGCAAACAGAACGGATGAACCAAGCGTTACAGGAATATATCCGTCTTTTCGTAGCCGAAAAGCCATATGATTGGTCTGATTGGCTAGCGCTGGCGCAATTCTCTTACAACAACAAGCGCCAGGATTCGCTTGGTAAATCTCCATTTGAGGTTACTCGATCCTATAAACCAAGGATGGGTGTTGAACCGCTTCAGTCCAAAGTCCCTGCAGCCGAGGATCTCGCTACCAACATGGAGACAACTCTCGAGCAGGCTCGTAAGAACCTAGAGAAAGCGCAGGCCGCTATGAAAAGAAAAGCCGATCGTCATCGAACACAGCCACCTCCTTATCAGATCGGCGATAAAGTGTGGTTGAGTACATCTAATTTAAAGCTTCCTCGACCAAGTCGGAAGTTTACGGAACGCTGGCTCGGTCCTTACGAGATCACGAAGCTGGTCGGTTCCAATGCCGTTGAACTTCGGTTACCTTCTACGATGCGCATTCACCCGGTTGTGAATATTAGTCGCATCAAGCCTTATAAGGAACGATTGCCCGGTCAACCGGCACAACAACCTGGTCCGGTACTAGTTACCGAAGAGGGTGATCAGGAATACGAGGTTGATTACATTGTTGACTCTCGCTTGCGGGGTCGTCGCCTCGAATTCTTGGTGCATTGGGTTGGTTATTCTGACGAGGAGCGTACTTGGGAGCCTGAGGCTAACCTGGGTAATGCTCGCGATGCTATTCGCGATTTCTATCGTCGCCACCCTTCCGCTCCCAGGAAATTGCGCATGGTCCAATCGCAATTTGATTCTTTGTTCTCTCCCTATGTTAATTTTTGCTCTGTGGCTTCTGCCCCGTTTAATCGCCTGGAAGTCGATTCCTAGAAGGGGGGTAGTGTTACGGGGTATAATTTTTCCTATATTTTTCTCTGTTTTTCTCTTTCTTTTTGTGGTCACGTGACTTCATCACGTGCTTATTTAATCATGTGACCAGCGCACGTGACTCGATAGCACATGACATATCACGTGCGGGCGAGGACTTTATATTTAGATATCACGTGACTAGGCTTGGACTCGCCTAGAACATTCTAACCTAGACTTACCTAGACCGGTCTGGACCATGACATCACCTGACGTCATATGGAACGTCGTGGAATGTTGTGGAACATTCCTATGATATCATCTGTTTGTTAGATACAAACATTGTACTTGTATATAAGACTGAATGCCATCGCCCAGAGACCCTAGCTTGGTTCTCTTGGGGCTACTCGTCCACGAGCGACCTAAGTTTCTTCCCCTCTAATCCGCTTTTCGTTGACAAGCTATCGTCAACGCTGTCTCTATCATCGTCCAAGTCTTCAAGTGGGACTTAAACTCATTTGTTTTCTCGTGCAAAGTTTTAGTGTTGGCGTTGCGAGAGGTTTCGACCATCGCTCGTCTCACATAGATCCGAGCCTGATCGTATGAAAACGAACCTGTCAACAATTAGCAATATTGATGTACCGAACACAAACCTAAGTTGACCTAGTCAGAAATAGGGTGGCCACCATGTTACAGCATCAAGGACGCCCATGACGTTGAACGATGGTTCGGTAGATGTGACGTACCACAGAATGCTTTTCCATCTCATTGTATAGGCCGATGTAACCAATTCTGGGACTTTGTCATTGAGAGCGGCAAGCAGTTCGTTAATTAGAGTGCCGGACAAGGCGTTGAGCGCCCGGACATTTCTTTCTCGTTTCGCAGGAATAAAGGGTGTCGGGTAGACAGACGAGCCTGTGACCTCAGGATTGCATATAACTGTTTGTTCCTGGGAGTCGCGCTTAACGACCAAGAGACCATCATGATGGGACGTTCCATTGATGCGGACCGTCGGCAATGTACTTGCATTCGTTCCCCTTCGGAGGCGTCGTGAGCAAGTGAGAAAAAGCGAGCGTGGACGAGCTTGCGAGTCGGAATCTGCAGTGGTCGACTGCACAGACGCCGCGCGTTTGAGAGGCGAGGTCCCAGAATGCACGGTGTATGTCAGACGAGCAGACGAGGATGACAGCGACCTTGAGGGATCATCAGTATCGTGTCGTTCTCGGCGAAAGGCGACTGTGGAAACACTTTGCTCGGTAAAAGATGCGCAAATGTCTGGCAGAGTGGTCTGAAATTTTGAATGTAAGTCTTCGATAAGAGCCTCCCATATATTGCGTGTTTCTGGTGATACTCACTGGGCGTCCTCGCAAAAGCATCGCAACCAGTCCCGTTGGTCGCGTGCTTTGTTGAAGGTTCTTCAAGTTGCATCATCCATCTGACTGAGGAGTAGAGAGCTTGTCCATGAATGATACTAATCGCTCGGTGGGCGAAGGAACGATGGCCTTTGGTCGCTCTTTCCGGCGTTTCTTTCTGTTCGAAGGAACTGCCAGTGCGTCTAGGGCGCCAGTCGGCGGGGCGCTCGTCATAGGAGTGCAGCTAGTAGTAGGCTACCCTGGTTAGCACGATATACGTTAAATGCGACACCCACTCACTCTGCTCCGGTGGTCTTTCCAGCCATGAGTTCCTGAACCTGAGTTCCATCTCCGCAGATAGGTCAACACGAATTGTCGAAGGAAAGACAGTCCGACCTGTTCTTTCTTCCGCTATGATCATGACGATTCAGAGTGGACCACAAGTTGGGATCACGTCATGGCCACTTCCGCTTCGCCTCCACCGCCCGTTGTTGCCGAGAACTGGATGGTCCTCGTCTTGCTAGCTAGCGGCAGCAGAGCTAATGGAGAGAAGCAGGTGGAGATGGACATGTAGTGGATGCGGCAAGTCTGGAAATCGCGATTGGACGCCTTGGAACGATGGAACGGACGATGAAGTGATCATGGCATAGTCGAGCAACGCAGGGGCACCACGTACGTCCATCAGTGAACGTTTGAACTTCCGTTCTTTCGTCCGCCGTAGTCCTCCCCATCATCTTCACCATTGAAACCAGTCGAAATCATCAACCCTTTGCCATCGTGGGTGTCCTCAAAAAGTAAGTTACTCCCTCAGAGTATGCCATTACCTCGCTCATCGCATATTCTAATCGGCATTTCCGCAGAGGAAACTTGTCTTCCGCTATCCAAGCTCTGGTGAAGACAGCGATCGTCTTTTCGAGGCCACAGTCCTAGAGTTGTTTAACGTCCACCCAGCGACATTGTAAGTATGAGGCGTATCATATCCCAGAACATTTTGCCCAGGCTCGAGAATGAGGTATCCGAGAATCGTAGACGAGGAGGTAAGGTGAAGGTAGAGTTGGCGAGAAAGCGGAGCAGCCATGGTTTCGAGTCCGCGATGGATGTTTAGTTCAAGTCCCCCGACATTGCCCAGTGTCAAAGGCACCTACAGTGAGTGATCCAATGATACAAGTTGAAGTGTCTCTAGCACAGGACCTCCACCTTTTCATTCACCATGTTCGTAGGAAAAACAAAAACACTGAAATTCAGCGGTGGATCGTAAAGGGTATGTATGCATGACAATAATCTCGATAGCTAAACACGATCTACAGACAACCAGCCTCTACACCCTGACACACACCTCTAACAGTGATCGGTCCGATTTATAAGCCTATTCACCCCCTCACAGCTCTAACACCCCGCACGAACCCCTCCACGATAGCAGCTACGCCCCACGCTCCAGGATCAGGCGGTAATTCTCCCTGAACACCTCCACACATGGACCCGCCGACGACGTAAGAAGCCCTACCCAGACGCGCAGACATACCACGGGTGCTCTCAGCGCCCTGCTTGGAGGCCTTCACCGCTGCATCGAACATCTGCTCCTGATGCAGCGCGTTTTGCTCGTCCTCGATGAGGATCGAGGTCGGGGAAGACGACGGGTCGATACTACCAGGTTGAGATGCGAAAGCCACGAGGCTCGCACAGAGTGGCGCAAGTGCATCTACCACCGTCCGATCTCCCGGTCGCGCAGGTGTATGTTTCCCGAGCGTAAGCAACGCCTCGTTAAGTGGTGAGTGCGTTTCGCCGTCGTGTATTTTGGTCGAGCGGAGGGCGACAGACCAGGCGGTGAAGAATATCGCAAAGACTGGTTGTAGATCAATTCGTCAGCACACAGCACACGTCGCCAACGTGCGAGCTTACGAGCTCCGATGGTCCCACCCATACTTCCTTCCAAGCTCTTGCCTACAATCGCCACAAACTCGTGGGGTGCTTGCATCGTGGAGTCAAGTGCGCCAGTAGACAGAGCGGACAAAATTGCTGGAAGCGTCAGACACCTCGTCAGATCATATGAAGGGGATCGTTCACGGAACGAAAACCCACCTCTCGCACCCTCTGCAAACGTCTCGCCACAATCCCATCACCCACCACCGTATCAAACCGCGTCATCTCGCCTTCCACTTCTAGAACTGCTTCGCAAGCGCCTCTCAAGCCACTTACCACCTCCCTGGGCGTAAACCCGAATGCATCCCACGTCGATGCTCCTGCGTCACATTCGCAGTGTGAGGAAGATGAAATGGGCTGCGATGACGGCGCTGGCATGTCTGACAGAATCGTTTTAAGCGTTTCCTCCGCCTCTTGTTCTTCTGCCTGTGCATTTCGCGTGAATCCACGGGCAGGCCAAGAACGTACACCAACCCAGGCTGTTGCATCAGTCGGGGCATCGAGAAGAGCGAGGACGTCAATGGGATCTTTCTCCTCGCCTTTACCTGATTATTTTTGACTTAGGTCACTTCCGTCACAACAAAATGTAAGAAAATATCCCACCGTATGTCATGTTGATAATTTCTTCAACTCTTGTTACGTTCACGAGCGAGATCGAGAATCCGGGTGCATTGAGAGATGTCATGTATGGTGCGCTATAAACTCGGGACGGGACTATGTGGTGGGACTCTTTTGCATCGGAAGATTGGCAAGAGTAGTGTTGTGGTGTCAGAAATTTTGTGTACTCAGAAAACATACTCACTCACCCAATTCCTTTCTAACTGCCTCTACTACAGCACCCATTTCGAGTGTCGACACCCCTCCCAAATTGTTGATGAAAAGAACCACCTCGCCTCCCTCTCTTATCCAA
Source organism: Phlebopus sp. FC_14 (assembly GCA_021018615.1). Lineage (NCBI taxonomy): Eukaryota > Fungi > Basidiomycota > Agaricomycetes > Boletales > Boletinellaceae > Phlebopus > Phlebopus sp. FC_14. The sequence continues at coordinate 2,703,183 of JAEVFL010000005.1, read as the reverse complement.
TTATATTGACCTTGAGACGCGTTTCCTTAGTTCGAGATACAGGTCAGTCACTCTTGAGAGCGTCGGGCACGCTCACCTCCATTCTTCGCAACACCATTACGTCGATGGATCTCGGCCCCGTCCCATCCGCCGGCACTGCCTCTGAGGGCCCTGACCATTTCCGTCACAAGCCATTGCGGTGACGACAGGGGGACACGACGGACGCCAGGTTCGTTGTGTAGTCCCAGGCCAAGCTCAATTTCGCAGGAAGGAATGATTTCCGTGTCTATACGTGGTGTAAGGTCAGTTGGGCGTAAGATAGTATGTGCGTGGTCCGGATAGATGACGGTACCACGTACAAAGAACGAAGAGGTATGGTGTGTCGCGAACGAACGAACACAGATGTATCCCACGCATGGACTGGATCGGACTTACCACTATGTCCGTCCCTCCCTGGAACATGACAATGGCCCAGCGTCGCGCCCACGCTGCGCAAATGAGCAACGAGCGCATCTCCCAGAAGCTTAGCACGTGCAAGTGTCGGAGTAGAAGCTGCAACGGAAAACAAAATCAAGGATATATCCATTGGCACACCAGTGTCCACTCACCTCCCGACCCCTGACCACCGAGAGCGACATACCCGAGGACTTTACATACGAGGATATTTCCTCCTAGTCAACGTGAGCCGACCATGCTACTCCCCCCCACATGACTGCTTTCACCTAACCCATTTTGATCACCTTGCGACTCACTCGGCCGCCCAAATCCCAATGTAGATGACTGCGGAAGAAGCGATACGTCGTCCACGTTCAGAACACTCACAATGTTAAGTTGAGGGTGCCTCGCTTGCGCTTGCTCGATCGCCAGCCCAAAGTTGAGACGATCGCCAGTGTAGTTGTTAATGATGATCAGGACATTGCGGGCACGGAGCTTCGAAGATGCTGGTGTATCACTGGATTCTTGGGGTGAACCAGCAAACGTGGTGAATTCGATAGCGACCAAGATTTGTCTCGCACTTGGGCTGGCAAAGATGTCGCCTGAGACAGAGGACATGAGCATTCCGTGGCCGGTATATCCTGCATGGGCAGGTTTGTGCCCTGCCCCTCCGCCTGATATGACTGAAATACCACTGTGGGCGGAAGGGGAAGCTATATAGACGGTCTTTGTAGGTATATGCCTTGTTCCAGTCAGCAGCAGAAGAGGTAGAAACAAGCAGAGTTACTCACAGACGAAGCGCAGGGTTCTGCGCGACTACACCTCGAAGGGAAGAGAGCACAAGACCGTCCGGAGACTCGAAGATGTGTTTTTCTGTCATAATGATTTCAACGTACAGAATGGATGTTAGGCAACAAAGCAGCGACCTTGGAGGGTGCTACTTATAGGCTGCCAATGCCTTCCTGGTGGAGAAAGGAAAAAAGCTGCAGCCAGTCCTCTGGGGGCCGCAATGCTCTAGAACGCGGAGTAGAACCGAATCTTGCGGTCATTTGACTTGGAGGTGGATCAGCAGGTTGCGGGCATATGGCGGGAACAATATACTAACGAGCTGTCAGATGATAGAATTCCATTAGTCGCGACCCATGACCACGGAACGTAGACCTGTCGACTAGACGAGATACTGAGCAGCGTATGTCGCACCTGACCTATTGGACTAACTGAATCCTGATGCAGTTCGACGGTCAAATGTTCCGCTCGACTGCTGACCTTTGGGATCTAACAAGTGCAAATAAAGACACGGACGCATTCATGGCTGCTACTACTTGCTTACGACTAGCACTGTCCAAGGTACAGCCTGTTTCAAGGTGCGAAACCAAGTACACTCAAGCCGAAAACCAGCACCATAAGTAATCATCGATCCAATACCGTGCCACGAGAGATGGTAAGTCCTTGTCAGTCCCGATATCGGTTCCTCATTCATCGTCATTTTAGCCCGTTCCCTTAGATACTTCGATCGGCATTCTACCTTCACCAACCAACTCGCAGGAGTTTCGTGGCTTGGAGCGACTCAAAGAACCAGATACGTCCATCGTCTTTAGGTTTGCGCCTGGTGTTCTGGTCAAGTATGGATGGGACCACGACACAGAGGTTCGTGCGCTGGAGTATGTTCATGAACGTCTTACAGTTCTCACCCCTCGCGTGCTGCATCATGCTCCCTTGCCCCCGGAGCGTTGTCCAGCCGGGAATGTGTGGTATTTTTTATGGAAGAATGCCCGGGTGTACCATCATCAATGGCATGACTCCCACCCAACTTGATGAGATCGCTGATCAGCTCAAGGCCATCCTCATTGAGATGCGCTCGTACACGAGCAAGAAGGTCGGCTCTGTCACTGGCGGTCCCCACAACAATCGTTTTATGCCCTACCCCTGGACCCCTTTGCATGCATTCTCGAGTGTCTTTGACTACCTCCAACACTACCATGGCATATTGAGCGAGATCTGCGGACACAAAAAAGTGGACGAGCTGCTGAAGTGCTTTCCAACAGAGGCTCACATATACCTCACTCACGGTGACCTTTTCCCTCACAACATTCTCGTCGAAGGCTCCAAGATCACTGCTATAATCGATTAGGAAACAGCTGGTTTTTACCCTGAGTTTTGGGAGTACTGTAGAATGCACCACCCAGGGTTGATAACACCTGCGTGGACATATATTCTAGGGCATGTATTCCCAGGTCCACGTCGGAAGAAGGAGATTGATGCTGTTAGTCAGATTGTTCATCTTATTCATCACAACAATCCACTCGTGGGTTAGTGCACTTTTGTGGTCTCAGCTCAATTTCAGTGTTATGCCACAAATTTACCTATGTAAAATTATTCTGGAAAATTTAAGAGAGGTTACCTTAGGATGCTTAATTCTAAAATCTTGAGCTTAGTCTTGACTGATAACTGTAGCTGAGCAACAAACAATGTCATAACTTTGATAACTATGTCATAAACTTTGGGCTAGTAGGACCAGTCAAGCTTTGACAAGCTTGACTATGTAGTTCAACTTCAACTTTTTGTTGAACTTATGTGCCTGTAGTGGCAGGTAGCATAGTAATACTAAGCATAATATGCTCTACTGTAGCTGCAAATGCTAGTATAAATAATAGTAAATAGTATTGAAGCGGAGCTTGAAATACTCACTCCAGCTGTATATAAGGCTTTCCTGTGGAATCTTTTAATAGATCTCTTTCTATCTCCAACCACTATCATCTTAGTTCATTGCCTTTATCAACCAGGTAAGTTAGAGCTTGCCCACTGTGCCTATGGCATAAGTGCATACTCAATGGGTTATGAGCTCTAGATGCAGCATCAACCAATATGCCTTTGTGGCTGTAGTTGACAGTGCTCCAGCTCATCTGAACATTATCATCATTAACTTTGATGTTAAATCTAGTAGTGCCTTAAATGGCTGCAAGCTGTCAGAGATAGCATGTGTGCTTTGTTGCTGTCAATCTCATGAGTTCAGAGTGTTATGATACACATTTTTGCTCTATTTATTTGCTTTTTCTTTCTATTTATTTTATTTATTAAAGCATTAGCACCCTCAAGCACCAATTCTTTCGACTTAAAAACATCCAAGTCTTTATCTAATCATGTGATCTGGTACATGTGACTTGGCACATACAATTAGATTGTATGATGCAAGGACTAACTCCTATGTCTGCTCTTCACATATACACAAATTCCTCTAGATTTATACCTCACCCACTACATATCCTAGCTATTTGATATTTAATAGCTACCACATATCATGGTGTCCTCACTGATCTTATGTATGATCATGGCAGCACATGTTTACCTTCTATTCATGATTTCCTTTCATTCTACCTGTGTTTACCTTATGTTTTACTTCTCTTCCATTCTATGGCTATGTTTGATATATGCCTGGTACATATATTTCTCATCTTATCAGTAGATTAGGAGTAAACAGATGCAAACCCCTATGTAGTATATAAGGACCCAATACAACAATCAGAGGCTTCATCAAATCCTCCCTCAGAGCTCATAGTATTTAAGTATCTGTCTCATCCCTGTGAACAGCCTTAGTACACTTCCATTTAATATATGAGCACTGAGTTGTTTCACAGAGTGCCATCAATGATAGCTTTCAAATTCATTGTTGCACTACATGTTGCTGATTTCATTGTTTATAGAACCTATTATCACAATGTTTAAAGTACTTTTTGACTTTGTTCTTGCCTTCAACTACTAGTAATGGTTGATGAAAATCTATGACTATCTTCTTGCTAATAACAATGCTTGGGTTCTAGTAAAGACTTGAACCGAGACTGATGACAATTACAAGAGCAACTGGAACTCCTCTGATGCAAAAGCTTGAGGTACCATCTTTCTTTCTTGAGAATATAATCCATTAAAAGTACAAAAAGGCTGAGATCACCCAGAAGCTCTAGGAGAATATCAAACTTTATATGTCTTCAAGATGCTAGTTTAAGTACTTTTTGAATATGTCTCTGCCTTTAACAGCTCCAACTACTAGTGATGATCATTGAAAATCTTCAACTACCTTCTCACCAATAATGACATTTGAGTCATTACAAAGATTCAAGATGAAGTTGAAGCTGATCATCAAAATAACTGCAACTCCTTTGATATAAAAGCATGAGGCACCTTTCATCTTTGACTTGAGGATACTATTTGTCAAAAGTGTGAAAAGACTGAGACTGCTCAATGATATCAAAGCTGAGTATGGATAACCTGATCTTGTGGTCATCTATTTAGAATTCTGTGCCATACTAGATATAACAATCCTGTTCAACTCTCATCCTGCTCTCATCTTTGACAAAATTGAAGCTACTTCACATGTCTTCAAGATGCTAACTTCAAAATTGATGAACATATTTGGGCTATGATTGTAATGTCCAAGCTTTCTTCTTATATGAATGTAGATATTTAATCAGAACTCAGCTCCAAATATGTAGTTGCTAAAAGTCAGCAGTGCCTTAGATACATATTGCTCAAAGCCCATTTATGGGGCAAAAGACCATGTGACTTTGAAAGAGGTCTTCTTTGTAAAAGCCCGCTTCTTGACATTATATGAGAATTGAGCGATGGCAAGCCAATCAGCCCATCCTGCTCCTTTTTCTACACAGAATAAACGAAGATATTGTTCTAAGTCCCTGTTCATTCTTTCTGTCTGACCATTTGTCTGTGAATGATATGCAATAGATAATTTAGGGGTGATACTTAATCATTGACACAATGCACACATTACTTCCATGGCAAATTGTGGTCCATGATCAGATACGATTGTATGGGGTAGGCCATGTGCCTTCTACATGTGTTGTAAATAAAGACGAGCTGTGTCAAGGGCTGTCATTGTTTTTAAACATAGAATAAATTCGACTTCTTTAGAGAACCTGTCCATCACTACAAGAATGGAATCAAATCCATTTGAATCAGGTAGATCCATATTGAAGAAAACTGCCTGCCTGTTATATGCCAAATAATACTGGTTTTCTGCTATCAGTGACTATGGTAGCAGCAATCCTAGTACTGGACTTTCCCTAGTCGACTATGCTTTTTAGCTAGTCTTGTGCTGATCGACTACCGAAAAGTTCACTACTGGTGACCGTTCAAGTTTGACTGTTCGCTAGTGTAGGGTAGTCAATCATTAGCATTTTTCTCACTTCAAATGCTCGCTTATGTAAGCAATGGACTCGTGCTTATTTCTATCTGTCTATGTGTTTTTTTCCTGCTATTTGTGTTAATATGGTTTCAATATACAAAATCACCCTTTAGAATATATTGATAAATATAGCAATAAAAAAGGGGTGTTTTTGCGCATTTGGGCATATCGACCAAATGTGCAAATTTGCCCTTTTTTTATTGACATATTATCAGAGGTTTTTTTTTTTTCACATTTGAGTGTATTGACCAAATGTAAAAAATCACTCCTTAGAATATATCAATAAATATCCCAAAAAAAAGGGTGATTTTGCGCATTTGGGCATATCTACCAAATGTGCAAATTTGCCTTTTTTTTTTTTTTAGAGCTCTATTTTTGCACATTTGGGTATATTGACCAAATGCGCAAAATCACTTCTTACAATATCTCAATAACTATACCAATAAAAATTGCACCTTTTTATTCATATATTTATTGCTATATTATCACACAACTATTTTTGCAAATCCTCAAAAAATACTAGTAAAACCCTTCTTTGACCCTAATACCCATTACAGAACACCCCTTAGAATTATAACAATATATATATAGCATCCAGAGACCTCAGCTTAGTTATCTTGGAGCTACTTATCCATGAGCAAATTCAAGTTTCCTCTTCATCACTCTACTTATCAGTGAGAGTATACTATAGTTGCTGCTGTCTTCTACATCATCCATGTCTTCAGACAATAACTGACCTGTTTTCTTAAGCTTAAATCTTTGGTGTTCGATGTTGCAAGAGCCAAGGACTGCTGCTTGTCTCATCTAGGTGGTGTTCTTTGTGAAAGGATCATAGATGCATCAAACAATATCACGATCACTGCAATGAAAGAGATGAACAAGGGCAATTGAAGCTGAATGATGCTTTAGCATCCATCTTTGCAGAGCTGCAATGTCTTCCTACAAGCCAGAGGATGACAGAAAAGACCAAGCGCTATGTGTGGAAGATCAGTCAGAAGTGCTATGTCTTTGTCACCAATCTGAAATACTACAAGATCAAAGAGTTGTCAAAGGAGACTAGATCTCCTATGAGATTTGCAGTGTGTCGTCTACAGCATGGAGTGAAGTTGAAAAAGGTGTTTAAGGAAGGACATTGGAGATTAGACAGTCTAGATGGTCTGACAAGCAGAAGAGACAACATAGATATGCCTACTCCTTCTCACAAGGAGTTCTCTTTAGATAAAAAAAATCAGTCATCATCTTGTTCTTATAAATTATTTCTAGATGTTCTGAGGACCATTCAACTCTCTGAAAATGATTAGTGACAGTTCCAAGATCATTTGAAATTTTCTCATGAGTGATCAATGTTCTCCTCTGATACAATCAGCGGCTCACATGGTGTATGAGTGCGTACTGAAGTTAATCGAACTGAGGTTGCTCTTTAGCAGAGGGGCTGAAGGAGTTAAACCCAAGAGGATTCAATGGAGTCCTCTGGTCGCTGTATTGCAGCTTATATACTATACAGGTGTAGTGTTCATGTTTACACTAGATCTAACCGATAACATGAAAGGCATGAAGAATAGGCATGCATCAAGCATTGCCATGGAATGGAAGAGAATCATAATATGAGAAAAACATGTGTAGAATGGAAGAAGAAGCATGGAATGAGGCTGCCACATTAAAACGGTGTGTAGGCCATGAGGTGTGGCAGTCTATTAAATATCGAAAATGAAAGACATACGATAAAGGTAAGGTATAAGGCTATGAAAGCCTGTGAGTCCGTGAAGATATGACATAGGGGCTAGGTCCATGTCACGTGCAAGCTAGTTGCATGTATCACGTCACGTGACCAGTCACATGATTAGAAAAAAGACTTAGACATTTCTAAGTCATTGAGCATAAGCACGCTAGGCGCTAAAGGAAGAAAAGAAAGAAAAATAGAGGAAAAATACATATCGTAACATCCTCCTACTACCTCTATCAGAGATAGCACTCTAGTGGAGTTCTATAGACCTAAGGATGACTGTTCCTATCATATTATAGCTCTCTCTAGATGGTGAAAGTATATCTACAGATTCTAGGAATTATTTCGAGGCTTGATGTTTCCCCCTCCTCCTCCTGCATTCAAAGATTCTTCAAGATTAATTCAGAAAGGGTATCCTGTGATCTGAAAAAGATGTCCCAGGGGTTCTTTGACACTCTGAATCGATTGGTGATGGTCCCAAGATCTGTTGGAATTTTTTTGAGGGTGATCCAGATATGCTCCCTAATACACCTTGTTTGATTTTTATCTCAAGAACCAGACCACGGATTTTCATGATGGAGGGGTCAAAATGATCCCATGGATTAGCTCTATCAGGAACAATTCACAGATCCTGGAAATAAAAAATCAATTTAGTATCTTAATTTCAAGCTAATTATATAAATATGAAATATCGGAAATGAGAAACATATGGTAAAGGTGAGGCATAAGGCTATGAGATCCTATGAGCCTGTGAAGAGATAACATAGGGGCTAGTCCTTGTATCGTGTGAGTCAGTTGCACGCGTCGAGTCATGTGAATAGGAATGGAACTTAGATGTTTCTAAGTCTTGAGAGTAAGCACACTAGGTGCTAAAGGCTTAATAAATTAGAATAAATAGAAAGAAAAAGAAAATAAATAGGGGAAAAATGTGTATCGTAACAGCCCGTGTAAGACAGGCATTTGTCAACCTCAGCTGGCCATATACTATGGTGACAATATACTACATTATGTGGATTTGAAGAATAGTCAACTGGACATGTATACAATAGCACTAAATAAAATAACAGTGCCATGGAATGTTTCAATCAATTCATTACATGTAATCCTTTTCATCCATATCGTCCAAGAACCAATTTGCCTCAACCTTAGCCTGAAGTTCCTTCTCCGGAATCCTTATCAACAGCTTCAGCTTTAGCAGCTCAGCGAGGGCAATGGCCATCTCGTAGTGTTCGTTGGACACCCAGGTCTCCGTCTCGAAACCAACAATGCCTCGGCACCCCTCAAAATTCTCGTCCGCTACTTGTAGCTTTGCGCTCAGCTCCTTCGTCTTGCGTAGATCCTCAAGTTCGAACACGACTGGACACGGCACACCTTCTCCCGTAAGACTCTCCCATATCTCGGTTGCCTCTACCAGCGTAGCCTTCAGCGCGTGAGTCTCACCTTCCCATGGAGCACCGGCTTGGTCGAAAAGACGGCAGAGGAACATGGACACGGGGTCCGACAACGCATCGTGATGGAGCTTGTTGTACTCCTTCGTGTTCTTGACGTAGTGGAAGTGGACGAGACGGCGGTGGTAGAGTCCCATCGCGTGGCTCTGCTCGGATTGGTCCAACTCATCCATGTTCGCCGGCAGTGAGGGTGGGATGAGCTCCTGCGAGACCGGGTCATCGTAATTCTGCAAGCGACCTGGTATACCAGCGAGGAGAAACGGGGGTAGGATCGAGGCGTGTTGCCAGTCGAGCAGGCCCACGATTTCCAACTGTTTAGAGTCTGACGACCTCGACACGATGACGTTGCTCGGCTGAAGATCGGGATGGCGGATACGGAAATGATGGAGAGCTGAGTTCTTGGGGACGAGCGAGGATGCAATGAGAAGGTAGCGTTCGAGATTCTTGACGTGGTCCGACGGCGACTGCTCCTTGTACTCGTAAGCCTCCCTTCTTTCACGCTGGAACGGTAGTAGCGGTCGACCGAACTGTTCCAGATACGCCAGTTCCTTGCGAGCTGCTGCTACGAGCGCTGCCCCGACGCTTTCGTCTATAGTCTAGATTAGTTCCAGAAAGTTCAACAAAAGAAAAGGCAGAGAGTGGCGTACATGGTCCCCTGTCCACGTCGAGCTGCGACCTCCTTCCGTACCACATATGCAGCCTGGCATCTGGACCGACGCAGAAGCGCTCGTCGTTGAGCGGGATGCCCGTCCTACCTGACACCTTCTCCAAGTCGTCGGTATAGTAAAGGCTTCCACCAGCCGGAAAAGGAATCGACATCATGCGAGACTCGAGTTGAGCAAGTTGACGCAAGACCGAGACGATATCTGGTTCCTCCAGCTCTAGCCACACGTCGCTGAGCTTCGTACCTCTTATATACTCCATGAAAATATATTCCGTCTTCGCAGTGTTGTCCGATGAAGGAGAGTAATCGTAAACCTCGGGAACAGGCAGCCCAGAGGAACGGAGGAAGCGCATTGTAGCCACTTCACTAGCAATAGCATAGAACTTGGGGACCGTGACGGGGTATGGGATGCGGGCTACCATCTCGAAGCCGCCATGCATGGTGATAAGGAAAGTCCGGTTAAAGCCACCCTCGGCGAGCTTCATAAATGTGGCGATATCTTGAGAACTCCGACCAACAGACTGTGCCGCAAGTCGACAAAGCTCGTCGACATTGAACTCATGTCTGCGCTCTGCGAGGCGAAGATCATTGTTGACGCTGAATAAGTGAGGTCACGGAGTAGGCAAGATCAACATGTATAAGACTCACAGCCAGCGTCCCGATGAATAATTGAAGCGGTCATCAGGAGAGTCTGACATGCTTGAGAATGCATGATGTGGCAGTTGCCAACAGGTCCGACTGAAGTTAGAGATTGAGGAGGAAAGATACGTTGAACGCAACGAGGAGAGAGGACGGCACAGAGGCGGAGAGATTGAGACTGGTAGCAAATTAAAGACGAGCCTCGCACGCCCGAGGGAGTAGTGCATGCAAATGTGTGCGGAGGGTTTAAACTCGAGTAACACGGGGTTTTATAAAGACAAGACAGAGGCTCTCACCAGTCACAGCTTTTTCTTAACGCTACAGTGCTGAGCCTCGCTTCGCTCGTGTTTATTCCAAATGTCTATTCGCCTTTTTTCTCATTTTTTACGATTTGTTTTCGCAAGATATTGAGGTGGATCAATCAGTCGACGGTCGCAAATACGAGGAGGGCTTATGTAATTATCATACTGACTTCGCAAGCATTGCCCAACCCCACATCCACGGACATCTCGCTAACGGTACCAGTGCCACAACTCTCCATTTCGTCTATGTGCCCTTGGCCTCTCCCCGAAACCAGTAAAGTGAAAAACCTCTTTTCGCGCCCCAACGATCAGTGTGCATACGACCTTTGTCGCGAGCTCCAGAGCTTGGTCGCGAATGACAAGAAGAAACTCATGTACGCGAGGGTCCTTGGCTACATGATTATCTACGCTCCTTCTGATGTGGCCTGCGCTACACTCTGTACCGAGATCTTCTCGTGCCACGGCCTCGACGACTGGACCGACCGGCTTTGCCAACTTGGAGAGCTGTCTGTGTATCGCTACATTCGCGCATGTAAGCTGTTGCTGTGCAGCACCATACATCGGACAACGAGCTGACTTGAACGCCCAGTCAAGAAATTCAAAGGCCGTACGCCAGTCCCCTCGGAACACTCCAGTTACTCCTCATCCGACCAAATCAAGATAAGGGTTATGGCTGAAATAAAGGAGGCACCAAAGAATCATCAAGACGCGAAGGCGCAGGTGAGTAGCTTGCTGTCGCTGCCGACGACCGTAGAAGCAAAGTCCACTTATTTCTTGTGTGCTGGCCGTGACTATAGGCCCTCGTTCGAGACGGTTTCAGGTGTGTGGTGACGGGCCTGTATGACAGAGCTGCAGTTGCCGCTAAAGTTCTCGCTCCAAAAGACGTAAACAACATGGGGATGATTCCAATTTTCACGGAATGCGCCCATATCGTGCCATCGTCCACTTATTTCGATCTGTCCGATACAGGTACGAGCTTTTCTCACACGGTACGTCCTTATGCGTATCTGTTACCATCACCCAAGTCATCTCTTTCTAGTAAGATTACGCTGCCTCAGTGCTAGCAGTTTTCAAGCATTTTGGTTACGATGTAGACAAACTGACTGAGGAGAAAGTACATTCTCTCTACAACGTCATGACATTGGAGAAGAATCAGCACGATTGGTTCGACCGCTTGGAGATGTATTTTGAGGCGACGGTGAGTATGACGCTGATTCATCCTAACTGGTTTTCTCTAATTAGCACCCTTGATTCATAGGAAGAGAAGAATCGCTATAACATCACAAATTTTTGGTCGGCGAATCTGACAAAAAAAGTAACGTTGACGTCGACAAACCCTCAACTCCCCCTCCCTTCCCCAGAACTTCTAGCCTTGCATGCGACTTGTGCCAAGGTCGCCCATTTCTCGGGTGCAAGCGAGTACATTGACGAACTTGATCGGGACAAGGATGCTCTCAAGGTGCTGTCAGCCAATGGGGAGTCCGCAGATATCCTGGCTCATGCGCTTTCGGGTTTGATGAGCCGCCCACTCACTGTTCAGTGAAGCAAGAGCAAGAGGTTTTGCATAGGTGTGTATTTTCAATGTTGAATCGTAGGGTACTTCCGTTTTTCACTGGGGGTCAGCACCGAGCTTGTAGCGCTGCCAGTGCCAAACACGAATAAGCGGTCGAGATTCCAAAGCTACTTACGGTTATGAGGAAACCTGTAACCAAGTAAAATAACGAGTGCAAACGAAGCGAAACATACATTGGTAAATAACTCAAAAAGCGATTAAAGATAAAGCTACATGGAGTCAGTGCCCGTCCTCAACCTCCACATCCCATTCTTACCTCGAACCATACCTTCAAACCAGATTTTTCCACGCAAAAAATCAACGCGTCTGACTCCGCCCATATGCTCCGCCTCGTCATGGCATCGATCTAGCCATGCTCGTGAGAGCGTCTCTCGATCCCCATCGTCTAGGTCGTCGTTGTAGTAATCCGTGCTGCGGATTTGCTTGTAGAGTGAGGCGAAGAGTTGCGTAAAGAAATCGCCCAGTGTGATGTAAGACGTAGCACCGCTCGCAACGATATCTATGTACCACGGAAGACGCGTATGGTATAACCGCATGAAACGCGTGGGTGGATCCGTGGCAGCTTGTGCCATATCTCGCATGTCTGGAGGTCGATCCAACGTTCGAAATACCAGCGTCAATGGATCCCGACGTAGATCATATATCGTCGGAGGATATGCATTATCATGGCATAGCACTGGATGAAGTGCGAGCCTGGCGCTATCGGCCGAATCTGCGGTTGCTTGATCAGCAATACTTTTATGATTTGATGGACGACGGGATAAACCCACCATTTCCAAGACGTCCATGCGTAGATTTCGTCCGGAAAAACGAAGAAAATCCAGATCTGAATTTAAAGTCGCGTCTCCAATCTCTGGGACTTTCCTGCGGAAACCCGGGGGGTATAGAGGAACCGCTCGTATGGGTTGAGCGAGAAAGCGTCGATGACGGCGTGTGCACGTTGGTCGGATAGGAGGCATATGAATGCATGGGTGGTCTTATGGTGGGATTATCAAACAGCGGCGAGAGCTCTCCTTGGCTTTGGGAAGGCCACTGCGAGTGAGAATGCCCATGCGAAGAATGTGACCTCTTGTGACCGGTCGAGGACGTCGAGTGACTTTGACTACGGCTTCTATGCAGGGGCTCAAAATGGTGATGACGGTCAGCGTGTGGTTGCATTTGCGAGAGCGCGGGCTGCCGAGGAATATATGGACTGGGCATCGATTGCGTAGGGTATCCCTGCTGGTACCATGCGGGGTAAGGGTATTGGGGGGGGGAGAACTGGAAAGCACCGTTTGCATGGGCATGGGCGTAATGGGGGTGATGCATAGGAGGACCGTATCCACCAAAAGCGGGTCCGGGGTATTGATGAGGTATACTCGCTGGTGCCGCCTGTGGCGCTTGTCCGACGCTGGACATTATAGTTGCTCCTGGAGGTGGCGGAATGTTCTGCATTGGTCGCGAAGGCCCATCTGCATCCACTAAGGGAGGCATGTCAGTTCCACATGGCTGAGATTGTGGTAAGAAGGTGAAAGTTCAAGAGAGAGATTGGACTTCCAGCTGTGACTCGTAAGGCGGTTCACAAAGCGTTCAAAAGATCGGAATTGACACTGCAAATTGTGACACGGTGGATGTTAGAACGGGGCTCTGCTAGACTCACACCGGAAAACGGAGATCGTGAAGTACAGCGATGAGGCTAAAAAGCAATCGATGGCGAACGCCGCAGCGAAAGATGGGAAGACCAGGAATGGACCGTACTAGGTACTTGCTGCGATTCCGCTCAAGAGGGAAAGTGAGCGTGACGCTACTAAGTATAATCAAACGTGTGATAGTATTGTTCTCACCAACACTGGTTGCCTACAGACCGCTCGTTCGAATGTTCAACATCATCTTGACGCGGTTTTGCGTGTGTCCCAGCGGTCGCGGCTCGAGTTACAAAGACTCTTCAGCCTGAGCTTGTCATGTACACAGAAATCAAGCACCGGCATCTCGCTCTTTGTGGGTCCAAGTTTTTTTGCGGTCGAGAGTGTCAATCGACCTTGCAGTGCAAGAGTACTTACACCTCCCAAGCGGTTACCCCTCACCACTGGAGGTAGTCTGACGCGATGATAAGGACCTCTGTGCCGGTGAGATTCTGGTCATGCACATGCATGTCGTTGATGTCTTCCCTTGCTTCTAACTTTTTCAACGGCGAAAAGGGCGCATAGGATGGAAGCTGGTCGCGTTGCATATTCGCAGACAAAGACGTTCGAAATCGCAAAAAGCCAGTCGTCAAAATTTCCCGGCAAAAAGAAATGAACATTCCTCCGCCGTACACAACGTTTCCGTCGAATCCAACCCAAACTACGCGAGGACGACACGAGGCCGGCACCAAATGGCCTCGTTGCGCCCCGCAAGAAAAAAAAAAACGAAATCAAATGAACGTCCAAACTCCGAGAAATTTCCAACGCGCGGCGCATCTACTCGAACGAACAATGAACAGCTGCAACTCGTATCGGTTTCATTCGAATCGAATTCCTACTCCCTTTAGATATTCGCCACATGCAATCGGCGAACAAACCCAATGGCTCATCGACTCTTTCCCTCCATTCATCCGCCGTGCGTCCATCCGTTCGTTCGCCACACCACATGCCTTGGGCTCACGATACATTTCCGCGCACCACGTTGTACCAAAAACGTTTGGGGTACCTTCACAGGAAATTCAATGACGCCTGTTGGCTGGTTCGGCGGCTCCGTTCACCGTTCATGAAATCGGCAATGGTAGCAGGTCCTTCTTTTCTTCATGTGATAGCGGAAATGACAAGTAGGCATCGCACCACCTCTGTTCTGTAACCAAAAACTTGTTGTGAGCACATTCATTATTCGACCCTCGCCTATGCACGCCTGCGCGATCGAGAAGACATCTAGACTCCAATGCCAGTTGATATGCACGGGATACAATTTCCCCAGGGGAATTTCAAAACCAACGTCAAACTGGACATTCCCGCCGTGCGGTTGTATGATGAAGGTAATGCGGGTCAGTCGGAGAACATCGCCAAAATCCGTTTCGCATGTACAGAAGCTTTTCGAACAGACCGCGCGGCGCCGCACCAACCACCCTTTTTTTGAGTTTGAGAGAACACTGATTAGATTTGGAGGCATGAGGTGCGTCCTTTATCTTCTCGAATTCTTTTTGCTTTATATTTTATTATATAGATAGATATACATTATTCTTTCCTGAATGACGTCCAAAACCACGGACAGAAACGGGAAAGGAAGCTTCCGCCGCCACCGCCGCCCGTTACTTATTTCTTGACGACAAGGTTTTATAAACCACGTTCATTTCGCTCACTGAGCGCAGCGTGCGCGTATACGCATGGAGCGCGGATGGATTCACAAAGTTTCGATTCTGGTAAAATGAGATTAATTTGGGACTTAACCGGGCCCAAGTTCCGGTCAGCAGGATTATACCAAAAGTTCGTCTGTTCTTTGCAGACATTATCGATAATTCTCCAGACGAGATCGATATCAACGACACATACAGACCACGATACCGCATCCTCCATGAACGCACTTGCGCGCGCGCATTCGACACCCATCCTCCCACACACGGGCGCCCAGCTGACGCTCCGGCGATAACATTTCAGCGGACATAAATCGGTCAAAATATGTCGTATTCTTTTTTTTTTCCCTCCCCGCTTTGAGTCACCTGATGATTTGAAAGTATTACTTATTTTTACACGTGCCCAACGCCTTCCTTTCCATTCTTTCGTTTTCCCCTTACAGTCAATGCTCCAAGGTTTGGGACGGACTGGCCGGGAAGGACTTGCCATTTTCGTGTCACATCGTGATCACGATCATGTGGTCGTCTGATCTGATGTCCGACACGTCCAAAGCATCATCCTCTCGTCCTCTCATCGTACGAAGCCTACTCGAGCTCGCAAGTACTCACATACATACATATGATATACATACATACACCACCGCTCGAGTCAAAAATCCCCCTCGAAGCTCCAAAGTACACTCGTAGTCCCCACCTTAGGTAGGGTACGTACTGTATATAATCCGCTATATACAAGATAAACAAGGTGGATAGTTTGAAGAACAAAATAGGGCAAGGTGTATCGCGGGGCGAAAGCGGGTGAGGGGCGAGGGATGTTTATGCTAACATGTTACAGCTGAAAGAGGACGTTTAGTTCGATGGGAGGGTTAGAAATACAATCGGTGTGTATACGGACGAGGTGAGATGCCGAGGGCTGGTTCCGGGAGGGGGGACACGGCGGGTAAAAAAAAAAAGTATATGGGAAGGGAAGGGGGAAAAAAAGAAAAGAAAAGAAAGTTCAGAAAAAAAAACGTGGATGAGCAGCGCTCAGAAAGCGGACAACGAGGACATGAACGTGGAAAATTCCATGTCCACGCTAGCCAGTTCCGGCTTTCTCCCCGAAGAGCCGTCATCGCCAAAAGAAAATGGTGTCTTCGAGAAGACCGTAAAATCGGGTGGTTGTGCAAAGTCGCAGGCGCCGTTTATGGCATTGTCGTTGTCGAAAACGTCCAGGCCAGCTGTATATTGGTGATGACTGGGAGCGAATGGGTCGAGTGCGAATCCCAGGGAGAAGGGGTCTTCTGAGTCCACGGTAGGACAATCGAAGGCGCGCTGGGGTGATAGTGCTTGTGGTGTAGTAGGTGAGCTGGAGAAGGGGGATGACGCTGGAGTCCAATCGTTCCCATACGCAGGATCGAAACAGAGAGCTGGGGCCTGTGCTCGTGTGGATGGAGTGGACGGATAACTGGTGAGATCCGCACTTGTCGACGGTATCGAATTGCCAAAGGCAACGTCGAACATGAAGGGATCGAGCTCCTGAACATGCGATGATGAGCGAGATATAATCAGAGTGATGATCGCGGTTACTTACAAAGGAGGGTTGGGGTTTCGGAGGGAACGAATACTCTGGCGATGTGGGATAGGACGATCCTGACAGATCGGGACAGCTTTGTGAGTACACCAGCGCCTGTGGTGCCTGTGGCTGCTGCTTGGGTGTTTGCGATGACTTTAAAAATGGCTGACTGCTGGTGGACCGCACGCGCCGAGGTGTAGTGGGCGGAGATAAGGAAAGGAACGGTTTCTTTGGTGCAGCGTCGTCGATGGGGACAGAGGACGACCTGCGGTATGCGCGAGCGGTAATGGGGGTATCGAATCTTGTTACGATCTCCGGGACATGAGTGCGATCAAATTCCTGGATGGCAGCGTCGAGTTCGGCGCCCTTTTTACCTTCTACGAGCAGTTCTGCGATCTTTGCACATCGCTTGAGATCCTTTGGTTCTACTTCCCGAACCCTTCTCTTTTCAGCGACAGCCTTTGCCTTTGCATGAGACGGACGGAAGGCATACTGGGGCCACTTCTTCCGGTGTTCCTCCAAAGCCTTCTTTGCCTTTGCATGCCAAATCTGGCGTTCGTCATGGGGCATGTTCTGCCACGTGAGACCGATAATCTTGGAGAGGGTGCTGTGATTGGTCTCGACTTCGGTAGAGACATGCTGACTTTTGATGAACGAAGAACGGAAGAGAATGAAGGCATTTGGAGGGCGAGGGATGTGGTCCTGGCTTCGCTTTCTGCTGTGGGCAGGTTTGCGAGACGCGGATTCGGACGAGGTGGAAGGGAAGAGGATGGGTTCGAAGGATGTCTCGAGGGTTGTAGGAGGGTCGTTGAACGTCACAGGGGTCACGTTCGGGGCGAATGCAATGCCCTGAGCAGGGGATGACGGCTCGGCAAGTACAGTCCAGGTGAGGAGAGCGCCTAAGGGTCGCGAGTTGCATCAAACACATCGGATAGGTGAACATACAACATACCCTCGGATGCGTCGCGCTTTGGCTGCCGGGATCTCTCAGCGGGCATTGCTTTGTGCGGGAGGTGTCGCAAAAGAGAGAAAAAAAAAGGAGCGAGGGACCGAAGGGGAGGCCTGGGATGAGACGGGTGGATATATAGGCAGGAATATACGTACACGGTAATTTTGGGGACCCTTGATAAAGACGGGCGTCTATCGTCTTGGGACGGCATAGCGTAGGCCATAGAAGCGATATAACAAGGCTTCCATGTCCAACTGGGAATGGGAACCTCCACCGAAAATCTTGTCATGGCCGTTCACACAACACTACGGTCCATTTGGAAACTCTGGCCCGAGTGAACAGAGTGCTCTCCATCAAATCATTTTCCACCCGGATCACCTGCTCTCGCCCTCTTATCTCACCCACACTTGCCTTTTTTGCCTCCGCACCGGGGGTCTCTCCACCACCGGCTAACACGCCTTGAGGCTCGTCGAATCTGCTCTATGTCGCCGCAAGGACAAGTAAACGCCTCTACGCAACAGTCGGCAAGGAAAAACATTGTCGTGTCTTGTTCCGAACGGCTGCACGACTGACTGTTGCTCTCCAGGTATCATGTCAACTCGATCACTTGCCTTTCATGGCATTTGTTGTTCCGTCGCTGACCGTTGACGATGTCCAGCACAGTCCACACACGTCGTTCACCACGCTGAAAGGAACATACTCGTCGTCGCCCTGGAATCAGCCACAGCACCCGAAACACCTCCATCCAGTCGTCTCAGTCCTTTTGCCGCTCGTCACTGACAACCACTGCTTGTATTTACATCCTCCATAACGATGATATCGTCCCAGCGGACTCGCGCCATACCGTTGGTCGTCTTTCTACTTTCTACTTCGGCCCTGGTATGTATGTCTGATTGAGATCCCGCGCCGGATGTGGCGTTGCGCAGCCATGAGTCTGTATGGCCGCTCACCATATCAAAATGTCTCCTCGTATGTCTACAGACGATCATCACCGCACGTCCTAGCCCCATTCAACCTCCCGCCAGCTAAGCACAAGGTCGAGCAGATACACACCGACGCCCTCCTCGTACCGACACACCATACTCTGTCGGACGCTATTCGGGCTCTCACCAGCTCCGACTATCACATATTCACTAAATTCAATAAATTTTCACAAAATAGCCAATTAAATAGAGCCCGCGTTATTGATTCAGGTGCAAAAAAAAATTGGTTCCCAAGGTACGCAAATACATATATTCGCCGTTGGCAGGCAAGGCAAGTCGAATGGTCAAGATGTTTGTTTGTATGGATGAATGGACCAGTGCGTATATTCGCCGTTCATACATCCTACATGCCGCGTTCCAAGACGCCGATTCCCTCTTGACGACCCAGCCTTATCTGCTCAAACATTCACCTTCGTGAAGCGTCCGCACCTTCGCGGTTCCAACGACTTGACACCGCGGAGCCACCTTCTTTCAACCGGTGTTCTTGTTCCAAATATACTTACAGGTCGCCAGTGATAGTTCCCCCCCTTCCTTGTCATTGGGGGGGTAAACTATTCAGACCAGTAATCGCATCAAACCCTACTTGCATGAACTCTCACGTCGGAAATTCCACTCGATACTCCGACTACTCCGCAGAAAACGAAACTGACCAAAACCTTATCCTCCTCCCTCCCCCGTCGTCTTCACCCTCAAACCGTCCTCGTTCTTCGCAGCACATCATGTTCACGTTACCGTTGTGTCACCCTTGTCTTCGTTCTGGTTCGCCAGCTCAGCGCTCAGCGTCCGACGACGGCTACCCAAGTGTATACCAGTGCGCATTATCATCGACTCACCATCCATGAATACCGTTTCCCACCGTCATACCACTGAACTGAGCGGGTATCGCCGATGGAGCGTCAAGCTCAAGACTTCCACCGAGCCCCTCTCGTACGGTTGGTGGCATTCGCATGTGTCAGAAACCGCCGATCAGGATGAACGAACGCACCACCAGACCTTGTCGCATCCAAAGTAATTCCAAGCGGTCGTATATGTCCTCCCTAGTGAGCGCAGCACTGCCCCGATCATGCGGGGTATTTCCGAACGTCCGAGACGTATGTATACGCGCCCACACTAACCTCTCACAAGACAGAGACAAATCTCTGCGGCATTTTGTGGGCGTCGGTGGGCGAGTCGCGTCCACGGTAACTAGATCTGTTCGGACGTGCCAAGTAGACGTGATGTACATGTTTTATCACCTCCTAAATGGACACCGCGACGTTGGTATGTAACTAGTGATCACAGAACCATTAGCTCATCCCTTCTTCTCGGGGCTAGCCAGAAGAAGGGGCAAAAAGGACCACGGGTTATAATCACGCATCTTTCCCATGACCAGTGCTATGATCATCAACATCATGCCGCATCTGTCTGGTCTTCAGTCTCGTCACGCTTCTCAAACTCCCCGCGTTTCATCCCCAACCGCCATAACTCAAGTCGTGTGTCATATCTGCACCTTCCTCGTATTCCGTGCGTACCTGTGTGTGGAATCCAGCGAGAGGTCTGACGTCGTGACTCCAACGTCATCCAACCTTGAAGATCAATCTCAGACCTCACGGCGGTGGGGCTCAGCCTGGCCTCGTGTTCGCTAAACCACACAAAGTACTTTCGAGCCTGTGATCGTGGTGTCATCACGCATTTGTATATACATGCCATGACAGTACTTACCTAGTAGCACTTCGACTGGCCTAGCCCAAAGTCGGCATTTGACACTTGATAAGAACCAAAGATAACGAGCTCGAGCCGCATTGTTCGTTGAGGGGCCCAGTCTTTGGGAAGGACGTACGTATGATAATGATGATGATGATGATGATGATGATGATGGATGATCAGCATCAACAGGATGACGTTGCATCTATGTAGAAAAATCGTCTCCCACCAGAGGGGTTCATTTCATGCTTGCAACACGGACTTATGCTGCGTCATATACATTGCGCGATCGCGTTCCGGGATCCCTGCTGGGAGTCCTTCTGAATCGGCTCCGTGGACGATTTTGATGGGTGGGAGAACGACGAAGGCGGTCGAAGGTCGAAGGTCGAAGCGAACGAAGAACTTGTTTCATCGGGGGGCGGGGGTGTACGTCCGGACACTCAATGGCATGGCAAACCGTCGTAGTTGACGACGAGATATGGTCCGAGTCGTGGATGACGACGACCCGTTGAAGCGTGCGAGTGCGATTCCAGAAAGAAAGAAGGAAGGAAGGAGGGGGGGGGGGGTTGCGAATGTAGTAGTGAACCCCAATAACAGCGCAATTGGCGTTGACTTCGTTTGGGGAAGGGCGATTCAAAACCAATACGGTGGTGCTTCTGCTTCTTGTTCTCGTTCTTCGAACGAACGAGACGAGGATTTCTTTGGTGATGCGTCTTCCACCCCGCAGTCGTCGTCGTCGTCATCGTTGTCCTCTGGTATCTCTTGTAATGACACACCTGTATGGTCGGCCCCGATGAACGAAACATGGTCCTCTCCTAGAAACAACGTAGTATAATCGACTTCTTCAGCGGAGCCTCATCTCATCGACGGCCTGCATGGGGATAATGGGACTGACTTTCCATGACAGTCCGTCCGAAGCTCGTCTTCCCTCCTATGCACGCGATACACCGAGTCCATCGGCCTGAATCCTCCAAAGGGTGTCTCAGGGTTTGTACTGTACACCCGAGCCCGAGCGCACGGTATCCCCCATCCAGGACTGAAAACATAAAAGGCCACAGACGTGAGCGCGCGAGGCTGGGCTCCATCCGCCAGAAGAACGTCTTCGACAAAGATGGACGAAAAGAATACACGAGTGACTTTTATCCCCCCCCCCCCCTCCCGGCTTTGTTGGACAGCTAGTTCCAGGAGGTTTGGTTCGCGCACGTAGTGTGGAAACAAGTCATGGCATGATGGTGAGCCTTTCGTCGTCCTCGGTGTCGTCGCTGCCCACAAGGGCCGTCCATCATCGATCGTAGGGGTCGACCACGATTATGATGGCGTACGTAGAAGGTCGTCGATCACCGTTTACATCGTGTGATGGATCCTGGGCAACCGTCGCCGCCGCGTTCCTCATTGAGCCCCACCGTCGTGTGTCATCGCGAGGCGACGCGAGTCAGAAATGTATAATTGTCGTTTGAAGTGCTGGTGTGTGCGTCCCGCTTATGAGGACAAAGAAGAAAGGCAGCTGGAGCGAGGGTTATTGAAATAATTCGTACACCATGACTCTGACATGGCGACTTGTCTACAACCCTTCTACGTACGTAAAATGTTCATACTACAACAACAAAAGTCCCCGAAAACTGCCCAACCAATTTCCAAAGAGCTGCAATAAATACGGTGATCCCATCAAGTTTTCAATCGTCGTGGGTCCGTACGTTCGTACACCTTACAAGTAGAGGGCAACAGCAGAGAGATTGACGGAGAGTTGTCTTGAGCAACTACTGCGACGAATGCTGGCGGGGGCAGGATGTAAGCAGACCCGCTGGACGAAAAGATGTCCAAATTCGACAGCCACTTACTGGCACTTGAACATTATCAGGTATAACACGTGGACGCTTCGGAGGGTGACGTTCATGATGCTCATCAGGGTTCGGTACGCGGTATTTTCGACCGAGAGCATCGAGGATGTCCGAGTCAACATCGTCATCATCCGACTCGATGCGGTTGTTGACGCGGCGTTTGCGTGGAGGAGCGGGCGCTAATGCCTAAAATCATCGTGCGTCAAGTCTATGCTGTGTCAAATTGGTTTTGCAGGGAACAAACCTCATCTTCGGCACTCTCAGAGTCTGAGTGTTCTGTGACTTGCATGGTATCAGAAGAGCTCGTATTGTGTCTCGCTATAAAGCTGGTGAGCACTTAGTCATGTAAGATCTACTCGAACAACACCAACCGTTCAGCCTCCTCTCGACTACATCCAGAGGAGTGTCGTCATCTACGTCTTCGAGATCGACCGCGTCAGGATGGTCCGTTTCGCACAGAGAACTTTCGTCTTCAGCAAGTTCGTCAGCAGACTGGAGTGCTGAATCATCCACCGCCATGGACGAGTAACCACTTCCTTGGTCAACCTCGTCGTCATCGTCTTGATCGTCCTCGTCGGAAAACTCGTCGTCTGCGCAAACGAAGCCGTCGTCCTCGTATTCCTCGTCCTCGTCTGCAGAACCTCGGTCCTCATCCCAAGGTCCAATAGCTTCACCACACGGATTTTCAACGAGGGGCGCCCGACGACGGCGGCGGGGGTGACTCTGAGCACGATATTCCTGCAGCCGTGCTCTATAGCGATGAACGAGATCACGAAATCGGTGATACTGTTTATCCAGTGGTGAGCAAGCTAAATCGCGGTAAGGAAGAATACCCTTCATACATATCTGGCGATCTCTTTCCGAGGGTCGAGGCAGAAGGCTATGAAACCACGACGCTGATAGGCTTGATCTAGTCTAAGACCCCAGTAGCGCTGCCCAAACCAGATTTCGACTGAGCCCGGGGAACGCTCGCTGAAATATTGGTCGAGGTATCGTCGATTGGCATCCGACAAGGCCTTGTACTTTGGTGTTGGAGGACATGAGTGCAAGCGCACCTCCGGAAACTAGATCTACATACCCAGTGGCAATGTGCGTGGCGCGGGTGCAAATACCGCCACACTTCGTTCTGATCGACATCTTTGAGCGGTGTTCCCTTGTGCTCACCACACGGAAATAGAAAATTTCCAGGTTCCTCCTTCGGCATGATATGCTCCTCGTAACGGGAGTTCTCAGCCACGAAGCTTTTATACTGGATTGCGCACTTAGCATCCCATACTTTTATCTCTTGCAAAAGTGACTGCTTACCCAACCACTAGAAGAACGATCTGGCAATATGGCCCAGTATCTGTAGCTGACGGGAAGCTCGCGGAGCTTCTTTCCTTTGTGTTTCCCAAAAGTTACAATATAGTCTCCAGGGGCTCGTCTTTCGCTCAGAAATGTCTCGTATCGATCGTCAGCTTCTAGGAAATCTTCATACTGCGACCATCGTCAGATGGTAAAACAACCATATCAGGCTTTACAAACTTACCCATGGAGAGGTGTTTCGTTCTGCGCCGCGAGCCCAGTACCGAAGCGCGTCGGGAATGGAGTCCAAGCGACAACCCGGTACAATCTTGCCTGGGATGCGAAACGGCACCGGGTAGGCGCCTGGATCATCCCGCTCGTCGTTTTCTGTGCTGCTAGGAACGTCGTGGTCGTTTTCGACCGGGTTTGTGTCCTGAACGTTGTGTTGATCCATGTCAGCGATTCCTGAGATCACTGGGGAGTTGGTAAGTGTGTAAGTTGTGATGGCCGCTGCGTCACCACGGTCACGGTACCGGTCACACGGGGGGACATTGAGCAGAATTGTCTTTGTCTCAATTGCGGGGGGGTTACATTTGGAGGGCTACAAATACAACGTTACAACGTCCTAAGGCGAGTTGAATATCTAAACCAAGCCAGAACAAAGTTGGGACGACAGCAGATACAAAGCAGAAATACAACCAAAGGCCGCAATAAAAAAGAGAGAAAATTTGAGTAGAAAACAACTAACGTATCAGAGCGGGGAGACAGCAGCAGACTCGAGAAATTCCAGTCGGAGAATACTGAGATGGGAATGGCGGCCAATCGTCCACATGTAGGTCCGTAAGTCCGAGCACAGGTATAATCCAATGAACGAGAGATTGCGTTTCAGGCCAGAGGTGCGACGAGCGCAAATCAAAGGTTGCATGGACCGGGTATGAGATCAAGCACTTTGTGAAAAGTGAGCTTCCCAGCGATCTCGACCGTCACTTGCACGAGATAGGCCGGCAAAGAATACGTTAGGGCCGAGGAAATCGACCCTTTTAACGCCCTGCGCATATTCGCGCGGGTCAGTACGTGTCCTAGCCCTGAAGAATTCAGAGGCAATGCCACTAACCGCGGCCTCCTGAGGAGAAAGACTCCAGTTGAGAACCTCACGGATTTTCACGAGCACGTCGTAAACAGTGACACCACGAGCATTCGTGATTTCGATAGGCCACGAAGGGAATCCTCGGATGCTGACAGACAGCCGAGTTGAAGATGGGTTCACGGCTGGTGCTTGAAGCAAGTTCGAAGGACAACCAGGTCGTAACTGGATGCATTGGACGTCTTTTCTGACGTCGAACAAAATAGGCGCAACCGCGTCGTGAGAAAGGAGAGGGTTCAAAGACATAATAGCGGATGTGCCAGGGCCTGGAGGCGAAGGGTCTGAAGGGAAGTGAGTAATGGAATCAAAGTTATCTACGAAGAACGAAGGTGATCGTACACGAGGATGAAGAGTACCGCGGGGCTGAGTTGGGGTGGGGAAGCGAAACGGTGTGGAGATGTGGAGCACCTGGTGTCGATGCTGGCGGAACCGTCGAAGCGGACCAACGATCAGCCTGGTGTCCATACGAGGAAGACCCTGAGTGCGATGTGGGGGTCCAGGACTTGTGATGAGGAGGTGCAAAGTCCTTGCGGGACGTCGAGGGTGAGTCAGTGCGGTAATGCATAGTGTCGGAGGAGTCAGGATGAGTGTACCGAGGGCGGGAGTGGATGATGCGCAGTGCGCTGGATGATGACTCGGTGCGTCGTGGGCGGGCATCTTATACCCCGCCAGGCGCGACGTTCGGGAACTTACAGCTTCGGCTGTCATTGTTCAGTTCGTTGATTATCGACCAGCTGACTGCAAGCGGACGACAGCGAACAGACGCCAGTTGATCGTGGCAGTGAGGCGGGAATACCATTTTAGGAAGGATGAGGCGGGGCCGCTAGTCCTAATTAGGAAGGCGTCGGCGACGCTGCGCTGATGCGCTCTCACCAGAAGCGGTCAGGCGCGCGAGCTGATCAATCGATGGTTATCGCTCCCCACGACGTCCGCCCGTGTTTGACATCGTACCCACCGACGTGCTTCTCTGACGCTCGCTGATGCGCTTGTCGCCCACAGCAAGCCCATAAACAGCCAGTTACATTGCTGACCGCAGTACATTATTCCTGTGTATATTAGATATCTAAATATAAAGACACTATGATACGTCCTCAAGCCCTAATAATCGGCCCCCCCTCATTGGAAATGCCCAGAGCTGATCACTTCTTGCATTGCCTCCCAATCATGTTGATCAATGAGAGGTTCTTCGGCGGCGCGCCACCGACGCCTCTTGCTCTTTGCGGATCCTTCTTCCGTCGCTCGACCCGCTTGCTGTGCGAGGTGCCTCACTTCAGCAAACTCATTAGTCGCCTGAGCGCGCAGAAAAGCTGCACTGTTCGCCCGATGCACAAGACAATCAGGGCGCTGGTATCCCACCATCTCATTGTCGTTCGTAACGGGTACTCTGGCCTCCTTCGACATCGGCCTCCCGTCACTCCATAACGACCCTCCTTTGGTTTTAGACACAACCTCTGCAATGTTCAAGCTTTCTCCTGGTGGAATTGGCGTCGGATGTGAGGGGGTAACACAAGGCATGTCAACTTCTTTTCGCAGAACGTGATCGACGTCGACGGCAGAGAAGAACGCAACGCCTTGAGGTAAGTCATCCATCCCAAGTTTGTACGCAAACATGGAACGCGTCCACAGGTTAGCGATCTGCAACGCCAGGGCTGCCCGGTAGCGGTCTTCTTCGGCGACCAGATAACGGAGCTCGTCGTGCACAGAAATAAGATAGCGTGCATTGATCTCATACTTGGAAATCAAATGTTCCATCGCCACAATGAGGAGATGAAGATAATCAACTCCTGACGACTGAACAACCCAGTTAATCCGCGACGTCATGTAGTCAGACCCGAATTTCTCGGGCAGGTTCTCCTTCGATAACGCGGCAGTGATTCCGCACCCAAGTGCAGGGGTCTGCGGACGGTCCGACAATGCGATCTCCTCTAGTTTATTGAAGACGAAGCTCTCCGTACCGCCGAACCAGAACTTCTTCCCAAATAAATCCGTGCGGTGAGTGTTCCTGCCCTTGGTCGACGCGTACAAGTTTTCCGCCAACTTTTTGGCTTGGTCCGGTTGCATCCCTGCGTTGGACTGCAATAAGAGTAAGACTGCGTGACGCATCCCAGCTCCGTAGATACGAGAGTAGTTAAAGACCTTGGCCTGGTCTCGCGAGATACCCAAAATGCTCGCCGTCTTCGAATGTAAGTCCGTCCCCGCAGATTTGGTTCCTTCTAGCGTCATCCATCCAAGGGCGGTGGCGCCATGCAGACCGAACTGCGCATCCCCCATGCAGCTCGATATCCAGAGCTCTTCCGAGTCAACATCGGCGCCTACGATGGCATAGCCCTCCGGTGCGCGTACCATAGCTTTCAGCTCCGAACCGATCCTGTTCGCCTTCGCATTACTCGCCGTCAACCACGTCTTCTCGATAGCGCGGCGGGTGATAGTGCCCATGGTGATCACCTGAGGAAGAATGATGCCCCACTTGGCAGAGGGCGGCGGGGTCGATTGTGAAGGTAATTTATTGAACCGCAAATTGACCTCGCCGCTCTGCCATACAACCATCTGGTTGATGATGCGATCTCGCGCGCTGATCCAGTAACTGCACTGTGCGTTCATGTCCAATGCATCTCTCGCTTCATCGCCCGGGCTGGTTAATGTACCGTCCTGAGCATACTTCATAAACGACTTCGCCAACGGACTCCCTACATTAGCACTTTCGCCGTCTTTGTGGGGGAGTTTGTAGAACACGAAACTATTCTCGCCCATGGCTCGCAGCATGTCGTCCGCAGGATCAAAAAAGTCAAGCGCTTTGAGACGCGTGGTAAAGCCTGCATCCTTTGGAACACGGAAAACCCATCCATGCTCGCGAGAATGAAAGAGTGGCCAACCCATCCAAGACAGGTTGAGAAGAATAGGTGCGACACGGTTACGGACGGTGATATCAAGGGTACCTGGAGGCATGTCTTTCTTCGGCTTCGCGAGATCCCAATACCATTTGGGCCAGAACACCCGAAGCTTAGGTGTTCCTTTGGCAGTAGACCGATTGGATGAGCTCTCGACTGTGTCGACCGATTTTGGAGACCAGTCCAGTTGGCGAAGCCAAGGATCGCTCGCATAATCCGTGTGAGTGGAAAGTGAGCGTGCGAGGTCGAGAATTCGCTCTTGGAGCTCAGGACTACGTTCTCCACCAGCGATGCTCCTTGCCAGGGATAGTTCTGAAGAGGTCATGCGTCCGTTTTTGAGGTAAGGGGCACCGTGAGTTGCTCCGAGCACGGTGACTGTTTTCGTTTTGCCAGCGCTGGGGAGCCGTGTCACCTTCCCATCCCGGATAAAGTGCCACTTCTCTTCTTGGCTGTATTGCAGCGGGTGGTTTTCGAACGAAAGCCTCAGTAAAAGTGGGAGTATGCCGTTGACTGTGCTGGGGTGCAAAGGACCATCTTTCAGAAGGTCTCTGAACCACGCAGGTACGGTGCGGTTATCGGTCAAAGGCTCGGTTTGCGATGTCTTTCCCAGAGCAGTGATCTATCTTGAGAAATTAGCGAAAATCGGAAGAAGCAAACGAATGAATTCTTCACTTGATCTTCTCCAGACACGCCTCTCGACTTTCCCGCCACTTTTGGTGACCAGTCGAGCTGTGCAAACCAGGGGCTGTCCTTCCACGAACCGTCCACCATCATCTCCTTGGCACGCTCGGCAAGTTCAAGCAAGCGCTTCTTGACGTTCATCTCCAGTTCATGATACGTCCGCTCCGCGCTAGTCAAATATGCTTCCCAGGATTCGTTGACGGTCAAGAAACTCGAACCCATGGTGCAGATACCAGCAAACGAGACTGGGCTGGGACAGCGTTCTAGGAAAGCAGGAAGTACTTGAGAAAACACCTGATGGGTGACGTAGACATCATGAGCGCAATACGAAAGATAGTCGTGGATGTTTTCAACTATGTCAGCGGGAGCGGACTTCATGAAATCTCCGCGAATCTCCTTGTCCATCTGGATATCACAATACAACTTTGCAACGTCCGCGAGTGAGTTGGCCGATGTCAAATCCTCCCAGCGTTTATTAGACAGCTCTGCATCGTTGGTATCGAGGTCCTCTTCCTGAAGCTGGGGAAGGCTTTCCTCCATCTCCGTACGCAACCGTCGAAGCTCCGTTCTTTTCGTTGCGTCCCTTTCTTGCTCCGCTCGAGTTTCGGCATCTCGTATCATCTCGACGACCGCTTCGACCGCCTCTGCTTTCTGCTCGAGTTGCACAGCTCTGTCCTTGCGATACTTCATCCAAGCAGGCCGCTGGTGGGAGGATATCCCATTCACAGCAACATGGAGAGACATGGTGTCAAGGAAGCGAGTCTGTGTACCGGTCAAGGTGTACTCCTCCAGAATCCGTTGGCGATCGTAAGAGACGTTGTGGCCTACCACCACTCTCTTAGTATCCGGATCTCCTAATGGAACGAGATGCTGAGTCTCCTGTGTTTCGCCTAATAGCCAGGGCGATATCCACGAATACCAGGCATTCTTCGACGCTGCACACGCCATGATAGCGTATGGATGATAAGACGGCATAGTCTCGACATCAAAGACGAGCATTTCTTCGGGTCTTCCTCCATGCTCCGGATACCCTACATGCTCGCTGTAGCTCGACCCGTCGGGGCGAAAATGATACTTTGTCCATCCTGACTGTATGTCCCAATAATCAGGTTTAGGAGGTAGGTCGCTTCCTGCAAGATCCTTAGCTAACGATAACCAGGGCTGCGCAGAGCGCATCCCAATACGATGAAAATGCTCGTCGAGATTGGAACCTTGAAGAGGGGGGAGTGTGAACCAGATATCGGGAAGTTCGGAGCCTTGTTTCGGATCAAGTCCATGCATCTTGAGATGTTCTTGGGCAATCTGTACAAAGGCTGGATCTGGCGTAGGGAATGAAGTGTCCCCGAAAATCTGTGCGTGGAGTTCGCGCGAGAGGAGTTGGACGCCCAGGGCGTTGCGCTTGGCTGTTTTTTTAATTCGGTTTTGTCAGGCCGCAGAGGGACAGTGGTTGTATTTTGGAGTGAACATACCATGATTTACGATCGCTTTCCGCGTCGGTTCTTCTGGTACTCTTTTCCTCGCGCTCCCTGAGGCTACGGGGGTTCGCTGGTTTGCACGAGTAGGAGGCTGCTTTCGTTGCTGGGTGAGAGCAGCTGCTTGCGGGGAAGTATGCAGTTGACGCGACAGGCCATTTGTCCTCCGAAGTGAGTTCAACATGCGCTCACATAGGCATGAATTTGGGTGGAGAAAAGGTGGTAAGGGTAGAATTTTCGATCAAAAGGGCAAGTTCAATTCTAAGTGAACCCTAACCCCAAAATGGGTGCAGCAGATGCACACCACTTTCAATATGTCACTACCTGATCCGACATATAATATTGATAATTCATTGAAATGAAAACACATCTCGGAAGTTCTTCTACAAACGTCTTGATACATGGCCTACCATGATGGTATGAAGCACTCGTTGCTTGGTGAACAGAGAAAAGTCACTTCACGTGACCACTGACACGTCAAGTTTAGGGCGCGTAGGACGCTATCGAACATCACCTAGACCGCCATCTCGTAGAGCGAGATATCCTTCAATCGTACACTATTACTCTTACTTTCATTATGCTCACTCATATCCAAACTCTCTTAATCTCTTCTTTTTTTCTCTATGTCAATCAACCCTGTAGTTCAGCGCGTGCAGACGGTCGAACCAATGTACGGACCTCGAACAGGATCTCACCCCCAAAAGCCCTAAATAGCTCGAGCCATTGGACCCGCCGAAATTCATCCACAGAAAATCAACGGATCAGGTTACCTCGCAAGAGAGGCGTTAATTCCCCGCGTACTTCCACAGGCACTCCAACAAGACGTCAAAACCTAGACACGAGGCCGACCCCCGAACCCACTGGACCTTCCTCATCCTCGACGACGGTGTACATTACGGACGAGAACAACTTTGCCCTTTTACTTCCCGCAAACGACGGCGGTGAGTATCAGTCCCTATAATATGAAACCAGCTCTCAATATAGTTTCTGCTTGTCATAATAGAGCTCATTTCCGAAGCAGAAAGCGATGGCATTGCGTACTGTACCAGCGGGTCCGGATGCTCTAACGCGTTCCCAGATGGATTCATCACTGGCGCGGCGGTCACGCAAGCAGGTGACGGTTCATACATACAGGTTCGAACACCCTAGATCCTTTAAGCCTGCCATATAAATCTCCAACTCAGATCACCGGTTGCTTGGACTCATCCCGCTTCCACTTTGCACTGGGCGACGATGGTGGCCAGTTCGACACAAGGTTCCCCAACGGCGCTCAATGTACTTTTGGCGGCTATGGAGCGAGTTTCATCGAGCAGTAAGTTTATCTGATCACATCATACGCCCTGTCGAATCTGAAGCTTGCCTTGTAATCAATAGGGTGGAGCCATCTGCCAACAGGTTTTGTCTTAGGTGCTGCAAGAGCGACAACGATCAACAAAACTGCAACTCCCATCAGGATCGAGCGGGGTGTCTGGTTGCAGTTCCAGGGACCTATGACTTCCCCTCTGTCAGTTGCTCATGAGTAGGGTAGATTCCTCTTAATGCTGCACGCTGGATCGTGCGCTTCATTTCTGGAAAGCATCCGAGGGCACTCAATGGATCAGAAAGGAATTGTAAGAGCATGCTAATGTTACAAACAAGGGTCCTAAGGTGATCACTACAAATGTGATAATAAGACAATAGCCAGCGGGCAACATGAGTCCAAATATCCACCGGGCATCCGACGGTCCTAATGCGCCGAAGCAAGTTTTTGTCCGTGCAAGAAAATAACAAAAAGGGCCATAAGAAATGCCATCAAAAAGCGTGAATACCTCAAGCTTTCCCAAATACAAGCTTCCCGAAGCTGGCACCATTCCCGTGTTTCTCTACTTCGATGCCAATGAGCCTCGTCTTCCCATGAAGCCAATCCAACCGTCGAACGCCGCCTTCCCAACCTCCGCCCATCCTCGTGCATCTCTTCTCGTAAGCCCTGGTAACTTTACGTTGCGCCCGACTTCCGTGTCCCAGAGACTCCCACTCCTGAGGAGTCACCCTTGTGAGCAGCGTGCTGTGAAGTGAATACAGGAGGTCAAGATTCGTGATGTTAGAGGATCGACTTTTGGTAGGAGAGGAGCCGACGTAAAACCCAGAACCACTAGAGCTCGAACCCGATGCGACCACGACTACCGGCCATGGGAACTTCTCCGAGCGAAGCACAATACGGGAAGATGCCGGCGTTGGTGGATCAGTGGCAGGCTGTGAGAGGGTGTGCGCCGGCACCGCAGTGTGTGTAGTCCGATCGAGTACCGTTCGCGAGGAAGGCGTGTATGTTACATCATATGAAATCGGTGCGCTGTGCAGCCGAGTGGATGCGAAGAGCGGGTGCATGTGCAAAGGTGCTGGTCTTACACCGTGTGGATCCATACTTCCAACGACTAAGAAATTGGTGAGAGGATGTATTGAATTCGAAATAGAAGTTCGCGTACATGAATGAGTTGATCCGGTGGCGGACGACACGCTGCTCTGCCACGTTTGGTTTTGGCGCAGAGAAGGTCGTTTCTCATATCTCACGTGGTGAGAAGAGCTACCTGCGGATGAACCAGGACGGGTCCCTCCAGGATAGAGCGAAGAACTCGAACTAGTCCGAGACGAGGCTCCGAATGAAACTGAGGGCGTTACACCCGGAATATGCATCGGAAAATGCGCAACTTTGACACGGTTAGTATTTGTATAGTACTTGAAGATATCTCACGGCACGTACGATGTTCCGATGACTTGTAGCTAGCTCGTCTATACATTTGTGGGCGGTCGACCTTTGGCGGCGTTCCATATCTCACGTCACCTGTGGAGCTCGATGCGTGGGCAGCGCTCTCGAAGGTTGCAAATCGCAGCGGTGAAGGATGGGTGGTACGTGCGCAGTAGCTGTTGCTACGTTTGCTCTTCAAAGTAGGCGGAGCAGTGGGTCCTGCGCTACTCGGAGATGCGTAGATGTAGTTCGAGGTTGGTGTGGAGCGCGACCGCCAGTGAGACTTGGAAGATTGATCGCGACCAGAAGCATTGTGGGATTGACCACCACCAAAGATGTAGCGCAGATACGAAGTCATGATGCTCTGTGATTGAAAAACGAAAGATACGGTGGATTACTCGCGGAGCGAAAGGCAGGAGAGGTGTCGGACCACAGCTGAGCAAGCGGCCACTTATAAGTAGGACGAGTAAAATCGTCATAGGTCTGGAACAGCGTTCGGCTTGGAGTTCTAGACACTCCCCAAAACAAAGAATTGAAGTAAGAGGTTCCCCGAAAAAAAACTGACCGTTGGTACGGGACCACTACTGCCGAGAAAGGCGTCATGCGCAAGATTGTGGGAGAGATCCTTCGCCTCGTTTGTGAACAAGTTTGGGTGTTAGGCCAGTTATACGTCTTGGATGTGTCCGCCGTTGAAGCGTGGCCAGCCACAAGAGCGGCGGATATGCATAGTCGGGACGGTTGAGGTAAACACTGGGCGGTTTGCGTAACGCTGATTGAAGCGGCACTTCGTGTTCGATTTGAGGGTTTGCCTTGAGGCGTTTTGGTTGAGTTTTGATCGTTGCCCACCGTGTCAGTCGCTTCCAAAGTTGCGCGTGCAGGACGCATGTTCGCCTTATATGGACATGGCGCGGCTCTACACTGGGACCCTACTTCCATCGCTTGCCAGCGCTCCCTACGATTTGAATATCCAAAACATAAGTATCAGACAAGTCTGATGGCAAGTTCGCAAACTCGCCGTTTGACCGAGCACTATTCCACAATGGCTTTCCTGTGGCCTTTCTAACGACGCTTCACGCTACCTCGTGAAAAGCATGAGGACTGTGTGGGCGCACTGATTTTCGGACAGCCTAATCAAAGTGTAGAATGATGACCCGAAAATCAAACATAGTAGGAGTCACCGTCAGGCGTCGCGCTGAACTGATAGTGAATCTGGTCTAGGCCCATGGTGATACGCCGGACATAAGGCAACCGACTCTGAAACACACATCAACGAACAACGCATGGCCACTGGCAAGACAAGTCAATATAACAATAATATAGGGCAAAGCGTTAGCGAGATGAACTTCTCCAGGTCGATCAGATCGTAGTTTCTCCTGTGATGGGATCCTCGGAAGCGTCTAGTTGACCTTGTGCAACCCAGGACACACTTCGGTGTTCAGCAAAACTTCAGCAAAAGACAAATGAAATTAGTCGAACTGGTACGCGTAAACTCGAGTGAATGGTTGACCTCTGCAACTTGCCTTCCTCTCGCGTGCACGGAATGTCCTCCAAGTCCTGATAACAGACGCGGCGGATGACTACTTTGTCCCCGATGTTATTTCTATGCACCTGTCTCAAAGGAGGAAGATGTTGTTTCGTCAGGGTATATCACGAAATCTCAACCCCCTTGATAGCACTTCTTCCGAACGCGGATAACAAATAGGAGGCACAGCTGCCGCAAAGTATTGAGTAATTCAGACACATGTCGTTCAACGCGCCACGTTGGTGACCCGATGTCCCAGGGTAGGGCCAGCTTCCACAGAAAGGATAGATTGATATGCCTGAACAACTAGACAATGGCGTTCTGGTTTGTTTGGCAAGGCCTTCCGATCCAAACAAACGTAGAAATGTGACGTAATCATTTGTTCGTTGCAACCACTGCATCGCGCCACATTACAACCTCGCTGCTAGAAATGAAGGCAGCTTTCAAGAATATCCTAGCAGATGTGCGCTCCGGTATGTCATCAGACCGGCATGGTCACCCGACCCCGTACTTGGAGGAGAGCAACTCAGAGGTTGTATATCGCTATCGAAGGCAACGGGGTGTAAACCTTGGTAAGGAATGACCAGTAATTAAACTAACAGGAGGCCCATCAATCATAGGTTCTTGGTTTGTTCTTGAGCGGTGGATTACGGACGCGCCGTTCCGGTTCGCTGCAGCTCCAGGTCAAAGCGATCTGGATGTTGCAAAGGGTTCACATGCCAAGGAGATACTGGAGCAACATTGGGACACATGGATAACAGCCAATGACTTTGAATGGCTTGCATCCAAAGGTATCAACGCCGTGCGGATCCCTGTGAGCTCTGTCCCACACCTCACTCGGACGAATTAACCTGAACCTTCGAGACTAGATCGGCTACTATCATATATGTGGTCTTGATGACTCGATACTGAATAATACAGACTTCCAAGGATTGGAAGACGTTTTTTCGGGTGCGTGGGTCCGACTCGCGAACGCGGTCGAGACTGCGCAACGGTTTGGAATTGGCGTTCTCATTGGTACGCAACATGGTTATCTCTCTCTTTCTACTTGTCTACCATTCGTCCAGACTTACACTCCGCGCCTGGGAAGCAGAACCAGGATTCGCACTCGGGAACGTCCTCACCCCGGGTGTCATTGTTTGAGAGCCGATCTAACCTTAAGCTCACCATCTGGGTCCTCCGTATCTTAGTGGAAGCACTTCGTTCTTTGCGTTCGGAATGCAAGCCTCCGCTCTATAACATTATCGGAGTCGAACTCTTAAATGAACCTAAGCCGCAGTCCCATTCGGCTCTCCAGGATTGGTACGCGAAAGCCATAGGCGAGATTCGGTCTGTGTATCCAGGGCTGCCCATTTACGTGTCCGACTGCTGGATACCTGACTCCTACGCTGACTTTGTCAAAAAGCTTCCCTCTTCTGCCATTCCGACTTGTCTAGACCATCATCTTTATCGCTGTTTCACAGGATCCGATATCTCTACTTCCGCTGCGCAACACTCCGCAGCATTAACGGATCCAAACGCACAGACGCCATTAACATTCGCGCGAGTGGCAAGTCAGCTGGAAGATGCTGGTGGAGGTCTCATGGTTGGCGAGTGGTCCGGAGCACTGAATCCAGGTTCATTGCAGGGACCAATTAATGAATGGCAGGAGAGAAAGTGTTACATCTCCGCGCAGCTTCAGCTATTCGAACGGCACTGTACCGGATGGTTCTTCTGGACGTACAAGAAAGAACAGCCTGGCGATCAAGGGTGGTCTTTCAGAGATGCCGTGGAGGCTGGCGTGTTTCCTGCGTTTGTTGGTCTCTGCCCTACTAAAAGTATATACGAGGATAGCGATAAGGCAGCGAGGAAAAATGGGTCTCAAGCACACGCTGCAGGTCGGTCCAATAATCCCGTTCGCTGCCTAGATGACACGTGCTGAAGGACGAGCCACCAGGTCAGCATGCCTCCTACTGGGCGCAGTACCCTGGCCACTATGAGCATTGGCGTTTTGAGAAAGGATACAACCAGGGTTGGGAGGATGCCTACCGCTTTTTCCTGGACAAGGATGCGACTGCTTTTGCAGTGCCTGAGCTCGGATTCAAGGGTTCCTGGAAAAAGAAGAGGGCGCAAGGGCATGTGATAGAGTGTGGTTCTAGCGGCAGTATTTGGGAGTACGGTGAGTGATTCTATCGGTTATATGGTTGCCTGTAACAGAGTGATCTGGGGGATAATTGATGTTCTCGAAACCCATGTTCAATCGTGTTTCCTTGATCTGCGCACTACTGACGCTTCTATCTAGAGCATGGCTTCCAGCAAGCTGTGGATGATGCGACACTCGACTTCCAAAAGACTTATTGTCAATAGCCGTCCCACATGACATCGACGTCAAATTCTCGTTCTAGGCTATCAGAAGTTTTCAACGTGCAGTCGGACCTCTCTTTCGTTGTGTACCACCGACGTTGCCTGTGTACACACTCGGTATCTGTCGCACGCAAGACCGCGAACCTTTTCTTTCTGAACGGATTTTCGCTACTACTTCCCTTTCCGGCATATCACGAATACTAGCGTTCCTCCTATGGCGATGCATGTTCTGAATCAGTGACCTATCTGTCGCAGTCGCCATACCACAGGACCCGGCGCCTTGTCCCTCTTATCTATTCCGACGTAACAAATTCGCTGCGTCGTAACGCGGTAAGTCTACTCCTTTTTTTTTCGATAGTCGAGTACGTGGGACAGGTAAGCCATCCACGCATTAGTAGCGTGTCGTCGAGAACAGGTGAGTCCTGCTGAACGAGGACGGCTGGGTGATATACCGGTTTTCAATTAGGGCAGTAACGGTTTACTGCGCACCCAACATTTTGACTCGTGCACTAAAACCAGAACATTGATCCATCAATTCTCAGACGACAACCAAGCGGAATAACGCCACTCTAGCTTGTTCCGTCTCGTTCTCTGACAGAGGCTCTGTTACAACTGGCAATTCATACAACTAAGCGGTAGGATTATCCAAGTTTTACAGCAGGGTTCGGAGCAGGTATGTAAACGATACGTTTCTTCTACGGATTCAGAGGGTAATAACTTAAGCCGTAACGAGCGCGGAACGCCTATCGTAAGTATTCACAAGGGTATCATCCAGATAATCGCTAAATAAGAAAAGATGAAAAAGAAGCGACGCCCCCTAGGTTATCAGCTTCCAGTGGTAGAAGCCATCTTCGTCATGAGCTCTGATGAGTCCCCTAAAGATGTGTTTCTCTAACAAATAGTCGATTCGCTTCACTCCTTGGCTGGCTTCCAAGTGTGCTGTGGACGGGACGCTTTTGCATCTCCGAGTGTACGCACGGGCGACATTAGTCTCCTCGGTCAGGCTGAGACGAGCCCAATCCTGTTGAGTGATCTGCCGGTGCAATGAAGAGTGGACCATGTAGAGAACATCGCCGAGCGTGATCGGGGGCGACGTGGTCTGCATGGTATATTGATCATAGTGGTATTGGAGGTCAATTGGCCACTGGGGAATCGCATCGTGAGTGATACGCATTCTGGTAATGGGTGGATATGTAGCTGGTTCAGCAAGCTCGGCAGAGGATATAAGGACAGTTTGCCCTGGACCAATCCATCGCAAAGGGGTGAACGTTGGAGAGGCCAGATCAAAGTAGAAGTCCGTGCGCGTCACTTCGCCGTTCAAGAGTGGATGTATCTGGAAGCCGGGAGACGCGCCGGTGTAAGGCCAAGGCGAGTTTAGGACGGGTTCTCCCCACATCCTGTATCCATCGCCGAATGAACGTCTCCTATGGTGTCCTGGCGTTGCTGGAGTCTGTAGATAAGGGCTGGGTGCCATCCCAGCATGCCATGATGGCCTACGAGGGCGTGGGGGCGGATTCCAGTAATTGTCGTCGTAGTGAACACCGTGAGGGGTGTTGGTCGCCCCAAGGTATGGTGACGACGGGGGATATGGTGAAGTCGGGAATAGGGCGGCCGGAGGAATGAAGGGAGAACGCTGCTGATAGGCGCCATATCCGAGATATGGTGTAGGCTCATAAGCCGCGGGTGTGTAGACGTATGGTCCTGACATGTCACTTGTTCGGAGAAGACGTGGGGTTTCTGATCACTGTGGACCCGCTGATTTTTATGCTAAAAGTCGAGCCCGCCATCAGCGCCAGGCTGTGGTTGGATGACATGGACATTTTGCACAGCTTCTCTTACCTCGCACAGCCACGGATGGCGGGATAGCTCGATGGCGAAGTGATCTGCTTTGGGCCGTTTTAATATGTCGGGACGGCTCAAGCTGCGCTCCTCGGTGCCTTCTGGTAGCTTCTGCCTGACTGCGTTAACCTGAGAGGCACTGCGTCGACACGTCAGTTTTCATTGACTCGGCATATGTATAGCGTTGGCACTGTACATTACCCGTTGGAATCTGTTCTTGATGAAGAATTTGGTCAGCAAAGTGCGCAGTGGTTGATGGAGAAGCGTCAGAAAAGCCAGCCTGGCTTGGAATGAGAATATTTATCATGAGCGGTGATATTTGATGTCGGCGTCAGTCAAGCGCGAGTTGTAATTTGTTTGTCACATGCAGCTCACCTTTCTCATCATCACGACGATACGCGCTTGTGATGTACTGCGGCCTTATTCCTTCAAAACTCCGCCAGGGAAGAGCTCGTGATCTGAAATTATGCCTGTTGTCGAAGAGGGTCTTCTGTCAGAGACTCATGACATTCGAAGGAAGTAGGTCCTTGGACTTGGCTAGGTTGGTACTGTGGGGACTGTATGTCTTCATACTGGAAAAGGAACGATCCTTCGACTCTTCGGTCTGCCTACGGAGGAATGGTGTAAAGTTACATGCTGAGCGCACGGGGAAGGATCTGACGAGCATGCGGTAGATGTCCTTTTGCCGGTATGCACCGTGGCCTATATAGCCTCATTTACGGTCCTTGACTTTTTGCACCAGTTACAGTGAAGAGCGGGCCGGTAAAAAAGAACTCTACGAACGGATGCCAGAGTCCTACACTGAATGCATCGACGGTTTTCGCGCACCGACCTGACGCAACGGAAGTAAAATACTAGATATCCCTACGGGTTTATGTCGACCCTAGTATTCGTGTTTCACATCTAGTAAGGTGCGGACCAACAACTTTGCGCGGCAACTCTCCGATGCCTCACATTTTTCATTGTTTAACAAAGACAAGTAGATGTGCTTGTACCATAGACAGTAGGCCACCTCCGAGTGCAAAGGTATAAAAAATTCGATGTGGTTGGTGAGTTATAGCCCATACTCTGAAAAACTACGAATACTGAGGGACGTCCAGTACTTCCCAATAAAAAGAAGAAAATTCCCACCCGGCGTGTTCCTGGATTTAACTAATCTCCAACCGAAGCAGATGTTTCCAAATCTTTTATAGTCGCTCCTTTGATCCATTGCAGTTCTGCCGCGCTTACAACCGAGAATTTCCTGCCAGAGTCAATTGATTTAAGCCCCTTCAGCATCTCGCTGCCGATCCCATGGTTCGTTCGACATTCTTCGATCTCGGTTTCCTGCTAGGCGGGGCAGCGACCGTCAGTGCTGGTAACCTCCTCCCTCGGAACATTTTCAGTGAAGACTGCCAGGAAATTGCTACTGCTATTTCCCCAGCATCACAAGTTTTTGGTGCACGTAGGTGTCGTGCTGTACTCGACATCACCTCGGAAAGAGTTCTAAATCCGTGCCTCAGCTTCACTTCAGTATTCCAAGGACATCTACCACTGGGCATCATCAAGCACGCAGAACGCTGCATGCTCCTTTGAACCAGGTGTTGCTGAGGATGTTGGGATTGCTGTGAGCCGTTTTTTTTTCGCAAGTCTCTGTCATGTCGTAAGATATTTGGTGCAGCTTCAGATTCTGGGCAAGACGAAAACCCCATTTGCAGTTCGTACAATGCTTTTATTTTGCTGTTTGGTTGGGTCATCTAACGACAACAGGTCAAAGGAGGCGGCCATGCAACGAACCCTGGTTTTTCGTCTACTGAAGGAGTACAAATCGCTATGTATCGATTCTCAGAGGTTGTGTACGACCCTGCAGCACAGACGGCGAGTATTGGGGCCGGATTGAATTGGGATGACGTCTATGCCGCTCTTGAGCCGCACGGGGTGAACGTGGTGGGAGGTAGGGTAACCGGTGTGGGCGTCGCTGGATTTACCCTTGGTGGAGGTAAGAGGGTTGATTTTCTTGCACTCTCAGAATCTCATCGTGACAAAAAAAAAAGGTTACTCGTGGTTGACAAATCAGTACGGGTTGACTATTGACACCGTCCAAGCCTTTGAACTGGTCATGCCCAACGGCACGGTGACGAACGTTACTGAGACCTCCAGCCCTGATTTATTCTTTGCTCTCAGGGTAAGCATAAATGAGGAGTTCTTTTCCCACTTTGCTGACTTTCTTCGTAGGGAGGATTCAATAACTTTGTACGTGAACCGACGGAGCATTCCAACGGTCTTGGCACCAACTGTTATGTAGGGAATTGTGACCAAATTTACACTGAAAACGTTTCCACAAACGCAAGTCTGGGTAAGTTCGTTTCGTGGCTACCCTCTCGCTTACTGCCAACACTGACCCTAAAGGGCGGTGTCATTATGTTTACCGCGAATACTCTCGACCAAGTGAACTCAGCTACCGCTAATTTCGCCACGTACAACTCGGATCCGAAAGCTTCCATGATTGTTACTTACAATTTTCTTTTAGGAGAGGTGAGTTGAATATTAGTTCTCCAGGGAAGCTTATTTTGTAAACATCGTTCAGCCCGGTGCAACTGTCATCATCTTTTATGATGCTCCTCAACCACCTCCCGGATTGTTTGCAGACTTTTTAGCTATACCCTTCTTGACAAAGGACATCTCCACACGTTCGTTCTTGTCTCTAGTGCAATCTTCCCCTGCGAACGCGACGGCGGGCCAGCGGTCAGTTTCTGCCTGTCTCTTTCCTCGAATGACTTCACATGTACACCGCCACAGAACCACTTTCAACACAGTATCTGTGACAGGCTACCCAATATCATTGCTAGAGTCGATCGTGAACGAATCTGTCGTGCGTCTCCTATGTTGCTTGCCGGAGACCTCATTGAGACCCTTTTTTTTTTTTTTTTTTTTCTTTTAGTATTGGGGCGAAGCGCTTGCCCTCGCGTCGGCCGATTTTATCTCATACGACGTAGAGCCCTTTCTTCCCACACTCTTCAACTACAGCTCCACACCGTCTGCTTACCCCGCATCTCGATCTCAACCGCTACTCCCGTTGAACATAATCTTCTCCTGGACGCTCCCGACCTCGGACGAATATGTACAAGACGCCATCCGGACGAGCGCGAACACGCTCCGCGCCAAGGCCATCGTGGGCGGGCAAACCGAGATTCAGGATGCGACGGTTTATGGTAATTACGCTATTTTTGATACCCCGGTGGAGAATATATATGGAGATAATCTGGGGAGGCTGCAGAGTATAAAAGCGGCTGTGGATCCGGATGATGTCATGGGTCTTGCTGGAGGGTTCAAGGTGTAAAGGCGAAAGATTGGGAAAAGAAAAACCACAGGTTCAACGAGACGCCGACGATGTACAGATAGCATGAAACGAAAGATGATTACGTATTGATGACTTTGATCAGGATATTGGTGGATACAACGACGGTCCAAAGCAATCTTCGCCCATGCGTCGCCTCAAAACAAGCTCTTGAGTGTTGGACGATCAAGGCATCGAAGT
The DNA here is from genome assembly GCA_021018615.1 of Phlebopus sp. FC_14. Classification (NCBI taxonomy): domain Eukaryota; kingdom Fungi; phylum Basidiomycota; class Agaricomycetes; order Boletales; family Boletinellaceae; genus Phlebopus; species Phlebopus sp. FC_14. The sequence continues at coordinate 2,661,508 of JAEVFL010000005.1, read as the reverse complement.
TGTTCTGCGGAGCTCGCGTGTGGCCAACTCTCCAACATGATGTACTGTTGCCCAAGCGTCCCGAAAGACAGCAGAAATCCTCTCCCAGTGTCGTCGCGCTCTGTTTCGCTGCTGCTCCTCGAGCCCCTCCTCGTACATTTCCGGTAAGTCGTCAATCTCTTCCGGCTTTTGCTCCTTCTGCTCGCTCTCCTTCTGCTTTCTCTTCTGCACTTTCCGCCACAGTCTCTCTTCCTTAGCCAAGTATTCTGCGACTGATTCCTCGCTAACGTGTAAAGACGCATGTGAGGAATTTTTTTTAGAAAAAAAAAAAAAACCCCCCCCTCCGAGATTTGAATATAAAAAACGCACGTTTGATCGGACCTCAGAAGTCGCATTCGCCAGCCATCTTCGTTTCCATCTGTTCGAATACCGAAAAAAAATTAAAAGTAGGATCGAACAAGGATAACAATAATACACTCGCATTCATTCTCAACCTTTCTCAGTGGCTTATATCCCAACACATCCTTATACAGAGTGCGTGCTGCTACGTTCGTTTCGCGAACGGATAGCTCGATAAAGCGAACTTCTTCGTATAATCCGAAGATGGCGTCTCCTTTTTTGTTTTTAAAAAAAAGGAAGGAAGGAATTCGTTGAATTTCGCCAAAGGAAAGTGACGGGGCAGGGGCCAGGGGCGATGATGGCAAATAAGGGCAGAAAAAAGCGTCGTCAGTCATGACATACAGAGGCAAGACAAAAGAAGGGGGGGGACGGACTGGCCGCATCCATAAGCCCCTTCGCGAGACCTAATCTCCTATACGGTCGAGAGACGAACAAGGAATAGATCAATCCATATGTTGCGAATGTTTCCTTAGCGACGGGTTCCCTGGTTTATGACCGTCAGTGCCGTACGCACACATAAAACAGACGGTAGAGGCTGGGGAATCAGCGCTACGTATATTCAGCACGGCGCGTTTATTTGTGGCATATGATGACGCTTTTGGACTTTCGAGGGGAAAACGGCGAACGCGACAACGGGAAGAACTCACACGAGACAAAGACAACACCCGACGATTTTTCCGGTATCGTCTTCTGCCAAGTAGGTTATTTCCGGCCACTTGAAACGGATCCACGACCCTGTTTAAGGATGAGTGTTGTAAGTGTCGTACTATTCTACCCAGCAAGAAATAAAAGAGACAAAACAAAAAGGCTGCTACGTTTGGAGTGCACACATGAGGCACCAGGGGAGGTGAAAGTGCAAGGAGAGCGAGATAAGGGGGAAGAAAAAAACCCACATACGGCCATTAAATAGTTTTCCGGTATAACGCAGAGATTGCATTGTTGGAGCGCGATGAGGTCTGACATCTACAATTCGGCGCGTAGCGTGCAGTGCCGTGTGTTTATGGCAGTGTTGTCCCCATGTCCATGTCGGCATTCGTTCAAGTTCGGGAGAGCATTGGAAAAATCGAATCGAGGGAAAGAGTAACAAAGATCAGACCAAAAAAAAAGCCAATAGCAGCAACATCAATCGACAGACCCGACCTATCGAATCTAAAAGCCCATCTAACGCACCTCTGCCCTTCGAATGTTCATTCTCGAGTCTTCCTCGTGTCGAATTCAGGTGTCAGTGGGTGAAACTGAAAGCAGATGGAGAAAAAAGTACGTCGATAGTACTAGCCGGCTCTTTATAACGAGGCCCGCGATGAAACACGACAAATGTCGAGTTTCATGAGCTAGAGACGAGTGATGTTATGGGCGCGGCCCCGTGACACGCACAAATTCGTGTTTTACTACATATGGTAAGTAGGAAATGCCCCAATATACTACTATTACTTACCTACGCTGTGTTGGTCACCTTGCACAAAGAGCATTTCCTCCATCAGGACATTTTTTTTTGTCATACCACATTTCTTTCATATTCCAAACTATTAACTATGTAATTCCGAGTTTGATCACATTTTTCCGTAGTGTTTTCGTAGAGATAGAAAAATCAACGTAGCTCGAGCCGAGAATGAATACTAATATCAGCACACTGCAAACTGCAGTCTGCAGCCCGCAACCACAGGAAAGGTTAGCAAGTGAGGTGGGCTACCAGTGCTTACCCCCAATCTCGATCTCAATCGCTGTTGCCGGCGCTGTCTTCTCCTGGACGCTCCCGACTTCAGACCGAGATCAGAATGCGGAGTCACGGTTTATGGCAATTACGATATTTTTGATACAGCGGTGGAGAACATACATGGTGACAACCCGGGAAGGTTGCAGAATATAAAAGTGACCGTGAATCCGGACGATGTCATGGGTCTTGCTGAAGGAGGATTCAAGGTGCAAACAAGGACGAGAAAAAAAAACTTGTAGGTCAACGAGTCACTGACGATGTACAAATTGCACCGACCAACATTATTCTCCGGCTAGATATACATACAAACACGGTTATGGATCAACGAGAATTTGCGCAACGATAGCATGAAACAAAATGTGGTCCCCGTGTTGATGAATTTGATCATGATATCGGTGGATATGACGATTGTCCAAAACAATCCTCGCTCATGCGTCGCCTCAAAGCAAGCTCTTGGGTATTGGACGATCAAGGCATCGAAGTCGTTCTGCGGACCTTGCGTGCAGCCAGACGACGCATTTTCGTCGCCCAAACCTCCCGGATGGCGGCGAGAACGTTCGACCTTTTGCTCTGCTTCTTCTTAGCCTCCTGGTCAGACTCTGCCAGTAAGTTGTCAAGCGTTTCTATATCGTTCTCATCCTCCTCCATCCTCTCCTTCTCGTCCCTCTCCCACGCCCTCTTATACCTCCTCAAGTGTTTGTCGACTGATTCCTCGCTGTGGCGTAAGGACGCATGTGAGGAAAATTTTTGATTTTCTGATTTGAGCATGAAAAACATACGTTTCACCAGGCCTTAAAAGTCTCATCTGCCAGGCATCTTCGTCTTCGTCTGTTCACAGAAAAAGGGTCAAAAGTAGGCTCGAACGAAAATAAAAAGAATGAAATCTCACAGTAATTGGGAACCTTGCACTGTTTCGTATACCCCAAAACATCCTCATACAACGTGCGCGCTACTCTGTTCGTTTCGCGAACGGTTAGCTCGATAAAGAGAACGTCTTCGTATATTGTGAAGATGGCGTCTCCTTTTTATTTTTTTTAGTCGGATTTCGCAAAAAAATAAAAAATAAAAAAGGAGACGGGCCGCGGACGAGGACAAGGACGAGTGACCGTGGCAAATAAGGACAGAAAAAAACGCAACCTCAGTCATGACATGCAGAAGACCAAAAAAAAAAGGGGGTACGAACTGACTGCGTCCATAAGCCCCTTCGCGAGACCTAATCTCCTGTACGGTCGAGAGACGAACAAGGAAGTGACCGATCCATACATGACGTATTCGTTACCAGGGACGGGATCTCTGGTTTATGGCGCGTCAGTACCGCACGGTGGAGGGCGAGGGTGGGGAGGTCCGCGTTACGTATGTTCACTGCAACGGGTTTGATGTGGGCTTTGGACTTTCGAGGGGAAACACAGGGGAAACAGGAATTGGGAACGGGACGACGGAGAGACTCACATGGTGCAAATACAGCACCCGACGATTTTCCCGCTATCGTCTTCTGCCAAGTAGGCTAATTCCGACCACTCACGAAGGATCAATGACCCTATTCAGAAATGAGTGTCCTGCTATTCTACCCGTCGAGAAATAAAAAGAAACGAAAGCAAAAAAAAAAAAAAAAAAAAAGCTGGTACGGTTTGGAACATTTAAGGCGCACACATGTGGCGCCAGAAGAGGTGGAAGAGCAAGGAGAGAAAAGAAAAACCCACATAGGACCATTGGATAGTTCTCCGCTAGAACACAGATACTGCATTGTTGGAGCGCGATGAGGTCTCTCATCTGCGATTCGGCGTGAGCAGCGCGCAGTGCCGCGTGTTTTTGTGGCGATGTTGTCCCCAGCGTCCATGTGGGCGTGCAGGCGAAGGGTTGGACAAGTCAAAGTCGAGGCAAGGAGTGACGTAGAGCAGACCGAAGAAACCCAATTTGCGACGACATCAGTCGACAGACCCAACCCATCACAAACCCAAAACCCATCCAACGCACCTCTGCCTTTCGAATGTTCATTCTCGCGTCCTCTTACTGCTCGTGTCAAATTCAGGCGTCGATGGGTGAAATCGAAAGCAAATGGGGAGGCGAATGGAGGAAAGAGTACGTCGATGAGCTCTTTTATAGCGAAGCCCGTGATGATACACAGCGATGAGACGATAGTAGATGTTATTTAGAGATGTGTGATGTTGTGGGCGCGGGGTGCACGTTTTCACTTGTCTTCCTTGTTTTACTTCAAGATGTATTGAAAATTGGTTGAAAACGTTTGTTGGACGTAGGTACGTATGGCTCTAGTCTCCCCTAGGCAGACCAAAAGTTTGAATGAAGACAGTCGTTCCTTCTAGTATGTCTCCGTGCCGTTACATACATATGAGACTCCTAGGGATGATGGGATCGTATCATCGTATCATTATATCATCGTTTCGTAACTATTCGTCAGTAACTACTGGCTACAGTAAGCAAGATACAATCGTCGATGAATGGTATATGGTGTGATACAAGAAAGCAAGCTGAACAAGCAAAAAAACAAGAACAAGAAAGCAACAAAAACACAAAAACCACAACCCAACCCATGCTCACCTCCCCGTTTGTCGATGAGCCGGATTAATCAACCCCAGATTCAACTGCCACGTCCGATCCACATTATACGTGATCCAAAACCCCCAAAAATGCCTCCTATCGCCCAAACAATCCACCCTCCGAAACCCCTGTCGAAACTCATACCCCGGCAGGCCCTCACCACCCTCCCGACACCGGCGATAATACGCATCCACCAAATACGCATAATTGTTCGCTCCCAAGCCAGACACATGCGCCACCTCCACAGCCGTCAACGGCGTCTGGAAATACCGCCATACAGCCTCAAACACGTCCCGAATCGTCACCCTGCGCGATTGCTCGATCACGATCGGTCCCCATAACCGCGTCATATGGCCCGTCTCGCACACGACGTGCATCTTTGTCGATTCGGGGTACGTCGCGCTTTCGTTCCAGATCGCGCTCATGTCGAGGCTGACGTGTGAACCTGTTAGACGCTTGGCACTGATGGGGTTTTTGCTGATGTCCCAGTCGATTTGCGGGAGGTGTGCATTGAGCGGGTTTGGGATGAGCCATTGGGCAAGTCGGACGGGGAAGGCGTGCGGCCAGGGCATCGGTGGCCATTGTCCGGGCGTCCATTGGGGGCAGGTACCGGGCAGGGGCCACCCACCCGTCAGCTGACCACCGGCCCATGGTCCTGGTGGTGGCTGGTAAGGCCACGGATGCGGCGGTCCGCCTAGAATCGGGTTATGTCCAAAGAACTGTACTGGTGGGATATGTGGGTGAGGTTGCGGGTGTGGAGTCCATGTTAACATTCCCGTCTGGAAATTCCAGATATTGTGATCGGGCTGCCGCGCAGGGAAGACTGGAACGTTTGGGACAGGTTGTCTAGGAATAACACCACGACCACCAGGTGGCGGTGGCGGCGGCGGAGGAGGAGGTGGTGGTGGTGGTGGTGGTGGTGGTGCGGGTGGTGGTGCGGGTGGTGCGGGTGGAGGAGGGACTGGAGGAGGGACTGGAGGGAGTTGATTCCATCCCTGATGATGTGGGCTAGGAGGAGGTGGATGCCGCTGTGGTGCTGGCACCGCTGCATCTAACACATATCGCGGGTCATACGCTCAAAAACCCCACATCTCCGTGAAACGGGGAAAACATACCTGGATTAACCCGAATCCCCGGATTATGATGCTGCAGCCGGGGCGGTGGTCGATCGACCCCAAACGACGGTCTGCGACGTTGAGGGGGGAGTGCATACGGGCGATGACGAGCCGACCCATAGATGGGTCGTGTAGGCGTACGAGGTTCCTGCACTTGCCATTGGAACTGAGGAGGTGGAGGTGGAGGTGTGGGTGGTGCAGGAGGATGTACGGGAGTAGCAAAAGGAGTCGGATGACACCACGGAGGCGTTGCGGGATTCACATTCGACGGCGGCGGGCGCCGAACCCCGACATAATTCTCATAAATATCTCTCACCGCGTCCGCGACACGATCAGGATCGAGATTCCGGTGTCCATGCTCCATCGCAATATCGCGCCAGTACCGCGTCTCGTGAAGTTGGTGAGCGGGGGGAAACATCGCCATGGCGTTGATCGTCAATACGTCGAATGCTCGTTGTGTGATTGGATGGGATGCGCTTCAAATACGATACGAAATCTTTGGGTCGTCACGCCCGAGCGACTGAGCGAGGTCGTGGAAGTGAATTCAAGGACTTGGCGCGCGCGCGTGTGTGGGAGGATGGTGAAGAAGAACAGACAAGATAACGCGGCCAGAGCCAACTTGATTTATACAACCCGTCGAGCGACAATGGATTTAAAAAAGTTTGACAGCGACAACTGCATCCTCCCCCCCTTGACAAGCCCTCAGCTTCTGGTCAGCGCGGTAGGTGCGCCGCAGTGGCGTACCGTGGCACCACCAGACAACTGTGTAGGCAATGCAATGCGAGCGCGGGAGAGAGACAAGGAGTGTTACATATGGACCTACAAGGGCGTTGTCATTGCGGTGCGTCAGCGTCAGCCTACTAGCAGGCCACATGACCAAAGCTTTTGCTTTCAGGGGGGTTGGGAAGGGAAAGGCTAGTCGAGGAGAACAATACATACATCACATCGCCTGACGAGAACGGGGCGTCGTCAAGGACGAGGCGGTGTCGTTGTTCTTCTGTATCCCTGACGCGAACTACAAAAAAAGGGACGTTAACGCATGCAAGACGTGATGCTGAGCCACACCGCGGACAGAGGGAGAGACCTTGGAAAAATCGATAGTGCTTGGGCCAGAGACATGACCTTTGCTGGACAAATGCAGTCGGCGAACGCCGTGGTCACCGCCCCTTCCAAATGAGGATGACTTTACCGCTGCCCGAATGATATCATTCTACAGCAAGACCTGTTCACTGCCATAGGACATTTCTGATCAGGTGCTGAAGCGCCGAATCTCTGAATCTCTCCCTCGAAAGATACTCCAAACCGAACATTCTAAAGACTTTTTTCTGTGTGGAAAGTAGGCCGTACGATCGATGAGAAGACGACGACGACCAAAAGAAAAAATAACAACACAATCTTCATGAGTGGGTCCACGATAAGATTTTCAAAATATCCACAGCTTCTCAAAAGAAAGCCAACATGAAAGTTTTTACCTAGCACCAATACACCATCTCCATACGATACAGTTGCATTTGTTGAACCTAACCCAGACAACTTGAGACCGAACCTGAGGTACGTGTGTTTTCGTGTGTGTAATCGTAGTCATGTGTTGCGCAGCGCTAAACCAACCAACCCTCTTAGTCCCTTTTCTTTTTCTTTTTTTTTTTTTTTAGTAGATACATGTTCCTGGTCCTCCAGGAGCGTCTGCGCCTTCACCGATGAGGCCTTCTTTGCGTCCCGAAGGCCTGCGCTGTGCTTCCTGACGCGCCTCTTCTTCTTGGATGGTGGCTGAGTGCACGACTCCAACGGCTCACAAAATGTCAACCACGGCTCACCTTTGCGTTCCGCGCCTTGTACGGCTCCCTCTGCGCCAGTCGTACGCTGCGCAGCGCCTGCCTGGCCGACAGCTTCGCCCTGCGCACGCTCGGATTTCTCAGCAGCTGTCGCTTGTCCTGCTACTCTACACTCAGTATCTCCGTATTTCCCGGAAAGGTAGAGATGGGTCGAGTACCTGTGCCCTGCATCTGAGTCGCGGCAGCAACTTGTCCCGCACCCGCTCCAGCCGGAACTGCACCGGCTCCAGTCGCACCGTGCGTCGGCGTCGCCTGCTGACCCTGCCCTCTAATCTTGCCCATCCCCTCCGCAATCTCCTGTCTCCCCTTGGCAGCCACATCCTCGTTCTTGCTCTCGCCCGCCGAGGCATGGGTCATGCTGTCGAAGGTGCTCAATGTCGTTCCGCGGATGGTTTCTCCGAGTCCTGAAAGACGTAAGACAAAAGTAAGCGGTGGTGAGCGAGTGAGAGAGGTAGGTGGTTGGCGTACCGTAAGCGACTTGTGTGGCTCCCCTATGGAAGGCATGATCAGCGTGTCGTGATGAGGGAGAGAGAGAGAAAGGGTCGTACGGACTTTATTTTACTGCTAAACCCTCCTCCAGCAGACGGTCCTTTTCCCTCGCTCGTACCCGATGGCGGCGGCGGCGGCGGCGGATTCATGTTCGTGGACATGATATGGAATACCTGTTTTTTCTTCTTTCTTTTCTTTGGAGATGGAGTTCAACGAGCGTACTCGCGCAAGTTGACGTACGTCGTTCGACCCTATCGTAAGTAAAGAAGACCCCACCAATGACGCCATCCATGCGTTCAACGCTCTAGACCCCCGTATGAATTTCACACTCGTTCGAATTTCGAGACCTTGGCGATCGGAAGGATCGTTGGATTGCGGCGCGGAACGCTCGAAGGGGGTCGATCATGGCAATTAAATTAGAAACTGGTCGCCCCACGCGTCCTTAACTAGGGTTTGGCGTCGACGACATACACGTTGCAACGCACGTATGACGGAGATAAAGAAAAACATACTAATGCATCATCATCATCCATGCCACATCTCAGCTGTCAATGTCTTGCTCGACGCCGTATGTGTCGTCATCGTGTGGCTGTCCACAACATATGATCGACCATTTAAAATAGCACGTGATATCATCCACGCACAGCTCTCGAGATGTCTCTCTCAAGCATCGGTTCGCGTGGGGAATCACCGTCGTCGTCGTCGTCGTGTCGGATCAGCAGTGGGACAGAGCGGTGTAAGTATCTTGGTGATGGATGCGCTGTGATCATCTTGGCTTGGCAGGGTGTTCATTGTTCGCACTGCGTCGCAGTTGCGCAGCGATGTGGTGATACTTGGGTCTCTTTTTTTTCGTCTCAGCTAGCCGAGGCGAGACTTGATCTTATTTCCGCTGAAGCCGCCTTAGCTATCACGCAGCAGTGTCATTCCCAAGATCAATATCATATCATATCATATCCAATGTATCATATCCTAGTATTCGTGATCGTGATTCTACATTGCAACTACGTACGTATGTATATACGCATAATGACACCAGTGAAAAAGAGACCAAAGCAAAGGAAAAGACGTATACCAACACAACAATCGAGTCATCGAGAAAAAGGAAAAGAAGTCGTAACAAGAAAACAAGGGCGAGGAATAACGATAGGGAATAAACCAGAGTGCTGGAAAGGGGGGGGATTTATGGGTATATGCTACAACAATGCCGTCCATAATGAAATTGAGGGGTTTATGCGATTTTTTCTGCGTTCCGTTCCGTCTCGAGTCCGTCGATGGATGAAATAGCGGATAATGTTAAGGAGAACCAAGGAGGGGAAAAGGGGGATGGCATGCTCGTCTCGTCTCGTCTCGTCTCCACGCCTGTTGGAACCGAGACTAACCAATCATGCAACATTCAACACCCACACATCCGGGCCAATCTTGGTGCTCGAAAGCCCCATGAACCTATTCCTCCCCATCAAAAAATCCACCCGCTTGACGCCCTTGGCCTTTTGCTCCTCATACCCCTCATGCGAGACCGAGCGACGGCACCGCGTGTGGAACGCCAGCGCGACCTCGTCCCTCGCCTCCTGGCTCGGCAGCGTCTTGAACTCGGCCGCGCTCACGGGTTGGCGGAGGAAGGGGTAGAGCGCGTGAAAGACGTCGAGGACGGAGACGTAGTGCCGCGAGGGGTGGATGGTCAGCCGCCAGGGGAGCATGTCGCTGATGAGCGTGAGGGTGTTCATGCTCGGCTGGGTTGCTGGCTCGTCGAGGATGTGTGGTGGGAGTGTGGTGGGCGATGAGCGGGCGTTGGCAGCGAGGGTGTGGGGAGGGAGGGTGACGTCGTAGAGGGTGGGTGCGACGTAGGGGTGGAAAGCGAGCAGGGGGTGAATGGCGACTGGGCCGATTGGGAGGGGTGGGGGAGGTGGGAGGTACTGCTGAGGCGGTGTGTATGGACCAGCAGAGGATGGGAGCGACGACTCTGTGAGCGTCGGAGAGGGCGTCGGGGGCTGGGGCGAGAAGAAGACGACTTCGTCGTCAAAGCGTACGTGCTTTCCCGGCATTGCGAGACGCGTTATGTATCTGACCAAGGATGAGAGCGAAAGCTTTATAGCTTGGGATGGGAGGAACTTGGTCGGAAGGAAAAGACGGGTTGCGGAGTGTGATCTGTGTGAACGGACAACGATGAGATAGTATTAGCTCTGTTGTGGTGGTAGCTGGTGATGGTTGGTGGAGATGAAGATGGGGGAGCTTTGACCGGCAATGCAGCAGGGGTTAAATAGCTTTAGTATAGCAGGTATCGAGCGTACGGGTGTCAAGCATCGCCGCAGTTCACGGTCGTTGACACACGACGTCGATCTGACTTGGTCGCGGTTCCCGAACTGTGGTCTTGACTCGTATAGCCTTGTTCCTACAAGAAAAAAGCGCTCATTCCACGAAAAATGTGCCTAATCTAGGGAGATGGGGGAGCGGAACGAAGGTGACACCGCACCTGCCAACACAGGAATTGGGTGTCGGGAGGTCGCAACGGCACCGAATTGGACCAACTCACACATTGTTTTCTCTCTCTCTCGACCGTAGGTCCATCCTCAACAACAACAAAAAATGCAACTCAATTGTCTTGCCATTATTCCTTGTCGCAAACGCGCGATCGAGTTTCCAACAAACATTTCGTTTCGTTTTTTTTTATTTTCTCTGATCAGCGGACGGTGGCGATGACGATGTTCCTGGTTACCTTTTACAGCAGGTCCCGCCACACTTCTCACAAGTCACACTTGTCCCAAGAGCAGATCTTGTGTGGGCGCTCCCAAGGACCCACATACCTAGTCTTTCAATTCATTCGATGTTCTTCCATTCACAATTATCAGACAAATGCTTGAAGCCTCATTCTAGTCTAATGGGCGCGCATGTCGGGCATCGCCGACATAACATCCTGTACAAGAGCTTTTCCAAGAAACATGTCGCCTTTTCGTCATTTCCTTGTGATTCATCGAGATTCCTTAGCGCTACGACAAGTATAGCGTATGTACGTACGTGGTGCCACGTACGTCTCTTTCTTTTTTCTTCCTGTCGCAAACGCAGCTGAGAGTCCAGATCTTACTCCAACAGAGATCTTTGATAGCAGCGTGCGGCTCCGCAGCGGTATAACTTTTTCCTCACGATATGTCTCCATTCCGCAGAGCCTTTCCAAGCCTGCGATCAAATCAATTGAGGGGCGGGGTGCGTCGCTACACTGTCGAGATTTCCTCTTGCTCATTGCAGATCTTTTTTTCTTCTTCATTGTTCCTCAGCGAGTCGCAGTCGTGACGTTCAACCAGGCTGTCCTATCACAACTCACCGCGCTGCGCGTCCCTTGGCAAGCAATGCTATGAATAACAAGATTCGTCGCATCGGAGGAAGGGGCTCGGTACCTGTCCGTCATATCGAAGCTCACCTCTACAGCCCATACACAGCCCTTGACCCCGGACTCCGCGTGCACAGTCCCTGAGCTCAGGTCATTTACATAGGGCTATTACTTTTACTGTGGTCGAACAGCCCAGTGCGTCCGAGTCGGTCATGGGCTCCCTGTTTGTCCCTTACGTCATTCTTGTAGGTTTTCGAAGCGGTTGGGCGCTCTCGATACCTACATACGGTATGCGGTATACGATAGACTGGTATATCCCAAGCCTCATCGCTGACAAGTGCGACGGACAGCTTATGCGGGCTGCGCATGCAGCTCAGTCTGGCAAGGGATCTTGATAGGGGGAGGCGCCATACCCGGATTTTTGACACGGCCGCAGTCCGCCGTATGGACCTTGGCATGATATCCGATGGGTGACTCGGGCTTTCTACAGCTCAGTTCCGAGGGGAGAAGCCGAAGGGGCTCATTTGCTTCTCATATGGAAAAGGCGTCCCGAAGCATTCGTTCGAGTCAGATTAGATAGTTCAGGCCTATCTAATCCACAATCAGTACCGCGCGCCCAGTGCGCCCCCCCCGCCCGTTTTAGGGCCCTTCTCTTATTCCAATGGATGCCATCATTTATCCGTCATCATGCCGCCATCTTCCGTAGTCGCTTCCAAACACAGTCGTGCGGTCTCAACTTCTCACCATGTCAAAAGTATACCGCCCATGATTCGCCTTCTATTTCACGCTGTTTGTCATATGCTGGTGTTTTTCCGCCTCAAAGGATCAAGATCATCGCGATCATGATCACGAATCGCGATGGGACCGTCGTTCCGAAATGTTCGCGTTCCCTGGGTCGAGGCAACCGCGCGTCCCGCATCATGGAGATCTTAAAAGCCACTTTCACGCCTTTTTTTGTCATGCTGATTTGTCTTTCTGGGGATTTTCCCCAGGACTTCCTAAAGGACGTAGATCTTTGAAGGGATCGAAGATGATGGATCGTGATGCTGCCATTTTGTGAAATGTTCGCAATTGGCAGTTGGCACCCTTGGCGCGCCCATGAGACGGCTTGTCACACCGACTTATCTTTGTCAAGTTTCTTCCCCCCCCCCACCAGCTTTCTAAAGCAGGACGCCCTCGAAAAAGATAAAAGATTGAAAGTGATGACAGTTCCACTTTTATCTTTCTTGACATTCAAGTCCGACATCATGCACCGTGCACCCATCATGGATCTCCGCGCCCCCTCCACTCCGCAGAGTGATCCACCCTTACTCTGGTCCATCGGATCCATCATGCACCGCGATAGATCTCCGCGTCCGTCCACGCCGCGTCAGGTCGGCACGGCCGTCCAAAAAAAATCAAGTGTCAATCATGATGCCCTTTTTTTTATGGTTTATGGTTTTCATTTCAGAGGAGGGTTCCGTCCAAGCGTACGTGATGATGATGATGATTTCGAGTTAGTCCATTCCAGTCCTCGATGCTCATCTCCGCGGTCCCCGCACACGACGCACGACGCACGACACACATCATACAACATACATCGTACATCGTACATCATACTACGTTCCCATACGCGCGCATGTCGCCATTTCTGCATCTGAGCGCGCACGCGTATCCCGGGTAGATCCCGACTTCTTCGTGACGGCGTCGCGGCAGATGTCACAAGCAACAGACGTCCGCACAGGCGAAGAGAAAAACAAAAGACAGTGATAAATAACAAAGAGGCAGTTTTCCGACCGCGCGTACGTCCCCAAATCACCACCACCGCATCACAAGGGGAAAAGGAACGGCCTGCACTGGCCATACCAAGCTCCGCCTGTTGGGGAGGGAGGGCCGGGATGAAAATAGTCTAACGCTCAGCCGGCCCTTCTTTGACTGGGCACCTGGTCATGACGCTCATCTCGGGCGACGATATGTGGGAACGAGAGTGTTGGAAAGCCGTGTAGGCCGACTCGGGCTCCGTGCGTCCCAGAGACGCGCGAGGGGTTTTTTTTCTTTTAGATGCCGAGGTTAGTTCGGGAATGGAATGGCTGTTCCTCCCCCGCGCGCTGAATTAATTGAATGACGGTACTGCCTTTCTGTTCGGCCATGTCTCATCGCTCTGGTTTTGCTTGGCGTTTTTGCGGAATATGAGGCCGTGTGTCCTTCGTTTTTTGGGCGCCGAGGTTAGTTCGGGAATGGCTGTTCCCCTCCCCCCTCCTACTGCGTTTTTTTTTTTTTTTTTTTGCTCGGCGGAAAATGGAAGGTTCTTTGATGGTGGTTTTGGTGCGCTCAGGACATTGTTTTTTGGGACAAGTAACAAGGGAACGTCTACCTGCCCGACCACTGACTCACTCGTCCAAAGATCCGGGTATGAGCCGGGGACGCGACAAGGCAAGTCGTACGTGTTACTCAAGTGGGGTATGTAGGGCGCGTCGTATATGCGGCTACTCATCGCCCTTGCCCGGCCGATCGGGTCATTACAGCTATAGCTATAGGTTATCATTGTAACTGGACGATGGTGTGGTCTTGACGTCTTTTTCCCCGGTCCATCTCCCCCCCTTTTTTTGGGGGTATCGATCGGTCGGTCAACTAGGTGCTTTGGATATTTGGGTCGCACATATGTTTTATATATGCCCATTTCTGAGTCGTGTGTGTGTGCATGTCTTTCTGTAGCTCTATCGACGGCGGATCTCGCGCGCATGAGCCTGCGTGCATGTTTGTGTGCAAGTACGCACACCAGTACGCGTGTATCAGGAAGGTCAGGGCTCAGAACTTGGACAAGGTTACTTGGAAAGGGGAGGAAGAGGATCGTCGGAAATGGAAAGCCCTTCCAGGAACTTGGAACGTTCGACTATTCGAATCGACCGGTACCGCATTAATACTTGAACCGTCCCTTGTTTTTTTTTCGTATCGAAAGAACTGGAAGCCCTTTTCCCGCTACGAATCAGGCAAGTCTAATCCAGTGCCTGCGCTGCGGGACTACTAACTGTGATATCAGAGTCCGATCTACAGCATGACGAAACGAGGCAAGTTATAAAAGATTTCATGTTATCGTGACAAATTCAGGTATCGTATCGTATCGTGGATATCATTTACAACTTCACAAGATCGTAACTGCGGGTATACCAAAAAAGACAAGAAAAAACTCATGACGAGTAAACAACACCCAGATCTACGGGGGCCCAACGAACATGATCCAAGTCCCATCTCTCCACGGCGACGGCTCCAAACCTCGAAACATGACCTTATCCCCCATATAATCAATCCTCCTCAGCCCATCATTCCTCCCCGGAATCTCATGCGGGCGCGTCCAATCCAGCGGCTCATGCACCCTCTTCTGGTACGCCCTCGCAGCCAAATCCCTCCTCCTCCCCGACCAACCGTTGTACTCCTCCACCGTCACATGTTCCTGAAAATTACTCGAAATCGCCTGGAACACATCTCCACACGTGATCCCCCGCTCGTTGCGCACCATGATCGGCCACGGGAATATGGGCGCTGGGTCGTCCGCGACGCCGACGACGTGCATGTGCGTCGCGAACGGGAACGTCGCCGGCTGGCAAAAGTCGGATTGGTCGAGCGTGATCGCGGCCGGCTCGGACTCGGTGAAGACGATGCCGAGCGGCGGACGGCCGATGTCGAAGCTGATGAGCGTGCGCCCGATGTAGCGGTGTTCGAGGTAGGGGTTCAGTTGGGTTTCCCAGGGGAAGGGCAGGCGCGCGTTTTGGGGTGGTGTTGGCCACTCGGGCGGCCGGGGAGGTAGGGCGGGGTGTTGGAATCGTGCGGGCCAGGTTTCGGGACGTGGGGTGCCGTTGGGTCCGCGGAGATTGTCCCAGAGGACGTCGGGATCGATGGTGATGGGAGGGATAGGTCCACGAGGCGCTTGACACGCGTGGTGAGGCTTAGTCATCCGTGTTGTTGTGCGCTACTTACTGGCGTTGTGGACTTGGACGCCGTTGATGACGGGACGTGCCCAGTATCCGTACGCCTTCCATTGCCACGGAGGGACAAAGGGTAACGTAGGGTTCAATTTCCACCCTCCCTTGCCATTCTCTTCGTCATCTATCGAAAAAAAGCAAAGACATCAAGCACCCGAGAGTGAAACGACGACAACGACGACGAGGGTCAAACAAAACAATCCTTGAACATATTTGCAGGGAGGGAAGAAATTCTCACCAAACAAATCCTTAAACGACCGCCAAAACCTCGAGCACTTTTTCTTCCTCCTCTCCGCATCGATCAGTCTCTGAGCCGCCCGTTCGCGTCGACGTCTGATCCTCTTCTCCTCTGACGACTCTTTGTGGATCAACGATGCGTCCCATGGAAACCCGTCGAACTTGGGGTTGTCGAACGTGAGAGGTGGGGTCGGGACCCACGGAACGTCCCAGCTGTCCACTGCACGGTAGATACCGCCGTTTGCGGGCCAAGGCTGACGCGTCATGGACATTGTCGATGGGCGGGGTCGTTAAGATCGGGTCGTATTTCGACGGTGGGATGTGAACTAAGACGGGGCTCGATGGAGCCGATGAAATCACTGTGCAATGGACCTGTGCAAGGATTTAAAAAGCAAAGGAGTGAGGGAGGGAGGGAGGGTGAGAGAGAGAGAGACGATTGATTTTTGGCCGTTCCAATGTCTATAAGCCATGAGGACAAGGCGTGTGTGGTGACCTATAAATCCGTTCGAGCTTTGTCGGGTTCGATCTGGATGCAGACAAGTGCCAGGTTGTCTACCAACAGGGAGCTTTTCCCAAAAATGGTGCTTGTCACTAGGGTAAAGATGACAGGCTTTTGTTTTTTTTATTTCTTTTTCTTTTTTGCTTCTTGTCTTGGGCACACACACAGCGTTGGCTGTGGCGTGACGGTGGCTACTGCCAGTCATCGGTTTGAGGAGGTAGGCGTTCATGGCGGTCGGGGAAGAGAACAGCCCAAATGCGCGCATTCATAAACGCCGAGTCGGTGCCGTGACACACCGCTGTCCCCGCAAAGCCAAGGGCCTAGGCCTCGTATTGCAGACACAGCTCCCATCTCTAGATATATGGTCAAGCGTCCTTTATTCATAGAAACGACAAGGCGAGTACATGGGTGCCAAGTATTGGCTACGGCTATCGTACAACGGAGCAACGGCGACAGTAAGTAAGGATTACGAAGCGGGAGGAAGGGGGCAGATAGAATCAAGGGACGAAAAAAAAAGGGGGGGTGGGGGAAGGTGGTCGGGAATCATACGAACAGGGTTGCATAGATCAAGATCACAAGAACAACGTTCCTTCGTTGTTATTACAAAACTTGCCTTTTCCAAAGTCGAGGTCCACGAAACAGTCTAAAGCATGTGTCGGCTGAGGCCAGGGACTCAGTATGCGACGTTGGGGGTGTAGTCCCCGTTGGCGTGACTGCGGAGGGTGTCGCTGATACCAAAGCCGCCTGCATCACCGCCATAGTGATGCAAGGCGCTAGGACTGCCCATGTACGCGTTATCATTGATAGAACACCAATCGTAAACGGGAGCCACCCCTCCGAACCCATTATTGATGTAGATAGGCATTTGTCCGTATGACGTCGTGTCTTCCCAGCTCTTCAACGGCGAGTATGCGCGGTAGTTGCCTGTATCCTGAGTATAATTGATGGGTATGTTGCTCTCAAAGTCAGTCGGTGTCGAGGAGTAACCGTAGGCGCCAAGAGACTGATCGATTGGCGAGACGGAAGGACTGTCGAGAGAGTAAGTAAGCTCAGGACATTCCCGAGTCGGGGGAAGCCCCATCGCTGTCTCTAGGAGATTGTACGGCTTTAATGATTACGTGCTTAGTGAATAGTAGTTGGAAGCGAATTCTGATGGACTCACGTCATTCCAACGTGCCGGGACGCCTTCTCTCAGTACGGAGGGAAGAACCAGCGGAGACAGATTGCCCATTGATTCACCGAGTACGGCATTGACCATCTCCTCATGACACTCGGCGTGAAATGAAGGGGGACTTGCCGCGCTATGGGGAGAATCCAACGCACCGTACGTGACGTTGGCGAAGATACTGCCATATGAATCCTGACGACCGTGAGAGCGGACCATTTCAGAAGGAGACGGATGAGTTGCGGGTGCGGACAACGAACGCTTGAACATCGCCGTAAGTGGAACCTTGAAGCGATTGTCTGGGGTAGCGTCCGGAGTCTGAGAACGAGTTTGGGGAATGGGTTCGTCATTGCCAGCCCGAGCGAATTCCTGTGTGCCCGCGATGGGAGTATCCTTTGTGGCATCAGAAACGCTCCTCTCTTGGCTCCTCGTTGCATTTGCCACCGCCACTCCATCCTTGTCATCTCCACCTTCGCTCCCCTTGCCATCTTCACGTTTCGAGGTGTTCCTTGAGCCCACCTCTTTGCCGGCGCTATCCTCCCATCTTTTCACCGCATCCTCTAAATCCAACCCCGTTTTCCCTTCCACCAATAGATCCGCAATAATCGAACATCTCTCATCTCCGCTTTTTTTCTTCTTGCTCGCTGGATCTCCCCGAGCCTTTCGAGTGCCATGGCTATTCCGCTTGCGATTGGGCGCCTCGGGTCCATCCTTGATTTTCAGTTTGGCGAGCGCATTAGCTCCGGGTCTGAATCGCCAGTCGGGGTATCTCTTCCTGTGTTCCGCCTGAGCAACGAGCGCTTTCGCTTCCCAAACCTCTCTCTCTTCACGGGGCAGGGTCTTCCAGTATTTACCTAATGATGAATACAAAGATGATGAGTTTATTCAGGCGCGAGGCAGATGACAGCTTGAGAGAGAGAGAGAGAGAGAGAGAGAGCACGGACCTATGATCTTTGAAAGCGTACTATGATTTCCTTCCACCTTTTCCGGGACCTGCTGGCTGCGGATGAACGACGATCTGAAGAGGATGAAAGCGTTTGGCGGGCGTGGGATATACGATGCGTCCCGTTTTTTGCCATGGGCCGTAACGCGCTCGGCGGGACCTCGAAACGTCGGCAACAGACCTGTCTCGAGCGGTGGTGGTGGCTCTGCAAACTCGACAGGAGACGCTGGCAGTGCGCTCTCCCAAACGGTTTCGAACGGAACGGTGGGATCGGCGCTCAAGGCAGTGATAGGTGTCATATCGGTGAAGAAAGTGAACGTCATGGATGAATTTGGGTTGTCGACGAGGGGAGGCATTCCGTCTGATGCATACGAAAAAGCAATCAACATCAGTGGCTCGATGATTATGATGATGGATGGATGGATGGATAGATGGATGAATAGATTTTATGAGATAGTGAAGTTCGTACCGTCGTCGTCCACGTCGTTGTGGATGGGATCGTGGTCGCGTATCGCTGGCATTGTGATGGACAAATGTTAATGGACGACGAGGAAATGCGTTTGGTTGAGAAGAGAGGGCGGTTAGTTGGAGAGACAGGACGGGGGTTAGAGCGTCTAGAGGGTTGTCGGCAGCAGCCTGGTCAGCAGGCTGGGCCCGTGTGTCAGAGGTTTTGCTTTATTCTCCCTTTGGCAAGAGAATCGAAGGTACGTTGCTTTCTAGATGGTCCAATTCCCACCCACAGAGTCAACCTTGCGGTACATACGTTGGCGCTTCTACTGACGGCTTTAAGAACATTTCTTATCCGAGCCAACCAGCGAGAAATAACGAGAGTCGACTGCCCTCGATTGGTTGGCGTCAATACTTCCGCCTCGAGGCAAGCCAAAAAAGCGAGAAAATTTTTTGGTGAGTGGCTATCAAAACATTCCGACTGAGACAATGATCAAAGGAAGCATTTTCGAGCAGCATGGCGTCGGCAAAGCGAACGCGTTTTGAAACCCTTGCGTTCACGGTAACTCCGGTTCTCTGGACTCTATTATACCGCAGGGTCCCCCAGACAGATGCTGCGAAAAAGACTACCTCGAGGCCTCCTCGTGGTACTACATCGTCCCCGCCCTTGGGCAACGACCTGCTTTTTCCGCTGACACCATGTTGGAACGCCCCCCCCTCTTCCGTGGTCGAAAAACGCATAGCAGAACCGCACGCTCGCATCAAGGTCACCTCCACCACACCTCATCCTTCCCGGTTGTCGGCGGACCAGTGCCCAACGGACACATTCCCCATCGCTTGAAAATGTGTAAACCCTTTGTCGAAAATAAGTGTACACACCTCCGGCCTCAGGCGCAGGACGTAGCCCGCGGTTCAGGTCAATCGCCAGGACCGGGATGCAGGCAGCCGCGATGTAACGTGCCCGCTCTTTTGCCTCTCCCCGAGACATGACCTACTCAGCCACGAAAAGTTCTGCAGTAGAATGCGCCGGAAATTCAGAGTCACACTTACGATGTCGATTGGATAAGGGCTTAACCCAGCTCAGCTGGTGTGTGCTACGTACTGGTAAGTAACCGCCCATAACTATTCACTCTTCACATCCGGGATTTTGCGCGCACTAATCACGGAAATGAAAAAGAGTGAAAAAAAAAAAAAAAAGGTCCTCTAGCAACCCCCTGTGCGTACCCACGGTTTCCAGCACCCAAATCAATAATGGCTCGATAAAAAAAACTGACGGCCCATGCTTCTCCTAGTCTTGACAACGGTGTCTGCTCCCGATATGCTCAAGTGTATCAGATACAACAATCACCCTTATGCCCACTCATCGCGATCGGCGGCCTGGATGGTCATGTCACAGGTGAGCGCTTTAGCATGCCATGGACAAGGCAACGAATGAGACGCAAAAGAAAGTCCGTCCGACAGAACGGACAGACGACTTGTGCGCTTCATGGACCAAGAATAGCATCCGGACCCTAGTGATACTTGTCCATTCCTGTTGCCATGTCCGCCCGTTGATCGGCTCTTGCAACTTCGAATTCAGGCCTTCACACCGGGGAATATATTTCTCCCCCGCCATACCCTTTAATACTCGACGAGACTTCGAGCGACGTCAGAACCACGGAACGCGCGCCCACATTTCTTGAAAATGGAATGTTCTTCATTGGAGAAGCGACGTGATCCACAGCAACTGACGACGACGACTACATACATGACCCGAACCGTTCTGGTTTGGTGGCTGCGATCAGGTGGAGAAACGTCGAGATGATCATATGTATTGATTTCGCTGCGAACGTGTGAGTATTCAATGACCTTCTGGAAAGTACAAAAATTAGGGCGACGACCGTCACAGGGATGCGCTCCGGTGCCGCTTGAATTCAATCTCTGTCCGTCAACTCCCAGACGTCGCCGAACTTATCCTTCCACGCTTTAATGCCGCCCTCCATCACGATTGCATTCGAGCCAACCATGCCTTGCTCGTTCAGGTAGTCTTGGTACCTGGTTTCCTTCTTTCAAATCCATTCATTGCAACACATTGTTTAACCTTACCATCCAGCACAACGTGGACCCCGACCATTAGAACTCGCGCAGTAGAAGATCACCTGCTTCGTATCCTTGTATTTTTCGTGGAATTTTGGTAGGTCATCAAAGAATGTCTGAGCGGCCCATGGAACACTTCCTCGGACGTGACCGCCCTGAAACATCGTTAGCAATATTTTTCCGGACTGAGGATGACGGGACTAACTGCGTGATCGTTTCTCCTCACATCAACCACCACAAAGTCCTTTTCCTCACGATTTGGGTTCTGAATAAGATCTGCTACTTGCTCACATTTGAGATATGGCAAGCTCGAAGCAGACGCCGAAGTTGGATACGCCTTCCACCAATCTTTCAATGCAGAAGCATGGCCTACGACGGAAACAGGCGCCTGGTCCTTTCCGCCCATTTTAATGGCGTAAATTTGATACGAGGCTTTCCTAAAACGTTTGCACGTTGCGTGTGTAGATAGAGGACTGTGTGCTTACCCGCCCATTCATTTATGTTACCAATGTCGGAGATCGTATCTCCTGTTGGTGCACGCGGAGCGCAACAATTCGATTCTTGAGTTGATGGAGCAGCACATCCAGCTGGGTTAGTCTGAGTATAAACATTAAGATCACTATTGTTTTTGACGAAGAGCACGTCTGCATGAACTTTTGTCAGCGTGATGTTAAAGGATTCTCTAAAGGACATATAAGTCCTCACGTTCGGATGGGAACCCGGCGTTCTCCATGAGACTCCTGTAGTCGTCCAACTGAATAGAACCAGATATGCACCCGATATACGCCGCAAGATTGGATCGCAGAGTTTCCGGGAAAGGTTTGTTTGCAATAATCTATTTTGAGGGTAGCATGAGACAATGGATTAAAAACGTGGCCGCGTGTTTAGTCGCTCGTACATCATCAAGGACGACGCGTCCGCCAGGCTTGAGGACGCGATGAACCTCTTTCATCAAGCTAACCTTGCCAGACGGCGGCAGTAAATTGATGACGCAGTTCGACAGGACGCAATCGACAGAGTTGGATTCGATCGGGAGGTCTTCCGTCAGTGACGTCTGCACGAATGCAACGTGGGGTGGTTTGAGGTTTTTCCGAGCAGCGTTACGCCTTGCGAGTGAGATCATGTCCTGAGGACATCATAGCAAGTACAGCGATTCCATCGGAAGTTGACTGGAACGAGATCTTACTGACGGGTGACACGTCGAGTCCAATGACCTGCCCGCTTGGTCCCGTCTTTGAAGCGGCAAGAAATACATCGACGCCGCCTCCTGAGCCAAGATCAAGCACTGTTTCCCCCTCCAGAAGCTCGTCAGACAAACGAGAAACATCTCCAACGCAAGGGTATCGTGCAGACATACTTCTTTGATAGACGCGGCTGCGACTGGGTTACCGCAGCTCAGTCCAAGATGAGACTCGGCTGGGATGGACGTCAGCTGGCCTGACGTGTAGCCAAAAGCCTTTGCGACTTTCTCGGCATCTTGTGAGGGGTGCGTGAGTGTCTTGTTTTGTGTCTAGTGTGTTGCACGACGAGGTGTTTGAACGATCTGTTTCAAACTCACAGGTTAGGTCTGCACCTTCCCTAGCTTTGCTGCTATACGCGTCCTCGACGGCGTGTATGATTCCTTGATCGGTAGACAGAGCCGTTTCGGAAGAAGAACTCGAAGTCATCGAGTTGAAAAGACAAAAAAATAGACAGGAGAAGAATGAGAATAAAATCGCAGTCTCATCCTCGCAAGCTCATGTCATGCATGACAAAGTCAGCAAACCCCCCCGAATTTGATGACCTCGATCAAAATCGCGATCACGTGCTTGGGGGGATGAGGCTAACCCTAACTCAAGGTTAAGGTTACCCAGCTTAACCTCGAATCAAACGAAACGCGCCCTTTTTTCTATTCAAGTTCAACGACCGTTTTCCATTTACTCCGAAAGCTTTGGGTTATCCTCTCATTATGGTGGCAAAGCGCCGTCGTTCGACGTCTCCCTTGTCGCCCACAAAGCTCGAGCAAGACGACCGTCAAGCGCTGACATCGGCGCTCACGTCCAAAAAGCTCAAGTTCCTCGCCGATCACAGTACGACATCTCCATACCCCAACTTTCAGTACCCAACCGTCGACCAAGTCCAAGGCGTATTTTCTCTCCTCGCGTCGCACACGCCAGGCGGTGCTCCAGTCCATCTCGCGCCTTCTACGAGCACAAGCTCAAATTCAGCAGACACGTGCGGACACGTTCCGAACGTGCTCGACGCTCTCATTGGGACCATCCTCTCCCAAAACACGTCCTCGGCAAATAGCTCGGGCGCTAAAAGCACGCTGGATGATACCTTTGGTCGAGGAGAAGAGGGGTTCGGGAAGATGGCGGTCGCGAGCAGAGACGAAATAGCCACCGCCATTCGATCCGGCGGTCTTGCCAACCGAAAGGCAAAGATCATCCAAGAGGCACTTATCGCCATCAAGAAAAAGCACGGTCGCTACGACCTGCAGCACCTCACAGGGCCAGGTATAACGGACGACCAGGCGATGCAAGAGCTCGTTTCTTATGACGGCGTTGGACCAAAGACGGCGGCTTGCGTGCTCTCGTTTTGTCTTGGGCGACAAGCGTTTGCGGTTGATACGCACGTTTTTAGGTTGTCTAGGCTGTTGGGATGGGTTCCACCGTCTGCAGATCGGGTGGGCGCACAAGCTCATTTGGAGCTCAAAGTTCCGCCTGAACTCAAGTATGGCTTACACGTGATGATGGTTCGCCACGGGCGTACGTGTCGTGGGTGTAAGAAAGAGGGAGCAGGGGCCTGTCCGCTGAAGACCTGGCTGAGGGACAGGGGTACAAGACGGTCGGAGATAAAGAAGAGGGTCGACGACGTGTCTTGAACCCGATATCAAACATACGCTAGTCAGTCAGTACTGCATACGGGTGTCGAGATCCCATGTTTTTAATTGCATAATCACTAATGCGTGGTCTCATAGCGCGTCCGCCTTGGAAAGTTACTATCTCCGTACTCCACGACTCAGTCTGAGGTGCTTCGCCGGTCGTTGACCGATGCGAACTTACGACTTCATATACAATCGTAGTCTGCAAAAAAGCTGATGGTCCTTAATCTCCAGCTCGTCGATGGGCACTAGTTTTCATATACAGGGTTCAGTACTCCTAAGCTCGAATGTAGAGTGCAATGAGACACCATTCAGGAAAGCAGTAGTGATGCATCAAGGGAGATACTGCAGCAATCGAAATGCAAGTATATGACTGATGATGTGATATAATATTCAAGGTTTCCGTGTATTTCACCGGTAGAAAACTAACCGTGGATCTCGTGTTTGCGAAGCGCAGCTTGACGCAGATTATATCGTGAGGGCAACAGTACTTGATACTCGCGCGAGTGCAAATTTCAAGTAATCACAAGGTGTCCATCCAGTGCACTGGAGTATGATTCATATCTATGCTTGTTAGCTGTGCCGAAGGCAGCATGATGCGATCGATGGTGTTAACAGGGTAACAGACGGTTAGGCGGACAGACCCGAGTTTACTCGCGTTGCTAGTGATGTCGATGGAGGGACTGTTACGCAAGCGGTTATGAGATTCGAGGTCGATATCTAGCTTCTCGGGCAGTTCGATGGCACGGTCCTGGGGTATGCAGTGACGGAATATTTCTGCCAGTGTTTCAGGATAGAGGCGTCAACCAGCGGAAGTAAGGGCGCGGTGAATTCGTTGCGACTCTCCGACACGAGATTGGCGCTCCTTGAGCTTCGCGTGTACGACCTTGAGCTTTTGACATAGAGTCTCCACCCGCTCAATTTGTTGCGTCAAATCTGTTATATGAGACTGGCGCTCGGCCGCGATAGAATTGATGGGCTTCCGGTCTTCAGGGCCCGCAACGAGATCTACAGTAGTATAGCGAGAATAAGGGGTTTCCAGTTGCTAAAGTATAATAAATCAATTGGTTAAAACACGGCCATTGGGCATATCGGCACGAGAAAAGAAGTCTACTCGCCAAAACAATGGGAAGTTGTTGCTGGTAATGAACAACTGCTGACGCATAAAACTACTTTCACTCACCAAATATTGATCTACCTGCGAGATCACTTCGGTCGGACTGATCGTCATGTTCTCCTTATGTGTAACTAATCTTTGATGTTTTCCAAAAGCCGATGGTCGTTGGTGTCCAAGTTGTCGACAACCGGCTGGTCTCCTTTCTATTGGGTCTGGAGACTACGTTTCAATTTGGCCGCCGGTTCCCACGCTCACTACTCAAACCTTTGCCACAACTCTCGACGTTCTCTAAAAGCGATTCGTATGTCCGGTGAGTAACGCTAACATCTCATAGTCAAAGCGCCTGGTACAAGTCGGTATAAAAGACCAAGTAGAACTATCGTCTCCTCCCTTTGACAGCGTCTCGCAAGTGCGCTTTTCACCGACAAACCCCGACCATTTACTTGTTTCCGCTTGGGATACGGTATGTCACGCCACTGTTCACGTATAAACGCGACTCACGTTAACCAGACAGTTCGGTTCTACGACGTTGCCGCAAACGAGCAAAAGGCAAAGTTCGATCATCGCGCTGCAGTCCTTACGTGCGCGTTTAGCGATGCGACGCATGCGTACAGTGGAGGACTTGATACGGGCGTGCGGGAGTGCGTGTTTTGTCTTGTTCAGCCAACAGTATATGTACTGAGGTGGGCATTTCTTTTTCTCTGCAGACTTGATTTGTCGACGGAAAAAGTCACGCACCTTGGCCAACACGAAAACTCTGTATCTGTCATGAACTATGCACGGGAACAAAGTGAGTATCCATAATGTTACTGTAAATATGAGGCTGTATTTTCCCCCATAGATGTCCTGATCACCGGCTCATGGGACCAATCGCTGCGTTTCTGGGACTCCCGTGCGCAGACAGCTCAAGTATCGACACACCCACTTCCAGAGCGCGTGTACAACATGGACCTCGTGAACAACACTCTCGTTGTCGCAATGGCCAGCCGACTTTTCCATATCTACGACATACGTAAGATGGGCGAGCCTGCGCAGACCAGGGAAAGTAGCTTGAAATTCATGACGCGGAGTCTTGCCTGTATGGCTGATGGACAAGGTACGTTGCAGACGGTACTTTTTCTTACTTCGTCGAGGCGTGATTGCGTCGACAATTAACCAAAAAAAAAAACGCGGTTAGGCTACGCAATAGGCTCAGTCGAGGGTCGAATCGGTGTAGAGTACTTTGACCCAAGTCCTGAAGCACAAGACAAAAAATACGCATTCAAATGCCACCGCCAAACGATCGACGACGTGGACCACGTTTGGCCAGTCAACTCTCTGGCGTTTCACCCAGTGTACGTCTCTTTTTTTCTGTCTATGGAATCAAGGCTCTCAATTTAAAAAAAAAAATGGCTGGCTTGCATAGATACAACACGTTCGCGTCCGCGGGATCTGATGGTACGGTTTCAATCTGGGATCACAAGGTCAAGAAACGTTTGCGTCAATATCCAAAATACTCCGCTCCCATTGCCTCTCTTGCATTTAACTGCGATGGCACTCGTCTGGCAGTCGGAGTGAGCTATACATGGGACGACGGAGAGGAAGGTGCAAAAACCGCAGAGCGGCCTGCGGTGTGGATAAAAAAGCCAGGCGATGAGGTCAAGGTGAGTCGATGTCTGTCTCCAGGAGTCCGTGGGTCGTTCAAGACTAACTATTCTTGAAGCCGCGACAGTAAGCTGAAAATTGTAGTGACATCCTGGTATTGTCCCATTGCTCTGTTGCGTAAGCAATCCCGCTTCCTTGTGATCAGACGCGATCGTTAGTTTGCGCAGGTTTTCATTGTTGAAGTAGGTAGGTCAGTGACATGGAGGCGCAGCAATACGCGGGATATGAAGAGTGGCTCAAAAGTATTGCACTAACAATACACGGAAACTATGGTGTTGATATCCTCGGTCCAGCTATCACTCGATCTTACTTCGTGAAAACTGGCACGGGGAACGTTGAGTACCAAGCATTTATAAACGCGATATCTCAAAATGCGCACCAAGGTAACTACTGTTCCGTCCTCTAATACTTCCTTCCTCGGTACGAGCTCATACCCGAAGACTTTGGGAAGGAGAATACGCCATGCTGCCCAGTAGAGCACGCCGGTGATCATGATGGCGATTCCGACCAAGCAGTATCTACCATTCCCATCAGTGCTAATGTCTTTGTGCGGAAGGGTCAAGTCGCCTACAAGTAATATGGCAACGGAGGCGTGTCTCCAACTCCGTTTGCGGGAGGCAAAAAAGGTGCGATTATCACTTGACATTAAATGGTTGTCAGGACCATTCCGGTGACGGCCGGACAGTGTGTACTCACGAAAGACGGCAGCAGCCAAGTAGAAAACCGCCAACGGCCACCAAACTGAACACACGGGTGCATGAGTAACAGCAAGGAAAGTCATCGTGAGGTGAGAGTGCGAAATATCCTCACCCTTGAACGGTCGAGGAACCTCGGGTTTTTTCCATCGTAACCAAAAGAGGCCCTAGATGCACACCTCAAAAACAGAGGGAATACAGCACTGAAACAGGATAACGCACGATGACGATGAAGAAATTGATGATTTGCTGAGGATACCCTTCAACATCCAGGATGAAAGGATATGCCACGTTTGGGGGTGGTGCGATGATGACGATGACCTTGAGCGTAAGACCGTCTCAGAAATTCAGCATGCAGGAAAAAAAAAAAAAAAAAGAGGTCAGAAGTGCTCACCGATGGAATTAAGTGAATGATAAGTCCTGGCAATGGCGACTGGCCGGTTGGCCAGTTCGATGCCCAGAACTTGTTTCCGAACGGTAATGGAATGCCCTCCTTCGCAAGTTCTGTATGTCGCGACATGAATAGGCTAAGGTCTACGAAATAGGCATAGAAACGTACCTTGGTTAACGCGGGAAGCGGCAAACGTCTGCGGTCCATGTTAAAAGTAACTTAGATCCGGATAGCATTACACTTACGACGGTGATGACGTTCTACAAGTACATCAGTGTGTTACCTATGAAGAAATGAGGAAGAACATACGCCTAAAGCACTACAATCAGATAAGTTTTGTTAGCAACAGGCACAAGCTTAGTGAACAGGCACACCTCAAAGCGATGAAGACAGCCAAAGCCCGTTCCGCAGTTGCTCCAAACACGTTCCCAAAAAACAGTGCAGCCACCGTAACTCCAGAATTATCAATCTCCTCCTGTGACAAACGAATGAACGATGCAAAACATAGACCGGCTTATATGTATTTTATTTCACTAACCTTGCTCGCCGCACTGAAATATGCCACGTTTGCGAGCAGATACAACACCGCACATATTCCAAGTCCGAGTGGTCCGGCAATTTTCAGCGTCCGAACGGGATTACGGACGTTATTGAGTATATAATTAACATTCGACCAACCGGCATAGGCATTGAGGACCTTGAAGGTTGCGGTTGCATACTGTTCTTCGCCGTCAGATAGAGATAGATATACTCGAAAAGGACTTGGGACAGACATCGTTGCTACTATGCGAGCTGCCGGCGAAAGAATTGCGGAAGTTGACGTGAGGATCAGCGATGCGAGTTTTGCCGGATAGAACTACCCAGCCTGTGATGACGACGAATAGAAGAATGACGATCTTGAAGACGGAGAGAGCCTTGATGATCCGCGTGAGTCTTTCACAGTATGACAAACGGAATGACAAAAAAAAAGTGAAACGCATACTCACGTTCATGATGAAAACGCCCATGCGTGGCGTCAAACCATGGAGGATGGTCACGAAAAAGATGA
The DNA here is from genome assembly GCA_021018615.1 of Phlebopus sp. FC_14. Taxonomy (NCBI): domain Eukaryota; kingdom Fungi; phylum Basidiomycota; class Agaricomycetes; order Boletales; family Boletinellaceae; genus Phlebopus; species Phlebopus sp. FC_14. Next base: position 2,633,018 of record JAEVFL010000005.1, on the reverse strand, counting down.
CTTCAGTGTGCGTGTTAGGGCCAGAATGACGGCCGTTGGAGGTTGAAGAGAAAGCTACAGACCTCCAAGAGCTATGCCGCGCTCGTTCCAACGTCCAGCGACTTGTCCAGCAGAAACAAGTATGCTAGAATCGCGTCGTCATGAACCTTTTCTTTTCCGCATCTGGTGATTCAGTACCCACTTGCTAGCAAACACCTATGCAAAGCACGATGAATCGACACACAGCGTACAAATCAAGTTAGGAACCTACAATACACCCGCTCGCAGTGAACCCGAGTAAAATGGCATTCGTCGCAAACACCACGGTCGCCAAGTACCTCGGTTTCTGGTACACGGCCTCAAGGTAGACCTTTTCACCACCACTGCGTGGATACATCGTACCGAACTCGAGCCATATGAACAGTCCGCAAAACGAGAGCACGAAGCCGAGTACCCAAAGCATGAGCGATGCACCGACGGAACCTACTCCAGAAAGAATGGAGGACGGCGTGGAGAATATACCTGTCCCGATAATACGGCCTACGATGAGCAGCGTGCATGATGTCACGCCCAAGTGTCGACCAAGTCCTCCGGCGGCATCTGTAGGTCTGTCATGAGAGCTCTGCAGGGTCGTACAGCGTGAAAGTGAGCTTCACCTTCTTCGAGAGACAGCCCACCTGGACCAGTTTCATCATGATCACCTTGTGAGACGACGGTGATATTTACATTATTGGGAGAGTCTTGTGCATCCTGTACACTATGCTCGGAGGCTTGAGTACTGCTACTGCTACTGGCAGGCTTCAAGATTCGCGGCTTGTCGCCGGTGCTGGACATGTTGGACAAGTCAACGGGGAAGTAGGCTCCAGTGGGCAGCGAGTTTTTACTCTTACCGAAAGCACTGCGGCATATTTTCGGTTCGCACTCATCTTGCGGACAGAATGCGCCACCGAAGTTGCGCAAGCTGACTGTCGGATTCGCAAATTGCGCGACGAAGTACAGCCCCGTGATCTATGTATATGAACGTTTATCAAATACTGCATGACGCGCCGGTCTCAAAACTGATTGGTCTTGTGTGTTCTTGCCAAAACTACACAACAGTCTGCTTGCAGGATTCATGATGTGCACCAGAAACAATAATGTCGCGTCACATTGTCCATCATATATAACACAAGAGTCGAAAAAAAAAAGGTCCACAACTTTCATCAAACAGGCATCACCTCATCGCGAGCAGGTAACGTCTCCTCCGACCCACCCCTCTCCACCACCGTCTGCACCTCACTACTCACCTCCCTCCCCCTTCTCCGAGACGGATAAAGCTTCTCCAGCTCTCTCTCCCTCTCCCGTAATGCCACGGCTGACCTATCCTCCGGGACATACAGCGTCGTGTTATCCGGTTCGTCGGCGACAGCGATCTCGAAGTCGGATCGATGTGTTGGGTACAGGGCGGAGGTGGGACGGATGTCTGGTTGGTGGCGATGGTGCAGACCTAGTTTCACTTGGACGCTGAACTCAGTAGAGTTGAAGCCGGGCGAGCCGGGGACCGTGGAATAGTCATAGGGTGTGACAACTTGCGTTTGTCGTCGTCGTCGACACCGGAGAAAGAGAAAAAGGATCAACGCGAGTAATGCGATTCCACCGAGTCCACCACCTATACCCGCCTTCGCAGCGGTAGTGTCGATTAGGGACGTCGGTCTTGGTGAAGAGTTTGAAGGTGGGGCCGAAAACGACGAAGCCATTGGATCAGACGAAGTGGGTGCCGCTGGGATAGTTGAAGGGACGGTTGATGAGGGAAGTGTGGGGGGAGTAGAATCGACAGGGATGTATATTGTGGTTGTTAGAATTTGAAGTTCATTGCTGGTAGTCTGCGAGGTACCTGGAGAGCTTGGGGAAAGATTGGTTGACTGAACACCATAGTTCGTGGGGAGTCCATTGACAGAGCTCGTGGGAGGACTGGATGTCCAAGGAGCCAAGAATGTGTACGTGGGCATTGACAAGCTCAATGTCCTGGTAGAGGACTCCGTTGGAGTAGATGTCAGACTTGAGGTGGACCTTGGTTTTGTGTCAGACGCGGGGCTAGATGTTTGTGAGGTGGATGTTGATTGTAGGGACGCTGAAGTTGAGGCAGATGTTGGGTTCAGGGGTGGCGTTGAACTTTGCGTAGGTGTTGGGCTCGAAGATGTCGAACTTGGGGTAGGCGTGGTGGTCGGAAGGGGCGTTGGGCTTGAGCTGGATGGGAGGCTCGAAGAGGTTGTTGGACTCGAAGTGGAGATTGGGGTCGAAGAAGTTGTCCTCAAGGTGGATGTCGGACCCGAAGAAGTTGTCGGACTCGGGCTCCTCGAAGACGTTGAGCTCGGAGTCGATTCCACCGAGGGATCCGGCGTGGTCGACGGCGTTGATGCTGCACAACCGCCGTTTCCCAACGCACTGGAAAGATCTTCTATGGAAAAACCAGACAGGCTTGGGAACTCTGCCAATAGTGCATCGCATTCCGTTTCCGTGGTGGCAGAACTGGGGCAACTCTGTCCGAAAAACGCGAGGGCACAACACACCTAGAAAGAAAGAAAGAGAGAGAAATACATCTAATGGTCTGTTAAGGACATAGGAGTAGTAAACAGGACAGACGTACAGCATCTTCTGGAAAACACGATGAGTCCCTGGCGGTTAGAATATCGCTGCTCGCGAACGCAAACCACCGTGCAGCTGGAACAGCCCTTAAAGCTGGAGTAAACCGACGAAATAGCTTTCGTGAAGTTCCGTGAAAGGGCAAAACGCTTAGTTGGAGTACTTTTTTCTAATGAGATCTGTTACCTTGGTTTTTGAATTGGAATTTCTGGAATGTCCGAGCGGTGGACGAGTTACTTGAAGTCCAGGTCCTGATATTCAACCAAAGCAAGAATGGCCAGTCAGATCCGCAATGATTCGCACCAATTCGAGGAAACTTACTGGGGTCAGTGGTGGGCACGGTACCAAAAGCTACGGTCATCCTGTCAAAAAAAAGCTCAACGATTTCTGAGTACTGTGTCTCAGTCTAACGATCGAAAGTAGTCCGTATAGAAGGATTGTGTGTCCAAAGAACGAGAGGAACGCTAAAAAGAACGTAAGGACAGGGAAAAGATAGTGTCCAAGAAGCGACAGAAACAGCTCATCAAACGAAGGAGAAGTAGGGAGGGAACGAGTTTCGTACGCAAGAGACGATTGGTTATCAATACAACCATCCGTGAGACCACGAACACTGGGATACCGACGACCATCAGGTATCATGATGAGCTGACACCCGAGGAGGGGGGTCGTATTTGATGGTGCGGCTGGGTACATCTCCCGTAAATTTTGAGCATACCTAACATCGAGGATGCCTGAAAATGGCTCTCGACCACTGCCTCGGTATAAAAGTCGGGTTCCTGCGATCGCTGCGGACGAGATGCGAACATGCCATCAGTGAGCAGGGCGCTAGTATGTGGGAGACTTGGGCTTCCACAAAGGGTGGTATATCTCTTCGACCAACTCGAACTGGTGGACCGACCATGTACGACTGAGCATAGAGGTCTGGTATGCAATGTTTCTGGGACCTTTGTGATGGTACTGGTGTCGCGAATAGCCAACCGTGAGGAACTTACTTACGACACACCGTTGTCGGGCTGGGAAGTGCATCAGAAATTGATAGAGATGAAGCACAGGCCAAACTGTAAGTCCAACAAAACCGTTGTCTCCGCAATCATCAAGCAACTTGGTGTTAGTCCAAATGCAGAGACATATTCTCACGCTTTGCCTCTACGCAGCCTGCAGTGTTTGCAAGACCAGTTGCGATCGCAGTCCTCGTCCAACTTGTACAGAAATGTCCTTTCGGACTGATTATGACCCTCGCAGAGTTTGCTTGAACCCTTTCCCAGAGCTTAACCTCGGGAAACACAGACGAACGATAGGTATTTATCTCGCAGGAGCACTGGTACGTTGCCATACGACAGACCAACCCAGCGAACTGACTTTTCTTTCCCAGTTCGCCCTAGCAAACTGGACTTTTCTCGATGCCGCAATTCTTTCTGCCCATGCTCACCCTCCGTATAACGAACCCCAGATCGAGCCGCCCGTTCACGTGGAGTTCGTCGACTGGGTTCCGGGCATTTGTTCCCTCCTCGGGATGCTCATCATCAATATGATTGACAAGGATAGGGTTAGAGGGGACGATTTTGGCGATGCCAATGCAGTGTGGAGAGCCCGGCTGTTTTTGTTCATTGGGTTCGCTTTCTTGGCAGGAGGATTTGCCGGGAGCGTGGTACGTCGTTTCGTCCTTCCGTTTGCTCGCAAATTCACCTTTTTTACTGCAAAATCAGTCGCTCCTGGTGCTCAAGTACATCGTACACGACTACCCAGAGCAGTACACCTATTATGGGTATGCTAATGTATCGCAGAACGTGGCGCTCATGCTATCTGCAGTCGTAGTTGTGGATTGCGCAGAGTGCACAGGGAGAGTACGATTACAATCTTACGTTGTGAATGTGACCGTTGGTTGCAGTGATCTGTGATACTTTGTTGTACTGCTACCGCGATACTGTTTACTTATTCGTTTGTAGCCGCTTCAAGATACGAGCGTCGGTGGAACAGTACTTTTGACGACATTCTATGGCGAATATTTGTTTTGATTTTACATCAATCGAACTTTATCTCAGAGGGGACGGTTTGAGGTTCGAGATTGTGGACGACTCTGGAAAAGGTTTGCGTGAATATCATACCGCGTGCCGGACAAGTACTCCCCGTGAAAGAATCGGAACAAATGGAGCTGTTGTTTGCCGTGGCCGTCTACCCCTAGTTTACTAGAGGATGAAACGGGTACGAATCTTGACTGAGATGTCGTCTCATCAACGAAAGTGGCGGACGAGTCGTGTGTGGCATCCTTCCCTGCCTTTTAACGCCTGGTAGCTGCCACGCTTTGGACTATGCGGATGGGCGGATGAACGCCAAAAGCCAACCGTGCCGACCTCCGACCTCACTATTTTGTTGGCGGATAAAGTGAACATTCAGCAATGCAGGGCCGGAGGGTCTCGACGGGGTCGTACGTTCAGCCCGTGGCAGAACATACGCCTAAGGAGTTGGAGGTCCTGCGCTTCAAAAAAAAAAAACAATAAAAGAACGTTCCGATGATACGAGTGCATATTCGCGTCAACATCTGCGAAATAAATGTGATGAGAATGCCCCACTCGCCATGTCCCACAACACACCATCTGTACGTTGATAATGGACCTGTGGCATTTTCGTCTTCCATTCAGGGAGTACTGCCGCATTATCTCCGGTCACGCAGAACTGCGTTTGGCATGAGACGGTATGAATTTTGCAAGTGGACAGCAGCAATCTCCTCCAGGAAGGATGCGGTTGCTTGAAAAGGCTTCCGCGCAGCGATCTTCGCTGTTGCAGTGTGCACTGGCGGCTCGGGAAAGAGAAAGCTGCGAGGTAATGGGCTGGCAGCATTAGACGCGAGTGTGGTGGTCGCAAGTGACGTTGTGAGCACGGAAGTGACTGAGAATTGCATGATGGAAGAGTGAAGTGCAGACTCACCAGAGAAACGGGGAGGTGATGGTATATATGCTACTGGCCAGACAACAATTGTAAACAGGAGAAAAACCGTGCCAGAGACAAGGCCGTTCGGGTGATTCGTTAGGAAAAGTTTACTTCCGCACCCCTGGATTGAATGGGATTGCGGGAAGAAAACGCCGAACCAGATGCTCAATGGGAGTCCTCAGGATCGCCGTGACACCCGCCATCACTCATCGTTTCACCGCATGCTTGGCATACCGTCGTGGTGTTCGCGCAGGTTGTCAGCACGTTCACAAGAATAATCTACCGTAGCGCGACCCAGGCAGCCACTGTCGCAAAGAACGCTCGCCCAGAATTGAGGAAATAGAGATCCTGTTCCCAACCGTTGAGCCTTGCCATAGCGTTTAAAGCTTGATGAAGGTGCGGAAGTAAGCGAGGTCACCAACGACGCATACGTTTCGTCCTCAGTTTCCCTTGAAAGGCCTTCGCAGAAGTCATCGAACATTCTTCTGGAAGATGACGGCCATCACAGTGCTGGCCGGGGTGTATATGTCCTTCTGCGGAGGCAGAGAGATTCTGACAGTGGAGATCGTAATTCTGTGTTGCTCAACGCACCTTTGTAGGATGAGAAAGTTCCTTCCAATGTGACGATCACAGGGTGCCTCCGAAGTTGATGATCACCATTACAGGTCATACAGGGTTGGTCTCGTGTGTGATGTGTATACCCCCCCACGGCAAGCAAATTGATGGTGGTGTACGTGGCGCAGTAAGACCTGACGATGGTGTTCAAGCTGACGATGGTGTCCACGTAGGAAGGGTGGTGGAATATGAAAGTATAGTGAGTGCACTTGTCGTGCGTACAAACGATCACGAGCGGGGCCAGGTCGGACTGTCGGACGGAACGCAGACTATGCGACGAAAAGACAGGCAGGAGGAACGAACATTCGGGTTAAACTTCGCTGGCCTTCGTGCCAGGTTCTATCCTTCTGCTTCAAGCTTGCATTGTCGTCGATTGCAAGGCATGCAGCGAATGTGTAGTTAGTGTGTGCCTTCCCGGAAAGACACCATATCACACAATTAATCCTACAACAACCAAGAGGCCACCAACGATGTTAACGCCTCTTTTTCTAACAACATTGAATATAATCATTGCAAACTCACCATCCCAACAATATAATACGCACAATGCACAGTGGAGAAGGAATGTCCCTTCAACACTCTGATCTGCCTACGGAAGAGTATGTAAGTATGAAACGTCGTTACTCACAATCTAGTTGGAAGGACCGTCTTCCCAAGACAGCAGCATCGAGCCAGTGGACGACCACTCTTCGACGTTAAGCAGCGGTACCCAGTACATAGACTTTACTGAACTAATTGCAGAAACACACAACTCACCTAAGTGGCCCTGGCCATCCACATATCACATCGTTCTTCAATATGAGATCGCCGTTCCTGCAGCTTGGCATCCACGGCCTTTGGAACAGAGTCGCAACTTCTTCGATTTCTTTCGTCAAATCCATTATCAGGGACTGGCGCTCTGCCGCGACGGCACCGATGGGTTCGTGGTCTTGAGGCGCAACGAAGTCTACGCTAGTATAGCGGGAATAAGGCATTCCAGGTCAGTTGGTTGCTAAATGACGCAGCGGCCGGTTAGAACATGGCTATTGGGTGCATAGGTAGGTGAAAAAGAAATTTACTTGCCAAGTAAGGAGCTGAGTTGTTGGCAAAAGGACGCCGGTGAGCAAGAATCTCGGATGTGGCACGTATATCCGACTTCACTCACCAGATACTAATCCAGATGCGAGGGTATGCTGTCAGAATGGCGGTCATCTGCGCAATAGCTTGTCTGCATAAGGGCTGCTGGTCGTTGAGTTGATGTTTAAGGGTGCCCCGCAAATCGCTTATTAATGACATAGGTCGACTTTGGACGAGTCTTATGGTCAGTGAGTCCAAACTACGGACACCCTCCTTGCCTTCACTTGATCTCAAAAAACTTTTCCTCATAAACCCTTGCATCCTGCCCCGAAGCGTCGGTCTTATAAACGAAAAAGGCCCACTGCTCTCCACTCGTGATACAACCTCTCATGACCGATAATCTAAAGAAGAACTTGGTCAACTGTACCCATAGTAAAATTCAGAAACCGACTTGTGTTCCTCGCAATGCGAAGCAGCCGCTACGACAGCTTGCGAGAAAGCCGTCGTCACATTGTCCGAACGCCCTGGAAAGTCGAAGATGATGTTAACCTCTCCTTCATTGCGCATAACGGAAGCCAGGCGCAGTAGGGAAGAGAGAAGTTCCGGTGGCAAGTCCTCGTCCGTTTCATCCAAATTCATCTGAAAAGCAACCAGGGCGGGAGTAACCTGCTCGTGCATTGAGTTGTGAGGAGGTCCAAAAAGTTTCGTTTCTTGTGAGACATGCCGATAAAGTTTCTGCTGTCGGTGCTCGTCAGAGTCGAGGCGTGTACGTTGGTACAGGGTTCAACGTTCAACGTTCAACCAAGAGGAAGGCAATGCAAAGTTTGAAGACACCAACATTGACTTTGCGAAGTCCCCATGGGCCACTGCCGCGACCAACGAGAACAAGGCAGGGAGTAGAGACATAAAAGAAGAAGATCGAGTTCTGTCCACTTACCTATTATCCATCAACGACGAGTTTCATTCCCGCCTCGACAAGTGCCGACGCATGACGATTGCTCAAGTTAACGACAAGCCTTCGGGTGACGTTTCCACTCACCACCCCATGTATAGACCGGGCGATCAGGGGCACAACATTGATTTGACCCTGTAATATCATCTCAACGTCTACACAGGGAGTACGAGTACACGTAAGTAGGTACGAGATAACGCAGTCCGTAGCACTTTGAAAGAAGGTGCGCCTCAAAATTGCAATTACGAGCGTTTTTACGCCACTCGGTATCGGTGTTGAGGAGATCCCCACGAGCCAGATTTTCCGGTGACACGAAGAGCGTTGCATAGTCCCCATGCCAAGTCCCGTTTAGGAGGGCTGTCTCTAGGCATGGGGTGTGGCGTATGTGAAGGACAGCCACGGCGGTGAAAATTCGTGTTAGTGAGCTTGATTGACGACATCATCGTACATACCCAAAGATATAATTTGAACATGAGGAACGAGCGAGCGCGAACGAGGAGAAGTGGAATTGCAGGAGCGAAAGGGAGAGGTGTTTCGGTCGAGGTGACCTGATGCCACTTCGCAACCGTTTTGTCTTATTATTCTTTTCCCCCTCCCCCCTACCTTTTCCCTTTTTTAAAATATTCTTTCCATATGACATTACGCTCCATCATCGCGTTCCACAAGGCTTTGTGGAACGCCATGACAGAGCATGATATCGTTTAGTATAGTCGAAACAGAATTCCCAAGGGGATGCAACTCCTTCATCGTCGCGTACCAATTGTTCTCTCTTACATGCGGCAATACGCAGGAGTTGATGAGTGAACAAGTGTCAGTGTCGACGACCTATAAGAAGGGGTGGACGCAACGGACGGTCGGGCAAGTAGAGAGGAGTGTTGAGGAGTGTTACATAGGCGGAAAATAGTCGTGCTGCAGCTCGATGCCGAAGGTCACCATGTTATATATCTGAAAACGGTTCTGATTCAGACCTAGGTGGAGCAGCCAACGCGCGATCTAGAAGCCCGAATTGAAATCAGGTTTCGGTTCAAAGTGAAACGCACCAATCATTGAGAATTTTCTGCAGTTAGATAGACATTGTGGCAGGGAGGCGACAGGAGGAAAGCCCGATGCTCATGCAAGGTGTCCGGCTTTCTTCCTTCTGCAAATTCCGGCGTGGTCATAGCCCAAAGGACGAAAGTTAAAAGCAATACGGCAAAAGAAATACATCACGACACTAATGATCAGAACCGTACCTACTCCCGTTCTGCTGAGCCAAATGACTTGCATTTCGGTGTGGTGCCGCCACACACTTTCACTGCCACAAACCATCGAACCAGAATCTGTTGTGCCTCACGCCTCGTGTTATCGCAACTCCTTACGACTTTCTTTATAGAAATTCCGATAACGATGAGTTTGATAACCGAAGACACAATGAACAAGGATGGCCCAAGGACAGGCACTGGATCTACAATCGATGAGGGTACTTACCCTGTACTCGAGGGCTTTATCGCGTTCGGGGGAATGGTTTATAGGTGAGGGCGTGCGGAAAACACCAGTCAGGAATTAACGCACTGTGTGGGGGGCCTCGAATATTGTCCTGACCCCACCCAGACGCCCTTATGAATCGGGTGGAAGCACCGAGGTCACGCACCACTCTGATTGAATCCGTCTGTCGAGTGGCGAGGGCTGTATGCGCATATATCGAATGGAAAGTATGTGATCGAGATATGGGTGGCTTCGATGCAAAAACCTGAGCGAGGCGTTTGTTTTTGGGGCTGATCACGATCATGTTCGCCGCATCGTATGCAGTACAACGCTCTCCATGTGGGGATTATTGTGTGTGCGTGTGTGCGGACGCGTCTTTTAATTTGATGCCATACCAGGGTCACTGCGCAAGGTAGAAAGTGCGGCGTGGTTTCGCCACGCCATTGAACGTCGTGAGAGTAGCAACCTAATTCGTAACCGCAGTGATTAAAGGGTTAGTAGGAGAAACCCTGAGCGCCCACATCACATCGGAGGCCCAGGTTCGTCCTTGTCTTTCCAAGGGTTTGTGAACCTTAGAGGGGTGCAACACGGGCCTGCGGGAGAAATCCCTCGGTATCTAGACGACCGAGGCTTGTTGGGGCCCTACAGAGGTCCTTCCGAATGAAGTCTGAGACCCTACGCAGGGGCATCTTTGCATGATGCCGGCGAGAACAGGCGCAAACAAAATTATCAAAAGAACTTGTTCAAGCTGATGTATGAATTCTGAACTGGACATGTCCTATCACCGATGCAACAAGACGACAGAAGACGTCGAGCTACGTCCATATGTGAAAGTTGGGAGTGGAATTAAGGTTCTCGGATGCACGTTTACGGACGGCGAGAGGTAGAATGAACGCCGAAACCAGTTCACATGATGTGCGTCTTGCCGTATCTCCGCTGATCACAGAAAACTTTTCCAACTTCTGATCCTGCTAGAATTCTCGATGCGGCGTCTGCGTAGAGACGAATGCGATGGCCGTTTTTGCCGTGGTGGCACAAGGACAGAACAAGTTGACGAGCAGGCGAGTGCTGGACGATGTGGCGGCGAGCGAGCGACGGACGTAGAGCGAACACGTGGTCGTTCACGGACGCAAACAAGACGCACCGAATATGGAAAGTGAAAACGAACGCCTCCTTTGAGTACAAACGAGTGGCCCAAAATGGCAGCGCTTCGCCGTCAAGGACTCCAGCCACCATTCTGCTCAGACCAGCCACGAAATACCTCATTTATACTTTCCCATCCGCGGGAACAAGGTGGTCGGCCAATAGAATAAAGGGTGACACCAGGAGTGGTGTCGTGGGTCCCTGTATTTCGGGAGAGTAGCGATGAGAGCTGGGGCGGTATGAGGCGGAGGTCTGATATAAGGCAAGGGAACAATAAGGCTTTTTGTTTCCCCCCATCCGTCCGTTTCTCTTTTGTCTCGCTCTTTAGGGTGCTTCCGACACGACCCGCATTACCGCAATTAACAGATATGCCTCCATCCAGACTGCCATATCGTCGTCGCTCATCAGTAGCAACATGTAAGTATCCCAGCCAGCAAAAAAAAAAAAAAAACCCTCCTCACCAGCGTCTCTTCCAGCCGCCCTGCAACATATCAAGGCAGGCGTATACGGTGTCCAATCGCCATCCCCACGATCAGTGACATTCGCACCGAATGTAACTCCGGGAACATACCATGAATCCGACGATTTAGCCTCATCGTCGTCGACAGCAGAAGCCATATCTACGGCTACTGCGTTATTCCCACCATCTGAACTCCCTGCAAATCCTCCCACCTGCAGAAGACGAGCACCACCAGGCAAGCGCCGGTCGCTAGGTTATATCCCTCGTCCACCAAACGCATTCATGTTGTTCCGCGCCGATTTCGTGCGCCAGAAGCACGTCCCAGGATCCATAGAAACGAACCATGGCTCCCTCTCGAAAATTATCGGTAAGCCCGACATCTATGATTTTTTTCATAACCATGCAAACCATCCCACTAGGCAACTGCTGGCGCGCACTTCCCCTCGAGGAAAAGCGCATCTGGGACCAAAAGGCAAAGCAGGCAAAGGCCGAGCACGCAGCCAAGTACCCAGGATACCGTTTCCGACCTGTACACAACAAGAACAAGGATAAGAAGAAGGAAAAGATCTGCGCAACGCCAGAAGACGAACAGCGTTGTGAAGCAGTCGCCCAGCTTCTTCTAGAGGGAAAGAAAGGTGATGAGCTCGCAGCCGCCATTCGCAGACTCGATCAGAAGCACAAGCCATCGCGCAAGCCCGTTGCCCCGCCTCGTCGCCCCTCTTCAGTTCCTCTTCCCGACACACGCTTCAATCCTATCATGTTGCCGTCTGTCCCGTTCTTACCTGGGCCGCGTGCAGAGTCACCTGTAGGCAATATCTCACGGTCGACGCGGCTGGCTATGGCACAACGGCGGCCGTCCAGTGCGCTGCCGCTAGGGCGTTCTTGGGACTACACGCCCTTCGCACCAACCGTCCCTTTTCACAGGAATGAACTGTCGCTCCCTGAAGCCGACACGAGCATGTTCGACCCTTTGTTCCTGGATTCTGACTTTTCATTCCACGTCCCTTCAAGCGAGTCATGCATGGTACGTACACCCGTGTTTCGGAAACACACGCTCGCTGAGCCGATTATTTTTTCACAGAACTTTAACGAGCTATTTACAGATGTCGCTCCGCACGCACAATCACCGTCGGATTTCTCCATTCGTCCGCTCGATCATCTCTCGCCCCAAGATATGAGCTTACAGACAAGTGGGGCATACGGCGCTTCGACAACTCCTTTCGACATCAAAGCCCATACTACATGGCCGCCGATGGACTTCTCACACTCCCAACCCTCATCGTCATATTCCGGATCCCCGGCACGTTCGGATCTTTCGTTGCCCGTCGCCGCACCCCAGCCTCAGCATGCCACGGCTCCATTCGACGCGTGGCAAGAATCGTCTACGTCGTCTTCGACGTCGTCATCACATACACCCGAAGTCCAGAGTCTGTCTACATCGGCGTTCTCCCATCAGCACCAGAGCGGCAGTCCATCCGAAGCTGACCAGAATGCACTCCATCTCGCGAACTACGCGACGGGATTGGAGAGCTTGTTCGATGGCTCGTTTGGGAGTGTCGATACGGGATTCGACTATGGTGTTCCGGAATACTGAGTTGGCCGTTTCTCGTCCTCACTTGACCGCCGCTTCACGATATAATGATACACTTCTCCCATCTCATGCTCCAAATTCCTTCTCCTTTTTCTCTCTCCCTAAATCACGCAAGTAATGGCAAGTTGTCGCGTTTTTGTATCGAGTATTATTCCCTCGTCCTCCTCGCGTATATGTTTTTCTGTACACTATACCCGACATTGAACTCTTGTGTTTTCCCTTTCATCCTCGTCATTTTTTTTTCACTCGTGCCATCTCATCTCATTTCATTTCCATGATGATCCCTCGTGTAGCCATATAATCATGCGTCGTAAACCGCTTTCTTGTTTCCTTTTCATGTCTCTCTAAGAACCGAATCTTTGTGTAGCCAGCTGGTCATAGACAATTGCAATATACAACTGACGGGTTTTCCGAAACGTTGGTCACGAGGTTTCTAAGTTTGCACCAGTGTCAACTGCATCCTGTAACATCCCGGATTCTATAGAGAAGGAACGATGTCTTCCTTCTCACTATTGGTCTGCCTAGCTAGGAGAGACTAACCAACGACAACCCACCAAGTCAAATGACGTCCGCAAGATTCACTCTGACACGCTCAAGATTAGTTTTGAGATTGTGCCAACCACAGGATGCAATCTTTGTGCCCAAACCAAACTACGCAGTCGCAGAAGTTTCCTCACCCGCTGGATTTCCCACTTGAAGACTCGTGAAAAGGGAGTGCGAGGTCTGGGGTTTCAATGAGAGCGGGAGTAGTGATGTGCTAGCGCACTAGGTATGTGTCGGGGAGAGGGACAGTCGTGGACGATCAATCGAGGGTGTTTATGAAGGACCAAGACCAGCACCTCGTTGTGGCGGAAGTCACGGTCCCTCACCCTTGTTCAAACCGCCAGCTGCGCCGTTATTTTCCGCAATTCCGTCCACCAGACCGGTAGTCGACCAACGACCACGAAGCGAGATGACCGCACATTCACTGCGCGTTCGAGAATCCAAACCATTGGCGCCAACTAACGCTCGGATGTCTTTTCTAGATGTGAATGCGATCTTGGGGGCCATTTTTTTGCTCCCTAGTTGGCGTAGGCGTCGTGTACGTTGAATTTCGTCCCGAGTCATGACGAGGAGACGGAGAAGAAAAAAGAAATCCCTGGAGTCTCCCCCATTGATGACCGAAGTTCGTGCTCGAGTCGCGCAGAATCCTGCGCCTCACCTACACTTGGATAACACGAACGGCGTTGTCTCCTGAAGCCCTTAGGATCACCGTGACACCCGCCATGACGCATCGTTTCACCGCATGCTTGGTAGACCGTTGTGGCGTTCGCGCAAGTTGTCAACACGTTCACCAGGATAATTTACCCTCGTGCGATCCAGGCAATCACCATCGCAAAGAACAGTGGCCGAGATATTGAGAAAACAGGGATCCGGTTCCCAACCGTTGAACTTGGCCATATGTATCGTGTAAAGCTGATGGATGTGCGGAAGTAAGCAACGACGTGCAGAAAGTGGTACATCTCATGCCCAGTTTACCTTGGAAGGCCTTCTCATAAATCATTGAACATTCTTCTGGAAGATGACGGCGATCACAATGCTGCTCCGCGTGTACATGTTCCTTTGCAGAGGCGGAGAAATTTTGACAGTGGAGATTCGAATGTTGCTCAATACAGCTGGTGACCTTGTGGTGGTAAATAAATCGAAGTTTTGTCCAATCGGACGGTTACAACGTGCTCGCGGTGCTGAAAAGGTCATACGTGGTTGTCTGGTCTGTGATATCCCTTCCGTTGTTAGTGCTCCTGACTGGAGACTGGCGGAGTATGGATGCAGACGAGCTGATAATGGTGTTCATCTAGGCAGGGTGATGAAACACGGAACCAGTGTAGTGAATGCACTTGCCGTGCCTCCGGACGGACAAACGATCTTGAATGGACTGTCGGACTTCCAGGCAGTGTGGTGCAGAAGGATCCAAAAGATAGGCAGGAGGAACGAAGCTTGCAGGCAGGGTGGATTTCGTCTCTGATGTTGCCAGGTTCTATCTTCCTGGGTCAAGCTTATGCTGTCGACAAAAGCAAGTTATGAATGTGGTTACTATGACGGATGCAGCAGGCCAATAAGTTACATTAGGAAAAACGCCACGTGGCACACTTGGCCACAACGACCAACTTAGCCGGACGCTCCTCACTAGTAGGCAGCGTTGTAGACAACCAAAGACAGCCATGGTAAAACCGACCTTCTTGACGAGTATTCCTTCCTGCTCACTGCAGATCTCCAGTCTGCCCTGTTCAACTTCCAGTCCCTTCTCCTCGTCATACTCCTCATGATCTGTACTTGCACTTATGTCCGTGCTGTTACTCCTCGGTTGATCGACAGGAATAAAGAAGGGTACGTGTGGTTTTACTGATGTCGTGTGTGTCTTCATCGGATGGTGTGCTTATTCATGCATCTGTCCTTGCACTGCTCCCTGCACCGTATTGCTCTACGCAGGATCCTCGGATTGTTCTTCATGTCAGCGCGAATAGGTGTGTGGCTTACTCTTTTGTGGAAAAATTGAAGGCTTTTGTGACTCGTGAAATGCCCCTAGGTGAACGCCTCTCACCGTACGTCGCATTGGCGTGTGTGACGATGGCGGTGACAATGCTCGTACAATGATACTCTCGCTTGCATTTTGTCACGGAGATACTTGATGTGTCGAGACTTGACGTTCAACGTTCAAACGTTCAGCGCCCACGTGCGCTCAGTCGAGATGGTTGTAAAAGTTTGAGATGGTCCACCTGCTACCGTCGCGCAGCGACATTGACAACATGCTCGCGCTTGTGTGTATATGACATGCAGACAATGGAAAATTGTATGTCGTCTCCGACGAACGAACACCTCTTGCCTCGTAGTCGCCCGGCGGCACCAACCATTGACGCGCCGCGCTTCTCCTGTCACGGTGCGTCTAATACATACTTTGGATAAGTTTTTTACGTCTCGTGCTCACGCATGAACGATTGAACCCCCGCCTTACTGCCAGCGTATCTCTTGCTAAAGACTCCTCCAAGCTTGCAGAGGCACTCGTGCATGGCCCGAAACCCAGAGGATCATCGGGCCACGTGACAAAGGATACCAATTGGACCCAAAGTTTCGAGTACTTTCTGGTTTCCAGTGTTCGTCTCTCGTGCCACACCATGAACCTGCGGAAATCCGTCCCTGACACTGGCTATACCGTCCGCTAGGGTGGATATGCATTCGCACAGGTGAGTGCTGTGATGACAATCTAAATGTCCGACTACATAGGTGTACGTTTGCCACGGGCCCTACCAACATACGCCCCATCGGGACCCTTTCCCGCCTGAATCGCTGAATGTTCATTTATCGCCGGAAAAGACTGCGGGGAGTTGGTACGGTTGTCGGCCTTCGGCATCCACCTGTCCATCCGCATAATTCGAGGTGACAGCTACCAGGCGCTTGGAGGCAGGGGAGGATACCACCCACGACTCGACCGCCAACCACCATCTTCGTTGATGAAACATCTCTCTCTCGATTCATACGTGTTTCATCCCCTTTTAGCCACCCGTCGTCATCCCTAGTAAACTGCGGGTGCGAGGGCTAAATCGATTCTACAGTTTCCCACCTCCAACCGTCCTCTTTGAGGTGAAGTGCAATTGATGTAAAATTCCGCAACAGACGTCAGCGAAAGCATATCGTCCACAATACTGTTTCGCGGGCCTACGTATCTCTCGTCGAAAAACGCGGCTACAAACGAAGAAGCAAACAATATCGCCCCGCAAGGCTGCCAAGGCATGCACCAATGAAAACGGATTACATCGCTTCCCGTCCCCGCAGAGCCGCATTGAAGTTCTCAGACCGGGCGGAGGTGCAAGACACGGGCCTGTACACAGGCCACGGAACACTTACGTCCTCGCTCTGTGGCGATATCTTCGCCCGTGCCAAATGCAAGACAAATGGATCTTGGCTGCGTTCGAATTTGCCACATTTACGGGTTTGCCTCGAGCTTCTCATGATGCGGTTGATGCCCAAGGATTGACACTCCTTCGTGACGTGCTGATCATCTTCGTCATGAACTACACCAAACTTTGGATGGGCGTGCGAGCAAGCGAGAAGGAGTTACCCTGGAATGTACATGGTCCCCAGCGTGTTTTGAATGCCTGAAACATACTGTTTCTTTGGTGCCGTGGTTTTGCGATTCACTTCAAAGGACCTACTTGACTTAATATTTTTCTTGCAGCTTTTACTGTCAAACCTCCGATGCTTGCATATCTCAAATTTTGGGCGAGCTCATCTGTCAGTGTAGGTACAACGCTGCGCTACTGCCCTGGTGAGTCCATTTAGCTAGTAGCTGAACGTTTGGTCCCCGTGACCTCATGGTCGATCGAATTCGAGAGGCTAAGAAGGCGTGATAATGGGTGTTCCACAGTACGTTAACGCTTCTTCTTTTCTATCTGGTTCAAGTACGCAACTCATCTCGAAAAGTGGGGATTGCGGGTCTCGTGATATGGTCGGATCATTTCATTTACACAGTGTATAGTTGCTTCGCAAGCACCGAGTCCCCAAGGTCGATATGTCACTGATGCCCTTCACAGATCTCTGCAGGATTCTTATTCAGCTCATGGACAGGGTTTTCGAGTGCAAAGACAATACTAAAAATATGCAAGATGAAATGTGCAGATGGTACAGACAACAACAATCACGACCCCGAGAACGACACCAAAGAAGACAACTTTGAATGACGTGAGTACATATTGGGGGTAACATCTGTGTGAGACAGAACGTGATGAGCATGCGAAGTCGTTGATGTCTCGCGACGCACCAGCTCTACAATAATGTTTGACTTCCGGGACCATTCAGGCGGTACCATTACAATCATCTCCCGGGTACTTGCAAAACTGTACATTCGACATAACTTGGTAAGAACGCTGCAAATAGAGCAAACGAGCTAAGAATGTTTGGCCTCACCGGGTTCAAAATGCTGCCGCAGCAGCTTAAACCAGCGCAGCAGTTGCCTCCAGGTAAGATACGGTTGCATGGCAAATCATGCGCGCAGCAGTCTTCGCCGTTACAGACGCCTGCAGCGACGGCTCGGGAGAGGAGAGAGCTGCGAGGGACTGAGCTGATAGCATCAGACGCGAGTGTGGTGGTCGCGAGGAATACTGTGAGGAGGAAAGAGACTGAGAAATGCATGATGATGAGGGAGCAACTGCAGACTCACCAGGAGAACGGGGGGTGGTATATATACTACTGGGCATAATAAAATTGTAAACAAGCGAAAATACTTCCAGGAGACAACGCTGTTCGTGCTATCTTGTTCGGAAAGGTTAGCTCATGCACTGGGGATTGAATGGCATCGAACGTGCACAAGTCATAAAGATGTGATTCGGTAATGGACGTGACCTGAAGGCGGCGATTTCTTGAAAGGACTCGCCATCCCTCCTGTTCGGTTCCCAATAGGGGGTGGAAGCACAAAGGGCGTAGACTGGAATGGTGATTGTTGTAGCAGAAAAGTCTCGGCCATGTCGTTATTCAGATGTTTTCGAGGTTCTCGACGCCGAAAAGTGCGATTCCTAAGGACTCTTATCCTAGCTCGGCGAACTGAACTGAAAGATTGCGGGGATACGGCACGTCGACAATCATACGTATGGATTCTGTGCAGCAGTGCCGATGTAGTCGTGCACGTAAGCCTATATAGCGACTTGAAGAACGACTGAGTGTGTTGTGGACGCCAACGGCATGAATTGACGACAGCGATACGAGGATGACGGAACAATCTTACAATGGACTAGATATGTATTAATACAGTCAACTATCTCCGGATTAACGAGACAAGGTACGAAAACTTACTTTCCTGATCATACCAGCCGGAAGAAGCAGCAGGACTTTTTGCTACAGGTTCCTCACCAAACTTCGAGCATCCCCCAATACATAACCACACAAATTTTCGTAGATCAGAGTACTGCACCAAGCTAGAATAATGTCTCTGAGGGTCATAAATGTTGTAAATCGGTGGCGATTGGTAATGTCGTGGATGGATTATGTAATCTCTCCATCAAACTTGTGTCGAAGTTTTCTTTGCACATCTCAGTCTTCATGATACCACTTCTTGAGACTGAGTCTCTTCGTCACTCGTTATTAGTCCCTCACACCTTACCTCGGCTCTGAACAAAAATAAATAAATTTTGTTAGGATCAAGACTGTGGACATGCAGCAGTAGAGCACCACCTTAGGCACCACTTTTTTTGAGGGATGGTTGACCTGTTAGGGACAGTTTCTTAGTACACAAAAATCCACCTAAGAGATCTGCAGGTCTAAAAATAGAAAAAATGGTGGATCACTTGAGAAGAACCATCTGCTCTCTCTCAAATCCATGGAGAGCATCCTCATTCCCTCTTATTGACCCTCTGACAGAGGCTGGAACTTCTTTCTAGACCCTCTGCCAATCATCCTGAGAATCTGTCATTGTTTACAGTCACTTTCAGGAGATTATATAAGCAGACCAAAAGCGGTGAGTGACATCACACTGATGATGGCAGGATTTCAAAAGCAGCCATTGCTTTTATAACATGTCTGCTTTTGAACATCTCTCTATATCTATATACCATATGTTTTTTGCTTTACCATAGCCCATCCCCTTATGATAGGTGCACTGTACTATAATTCCATATACTGTGTAGTAATATGGTAGATTTTGACCACTTTTCCAAGTAGCTAAGGCTCTGTATAGATGTACAGATGACATATGACAAAAAACAGAAAACATATCCGCATTTTTAAATCTGAAGATATATCCCTACTCCAAATTGATTCCATGCTATGATATATATAGACACAATACTAGAAGCTCCAGTGGAGGGGATAAGTCTTGGAAGCATCAGAGATGGTTCTCCTCCTTATCATATATGCTTTATATGGACCATATATAGCTAGATACATGAACAGTAACATTTGTACCTCATTTTTATCTTCTTATTCACTAGGTGAATAAGTTTTCAGATTTATAATACCTGCAGAAAGATGTTCTAAGCCATATTTTTCATATTTTCAGTAATAGGTGTCCTATAAATTATCTACATGATATAGGCATGATGTAAGTATCTAGAGATGTGGTATGTACCCTCAGTCGACCCTTTCCTCCACATCTGTGGTTGTGGCTGTGCTAGAACTAGAACTGGAAGTGGAATCAGAACCGGAAGTGGGAGTAGAGATGGGAACACTAGGAGAGACTCCAGGCTTCAAGTCTATTCCTAAGGTAACTCCTAAGACTTTTTCTCTGCATAGTTTTGCTACAATGTGAAGCTTCCAGATCTCAAAGTTTATAGGACCAGTAAGAATAGGGCATGCAGTTGCATCATTGGTGGTGGAGGTTGCCATGAAAAAATGAGTGTCTGAGATAGAATACTGATGGACTGACGTGAGATTGACAGTGAGAATTCGGAGTGATGGTCCAAAATTAACAGTGAGAAAATGTCAAAATAGTGGTCCGAGTGCAGAGAGATTGCACAAGAGTGGGGAGTCATTTTGTGAGCTGCTAGGCTAGTTGGTGCTAGTGGGGCTCATAACCTGATGAAATCTAAGACAGATAGTACGTATCTGGACTCAGTTGCTGCCCAAAGTGTAGGAACGACTGTAATTTACCTAAGATGGATAGTACATGTTCGGACTAAGTACATTCAGTATGATAAAGTGAAAATGATAAATAGGAACTCACCTCAGTCGCTGCCCAAAGTATAGGAATAACTGAGGTGCTCAGAAAGCTGAAAAGAGTCTTATATATGAGTGAAGACAAGCTTGTACCATAGTTTTGGATTTGGAAAGACATGGGAAACATTGAAAATGTTGACATGAAAAAGGAAATGTATGGTAGAGTGTATCCAAAATAAAACAAACCAATCTTATGAGTTCCAAAGCCTTTTCCATTGACTCCAGGTCACTGCACACCCTGGAAGTACTTCTGGGTTTATAGGACGAGTTTTTCACACTTTGGAAACTCCAGAATACTTCAGAATGACACTGATGCAATCTGAAAAGCTATCTTCCTCTGTCGTTAACACTACTGAGCAGGACAAGCTCACGTTTGATTCTATCAAAGTCCGAGTTACTATAGAGGATGCCTGCTTGAATCCAGACGGACACAAGGAGTCTGCTCTGAAACTTGCAGGAACATCGTCTGGAAAATTCGAAAAGTCATCCAGAAAATGGTGTATACACCACAAGAGCTTTACTTACCACTCAGATGACTGCTATGTATATCAGAAGTGGGTAGAGGACCTTCGAAAAAGACCTACTAGGAAATAGGAAAAGGTACACATAGCAGAAGCAATACACCTAGGTCTGAAGGTCATGAAAACAGCTAGCATAGCCATAGAGGCTGTATCCAACTCTTTAATCAACCACATTCATGCTTACTTCATGTCCGAACCTAAGCCCAATAATAACTATGCCATCATCATTGACTCTGGTGCAAGTTCTCACATGACACCACATCACACATGGTTTTCTGAGTATCATCCACTTGTTCTACCATGTTCTGTGTCCTTTGGTGACGATTCCACTATTTCCGCTGTTGGAATTGAGAGTGTGACCTTAAACTCCATCATTTCTGGTTGAAAATTTGAGATTATCCTCAGCAATGTCCTTTTTATTCCTGAACTATAATTATTCCTCATCTCTGTTTCTTGACTTGCCAAAGCTGGAATTTTCACTGTCTTCCCTGCAAATTCAGAGCATTGCTACATACGTCATGAAAAATGGCTTGTCATGACTGGAATATACAAGGGAGGTTTATATCACCCATTTGCAACACCGCAGTACAGTCCAGAGTCTGCAAATGCTGCCATTGACATAAATCTCTTACACTGAAGATTGGGCCATGTTTCCATGGACCAGATTCATCACATGGTTTGCCAGGGACAACTTCAGGCATAGATACACTCATCAGAAATCCAGAATTTTGCAAACCTTGCATGCTAGGAAAGATGAAGAAACTTCCTTTCGAACTCTCAGATGAACCTCATGCATCATGTTCTCTTCAAATTATATATATTGATGTTGAAGGCCCCATCACTCCCATGTCTCGGGAAGACCATCGATACTGGCTAATCATTGTTGACTCGTTTTCCATGGCTATATTTCATGAAGTACAAGAGTGATACCTTGGGTATCTACAAGCAATGGAAATCCAATGTTTCCACATTTTTCTGGACAGAGATTGGAGAGAAACAGTTTAGCCCTAACCACCTAGAGTTTCTCTGAAGTGATGGTGGAGGAGAATACACAAGTCATGTATTCTGAACTCAACTCCAGGTGGATGGAGTCCTCCATGAGACATCTACCTCCGACATACCAGAACAAAATAAACTTGCAGAGTGGATGAACCAAACTCTCAGTGTACTAGTAAATATGATGCTAGAGGAGTTGAAACTATCCAAATCCTTTTGAAGAGATGTCATGGCTACTGTAGCATATGTAACAGCTAGGAGTCCTTCCTCTGCCATTGCTGGACAAACTTCATATTTAAACGTTGGGTGGACTCAATCTTTTTCCAGTTATTTGGATGTCCTGTCTATGCTTTCATTCCCAAGAAGCACTGTGAAGGAAAGTTCTGGTCATATGATTGAAAGGCTATCATGCTCAGATATGTGTATGGACAAAAGGCCTATAAACTGCTAGGCATTAAACGACGTACTATCTTCTCTAGTCATCATGTCACCTTCAATGAAACTGGACATATTACTCCAGATGAATCCTCCCCTTGGAACCCTGATACTTCTGAGGTTCAGTGGGAAGGAATTATCTCTAAATGCACTCATCAGCCAGAGCATCACATTTCGAAGGAGAAAGAACCTGACTTTTCACCTCCACATAATCAAGGTCTAGTGGGAGCTATACTACATCCATAGACTCTGCCTATCTATAGAAATTCCGGAACCTTTTCCAATTATTCCAGAGGAAAATCTATCTATTCCAGAGTCTGATCCTCCTTGTCGCCCACCATCTCCTGCTCATCTAGCCTCAGCTCAAGTCATTGCCAATGTGGGATGTAGTATCAGTGAACGTCACCCAGCCAACAGAAACAAGGACTATCAGCGTACACTAGATGAGGAAGCCATGTGAAAGACAAGAGAAGGACAACAGAAATCTCCAGATATTTTGAAAACTCTGGAAAACCCGGAAAACCTAGAAAATCTGGAATATGCTTTTATGATGCTGGAAGAACTGCTGGAAAATGAAATCAATTTTGCAGGAGCTGCCAGTATAGAACCACTGAATGACAACCTCTCAAACACACTTCATGAAGCCTATGCACATCCAGATGGAGACAAATAGAGATCCACACTCAAGGAAGAACTTCTAAGTCTTAACTCTAACCACATCTATGAAACTATACTCATTCCAGCTGGAGTCAATCCAATCACCTTGAAACCTGTTTCTCAGATCAAGCAGGATAAGAGTGGACAGATTGAGCACTACAAAGTCTGGATCATTGCTAGAGGCTTCACCCAGCATGAGGGAGTTGACTACCAGGAGGTCTTTGCTCCTGTTACAAACTTGGAGTCAATCCGAGTTATTATCTCTCTAGCTGCTAAGCACAACCTAGAGTTAGACCAGATGGACATCACCACTGCCTATCTAAATGGAGAACTTAAGGAAGAGTTATATATGCTCCCACTAGAAGGTGTTCCGATATAATCTGGATACTGCTGGAGACTGCACCATTCCCTCTATGGACTTAAACAGATAGGACGTACATGGAATAAAACTCTGGATCAGAAACTGAGAGAACTCGGATTTATCTGTCTGGATGCTGAAATATGCCTCTATGTTTTTCAAGAGCATGGACAGGTGTGCTTCCTTGTCATATATGTCAATGATCTTCTCCTTGTAGCCAGTATCCGAAAATTCATGGATGCCATTAAAGCCAAGCTATCTGCTACTTTCAAAATGTGGGACCTCAGGAAAGTCAAGTATATTCTTGGACTGGAAGTCAAATGCCACTGGAAAGCATGCACCATCTCCCTATCATAATCTAGATATATTTCCACCATCCTAGCATGCACTGGTATGTCTGAATACAAGCCCATTAAGACTCCAATGGGACGCAATACGAAGCTAACTTCCAGAAACCTGGAAAACAATTGAATAATTCAGAAAATAGTTATCGAGGGAAAAAAAGTATTCTATCTAATAGTCATTGGATCCCTCATATATACCATGCTTGGAATGCATCCAAACATTGCATTTTCAGTTGGTGTCCTTGCACATTTCAGCTCAGCGCCAACCTCAGAACATTGGGAAGCTACCAAATATGTACTTTATTATTTAAAGGCAACACAGGAGATGGAATTGCGGTATGACAGTACTAACATCTCTATGGACATGAATTTCCATGACTACTCCAATTCTGACTGGAGTGGAGATCCAGACACCTCCTGTTCAACTTCTGGATATGTTTTCATCAGTAATGGAGGAGCTATTTCTTGGTCCAGCAAGCAGCAAAGTATAGTTGTGTCTCCAGCACTGAATCTGAATATATAGGACTCTGTATAGCTAGATAACATCTTGTCTAGCTTCGGATCTTCTTTGAAGAAATAGGACATCTACAACAGGGAGCCACAGAACTCAACTGTGATAACCAAGCAGTCACCATCCTTACCAAAGATCCACAATTCCAAGCACGAACTGTTATGCATCTAGCAAAACACAAAGAGAAACAAACCAAACTAAAAGGGTATGACCACTGTCGTAGGTCACACACGGAGTTTCACTAAATCTGTTAAGTCACCCACCCTATCTAGCAGCTAAGGCCAGGACTTTACTGATGTAATCATGAATATATTGGACTAAGGGAAATACAGCAGGGCTAAGTA
This sequence comes from Phlebopus sp. FC_14, assembly GCA_021018615.1. NCBI lineage: Eukaryota > Fungi > Basidiomycota > Agaricomycetes > Boletales > Boletinellaceae > Phlebopus > Phlebopus sp. FC_14. The sequence continues at coordinate 2,608,362 of JAEVFL010000005.1, read as the reverse complement.
GCTACTTATATACCCTAGATATCATGCACAGACCAGGGCCCATGCCCCTCTAAGGTGAGCAAGCTAGGTACTATATAAGAAAAGCCCTATCTACTTAAGATACCCCTCCCCATGCCCTATTCTAGGTCATAAGACTAGACCAAAGTCCAGGCTTATCCAGCCACCTGATAAGATAAGATAAGATAAGATAAGATAAGATAAGATGAAGCACCTTGAGTACTAGTGATAAGTTTCATCTCACGAACCAAGTACATTCAGAGGAAATTCCACTTTGTCCAGGATGATCTTATCACCAAGGGAAAAGCTGTGGTCCACTATGTGCCTACTTCAGACATGGTAGCTGATATTCTCACAAAGCCTCTCATCCATGAACAATACTGGAAATTCATCAAAGCAATGGGTTTACAACTGTGCTTGAGTGGGAGTGACAAAATCTGATAGCTTTTTGGATTACGTCAGTGCCATTCCAAAGTATTCCAGAGTTTCCAGAGCATGGGAAACTTGTCCTATAAACCTAGAAGTGCTTCCAGGGTGCACAGTGACTTGGAGTCAATGGAAAAGGCTTTGGAACTCATAAGATTGGTTTGTTTTATTTTGGATACACTCTACCATACATTTCCTTTCCCATGTCAACACTTCCAATGTTTCCCACATCTTTTCAGATCCAAAACTATGGTACGAGCTTATCTTCACCCATATATAAGACTCTTTTCAGCTTTCTGAGCACCTCAGTCATTCCTACACTTTGGGCAACAACTGAGTCTGGACACATACTGTCTGTCTTAGATTTTGTCACTATATGCTGCAGATCCACACATGTGGGCCAATCCATGTGATGCAGGTATACTGCTGATGGGTCCACCTATATAGTACAAAGGATATGCAAAATATTGGCTGCTATTAATTACATATCAGTACTACTATTTTATTAGGATGCACTACTTAATATGCATGGGCCCACCCATGTCTCACAGACATACTATATATGGTCCATCCATATGATATGGTACATGCTACCCTGTCATTACTACACCATACCTCATGCAACTGTACTCTCTATTGTCTATTTCAGTAATATAGTAATCCATGAGCCCATCTGTTACCCATGGGTCAGTGACTTCTTAGCCAAGCTGTATTGTACAGATGTCTGACCCGTGGGCCCATCCATAACATGTGAGTATTTTATTTCACTGTCTACTATCAGCCCATTCATCATACACAATAACATTCAAGCAATGGGCCCATCCATTAGTCACAGTGATAATTCATAGTGGGCCCATCATTGGCTGGCCCATATAAGATGGATGTTTGTCAACCTCGGCTGGCCATATACTATGGTAACAATGTATTACATTATGTGGGTAAATACAGTCATTCCTACCACTTGGGCAGCAGCTGAGTCCAGGCATTTCCTGCTCACATTTTGTTTTTGTCATTTGAGAGCACAAGAAATATGACAAGATCTATAGTACATGTGATGCAACAACACCAATCCAACTCTAGCAACTGCCCCATTCTCAGGGGTCTAAGAAAGCAATTCTGAATGACATGAGCATATGTTCAGAGTAACATATATAGCTCACGACACACCATCTCTACATTGATGACGATTGGCCTGTCATCAAATTTGTCTTTCACTAGTACCATTCAGGGGGTAGTGTTGCAGTCGTCTCCTGGGTACTTGCAGAACTGTGTTGATAGACATTCAATATGATGAATCAAGAAGCGAAATCGTTGAGGAATTCGGTCTCACCGGGTTCAAGAAATCACCGCAACAGCTTAGGGAATATCACGGGTTTGGATTACCCGTATGGGTCACGGGTATGGGTATCAACGGGTATGGGTACGGGTTGGCCTCATAGGCACCCGGACCCTTACCCGTACCCGCGACAGTGGGTATGAGAACAAAATGCTAGCATAATGACTACTAAAACAAGATGTAACTGTATAGCTGTCAAATCTTGTTGTCATGACATGAGAACGGAAAGCAATACACAAATAAACCCCATCCGACTAAATCCACTCAATCCACGACTCCACGATGCAACACAATTTTTTCTCCCAAGGTAGCAAGCGTCTGTCGAAGCCAACTGAAAAGGCAAAGGCGGCTCTTGAGGAGCTTCTTCCAAAGAAGCAAAAGGCCAATGATGGAAGCAGCAGCACGGCAACGAATAAGGTTTGCAATGACCGGGCTGACAAGACATTACCATCAGCACCAAAGAAGGTTCGCAAGGACCAAGCCAAAGGTGACCAGAGCGACACAAGCACTGACGAGGTGACCATCCTGCCATCTCCTACACCCGTAGTGGTTGTACCACGGCCAGTCACTGTGCAGACTGAGATGGAAGCGGGTGTTGGCAAGTTGTCTGGCACCAAACGCAAGGTAGCTGAGCCTGCAACAGATGAGCCCGAGAGCCCTGAAGACGAGCTAGGTAAGTTTAAGTGTTACATATATTATTAGTACTTATTGCCTTCAGCGAGATTAATGAAGGGATGGACATCACCTGTCTATGCATTCTTTCATGTGACCCCACAGATCGTCGAGATTGGTGGACGCCGTGCACATGACTTCAAATGTGGTGCTCATGGCTGCAAGGCAAAGATTCGACGGTATCTTGACACAAAAGATGCCGGCTCCACGAGCAACATGCACAAGCATGTCAAAGCTTGCAGCGGCTGGGGACCGGAGGTGCTTGAACAAGCTAACAAGGCCACGGACGCAAAAGAGGTGCGAACGAACATCATCGGTACCTTTCTACGAGATGGGACAATCACAGCGTCATTCGGACAAAAGAGTCAAGGGCAAGTTACTTACTCTAATCGGCAGCACACTCGTGCTGAGAGCAGGTATATTAGATGTACTATCAGTGACTTGACTGACTAATATGCTATCCTGCAGGGCCGAAATTGTGCGCTGGGTGTCAGAGAGTCTACGACCATTTAACATTGTCAAAGACAGGGGATTTCAGAGTTTGATGAAGACTGGACGACCAGAATATCACATACCTTCCCCACAGACCATTTCGCGAGATGTTCGACTGGTCTTCACACGCACCCGACAGCGAGTTGCTAAAATGTTGAAGGTGAGTCACCGTATAGTCTACCCTTCAAAGTTTTAACACACTTACCAGGAACACGACGGAAAGATGCATTTTACAACAGATTCTTGGACAGCACCAAACCACAGGGCATTTGTGGCATTTTGTGTCCATCTCGAGCACAACGGTGCTCCCCTGAGCCTTCCGTTAGATATCGTCGAGGTAGCTAAGGTATGGAAACACTTGTCTGAAAAGAGGATCAGCAAATGATGTGTCCCCAGTCCCATACGGGACTAGAACTGGCGACAACCTTCGCAACGATGCTAGACGAATTTGGTGTGTCAGATAAGGTAATGACAACAAATCAAGGGCTTACCGGTTACTGAAAAGTGACGCAGATATTGAGCGTCACTTGCGACAATGCCACGAACAACGATGTTATGATTGACAAGCTCGCTAACTTGGCGCCGGGATTTGCAGGATCCGCAAGTCATACGAGATGTTTCTTGCACATTATCAACCTCGTTGCGAAGTCGCTTATACGCCAGTTTGATGTCAAAACAAATAAAAGCCAAAGGGAGGGGCAAGGAGAGGAAGAGCGGGACAAGGAACTGGAAGAACTGTTGGAAGATGGCGAACGTGAAAGTGGAGTTGAGGTGCCAGCGCTGGGTAACGACGAAGAGAACCAAGCCGATGATAACGATGATGGATGGATCGACGAGGTAGAGTTGTTGACCGATGATGAGAAATCGGCACTGGAGGATGAAATTCGCCCTGTTAAGTTGGCACTGACGAAGGTCAGTTAGCGTGATACGTACCTCTCCACGGTGGCTCAGTCCTTCTCTCAGCTCCGACAACTTGCGTACAAGATCATCCACTCCACGACCATTGTCCTTCCAGCTTGGAAGGAAATCCTTCATGAACTTCGTCAAACGATAACGCTGATGCCGCGCGATGTTGCAACACGCTGGAATTCAACTTTTGATATGCTCGAGTACGCCTTGGAGCATCGAGTTGCGGTCGACACAATAACACAAAGAAGGGACTTAAAGCTGAGGAAATTCGAGCTGTCTGACGAGGAGTGGGAGGTACTTGAGCAGCTGAGGAACGTTTTGAAGGTGTGTAGGACCTCGAGGCCTGATTGCAGACACCGCACGATGCTGACAAATCACGCCTCTCTGCCTCAGATCCTCAAGGACGCCACCCAATTCTTCTCTCGTTCTACCCCCAACCTCGCCAACGTGATTCCCGCGATGGATCACATTGATGAGAAGCTCACAACCTACTCGCTCTCCCGCACTTATGTCCTGCCGATCCGTGCTGCCGTTGGTCTTGCGAAGAAAACACTCAACCGTTACTACTCTCTCACAGACAGCTCCGAGGTCTATCGAATTGCTATGGGTGAGTGAACGCTCACCTACGTCTTGGCAATGCTTGCTAACAATATGTTTTTGTGTTTCTCAGTCCTCCACCCTCGCCATAAGCTTAGCTACTTCAAAGCCACACGCTGGGAGACAAGTTGGATCGAGACCGCCGAGCAACTCGTGCGAGGTGAATTCGAGCGCTCATATATGACTGTAGACGAGGATACCGACATAGAGGTGGAAGATGTCTCCACCAAGGAGAGTAAGAAAGTGAGTGCACCACTCCCTGGTTTGTTTTCGTGGTGTCTTACCATCTGCCAGAGCTCAAATATGTTTGATGACCTTGCAACTCTCGCTCCTCCCAAGCCTACAGACCTGGGCTCAGAGCTCGACCGCTATCTGAACTCGGAAGTAGAACACACCACCAACCCTCTCGAGTGGTGGTACAATTGTCGTACTTTTTATCCCAACCTCTCTCGCATGGCACTTGATTACCTGTCTATTCCCGGTGAGTTTCTTTTTTATAGTAATCTGTTTTCTGAAAGCTAATGCTTTCACTTTCTATAGCTACATCTGTCGACGTCGAGCGGCTCTTCAGCCGGGGACGTCTCCTTCTGTCTCATGTTCGATCTCGTCTCTCCATGCAGTCGACACGCGCTCTTCTTTGCCTGGGCACTTGGAGCCAGTTGGGTTTTGTCAAGGATGAGGATGTCTTAAAGGTTAGTTTACTACCAGATATTGTTGGGAATGAGGAAGAGGAGTTGGAAGACGGATGGGACTCCATCGATCCATAGTTGCATAATATATTTTTTGTCACTCGTAGCATCTCTTGCCAATAGAAAACCCGCGGGTATCGCGGGTATGGGTATGCCTTCGGGTGTGTAGCTGGCAACCCGTACTTCAACCCGTACCCGCAGATGCGGGTATATACCCTTGACGGGTGTGGGTGCGGGTACGGTCCCTGACACCCGAGGGTATACCCATGGTATTCCCTACAACAGCTTAAACCAGCGCAGCAGTTGCCTCCAGGTAAGATACGGTTGCATGGAAAACCATGCGCGCAGCAGTCTTCGCCGTTACAGACGCCTCCAGCGACGGCTCGGGAGAGGAGAGGGCTGCGAGGGACTGGGCTAATAACATCAGACGCGAGTGTGGTAGTCGCGAGGAATACTGTGAGCAGGAAAAAAACTGAGAGATGCATGATAGTGAGAAGAGAAGTGCGGACTCACCAGGAGAATGGGAAAGAGGTGGTATATATACCATTGGCCAGATGTCATGAAGTTGTCATTCAGCCAGTCGGAGCCCGGGCCTTCCGCTCGTTCTCCTGCATCACCGCTTTGCGACTCAGGTTGCATCTATTCTCGCCAACGCTTTCGCCAAGTATAGGATCCGTGACACCAGACGAAAATTGTAAACACGCAAAAAATACCTGTAGAAGACAACGCCGCTCGTGCTATCTTGTTCGAGAAAGTTAGCTCATGCACTGAAGATCCAGTAGCGTCCAACGTGCACATGGATAATCTTATGGTTTAGTAACGGACGTCACCTGAAGACGGCAAATCTATCCCCTTGAGCATCGAAAGGAGTCGAGACTTCCTCCTGCTGCTCGGTTCCCAATGGTGACAGAAGCACGGCGACCAACGGATGTGCAGAAAGGAATCCATCTCCCCGTCGCAAAATGGCAGAGGGCGTCGTAGTCGCACTAAGTCCAGCCTGAATGACGGGGAGAATAATAAACACGGAACCAGTGGCATAATGACCGCTGTAGCAAAAAAAAACTCAACCATGTCGTAGACGCAAGTCATCCAAACGTTTTTTAGAGGTTCTCGACGCCACAAAAATGCGATTCCTAAAGACACTGATTGCGTGAGCATTCTACTTGATAGAAAGATGCGTGTGGCGACCGGCCCTGTCAACCGAGCCTGTTGTGGAAGTCGAGGATCGAGGGACTGTGACACGACGACGGAACAGTCATATCTGGTGCCGTTTCGCTCGCAGGGCGCTGACTAGTCACAAGCACCTACCTCGACTCGAAAAGGCATGGGAACTCACTTGCGTGAAGTTTCCCGCATGATACGCCAGGGTTTTTGGGACGGGCTATTAGAGCAAGGATGCTGCTCATGCAGTGGAAACAACGATGACGTGCATGGACGATCGACGGAACGATAGGCTCCTGGATTTGCATACCGGTGTCTGACTATTGTCACATGACATCTAGGAAGCAGTGCGCAGACCTAACCAGAACCGTTTACGCGGAGTATTTACCTACCCAATTGCTGGGATCCTCAATAGAGTGGCGAAAAATAAAATCGTGAGTGATAATAAGGCGTCAGTGCTTCAGCAGTTGCCAGTAGTCTCCCTTAGGCAGACCTTCAGAATAGTATGAAGATAGTCATTTGAGTTGTCAGTGGAAGCCACGGCGAGTCAGTTTGGAGTTTGGAGTCCAGCTTCAACAACTTGAATAAGCAATCCTCATAGCTTGGACATCGAGGACCATCAGCTTCTCTGCAGACGAGTTTCTTGCATAGGCGCGAAAATGACAAGCATTCTGAACGAAATGCGCTCGCAGCTGGCTCAATACATGGTGAGTGACAGTTACATTTACATCGAACCGCGTCGATGAGGTCCTCTTGCCAACAGCTCTCCACTTTTATGGCGAGTACCCTTTTTCGTCTTACCAATGCACCCAGTTGCCGTTTTCTAACCAACTGCTTTCTTCATATTTTAGCAATCGATCGACCTCGAGACACCGTATTCTCGCTATGCGACCGTAAATTTCGTTGCGCGTCCCGAAGACCGCGAACCCATCGATGCGATCGTGGCAGAACGCCAGCTCCAGATAACGGACTTGACGCAACAAATCGAGCGAGTGGATGATCTATGCCGAAAACTTCACGCAGTACAAGCGAGGCTCAAAGAGCGCCGGTCTCGCGTTGAAGAGTCACAGAGATTTCACCGCGGCCTCACTTGCGCTGTACGGCGACTTTCGCCCGAAACATTGGCAGAAATATTCTGTCACTGTTTTCCCGAGGATCCACCCGTACCAAGTGCGAAGGACATTCCCTTGGTGTTGACGCGGGTCTGTCAACGATGGCGATCGATCGCGATGGGCACACCGCAGCTATGGTCTTCCTTGAGGATCCCCTTACACAAGGTAGCCGAGGCTAATTATCGTTTCCAATACGATACCTGGCTAGCAAGGGCCAAAAACCTCCCTTTGGTACTTCTCGTGGACAATGATAGAGACATCAGGACGCTTGATGTGGCTCCCGGTTCCCTGGATTGGTTGCGGGGCCTGGTTGCTCGCTGCCTGGAGTTGCGCTGGCGAGGACGTCTTCTCGAATGCTTACTCACCGGCAGGGCTGCCGTTCGACTACTCGAGGGGCTAGATATTGACCTCCAGTACTCTCACATCACGTCTGCTAATCCCTTCATCGCTATTGCTAGCAACGCGAGGAAACTGAGGTCTGTGCGCCTATGGCTCCCTGTCCATGTTGCTTCCATCGACCGCATCACGCTGCCCTGGGCACAGCTGACAATGTTAGATATGCATGGTGTTGGGCTGCGCTGGCCGAACATCTTGCGATTGTTTGAAACTTGTACCTCTCTTCAGGATGCAAGATTTTCACTGCCATACGAAGACGGCGACGTACAGGCTGTTGTCCCTGGAAGTGTCATCAACCGTTCACTCAAGTTCCTTGTTATCGAGGTGTGGGCAAGTCGTCTTGGCGGGCTGCTCTTCGGCGCACTCGTTTTGTCCTCCTTGGAGGAGCTGGAGGTTCGGTTCAATTACTACTGTGACAACGTATGGCCACACGCACAATTCGCCTCGTTTCTTACGCGTTCTGGCTGTCCGTTGAAGAGGCTCGAGGTATGCGGCAAGAACTCTGTTAGCGATTACTTGTCAGAGTATCGAGCACTGTTGCCCTCGTGTACGCTCGAGATTCTGTAATCTGCTTCAAGTTTCGTGTCGGGACATTCCCTCATTAATATGAGATCCATCGTGAGTGTTGTGTTGGTGGAATTACCAAGTTGACCATGATTGACTGAAGGTATTTGTTGGCCACGTCGGAATATCGTATCACACTGTACACCCGCACTTCGATTGCTGCATTACTTCCCCTTGATCCATCAATATTGTTTTCCCGAATGGTGCATAAGGCCCCGGCCCCCATCGAAAAGCTGGACATCACCGACCATTACTTAGTATTTTCCCACCAATCAAACTACTTAAGATATCGACGTCGTCCGGGAGAGACGGACGTCCGTGAACGTTTTGAGTCGCGACGTCCTCCTCACTCACCTAGCTCAACGACGGTGAGTGAATCCCAGCTATCGGTCTCGGGACTTCCGAAACGCCATCGCGGACCATGGGCGTGGAGGCCCTACCAATGCCAAAAGCCCCAACCCGTACAAGCGAAACCCAAGGAGCACTGCAGGCCTCGCGCTCAAGAGTCACAAAAATTTCATCCCGACCTCACTTCCGCTGTTCGAAAATTCTCTCCTGAGATATTTGCAGAAATATTCCGTCGCTGCCTACCCAAGTGTCCATCCGTACCACGTCTCGATGGCATGCCCTTGGTGTTGACGCGGGTCTGTCAGCAATGGCGATCGATCGCAGTGGCCACACCGCAGCTATGGTTTTCTTTGACGGCCTCCTTATTAAAGGCGGCCGAGGCTAATTATCGTTTCCAATGGGATACGTGGGTGGCCAGGGTCAAGAGCATATCTTTAGTCTTTGTCGTGGAAGACGATTGTGACATAAGACTCCCGAGATCGCTCCCTACCTACTGGATTGGCTGCGACGCCTGGTTGCTCGCTGCCTCGAGTTGCGCTGGCGAGGACGACTTTTCGAGGGCTTACTTACCGGCAGAGGCGTCATTAAACTGCTCGGGGAGGGGGAGGGCAGATATTGACCTCGAATATCTTCACTGCACGTTGCGCAAGCCCTCCATCGACATCGCTAGCAATGCGGGTAAACTTAGGTCTGTACGCCTGTCCCTTGTCGATCATGTTAATTCCACCGATCGCGTCACGCTGGACTGGGCACAGCAGACTTTGCACTGCCATACGAAAATGGCCTACAGGTTGTTATCTCTGGCAGTGTCACCAATCATTCCCTCGAGCTCCATGGTATTAATGTTGGGGGCGTGCCGTCTGGGCGGATTATTCTTTGACGCACTCGTTTTTCCCTCTTTAAAGGAGCTGGAAGTTAGTTTCAAGAACAGTGACGAGGTGATATTGCTACACGCAATTCACCTCATTTCTTACCCGTTCTCGCTGTCCCTGGAAGACGCTCAAGATACACTACAACAACTCTGATAGCGATTACTTTTTGTCTCCGGTCCTACTATCAGGAGATGTGTGGCGAGTTTTTCTGTTGGTGAAATTCTCAAGCTGATCAGTGTTGACTTTGAGGAAGGTACCTGTGGGACACGGTCGGAATATCGTACTAATACACCGGTGCCTCCTTTGATACGTCCGTAGTGGTTGTCCGTACGAGAAACGGAGAGCGCGTAGGTGTGTTGACATTTGTAAAATAACAGCTAGTTCCCATTGTCAACCCGGACATCAACGACCACCGCGATCTATTAGTTGGTATCGAAGGGAGAACATTCTGATCGAAGTGTTTCGTAGCAGGATTGTTGGTATGGTCTAATGGTCCTATGGACTGCCACGTTCAACTGTGAACCTTGACTCAACGTGGTATCCTCCCCATTCTAACAATGACGTACCTTTTTTTTTGATTCTCTGCTGCTGGTTCCGTGCACCAAATCCAAGTGTATAAATTACGACAACCGCGGGATGTAATATATCGTATTGACTATCTAACGAACCGGGTGCTAATACGCTACTCCGATACCATCCTCTTCCCCATCGCTCGTCTGTATGTCCTGCCCCAAATGTCCATGAGCGCTCTCTACGCAGCTCTCTTGTTCCTCCTTCTCGACCTCCCCCTGTCCCCCTTCCTCTGTCTTGCCTCCTCCTCCTCTCCAATTCGCATGTCCAAATCCTCCCTGGCATGCGAACGCCGACGAACCAGCGCTCATACTCACTCTTGGACTGACACTTGAGCATCCTGCATCGATCCAGTCCGAACCGGGCACTTGACCGCCACCACCGTCAATAGGCTCGACGCCGCTCGAGGCAGTCAACCTCGTTCTCGACGTACCCGTACCGCTGCTACTGCTCCCTGAAATGGTAGTGATAGAAGGTACGTATAATCGTCGATGCTCCGATCCTCTGATGTTGAGTCTGCAAGATGGGCGTCTCATTGAACGGCTCTGCCAGTATCCGCCACCACCGCCACCGCCACCACCATCAGCATCATGCCGGAAGCGACGACGAATGAACAAGAACGCGGCTGCTACTGTAAGTGAGACGATGCCGATGCCGAGGAATGTGAGGCCGATGATAAGTCCCGTCCGTGTGCTGGTATTTTGCGTGGTGACAGCGAGAGATGGCGTTGAGGATGTAGATGCAGAGGTCGTGGGCGTAGGTGTGGATGCAGATGGTGTGGATGGGCTAGGGATGGGCGGAGTGGAGAAGGAGGAGGGTGTAGTCGATGGTGGCGATGTAGATGGCGTGGACGTCGGGGGAGCGCTTGCGAGCGTCGGGGAAGAGAAAGCTGCACTTGCGGAGCTTGTGGATGGTGTCGTCATGGGGGTCAGAGGTGGGGTACTGTACACTGGTGTAGAAGGCACTATCGACGAAACTGAGGGAGATCCACCAGACGACATGTTATTCCCTGTGGACGGGAGCCCCGTGAAAGCGACATTCGACGGCGAAAACGAAGATATCGCAGTCGTGAATGTCATTGGCGAACATGACCCATCGGTACAATTTAGCGTTGTCATACTCAATATCGAGTCCAACTTTTCTGCGAGAAGGGTGATAGGTCGATTTGGTAGACGTCCCCACGTCATGGATATTTCTAGAATATACCTCTCTTCGACCATTTTGTACTTGTGGACAACTCTTTTTTGGATGTGGACTGGAGATTGAGATTCGTGCTTTCGTTGGTGGGGCTGTGTATAGTTACATTCGAAGGGATGTGCAGCGAGCCTGTATGCATAATATCTTCTGAAATGCCAGTTGAGGGAGGGAAGCGAGAGGAAAGAAGGGAGGGAGAATGGTGGTGTACTTACCGTTTTACCATACTTATCACCCACAGGACAATGTATCATCTTCATCACATCTACGCGGCAGTGTACGGTATCATGATCTGCTTGAACCAGTGGGAGTGGAGTGCTACTCCACTGACTGATCGATGAAACAGGACACCTGCCGCTCTCCAGTATAACCGAGGTTGAGGTTAGGAAACAAGTTCGATGGAAATATGGATCGCATCCTACCATCAGCGTTGCAAGATGGATGGCCGTAGACGCTGATCATGAGCGCTGAGCGAGTGGTCCCATAGAAACGTTCCTCATCCGTCCGTGCTGCGTCATACGTATGATTCGATTGTAACCTGATTCTGTGAACTTCGGTTGTTGATTTGACAGTCGCTCCTGTGAGATGGAACGCGCTGTACCCGACGAGTGGTCATGTTGGTTGATTATCGATATGTGGGAAGGTTGAACACTGGCTCTGGTTTCTAGTACTATTACCATGGACGCCGAAAGAGAGGGGATCTGATCGTCCAGAGGAAGGCGACCGTCCATAAAGTCCCTGGGTATGCGCAGGTGTCTCCGGAGATTCATCTGGAGGGTTATTGAGGATGAAACAGGGCACCTGGGGCTACTTCAAGCGTCTCCCGTAACCAGACCAAAGCGTTTGACGAAACCAGGCTAGATCGTGAGTGATTTTGCAGCTTCCTGTCGTTGGGAATGTTCCAGGTTAAGCATGGACCAAAGAAAACCAACTAGGGACCAGTGTTTCACGGTCATCATTATGGTCGGCAAAGATGAACCCAACCCCAATTTGGGAAAGTCGCGGTGTGTAACTCGAGTCGCCGCCACTTGAACATAGACCATCACATCTTCAGATACCAAGGGGATTACATAGGAGAGACCGTCTTCGCACGATTCTGGATGTCAAGGTATGTAAGAGATGAAATACCTCCGCAAATCTCATTGACCAAGGTCCAGGTCACTTCCCGCCGTGAGTCATCGCACCTTCCGGCCAAAAGTACTGTCGCGACGCCGCGACGGTGTGTGGCCGTCACATTGCACGACACCTTCTCAAGCAAGTCCCGAGAATTTGACGTGACCCTCGGGCAACAACCACACAAGATTATCGCAAGGCCCTCGAGATTCAAACCTCGGTCGAGGCGCCTCTATCCCTCATTGGAGAATATTAGACGACTTCATGTCTGCAATATTCCGACCACACTCCTAACGACGAAGTCATTTAGGCGTGTCCAGGACGCTCAGCGTCTTGCACATTATGCGGCTGGGGAAAACGGGTCCGATAATGGCATAGGTTCGTAACTTTTTCATTCACATTCGCGACATGTCGGATACAAAGATGCCTTGTCTACTCTTTCTCACCAGTGGAAGACCAGCTGAGCAAGGTGCATTTACTCGGCACTTTTTTGTTCGCCCTAGAACGACATGATGTGGAGAGGCGGCCGATGTCAGCCTGCTTTTTCCCCTTTCAATTACCTCTGCTGCGTACGTTTCTGATATTGCAAACTCAAAGAAAAAAATGTAAATGGTTTAACATTTTCCAGTTCGCTCTAGGGCTACGATCGGTTTCGGCACTGAACATGTGTTCGCCAAGAATCATCATTTTGAGGGAGGAAACTCTCGTGGCTAGCCAGCCAGGTTCAGCTCTTTCCAGAAACGATTACGCAAAGGTACGCACAAACAAAAAAACACAAAACGTAAGGGGTGCTCACCCTTGGGTATTTAAGAGACAGGTACACAGGACTGGGTTAAGCCTAACCTCATGGCCCTCACCCCTTGGTTTGACTTGGGGCGCAACGCGCTTTGGTACGCTGTCGGAGCGGTAGCTCTCCTGCTCTACCACCGAATTTTTACCCCGCCGCGCGCCATTCGACACCTACCGCGTGTCCCGATTTTCCCCCTCCTGCGGAGCTACCTCCTAGGAGAATCGGACGACGTCCGTTTTCAGAAGCTTATCATGCCATTTGCGGACGAGAAAGCAGAGGGTGTGGTTATGGTTTGGGCGCTTGGTTTATGGATGATCTATATCATAGATCATAAGGTGCACTCGTCCTAGTCTGTCGTCTCCACTGACACTGACACACTTAAATTTAGTTATTCGTTCAAGTGACCACAGCACCGCATGCTTTTCCGAAGATGCATTTTCCTCCAGATATGATGTTGCGGCGATTCGTGGGCACCTCGAACTTTCTGCAAATGAATGGAGACGAATGGAAGAAACGATCCATTCACCTTCAGAAAGCTTTTGCGCAACCACTTCCAATCGACCTCTTCGTGTCACTTGCTAGGAACACTTTTAAAGTTATCGAAGCCGCCGAGTCGTCCAATTCAGCTACCAATTTCACCGTTCGTTGGTCGGACGTCGCACAGAATTTTGCCTTGGATGCCGTTGGAGCGTCCATTATTGGACACCACTTCGACGCTCTCCGTGTCAGATCGCCATTCGTCGGCGACTACAATCAGATGATGCACGATGTAGCGAACCCTCTCTATGTTGCTTTTCCCGTTCTCGATCGTCTCTTTCCAAGGCGAGAGGTTGTAGCAGGGGCGAACCGTCTCCGTCAAAGCCTTCATCAGCTCATTGATGCGAAGCGGTCTGCTCCCGCAAAAGACGTCATGTCATTCTTGCTGCAGGATTCCGAAATGAGCCCTGCCCATCTTGTTGACAATGTTGCATTGTTGTTTGTTGCCGGCCACGTCAGTGTTTATCCTCGTTTTACGCACATGGGGTATTTATGCAATACTTGCAGGAGACGACTTCGGGTGCCATTTCCTCCCTAGTATACTACCTCGCCGTTGATTCTCGCGCTCAGAGTAAGGCTCGCGAAGAAGTGCTACGCGTCCTCGGACCAACGGCCGACCCGTCAGCTGCATCAATGACCCCGCAATCACTCCCTTATCTCAGCGCATGCATCCGCGAGGCGCTCAGAATCAATACACCTATCTCTTCCACAAGTCCCCGTATCTCTCAGACAGACATCACCCTCGGAAAGTACCACATACCCGCCGGCTCCAATCTCATCTGCAACATATACAGTGTACACCACGAAAAATCCACGTGGACTGACCCTGATGTTTTCAAACCGGAACGTTTCCTTTCGGATGGGAATTTCAAAGCACGACACCCATGGCTTCCGTTCTCGATCGGCCCTCGCCAATGTCCTGGACAGAAATTTGCGATATATGAGCTGCGTACGCTTGTGGCGATGTTGTTGCGCCGGTATGAGTGGAGCCTCCCCGTTGGCTCTGTACATGCTTCCCGTATTAAAAATGGGTTTTCGCCGTTCTCGTTGATGTCACCTCAGGACTTGGATATTACGTTTAGGCTCCTCGATGGTCAAGTGGGTCTGCAGTGATGTGTCTAGCCGGTGCATTTTGGAGTTTGTACCCTTCGTTGTGCTACTACCTGACGTGTGACATGTGTACTACAAATTTCATTACTTACAGTCTTACTCAAATACATCAAGTCCTTGAGTCGCTGTCATGCCTGAAATGTAACACAGAATTGTCGCTAATGTAGTCCTCAAGCAATTCGATTGGATAAATATCGAGTAGGAACCTCCATTGACAATGAAGGCCCGCCTGACGTTGGCCTGTGGCTGTGCAACAACTCTTAAGTTGTCCTTGCGACAGTCATTGGTTCATCGCCTTGCAACAAGTGGTCTTTTAACTTGAAAACGGGCTGCCCAATTCTTGTCGCCTACCTGACTCTTGGGCGAAGACAAGATCCGTATTCACTTGTTCTGCAATGATGGTTTCAGAGGCGAGTTTCAATCCATCCCTTTGAACAGCTCGGTCCTTCAGAGGTAAGTAACTTGGGGCAATGCATCAGACCAACCAAATGATTCGAAAGATCCTTATCCATCTTAATGTGTCACATCGCTACCGCCCCTAGACAGCAATAATGAACACTACTCAGCACCGTCAGCAGGCCCCAGCAACCGTTCGTACAATAGAGCTCACTCACCATCTACATAAGCCTTCAGGCGAATTCGAAAGGTCTAGCGCTTCCATGTGAAAGCTTCGTCATCATATTCCCAGATGGCTGTGTGGATCTGTCCGCATCGATAAATAGAGTGGGCTCTCCAGTCTCGATTATCGTCCTTCTACGTCACCTACGTGCCTCAAGACGAGATGTCTTCAAACCGTTCACACATCGTGCTCTATCTAAATGAACGCCTTGGGTCGTTCAGCGTCGGGTCCAGGGTAACTCCGACGCCCGGTCCGGGCCAGGTCCTCATCAAGGAAGTATCAGCTGGATTGAACCCTGTCGACTGGAAGATACAGTCCAGTGACTTCTGGGTGACTGAATACCCCGCCATCCTTGGAATTGATGGTGCCGGTGAGGTTGAAGAAGTCGGCGAAGGTGTCACGGAGTTCGCCAAGGGCGATAAAGTGTGAGCCCTCCCGCGTCCTAACCACTCGCGTTCGCTGATTCCCAAGTACAGGTTCTACAATGGCACGATGAAGAACGATAATGCCACATTCCAGCAATACGTCCTGATTCCCGCCGAAATTCTTTTCAAGGTAACCACCAAGGCAGTAATCAGCGTGATCGTTGCTGACGGTGCAATACGTGCAGCTGCCACCTAACATCACTCTTGATGAAGGGGCATCAATTTCTCTCGGAGTTGCCACTGCAGTTGTTCCACTGTACTCACCTGCGCCAATCGGTATCGGCTTTGAAGCCCCTTGGGAAGGCGGACGTGGAAAATTCAGTGGCCAACCAGCACTGATTATGGGAGGTGCCACTTGCGTCGGACAGTACGGTATGTACATTGTGCCATTGACTTTGGGATTTTTTCAGAGATTAATCGACATCTAGCCCTCCAATTTGCTAAATTGTCTGGTTTCTCCCCCATCATCACCACTGCGTCTCTGCATAACTCGTCGTTCCTCAATTCTCTTGGTGCTACGCACGTCATTGATCGAAACACGCCCGCATCCGAACTTGCTGCGGAAGTTGCCAAGATCACGTCTCTTCCGATCCCTCTCGTATACAATAGTGTTTCCCTTGAAGAAACGCAGCAAGTCGCGTACGACATACTAGCTCCGGGTGGACATATTGTCCTCGTCCTCGCTTCGCAAATTAAAGAACAGGAAGGGAGCGGCAAGAAAATTGTCGGCGTCTTTGCCAATTTACATATACCTGCAAACATTGCACTGGGAAGGGCGCTTGCAAAGCACCTGCCAAAGTTAATTGAAGCTGGTGATATTATCGTGCGTGTTGATTCTGTTTTACCTGGGCGTTTATGGCTATACGCTGATGCTCTCCGGTGACGTTTAGCCCAATCGGATAGAGGTGGTACCTGGAGGTCTGCATGGTATTGTCCCAGGCTTGGAGAGGATGAAGAACGACCTCGTTAGTGGCAAAAAGTTGATTGTTCACCCTCAGGAAACAGAGTCAGTGTGAACGACATGTCGCTAGGGCCACAATTCCACAGTATCGTCCTGTATTTGAAGTCATGATTGCAACTCGTGCAGCAAGCTCCTGCTGTGAAGTACACACCGAGATTGACACTCGTCGCTTCCAAGTCATACGCGTTAGGTCACGTGAATTATTGACTTGACTGAGCTCGTGACTGACTGCTCTCGTGACTGACTGCTAACCCCAATATGTAAAAAGAGAAATAAAGTTGAAAATTATCGACATGTCGAAGGCCCAAAGCTCCTTTATCATTCATTGTATGGAATGGCCATGGTCATTGACCTTTCCTCTTCGCCAGAACCAAGCACTCCAGTAGACAAGCGTACACGTAGCGCAAGATGCCAGGGTAGACCGTCGAGAAAGCCACGCACAACCGTCGTCACAGAGGTCATTGAATTGTCTGACTCTGAGGACGATGCTCCTCGTGAACGCACGTCTCCCGTGAACAGACGGCCTCTCATACGAAACGAGGACGTCCTTGTCGCATCCAACGTCCCAGGACCGTCGAACGGAGAGGCAGTGGCGGGCGTTCTTCGTCCTGAGCTCTTAGGCCATGCTGTATCGGAGCCCGGACCATCACAGCATCCTCCCCTACGACAGGATCCAGTTGTTCCATTGTTCTACCCAGCTGACGAGGACAGAGAACGCTCCCCACCCATGCCGGCTGTTGCAACCCCCCCGCCACACTCTTTCCCCGAGGCGGCCCCACTTCCCCTATCGCCACCCGCGTCTCAATCAGCGCCAGCTGTTGATCCAACTGACGAGTATGTCGCGAGTGTCCTAGAAATTGTCCCGGATGTGCAGCCTGCACACGTCCTTGGACTCGTGGAGCAATTCATCAAGACTCACCCGGCACAAGTCGTAGAACTCATCTTACACGCACTTTTCGAGGACCCTTCCTATCCCAAAATAGACAAGAAAGGGAAACGGAAACGGACTGAAGACGAGGCTGATGGTGCTGTGCGTGGCACACCCAAACCTAAAATCGACTATGCAAATAAAGACAGAGAGTACAACTGTGGCCGCCATTATTTCGAGTTGTCTTTGGTGAGTTTGCCCCGCGTTTGAGTACAACCGTACCCCGTAAACGGATCCTTCGCAGGGACAACTTATGCTGGATTTCCCGCGAATCCCAAAGCCCCATATAAGGACTCGACTACTGGATAACAAGTTCTACGCCGTATCATATTTCGCTTTAGTGGAAGACCTCAAGCAAAATCCACTTCCGTTCAAAATGAAGTTGACGGATTCGGTCGTCAGCGGCAAAGGCAAGGCCAAACATGACCCCGAGTTTGACAAGGAACGACAATGGGTCTTGCTCAGAAATCAAGAGATTGCTGCCTCCAACGACGCCACGCTGATGGATGAACAGGAATACGAAGACACGGGAGATGGTATAGAATGTGGCTGTTGTTTCTCTTCATACCCCTTTGTCCGTGTCTATTGTCTACTGGTTTGACCCACCTGACTCGACGTCTTTTTGTAGGACCACATGATTCAATGCCCCGAAACTCATCTATTCTGCAAGACTTGCATGGCATCTTATGCTTCGAATCTCCTGGGCGAACACAACCCAAACATCGTTTGCATGGATCAGTCTGGCTGTAAACTCGCGTTCCCCGAGTCTGAGCTGCAGCGTTTTTTATCTCCAAAGTTGTTGGACTTGTACCAACGAGTAAAGCAGCAAAAAGAAATCGAGGCCGCTGGACTGGAGAACCTAGAAGAGTGTCCGTTCTGCGAGTACAAATGTGTCATTGACAACGAGATGGAGAAGTTGTTCCATTGCGAGAACGCGGAGTGCGCCGCAGTCACCTGTAGAGCATGCAAGAAACCGGTGAGTGAGATTTACAGCTATGTTGTTGCGTAGGAATGGTCTCGAGCATTTTTGACCAGGATCACCTCCCAAAAAGTTGCAAAGGTAGGCACTGGCGGTTCTGTACAAATCTTCGCCGCTCACAGAAACAGAGGTAGAAGAAGACAAGCATTTGGATGCGCAACATGTTGTCGAGGAGGCGATGAGTAAGGGTCAACGTCTGCTCGAACGACATTTGTTTGACTTTCTTTTCTCCAACAGCTCGTGCATTGATGCGCAATTGTCCAAAATGCAAGAAGGGTACGTCGTCATCCGATAAGCAAACCGCACCACCCTGACAGCCACATTTTTAGCCTTTATAAAGGAAATGGGGGTAAGCTGCCTTGTCGAATGACTTGAGAGTTAGCTGTTAACTCGTTCATGCAGTGCAACAAAATGACGTGTCCTAACTGCCACACCGTATCCTGCTACATCTGCCGCAAGATTATCAACGGTTACGACCACTTTTCCAATGTCTGTCTTTTCCTGACCAACTTTCTCACCGCTCACCTGAACTATTGCAGCAACCTCCATCGCACAAAGGGCCAAGGGATACGTTAAAATGTCTGCTGTGGGACGCTGTAGAGCAACGCTCCGATGAAGAGGTACTTCAACATGTCTTCCGTGTGCAGTGCCGAACTTGATGGGTATACCACTCTTCAGGTGTCGGCAGCTGCCAAACGTGCCCTGGAAGAACTGAAACGCGAACGTCCCGACGTCGACGGGAAAAACATCAAAGTTGACCTCCCTAAATCTCCCAAGAAGGCAAGGGCTGTCCCAGCTCCGGCTCCTCATGCACCTATGGGTGCCGATCCTTTCGGCGGCTTGAATGCATACCATCAAGAGATACATCTTAGGGGTCGGGTTATGGCTGCCCCAGCGTACTTCAACGATGCATGGCGAGCTCACGCCAATGCAATGGAGGTTCAGGCGAGGGGAATGCAAGACGCGGAACGAGCGCTTAGAGAGCTGGAGCGACGGCGCCAGGAGATTGATGCTATGGTGAGAGGGATGCGGATACCTGAACCGATAGCACCTGCCATCCCCGCGCGGCCGCCACCGGTACCGGTCCATGCTCACCAGCTCCGAAGGCGGAGGGCGAGATAGAAGGGGATGCATTTGACACGTATATATATGTATACCTTTGGTAAGATGGCGAGGGCTTTTGTTTTACAGACAATCTTGTCATTCCACCTTTTAATATGTATCTGTGTTGCTGGCACTGCGGTTTTCCAGTAGATGCATTTGAAAAGTGAGAGATTTGACCGGATTTCATTGTAGTGGACCGGATTTCCTCTATGGCACATGAAGGAAATGTTTCCTCCAACCCGGGTATATCTATACATCTAGCATGACTTCCCATTATAGGTTTGCAAAACCTCCTCCGGACTCTTCCCCTGTTCGACCATCGATGCAACCACCTTTTGTGCAGCCGAAAAGTTATCAAAGAGGATATGCGAGATGCCCTCATTCTGGCAATAGTCTTGAAGGTCATGTTCGCCGTCCGATTTAATCTTGACGAAGAGCACGTCGGCGTGTTGTGCGGCAGACATATCTGTTTGAAATGTGTGTTGGTGTTGTGAGTATTGGCTGGATAGTCATCCGCGGAGAAAACGTACCGGAGACGCCATCCCCAAAGAAGATGAGCGTCGGACGTTCATCTCCAAGTTCTCTGAAAGGAAGGATAGCCCTGGATTTGTCGTGTCCGTATTTACTGTCAACGCGAACGCGACGAATACATCAGCTCAGATTTGTTCGGGCTGTCTTGACTAAGTACAGAAAGAAGAAAGAGGCCAGGTATACCGCATATGACACATGCATGAACGCACGTGGTCATGCGAAAAATAAATATGGGTGAACGAACGCACCCCTCTGGATCGATCCATTTGATGTTCCAAGTCCCATCATGTTCTTCTACGCCGTTGGAGATGATCTCGAGTTCTGAGGTCACGTTCTCGGTATCGAGCGCGGTCAGCACGCCACGAATGAGTGTGTCCATGCCACTGGTTTATTTTCGTTTGAAAGGCGGGAAGGTGGGACCGCGGGGATAACAAAGCGAACGAAAATTGGGCGGGGGGCATATCATCTTTCAATCAGAAAAGAGCACAAGATTAGGGGCAATATCGATTAAAACTGACCTAGAGACGATAACGAGTGGGATATCCTGCGATTTGCAGTATTTGTAAAAGTCTAGGAAGCCAGAATCGAGCTTGATGTCTGGGAAAGACCAATCATGGCTCTGAGGTCAGCTTCCACGTAGCATATGAATAACAACAGGGACTTACGCTTGACGAGGAAGTCTTTGCATTCGGAGAATGAGTATCCTTTAGCAACGCCTTTCAACATCAAGTCAAAGGTCTCTCTGTGTTATTAGATGTAGATTTCGGGTAGAACATATCCAGCATAACAAGCGAAGCAAGATCAGCCAATAGTGCATTGGCAAGGCAAATTGCGGAGACGTACTTGAAGGTCTTTTCTCCACTGACTGTTTGCCTGTTCCACTCTCGCCGTTCTTGGTACATGTTTGCGAGCTCGTCCGTCAAGCCTGCGCAACAAGGCTCTCAGTAAGTTGGCAGCATTACGTGAATGAGCGACTCACAGTCATTCGAATCACGATCTGTGATGGTTCCATCCCTAAGACAAATCCGTCGTGCAGTCAGTTGAACCAATGCAAAATTTCAAGCCGTGGATCAACGCACCAGTCACTCAAGGCCAGGAACTTTGGCTTCTTCTCGATGAGTTTGTTAAGGATCTGCTCGCGCCGGGCGATCAGGGCGGTATCGGTGATAGGGATGGTCATGGTGGTTGTGGTCTATGATCTATTTTGTCTCTCGCGCAGGAAATGGGACTGGTCGAAGCGAGACCTACCCAGACCAGAACCGAGAAAGTTTTGTTGGTTGCGACGATACTGCTGTTCGAGATCTTATCTTATCGTACGAGATCACCGTGAGTCTGGTGTGGAGTAGGTGTGGAGCATTTCTGTATTCATGGGTGCTTGTGCGCGTCTCGGACATGCCAAATTCTGAATTTTATTTGGAGGTAGCAAAACAAATGGTGTTCTAAGAAGACGAGTACAATTTTATAGTCGAATGAGGCATATTCAGACGGAATTGCTTGAACGAATATTGAAAGCATCTATGACGTGGTTTCATTATTGGGTGACTTTCCGCAGGCTAAATCCTAGTAGAATATAATAAATCTGAGTTTGAAAACAATTTGAAATACGAAATAATCCTTTGGTTTATTCACTGGAATAAACCGTAGGCCCTAAGAATAAACTATTCTGCGTTGATGGGACCAGACGACGACATTGAACGCTCAATCTCTGCCACTGACGGTGAAGAAGAAGACCTATTGGAGGACGATGAATATAATGCAGCGCTGTTGGCTGCTACTGTTGTTGTTGGCATCGAAATCGGAAGCCAGAATCGCATTGCAACTCGAAATCAACACCGCATCTATCTATGTCGTCCCCAGCTGCTCCCAAATCCTCGTGCTGAGACTCCGTGGCAAGCACTGTATGAAAGTCAAAGTGACCGTGCCTTCATCACGACAATGGGATTTGATGTACAAACATTCAGATACCTACTAGCTGCTGGGTTTGCAGAAAAGTGGTATCTAACACCTATCCCCCGCACTGATACCAACATCGCTGGCGATCCACGGCCTGGTCGACGAAGTTTGGATGCAGCTGGTGCACTTGGTCTCGTGCTTCATTACCTCAACTCGACTATGCGCGAGATCAGCCTACAACAAATTTTCGCCATCATTCCATCTACAGTGTCTCGTTACATTACATTTGGTCTTGAAATCCTCCTATCCACCCTCAAAGATATTCCGGAAGCCAAAATACAATGGCCACGCCATGAAGATTTCAATGTGCTCACGGATCTCATCACGCAACGACATCCACGACTTCATGGCGCATTCGGGAGTATTGATGGATTGAAACTTCCTGTGCAGACATCTGATGATGCTGAAATTGAAAATGCGACTTTCAATGGATGGCTCTCAGAGCACTTCATAAGTTCTGTCCTAGTTTTTTCATCCCAAGGTATAGCTATGGCGTGAGGAGTATACTATATACTGAACACGTACTATAGGCATCATAATTGCAGCACGAACAAATGCCCCTGGGAGTTGGCATGACTCTCGGGTTGCACAACCAATATACGCAATGCTTCAGGCAAAGACACTCCCAGGCTACTATCTTGTTGCGGACACTGCATTCCCGCGTGGTACAGCAGAAATCAATGGTCGGATTCATGCCCCCTTAAAAGATGGACAACGTGTCATGGGAACTGCAGACGAGATTGCAGAAGCAATGGCATTCAACCGTGAATTGCTATCATACCGGCAGACTGCTGAATGGGGGATGCGAGCCATTCAGGGATCCTTTGGACGGCTTCGTATCCCTTTGGAAGCAGATAACAATGATGCAAGAGGAGATCTCATTGAGATTTGCTTGCGCTTACACAATATGCGTCTGCTGAAGGTGGGAATAAATCAGATTCATACGGTGTACATGCAGCATTGGCGGGAAACTGCTGAAGATGTCGAGATTTGGACAGGATTCGAAAACATGTTATTTTCAGACCAACGACAAAAAGATCGCGTTTCTCGTTATCATGTAACTTTGGAGTATGAGTAGCTATATCAGCTTGTTCATGATCAAAGTTCTGGAGTATGTTCGAAGTGACTTCCATTATCATTCTTCAGTCCTATGATAAAATATCAGTTGTATTCATGGGCTTGACTGATGAACCTACCAGAAACATTCCTGACTCCGTCAGAATTCTCCTCACCACCATCATCTGAGTGCCAAGACATCGAGCCACCTCCGTCAGGAAACCACTCGTAGCTAAGACGCTTCTGCTTCGGCATGTTGTGGTACATTTCCCACTTCGGAGACCGAGGTTGATGTCCACGACCTGCTGATCGTGAGCGTGACGTCATTTTCATCATTTCTAGCCTCATCTCAGCACGATCGCAAGCACGCTGAGTCTCGTACAGGCGGTTGCGGAGGTCAAAGAGTTGACCATGTAGCTTGTCATTCCTTGCCTGTGAATCACGAAGCTGTTGGGCTAGCGTAAGATATTGCGTGTTAGCAAGTGAGCGGTTTGTGCGTTCCTCGTCACGGGCCTTCTGAACAGAGGGATCAAAGGCATTTGAGATCCGTGCCATAAGTTCAGATGCCGCAGCTTCTCGTACTGTACGGCGAGTCACTGGAGCTTCCATGCGGGTAGATCGTGCCACTGCAGAGTGATGAGCAGGTTTGACAGTCTCGTCTCCATCGTCTTCATCCTCCTCACTAGGACCAGCATCCTTCTCGTTATCCACCCCTCCGTCAAAGTCGCTGTCACCCAAATCACGTGTTCCAGCTCGTTCATTGATTAGTCCATCAATGTGATGGGCACGAGTAACCTCTGGAGGACAGATGCCATCGCCAGTAGGCTTTGTGGTTTTGACGAGCTAACACCATGTTAGCATAATGTCAACTTTACCCCAACCCACATTACGGGCCACGTACCTGTTTAAATTTCGTTTCGAGGGATGTAACCTTACGCTCAGGACGCCCCGTCTTCAGCGCCCAGCGGTTGTACTTAGTCGTGACTGCCTGCCAACCACGCTGTCCGAGAGGCAGTTCTTCCTCGACACAGTCGAGTAATGCAGACGTATCAGCACTTGAATAATTACCTGCACCAACTGGACGGCCACGCTTCATCTTTGGCTGCTCATCGTCATCGTCGACGTCTAGAGTCCGGGGACGCTTTCGCATCTTCGGAGGAAGACCAGGTGGCACATTCTCCTTGCCTTTTCCCTTGTGGCCCGAAGGTTCTCCACCTTTGCGACGAGAACCGGCAACCTTTAACGCAGGGAAATGGCCTTGCGCTTGAGCGATGGCACAAGGGTTGGAGAGCTCGTCATCACGAGATGGCGGTAGTGGAATGAGAATAGGGTCGATCTGACAATGAGCCCCGTCGAGTGGAGTTGCCTGTAAGATAGAAGTGTCTGCTGAAAAATTAGCGGGAGTCTTCAAAGACCATTGTGACGTATGCAAGGCAGACTCTTGAGTCGTTCCATGAACTGGTACTGTCTTCGAACTGTGAGTAACAATCCTAGCTCAGGATCAACGCAACTTACTTGCGCAAAGCCGCAGTGCGGCACCCAAGTTCCATTGGCGCTGTAGGTGTACGCATTGCCTGCGTCATCATACCGGAGACCGGGATTGATACCATCTGACTCGGTGGGAGTAGTGGTTGATTGACTAGGATTGAGCATACTGGAAGAGAAGATCTATGAAAGTACTGAAAGAAATTAGATGTTGGACGTACGAGCTTGTTCCACTGCGCTGATTTATACGGTGACCATTGTGAGCGCTACTTATCATCCGGCAGTGTCCTCCATTGCAAACGGTGGAAACGTATCAATAACAGCATTCACAGAACAAAGAAAGCACCATAAGAGTGAACTTGCGATGGAGAGCTTGTCAAAATCGACCGGAACCGTGAATTTCCGGTAGCGGGGACCTTGATGTTAGAGCAAGGATGCATTGGCGATGGAAAATTGGGTGCCGCGCCTTGTATACCATGTGGAACAGCGGTCGAAATTGGGTGCCTTGTCGAGTGGGGAGATATTGGATGATTTGACGCCGTCGTCGACATGAACGGCGTGTGCAGTATTGGTGGTCAGCGTTGTGCATCGTGTTCACGCGGTGTAGAGGGTTGATGATGTAAGCAAATATCATCGGCGTAGTTGTCCAAATCGGGTTTATTCTGGGCTACAAAATCTGTGAAAGGGGGTGGGACCCCCTCTTTAGATTAAGGTTTATTCGAGGGTATGGTTGACAGGTCAATTTGAAATCTCTCCGAGATGAAGTTCGGCATCGCGGCTGCCTGCCAGATTGGGCCAAAATCTATTCCACTTTATTTTAATCTAATGGAATTTAGCCTGCGGAAAGTCACCCATTATTAGGGACCCATAGTTAGAAGCAAATTACAATTGGCCAAGTGGCCTTCGCAAGAAATGCGTAGTGAAATCGGAGGTATGCGGAAATTGCTCGAACGATATTATGGTGGGATAAAAAAGAAATAAAGAAGATGCGTTGCAGCTGGTAGCCGTAGTGTCTAGCGTTGCCTGCCAGAGGCTCTGGTCATGCATCCGATGATGATTTACCAGTCAAGTTCAGGAGGGAAGAACTTCGCGATAAGACCCTCGTAGTATGGGCGTAGTTTTTCGGGATCGCACGGCTCATCGCTCTTGGAGTACAGATCGTAAGGGTTGAAGGCACGCACTGCCGCGAGGGCCTCAACGTCTTTGGCGTTCATCAAGTGTGTGTACGCGTTCTCGCGGTGCCAGCTGTCAATTTGTAAGACGACAGAACGTGGTGTTTGAGAGATTACGGCACGTACGGGTAGAAACTGTGGTAACGGATCATTGCTAGGGCCTCTTCAGGAAGAGTGCTTTGATCCTTGACGACGTGGTAAAGATACTGAGCAGATGCAGGGTCATCAGAAAAGCTCTTACTCCTGATAGAATTGAATTACCTCGTCATGACCCCAAGACACCATCACGTTGTCAAGCCCGCAGTGAGGCTCGTAGATCCCGTATTCGGTAGAGTAGACAGCGTCACCAAAATCAGGGTTGTTCACAAACGTGTCCGGGTAGATATTCTTGTCGGAGAAGGCACAGCCAACGACAAAAGTATCCTTGATAAGAGAGGTAAGTACCTTAACTTCGCAACAAGCGTAATTAACTTACGCCGACAACGTCCCATTGGCCTTCGCTACCAAAGATATGCAGAAGCTTGCCTAGATCATGTATGAGCCCAGTGACTTGCATCCACTCCGGCTTTCCGTCACGCCGTATCGCCTCCGCTGTTTGCAGAAGGTGCTCAATTTGAGAAAGGTCTGTCTATAGAGCAAGTGTTGAAATAGGGGAAAGAGGAAAGCGCATCTCGGAAACTTACATCGGGGTCAGAATCGTCGACAAGTGTGTTGAGCATCTCCATGGCCTGCCAAATACCCATTCGGGCGCGTTTTCGGCTCTTGAAGTCTACACGGGCCTTGATGTTGAATTCCACTGTTTGCTTTTCTGGATGCATCAAGTGGTGTCAGGGAGCCTTACCAGATGCGCCGTAAAGCAAAGACGGTCTTACCGTGTTGCTCTTTGTAGAATGCCTTGACACGATCGCAGGCGTTCTCGTACTGCCTGAACGCAGTTTTGTCTTTCGAGGCATCGAACTCGGATTCGGAATCCCAGAGTTTGCCCTTCAGAACGTTGACTGTGGATAGGTAGAACGGTATGGGTCCCGATGAGTACGTTGCACGTCACAATCCCAAGGCACGAAACAAACGCACCGTCGTCGACGGCATCGGAGACAACGTCGAGCACAGATCCGTCGTGTTTCAAAGCGGGCATGACGATAGTAGGATATTCACGGAGAATATGAGTTGTTAGAAGGAGAGGAGTAGGAGAGAGGAGTGGGTTGGGGAGTACCACACGGTGAGCGGGGATTTATATATGTCTGCTAGCCGCTCACCGATGGATCTTGGAAATGCGTTCGCAAGACCCCCGCTGTTCAAAAAATCGCCCAGTCCGCTAATTCACGATCGGAAACGATCGCTCAGGGTAACTTTTTGCGGTAGCGCGGGCACGTGGACGTCGCGTGGACGTACTGATATTCCAACTCCGCGAAAGTCAAGTTTCAAGGGAGATGCAGGTGGCATATTAGTTGTCAAGCAGAAAATTGACTTCAAACTTTCTGTGAAATGATGAAGGCTATGAGATTTGTTGACGCACAAGGGACAAGGGTTTTGTATCAGGAAATGTTTCGCGAGGGATTAAATTCGGCTCCGTTGTTGGTCAGGTAGCTGGACTAAGCAAGAGCTCTGGTATTACCAACGTTCCGTATATTGCACCGCCACGACCCCATGACGCACCGCGATTCGCAGCAGCTTTCCTTGTCCAGACTCCATGTTCAGCTGGCCAACCCCAAAACACGACGACACCCCGTCCATCGCACAGGATTTTTTTTTATTTCATGGCGATGCAGCATAGACGGTTGGGAGCATCATATTCAATGGCCCCGTTCTCGATGTCGCGTCACAATCAATTCTCTCACTCCGAAAGGCACCAAGAGCTTGTTGATATGAAAAGTATCCCAGAGACTCTTACCAGAAGTTGTTGAATCAACGTGATTTTTGTTCCAGGCAACCGCGATAGTCCTGAATTGCTGGCTATCTGCCAAGTTACGCGGCCCGGGAGTAATGCGTTTTTTAGTTTTGGCAGATCAAAGGTCGCCTAACCAATTGATTCGAACAGGGCAGGGCAGAGCTCGCCTGCATCAACCTTGTTCCTTCGTCGCGGTCCGGTCTCCGTGATTGACAAGACGGATATAGCCGTTGATCATGACAGACAATGCGGAGAGCAGAGCACAGTTGTTGGACCATTCGTCAAACTACGGCCAGTCCCCTCATTTTTCATCTTCTATCCAACGGTTCTAGGCGTATCTGATAGAACTTTCATATTCGAATACACAGTTCGATTCTTCTCTCTTCTCATCATTCGAAGCATTACCATCCACTAGTGTGTAAAAATATGTCTGCCTGACAAGTTATGAATGTGGTATGTGCAATTCAAGGTGGCTTCTAGTTTTTGTTGACAAGGGGCCAGTTATCAAAGCCTAGATCAATACCTGGCACCACGGTAAGCGTCACACAGTTGACAAGAGCACGTTACTCACCCCACGGGGGCATGATCAAGCGCTTTTGCTTTCCACCAGCTGCGACATCATCAAGCTTTGCAATGTCTTCGGATGTCAGCTTGGCGTACGCCGCATTTGCTCCTACGAAGTTGGACTCAATTCGCGCCGGAGTAACCGACTTTGGGAGTACGACGACTTTCTTCGTGACTATGTATAGCTCTCATGAGATCGCCGTGCTAAATGCGACAATCGGCAGACGTACGGAGGTATCCAAGAAGAACGTCAGCAGTCTTCAGCCCATATTTGTTTGCGATCTCTGTCGCCACGTCATCGCTGAGAAGGGGGGAGTTTGTCGAGCCTAGCGGCGAGTATGCCTGCGCTACGATCGTTTTTAACTTGAGGTAATCGAGGAGTTTGAGTTGAGGGTTGTACAGGTGAAGTTCCAGCTGACGGGAGCAAAAAGCGCCTTATTTTTTTTGCCTGCGTATATTCCAAAATTCAAGCACGAACCTGGTTAACAGCGGGTATGATCACAGCGGTAGACAAGATCTTCTCTAACACCTTCTCCGAGAAATTGGATACACCTATCGACTTGACTTTTCCTGCGCACCAAAAGAGGCCTGTTTTCAGCATTTCATTTCGCAAGAGCAAATTCTGTGTACGGTCACCTTTCTTGACCATTTCTTCCATTCCCTTCCAAGTATCCTTCAAGTCCCATGACTCGTCAATATCTCTATTGCCATTTGGACGCATCGGAAAGACGGGATGGTTCCCATTGGGGTTCATAGCAACAGGCCAGTGAATCAAATACACTTTGAAGGATCGCTCGTGACTCCACCGCTCGGCGAACGAAACTGGTCAAACTCACAGTCAAGGTAATCTGTCCCAAGGTTGGCCAAGGTCTGGTCGAGACATTCTTCCACGCGGCTGTGGTACGTTCCCCACAGTTTACTTGTGATCTGCCACATCCTCGTCATCAGTTCTCCCTACCGAAGAATCGAATGCGCCGAGCCACGCGAAAGCAAACACATACGAAGATCTCGGACCTCGGGACACCAGAAGCGCGGACACCTGCGCCGACTTCCTTTTCATTGCCGTAGGCCCTAACCAGTCAGAAACGAGAACGGGTCAACGAAAGACGGAAATTGGACAGTCAATGGAGAAGATACCAAGCACAGTCGATGTGTCTATACCCCTTTCTGAGCGCCTCCTCGACTGCCTGAGCAACCTCGTTCGGCTTTGATTGCCAAGTGCCTGTTATGTGCGATTGTTTCGGCTTCAATGTATCACGCATAGCATATCGTACTCACCAAGACCGATAGCTGGTATTGACTCGCCGTTGTTGAGCTTGATGAGTGGGGAGGACATGTTGTCGACTCGAAATGCTCACGGGCTTCCGTCTCTTCCTGCTGACATCGATATCTTTAAGTACCTCGGTTGATCGTGTGGTTAGCTGGACGGTCCGTCCGGGCCGTTCGATACCAACCGTCTGATCCAGCTACGAAAGCACTCCGATACTGACTGCAGTCTGCAAAAGTGCTGATGGTGACATGTCCAGCCTGTCGATGGGCACTAGTTTCTATTTACATACTTCAGCACTCATAAGATGCTCCATTCGGAGAAATAGTACTGATGCATCAAGGTCGTATACTGCAACAAATTGAAATGAGGTTGCACGACTGGCAACATGATACGATATTCCGCCGGTGTCCCACAAATGCCCTCGAAGTCAATCATGATCAGCTTGTGAATTCCACCAACAGAAAAACTCGCTGTGGATCTCGCATTCGCAAAATGAAGCTTCGCAATATGTCGAACCACATGTTGAAGCAGATTACAGAATCTTGAATGTACACGAGGGCAACAGTGCTCGATACTCCGACAAGTAATCGCTGACAGAGTTCTTGCCACATACCTCCAGCTTCTTCAAAGGACGGCCGGAACGCGTAAGAAATGACGTGAATTGCGTGTGCGGCCATCTGTCGTCATCGGGATGATGGAACGCAATCTCCAGCTCCTCCAAGGATGGCAAAACGAGTGCATCGAAGAGCAACCCGCCCAGACGGGATACCCACGCATCGATAGCAAGGAGCTTGAGGGAATGATTGATGACACTGCCAGGGATAACAGCCTGTAGGTCGTCTTCGTATGGCAGCGAAAAGTTTGCACCTTGCAGGCAAGTGCAAATTTCAAACAGACGAAAGATGTCCGCCCAGCGCAGTTCAACACCGTACATATCTAACCCAGTTAGCTGTGACCAGGGCAGCGTGATGCGATCGATGGAGTCAGCATTGTTGGGGAGGGATAGCGATACAGATCTGAGTCTGCTCGCGTTGCTATCGATATCGATGGAGGGACTGCCACTCCTTTCAAAATAGTAGATCTTTAGCCTCTCAAGCAGTTCCATGACACAGCTGCCAGTAAGCAAGCCCGCCATGAAATATCCTCGCCAGAAGAAATCGCAGCAGCGATTGAACAAGCGTCGGAGCCAATCTAGCAGACAAGGAGTAATCATGAGCGGGTCAATGTGATAAATGTTTTCCACGACAAGGACTAAAGGGACGCTTTTGGCCCTTGCCATCCAGGTATCATATTGGAGGCGATACTCGTCGTTGACTACCTGTCGTATCGGGATTGTCAAAGAAGACCATAGTTGCGGTGTGGCCATTGCGATCGACCGCCAGCGCTGACAGACCCGCGTCAACACTAAGGGAATGGTCTTCGCATGCGGTATGGGGGGATTTT
This sequence comes from Phlebopus sp. FC_14, assembly GCA_021018615.1. NCBI lineage: Eukaryota > Fungi > Basidiomycota > Agaricomycetes > Boletales > Boletinellaceae > Phlebopus > Phlebopus sp. FC_14. Next base: position 2,577,099 of record JAEVFL010000005.1, on the reverse strand, counting down.
CGGGCAGACAGTGACAGAATATTTCTGCCAATATTTCGGGAGAGAGACGTCGAATAGGGGACATGAGTGCGCGGTGAAATCGCTGCGACTCTTGAACGCGAGTGCGGCCCTCCTTGAGCTTTGTTTCCACAGCCCTGAGCTTTTGGCATAGCATCTGCACTCGCTTGATTTCGTGTGTCAAATCTGTTATCTGGGACTGTCGCTCGTCCACGATGGCATCGATGGGTTCGTGGTCTTCAGGCGCAACGAAATGTACGGTAGTATAGCGAGAATAGGGTGTTTTCAGGCTGCCCGGTTGCTAAAATGCGAGGCTCGTTAGAACAGACTATTGGGAACATTAACAAGAGCGGAAAAAGTCGACTCGCCAAAAGAGTGGAACAGAGCTATTGGCCCAAAGGACGTCGCCGGATGAGCAACAAATCGCCGTGCGTGGTATCACCTATTTACTCACCAAGTATTGATCCAGCCGCGAACTCATTTCGGTCAGAATGGTTGTCATCTTCGAGGCGCATCTACACGATATGCTTGTCTGCAAGGCCGATGATCCTTGATATCCAACCTTGACGTTGGCTTGAACCACGACTCCGCCTTACGCTGTGGTGTGAGTAGCGATGTGCAAGAAATCCTTGCTGAGTGTTCCTCAGCAAGATGGATGGTGGCGCGACCCAACTGCCAGGGGGATCTTGGATAGAACGGCGCTAAATGGTGAGTGGGTGATCAACGGAGGCAGTTCAAATGCTGACCAATCTGTCTACAGGTACTATCGGCTACCACTTTCCTGCCAGTGGTCAACCACACACCTGGTCCTGTACAACGAGGCCTTTCGACATGTCTACGCCATCGCCACGAGAGCTTTCCTTAGCAATAGTCGGTCAGTCGTTGATGTTCGTGGGTCATTTATCTCTGACCTCTGATCCGCAGGTGAGGGCGCCACCGGCAAGTCGATGCTTGCTGCCCATCTGGTGAGCTTTCGTTCGAGTGCCTGCCGATCGGTTGACTGCAACGAACGTCAATAGCACGAAATGATTTATTTCTCACGTCCCCATCGGTCCAAATTCCGCTTCTCTGTCGTGGGCGAAGAACGGCAGTCTGCGGAAATGTGGATAGTCGTCTTCGATTCTACAGTTTGGAATGGCTGCCCGCACGATCTGGTACAAGAGGTGAAGAGCCAGGAGACACCGTGTTGCATCGTCGGGACCAAGCTCGACGTCTTAGGAGCAACACGCGTCGATGCGGACCTCAGAAGTCATGATTATGCTAGTCAGTTCCGCTACTTCCACGGGGTCGAATACATCCCGGTAAGCAATGTAACCGGCGAGGGACTCGAGTCCCTGATGCAACATATCGGTCAGTTATTTTTTATTTTTTGCTGATGGTCATAATCTCATTCTCGTTCGACAGTCGATGTAGCCTATCCGTTGCCACCGCCCAGAAGGTCATTGACAGAAATCTTGCAGTCGGCTGCAAGTGCGCTATTATGTCAGTTTTTAGACGTCGTAGCCTCGTGCTGTAGGCTCCCTCAACCTCGGCCTCGGAAGGTAGGGCTTTTTTGTGTGCTGGCTCTCGGCGCCAGAAAAAAAAAAAAAGGCTCAGACGTTGTAGGACATGCCGGTTCCTCCATATATCAAAGATGACGACGAACTGCGCAATCTATCTTGCACACGTCCAGACTGGTCGCAGATTCTTTTAGATCGCTTGGGTGCACGTCCGGAGGATCAAATCAGCGTCAGTTTCATTCCGCCTTGCTTCGTTGCCAAGCCTGCAACTACGTCGGAAAGAGCCAGCATGGAATTCGTGCGCAGAAATACGAACATTGCCATCCCTCGCACGTACTGTGATCATCTCAGCAAGCTAGTTGCTGACCACGTCGAGGGTCGGATGCTTTACGAATGTTGGAATGACCTTGGTTTTTTCATGCAGTTCCGCGTCGCCTGCACGCTACGGCTGTATGTGAAGCAGCTTCGCTCTTTGACTTCGGACCGCGTCGGCGGCCTGGTGAACGGCGAACTTGGTGGGCCCGTCTTCAATTTCAAGGAGGAGTATGGCCCGTTTCGAAGCGGCGAACACTTCCGTCACTTTTGTGAACGCCTTGCCTTCTTAGATTGGCAGAGACTCAATCGACACAAGCTAGAGACAAATCAGGCTGTCCCTCCGATGCCATCGTCCGCCGGCGGCGAGTGGAATCTGGTATTTACACATGGCGATCTCAACGCGACGAACATCATGCTGGACGATGATGGAGCGCTTTGGCTGATCGACTGGGGTGCTGCCGGATTCTACCCTCCTTGTGTTGAATGGCTGTCGATGCGGTCAGTGGATGGTGATGGCGATTCTCTTGCTCGAATGCCGAAGTCGTGGGCGCGTTATAGGTCGTTCATCGCTGGAAGGAGTCACTCAGAGATCTACTTCTGGGAGCACTTCATGTCTGCTATTCATCTCTGGTCATTCAACTTTATCAGGTAGTGGTAGTATAGAACTGTCCCGCCACAGGCGGGTATGGAATGAGCGTTTGACCATACTTCTTGTGCGCTTCCTCGATCTGCCCCTGAATTTCCGCGAGAAAGTTGGGGTCTCGTATCCAACCGCTACTAACCAGCGCTCCCAAGAGAGTAAATTGCCAATACATACACCCGCTTCCTTGCTGGCTGAAGGCATAGTGGTGCATTCGCCTCTGTCGTATGAAGTCGACTATGTGCCCAACAGTGACGCCTTCCACAAGCTTAGCAGTAACGGTCACGACGCTGCGGCGGGAAATAAGATACGCGTTCGGGCGGACTTGAATGTCGAGGGAGCCGAGGTAGTTTGGGTGTCCCGCAGGAGTACCCTCGTGGCGCATGGGCTTGGACATATTCAGAGATATGCCGCCGTATGTTTCGCCTTGTATCTGGTCCGCAAACGAGAAGCTGGTGATCCAGTGGAATGGCGTTGCCGATGTCACGCTCCAAAGCGTGACCTCCTTGAGGACACGCCCGCGATAGTTGGCAGTACCATCTCTGAGCGCAGGTTCAATGGGGTGGTCATCCCAAATGGTGGTCGACCGGGAGCCTATGTCGTCAGACAAGGTTAGACTTGGAGAAAAAGCCAGACGTGAAGTATTGTCACTCACCTGCCATTGCCATTGTGAGTTGCTGTCGGATGGGGAATTGGATGCTGAGTACTGAGTTGTCGATGGAGGTGGTTGATTACTGACTTGTTGCGAATTTCCTGGGCTCCTGGCCCTCTTATATGCTTTGGCCTTGCCATTGCGCCACAGTGGCGCCGTGAGTCATTATCAAGTCCAATGACTCGCCGCGAGGTGATCTACAGCATTCTGTCAAATGCGTCCCTTTTCAGTAGTTGCTGTATTGATGCCAACTCCTGTCCTTCCTGCGGATCAAAAAACTGATGAGCACGTCCTCGGAAAGAGGCTTTTTTGTTCGGGATCATGTTTCATCAAGATGCAGTACATGGACATACCATGGGGATGGTTGGCTGCTCGGCACTGTCTGAAGGAACCCCGCAGTCAGTACGATTTGGATTCAATATTGGCGCTGCATGGGTGCCGCGCTCTGTGGCGGTCAAGTTAACTCCCATTGATAGTTAGATGCCAACGTGCGTGTGAATTCTTAACCCTAGGTGGAGGCTGTGTGGATACTTCGGTACTCTAGACATGGAGGTGGTCGGTTTGTCGCTTGATCACTTGATTGCCTGCGATTGCCGCGGTGTTCCTAGCGATTGTTCTGCTCAAAGTATAATGATGGATACACGCGATCTGTATCCCAACGGATGGCATCTTGCAATGGCCCCTTCCGCTGGCCCATGATGGAAAAAATTGGGTCGTTCCTCAAAAAAATCCTTGCGATGTAATCATTCGATACTTTTTCATCGACTTCGGCCTGTCAACCCATTACGTTGTCGTCGGCGCAAAAGGTGCTGGCCCTGCTCCAGAGCTCCCGCGCGAATTTCTCTATAACCCGTTCAAATTGGATGTATACCTGCTTGGGAAAGTCTTCCAAGAACACATCTGCGAGGTATGGTCTGCTACGTACGTAGGGAACAGCCACCCACCATCGATTGTTCAGACTAACGTTGACGTACCCTTTCTCGAATCTCTGCTGAAAGACATGACTGCCTTTAATCAGAATGACCGTCCAACCGTAAAGGACGTCGTGAAGCGATGGCAAGATGGCGGGGTCAGCGACGTTACACGTGAAACGTCCAACAAGGGTCCTCCCCCCATTAACAGCCTTCTCCCGTCGCTCCCTTGGTCAGCTGGCTCGGTCGGTTGAATCCAGCCCCCGACGCGCGTTAGGTCACTGATCGTGTGCCCGCTGTGGGCGACTCAACGGGCTAACTGAATTTAGTTAGATGTGTGACGTGCGATCGATCGGCGGGTTGCGCTGCGTCCCCTTGTTGTCGTTTGTCACCACCGATCTGTAGGTCCAAACGGCATCGTGATACAGGTCCATCCTCGCCATCGTTGTTGTTATCATCTGCACCATGATAATTGTGGGGTATCTGATCAGGGGGACCAGGAACAGAACCGATGGACCGGCCGGTCCTGAACGTCACATCCTGCATCCCATACGTCGCCGCAGTGCCAAATAGAGACCAAAAAGCCATCATAACCAGAAGCGAACACCGTCCCGTACCCACGCCGTTCGTTCCGTAAATGGTCCACGACGCGCCTGCATCCTATCGTACTACAGCGGCATGACGATGACGCCATGCGCATCAACGGCTATTATATGGCGGTCTCTCCAAATGGGATCATGCGGAAGGATGTGGATAACGGACGAGGGCCACCGAGGCCTAGGGGATAGCTGAGGGTTCCCAGGGCTGGATTCCAACTGGGACGATGTGGATGTTTCGGTTACGAATTCCTTTTTCGGAGCAAAGGGGTTTAGGGAAGGGAAGAACGGCGGACGAGCGGATCGGGGATCGAACGAGGGGTCAAAGTTAAGAGTTGAGCGCCGAGCACCAAAGCAACTGAACACGACATACGCACCTTGCCAAGCGCGTCCCGTCGGGTGCAGTAAGGTGAAACTGGGATATCGATACATACATCGTTGTCGCAGATTGCGCCCCAGTTGTCGGTCATATTAGCAATATCAACTGTCATATTTCCATAGCGGCAGCATATGGAGACTATGGTTGTCGTTTTCTTGTGAAAATCAAGGACTTCTGAGAACTGAGAGAAGGCGCGATAGATGACGAAGTCGCCTGATCATGTTATCGAAGACGGGTATGTTGTAGTGTGGTAATACCGTCCTAGACGCGACACCCGAATTCTGTTATGGAGAGCAAGGAGTTGCACTGAGCTGGGATGGACGTGACGGAAGTAGCGCTAGCGAACACCGGAGCCTGTTGGATTCTGCGACGCCACTGGAACCCGGGGAACTGTCAAGAAACGAATCAAAGAAGCTGGAGCTTTCAATGCCGTGGTCAGCAACCCTGGCCAGGGTAGGCACGTGCGTAGGTGCGCCGTTGAATGTGCCAAAACTGGCTACGAAGTAAAGACCAACGAGGGGGCTGGGAGAATGTCGTTGATCATCATCGTCGCGTCGTCCGAGGCTGCGCATGGTTGTCGTGAAGAGCACGAACAAAGTGTCCGCTGATTTGGTCATCGCACTAAGGGCTGAGCACTGAGGGACGATGGGTGATGGGTGAATGGCTGACCCGCTAGGGACCCGAACGCCATATGTGATGCCGAGCGCGGGCGCGACTTGGGCGTACAGGGGCGGGCTGAAACCAACCGGGATGCGTGAAACATACATCGCTCGTCCCAGTTGTGTTAATTCATGGCGTCGGTCTTGTGTAAAGATCAGGTAAAAGGCGTGATCGGTCATCGAATATTGGATCATTGATCGTCATCTCGTTCTGGACATGGTAAGGAAGACGGAAATGTGACGCATCCTGGTCGGTTGTCGGTAAGTGGTGAGTACTCAGTGACGACATCCAAAGCAAGGTCTGGGGTTGTCGCGCGATATCGAAGGAGCCTGACGCGAGAGAGAAGTGACAAGTAGCGCTAGCGAGTAAACCGGGGGAACCTGTCAAAAAAGACGAATCAAAGAAGTCGGCGTCTTCAATGCTGCGGTCAACGACCCCGGCCAGGGTAGGTGCGCCGTTGGCTTTTGAGGGTGCCAGAACTGGATAGAAAGAAAGGGCGCCAGCGAGTTGTGCATCGTTCGCGGTTGCGCATGGTCATCGCAAAAGTAAGAGCCTGTTGGGGACCACGATCAAGGTCAAAACACAAACAAAAAACGGCACTCCAACTATACCTGGTGGGGTGCCTAAGAAATTAATTTACAGCGGTTTTCATAAGTACGTTTATTCCGGAAAATTTAAGAGGGGTCACCTTAATATTGATTTGTCAAGTTAATGCCATTTACAAAGGACTGGGGTTGTCTGTCTAGATTAGATGATGATGCAATTTGGAATGCATTGATGGACATACTATTACTATGGTGTGCATCATATGTACTGAGCTGCAGCTGCATGAAATGACAATGGTGGGGCTGTGCAAATTGGGACAAGGTTGACTGGAATTATGGGATGGATATAATAATTGGCAATGATGTTGATACATCGACATTGGCAGGGGAACTGAGACGAGCAGTGAACTGGCCTCTCATAGCATCAAACACTAGACCGAAGTCTGGAGAAAACAAATTAGTTAACACCCAACTTGAAGGTATGAAAGGTGAAGAGGAAAGTGACGAATATACTCTTGTCGTTGAGTGAGATGATGAGGGGAATACTTAAGGTTTGCTCATGGACAAGTAGCCCCAAGAGAACCAAGCTGGGGTCTCTAGGCAATGGCATTCCAATATATATACTACTACAGTATTTGTATGGAACAAATAATTAGTAATGGGGAATGTTCCACAACATTCTATAGCATTCCATATGATGTCGTGATGATGTCATGGTTCAGACCATTCTAGATATAAAATGTTCTAGGCAAGTCCAGGCCTAGTCACATGATGTCTAAATATAAGTCCTTGTTGCATGTGATATAAGTCACATGATCAAGTCATGTGATCTGGTCACATGAGTAAATAAAGCATGTGATGTAAGTCACATGACTGTAAAAAGAGAGAGAAAAACAGAGAAAAATAAAGGAAAAATAAGGAAAAAATTATACCCTATAACAGGAACAAGAGACTGTGACTCTGTAGTGTTTGAGGAGGTTGAAGAAGAATGCAAATGAGTGTGTTAGTCAGTGGAGGGATTTTTTTGCACAACTTTTCATATTACCACCATGACTGAAGAGCACTGCAAAACAAGGGTTTCAAGTAATGTTGGCATTCAAAGGTTCTCCAAGATAGGCTTTGATTTGAGTCTTTAGCTCTTTGATGGTTCCATTGCATGAAATCCCAAGTTCATGCAGTGATGAGGTTGGTGCATTCTAAGCCACTATTCACCAGGCATCACGTCTAGTTGTTCATCAATCTACAATTATCCCTCAAGGTCTGAAATGCTGATAATTAAAGATATCAGGACATCTTTCCAACTTGTCAAGCAATGGAAGGTTAATGTATCTCTGCCAGGTATAAAGCTATATGGTTAGTGGCTCATGAATCTGGTACAACGTGCTGTGTCTTTGTACACTTGAAATGATGACTCCATCATACTTCTGACCCTTCTGGCTGAAACAACTCTGAGACTACACATGTCAAATGCTTGTCCTGGGGTTGCTTGCACTTCATATAATCCAGTCCATGGTCAGACCGACTCTATGACGTAGAGCTCTGAAGGAAAGGATACGAGAGTTGAGTCAGCATGCTCGAGTATCTTGGAGTAGCTGAGAGGAGGTAAGACCCAAGAGGATTCGATAGAGTCCTCTGGTCGCTGCATTGGTTCTTATATACTCTACTAGTGTTTGTCCATGTTTATACTAGATCTATTGATAGGATGAAAAACATATGTACCAGGCATGCATCAAGCATGGCCATGGAATGGAAAGGAAGTAAAACATAAGGCAGACGCATGTAGAATGGAAGAGAATCATAAACAGGAGGTAAACATGTGCTGCCACGATCATACATGAGATCGGTGAGGATCCCATGATGTGTGGCAGTTATTAAATATCAAATAACTATGAAATGGGAAACATACGGTAAAGGTGAGGCATAAGGCTAGGAGAGCCTGTGAGTCCGTGAAAATGTAACATAGGGGCTAGTTCATGTTGCGTGCATGTCAAGTGTACATGTCATGTCACGTGACCAGTCATGTAATAGAATAGAGACTTAGTCGTTCTAAGTCTTTGAGGAGTAAGCACACAAGGCGCTAAAGGCTTAATAAATTAGAATAAATAGAAAGAAAAGGAAATAAAATAGAGGAAAAATGCGTATCGTAACACTGGCAAGTCTGTTGTTAAGTATGCCTCAAACCTTTTGAGATGAAGTACACCAGGTCATCAACAAGTGTTACATGAATTAAAGTTGAGGGGCAATTGCAAACAAAAGTCATCATGTATCAGCCTTTTACAGAGGCATGAACTGATTGATAAGTGAACCACTCAAGAGTAGGCTTGAAGTCTTAGGCAATAGCCCACAAGAGTTGAGAAGGAAACAAGCTTGAGATAAAACTACTTGTATATGTCCTTTATATATGTATTGTAATGATGCATAGACCATCAAGAAGCATACGTGTACAGACCATCAAGAAAGTAAAAGAAAGCACTGTTATCTGATTGAGAGTTTAGAATAAAATAGGTAAGTAACAAGAAAGGAATGAAGTTCTTATAGACGGTACTACATATAACATTACTCCCTTTGTAGGGCAATTGCTAGTCACCAATTAGCCACTTCCATAATAATAGTTGTCTGCAGTTGTTGAGACGAGCGGCGGCACTAGGCTCTCGCAACGTCAAGCACTATAACTAAGATGGAGAATACAGATTAGTTATAGTCTGACCTAAAGACTTGGACGAGGAAAAATAAAGTGTCAAGTGAAACTCTTTGACAACAAGTGAATTAGTGGGGAAGAAGACTTAGGCATGCTCGTAGATGGGTAGTCCCAAGAGAACCAAGCTAGAGTCTCTGGGCGATGGCATTCAAGTATATATACAGTTTACAATGTTTGTACCAGACAAATAATTAGTAAGAAGAAATGTTCCACAACATTCCATGACATTCCATATGATATCATGATGATGTCATGGTCCAGACCATTCTAGATAAATCTAGATGTAGAATGTTCTAGGCGAATCCAGGCCTAGTCACATGATATCTAAATATAAGTCCTCACCACACGTGATCACAGTCACATGATCGAGTCACATGTGCTAGTCATATGATTAAATAAGCATATGATCACAAAAAGAGAGAAAAAGAGAGAAAAATAAAAGAAAAATATACACCCGTAACACTATCCCCCTTCTAGGAATCAACTTCCAGGCGATTAAACGGGGAAGAAGCCATGAAGCAATAATTAACGTAAGAGGTAAACAAAGAGTTGAATTGCGACTGAACCATGTGTAATTTCCTGGGAGCAGAAGGGTGGTGATGATAGAAATTGCAAATAGCATTGCGAGCATTACTTAGGTTAGCCTCAGGCTCCCAAGTACGCTCCTTGTCAGAATAACCAATCCAATGTACTAAAAACTTGAGGCAACGACTTCGCAAGTGAGAATCAATGATGTAATCAACCTCGTACTCCTGGTCACCCTCTTCGGTAATGACCACCGGACCAGGTTGTTGTGTCGGTTGACCAGGCAAATGCTCTTTATAAGATTTGATGCGACTGATATTCACTATGGGAATGGGGTTGTGTAAGAGAGTGAGCGGTAATTTTTGGCTTGTGGCCCACTTCTTGTCAATGAAAATAACATTAGCGCCACAATCAAGTAGTGCGTCAGCGGCGACATAAGCCTTCTTATCATGGGAGGATGCGACTTTCATCTTCATCAAGATCTCCTTCTCCATGTTGAGCATTCTCAAGAAAAATTCATCTGAGATTTCTTCATCTGACATATTTTTTTGTGTTTTATGTGAAACTGAATTAAGTACTGGTTTGAAGCCCTGGCCAAGCCCCTTCACAGAAGAGGACCCAGTTTGGCATTGAGAAAATAAAACATCATCTGACTTATCCGTGCTTTCCCTAGATTCTTCAACCTCAAGGACGGAGAAGCGGTTGGATAAATATTTGTTAAATGTGACCGCACGAACACCCAGTTTGTTCATGTGGCACGGCCTTTTCCCTTATTGTGGACATCTTTCATGTCCCAAAAGTATGCCCTCATTTCATCATAGGACATATTGTAGATAGCCGCAAAAGGATCGTTGCCACGTGGAGCTTCTCTTTTGGGCTCTTCTCATACTGGTTCGACAACTTGCACTTGGTGGCCGCTGCAGCATTCTTTCTTGTGCTTACCTCCTAGCCATTTACGAGAAGAATACTCAATAAAGATGTAAGTATCCTTTACTTATACCTTTGATGTCAGATCTATCTAAGACATTCTGATTGACTTTGGAGTCTGCTACAGATGTCTTTTTCTTGATCCTCAGCTGAGGGCAAAGAGGGCCTACCTATATATATATTTGTGAAGTTAGAAGATGGAAAGAGAAAAAGAAAGGAAAGAAGAAAAAAAAAAAAAGAAGAAGAAGAAGGAGAAAAGAAGGACATCTATCTGATTTTTTTCCTTGGACATCCAACATATCCATGATCATGGATGGCCCTTTAGATTCTAGTGGAATCCATCCACCCTCTACCTGTGCTTCCTTAGGGTCAGTAAATTTCTCATGAATTGTCTTTGGCTTCTCTTGCACAGGATCTATAGATGTGGTTAGTATGAACAGGTGGCTAGCTAGTGAATATCTTTAGCTCCTTAAATAGAATGTACCCTACCTAGATATGACCTCCTCTTCAGCAAGTCAAGTCTTGATCTGACTCTACAGGTGTTTTGATTCATAGATGGATTGTGTGGATCCTTGAACTCATCTCTAAGGCCCCATCTGTCTTCATCACCTTCTTTATGCTTGTCATCTGAGGATGGTTCCATGCTTGATAGTGATGGTGATAGTGCGATCCTTTGCTTTCCTTTCCCTTTTCTCTGTGGCTCTGTCAGCTGTGGCATTCAGTCTCAGTCACACTAGATCTCTCATTATTGTCAGTGGCCACTGGGCCTTTCACCTCATCTGGTGTATTCTTCTACTGATGGAATGCAAATATGTCTGTTTTGTCTTCATTCTACTTTGTCCTCCAAAATTTCAGCAGCTTCACCACTTCATCCTTCTGTAGCTTTGGTGGTTCTCAGAGCTTGGACCTGTACAGTAGATAGTACAACCTGATGAACTTTCTCTATTACAATACATATTTTTCCTCTATTTATTTGCTTTTTCTATCTATTTATTTTATTTATTCAAGCATTAGCTCCCTCAAGTATCAATTCTTTCAACTTAGAAACATCTAAGTCTTTATCTAATCACATGACCTGATGCACATGACTTGGCACATACAATTAAATTATATGATGCAAGGTGTTACGGGGTATAATTTTTCCTTTATTTTTCTCTATTTTTTCTGTCTCTTTTTGTGGTCATATGACTTATATCACGTGCTTATTTACTCATATGACCACATCAGGTGACTTGGTCATGTGACTTTGCTCACATGCAACAAGGACTTATATTTAGATATCACGTGACTAGGCCTAGACTTGCCTAGAACATTCTATACCTAGATTCACCTAGAACAGTCTGAACCATGACATCACTACAACGTCATATGGAACACCATGGAATATTGTGGAACATTCCTCCTTACTAATGATTTGTTTGGTACAAACACTGTAACAGTATATATATTGGAATGCCATCGCCCAGAGATCCTAGCTTGGTTCTCTTGGGGCTATCCGTCCACAAGCGATCTAAGTCTCTTTCCTTCATCATCGCGCTCTTCATTGATGAGCACTAAGTCAACACTATCCTTCTCATCGTCCACGTCTTCAAGTCAGATGTTAACTGATTTGTGTTCTCCGTCTTAGTTTTGGTGTTTGATGCTGTAAGAGCCTAGTGCCGCTGCTCGTCTCACAAGGACTAGCCCCTATGTCCACCCTTTACATATGCATGGATTCCTCTAGATCTATGTCTTACTCACTCCATATGTTTCTCATTTCCTAGCTATTTGATATTTAATAGCTATCACACCTCATGATGTCCTCACCAATCTCATGTATGATCATGGCAGCACATGTTTACCTCCTGCTTATGATTCCCTTTCATTCTATATGTGTTTCCCTTATGTTTTACTTCTCTTTAATTCCATGACTATGTCTGATACATGCCTAAACCATATGTTTTTCATCTTATTGGTAGATTAGTTGTAAATAGTTGTAAACCCCTATGTACTATATAAACCCCTAATGCAGCAGTCAGAGGACTCATCAAATCCTCTTGGTCTTCTCCTACTCTATGTCTCAGAGCAACTATCATAAAGTCCTTGCAAGCAGCCTCAGTATGCATTCTCTTACCATGTGAGCACTAAGTGTTTCATGCTCTGGTCCTATGATATGCTATTCCATGGGACTTGATGCTTCTCTTTGGATACTCTTCTTATTTTATAAATTACCTTTGGTCCAATTAAGAGAAAGAAAGTCTTGAGATAGTAGAATGGGACAAAGCCTCACACCATGTCCTTCATACATGCTAGTTTCATGTCCTTGATGTCTGAGATCCATGTCTTCCCATTCATCAATACCATCTCCACTAGATCTATTTTTGACTTCCTTGACTGTGCAACCAATGCCTCAGAGTCAGATCCATCTGACTGCCCAAACTGCTCTACTGCATACTTGTGCTATTCCTTTTTCATCTTTGCATACCCTGAAAAAGCATCTCCACTTTCAAACTCATCATTAAAGTCATGTCTGCAGTCATGTTTGTTAGCAATACATGTTGTTCATCAATAGAGGAAAGATTTACTTGGTCACCATGACCTCAACATTGTTGTTCTGCCATGCACTGAGAATAAAGACTCTTATATCATATTGCTGTCACATGTGCTTTGCAAATTCATGAGCAAAGTCCTCCCTCTTTTGAGCTGCTTTTCTGTATGTTCAAAGTTGCCATTGGTATATCTCTAAACAGAAACATGCTGACTTACATGGATTGTACCTCTGCAGGTGGTTCTGCTTATTCCATTCCTCTGCTTCCCTCTTGAACTATTTTACCTCCTACTGAGTTAGCCATTTCATGACCTGCTGGACTCCTCACTGGTATTTTCCTATCATGCAAGGCTCACCTGACCTGGCTTCATGGGCTTTTTTGATGGTTTTTGTGATCTCTTCCTTTATTCTTACCTTGACAATCTTCTGTGGGGTCCATTTCTTTCCATACTTTACAAGAGCCTTCTCTGTGTGGACCCACGTATGATTGTACATCTATGTGTAGTATATCTGTATTTTTTTGCTAAGCTTCAATGGATGGAGGATTAGACTTGTATACTTGCTTGCTTTCTGCTCTCCCATTCTTTCCATGTCAGGGGCATTATCTGAGATAGTTTTCTTGTCTCCTGGAAAATGCTGGGTACAAAGATCTTGATCTCATTCTGACATCAAAAACTATAGACACATGTTCAATCTGTCAACCAAACCCTGTCATGCAATCGACTAGTTTAACTGTCGAGCTAATTATTCAGGTCCAATGTCATTGATAAGCATTGTCAAATCACACCATGTCTGACAGATTGTGGATGGACATTATTCGATTTGTATGTGCTGCATGCACAGCACCTAGTCCTGGAATGCTAATATCCTTTTTTGTCACTTCCAATGACATATGTTGGATTAGTCTGATCAGATGTAAAGGTTATTGCAACAATGAAACTGCATGCATTGCATGAAATGTGTATGGATTCTGCCTGATTTTCATGCATAGCACACTATCATCCCTTTGAGACCTGATTGCTATAGGCAAATCCAAAATCCAATCGGCCACTTCTAGTACTCTAGTAACTAAAGTGCAATGGAAACAGGCAGAAACGTCCAGGGGTAGAAAACAAAGCTAGTGAAGATCACTCCTGAGTGAAAGAGACAAAGAGTGTTCCCCCCTTTGCCATTCCTATATAGATCAGAAGAGCAGGTCATGTATGATGATTTTCAAGCTACTGATAATGCAGAACACATTCCACCTCCCCTCTTTGCATGTAAGGTTAGTTACTATGAATGACATCACTCAAACCTTTGACTCCCTTTCTTTAGACATAAAACAACTATCTCAGACAGTGGCTCCTATACTAGCAGGAATATTTGTCTATGCTCATCAATGCAGAGGCTCCTTCTGCTCCAAGGACCTATACAATCTGTGGAGGAAATGGAATTTACAGGTGTTCTGACTGTCTTTACAGCCCATTGTTTTATAGTGTACACTACAGAGCCGCACACATGAGGATTCCCTTGCACAGGGTCACTTAGTGAAATGGAACCTTCTTTGAAGAATCTAGCAACATACATAGGGGGTAAGGCATGGATCTAGAACTGTCCGTGCATATATGAAAAACGAGCATAGGAGCTAGTTCTTGTAGCGTATGATCTAATCGTATGTGTCAAGTCACATGACCAGTTACATGCATAGGAAAGAGACTTAGACATTTCTAAGTCTTGAAAGTAAGTGTGCTAGGTGCTAAAGGCTTAATAAATTAGAATAAATAGAAAGAAAAAGGAAATAAATAGGGGAAAAATGCATATCTATTCAGGGGCACTTGATCTGTGCTTATCAGCTTCCGCTTTCATCTGCTTCTGAGCTCCTACTAAATTAGCTTCTGTATCCTTTAGAGTCTTGGCCATTTCTTTGGCAAAGTCATCAGCTGCTAGTACTTTAGACACATATTGCTTGAAGCCCATTCTTGGAGCATATGACGTCATGACTTCAAAAGGGGTTTTCTTGGTAGAAGCCTGCTTCTTTGCATTGTAAGAGAATTGAGTGATGGCAAGCCAGTCAGCCCATTCTGCTTCTTTTTCTGTACAGAATAAACAAAGGTATTGTTCTAAGTCCCTGTTCATTCGTTTCGTCTGGCCATCTGTCTGCGGATGATATACAGTGGATAATTTAGGGGTTATACCTAATTGTTTGCATAGTGCATGTATTACTTCCACAGTAAATTGTGGTCCACGATCAGATATGATTGTATGGGGTAGGCCATGTGCCTTCCACACGTGTTGTAAATATAGATGAGCCATGTCAAGGGCTGTCGTGGTCTTTAAACATGGAATGAATTCTATCACTCATAGTTTCATTGAGGCTATTGATGACCTCTCTGCTTCCTCCTAGGCCTCTGACCTCATTCAATTGCTACAGTGAGCCTTTATATTCTTATCTTTATTTTCTTTCTGAAACTCCTTTCAGAAAATATGTACATCACATATCTCAGGCTGTGGCAATTAATTTTGCTCTTCTGACTATCAGTCCCTCCTATTCTTACTCCACCTTTCTACTTCACTGGGCCACCATCTCCACTCAAGTCTTTAAAAACTTGTTTTTATTTGATTTCAATGGTACCTTGAAGTATGACTATACTCCCTTCTCTCAATATTTTTCTGACCCTGAATGAGCACCATTTAATGAATATCTCAGCTCTCCTACTGAACAACAGGATTTATTTTGACTTTCTGACTTCACTCCTTTGTTTCAGTGATCTTGTACAGATAGAAATAGAGTCAGAATGACAATGATCTTTTTGTACCTGAAAATTATTTGATAATTGAATGTCTGACAACTGGAGTGTCGTGGTGTAAAGTAATAATAGATTGCCATAGACCTTCGTCGTCAGGCACATACATTCTCATCTTCTCATCATAGAGAATTCCATCACTATCTTCATGGATGTGGAACTTCTCTCTTATCATCTGAACTTCTGATTCTTTCAGCTTGTGCATAGTATCAAGAACCTGTGTTTGATCTTATTGCCTTCATCAGAGATCAAGATGGTCGCCCTAATCTTCTCCGGCATCAATATGGTTACTCCTTTATTGTCATCCTCAATGCCGATCATGTGATCTTCTCTTCTAGATAAGGCATCGGCTTTTCCCATTGAGGTTCCGGCTTTATGGATGAGCTTAAAGTTGAACCTAGATAAATATTGTGCCCATCGCGCTTGACGATGGTTAAGATCCTGTGTCTTCATGAAATACTGGAGATTCTTGTGATCGTTCCAGATTTCGAACTCATACTTGGCACCTTCTAAATAATGTCTCCATGCTTCGAGAGCCTGAATCATGCTGAGCATTTCTTTATCAGCAATTGGATAATTCCTCTCTTCAGGGGTCATGGACCATGAGGCATAGGCAACTGGGTGTCATAAGCCATCCTTTTCAATAGATAAGACTCCGCCTGTTGCAAAGTCTGAGGCATCACATTCAAGACAGAAGCGACTTTCTTCATCTGGATAGGAGAGGATGTGAACTTCTTCTTAAGCATGTCAAATGCTTCTTGTTGCACGTCTCTCCACATGAAGGGTGTATCCTTCTTCGTTAGATTATTTAAGGGTCTAGCCACTTAGGCATAGCCTTGGATGAACCTTCAGTAGAAATTGGCAAGTCCAAGGAAACTCCTAACTCCCTTCACATTCTTTGGCATAGGCCATTCCAGAATAGCCTTAGCCTTAGAGTCGTCCATCTTAATTCCATCTCGGCTGACTATCATATCAAGGAATTCAACTTCTGGTACCGTAAAGGTACACTTCTCTGGTTTGATAAATAAATCATTTTCTTCCAATCGACGCAGGACTTCTTTGACAATCTTTTCGTGTTCCTTGACATCATCAGTTTTGGTGAATATTAATAGGTCATCAATGTAAACCACGACTACGTCATCCATATTGGCAAAGATTTCATTCATTATTGCTTGGAACATGGCGGATGAATTGCATAACCTGAAATACATAACGAGGGGTTCATAGGCACCGCAGAAGCATATGAAGGTAGCTTTCCACTCATTGCCTTCTTTGATGCGAACATTGTTGTATCCTCATCGTAGATCCATCTTGGTAAATAGCTTAGCTCCTTTTAGCTTATCCACTAATTGGAAAACCAGCAGGAGCGGATAATTATTCTTGATGGTATGCTTGTTTAGATAACGATAATCTTGAACCATGTATTTAGTGCCTTCCTTCTTTGGCACAAAGAAAACAGGGGAGGTTTGTGGAGACTTCAAAGGTCATATGTAACCCTTCCTCAGTTATTCATCAATGAAGCTAGAAACTTCTTTCTGCTCTTCTACTGAGAGGGGAATCATTCTTCCTTTCTTAGGAACAAATGTATCCTTCAAGTCAATGGTGTGATCCCATGGTTTTCTGATTGGCATGCATTCAGATTCTCCTTTTGAGAACCGTTCATAATATTGATGGTATGCACTAGGCACCATCTCTTCAATAGTCTTTTCTATCTTCTTAGGCGCTTCAATGCTAGTTCATATAGCATAGGCATGATAAGCAGCCTCTTCTTCTTCCCTTTCCAGAACACAAAGGAAAACACTCTTTTCCCTTAATAGGTGGCAACTTCTGGGGCATCTCGTCATCTTTACTTCGCCCTTGGCCCAATCTATTTCAGGATTGTGTTTCTTCAACCACATGTACTCGAGGATGATCTGATTTCATCCTAGATCCATAACCTCTGCAGTAACGTATTCCCTGTGCCCTTCATAGTCTATATTTAGCTCGGTGGAGTGTGTGACGTTTCCAGCCGAGTTTTTTGATCCATCAACATTAAATACGGGGATGGGGTTACATAAGAGAGTGAGCGGTAACTTTTGACTTGTAGCCCACTTCTTGTCAATGAAAATAACATTAGCGCCGCAATCGAGTAGTGCATCAGTGGCGACATAAGCCTTCTTATCATGGGAGGATGTAACTTTGATCTTCATCAAGGTCTCCTTCTCCATGTTGAGTGTTCTCAAGAAAAATTCATCTGGGATTTCTTCATCTGACATATTTTTTTGGTTTTTAGGTGAAACTGAATTAAGTACTGGTTTGAAGTCCCGGCCGAGCCCCTTCACAGAAGAGGACCCAGTTTGGCATTGAGAAAATAAAATATCATCCAACTCATCCGTACTTTTCCTAGATTCTTTAATCTCAAGGACGGAGAAGCGGTTTGATAAATAGTCATCAAATGTGACCATATGAACACCCAGTTCGTTCATGCGGCATGACCTTTTTCCTTATCATGGACATCTTTCATGTCCCAAAAGTATGCCCTCATTTTGTCATAGGACATATTGCAGATAGCTGCAAAAGGATCGTTGTCATGTGGGGCTTCCCTTTTGGGCTCTTCTCATACTGGTTCAACGACTCGCACTTGGCGGCTGCTGTGGCATTCTTTCTTGTGCTTTCCCCCTAGCCATTTGCAAGAGGGGCATTGCACCCTTGGTTTGGGGTAGTTCTTCA
This sequence comes from Phlebopus sp. FC_14, assembly GCA_021018615.1. Classification (NCBI taxonomy): domain Eukaryota; kingdom Fungi; phylum Basidiomycota; class Agaricomycetes; order Boletales; family Boletinellaceae; genus Phlebopus; species Phlebopus sp. FC_14. The sequence goes on along the minus strand of JAEVFL010000005.1, from coordinate 2,558,736 downwards.
CCCCGTGTGGTCCACCACAGTTGTAGCAGGAAAGTTTTGATGACGACCCTCTTTGGGCGGCATCAATCTGTATTGCGTTAGGATCGCCACATGCCTGAGACGTTCTTCGGGTAGTGGCATTCATTATGAAATCAAGGAACTCTTGAGCGGTCCCGATGTGTCTGATCTCGGCAATATACTCAGCTACTTTAGCCTTGCCTTCTTTGAATATTTGAGTGATGATGCCCTGTCTGACGTTATTCTCTAGCATGGAGATAGCATGCAATTCATCTATTGCAGCTTGCTGGTAGAGTGCTTCAAATTTGACGATAAAATCGTCTGTCGTCATCTTGCCCTGTAGCAGTCCCTTTAGCTGATTATGAGCCCAATCTACTTGATTGGTAGAGCGAAAGAGTCCTTCAATTTCCACCACCATCAAGGCCCATGTATACATGTCCCCCTTAATGATCCTTGTCTGAGCAAAGGGACCAGCTTTTGGCCCTTTCAGACAGGAGAGGACGGCCAGGACTGCTTCGTGTGAGCCCGGCACTATTGTGTGTGTGTTTATGTTGAGCCAAGCCTGCATCTTGGTCCACCATTCTTCAAATTTGGCTTTAGACCCATCATATTCTCCAGGGTCATTGAATACTTCTATCTTCTTTGAATACGCTTCCCCCATATTCGCAGAAGCAGAACTTTCTGTTGTGCCCCCTCTTTCAAGAGCAGTGATCCTATTCAGAACCTGGTTGATCATCCGACTCTGATCATACATGTCCTACCTAGCAGCAGCAATTTTTTGCTCTCAGGTGGCATCAGGATCATCAAGAATGTCAAGCATGGCTTGAGACATATTGATTTAAAAACTTGTACGTAAAAGGAGGTTTAGATGAAGTATTGTAACTTGTGATTGTAAATTAAAAAATCTGCAGTAAGAATGTGAGGGGTGCGTCTTACTTCTTTAAAAGCATGGCGTGGATGTAAACGGGGACGTAAAAAATTGGGAAGGAACTCATTGTAGTAATCCCTGCAAACATGAGCAGAATCAACGGGGAAGTATGTGCGTCTGGCTCTACATGGGCATGGTGCTGAGAATAGGGTAGGAGTACGGTACCTAGCCCTTGCTTCTTCTTCTTTACGTGGTCCCTCTCTTTCTTCAACAAGCCCTGCCTCTACCTGATGTATATACTCGTCCACTAGTACTTCAGGAACGAATAGCCGATTGATAAAATCGGACAACTGGTGGTAAGTGGCTGGGGGTGCGTCATTCAGATCTACCGAAGCTGAGCGAGAATGGGGGTGAGATGAGAGAGTGAGGACAAGAGTGGCTAACTCCTCTTCATCGACGTTAGTGTAAGGCGAGCGTAGTCTGAGTTCTCTTTCGAACCACGCTTCCTGGTCTGCCCGTTGCCCTTGACCATCGTCTGACAATGTTGACTGCTCTCCGGACAAGGTAGATTGTTCTCCGCGCTCCCCTGCGTAAGAGACGGGACGAAATGTGTAAAATCTGTTGGAAGACACTAGCCAGTGTCACTTAAACATTAGTCCATAAGCCTTCACTTCAAATGTGTCAAAAGTGTTCACTTGTGCTTGCAGTGGTCTTGACCAGCAAGCATCGCGAGCAAAGTCAGTAAAGATGATCGAATCCTAATGATACGGTCAGCGGCTCACATGATATGAGTACATACTGAAGGGGACTGAGGTTGCTCTTTAGAGGGTAGACTGGAGCTACTGAGAGGGCAAAGAACTCAGGAGGATTCAATAGAGAACCTCCTGGTCACTGTATTCAGTCCTTATATACTCTATAGGGGTTTGTACATGTATATATTGAATCTAACGATAAGATGAAAGGTATGGGGATCAGGCATGCATCAAGCATAGCCATGAAATGGAAAGGAAGTAAAACATGAGGTATACACATGTAGAATGGAAGGAAAAGCATGAACAGGAGGTAAACATGTGCTGCCACGATCACACATGAGATCAGTGAGGATTTCATGATGTGTGGCAGCTATTAAATACCAAATAGCTACAAAATGGAAAATATACATAGGAGGTGAGGCACGGATCTAGAATCATCCGTGCATATGTGAAAGACGAGCATAGGGGCTAGTCCTTGTAGTGTACGATCTAATCGTACATGCCAAGTCACATGACCAGTCACGTGATTTAGAAAGAGACTTAGACATTTCTAAGTCTTTGAGAGTAAGCGCACTAGGCGCTAAGGGCTTAATAAATTAGAATAAATAGAAAGAAAAAGGAAATAAATAGAGGAAAAATGTATATCGTAACAATAAGCATGAATTCAATCTTAAAGCTGTTTTGAAAGGAAATGATCAGCAGAATGGAGGTAACAGGTCCAACAACTCACAATGAGCTGTGTCAAGCTTGCCTTGAAGGTAAGCAGCCTCGTGAAGTAATCCCTCACAAGTCAACCATTGAGCATCCTCACATCCTTCACCACACATATTTGGACGTTTGTGGCCCTATGCAGACATTGGCGTAATCTGGCTATCAGTACTTCATGATGTTCATTGATGGTCACTTACATCACATTGTAGTTAAGTTGCTGAAATCGAAGGATGAAGTTTTCGCTCAGACGAGAGCTTATCTTGAGCAAGTGGAAACAGTCACTGGCGAACGTGCAAATTTGTTCCGCTCGGACGGTGGTGGTGAATATGGCTCAAAAGAATTCGAAGCCTACCTCTCATCAAAGGGGGTTCATCATGAAAAGATGAATACATACACACCTTAGGAAAACAGCATCAGCAAGTGGATGAACCACACACTCAATGCTAAGTGATGCTGGCCTGCCGAACAAGTACTGGGGTGATGCAATTCTCCATGCGGCACATATTCTAAACTGTATCCCAATGCGTGCACTCAACGGCAATGTTACACTGTATGAGAAGTTCATTGGTAATAAACCATCAGTTGCACATCTTCAAATTTTCAGTTGCAAAGCACACGTGCATGTACCAGATGAAAAATAGTGCAAGCTCAACTCCAAATCGCTCGAATGCATTCATTTGGGGTACGCAGAGCATTGTAGCACCTTCGTCTGTCTGCATCATCCAACCGGCTGTATTTTTGAATCCAGAGACATTGTCTTCGATGAGGGAGATGGCAGCGCTCTAACGCATGTTAATATCAACATCAGCGCTCACAACGGCGATGAAATAAACCACTTACCTGCTCAGAACAACCTGACAGATGGTAGTGGCAGCCCAACAGCAGCAGACTACTAAATACACATTGAGGAGGTCCCAGATGTCAATGAGCCAGTGTATACCACTCATTGCAATGACGAAGACGTTAAAAACATCACAGACGACATATATGGCACACCTCCATGCCCTGCTTCGACTAGAATTGATGAATCTGATGAAAATGGATCAAGTCAGCTGCTACAGCCCAAAGTTGAAGACTTACCAGCTGAAGAATTGTCCAAAGCGACTTTCCGTCCACCTCCAAAGCATACTGGGCCTTCCCAAGGTCCTCCTGCACCATACCCATATCCCATTCCACCTCTAGACATCAGACACTCTTCCAGACAATGCAAACCGCCGATTCAAGATGACAACAGTTGTTTCTTCATTAACACATATGAGAAGGCAAGTTTGCAGCCACATGGAAGTGAGATTGTCGAGGTAGAGAGTGGTGGTAGTGCTGGACTCGAGCAGGAGGTTGCAGAGGCAGTGGGCGCTGAGACAGAGGGCTTTGTCAAATTAGGTGAACACACATACAAAGCTGATGCAGCCACTGAGGATGAACCAAGGACCTACGTGGAAGCCACTCAACGTCCTGACACTGAGTCATGGCATGCTGCTATGCTCGATGAACTTCGAGTATTTGAGGACACCGGATTATATGAGGAGGTCAACCACCTGTGACATCACAAAGTCATTGACTCAAAATGGGTCTACAAGATAAAGCGTGGTCCTGACGGCAAAATCGACAAGTACAAGGCACGATTGGTTGCAAAGGGATTCATGCAGATCCACAGTGTCGACTATATGAGACGAGCGTTAAGGCGTAGCCTTTCGCGACGTCACCACTAAAACTAAGACGGAGAAGACAAATGAGTTAGAGCCCCACTTGAAGGCTTGGATGATGAAGAGGATAGCATTGACGATGGCTTGTCAACGAAAAGCGAGAAAGAGGGGGTAAAGACTTAGGTACGCTCGTGGACGAATAGCCCCAAGAGAACCAAGCTAGGGTCTCTGGGCGATGGCATTCAGTCTTATATACAGATACAGTGTTTGTACGCTACAAATAAATGATATCATCGGAATGTTCCACAACATTCCACGACGTTCTATGATGTCAGGTGATGTCATGGTCCAGACCGGTTCTAGATAGGTCTAGGTAAGAATGTTCTAGGCCAGTCTAGGCTCTAGTCACGTGATATCTAAATATAAAGTCCTCGTTGCACGTGAGCAAGTCATGTGACCGAGTCACATGATCCCATCACATGATAAAATAAGCATGTGATATAAGTCACGTGACCGTAAAAAAAAAAGAAAAAGAGGGAAAAATAGATGAAAAATTATACCCCGTAACACTATATAGACACGTTTGCATCCGTCATGAAATTTGCAACAATCCATGCCCTACTCACAATTGCGGCCAAGTACGACCTTGAAATCCATCAAATGGATGTTAAATCAGCTTTCCTCAATGGAAACCTTGAAGAAGAAATCTACCTCGAGCTCCTGCCTGGTTTCCGTTCATCATGCAACAAGGTCTGGCATCTTTGTCGTCCTCTCTATGGTCTAAAGCAAGCCCATAAGTCTTGGTACGAGCGGCTACGTGCCGTTTTTGAGTCATTCAGCTTCACGCACAGCGAGGTAGATCATAGCATCTTCTACAAAGTCAAAGATGGGATTCTATTGATTGTCGCAGTCTACATCGACGACAAACTCATGCTTTGCAAGAACAAAGAAGCCATCAAACGACTCAAGGTGTAGCTAGCTCGCAAGTACAAGATGACTGATCTTGGAGAGGCACACTGAATTCTCAGCATGGAAATAATTCGTGATCGTGACAAACGGACTATCAAGCTCTCACAACGTCAATACATCGAATCGATTCTCGAACGACATGGCATGAGTGACTGTCATCCAGTCGTAACTCCAATTGACCCCAACGTCAAGTTAATCAAGCTTGACAAAGCCGAAATTAACATACAAGAGTATCAGAGCGCTCTTGGAGCACTCATATATGCCATGCTTGCAACTCGTCTGGACCTTGCTTTCGCAGTGGGTGCACTTAGTAAGCATACAGCCATGCCAGGCCATGCACATATGACAGCCCTCAAGCGAGTCTACTGTTACTTGTGGGGCATAGGTGATGTACAACTCATTTTTTGCGGTGACCAGGAAAGTGATTTGTATGCAGATGTTGATGTGAACTGGGCATCTAATGTCAGTGATCGTCACTCAAACACGGGGTATGTCTTTATCCTCACTGGAGCTGTGATTAGCTGGTCTTCAAAGAAACAGCACTCTGTCATATTATCAAGCATGGAAGCAGAGTACATGGCTGCCGCTTCCACTATGAAAGAAGTCATCTGGCTTCGAACATTTTTTCAAGAGTTCGACATGCTCTCAACCCAATCTACAACTCTTCTGATTGACAACCAGTCAGCAATGGCTCTCGCAAAGAATGCAATGTTCCATGAGCAGATGAAACACATTGCCATCCGTTACCACTTCATTCAGGAGAAGTTAGATGAGGGAGAGATAGCTGCCAAGTATGTTCCAACAACAAACCAAGTTGCTGATGTTCTCACCAAGGGGCTTGTATGGGAGAAACATATTCACTTTTCTGAAGGGATGGGTATCATGTTTTAATCCATCTCACACCAAGTGGACATGTTGTAAATCGGTGGTGATTGATATGTTGTGGATGGATTATATAATATCTCCATCAAACTTGTGTCAAAGTTTTCTTTGCACACCTCAGTCTTCGTGATACCACTTCTCGAGACTGAGGTAAGCTCTTTCATTATCTAGTACTTCTATTTTACTGACTCGAGTAGTCTCTTCATCACTTGTTATTAGGTTAGTTGAATAGAGTCTTTGTGATACCACTTCTCGAGACTGAGTCTCTTTGTCACTCGTTATTAGTCCCTCGTAATTTACCTCGGCTCTGAACAAAACATTAGAGTATATTGGCTGTCATGTAAATCAAAGTGCACCGTACCGTTCTTGTCTGTGGATATCATCATTGAGCTCCTTGCCATCATTGCCAACTACCTGGTCCATATCCTCCTCGTCACTATCACTCCCGTTACCATTGTTGTCATCATTGTTGTTGCTGCCATCATTTTCCATCAAGCCCTTCTATTCTTTTCACTTCTCCTCTGCTACCTCCTCATCCTCCTCCGTGTCTCCCATCTCTGCATTGTCTTTGTCATCCACAGGCCTGCCAGCATCACCTTGAAGAAGATCATCCCAGTTACGAGTTGCCTTGTGTCCAATGCCACTACCTCGGAATCACATGAACATATCCTGATCAATGAATCTTTGAGCCCTGTGTTCAGCTTTGTGTCACTAGTCAAAGAATAGACACCTATATGTTGACATAGTAGTAGTGCCAATCTTCATCCCATTGTTCCCCATCTTTTTGCTGGCAAGCTAGTGAAGGTCCAAGTAAAGCCTTGGTGTGACCATATCCAAATGCTGGGATAATGTGTATATCACGTATAACTGAATCTGGGTCGATGAATCCAAATACATCCGCAGGGCTCTCTTGATCAAAAAACTGTGCACGGTGAAGGCACTTCTCTGACCACCCAGATGGATAGTTGACATCACAACGGAACCAGCGCATGAAGAGGACATCCATATGCACTGGAGCAGAAAAATGTGCACGGGAATTTTCTTGCTGTTGCACCATGACGTAGAAGACATGGATAACATGAGCATACCAGTATGGATGGGTCTGTTCGTCTTCATAAGACAAGACCATTATGTCGGCACAGGTGAGAGAATTGTATTCTGTTCTCGTTGTAGGTTGTAGGCTGTATAGTTGACCTGAAGCATGCTGTGAAAATAAATCTGATTGTTATGGATATTGATATATTGCTGATCTTCATCCAAAAAGTTGTGCTCATCGCCCTCATACATCAGTCCTTGGACATGAGCAGCCAAGTGATCTTGTAACTGTGGCAGAAAGTCCTTGATATGTCTCATTAGCACAGCTGACATTTACAAGCTTCCAGCTCACCTTGAATGCAGCATCTTCTCTTTGTACTGTCAGCCAAGCAGTAAGGTCTTTACTTTTATGCATGGACTCAGTAATATGATAATGTTTATATGGGGAAGTACAGAGATGATGTGGCTGTGGGTTGTCTAGTACATTCAATCATTGGTGGGTGTCATTAACTTTTTTGATGAACCGTTCAATCGCCTCTTGATTGACAATGCTTTTAACCATGGTCCTCTTCTTTTTTGGTGAACGTGGAAATTGCTGCTTTGAGCAACGATGCTCGAGTTCATCCTAGAGTAGAATTAGCATGCAGAATATAATTAATAAACTGAAAGACTTACTGCTTGTGCCGTATAGTTGTCAGTTGTTCCTCGTTGATGTATTGTATTTGGATAATCACCGAGCACATGATATTTGTATGTTGAAAGATTCAAAGCCTTTCGCTTGGGTTTGGTTTAAGAGGTTGAGATTGCTCGTCCTTGTTGAGCAGCTAGTGCAGCAGTGCGACGACCATGAGCTGCATGTTCTTGTGGAAGCTCAGTAGTGTTATAGTACTGACATGTTGTGTGTTCAAATTTTCACAGATCTGCCCAGATAGATGGTGGCTGTATCAAAGACCTAGAGGGTGTGATCAGTGTGAAGGTAGAGTTTGGTGAATGCATGCCATGTAGCGAGGTCAAAAAGAAGATCAAGGATGATTGTATTATGGTAAGATGACAGTAGACCCTCAAAGACAGAAAGAGCACACTAAATTTGTCAGTATGATGAATCGTTGAAACATCTTCTTTACTTAAGCAAGGCATTTTATTGTGGATGCATTCTTGTGAAAATGCCGAATTGTTCCACATCCAAATGTAGGGACTTTGTGATATCTAAATCCATAATCATCAGTCAGAATATGTATAAATCACTATAATCATACCTAAAATTCAGCTGCTAGATTACTGTTTCTCCTACAGCATATAGTATACACATAAGATGAGTGAATATGGTCTTCTAGACCCCAAGTTTAAATTCATGTAGGAGGTCAATCACGAGTAGATAAAAAAAGTGAAATGCTTCATCTGAGATTTAAATGTGATCTGAGAAAGCATTCTAGGAAATAGTTAGTCACGTTACATGTATATGTTGGATGAAGGAACTTACATTTGTTGGTACCAGTGACTCACTTTGTAGGATCTCCTTGGTACAAGTATCATTGATACTTGCTCTGTGTTTGAAGATGAGCTTACGTGCCTTAGCAATCTTCTGCTTGCAAATGTCATCATCAACTCGGGTGTTATTCTCCCATGTTGACATATCAGAAGGTGTGCCCATTGTTGCAATATCTGTTTTCTTGACCAAGCAATGAGAACATGGACACTCACCAAGAAATTTGATGCATGTGAGTAGGATTCTGAAATGAACATGAGGCTCAGAATGACACACTACTCTCTACTTACTTTTCAGGATAATCTGCTGAATAGCTGAAGAAACGAGGAAAGACATGCCATGTGATTTCATTGCTACAATGGATCATGAGACCATACTTGTATGCATGTACAAACTTTTCGTCAAGGAGGAGGTGCCATACTGCCTGCATCAACTCATGTTTGCAGTGAGTATAAACATTGTCAGACAATCCTTCATCAAAATGTTTGCTATATTTATCTTGGAAATCATCCAGTAACTAGAATAGTGAGCTAGAAAAAACCAAAGATATAATGACAGCAACCTTGACATACTGTAGGTATATATGCAATATGATGGCATGCTGATGCTGTTGGTTTTCCACATGTATATTTGGATTGGTTACCAAAAAACAAGTAAATTGGCCAGAGAGATGCATTGCCAAAACTTGCCAGATGTGTTGCATCGGACCAAAGCATCAAAGGTGCAACAATATGCTTGAGGTTGTCTTATGAGAAAGGGAATTGACTTTTTGATATGTATTGAGGAGTTCAGGCAAGAAATATACTTCACTAAAGACTCTGATGGGATTTGAACCTGTGGTGTTGGATTTCCAGTATTCCTGAAAAGGTATCATATGAAAGGTTGATACTGAGACGATCACGTCACTTAGTACTCAAGGTGCTTCTATTTTTCCTTATCTTATCTTATCAGGTTGGTGCTACTCTTATCAGTTAGCACTAATCTTGTCACATTCATTTATCTTATCAGGTGGCTAGGTAAGATCTAGACGTAGTCTAGCCTTACGACCTAGACTATGAAGGTCTAGGGTTTACCTTACTAGTACAGGGACTTACTTATATAGTACTTAGCTCGCTCACCTCAGAGGGGCATGGGCCATGGTCTGTGTGTAGTATCTAGAGTATATAAGTAGTTACGTTTCCCTGTCATATTCCTTAGTTCGTGGTTCCACCTTGTATATCCTAGTCTTAGCTACTATATAGGATTGGTGGGACTTAATGGGTCTAGTGGACTCCATGGTGGCCTATGTCAGTGGTCACTACCTCTTAGTTTGGTTTGTTTTTTCGTTATATTCCACTCAACGTGTAACAGATATAATATTGCTTTTGAATATGGAAACGATAATGTTGATAATGTTGTGATGATAAACACCATCCACCATGAGTTTTGAGATCATTGGATGATTTTCACCTGCTTTCCATTTTGTACGCTCATGTAGCAATAAAATAGGTACTGAAGATACTGTCCAACCATGATCAGCTTTAAATGGATTGGATTCAATTCGAAGATACTTCTCAATAAGTGTTTTCTCGTGTTCATGGTTGAAAGTGTCTTCAAGTGAAGGATCAAACTGTGGATTTTTGACAAATGACCATAGGTGGTTTAATTCCATGCCTGATTTTGTAGTTGATACTGAGTATTGCCAGCACATAAGCAGGCCAGCTGTTGGACTACTGAAAGCCAAATACAGGTTGTTGGATGTGATCTTGGATTGTGATGGTCCATAACTGCTTCTTAATGGAGAATGTTGAAGATCTTGAGAGTCATTCAACATAGGTGCATCAACAACTGAATAGATATTGCCCTTGGGAATATGAGTCGGACGAGTCAGATAGACATGAAATAGGCCCATGTCATTGGATTGGGTCATATATTCAATAAGCAAAGGAGATTTCTGAAGAATAGCAGATGAAGGAGACTTCTGAGGTAAAGGGCTCAAGGACAGTGATGGGACATCATGAAGACTGCTTTCTGTTGGTAGATAGTTTGTATAGCGAGCTGGTAATTGAATGCATTGACCAGAATGCATCGAGATAACAGGTTGCTCCAAAGGTCATTGGACGTCTGAAACATGTGACTCGTGATCATGACCTGAAGGTCCTGCCTCGTTTGCAAGCTTTAGAAAGTAATATTATATAAAAAAACATAAGTTCAAAAGTATATCCACACACCAAATTGTCGTTATCAAATATATCAATATGATCAGTGACCTGAGATTGTCAAATTGGATCAGACAAGTAAGCATTTACTGCATGAGGACGTACTTCATTCCATGCCTCGGTAAGACGCTTGTGAGTCTTGATAACACCTATCTTTAACTATTTATTAGCTTCACATCTGGCTTCATGACCACGTAGTCTCTTCTGTGTGTCGAAAGATTTCTGACAGTCAAAACAAGTGTGATCATTGTCCATGTTGAGCTAGAGAGTAGAATGGTGATTTATATGAGTGTTTCTACTTTCCAGAGATCTTAAATGTGTTCTATTCTGCTTGTGAACCCATACGATGGACTCGACACTCGATACTCAATAAATACATTCTATTACTTAGAGATGAATGATTAGAGATCAGAATGTAGAAATAGAGAATCAAAGCTTATCTTCTATACTATTTGTTGATATGCTTGTAAAAATGGAGAACATGTTGCTGCCAGCTGAACGACAAGTTCGTGGTGAATCATGATGATGAATGATGAAAGACAAGGAAAGACTTAGAATTACCAACAAATATTCCTAATTGAGACATGCTGATCTAACCATGAGTCACATCATGCTCCTTGGTATCACACCACCATGCCTCGTCTTGACTCCAATGAATCTGATAGTGAAGCTGAACAAAATCAGGCCACAAATGCAAAAAAGAAAAGCAAGAAATCTACAAGGTAATTCTATTATTGATTCTACCAAGGTAACTGAAGAGTAGTAGATCAAGACAAGACCCCAACTCCGATAATTCGACATCGAGCACACTTGATCCTCACGAAGTCTATCTTGCAGCTATACGTGCAATCACACGCTGCATAGATCTCTGGTGTGATGTTGATAAAGTAATCAAGGCTGTCCAGCTTATCCAACAAGATGAAGCCAGCAAACTTGGGGAGTTAGATGAGGATTCCACAGCTAGAGGAGTGCATAAACAAAGTCTTCGAAGATTGTAAGTTGCTTTTCATGACCAGTACTCTCAAAGCTAATTATTTTTCAGATCAACAGAATCTAAGGAACATGAACTTGAACATACTACAGGATTATTCAGATTGTGCCAAGCCTCAAGATAATTATTGATGACCTGACAAAGAGCAATGAACTTATGATAATTTGTTCAAAAGTACTTTTTTTTCTATATTTATATATGTATATACTTACCCATCCTTGTTTGAAGATGAATGCAACGATCAGGTCAACACAATCGAATGATGTGACTTGCCTCAACATACATATACTGCAGTATGTGGCACTTAATTCATTCAAGGTCGCTTTCGACCCACCAATAGTTAGTGTAAATGGGAGGGCCGAAATGGGATTGAATCACCCTGTCCTCACCCAGTGGCTTTGTCCCATAGATCAACTCTAGAGATTTGACCGAAATCCTGCACAGTAAGATACTTGACCACTTATGACTATGTGTTATGAAGTTTTTGATTGTCTTTAGAGAAATCGAAGACCTTGCTTTAGGTGCAATTCCTATGGAGGCAAAAGACTTTCCCACTCTTTTTTGGAGTGGTGCTATGCCTGGAGATGACTATGATTTGAGCGACATGCTTTATGGTCTCTTTAGAAGTTACTTCCTTTTGCAAGTAAGTCAGTAGTCAACTGTGTGCTACTTCTGATGGTCTAAATGCAACAGGTTAGTCGACACATTTTCATGGGCCCATTGAGTGCTCTTGGTGGAGATTCACATGCCACACGTTCATGCAATGCTGTATTGCGCAACATGACCACTATCGAGCCTAAACACATTGCTTATATCTGTGTGCAAGTAAGTAATTTTTTTGCTCTTCATGGTATCTCTATTCTTCGTTGTTTTTTTTGAGGCACACTTCGAGATCTCTTCTAAAAGCCAATGGAGTGAAGTGAATGGTGAACTGAGTTATTTCACAATGTATACAAGTATAGTTTCCTTCATTTGAGATGCTCCTGATATGTTGTGGAGGGATGAGTTGTTGTTGTTGAGATAGTGGAACAAGTCAGCATCTTTTCTTGTACAGGAAACCATCTGATCTTCCCTTTAGGGAATTGTTTGGAGATGAGAACGGCCGTGGTAACTTGAAAAAGAAAACAGAAGGAGGTGCTTCTACACGGATGAGCACCATGGAGCTCATGCATGTACAGATGCAAGCATGGGTCATTGAGCAAACCTCTACTCTAACTTGTGCTATGTAAACCCCTTCACATCTGACTTGCACCACTACTACTAGTCCACATGTCACTTCTACCTCTCACATCGCTTTAGCTGCACTCACTGTGTCTACTGCCTGTGTCACTTCTATCACACTTGCCGTATCTACCACTCATGTTGATTCTACTGCCCACATTGCCTCTACCGCCCACATCACTTTCACTCCTCTCGCAGCTTCCACTTTCTCTAATGCTTCTACTCAGTTTGCTCCAACAAGCCTGGACCCATCTACCTGTACAACTCCACAGAGAAACCCATTGATAGAGCAGGAGGAAATGGTCCTCACTCCCATCACAAATAAGAAAGCAAGGGTCATGAAAGGGAAGGGTAAGAAAAGGGCCATCGACCCTGGTGATGCACAGGACAATGCCGCCACTCAGAACAGAAAGTTCAAGTGCAGCCACAAATAGAGGTGCGTGTATGAACTTCATGTCTGAGCGTTTCTAATTTGTTTAGTGTCTGTTCATGTTTTCTGTACTTTGTAGCTTTTGCTTGTCTTATTTCATCAATTTGCTTGTTATGATATGCATTTTTCCTCTATTTCTTTTCTTTTCTTTCTATTTATTCTAATTTATTAAGCCTTTAGCGCCTAACACGCTTAACTTTCAAGACTTAGAATGTCTAAGTCTCTATCCTATCATGTGACTGATCACGTGACTTGGTCCATACGATCTAGATCGTATGATGCAAGGACTACTCCTATGTCATATCTTCACGGACTCACAGGCTTTAATAGCCTTATGCCTTACCTTTATCATATGTTTCTCATTTCCACTATTTCATATTTAATAAGCTGCCACACCTCATGGCATACACACTGTATTAATGTGGCAGCACATGTTCTCCTCATTTCATGCTTCTACTTCCATTCCACACATGTATTCCTCATGTTATGATTCTCTTCCATTCCATGGCAATGCTTGATGCATGCCTGTTCTTCATGCCTTTCATATTATCGGTTAGATCTAGTGTAAACATGGACACACACCTGTATAGTATATAAGAGTCAATGCAGCAACCAGAGGACTCCATTGAATCCTCTTGAGTTTTACTCCTTCAGCTCCTCTGCTAAAGAGCAACCTCAGTTGTGATTAACTTCAGTACGCACTCCAGTATCATGTGAGCCGCTGATTGTATCATTGCTCACCATCAAGTTAATCCACTTTCATGTTGCAGCATTGGAATATTCAAATTACTTTCCCCTATCATACTTTCCTCATTGGCTAGCTCAGTTGTCTCAGTCTCCTTCAATTCGCTTTACTCAAGGTCATGTATTACCTGTCTCAAGTGTATTCTAGATACACAATATATCATTGTGCCTTTCCATGCAATAAATATATCAGCTGAATTGTTGTGTCTGGGTCTGACTGCTGTGATGGATATTCAATTTGTTACGGGGTATAAATTTTACTCTGTTTTTCTCCCTCTTTTTGTGATCACATGACTTACATCACATGCTTATTTACTCATGTGATCAGATCACATGACTTGATCATGTGACTTATATCACATGTAACAAGGACTTATATTTAGATATCATGTGACTAGGCCTAGACTTGCCTAGAACATTCTATACCTAGACTTACCTAGAACGGTCTGAACCATAATATCATCACAACATCATATGAAACACTGTGGAATGTTGTGGAATATTCCTCCTTACTAATTATTTGTCTGGTACAAACACTATAATAGTATATATATTGGAATGCTGTTACGCGGATTGAACTCGAGGTGCAATCGCGAACAAGGTCGTCAGATGGTCCGAGCTTTTGTACAGAGCTGCAAACTGTATCGGTTGAGCGAACCACTCAAGAGTGGGTTCGAGGACTCGTGCAATCGCACACAAGAGTTCAGATGGGAACAAGCTATATTCTGCGTAGAACTAGCTTGGAGATAAATACTACTGTACACGTTCCTTATATATGTAAATATACGATGCACGGACCATGGAAGGTCAATGTGCACGGACCATCAAGAAAGGAAGAGATAGGCATGTTTCCAAATGAAGGTTCTTGGACGAGAAAGGAAAGCATAGCAAAAAAGGAAAGCGTACGGAAAGGAAAAGAGTTCCCATAGTAACAGCCACACGTAACATTACCCCCTTTGTAGGGTAAATGTTAGTCACCGACTAATCACTTCCATAATAATAGTCGTGCTCCGTATAAGAAGCTTCTCCTGCGTTGTGAAGGTCATGATCCGTTAGATCATGTCGTGCTCGTCTTGGTTGCTCGACGTGAGCTGGGCAGTTACAAATATTTGTCCCTCTCCTATGGTGACAGGTTCTTCGACTTGGACATTGTCCTTGGTTATGTCCGGGCCGTAGGACGTGGCAGTATGGACATTTATAATGAGGACAGTTGACACGAACATGTCCAGTCTCATTGCATTGGAAGCATCGTACTTCCAGGGATGCAATAGGAATGACGTTACGAGTCAATTCGGGAGTGGGAGAGGGAATAGCGTCTACGTCGATTGGGTTTTCTCTGGTTCCAGATGACGAGGAGGATGGCGGGGAAGTGGCAGGAGATGTGGGAGCGACAGTGGTTCGACGAAATCGTGGACTACTGATTAATCCATAAGGGGAGACAAGAAAGTGTCGTCTTCTTGGAGTCAATGGGGAATGTCTTCTGGCCACTTGTGGAGGTGGTGTAGGTGTGACGAAGGAAGACAACGATCCTGTTTCAGATGGATTAACCAACGTTCTTTCAGTAGAAGGGGCTTCTTCTATAGTCTCCAAAGAAGGCTCGCCAGAGTTATTAGGAGTAGGAACCGGTAAAGGTTCAGGAGAAGGTGATAGTCGGTCTGGGATGATATCTCCCATAACTCTAGCGAGACTATCGTGAGGGAGATCCAAAGTAACATTAGAGAATCCCAAGAGGTCGGCAAGGAGTAGAAGTTCTCGTCGAATGTTAAAGATGGTGGTGTCAGTGGTCGCAATGAATGCGGCGAGGGAGATCTCTCCGGATCTAAGGCGGTGGTATCGATGTACGAACGAGACATGAAGGCGATAGATGGTAACGAGATGTTCAAGATCTAAATGATAATGAGGGGAACGGTTTATCGGTAGAACGAACGTGTGATCTTCGAGTATAGCGGCGTATAAATCAAGTCGGTCAATAAGATTGATATCTTGGGGGTGGAAGGGAAGATCGTTGAATCGATGAACTCGAGCGGGAGGCATTGGTTTCAGTTGAGAGTGTGAATGGAACGAACTGTCGGAAAATCTTTGCGATGTCGAAGTTTATATGCTCGTAGGATTGTTTTCGCATGTTTGAGGTTTCCTTCAGGTTCCCACGTATTTTCAGACGAGGGATATCCTTTCCAGGAAATCAGATAGCGTCTTCGGCCCGGTGATCCTTTATGGGCTAAGATCCGATGAACTTCATATTCTTCTTCGCCTTCTATCAAGTCAGGGTTTGGTCGTAGGAAGTTCGGTCCGTGTTCGGGAGTTTCCCGATAGGACGATAGTAGAGATGCATGGAAGACATCGTGTATTTTCCAGGTCGGAGGTAACTTGAGCCGATATGAAATAGGGGAGAGGACCTGTGTAATTTCAAAAGGTCCTTCTCTTTTAGGGGCTAGTTTCCGAGATGGATATGCCATGCGTAGGTTACGTCCTTCTAGCCAAACCTTGTCACCCACGTTCCAGGGTGAAAACCTTGATGTAATTCGTTCTTTCATTATTCGTTGCGCAATTTCATGCGCAGCAAGTGCTTCCTTCCGTGCTTCTCGTAGAGAAGTAAGTCGTTCTTCGATGTGTGGTAGGTTCGACGAGATCTTGGCAAGTTCCGGATAAGATCTGGGTTCGTAACCAAGGATAAGGGAGAAAGGGGTTTTCTTCGTTACGGAGTGGACATTGGAGTTATGGGCGAATTCTGCAAAAGGAATAAATTGAGCCCATGTTTCTGGACTTCCATCACAGAATATTCGTAGGAAGGTTTCAATTTCTTGATTTGTCCTTTCCGTTTCTCCATCTGTCTGAGGATGATACGCTGAAGAAAGAGCGACATCATATTCTAACAATCTTGCGAGTTCTTGAGAGAAGGCTGAGGCGAACTGCGGGCCTCTGTCAGAGATGACCTTTTCGTGAAGGCCAAATCGAAGGAAGACGTTCTTGAAAAATATTTGTGCTATGCCAGCAGCGTCGATAGTTTTATTGCATGGGGATAAAATTACCCCCTTTGTAAGACCATGGTCGACCACGACCAGAAGTGAATCATAAGAGTCGGAAAGGGGAAGATCGGTGATCAGATCCATAGAAATCTGTTGGAAAGGTCGGGAACAGGAGGACGGAATAGGAGCCAGCGCAGGAATAGTGGGATGTGTGTTGACTTTCATTTGTTGACAAGTGGCGCATCCAGATACAAATTTCCGGACGAACGTAGATAGACCCGGCCACCAAAAGTCACGAGCCACAAGGTTGATAGTGCGCAGAAGTCCGGGATGTCCGTTAGCGGGAGAATTATGAAGGGTTTTCACAACAGTATGGCGGTGATCGGGAGGAATATATAAACGGTTCTTGAAAAAGAGATTGGCACCATCGTAATGCCAATCCAAAGGAGAGTATCGAGGGAATAGAGATTTTTCATTCTCCAAAGCCTGCAAGGCGGAGAGTACCAGGGGATCTGTGAGCGTAGAATGTTTAATCTTCTCGACCAAGGCGAGATCAAAGGATCGTGTGAAGAGATTATCGGGAAGGAGTGTAACGGCGGCATTATCGTCGGAAGTGTCGATATTGTGCATACGCGAGAGAGCGTCAGCAGGTCCCATGTGAGAACCAGGAACATGTTCAAGCTTTAGATCAAAGTCTTGAAGAATCATGAGCCAACGGGCTTGTCTGCGAGACAACTTTTGAGGGGACTTGAAATAGGTAAGGTTTTTGTGATCGGTAAAAACCGTGACCTGATGTTCAGTGCCTTGAACATAGTGTCTCCAGGCAACAAGAGCGCGTATAACAGCGAGTAGTTCCCGATCATAGATATCGTAATTCCTTTCCGCAGGGGAGAAAGTTTGGGAAAGAAATGCACAGGGGTGAAGATCGCCGTTAGAGTCCTTTTGCATCAACACGGCACCAGTGGCATGTAGAGATGCATCCGTCATCAAAAAGAACGGTCGAGAAACATCGGGCATCAACAACACCGGTTGTTGAGCAAATCTTTTCTTCAGATCAAGGAATGCAGCTTCGCATTCCGCAGTCCAGTTCCAGGATATTGTCTTCTTTGTTAAGTCAACGAGAGGGCGAGCAATTGTGGAGAAGGATGGGATAAAGCGTCGATAAAAATTGCAGAATCCGAGGAATGATCGGACTTGTTTGACAGAGGAAGGGATAGACCAGTCATTGATGGCTTTAAGTTTTCCTTGATCCATTTTGACAGATCCTTCCGAAATGATCATTCCAAGGTAGTCGACTTCGGTGACGTCGAACTTGCACTTCTCCAGTTTGAGATATAAATCATGCTCCCGAAGTCGTTGGAGAACCGTCTTGGTACGTTCTCTGTGAACTGTAAGATCTGAGGAGAAAATCAAAATATCGTCCATGTAAATAATAATCCATCCTTCGGCCAAGAGATCTTTGAAGGAATCGTTCATGAATGCCTGAAACGTGGCAGGCGAATTACAGAGGCCGAAGAACATCACCGTGGGTTCGAATAAACCAAGAGGGCATATAAAGGCTGCCTTCCACCTATCACCGGGTTTGATACGGATATTGTTATATCCCCATCGGATGTCAAATTTCGTAAAATATTTGGATCCTTTTAGCTTATCGATGAGATCAGAGATCAAGGGTAGAGGGTATGCGTTCTTGATCGTGTGTGAATTGAGGTATCGATAATCTTGGCAAGGTCGAAATGAGCCGTCCTTCTTTGGTACAAAGAAGAAAGGGGAGGCTTGTGGGGATTTTGAGGGTATTATCTTGCCAGTTTCCAAATGTTCTTTGATGAATTCCTGACATGCTTCTAGTTCCTTGGGATTTAAAGGATAGACCTTTGCAACTTTCGGTACAAAGTTGTCGTCGGTTTCGATAGCATGATCAAAGGGTCGTTCTGGGGGTACATGATCCGTGGATTGCTTTTCGAAGATTTCAGAGAAGTTAGCGAATTCCGATGGCAGAACAGGTTTTTCTTTCTTTTCTTCTTGGGCAATTTCCGTAGAGATAGTTGTTCGTCCCGTAGGTATACCGGTGGACCCGAATCCTTTATCCCCTCGTGTAGTTTCATCAAGTTCTTGTACTTCCTTAATGATGGGATAAGAAATCTTCTCCGGTATTAACTGCGCGATTCGATCTCCTTTGATGACATGGAAATCTTCCTGACCGTTGTTGACAAGCATGATTTTTATAGAGCCTCGGAAATCTGCATCTACCACTCCAGCCGCAATGTCAATGGAGTGTTTGGCGGCGAGTCCACTTCGTGGGGCTATACGAGCATAAGTCCCTTTTGGAACTTTCACTGTAATGCCTGTATCGATGGGATAACGTTCACCGGGAGGAATGCAGATTTCGATGTGTTCAGCTGAGTATAAATCAAAGCCGGCCGCTTGTTCTGACCCTTTTGTGGGTATAGTCGCATAAGGGGACAATTTCTTCACCAGAAGAGTGTCCTTTTCTTCTTCTTCCTTCTCTTCAATCTTTTTTCTTTTCATGAGAGCGGCTAGTTTCTTAGCACGCTCCAAAGTCTTCATGGTAAATATCTTCATTTCTTGGGAATTGTCTTTGTCAGGTAAATCGATTGTCCCAAGATCCCAATCGATTATCGGGTTTATTTCTCTTAGCCATGGAAGGCCAAGTATGAAATCTTCTTTTCCACAGTCCATCACGAAAAAGGTTCGTTCTTCTTTGAATTCTTGTATTTGAATAGGAATTTGGACTTGGAATCTGATAAGACCTCCTTTGTTGGGAGATCCATCTACGTTGGTCGGTTTCAAGGGTCGTCGAAGGTGTGTGTATGGGACCTTGTGTCTTCGAACGAATCCCCAATCGATAAGATTTGCTCCCGCTCCACTGTCAATAAGGATGCGGGATTCGACGGCTTCGGCACCAATAGTAGCAATAACGGGGATGTGCATTGATTGAGAAATTTCGGCTACTATTACAGGTGCGACTTCAAGAGGTACAGGCGTCGATTCTGTCCTCGTTTCTAAAAATCCAAGGGGATGTTAGTCACTTTTACCGAAGCAGTATCGGAAATTTCTTCTATCTTGGCAGTGACTGGTTCTTCTTCATAATCATAGACGGTACGTAGTACCCTCATGATCTCATCATCAGGTATATTTCGGGTTCGAAGTTGGTTGACATAAGTTCCAACTTGAGAAGGTGGAGTCGGTAAAGGTCTTGGTGCAGGTGGTGCTGCTCTAGGAATAGTAGCAGCAATTGTTCGTTGATTAGGAAGAGGAGGTTTGTTGATGGCTCCTTGTCTCGGATTTTGGAAATTGGATGTTCTGTGATCTCGGCTAGTATGTCCTTGTTGTCCGCATCGAAAACATAATCCTTTCTTCATGTATTCCGCTCGTTGTAGTGGGGATAACGAAGTGCGGTCTACGTCCATAGCATTGGGATCTCTCTTAGGAAGAGGACGAGATTGCGTAGGAACGTATTTGAAGTTGGAGGAGTAGGAGTGTAGAGTTTTCAACCTTTCGTTTTGGATGTTGAAATATTCAGCCTTGGTGATCCATTTTTCCAAGGTGTCAGGGACGTTTTCCATTTTGATAATTTGAGAGGCTAAGCCTCTGTTCAATGCCTGCATATACCAAGAGATTTTGGCGTTTTCGTCAGCTACTCCTGTGCGATGAGCAAGGAGTCTGAAAGCGGAGTTGAATTCCCCCAATGTCTTGAAATGAGGGTTCTGTCGAATGGTTGAGATCTGAGCGATTGCTTCGCTCTTCTGGTCGGAGATGATGAAAGCAGTTTTAAAATCTTCCTTGAATTTATCCCAGGTTCCCCAAGAGGTCCTGTCGGCTTCATCATATCTGATCTGTGCCCAAGATGCAGCAGATCCTTTTGTCATGTATGCCAAAGCGGCAATAATCTTCTTGGTATCGGTGTCGTATATCTTGTGGTTCAATGTAAAATATGCCCCGACAGAGGCAAGCCATCTTCTGGCGTCATCTGGACTCCCATCGAAATGAGTGGGAGCTCCAATCTTGATTTCAGCAGGGGTAGAGGTTGACATGGTAGGGGATGGTGGTCGGTGTATGAGGGAAGTAAGGGTTACTGCTGAGTAAGGGGTGTCTTCTTCAGATATTTCAGAAATATGTTCTGAAGATTCAGGTGTCGGGGATCGGGGAGGAAGTTCCGATGCTTCTTCAGCACGTTGTTTCCCGGTTCTTCTTTGTTCTGGAGTAATAGACTCCGGGTGAGGGTAGGGTGAGATCCTAGGCCTCGTATCAGTTGCGTGCCTTGATGAGGCCGCAGTCGTCGGTTTCCTTGATGGAAACGTGGTCAAGGGTATTTTCGGGAGTTTGCCCTGGCTCCAATCGTCCTTCGACTATGTTGTCGAGGATATCGTTGTTTCTTCCTCACGGGCTTGATACCGATTTTGGAAAGAGAGATCTTCGAGAATTAACTTGAATAAAGTCCTGACACTACGATGAGTGAGGACGATATTAGGAAGCTAGTTCTTTTGTTACGCGGATTGAACTCGAGGTGCAATCGCGAACAAGGTCGTCAGATGGTCCGAGCTTTTGTACAGAGCTGCAAACTGTATCGGTTGAGCGAACCACTCAAGAGTGGGTTCGAGGACTCGTGCAATCGCACACAAGAGTTCAGATGGGAACAAGCTATATTCTGCGTAGAACTAGCTTGGAGATAAATACTACTGTACACGTTCCTTATATATGTAAATATACGATGCACGGACCATGGAAGGTCAATGTGCACGGACCATCAAGAAAGGAAGAGATAGGCATGTTTCCAAATGAAGGTTCTTGGACGAGAAAGGAAAGCATAGCAAAAAAGGAAAGCGTACGGAAAGGAAAAGAGTTCCCATAGTAACAGCCACACGTAACAAATGCCATTGCCCAGAGATCCTAGCTTGGTTCTCTTAGGGCTACTCGTCTACAAGTGTGCTAAGAAATTCTCTCCTCATCATGCTCTTCATTGACAAGCTCAAGTCAACTCTCACTCTTCATTTGTCCCACATCTTCAAGTCAGATGTAAACTGATTTGTTTTCTCTGTCTTAGTTCTTGTGTTTGACGCTGTGAGAGCCTAGTACCAGTGCTCATCTCACAATTTTCTTTTAATGAATATATTGGCTGAATTATTCTGTCTAACAGCAACCATTCTAGTGGAGGTGCAGGCTTACGTCTGAACCGGCAGTTTCTACATAAAGGTATGTTTCCCTGCTGCTGATCTGACTCATCAGATACTCTCTTCTGTTAATATATTCTCTGACAGACTTCTGTATTGGTATGTTTTGTTTGCACATTTTTTGTGATGGCAGTCTGTGAAAGTGCTGATGGTCAGTGACATGTCCAGCCTGTCGATGGGCACTAGTTTTTATTTACAGACTTCAGCACTTATAAGATGCTCCATTCGGAAAAATAGTACTGATGCACCAAGGTGTTTACTGCAACAAATCAAAATGAGGTTGCATGACTGGAAACATGATACGATATTCCACCGGTGTCCCACAAATACATTCAAAGTGAATCATGATCAGCTTGAGAATTCCACCAACAGAAAAACAAAAACTCAGTGACGAAATGCTATTGTAGGGAACGGAAGTGAGTACTATATGTAGTTAGTGTCTGGAATAATGAATATAATATGGCTACATACCTCCAGCCTGTGAATGCAAGACTGGAGGAAAGAGAAAAAGAGTGTGTGGTGCCGAGAAATGACTATATGCGGAAATGGTAGTGAGCGTGTAACACAAATAGTTAAGTATGACGGTGTGTATTTCCAACACTCAGTGTGGATCTCGTATTCGCAAAATGAAGCTTCGCAATATGTCGAAGCACATGTTGAAGCAGATTACCGAATCTTGAATGTACACGAGGGCAACAGTGCTCGATACTCCGACAAGTAATCGCTGACAGAGTCCTTGCTGCATACCTCCAGTTTCTTCAAAGGACGGCCGGAACGCGTAAGAAATGACGTGAATTGCGTGTGCGGCCATTTGTCGTCATCGGGATGATGGAACGCAATCTCCAGCTCCTCCAAGGATGGCAAAACGAGTGCATCAAAGAGCAACCCGCCCAGACGGGATACCTGCGCATCGATAGCAAGGAGCTTGAGGGAATGATTGATGACACTGCCAGGGATAACAGCCTGTAGGTCGTCTTCGTATGGCAGCGAAAACTTTGCACCTTGCAAGCGAGTGCAAATTTCAAACAGACGAAAGATGTCCTTCCAGCGCAGTTCAACGCCGTACATATCTAACTCAGTCAGCTGTGACCAGGGCAGCGTGACGCGATCGATGGAGTCAGCATTGTTGGGGAGGAATAGCGATACAGATCTGAGTCTGCTCGCGTTGCTATCGATGTCGATGGAGGGACCGTCACGGCTTTTAAAATAGTGGGCCTCTAGCCTCTCGAGCAGATGCATGACACAGCTGCCAGTAAGCAAGCCCTCCACCGAATATCCATACCACGAGAAATCGCGGCAGCGACTGGGCAAGCATCGCAACCAGTCTAGCAGACAGGGAGTGAACTTGGGCGAGTCAATGTGATGAACATTTTCCACGACAAGGACTAAAGGGACGCTTTTGGCCCTTGCCATCCAGGTATCATATTGAAGTCGATACTCATCCCTGACTGCGTGGCGCAACGGGATTGTCAAAGAAGACCATAGTTGCGGTGTGGCCGTTGCGATCGACCGCCAGCGCTGACAGACCCGCGTCAACACTAAGGGAATGGCCCTCGCACGCGGTACGGGGGGATTTTCGGGCAGACAGTGACAGAATATTTCTGCCAATATTTCGGGAGAGAGACGTCGAATAGGGGACGTGAGGCCGCGGTGAAATCGCTGCGACTCTCGAACGCGAGTGCGGCGCTCCTTGAGCTTTGTTTCCACAGCCCTGAGCTTTTGGCATAGCATCTGCACTCGCTTGATTTCGTGTGTCAAATCTGTTATCTGGGACTGTCGCTCGTCCACGATGGCATCGATGGGTTCGTGGTCTTCAGGCGCAACGAAATGTACGGTAGTATAGCGAGAATAGGGCGTTTTCAGGCTGCCCGGTTGCTAAAATGCGAGGCTCGTTAGAACAGACTATTGGGAACATTAACAAGAGCGGGAAAAGTCGACTCGCCAAAAGAGTGGAACAGAGCTATTGGCCCAAAGGACGTCGCCGGATGAGCAACGAATCGACGTGCGTACTATCAGCTATTACTCACCAAGTATTGATCCAGTCGCGAACTCATTTCGGTCAGAATGGTTGTCATCTTCGAGGCGCACCTACACGATATGCCTGTCTGCAAGGCCGATAATCCTTGATATCCAACCTTGACGTTGGCTTGAACCACGACTCCGCCTTACACTGTGGTGGGAGTAGCGATGTGCAAGAAATCCTTGCTGAGTGTTCCTCAGCAAGATGGATGGTGGCGCGACCCAACTGCCAGGTGGGATCTTGGATAGCACGGCGCTAAATGGTGAGTAGGTAATCAACGGAGGCAGTTCAAATGCTGACCAATCTGTCTACGCTACCACCTTCCTGGTCAACCACACACCTGGTCGGTTTTGCGAACTTGTATTTTCTACCTCACAAATATAATTCTACAACACGCCATCGAATCTACCGTATAAGTCAAGGTTCTGCGAACATTGCTGCCGTACTCGTTGAGATATGAGGTCGTGTTACCTACCACACGCCATAGGAGCCAAGGGCCAACAAAAGACTGGGGTCCAAGCGATTAAGAAAGATGAAACATAAACGTACATAATGAGTGGGACTCCAAGGTACGCTTCGCGTGTGAGGTCTATACCGCTGCATTCATCATCTCTGTTGGCATCTCTGAATCATCCTCACCAATGTCTGCAACTCGAGGCGTGTTAATGTCCTGCTCGGCAGGCGGAGGCTGAGGCCCAGTGGAGCTCATCATGGCTGAAAACACCGCCAATTCATTGTTGAGGACGTTGGGGGGTTGCATATCCTCGCGATCTTTTTCGATGTAATGCGCGATGAAGAGGTCGTGGCTGGATTTACATGATCGATCGATCGAGACGCATTAGGGAAGCAGTAAAGAGCCAATCAGCGCAGTCTTTAGCGTCGGTGATCTTTCTGAACGTTTTGCTACTTTTTCTCGTTGTGAGCTAGCCGTCCCAGGCAGTTTGACATAATACCAACCGTCTGGCCCAGTTTCAAAAGCACTTCGGTCAGTCTCTGCTGAGTTTAGTGCACGAAAATGCTAATGGTTGGTAACGTGGAGCTCGTCCAGGCATTAGTTTGCTCATAAGATGCACCATTCGAGAAAACAGTATCGGCGCATCAAGGGGGGACACTGCAGTAATCGGAATGCACCAGGGTCTATGACTGACAATGCACAGTGATATTGTAGGTAGCAAACTTGTTGTTGTGTACCTCCAGCCTCCTCAAGGGACAGCGAGAACGCGTAAGAAATGAGGTGAATTCTGTGTGTAGCCACGGCAGGTATTCTTGGGATATAACCTCCAGCTCCTCCAAGGACGGCAAAACGAGTACATCAAAGAGCATCCTGCAAGGACATACTTCCCACAGCTGGATAGCAAGGAGCTTGAAGGAAGGTTTGACAACACTGCCAGGGACAATTGTCTGTAGCTCGTCGTCTCCGTATGGCCGCGTAAAGTCTGCATACTCTAGGTGGGTGCAAAGTTCGAACAAGCGCAAGATGTCCGTGCAGTGCAGCTGATACATCTCTATGCTTGTCAGCTGTGCCCAGGGTAGTGTGAGGTGGTTGTGGAAGTTATAAGTGTTGGGGAATGACAGGTATACAGACCTGAGTTTACTCGCGTTACTGGCAATGTTGATGCAGCGACAGTCAAGGTGGGGCCTAGTAGTGAGGATCTCTAGCCTCTCGAGCCGTTCCATGACATAGCTGCCGGTAAGCAAGCCTGGTAAAAGAAGTCCATTCCAGTGCAGCTTGACGCAGCGAGCAATCAGGCCTTGAAGCCAATCCAGCATACCGGGATCCTTATTGTATAAGCAATTCCGTATGGCAAGTACTAAAGGGACACTTTTCGCCCTTGCCATCCACGAATCACATTGGAAACGATAATTCATGCTGGTTGCCTTCTCCACGGGGATCTTCAAAGAAGACCATAGTTGCGGTGTGGCCACCGCGACCGACCGCCAGCGTTGACAGACACGTGTTAATACCAAGGGAATATCCCCCGCAAGAGGTACGGACGGATCCTCGGGCAGGCAGTGACGGAATATTTCTGCCAATATTTCGGGAGACAGCCGTCGAATAACGGAAGTGAAGCCACGGTGAAATATCTTTGACTCTTCAACAAGACGACGGCGCTCCTTGAGCTTTGCTCGTACGTCACGGAGCTTGAGACGTAGAGCGTCCACTCGCTCAGTTCATGTGTCAAGTTCGTTATCTGCGATTGGCGCTCTGCTACGATGGCATCGATAGGTTCGTGGTCTTTGGGGCGTGCAACGAAATTTTACTGTGGCGTAATAGGAATACGGTGTCTCGAGGTCGATTGGTTGCTAAAATATGAGGAAATGGTTCATTAGAACAGACTATTGGATACGTCAACAGGCCAAAAAGCGTACTTGCCAAGAGAGGGGAGCAGAGCTGCACGGCATAGTAACGATGAGCAAGTGACATAGTACTACGACGGGTGTTGTAGCAACCTTTACTCGCCAAATATTGCTCCAGCTGCGAGCGCATTTCGGTCAGAATGGCCATCATTTTCTCTCGTCCGACTATGCAATATACTTGTCTGCAAAAGGCTGATGATTGCTGATGTCCAAGTTGTCGATGAGCCGCGCCGCCCTCAATTTAGCCGCCTTGTTGCCACAACCTTTCGGCGTGGCTTTCGTTCATCGTACGTACGTCACGTTCCCTCTGCGATAATACTTGTTCACTCTTTCGTGCCTTTCTATTCAAGATTACAGCAGGTAGTCCATTCGCGCCCGCTGCGTACTTCCTCTTGGATTTAGACAGACCGTCGGACAAGCACTCACGCCACGCCGTCTCAAAAAATCCTGCCTCCTGATCAGAAAACGCTGAGCAAGTTAACTTCCCATACCTTGTACCTTGTCTCGTGGATCTAAGGTGGCCAATCGTCCAGTGCGCTGCGCGACTATTGTGGCCTTCACTAGTCGTCGTTGCATCACAACACACTACCTACATGACCGTCAGCGTAAGCTTTCCTGTTGGAACCAGCTGAGCCACAGTCAGGGATTTCGTTTCCAAGACTACCTTTTTTTTAATCGATAAGCCTGACTTTTCTGTACTCGAGTCCGCGTCATTAAGGTAGGGCTCAGTCGTAAACACGACACCTCCGAGTTTGGCACTTCCGGGGAGCGGCAGATCCGGAGCTGAAAATCGCCATGGCTAGCGTTCATTCCCCCCTTTCATCCGTCAATCAACATTCGCTTCCAATAATGGATGTTCTACCTGCAAACAAAACACATCACGTTCTGATGTCTTAGTTAGTCTTTCGCGATGTTTTCGCCATTGACATACGAAAGGAGACACCACTGCAATCGAAGTGGGAATATATGACAGTGGACAGTGTAATACGATATCCCAACCGTGTGCCTGAAATATCTTCCTCGAAGTCCATCGTGATCAGCTTGGAAATTTCACCAACTTAAAAAAACTCACTATGGATCTCGTATTAGTAAAGTCATGGAGTGTCTTGGAGCTCAATTTGAAGCCGATTTAATGTACACGAGGGCAACAGTGCTCGATACTCCGGAAAGTAATTCCTAGCAGAGCTATTGCCGCATAGATCCAGCCTCTTCAAGGGACAGCGAGAACGCGTAAGAAATGAGATGAATTGCGTGTGCGGCCATTGACTGTTAGCACGATAATCCCAAACTTCCAGCCCCTCCAAGGACGGCAAAACAAGTGCATCAAAGAGCAACCCGCCCGCACGTGAATCCAACTCCGTGAGAGAAAGGCGCCTAAGGCAATGGTTGATGGTACTGCCAGGGATAACTGACTGTAGGTCGTCTTCGTATGGCAGTTCAAACTGTGCACTCTGCAGGCGGGCGCAAATTTGAAATAATCGCAAGATGTCCGCGAAGCACAATCCATACATATCTAGCGTTGTCAACTGTGCCCAGGGCAGCGTGATGCGACTGATGGAATTAACCTGCTGGGGGAGGGCCATACGTACATAGCTAAGTTTACTTGCACTGCTCGCGATGTCGATGGAGGGGAAGTCAAGCCAGCGATTAAAAGGATCGACGTCGAAGTCGAAATCTAGCCTCTCCAGAAGTTCCATGATGCTGCTTCCAGTAAGCAAGCCTTCCAAAGGATGGCCCTTCCACAGAAAGCTGAGACAGCGAGCAACTAGTCCGTGCAGCCAATCTAGCAGACTGCCGTCCACATGGCATGTACTAACATTCCAGACGCTAAGCACCAAAGGGACGCTTTTGGCCCTTTCCAACCAGGTATCGCACTGGAAACGATAGCTAGCATTGGACGCCCTTGGTACGGAGATCGTCAAGGAAGACCATAGCTGCGGTGTGGCCATTGCGACCGACCGCCATCGTTGACAGACTCGCGTCAGCACCAAGGGAGGGTCCTTCACACTTGGTACGGGTGGGTCTTTGGGCAAACAGTGACCGAATATTGCAGACAGTATTTCGGGAGAGAGTCGTCGTACAGCGGAAGTGAGGCCTCGATGAAATTGTTGTGATTCTTGAACATGAGACCTGTGCTCTGTGAGTTTCGCTTGTACGACCTGAAGCTTTTGACAGAGTGTCTCCACGCGCTCGATTTCCTGTGTCAGATCCGTCATCTGGGACTGACGTTCTACCACGATAGCATCGATTGGCTCGCGGTCTTCGGGACGCGCAATGATGTTCACGGTCGCATAGCTGGAATACGGTGTCTCGAGGTTGATTGGTTGCTAAATATATGAGGGAGGTGTTCATTAGAACACAGTTATTGAATAACCGCAGAGAAAAAAAGTGCGCTCGCCAAAAGAGTGGAGTAGAGCTGTCGCCGTCGATGAGCAACGATCGATGCGGAACGTAAAACCAACTTTCACTCACCAAATATTGATCCACCTGGGAGAGCATTTCGATCAGAATGGCCGTCATTTTTCTCTCGGCCAACTATGCGATATGCTTGTCTACAGAGGGCCGATGGTCGTCCAAGTCAAGTGGTCGATGCAAAATTGGTCAGCATAACTCAGGCAAAGTATCTGCGCCACGCTCTCGTTCGTCACGTCCTCCTGCCTACTCACTCACTCTTTGCGCCTTTCTATTCAACATCCCAGCCGTTGGTTCTATTTACTTCCTCCTGGATTTAAGTAGGCAGGCCGTTAGAGAAGCGCTCTGGCAACGCGTCGCAAGAAACCGCACGCCTGCCTTCCCAGGTAATATGATCGGAAAACTCTATGCAAGTTTCCATACCTTGTCTCGTCAATCCGAAGTAGGCGATGGTATTATCTGTCCTGTGCCCTGCGGACTGCTTTAGATGAGTTAATACCACATCGCGATTTAGTACGTATCCTTAACTAGCCGTCGATTCATCAACTCCGGGACATTGAGCCCAAGATGGTCAACGATGGTCGATTTCGCATGTTCCGCGATGGCGGTCCCCGAGACCGACAGCTGGGATTGGACTCGCCGTTGTTGAGCTTACTGAGTGGGGAAGACATGATGTCGACTTGAAAGGCTTACCAACTTCCGTCTCTCTCCCCGATATCTTCAAGTAACTCGGTTGATCATAGGCTGGACCGTCCGTCCGGGCCCTTCGACGATGTCAAGCCGTCTGAATCCGTCCAAGTATGAAAGCATTTCGGTCTAGATGTACTGACTGTGCATAGTACAGTTTTAGTCTACGAAAATGTCGATGGGCGCTAGTTTTTATTTTACCAACTTCAGCACACCCAAGCTCGGAGGTGGGATACATGACTCGGGCTCCGTTCAAGAAAAACGTACTGCTACATCAAGGAAAAAACCACAGCAATCGAAATCCAGGTGTACGAACGACAACGTAATACAATATTCGGTCTATATCCCATAAGTACCTTCCTAGAATTCAATCGTGACCAGGCT
This sequence comes from Phlebopus sp. FC_14, assembly GCA_021018615.1. Lineage (NCBI taxonomy): Eukaryota > Fungi > Basidiomycota > Agaricomycetes > Boletales > Boletinellaceae > Phlebopus > Phlebopus sp. FC_14. The sequence continues at coordinate 2,528,790 of JAEVFL010000005.1, read as the reverse complement.
GTGAATTCCACCAACAGAAAAACTCACTATGAATCTCGTACTTGCAAAATGAAATCTTGCAAGGTGACGAAGCGCAACATGAAGCAGATTACAAAATTTTGAATGTACACGAGGGCAACAGTGCTCGATACTCTGACAGGTAATCGCTGACAGAATTCTTGCCACATACCTCCAGCCTCTTCAAGGGACAGCCAGAACGTGTAAGAAGCGAGGTAAGTTGTGGGTGTGGCCATATCTCGTGTCCGTCAGCGAACCCAACCTCCAGCTCCTCCAAGGATGGCAGAACGAGTGCATCAAAGAGCAACCCGCACAGACGGGATGCCCATACATTGATAACAAGGAACTTGAGGGAATGATTGATGACACTGCCAGGGATAACTGCTTGGAGGTCATCTTCGTACGGCAGTGTAAATTCTGCATGCTCCATGCGGATGCAGACTTCAAACAATCGCAAGATATCCGTGCACCACGGTCCATATATATCTATGCTTGTCAGCTGTGCCCAGGGTAACGTGACGAGATTGTGGAAGTTAGAAGGGTAGGGGACGTGTAGGGATACGGACTTAAGTTTACTCGCGTTGCTATAGATGTCGATGCCGATGGAGGGACTGTCACGATTTTTAAAATAGTGGGCCTCTAGCCTTTCGAGCAGTTGCATGACACAGCTGCTAGTAAGCAAGCCCTCCACCGAATATCCATACCACGAGAAATCGCGGCAGCGACTGGGCAAGCATCGCAACCAATCTAGCAGACAGGGAGTGAACTTGGGCGAGTCAATGTGATGAACATTTTCCACGGCGAGCACTAAAGGGACGCTTTTGGCCCTTGCCATCCAGGCATCATATTGAAGTCGATACTCATCCCTGACTGCGCGGCGCAACGGGATTGTCAAAGAAGACCATAGTTGCGGTGTGGCCGTTGCGATCGACCGCCAGCGTTGACAGACCTGCGTCAACACCAAGGGAATGGCCGTCCCACACGGTGTGCAAGGACGCTCGGGCATGCAGTGGCAAAATATATCTGCCAATATTTCGGGAGGCAGTCGTCGTACAGCAGATGTGAAGCCGCGGTGAAATTGCCGTGACTCTTCAACACGAGATTGACGTTCCCTGAGCTTTGCGCGTATGACCTGGAGGGTTTGACATAGATCGTCCACCCGCTCGATTTCTTGCGTCAAATCCATTATCTGAGACTGGCGCTCTGCCAAGATGGCATCGATGGGTTCGCGGTCTTCGGGACGCGCAATGAAGTTCAGGGTCACATAGCGGGAGTACGGTGTCTCCAGGTTATCGGGTTGCTAAAATATGTATGAGGAACGGTTGGTTAGAATTGACAATTGGGTACGTCAACGGGATGAAAAAATGAACTTGCCGCAAGAGAGCGCTGTCGGGCAAAAGGACAGGGATGAGCGACATTCGTACTCGTGCAGTCTCGACTTTCACTCACCAAATATTGATCCAGCTGCGAGTGTATTTCAATCAAAATGCCTGTCATTTTTCTCTCCATACATATCTGAGTCTCGTCTGCAGGAAAGCTGATGGTCGTCGATGTCCAAGCTGTCATATTGGTCAGCACAAGCGAGTTCGTATCTGCGTCTGTCACGACCTACCCGCTCGCTCTTTCGCGCCTCTCTATTCAACTCTCAACACCTCAGCAGTGCCAGGTTAAGTACCCAGACGGTTCTGTCCGCGTCGTGCGTTAGACGGAAGGTTGAACAGACAGGCCACACAGATGCACTAACTGTTCTGTAGCACAAGCACATGCAACTCGTCTCGAACAATCCTGCCGCCCGAATGATCAGTAAGCGACGTGCAAGTTTCGGTAGATTGTTTCGTCTATGAGGTAGCCGTGGTATTATCTCGTCCAGTGCACTGCGGGACAGCTGCCGGTGAGCCAATACCATATGATTTTTGTCGTCCTTTTCGTACGTGTCAGATAACCAGCTGTCGATTCGTACCGGTGAGTTTCACAACACGCTACACCGTAACCTTCTGTTCACACGAGCTGAGCAAGTGCGTCAGTCAATCAGAGTTTTTGTTTTCAGGATCCCCTGTCCTATGACGCAGAGGACATCAAGGCGGGCACATAACTTGTGCTCACGCCCTTCTTGCAGCTTTTGTGTTCGTACGATGATTGTTGAATTTTCCGTCCTCCGGTCATTCAGGCCGGGCTTGAACGTGACTACGACGCCCTTGCAACGGCTGATCTTCGCTACCAAGCGATCTATTCGCCCCCCATAGTGTAATCACTTGAAACCGCGCTTTCGTTCGAGTATGGCGTAGTCCTTCGCGTGGCTTTCGTGAAAGCCGCTTGCACCTCGTCTTTTAATGCGTCGACCATGACGCATGCAATCGCTTAACTTCGGGACGTTGTGCCCAAGAGCGAGAATGGTCAGCATGGTGTTCGTGGAGCCCCATGTACCACCATGGCGTTCCAGAAGTACCGGGCTTGTGGAATGGCATGATGGAGCAAGGAGACCCATCCACAACCGTCGCGAGTCTCGTCATTACCGCCAACGCTTATCCTGTCAAGTCACCCTCGAGACCGCGTAACACAAGTAGAACAGAACGTACATAGCTACGGCTGGCACACAACTTCAGGATTTTCGAGCATAAAAGACCTTCATCGTGTTATGAGAGCCTTCGATCATATCCCACTCTTCCGCGAGATCTTCCATCCGTTTATCAAACTCATCACCAGAAGCAAAAAATCCCATCCCCCCAGCTCTCATGGTAGCATCCTTCATTCCCGTCCACGCGCCGATCCCCTGGTCTCTCGCCTCAATCCCATCTCTTCCAACCCATTTACCAAGCTTCACGACCACACTTTCCATATGCACGTCAACAAACCCGATATGATCGCAACACGACATAAGCAACCCCTTGGCATCAAACAACGCTTGCATAAATGACATGTGTGCAGCGGTTACCGGACACAGCGTATAATCAAAACAGACTTCCAACAGTTGTGCGTATCTTTCTGGTCGAAGCACGCGATACATCTCCTTCATCGCTGTTATACCATTGTTCTTTCGTATACGCGGCCACCAGCAACCGTTGGTGAACGAGTGTGAATTTCGACGACCAGTAATAGGGGAGATCCATCGCAGACGCAAAGGAAAGATGGGGAAGTAGAGAAGTAACTGGGAAATAATCGCGGCTCGATGTCGACACTATAAATCTGGATCGAAGGTTCTAATTTGGCCTGGAGATGAGATACCCATGCGCCTTAAGAATCCCCCGTAAGTGCACAACACAGACAGTTGTTGATGCTACTGCAAAAGTCTATCGAGGATTCGTGAGCACTAGAATGGCGCGGTTAAGTACGTAGCATCATCGAGGATACCTCTGTCGTTCCTCTTCGTCGCAAGGAGGAAGTATTCAGAGCCAAGATACGAGACCATGATCAATAGAGCAACCGCTGAGACCGACGCTAAGTAGCAAAAGCGGTGGATAGGCTCTCCGCAAAGATGGCTCTCAACCAGCTTGTGCTTATAGGTGGGGCCAAATGTCGCATGGGACAAGGAGGTGCGAGCACCATGACGAGAAATATCTCTCCACAAACTAGGGCTCACTGACACCACCCACCACCTTCCCGCGTTTTCGTTCCACCCATGACCCTTTTCAAGGCTTTCTTCCGTAGGAAACTTTCAGTTTCCTGTATGACCCTTCCGTCCTATCCCATTCGTCCGCAAGCTCATCCAGCTTCCTGTCAAACTCATCAGCCGAGTTGACATACCCCATACCACCCGCGCGCATCACAGGCCCTTTCATTCCTCTTAGCGCACCAATAGACGCATCCCTAGCTTCCTCACCCATCGTCCCGGCCCACTTGCCAATCTTCACAACCACCTCTTCCGTCCGAACGTCCACAAAACCAACAGCGGTCATGAGTTCAGGGATATGATCGGAACACTGAAGATCAAAGTCCTTGGCCGCCAGAAAATCGTTGAGGAACGCGACATGCGCGATCGTTTTCGGACCCGAGTACCAGTTGGAGTCGATTTCGGTGAATTGGGCGTACCCGCCTTGTGCGAGGACGCGATAGATCTCCGAAATGTCCGTCTTCCACTCGTCCCGCGTGAGAGCGAGTACGAGAAGCCGTTGATTGACCAGCGCGAACTTGGACGTCCAATACGCCGGCAGCTTGGTTGCGGACGCAATAGAAAAATGGGTGTTAGGCGGACTGATGGAGTAAGGAGGGAAAAGCCTCGATTCGATGTCAATTCCATAGAACTGAACAGACTCTGGAAATAGGGAGCGGCAATCTGTAAGCCATGATGCTGAAACTGTTGAGTCAGAAGGATCGTCGGAAGACTGCGACAAACGTGACCGCTACCTGACCCCGTGCCAATATCAAGAATTTCGGCATTGGCGGAAAAGCTGATATCAGGGAAGATGATGCGTCCGCCTAGAAGTTTCTTGTAAAGCTGATGTTGGCGTGCGAGTCTGAACAGAGGTTTCAAGTCTAGTTCCAATGGACAAGAAAAGAAAAATACCTCCGTTGCTCGTCGTCATCAGACGGAAGGAGGTAGAGTGCTCCAGGGTATGAGTGGGTGGTTCTGTACTGAGATACCTCGGTGGCAGACATCGAAGCTTTGATAAGGATTGGAGTGAACGGTATATGAGTTGTGTGACTTTATAGCAACTCCAAATCGACGCACCAGCAGTATCGTCCCAGTTCTATGTATGATGTAATTAGTAGGCAGCGCTCAAAGTCGCGGGAGGGTCATGAAAAGTTAGGCGTGGAATAATGGGGAGACCTCACCTGCGAAGCCTGGCTCTGAATTTATCCCTCGACCGTATGATACTCAACCCCTCATGGGACGGACCGGCGTCACGCTTCTTCCGGCGAGCAAGTCCGCGAGCAGCAGTGTCGTGGCCCAGACCCTGATGTTTCGAACGGCACATTTGCCGTTAAATTTTGTGATATTCTTGTGCTGAATTGTCCGGGTTGTCGTGGGATCCTCGAAACCCAGGACACAAAAAAAGGGGGCGTGTGTTACCATACATATCGATTGTGACAAGGTATAAATTGCGTCCGCTCTAGGGGCTCGTATTCCATAGCTCTAGGAGTTTCAACGGAAAACAAGCGGAAGTAAAACCGTTTACATACTCGATGGGTGAAAGCAAACAAATCGACATCATGTGGGTGCCGGCGTCGAGACGGCAGCGTCTTTAAAGCGGGGCAATGCATAGACGGAGTCTCAGTGTTTCAGAGCGCCGGGTATCGTGGGAGGCCACCAGCGAAGTAAGAAGCAACTTGCTCAGATCCGAAGATATTCCGGAATTTGAAAAATAAAAAGTATGGACCGGGGGGGTTTGATGGACTGAAACGCTCGGATGAAGTAACCTCCCCGAATTTGGTGCGGTGTTATGCGCCTAGACGAGAGACTTTCAGCGACCGTGGACGAGTCGAAGTTGTAGCTTAACACTGGTCGTTCTGATAGTAACGATATGATGTGAGGAAAGTGCACGAGGGTGAAAGAAAACGTACCAAATTAGCTCAGAAAACAAGGGGTGCAAGTGGTACGAGTGTCCTCTCGGCTGTCTCACCGCGATGCCAGTGGACTGCTACGTTTCCAACTGCCCTTTCGCCCGCATTATCCAAACTGACGACACGAACATCACAGCAATATTGCGACACGGGCTTTTGAAGGCACTCGTCTTTCCCTCGAAACGATGTTGCGCCAAATTTCGACGCACTTTTGCTTGAATTCCGATAAAGGCCAGAGTAGAGGGAAGTACCACCCTACATGAACGTTTGAGACTGAGACTTTTAGGTTGGACTCGGTCGATGGGTTCGAGGTACTAGTACCTCACTACGTTTTTTTTGGCCTTCGAAGGTTCACGAACAAACAAGCTTGACATACGGTGTTGCTACTAAATAATACACCTGTACGCATCTTGGACCATAACATACACGCAAAAACATTCTTTACAGCGGGTCCTCTCATAAGTGATACTTGTTATAAGCCAGAAGCCCACTCCGAGTCCCTCACCACCCAAACTGCTCCATCGTCCAGCCATACACCATCCCGCGCTCATTTGGATAATTGCACAACCTCTCGTTCCTGTCTAGCGCGTCGATCGCAGCCACGGTAGCATCGTCAATATGGGGGAGCTTGAACAGTTCAACATTTCAGTAAATGAGCAACAAGAGTAGCGAATTCAAGACCCAAGAGTAGCGAATTCAAGACCCAAGAGTAGCGAATTCAAGACCCAAGAGTAGCGAATTCAAGACCCAAGAGTAGCGAATTCAAGACCCAAGAGTAGCGAATTCAAGATCGTCGAGTAAAACAAAGTACGCGTACCTCCAAGTTCTCCTTCTGTCTCCCCTCATCCTCGCTTTTGGGCGTAGCTAGACAGCCGCGAGCGACGTGCCACGCCAGGACGAGCTGAGTCGTAGTGACGCCTTGTTTGGAGGCGAGTGCGGTGAGTGTAGGGTCAGTCCGTACTTTGGCGTAGCCTGTATGGATGCGGTAGAATTGGTGCGTGGATTGTGTCTATGTCAACAATATGGAGAACGGAGACGCACCCGTAGGCGCGTATGCGCTGACGACTATGCCTTTGGATTTACAGTAGGAGAGGAGCTCGGGTTGCGCGAGGTAAGGATGTAGCTCGACTTGGTTCACGGCGGGAACGATCTTCGCGGTTTTCAGAAGCTTCTCGAGCCTAGCCATCCACACACCAACGAATACGCAAGCAAAAGAGGAGACATGTCAGATTCCGACAAACGTTTCTGAACAGGGTGGGCGACGCACGTCTTGATCGAAAAGTTGCTTACTCCGATGGCTTTTACTTTACCGCTCTCGAGCACTTTTTCCATGTCCGCCCACGTCTCGTTGAACGTGGGTTGTTCAAGTGCTTGGATGGCATATGGGTCGTCGGGTACGGCGGGACGTCCACGGCCCTCTGTCAATTTGAACAGAGCAAGAAGATGAGGAACGTATAGTTTGCCAGAAGGAGAAACGCACGTACGCCCAGGGTATTCGGTAGCTTGGGGGAAATGCATGAGGTACTACGCGAGTCGAGCGTCACTACTTAAGCCTATGACAGCATGTGCGTAGAAGACAACCCACGAGATCAAAGTAGTCAAGCCCGGACTCGCGCAGACTTTCGTCGATCGACTCGGCTACATAACCGGGATGATGCCACCTGTTAGTCCAAAGTTAGACGAGGGGGTAATCTCATCGTGCTTCTTTGATCACAACAATTACAAGGCGTTTATCAGAAAGAGGGGAACGCAGAACGACGGCAAGGGGAAAACGGGGGAAGGAGACGTACGGTAACTTGGTAGTCACGAAGATCTCCTCTCTAGGAATCCCCGACTCACGAATGGCGGCACCAACAGAATGTTCGGTGCCTATCGATGAAAGAAAAGGTGTATTGGTGCGACTTGTAATACTGCAGTGGAGACTATAACTCACCGTACATCCAGGCCGTATCGAGATGTCTGTATCCAGCCTACAGTGGCGTCAGTTTCGTGCGGACCCCATCACGAATGCACATCCTTGTGAGCATACCTTGAGGGCTGTCAGAGTCCAATCCTTGACTCTGTCCTTCTTCTCCTGGTTCGCTCCATCACCAGAAAAACATCCAAGGCCTAGCATGGGTATCGAGACACCTGTGTTGAGCTTGACGGAAGGGATCGAAGTGGCTGTTATCGCTGGCATGTCGAAGATGCGAGCGTCGACGAACGAGATGGTCGATGAAACGTATTAAGGCTGGGTCAGCAGTTATCAGGATGATCACGACCGGCGAAGATTCCGAAGACTGACCTGGTCACAACCGGAGCTCCGTACGCTCCACAATGACACCAACATCCCCGCCACAATATTAGTGCGAAAACCGTTGGATATCCACGCGATTTGTGAAAGACGTGGGTGTATTGGAGCAACCTAACAAGTAAAGTGGAAGGCAGTTGGAACTTACCATACTACTTAACTTACCTTGATTCAACTTGCAGGCACACTAGGGTGTGGTGTAATCGAAGTAGGTACAACTTGGCGTAGAGTTCTTTGTCATACTTACAGCCAGAGCGTGATCATGGAACGTTCAAAATGTGGATTTGAGGCGCGAGTAGGCGGTAGCGATGGCAGAAATCATGCTGGAGATAGGGAGCATATTCGACGTACGCATAGAGTTAAAGGCCTACATTTGCATTCGATATATGAGAAGGCCATGAATTGGAATTTCCGAGCCAACGTCTCCCTCTGCAAACTCACAATGCCAACCAAACCACACCGGCTTTCCAAACGTCCAACCACCCGTCCATCTACGCAATCAACGTCGAAGCGGTTGCTGCATCGTACTTGAAGTTGGGTTGGATGACTTGCTTCGACTTGTAATATCTCGCAAGTCGGTGGATCCGGCTCTCGATGAGGATAAGACGGAACTTGGAGTCCTTGTCTTTTCGGTTAACTTCGAGGTGTTTACGGACGGAGATGGCTTTTTTGATGAGGTGGTAGAGATCTTCTGGGATCGTGGGTGCGAGGCCTATAGTCGACGGTATTGTTTGGGGGTAGGAATTTCAATAGTGTAACCGTGAGCGACAATTCAGGAATACGCTGAAACGCAGCGCTCTCACCGTGACTCTTCAACACGCGCAAAATCTTGTTACCGGTGACAAACCGCACCTGCGGGATCCCATGCGAGTCCCGGAGGGTGACACCGATCTGAGAGGGTGTAAGACCCTTACGGGCGAGTTTGATGATGTGCTCGACGACTTCTTCGGGTTTCGTCTGGAGCCACGATGGGGGACTGCGACGGTAGGGGAGGGCAGAGGAGGCTTGGAGATGTTAAACCTTGGACATTTAACGAGCAAGGACAGATAATCCGACGTACAGATACCCTTTCCGGGAGCGTGCATACGACCCATGTTTGCTCTACGCTGCCGTTAGCCGGTCATTAGCAGAATAACCAAGTACCACTAACAGATTTTACGAGTGGTCGACGTGAAAGGTTGTCTTGAGGATGTCGAGTCTGCCGTTGGGCGCGCTGGACGGGTACTTGCAAGGGATACACCAGATGTCACGCGTCACGCTGTGGCTTACGCGTGACACTGTACAGTTCTAAACCTTATTTTCTCTCTCAGCCACCCGCGTCTGGCGATTGAAGTGCAGCCTTGCGCCAAGTCCAGCGACGACAAGCAAACGTCCTCAAGACCACCGCCATCTTCCTCGTTACCGCCGACGGTGACAAGGCTATCAACTTGAAAGGTGAGTTCTGCGTCGCATTGCATAGTCATCTTGGTACTGATGAAAATCGCAGTATGAAGTTCAACATCGCCAGTGTGTAGACATCGCTGTCCCACAGGACCAGGAGGACTAACTGTTATATAGACCCGGCCACCGGGCAACAAAAATTGATCGATATTGACGAGGAGAGAAGATAGTACGTTGTCCTGCTCCAAGTTCTTACATTTCTCCTCACCCAAACCTTACCCTGATCAGCCGTATCTTCTACGACAAGAAAATCTCCCAAGAAGTCGAGGCCGACTCCATAGGCGACGAATGGAAAGGCTACGTCTTCCGCATCACCGGTGGAAACGACAAGCAAGGATTCCCCATGAAACAAGGTGTCCTCCTCCCCCACCGTGTCCGTCTCCTCCTTTCCGACGGACACTCGTGCTACCGTCCTCGCCGGAACGGTGAGCGCAAGCGCAAATCCGTCCGTGGGTGTATCGTCGGCCCGGACATTGCAGTGCTCTCGTTGGTGATTGTGAAGCAGGGCGAGAACGAGATCACCGGGTTGACCGACAACGTGTTGCCCAAGCGGTTGGGTCCGAAGAGAGCGACGAAGATTAGGAAGTTCTTCAACTTGAGCGCGGACGATGATGTGAGGAAGTATGTCGTCCGACGGGAGGTCACGAGCCAGAAGAAGGAGGGTGCGAAGCCTTATACCAAGGCGTGAGTTCCTTACCTGCCTATATAACGGGCTATCCAAGAGCAGTGGGTGACTGACCGCGCACTAGACCTAAAATCCAGAGATTGGTTACACCTATCCGTCTGCAACGTCGTCGTCACCTCAACGCTCTCACCCGTCGCAGGATCGATCGCCAGAAGGAGCAGAAGGCGGAATACGAGTACGTATCACCCTCGTTGGAGTGCACCGTGGATCTTCTGACCCTGCGTTCTGCGTTCCTTCCACAGCGCTCTCCTCCAAAAACGCCTTGCAGAGAAGAAGGCCAAGGTAGCTGCTATCAAGGCTTCCCACAAGTATGTTATACACCTATTCATTACTTGATCGACTCCTCATCTCTTCCGCGCTGTAGGACTGCCTAACCATCCGCTTTACCTACGTCGCAGTCCATATATCATGTCCTTAGGTTCTTATGCTACGTTTCCATGCTCATGTCTCTGTCACCACTGTAAGTCTGCATAGGAACAATGTGGAGCGCGATATATTGGTACTCGAGAGGTTTTCTTTTTTTTCCGCTCCCCGATAAACGGATTCAGGGAAGTGAGTAGCACGGATGGATGCTCAGCTTCCAGAAACCCTTGAATGCGAACGTGAACAACGGAGGGATCTGGTCCATCATGCATGACGGACTCCCAACAGATCACCAAAAAGGCGGGTTGGAGCAGATTATTATATCTGAGCTAGCCAGACCATACACGAGGGCAAGAGGGCTTCATACTCGGACTGGTATTTCCTAACCTCTGACAATGGTCCCTCCAAGGACCCCCGAATATTCTAGGGGATGCCGCATCGAAGAGCAGCTCGCCTACACAGGGTGTCCACACAGCGATATCAAGGAGCTTGAGGGAATGGTTGATGACCCTGCCAGGGATAATAGTACTGGTACGTAGGTCGTTTTCATACTACAGTGCGCCGCGTATTTGTGTCACTGACAGACCACACGTTCTTCGTCCATCCCTTCGACGCGGGTCTTTACATCATGATGCACTCGAACGCACACGCTCGTACTAAGGTCCTCTGTACAACGAGGCCATTCGACACGTGTATGCGTTCGCCACGAGAGCTTTCCTTAGCAATAGTCGGTCAAGTCGTTGGTGTACGTGGGTCATTTATCTCTGAGAGTCCGACCTCTGATCCGCAGGTGAGAGCGCCACCGGCAAGTCGATGCTTGCTGCCCATCATGATCTAGTGAGCTTTCGTTCAAGTGCTTGCCGATCGGTTGACTGCAACGAACGTCAGTAGCACGAAAGGATTTATTTCTCGCGTTCCCATCGATCCGAATCCCGCATCTCTGTCGTGAGCGAAGGGCGAAGAACGGCACAGTCTGCGGAAATGTGTGGATAGTCGTGTTCGATTCTTACAGTTTGTAATGGCTGCCCGCAACGATCTGGTACAAGAGGTGAAGAGACGGGAGACACCGTCTTGCATCGTGGGGACCCAAGCTCGACGTCTTAGGAGCAACACGCGCCGATGCGGACCTCCGAAGTCGTGATTATGCTAGTCAGTTCTGCTACTTCCACGGGGTCGAATACATACCGGTAAGCCATGTAACCGGCGAGGGACTCGAGTCCCTGATGCAACATATCGGTCTTTTTTTTTTCTTTCTTTTTTTCTGATGGTCATAGTGTTATTCTCGTTGGACAGTCGATGAAGCCTAAAAGCCTACCCGTTAGAAGGTCATTGACAGAAATTTTGCGGTCGGTTGCAAGTGCGCTATTATGTCAGTTCTAGATATCGTAGCCTTGTGCTGTAGGCTCCCTCAACCTCGGCCTCGGAAGGTAGGGCTTTTTTTTTCTGCTTGCTCTCGCCAAAAAGAAGGCTCAGACGTTGTAGGACATGCCGGTTCCTCCGCATATCAAAGACGACGACGAACTGCTCAATCTATCTTGCACACGTCCAGACTGGTCGCAGATTCTTTCAGATCGCTTGGGTGCACGTCCGGAGGGATCAAATCAGCGTCAGTTTCACTCCGCCTTGCTTCGTTGCCAAGCCTGCAACTACGTCGGAAAGCGCCAGCATGGAATTCGTTGCGCAGAAATACGAGCATTTCCCATCCCTCGCACGTACTGTGATCATCTCAGCAAGTTGGTTGCTGACCACATCGAGGGTTCAGATGCTTGACGAATGTTGGAACGACCTTGGTTTTCTTTTTTTTGCAGTTCCGCGTCGCTTGCACGCTACGGCTGTATGTGAAGCAGCTTCGCTCTTTGACTTTGGACCGCGTCGGCAGCCTGGCGAACGGCGAACTTGGTGGGCCCTGTCTTCAATTTCAAGGAGGAGTATATGGCCCGTTTTTCGAAGCGGCGAACACTTGTGGTCACTTTTGTGAACGCCTTGCCTTCTTAGATTTGGCAGAGACGACTCAGTCGACACAAGCTAGAGACAAATCAGGCTGTCCCTCCGATACCACCGTCCGCCGGCGGCGAGTGGGAACTGGTATTTACACACGGCGATCTCAACGCGACGAACATCGTGCTGGACGATGATGGAGCGCTTTGGCTGATCGACAGGGGTACCACCAAATTCTACCCTCCTTGCATTGAATGGCTGTCGATGCGGTCAGCGGATGGTGATGGTGATCCTCTTGCTCGAATGCCGAAATCATGGGCGCGTTACAGGTCGTTCATCGCTAGAAAAAAGTCATACTTCTGGGAGCACTTCATGTCTGCTATATTCATCTCTCTGGTCATTCAACTTTATCAGGTAATGGTAGTATAGAACTGTCCCGCCACAGGGGGGGGGGTTATGGAACGAGTGTTTGAACCAATACATTTTGTGCGCTTCCTCGACCTGCCCCTGCATTTCCGCGAGAAAGTTGGAGCCTCGTATCCCAACCGCTAACTAACGGTTCAGCGCTCCCCCAAGAGAGCAAATTGCCAATACATACACCCGCTTCCTTGCTAGGCTGAAGGCATAAATGGCGCATTTGCCTCTGTCGTATTGAAGTCGACTATGTGCCCAACAGTGACGCCTTCCACGAGCTTAACACTAACGGTCACGACGCAGCGCGCTGTGGCGGGAAATATAACATACGCGTTCGGGCGGACTTGAATGTCGAGGGAGCCGAGGTAGTTCGGGTATCCGGCAGGCGTATGTAACCCCTCGCGTGGCGCATGGGCCAGGACACATTTCAGAGATATCACCGCCGTACGTTTCCGTCTTGCACCTGTGTCCAGGCAGCAAACGCGAAGCTGGTGATTGCGGTCCTGGACCCATGTTGTTGCGCGGTAGGTGCGAGGGCGGAGAACCAGAGTACGTTCACGCAATCTTGAGTCATGAGAATCAGCAGCAATACGTGCCCTCAGAGCACAATAACCCACTTAGACAAGTGAATTTCTGTTGAGGGATCTTCAAGAGCCGACTCGAAGAGCTCTAGCTTATCTGTCTCGTCAAGGATGGATTCCAAAAATATTTTTACATATCTTGTTGCTCGGGAGATATGCATGTGGAGCCCAAAAGCCAAGGGTTGGTCAATGTCAGTCATACTTGCAATGATGATGCCAAAAGACATTCAAGGAAAATGAGAACACCCAACACGTTTTCCTTGTCCTCCAAAATGTCATGAACAGCACCCTTCGTCCGGAGACACCACTCGTCGTGCGGCGGAGGGTACATATGTCTGGTGCGAGAGATGGAGAGATGAGGATGAAAGAGAGGCCTTTCATCCTCATCTTTCCAAGTCGAGCGATGTTTTGAAGTGTGACAATTGAACATCGCGCGACAAGGCCCTTATATCCTGATGAACCGCATGGAATATGCGTGTTTGATGGACACTGCGGCGCCCTTCTTGAGGCTGTGGTATGACCTCAAGTACGTAAGTAGGCAATGCCACTGTGGTTGCCTAGTATGTCACGTTTGTGCACACAGACACTCGCCATCAAGTACCGGCTCGTCGGCGGCCTCCATGGATTATCGATAAGGAATTGGATGAGAGAAGCGGGTCGGAGATTGAGCCAGACGATCCAGAGTCCCACACCTACGTCGATTTCGACTTGAACAGTCCCGCGGGGAGTGGATGGTATGCCATGCAAGGTCGATATCCAGCATCGGCAAGATGAACAATCCTAGACAATTCACCTGTCTCGTCGTTATCGCAAACCAAGATCTCGCTGTTTCGTTGGGCGACGGTCAAACTAATGGATTTTTGCATTTTCGTCCACTGAATTGGACTGATGCTTGTTTCTCTAGCGGGGCCGACGGTGTCCGCTGTTGGAGGGTTCAGGAACGCGTCATACGATGAGGATGATCAAACGACTCGGAGAAGCGAACTCAACAAGCTACGAATGAATGGAGAGCCAACGAACGCACCGTCAACGATCTCGCACAAATAGCACCCATTTACACAGCATCACCTATAGGTCGAGGTCCGACAGGTTGGAATCGACCTAGATAGCACTGGGTAAAATTCCAATGCCCATCTAGTCGCGAACAAAAAAAAGCAGAAAACGCCCTGTACCAGGCGAGAACGAGGGACCCATCAGAACAGTAGGCCATCTTCTCTCTAGAACCCATAAACCTGACGTGAGCTGGGTTACGAATGACCCGCCACCGCTGCCATGGTCCATCTGCATCAGTTGATATACTTACCCACAGAGGGGGGTTCGGTGACATTACACGTGAAACGTCCAACAAGGGTCCTTCCCCAATCAACAGCCTTCTCCCGTCGCTCCCTTGGTCAGCTGGCTCGGTCTGGTTGAATCCAGCCCCCGACGGTCTCGATGGCGCGTTAGGTCACTGATCGTGTGCCCGCTGTGGGCGACTCAACGGGCTAACTGAATTGAGTTGGATGTGTGACGTGCGATCGATCGGCGGGTTGCGCTGCATCCCCTTGTTGTCGTTTGTCACCGCTGATCTGTAGGTTCCAAACGGCATCCTGATACAGGTCCATCCTCGTCATTGTTGTTGTTATCATCTGCACGATGATAATTTGATCAGGGGGGACTAGGAACAGAACCGATGGACCGGCCGGTCCTGAACGTCACATCCTGCATCCCATACGTCGCCGCAGTGCCCAGCAGAGACAAAAAGCCATCAGAACAAGAAGCGAACACCGTCCCGTACCCACGCCGTTCGTTCCGTACATGGTCCACGACGCAGGCGCGTCGTATCGTACTACAGCGGCATGGTGATGACACCATGCGCACCAACGGCTATTATATAGCGGTTTCTCCAACTGGGATCATGCGGAAGGATGTGGTTATCGGACGAGGGCCACTAAGGCCTAGGGGATAAATCAATAACCAGCTAGGGGACCCAAACACGTAGGTGACACCTAATGCGCCTCAGCAGTTGGGGAATATACAAGGGGTAAAGTGAAACCGGCCGGGGTACACACCCACTTGCCACATATTGCGCCACAGTTATCGGTCTACTGCGTCTTTTTGTGAAAACCGACGACATTTGAAGACTTGGAGTAGGCGCGATATGAGACCGCTGAATCATGAAAGGCGGTGATAGTGTCACACACGACACCCGAATTTTGTTATGGAAAGCAAGGAGTTGCGCTGGGCTGGAGAAGAAGTAGTGCTACCGAGCAACGGGTAATCATCGTGAGTTGGATCCCGCGAGGCCACTGGGAGACCATGTCAAAAGCGGGTCAAAGAACTCAATGCCGCGGTTGTAACGACCTTGGGTGCGAGTGCTGGTGGTAAGGGCATAAGCGTAAAACGCCTTGCAGCGTGTTGCACCGCTGAGGGTTCAACTGGATACCAACGAGGGGCTGGATGCGTCATCCCAGGCTGCGCATGTTTGTGGTGGAGGGCAAGAGCAAGTGTCCGCTTATTTAGTCATCGCACCGAGGGTTGGGTGAACGGATGGACCGTTAGGAACCCGAACGCCATATATGATGCCAAGTACTCGAGGGAGTTGGGTATGCAAGCACAAGCTGAAACCAGCCGCATCATCGTTGCCGTAGATTTGGACTTGGTCTGGTGACCAACCCGTCTATGAGTCGATTGGACTCCAGTCGTCGATTTACCGCGCCGCTTTAGTGCAAAGACCAACGCTCTAGTGTGAAGACCAAGGAGAGGACTCGAAAAAGGCGCGATACTAGACCGTCAAAAGTCGTCGAATCATCGGCTATCACCATCCCGTTCTGTCATCATGTTATGGACGACAGAAAATGTCGTCAGTGGTGTCATTTGTGTATAGTATACTGTCCTGGAGCGTGACAGTTCCGAACTCTGTTATGGAGAGTTGGGGGATTTTACGCCAATGGAGGCGGGGGCTAGGGTACCTAGTCATACTGGATTCTCTCGATCAGGGCGCGAGTAGCGAATCGTCGGATTTTGCCAGGGATCGGAGGTGCGGGGCGGTCAACTGTCAACTGACTCTGGTCAGGGTTAGGTACGTACGTGGGTCCACCGTTAGCTGAGGGTACCCAGAGCTGGATTCCAACTGGGATGATGCGGATGTTTCAATTCCGAATTCCTTTTTTCGTAGAGAGGGGGGCCAGGGAAGGGAAGATCGGCGGACGAGCGGATCGGGGGTCAAAGCTATGGGCTGAGCGCTGAGCACCAAAGCAACTGAACGCGACATACGCACCTTGCCACGCGCGTCCCGTCGGGTGCGGTAAGGTGAAACCAGGATATCGACTCATACATCATCGTCGCAGATTGCGCCCCAGTTGTCGGTCATACTAGCAATCATATTTCTATAACGTCAGCATATGGAGACTACAGTTGTCGTTTTCTTGTGAAAACTCAAGGACTTCTAAGAACTGAGAGAAGGCGCGATAGATGACGAAGTCATCTGATCATGTCATGGAAGACGGACATGTTGTAGTGTGGTAATACCGCCCTAGACGCGACACCCGAATTCTGTTATGGAGAGCAAGGAGTTGCGCTGAGCTGGGATGGACGTGACGGAAGTAGCGCTAGCGAATACCGGGAGCCTGTTGCATTCTGCAAGGCCGCTGGAACTCGATCGGGAAACCTGTCAAGAAACGAATCAAAGAAGCTGGAGCTTTCAATGCTGCGGTCAACAACCCTGTCCAGGGTAGGTTTGGTACACTCAACGGCGCACCTACGCACGTGCCTACCCTGGACAGGGTTGTTGACGTGCGCCGTTGAGTGTACCAAAACTGGCTACAAAGTAAAGACCGGCGAAGGGGCCGGGTGAATGTCATCGTTGCGTCGTCCGAGGCTGCGCATGGTTGTCGTGAAGAGCACGAACACAAGTGGCCGCTGATTTGGTCATCGCCATAAGGGCTGAGCACTGAGCACTGAGGGACGGTGGGTGACCCGCTAGGGACCCGAACGCCATATGTGATGCCGAGTGCGGGCGCGACTTGGGCGTACAGGGGCGGGCTGACACCAGCCGGGATACATCGCTCGTCCCAGTTGCATCGATTCATGGCGCCGGTCCTGTGTAAATATCAGGCAAAAGGCGTGATCGGTCATCGAATATTGGATCATTGATCGTCATCATGGTATGGAAGACGGAAATGTGACGCATCCTGGACGGTTGTCGGTAAGTGCTGGGTGCTGAGTGACGACACCCAAAGCGAGGTCTGGTGTCATCGCGCGATATTGAAGGAGCCTGACGCGAGAGAGAAGTAATAAGCAGCGCTAGCGAGTAAACCGGGGTAACCTGTCAAAAAAGACGAACCAAGGAAGACGGCGTCTTCAATGCTGCGGTCAACGACCCTGGCCAGGGTAGGTGCGCCGTTGGCTCTTCAGGATGCCAGAACTGGATAGAAAGAAAGGACGCCGCGAGTGAATTCATCGATGCAATGTGCGTCGTTCGATGGTCATCGTAAAAGCAAAGTCTCCGCTTAGTCATCGCACACCCTCACGCACGTCCAGCCTAACCCAGCACGCTCTGACAGTCCAACCGCATTCTTCCATTCTGTCAGTCCCTCTCATCTTCTCTTCTCGGTAGGCGTAGTATGGTGAAGCCCAAGGGAAAGGAACGGGCGGGGCAGGGTATTGTATGTAGGACAGGGCAGGGCTTCTAGCGACCTTTTGCAAAGTCGACAATGCTCCATTCTTGCTTGATTCGCTAGTGGTGGGTAACGTAAAGCTTGGAAAGGTTTTCAGGTGCGGTGAGTGGATCGGTTACAAGACACCCGTCGGAACGGATCTTTGGGCAAGAACAAGAGCAAGAGCGTGCAGCTTGCGCTTTCGCGACGAGCAAGTCAGTAACTCGAATAATCCGATTCGATACCCGTCCGTTCTATATTCATGCATGTCGCGTCGTGTCAGCTGCGTACATTCCGAATCATTGCAATGTACGCATTGTCATGAACAATAATTTAAGGTCCCTCCATACCGTGATGATGTAGGTAGGTCTCGAACGAACGAATGACGGTTAAGGAGTATCAAAGCGACTAGCTAACCCCTCTTCGTGTTCACAGTCTCGGTCTCAGTTGTCCTGCATCATCCTGGTGACTTAGCAGGGCACATATACGACACGATCTTCACACACCTCCCTCGCGGCTCCATTCCATTGTCCGTGGGTCACTACTCATCGGCCGTCACGATACTGGAATGACCCGCTGACCTGCGCACCTGACCCGAGCTCGAGACCCCTTTCAATCGCCATCGCAACGACTCGCGATGGCATCCAAATCCGACTTCTGGTCGCTGGAGTCGATCGCATCTCGTCGCGCAGCTCAAGGAAACGTCCTCGTCCTCGTCATCGCCTCCGGACTCAGCCTTCCAGGAAGATGACAATCCTGCAACAAGTCAATCCACGATCCTTGGTCCTTGACGTGCATATATACATACGATCTCGCATTGTCCTCTGCAAAAGGTCTCCGGTGCGCGGTATTATCATTCGATCGAACCGCATGACGACCATGGATACGAGTCAGGCCTACGAATCGACGATCCTTGGATACACAATACATACGATCTCGTATTGTCCCCTGCAAAAGGCCTCTGGTCTGCGGTCTGCGGTCGCATCTATTACTCCCATGTATACGCACGCGCCTAGTCATCAATGCACTCATTGTTCCACGTCCTTGGCCGGCACCCATACTCATATTGAAACTGACTCGCCCCCATTGTCTTGCAACAGATCTGTGACTCGAGCATTTTTTGCTTCCGTCCCAACACCCAACCAAATTCAAAATGTGACCTGCCAGTGGCTGATCTTGATCTGATCTCGTATGGACCGGCGGCATCTATCGGACGATCGGACGGACGAGTGACTCGACAAGGTCGTGCGTATGTCATAGCATGGCGTACACTACTTAGCGTACACCCCCCTTTCTTTATCGCTGGAGATATGCGGAGGCGATTGGGTGGCTCGGCATTGGCTACATGCAGCCAACTCGTTTTTACGGCTGTACCTACATACACAACTCATCGAACGACCCTCCTCCCTCCCCTGTAGTCTATTAATTCCCCTCCGAACGACCTCCGCGAGCGACCGCGATGGGAGGGGAAAAGAAGAAACGGTCAGAGTCAAGCTCGTGATAAACCTCTTCTTGCCTTTATATTCGTATTCTCAATGTAATATTATTATAGTCAATTCAACTTTTTTTTCAATAGAACACCTTCTTACCCCGAACCATCGGATTCTAATACGGCGGCTGGACGCGCTGAATATCGAATATCGGGAATATTGAATTATCATATATACGCGCGCGCATACACATATCATGAAAAATCAGAAGAAGCAAAAAAAAAAAAAAGGGACAGTCATCGACGCTCTGTCTCCGCCAGGCCCAGGCCCATTCACGAGCGCGAACGTGGACACGCCTGATATGCCTACCACGTCCAGTCGTCGCACACGCACCATGCTATCGAGTCACATACCACCGCCACGACGAAAGCAGGTAAAGTCTCACCCAAAGTAGGAGTTGGAGTTGGAATTGGTGTTGTTCGAGTTTCGATGTTCATACATTTTATTCGGGTCCACAGTGTCCTGGATATGCTCGGCGGCGATAGAGCGGGGCTGTGTCGTTTAGACGACGACGAAAAAGAAGAAGAAAGGGGGGAGGGGTGGCTCGTTTCGTTTTCATTCCCTTGGTCGTCTTTTTTTGTTTTTGTGTTTTTGCCTCCCCCTCTCAAAACGAGAACAAGGGGAAGACACAAATGGGGGAGCGAGGGAGGGAGGGAGGGTCATGCGCACCATGCACCGGTCCGCATCACCATCATCAATGCATCATCACTGATTAAAAAAAGAACTCACTTGCAATTGGAATGAGAGCCGTGCTTCTCGTGAGAGCAGCCGAGAGCACATCCTAAGGTCCACCCCGCGGCGAGGCCACGTCCTGAGTCACTCACTCACCCGCTGCATATGAACGACGCCGCCGCTCATTGTTCGCCGTATTCGGGATATGGCATTGCACATGCACATATGAGGGCGAGGTCGTTACGAGTTGGGGTTCCGAGTCCTCGCTGGTCGCATCGGGGGGGGGGATTAGATTAAAGGGGAAAAAAAGAGGGGGGGACGGTGTGTGATAATAGAAAAGATTGCAGCATACACTCACGGGGACAACGAATGTGGAAGTTGGCAAGCCATCCGAAGCGCGGGCTGTGTTTTTGTGATTTGATACGGTGGTGATTGAATTGGTTGCCGAACTCCCGTATTGCAATATTTCAATTGGAACGTCATCCAGCCGCCTTGTCGTTGGAGAGATAGATTCGAGTGCAAGGGCGATCGATTTCCTGCCAAGTCAAGTACGGGGGGGATTGGTTAACTGAGGATCGCGCAGTGCAAACAAAAAAAAAAAAAAAGGGGGGGGGGAACTTTTTCCACACGCTCCTCTGACTCGAAAAACAGATCTTTGAACGCCAACGAAACACGCTATTACGGTGAAAACTTATCACATGCATGATAACCCGAACCCACCCGCTCGGTTCAGACCTGCCCCATACCCATCACATGCATATACCATAATCCTTTTTTTTTTCCCCTTTTATTTTCATTCAGAAGAGGTATCCGACTGTATTCGATCGGTGTATAGCCTTGACAGTCGACGGAGTTGCTTGCGCTTTCGTCCGGACAGACCCTTGGAGGTCATGGCACATCTGGTCACCGATCGAATCGCGTGTGGCTCCGACTCCGGGAGGAAAGGGGAAAGGGGGAGGGAAGCGGAAGAAGATATGATGATTGATCTTGACCATACGTACAAAACCTCGCGTACAACACGCACACACCACGACCACGCACCACGCACCATCTCGCAGCTTCTTCTTCGACTCTTTCATTGTCCAACGTACACATTGGAGCGACTGGCAACGACATTCGCGTCCGTATTGGTATATCGGTATGAGACCCATACACTGACTGGTATTGACAAGACGAGACGAGCAACCGCGAGTCTACATACATACCTCATCTCCACGCGCGTGCGCGCACGAGGAGACGAAATATCGCAGGATCGGGACCTTGCAAGAAAAGCCTCATGTTCTCGCCGCCCCCTTCCTCTCTCCATCTATTTCGCGCCTTAATGTCAGCGTTAGCTCCGCAAGGTCGTCAACACGCCGCGTCCGCATGGTCACGTAGTCCGATGACCAGCCCCGCCTATGAGGCAAGCGCGGTCCAGGTTTCATGCACACACACCCATACATACATATTCAAACCCTCGGCTAAGGTGAACGTGAACGCGGGAGCGGGAGCAGAAGCGGGTCGCCGGTTGCGTAAAAATACGCGTATTTTACTGCCTCGTGCGTGCGTGCGTGCGTGCGTGCAAGGTGTTGGCGTTGGCGTTGGAACGGCAATGGGAATGGGAATGGGAATCTGTACTATGCATTTGCGTTGAGAGCACCATGGTCCAAGTTGCCTTGCCTCGTGCCCCGCTTTGCGCGTGGCCTCGAGTTCGGCCTCGTGTCCTCTCACAGTGCGTAAGCCAGCTCCTCCCACCCAAACTGAGATAGATAGATAGATAGATAGATAGGTGGATGGAAACTGAGCTGATAAATTCGATCTTTCGGTGACCGTGAATATCTGATCGTATGTCCGAATACATACATACATATATCATCCAAGGTAACAATGTCCAGTCAGTACTTGGCCTTGAACGTGCCCCAAAAGGGACTCTCGCTCTTCAAGTTACTGTATGCTGCGCCCCGGTATGATCGTGAAAAATGAAGACGCCGATGGTGTGCAGTTAAGATCGAGAGTAGAGGATAGATGGATCAGGGTGGGGTGGGTACCAGCCCTGTTTAATGATGAAAAGGAAGCGCAGTCGATGCAGTGGATAGTCGATACTTACCAGGCGTACTCCTGTAATCCTCACACCATCCTCAACTACGCCTTCCTCGCGTTCGACCTTCTCCGAGCCCGTTCTGTCCTTCCTCCCTTTCCCACCGTTCATTCCTGCGCGCATTTTCGTGATCGTATATCCACGATGGATGGAACGTGCGAGAGATATGAAGAGAGGGACCGGGCAAGTCGGTAGAATGGATTCGATTCGGTGCTAGGGTCTGGTGGGTATTCTGTTTCGTTTCGCTTCGCTTCCTGTGTTCGTTCATTGGAGAGAGTGCTGCGTTCGTTTGTTCCTGCGTTGAGAGATGCGTGCGGTGGAGGGAGTACGAGACGTTCTTGAGGGTGAAGGGTGAATGGGTAAGAGAATTAGAGGCAGTGTGCGCTTCTCTCGAGTGGTTCTTGTGATCCAGTGACGATGTGATTGTGAATCGTTTGCGGCCTCTCTGGCTCTCAAGCTCAAGCGCGACTCCGACACGCCTCCAGACTCCAAGCGCAAGCGTCCCAAGTTCCTTTGACGTCCCAATGTCTCCAAAGTCCAAGTTCCGAGGCAGTGGTGCGATCCTGCACACTTGCTTCCGAGTACGCCACGGCAGCCTATCATCATAAACGTTCGCCAGGACGGATCCAACTCTTGACGGAAATGCGAAAGCGTTCCCAAGGGACTGCCAACCTTGCATTTGGACCGTGGACGACGGCGACCTTCTGCCAGCCCAGCTTTGGAGTCAGCTCGCTCGCTCGTGCCAGTATGGTAGACCTTCTCAGTCCGTTGTGCCTGTCATGCCACCGTATTAGTTACCCCGGATCATGGATTTCACTCCATATCCGAACCTGACGATGATGATACCTGGTTTTCCGCGGACAACCGCAACTGCACCTGCGCAAAACCTCGAGCTTGGGAGTGCATACCGTACTCGCCGTCCAGTACGTACGCACATACGGCGGTTATCGCACACTGTACTCGAGTTCGGCGTCCTATCTCGGTCCCCATCCCATGCCACGATATCCAAACCATAAATAAATACCCGGGCCCATCCCTATCAGGCAAAAATCCACTCGAAGTCGTACATACAGTTCGCAACGAAACGCCGGCCGTATAGCTGTGCAACCTCCACGTCTATCATATCACAAAGTTTCGCACTAGTCCCTATATACTCGACCATTGTATACACACACACACACGCACGTGCGACGTCGCGTCAACCAACCACCGTCACCCGGATGTCGCCAACCGGCCGGGCGGGCGGGAGGAGGAGGAAACGTTCAGTGTGGGGTAGACCAACGCTCATTTGCTTCCGCCGTCCAAACTTGGTTTCCCCTCGACACCTTGAGTTGCGAGATCAATCGATCGATCGGTAAGTCTTACTTGGTATATTACAAGTACATACCCAGACTCAAGCTCGGGAGATTGGAAAATGAGCAGCCGATGGGAGTGGTAGTCGCTGGCTAAGCTCCGAGTCATAGCCCACGTACGTATGGATCCTCAAAGCGCGCATACTCAAGTCCGTGTGATCCGTTGTATCCAAGTTACGCTACAGTACTTGCACTGCGTTGCACGAAGCCTCGGAATGACCGGGTGCACTATCTGGGCAAAGTGCCTGCACTCGACTCCCATAGGCTCCAGTACAACACAAACCAGTGCGGGACGCTAAATCACGCTATTTCAAAAACACCCGCCAAACCTAAATCTGAATCGTGATGTAGTAGTAGTACTAGTAGAAGCCCGATCAAAAAAAGAATGACGCACCATTTGAGTAGATAGTTGTAGATAGACTTTGCGCGTGTGTGGCCCCTTGACAGGAATTTGCAACGATAGTATGATGTTGTGATGTATGCATTAGCGCTTATCGTGGGCGTAAAGAGCGCACGGAGGACAAAAGTGTTCATTAGGACTGTTGAGCGTTGTTAGTCAAATCAGCACGTTGCACACCATGCCCCGAAAACACGTGTAGGAGGGTGGGGGTCCTGGTCCGAGGATATACGCCATTGACGACGACGACGACGACGACAAGAACGCAGAGGTTTTGAAGGAGAAAGTTGAAAGAGATGGTCGGTCTCGATGTGATCCTCCTCCCGTGTGGGGGATCATCGATCATCCTTCATGGCACGAGTTCACCTCGGCCCAATTCAACTTGGTAGGGAACGAAGAAGACGGAGGTAACAGGACGTCGACGGGCGGACCCGTTGAGCGAGTGAGTGACCATTTGAAATTCGAATGCATCATGCAGCACCATTGAATGTCGAACAAGCTCTTTGAAAAAAAAAGACATTTGGAGAACAACTTCGTCGTCCCATCCGCCGCCGCTGCGGCGTTGTTGTGCTAGACAATTGGCGATTCTCAAGACTTGCCGGCTGCAAAGGAGCAAAGGAGCAAAGGGAGGGAATGGAATTCCCAAGCGTGCGGTTACGAGAGCGGCTTGTTAGGACCGAACGTACCGGATCATCATGCTTGCATCATGTATTCATGTCCGTGGTCCAGAGATCGGTCGGTCGGTCGGATACAGAGCGTTCACCGCAACACGAATATACTACGCTCCGGTCATCCAAAAGTAAGCGCGAGCTCGTACCCCAAGGATGATATCACATCCACCCACCCATCCACCTGCAGCCAACCAACCAAATGGAGCGCCCAGTACGTCTTCGCTTACAACACGGCTGCGCAATGACGAATGACCGTCACTCGAGGATGTTAATGAATACGGGGAAAGACGCCTAGTCACTGCGTAGACAAACGTCGATCGGTAGGCATCGTTAGGAGAGTGGTGGCTTGTCGGTACTGCAGAACCCCGGAGGACCCTGATGACGTCGACACGCGTGATCGATCGATGCGGTGTGATCGCGATGCGATGTGGCTGCGACGAGAACCTCGTTGACTGTGGAGTAGGTATATGGCTCCTGTATGTACGTCTCTCTCTGTGCACACACACTGCGCTGTATGATCAACTGGCGAATAAGGAGATGTAGGAAATGGCAAGTCGGAAGGGGCAAGTTACCTGGATAAGCCAGTTCGATATCGGAAGATATACCTCTTTTTGATCAAGATGGACATGTGTTTGGTGTGGGGACCAGAGAGTCCGTTACGAGCACTTGACTCCCTCTCTCATAAATGTCAGTCATGTGACGCGCGAAAAGAAGGGGGCAAGACTTTGTCTATCCACCTACCCTATTCATTCTTGTTCAACAGCGTCGTTAACGTTACCGCAGAATAACCCATACGCACGGC
Source organism: Phlebopus sp. FC_14 (assembly GCA_021018615.1). NCBI lineage: Eukaryota > Fungi > Basidiomycota > Agaricomycetes > Boletales > Boletinellaceae > Phlebopus > Phlebopus sp. FC_14. Next base: position 2,503,485 of record JAEVFL010000005.1, on the reverse strand, counting down.
GCGCGCGCGCGCGCAAGGTAAATCGTCCAACGGGAAGGGCGGGTAAAGAGAAAGAAACCGTCCAGCCAGATCTCTAGAAGACGACAAAGTTCAATACCGAACATCATTATTGATGATGATGGCATGATGAACGGCTACATTCAGTTCGACAATGATGGCGCGCTCCGGTCAGAAAGTTGATGCCAAGTTACCACAAGCTCACAGCTTCTCGACCAACTGCCAAATGAATTCGTCAACCAGGCCATTCAAGTGAGAGACGGATGGCCGGATCCAAGATACCATATTGGGAAGGTTGAACCATCGAGAAACCGATGGGTGGGTTGAACTTTGGTTTTGAGTTGCAAATTTGGCCGCGTACGTTTCCGCTGGCTCACATTCGGAACGGCGTGATGATGATGATGTGAATGGGAGAAAACAAGTTCCGTCGTAAATGTGTGGCGCCGAGCATGTGGTAAGTAGCCGTGTCGGCGGAGGAGCGCACATTCGAAGCCTGGAGGGCTCGTATGCCGCGGGAAGTCTGAACGAGACAATGGAAGGAAATTACGCGAGATGGGGGGGAACTTGCCGAGTTCGAGATATCTTTTTGCAGATAAGGAGGTGTTGGAGGGAAGGGAAATAAATTGTGCACATTAAAAATAAAAATAAAAATTGCGGGATTTTTTAGCGAGAGGGACACACGATAGGATTCTTGGGGAATTTCGCCGGCCGGACGAGACAGCAAATACGGCGAAAAGACAATAAGAAATTGTTTGGATATTGTTTGGCGACGGAATGGACGTGAAATTGTCTCATAGGACAAAGCACGAGTGGGCCTTCTCTTTCATTGTCTCTCCTAATCTGGGTTATCCCTCCCAAATCAAGCCTAGTCCTTCAGACGGCACGGTTTAGGTTCACCCAGAATTTCGACGTCCTGTCGATGCAACGTATATAACGAGTAGCGCGTATTGTCTTTGGCTTTTGTGCCCCACTCGCCCAATTGTTCGAGTCGATCGCGCCTGTGAGACAAACAGATCAGTGCCACTAGCCGCTTTTCCCGCTAGCGATACCTCATTATTCCATCAAATCAAGCCAGCTCTCCCCCCCATCCCATTATTCCCCCTTTTCCGTCCTCGTGTTTGCTCACCACAGCAGCCATTGTTCGCAGTCCTTGGGGATCGGTGACGTTGAACATACACCATGCCTGCTCTCCGCACTCGCGAGACACCTTCTCAATGTGAGTCAGCATATCATTTCCATCGCCCGCACATCATCATCATCAGCGTCCACTCACCCTTGAATCAGCACTTGAGGTGATTACGGACGCCATCCAACAACCACCGTCCCTGGCCATTCTTTCTCCGACGCCGCGCGCCTTTTCTTTTCCTTTCAACAAGCCAGACGCCACTCCTTACGCATCTCCGACCAGCTCTCCGTTCGAGCCAGATCTCCGGAAGCTTACGCTCACTCCTTCACCGCCCACGCTCGTTCGCACGCTTTCTCCAATCTCACCTAGCTCGTCATGCACATCATCATCAACTTCAGTATTTCCAGCAACAGCCTCACTCACCTCATCCACATCCACTTTCCCCGCGTCCCCGTCTTCTTCCCATAAGCGCCGCAAATCGTCGATATGTAGCGACGTCGAACGCAGACCTAGAAAGGGTGACGAAGATTATATAAAGCGCCCAGAGAACGCGTTCATCCTCTTTCGCAGAAAATGCTGCGAAGATCGTCAGCTCGCGCAGGAGGAAGCAGCAGCAGCAGTAGATGGGCCGACGAAGAAACAGCGTCAAGCAGATCTGTCGAAAACGATCAGTCAGCAGTGGAAAGCACTCTCACCGGAGGAGCGTTTGTATTGGGAGGAGTTGGCAAAGGAGAAGAAGAAGGAGCACGAGCAGATGTACCCCAACTACGTCTATCGCCCGCAAAGGACCAAGGATCGCAAAGGCAAGCATGCAAAAGGCAAACGTGGCGAGTTCGAGCACGAGACCGACTCGGAGACCAACATTTCGTTTATGCTTCCCCTGTCGGCACCAACGACAACGAAACACCACGGACGTTCTGCTTCGGCGCCTACGCCACCTCCTGCTCGTCAAACGATCCAGATCCCGTCGGTATACATGCCCTCTTGTCCCACGTCGCCATCGTTGCTGCCCATGATAAGTCGGCGATCGTCGCATCCGGATCACGCGACAAGTGCGTCCTCTAAATTCGATTTTGTGCCAACGAATACTGCCATGCCTCAGCAGCAGTATTCCCCGTCGGACGCGTACCCAGGTGTCGACGTAGGTCGTTTCTTGGCTCGAATTTTGATCTCGTATGTCTGACCACGTCTTGCAGGCCAATGGTTTCTACCATGGGATATTCGACGATCCGTCAGCGCCACATCCGTTATCGATCACCAGCGATATGTCGATGCTCCACGCCCAGCACCAAATGATCTCGCCCGCGTCTTCGGTATCCAGCCCATCGTCGCCAGACTCGGGTCCCTTCACGCCGGTCAATTGCGCGCCGACCGACTTCTCGTTCCCGGTCTCATCGTGCGGCCCGCAAGTCAATGCGGGACAGCTGTCCGTGTCGCCGTTGGATAACGTCCAGCTCGGGTACTCGCAGTATGCCTGGGAAGGTGTCGGATCCTGGGACGGCCACGGTGATATGCTCGCCGGCGATGAATTCGACATGAGCGCTATTCCGCCAATCGAGCTCGGCATTCCGGGATGCGGCGGCGACGACCAGCTAACGCCGACTGCCGCTCACCCTGGATCGTTCAGCGTAGGCTACACGCCCGGCTCGTACGATACGTCGTCAGGCATGGACGGCAGCCACTACCCCACGGAGTCGTCGCAAAGCCAAGAGGCTCAGTTCGACCAGCTGTTCAACTTTGATAGCATGCTCGCGGCACATCACGGTTACTGATCATGGCGGTCGATGACATGCTGGGCGTGTTCATTGGCTTAATGGCGGTTTCTTCTCTTTTTTTATACCTGGACATTATCCTCTCAATAGTCATAACGGACTCCCCACCCCAGACGCCTGTAAAAAACCAAATCCTCATCATTCATATCATCCGCATATCCACCTCCCCCCTACCCGGGCAAGTTACTGCCACTCACCATTTATTGGGTTCCCCCGACCTTCTCCCCCCTTGCCGTTTTCCTTTTCTCTCTCTCTGCCGCGACGCGTGCTTGCTTGCTTGGATTTAATGTGGATAGAACTGTTGTTGGATTAGCTGTATTTTTTTTCCACTGTGCCATATACACTCATCTCCTCATCACTCACGTCTTTTTCTCCCACATTGCACGTTATACCCCCCTCCGTGCGTTACCCCCCCAGCGTTTTACCCCTCTACCCCTCCACTTTTTATGGTCCCCAAAATTCCCCTTGACGATATTTTTTTTTCTTTTCACGTTATACCCTTGGCCCCGTCCTCGCCTCGACTTGCGCTCGTATTTCAAGATGCTATCACGCCGACGCCCATCTTTTGGGTGGGTGTTGGCTGTCTTGGTAGCATATCGTTCATGTACGTATACGGCGAGTGGAGGTTTTTATGGAGCAAGGAATGCATAGTGGTCTTTTGGACTCGATGCCGATGTTGGTGTGAGTACGTTGTGGCTATATATCGAGGTGAGTACGTCTATGGGACTGGGCTTGGGGTTCCGGCGCGGGTGTTGACGGTGGTGAGCGGAAAGTTCAGGACTCAGGGTTTGTCGACTTGGACGTGCAATGGTTACCAGAAATCTTGTAAGGGGAGTCACGTGAATGGGTATGCTTGCTCATGACTTGTGAGCTTGCAGTGTAACTTACAGGACTTGAGCTCCATGCGCTCATTCGTGTAAGGCGACATAGCCCTCTCTACAGCAAATGTCTATCGCTTCTTTCTCTTTTTCTCTTCAGAAAAGAAAAAGACAAGTTTGTCGCGGACACTGCATTCGCGCCAGGGACAAAATAGACTCATTTGGCAAGGGACATGGTGCAGCGTGCACGCTTTCTGCCTCATCATTTCCCTGGCACCTCATCTGTGACTGGGGAGGCGGTACACGAACACTGCCCAACGCTCATCTCCACACTCATCGCACGTACGCCTCGAGCATGGGGCGTATCCGCGCAACACTGACTCTATTTCCAGCTCTCTCAGACGCCCAAAGAGCGACATATAACAACGCCCAGAGTGTTGCTTGCCTGTCCTGTTATAACTCGAGGTAATCGATCCTGTACAATAGCCCTCTCCGCTCGCATCGATGTCGACCTCCCCGCCTCCTCCGTCTTATACGCCTACCGCCCCCGCTGGATCGTCCTATCCGCATGCGGGAGAGGATAACGGTCATCCACCACTACCACCACCACCACGATATACGATTCCCGACTCATTCACCATCGGATCCAGACGCACCCCGCTTCTCGTTCGCCCTGCAGACCTCAAGGGCCACCTCTCCATCCTCGACGCATTCCATACTCTACGCCAGACAGTAGAGGAGGGTGCGGTCGTAGGACTGTCTGCTGAGGTGAAGGAAATGGACGCGGAGAGGCGGTGGGCGTGGTTTGTGAATCTTGCCGTCGAGCGGTAGGTTTGCGTGGTTTCGTTCCTGTGCATCGCAGCCATGAGCTTTTTCTTTCTTTTCTTTAATTGCAACGCGCGACAAAAAGTTTCGATCGCTGGTGTGCGAGTATGACGTCGCACGAGGACATACAACGACATCTCCCCCCCATCGACGTCGTCATGGTCTGGCATGCTTATCTGCTCAATCCAATGTACGTCCGTCGCTCCCTTTCGCTTCCCTTTGCCCAAAAATAACGCTGTGCTCGCTCTACTGCGCGCACAGCTGGTATGCAGAGGACACAGCTCGCGTACCCTCGCTCCGCAATTTGACGAGATACGCCGACTATCTCAGAGCGCAAATCGTGCGTTTTCCGTTGGCCGGTGTGCTGGTCTTTGGTTGATTGTTGGACGTGTCGCGATGTGGCTAGGATAACCCCGAGCTCCTTATCACGAGCTACCCACATCATGAGCGGGTGAGCTCTTGGGAGCAACGCACGCGGACGCCTTATCATCCTCTCGAAGCCGCCGCGATGCTCACCCACAAGTACATCCTGTGCCCATATTGCAAGGCATGGACGTCAGCGCGTACGTGGTCATTTAGCTTCTTTAATCCGCGTCACCATACTAACTGCTGATACGTATCCATTAGCATTTCTCGGGTCCAACGGGACGGGCTACGCTCAAAGCAACTTTGCCCACTATTGCACGGCATGTGGGAAGACGATCACTAAAGATTTACTTGGGCTCTACAAATTTGCAAATAATGCTGCGAAGCAGACGGGATTGGAAAAATTCCTCGCGTAAGATGGAGCGTTTCTTTCTTCATGTCTGCGCGGACGCTGACGTGTCACATATGGAGCAGTGGCACTCTGCATACGTCCTATGAGGGGGATGACATCAGTCGGGCTACCGTCCTCAAGCACCGTGTTCTGGAAGCGGCGAAGATGTATTCGACGAGCCCGCGCTCCGCTGACCAGCTGATGGCCATTGTTCGACATAACTGTGCAACATTTCGGACGTGTGTGCGTGCTCGTATGCAACCCAGATTGTGAGTGGGAATGCTATCGATGGAACTGAGCGACTGAGATCGTGTCTCCCTTTTTTTCACCTAGGTCTGGAAGGATACTAGGGGCGTATACGGATGACAGACCCTCTTCGATCGACCTGGTTGGTGCGGTAAGCTACCGAACTCGTTGAGCGAACGCTTGGGCAAACTAATCTGGCCAATGTGTGTAGGTCTTGCGCCAATCATCGTTCGTACGCAAGATGGCAGAACTGGGTTGGACGCGGCCTGATTTTTTCAATGACGAGGACGATATGGTCGTTCTCCAGCATTGTGTGGCAAGATATCACGCGTTGAGTTTTCTAAAATGTTTTCACATCTGTAGTACTTGGGCCTGACCTGACCGTTACCGTGTCGAATGCACACAGATTCCTGGCTCTCATGGCCGAGTCTCCAGGATCATTCTTCGTGCCGACGTTGGATATCGACCTCGCGTGGCATACCCACCAACTCCTCGCAGAACGATACCTGTCCGGCTGCAAATCCCTAGTGGGCCGATTCGTCGACCAGTACGTGTGTCTCTCACCCTCCGCTCACCCACTCTCGTCCCAATTGCGATAATTAAATTCGACGGACAGTGACGACAAAGTGGAGGAAGACCACCTCGCGACGGCATTCGATGTGACCTGCCGTGCATGGAGTGTGCGTATTTCATCTCTTTTTCCTCGCAACGATCAACTTTTGACGACCACGACCACGATCAGGACCGATACCGTCTTCCATACACGCACTGCGGGTGCCCTCTACCCGGTACGACGCTCGGACAAAAGATCAGACGTGCGCTCTCCCTCCATGCACCACCACCACCGCCACACGCCAACGCCGTCCTCTGTCCCCCCACCGAAGCCGCGATAGGCACACACCCAAGCGACCACAACGCCGTCTTCACGATGCACAACACGAAGTCCGCCATGCGCGCGCGCGAGAGACGGGTGCGCAAAGCGGCGAGTAGACGGCGGCGCGAGGAACGGCGAGAAGAAGAAGCTGCGTTGAGAAAAGGATCGGCGGCGGCGAATCCGAATCCGAGTGCGAGTGCGAACGCGAATAGGAATTATGACCCCGGTCATGCGCAGGCGTTTTTGTATCCTGTGCCGTTGTATGTTGTTGGATACCCTGCTGGATGCGTTGTCGGCGCGGCGGGCGTGGTGGATGGGGGGGTTGTTGGAGGAGGGGCTGGGTGTGCAGTTGTGAGTTTGTTATTTTGTTCTGGTTTTTTTCGTGTTGATGTTGGCTTTCTTTTAGGGCGCTAGTGCTTGTGGGTCTGGTGGTGGGGCATGTGGAGGTGGAGGGGCGTGTGGAGGTGGGGGAGCATGTGGAGGGGGTGGTGGTGGTGGTGGTTGCGGCGGAGGGGGAGGAGGTTGTGGGGGAGGGGGAGGAGGGGGAGGTTGTGGAGGGGGCTAAAATATAAACTTTAAGGCTTGGACTTGAACGGGCCCGTCATCTTATCGCAGTCAATTTGTATGGGTTATATGTTCATCCTCAGTTTCGTGCTCTCTGGCAGCTGTGTATCAAATTACTCTATAATCCAGGTTTCGGGGCCTAGCTATTTAACTTGGATCAATATTATAAGTTACCAGTACTGGCTGTATACACTTCCGCAGTACCTATACCCGACTCCGGCTCTGAGGTGATACATGACCGACCCGCCGCATTCGATAGTGGGTCCAAGTTTCAGCAGCGGGTGAGATGGTTTGTCGAAACTTGGGCGAGCCCAAGAATTTTGGGGTACGGTCGAGGACAATGTATGAAGGAGACGAAGGACCAGGGCTGGCTAAAGTAGCTAGCTACTCTGCACCTACGAGGTGGGTGGTAGCCGTTCAGCAAGGCCGCCTCACACGAAGAATATCGTTGCTTGATGCCGTTCGACATACATGAGAGTCAAGAGGTCAACCAGTCATGACCTGCGAACTAGTCGACGATTTCGTAGGGGAAACAGCCAGGGAACGCCTTCTCCATCTGCTCCTCGATATCCACCAGTAGGGAGTGAGATACGTGACGTCGATCTCTTCAGTCGTGCCAGCACCGCCGGTGAGCAGCCCGACGAGGCGGCCCTTGCCGTCCACGACCATGGAGCCAGAGTCGCCGGGAGCAGAGAAGGCGCCGTCCTTGTTGCCGTATGGGTAGACAGCAATCTCGATCGACGTCTTCTTGGCGCCGTGAAGGCACTTGCGAACGAACGACTCCATGCTGGCGAGGTGACCGATAGTGGCGCCCGTGGCCATACCGTTCTTGACGACAAGCAGACACTTCTCGCCGTTTGCATCGAGCTGCTGTGGCTTGTGGATCTCGCCGTCCTTTACGACGCCTTTGACCTGGAGGAGTCCGCCGGGCGGGTACTTGAAGTCGGACTGGCCCTCAGGGTGAGGATGAATCTTCAGGACAAAGTGAGGCGGCGAAATATTGCCGCCTGGATATATAACAGTCACTAAAACTGGGGACGATGTTGCCAAGATAGATGGAAACGTACCGACATAGACCTTGTTGCCCTGGAAAGTGTTCCAGCCGATCTTGTCGCGGTAGAGATTGATCAAGGCCCAGTCCTGGTTGAATTGCTTGGGGCCGTCGGCGACGGCAATGGCAGGGGCATGGACGACATAACCAATCACGCGTTGGTTCGGAGACGCCCAGTGCTTGGTGGCTCTGTCATGGATCTCGTCTGCGTGCACGATCTTCCTCTTTGCCTTCTTCACCAGGTTCTGAGTATTCTCGCGCGCGAAGATCCTGTCGGGCTCCTGGCCCTCAACGACCCCACGTAACCTCTCAAGCTGCTGCTCCCATATCCGGATGGAGATAAGCTGATGGCCGATGGTGTTTATCATACGATTGATGGCATTCGTATAGGCAGTGGAGCCGAGGACGACGATCTCCTCACGAGCCCGGCTGCTGTTCTTGCGCGACAGGAACTTCTTACTGTGTGCGGGAGGCGGGCGAGCGACGTGGCAGGCGGTGAGAAGGAAGACACGGTCACTCTGGCTGCTCTCGCGGACGTAGATGGCACCTGTGCCCTCGTAGTAAGGTGTCTTGAGCGGAGCGATTTGGATGCCAAGCGTAGGAGTGAAGGGGCTACGAAGGTCGGGGACGGGGTTGACATCGGGGTTGAAGGCGGGAAGCTTTGGGCCAGCAGAGTGGGTGACGACAGACTCGCGAAATGCAATCTCGACGTCAGGGAACCCAGAGTTAGCCAGGATATTCTTGCAGCCTTAGCAGCCTCGAAGACGAGAGTCCCAGGTACAACCCCTATCCAGAGATGGAGCGGACTGACATCCTCCTTCCCTGCTTCGGCAAAACGGACGGGGTCAATCGACGTCCATTCGACGTTGCAGGAGTCGAGGTAGTCGTAGATGAGCTTGCCAATTTCGAGCCAGCTGTCTTGCATTGGATGGTCACAGACGGGGCGGGCCTCTCGCAGAAGGCGCTGTGCCTCGGGACCCGTGGGTACAAACCAGGCATCTCCAGTTTTGAAAACACAAGGAAGGTTGCTGGGCAGGCCGTAGAAATCTGTGAAAGCCGCAGGGTAGGAGTCGGAGAGAAGGGACTGAGAGCCGTCGTCGAGCTTGCTAAAGGTGGAGGTGGGAGAGACGAGAGTAGTAGGCGGAAAAACGGGCGACTGGCTGACCAGTCTGTGAGCGATAGCTAAATAGGAGATGAAGAATTCGTCGTTGAGATCGAGGGGGGCGTTGGACGCCACTGGAACGAGAGAGCAAAAACGAAATGTAAGTAACGAGGAGATATTAAAAAGCTAAAGGGCTGACTAGTGACTCTGGAAGACTCTCTGAAAACCACAGAAATGTAAGTGTCTCGGACGAAACGTCAAGGCCTTTTTGATGTGAGGGTTATGGCTAGGGTGTCCTCCCTACGCTACTAGGTTATGTAAGTTAAGCCAGTTCTGTGTGTTATCGATGCCAGTTTCTCGTACCTCGCTCCCCGTCCTTTGATGGGTACGCATAACGTATCACAATTGATGCAGGTGGTTATCCCGTTTATCGCTTCCAGTGAGAGGATGGCTTACTTTTTTGGTGGGTTTCTTCGTTCTCGACCGGTACGGGGTGTTCCTTCTGTTTTTGAGGCGCTGCTCGTTCACATCCCAGCACCGTCGCGTCACGTTTAACAAGGGGCCGCGACACCGTTGAACCTTCTCAAATTTGAAATCAAAGTAGATGGGAGACTCTGGTTTGTTTTTGCTGAATTCCAAACCTGTTCGTTCGACGACATGATTATCAAGCTAATTTGCGTGCATATTATATGCACGACAGTTCCGCGATCTGCGAGTGTATTGAGTCCGAGTCTTGGAGCCTGTTGACTTGAAACATTACACCAATGCACCATTCAGGGAAACAGAACCAATACATCATAGAAGATCAAACTGCAGGTGTATGTATGACTGATAGTATATTCCGTCGATGGCCCACGAATACTGTGGTCAGCTTCGCAAGTCCACCAGCAGACAAACTAAATGTAGATCTCGTATTCGCAGGACGCAGCCCCGCAAGGTGTCGAAGCGCAAGTCAAAGGAGATTACAGAATCGTGAATGTACACGAGGGCAGCAGGGCTTGATACTCTGACCAGTAGTCAGCTGCAGACTTGTAGCCTTCCACCTTCAGCGCCTTCAATGGACAGCGAGAACGCGTAAGAAATGAGGTGAATTGCGTGTGCGGCCATATGGTGTCGTCACGACCACAGCACTCAACCTCCTCCAACGAGGGCAAAACGAGTACGTCAAAAAAGAACCTACATGTCGACGACGCGATAGTAAGGAACCGGAGGGAACGGTTGATGACGCTGCCAGGGATAACAGTTTGTAGGTTGTCTTTACATGACAGCCAGAAATATGCACTCTGCAGGCAGGTGCAAATTTCAAACAATCGCAAGATGTCCGCCCAGCGCAGTAGGATACCGCGCATCTCTATGTTTGTCAGTTGTGACCAGGGTAACGTGATGCGATCAAGGGAGTCAACAGTGTAGATGAGCCATAGGCGTACAGACCTAATTTTACTTGCATTGCTAGCGATGTCGATGATGAAGGGGTAGGCGGGCCCGAAATCCCAAAAATCTAGCCTCTCGAGTGGTTCAGTGACGCCGCTTCCGGTCAGTAAGCCCTCGAGGGCAAATCCTTGCCACCGCAAGTCGACGCAGCGAGCAACCAGGTCTCGCAACCAATCTAGTAGGTAGGGAGCGACATTGCGTGTCTCAAAGAAACGATCGTTTACCACGGAAAGGATTAAAGGGACGGTTTTAGCCTTCGCCAGCCAGGTATTGTATTGGAGATGACAGTTAGCCTCGAACGCCTTTCCTAAGCAGATCGTCACAGAAGACCATAACTGCGGGGTATCCATTGCGATCGACCGCCAGTGTTGACAGACCCGTGTCAACACCAAGGGAATCTCCGTTGCACATGGCACGGATGGATGCTCGGGCAAGCAGTGACGGAATATTTCTGCCCATATTTCAGGGGAGAGTCGACGAACAGGGGCAGCGAGGATACGGTGAAATTTCTGTGACTCTTCAACACGAGACCTGCGCTCTCTGAGCTTTGCTTCTATGGTCCTGAGCCTTTGACACAGACTCTGCACTCCCTCGAGTTCTTTTGTCAAATCCGCTATCTGGGACTGGTGCTCTGCCACAATGGCATGGATGGGTTCGCGGTCACCAGGGCCAGCAACGAAGTTTACGGTCGTATAGTGAGAATACGGTGTTTCGACGTCGAGTGATTTCTGAAATATAGGCAATCCAATGATCAGAAGGCAGCTATTGGGTAAATTGGCAGGAGCAAACAAGTGTACTCGCCAAAAGAGTTCCGCACAGGTGCTGGCAAAAAGAGTTGATGTGAGTAAAATCGATGCGGTATCGAACCCATTTAGCTCACTGTCGTGTATTGGTCCACCTGCGAGAGGAGGTCGGTCAGAGTAACTGTCATTTTTTTTCTGTGATCGATTGGACTTGGCTGCATGCGAAAAAGGCTGGATCGACGGCGCGAGACTCTGCAATGACTAAGCAGAAACTTTATCTCCTTTACCGACGTACCACGTCGCCCAGATATCGTCGACAACGTACCTTCTCGTCGAACTTTCGTTTGTATTCGGTTCTGGCACCCTAAACGGCGTACCTATACGCTCGTAGGTCAGGGTCGTTGACCGCAGCATTGAAGACGCAGGATTATTCGATTCGTTTTTAACGATCTTCCAGGATCCGACACTCTGTTGGTTGCAACTTCAACAGTCTATTACGCCTTCTCATAGTCCTTGGATTTTCACAAAACAATCGATAATCGACGATTGAAGTGCAATCTGCAGTAACTAAGTATGTACCGATATCCCAATTTCATCGTACGACTCAGACACACATCTTGAGCCTCAACGAACGGTACGGTTGGATACGTCCGGTTCTGAACCTGATGGCAGTTATTTATACCAGGTCCCGACGGGCACTGTTTCGGCGTCTGCGATGCAAGACGTTACGTTCAAAGGTCACGGTTGGTCTATCGGCCCTGCCCCTGTCCCCACTGATCACATACCCATCATCGTGGTGCAGGCAAAGAAAAACCTGTGCTCCGCTGTTTGGACCTACAAATCATAGACGATGATAAGGCACGACCACGATGGCAACAACAAAGGGATGCGGGCTTCGAACAAACTCGACACTAAATCCAGTTAGCCTGTCGAGCGTTCAAGTTCACACGGAGATCGTTGGCGAGTCGGCGGTTGATGTCAGCCGAGCAAGGCGACCGTAATGTCACTCAGCTTCCCAGACAGCCTCGCGACAAGTTTAATTATGGGTTCTAGTAAGACAAATGATTGCACGTGTGGTGGTTTTTACTCGGTCTTGCCTGGTCCATTTCTGTTTGCGTCTTGGACAGGGATTAGGATTTACTGCGCTTCACCTAGGTCGAAGTCTGGTTGACCTTCGAGCTAGATGTCCAGTGAATGCTGTGCAACATTGTGTTGGTGCATAAAGGTGAGGCCCCATGAGGTGTTTGCGCAAGATCCAATTTCTTATCAGTGCTGACGAGCCGGTACTTGGCGGAGAGTCTGTGTGCACAACGTGACACATTAGGCAACCGCAGTGGCCTACTTAGGTTAGTCATACCACAGCAAGTCGACCTTACAAGGGCATCAAGCAGCGCCGCAGTGTCCATCAAACATGCGTATTCCATGCAACTCATCAGGATATCAAGGGCCTTGTCGAGCGGTGTTATATAGCGCCTTTCATCCTCATCTTTCCATCTCTCGCACCAGACATACCTCCGCCGCACGACTAGTGGTGTCTCCGGACGAAGGATGCTGTCCATGACATTTGAGGAGAATGAAAAGCGTTGTGCATTCTCATTTTCCTTGAATGTCTTTGGCATCATTATTGGAAGTATGACATTGACCACTCTAGCTTTTGGGCTCCACATGCATCTCCCGAGCAACAAGATATGCAAAGACATTCAGTTGTCTAAGTGGGTTATCGTGCTCTAAGGGCGCGTATTGTGCTGATCCTCATGACGCAGCTTGCGTCTCCGCCCTCGCACCTACCGCGCAATAACATGGACCCTTGGCTATTGGGAATTTCTGCTATCCCGTTAAAGAATTATGGGCCGAAATTACTGTGCTCGCAATGTTGACTAGTAGCTTATTCACACTTTTGGAATATTAGACTTCAAGTGACGCAGAACGCCGCAATCTTTCTGCTAGGCGCGATGTTCCTATATGGATGATCCATGATCCGGGGTACGGTGAGATGACAGGTTCAAATGTTTCGACAAGGTTTTGTCATGGTAGCCGACTCCACTGGCAGACGTTCGCCGTCGTCCAGCTGGGGGCAAGAATACTGGGAAATCCCGAGAGGTGGATCCGTCCTGGCGAACATGGCGTGTTAGCAAGTGCCAGTACTTGTGCAAGTATCCGATCCGGGTCAAGGCATGACCACAGTTCCCGGGTTTTACCTGGGAATCGACTCTGGAGGTCATGAGACGTCAAGGAACTTGGATGCTTGCGCTTGGAGTCTGAAGGCGAACGATTCACTGGATCACAATAATCACTCAAGAGAACCGTGAATTTCCTCTAGTTCCCTTACCCATTCACCATTCACGCTCAAGAACGTCTCGAAGTCCCTCTACCGCACGCACCTCCCAACACAGGAACGCAACGAACGCAGAACCCTCCAATGAACGGACGAAACGAAACAGAATACCCACCGGACCCTAGCACTGAATTGAATCCAATCTACCGACTTGCCCTGTTCCTCCCTTCATATCTCTCGCACGTTCCATCTATCATGGATATACGTGGGCTTGGATCGTGAGGACGGTATGAGCGATCACAGGCATGTATAATACAAAGTTGGCATAGAATCAATCACGAAATACTCATGTTCAATCAGGCCGTACCGCTATCGACGGGTGACCCCTTTCAATCGCTATCGCAACGACTTGCAGCGACATCCGAATTTGACTTCTGGTGGCTCGAATCGATCGCATCTCGTCGCACAGCTAAACGAAATGAATTCGCCTCCCCCTCGCCGTCGACTTCGAACTCGACTCAAGCTTTCAGAAAGACGACAATCTGTGATCCTCGCTCTTGACGTGCATACGTACGATCTCGCATTGTCCTCTGCAAACGGCCTCTGCTCCGCGCTCACATCACTCGAATCGCATGGTGACAATGGAAACGAGTCAGGCAAGATGCTATGATATCGCGCAAGCAGTCGAACGTTGACCCTCGCTCCTTGACATGCATACATACAATCTCGCAGTCCTCTGCAAAAGTGTATTACTCTCCATGTGCTCGCATCGACGTTCCATGCATTCATTGTTTCACGGACTTGGCCGTATATTGACTCGTCATGCCAATCTATGACTCGACACTTTTGCTTCCGTTCAACACCCCGAAATTCAAATTACTGATCAGTGATCTTGATCTGATCTCGTGCGAACTGGCGGAATTGGGTGATCGCAAGAGTACCTGGCCCGACATGTAGGTAATGTCACTGGGGTACACGCCACCTTTTTAGTGGGGATATACAGGACCATATGCATAGGTGATCGGGTGGCTTACCAGAGTGCTTACTACTCGGGCAGCAAACTCTCGTCGACAACCATCCGATCAAGTGCCGACCGTGCACGTGATGGAGGAAAGGAAGAGACGGTCACCTTTTTTGCTTTACATTAATATTCTGTCTCGAATATCATGTACGCATCCTTTCTTAGAATGCCGATCGATTGGACCTAGCACGGCAGCCGAAAAACGAAAAACGAAAAATCATACACACGTGCATATACATATCATAAAAATCAGAAAAAAAAAAGAAGAAAGTATTTTCATTGACGCTCTGTCTCCGCCAGGCCCGTCCGCGACCACGAGCGTATCCAAGGGACTCACGACCACGAGCGCGAATGTGGACGTGGACGTGCCTACCAGATCCGATCTCCCGACTCATTGCGCACGCACAGTGCTATCGAGTCACATACCACTGCCACGACGAAGCAGGCAAAGTCTCACCCAACGTTGAGGTTATTTGAGTTTCGATGTTGATGCATTTATTCGGGTCCACTGTCCTGGATATGCTCGGCGGTGATAGAGCGGCCTGTGTCGTTAGATGACGAAGAAGAAAGGGGGAGAGGAGGTGTGCATTGGGAGGGAAGAGTGACTCGTTTGTCTTTCGTTTTTCGTTTCCCTCGGAGACGATGAAGAAGGGACGGGGGGAAGGAGGTAGGTGTGCACGGCGGTGACCCGTTTCGTTTTAGTTTTTCATTTTCATCCCCTTGGCGGCGCTTTTTTGTTTCTCTCTTGCCTTGTCTTTCAAAACCAGAACAAGGGGAAGGCACAAATGGGGGAGGGAGGGCTGCATCACCACCATCACCACCGCCATCATCACTATTTAAAAAAGAACTCGACTGCAATTGGAATGAGAGGGCCGTGGTGGTTCTCATGAGAGTCTCGGACTTGGACGGGGCTGACAGTGAGTCCCGCGGCGGGGTCTTGTCTTCACTCGCTGCATATGAAAGAGGACGCTCGTTCGCCATATTCGACGAACCCACTTAAGGCCAGATGAAGTATCAGAGATGGATGCACCTATGAGGACGAGGTCGATGCGTGCATGTACGATCCTGGAGTGCCGAGATGAGTGGATCGGGATGGATATACCGGGAACAAGGGGAATGACAGGAATGGAATCTTTATTTAATGAGTTGTGAAGATGATACAGGGATCGTCAAGTGGGAGGGAACGCTCGAGAGGGAGGATAAGTGGAAAAATGGTGCTGAGATGTACACGCGTATGTTCTTTTGATGAAGCGAAATCGAACATGGTATAGTGTTGATGTCTCTCGTGCTTCGTTAACTTCTAAACGTCGCCCTTGCCGTCAAAAGTTATCCGTCCGTCCATTCGATCATATGCGTATTCATTTGATGACATGTTACTTCGTGATCGAGTCAGCGGTCGCTCGAGGATGTGAGGCCAAATATTGTTGTTTTCATTTTACTTTTTGTTTTCTTACTATTTTTCTAGAAAGAAGAAACGAAGGCTTCGGAAGACGAGTCGAGTCACGCGATGGGGCGATTAATGCACTGTAGCTGATCGATGATAAGTCATACTGAGTAATTGTAAGTTTAATGGTAAGGGGGTTGATTGCTTACCGTACGACAGAAGACATCATTCTAGTAACAGACTTCTGAGCTGGCAGTCTAGCCTGACACCCTCCTCCTTGGTTTGTGGGCGCCCAGGCAGTATCCATGAATCTCGGAGCGAACGTTGTTTGCAGGTGCCCAGACGACGGAAAGCGATTTTCACATCGCCGAACGAAAGCCACGCGAAGGTCGAGCCATGTTTCGAGCGAAAGCATGTTTTGTCCACAGGTAGGCCATCACATTATGAGAGACGAATGGATCAGTTGATAACGGGGATGAGCTGCAGCTCCGAATATGCCGTCTCCGTCTTCGGGGTCTCCGTGGCAGTAAGGCGTGGCGATCACGTCTGAGCCCGACTTGAATAGCATCGACGATGGAAAATTCAGGATAGCAGAAAAATCCATGAGCGCGAGTTATCCATCCGATTCGAGGTCCTCGACGCCATAGAATAGTGAATCCTGGAAAAACCCTGATTATGACGCAGTAGCTCAGCTAGTTTGAACAAAAAGTGAACGAATGAAAGCCCCGCGCGCTGAGCCATCTGTGGGGTCCAACCTTTGTTTGGCTTTCAGCGATGTCGCGTCTGTGCTGGAGTCAGGTTAGAGTCTGATTTAATGAGTTTTCTATGCACACATTGGATTATACCTAGCTAGTAAATAGGTCTGTTTGAGGTCCGGATATTAAAGTAGGTGCGTTCTCCAGCCCTTCGTCTCCACACGCTCCCACATGTCTATCTCACCATCATCACCTTCGTGTTCTGCACCTCTTACTCTTCAAGGTGAGGTCCCTTCTCCCATATGTTTCGGCTATGGCCATGGCAGGTGGAGAGGTCGAGTATTCGGCGAACGTCCCCGAAGACCTCCCGCTCCTCGTCGACATCGTCAAGACGTGAACCTCCGCTGGTTTCTTCCGGAGAGGCGTCCCTATCAACGTCGCAGGAAAGCCTCGATTCTGGACAAAATATGGAAGCTCTGTCACCAAAGGGGAGGGCCTCACACAGGCTCACGTGGCCAAGATCGTGAACGCCGACCTCGAGAGCATCGTCTGCGTCCCCGAGGTCTACGTCATCTTCTCGTGGGGCCGATGTCGGTTCATTGTCATGCAGTTCGTTGAAGGGACGACCTTCGCGGGACGCAAGTTGCCCAAGGGCATGTACAAGAGGGACGAGATGCAAGCCGTTGCTAACGCCGTTCGGCGGCTCGTCGACATCAAAATGCCTGCGGGCACCGCCCCCGGCCCCATCGGCGGTGGGCACATTGGCCACGACTTCTTCCTCGACTCCATGTCAACAATCGAATACCCCACAGTCGAGCATCTCGAGAATCAGATAAATGCGGTATGCCTTCCGCTCGCTTTTAGTCCCTCGCATTGACACTCCCGTGCCTCGTGGAAAACAAGTTAGTTAAGTTCGCTACCGCTTCCTGGTATCGTTTTGAGTTCCAAACCGAGACTGCAAAAGACCTGGTCCTATGTCTATCGGACCTCAATGAGAACAATTTCATGGTCGACCCCACGGGAAAGGTATGGGCTATCGACTTCGGCCGCACCTGCTTCCTGCCACCATCGTTTGTCTACTACTCGTTAAGGGTGGTGTCAAATCTCTTTGGGAGATGTGTGGCACGTCTCTTAAACCGGCCGGAGTCTCCCAACTTCAAGGCGATGGACATAGCCTCAGGATTACCGGCAACAACTCCTTGTGTAAGCAACCGTTGTTGATCCTGTCTCGTGTGGCATTGATCATCAATCTCATAGGTGCTGCTGTCGAGGAGCGTCCGTCTGGCTGTTAGGAGGGAGATCCTCGTTCCCTGAGGCTCAACCAGGCTGTGAGGGTCATCCCTCACCCCCCCTTTTTTTAATGGACTCTTTCTTGTTATTGCATTGCTATGGATCCCTTCTAACATGGCCTCTCACAATACACCATTACTTGTTGGAATGTACTACCCGTAGATACACTTGTCTGCTTTTAGCTTGACATTTGCGCACTTCAAGTTGTCTGGTCAAACAGGAAGGAATGACCGTCTTCCTTTCTACATGGTTTTGCCTATGAATCGAAATCCATCTACATACTCGTATTATCGTTGTTCACGCGCGCTGGCGAGTCGCCACGGACCAAGTTGTGCTGCTCTCAACTCGTAAATAATACTGCACAGTTAGCAACTATGCAACTTCCGTGTTACGATGTTCCCAATCGACAATCAACTGGTCAAGACTCGCTTTTCGCCAAGAGTGGATTTGGGTTCTGTCCTCGCGGGGTAGAGGGTGTGCATACCATGGAAAGATTTGGTCGGCGTGCCAGGGACAGGAGTACTGAGGGTGGACAGTGCGGGACCTTCGTTGTACGTATTCGAGACTTGGGAGGAAAGAGCTGCAGCGTATAAGTTCTTGACCGTCTTGAGTGTAGGCTGGTGGTAAGTAGCATGCCTAGGTTCGCTGCTGGAAGACATGGAAAATGGTCACTTGGGTGCGAATTGGTGATAGAATGGGAGAGTTTGGATTATGAGGTGTGGTGGTGGTCATCGTTGTGAGTGTCCCCGCTTGCTGATCGGGAGTAGTCGTAGTCTCTTCCCACCGTCGACGTTGATCCAGGACTGTTACCGCCAATGCATCACTGGCAGATTTTGGGCCCATTGGCCTTCGGATTGCCCAAGCTCTCAGGCCAATACCTTCTTACTGTGGTTCTATCCTGTGTTCCGAACGATGGTCACAGCCCCTCATGCCGTCCTCGAGTCCTCGATGTTGTCATCTAGTCCTGCCTAGGCTCGAATGGAGACAATTGTTCCTTCTCGCAGCGGAGGTGGCGGGGAACCAAGCTAGTTGATTTGTCCTCCCAATCCGCCTCGATAACGACTGCATCGCATCCTCGAACGACCACTGACTCAATTATGAAGTAACATGTCATCAAGTGAATGTGCACATGATTGGAGGGCGGACAACTTTTGACGGCAAGGGCGACATTTAGAAGTTAACGAAGCAAGAGAGACGTCGATGCTATACCATGTTCACTCCATCAAAAGAACATACATGTGTACATCCCAGTACCATTTTTCCACTTATCCTTCCTCTCAAGCATTCCCTGCCACTTGACAATCCCAGTATCATCTTCCACATAATGTAGTACATTGTCACTGTAGTATATGGCCAGCCAATGTTGACAAATGCCCATCTTACACAGGCCAGCTGATGGTGGGCCCACCATAGATTATCATTGTGGCTGATGAATGGGCCCATTGCCTAGATGTCATCATGCTCTATGGATGGGCCAATAGTATATAGTAAAATGAAATATTCATATGTTATAGATGGGCCCATGGGCCAGGCAGCCATATTGTAAGGGGTTGATATCCTTGAGTGTTCACTCACACTTCACTCCAAACAAGCTTGAGTTGGCTTTGGATTTTGTGTGAGTATAAACAAAGGCTTATTGTTATGATTCTGGACTCTTTTTTTATTTAGTCATCTGACTTTGGACTGTTCCGGTCACTTCATTTGATCATTTCCAATTCTGTCCATTTCAGTTTCACTTTCAATTTAACATGATACTTTTTGACTTCCTATTCCATCTGATTCTGTGATCCTTTTGTAGTATAAATACTCATACGTCTCCTGTAGATACCTTAAGCTAATTCTACGCAGCTCCAATCTCAGTCCTGTTTCTTATTGCTTGAATCTACAAGTTGACAGTTCACTCATAATGAACTGCTAGTTGTCCTACATAGGACAGATCTTTCACTGATCAAGACAGATCAGTTTTCATGATAAGAAGATTTAATGCAAAGACCAAAACAGGTCTTCTGTGTAACACTTATCTACCCTACCCTAGATAAGTAGCTAGTCTTATATAGGTAGGGTAGATCTTATGTAATCTATACTAGTAAGGAAATACCCCTAAGAGTACCCCTTACACCCTCCCTCACAAGAGCCAGCCCTAGCTTGCCCAATGCCATTCTTCCACCTGATGAGTCAGTCCAATGTGTATGATCCATCAATTGTACATGTGGTTATGAGCCCTGCTCATATGTAGTCGTCTTCTTGTTCTCAGGCATGGCTGATGATATCCGCATCTATTTCTGTGGACATGAGGTCATCTATTGTTATGATACACATTTTTCCCCTATTTATTTCCTTTTTCTTTCTATTTATTCTAATTTATTAAGCCTTTAGCGCCTAGCATGCTTACTTTCAAGACTTAGAAACGTCTAAGTCTCTTTCTTGATCATGTGACTTGGCATGTACGATTAGATCGTATGCTACAAAGACTAGCCCCTATGCTTGTCATTCACATATGTACAGACAATTCTAGATCCATGCCTCACCTTCTACGTATGTTTTCTATTTCATAGCTATTTGATATTTAATAGCTGCCACACATCATGGTACCCTCACCGATCTCATGTATGATCGTGGCAGCATATGTTTATCTCCTGTCCATGCTTTCACTTCCATTCTCCACGCGTTTACCTTATGTTTTACTTCCATTCCATGGCTATGCTTGATGCATGCCTGGTACATATGTTTTCCATCTTATCAGTAGATCCGTTGACTACATGTACAAACCCCTGTATGGTATATAAAGGGTGAATGTAGTGACTAGGAGGTTCCTTATTGAATCCTCCTGAGTCATTCTCAGCCCCTCTAAACGCTTGAGCAACCTCAGTAGCCCCTTTCAGTACACACTCCTTCAATGTGAGCCACTGAACGCTTCATCTATATTGACCCAATCAACTGGTAAAGAATACTCGCAAGCGGTGAGTAATGCGACAGCATGGATCCTATCACTTCCAGCACTTATAGTATTGAAAGAGGGCCAGGCCTCCAAGGTCGAGAGGTCAACTCCAGAATCTGTCAACCTACTTGAGATATTCTCTTGAGTATTTTGGAGTGCCTGTGCTCATTCATCCACAATTATCTCCATCTCATAGACCCAGATATCAGTGTCCATCCCATTGAAAGGGTGGGCTAAGTTATTGATACACTTGGCCAGTCAGCTAGCCATATCAATTGTCTAAGGGCAAATATCATCAGCTTCCTTGAAGCTGATGCTGCAAGTGATGAGGTAGGCGAGTACCTTAATGTAGGTAGGTCTGTCATGATTTTCATAGACTAGACTCTGTTCACAGAGAGCCCCCAGTGTGATACCACTGTACTATACATAGGTACAGTAGTGACCCCTATGCATGAATATTTCGCCAAAGTACCACCACTAGTATCAGAGTGTACGAGGGTTGTCGAAACTTGACTTTAATTGTACCTCGAGGGTAAACCCTTGTAAACTATAAGGGGAGATTACTCTCTCTTCTAGAAACAGTCCTGGGGTAGATTCATGAGCAGCCATAAGGCTGTGGCAATATATGTTCCACTTACTGAGAGAGGCATTGTTTCCTAGTATGAGAAGAATTGGCAGTGGCGTCAGGCGATATTTCTTTTTATTGGCACTGCTGTGCTTGGTTTTATGTTGTATAGGGGGACCAGACCCCACAATAAGAGTTGGCACCCCTAGTTGATATTGCAGGAGCATAGCACTAGAAGCTTCCATGTGAGATATGGGTTCAACTGGCATCATGTTAATAGGGGTCTCCTCTGATTATATCAATAGGGGCACTGGTATCTCTTCAGTAGTCAGCAGTGAAGGAGCTATTGACTCTGCTGAGTTGTGGTGGTTGAAGGGACCAGCCTCCTAGACAGAGCTCTAGAAAGCCTTCCACCTATACTATTTCCGTCTTTTCTTGTTTCTTCTGATGAGTCAGACAGAGGCTTGCCAGTTATGGAGTATCTAGCACTCCCAGTCCAAGAGAGATTCCTTCTCCATCTTCTCATTTAGCCTTTTGATGAGGCCAACGACAGACTCAGTGTGAGGACAGTGGTCCTTAGATTCTTGGTGAGCACCAATGAACAGCAACTCAACATCCACGACTGACTATAAGACAAATGGGATGGTGCGACGGTCCACACTAGGAGATGGTGGCCTAGCCATACATGCCAGTACTGAGGGTGCCTCCTTAGTCTCACAGATCCTCATATGTAGAGGAATCAGTGGTTCATTTTGTTGCTCCTGAGCGACAGAGGTGAATGTAGTGGGGGTGGTATTTCATACCACCTCTACCATTTCCACATCTTCAGCCCAGGGCTGAGGTGCATCAGAAATGGTACCCTGAATAGTAGTAGCAAGGGTTTGGCCCTACATAGAGGTTGTGGGTAAGGTACTAGACCTACTTTTCTCTCCCCCTGAAAAAGAAAGCACAGGCCTCATGTCTGATATGAAGGTCAGGGTAGGCCTTGCAGCAGATGCATGCTAAGATGAGGGGTTAGCCTCAGTAACATTGTTGAGGCAAACTGACATGCTTCCTGAAACAATCAGCGGCTTACATGGTGAAGTGCATACTGAAATGAGTTATAACCAAGGTCGCTCTGAGGATAGAGGCTGAAAGGGTAATAACCAAGAGGATTCGATGGAGTCCTCTGGTCGCTTTATTGACTCTTATATACTCTACTAGTGTTTGTCCATGTGTACACTAGATCTATCAATAGGATGAAAAACATATGTACCAGGCATGCATCAAGCATAGCCATGGAATGGAAGGGAAGTAAAACATGAGGAATACGCATGTAGAATGGAAGAGAATCATAGACAGGAGGTAAACATGTGCTGCCACGATCATACATGAGATCGGTGAGAATTCCATGATGTGTGGCAGCCTATTAAATATGAAATAGGGGAAATGAGAAACATACAGTAAAGGTGAGGCATAAGACTATGAAAGCCTGTGAGTCCGTGAAGATGTGACATAGGGGTTGTCCATGTCGCGTGCAAGCAAGTTGCACATATCATGTCACGTGATTAGGAAAAGACTTAGATGTTTCTAAGTCGTTAAGTATAAGCGCGCTGGGCGCTAAAGAAAGAAAAAGAGGGAAAAATAGAGGAAAAATACATATCGTAACACTTCCCAGGGAGAGAGTGTGAGCCTTAGCAAGCTCATGGTACTTTATCTCCTAGCTGAGGCACTCCTTAGCTGTGAACAGCTGCTCCTGCACATTCTTATACTCGTCCATAAGGATGTTCTTCTCAGCTTCTAGGCTGATGAAGTAAGTATGGAGCTGCTTGAGCTTCTGCAAGTGGGAAGAGTTGCCATGACTGGTGAAGTGCTGATGTTGCATGTTGCATGCAGCAGTGAGGTCCTCACTGAATAACATCATGTTACGATATGTATTTTTCCTCTATTTTTCTCTATTTTTCTTCCTTTAACACCTAGCGCACTTATACTCAATGACTTAGAAACGTCTAAGTCTTTTTCCTAATCACGTGACATGATATGTGCAACTTGCTTGCACGCGACATGGACCTAGCTCCTATGTCACATCTTCACGGACCTACAGGCTTTTATAGCCTTATGCCTCACCTTTACTGTATGTTTCTCATTTCCTCTATTTAATAGGCTGCCACACATCATGGAATCCTCACCGATCTCATGGATGATCATGGCAGCACATGTTTACCTCCTGTTTATGATTCTCTTCCATTCTACATGCGTCTGCCTTATGTTTTACTTCCTTTCCATCCCATGGCTATGCTTGATGCATGCCTGGTACATATGTTTTTCATCCTATCGATAGATCTAGTGTAAACATGGATAAACACTAGTAGAGTATATAATAACCAATGCAGCGACCAGGGAATCCTCCTGAGTCTTTCCCTTCAGCTCCTCATAAGCTAAGAGCAACCTCAGCTATAACTTATTTCAGTACGCACTCCATCATGTGAGCTGCTGATTGTATCATTAGGATTCAATCATGAACTAACTGACTTTGCTTGCGATGCTTGCTGGTCAAGACCACCGCAAGCACCAAGTAAACGTTTTTGAAGTATCTGAAGTATTGCTCACGGACTGACGCTCAGTGACACTGGCCAGTGTCTTCACATAGATCTATGCACGCTTACCCCGCCTCTTATGAAGAGGAGCATGGAGAGTATCCCACACCGTCCATTGAGCACTTGACGTTGTTAACAGAAGAACAACGGGCAGAGCAGGAGTAGTGGTTTGAAGAAGAACTCGAAATCAACTCGCTCGCTACAGAACCAGAAGAGGACCAGGCCACCCTCGTCCCTACTCAGTCATCTCCACCCCCTTCGCGCTCGACTTCGGAAGATCTGAATGACGCACCTCCAGTCGCCTACCCCCAGTTGCCGACCTTTATCAATCGGCTCTTCGTTCCACATGTGCTCGTCGATGAATACATACGTCAGATAGAGGCCGGTCTCATTGAAGAAGGAGAGGGTCCCCACAGAGAAGAAGAAGCTAGGGTTAGGTACCGTACCCCTACCCCTTTCCCCACACCACACCCATGCAGGGCTAGACATACTTACTTTCCAGTTGATCCTGCACACGTCCGCTGGGATTACTTTGAAGAATTTCTCCCTGATTTCTTACGTCCACATTTACGTCCCCATCACGTTCTTAAAGAAGTAAGGCACGTTCCTCACATACTTACCACTGACCCCCTGATCTACGATCGGGAACTACAATACTTCATTTAACTTTTCTTTCCTTTACGTGTAAAATTTTCTTTACATCAATATGTCTCAAGCAATCTTTGATATCTTGGACGATTCCAGTGCAAACTGGGAAGATAAAATCGCCGCTGCTAGACAGGGCATGTATGAGCAGAGCAGGATTATAAACCAGCTCAATAACAGAATCGCTGCTCTTGAAGCAAGAGGTGGCGCAGCAGGAAGTTCAACTTCTGCGAGTACGGAGGGAGCGTACTCAAAGAAAATTGAAGTATTCAATGACCCTGGTGAATATGACGGATCCAAAGCAAAGTTTGAAGAGTGGTAGGCCAAGATGTGGGCTTGGCTTAACATCAACGCACACGCAATTGTGCCAGGCTCACACGAAGCAGTCCTGGCCGTCCTCTCCTGTTTGAAAGGGCCAAAAGCAGGTCCCTTTGCTCAAACGAGGATCATTAAAGGGGATACGTACACATGGGCCTTGATGGTGGTGGAGATAGAAGGTCTCTTCCGTTCCACCAATCAAGTGGACTGGGCACGTAGTCAGCTAAAGGGGCTGCTACAAAACAAAATGTCAACGGATGATTTCATTGTCAAATTTGAAGCACTTTATCAGCAAGCTATGATAGATGAATCACATGCCATCCTCATGTTGGAAAACAATGTCAGACGGGGCATTATTGTCCAAATATTCAAAGAAGGCAAAAGAAAGGCTAAAGTAGCCGAGTATATTACCGAAATCAGACGCGTCGGGACCGCACAAGAGTCCCTTGATTTTATAATGGGTGCCACTATCCGAAGAACATCTCAGGTACGTGGTGACCCTAACGCAATGCAGATTGATGTCGCCCAAAGAGGGTTGTCATCAAAACTTACATGTTACAATTGTGGTGGACCACATGGAGTAAAGAATTGCCCTAAACCAAGAGTACAATGTCCCTTCTGCAAATGGCTAGAGGGCAAACATAAGAAGGAATGCCGCGGCAGCCGCCAAGTGCGAGTCGTCGAACCAGTATGAGAAGAGCCAAAAAGGGAAGTCCCACATGGCAATGATCCTTTTGCGGCTATCCGCAACATGTCCTATGATGAAATGAGGGCATATTTCTGGGACATGAAAGATGTCCACGAGAAGGGAAAAGGCCGTGCCGCATGAACGAACTGGGTGTTTGTACGGTCACATTCAACGAATATTTAAACTGCTTCTCCGTCCTTGAGGTTGAAGAACCTAGGAAAAGCACGGATGAGTCGGATGATGTTTTATTTTCTCAATGCCAAACTGGGTCCTCTTCTGTGAAGGGGCTTGGCCAGGGCTTCAAACCGGTACTTAATTCAGTTTCACCAAAAACCCAAAAAAATATGTCAGATGAAGAAATCCCAGATGACTTTTTCTTGAGAACGCTCAACATGGAAAAGGAGATCTTGATGAAGATCAAAATTGCACCCTTCCATGATAAGAAGAACTACGTTGCCGCTGACGCACTACTTGATTGCGGTGCTAATGTTATTTTCGTTGATAAGAAGTGGGTCATAAGCCAAAAGCTACCGCTCATTCTCTTATGCAATCCCATTCCCATATTTAATGTTGATGGATCGAAGAACTCAGCTAGAAACATCACACACTCCACCGAGCTAATTATAGACTATGAAGGGCACAGGGAACGCGTTACCACAGAGGTTACGGATCTAGGACGTAATCAGATCATCCTCGGGTACACGTGGTTGAAGAAGCACAATCCTGAAATAGATTGGGTTAAGGGCGAAGTAAAGATGACACGATGCCCCAGAAGTTGCCATCTATTAAGGGAAAAGAGTGTTTTCCTTCGTGTTCTTGAAAAAGAAGAAGAAGAGGCTGCTCATCATGCCTATGCTATACGAGCTAGCATTGAAGCGCCTAAGAAAATAGAAAAGACGATCGAAGAGATGGTGCCTAGTGCATACCATCAATATTATGGACGGTTCTCGAAAGGAGAATCTGAACGCATGCCAATCAGAAAACCGTGGGATCACGCAATTGACTTGAAGGATACATTTGTTCCTAAGAAAGGAAGAATGACCCCCCTCTCAGTAGAAGAACAGAAAGAAGTTTCTAGCTTCATTGACGAACAACTGAGGAAGGGTTACATATGACCTTCAAAGTCTCCATAAACTTCCCCTGTTTTCTTTGTGCCAAAGAAGGAAGGCACCAAACGCATGGTTCAAGGTTATTGTTATCTAAACGAGCACACCATCAAAAATAATTATCCGCTCCCGCTGATTTCCCAATTAATGGATAAGCTAAAAGGAGCTAAGCTATTTACAAAGATGGATCTACGATGAGGATATAACAACATTCGCATCAAGGAAGGCGATGAGTGGAAAGCTGCCTTCGTATGCTTCCACGGTGCCTATGAACCCCTCGTTATGTATTTCGGGTTATGCAATTCCCTCGCCACATTCCAAGCAATGATGAATGAAATCTTTGCCGACATGGATGACGTAGTGGTGGTCTATATTGATGACCTATTAATATTCACCAAAACCGATGACGTTAAGGAACAAGAAAAGATCGTTAAAGAAGTCCTACGTCGATTGGAAGAAAACAATTTATTTATCAAGCCAGAAAAGTGTACCTTTACGGTACCAGAAGTCGAATTCCTCGGTATGATAGTCAGCAGAGATGGAAGCAAGATGGACGACTCCAAGGTCAAGGCTATTCTGGAATGGCCTGCGCCGAAGAATGTGAAAGGAGTTAGGAGTTTCCTCGGACTCGCCAATTTCTACAGAAGGTTCATCCAAGGTTACACCCAAGTGACTAGACCCCTCAATGATCTAACAAAGAAGGATACACCCTTCGTGTGGAAAGAAGCACAACAAGAAGCATTTGATATGCTAAAGAAGAAGTTTACGTCCGCTCCTATCTTATCCTTTCCTGATGAAAATAGTCGCTTCCGTCTTGAATGTGATGCATCAGACTTTGCAACAGGCAGAGTCTTATCTATTGAAAAGGATGGCTTATGGCATCCAGTTGCCTATGCCTCATGATCCATGACTCCTGAAGAGAGGAATTATCCTATCGCTGATAAAGAGATGCTCAGCATGATTCAGGCTCTCGAAGCATGGAGACATTATTTAGAAGGTGCCAAGTATGAATTTGAAATCTGGAATGATCACAAGAATCTCCAGTATTTCATGAAGGCACAAGATCTTAACCGTCGCCAAGCGTGATGGGCACAGTATTTATCTAGGTTCAACTTTAAACTCATTCACAAAGCTGGAACCTCGATGGGGAAAGCCGATGCCTTATCTAGATGAGAAGATCACATGATCGGCATTGAGGATGATAACAAAGGAGTAACCATATTGATGCCGAAGAAGATTAGGGCGACCATCTTGATCTCTGATGAAGGCGATAAGATAAAACAACAGGTTCTTGACGCTGTGCACAAGCTGAAAGAATCAGAAGTCTAGACGTTACGTGAGAAGTTTCACATTCATGATGACAGTGATGGAATTCTCTATGATGATAAAAGAAGAATGTATGTGCCTGATGACGAAGGTCTACGGCAATCTATTATTACGTTGCACCACGACACTCCGGTTGCTGGACATCCAGGAGTTGAGAAGACAATAGATTTGCTGCAGCACAGCTATTTTTGGCCATTGATGTCACAACAGGTCAAAAATTATATTTCCCATTGCGATAGATGCGCACACATGAAAGGGAGCAATCAGCCTCCCACTGGAAAACTACATCCCTTGGAAGTTCCTATGACACCTTGGGAAGATGTGTCAGCAGATTTCATTACAGATCTGCCTGATTCCAATGGATTCGACTTCATCCTCGTAATGATGGACAGGTTTTCCAAAGTTGAATTCATTCCATGTCTAAAAACGACGACAGCCCTTGACATGGCTCGTCTATATTTACAACACATGTGGAAGGCACA
Source organism: Phlebopus sp. FC_14 (assembly GCA_021018615.1). Lineage (NCBI taxonomy): Eukaryota > Fungi > Basidiomycota > Agaricomycetes > Boletales > Boletinellaceae > Phlebopus > Phlebopus sp. FC_14. The sequence goes on along the minus strand of JAEVFL010000005.1, from coordinate 2,474,870 downwards.
TGGCCTACCCCGCACTATCATATCTGATCGTGGACCGCAATTTGCTGCAGAAGTAATGCGTGCATTATGCAAACGATTAGGTATAACCCCTAAATTATCCACTGCATATCATCCGCAGACAGATGGTCAGACGGAACGAATGAACAGGGACTTGGAACAGTACCTTCATTTATTCTGTGCAGAAAAGGAAGCAGAATGGGCCGACTGGCTTGCCATCGCTCAATTCTCTTATAATACAAAGAAGCAGGCTTCTATGAAGAAAACCCCTTTCGAAGTCACGCGGTCTTATGCTCCAAGAATGGGCTTCGAGCAACACGTGTCTAAGGTACCGGCTGCTGATGATTTTGCTGAAGAAATGACCAAGACTTTGAAAGATGCAGAAGCTAATTTATTAGAAGCTCAGAAGCGAATGAAAGCGCAAGCTGATAAGCACAGATCAATTGCCCCTGAGTACGTCATTGGGGGTAGGGTCTGGCTCAGCATGAGTAATCTGCGCCTGTCAAGGGCTTCATGTAAATTAACCGAATGATGGATTGGTCCCTATGAGGTCACCAAGTTGGTTGGCTCTAATGCGTTGACGCTTAAGCTACCAAAATCTATGCGTATTCACCCTACGGTTAATATTTCAAGGGTCAAGCCTTACAAAGAACGCTTGCCTGGACAACCGGTTATTGCCCCTGGACCCATTGAAGTTACTGAGGGTCGAGATGAAGAATACGAGGTAGACTATGTGGTTGAATCTCGAAAGAAAGGGAACCACCTCGAATACTTAGTTCACTGGAAGGGCTATACTGATGAAGATAGAATGTGGGAACCCGCTGGCAATCTGGTCAATGCTTCCAATGCGGTTGCAGCCTTTCATCGGGCAAATCCCTCGGCTCCTCGTAAGCGACAAATGGCTTACTTGGATTTCCTATCATTATTTCAACCGTTTGATAATTTGACGGTCCCTATGGCACGTGACACTCCCTTTGATCGCCTGGAAGTCGATTCTTAGGAGGGGGGTAGTGTTATGATATGTATTTTTCCTCTATTTTTCTCTATTTTTCTTCCTTTAACACCTAGCACACTTATACTCAATGACTTAGAAACGTCTAAGTCTTTTTCCTAATCACGTGACATGATATGTGCAACTTGCTTGCACGCGACATGGACCTAGCCCCTATGTTACATCTTCACGGACCTACAGGCTTTCATAGCCTTATGCCTCACCTTTACTGTATGTTTCTCATTTCCTCTATTTAATAGGCTGCCACACATCATGGAATCCTCACCGATCTCATGTATGATCGTGGCAGCACATGTTTACCTCCTGTTTATGATTCTCTTCCATTCTACATGCGTCTGCCTTATGTTTTACTTCCTTTCCATCCCATGGCTATGCTTGATGCATGCCTGGTACATATGTTTTTCATCCTATCGATAGATCTAGTGTAAACATGGATAAACACTAGTAGAGTATATAAGAACCAATGCAGCAACCAGGGGATCCCATCAAATCCTCCTGAGTCTTTCCCTTCAGCTCCTCATAAGCTAAGAGCAACCTCAGCTACAACTTATTTCAGTATGCACTCCATCATGTGAGCCGCTGATTGTATCACATCACACCTGATAACAGGTGTTGTGAGACGAAAGTATCACTTAGTGCTCAAGGCGCTTCACTTTTATTTCTTTTTCTGTTATCTTATCTTATCGGGTTAGCACTTGTCTTATCAGTGAGCATTAATCTTATCTGTGGCTAGGTAGCCTAGACCAGGTCTAGACTGTGACCTAGAGTTATGGGTCTAGGGTTTATCTTACTCGTACATGGACTTACTTATATAGTACTTAGTGCGTTCACCTCAGAGGGGCACTGACCATGGTCCGTGCACACTATCTAGGGTATATAAGTAGCTACAGCTCCATGTCGTATTTCTTAGTTCAATATATTTGTGGTTCTACAGTAAAACCCTTAGCCTTGCTGCTATAGAAGGGCATAGGACTTAATGGGTCTTGTGGACTCCGTGTCGGGCTATGATAGTGCCCAGTCTCTTGTCTTTTAGTTGGTTTGTTTTTCCGTTATGTTCCGCTCGACATGTAACATGTTGTGTATAATATGCACAATCATTGCAATTTACAGACAAGTGTATAATGATGCTGATGTTGGCATTTCAATGCCATTGACCTGGGCATGGATAAAGTGGAGCAGAGAACCTACCCTGGGGAGAGTAAGAGAAGAACAATTGTCTTTGATACTTGTGTGTCCTGAAGGAGTGCATATTATCGTGTGGAGATCGTCCACAGACATGGAAGTACAAGCAGTTCTATAAAGAAGAATGTTCAGTGTCTGAGATGCTCTCACAGACACTTGGAAATACTGAGTATTGTGGACACTTGCTCTTGTGCACCTACATGGCATGCAGTTGCCCTTGGTAATTGTCTTATCTTGTGAGCTCTTATGAGCTTGAGGTAATTGTCCAGAGCACTCGATAGTGCTCCAATGGCTTCCAAGTAGAATCACCAAGATTCCACTTCACCAGAAACTGTAAGCTCCTGCTACTCCAATGGTGGATGAGTATTTCGTTCACTATGAACTCTGCTTCATCAGACATTCTGATGTCATAGAACACTTGTGCATCCCTGTGAGAAAACAATGCATTGTCATTCCTCTCATACCTTCATAGTAGGCTTGCATGGAACATGGGGTATACTCTATGTATTCTCAACTCTTCAGACAAGTCCAGTGTATAGAATAGCACATTCACCATCAGGACCTTCATGGGTCCAATATATCTGAGAAGCAGTTTTTGTACTTGACCCTTAGACAGGCTGAGGTTTTATATGGACAGGTATACTATGTCCCCAGCCTGCAGTTCCTTGTCAGGGCAATGACGATGATTAGCATGGTGTGCTTGCACCAAGTGGCTCTTTATAATTGCATCATGAGCTTGTACAAGATTATCTTGTGTCTTGCATATAAAGTCACATACTTCAGGTGCAACAGATGTATCAGTGCCAGGTAATATGCACAGCATATATCCATAGTTTAGCTTAAAGGGTGCAAACCCTGTAGAGCTGCTAATGCTTGAGTTCAGAGCAAACTTGACCAATGACACCTTGACCACCCAGTCCCTTTGATCAGGTTGCACTGTGGTGCATAGTACTTGTACTATGGAGTGTATAGTATGCTCTGATGTGCCATCTGTTTGTAGATGAAAGGCGGTGGACATCAGTAATTTGATGCCCATCAGTCAATGTACCTCCTATCAAAACTTGGAGGTAAATTGAGGATCTTGCTTGGACACTATACTGTCCAATAGCCCATGTAATCGGACTATTTCCTTCATGAACATGACCACCAGTTGTGAAGCTTGCATTGTGGTTGTCAATGATATTAGATATATCATTGAAGTCAAGTGACATATGATGACCCATAGGTAGTCGTAGTTGTCACTTAGTGGAAATGGCCCCACAAAATCCATGGCTATGGATGACCAAGGCCTCTTGGGAATAGGCAGACTGCACAGCAATTCTACAGGTCATTGATTACTGCCCTTGATGATTCGGTATATCAAGCATGATCAACAGAATTTGTCGATCTCCTTCTCCATCTCCAGCCACCAGAATCAACGATGGACGTAGTCTGCTGTTCTTGTGGTGCTGAAGTGACCAAGTACCTTATGTGCTTGATCAATGATTATGGTAGTGATGGGTTCATCACCCATCTTTACTCAAGATATATAGAGGATGTATTCTCCTCCCAAGTTTGTGGTTCAGAGAAGGGTATTCTCCTCGATAAAGGTGAGTGAGTCCCCTTCTTGTATCTTATTAAACATGCTATTATGTATATAGCCATCATGGATCGCTTCAATAAAACAATCATTTCCATGTATCATGAGATGAAGCGATTGGTCACTTCCTGCAGATTCGAGCACTGTTATATCTCTCCCATTGAGACTGATGGTAGTGTTTCAGTCTCTTCTCTGCAAACTCAGCCATTTTGTTAGCCTCCACTTGTCACACTTCGTGCTTTTCTTGAAGGTGTTTATTGAGTTATGAAGTACCTTCCAATTGGAGTACGTTTAATTGTAGCTTTAGAACTCGGTTGGTGGGTATGTTATCCCCATCTGAGTTTAATCATACATCTGTATTCAACCACTCTTCATGGTCATCAGAGGCAATCTCGCCTTCATTGAATTTGTAATATTATGACAGGCAATCCACCACTATATTATCTGAACCCCATATATATATTATTTTGGCATTGAACCATGTCAAGTAGTTAGTCCAGCGCACTTGTCTACTAGACAGTTTGCATTGGGTATTTAGGAATCCTAGTGCCTCATGATTGGTTATGATTATGAATGGAAATCCTAATAGTTTGTCCTCCCATTTGAGAAGGGCCTTCAAGATCATAAGCATTTTTTGCTCAAACGTCCTGTAATTATGCTGGGTATCTGTCAATTTTCTTGACATGAAACTAGCTGACCAACATGTTTTCCAGTTAGCCCCTTGGTCATATAGGGCCCCTATCCCATATAGTAACACATTGTAGATGAGCTATATTGGAATGTCTAGGGACAGATCAATAGGTTTCAGTATGGGGAACCTATAGGCCATATCCTTGATGGCCTGAAAACATTAATCATGTATCTCTCTCCAGTAGAACGGATGTCTGTTCCACTGGATATTAGTCAGCGGCATAGTATATGCTGATACATCTGACATGAATTGTGCCAGATATTCTACTAGTCCAATGAAACACTGGACTTCATTTAGTAATATTGGCTTTTGCTAACTGTGGATTCTTGCCATCTTGTCAAGATCCACATGTACTCCTCGATCATCTATGGTATGATCAAGGCAATCCAGCTTGCTAGAGTATAGGTTGCACTTCTCCTTCTCAAGATAGAAGTTGGTCTGAACAAGCAGCTCAAAGATCACTCTTAAGTGTTCTTCATGCTGTTCTATTGTGCTACTATAAATGAATATGTTGTCCAAGTATACATGCATAAATTTTCTGATGCACTCTCAGAATACAACAGTCATGAGCTGTTGAAATGTAGCTGGAGCATTACAGTCTTCCATTTGTATAAAATGACTCAGAAATATGTCATAGATTGTGGAAAACGCTGTCTTCCATATGTCCTTAGGTTCAATATAGACTTGTTCATACACATTGGAGAGATCTATCTTAGAGTGATATTTCGCTTGAGCTACATCCATCCGAATTTGATCTTGGTCAGGGAAGGGCGTTATATCCTTTAGCATGTTGTTTTATTTATGACAGTCCTCAGGCTGCCGTTTTTCTTTGAGATACATAGAGTAGAAGTGGCTTGCCTTATACTTTTTTGTTCCCACCATCCAGCAGTGGTGTATTTATTTATTTTGTCCACTAACTGTTACTTGAGTGAATCTGAACATCAGGGAAGATGGTACACATAGTACTTTCCTTCGTCTATGAGTAATATAGCATGATTCACCTCCTGTAATGGAGGCATTTTGGGAGGAACTCCTCCTAGTCTATCTTTATACTTTGTGAACCATTGTTCATGCAACCTAGGGATATCTTCCTTGTTGAGTCCATTGAGTTGTGGCTAAGGATTTAGGCTCATTAATTGCTGACTTTCTTTTGTTGATGTCAACTCCTCTTCAGTCTTGCAGGTGTGTGAAACCCATATAGAGTTCCCTGAGCATAGTTAGACACTCAATGGGCCAGCTTGTAGGCTGGCCACTATCTCATGGTCTCTACATATATCTTGCACAGTGGAAATCCGAGATGTACCTACAACTAGAGCATCCATCACGAAATCAATCTTGATTTCAAAGCTCTGAAGAAATGAGATCCCCAGTATACAATCATATCAATTGATGTTTGTGATGTCCATATAGACCATCACATCAATTAATTCCAGGCACATATGGATGTTAGCTTTATGATTCAGCTTTGAACGGCTGCCCATGCACCCTGGTTGTAGAGTGACCTGTTCTTCCAATGGAAAAGCTAGAATTTTAGCCACAGTCACAAATGCAGGGCTAAGGAAATTGGTTGTACTGCTAGTGTCAATCATTATATATACCTGACATCCATGCATGATAGCTATGATGGTGATATATTGTCTCAAAGCAGAGGGCAGTACCACAGTTGCCATGGTCTTTATGGTGTAACAGAACACTCTAGAAGCATTCGGATCCTTTTCCCTCCATATTCATATAGCAAACATCCTCTTTCCACTGAACACAGTGTTATCCAGGGGCTTGTGAATATCACCAGGCCCCTGTATTGTCACATTGTCACTGTACAATATTATGGTCATCATAGCATTGGTGTTGATCAGATTATTGGTGTCTGGTCTATCTTCCCTTAATATTTGGGAGAGCATATCCACCTACAACATGACTCAGATCACTAGGTTATGAGTTCAGGTGGTGTCCTCATTTTGCCACTGCATAATAGTGTAAAGTGAGCACACCACTTCGAGCAGTGAGAACAGATGCACTTGTTGCATCTTAGGATAAAGCAAGATGGCATGGACTTGTGCCATCTCACTATCATCTCAGTCATGATTGTATTCATGCCATGCAACTTGACATGGTAAGTTATGAGCAACTTCAAGAGAAGGGTCTTCCCTTTGCTCCAACAAAAGTTGTTTGTACATATTAGTAACATTCATGATTGATTTGGTTGATTTGGCTGACCATTTGGTCAAGTTTTGACAAGTATTCTACTTAAAGGCAGGGAGCTGGTACGATAGCATTTGATGAAATCTAAAGCAGATAGTGTGTGTCTGGACTCAGCTGCTACCCAAGGAGTAGGAACAACTAAATTTACCTAAAGTGGACAGTGTGTTTGGACTAAGTACAATCAGTATAGTATATTGTAAATAATACAAAGGGACTCATCTCAGCCACTGTCCAAGGAGTAGAAACCACTGAGGTGCTTAGAAGGTGGAAGAAATCCTTATATATGGGTGGAGACAAGCTCATACCATAGTTTTGGGTCTGAAATGCATAAGAAACAATAATAAGCAGTAGACATGTGAAGGAAAAACATATCAGAGTATATCTGAGGTATTTTGAATGAATCTCATCAACTTTGAAGTCAGTTGCACCAAATTTGTTGGGTGGAGTAATTTTCCCACAGTTCAGAGATGAGCAGAATACATTGAAATTCATGTTTTTGAGCTGGAACACTATTGGAAGCTTGAAACACTATTGAATTTTGTCCGCATTGGACTCAGAATTCAGATATGCCTCCTCTTTATCACAACCATCAATGTTTTCAGCATGTCTTGAACCTTCAGCCTAATCAGATGGCTGACATTTCTTCGATGAAAGGTAAGACAGTAAGAAAAGAAAGAGATGAAAAGTCTATTATAGCAGATACAAAGGTGGCAGCCTTCTCAAAGCTGATGTTCCACTGGGAGTCACTAGCAGATGGCCGTTGTACTTCCAAGATGGTGAAGTCGCTTGTTGATCATCCGATCAACTGCATCATCCTTTTCTCTAAGGACAAAAACATGACTAGACCACAGGGCAAGGCTTTGGAAAAGGATAATCAAGAGATCTATGGGGTGATTGCTTGTGAAGTTTTCAAGGACAATGTCGAGTATGGAACTGTATTTAAAAGCTTGAGCCCCACCTTCAAAAAATTTTAGGACACTGTTGTCAACTATTTGAGCACATATGCATGGGTTTCTTTTTTTTCTTACTTGCTGATCTATGTACTAACTACTTGATAGGTTAAAAAAGTTATATCATGATTACAGCATGCACTTTGTCCAGACAGAAAATAGCATTATATTGAAAGAAGGGGAGTCACAATATAACAATATCCTTTGTAAGTCAATTTATGTCTCTATACTGAAAGTCTCACTAATAATATTCAGAGCTGATTCTCAAGGAATTCTCCTGGTATGCAGACCTTTATGATCTGTGAAGGAGAATCCTGAGTTATGCAGCAAAGACCATCACCTCTACTCCTGACATTCAAAGAGGCGTCCAGTTCTTTTCTATAATCAACTCACAAAAATCATAGGATGCATCTAATTTGGCTGATGATGAAGATATAGGGGTGATAATATCATATACTAGCCCTACTGCCCCACCGTCTACCACACCTCCTACTATCCCTTTGACCATTCTTTCCTTCAGCTTCCCCCCCTCTAACTCATCTAGTACCACCTCCAGTCTCTCCTATGATGGTGCTTCCAGGAGGTGTTGCTAATGCTGGTGGGGACACCACGAATTTTTCTTTCACTGACAACAGAAAGGATGATACACTGTTACAGAGTACAATTTTTTCCTTATTTTTCTCTGTTTTTCTTGCTTTTTTCTTGATCACATGACTTATATCACATGCTTATTTACTCATGTGACTGGATCATGTGACTTGGTCATGTGACTTGCTCACATGCAACAAGGACTCTTTTATTTAGCTATCATATGACTAGACCTGGGCTTGCCTAGAACATTCTAGAAATAAATACACCTAGACTGGTCTAGACCATGACATCACCATGATGTTATATGGAACTTCATGGAATATTGTAGAACATTCCTCTTACTAATTATTTGTTCTGTACAAATACTGTACTAGTATATATATTGGAATGTCAATGCCCAGAGACCCTAGCTTGATTCTCTTGGAACTACCCATCTATGAGTGAATCATAAGTTCTCTCTCATTGTCCTACTCATTGTTGAGAGTATATTTCATGTCTTCAACTTAGACATTAACTAATTTGCTTTCTTGAGTCTTCTGTTATGCGTTGAGCGGAACAACAAAGGAAACAAACCAAACTATAAGAGAGTGGCCACTGATGCAGGCCCACTTGGAGTCCGCTAGACCCATTAAGTCCTACCAACCCTATGTAGCATCTGAGGCCAGGGCGTGTTAAGGTAGAACCACGAATATATTGAACTAAGGAATATGACAGGGAACTGTAGCTACTTATATACCCTAGATAATGTGCACGGACCATGATCCGTGCCCCTCTGAGGTGAGCATACTAAGTACTATATATGTAAGTACCCCGTCACTTAAGGTAAACCCTAGACCCATAACTCTAGGTCATAAGTCTAGATTGGTTCTAGACTACCAAGCCACCAATAAGAAAGACAAGATTAACGCTCACCAATAAGATAAGCGCTAACCCGATAAGATAAGATAAAAGAAAAGAGAAGCGCCTTGAGCGCTAAGTGATACTTTTGTCTCATCTTCATTTTAGGGTTTGACATTGCAAGAGGTCTGTGTCTCTTGCTTATCTTATTAGAACCAAACTACCCACTCTCTTGGCATTGAGCACTACTTGTGTTGTTTGCCATTACCACTCTGTTTCTCTGCTCATTACTGAGCCTTTTTGTTTTTACTAGTCCCACCTCATTGAGAGTGTGGAAGGGTGTTGTGCTATCTAGGGTCCCACTGATGGATTCTGTCATATAAGAACTAGGGTTCTTTTCCTAGAGGTTAAATTCTCTATCAACCCCACTTTATTTTTATTTGAGATATGTCCTGCATCCTTGTGAGGTGCATTCGTTTTAGTTAGTTGAATTAGTCAACCCTCCCAGCATGCAAGAGTGGCTGTGCTATCTTAGGAGTAGTTTATTTTAGAATTCATACTATACTTAGTTTTAGGAGCTATGCCTGAGACAAGCGATGACACTAGGCTCTTGCAGTGTCTAACACTAGAGACTAAGATGGAGAAAACAAATCAGTTTACGTCTGACTTGAAGACATGAGACAAAGAAGGAGTTAGCAATGACTAAACTCTTGTTGATGAGTGTAACAATGAGGAGGGACACTTATGATTCACTTGTGGATGAGTAGCCTCAAGAGAACCAAGCTAAGGTCTCTGGATGATAGTATTCCAATATATGTTACACGTCGAGTGGAACATAACAGAAAAACAAACCAACAAAGAGGAAACTGGACACTATTGTAGTCCGACACGGAGTTCGCAAGACCCATTAAGTTACACCACCCTATCTAGAAGCTAAGACCAGAGCTTTACCAGTGTAACCATGAATATATTGAACTAAGGAACTACTAGAGATTGTGCTACTTATATATCAAAGATATCATACACGGACCATGATTCATGCCCCTCTGAGGTGAGCATGCTAAGTACTATATAAGTAACTCCCTATATGCTTAAGGTAATACCCTAGACCTCATATTCTAGGTCACAAGCTAGATCTGGTCTAGACTTACTCAGCCACGAGATAAGATATAACAACTGTGATAAGATTAGCACCAACTGATAAGATAAGCGCCAACCTGATAAGATAAGATAAGAAAAATGAGAAGCACCTCGAGCACTAGTGATGCAATTGTCTCAAAATATATACTGATACAGTGTTTGTACAGAACAAATAATTAGTAATGGGAATGTTCCACAACATTCCATATGACATTGTGATGATGTCATGGTCTAGTTCACTCTATACGGCCAGCCTGAGGATTGAAACAATTCCCAAATGATGTTTTGAGACTGTATTGTGCTTCCTAGATTGAGTTCAGCAATGTTTACAATTGTACTGGAGTTGAGATAGTGTGAATCGAGTGTGGCACAAAAATCACATCTAGTCCAAGCCAATATGCTTTCAAATTGAGTACGGTTTAAAAATTTATCAATGAGCTGAGACTTGACACAGTCAGCTGCTATCTCTGTTGATTTAATACTGTCACTATCGTCTCTCTTCCAATGTTGTGCAATACAATGGCAAGCTGTAGGTCTGAATTTCAAGGTCCTGAGTATGAGTGATTAGAATCAACGAACAACAAGCACTCATGCTGATTATGTCATACTTCGAAGTCTGGCAAGCTGGTATGGGCATCAACTAGTACAAGTAGTCTTGCATCCCTTGCAAAGACAATGTTTGGCACGACTTTCGGCAGGCCTGCCACCATAAAAATAGTGACTTGCACCAGCAAGCCATCGAGTGGTCACACTCGTGAGCTCTGATATCACACAGTACCACCAGGGCCTCAACTTCTGCCCAGACTGAAGTCCTCCTTTAGCTCTCACTACTCACCGGTCCACTTCTTGATCTACTGCTCGATATATCCAGCCCTTTCTCACCCTCAGATTTACCTCACATAGATTCTGAGGCTGTAGTCTCAGATATCCAGATCAACTGGGATGCTTTGGACCCAGACTTGTCAGAGGGTCCCTCAGACATTATCACTTCAACAGCCCAACATGTCATAGTAGGACTAGCCATAGGGTTAGCTGAATAGATGGCATGAGGCTCTGATGATGGATCGTCTGATGAAGAACCTCCAGAGGTTAACATTCCCTTCTCAAGTAGCTCCAAATCAGGTCAGTAGCTTGTAATTACTTTTTGTGTTTCTTCACTCAAAGCTCGTCAGATGATCCTCTTGTGCAAGGAACCCAACGACCAGCATGACGAGGTAACCTTATGGAAAATCCAGGGTGATACCCATGGCCTGACAAAGAGGTATGACTGTAAACGACTGTGCAACTGAAACTAACATCACATGGCAGACATGCGTTCTCGATATCATATGCCATCTACCACATGCTTTTTTTTCTGATGTGCAGATGAATGTTATTCTCTGGGACCTTGCAGTACTTGGCGTCAACAATATCCCTTCTCCCAAGGTCCTCAAAGATGTCAATGCTCTCCTACAGTGCTGCTGTGGGGTGGAGACTGTATACTATGAGAGCCAGCTGGGACACATCTACTATGCCAATAGTTTGGCTTTGCTTATCGCTCAGGCTTGTGTTTTTTTTGTCTGGATTGGGTGGTACTGATTGAATCCTTAGGAAATAGCGAACCTGACTGTGCGGCCCCATCTATGTCATTACCCAGAAGATACAGGCAAGCACCTGAGCGAGCCTTGGCAGGTGTCTTGCTGGCTACATGAGATTGGCACATCCTTGGTGACACCCATGATCCACATCCAGCATCAAGACTACTATGTGTTTGAGCCTGCAAAACTTATTGATGGCAGTGTTGTTATATCAGAACATTGGTATACTCACAAAATAGACACAGCGGGGGACAGTCGATAAGAATACTAGGCTCAGGCCTGGATGTGTCAAGTTGTCCCATGTGAGGATGGCCATCAAGGCTATGTAGTGCATGAATTCAATGTACTTGATATTCTGGCTAGTGCCTTTCTACTCTTGTTCCCTCATCTGGTGGAGACGTTTGCAGGCAATCGGCTACCTGACTCTTGTCTAATCATAGGTTGATATTATTTTTCTAATTTTGTGACTTTTCTGACAAGTTATTTGCAGGCACTATCAAAGGACAAGGACTCAGTGTATGTCTGTGGTGTTTGACGGATCTAGCATAGGACAATCATTGGTGTTTGCGATCTCAGGGGCACCATGTTCTTTCCTTCATGATGTGGTGGTATTGTGACGACACTTCAGGCAACCTTTTCAAGAAGTGGAACAAACACAATTCCTTTCTTTTCACTGCAGCAGGCTTACCTCATGTGATGGCCCAAAAGGAGAGTAATTTCTTGTTGACATCAAATATTGTGCCTCCGTTGGAGATGCTTGATGGTATTGTCCTACAGCTCGAGTGCGTATTCCTTCAATGGTCTAGGTGACTCATTAATGTTCTCATCTGTCATCAGGAAGGCACAAGAGAATGGCATATGAGCATGGGATGTCAAGGCCAAGGAAATGATTCTAGTCATTCCAACCGTCCTCACAATGTTAGGCAATAATCCCATGCAAAGTGAACTGGCCTGTCACATCGGCTTGAAGGGCAAGTTCTTCTGTCAATGCTGCTGGGTCAAAGGCCACAATGCTGAAGAACCTGAGAATGTCTCCACCACATGAAATAATTCTGCTGGTCATGAAGGTAGTGATAATTCTATGGACTTCCAGGCTAGTACCTCTCAAGGTAGTGGAGATGTTTGCACCTATGGTGTAAAACCAAAACCAAAAGGCCGATATAAGGAAACCATGCATGAACTTGTTGAATGTGCACGACAGTTCCTTGGTGTAAGATTTCATGTTTTTATTTTTATTGCAACTAGCATAGATTGATGTGACATATAGGACAACTGCCCATGCTTGCTCTGCTACAAGCATGCCCTCACATCGATCTTCGCGTATGTCCTGAAATGCATAGAGGAAGTGAGATATTTGTGCAGTGCTGGAGAGGTGGGAGAAGAGGCAACCGAGTACAGTGGCGTCTTCAAGGGCGAGGGCGCTCGCTTGAATGGAACCCGTCTGTGATGGGGCGTGTATATGAATTGAGTCGACGAGGAAGGGGAACGACGAGATAAATCGCCGGTGAGACAAGGAGGTTTGTAGGTCAGTGTACGACCGCTTAGGAGGACATTCGAGGACTTACCGGGAGGAGATGCGCGGCGTCGCTGAGAACGATGGCGCGCCCGTTCTCGTGCATCCAGTCGTTGAGCGGCTGTACCATCTTGACGGGGCGACGTGTGAGCACGGATGCGGCGTGTGCCATTTTCGATAGACTGTGATGCCGCACGATTAGTTTGGCCATTAAAATATATACTACCTGTACATGTGCGAGACACGCACCGTGGCTCGCAACGTCCGAGTAGTGAGTGTAGTTCTGACACGTTGATGGGATCCCAGGTGTCATTGTCGTAATGATTGAGTTTTTCCTTGGACGGTTTGAGCCAGAAGTGGAGCGCGAAGTCGTGTCGTCCGCCCTACAGAACACATTGTTAGCGTCAAATGGGTTCAGATATTGAATACTTACTACTCGGAATCCGATGGCTGCTGCATCGGGACCGACCCACGCGAACGTCGTTGCCTGGGCAGTTTCCATCACATAAGTACTGATGAACAAATCACAAAACCGATCAACATACGTGCTTGTAGTTATAAAGGGCTGCCAGCTCAGGGCCGCTAAGCATTGTCTGTGCAGGTATGATAGTACTGCACCGGTTCATCAGTTGACACAACGGATGAAAACGAGAATGAAAACCCACCTGTAAAAAAGGCAAGTCGACTCGGTCGAGCTATATGGGTCTTCCTTCGTCACCATCTTTTGTATGAAACTCGACGGACCATCAGCGCCGACGATCACGTCGGCCTGGAATTGCTCGCCTGTTGAGAGTACTATGTGACCCTGGTCGCAATCGACCGAGGTGATCTTGGCACCGTGATGGACCCATGCGCCAGACGTGCGTACGTGAGCAAGTAATAATCGTCGCAGGTCGGTGTGCTATGGGAGTACAAGTTGAGTATGTGATTCTGAGGGTGTAACGAGAATGAGGGATACGTACGTGTAACGAGAGGTATTCACCCTTGGTTTGTGCGATTATCTCGTTGTCCCAGACATGGGAGCCCAGGAATTTACCGTCGCCATCTGGATGGAAGGGTTGCAGCTTGAGTGATCGCGTTCAGCTGAGCACAGAGAGGGTACGTACATCTATCCATTTCGACCGCTCCCGAAATCACCGAAACCGCTCTTAACACCTCTCTCAAGCCCCACCGGAAGAGGATCTTGCTCGCGTTGGAGGCGAGTCTGATGCCTCCCTGCGACATCTGCAAACGCAAAGATCTCGCATCAGTATCTGGCGCGTTAGGACGTCTCGATGAACCGTACGCTGTCGAGCTCATCCTCCGTATATTGTTCAAGCACCACGATGCGATGCCCGACCCGACTGAGTGCACCCGCGCACGCTAAGCCCGCAATACCACCACCGATGACGATAAAGCCGATGAGGAGCTCTGTCGGTCTGTTGATAGGGTGTAACTAGCGCCAGTATCCGAGAATCGAGATTGCAGGTCAAGGAAATGCGAATGCGCACGGTGCGGGGATGAATTGAGCACGCGTTTTCGATCAATGATGATGAGATACTCACGCCTTGGCGAATCATGGATGCAGATTTGACGCTGTCGATGATGATAACTTGGTCGTCGAACGGGGGGAAGGTGCTGAGGGGAAGGGGGAGTCAACGTTTATAATGTTCATATATAACCCAAGTTTCACGGTCGGTTACTAGGTTCTGTCACGACATGTACTTACTATAATTTGTATTTGTGGGCAGCTTCTCCCGTTCCACCGCACACCCACTGAATGACATGCGCAAAACGGCGATTTGCAGTTAATTATTATTGCTGTTCGTTCATTGAGGTTTAAAAATGTGAAGAACGATTCACGGCAGAAGCATTTGTTGTCGGTGTGTGCACGCTTGCCACTGGAACTCTTCAAATCGCGCAAACATGCTGATGTTCCATTACAACGACGTTCAAAACAAGCGCGGACGGCGAGGATGCGAATTCTAGACAAGCACACGAGTCAGAGCGACCACCGAACTGTAGTATTTACGAGGGAGAGGCTCCTCAGCATCGTGACGTGGGTCCTTTATCACCGTTTCTACTGCTAGAACATACTTGCCACGCAGTGCTTCAGTAAGGAGCCAGGACCGCTTATTACACGAGTGCTTGCAGTAGCCGGTGATGTGCCCTCCTGTACTAGCGTCTCAGGGTCTTTCGGCGCTACTCATCAAGGCAGCGCCGTAGCGAAGAAACAGTAAAAGCATCTCCCATTACTGTGTTGACCTTACGTCCTGCGCCTGCCCACCTCCAGTGAAATTCTGAAACTGATTAGAATTTTGAAGTCCACAGGTGCCTTTGGGAGCGGGGAAAGAATAGAGATACTTCATCAACTTTGCGGGACGAAACGCTTCGCCATATTGAGTGTAACGACGGCGTTTGACGTGCTACTGTATGTTCGAGGGGCCAACTAGGTTCTAGCGCTCACGCCCTGCGGTCCCAAAGTCGACAACTCGCTCTGTCCCGGTAAGTATTAGTCTATATCGTATGCGTTCCAACGCTCCATTGATTTTTCGTTTGAAACTGACGGGTCTTGGGATGCATACAAACAAACTAGGCCAACTTCTGAATTCTGCTGATCATCGACTATAAATAAGCCCCTTCTTTACATTCAGACCGTCAGTTGTATCACTGGTTTGCTCAGCTTGATCAGTAGCTTACGAGCATCTTTTTTTTTTCTTTTTTTTCTCCAGGACGATGAAGCCTATTGGACCCATCCACGTGGGTCTGCCGACTATAGCATCTGTACTTGCGTATGTGCTTGGTCCACGAGTAAGGAGCGGAGATGAATTGGTGAAGCACAAACTCGGACAGGCTTGCGACTACCATGGGATACCAGAGAACGGGGTTCTTGGCTAGCTAGATATGAATTGGTCAGTGCTAAGGTATGCATTTCCCCCTTGAAATTGAAAAGGTCTTCGACAGAGTGCAGATTACAAATTGGCCTACAATGTAGGAGGCGAAGCCGTAATGTCCACTACTTATTCCTTGGCCCATGCATCTATTTTGTCCACTAAAGCCTGAGCTTCTCCACTATGGTCGAAATCGTTCTTCCTGTCATTCCACGATATGTGAACATCAATGAAACAAAGCGGTTCAAAGATCCCGGCTTTGACGAATCCCTGAGGGTCCCTCAGACCAACTTTTTATTGGCTGCATCACATCCAGCCTTCGTCCTGACACACAGCAGTCAGCGGCAATGACGAGACGTTCAAATTCTCTTACCTTTTGTAATTGGTTGAATTCTTGTCTTGAGAAATCTTTTCGCCCTTCAGTGCCACTTCAAATGAGGATGCTGACTTCTGGAAGTTAGTGCCTTCCATCCACTCCATGGCCAAGACAAACCCGTCTGTGGTCTTGTTAGATTTTTTAACGTTTGTTTATCCATCGTTAGTTCACTGCTCTCTCATGCACCACATAGGCCCAAAAGGTTAAGGTTCAGAATCCATCCAGTCATTTTCAAACTCCCATGGTCATCTCCCTACTAACAAGGACACACTTGTCTTGTAAGTCATAGGAGATGAGTAGAAAGCAAGGAATGAGGTGAAGAGAAACGATTAAAAAAAATTAAAAATTAAAAAGCCATCGAGCCACCAAGTGACTAATTCCACTGCTTACACCTGGGTGCATGATGGAATTATAGACAAAGGTTCTCTTAGCCCAGTCTGAAGCAGATGCCTTGGACCCCACTATGACAGATGCCATCAGTGGTTGGGTTAGAGAAACTAGAAAGTGATGCATGACCTCCTGGGTAGGCATAGTCCATGTTCAGATCACCTTTCACCTTTGTCCTGAATGGAGCTGATGACCATAAGTCTGAAGCAAGAATTGACTGGACATATCAACACATGGCCTCCTGGGTAGGTATTTTCATGTCCAATCCATTTTTGTCTTCAAAGTCATTGGAGTGCCCCATCATGCAGTCGGTGACAGATGCCACCTTTCTACACCTTAGGTGCTGCATCTAATGGAACATGGACCCCATCTCTCTAAGCCCAGCCTGAAGCAGATGCCTCAGATGCCCACTTTGACGGATGCTGAGCAAGAGAACCAACAGATAAGAAACACAAAATTGACTGAACAAGGTTGATGATGCATGGTCTCCTGGATATGCATCACCTTGTCTGATCATTTTTGTTTTCAATACCGATGGTGACTTATGACTTCAAACAAAGCATGAAAAAAAAAAATCTTAAAAAGTAGCAAAGGAAACTTTTGAAGCGGAGCTTGAAATGTGTGGACCGTTGATCGTGTATATATATATGCAACCCACTGGTGGACGTCGTTAATTATTAAATGGATGCATAGAGCTAGATGAGCTTTGGAGGTTTCAAGGTCTTGGTATAGCATCCTTCTCTGCTGCTGAGTATAACATCACATCGTTCATGTATACCATCATGGCCACAAAACAGACCCAGAGCAATACCTAGATCTTGAAATCCATCGAGGGAAAAGAAAAGAAGAAGAAAAAAACCCATCAACACCTAGTCCTTTTTATTTCTTATCGTGATCTAGATGAAACAGACGACATTATCATGAAACAAAGCTACAAGTGGTGGTGGAAACATGTTGGTCAGCTCCGGTAATGCGATCCGAGACAAATCCGATGACATTCCGGATCGGAAAGAGAATATTTAGAGAACCAGCAGCTCAAGCATGGAAAATATCGGAACTATCGGAACACTGGAGGTAGTCTGGAAAGCTTGGAACCCTGATAGTATGGAAATCCCGGAAGGCTCAGAAGAAAAGCTTGTATCTAAAGACTTTGTATTCTGTTCCTCGTTCACTTTTAATGCATTCTAAAATTTCCCGTTTCTTTTCTGAAAGCAAGAATATGGTACGAGCTCTTCTTCACCCATGTTTAAGGACTCTTTGACGTCCCTGTGCACCTCCATCGTTCCTACGCTTAGGATGGCCGCTAAGGTGAGTTTTATGTTCCTGTTTGATCGTATTTAAACTGAATGTATATGGTCTGGACGTTACTTTCCATTTCATGTAGGGTGACAATTCAAATTTTCTGATGTGCAAGTTGTGTTGGAAACAAATAGAGACTTTTTGGATTGTTTCATAGTTTAGAGAGTTTCATGGCTTGGACGGTGGCAATTCTTTGCCTGAATAAATATGGATATGATAGTGATAGTGATCTCGAGGATAAAGATGAAGATGTGGATGGAGACAAGGGAAATAGATGAGAGGAAGAGCATGAACAGTGCACGTCCAGATGTGACTTGAGATCCATACGCCAGGCTGCAAGTTTTCTTTTTTCGTGGTGTATTTCATTTCACAAAAACTGGAAGCGGACGGTAATGCGGACTCGGCCACCGTCCTAGGCGTAGGAATGACTTCATTTATCTAGAAGCAGGTAGCGACGTCCGTACTATGTACCATCAGCTTAGGAAAGACTAAATAGCAAAGCAAACTCACCTCCGACGCCGTTCTAAGTGTAGGCATGACTGAGGTGCACAGGAAGAAGATCAAAGAGTCCTTAAGTATGGGCGATGACGAGCTTGCTTTTACCGTGGTCTGAAGGGACATGAAAAAAAGTGTTGGGACATGTTGACATGAGAATGGAAAACATCTATGAACAAAACAAATTGAAACCAGAGTTAAACAGACCGGATCCAATATCTATGCGTCAAGCCCATCAAGCATTGTAGCTTTCGAGCTACTTTCGATGTTCCGATGTTCCAGTTTTCCGAACACGAGCAAGTGTCCAGGATTCGCCTCTCTTTCTAGTTTGGACATCGATTGGATCTGGTCAACATACCTGTCGAAGACGAATGTAAGATCGGTGTTTTTTACAGGCAACTTTATAAAATCCATATTATGAATTAATATATGATGTAGGCTCTGAGAAGGGTTGAAACAGGCTGAAACTGAACGGGTCTAACCCTGCAGATCCCGTTCCGTGTGGTAGCTTCCAACGTCCCTACGTTCGTTTCCAACGTTTCTGATGTTTCTGATGTTTTCGATGTTTTCGATGTTTCTGATGTTTCTGATGTTTCTAATGTTTCTGATAGTGTACCTAATTTAGGGCGTTGACAACGGCGGTTGTTATTTGACTAACTACCCTCAAGTACATAAACTGATGTAGAACACCTCGTCATCTCAGATATGAACCAGAACACTACAACAAATGAGACAGCTGGCGCAGTCAAAAGGGAGATCAAACGAGATACAAATGGAACACCATATACACTTGGCAATGTAAGTAATGATCACGTGATCAACACGCGCCCGTCATCGCCTACCAGTTCACCGGTTCAACATCATCCCATATCGCTCAAAGAACCACAAAGCACACAATGGACTCCATAATCGACTTGTTGAGACTCGCTGGTACTTTTGTCTGGGTAGATGTTCCGAATGTCAGCGTTGAAGCAGCAAAACTCAGCATCTTCAACGGCGGTACACGGCCTTCAGACCTGGTTTGTAGGGATTTCCTCTATAACTTGGGAAATCATACGGTGGAGATATATGGTACTGAGGAATGGAGATGTCTTGAAAAAAAATGGAGGCCTGATGTCAGAGTATGTCACCCTAGTGTCAGATGCTGCCCTGTGTTTCAGTAACCAGGGTGTGCCCTTTTGGTGAAACATTCAGCGGCTCACATGATGTGGAGTGCGTACTGAGGTTATTTGATTAAAGCTTAGGAGGGTTCAGAGAGGCTGAATGGTGAAACCCAAGAGGATTTGATGGAGTCCTCTGGTTGCTCCATTGAATCTTATATACTCTACTAGTGTTTGTCCATGTATACACTAGATCTAACCGATACTATGAAAGACATATGTTCCAGGCATGCATCAAGCATAGCCATGGAATGGAAAGGAATCATAACATGAGGGAAACATATGTAGAATGGAAGTAGAAGCATAAAGTGAGGATAACATGTGCTGCCATGATCACACATTAGATCGGTGAGGATCCCATGATGTGTGGCAGCCTATTAAATATGAAATAGGAGAAATGGGAAACATACGGTAATGGTGAGGCATAAGGCTATGAAAGCCTGTGAGTCCGTGAAGATGTGACATAGGGGTTATGTCCGTGTCGCATGCAAGCTAGTTGCACATATCACGTCACGTGACCAGTCACGTGATCTGGAAAAAGACTTAGACGTTTCTAAGTCGTTGAGTACAAGCGCGCTAGGTGCTAAAGAAAGAAAAATAGAGAAAAATAGAGGAAAAATACATATCGTAACATTTGGATGCCAGTGAACATGGAAGATGAAGACCCAGATTCAGAATTCAACAACTTGGAGGAGGTAATATACCACTTCAAGAAACATTTTGACATTAAAAGGCTGAAGATATCAACGTCTCATGCTACAAGTAAGTATCCTTTTTATGCTTGATGGGCTGAGGTGATGATTTCATTGCAGAGAGAAGCAGAGAAGAAGAGGAATCAAGCAGAGAAGGGGAAGACAGTATGTCTGTGGACATGGATGTACAAAGGGATGAAAGGGACGAGCTCCCAACCCCAAGTAAGTGTGGGCTTAAGCTCTGCAATCACAGATATTTAACATATCACCACAGAACGTCCATGTCTCATTAAAGGCCCACGGTCGGATGAGGTGTGAAAATTTCCTCAGCATATCTGACAAAAAAAATCTAAGGATTGGTTTTCTGACGCTTGCAACTTCTTTTAGATGCGATTCGTCCGTTCGTCAGTCGGGTTCCCCAACAATAGCTCGATCATCCAGTGGGAGGCTGGCTTCCAAACTTACCTTCCATTCTGTGGAAACAAATCAACAGACGTGAGCACATATCGACTTCCTCTAGAAAAGCCAAATTCTTACGTGGTCCATAGAACTTGGAAGGAGCTATTGTCAGGGAGCTTGCATGTCGACCGTCGGTCAAGTGTTCCGGATCAGAGCTCTGTAGTTCCGATCGGAACGGGTTCCAGGTTCGGGACTTGGTGGTAGAGGTCCAACTGGACAAGGCACTCTGACATCCTGAAGATCACGATCCAGATACCTTTGAAAGGGCGTGGAAGGAGTTGGTCCAGCAGATACAGACTCACATGGCCAACTCGACTTGCGTCATCGTTCGAGGCTGCATCCCACAGCTACGTTTGCAATTCACCCGAGCCTCCGTGGGTATTCAGATGGGCGACCCGGGTTTCCGTTGTCAGTGGGTCGATGGCTCGATCATCGCAGCCAACCGGGATCGAAAGGAGGAGTGCCAGAGCCCATATCACAAGACTACTACCATGGCGACGTTCCTCAATCTGATCAAAGATCCCTCCGTATGTGGCAACTTTCTGGACGGAAAGAACATGAATCCCAGCCCTCCTCTATGGTGTCAACCACTTCTGCACTCGACGATCGCCTGGGAGCACAGCCCATGTGAGGTTTGTCAAGAAGGCCTCTAAGAAGGAGCAGGACTTTAGGTTGATAGAGGAGCCACCGACGGCGATTCGTACCTCCACGTGGACGTCACAGGGATAGAGGTTAGTCACCCATCCTGGCTTCCTCACTTTACCACACCATGACTGCTGTGGGATGGGCACTTATATGATGGGAAATGCTGAAGCAAAGGTCTGGGTAATCATGCGGCCCAAACGGAAACAAAGTCAAACTCAAGCCTTGAAGAACCTCGGTGCATGTCTCACAAAGGCATCCGATCTGTCGGTGGACGGCAGGTTCTCTGATGCTGACATAGCTACCGTTTGTCTGGAAGAAGGAGACGTGATGTAAGAAGTCCATCTTTCTTTCATCTTTGATTATAGTTACTCCATCTAACCCTCGACTCGCCTTTATACAGGTTCCAACCACCGGGAGTCCTCCACTCGGAGTATACTCCAGTTCCAGCCATCTTCAGCGGCGGTTACTTTTTCCATTATCATATCATGCATCTGATGTATGCAGTGCTTTCCATGAAAACGGTGGACGAGGAGGGCAGTCTTACCAATGACCATTGACCAGGCTTCATTCACACCTTGTGCCGGATGGTCATCGGACTTCGATACCGATCGGAAGCAAGTAAGCATGATTTTTTTTTCTTCTTCCATGACTGAGGACCTGGTTGACTCCGCCTACGTTTATAGGAATAATCGGAAAACAAAGTCTCATCAGTCTATTGCTGATCATCTTGGATTGCAAGAGTCCTGAAAAAGATACGTCCAAGATGGATGCTCTAGGAGACGAGGAGCAAGGGAAGCTCGTGTTTGCAGTTCAATGTGTCAAAAATCTCCTTGAGTGGATGGGGATGTCCAAGGATGCCGCAAGAAGGTTCGTAGAGAGCCAGAGTGATTACTTCCTTGCAGGAAATGATATGGTGAAGATTCCTGCTTTGTTGGAGGATGAAAAAGACCCTATATTTCCTCCGCTACATGGTTTTATGTAGTAGATTGATGTATCATGTCATTTTTATCTAACTTTCAGAGATGGTGAACCTACCAGGTCATCAAGTCGCTCTACGATCCGCTTCCGCTGCACCCAGCCCGTTCCGAGCTTCCGCCTTCTAGACGGTTTCCGACTTTTCCATCGTTCCGACTTTTCCGAGGTTCCCGTATGTAGGTTGAGTCTGTTATCACCCATTATTCCTTTGCAAGTCTTGAACTAATATATACATAACGATGCTCAGACGTTTCTGTTTCTGGAAAAGTCCTGCATGCACCCCTATATTTTCAGATGCCCTATATGTCTCTGACTAATATCTATACACGAAGAACCCATAGAGGATGTCTTGCCTTTACATGAGATATGGTAGCCTTTTTCCATGTAAATTCCCTGCGTCTAAGTATCAGATCGATCCGCCCATTTCATACCATGCGAAAACAAAACGAGAACCTCGCAACCTCACAACATTGCAGCATCACGGCATTGGAAGTAGCTCGGAAGTTGTCGTTTTATGCTCGCCCTAAACTAAATGTATCTAGTCCTGACATCGTCGTTCACTTACGGTTTCTGTCAAGCTTTGCTATGACTAACCCATTCCGATCCTTTGTTCATGCTCAGGGCCCCATGTTTCCTCCTCTCTAAAAATAAAAAATAAAAATAAATAAAAAAAGACCATCACGTTCTTTTCAGCACCATGAGTAGGCTGTGTCGACCATAGTTTCCCTCCTGAGATTCCAAGACTCCGCATCTGCTGGCCTTTCTGGATGGGACTGCTGGCTTGTCGATACTATATGTTCACCTGCCAGTGATCACCAAGGTCCTTCCAGCTCCACCTGGCCTGGAGATACCTGTGTACCATATTCAGGGACCTGTGTGGGATCGTAATTCCGATCCCTTGAGAGAGGCACTTGCTGTTGTTCAAGGTGGAAGCACGGGGAGCCACGGTTCCATGCAAGTGATCACCTTTGAACCACCTGATTATGATGAGCGAGAAAGAATCTAGGTTGCTGTGAAGAGAACAATCCTCACCATATGCAATTTCGCTTTGTTTCTATCACCTTACCCCAGTGAGAGAGACAGAAATTGAACTCGTCTGGCAGACAGCCTTTTTGAGCAATTGATAAGCTATCGTAAAAGTACCATCTTTGTCGAAATGCTGTGGCGCAATGTAGTTCTAGCAGTGATATGTGGTGATTCCATAGCTTCCGAGTGCGTTTGCTTCCCATCCAAGATCCTTCATCTCTCTGACCACTGATGGAGCATGAGGCTCAACTTTGGAAAGCATGCATTCAACGTCCTATTCGATGGCAGTCAGACCTCATGAAAAAATCATACCACGATGGAGACTGACCGATGCATATGTGAACAGGGTGTGAATGTCTTGATGGCTCAAGATAGTGCTCGCAGTACTGTGAGGAGTCTATTGATCAACTGAAGTCCATGTTCAAAGATGTTGCATTGGAAGGAGCAAGAAGTCAATACCAGAAGGCAAAGACAGAGAGTGGTTTGAAGGATACATTCATGTAAATATTTGTTGATCACCTTTTCTTTCGATTGAAGGGCCTTCATGGATTAGCAAGAGGTGATGCACTCTGAAACAATATTTTGCATGCTGAAGACTTTACAAGTCCTATTTAGCATATCAAAGGTTAGCATAGGCCCCTTTATTTTGAATGCAATGGCTCCTCTGACCATCAACAACAAATCTCAGGACTGGATCCTCATCACGATACCCCAGTAGAAATCTTGCATGTTATTCTTCTAGGATTTGTCAAGTATTTTTGGTGGGATGCCATCTCGAGACTTAACGATATACAGAAGACTGTCCTGCAGACATATCTCAACTCTTTTAATGTTCCAGGACTCAATATTTCACCTCTAGCAGGCCAAACACTTGTCCAGTACTTTGGTTTGCTCATGGGATGTGACTTCTGTGTTATCAGTCAGGTTGCACCATTTGTGCTCTATGATTTAGTACTGAAGGAATGTTATGAAACATGGCTGTCGTTAACGTCGCTGGTTCCGTTGGTCTGGCAGCCAGAGATTAGTGACATTGATGAACATATTGGGGCTATTCATAGGGCAATTGACCACTTTCTCGACTGTACAGTTCATTGGATACTGCGTTGGTTCAACAAACCAAAGTTTCATATTGTGAAACACCTGCCACTCCACATACACCACTTTGGTCCAGCCATCTTGTTTGCCATCAAAGGCTTCGAGTCCTTCAATGGAGTCATTTGAGCACATAGCATGCACAGCAATCACTAGGCACCTTCATGTGACATTGCACATGGGTTTGCATGGTGCAATCACATACAACATCTGCTCTCAGGGGGTTGTTTCATGCCCAGAAAAATCAGCGATATTACCCATGATGACACATCACATATTGAAAGTAGGACCAGTCACCATACCCTGCCATTCAGCAACATTGAGAAGGAATGATGAACAGCTGGCGAGCATGCCCATACATTGTCCCATGTATGGATGGTTGGTGTAGGTCGCAATGTGATCAGACAATACTTTGGTTTGGAAATTGCTGAATCTACCATAGAATCTGGTCAAGTGCTGTGTTACCTTTTTCATGGTTTTAACTGATTGTGTTGTATAGGAAGCTATGTTAGTGACTGCAGCCAACTGCATACTTTCAATAAAACCTCAACATTCAAGTATCTTCCGCATGTGCCAATCAATGCTCAAGCACGCATTTTCAGACTTATCAAATCATATATGCCATCAACCAAGATAAATGTGCATTATATACCTTTGTACTTGCCAAATCCCCTCAAGATGCCAATGCACTTCCTCTCATTGGACAAGTATCTGAAATTTTACAAATTTGCCATTCTCCTGCTCAACAGAAGAACCTTGCTAACTTCATTCTGCTTGAGGTGTTTTCTGTAGTGGGAAAATCACCAACGTATGGCCTCCTAGTGCTCCGTGCAGCTGGATGACAACTCATTGCAGCACCGGTGAGCATACTCTACCAATTATCATTTCAGTATTTTGACACAACAAGTATCTATTAGACAATACTCTGTTCGGTGAACATGCAGCACAACTGTGCATCTCATGAATGTGGAACTGCGTTGACCACTCCTGTTTGCCAGGAGCGAGAACTCACTGAAAAATGCTAGTTACAGATTAAACATCACAATCTTGAGGATCTTATTCTGAACACAGTGCAAATGCAGAATGCCATGCATGTGCAGCACTTCAGAATGGAGGTCACACACCTTGCTCATGAATGGACGATTATGACAGGTGCAGCAGTAGAAATAGAAGCACAGCGTCTGAAGGCACAAGATACAACCATGAAGACAAAGTCGAAGGAGAAACAACCCAGCTGTGTTACGCTCACACTGTTATTGCAGTCTTAACATTACTTTCAAGTAGCATATTGTTCTCCTGCTCCTCGATGTCTTGCTAGAATAATCTTGCATGGCATCCATTGGTCTGGCACATTCCATGTGACTGGAGTCAGACACATTTGCAGCTATTGTGCCCAATCAATAGACGAAAAAGTTTAAAGGTCCATCATCATGATATTTGTTATCATCATATTCCTTCCCATCACACATGTTTTGCTTTCACGATTTTTTGATTCATTGAATAGTGTGCAAAGGATGTCTGATTCACAGAACACCCTTCCTTTGATGAACTTAGAGATCTGCATGGGTAAACCCATGGGTATTTATGGGCATACCTGCACCCATATCCACAGATGTACCCATACCTACTCAGTGGGTGTGAGTAGAGTCATGGGTTGAAGGAATAGCTACCCGCACTGCTACCCATAGTGGATAGATCCACGGTCGCCCATATTTACAGCATATGACTAGAACCTGTACACCAACCCATGGTGGATATCCATGGCTCATATATAATTATTCATAGCATGCAACTATATTTCACCATACCTACTCAATATCAATCTGATCCCAGCCATCATCAAACCCCTTATCACCACCCTCGACATCTGGAAGTGAGCTAATCTTAGCAACATCCTCTGTTTTGATGAGGTTCAGCTGGCTTCAGAATCCAAGGCATAGTAGTGCACAAGTTGACTGTGCAGAGAGGCGAGAGCACACATGAGAAAGAAGTAAGCGACCACAGCTGAACAACCGTTCAATATCAATAGAAGTAGCTATGGTACGCATCAGTTATGTCGAAGCTAATGGAGGGTAGGAAAATACCAGGAATTGTCAAATAATTCAGTGCCATCTGTGACAAGTGAGGGTAGGATCCACAACGCTCATGCCACCATGCAACAGCATCAGAGACATGCTCTACGTCAGTGCTGAAGTAGCGATCGATCTTCAAGCACAAATTACTCTGCTTGGATGGTGCAAGTGCAGGGAGGTCATTGAACATATTGTCACTCTGATATTTTCATATATGAGAAGAAAAGTAATATCGTGACATTATAAACTACTTACCTTGCCATTTTTTCATGAAGCTGTGTTGTCTGTGTCATGCACACTCTCGATGTCCAAGCCCAAGTCTAGGCTTGTCATATAGCTTTGCTCAAACTCCTTGCACACCAACTCTTCTGCAGTCTCGATCCACTCTAGTTTCCAACCTGCAGCCTTGAAGTATGCTAGTTTATGACGTGGATGGAGCACTAGTTTGAGATATAAACAAGTTAGTAAGAGATCCTGACCAAGCAAGATAGCTTGTGTGACTTACCTATGGTGATGCGATATACTTCTGAGCTGTCAGTTAGGCTGTAGTAGTGGTTGAGCATTTTCTTGGTCAATTGAATGGTAGCACAGATGGAGGGCCTGTACATCTCGTTGCATGAATAGTTCATAAGGTGCTTATGGACGTGGTCCATGATAGGGATGATGGTGGCCAGGTTTGGTGTGTCTCGAGAAAAGTACAACGTAGCATCCTTGAGAATCTAGCCAGTTTATTGAGTTCTGTTTGTTGACCTGCAGTGCAGCTAATGCACCTTCAAGATGTCGTGCAACTATTGCACAACCTCCCACTCATCATCAGTCAGCTCGAACTTGAAACAATCAGCGGCTTACATGTTTGAAGGGCGTACTGAAATATGAAGTATAACCAAGGTCGCTCTGATAGAGGCTGAAGGGGTTATAACCAAGAGGATTCGATGGAGTCCTCTGGTCGCTTCATTGACTCTTAAATACTCTACTAGTGTTTGTCCATGTATACACTAGATCTAACCGATACTATGAAAGACATATGTTCCAGGCATGCATCAAGCATAGCCATGGAATGGAAAGGAATCATAACATGAGGGGAACATGTGCTGCCACGATCATACATTAGATCGGTGAGGATCCCATGATGTGTGGCAGCTATTAAATATCAAATAACTGTGAAATGGGAAACATACGGTGAAGGCAAGGCATAAGGCTATGAAAGCCTGTGAGTCCGTGAAGATGTGACATAGGAGCTAGGTCCATGTCGCGTGCAAGCAAGTTGCACATATCATGTCACGTGACCAGTCACGTGATTAGGAAAAGACTTAGACGTTTCTAAGTCGTTGAGCATAAGCGCACTAGGCGCTAAAGAAAGAAAAATAGAGAAAAATAGAGGAAAAATACATATCGTAACAGAACTTGTATAAGCCCAAATTCCTATGTTGTGTTACTGTGTCTACAGCTGTCCGATGCTAGAGGGCATACTCTAACATATCAAATGTTGAGTTCCAACAGGTCAAGACATCGTGTGGCATGAGACTAACAGTCATGCGAAATTGTCGCAGTATTTCATGTCATGCAGGAAGAATGATATTCGTGGAATGGATGATCTGATAGACAAGTTTTTGCAGCTGGAAGAGCAATTAGATCCAAAGATATGCACTAGTTATGTCTACTTACCTTGACAAGTGCTAACTTTATGGGTAGAATGTTTCTTTCCAGTGTGAGCCATTCTTCCTCACTTAGTTCCTCGGTTTCGTCTATCCAACCATCTTCATTGTCTCCAGCGTCATCTTCGTCTGCTTCAAACTCGTCTATCATGACAATGTCTTTCTCACGGATCCTGTCACTCAGCTCTTCAAGCTCATGCTTTCCATCAGCACTTGGTTCATCAAAAGCACTATCTGCACCTCTCTTCTTCACATCGAATTCTCGGATCAATGATTTGGTGACAAGATTGATGATATGCAGAAAACAACATGTATGGCTTGCAGTCCCTGTAAATGCTGGCACAAGAATCTCAAGTTCTCTAATCATGGCATCGTTATTGCTGAGGATCTAAACAGAGCATCAACAACCAGTAAGCAAACATCCAAATAGTCCAACTTTGTCTGATATACCAAATTCTTCTAGCATCTTTGCAAACACCACTGCTAGCATGAACCCAGTGTGAGACTAAAATGTTGCCAGTCAAGGTATGCCTTTCTGTGTAAGTGCCTCGTACTCGATGACATCTAATGGCATACTCAGCGGTGTCCCTTTATGCTCGAAATATGCTGCAAATGTGATGAATGCACAGTGGTTAGGAGACGTCCATACATCAGTAGTGAAGTTAATCTTTCCGTCATATTCCTGGTAAGTGAATCAGCCTAGGTCAGTAGTAATGCTTGCTACACTAACCCTCAACATTTTAGCAACCTGTTGGTAAGTGCATGCAAATACAAGTCGGACATCACGTGAAACCATTGAGGGTGATGATATGTAATATTCAGGTCTTCCTATCTTCATTAAAGACTGAAAGCCCTGGTCTTTGACAATCTCAAATGGATATAGGCTCTCTGAAACCCAACACACAATCTCAGCTCTATGCAACACATGGTCGTCAGCTTGCATGATCTAAAATCATGATCTCAAGAACTGACTTTGTCTCTACTTGTGTATGCTGCTGGTGTGAGTAAGTAATCTTTCCCTTACCCTTGTGTTTGAAGGCTGCTGTTATTGACCCATTATGCAGGATACCACCGACTATGTTTTTCCGAACTTCATCAGCATCCTTTGCATCATCAGCTGTGGTCATCACCTCTTCTCTCCAGCAAGATCTGACATGTTTTCACATGTTATCTCTCGAGTATACATCCTTTTTATCCAAGAATTGATGGATAGTAGCCTTGCAGCCTTGCCGGCTGCATTTAAACTCATGTGCACAGCAGTCATCAATATCAACAATATGGGGTGTTGAGTTGAAAAATGCATATACTGGTGAGTTCCAGTCTTTCATTA
This sequence comes from Phlebopus sp. FC_14, assembly GCA_021018615.1. NCBI lineage: Eukaryota > Fungi > Basidiomycota > Agaricomycetes > Boletales > Boletinellaceae > Phlebopus > Phlebopus sp. FC_14. The sequence continues at coordinate 2,445,066 of JAEVFL010000005.1, read as the reverse complement.
GATGTTCTATGGCAGTTTCAGTCACTGGTATTATTCACAATCAATGGACACATACTTAGCTCCTCTGTCACATTCTCGGATGCTGTACTAGCTCTGTTGCTACCACTGTTGTCATCAATTATCATTGCGTCAGCATATAGTGTAGCCTCCTCCTCCTCTGACCTGACAATAGCAGCCTGGTGATCTTTCCGAAATGTCCTAGCTGGAGGAGGGGTGGGACTTGACTTGGTAGACTGTCTACTACCGTTGTCGTCACTGCCAGCATTCTGAACCACCTTTGCCTTCTTTGGCTGAGTGGTCCCTTGCTTGAGGTATCCTTCCTCTTCTTTGATGTAGTTGTATTACTTCTCTCATCGGCAGCCACTTGCACTTTTTTGGTCAATTTCGTTATCTGTCTTACTGTGGATGAGAACATGGTAATGATGAGGGTCAAAAATTAAAGTGTACATACAGCAGGCGGAGTAGTCTTTAGTGATTAGCATTTAGGTTTGACAGTCCTGTAGTTACATATACTGTTTGTGGTAGCTCAAATGACAGGTCTTATCACTAAACCCACGTCAAGGGTATGAGTATGGGTACACAGTGGCTGTACCCACACCTACACCTGTGCCCTACCCATACTCACAACCTGCACGGGTTATCCCAACCCATGCTATTATCTAGATGAACTCAGGTCATGGAGAATACAATTTCAACTTTGGGGCCACTGTGACTTCTTCAGGCATTTTAGCTACTCCTGCATTTAATATCATGCTGTCACCTTCTTTTAACTTTGATACCCCCTCATCTCATACCTCTGGACAGTCCTTTCCGAGTCTGACTTCTTCTTCTATGTCATCCATTGACTCTCATGTAGACTCTCCTTTTGATGGTAGTAGCTCTTCTGCTGCCTCTGACACATCCAGAAGCTCATTTTCCAGCACATTACTTACCCCTCATGAACAAGCTATGCTCAAGTTATGATATCAGTGAGTTGGCAACAAGTTCAAGCTAACACTGCTGCAACTTACAGGACTCAGTACATTTGTTGATATAAGTCTTCCCTCTGTATTTGTTACTACTTCTCAGTGTTAACATGTTTGAAGCTCAGCAAGAACCTTGACATGGGTGATCTCTGTCTGAGGATTTGGGAGCAGGTCACAATCTACAAAATCATGAACATGATTACTGCCAATCAAGTCAACTATGCTGCTTTCAAAAGTGTCCTTGATGACACCACTGAGTACCTATCAGAAAGCTACAAGTTATCAAAAGATCAGCAGGTATGTGGATGTCTGATGTAACATACTGTGTGTGCTCAAAAAAACACCAGGATCAAATTTTGATCCTCTGCAAGGATCTCATCATTCAGCCTGGACGTGTTGAGTTTTGCAGCTTCCAGTTTGATCTAGAGGCTAGGATATACTGATTATCAGTATCATACCAGTATAACACCGCTCACTTACAGGAACACATTCGCACAAATACAGCACTACTTGGTTTTCAGAGCATCTTCAGTAACACTGTTTGTGAGAAGGCACTCAGGGCAGTCTGTAAGCAAAAGGCATCTGCAGTGCACAATCAATTATGAAGCCTGGTGAGTCACTTGTATACTTGTCTTGATCACTATGGTTGACTTCAAACTGTAGATCCTTGCTATCATCAACAGTCAGAAGTGCTGTAATCTTGAGACCACCACTTTTTAGATTGTGGAAAAAATGAAATGGGGTGGGCTGGGAACAAACCTCAATTATGGTTATCAGCTCCTTGTGGCTATATTGGTGCATGATTTAGAATGTAATGACCACAACATGGCTATAAGTTAACTATCACCAACCACAGCACTACTATGCAGTTGACCACTATTACAAGCATGACACTATGCCAGGAGATATTAATGATGAAGATGATGGTGAGTCTGCAAATCCACACCCTGTGAAATATTCCGGGACTGTACCTACTGGCAAGATCAAGAAGGGTGTGGACTTTTGGTCAAAAATCGACTGGCTTCTTGCAGTTATCATAACTGAGCAAGGAAAGGACCAGAAAAGTGCTCAATGGCACGTGTGAGTCCTGATGTCCCTCTCACACAGATCATGACTGACAAATGGAATCATTGGTAGCTTTTTGTTGTCAATGATGACTACAAGAAGTATGAGGCTCCACAGAGTGTACTCATACCCTTGATTCCAACCACCTATACAGCAGCAGCAGACAGTCATGTCACTAACACTGTAGTGGCAGCTGTGTAGCCATCAGTGGACCAGCCAGCCATCACTCAAGCTCTGGGAGTGGATATTCTTCAGCAGTTTGAGAGCAACAATGACTTGCTGTCCATGGTCCTTTGATCAGTTCCAGTTCAAGTTACCTTCAGGACACTTCCCTGACCCTTGCAAGTTGTCTCAGCCCCGTTGTGACCCTCGGGCCACAACCAATACCCCCCTACTAGCAACCCCTTTGACTTGACCACATACTTCACATACTTCAGAATACTCAATATTTCATTCTACCTTCTCTTCATGACTGAATAATCCTAATTCTACTATCACTCCTTAGTGTTTATCATACTTTCCGTCCAAATTCCATGTATTTGCATGCAGTACAATGTTCTGAAAGTCTACTGGGACAAACCGGAAAGCGTTCGGAATTGAATCCCACTATTTCCAACTGCTCATGTCAGCAGCTATATACATTGACTCCTGCTTAATCTGATTTTGAGTGGAGCTGAATTGGCCATGCATTGAGTTCACGCCAGGTATGACATCAATATATTACACTTAGTACATATTGGCTTATTTCTAGTAGCCTCTGAATGCAAATCTTTTTGCACCCAGGAGCTGGCTGTGTAGGTGAGTCTAGATATAGAATGTTCTAGGCAGGTCTAGGCCTAGTCACATGATATCTAAATATAAGTCCTCATTGCACATGAACAAAGTCATATGACCAAGTCATGTGATCCAGTCACATGATTAAATAGACACATGATGTAAGTCATGTGACCATAAAAAGAAAGAGAAAAATAAAGGAAAAATTATACCCTGTAATACTATCCCCCTTCTAGGAATCAACTTCTAGGTGATTAAATGAAGTAGAGGTCACAGAGCAATAATTAACATAGGGAGTAAATAAAGAGTCGAATTGTGACTGAGCCATATGCAATTTCCTAGGAGCAGAAGGGTGGTGACGATAGAAATCACAAATAGCATTGCAAGCATTACTCAGGTTAGCCTCTAGCTCCCAAGTACACTCCTCATCAGAATAATCAACCCAGTGAACCAAAAACTCGAGGTGGCAACCTTGCAAGCAAGAGTCAACAATGTAATCAACCTCATATTCTTGGTCACCCTCTTCGGTAATGACCACCGGACCAGGTTGTTGCACCGGTTGACTGGGCAAGCGCTCTTTATAAGGTTTGATGCAACTGATATTCACAACTGGGTGAGTGTGCATCGTAGAAGGTAGACAAAGTTCAATAGCATTCGAGCCGACCAGCTTTGTGATTTCATATGGACCAAGCCATCGTTTGGTAAACTTCCAGGAAGGCTGAGGAAGTTTTAAATTAGAAGTGCTCAACCACACTTTATTGCTGATCTGATAAGGAGGTGGCTGTGATCTATGACAATCAGCTTTCTCTTTCATAGTGGCTTGCACTTTCTCTAGGTTTTTACGAGCCTGCTCGAGTGTTTGCTCCATTTTGGAAGTGAAATCCTCGGCAGCAGGGACCTTAGACTGAAGTGGTTCAACGCCCATCCTTGATTTGTAAGATCAAGTGACCTCAAATGGAGATTTATCAAGTGAATCCTGGTGCTTGTTGTTATATGAAAATTATGCCAGCACTAGCCAATCAGATCAATCATATGACTTTTCGGCAATGAAAAGATGGATATATTCCTATAACGCTTGGTTCATCCATTCGGTTTATCCGTCTGTTTGCGGGTGAAAAGCGGTGGAGAGCTTAAGCTCAATTCCTAAGAATTTTCCCAATTCGCACATAACCTGAGATGCAAATTGTGGACCATGGTCCAAAACAATAGTCATAGAAAGACCATGATGCTTCTAGACATGTTGCAAATACAATTTGGCTGTTCTGAGAGCCGTGATCATTTTGTTTGTAGGAATAAATATAGCCTCTTTGGAGAAACGATCAACAACCACTAGGATTGTGTCATAACCATCCGAAAGAGGTAAGTCCATGGTAAAATCTGCCGAGATATCAACCCATGGCTCAGATGGGATCAGCAGTGGTTGGAGTATGCTGACTGGGGCAATGCGAGAACTTTTCATGTGTACACATCGATCACAATGTGAAACATAGTCCTTGACCTGTGTATGTAAACCAGGCCAATAATAGTTACTGATACAATCAGTGGCTCACATGATGGAGTGCGTACTGAAATAATGTCGGAACTGAGGTTGCTGTTAGCTTATGGAGGAGCTGAAGGGAAAGACTCAGGAGGATTTGATGGGATCCCCTGGTTGCTGCATTGGTTCTTATATACTCTACTAGTGTTTGTCCATGTTTACACTAGATCTATTGATAGGATGAAAAACATATGTACCAGGCATGCATCAAGCATAGCCATGGAATGGAAAGGAAGTAAAACATAAGGTAGACGCATGTAGAATGGAAGAGAATCATAAACAGGAGGTAAACATGTGCTGCCACAATCATACATGAGATCGGTGAGGATTCCATGATGTGTGGCAGCCATTAAATATCAAATAGCTGTGAAATGGGAAACATACGGTGGAGGTGAGGCATAAGGCTATGAGAGCCTGTGAGTCCATGAAGATATAACATAGAGGCTAGGTCCATGTCGCGTGTGAGCCAGTTGCACGTGTCAAGTCACATGATGGGTTTGGGACTTAGACATTTCTAAGTCTTGAAGCATAGGCACGCTAGGCGCTAAAGGCTTAATAAATTAGAATACATAGAAAGAAAAGGAAAAGAAATAGAGGAAAAATTCATATCGTAACACTATCCCCCTCCTAAGGATCGACTTCCAGGCGATCAAAGGGAGTGTCGCGATGCATAGGGACCGTTAAATTATCAAACGGCTGAAATAATGATAGGAAATCCAAGTAAGTCATTCGTAGCTTATGAGGAGCCGAGGGATGTACCTGATGGAAGGCTGCGACCACATCAGAAGCATTGGTCAAATTGCCAGCGGGTTCCCACGTTCGATCTTCGTCGATATAGCCCTTCCAGTGGACTAAGTATTCGAGGCGGCTCCCTTTCTTTCGAGATTCAACCACATATTCAACCTTGTATTCTTCATAATGACCCTCAGTGACTTCAATGGGTCTAGGGGCAATAACCGGTTGCCCAGGCAAGTGCTTTTTGTAAGGCTTGACCCATGAAATATTAACCGTAATATGCATAGACTTTGGTAGCTTAAGCGTCAATGCATTAGAGCCAACCAATTTGGTGATCTCATAGGGACCAATCCATCGTTCGGTTAATTTACGTGAAGCTCGTGGTAGATGCAAATTACTTGTGCTGAGCCAAACCCTATCCCCAATGATGTATTCAGGGGCAATTGATCTGTGCTTATCAGCTTGCGCTTTCATTTGCTTCTGAGCTTCTAATAAATTAGCTTCTGCATCTTTCAAGGTTTTGGCCATTTCTTCGGCAAAGTCATCAGCAGCTGGTGCCTTAGACACATGTTGCTCGAAGCCCATTCTTGGAGCATAAGACCGTGTGACCTCAAAAGGGGTTTTCTTCGTAGAAGCCTGCTTCTTTGTATTGTAAGAGAATTGAGTGATGGCAAGCCAGTCAGCCCATTCTGCTTCCTTTTCTGCACAGAATAAACGAAGGTACTGCTCTAAGTCCCTGTTCATTCATTCTGTCTGACCGTCTGTCTGTGGATGGTATGCAGTGGATAATTTAGGGGTTATACCTAATTGTTTGCACAATGCACGCATTACTTCCACAGCAAATTGCGGTCCACGATCAGATATGATGGTGCGGAGTAGGCCATGTGCCTTCCACATGTTGGTTAAATATAGACGAGCCGTGTCAAGGGCTGTCGTTGTTTTCAAACATGGAATGAATTCGACTTCTTTGGAAAACCTGTCCATCATCACAAGGATGGAGTCAAATCCATTTGAATCAGGTAGATCCGTAATGAAATCTGCTGATACATCTTCCCAAGGTGTAGTTGGAACTTCCAAGGGATGTAATTTTCCAGCAGGAGGCTGATTGCTCCCTTTCATGTGTGCGCATCTATCGCAACGGGAAACATAATCTTTGACCTGTTGAGACATCAAAGGCCAAGTGTAGCTGCACTGCAGCAAATCTATTGTCTTCTCAACTCCTGGATGTCCAGCAACCGGAGTGTCATAGTGCAACATAATAATAGATTGCCGTAGACCTTTGTCATCAGGCACATACATTCACATCTTTTCATCATAGAGAATTCCATCACTGTCATCATGGATGTAGAACTTCTCACGTAACGTCTAGACTTCTGATTCTTTCAACTTGTGCATAGCGTCAAGAACCTGTTGTTTGATCTTATTGCCTTCATCGGAGATCAAGATGGTCGCCCTAATCTTCTCCGGCGTCAATATGGTTACTTCTTTATTGTCATCCTTGATGCCAATCATATGATCTTCTCATCTAGTTAAGGCATCGGCTTTTCCCATCGAGGTTTCAGCTTTGTGGATGAGTTTAAAGTTGAACCTAGATAAATATTGTGCCCATCGCGCTTGGCGACGGTTAAAATCTTGTGCCTTCATGAAATACTGGAGATTCTTGTGATTGTTCCAGATTTCAAATTCATACTTGGCACCTTCTAAATAGTGTCTCCATGTTTCGAGAGCCTGAATCATGCTGAGCATCTCTTTATCAGCAATAGGATAATTCCTCTCTTCAGGAGTCATGGATCGCGAGGCGTAGGCAACTGGATGCCATAAGCCATCTTTTTCAATAGATAAGACTCCACCTGTTGCAAAGTCTGAAGCATCACATTCTAGACAGAAGCGACTATCTTCATCTGGATAGGAGAGGATAGGAGCGGATGTGAACTTCTTCTTTAGCATATCAAATGCTTCTTGTTGTGCTTCTTTCCACACGAAGGGTGTATCCTTCTTCATTAGATCATTTAAGGGCCTAGCCACTTGGGCATAACCTTGGATGAACCTTCGGTAGAAATTAGCAAGTCCGAGAAAACTCCTAACTCCCTTCACATTCTTCGGTGCAGGCCATTCCAGGATAGCCTTAACCTTGGAGTCATCCATCTTAATTCCATCTCGGCTAATCGTCATGCTGAGGAATTTGACTTCTGGTATCATGAAGGTACACTTCTCTAGTTTGATAAATAAATCATTTTCTTCCAATCGACGTAGGACTTCCTTAATGATCTTTTCATGTTCCTTGACGTCATCGGTTTTGGTGAATATTAATAGGTCATCAATGTAAACCACCACTACGTCATCCATGTCAGTAAAGATTTCGTTCATCATTGCTTGGAACGTGGCGGATGAATTGCATAACCCAAAATACATAACGAGGGGTTCATAGGCACCGCGGAAGCATACGAAGGCAGCTTTCCACTCATCGCCTTCCTTGATGCGAATGTTGTTATATCCCCATCGCAAGTCCATCTTCGTAAATAGCTTAGCTCCTTTTAGCTTATCCACTAACTGGGAAATCAGCAGGAGCGGATAATCATTTTTGATGGTGTGCTCGTTTAGATAACGATAATCTTGAACCATGTATTTGGTGCCTTCCTTCTTTGACACAAAGAAAACAGGGGAAGTTTGTGGAGACTTCAAAGGTCGTATGTAGCCCTTCCTCAGTTGTTCATCAATGAAGCTAGAAACTTCTTTCTGCTCTTCTACTGAGAGGGGAATCATTCTTCCTTTCTTAGGAACAAATGTATCCTTCAAGTCAATTGTGTGATCCCACGACTTTCTGATTGGCATGTGTTTAGATTCTCCTTTTGAGAACCATCCGTAATATTGATGGTATGCACTAGGCACCATCTCTTCAATCGTCTTTTCTATTTTCTTAGGTGCTTTAATGCTAGCTCATATAGTGTAGGCATGATAAGCAGCCTCTTCTTCTTCTTTCTAGAACACGAAGGAAAACACTCTTTTCCCTTAATAGATGGCAACTTCTGGGGCATCGTGTCATCTTTACTTTACCCTTTGCCCAATCTATTTCAGGATTGTGCTTCTTCAACCATGTGTACCCAAGGATGATCTGATTACGTCCTAGATCCGTAACCTCTGCGGTAACGTGTTCCCTGTGCCCTTCATAATCTATAATTAGCTCAGTGGAGTGTGTGACGTTTCCAGCCAAGTTCTTGGATCCGTCAACATTAAATACAGGGATGGGATTGCGTAAGAGAGTGAGCGGTAACTTTTGGCTTGTGGCCCACTTCTTGTCAATGAAAATAACGTTAGCGCCACAATCAAGTAGTGCATCCGCGGCGACGTAAGCTTTCTTATCATGGGAGGATGCCACTTTGATCTTCATTAAGATCTCCTTCTCCATGTTGAGCGTTCTCAAGAAAAAGTCATCTGAAATTTCTTCGTCTGACATATTTTTTCGTGTTTTTGGTGAAACTGAATTAAGTACCAGTTTGAAGCCCCGGCCAAGCCCCTTCACAGAAGAGGACCCAGTTTGGCATTGTGAAAAAGAAATAACATCCGACTCATCCATGCTTTCCCTAGGTTCTTCAACCTCAAGGATGGAAAAGCGATTGGATAAATAATCATTGAATGTGACTGCACGAACACCCAGTTCGTTCATGCGGCACAGCCTTTTCCCTTGTCGTGGACATCTTTCATGTCCCAAAAGTATGCCCTCATTTCATCATAGGACATATTGCGGATAGGCACAAAAGGATCATTGCCACGTGGGGCTTCCCTTTTGGGCTCTTCTCGTACTGGTTTGATGACGTGCACTTGGCAGCCGCCGCAGCATTCCTTTTTGTGTCTGCCCCCTAGCCATTTGCAAGAGGGACATTGAACTCTTGGTTTGGGGCAGTTCTTTACCCCATGTGGACCACCACAATTGTAACATGAAAGTTTTGACGACGACCCACGTTGGGCAGCGTCAATCTGCATTGTGTTAGGATCGCCACGTGCCTGAGACGTCCTCCGGTTAGTGACACCCATGATAAAGTTGAGGGACTCTTGAGCAGTCCCGACACGTCTGATTTCGGCAATGTATTCGGCTACCTTTGCCTTTCTCTTGCCTTCCTTGAATATCTGGGCAATAATGCCCCTTCTCACATTATTCTCCAGTATGAAGATAGCATGTGATTCATCTATCGCAGCCTGCTGGTAAAGCGCTTCAAATTTGACGATGAAATCATTCGTTGACATTTTGTTTTGTAGTAGCCCCTTTAGCTGACTACATGCCCAATCCACTTGATTGGTGGAACGGAAAAGTCCTTCTATTTCTGCCACCATTAAAGCCCATGTATACGTATCTCCCTTAATGATTCGCATTTGTGCAAAGGGTCTGGCTTTCAGCCCTTTCAAACAGGAGAGGACTTCCAGGACTGCTTCATGTGAGCCTGGCGTGATTGTGTGTGAATTGATATTGAGCCAAGCCCGCATCTTAGCCCACCATTCTTCAAATTTTGCTTTAGACCCGTCATATTCACCAGGGTCATTGAATACTTCTATCTTCTTTGAGTACACTCCTCCTGTACTCGCAGAAGTTGAGGCTGAGCCTCCTGCTATGCTCCCTCTTTCGAGAGCCGTAATCCTTGTTAAGAGCTGGTTGATTATCCTGCTCTGGTCATACATGCCCTGTCTAGCAGCAGCAATCTTATTTTCCCAAGCAGCATCGGGATCGTCCAAGATATCAAGCACGGCTTCTGACCATGCTGGCGAGTAGTGCAAGCCATGTTGGAAAGCCTTCTTCTACAGCATCTTTTCTTCCTTTTTGCCCTTTTGCTGTCCAGTCAATATCTGACCTGGCATAGCCTCTAATGTTAAGTATAGTACGAACTAAATTTAAACCACTCCTAAGACTGCATGGGCACAAGACTGCTCTTTCATGCAGAGAGGGTTGCTATTCGACTAACTAAAAATAAATGTGCCTCACATGGACATGGGAACGTATCTCAAATGAAGATGAAAGGTGGTATTGGAGGATTTGACCTCTAGAGAATGAACTCTAGTTCTTATGCAAGAGAATCTGATAGCGGAGCCCTAAATAGCACAACGCCCTTCCTGTATCTCAACGGCCAGAGACTAGTAAAAATGAAAAGGTGTGGTAGTGTGCAATGAAGGAAAATGATGTGGTAAACGGCTAGTGACACGAGTAGTGTTCGATGCCAGGAGAGTAGGTAGCTTGGTTCTAATGAGATGAGTGATGGCACTAGGCTCTCGCAGTGTCTAACACTAGAGACTAAGATGGAGAAAACAAATCAGTTTACGTCTGACTTGAAGACGTGAGACGAAGAAGGAGTTAGCAATGACTATACTCTCATTGATGAGTATAACAATGAGGAGGGATACTTATGATTCGCTTGTGGATGAGTAGCTCCAAGAGAACCAAGCTAAGGTCTCTGGACAATAGCATTCCAATATATATACTGATACAGTGTTTGTACAGAACAAATAATTAGTAATGAAAATGTTCTACAACATTCCACAACATTCTATATGACATCATGATGATGTCATGGTCCAGTCCACTCTAGGTGAGTCTAGATATAGAATGTTCTAAGCAGGTCTAGGTCTAGTCACGTGATATCTAAATATAAGTCCTCATTGCACATAAACAAAGTCATGTGATCCAGTCACATGATTAAATAGGCACATGATGTAAGTCATGTGACCACAAAAAGAAAGAGAAAAACAGAGAAAAATAAAGAAAAAATTATACCCCGTAACAATGCCAGGTCAGTTATTGACTGGACAGTAAAAGGACAAAGGTAGAAAAAGACTCTGACGAAGAAGTTTTTCAATATGGCTCACACTACTTGATATTGCATTCTTAATACTTGGACACAAGCAGTAGCTCTTGAATTTCACCATCTCAATCACATTTTCACTCCTCCTCCTCAAATCAAATTTGAGGATTTAGAACCCATCCTCAAGTGGCTATTCCCAAAACAGGAGTCACAAGACTTTTTGCATCACATAAAGAAAGAAGAAGAAATCGAGGCAGATCTCAAATTAGATATTTTCACATATCTACACTGTCTCCTGGATCTCCTACCTCTCTCCTACAACCACAACTAGCTCTATCCTAGTGAACATCCAATTGCCTTCATTTTTCTATATGTCAACATGTGCAAGAATTATTACTGTCTCTCTGCTGCCCTCTACCAACAGGTGTCCTTGACTAATCACCCTTGCCATGCATCTTACTACCTTTACAACAAACCCAGCTATTTTTAAATAATGGTCAACCTACAATAACAGGTATAGAATCTTCAGGTTTAGATTGCATAACTGGTCCACAAATTCCAAAATCAATAGGTGCAAGTACAGACTTTTCAGAGTCAACCCTCAAATCTCAACTGCAAGATTAAGGTTTTTGCAGACTCAGGTTCCTTCGACAGGAATCAAAAGAACTTTTCAATATGGTGGATTAAGATGAAAACTTGGCTCACTGCTAATAGATCAGTACTGACCACTAACTTCGATGGTTGCATGATAGTATTGTCACGTATGAAGGGTCTGGTTACAGGTTGGTTTGTCAAGGCCTTCATCTGAAAAGTACATAGATCAAAATAGCTGGCCAACAATTACTGTTCTTGGACAGAAAATTGGACTGCTCTACCAAACACTTACTCTAATCTATGCTCACATTGAGCTGATGACCTGTAGTAATTGTCACGTGTTCATGTTATGGGGTGTAATTTTCCCTTTATTTTTCTCTGTTTTTCTCTTTCTTTTTGTGGTCACATGACTTACATTATGTGCTTATTTAATCATGTGACTAGATCACATGACTTGGTCATGTGACTTTGTTCATGTGCAATGAGGACTTATATTTAGATATCACATGACTAGGCCTAGACCTGCCTAGAACATTCTATATCTAGACTTACCTAGAATGGTCTGGACCATGACATCACTATGACATCATATGGAACATCATGGAACATTGTGAAATATTCCCCTTACTAATTATTTGTTCTGTACAAACACTATATCAGTATATATATTGGAATGCCATCGTCCAGAGACCTTAACTTGGTTCTCCTGGGGCTATCCATCCATGAGTGATCTTAAGTTTATCCTCACTATCTCGCTCATCGTTGAAGAGCATAACTCAATGCTCCCACTCTTCACATTTCATGTCTTCAGGTTAGATGAAAACTAATCTGTCTTTTCCAACTTCGGTATAGTGTTGACGCTGCAAGAGCTCGAAGCATTGCTCATCTCAGTTCATGCCATGCACATACCAAGCACCCATATCAAATATATAAAAGAATGTCTACATGGAAACTGACTGTATCTTCTGCTCCCACTTCTCAATCCTATCCTCTAAACCTCATGTTTCAGAACGAATGACAGGTGACACCTTCTCAATAACTCTTACAAATCTCATGCATGTGGGCATAAAATTCAGTGCTATGAAGAGTGGTCCATCAGACAGGATCACTAATCCCCTTGACAACCAGCCAGAAGTAGGTGAGCACTAGTTTCCTATGTTTAAAAATGCTCACCATAAGAAGATCAAAGTAGGTGGACCTGCAAATGCACCACAATCCATTCTCAATAGCCCATTGACCTTCGTGTACTTTTGTGCTCTATATGGGAAATAGACCCTAAGCTATATCAGATGCATGGTCTATGAGAACATCTGCTGCATATAGGAGACTAATTACAGCTAGGCCTACATTGTTAAGAGAAGCCTGCTGCACCTTGACACCTTCGTCTGCCCCACCTGCTATCCTTCAAAGAAGTAAAGCTGTAAGCCTGAGTCCAACCCTGTGAGCAACCCAACCCATTCCCATTGAACGAGCTACTAACCATCTCAAGTATGCTTTCATAGGCTCCTTGGTATGCTGGATGAGAAAGTGCACCTGCCCTCTCATTCACATAACCCTCTCACTTGTCACAAGCCTCAACTCCTCCCTCCATCAATCACTTGCAATAGATCTAGAGGCTGAATATGTATCAGCACCTGACAACATATGCTCACTCCCTTTGTGATGGCCTCAAAAGGTCATACTGATAGAGACAACCTTCCTCTGATCCCTCAGCTGCTGTCCAGAAATCTGGTCCTTATTATCTGTACCCATCTGGGTGAAGTAGAAAAAATGCAGAAGATCATCACCTTTCTTGAAGGTACTATCATGGCTGATATATGTATATACTAGTACAATGTTTGTGCAGAACAAATAATTAATAAGAGGAATATTTCACGAAGTTTCATATGACATCATGGTGATGTCATGGTCCAGACCTGTCTAGGTGTGTCAACGTCTAGAATGTTCCAGGCAAGTCCAGGCCTAGTCATGTAATAACTAAATAAAAGAGTCCTCATTGCATATGAGCAAGTCATGTGATCCAGTTACATGATTAAATAAGTGCATGATTCAAGTCACATGACCAAAAATAGAGAAAGAAAACAGGAAGAAAATATACCTTATAACAATTAAATTATAATGTGAAATGAGCAACTGTAGGGTAGATTAGGGTTGGGTTATGAGACACTGTAGATTTTCTATAGGGCTTAGATTTCAACATACACAGATATATAGCACATTATATATATATATATATATATACACACACTAATAAATAAATAAAATTCAATTATATTAGAATACTATATAGTATAAACTATATTGATATTTTTGTGACTAAGTGATAAATAAATATTTAATAAATATTTTAAGTTTAAAATAAGATAATTACCATTGAGAGTCATAATATAATGGAATTTGTTGTGATTTGAAGGTATATAAACCTAGTTTTCAAATATTTATCAATATCTATCAATATTTATATGATCTATTGTTGAAAATATCATGTAATATATTATATAATTTTGACTTATGTGTACTAATATGAAAAGTATAAATATTCAATTACAAGATATTTAGATCATTTTTAGGGAAAAAAATGAAATATAAATGATTATCATCAAGATATCTGACAACTAGAGTGTTATGATGTAACATGATAATTAATTGCCGTAGACCATCATCGTCATGCACATACATCCAATTCTCCATGAGAATGCTCCTATGTTAAAATATTACAGTGCACTTCATTGAGTAGGAAATACAATTCTACTGAATAACAGGGTATTGCTCTACTACATAAGACATGTCAAAAAGGACCCATTCTCCAACATAGATCGAGGACTAGTTAGCCTGAAACATAATACAAGTAGATTTCTTCCTCAATTCCATCAGCCTATATATCATCCACAAAAAAGTGATGATGTGACCTTTCTTTAAAATCACTGCATATATATATATTTATATAAATAAAAAATAAAAGTCATCTAATGTATTCATGATGCCTTGCATGAGTCTTTTCTGATGGTCTGGTGACTTGCATTTGATATTGATGGAGAGTCAGAAGGGTCCATATCAAATGAGAATAGGGTAGAATATGTTATGATATACATTTTTCCTCTATTTATTTTATTTTTCTTTCTATTTATTCTAATTTATTAAGCCTTTAGTACCTAGTGTGCTTATCCTTAAGACTTAGAAACATCTAAGTCTCTTTTCCTAATCATGTGATCAGTCATGTGACTTGGTACAATCAGTCCAGATCTGGTTGACACAAGGACTAGCCCCTATGCATATGTTTCACCTCTTCACAGACTCAGAGCCTTTCACAGCCTTATGCCTTGCTTTTACTGCATGTTTCTCATTTCCATTATTTCATATTTAATAGGCTGCCACACCTCATGACCTACACACCATATTAATGTGGTAGCATATGTTTTCCTCATGTCATGCTTCTTCTTCCATTTTACATGTGTTTTTCTTGTGTTGATATATGCTCTTGCCTTATGCCTTTCATTCTATTGGTAGATTTGGTAGAAATACAGACAAGCATTTGTATAGTATATAAAGGCTAATGCAGTGACCAGGGGATTTCCATTGAATCCTCCTGAGTCTTTTCTCAGTAGCTCCTACATCCTAAGAGCCAGAGCAACCTCAGTATACACTCCAAGTTATGTGAGCCACTGAATGCTTCAGGAGGTAGCAGATGAAATTCTTACTAAGCTGTGTTTGAACTTCTGAGTGCCTCTTTTCATGAAGGACTACTGTGCCCCATAAAAAGTCTAGAAGACCCACAAGAGTCTTACAGCAGAACCTAGAACTTATTAGTCTTTAGGGAAAAGCATCATAAGATGAGTATTGTACCTTCCCTGAATAGCTTTCAAGGAATTGAGCAGTGTTCATGGTGCTGACAGAGGATGTACAGTAGTCTGATCTTAATATCTTAAGATGCATCATGTAACTATTAAATCTGATCAGATGGGATATTGCTAGCAAACTTTATTTCCACTATACTCTGATTAGTAATTATCAAACTCTCATAGATGAGAACATTATTGTTACAGGGTGTTACGATATGTATTTTTCCTCTATTTTTCTCTATTTTTCTTCCTTTAGCACCTTGCGCACTTACTCTTCAAGACTTAGAATGACTAAGTCTCTATTCTATCACATGACTGATCACATGACGTGACACGTGCAACTAACACGCACGCAACATGGACCTAGCCCCTATGTTATATCTTCACGGACTCACAGGCTCTCATAGCCTTATGCCTCACCTCCACCATATGTTTCTCATTCCATAGTTATTTGATATTTAATAACTGCCACACATCATGGGATCCTCACCGATCTCATGTATGATCGTGGCAGCACATGTTTACCTCCTGTTCATGATTCCCTTCTATTCTACATGTATCTACCTTATGTTTTACTTCCCTTCCATTCCATGGCTATGCTTGATGCATGCCTGGTACTTATGTTTTCCATTTTATTGCTAGATCTAAACATAACATGTACAAATAGTTGTAGAGTATATAAGACTGCAATGCAGCGACCAGGGGATCCCATTGAATCCTCCTGAGTCTTACTCCCTCAGCTCCTCAGCCTAAAGAGCAACCTCAGTTACTTTTATTCAGTACGCCCTCCAATATGTGAGCCACTGATTGTATCACAGGGTATAATTTTTTTTCTGTTTTTCTTGCTTTTTCCATGGTCACATGACTTACATCACATGCTTATTTAATCATGTGACTAGTGCATGTGACTTGCTCATGTGCAATGAGGACTCTATATTTTAGTTATCATGTGACTGGGCCTAGACCTTGTTTAGAACACTCTAAATTTAGACCTACCTAGACTGGTCTGAACCATGACATCACTACAACATCATATAGAACTTTGTGGAATATTGTGAAATATTTCCACTTACTAATTATTTGTCCTGAACAAACACTGTATATATATATAAACTGCAATACCAACGCCCAAAGACCCTAGCTTGGTTCTCTTGGGACTACTTGTCTATAAGTGAATCATAAGTTCCTCCTCATTGTCCTACTTATTGTTGAGAGTATATTCAATGCTCTCCTCTCAACCTTTCATGTCCTCAAGTCGAACAATAACTGATTTGTCTTCTTGGACTTAAGTTTTAGTGTTCGATGTTGCGAGAGCTAGAAGTTCCTTGCTCATCTCAGTTACTCTTTGTTTTTCACTTTATTATTCTCATAGCAGAGACAACATGAGAACAAAATTACCTTCACAATTGAATGGAGTGATAAGAGAAATCTCAGTTATATTATATACCTACAATTTCAATTAAAACAAGAATCAGATCTTGGGACAAGAAAGCAATGTCCAAGAGGCAACATATAATATAGTCAGAGCTTTAAAAAGGCTAGTTCACATGAACATCAATTGTCACTACATCATTCTAATGAAATTTCTAATATCTCTCAGTTGCCATGATGACTTATAATGGAATACTGTTAAGCAGTGACCAGATTTCACATCATTACTGATACAATCAGTGACTCACATGATAGGAGTGCGTACTGAAATAAGTCGAACTGAGGTTGCTCTTGTAGCTGAGATGCTGAAGGAGGAAGACTCAGGAGGATTCGATGGGAATCCCCTGGTCACTGTATTGCATCTTATATACTCTACAACTATTTGTACATGTTATGTCCGAATCTATCAATAAAATGGAAAACATAAGGGACAGACATACATCAAGCATTGCCATGGAATGGAAGGGAATCATAACATAAGGAATACATGTGTAAAATGGAAGGAGAAGCATAAAGTGAGGATAACATATGCTGCCATGATCACGTATGAGATCGGTGAGGATTCCATGATATGTGGCAGCCTATTAAATATGAAATAAAGGAAATGAGAAACATACAGTAAAGGTGAGGCATAAGGCTATGAAAGCCTGTAGGTCCGTGAAGATGTGACATAGGGGCTAGGTCCATGTTGCGTGCAAGCAAGTTGCACATATCATGTCATGTGACCAGTCATGTGATTAGGAAAAAGACTTAGACATTTCTAAGTCGTTGAGTATAAGCGCACTAGGCGCTAAAGGAAGAAAAATAGAGAAAAATAGAGGAAAAATACATATCGTAACAATTACCTAATGTTTCAGACTATCATCACCATTCTCAATATCATCTGCCTCCTATAAATACTAGATTTCCCTTCTTTATTTTTATAGAGGAGAGTGGACAAAGTACATGACATTACTCTTATCATTGATCTACTGCTCAAATGAGTTCTATGGCTTGGGATGTCTTATTGAAATCCGTGAAAACACCTTGTTCAGTCATTACATCTATTGTAGCCAACAAGTATATGGACATCCTAGAGAGCAACCAATTTCAGTCTTATTCCATGATTGTGTGCATGTGAGCGTGATCACAAATCATCTAGATGGCTGTTGTTATGGGATATAATTTTTCCTTTATTTTTCTCTGTTTTTCTTTCTCTTTTTATAGTCATGTGACTTACATCATGTACTTATTTACTCATGTGACTTGCTTACATGCAATGAGGACTTTATATTTAGATATCATATGACTAGGCCTGGACTTGCCTAGAATATTCTAGCCATAGATTTACCTAGACCAGTCTAGACCATGACATCATCACAACATCATATGGAATGCTGTAGAATATTGTGGAACACTTCCATTCAATATATATATTGGAATGCCATTGTCTAGAGACCTTAACTTGTTTCTCTTAGAGCTATCTGTCTATGAGCAAATCTAAGTCTTCCTCCTCATCATTGAGCTCACCATTGACAAGCATAAGTCAACGCTTACTCTTCACCTTTCCATGTCTTCAAGTTGAATGTAAACTAATTTGTTTTCTCAAACTTCAGTGTTAGTGTGGATGTTGTGAGAGCCTAGTGTATCACTCGTCTCATTAGAACCAAGTTTCCCCACTCTTCTGGCATCCAGCACTACTCATGTCCCTTAGTCATTATCATCATTTTATTTCACTGTACATTGCTGTGCCTTTTCATTTATCTTAGTCTCACCTCATTGAGAGAGTGGAAGGACATTGTGCTATCTAGGGCTCTGTTGTCGGATTCTTTCAAGCGAGAACTAGGGTTAATTCCCTAGAGGTTAAATCCCCTGACATCTTCTTTTGCTTCATTTAAGATACATCCCATGTTCTCATGTGGCACATTTGTTTTAGTTAGTCAAATTAGCAATCCTCCCTATATGATAGAGCAGTCTTGTGCCCATACAGCCTTAGGAGAGGTTTACCTTTAGTTTGTACTATACTTAGCTTTAGGGGCTGTGCTAAATTGGTTGTTGATTGGACAGTGAAAGAGCAAAAGGAAGAAAAGGCCCTGTTGAAGAAAGTTTTCCAATGTGGCTCATATAACCAGACAGTAAGTTCTTGATACCAGGGTATAAGCAGCAGCCCTAGAATTTCATCATCTTAACTGTCATGTTTCTACTCCTCAGATCAAGTTCAAAGATCTTGAACCCATTCCTGAGTGACTTGTTTCAAAACAAGAACCACTAGATTTTCTTAACTGCATCAAGAAAGAAGAAGAGATCGAGGTGGATCTTGAAGAACAATTTTTTCACACACTCACATTGCCCTCTTGATTTTCCACTCCTATTCCTCCACCTTCAGCTCTACCTTGGCAAACGTCTAATCACCTCCACTTTCCTGCACACCAACATATACAAGAATATTTACCATCCCTCCATCATCTCTGTCAACAGATGCCTCTAGCAAATCGTCATCATCATACATCCTACTATCTATACAATGAGCTTCGCTATTTTTAAATAATGGTCAACTTACAACAAGACATACAGAACCTGTAAGCTCAGCTGGCACAAGTCACAGTGATATTAAAAACACTGCAAAATCAACTGTCAAACCTCAGTTGAAAGGTTGAGATATTCACAGATCCAGGTCCCTTCAATGGGGACCAAAAACAATCTTTCATATGGTGGGTCAAGCTAAAGACTTGGCTCACTGCAAACACAGCAGTACTCATTACCAACTTTGATGGTTGTATGGCAGTACTCTCATGAATGAAGGGCCCAATAGCAGGTCAGTTTGCCAAAGCCCTTATAAGGAAATATATGAGATAAGCGATGGGCTAGCCTCTTACAGTGTCAACACTAAGAACTAAGGTGAGAAAACAGATCAGTTATCATCTGACCTGAAGACGTGAAGATGTGAAGTAAAGCTCATCGACAATGAGCTGAGTGATGGGAAAAGACTTATGTTCACTTATAGACAGGTAGCCCCAAGAGAACCAAGTTAGGGACTTTGAGGTGTTTGCCATTGCAGACTATATATGCTGCTAGTGTTTGTAAGAAACAAATAGATATGTAAGCAGAATGTTCCATGATATTCCATATGATGTCATGATGATGTCATAGTCTAGACTGATCTAGATAAGTCTAGGTAAGAATGTTCTAGGCAGGTTCAGACCTAGTCACGTGATAACTAAATATAAGTCCTCATTGCATGTGATGGTAGGTCACATGATCCAGTCATGTGATCCAGTCACATGATTAAATAAGCACGTGATGTAAGTCACGTGATCACAAAAAGAGAGAAAAATAAAGGAAAAATCATACCCCATAACAATATACCAATCAAGCTGTCTGACCAACACTACATGAATTGGGAGAAGAAATTAAAAGATACTTCTGATCTCTGGCTGACAAAGAATGGGGCAAAAGTCAACTCATCCAACTTAAATAAGAAAAAATGCGAACAGACAAGTTTGTTGTCAGGTTCCACTTGCTAGTCCTGTAATCCAAATGTTTGCATTCACACGCGATATACCTTTTGGAATGGGCAGCTCAGCCCTATATTATCAAAGAAATCTATCTTCAAGGTACTCAAAACGAGTCAATAGAAGACTACCTTGATGAAGTTCGGTAGATTGGAAGCCAATACAATCTCTTTGAATTCCAATTTGGTCAAAGATCTCAGGGACATGTCTGGATTAACAACATGCAAAACTCTTCCTCTAGCCATGGAAGTAAAACATATGGAAATAGCAGTGACACCATGGACATTGGTGTAGCACAGAAGAGCAAGTAATCTGAGAAGAGATGCCTCAACATGGACTGCTTCAAGTATGGTAAGGCAGACCACTTTGTCCGACAGTGCAAGGCACCAAACTGTTGATGCAGTTCTAACCACCACATCTCAGACCGGCACCAGATGTCGACAAACTCCAGTCGTCAGGTACAACAAACAGAAAGTATGCCAGCTGATCACTGGCATGGCATGGAGCTTTGAGGAGGCCAAGGCCTTTTTTTTTGATGTGTACAATGCTGAGATGAAGGCTCAGAAAAAAGCCTTCGGCCCTTAAATACAGGGACAGTTCAGGGTGCCACATCTCTGATAGGTGGCAGACAGCACCCAAAAGCATCTGTCAGGAAGCCCGAGCCTGTAACTCAAACAGAGCACAAATATGTTAATAACAGTGTGGACAATTTCTCTTCTTATACTAATAGGTTTTCACTTCTTGATGTTTTTGATAGTTCAGATAGTTTAGTTTCTTCTTGAGTTCTTGATACATGCACTTTAGGTAGTCTTAAAAACATAAAACAAACTACAAAAGAAGAAAAAACAAAATCACAAAAAAATAGTTTAATTTCTTTGTTTTCTGATTTCTTGGATACATACATAGAAGGGGGTTGGCTGCTTAACCAGTGCTTAATTCCCCGAAAACCAAACCAAATACTTTATCTATCAACTCTCTGTCCCCTGGAGATGATTTCCCTGAAAGCATCCTTACTAGATTGATATTCCTCAAGAAGGAACTCAAGATCCTGATCGAAGTAATAGACAAACACATGGATGTTGACACCATGTCATCCATTCAGGTGCAGGCACTCTTATATGGCAGAGCAAACTCTATCTTTATTGATCATCAATGAACTAAATGACAAGATCTCATGCTATGCAAGTTGCTGATACCTATCCTGATTTTTAATGTTGATGATACCAAGAACTGAGCAGGAGACATTACTCATATCACAGAAATCTATATGGAATATAAAGATCACAAGGAAGTAGTTTTAGCCGAGATCTCAGATCTAGGTACTGCTGCAATCATTCTTGGATACACCTGGCTCAAATTTCATAACCCTAACATTAACTGGAAAATGGAAGAAGTTAAATTAAATTGTTGCCCTCAATCCTGTTATCAATTATCTAATTATGTTATGCATCTTGCTTTGATGGAACTAGATGAAGAAGTTGAAGCAGTCTCAAAATGGAAAGGCCTTATCAGTGACCTCGAAACTGGTGACTTATGGAAGAAGCTGCAAAGCATAGTTGTATTAGAAACACTGATCAAGGAACTGATTCCTAGCATCTACCACAAAGACTTTTATGAAACTTTCTTGAAGAAAGAATCCGAACGCATGCCAACACATAAGCCATGAGATCATATAATCAACCTAAAAGAAGATTTCAAACCTAAGAAAGGCAGAATGATTCCTCTTTTGGCTCAGGAGCAGGATGAAGTGCAAAATCACCTCAGATATTGCCTGTATTCTTCATTCCTAAGAAGGAAGGCATCAAGCAGATGATACAAGATTACCGCTATCTGAATGATAGAATGGTCAAAAATAATTATCCCTTGCCCCTGATTAGTTAGCTTATTGACAAGCTTAAGGATACAAGATACTTCACAAAAATGGACCTTTGATGGGGATACAATAATCAAGGAAGGTGACAAATAGAAAGCAGCATTTGTCTATCATCTAGATTCTTTCAAACCTCTCATCATGTTCTTTGGTCTCTGTAATTCGCCAGCTAGGTTCCAAGCTATAATGAATGAGTTATTTGCAGATATGGATGATATTGTTATTATCTATATGGTTGACCTTTTAATTTATACAAAACTGGACAATATCAATGACCATTACAAAGCTGTGGCATGTGTGTTATAGCTCAAAGATAATGATTTATTCATCAAGCTGAAGAAGTGCTTCTTTGATAAGACAGAAGTAGAATTCCTTGGCATGACTATTACTCATGATGGCGTTTGCATAAATGAATCGAAAGTAAAAGCAATTCAGGAGTGGCCAGTTCCATGAATGGTCAAACAGGTCTGTTCTTTCCTCAGTCTTGCTAACTTTTACCATTACTTCATACTCAGTTATGCTGGAATTGCAAAGTCTCTTATGGACTTAACACAAAAAGATCTCCAGTGGAACTGAGAAGACAAAGAACAACAGATGTTTGAAACACTCAAAAAACACTTTATGACAGCACCTGTTTTAGTTTATCCACATATCAATGTGGAATTCTGCCTAGAAACTGATGCCTCAAATTTTGCCACAGGAGCTGTCCTACCTATGAAATGTCCCAATGGAGAATGATGACCATGCATCTTTAGTTCCCATGCTCTATCTGCACAAGAGCGGAACTATCAGGTCACAGATAAGGAAATGCTTGCCATTATCTGTGTACCAGAAACATGCAGACATTATTTAGAAGGTGCTTGGCACAAATTTGAAATTTGATCTGATCACAAGAATTGGCAATATTTTATGAAATCTCAAGATCTAAATCAAAGACAAGCACAATGGTCCTTATATCTCACGAGATTTGACTTTACCTTGGTCTATAAAGCAGGAACTTCTAGGATGAAAGCAGATGCTTTATTCTGACATTGTGATCACTCCAATAGGGTTGAAGATGACAACAAGGGCATCACTGTTATTCCTTCCAAAAAGATCAGGGCTCAACACGTTGTTGTAGAAGCCAAAGAATAATCTATCATTGAATGAATCAAGGCACTATCTAAGGATCTAGATCTAGGATCTAATTATAAGCTCCAGGATGGGCTTTATTTCAGGGACAATCAAATTTATGTTCCTGGTTATGCCAAGACATTCTGACACTCCATCATGACAATTTAGTTGTAGGTCATCCTGGTCAATCAAAGATACAGAAATTGGTGGAACATAATTATTACTAGTCTAGATTACACACTCAAGTCAAGGACTACATTTCACATTGTGATTGATGCATATGCATGAAAAGTTCTCACATCACCCTAGCTAGCATGCTTCAACCACTGCTAATCCTATCTGGATGTTCCTGATACTCTAGAGAAGTGGATCACCAAAGCTGAGTACTTCAATGTCCAGAATGAAAGACTAAAAACCCTCCATTCATACATGTCAAACTTCAAGTACATCTCTACCCAATCACAATCCTCCTCGAAGAAGATCCCAATGCTATGGATGTTGATAGGACTTCACTCTCCCTACTACAATGAGCAGAGTATCTTAGGAAAGGACTGTGTTTTCAATGTGGATAGCAAGGACACACTGCTCGGAACCACAAAACAATGAGTTTTCAAGACAGATGACAGAGGGTCATAAACAGACTACCTCCTCCTTGGAACCAATGACAGACTGCTATAGTTGTTCCATGAACTGTATCAAGTGTACTCCGACCTCTTCCTACCCCTCCTTCATGAATCGAAACTTACATAAATCAACTTCAGACTTGAAACATTCCAGAAAGTGATATCATAAGAGTGCTATGTACTATTTACAATAATAAAGAAGAAGAAACCACAGCAAAAATAGAAGAAGTGTCCAACACTGCATCAGTGCAGGTTACTAATATTCCTTTGGATTTTTAGAACAGAGGACAGAGTCGATGCCTGTACCTCTGGAAGTTGCACCTGTAGTTGTAGTGGAAATTTCCCAATCAATGCACATCCCTGTTGTTGCTACAATTGATGCTGAAGCCATTGAAACCCGCATCCTTATCAACAGTGGAGCGGGAGCAAACCTTGTCAACTGGAAATTTGTTCGAAGATACAGAATTTCATACACTCATCTTCGATGACCTCTGAGACCTATGAACATGAACAGATCTCCTAACAAAGGAGGTCTTATCAAGTTTCAGATTAGAATTTCCATTCAAATCCAGGAATTCAAAGCAGAACGAACCTTTTTCATAATGGACTACAGAAAAGAAGACTTCATTCTTGGCCTTTCATGGCTGAGAGAGATAAACTCAATAATCCATTGGGATCTAGGAACCATCAATTTACCTGACAAGATTCATTTCCTACAAGAATCAAGAATCAATGCTGTGGGAACCCTAAAGCATGTTAAGAAATTAGCTACTCTTATGAAGAAAAAGAAGACCTATTTATTTGCTTTTTCTTTCTATTTATTTTATTTATTCAAGTATTAGTGTCTTCAAGTGTCAATTCTTTCAATTATCTAATTACATGACCTGGTGCACATGACTTGGCACATATGATTAGATTGTATGATGCAAGGACTAGCCCCTATGCCCACTCTTCACATATGCACAGATTTCTCTAGATCTATGCCTCACTCACTATGTACGTTTCTCATTTCTTAGCTATTCAATAATTAATAGCTGCCACACATCATGGTGTCCTCACCAATCTCATGTATGATCATGGCAGTACGTGTTCACCTCCTGTTTATGATTTCCTTCCATTCTACATGTGTTTACCTTATGTTTCCGTTCTCTTCTATTCCATGGCTATGTTTGATACATGTCTGGACCATATGTTTTCCATTTTATTGGTAGATTAGATGTAAATAGTTGTAAACCCCTATGTACTATATAAACCTCTAATACAGTGACTAGAGGACTCATTGAATCCTCTTGGTCTTCTCCTCAGTACTCTATATCTCAGAGCAACTGTCATAAGTGCTTGCAAGCAGCCTCAGTATACATTCCCTCACCATGAGAGCACTGAGTGTTTCAGTGATGAAGATGGATGGGACTCTAGAAATAAGTTTGAGGATTCACCTATGAACAACAGATCAAAGCACCCACAGAGCTGGATCAAGACTTGACTTGCCAAAGAGGAGGTTATATCCAGGTAGAGTGCATTCTGTTTAAGGAGCTAAAGATGTTCACCAGCTAGCCACACTGTTCTAATATAGATCCTATGTGAAAGAAATCAAAGACAATTCATGAGAGACTTACTGACCCTAAGAAAGCACAGGTAGAGGATGGATGGATTTCACTAGAATCTAGAGGGCCATCCATGGTCATGGATATGTTGGATGTCCAAGAAAAAAAATCAGGTGAATGTCCTTTTCTTCTTCTTCTTTTCTTTTTCTTTTTCTTTGTTTTTCCTCTCTTTTTCTCTTCTCATCTTCTGACTTCACAAATATATATAAGCAGGTCCTCCTTGCCCTCAGCTGAGGATCAAGAAAAAGACATCTGTAGCAGACCCCAAAGTCAACTAGGATGTCTCAGATAGATCTGGCATCAAAGGTATGAGTAAAGGATATTTATATCTTTATTGAGTATCCTTCTCATGCATTGTGAGACGAGCGATGGACTCAATGCCTTTCGCAACGTCAACACTAAAACTTAAGCAGAGAAAACAGATCAGTTATTGTCTGACCTGAAGACGTGATAGGTGAAGAGTGAAAGCGTCGAGTTATACTCCTCGACGATGAGTTAGACGATGAGGGGATACTTATGTTCGCTCGTGGACGGGTAGCCCCAAGAGAACCAAGCTAAGGTCTCTGGGCGATGGCATTCGGTCTTATATACAAGTACAATGTTTGTATCTAACAAACAGATGATATCATAGGAATGTTCCACAACATTCCACGACGTTCCATATGACGTCAGGTGATGTCATGGTCCAGACCGGTCTAGGTAAGTCTAGGTTAGAATGTTCTAGGCAAGTCTAGGCCTAGTCACGTGATATCTAAATATAAGTCCTCGCCCGCACGTGATAAGTCATGTGCTATCGAGTCACGTGCGCTGGTCACATGATTAAATAAGCACGTGATGTAAGTCACATGACCACAAAAAGAGAGAGAAAAACAGAGAAAAATAGAGGAAAAATTATACCCCGTAACACTACCCCCCTTCTAGGAATCGACTTCCAGGCGATTAAACGGGGCAGAAGCCACGGAGCAATAATTAACATAAGGAGAAAATAAAGAATCGAATTGCGACTGAACCATGCGCAATTTCCTGGGAGCGGAAGGGTGGCGACGATTGTTACGATATGTATTTTTCCTCTATTTTTCTCTATTTTTCTTTCTTTAGCGCCTAGTGCGCTTGTGTTCACGACTTAGAAACGTCTAAGTCTTTTTCCAGATCATGTGACTGGTCACGTGACGTGATATGTGCAACTTGCTTGCACACGACACTGACATAACCCCTATGTCACATCTTCACGGACTCACAGGCTTTCATAGCCTTATGCCTCACCATTACCGTATGTTTCCCATTTCTCCTATTTCATATTTAATAGGCTGCCACACATCATGGGATCCTCACCGATCTAATGTGTGATCGTGGCAGCACATGTTATCCTCACTTTATGCTTCTCCTTCCATTCTACATATGTTTTCCTCATGATATGATTCCTTTCCATTCCATGGCTATGCTTGATGCATGCCTGGAACATATGTCTTTCATAGTATCGGTTAGATCTAGTGTACACATGGACAAACACTAGTAGAGTATATAAGATTCAATGGAGCAACCAGAGGACTCCATCGAATCCTCTTGGGTATTCATCATTCAGTACCTCTGAATACGAATAAGCTCTAGTCGAATAACCTCAGTATGCCCTCCACCAATGTGAGCCGCTGAATGTTTCATTAGGATTTGATCTCTTTAACTGACTTTATTCGCGATGCTTGCTGGTCAAGACCACCGCAAGCAACAAGTACACCTTTGACGTCTTTGAAGTGAAGGCTTACGGACTAACGTATAGTGACACTGGCTAGTGTCTTCCAACAGATCATTCACATCTCGTCCCGCCTCTTACGCAGAGGAGCGTGGAGAACGACCCACATCGTCCGTAGAGCAGTCGACGTTGTCAGACAACGGTCAAGGGCAATGGGCAGACCAGGAAGCGTGGTTCGAAAGAGAACTCGGATTACGCTCGCCATACACCAACGCCGACGAGGAAGAAGTAGCCACCCTCGTCCCAACTCCCTCATCTCCCAACCATTCTCGCTCACCTTCGGTAGATCCGAACGACGCACCCCCTGCCGCCTACCCCCAGTTGCCAGAGTTTATCAATCGACTCTTCGTCCCCGAAGTTTTAGTGGACGAATACGTACGCCAGGTAGAGGCAGGTCTTATTGAAGAAAGAGAGGGACCACGAAGAGTAGAAGAAGTAAGGGCTAGGTACCGTACCCCTACCCCATTCCCCGCACCATGCCCACGTCGGGCCAGACGCATGTATTTCCCAGTAGATCCCACTCACGTTCGTCGGGACTACCATGACGAATTCCTCCCTGATTTCCTACGTCCCCGCCGCGTCCTTAACGAAGTAAGGCGCCGCCCTCATATACTTACACGCGATCCCTTGATCTACGATCAAGACTTACAATATTTCCTTTAACCCCTTTCTCCATCTACAAATTTTCTTCCTTAAATAAAAATGTCGCAAGCCGTCTTTGATATTTTGGACGATGCCCAGGCGAACTGGGAAGATAAGATCGCCGCTGCTAGGCAGGGCATGTTTGATCAGAGCAGGATAATAAACCAGCTCAACAACAGGATCGCCGCTCTGGAACGAGCAGGTGCAGCAGGAGGCTCAGCCTCAACTTCGACGAGTACGGGGGGAGCGTACTCGAAGAAGATTGAAGTATTCAACGACCCTGGTGAATATGATGGGTCTAAAGCAAAGTTCGAAGAATGGTGGGCTAAGATGCGGGCTTGGCTCAACATTAATTCACACGCAATTACGCCGGGCTCACACGAAGCAGTCCTGGCTGTCCTCTCCCGTCTGAAAGGGCCAAAAGCAGGCCCCTTTGCTCAGACGAGAATCATTAAGGGGGACACGTACACATGGGCCCTGATGGTGGCGGAGATTGAAGGTCTCTTCCGTTCCACCAATCAGGTAGACTGGGCACGTAGTCAGCTAAAGGGGCTGCTACAAAACAAAATGTCAACAGACGATTTTATCGTCAAATTTGAAGCGCTTTACCAGCAGGCTGCAATAGACGAATCGCATGCCATCTTCATGCTGGAAAACAACGTCAGACAGAGCATCATTGCTCAAATCTTTAAAGAGGGCAAACGTAAGGTAAAGGTAGCCGAATACATTGCCGAAATTAGACGCGTCGGGACCGCTCAAGAGTCCCTTGATTTCATAATGGGTGCCACTACCCGAAGAGCTTCTCAAGCACGTGGCGACCCTAACGCTATGCAAATAGATGCCGCCCAAAGAGGGTCGTCATCTAAATTATCATGTTACAACTGTGGAGGACCACACGGGGTAAAGAATTGCCCCAAACCACGCAACCAATGTCCCTCTTGCAAATGGCTAGGGGGCAAACATAAGAAAGAATGTCGTGGCGGCCGCCAAGTGCGTGTCGTCGAACCAGAAGAGCCCAAAAGGGAAGCCCCACGGGGTAACGATCCTTTTGCGGCTATCCGCCACATGTCCTATGATGAAATGAGGGCATATTTTTGGGACATGAAAGATGTCCACGATAAGGGAAAAGGTCGTACCGCATGAACGAACTGGGTGTTCGTGCGGTCACTTTTGAAGAATATTTATCCAACCGCTTCTCCGTCCTTGAGGTTGAAGAACCTAGGGAAAGCACAGATGAGTCGGATGATGTTTCTTTTTCACAATGCCAAACTGGGTCCTCTTCTGTGAAGGGGCTCGACCGGGGCTTCAAACCGGTACTTAATTCAGTTTCACCAAAACCACAAAAAAATATGTCAGACGAAGAAATCCCAGATGACTTTTTCTTGAGAACGCTCAACATGGAGAAGGAGATCTTAATGAAGATCAAAGTTGCATCCTCCCATGATAAGAAGAATTACATCGCCGCTGACGCACTACTTGATTGCAGCGCTAATGTTATTTTCGTTGACAAGAAGTGGGCTATGAGTCAAAAGCTACCGCTCACTCTCTTACGCAATCCCATTTCCGTATTTAACGTTGACGGATCAAAGAACTCGGCTGGAAACGTCACACACTCCACCGAGCTAATTATAGATTATGAAGGACACAGGGAACGCGTTACCGCAGAGGTTACGGATCTCGGACGTAATCAGATCATCCTCGGGTACACGTGGTTGAAGAAGCACAATCCTGAAATAGATTGGGCCAAGGGCGAAGTAAAGATGACACGATGCCCAAGAAGTTGCCATTTATTAAGGGAAAAGAGTGTTTTCCTTCGTGTTCTAGAGAAAGAAGAAGAAGAGGCTGCTTATCATGCCTACGCTATACGAGCTAGCATTGAAGCGCCTAAGAAAACAGAAAAGACGATTGAAGAGATGGTGCCTAGTGCATACCATCAATATTATGGACGGTTCTCAAAAGGAGAATCTGAATGCATGCCAATTAGAAAACCATGGGATTACACAATCGACTTGAAGGATACATTCGTTCCTAAGAAAGGAAGAATGATTCCCCTCTCAGTAGAAGAGCAGAAAGAAGTTTCTAGCTTTAT
The DNA here is from genome assembly GCA_021018615.1 of Phlebopus sp. FC_14. Taxonomy (NCBI): domain Eukaryota; kingdom Fungi; phylum Basidiomycota; class Agaricomycetes; order Boletales; family Boletinellaceae; genus Phlebopus; species Phlebopus sp. FC_14. Next base: position 2,415,161 of record JAEVFL010000005.1, on the reverse strand, counting down.
TGATGAACAACTGAGGAAGGGTTACATATGACCTTCAAAGTCTCCCCAAACTTCCCCTGTTTTCTTTGTGCCAAAGAAGGAAGGCACTAAATGCATGGTTCAAGATTATCGTTATCTAAACGAGCACACCGTCAAGAATAATTATCCGCTCCCGCTGATTTCCCAATTAGTGGATAAGCTAAAAGGAGCTAAATTATTTACAAAGATGGATCTACGATGGGGATACAACAACATTCGCATCAAGGAAGGCGATGAGTGGAAAGCTGCCTTCGTATGCTTCCGCGGTGCCTATGAACCCCTCATTATGTTTTTCGGGTTATGCAATTCACCCGCCACATTCCAAGCAATGATGAATGAAATCTTTGCCGTTCACAAAAACCGATGACGTCAAGGAACACGAAAAGATCGTTAAAGAAGTCCTACGTCGATTGGAAGAAAATGATCTATTTATCAAACTAGAGAAGTGTACCTTCACGGTATCAGAAGTCGAATTCCTCGGTATGATAGTTAGCGAGATGGAATTAAGATGGACGACTCCAAGGTTAAGGCTATTCTAGAATGGCCTGTGCCGAAGAATGTGAAAGGAGTTAGGAGTTTCCTCAGACTCGCCAATTTCTACCGAAGATTCATCCAAGGCTATGCCCAAGTGGCTACCCTTAAATAATCTAACACAGAAGGATATACCCTTCGTGTGGAAAGAAGCACAACAAGAAGCATTTGATATGCTGAAGAAGAAGTTTACGTCCACTCCTATCCTCTCCTATCCAGATGAAGAAAGTCGCTTCTGTCTTGAATGTGATGCTTCAGACTTTGCAACAGGTGGAGTCTTATCTATTGAAAAAGATGGCTTATGGCATCCAGTTGCCTATGCTTCACGATCCATGACTCCTGAAGAGAGGAATTATCCTATTGCTGATAAAGAGATGCTCAGCATGATTCAGGCTCTCGAAGCATGGAGACATTATTTAGAAGGTGCCAAGTATGAATTTGAAATCTGGAATGATCACAAGAATCTCCAGTATTTTATGAAGGCACAAGACCTTAACCGTCGCCAAGCGCGATGGGCACAATATTTATCTAGGTTCAACTTTAAACTCATCCACAAAGCTGGAACCTCGATGGGGAAAGCCAATGCCTTATCTAGACGAGAAGATCACATGATCGGCATCGAGGATGACAATAAAGGAGTAACCATATTAACGCCGGAGAAGATTAGGGCGACCATCTTGATCTCCGATGAAGGCGATAAGATCAAACAACAGGTTCTTGGCGCAATGCATAAGCTGAAAGAATCAGAAGTCCAGACGTTACACGAGAAGTTCCACATTCACGATGACAGTGATGAAATTCTCTATGATGAAAAGATGAAGATATATGTGCCTGACGACGAAGGTCTACGGCAATCAATTATTACGCTACACCATGACACTCCGGTTGCTGGACATCCAGGAGTTGAGAAGACAATAGACTTGCTGCAACGCAGCTACACTTGGCCGTTGATGTCACAACAGGTCAAGGACTATATTTCCCGTTGCGATAGATGCGCACGTATGAAAGGGAGCAATCAGCCTCCCGCTGGAAAGCTACATCCCTTGGAAGTTCCTACGACACCTTGGGAAGACGTATCAGCAGACTTTATCACAGATCTGCCTGATTCAAATGGATTTGACTCCATCCTTGTGATGATGGACAGGTTTTCCAAAGAAGTCGAATTCATTCCATGTTTGAAAACAACGACAGCCCTTGACACGGCTCGTCTATATTTAACCAACATGTGGAAGGCACATGGCCTACCCCGCACAATCATATCTGATCGAGGACCGCAATTTGCCGCGGAAGTAATGCGTGCATTATGCAAGCGATTAGGTATCACCCCTAAATTATCCACTGCATATCATCTGCAGACAGATGGTCAGACGGAACGAATGAACAGGGACTTGGAACAGTACCTTCGTTTATTCTGTGCAGAAAAAGAAGCAGAATGGGCTGACTGGCTTGCCATCACTCAATTCTCGTATAATACAAAGAAGCAGGCTTCTACTAAGAAGACCCCTTTCGAAGTCACACGGTCCTATGCTCCAAGAATGGGCTTCGAGCAACACGTGTCTAAGGCACCAGCTGCTGATGACTTTGCCGAAGAAATGGCCAAGACTTTGAAAGATGCTGAAGCTAATTTATTGAATGCTCAGAAGCGAATGAAAGCGCAAGCTGATAAACACAGATCAGTTGCCCCTGAATACGTCATTGGGGATAGGGTCTGACTCAGCACAAGTAATCTGCGCCTGCCGAGAGCTTCACGTAAATTAACCGAACGATGGATCGGTCCCTATGAGGTCACCAAATTGGTTGGCTCTAATGCATTGACGCTTAAGCTACCAAAGTCTATGCGTATTCACCCTACGGTTAATATTTCACGGGTCAAGCCTTACAAAGAGCGCTTGCCTGGGCAACCGGTTATTGCCCCTGGACCCATTGAAGTCACTGAGGGTCGTGATGAAGAATACGAAGTAGATTATGTGGTCGAATCTCGAAAAAGGGGTAACCGACTCGAATACTTAGTCCACTGGAGGGGCTATACAGATGAAGATAGAACGTGGGAACCCGCTGGCAATTTGGCCAATGCTTCCGATGCGATTGCAGCCTTTCATCGGGCTAATCCCTCGGCTCCTCGTAAGCTACGAATGGCTTACTTGGATTTCCTATCATTATTCCAGCCGTTTGACAAAGAAAAGAAGAAAGACAAGGACTGTTATGATATGTATTTTTCCTCTATTTTTCTCTATTTTTCTTCCTTTAGTGCCTAGCGTGCTTATACTCAACGACTTAGAAATGTCTAAGTCTTTTCTTAATCACGTGACTGGTCACGTGACATGATATGTGCAACTTGCTTGCACGCGACATGGACCTAGCCCCTATGTCACATCTTCACGGACCTACAGGCTTTCATAGCCTTATGCCTCACCTTTACTGTATGTTTCTCATTTCCTTTATTTCATATTTAATAGGCTGCCACATATCATGGAATCCTCACCGATCTCATACGTGATCGTGGCAGCACATGTTATCCTCACTTTATGCTTCTCCTTCCATTTCACACATGTTATCCTCACTTTATGATTCCCTTCCATTCCATGGCAATGCTTGATGCATACCTGTCCCTTATGTTTTCCATTTTATCGACAGATCCGGACATAACATGTATAAATAGTTGTAGAGTATATAAAGATGCAATACAGTGACCAGGGGATTCCCATTGAATCCTCCTGAGTCTTACTCCTTCAGCTCCTCTGCCTAAAGAGCAACCTCAGTTATACCTCATTTCAGTACGCACTCCACTATGTGAGCTGCTGATTGTATCAAGGACACTCTTTTGGTAAAGAAGTTGTCTCCTCATGTGACCATCTCTACCAAGGGATCAGAACAGGCAGTCGGCTTTGATCTATATTCTACTGAACATATTAAAATCTACATTCCCTCTGGTGAACGTTATCCCATTGACACTAGCATCATGGTAAAAGTTCCAGAAGGAACTTATGCTCGCATCGCCCCTAGAAGTGGACTCACTGCCAAACACTCCATTGACATTACTGCTGAAGTAGTGGATACAGATTTTCAAGGCTCAATAAAGGTTATGCTCATCAACAATGGCCAACAGAACTTTCATATCATAAAAGGAGATCAAGTTGCTTAACTCATACCAGAGAAAATTTCTTATCCAGTCATCAAGGAAGTACTAGAACTTGACGATACCAAATGAGGAGATAAAGGATTTGGATCTACCTGTTATGGAGTATAATTTTTCCTTTATTTTTCTCTATTTTTCTCCCTCTTTTTGTGATCACATGCTTATTTACTCATGTGACTGGATCATGTGACTTGATCATGTGACTAGTATCACATGCAACAAGGACTTATATTTAGATATCACATGACTAGGCCTAGACTCGCCTGGAACATTCTAGATATAGAGCTACCTAGATCAGTCTATGATACGGTCAGCAGCTCACATGTTGTGGAGTGCATACTGAGATAACTGAGGTTGCTCTAGAGGGTAGACTTGGAGCTACTGAGAGGCAAAAGACTCAGGAGGATTTAATAAGGAACCCCCTAGTTGCTACATTCATCCTTTATATATCATACAGGGGTTTGTACATATAGTCAACAGATCTATTGATAAGATGAAAAACATATGTACCAGGCATGCATCAAGCATAGCCATGGAATGGAAGTAAAACATAAGATAAACGCATGGAGAATGGAAGTGAAAGCATGGACAGGAGGTAAACATGTGCTGCCATGATCATACATGAGATCGGTGAGAGTACCAGTCTAGACCATGACATTATCATGACATCATATGGAATGACATGGAATGTTGTGGAACATTTCTCCTTACTAATTATTTGTCTGGTACAAACACTGTAACAGTATATATATTGGAATGCCATCGCCCAGAGACCCTAGCTTGGTTCTCTTGAGGCTATTCGTTCATGAGCCTCCTAAGATCTTTCTCCTCTTCATCGTGCTCACCATTGACAAGCATAAGTCAACGCTTACTCTTCACACTTTCACATCCTCAAGTCAGACAATAACTGATTTGTCTTCTCAAGTTTTGGTCTAGTGCTGACGCTGCGAGAGGTCAGTCCATTGCTCGTCTCACTACTAGTATCTCTGTCGGAAAAACAACTATCTCCATGGAGATTGCTCAAGAAGAAAAGAAAGAGAAACCCACTCTTCCATCAGAATTTGCTGATTTCGCCAACATCTTCAAAAAGAAATCTACGGATCATGTACCTCCGAAATGGCCCTTTGACCATATTATCAAAACTGATGAAACCTTTGTTCCAAAAGTTGCAAAGGTATATCCTCTAAACCCTAAGGAATTAGAGGCATGCCAAGAATTTGTCAAGGAACATTTGGAAACTGGCAAGATCGTACCCTCAAAGTCACCACAAGCATCCCCTTTCTTCTTCATACCCAAGAAAGATACATCATTTTGGTCTTGCCAAGATTATCAATACCTAAATTCTCATACCATCAAAAATGCTTATCCTTTACCCTTGATTTTCAACCTCATCGATAAACTCAAAGGATCCAAATACTTCACGAAATTTGATATTTGATGGGGATACAATAATATCTGTATTAAACCTGGTGATAGATGGAAGACAGCCTTTATATGTCCTCTTGGACTTTTCGAATCAACGGTAATGTTCTTCGGCATTTGCAATTCACCTGCTGCTTTTCAGGCATTCATGAATGATGTATTCAAGGACCTTTTGGCCGAAAAATGGATCATTATTTACATGGACAATATTTTGATTTTTTTTTCTGATCTTACAGTTCATCAAGAATGGACAAAGAAGGTTCTTCAACAACTCAGAGAACACAATTTTTACCTCAAATTAGAGAAGTGCAAATTCGGTACTAAAGAAGTCAACTATCTTGGGATGATCATCTTGGAAGAATCTGTCAAAATGAACCAAGGAAAGCTTAGGGCCATTGAAGACTGGAAAACTTCCTCCTCCATTAAAAATGTTCACTCATTCCTAGGATTTTGCAATTTCTATCGTTGATTCATCTCGTCCTTCTCCATGATCCTTGACCCCTCATTGATTTAACAAAGAAAACCATCTCTTGGAACTAGAACAATGAATGTGATATGGCATTCACAATGCTGAAGAAGACCTTCACTCAACAACTGGTGTTGTTGATGCCTGATATCACTTGTGTTACAGGGTATAATTTTTCCTTTATTTTTCACTATTTTTCTCTATACTTTTGTGGTCACGTGCTTATTTAATCATGTGACTGGATTACATGACTTGGTCATGTGACTTGCTCTCATGCAACGAGGACATTTATATTTAGATATCACGTGACTAGGCCTAGACTCACCTAGAACATTCTACCCTAGACTTCTCTAGAATGGACTGGACCATGACATCACCTGACATCATATGGAGCATCGTGAAATGTTGTGGAACATTCCAATGATATTATTTGTTTGTTAGATACAAACAATGTACTAGTATATAAGAACAAATGCCAACGCCCAGAGACCCTAGCTTGGTTCTCTTGGGGCTACCTGTCCATGAGTGATCTATCATTCCTCCTCTGACAGATAAGAAGAGATTAGATGAGCGCTCACCGATAAGATAAGCGCCATCCGATAAGATAAGATAAGAGAAAATAAAAGAAAAGTTAGACGCTATGAGCGCCAACGAGAAGCGCCTTGAGCGCTAGTGGCACTTTCGTCTCAGTTGTGTGGTAGTACTTTCTAGAATGAAGGGTCCGGTGGTAGGTCGGTTTGCCGAGGCCCTTATTCATAAATACACTGACCAAAACACATGGCCAACACTTCACGTGTGGCAAGTCAGGCCACTTAGCCCAGTAGTGCAAGACACCAAACTGTTGCTGTGGCTTGGACCGCCACACTTCGGACCAGCACCAGATGTCGGCTACTTCTGGTTGCCAGGTGTGACAAACTGAAAGCATGTCAGCTGATCACTGACGTGACATGGACTTTGAGGAAGTGAAAGCTTTCTTTTTCAACATGCACAACATGGAAATGAAGGCACAGGGAAAAGCCTTTGGCCCTTGAACACGGGGACAGTTCAAGGTGCCACATCTCTGGCAGGTGACAGACAGCGCCTAAAAGCATCTGTCAGGAAGTCCAAGCCTGTAGCTCAAACAGAGCAAAATAAATGTGTTAATGACAATGTTTCTTTTTCTTGTAGTAATAGGTTTTCTTGTCTTGATATTTTTGATAGTTCTGATAGTTCTGAATTTCTTGATAGCGCAATAGGTAGTTCTAAAAATACAAAACAATCTACAAAAGAAGAAAAAACAAAATCACAAAAAGATAGTTTAGTTTCTTTGTTTTCTGATTTCTTGAATACGTACGTAGAAGAGGGATCCTCCTTACGAGGCTTGGCGATTCAACCCGTGCTTAATTCCCCAAAACTCAAAATAACTTCTTCTATCAACTCCCTGTCCCTCGGAGAAGATTTTTCTGAACGGATCCTTACTAGATCAGTCTCCCTCAAGAAGGAACTAAAGATCTCAATTGAAGTAATGGATAAGCACGTGGATGTTGACACCACGTCACCGATCCAGGTCCAGGCTCTTCTAGACTGTGGAGCCAACTCTATATTTATCGACCGACAATGGGCTAAACGACAAGGCCTCATGCTATGCAAGTTGCCGGTACCTATCCCAGTCTTTAATGTCGATGGAACCTAGAACCGAGCAGGAGATATTACTCATATCGCTGAAGTCCATGTGGATTACAAAGGGCATAAAGAAATAGTACAAGCTGAAATCAGTGATCTCGGTACTGCTACCATGATCCTTGGATATACCTGGCTCGCGTATCACAACCCTAACATTAACTGGCAGACTGGTGAAGTTAAATTAAATCGCTGCCCAAAGTCATGTTACAAATTATCTAATCGCGCTACGCACCTTGCTTTGATGGAACTAGACGAAGAAGTCGAAGCAATCTCTAGATGGAAAGGTCTTATCAGTGACCTTGAAACTGATAACATGTGAAAGAAGCTGCGAAGCACAGTTGTTCTAGAAACACCTGTTAAGGAACTGGTTCCCAGCATTTACCACAAGGACTTTTACAAAACTTTCTCGAAGAAAGAATCCGAGTGCATGCCAACACGAAAGCCGTGGAATCATGCAATCAAACTAAAAGAAGACTTCAAACCGAAGAAAGGGCGAATGATTCCTCTTTCAGCTCAAGAGCAGGATGAAGTTAAATCATTTATTGAAGATCAGCTCTCGAAGGGCTATATTAGACCATCTAAATCATCTCAGACATTACCTGTCTTCTTTGTTCCTAAAAAGGAAGGCACTAAGCGGATGGTCCAAGATTACCGCTATCTGAATGAAGGAATGGTTAAAAATAATTATCCCTTGCCCCTGATTAGTCAGCTTGTTGACAAGCTTAAGAGCACAAGGTATTTTACAAAAATGGACCTTCGATGGGGTTACAACAATATACGTATCAGAGAAGGCGATGAATGGAAGGCAGCTTTTGTCTGTCATCTTGGTTCTTTCGAACCTCTTGTCATGTTCTTTGGTCTCTGTAATTCGCCAGCCACCTTCCAAGCAATGATAAATGAGCTGTTTGCGGATATGGATGATATCATTGTTATCTATATGGACGATCTCCTAATTTATACCAAATTGGATAACATTGATGAGCATCATAAAGCTGTTGCACGTGTGCTCCAGCGGCTCAAAGATAATGATTTCTTTGTCAAGCTGGAGAAGTGCTTCTTTGACAAGACAGAAGTAGAATTCCTCGGTATGACCGTGACTCACGATGGCGTTCGCATGGACGAATCGAAAGTAAAAGCAATCTAGAAGTGGCCGGTGCCACGAACAGTCAAGAATGTCCGTTCTTTCCTTGGTCTCGCTAACTTTTACCATCACTTCATACTCGGTTATGCTGGAATTGCAAAACCTCTCACGGACTTAACTAGAAAAGATCTCCAATGGAACTGGGGAGAGAAAGAACAACAAGCGTTTGAAACGCTTAAAGCATGATTTACGACAGCATCTATTTTGGTATATCCAGATATCGATGCAGAATTTCGCCTGGAAACCGATGCCTCGGATTATGCCACAGGGGCTGTTCTATCTATGAAATGTCCCAATGGAGAATGGCGACCATGCGCCTTTAGTTCCCACGCTCTATTAGCACAACAGCAGAACTATCAGGTTGCTGACAAAGAAATGCTCGCTATTATCTGTGCATTAGAAACGTGGCGACATTATTTAGAAGGTGCTCGACACAAATTTGAAATTTGGTCCGATCACAAGAATCTACAATATTTTATGAAATCCCAAGATTTGAATCGGAGACAAGCTAGATGGTCCTTGTACCTTACACGATTTGACTTTACTTTAATCCATAAGGCTGGAACCTCTATGACGAAAGCAAACACTTTATTCCAACGTTGTGACCATGCCGATGGCATTGAAGATGACAACAAGGGTGTCATTGTCATTCCGCCTGAAAAGATTAGAGCCCAACATGTTGTTGTAAAAGCCGAAGAACAGTCTATCGTTGATCGAATTAAGGCACTATCTATGAATCTCAATCTCAGATCTAATTATAAGCTGCAAGATGGTCTTTACTTCAGAGAAGATTGTATCTATGTTCCTGGTGATGCCAAACTTCGCCAAGACATCCTTTCACTCCATCACGATAATCCTGTCGCAGGTCATCCTGGTCAGTCAAAGACACAGGAATTGGTGGAGCATAATTATTACTGGCCTGGATTACATACACAGGTCAAGGACGAACTTTTCATGCGTGCGCATTGATTGCAATGCAAGACATAGTCCTTGACCTGTGTATGTAATCCAGGCCAGTAATAATTATGCTCCACCAATTCCTGTGTCTTTGACTGACCAGGATGACCTGCGACAGGATTATCGTGATGGAGTGAAAGGATGTCTTGGCGAAGTTTGGCATCACCAGGAACATAGATACAATCTTCTCTGAAGTAAAGACCATCTTGCAGCTTATAATTAGATCTGAGATTGAGATTCATAGATAGTGCCTTAATTCGATCAACGATAGACTGTTCTTCGGCTTTTACAACAACATGTTGGGCTCTAATCTTTTCAGGCGGAATGACAATGACACCCTTGTTGTCATCTTCAATGCCATCGGCATGGTCACAACGTTGGAATAAAGTGTTTGCTTTCGTCATAGAGGTTCCAGCCTTATGGATTAAAGTAAAGTCAAATCGTGTAAGGTACAAGGACCATCTAGCTTGTCTCCGATTCAAATCTTGGGATTTCATAAAATATTGTAGATTCTTGTGATCGGACCAAATTTCAAATTTGTGTCGAGCACCTTCTAAATAATGTCGCCACGTTTCTAATGCACAGATAATAGCGAGCATTTCTTTGTCAGCAACCTGATAGTTCTGCTGTTGTGCTAATAGAGCGTGGGAACTAAAGGCGCATGGTCGCCATTCTCCATTGGGACATTTCATAGATAGAACAGCCCCTGTGGCATAATCCGAGGCATCGGTTTCCAGGCGAAATTCTGCATCGATATCTGGATATACCAAAATAGATGCTGTCGTAAATCATGCTTTAAGCGTTTCAAACGCTTGTTGTTCTTTCTCTCCCCAGTTCCATTGGAGATCTTTTCTAGTTAAGTCCGTGAGAGGTTTTGCAATTCCAGCATAACCGAGTATGAAGTGATGGTAAAAGTTAGCGAGACCAAGGAAAGAACGGACATTCTTGACTGTTCGTGGCACCGGCCACTTCTAGATTGCTTTTACTTTCGATTCGTCCATGCGAACGCCATCGTGAGTCACGGTCATACCGAGGAATTCTACTTCTGTCTTGTCAAAGAAGCACTTCTCCAGCTTGACAAAGAAATCATTATCTTTGAGCCGCTGGAGCACACGTGCAACAGCTTTATGATGCTCATCAATGTTATCCAATTTGGTATAAATTAGGAGATCGTCCATATAGATAACAATGATATCATCCATATCCGCAAACAGCTCATTTATCATTGCTTGGAAGGTGGCTGGCGAATTACAGAGACCAAAGAACATGACAAGAGGTTCGAAAGAACCAAGATGACAGACAAAAGCTGCCTTCCATTCATCGCCTTCTCTGATACGTATATTGTTGTAACCCCATCGAAGGTCCATTTTTGTAAAATACCTTGTGCTCTTAAGCTTGTCAACAAGCTGACTAATCAGGGGCAAGGGATAATTATTTTTAACCATTCCTTCATTCAGATAGCGGTAATCTTGGACCATCCGCTTAGTGCCTTCCTTTTTAGGAACAAAGAAGACAGGTAATGTCTGAGATGATTTAGATGGTCTAATATAGCCCTTCGAGAGCTGATCTTCAATAAATGATTTAACTTCATCCTGCTCTTGAGCTGAAAGAGGAATCATTCGCCCTTTCTTCGGTTTGAAGTCTTCTTTTAGTTTGATTGCATGATTCCACGGCTTTCGTGTTGGCATGCACTCGGATTCTTTCTTCGAGAAAGTTTTGTAAAAGTCCTTGTGGTAAATGCTGGGAACCAGTTCCTTAACAGGTGTTTCTAGAACAACTGTGCTTCGCAGCTTCTTTCACATGTTATCAGTTTCAAGGTCACTGATAAGACCTTTCCATCTAGAGATTGCTTCGACTTCTTCGTCTAGTTCCATCAAAGCAAGGTGCGTAGCGCGATTAGATAATTTGTAACATGACTTTGGGCAGCGATTTAATTTAACTTCACCAGTCTGCCAGTTAATGTTAGGGTTGTGATACGCGAGCCAGGTATATCCAAGGATCATGGTAGCAGTACCGAGATCACTGATTTCAGCTTGTACTATTTCTTTATGCCCTTTGTAATCCACATGGACTTCAGCGATATGAGTAATATCTCCTGCTCGGTTCTAGGTTCCATTGACATTAAAGACTGGGATAGGTACCGGCAACTTGCATAGCATGAGGCCTTGTCGTTTAGCCCATTGTCGGTCGATAAATATAGAGTTGGCTCCACAGTCTAGAAGAGCCTGGACCTGGATCGGTGACGTGGTGTCAACATCCACGTGCTTATCCATTACTTCAATTGAGATCTTTAGTTCCTTCTTGAGGGAGACTGATCTAGTAAGGATCCGTTCAGAAAAATCTTCTCCGAGGGACAGGGAGTTGATAGAAGAAGTTATTTTGAGTTTTGGGGAATTAAGCACGGGTTGAATCGCCAAGCCTCGTAAGGAGGATCCCTCTTCTACGTACGTATTCAAGAAATCAGAAAACAAAGAAACTAAACTATCTTTTTGTGATTTTGTTTTTTCTTCTTTTGTAGATTGTTTTGTATTTTTAGAACTACCTATTGCGCTATCAAGAAATTCAGAACTATCAGAACTATCAAAAATATCAAGACAAGAAAACCTATTACTACAAGAAAAAGAAACATTGTCATTAACACATTTATTTTGCTCTGTTTGAGCTACAGGCTTGGACTTCCTGACAGATGCTTTTAGGCGCTGTCTGTCACCTGCCAGAGATGTGGCACCTTGAACTGTCCCCGTGTTCAAGGGCCAAAGGCTTTTCCCTGTGCCTTCATTTCCATGTTGTGCATGTTGAAAAAGAAAGCTTTCACTTCCTCAAAGTCCATGTCACGTCAGTGATCAGCTGACATGCTTTCAGTTTGTCGCACCTGGCAACCAGAAGTAGCCGACATCTGGTGCTGGTCCGAAGTGTGGCGGTCCGAGCCACAGCAACAGTTTAGTGTCTTGCACTGCTGGGCAAAGTGGCCTGACTTGCCACACGTGAAGTGTTGGCCATGTGTTTTGGTCGGTGTATTTATGGATAAGGGCCTCGGCAAACCGACCTACCACCGGACCCTTCATTCTAGAAAGTACTACCACACAACTGTCAAAGTTGGTGGTCAGTACCGCTGCATTGGTGGTCAGCCATGTTTCGAGCTTTAGCCATCAAACGGAAAAGTTTTTGTGGTCCCCATTGAAGGAACCTGGGTCTGTGAAGATCTCAACTTTTCGGTTGAGATTCAATGGTTGGTTTTTGTTACGATATGTATTTTTCCTCTCTTTTTCTCTATTTTTCTTTCTTTAGCACCTAGCGCGCTTATGCTCAACGACTTAGAAACGTCTAAGTCTTTTCCTAATCACGTGACTGGTCACGTGACATGATATGTGCAACTTGCTTGCACGCGACATGGACCTAGCCTCTATGTCACATCTTCACGGACTCACAGGCTTTCATAGCCTTATGCCTCGCCTTCACCGTATGTTTTCCATTTCACAGTTATTTGATATTTAATAGCTGCCACACATCATGGGATCCTCACCGATCTAATGTATGATCGTGGCAGCACATGTTCTCCTCACTTCATGCTTCTACTTCCATTCTACACATGTTCCCCTCATGTTATGATTCCTTTCCATTCCATGGCTATGCTTGATGCATGCCTGGAACATATGTCTTTCATAGTATCAGTTAGATCTAGTGTATACATGGACAAACACTAGTAGAGTATTTAAGAGTCAATGAAACGACCAGAGGACTCCATCGAATCCTCTTGGGTATTTCTCTTTCAGCCCCTCTGAACTAGAATCATCTCATAGTTGAATAACCTCAGTACGCACTCCAGCACAATGTGAGCCGCTGAATGTTTCAGTTTTGCAGCGTTTGGAGAGCTGCAGTGACTTGAGCAAGCTGGGCTTGCAAGGTGGCGATTTCTTGAGGTAGGTTGGCCATTTTCTAAAGATAGCCGGGTTCGTTGTAAAGGTAATAAGGCGCATGCCTAGGATGGTTGGCTAGGGGCACCTGTGAGCAGGGGCAGTGAAGAGACGGAAGGTATTCTTGCACGTGTTGTCGTGCAGGGAAACGGAGGCGATTAGACATACGTCGGGATAGCGCTAGAGGAAGAGAAATTGAGGAAGGAGATCGAGTGGGTGGTGTAGGAGTGTGAAAGATTTATTCTTGGAGATCTGCCTCAATCGCTTCTTCTTTCTTTATGCAGTGTAGAAAATCTAGGGGCTCTTGTTTTGGGACGAGCCACTCAGGGACTGGTTCTAGGTCCTCAAATTTGATTTGAGGGGCAGAAGTGAAAACGCGGTTGTGATGGTGAAATTCTAGGGCCGCTGCTTGGGCCCAAGTGTCGAGAACGCGCTGCCTAGTAGTACGAGCCACATTGAAAAACTTCTTCATCAGGGCCTGTTTCTTCCTTTTGCTCTTTCGCTGTCCAGTCAACGACCGATCTGGCACAGCCCCGAAATGCTATGTATGGTAATACTAATTGTAAACCTCTCCTAAAACTGCACGGACACAAGACCGCTCTTTCGTGTAGGGAGGATTGCTAATTCAAACGACTACAACAAATGTGCCTCACAGGGACGCGGGATGATGCCCAAATGAAGAAGAAGGGGATTTTGACAGAGGATTTAACCTCTAGGGAAGTAACCCTAGTTCTCACGCGAGAGAATCCATCGATGGGGGCCTAGATACCACAACGTCCTTCCTGAACCTCAACGGCCAGGGACTAAAGCAAAATAAAGGTGCAGTAATACGCAGTGAAGTGAAATGATGTATGTAAATGGCAAAGGACATGGGTAGTGCCAGATGCGGGGAAAGTGGATAGCTTGGTTCTAATGAGATGAGCAATGGACTGAGCCTTTCGCAGCGTCAAGCACTAGAACGAAGACGGAGAAAACAAATTAGTTATAGCCCAACTTGAAGGCTTGGTCGATGTTGAAGATAGCGTTGACGATGACTTGTCAATGAAAAGTGAGAAAGAGGACTTATGGATCACTCGTGGATGGGTAGCCCCAAGAGAACCAAGCTAGGGTCTCTGGGCGTTGGCATTTGTTCTTATATACTAATACAGTGTTTGTATCTAACAAACAAATGATATCATCGGAGTGTTCCACAACATTCCACAATGTTCCATATGATGTCAGGTGATGTCATGGTCCAGACCGTTCTAGAGAAGTCTAGGGTAGAATGTTCTAGGCGAGTCTAGGCCTAGTCACGTGATATCTAAATATAAATGTCCTCGTTGCATGAGAGCAAGTCACATGACCGAGTCACATGATCCAGTCACATGATTAAATAAGCATGTGATGTAAGTCACGTGACCACAAAAGTATAGAGAAAAATAGCGAAAAATAAAGGAAAAATTATACCCCGTAACATAGACTACATTGTTGATTCTCGCTTGCGGGGTCGTCGCCTCGAATTCTTGGTTCACTGGGTTGGTTATTCTGACAAGGAGCGTACTTGGGAGCCTGAGGCTCACCTGAGTAATGCTCGCGATGCTTGATACAATCAGTGGCTCACATGATGCGCGAGTGTGTACTGAAGTTAATCGACTGAGGTTGCTCTCTTAGCAGAGGGGCTGAAGGAGGTAAAACCCAAGAGGATTCGATGGAGTCCTCTGGTCGCTGCATAGGTCCTTATATACCATACATCTGTTTGTACATGTAGTGTTCTTATCTACTGATAAGGTGGGAAAACATGAGGAGCAGGCGTGCATCAAGCATCGCCATGAAATGGAAGAGAACCATAACATGAGGAAAACATATGTAGAATGGAAGAGGAAGCATGAAATGAGGATAACATGTGCTGCCACATTAAAACGGTGTGTACACCATGAGGTGTGGCAGCTTATTAAATATGAAATAGCGGAAATGAGAAACATACGGTAAAGGGGAGGCATGAGGCTATGAAAGCCTATGAGTCCGTGAAGAGGTGACATAGGGGTTGTCCATGTTGCATGCAAGCAAGTTGCACATATCATGTCACGTGACCAGTCACATGATTAGGAAAAGACTTAGACGTTTCTAAGTCGTTGAGCATAAGCGCACTAGGCACTAAAGAAAGAAAAATAGAGAAAAAGAGAGGAAAAATACATATCATAACACTACCCCCCTCCTAAGGATCGACTTCCAGGCGATCAAAGGGAGTGTCACAAGCGGAAGGAACCATTAAATTATCAAAAGGCCGAAATAATGAGAGGAAATCCAAGTAAGCCATGCGTAGCTTACGAGGAGCTGAGGGATGTGCCTGATGAAAGGCTGCGACCGCATCGAAAGCATTGGCCAAATTGCCAGCGGGTTCCCACGTTCTATCTTCGTCTGTATAGCCCTTCCAGTGGACTAAGTATTGGAGGCGGTTCCCTGTCTTTCAAGATTCAACCACATAATCTACTTCGTATTCTTCATCACGACCCTCAGTGACTTCAATGGGTCCAGGGGCAATAACCGGTTGCCCAGGCAAGCGCTCTTTGTAAGGCTTGACCCGTGAAATATTAACCGTAGGGTGAATATGCATAGATTTTGGTAGCTTAAGTGTCAACGCATTAGAGCCAACCAATTTGGTGACCTCATAGGGACCGATCCATCGTTTGGTTAATTTACGTGAAGCTCTCGGCAGGCACAGATTACTTGTGCTGAGCCAGACCCTATCCCCAATGACATATTCAGGGGCAACTGATCTGTGCTTATCAGCTTGCGCTTTCATTTGCTTCTGAGCATCTAATAAATTAGCTTCTGCATCTTTCAAAGTTTTGGCCATTTCTTCAGCAAAGTCATCAGCAGCTGGTGCTTTAGACACGTGTTGCTCGAAGCCCATTCTTGGAGCATAAGACCGTGTGACTTCAAAAGAGGTTTTCTTTGTAGAAGCCTGCTTCTTTGTATTATAAGAGAATTGAGCGATGGCAAGCCAGTCAGCCCATTCTGCTTCTTTCTCTGCACAGAATAAACGAAGGTATTGTTCCAAGTCCCTGTTCATTCGTTCCGTCTGACCATCTGTCTGCAGATGATATGCAGTGGATAATTTAGGAGTTATATCTAATCGTTTGCACAATGCACGCATTACTTCCGCAGCAAATTGCAGTCCATGATCAGATATGATAGTGCGGAGTAGGCCATGTGCCTTCCACACGTTGGTTAAATATAGACGAGCCGTGTCAAGGGCTGTCGTTGTCTTTAAACATGGAATGAATTCGACTTCTTTGAGAAACCTGTCCATCATCACGAGGATGGAGTCGAATCCATTGGAATCAGGCAGATCCGTAATGAAGTCTGCTGATACATCTTCCCAAGGAGTTGTTGGAACTTCCAAGGGATGTAATTTTCCAGTGGGAGGCTGATTGCTCCCTTTCATACGTGCGCATCTATCACAATGGGAAATATAATCTTTGACCTGTTGTGACATCAACGGCCAAGTGTAGCTGCGCTGCAGCAAATCTATTGTCTTCTCAACTCCTGGATGTCCGGCAACCGGAGTATCGTGGTATAGCGTAATAATAGATTGCCGTAGACCTTCGTCGTCAGGCATATACATTCTCTTCTTTTCATCATAGAGAATTCCATCACTGTCATCATGAATGTGGAACTTCTCGCATAACGTCTGGACTTCTGATTCTTTCAGCTTATGCATAGCATCAAGAACCTGTTGTTTGATCTTATCGCCTTCATCGGAGATCAAGATGATCGCCCTAATCTTCTCCGGCGTTAATATGGTTACTCCTTTATTATCATCCTCGATACCGATCATGTGATCTTCTCGTCTAGATAAGGCATTGGCTTTCCCCATCGAGGTTCCAGCTTTGTGGATGAGTTTAAAGTTGAACCTAGATAAATATTGTGCCCATCGCGCTTGGCGACGGTTAAGGTCTTGTGCCTTCATAAAATACTGGAGATTCTTGTGATCATTCCAGATTTCAAATTCATACTTGGCACCTTCTAAATAATGTCTCCATGCTTCGAGAGCCTGAATCATGCTGAGCATCTCTTTATCAGCAATAGGATAATTCCTCTCTTCAGGAGTCATGGATCGTGAAGCATAGGCAACTGGATGCCATAAGCCATCTTTTTCAATAGATAAGACTCCACCTGTTGCAAAGTCTGAAGCATCACATTCAAGACAGAAGCGACTTTCTTCATCTGGATAGGAGAGGATAGGAGTGGACGTAAACTTCTTCTTCAGCATATCAAATGCTTCTTGTTGTGCTTCTTTCCACACGAAGGGTATATCCTTCTGTGTTAGATTATTTAAGGGTAGCCACTTGGGCATAGCCTTGGATGAATCTTCGGTAGAAATTGGCGAGTCTGAGGAAACTCCTAACTCCTTTCACATTCTTCGGCACAGGCCATTCTAGAATAGCCTTAACCTTGGAGTCGTCCATCTTAATTCCATCTCGCTAACTATAATACCGAGGAATTCGACTTCTGATACCGTGAAGGTACACTTCTCTAGTTTGATAAATAGATCATTTTCTTCCAATCGACATAGGACTTCTTTAACGATCTTTTCGTGTTCCTTGACATCATCGGTTTTGGTGAATATTAATAGGTCATCAATATAGACCACCACTACGTCATTCATATCGGCAAAGATTTCGTTCATCATTGCTTGGAATGTGGCGGGTGAATTACATAATCCGAAAAACATGACGAGGGGTTCATAGGCACCGTGGAAGCATACGAAGGCAGCTTTCCACTCATCACCTTCCTTGATGCGAATGTTGTTGTATTCCCATTGTAGATCCATCTTCGTAAATAACTTAGCTCCTTTCAGCTTATCCACTAATTGGGAAATCAGCGGGAGTGGATAATTATTTTTGACGGTGTGTTCGTTTAGATAACGATAATCTTGAATCATGCGTTTGATGCCTTCCTTCTTTGGCACAAAGAAAACAGGGGAAGTTTGTGGGGACTTTGAAGGTCGTATGTAGCCCTTCCTTAGTTGTTCATCAATGAAGCTAGAAACTTCTTTCTGCTCTTCTACTGAGAGGGGAATCATTCTTCCTTTCTTAGGAACAAATGTATCCTTCAAGTCAATTGCGTAATCCCATGGTTTTCTAATTGGCATGCATTCAGATTCTCCTTTTGAGAACCGTCCATAATATTGATGGTATGCACTAGGCACCATCTCTTCAATCGTCTTTTCTATTTTCTTAGGCACTTCAATGCTAGCTCATATAGCGTAGGTATGATAAGCAGCCTCTTCTTCTTCTTTTTCAAGAACACGAAGGAAAACACTCTTTTCCCTTAATAGATGGCAACTTCTAGGGCATCGTGTCATCTTTACTTCGCCCTTAGCCCAATCTATTTCAGGATTGTGCTTCTTCAACCACATATATCCAAGGATGATCTGATTACGTCCTAGATCCGTAACCTCTGCGGTAACGCGTTCCCTGTGTCCTTCATAGTCTATAATTAGCTCGGTGGAATGTGTGACGTTTCCAGCCAAGTTCTTTGATCCATCAACGTTAAATATGGGAATGGGATTGTGTAAAAGAGTGAGCGGTAGTTTTTGACTTGTAGCCCACTTCTTATCAATGAAAATAACATTAGCGCTGCAATCAAGTAATGCGTCAGCGGTGACGTAAGCCTTCTTATCATGGGAGGGTGCAACTTTGATCTTCATTAAGATCTCCTTCTCCATGTTGAGCGTTCTCAAGAAAAAGTCATCTGGGATTTCTTCGTCTGACATATTTTTTTGTGTTTTTGGTGAAACTGAATTAAGTACCGGTTTGAAGCCCCGGTCGAGCCCCTTCACAGAAGAGGACCCAGTTTGGCATTGTGAAAAAGAAACATCATCCGACTCATCTGTGCTTTCCCTAGGTTCTTCAACCTCAAGGACGGAGAAACGGTTGGATAAATATTCATCAAAAGTGACTGCACG
The DNA here is from genome assembly GCA_021018615.1 of Phlebopus sp. FC_14. Classification (NCBI taxonomy): domain Eukaryota; kingdom Fungi; phylum Basidiomycota; class Agaricomycetes; order Boletales; family Boletinellaceae; genus Phlebopus; species Phlebopus sp. FC_14. The sequence goes on along the minus strand of JAEVFL010000005.1, from coordinate 2,395,961 downwards.
AACACCCAGTTCGTTCATGCGGCACGACCTTTTCCCTTGTCTTGGACATCTTTCATGTCCCAGAAATATGCCCTCATTTCGTCATAGGACATGTTGCGGATAGCTGCAAAAGGATCGTTGCCTCGTGGGGCCTCCCTTTTGGGCTCTTCTCATACTGGTTCGACGACTTGCACTTGGCGGCCACTGCGGCATTCCTTCTTATGTTTACCCCCTAGCCATTTGCAAGAGGGACATTGAACTCTTGGTTTGGGGCAGTTCTTTACCCCATGTGGTCCATCACAATTGTAACATGAAAGTTTAGATGATGACCCTCTTTGGGCGGTATCTATTTGTATTGCGTTAGGGTCGCCACGTGCCTGAGACGTTCTTCGGATAGTGGCACCCATGATGAAATCAAGGGACTCTTGTGCGGTCCTGACGCATCTGATTTCGGCAATGTGTTCGGCTACCTTTGTCTTACATTTGCCTTCCTTAAAGATTTGGGCGATGATGCCCCATCTGACGTTGTTTTCCAGCATGAAGATAGCATGCAATTCATCTATCGCAGCCTGCTGATACAGTGCTTCAAATTTGACGATGAAATCGTCCGTTGACATTTTGTTTTGTAGCAGCCCCTTTAGCTGACTACGTGCCCAATCTATCTGATTGGTGGAATGGAAGAGTCCTTCAATTTCCGCCACCATCAGGGCCCATGTATACATATCTCCTTTAATGATCCGCGTTTGCGCAAAGAGACCAGCTTTTGGCCCTTTCAAACAGGAGAGGACAGCCAGGACTGCTTCATGTGAGCCCAGCGTTATTGCGTGTGAGTTGATGTTCAACCAAGCCCGCATCTCCTGGGTCGTTGAATACTTCAATTTTCTTCGAGTACGCTCCCACCGTACCCATCAAAGTTGTGGCTGAGCCTCCTGCTGTACCTGCTCGTTCAAGAGCAGTGATCCTATTGTTGAGCTGATTTATTATTCAACTTTGGTCGAACATGCCCTGCCTAGCAGTGGTGATTTTATCTTCCCAATTTGCTTGGAGATCGTCCAAGATATCAAAGACGGCTTGTGACATATTGATTCAAGAAAAGAAGTTTGTACGTAAAGAAAAGACTTTTTAAAGGAAATATTGGAGCTCCCGATCGTAGATCAGGGGGTCGGTGGTAAGTATGTGGGAAATGCGCCTTACTTCTTTAAGGATGCGGCGAGGATGTAAGCGTAGACGTAAGAAGTCGGGGATGAATTCTTCAAAATAATCCTGGCGTACGTGTGCGGGATCAATGGGAAAGTAAGTGCGTCTTGCCCGACGTGGGTGTGGTGCAGGGAAAGGGGTAGGGGTATGGTACCTAGCCCTAGCTTCTTCTTCTCTTCTGGGACCCTCTCCTTCTTCAATAAGCCCTGCCTCTACCTGACGTATGTACTCATCGACGAGTACGTTTGGTACGAACAGCCGATTGATAACATGTGGCAACTGGGGGTAGGCGGCTGGCGGTGCATTGTTCGAATCTACCGAAGGTGAGCGTGAAGGAGGATGAGATGATTGAGTGTGGACGAGAGTGGCCTGGTCCTCTTCGACTTCTATAGCGAGCGAGTCGAGTTCGAACTCTTCTTCGAACCACTGCTCCCACTCTGCCCGTTGCTCTGCTATTAGCAACGTCGAGTGCTCGACGGACGAGGTAGGATACTCTCCGTGCTCCTCTTCATAAGAGGCGGGGTATGTAGGCATAGATCTGTGAGAAGACACTGGCCAGTGTCACTTTATCATTAGTCCGTGAGCGAAACTTCAAAGACGTCAAACGTGTTTACTTGATGCTTGCAGTGGTCTTGACCGGCAAGCGTCGCGAGCAAAGTCAGTTAGAAATGATCGAATCCTAATGATACAATCAGCGGCTCACATGATGCGCGAGTGTGTACTGAAGTTAATCGACTGAGGTTGCTCTCTTAGCAGAGGGGCTGAAGGAGGTAAAACCCAAGAGATGGAGTCCTCTGGTCGCTGCATAGGTCCTTATATACCATACATCTGTTTGTACATGTAGTGTTCTTATCTACTGATAAGGTGGGAAAACATGAGGAGCAGGCGTGCATCAAGCATCGCCATGAAATGGAAGAGAACCATAACATGAGGAAAACATATGTAGAATGGAAGAGGAAGCATGAAATGAGGATAACATGTGCTGCCACATTAAAACGGTGTGTACACCATGAGGTGTGGCAGCTTATTAAATATGAAATAGCGGAAATGAGAAACATACGGTAAAGGGGAGGCATGAGGCTATGAAAGCCTATGAGTCCGTGAAAAGGTGACATAGGGGTTGTCCATGTTATGTGCAAGCAAGTTGCACATATCATGTCACGTGACCAGTCACGTGATTAGGAAAAGACTTAGACGTTTCTAAGTCGTTGAGCATAAGCGCACTAGGCACTAAAGAAAGAAAAATAGAGAAAAAGAGAGGAAAAATATATATCATAACAATGCTATTTGCGATTTCCATCGTCGCCACCCTTCTGCTCCCAGGAAATTGCGCATGGTTCAGTCATAATTTGATTCCTTATTTTCTCCCTATGATAATTTTTGCTCTGTCACTTCTGCTCCGTTTAATTGCCTGGAACGCAATTCCTAGAAGGGGGGTAGTGTTACAGGGTATAATTTTTACTCCATTTTTCTTTACTTTTTATCTCTCTTTTTGTGGTCACGTGACTTATATCACGTGCTTATTTAACCATGTGACTAGATCACGTGACTTGATCATGTGACTTGCTCCCATGCAACAAGGACATTTATATTTAGATATCACGTGACTAGGCCTAGACTAGCCTAGAACATTCTTATCTAGACTCACCTAGAGTGGTCTGAACCATGACATCACCTGACGTCATATGGAACATCGTGGAATGTTGTGGAACATTCCAATGATATCATTTGTTTGTTAGATACAAACACTGTACTAGTATATAAGAACGAATGTCAACGCCCAGAGACTCTAGCTTGGTTCTCTTGGGGCTACCCGTCCACGAGTGATCCATAAGTCCTAACTTCGCTTTTTGTTGACAAGCCATCGTCAATGCTACTCTTTACACCGTCCCAAGCCTTCAAGTCAGGCTCTAACTGATTTGTTTTCTCGTGCTAGTTTTAGTGTCGACGTTGCAAGAGGCTCAGTCCATCGCTCGTCTCACTTAGTATTTACTATACCACTGAACCTGCTGCCACTAGAGTGCATACATTCAACAGGTACAAAGCCCACTTGAGTGACTTGATATTATTGAACTGAGCAAAGCATAAGCCAACTTATGAGACATGTTGACATGCTCAAGTACTCACAAACTGGTTAATACAAAGCTGCAGGAGAAGTATTTACAGCTCCTATACTCGAGTACTTAAGAACTGTTGAACTGTAGCCTGTATTAACTTAGATTTGATAATGGATTTGCTACTGGTATTATTTGATTACTGTACTTGAGTAAAGACACTCTGTTTGCACACATTTGCTATGGTGCACATGAGGCATACAGACTTGGATAGAAAACAACTGTATTTGCATATGTTTGGCATATGCATATGACTTTTGATCACATGGTTTTAACAACCAAATAAGGAAAACAACATGACATTACCAATGCAAGTGAGCTAAACAACGCATAGGTATGGCTATGTGCTATTTTCCAGGTATTATCCATTACTTAGTTGATGAACTTAAATGCTTACAAGCAAGACATAGCAAAGTGCATCAAGCAAAATAAGGTGTTAACATTAACTGAGTAGCCATAAGTCATTAAGGTAAATAGTTCACGAAACTATCTCATAGGCATGGTGGTCCACAAAACGATTAACATAAAAAGCTTGATATAGATCCAACGAGTTGTCACAATTTATGAACTGCGATACAGTTTCCTTATCAAAAATGGGTAGCAAGTGGATGCTTCGAACAATACTGTCAATGTGAATAACAGTGAAGTTGTGTGAGCCATTGTCAAGAAAAAAAGAGGCAACCATCCACATTCCTGTCAGTTCATCAGGAGCATCAGCAATATGGTTGAACCAGTGTACTAAGGCAATAAAATATAAGAGATGTTCAGTGTTGATTTTGCTAGTAGATTTGAGGTGAATTTGAGGACAGACTTAGGAATGGATTTTGTCAGTAAAATCGACAAAAACCAATTTAAACCTTGACATTTCTGGCTTTTGGAGCAGTTTTGGTGTGTGTGTGTAGTCAACTAACAGCAGTATATCAGAGTTTTAAAATGATACTATATATATAGGGGTTAATAATCAGTAATTGATCCACTTTCTCTCTTGATTATGATATGGTCAGCGGCTCACATTATAGATGAGTGTGTACTGAAGCTTGACACTGAGGTTGCTCTGAGCTTATGGAGGGGCTGAGAGAGAAAGACTCAGGAGGATTCAATAAGGAACCCCCTGGTCGCTGCATATACCCTTTATATATCATACAGGGGTTTGTACATGTTTCTACCAGATCTACCGATAGAATGAATAACATATGGACCAGACATGCATCAAACATAGCCATAGTATGGAAGAGAAGTAGAACATAAGGTAAACGCATGTAAAATGGAAGTGGAAGCATGGACAGGAGATAAACATGTGCTGCCACGATCATACATTAGATCGGTGAGGATTCCATGATGTGTGGCAGCTATTGAATATCAAAATAGCTATGAAATGGAAAACATACGTAGGAGGTGAGGCATAGGTCTAGAATCATCCATGCATATATGAAAGGCAGGCATAGGGGCTGGTCCTTGTAGCGTACGATCTAATCATACATGCCAAGTCACATGATTAGGAAAGAGACTTAGACATTTCTAAGTCTTGAAAGCAAGTGCACTAGGTGCTAAAGGCTTAATAAATTAGAATAAATAGAAAGAAAAAGGAAATAAATAGGGGAAAAATTGCATATTGTAACAGATTACCTTTTTGCTAGCTAGACCTTTAAAGAATTGGTCTCAGACTTCTGGACCATTACACAGGGAATTGTTGAGTATAGAGTACAGTTGCAAGAATAATAAGACCTGGCTGATACAACTATGAATGGTTCAGCATGCATCTACTTAGCTAATTCAAACTTAGGCAGGTGTACATCCTATGGCCGAGATCCATGCTATAGAAGTCATAAATTTGATTTTGTAGCCGAGGTAAGGTGCAAGAGACTCTAACAAATGACGAGGAGACTCAGTCTCAAGAATTGATATCATAAAGACTATATTTCAACTAACCTATAATGAGTGATGAGGAGATTACTCAAGTCAGTAAACTAGAAGTAATAAACTATGAAATAGCTCACCTTAGTCTTGAGAATTGATATCACAAAGACTGAGGTATGCAAAGAAAACTTCAATCCAAGTTCACAGAGAGATTACATAATCCAGCCACAACATATTCAATTGTCACTGATTTCCAACATTTGATTTCATTTGAACAGGTTGAGATCAGTTAAGAAATTGATACAAAATCAATCAGTGAAATCAACACTGAATCTCCCTATAGCTTGCCATAATGAGTATGATGCAGCATATGTACTTTGCTCATCATTTGAAATGAAGTACACTATAAGTATCATAAAAATAAGGTTCAGCCATGACTGTATAGTATTAGATAAGCACTGAAGGTATCACATGATGTACTAGCTTGCCTATGAGCCACTGTAAGCCACAGAGGCAGTGAAATTCACTAGGTGTTTCACCATTTTTCATAGTACTTTTAACCTAGCTTTTGAGTGAATTTCACACACACAGGGTGAACTTCACCCCGCCCATAGGTAGTGAATTCAACTGTTTAAATGTCCCTTTCACCCCCCGGTGTCTCCTGCCATAAATAGTGAAAATAGTGTTCAATACTTGTTGTTTTCACCCTCGACGGACCAGGTGAAATGTCAATATAACCGGATGGATTTCATGGGGTTAAAATAGGCAAATCGACTTGTTTTGGTGGTAAAAGTACATAGTGATAGGTACTCAATGTCTCGGTGAAAACCACACAGATAATAGCAAAAAATCAATGGCATTCATCTGCAATAGATCTAGATATACCCATGCATACAGTAGTGTATAGCACACGAGAGGATGTACACACCCGGGCCAGAACTTGAAGAGCACTGAAACCATGAACTATTTGCTAGAGAGCCTCAGATGAGACTTGTGACATGATCAGTGATATTGCTCAGGATGTGAATGCTTGAATAACTCACTATGATAAACATGATTAAATGCCATCCACCCCATTAATGTTGGGGGAAGGCATATTCATGGCACTCGGCTGGGACAGATGGTTGCTCTGGCTGATGGCGGCCATGGGAATATTTTGGCAGTGGTGGCGGCAACCATTATTTGGAGTTGACACAACTGGGGGATCAGAACCTGATGCACTGGTACTAAGAGCCACTGCTATAGTATGCTCCTTGCGCTTGAGAGCCCCATATTTGCGCTGATTGCATAGGAACTGTTTGACAATTTTCAATGTTGCCCAGTTGTTGCGGAAGCATGCAAGCAAGGGATGCTTGTGTTTTATCTGAAAAAACATCTCAGGTTGGTGATCTGTTATGAGTGATCTTCTTACCATGTCAAACAAATTTCCTAGGTCCTTTGCTGGCTGGTGACAGTAGTTCAACATGCAGTCAAGTTGTGCTGCATGGCAGAGGGCACGAACATCACGCTGGAGTGAGATGACAGTCAATGAAAAAAGTATGTAATGGCCAAACAAGCGTCAATGAATCTTACAAGGATTTCGAGGTAAGCACCTCTATCGTGTTCCAACCCCATCACCTCCATCAGATTGAAATCGTCCTCATCAGCCTGCCCTTTGGGCCACTCAACTATAGCTGGTACGTCACGTCCACCATCAGTGTGCATGGCTTGAACTCTGCATTCAGCTGCCTCGTGTGCACTGATTTCCTTATTCAATCGCTCTAGTTGGACAATGGTTCTCAAGTAATAAATTGCACAAAAATTGGTATGCACCTTCCATTGCCCGCAACTGTTCTTGTTGCTTGTTGACCTTTTCTTGAAGAATGGTCCAGTCACTAGAAGACTGTGCTGGTGCTGCATGAGTCACGTTAGTATTCTCATTGAGTACCTCGGCCTGGCTGATTCTGCCACGTCTTCTTGCTGGTGTGTTTTGTCTTCCCATTGAGCAGCTGGAGGGACTGATGCAATGATGCTGATGCTAGGCTTGTGTCGTTGTGGTTAAAGCAAAGTCAACCATCGGGCATTTTCGAACTGTTGAATATTTTGAGGTGGCATGGTGCCATGTCTCAGATTTATCAGCGGTGCAAATAATGCTGACTTCACTACTTTGACCTACAGCTATGTATCTGACTTGACTTGAGCTCATGTATAATCTCCAGCAAGAACTCTCGATGAAGAAACCTCCATCAGAAGGGTATGGATTCTCGCATCCAAAATGTTTGTGAGCATTTTGTTCTTGGTCATGACATTTTTTCTCAGCTATCTTTCTACAGATACGACTTGCATCCTCTTACCACCTCATTCCACTGCAATGCTTGAGTCAAGACTTATGCGGAAGATTGTGAACACACTCACAACACACTATAACTCAACGGTCTCGACTATCAAGGTGGTCTGTAGCAAAGCGCAGATCTCACAATGGGGAAAGGTCAAATGACTGGACGGAGGAGACACTATGTGTGCGGCTGCCTTGCTAGGTTCTCACAAGGATGCTTGTGATGCAACATATGTGCGGGTGAGTAAGAGTGCACTTGCACACTGCCAGTCTGTCTTTACTAACTAAAACCCTAGTACGATACACTGGTAGACCAGTTTGCTCGGCAGCCACATTGTAAGCCTGAATACATCATGAAAACATTCTATGGGCAACTCGTTCACATCTTCATTGTCACCCTCCCCCCATCCACATCTCTCTAGGGAATACCACGGGTTCGGGTAACCCGTGCGGGTATGATACCCGTACCCGTACCCGTGCCAGCTACGCAGTACCACCACACTCAATCACTCGCCACCTGAGCATTCCCATGCAAATGCGAGTGTGCACATGCACGCTCGTGCATGTTTGCGTTCACATTTGCGTGGGAGCACAGTATTTTACTGGTAAGTGCCCTACCTATTTACTGCCACTTACCTACTCTAGTAGGATCGTGCCCAGCCACGTCGTCACCCATTCCTGCGCAAACGGGACAGTTCGCCCGCCCACTGCGACCCACTCGCTTGCCCACCCACCTGCTGGTTCACCCTCCACCCACCTCCTGCACCTGTCATGTGCAAACGCAAACGTAAATGCGCAAGCACAGCTTGCGCATTTACGTTTGCGTTTGCATGGCCCACTCATTTGCCAACTACTTGTTGGTCTGTCCACTGCCAGTTCACCCCGCCCGCTGGTCAAGTCACCCACCCACCTTCCTCCATCCATTCGCGTGCAAACGCCGACGTGAATGTGCATTCACGTCGGCGTTTGCACGCGACCATTCGACCACCTACTTGGACTCATTTGCCCAACCACCCGCTGGTTTGCCGCACCCACTCAAGTCACCTACCCGCATGCAAATACGAACGCAAACGCACGACTGCGTGTGTTTGCATTCGTATTTGCATGCGATGGTTTGCCCACCCACCTTCACCTGTTCGAGCGCAAATGCAAACGCAAACATGCACGCGTCTGCATGTCTGCGTCCGCGTTTACACGCGATTCGCTATGGTATACCCATGGGTAGGCGGGTACGGGTACGCCTGCGGGTCTGTACCTGCTGACCCGTCCTTCAACCCATACCCGCAGGCACGGGTATATACACTTCACGGGTGCGGGTACGGGTATGGTCCCTACCACCCGTGGGTATACCCGTGGTATTCCCTACATCTCTCCGCATCACCAAATCAACAACCCACTTCCTTGCAGCCATCGAAACATGCGAGATTGAATGTTCATGAGATGACCTTGACATTCACTACTACCAAACATTTGGCGCCCTCGACATGGTTGATATTCAGTGTCTGGTTGGGCGGATATGTGTGGGCGATTGATGGGCAATCATTGATCGAAGTGGTGACCTTGCACATGCTGTGTATGCAGTGGACAATGACGAGACCAACTAGTTAGTTAATCGTGTAGTAAAATTCAACCACATTTCACCCGGTCAGTCTGTTTGCAGCGCGTTCACCCATTTAACGGAGGAAACGCAATTCACACTAACCTCGGAATTCACCCCGAATGCAGGTGAATTGACTTTTCCACTCTATAACATAGTGAATTTAACCAAGTCTGCATTCACCAGTGAGCAATTCCATATTCTAATAGCATACTGAAGTACTTAGAGGTCTTATTGATTAGTATACAAATATATTGATTTATCCTTGCTCCTTGAATCAAGTTGTCAGAAAGTCTTTCTTATTTTTATTTTTTTTACCTATATAGTCCAGTGCTGAGTGCGAAGCACGAAGCACACTGGCTATGCCTAAATACTTTATTTTGTGTATTAATCTAGAAATTCTATTTTCCTTTTCACCCAGTGCTGAGCATGCGACTGCCGCGTTGTGCCGAAGGCACACGGGCTGTAAGTTCGAGTTGGAGCAGCCTTATTGGCTTTTTTGACTAAAATTAACTACAGTGCCTAGATAAAATCTACGAGCGCCATAAGCACATCAAGTCCAATTTAGCGCGGTCTAAGTTCGAATTAGTAAGTTGTCAAGTTATTGATGCAACCCTGTGCATCAAACATCATTGACATCGACGACCATCCACCTTCAACCATTTCGCAGAGAACCCCAAGTACGTAGAAGAGAGAAGATGGCAATGGTTCCGGCCGACCCGCTCTCGCAGGTGGAGGAATATGTGGTGAGTGACTCGATTTACCTTAATGCTTTCTGATCAACGTCGTGTTGCCAGCGACTGTACCGTGCCCTTCTGGCGAGTATACTCTCTTCCTTTGTGAATGTACCCAATAGTTTGTTCTAACCAACCCGTTTTCCTCAACTTTTAGCAACCACTCGACCTGGAAACACCGTATTCTCACTATATGACCATGAACTACGTTGCGAGTCCTGAAGATCACGGGCGCATCGATGCTATCGTGACAGAGCGCCAGTCTCTAATAGCGGGTTTGACGCGGGAAATCGAGCGAGTGCAGACTCTTCGAGAGTTATGTGACGTGCAAACACCACTCGATGCCATACAAGCAGAGCTCATAGAGCGCAAATCTCGTGTTGAATCATCACAGACGTTCCACCGTGCCCTCACTTCCACTATTCGACGACTCCCTGCTAATATATTTGGAGAAATATTTCGTCAATGGCTACCCAAGGATACATGCATCGTACCAGGCAGCATGTGCAGTCCCTTGTTGTTGACACAGGTCTGCCAACGCTGGCGATCGATCGCAATGGCTACACCACACCTATGGTCTTCTTTGATGATCCCTTTACGAAAAGCAGTCGCGGATGAGTACCGCATCCAATGTGATACCTGGCTGGCGAGGGCTAAAGGCATCCCTTTGATGCTTGCAATACACGGTGTCGACAGCTCATCTCGCCACCTGCTAAATTGGCTGCAACGTCTCATTTCTCGCTGCTGTGATTTGCGGTGGTATGGTCCTCTTTTGGACGGCCTACTTGCTAATGGCACTGTTGAACTTCTCGAGAAGCTAGATGTCAACGTTTTTGGCATGCCACATCGGAGACCCTCAATCGACGTTCCAAGCGGTATGAGTAGACTTGGGTCTGTATGCCTAATTTTCGCCTACGAAGTTAATTCCCTCGATGGCATCACACTTCCCTGGGCACAGCTGACGGAGATGGACATGAATGGTGTTAATCTTCCTTGGACGGATGTCTCGCGATTACTTAGGATTTGCAGTCGCCTGCAGAATGCCAAATTTTCACTGCTAGACGGCGGCGACCTCGATGACCAACAGGCTACTGTCCCTGGCAGTGTCGTTAATCATTCCCTCAAGTTCCTTGGTATCGAGTTGTATGGCCAAACGGCAAACTACCTTCTTGATGCGCTCGTTTTACCATCCTTGGCGGAGCTGCACCTTGGGTTTTGTTATGTCGGGGAATGGCCCCACGAGCAATTCGCTTCATTTATTGCTCGTTCCCGTTGTTCGCTGAAGAAGCTGACGGTAGCCGCCCATGGCTCTGTTTGGGATCACTGGTCCGAGTATCGATCACTGCTCCCCACGTGCACGCTCAAGATGATTGAGGATAAGGCGAGTGTTAGCTGTTGGGACCACACGGTATGAGGAACGGGCGAAAGCTGGAGTATGGTTTCCTTTTGCAGACATTCCTTTTGCAGACAACCACCAGTAAATATAAAAGAGAACGACAATCGTTCTGAGCGAAGTGCTTTCATAGGACGCGGGTATTTGATGAACGGGAGCGAATCTACCGCGTCAACAGCAGCCGGTCGGTGCTTCTCTGCCAGCACTTTCCTCGGGGCCCCTACTCTGCTGAGCAGCCCATCTACACGTCTAAGATACTTACGAGGTAAGTGCACAGATGACACCCTCACCACGTAAATTCAAGGTAGGTCGATTACCCCACCGTTTGGTGTCAAGAAGTGCCAGGTTCAACACAGGAAAAGGTTTTAATTCGTCAAAAAGATAGTGAAGGCACAGTGCGCCATACGATAACAAGCGACGGAAGCATGACATTGGTGTCGACACATCAGCTGAAGCGATTATTGGAAATGTGAGTCGTCACCAGTACTACAGTCATTAGTCGTCGACCGTCTGGGAACACTGGCATGAAGGCTACATAGCTGCTAAAAAGAGCAAGGCAGGATTTTCGATGAGTAGAAAGGCACTTGAAGCTGTGCGTGCACTGATGACATTCCGGAGCACACGGTCGAAAAGGATTCCAGATTTTGATTCTTGCTGATTGACCATTGATCAAGTCGAAATGTGTCAACGTCAATGGAGCCGTTTGCGCTGAACTAGTCCAAATGCCGATGCAGGCCGATCCACTGCGGACAGAGCAACGAGCGAGGAGGTCATGGGGTTTGGGAACGTTGAACGTCGACGACCATCAGCCTTCGGCCCTCGCAGACAAGTACAATCACAGAAAACAGGACATGTCGATCAATCCGACCGAACTGGTGTCGCAGGTGGAGGAATATGTGGTGAGTGAAGTGGATTTAGTCTCTCGATGGTTTTCTGATCAACGTCGTGTTTCCAGTGACAGTGCCCCGCGCGTTTGGCGGGTAGGCTTTCTTCGACCTCCTGCAAATGTACATACCCAATAGTTGGTTCTAACCAACCCGTTTTCTTTAGATTTAGCGACCCTCGACTTGGAAACACCGTATTCTCACCATACGACCGTGAACTACGTTGCGAGTCCTGAAGATCACGGGCGCATCGATGCCATCGTGACAGAGTGCCAGTCTCAAATAGCGGATTTGACACAAGAAATCAAACGGGTACAAACACTGTGTCAACGAAAACTCGAAGTCCGGAAATCTCATGTTGAAGGATCACAGATATTCCACCGTGCCCTCACCTTCACTATTCGCCGACTCCCTCCTGAAATACCGGGGAAAATTTTTTGTCACTGGATCTTGCATAGATGCTTCACACTATACACCAAGCGCGGCCCCTTGGTGTTGACGTGGGTCTGTCAACGATGGCGATCGATCGCAATAGCTATACCACAGCTATGGTCTGCTGCGATGATCGTGTTATAGAAGGTGGTCAGTCCCCAGTCTTCTTGGCCGTCAACATTTCTGGGGGTAACGGTTACTAAGCCTTGAACTTGTCCTAAAAGAGTTGCATTTCGTGGAAGGCAGAGTAACTCGAGCATTCGGCACCGGAGCTCTTGCATGACTTGGCCTGTTTGGATGGACGAAAGTGGTCCAGGGTATTGTCGTCGCCAAGTTGTCGCGCATACTCGTTTTGAGATTCTCGACGTCATTTTTTGAAGTTGCGGGTCGACCGGTAAGCGCACGAGCACGCCTCATTCGAGTAGATGGTCGGATTCCATCAGGCCTAGGGCAGGATTAACTCGCCAGATCTCTTGTCACGGTGTTGACCATGGAATTGTGTCGCGGTACGCCAAGATGGACTGGAGAAAGAATCTTGTTCGCCCCAGACGACCTTTGGACGTCTGCCTATGGTAGACTAATCGTAGATCAAGTCAGGGATGAACTGTGCAGACGTCAACTGAATCGTTTCAACCGTGTAATATTTTAACTTACCTACCGTGTGTAGCATCCCGAATAGACAGGCGATGGAAGCATCATCGCCGGGAACTGCTTATGGCTGAGCGCAATAGTTGCGCTGACGAACTTGTTACTGCGACAGACGACTATCAGCCTCCCTTTCGCAGACAACTACAAGTACATAGAAGAGAGAACATGGCCATCTTTCTGATCGAACTGCTCTCACGAATGGAGGAATACGTGCCAGTGAGTAGATTTAAAATAATACCGTGTCCATGTTGCTCATCGACGTTTTTCTGCCAGCAACTCTGTGCTGCCGTTTTGGCAAGCGTGTTTCTCTCTCAATAGCTCGTCCTAAACAACTCATCTGCCTTGTATTTTAGCAACCAATTGACCTGGATACACCTTATTCTCGCTATGTAACCGTAAACTTCGTTGCGCGTCCTGAAGATCATGAGCCCATTGATACGATCGTGACTGAGCGCCAGTCTCAAATAACGGACTTGACACAAGGAATCGAACGAGTGGAAACGCTGTGTCAAAAACTCAAGGACGTAAAACGGAAACTCGAAGAGCACAAATTTCATGTCGAAAAATCACAGACGTTCCACCGTGTCCTCACTTCCGCTATTCGCCGACTCCCTCCTGAAATATTTGGAGAAATATTTCGTCAATGGCTACCCAAGGATACATGCGTCGTACCAGGCAGCATGCGCAGTCCGTTGGTGCTGACGCAGGTCTGTCAACGATGGCGATCAATCGCAATGGCTATACCGCAGCTATGGTCTTCCCTGACGATCGACTTAGAAAAGTGGACCAGGGATACCGTCGCCAATGTGACACCTGGCTGGCGAGGGCTAAAAGCCTTCCTCTGGTGCTTGCCATATACGGTGTTGAGAGTGAATCTCACGGTCTCCTGGGTTGGCTGCGCTCCCTGGTTGCTCGCTGCCGCGATTTGCGGTGGTATTGTCCTCTTCAGCTGGACGACCTACTTACTAGCAGCACCGTTGCGCTGCTCGAGAAGCTAGATCTCAGCGTTTTCGGCATGCCACATCAGAGACCCTCGATCAACGTTCCAAGTGGTATGAGTAAACTTAGGTCTGTACGCCTAATTTTCGCCTGCCGCGTTAATTCCCTCGATGGCATCACGCTGCCCTGGGCACAGCTGACGAAGATGGACATGAGTAATCCTTATCTCTCTTGGGCGGACGTCTCGCGATTGCTTAGGATTTGCAGTGGCCTGCAGAATGCAAGATTTCCAGTGTTTGACGAGGACGAGCTCGATGTCCAACAGGCTACCACCCCTGGCAGCGTCATTAATCATTCCCTCAGGCTGCTTGACATGAAGTGGCTCAACGCAAAGGCGGACGTTTTCTTTCATGCACTCGTGTTGCCATCCTTGCAGAGGCTGCGGCTTAGGTTTCTTTTTGTTGAGGAATGGCCCCACGAGCAATTCACCTCATTTCTTGCTCGTTCCCGTTGTTCGCTGAAGAAGTTGACGATCGACAATGACTCTGTTTGGGATTACTGGTCTGAGTATCAACCACTGCTCCCCATGTGTACACTCAAGGTTGATTGAGGATACGGGGGGTGTAGCAGTTGGGAGGTGTGACTCGGAGGAATGGACGAAAGCTGCCACATACATCTGAGTGGACCATGATCACAAGTTTAGCCAAGATTACAGCTTAGCGTTTCTTACGGATACAAAGTACAAAATCAACATACGATTACATCTACACCTCGATCGACCAAACCTAAATCATGACACTGTTTCTCTAACATCGTGGAGTTAAAAACGGCGAGTTAGTTACATCCAAGCCGCCCTGTCCTGAAGATGAAATTTTCCAAGGAAAGCATCACTGTCAAACCCGTGTACCCTTGATGAAGAGGAGAGAAGGAGAGGGAACCAAAGAGGAAAGGTCGAGTCCACCACCACCAATGTATCTCTCGCTCACTGACTCAAAGATAACTCTTGTTCGCCTCCTCACTTTCCCCATTTCTATTCCCGTTCGCACTCTGACTCGTCTCACCGACCAAATACAACATATGCTCCACCACCTCTTCCGGCGTCGTCACATGCCAACTCGCGAGCGTTCGTTTCGAGCTGTGGCCAACCGCCGTCGTGAAAATGGCTTCCGGCTGCACGGCCAACTCGATATCTGGAAGCATCCCTTTGTCGACGAGGGTGACGGACAGAGGCGGTTCCATCGTTGCTTTTCCAGACGGGGAAGAAGGGAATAGGTGTAAAGCGCGGAACATGTCCTCGTCAGTCTGATTCCAGTGCAGCGATGCGCATGAAGATGTCAGTTCTGAAAATAAGGGTCAATAAAAGAACTGGACCTTGTCGTCCCCAGCACAGAAAATGAACTCTGCATCAGGATTCATATACAGGATACGCTTGACGATTTCGCCCTGAAAAAAGTTTCAGGCAGCTATGATAGCGAGGTCAGAGCATCCTTGCTGGCGTACCTTGTTCACAGCAATCGGACGAACTTCCAAGTTCTTCTTGCCAACGAGCACCTCAATGGGTCGCTTATGCGCCAAGTTATTCTCCAGCAAGTCCTGGCACTGTCGACACTGGAACAAACTAAGGCGTATCCCAATCAGTACCGTCCTTCGCGCTACAGAAACGTAGCAGAAAAGGACTCAGAAGGACTCACCCCCACTCCGGATCACTCGACCTATAATGCCACGTAATCGAGCTCTTCTTGATCTCAATATGACTCCCTGTTGTCCGCTCCGTATAATACCTAAAGATCTCCGCCACCTCTTCCATCCACCCCATATCCAGTTTCTCGGTAAAGTTGACCCATTCCTCGTTCGCGGCACCATTCTGAGGTTCACGCATGAACCCACCGTGTTCAGCGCTCATACCAAGGTGTTTGATGTGCCCAAGATGCGTCTCGAGAAATTCTTGGTCGCGACCTGAGACGATGTAGACGATATTGTTGGGGTCGGAGGTTAACTTTGATAATGCGTTGAGAGCGTCGAGGGATGGGATAGCCATGGAGGGTGTCTTCACAATCGGGGTTAAAGTTCCCTGTACGAAAGCATCAGCACCACCGCACGAAAAATTAGGAAAATGAGGAACGCACATCATAATCGAACAAGAACAGCCTCTTGCCAGCCTTCTCATACTTGCTCTTTAGCTCGTCCTTGGGCACATAAGGCGTCCTCCTCGATGCCGTCTGTCCGTTGATCTGTGAGAGAAGCATCTTGGCGAGGACAGCTGCCCACGTGTGCGAAGTATGGGTTGTCACGACACGGTGAAGAGCTGCGTGCCGAGCTGCCTTTGAAGCAGACGACATGAGGAGACCGCGGTTCATGGCTTCGGCAACGCCCTGTAACAATCCATCGTCAGCTTTTCAACATGCAGACAACAGACACAAACTTACACCTAGGTCCCACGGGTTAACTTGCAGTGCCTCGCCCATATGCTGGCTGATCCCCATAAACTCGCTAAGCACGAGCGGCGAGCGCTTCGTGCGCTCTTGAGCGATGACAAACTCCATTGAGGTGGTGTTCATCCCGTCACGTAAAGGCGTGATCACGGCGAGGTCGGCAACGGAAAGCAGGGCATAAAATTCGTCCTTCTTGAGCGTTTGGTGGCTAGCGGAGTCGGGATATGTCAGTCGTTCGACGAACGATGAGAACAAGAGATTCACTAGTGATGAACGGGGATAAAATCCAAGCTTCCGTACTCTCCATTGATATGTGCGACAAGCTCAGAAACTTGGCGTTCGAGCTTTGGGGAGTCGGACAACGCAGGTGACGTTACTTGAATAAGCACAACCTGCCCTTGCCACTCTGGGTAGTCACGGAGGAGCTTTTCGAACGCACGGAGCTAAGCGTATTTTGTAAAGAAACCAATCGATAAGATAAACGAAGGGAAGTTAAACCAAACCCACCTTCTGAATTACGCCTTTGACAACGTCCAACTTATCACGACCGACGATAATTTTCTTATCTGCATACAACGCCCGTAAAGCCTCCAGTTTTGGCTGTATTCCGGGGCGAAGGCTACGTGAACCAACAATGGACTTCAACATGCGTTCATGCGCAACAATGGAGAAGACGCTTACGTATCTCTCGCGACTCTCTCTGCGTCAATCCCTACCGGACAGTGGCTTACCGTGACGATATAGCCCTGCACATCTATCCCAACATACTTGTCCGCATTACTAGCGGGTTTGGTTCGCTCTGGCATTGGGGATGTCGAGGTAGTACTGAGAAGGGAGGAGGTATTCGTGGATAACGGGAGAGCTGGGACCGTACGGGAGGTGGTTTCGTAGCCGCATACACGGACGCAAGTGGAAGTGAAGTGACGGGAATAGGAATATGTCTGCGGGAGTAAAATTAAGTCAGCAACGCGGTATGTATCACGATTGCGGGGTATGTTCATGTTCATGTGGATACTTACCTGGAAACAGACGAGATTTGCTCCAAGCATGCCTTCCAAGATCTCCTTGCGGCCTTTCAGGCGCGTTAACAACAGTGCGGAAAGGTTAAGATACATTGAGTCTTACGGGGTAAACACCTGAAAACTTCTGAGCTGGGGAACGGCGTGTGGATGAAAAGACCAACGATCCTAGGCAGTACATGAGCACGTTGGAAACATACATATGTATACCTTTGTGTTGTACAACTACCAGGAAATGGAGACTTACACATCCGCACCCTTTTCGCCAGCTGCAGCCCTTAATAGTTTTGGGACGAGTAGGAGGTGGTAGTCGTGGACCCACACGAGGTCACCGGGTTTGAGCACAGAGGCAATGCGTGATGCAAATACTTGGTTGGCCTGTACTCACGGTAGGGATTAGAAGGTATGTTGATCGTCGGTGAGCACGCACCTGGTCGTAATATTCATAGTTTGCATCCGCAGAGGCGTATTCGGTTGCGACGTCCTGCCACAGGAGGTAGTGGAAGAGCGGCCAAAGGGCTATAGACGCGGAGTAAGCGTCGAACGATTCAAAAAGGTAATGGTTTTGAAACAGTCAACAGCCACTCGTCTCATCGACAGAAATAGAAAAAGATAGCGACCAAAGAAAGGAAGCGCATAAAATGAAAGATAAGCGTAGTCCTGGTACCGATAGGACTTGCGATTGCGCATAAGAGTGGAATCGAAGGGAAAAAGAAACACCCAACCTAATCTGGCGGATCAGCCAGATCTTCAACCTTGACCATACCCCCCCAATTTGCAAAATGTCGCAGATCGACAAAGGAGGAGGTGCAAAAGGAGAGAAGCGCAGAGCAAAAACCAGCCGCCCAGCTCGCGTAGATATTAAAGCGCAACGATGACGGGATCGGTGGACAAGGAGGTACTTCCCGATATGGGAAGTATACACCGACAGGAGAAACGTGTCATGGACAATATCAAGGAGGATAAAACAGAGGAAATGAAGAAATCCAAATGACGAAAAACACTTACTCTGCTTGCAGTAGCCATCATAGTGACCATGTGCAACCTTGTCCTCGAGCCACACAGGCACGTACTCAATCTTACCCTTGTTTTCTCCAGTGTGCTGTCGCTGGCCATCCTCATCGTACCCAACTAGCTCCGCTTCAAGTGCCTCCCTATCTCCCTGGCTGACCAGGTGACTGGGAACACGCTCTCCCTGAGGCGTACCTCCGTTGCCGCCGTCCTCCGAAGCGGCGCTCGTAGACGGCACAGAGTGAATGTCACCAGGCCAACCGACGATAACTTGGTCGTGCGTTGCAGAAAGCGACCTAATTCCGCTTATCATCGCGGAATGTCCGTATCTAGGCGCAAGCTTCCACCGCTTCGCGTTCGTCTGTCCAGGTTGCGATGCCGTCTCTGTATCGTCCCCGCCGGGGCTCTGCGTCGGACTGGGGGGAACATCCCCAGGAACGACAGGCGGCGACGGTGGAGGGCTGAGTATACCTGCCTCGGCGAGCGTGGAGTGTGAAAGTAGCGTTGGGGAGATGGGGAGGTAGTGGCAGACGTGTACAATTCTTCCTGACAGTTGGACGCCGTGCGCTCTGTGCGCCTCTTCCAGGGCACGAACGTGATCCCTGACATCCTCGAGAGATATGTCGTCCCCTGCTCTAGTGTATGGCTCGTTAAACGTGTCCATGGCGTACGATGCGCGAAAGGTCTATGGTGTTAGATCAAAGTTAGGAGAAAGAAACAGTCTCTAGGACGAAGCTGGAAGAGGAAAGGAAAGGAAGGGTGAAATGCTACGTTTTATACGGCAGAAAGGAAATGAGATTATCTCTGAATCGGAATGTATTTGGATTCTTGGTAGTGATTTCAGGACGGCGTGCTGGATTAGGACAAAGACCACGACTTTCCAAAGTCGAGCACGTACCCGCCAATTAACGTCTGGTCTACCCGTCTGCTCCACAACAACCGGTAGAGGTCGTGGTCGTGGTCGTGGTCGTGGTGATGAAGGAAGGCGAATAGTTCGTGTCCCCAGTAATCTATGTTGTCGTCTTCCTCAACACTCACATACTCCACCTCATCTCGGCAACCCCCGGCCCGAAAGTCAGCACCGTTCAAGTCCTTTTGCTTCTTCTATTAGGATCTCTACCATCTTCTTCATAAAGCAGGTCGCCCCCGATATCGAGCCTTGTCTTTGTCCAGACTCTCAACTTCACGCGATACCAAAGTCGACGGAGCTCCGCCTGCACGCTCTCGACTGTCGTTCACGTGTGTACCGAAACGCAAACGTGCCTGTATTACACCGCAGTCGGGCAAACCCCAGTTGCTCGTGCGCCAGGACGGCCCAATGCAACCAGTCCCAGGTCTCCAACTGAAAAAGTTTGTACCAACTATGAATTTCAAAGTCTTTCGGGGGTGATACAGGAATAGGGTATGTTACCGTTCTCGACCTTCTATCGCGAGTGGACGATTTGAAGCCTATTTCAATTGTATCCATTTGATTCTCTTGCGCTGCCTTCAAATCTAGCAATTTGTGCAAGGTACTTGGATCGTTAAAGATGTCCAATAACTCTCAATCTCGACGTGCTCTATCGGCGTTTAATGGAAGGGGCCCGTACAGTATTTCACTCTTGTGCAAGGGATTAACACGTGTACATACCCATGACTACCCTCTGTTCCAAGGGAGCGTTATAGTACTTGTGCACATCAAAATCCAAGCTCGCCAGGTTCACCACCGATTACGCCAACAACCCCAAAACAGTGAAAACATTCCATATCTCAAATGATGTATCAGATTCATAGACGAGGAGTTCACACAATGCACAGTCGAAGAGTTCAACTACAAGGCAATGAAGAGATCAATGAACACAGTTTCGCTTTTTCTTTTCCCTTTTTCTCTTGCTCAAACACCACGCCAGCTCCTCAAACATTTTCATGTTTCCAACCAAGAGTCAGTTTGAACCGGAAGCGCGATACTTCCTTAACCATCTGCTTGCATAGGCATAACCTGCCCGCCCTTGGCAGCAGTGGGTGAGAATGTGTGCCAGCGATCGTTGAAGCGAACGTCGAGTGGGCGACCTCCGTACATGTACTGTTGGAATTTGGCTATTGGCGGATTAGAACGGGACACGCCCCCCGAGATCAAACAAGAAGTAGGACAGCACACGTACCAATAGCAGTTTCAGCCTCCTGCACCTGGGCAAACTGTACCACACCACATCCCTTTGACCTCGTCCCGTCAAAGAGAATCTCAGCAAGCTCAACCTGACCAGTGGTCTCGAACAGCTCGACGAGATCTTCGTTGGCAGTGGACCATGGGAGCTAAAAAGAGCCCGTACATCACAACACACTCAATGACGCAAGAAAGAGGGACCTACGTTGCGAACCATAATCTGCTGGCTCGGTTCAGGCTCGACATAGCCTCCTCCACCATAACCACTGCCGCCATAACCGCCACCATAATTGTCCATACGCAACGCACCATGTCCCCCAGACTGATCAGGGCCAGGGTAATCCGCATAGAGATCCTGGCTGGAGAAATCGCGTCCAGTCCCGTGATAACCGCCTCTAAAGCCGCCACGATAGCCGCCTCGGAAGCCACCACGCAAGCCTCGACCGAAACCACGGAGACCTCCACGGAATGCACCAGGACCAGAGAGACCTGCATAGCGATCCTATAGGACCAAGGATGTTGGGTACAGTTGCAGGTCACGCTTAGAGAACAAGTGAAACTCACCTCGCGTACTTCGAGCGTTCGGCCGTACCAGTCAAAGCCATTGTACATGCCTGTGTCTCTGTAAGGCCATGAGCTCTACATGCAAACACGATACACATACTGATTGCCTGCTGCGCATCCTTTTGGGTTTCGAACACGACTGTACCAGAGCCCTTCGGCCTGCCATCTGCACCAATGTTGATGTCGGCACGAATGATATTACCAGCGGCACGGAACAAATCTTTCAAGTCTTGCCAACCAGCTTGATATGGTAACTGCATAGTATGTCAGTAGACATCAGCCATTGATGACAGACACTGACATTGCCAACGTAGAGTTGGTTTCCGGGATTTTGTTGTGTGCCAAAGTAATTATGGTGGGGAGGGCGTGGAGGTGGTGCTGCGTGCAGGCCTTGTCCAGCCATTGCCATACCAATTTTTCCAGGCACGGGAGTGGCACCGAATCGTGATTCGTTTTCACGGTCCTGATGCGTTGATGAGCATAGCTTATACATAATGAGTGAATGGGAGTCTCGACATACCTCGCGGATAAAGACTGGGCGACCAAGGAGTGGTGCCTCGGAGAGCTCGCGAATGGCCCTTTGTGCATCTTCAGGTGAGGCGAACTCCACAATGCTGGAAACAACATGAGGAGGGGAACAAGTCACGATGAAGAGAGCCAGGCTTACCCGCATCCCTTCGAGACTCCGGTGGGCGTGATAAGGACTTCGGCGAAGAGGACCTCCCCAGCTATCAATTCCCAAAAGAAAAACTCCCATCAATATCCTCTCGTATCAATCCAACCATCCAACAACCAGAAAACCGCAAAGAAAAATGACAAAGGGCGTCCAGTGATGCACTGCCACTCCTCCACTCTTCCTCATCAGCTCACACTCATTTCACAAAGCACCGCATCAGCTGCCTTTCTCCAAAACGAGCGAGCTTCAGTAGAACGGATTCGCGTGAGTGGCAACCCAAGCCTCCCCCTCACTTTCTTTTGCAAAGGAAAAATGTCTAATCTGAGATTCCCCCACCCACCTCCCCTCATAAATTCCATAAGGTCGCGGTACTTGACGTCGTAGCTGAGGTTGCCGACGTAGACTCGGTTTTCTCTTTTGCTGATCTTTGCGAATTCAACAGCCTCTTCATGGTCGGCATTCATGGGGCCACCCAGGGAGCGAGAGAACGGTTCTGCAGTCTTGCGATCGCGACTACGTGAACGAGTTCGTGACGGAGTCCGCGAGCGCGTCCGAGACAGTGAGCGTCGAGAATGCCTGCGCTCACGTGGCAGCGAGGTCGAACGTCTGCGAGGCGATCTCGAGCGCGTCCGGCTGCGGGAGCGCTTACGACGCTGCGATATCATTCAGTAACACAGATGAAGCATTTGTTCAAGCTCTCACGTCTCCGTTACGCCTCTCTTCAGGCTCCCAGTGATCGGTGCGTCGACTGCGACCTGAACATTAAATACGTAAGCCTTCATGATGGAAGAATAACAATAACACGGGCTAACCCGACTCTCTCCTGCTGTCCCGGTCTCTGTCGCGGTCGCGGTCTCTGTCACGATCCCTGCGATCACGGTCACGATCTCTGTCCCTGTCCCGGTCGCGCTCTCTGTCCTTTGTGTCGCGGTCGTAATCACGGTCCCTATCCCTGTCTCGTTCTCTGTCACGATCTCTCCCGCTTACCGCAACTGCCTTGTCCTCGACGTCTTCCTTGACTTTCATATCCACGTCCATAGTGAAAAAAATTCCGAACGAGTTGTGAGCAGCGAGACGGGACAATGAAGAGATGGTGCAAGAGTGTGAATTTTTTTGACCACCGCTGACTACTGCGGTAATTGAATCGGAGCTCAAACTCGTTCCGGTGCTACACGCCCCAACTTCATTCAATTAGACATTCGATCGACGGGCTCTTCGAACCTCTACCAAACCGTTCGCAATTGCTGTGGCGTGCTTTGCATTGATTGATCATGAAACGCACCATGGAGGGCCTTCTCATGAGACATCTGGTCAATTCCTGTGCAAGTTCAAGCGTTACCGGGTATGTTTCTGTGTGTTTAATCCGTCAGGAAGGCTTTGGGACCTTCGACATTTAATGCGGGTTGCTTGCGATCCAACTTCATTGACCTGTGACCCAGGTTTTTCCCAGGGCATAAGCATGCACCACTTGCCTTTGGCTAGCTTGTTGGCCAGTTCAGTTAGGTCAGGCAGGTTGTCAACTGGCCACCAGCCATTACCCACTTTTGGCCGTGCCTCTGACTAGCTGCAGCAAGTTGGCGAAGGCGAGCGACGGCATCTTGTCCTTTCCATGGCTTAGATGCCTGCCCTTCCACTGTTGATGAGCCAGACACTCATAGAATTGGCCTCCACGTGGGTCCCAAGTTATAAAACCAGTGAGTGCAGGCAGGTCTTCTAAACACGTCTGCATCTGCCTCTCTTTCTACAGTCCTCTCAGTATTATCGTAAACCAATCTATCGAGCATACACTATGCCATTTTTCTTCAGAAAGACACCGCTGATGATCAAGGAACTTTTAAAAATACTGGATAATGATACCAACAAAGTGCGTTCGCCACATATCGCATTTCATTTATTGTTCAAACGCATATTATGCGATATAAAAGGACGTCCTCAACGTTGTTGTGACCGGAAAGACAGGCGTTGGCGTCAGTTCTTTGATAAACCTCATTACGGGTTCTGCCTCTGCGCCCATCTCCACCAACGTGAAACCATGTACGATTTCCTTCAAGGCGTACAATGTCATCATACATGGCACACATTTCCGCTTAATCGACACACCAGGATTCGACGGCCCGACCGACAAATCCGCCAATATCACTAAATCTCTAGCGGAATTCACATTTAAGTACGGGATCGATCTTGTTGTTCACTGCATCCGCGACAACGACGTCGGTTCACAAGCGTACCATGCGATCCGATCGGTGGTATCTCCCGATGTGCCGATCGTAACAGTGGTGACAGCACTGGAGGGATATGGGAGTTCAATGGACGAGTGGTGGTCAAGAAATGAGGCAGCGCTGAAAAGGCGGCAGATCACGTTTTCTGATCATGCATGCGTTACGACGCTGGCCCCTGATACCAGCGATGCAGAGCTGCAGGCGCGCCTCATGAAGTCAGCGGAGGAAGTCAAGCACCTGATTCTGAGAAGTTGTTTTGCCTCTCCGAGAGAGGCAACTGAAGGGTGGTTTCCATGAGGCTGCACCCCGCGATTGAGAATGGTTCGTAAGCTATACGCTATCACTTCATTCTTTCCAACGTTGCATCGGTCATTGAGGGGCTGAAATACAGGGCTTTGTCACAGCTCGAACCCGGGTATCTAGACAATCACATCCATCGTTTTACGACAATGGTTATAATATTGACACTGCGCGACTCACGTCAACTCTTCCAAATGCAAGGCATGGTGGTCAATTCCGAGCGTCCCTAGCAGCGTGTTCGAAGCAGACCTCAATAAACAGCCGATACTCGAACGTTTCCATGTTTGTCATTCCAATAAGCTGCAAGGCCGGCTTGCGACCAAGCACGTGTGTTCTGGAAGCTTGAGCTGTTTGAACAGCCAACGTAGACGTCTGCTGATTCGACTTTCGAACTGTCGTACGGCTATTCTGATCAGATCAACGGTCCAGAAACCTTGACCAAGCAGCACGAAACCGTTAAAAGACCGAGATTGTGAGAAGCGGGGAAGCGCGTGTTTGCAATGGGGGCTCCCAGTCGTTTGCAGTGCTGCACGTCTTCCATGAGGCGTATCAGGACTTGAACACTTAAATGCTGGACAGAGGTCAATTGCATATCAAGCACCCCGTCCGTCCGCGTCACATATCTCGCATCGAGCAGCTCTCATGCTTCCAATGAGCTTTTCTACCAAAATGCCTGCGTTTCCTCGACTGCGTGGGCTAAACCTGAACCCTTTCGAGGCCAAAGCACCAGTGATGCCAATGCCGGTGTACAATGTCAGGAACAATTTTGAGCATTCTCTTGAGTGGATAGCTCATCCTTTATGGACCTAGGGGGATCGCGTTCACGTCATTGTTATATTCGGACGCACAGGAATGGGCGTCAGCTCTCTCGTCAACTTGATCACCGGTCGCGAAGATGCGCCCTACCACACGGATATCCATCCATGTACCCAGGAACCAGCCGCCTACAGGGTGGAAATCAACGAGGAGACATTTGACATATACGACATACCTGGCTTTGGGAGTGGTTTTCATCCAGAGAAAACCATTAGCGACCTCTATGCGGAGCGCGGAATCGACCTCCTCATCAACTGCATGAGACCAAAAGGTGGTGTCGTCAAGGGTTATTACAACGCTGTTCGATCCGCAGTGCCAGAAAGGGTTCCCATCGTCGCCGTTGTGACTGGGCTAGAAAAGCAAAAAGACGAGATGGAAGACTGGTGGTCGGGGCCAAAGAAGAATGGAGAGAACCTGGCCGCAAAGGGGATGAGGTTTGTCGATCATGCATGCGTGACTTCACTCCCGCGCGAGGACGTGTGCTATAACATAGACTCGTACGAGCGAAGATATCACTCAGTTCAAGCAGTGCGGAACCTCATCTGGAGAAACTGCAACAGCTCAAAACGGCTGACATACGTCCGGGGTGCAGGCCACCATTTGGATCTGTCTTTTCTAAAATGATTTGTGCCATGTTCTTCAGATACCCGTACGTTTATGTTTTATCGATATGTGGAAGTTCGTTCAGTACGTCAGCTTGTCCGTACATATACCCAACCAGTGGAAACCTTACTACATTTTGCTATCATCCTCGTGTACCTTCTATACCATGCTTCGTGAAGTTGGGTTAAATCCTAAATTTGTGACAATGTACTGAGTCCGGGACGTTTTGATCGTCTACTTGGATCCACGAAATCGAGTCTAAAATGTCAAGCCAAGACAGCTCGTCTCCCCGCAAAATTCGCACCCCACACCTCGATAAACGAAGACAACCGTACCTGTAAACAATATTAAGCAGATCATCAGCAATCGAAAGCAATTCCGAAACATCCTCTTACAACTCTCTAGCAGTCTGCGGCCCCACGTGTCGATTATCGTCTGATTCCAACAGGACCGAGGCTACGAGTTTCGAGGAGAGGCTATTATAAGGGGAAATAACCTTTTCACATAGTGCAACGGTGGAAGTCCGCGTCCATACCGCTTCCCCAGAATAGACAGCACGGATCACGAAGTGAGGAGTTGGACGCGCGTTTTGATACACCCGTAGTACACGATGCATCATGCGAGACCATGCGTCGTGCAGTGTTATCATTACCATCATGAACTTTAAAATTGATCATCGTGAGCTGGATTGGTTGAAGGTGCCATTCTACCTGGATATTTAAGGGACCCCAGCGCTGAGCCCTCTACCATCCAGCGTCCACCAGCGCTACATTTACCCTCCCAAGTCCGTCCAACAAGTTGTATGTGGCCCTTTCGAAAGTCAAAAACACCTCGGAATAACATGACCACGCCGGTAGAAGACGTCACAGTCAGTACGGATTGCAGATTAACCGAGATGAAAAGAATGTCTTACGCTCTATATTAAGGGGGTATACGTCGTCGTGGTGTTTGGACGCACGGGAGTGGGCGTCAGCTCCCTCGTAAACCTGATCATTGGTCGAGAAGTCGCGAAATATCACAACGACGGTACTGCTTGCACCAAACAAAAGGCCTCCTATAGGGTGGCGATCGACGGACGTAACGTCGACGTCTTTGACATTCCTGGCTTCGAAGGGTCCGTTCCCGAAGACCAGATCGTCCGCACCATCGTTCAGATACACCAAGAGCGGGGAATAGATCTATTGATCAACTGCTTGAGGCCAAAGGATGGGCTATTCGCAAGCATCTTCAAAGCAGCTGTAACCGCCGTCCATAAATGCGATGCAGGGGTTCCAGTTGTCGCTGTCGTGACGTTTTTGGAGAGACAGAAGGAAACTATGGAGGATTGGTGGTCCGGGCCATCTAAAAATGGGGACAAGTTGGCCGGCATGACATTCGTAGACCACGCATGCGTGACTACTCTTCCACCTGACGGGAGAAAGTGGGGACAAAGAAGACTTGAATCGGAGAAGGTCGTGAGGGACCTCATAGTGAGACATTGTAATGGTGTTAGAAGGGCAACACGTTGAATTCATCCCCCTGCTTCTGCCTCGTAGATACCTCCTGGTACGATGCTGGAGCAATGAAACGTGAGGCTCAAAACCTCTTTGACCGACTGTGAGCCATCTTATCCTTCAATCAAGATACGCACCGAGGCCAGCACGCACGAGCGGAAATTGCACGTACCATGCCAAATGATGAGAGCTTGAGATAAGATTGTCTTGTGTTCCACTTCGAGGAACACTGGCCTTAGCAACGCATTTTGCACGAGGCACGCATGAATGGAGCCATCTTACGACTAGGGAGACACGTGCAGGGCACTGTAAGGTGGATGGGCTCTCTGGCAGCACTTACTTGGTCCACCAATCTACCACCACGACAACACAGAGCCTTGAACTATACCGCCCTGTCCCCGCCGTTACCTCAATGACTTTTCTGTGTGGATTTCGGTCCAAGTCACCGCGCAAAGTCAGTAACAAGATTATTCTTATATTCAGAAGAACTCACCAGTAGGCAAAGGATGCGTATGTGATTGCACTTTTCGGGCAAACAGGAGTGGGAGTGAGCTCTTTGGTAAACCTTATCGTGGGCCACCCAGTGGCCACATACAGCGTCGACACCAAACCGTGCACGCTGAGCGTCACAGACCACGACGTCAGCTGGGACAACAAGCAATTCCGCTTGTACGAAGTTCCAGGATTCGGTGGTCATTTCAGTGACACCGATATCATTGACTCAATCCAATCCTTGGAAGAAAAAGTGGGCATCGATCTTCTCGTATATTGTCTTCGAAAAAAGAGGGAAACCCTCATGCCGGAGAACCTCAAGAAAATCCGTGCAAAAATGCCGGCCGGGATACCTATCGTGGCAGTGGTGACAGAGCTGGAAAGATATAAAGGAGACATGGCGAGTTGGTGGACTATACCTTCGGAGGGGGGTAAAGTCGCGAATGGGAAGACGCTAGAGGACATGGGAATGACATTTGCAGATCATGCATGCGTAACCACCCTACCACCCGAGGATGTTGCTCAAAACACCACATTCCGTGAGCGGCGGTCGCACTCGGAAAATGTGGTGAAGAATCTCGTTGCTAAACATTGTGGAGGATCGAAGAGAAGGCCTCGTACCACGAACTAGAGTGACTAGAGGGATTGATCATCGGTGGGCGCTGCAGATTTATGTTTCCGAGGAAATTGTATGTTATCTGTTAACAGCATCAGCCGCAATTCTTCCAGTATATTCACTTGAGACCATGTACCCGTATTATATCAATAAGCTGCTTTTGAGCGACTCCATTGAGCATTGAAGATCTTCGTCCAACATGCTGAAATGAAGGTGGACTTGCGGTTGAACGTTGAATTTGAGGGTCGGTTATGCGGTCGGAGTGCAACTTGACACTGCAACTTGCCGTGTACAAGCTTTGACTCTTGCCGTCGTCCTCTCGTCCAGTGGAGGAGTTGAACGGTTTCCTTACTTCAATTCTTTGGTCGAGACTACTTTCGTCCAATGACCGCTGGGACGACATTTTTCGTCGTCGACCATGATATTCATCGAAGTTTGATGTATCCACGAGATTTATGTGGATGTATCTGCAGGATTACCACCACGGTGAAACTAAGATGGCCATAAGACAGCGCTCACGCCAGGACTCACGACACACATAGTCTTGTATCGCCAACTCCGTCAGAGGAGACTGTTTTCGGTATGACATTGACCATAGTATGTATTCTAGCAGGGGATGTCTTCATCGTCGAGGGGTGATGTTCACCAAGGCCCCCCCGGCACAAAAGACATTTGTTGCCGAACCACGTACAGATTGTCATGTTCAGGTCAAGACCGAACCGGCATACAGTTACAAGGTATTCGCGTTACTGGGACTGCATCAGCGTCACTGCCGACCAACCTGAGGATCAAAGAGCTTGAATGTAACATCCAACTCCTTGGGAATCGTCATCGTGAACCTAGAAAACGCATTCTTAATGCCGCCAGCATGTATAGAGCCTTCCGATAGGCTCCATTCGTAGCGTCTCAACAGCACCGCAGCGAGAGTACGCAACTCGTACTGCGCAAAGTTCTGTCCAGGACATTGACGAGGTCCGACAGAGAACGGAAGCCATGGCTGCCGTTGCTTCGTGCTCTCCAAGAAGCGCTCCGGCCTGAAAACCTCTGGGTCGTTCCATGTCGATTTGCCGTGCTGCACAGCGTAGATGTTACACATCAATTGCGAACCAGCGGGTATGTGGTATTTGCCGAGAGTGAGGTCTGCGTGAGCGACGCGGGGAACCAAGACAGAGATAGGTGTGTTGATTCTGAGTGCTTCACGGATGCATGCATGGAGATAAGGCAAAGATTGTGCATTCATCAGTGCAGCCGACGGGTCGTCCGTTGGCCCGAGCACGCGAAGCACTTCTTCGCGGGCTTTGCTCTGTATGCGACGATCGACAGCGAGATAGTAAACCAGGGACGACATGGCGCCCGAGGTCGTATCCTGGGAAACACTGAGTGAGCACTTCACGTGCATAAAACGAGTTGGAAAACACTGACATGGCCGGCCATAAATAAAGTTGCTACATTGTGAAGAAGAGTGTCACGGCTCATTTCAGAATCTTTCAATAAAAACGTCATGATGTCGTCCCCCGGATCAGAACGCTTCGCATCAATCAAATGTTGGAACTTCTGAAGGAGACGATCCATTCGTGCTACGACCTTGTGCCTCGGGAGGAAGTACTCAAGAATGGGGAAAACCAGATAGAGAGGATCTGCCATATCATACATCATCTGGTTGTAGTCGGCGACGAAAGGTGAGCGGAGGCGGAGCGCATCGAAATGATGTCCGAGGATAGATTTTCCGACGGCGTCCAGAGCAAAGTTTTGTGTGATATCAGACCAACGGACGGTGAAAGTGGTACCTGAGTGGGAAGAAGCAGCTTCGATGACTTCAAACGCGTTTCTGGCAAGTGACGTGAAGACATCGATGGGAAGTGGCTGCGCAAAAGCCATTTGAAGATGGGACGATTGTCTCTTCCACTCATCCCCATTCACTTGAGCGACGTTCGACGTGCCGAGATAGCGCTGCAGCATACTTCCAACAGGAATGCGCGCCTTTTGAAAGGTCTGCGATGCTGTGCTCACTTGAACAAATAACTAACAAGGACCTCGTCAGCAGAGAATGTCAGTGCATTCATCGAAATACCTTGTAGTCGATAATGTGGATCATCCACATACCAGTCCACACTACAACTATTCCCTCCCCTTTCTCGTCCGCAAATGGCATAATGAGTCGTTGGAAACGAACATCGTCTGGTTCACGTAGGAAGTAGCTTCGCAAAAGTGGGAGAATTGGGACACAAGGCAGATGTCGGATGGCACGGGGCGGGGTGAATATTCTGCGTATAAGCAGGAGCGCTGCAACGGCTAATCCGCAGCACCCGAGCACAAGACGCTGAGAGATTGATAAGGGGATTGAAGCCATAATGATGCAGAGCCGAAGCCAGTCCTATTGATTTAAATACTCGAGAACAACCTGTACGTGCATTCCTTGCGCCATTATCCAGCGCAAAGCGAAATGCCGTGGCCCGTCCAACGGGACGTCGAGAATGAACGCCTTATGACAGGCCACTTGGAAGCATTGTTAGGAGTGAGACGCACGCTGTGGGGGAAGCGATCGAGTGTTATCGCGGCTAGTCGTTGGAGGTTAGGGAAGCTTCCTCGTATGGCTTGGTCTCATGGTGCCTTCGCTCCTGCATTTCTGGAACACTTCCGGATGACCTGAACATCGTTTAAACGCGCGCAATAAACTCGCGACTAGGAGTACCTTGCTCACGACCTAAAATATAAAGATTCATTCGTGAAGCTGACCCGAGCGAACATGCGAAGCGAGACTTTAATCGCCACAGTGAATGTTGTCTGAGATTGCAACGCGTGGCACATTCATTTGCGAAAATGAGATCAAAATGAAAACACCTTCCGAAAATCGTGAAGGTCGACTTTGGAGAGCTTCCAAGGCTTCCCTGGTCAGTCCTTGTACTTCTGAAACCATGCAGAATACCACTGTAACCGCGCTTCCGGGCACCCGGCGTTTCGCAGCAGCCGCGAGTGCATTAAGCGCTTGAAATGCGTTTTCCATGAGGAAAACTTATTGATGCCAGGGTGTTTTGGGGCTAAACCATAAATGGTGCACGCTGGGCTGACCTTTCGACGGTGCGAACCGAGATGTCCAAAGTTTATTCCTGCTTCCGGGCACGCGCTGGGTCAGAAGGGTTTTGTAGGCAATAGCAAGGAGATGCATGTTGTTCCTTGTCATCGCCGTCGGGCCTCCCTAGAGTTCAGTAGCCAAGGGGTACTCCCTCTTGCCACGCGCATTTGTCACTACCGACGTCTGCTATGCCTTCGATTTGCATTTGTGGTCCTGAAGACACGGTGAGTTCCAGACGTACCTCTCGTGCCCCGTTCGTGATTTGAAAAGGCTGACAAAACATAAGGGCAACAAACCATATATCGTCGTGGTCTTTGGACGCACGGGAGTGGGTGTTAGTTCTTTGATCAACTTAATCATGGGTTACCCCGCGAGCGGAACCCACCCAGATGGTAAATCGTGCACAAGGAAAATCAAGGAGCACTTGGTCAATCTAAGTGATGACAAGCGTATATGCTTGTATGAAGTTCCGGGGTTCGGTGGGGAGGTTGACACCGAAGCCATCATGAAGTCCATTCGGGCACTGGAAAAGAAGAAAGCAATCGACCTTTTCGTGCATTGCCTTCGCAGTCAAAAAAGCACTCTTATCCCAAATATCGTTCGCAGAATCCGCAGGGAGATACCGAGCGTGCCTATGGTCGCGGTCGTCACCGAGTTGGAAAGGTTCGAAGGAGAGATGGAAGACTGGTGGTCCGTGATCTCGGACGACGGCCGCACTGCGAACGGGACAGCATTGATGGAGAAGTTGGGTTTGACGTTCAATGCACGCGCATGCGTGACGAGTCTACCGCTCATAGACGTTGCCCTTAACGAGAAGTTCCGCAAACGGCGAATGTTTTCTGAAGAACTCGTGAAGCGGGTCATCACCGAACAGTGTGGACGGGCAAAGAGAACATGTGGGGACAGCCGCACATGATTCGAGTGGTTTCGAGGGTCAAGAAGGCCTTGTAGTCGTTGTTATTCATTCTTCGCCTGCTCTTTGGGTCGCGAGTTGGTCGCGAGCCTCGGTTACCTTCGTCATATACGCACCGACTATTAAATAGTTAGTTGGGGGCCAAGCCGGCGGTTGATTTGCAGACTTTTGGACTTAGGAACATTCTTCTGCGACTTCCTGGACATGTCTTCCGTCAAATCTTCTGTCAGCTTATATACTAGCGTGTAGTACATGGCGAACACTATACGTAGAACCCAGGTAAATAACCAAATCACGGTCCAGTGCAAATGCAAATCTACGTACGATGTACGCAGTTGTGCATCGTTGATAGTAACGTAAATATATATAAAAACAACTGGCGGAGGCCGTGAGTGCGCCACCACCAGGATCACGGGTATGCTACCGCCGTGCGGCCACAGATCCTTCAGGAAGGCGACCGCGTACTTGACTAGAATTATCTCGGGTGCATACGACCACAACGGTTCGGAAGGGAACTTGCCAGGAGATTTATTAGGTTTGAATCCCGGTACGTCGTAGACGTTAAAGGAACGATCGTTGAAACAAGTGGGATATCGGGAGACCTCTTTAGTGCATGTTTCCGCATCTCCGGAGGTTGCAGCGTCGCTCAAGCCTATGATTAGATTCACGAGATAGCCGACGCCAGCGCCGCTAAATCCGAAAACCACTACGTTGGGCGTCCTGCCTTCAGACCTCTGAGTTTCCGTGCGCGTTACGGAATCATCAGTCAGTGTCTGAGAGACGAATTAGTTTCCTTCCAAGAAGTATACTGCTTCACTGACTTTTGGGCGACTAGAGGAACAGCCCATGTCTCGAGTTGTTTCAACGGGGACGCCGAGCGTCTAGTAGTAATACGGGAAAGGAAGTCAGGATCTCGAGGAAGAACAATCGAGTGACGTTCCCTGGGACATTGGCTTTGGTGCAGACCGAGTTAAATAGATGCCAAAGTCTCCATAGCGTGCTCCGGTGCACCAACCTCATTGTGCAAATTGTCAATAGCCAGACTGGCAATGTTGTCGATGTTGCTGTGAGGCAGGCGATCTCATTGCAAATCCAATGAGGCCATCACTGCCATGGCCGGACGCAACCTGGTGCTGTGGATGTCGCGATAGAAGAGCCAGACGGTGATTTGGACCAGAATTGCAGATGGAAACAACCAACTTGAAGGTGTAGCGATTTTCGCTCAAACCCGAAAGAGAAGAGCCCCACTGGACGTTCGCAATTACGCAAATGGTCTCGGCGAAGATCCGGTTTCACTCGGCTGTTTCTTTCCTTCTGGTTCTCGAGTTGTTCTTGCAGAGTTTGCGGTTGAACTTGAACCAACTCAAACCTTTGCGACGTCGACATGTATTCTCGGACGCGCGACCTGTCGGTGTTGCGTCTACTTGCGAGGTCGAACCCTCCCAAACTAGAGGGCAGGGTCGTTGTGCTCAAGCGGTCATACCACGACGAATCCTATGGCTTCCGAAAGACACGAGAGTTCACCATGCTCGACTGTGCGTCTCTTTCCTTGACATGGGCACCAGCGCTCATATTATCTGGTTAGACACGTCAGAGCAGCTGTCTAACCGCGTAACCAGCGCGCCTCTCCTGCGTTACGCAGATGCGCTTCGTACGCATGGCCACCGCGCAGCTTCCATCGATCCCCTTGACCTTCTCCGACGAGAACGCGTCGCAGCACTGGACCCAGCTCGGTATGGACTTTCAGACGCTCAGGAGCGGTACGATGTCAATGGAATCCTCTGGACGGGTCAATGTCAAACAAAGAGAAAACAGTGGACATTGGACGAAATCACGCAGTTCCTCAACACAGTATACGTAGGGCGTATCGCATACGAGTATATGGACCTTCCAAGCAAGACCGAACGTCTCTGGTTTGCTCATCTCCTCGAATCCCAGTCTGTAGATGCTACACATGACGTGACGGTCGAGCGAAAACAGAGAATTCATCAGCTGCTGGCGCGCTCGGAGGTGTTTGACACATTCTTGCAGGCAAAGTTTCCGAATTTAAAGAGGTACGGACTTGAAGGCGGCGAATCGATGTTGCCTGCGCTCGATGCTCTGTTCGGTGCTGCTGCCAGAAGTGTGTATGCGCTACGCTTGTCAACCAAAGTCGATTGCTAAATGACCTTGTCAGCGGACACCACCCACGTCATCCTCGCCATGCCTCATCGTGGACGGCTCAACCTCCTCACAGGTCTGCTTGAATATGACCCAGCTGCGCTATTCCACAAGATTAAAGGTGGAGCCGAAGCGAGCGTCGAAGGCGAAGAGGTCTCCGGGGATGTACTCAGTCATTTAGGTAGGTTTTAGAACGCATACATGCTGCGCTCTACAGATTTGATTAATCATTGAGTCCAGTGGCATCCCCAACGTTAACTTACGCTGGAAAGGACATTAAGATATCTCTCCTTCCAAACCCCTCTCACCTTGGTTTGTTTCTCCCCTAGTCCGTCTGTGTTCGTCCGTTTGATGCTTTCGAACAGAGGCCGTTAACCCGGTTGCACTAGGGAAAGCTCGTGCAAAGCAATACAGCCTTCTGAAAGCTCTGGAGAAGGGCGGGGCAGGTGTAGAGGGATGCATGCTAGGAGACAAGGTCTCTGTGTTCCCTTTATACTATCGCATGGTCCCGTGGGCGCGAAAAGACTGACGAGTGAGATTGTCACGAACAGGTGATGTGCGTGCAACTTCATGGTGACGCGAGTTTCACAGGCCAGGGAGTAGTGATGGAGACCCTTGGTTTGAGTGCGTCTCTAATTCCTTGTCCTGTACAATTCTTCACCCTTGACGCTGTCTTTCTGCGACGCAGGCAACCTCCCACACTACACGAGTGGAGGGAGTGTGCATATTGTCGTAAAGTATGTTCCTCCCTCGTGACATTGACCTAATGTTGATCGGAACTTAAACTGCCACACAGTAATAAGTAAGCTCTAGGACCGAATCGCTTGTGTCCGAGCTTCACACTCCGTAGCATTGGTTACACTACCCCTGCCTCCTCCGCCCGCTCTTC
Organism: Phlebopus sp. FC_14; assembly: GCA_021018615.1. NCBI lineage: Eukaryota > Fungi > Basidiomycota > Agaricomycetes > Boletales > Boletinellaceae > Phlebopus > Phlebopus sp. FC_14. Next base: position 2,360,454 of record JAEVFL010000005.1, on the reverse strand, counting down.
AATGTATTGCTCAGATATAGCAAAGATGATCAACTGTCCCGTGTTGCACGTCAACGGGGACCATCCTGAAGGTAATTGCAACAGAAGCGTACATACCATAATTGACACTTGTGTTCGTTGCAGATGTCGTCCGTGCTGTCGAGATCGCATTCAAGTACAGGAACTACTTCAGAAAGGATATTGTCGTTGATCTGATCGTGTATCGTCGATGGTAAGCTCTCGATTCTGTCGCTTCACTTACAGTATCGTCGACTCATATACAGGGGTCATAATGAACTGGACGAGCCTGCTTTCACCCAGCCCCTCATGTACCAGAAGATCCGATCGAGACAAAGCGTGCCAGGCTTGTACGAAGATAAGCTTGTAGTATGTGTTTCTCTCTCGCTTTCGCCGGAAATTTATTCGTTTATCCATGATGTGCGCTCGACACTCAGATGGATGGTACAATGATGAAGGATGCAGCTCTTTCCATTCGCACCTCCTACAAAGCAACACTTGCCGACGCACTCGCGGCTTCTTCCTCGTATGTGCCCCCGACAGTAAAGCTCGAAGGACAGTGGAAGGTGACCAGGGTGAACGGCGAGGATGTGCCCATGGTATGGCATGGCTCCGTAGACGCACGTACCTTCGATACCGGTGTACCGGCGGACGTCCTTAGGAAAGTCGGTCAAGGCAGCGTGTCCGTTCCCCAAGGATTCGTGAGCTATAGCCGCGACTGTGTTGGTGGAAGTAACTGACATACAAGATGTAGGAAATCCATCCTCGACTGCAAAGGCACGTCAAAAACCGAATTGCAAGTTTAGAAAGCGGGGAAGGTGTGGATTGGGCAAGTGCAGAAGCTTTGGCATTTGGTTCGCTCATGTTGGAGGGATGCGACGTCAGGATTGCGGGACAAGACGTGGGCAGAGGGACGTTTAGCCATCGGTAAGTCGTCGTGGTTTCCCGGGAAACTTGAGCATTGTACTTGACGCATACGTTGGCAGACATGCAATGCTTGTAGATCAGAAAACGGAGGGGGTCATTGTTCCGTTGAATCATGCGCTGAGCGGGGCAGTGGGTAAGCTCGAGCTGGCCAATAGTACGTATCCTTTTCTGCAGTCGACTCATTGTCCGTATGCTGATCTCCTAAATCAACAAGGCTCCTTGAGTGAGATGGCAGTTCTTGGTGTCAGTTTTGCATTCATCGGCGTATGTATTGGCGTATCTGACAACATGGACAGTTCGAGTACGGTGCATCGTGGGAGAGGCCTAATTTACTGCCCATTTGGGAGGCGCAGGTATGATTCCTTCCGTGTAGATCGTATCTGATTTTTGATCCGTCATTTGCGCAAACGATCAGTTTGGCGACTTCTTCAACGGCGCCCAGGTCATCATTGACACGTTCATCTCGAGTGCCGAATGTGCGGGTTTTTTCTTCATCTACTCTACCCATTCCTTCGAATTCATTCTAACTTTTCGTGTCATGTAGCGAAATGGCTGAGGCAGAGCGGCATCGTCCTCCTGCTTCCTCATGGTTTGGATGGTGCGGGTCCTGAACATTCGTCTTCTCGCATTGAGAGGATGTTGCAGGTACAGTTTACGTCCACGTAAATCGACATTCTCGTCACTGAAATTGGTAACCTAATTTAGCTCACAAACGATCCTTACACTCCACAAACGAGGGCAAATATCAACATGCATGTTGTATTTCCGACCACGCCGGCACAGTATTTCCACCTGCTCCGCCGCCAGATTCAAAGGAATTACCGCAAGCCTTTAGTTGTCGCGGCACCGAAAGGTCTCCTCCGTCTCCCCGTATGTCGTCGTCACTCGTGTATGTTGTCTTGTCTAATATCGTATCCACTGGACCGTTTCTCTTGTCTAGGCGGCTTCTTCCAGACTCGCGGACATGCTCCCCGGAACTCATTTCCAACGCGTGCTTCCTGACGCTCACGTCCCTACGGAAAAAATCGAACGTGTAGTACTCCTCAGCGGTAAGCTATACTACGACCTCGCAAAGGAACGTTCTGCGCGAGGACTCGAAGACCGCGTTGCCCTTATCCGCATCGAAGAGCTCGCACCGTTCCCATTCGCCGCATTGGGAGACATTCTGAAACCGTACGCTGACATCGCGCAGAATCGGAACACCGCGGAGATCGAGTGGGTGTGGGTGCAAGAGGAGCCGCGGAACCAAGGAGCGTGGGGTCATGTCAAGGATAGGTTAGGGTCTGTGTTGAGTGGATTGGGTGTGCGGCGGGAGGTGAGGTATGTGGGTCGGCGGGAAGATGTGGTGCCAGCTACTGGGATTGGGAAAGTGTATCAGACGCAGCAGAGGGCTGTTGTTGAGGGTGCTTTTGCGGGATTGTGAGACAGAGGTAGACGAGAGTCGTGATGCATGAGGAGCTGAGGATGCACCAGCTTTCCTGTAATAGGTGCAAGATGGTATAGTTCGTCCTGCGCCCATGTGCGAAACACCACTGACTTAACTGTCAAGGTGCGATGGTGCGTGTGTCACTGCATGTTCAATATACAAGTTAGCAGAGAATCCCGCAAGAGAAATACAAAGTACCTGGTACATGAAGCCGTATCGAAACAAATCTTGGAGTCGACTTTCACCGTATTGTGCGAGCTCAATCCCGGATCTGAGGGCTCACGTCGAGCCCAGAGCCCACTAGTAGCGCTTGCACAACTTGAAAGGCCCGGCATGGAGCTATATTATCCACCCGTTGATCCAACGTCGTACAAGCCCGTACCGCGCTCGTCGAAGCATAGTAATGTCTCTGTTTGGTTTTCATCGTTCGTAATCAAGAACATTGTCCGCCTTCTTCCAGATGTTGCATTGACTTGTTCTCAATGGGGACAGGGGACGGGGCCCAGCGTGACATTAGACATGGCGGCAGTTGTCAGTCCTACCATCCTACTCAATATCCTCCGTCGCGTAAATGTCTAGAGTGTTCGTTTTCAACGACTCGTTATGCCATTTGCGGACAAGACAGGAAAGGGGATCGTTGTGGTGTGGGCGCTTGGAATGTGGATGGTTCGCATCATCGACCATAAGGTACTTGGGATCTTCACCTGTAATTGCTCCTGACGCACTCTACTGGTAGTTATTGGTTCAAGTGATCGCAGTGCATCGTGCCTTTCCGAGGGTCAATTTACCTGAGGGACTATGTTCGAACGCTATAATGGACAAGTCGCACGTTGGTCAAATGAATGGAGACGAATGGAAGAGACAGTCACCCCACGTTCAAGCTGCTTTTGAACAGCCCCTCCCCATCGATCACTTCACGCTGCTTGCTCGAAATGCATTTGAAGACATCGAAGCTGCCTCTCCGAAGTCAGCTAGTAGCGTCACCGTCCGTTGGTCTGATATCACACAAAAGTTTGCTTCGGACGCTGTCGGAAGATCTACCCCCGGATATCACTTTGACGCTCTCCGCATCCGCTCACCGTTGGTCGCCGACTACAATCAAATGATGCTTGATATAGCAGATCCTCTCATTGGTATTTTCCATTCTTGAGCGCCTCCTCCCGAGGCGCAAGGTCATGGCACGGGTAGACAATCTCCTTCAAAGGTTTCAAGAGCTGATCGATGCAAAGCGTTCTGATCCTGGGGACGACATCATAACATTTCTACTCGAAGATCCTGAAATGAGTCATGACGCCCTTCTTCATAAACGACCCAGAGGTTTTTAGACCTGAACCTTTCTTGGAGGGCAGCAAGGAACGACAATCGTGGTTTCCGTTCTCTGTCGGACCTCGTCAACGTCCTGGACAGAACTATGCGCAGTACGAGCTGCGTACGCTCGCTACGATGCTGTTACGATGCTGCGGGTGGGGCTTACCAGAAGGCTCTATGCACGCTGACGGCATCAAGAATGCGTTATCCACATTCGCGTTGACCTTACCCCAGGACTTGGATATCACATTCAAGCTCCTTGAAGGTCAGAGGCGGCAATGAGCTTTTCCTTTGCATTAGTTCATTACCCCACAAACACTTCTGGTAATGAATCGTGGTTAGTCCCACTAAATCCTCCCAACGAAAGTCTCACCATTGAGCCGAGTTTTGAAGGGCCTGGAGGTTATTACAACTTGAATGTACATGAGGGCAACAGTGCTTGATACTCCAACTGGTGACCGCCAGCCGACTGGTTGTTGAATACCGTCATCATCCTCAGCGAACAACCAGAACGGGTAACAAATGAGGTGAACTCCGCGTGTGGCCATTCCTCAACCTCGCAATAACTAAACCAAATGTCCAACTTCTCCAAGGATGGGAAGACGGATGCATCAAAGAGCAACTTCGCCTGTCCTGCTTTGCGTAATCTGATATCGAGGAGCTTAAGAGAATGGTTGATGGCAGGTGTGACAGCCGAGTTTCTGGGCTTGTTTGGCATAAAAAATCTTGCATTATGCAGGCGAGGGCAAATCTCCAGCAAGCGCAAGATGCCAGCTACAGGGAGACCAGGACCATTTATTTCTATCTTCGTGAGCTGTGCCCAGGGCAGCGCGATGCCATCGAGGGACGCAACATCGTATGGTACACTTAGGCGTACGGACCTGAGCTTGTTGGCATTGCTAGGGATGTCGATTCCCCGAAATGTAAAGGCGAAACTGACATTGAGATCTAGCCTCTGGAGCAGATCAAAAGCACTGCTGTCCGTAAATAAGCCTTCCAGAAGGGCACCACCCCAATGTAGATCGCGGCAGCGAGCAACTAGGCTTCGCAACCAACCTAGCGGACAGAGAGTGCGATCGATGCTACCAGAACTTCGTATGGAGAGGATCAAAGGAATGTCTTTAGCCCTCGCCAACCAGGTTTCACATTGGAGACGGTAGTCGGCCTTGGTCGTCTTGTGTAAAGTCATCGCCAAAGAAGACCACAGCTGTGGTGTAGCCATTGCGATCGATCGCCATCGTTGACAAACCCACGTCAACACCAAGGGAGTGTACCGGTGGCATTGTGTAATGTATGGGTACTCGGGTAGGCAGTAAAGAAATATTTCTCCCAATATTTCAGGAGGGAGTCGTCGAATAGCAGAAGTAAGCGTGCGGTGGAATTTCGATGACTCTTGAACACGGGATTTGCGCTCTCTGAGCTCTGCCTGTAGGGCATCGAGTTTTGCTTGCACTCCATAGAGCTTTTGAGATAGCGTCAGATGCGTTATTTGGGGCTGGCGCTCTGCCACGATGGCATCGATAGCCTCGCGTTCTGCGGGGCGCGCAACGAAATTTATGGTCGTATAGCGAGAATATACGGTGTTTCCAGGTTGCTTGGTTGCTAAAATATAAGGAAGCGGATATTTAGAACGCGGTCATTAGGATGCACCAGAAAAATGACATGATGGACTCGCCAAATGGGAGGAGCAGAGTTGCTGGAAAAAAGTCGTCAATGCGCAATTGTAGATGCGGTAAATCCACCTTTTTATCGTAGTCGGTAGTACTACTTCGCTTGCAATACTTCAAGAAACTGCTACTCTCATTTCATGGCCGTTCATACTGTAGAAAACTATCGAGTTGCGTTGGAACGGTGTCGTACTCAGGCTAGCGACTCCAGCCCAGATTCCGAGGTTGCGAGGCTCGCGTCCCGTGCGCGCAGCCTGATCAGAGACTTCCTGCAGCAGGGCGCGTTAGCTGACTTGCAGGAGGCCATAGCGTTGCTTCGCTCTGCACTCGCACTCTGTCCTTTCGATCATCATGATCGGCCAGTGTTGCTCAACGACCTTGCAAACTGCCTTCAAAACAAATTCAAGCATCAGGGCCTCGTGGTGGACCTGGATCAGGCCATCGAATTCCACCAGTCTGCCCTCGCTCTTTGGGCGTTGGGCGACTTTGACGAGTCCGATCGATTCATGTCACTCAACAACCTTGCTACCTGCCTTCAAGATCGGTTCAAAGAGCGAGGCGCCTTGGCTGATCTAGACAAGGCAATCGACCTCCATCATTCGGCCCTATTGGTTTGTCCTTCTGGTGACAAGTCTGACCATTACATGTCTCTCAACAATCTTGCCACCGCCCTTCGAAGTCGATTCAAGCTAAAGGGTGTTCTGGCTGACCTAGACGAAGCGATAGAGCTTCACCGATCTACGCTCACTGCCTATCCTGACCAATCTGATCGATTCATGTCGCTCAGCAATGTGGCAAATTGCATTCATGATAGGTTCGAGCAGCAAGGTATTTTGGCTGATCTTAACCAGGCCATCGAGTTACACCGATCTGCGCTCCTCCTCTGTCCTTCACACCATTCTGATCGGTCTATCTCACTCAATAGCCTTGCTAATTGTCTTGGACATCGATTTAAAGAACAAGGTGACCTAGCTGATCTAAACGAAGCCATTGAACTACATCGTTCTGTACTCATCCTACGTCCTGCCGGGCATGTTGATCGATCGATGACACTCAACAACCTTGCCATTTGCCTTCGAGACCGATCTGTAGAACTGGCTGCACCGGCTGACCTTGATGAGGCCATTCATCACCACCGTTCTGCGCTCGCACTCCGTCCCGTTGGACACGCTCTTCGATCCAGATCTCTCCACAACCTTGCTTTCTGTCTTCAAGATCGGTTCGAGTGGCAATGCGTTATGGCCGACCTGGATGAAGCTATTGAATTGCTTCGATCTGCACTTAGCCTTCATCCCCTCGGTCACTCTCTCCGAGGCGCATCACTCCAAGCTCTTGCGATCGCGCTTCAAACTCGGCATCTTAAACAAAATGTACCAACCAACTTGCATGAGGCGTTTTGTCACTTTTCAATGCTGTCGGAAATATCTCAGGGAGCATCGCGTGATGACATTTTCGCCGCCAAGACGTGGGTCATTAGTGCTGAAGTCTTTAAGCATGACTCTGGATTGAATGCGTATCAAACTGCACTGCGGCTTCTCGTTCAACACCTCGCCACCTTGCCGTCATCGCCTGAGCATTTCGATTTGCTCAAGTACACTGCATCATCCCTCTCGGTGGATGCCTTCTCCTACTGTATTCGTCACGGTGCTCTGAACACTGCGGTCGAGCTTCTGGAACAGGGTCGGGCGGTGTTTTGGGCGCAGTCGGCGCGACTCCGTACTCCGCTCGACGAGCTTGCAGCTGATGACGATGGAAAAGCCTTGGCAGAGGAATTCAATCGACTGCGTTATCTCATCCGTAGGGCTGCTGAAACTACCAGCGAGCTTCAGTCAGACGAAATCTCGCACCTCACAATACAACTGGATGGCGTGGTCTCACGCATCCGGATGTTACCCAATTTCCCCCGCTTCCTTCTACCGCCGCTGTTCTCCGACCTTCAGAAGGCGGCCAAGGGTGGGCCCGTGATTATCGTCAATGCCAGCGAGTATAGCTGCGATGCATTGATTATTCTACCCGAACGCAGTGCAAACCCTATTTGTATTCGACTAAACATGACGCAAGCGCAAGTTCACAAGTTGTCGTCCGACTTCAAACTGCAGACAAGACCAGTCAACTTTGACGCCAAACGGATGGTCAAACTTCTCCGCAACTTGTGGGCCCGCGTCGTAGAACCAGTAGCCTCGGCCCTTCAAACACACGGCATCCAACATGGTTCACGCATTTGGTGGTGTCCAACGTCGGACTTTAGCCTCCTTCCTCTGCATGCTGCGGGTCTATATAAATCAGGCAAGCCCAACCTATTTAACCTATACATCAGTTCCTACACGCCGACTCTGGCTGCGCTTGTTCGCGCGAGACAAAATGCTTCTCAGGACTCGGGGAATCAGACAAAATGCGTTCTTGGTGTCGGCCTAACCCAGGCTCACCGAGGCTCAGCTCTCCCATCTGCTGTCACTGAGCTTGCCAGTGTCGCCAAGGCGCTCTCACCTGTTTCCTCTTTCACAAGTCTTACGGAGGGCGATGCCACGACTGACAAAGTGACCGACGCACTCGGCAGGTCACAATGGCTGCATTTAGCCTGTCATGGTATCCCCAATCGAAAACAGCCGTTTGAATCATCCTTTGCATTGCGCGATGGACCTTTGACTGTGAAGAAGATCATCCAATGTGAGTTGCAGAACCCCGAATTCGCATTCTTGTCAGCGTGTCATACCATGGTTGGCGATGAGTCGAGCCCGGACGAGGCGATTCACCTTGCCGCCGCTGTGCAGTTCGCTGGCTTCAAAAGTGTGATTGGTACGATGTGGTCCGTGGACGATGCTGTTGTGGGTGATATTGTGTCGGCGTTTTATGATAACTTGATAGACTGTTCAGGCGGGAAATTAGAATATACCAATGCGGCGATAGCGTTGCATCGAGCGGTGAGGAAGTGGTGGAAAACGATTCCGTTTGACCAAAGGATCGTCTTTGTTCATGTCGGCGCTTAATGTTAACACACAGTACACGGTTGGCAAAAGTGATCACATCTGGACGAAGACTTGATAAGTTGGAAACTCGGTTCGCGGTCCCTTGCACAAGCTCGCGCAGTTCGCAACAGAAACGCCCGTGCTTACCTGCATACCGCGGCCCCCTGACATGCCAACGCATCTCTCAGCAACCTCCTCGGATATCACTCGCCTTGTAAGTTGCATAATTTCCATGTTTAACAGTAACCAGCACATCAACTGCGTTCGGCAGGGTTGATCTTAAAGTCGGGAAGGCTTACCGGGAGATTCGGGATGTGGTGCCTAGCGAGGTCCCCATGGTCGTGGTGGTGGTGATAGCGCTAGAGGTGAAATGGAGGATCGCAACGCGCGTTGGTGTTCAGCGGCATGTCGCTTACTGACCACGGAGAACGTGTCCTTCAGCGCGCGACCACGTCCCAACAGGACGCTGTAGACCTGATAGAACGAAATTGGCGATAACCCAAACAACTGGACAAATCTGCCGGGACCCCTTGTCATCTTCCGAGTTGAGAGAATTGTGGTAGTGAATAGGTTCACCGACGGCCGGGTTCACGCTTTCGGTTGATAGCACTGACGAACGTGGGGGGACCGCAATCGTGACTTACCAAGTACCATTTATCCTGCATTGGACTCCGATGGTGCACGTTACGAGCGGACGTAACTTCCACCTATGTTGCAGTGCACGCACGAACGCACTCGTTTTAGGCATCGAACGCATACTAAGGAATCCATTGCGTAGGGGGACGAATTAAAACTATGTCCGTATGGGATACAATACACTCGTATGGCTCTAGTCGTCCATACCGATGATCGACGAGCTGGTCGAGATAGACGGAGCTCCACTATGCCGATCGAAGGTTCGTCTCTGGAGGGGCAATATCATCAGCGCGTTCAACGACAATAAACGCCGTCATGAGCGCCGAAAAGGCAAGCATCAACGAGCTTGCGGACAGCACTGCGTTTCGAGCAGAGGAGACGCCCGTCAAGAGCGACACGACGACGAAAACATTGAGAGGGACGCGGAACAACGATGAAAGCTGTACGCGTACATGATCAGTACAGGAAATAAAGCACTCCATTGAGTGTGCAAAAGTGTGAAACAGGAGGCGTACCGTTGCTCGGTGTTCGTTTGAGATGAGGGTACCCCTTAGCATACCCTGGACAGGGTAATACATACCCACGCAGGCCTCGAAAGCACAGAATGCCCAGAAGCGTACTTTCTCGCTGTCGGAGCGTACGCTGATCACCAGGGCTAAAGCACTGATGGCACAGACGAGGCTGCTTAGTTTTGCATGGAGCGACAGCGATGAGTCGTTGGGGAACCCTAACGATGGTGGAGGTGGGTAGGAACAGATCGCCGTGTAAAGGAGAGAACCAAGCATCATAGAAATCATGAAGGAGGAGAAGATGTAACCGAGAGGGAGGGTCAAGGAGATAGAAGCCTCTTGTAAGGACGGAACCCAGAGGAACACGAACAGATACATTGACCCTTCAAAACAAGTTTGCGTCAGACCGATCACTAACAAGAGTGGATCTGCAAATTTCCGATTACTTCAGTGAAGCTTTCAAGTGGTCGCTGAAACAAACTGACCACCGCGAACAATTTGCCATGCCTTGCCGAGACGCTTCAGCTGGAAGGGGTCTGTATTAGCAACAGTTCCGCCACCTCCGCCTCCATAATTCTCAGTCCAACTCGCTCTGATGGCGAAGTATCCAAGGACAAGTAAACAGCCACTAGCGATGAATGGGGACGCAAAAGAGTTGGTCAGAGACACGAGCTGGTTGCTCACGACCCCTGCCCCAGTAGCGACAAATCCATTCACTAGCGTAGCACTTCCAAAAATAGTCGAGAGGTCCGACGAGGGAATCGCCTGAGAGTTGGCAGAGGAGATGAGCCACGATTCGAACGCCGAGTAAAGAATGGAGGTAGAAATTCCGCCCATCACACGGCCGAACAGAAGGATAGGGAGATAAGGAATAGTAATGCAGATGCAGGTGAAGGCATAGGTGACACAGAATGCGAGACAGAGTTTTTTGCGTCCACTGTCAGTTCAAGAGTTAGACCAGAGACGTGTCCAATGAGGAGGCGAAACTTACTGCTGATCTGCCCATACGCCTACCAATGGCGCGGTGAGTCCAGCGGACATGAACCCAGTGACGAATAAGACTGCGACCATACGCTCCGGCAAACCGTACTGCTCGCGATATAGCGAGTAGACATACGGCCCTTGCAGCCAGTCAGCACCTACCAGTGGGAACATCAGACGTCAGGCAAACTCCACAGCGCCGAAGAGCAAAGAACTCGCCCATGACAATCGCATATACCACTAAATATTGCCTTGTCAACGTCACAACCGCATTGGCTGGCGTAGTGCTTCCTCCGTCTTCAAGACGATCTGCATGACGGTCCTTCGCAGCCGCCGCTCGTTTCCGCGACGATACGTGATGGTCTAATAGAAGGAAGGAGAGACAAGAGGAGACAAGTAGGATCAACTGCAGTTCGTAAAAGGCAAACATAGCCTTCTGCAAGGGCCCGGGGTACCGTTCGGTCTAATTCTAGAGTGGCGGTATTCTTCTATGAAGGATGGCTTGGTCCTGGACGCGATAATGTGCTGAGCGGGTAGCTTCAGCCCCACATGTACTTTTTTCTCCTCGTAAGAAAGGTTTACACTGCAGTAAGTAAAGTTGCTTGGTGGTGGGGACGATGAAAGGAAACTGGATAAATACGGTTGTCCTCAACGTCAACATTGCCGAGCATGGTCTTCCCACTGATTTTACGACAGTTTACAGGACATAGGACACAATGATGGCAACAAACAAAAAGTAGGTGAAGGAATGTAATTCCTGCTTAATCGAAGCGCTGCCAGCTGGCGCCAGTTCGTTACTGGTAGCTGTGATCATCACAGAAAGATGTCCGATGTTGAAATTTTCGCCTCATCGAACATCCCGACCTCTTCTCACAATGGGTGCCCTCTCTACGGTTTCCGGTTATCTCAAACTGCGTTTTTTTATTTTTCTATTGAAAGCATTGATTCCCGCATGTCCAACGGTCTCTCGCAACTATGGTATCATTCCGGGACGATCCCTGCGGCTTGGTCTTGTCGCTCTCGATTGCGTATCAGCGACGTCCGTCCGGGTGCCCAGTCAGGCCTTATCATCGGTATATATCGTCACTCTCAATAAAGTGGGAACACAAATTTCATTGCAGTTGGTATCAAGAAAAAAGTGCATGGTGTATATGTCTGGATCGCGCCCGTGCGAGCAGACCTTCATCATCATCACGACCAGAAATTCCAAGACGAGCGATTGGAAAAGTGTCCGTGTTTGTTTGTGTTGCTTGGTGGAGGGAATGTACCGTGTGATATGACGGGGACGGAGAGGGAGGTGAGGGGTATGGTGAGTGCGGCGAGGCAGTACGTGTTTTTCTTTTATTTTTCCTCTGCTGTTTCGTAGCGGTCACGACGACGCTATGATGCGCAATACGATCCAGTTGTGGAAAGGAACGTTCGAGGCGGAGGACGTTCATTAACCCGTATTGACCGCTTTCGGGTTCCTCGATTTCGATTTCTCGAAGGCCAGGGAGGAAATCGTGGCCCAAGTAGCAGGCTTTGGCGGAGGTGTATTTGGGGAGTTTGGGGCACCACATGGTTATTACGGATTCATGGGTGGTAATGCAAGAGAGAGGTGATTATTGAGCATTAACCGGTGGGTGCAGTGAGTTGATCGTATGTGGTGGCATCGCCGCCATCGACGGATGTTTCATTCGTGTTTGGTATCGTCGATTACCTTTGCAGAGCATTCGCATTCTCGCTGGACGTCAGACCATCGACTATCGATGGCAGGTGACCCAGACCGGTCAAAGCAGAGTCAGCTAAGCGACACACAAGAAACCCCTAGACATGGTGAGCTGTACTACAGCAAGAAAGCTCTAAAAAGATGGTGGATACACGTAGATTATCAGATATGCTCGTAATTGCCAGCACTGTATAGGATGCACTTGTTAGAAAGTAGAGGCCAATAGACTCTTATACATTGAAAAAAAAATGAAAAAGTCGCTCAACCTCGTTTTGAAGGAGTCCTTGATACCCTGCTGCGAAAACAGAAATAAAAGGAACCCTTCTAACACACCGGAAAAAAAAATCTTACCACCACCGCAACGAATTCCTACGTGTTGACTAACACCATCCCCCCCACGACACACGCAATCGTCACAGGCGGCGTTACCAGACAGTACGCCCAGAACACCGTACGTGATAGTAGCCGTTCAAATGGTGATTCTTGTGCCGCTGTATCTTCATCTCGTGGGGTGCGTGGGTGTGATTCTGGAGCAGAAGCTTTTTGCGAAATCTGTATATGAACGCGTATTTAAAGCAGGTTAATTGGACAGAAGTGAAAGGGGGGAGGAACGAACGAACCTGTGCGAGCGTCAGTGCAGGTGGAGATGCGATGAGGAGCACGGTCGAGACTACAAAGACAGGGCTGTGTAGGGAAAGTGTTAATATCACCGATCACAACGCATAAGAAAAGTGGAAAGGGACACACGTAGAACGTAGAACAGGAACAATCTCCTTCCAACAGGGCAAAGAATTCCGAGGAAGGTGGAAGTATATGGAGAAAAAAATAATAATAACAATGGCACGACTTACTCATCGAAAACACCACCACCCACCCCTTCTCCAAATTCGAGCTTCAACCACACTAATAGGGGTAACAACAACGCAGGCACAACCACCATGCGGGAAAGGATAGTTATGAACACTGTCAACGATTCCCCTGGGGGAGTTGGCGTCCGGGATGTGGAATGGTCTATGGAAGAAGCACCATTCCGTTTCGAGGGTGCCGGGGAAGTGGGCAGTGGGGTCAATGTTGACGACGACAGAAGGTGGGAAGTGGGCATCGCCGCCGCATGACTCGTACCCGGCGATGGGGGAGGAAGGTTATCACAGTTCGAGAGGGGCGAGTCCCCTATATCGTCCCGATGTTGCGGCAATGGAACACGAGGATGGCGTATGTATCCCATTTTAAGTATGTCCCCGAACGCGCTAAGGATTGAAGCGGAAGATGCTGTGCGAGAGGGGGGGTCTACTCGTTCGGCGCTGAGGAGACCGGGTTGAGGATGGGTCGATGCTCCGTCTGAATTATCTGGATGCGACTCTCCGGCAGCAGCATCGATATCCCGTCCTTTACCGTGATCAGACGATCCCTCCCTGTTTCCCTTCTCTCCTTTTGGAACCCAGAACCACCCACCAAGGACAACCAGCGTGACAGGCACACTACACGCACCTGCACCTTCCAGCGCGCCTCTAATCGAGCTAAGAGACGGTGACGAAAATGCAGCTTGGACAGGCGGGATTAGTGCTGTGACAAGAGCGAGTAGGGACGCAAGGAGGGGCGGTGAAAGGGATTTTGCGACAGACTTCAGCCTTTGGAGGACGCGCTTCCACATGGTAGGAACAGGGGTTGGAGTTGGAGGAGTAACAAACCTGGGAAAGGAAGCCGATCGAGGATGTTGGCGGTGGCGTATCCCCGATCCAGACCTGGACACTGACGCTGAACCTAAAGATCCAGCGAGGGTGTCGTCAGAATCTGAGTCCGAGAGCGGGGTACCTGTGGAATCTTCGCTCATAAACATAACAGCCGGAGGTACATGGCCTTGAGGTTGATCATGGCAGTGCCCGTACCCGTGACAATGAGAGTGTCGGTGATGTACATGGTCTTGCCCGTGCGCATGCCTGCAAGCGTGCGAGGTGGCCCAGGCCTGGGAGGTATCTGTATGCGTGCCGTCCCCATAATGAATTAAGCGGGCTGTAGGTACTCCCGCTTGGGAATCGACGGAAGGACGTGTTAATGTGTTTTGGGCCTCGACGGTGTCTTCAGAATCGCGATATTGGAGCAGCGGTGATCGATCGTCTCGATCACGGACGCGGGGGGATGCCTCCTCATCTGTACGTACGCGCGCGAACCTGTCGCGGCGTTCTCCCTCGGCGTCGTCCTCTTCAGCCTGCGAAAGTAGGCTGACACCGTAACTCCATCTAACAATCATCCCCAGGGTGCTAAACACAACCAAATATGATAGCGCCCTTCCCAGCATGGCATCCTTGTTGTCCTCGTCACCCCACTTTAAACCAGGGACGGTAGACACGAGGCTTTGCATGAGGGCAATAGGGAGAGAATTAGAGTTCATAAACATTGAGGCGGCCGTGGCAAAGCTCCTGTGAGACGGAAGCTAGTGTTAGGAGGATGATGAGAGAAGTAGAAGAGAAACGTACCGTTGCGTACGCTTGAGTCGACAGAGGGTTGCGATGCCGTGAGCTATGAGGCCTGATAAGCCTGTGACGACGACGAAGAAAATGGGAATCATCCATAGCTCGCGGAGTTTGGCTGTACACGCAAGTTAGGAGGTGAAGTGAAGGCACCAGATGTACGGACCTGGAGTAAGGAAGAAGGCAACTTTGGAGAAGAGGAGGGCTGGCGTGAAGAGGGATACATTGATATGATTGAGGGCCTGTGCAACAATGAGAAAAATAAGGCATAAGAAGGAAAGGCATACCCTTGAGATGTTTTTATCGACAATGCCTTTCCAAGCGAGGATGTAACCTGCGAGACAAAGCAGAAAGACCTGAAGTATGGACTGTCTCCGGAGTTAAGTGGTCGACATACTACGTATGGATTATGAACGCAAAACATACCTGGAATACAGTGAAGATGAGTGGAACGAGAGGACTGTCGGCGATGTGCATCTGGTGTTAGGCTGTGGAGAAGTTGAAGGAAAGAACGTTGAGCTGGATATTTATCCCAGTGCATGCTTTTTGGCACTGCTGTGCACTGTAATCCAGCTCTTGTCGTTCGCCCAGGCCGGACTTCCTAATTTAGTCCAGACACGTGCGAAATTCATATCTTGGCAAAACTACGCTCGTTCACTCATCCCAAGTACTACGACTGCATTCACAATGGTGCTCTCAAATGTCATCTTACTACTACAGCAGTTAGATTACACTAAATAAACCAGGGCTAGCCTCTTGTCGAGCTCAGGACGCCGTCGCAAAGAATAGACCCATGACCGCCGTATGTCCATCCTATTCAACGTTGAACTAACTCATTCAAATACCTGTGCTCCATGGGGCGGGGCGATCTTTCCTTTTCCCCTTCTAGCGTTTCGTGACGAAGAGACTTTGGCTTGGCACGATAGCAGAAGTGCGCCGTAGGATGAGGCGAATATTGGCAACAAAACTTTGGCAACAAAACTCATCCCTTTCGATCGGTGACGTCTACGAGAACAGCATACTGCCCCTACAACCTTGCTTATTTTTTATGTAGTACTACTTCATATGATGGTCAGTCTATCAATTTCTTGCTTTTTCCGGGTTGACGCAAATAGCTACATACCCGATTCCAATGCCTATTATGCCTAGTGAACGGACCGGGCCTGGCCTTATCGAGCTTCACCTTATCATCTAGCCTTCTAGCGTCGGCACGATAGACATCCCGACCTTTCGACAGGTCTCGCCGCGAAGCCCGTTACTGTATAGCCTAGAGCTCGTTGTTTCCGGGACCTATACCAGGAGAAGCATTCGACGTCACCATTTTTTTTGATGACATTACCGGACAATTCTGGGACTATTACTGAGACTTGTAGGCCCGCTACGACAAACCGAATGCCCGGATCCGACGGTCGCATCAAGATGAGGCGGGTTTCCAATCCACGTCAACAAGTCCGAGGTTGACGGTAACACCAGTAAGGAAAGACTTCGTGGACTCTTTGCCAAGCCCTTTCGTGCCGTAGAGCCAATGCAACCCATATAGTTACGGCCACCACGGGATACCTGGTAGCTATTGTTCGTGGTATGCCTTGAATCTTGGCTCCCTTATTCGAGTGATAATGGAATGGGTCGAGGCTTTTGCAGCTCTTCGTAGTTCCGTCTCAGCACCCGCCGGATTTCCGCCCGAATCCACCCCATTTCACCATAGATCAGAGTGCAGCGCCGTGGAATTAGAGAGCTTGGACACTGGCGCTCACATACGCACGATGAACGACATCGAAGTCGCAACAGCGTTCACGGAGTTCTACGGTGATCTAGCACGCAAGCGGTCAACCCGTTCAAGCGCAAGGAGCCGACGCAAGCGAATGGGAGTGAAGCCGAAAGGAATCCATGAGCAATGCACCGTCTGCTTTTGAGCTATGTAGTTCTGGCATAGCGTATAGATGTATCAGTGAGGGTGTAGTATTTAGAGTAGCATTCACAATATCCGGTCACGAAGCCTGTGTAGTACTGCGAGTAGGATCTTATCTAATCAAGGTGTGAAATTTCCTTGTCGCGGGGCCGTCTGAAGTAGTGACGGCGATTGACTTGGGATCTAGTTTAACAGCAGTGATCCAGTCCAGTCCCAATTCTTCACTGATCTATCAGAAGCACTATGGAGTTCGTCCCAGGACCTGCAATCCATCGTGTCCTCTGCGCCGACTGTGGTGAATGCTTAGCTCAACCCAATCTGAACCGTCCACTGACTTGGAACCATTAGGAACACCCATCGAACCCAATTCCGCTAATCTTTGCGTCGCATGCTTGCGAAATACGTGAGTTCTAATGAACGTTTTAAAAATCTTCAATGGATATCTGACCATAGCACAGGGTAGACATCACAGAAGGAATTCCGAAACAATGTATGTGCTCTAAATCTGTCCGACGGCACTGCATTCATGGACATATAACAGCATCGGTCTCCTTCTGTCGAAACTGTGAACGATTTCTCTCGCCTCCGCAAGCGTGGATGCTTGCACGGCCTGAATCACAGGAGTTACTTGCTCTCTGTCTAAAGCGACTAAAAGGGCTGAATAAAGTACGATTGACGGAGGCACATTTCATCTGGACGGAGCCGCACTCCAAAAGGTTGCGTGTATCGCTTACCATTCAAAAAGAGGTCTGTAGCGGTTCCCCTCGATCTTCCATCGCACCAACGCCGCCCCTTACCGTAGGTTCTGACCTCTACGATCCTCGAACAAATATTTGAGATCGAGTATCTGGTACAACATACTCAATGCCCAGATTGTGCGAAACTCGCAGCCAAAAACACTTGGAAGGCGCTCGTCCAAGTACGACAAAAAGTTACCCATAAACGAACGTTCTTGTACCTCGAGCAACTTATCTTGAAGCATGGTGCTCAGAAGGACACGGTGGGCGTGAAGGAAGCGAGGGATGGACTGGATTTCTTTTATAGTCAGCGCAGTCATGCGATCAGGATGGTGGAATTTCTGACCGGGGTCGTACCTGTTCGGTGAGCGGAATTTCACGAATATTTCTTATCGTCGCAGACGTTGATCAACTCGGTGGATCGGCGTAGATCCAAGGGATCCGAACAATTGCTCTCCACAGATACTCACTCCAACACTGCCAACTACAAATTCACCTATTCAGTTGAGATCGCTCCCATCTGCAAAGACGATCTTGTCTGCATACCACTGAAGCAAGCGCGATCGCTCTCCAATATCTCCCAGCTGACGATCTGTACGCGAGTTGGTGCATCCTTCCAGCTTCTCGATGTCAGCACCTTGCAAGCCGCCGAAGTTAGTTCCCAGGTGTACTGGCGCGCACCTTTCTCAGCCTTGGCAGGCGTCAGTGACTTGGTTGAATTTACTGTACTCGACGTCGAACCCGTGGGGACAAATCGCGGTCGATGGGTGCTCGCCGATGCTCAAGTAGTATTAGCGGGCGCGTTTGTGTCTAAAGGAGGACACAATGGCGGTGATATGGATATGGACTACGAAACCGCCGGAGGGACGACACAGATCTTTCACACTCGCACTCACCTTGGTGGGATTCTACAGCCTGGAGATACGGCGATGGGCTATCATCTCACTGCCTCCAACTTTAACTCGGATGACTTTGCCAATTTGCCGGTGGATCGCATCCCAGATGTTATTCTTATCAAGAAGGCATACCCGAACCGCAGGAAGAAGGGCAGGACTCGGGCGTGGAAGCTACGGAGTATTGCGAAGGAGGAGGGTGAAGAAGGCGATACAGGCGGTGGAAGAGGTGTGGTTGGAAGGATGGGTGGCAGAGATCAGAAGAAGGTTGAAGAGGATTACGAGCTCTTCTTGAGGGATTTGGAGGAGGATCCAGAGATGAGAGGCATGGTCAACCTTTACAAAGCAAAAGATGTCAAGATGCATGACGTGAATGCTTGGTCTGGTCGGAAAGGACCACACGGAATGGACGTGGACGAGGTCAATACGGGCCCCGCGAATATTGACGGTGATGAAGACGAGGAAGAACCTGATTTCCCAGAGGTGAAGCTGGATGAGCTGCTGGAGGACTTTGATGACATGACGTTGGAAGATGTAGAGCAAGCGAGTTAGTCACTGCGAATGGAGCGATCTTGAAATTCCATCAGTAGCCGAACTCGCGTAGACCGAATTCTTGCTCTACATCATCCACTAAATTCTGATATCCCAACCACATCGCGTAGCGTCTCTGAAGATCATCCACTTCCTCGGATGAGTTTTCCACGGGACAGGTATCCCCGGGTACAATGTCCTCCCAATTCTTCCAAATGTCCCACAGCGCCATTCTCTGCGACACATATCTCAGCTACTATAAAGGCATTATTCACAAAAGGTAACGCACCGGAAAAGCAGCAGACCATATTTCCATGTATCCTGGGCTAGGTCCTCAAGGTAAGTGCGTTCGTTGCGAGCCTTCACACAGAATATTGGTCGCGGGTATGCAATAATTTCGAATACCTTGTCGTGGCAGCGTCGCGTGTGGGCATCCTCCACATTCGCCTTGTCATTTTCATCCAAGTCCCTCGAAATTGTCGGGAAGTACTGATAGTTGGTCTGTAGGTGGTATGTCATACGTGCGACACAGAGGAGGGATCCGGAGCTGCAAGAATGCTAGTCCAATCCAAGTACCCTGCCAGTCAATCACTGACGAAATCGCAAGAGCCGATGTGGGAGAGGTTTCGCCTCGTACTTCGGAGCTCTTGACGAACATATTAGATCGGGATGCCATATCACAGGTCTGACTTGTTCATGGAGAGGTGGAATGAGGAAGGGAGCGAGTTCGACATACGTATCTAAAAACACCATGCCCGCTCTCTGCGCGCGATCGCCGTCATATAGTCTTGTGCGGTGTGTCCTTGCACAAACTGTCCGTAACGTGCGTAACAGCCGTCATAATGACAAGCACCTACAAGGTCCCTGTATATCCATGCTCCCACGTTTGGCCTCCCAGAAGTCCCTGCGAACGGTGAGCCCGGCGCAAAAGGGAGAATTCAATTCATCGCCGGGAGAAATGTCTTCGAGCAGAGTCGGGGCACGCAGTACAGCGGGGACATCACCCTTGTAATACAAACTGCCGTAATGAGTGAACTTGAGCTCCAGTAGCTGACACTCCCATTCTGCAAGAGTCTTAACAAACCTGGCCCGCTCGTTAATTATTAGGTTGCCCCAAACGGCATAGAGGATGCAACCAGGAGCTTTCTCCATCAAGATGAATTCGGCACCAACATCCGTACCCTCAGCACGAGAGCTCCAGGCTAGCACGAGTGGTATTGGCAAGCCCAGTCGACGACGATGGTGGCGAGCTCGCTCGCGATCGTGAAGTGAGAATGCACCCGCAAGCGAGCGCGCAATGGCTTTGCGACCACCATCGAAACGAAGGAGAACCACCCTGTTCAACGATTCGTTGATTTTGAGTATATCAGTGACGGCGTCCACTGCAAGCTGGCAAAAAGCCGCTACGTTGAAAGTAAGGGAACGCCCGTCTTTGTTTTCCTTGTCGTTGGATAACCAATGACTAGACGTGAACCAAAAGATGGAATCCAGGTCTGCCGCAGGGTTTATTTATGCTGATAGTGCTGGGTTCTTCTTTGCTTGCCTGGTTCAAGTCTGCGGTGTCACTTAATAAGGTATGTTATACTGACAGTGACACCAGCTCGCTTCCGACAGTATACGGACCAACCAAAACACTCAATAACTACCGCCGGATGTATGTGAGGTATAACTTTCAAAATGTTCGACCCATGGCACTGCGATTCCTCGGAGAAGGCGAGAACGGTTAAACGCTTACCTGTTCAGCTGTGTAGTATTCACTAGTCTACCCTAGATCTGACAGACCAAGTCGAAGGAAGACAGCATTGCTTTAAAGCTATACTTTGTGGACGATGCCGCTGTCTGCGCGGTACACCCTAGTGATACGCCCATATGCATAAAACGAAACACTGGCATAGACGGAAATAAAAAACGCGGGATGAACAACGAGTGTCTCGATTCATTTAGGAACGGTCAGGCGCCAATGGCTTGAAATTGAGGGGCTGAAGTTGGACCAATTGGACTGGCGAGAGAACGACTTGATGCGAAATCAAAGTATGAATCCTTGAACAAGATCTAGTAGTTCGCTTTGTCTTTTGACCGCTCCATTGCTGTCGGGAAACTGGTGAGATCCTTTGACGGAGAATATGGTCTTGCGTCACTCACGATTGTAATGAAGTAGCTTTTCAATCAAATCAACGTGGGTCAAGACCATCCGCCGACAGCAGTACCGTTTCAGTTGCAGTTCATCAAGAGCATCTCTACACACGGAAATCAATTGTGTGCATGAACAGCAAAAGCAGGAGGTACTTTACCCTTCGCTCATATCGTTCGCCAGCAACTCGAGGTATGCGAGCCATTTGTCACCAATGACTTTTCCACATGAGAAGCACCGAACCGGGATGATCTACATCTTGCTTCGTGAGATGCAATGCCTCTGAGAGCGGACGAAATGCTGCCCTCACCATCTCGAGAAAGTTGTTGGTAGATTAAGAAGCGTCCGAACTCCGACGTATTTGTGCATTGGAGAACACGTGACCGACAGAGGCGCATGCACGTGCCATTAAACCGCGTCG
The DNA here is from genome assembly GCA_021018615.1 of Phlebopus sp. FC_14. Classification (NCBI taxonomy): domain Eukaryota; kingdom Fungi; phylum Basidiomycota; class Agaricomycetes; order Boletales; family Boletinellaceae; genus Phlebopus; species Phlebopus sp. FC_14. Next base: position 2,339,239 of record JAEVFL010000005.1, on the reverse strand, counting down.
CAGCGCGTCCTGCACGATTTACTCCTTTGTTCTCCATCGCGGCCACCGTTGCTATAGCAAGGTCGAGTCTGGAAATGGGTACTTTCGAACTCCAGGATGAGATTCAGGGCTTACAAGACTTATCATCATACGAAATACCCAACGAGCACGACCTACATGACACCGAAGCCGGGCCCTTGTTACAACGTCCGTTTGTTTCTTTTATGTTTCGCCATCTCACGACGGTCATTTACAGATGCTGTCGACAGAATTGCACACTCATCAGAGGAAATTACCGACCCAGAGATATTCGATATCTTCCGAAGTCTGTTAAAGCATGCAGATGCAGTCTCAGGACCACACATGAGCAAGTTGCTAGACTCAATTGGGTCGGGATTCAATTCCGAGATCGATGCAGCGTTGCGGGACTCTCGGGAAGAGGACCAGCAGATCGTCATAGCACACAAGATGCCACTGGAAATGTACGCGTTTCTCCTAATGTGGTTTGTTTCTGCGGCGGAGAAGGTGAAGTCTACTGGCGACGACGAGACCTCACTACCACAGCCAAGATCGCGTCGCGGGAGAGGTGGGAAAGCCGGGACCTCACGTTCAGTGGCGAAGAGGACCGAAACATGGTCCTGGACGGACCAAATCTCGCCTACACTCGAACTGTTCTCGAAGGCAATGAAGCTCAAGACACACCGTATATGGATGACAAGTCCTGAACGGGACGCATTCATTACGTTCGTAATGTCACGACTCAAGGCTAGGTTAGGTTGCTCACGCTTTCTCAGGTGTTTAACGCGCCCTGCCTACCACATAGCCGAGAGTGAACAATACATAAAGGACAACACGATAAAGATGAACGTGTACAAAGTCATATGTATCGCTGTCAAGAACCATGGGCACGCTCTCGCCGCGCAGATCAGCATCATGCAGGCGTTACAATACTATGAACATCTCTCGGAGCCAATGGCGGAATGTCTTTCCTTCCTTGCGAAAGACTTTGACCACGCGCAGCTTGGGGATGAAGTCTTGCGGGAAATTGCTGGAAAGACATTTAGCGCGCAGGACACCAAGGGTCCGCGAGCGTTCTCGCGGTTCCTCGTCAAATTCAGCGAAGAGTCTCCACGATCAGTCCTCAAGCAAATAAGTCTTCTCTTGGGGCACCTAGACTCAGAGGTACGTCAATGTGCGGCTTCCACGAGAGAATGTCAACTCAGTACATGTCAAAATGCCAGTCATATCCCATGCGTATGGCCCTAGTCGAGGTCATCGGCTCGCTCATACGCGAACTCTCCACCTCTGAAGACATCTCAAATGACTCCAACCAAACCCACAAACAACTTGATGGGCTCTTTGATCTTCTCATATCTCGCACACTGGATCTCTCGTCCTACGTTCGCTCCAAGGTTCTCGCTACGCTTTCCAAGTTGTGTGATTTGCGTGTTCCGTTCCCGAAGCAACGGCTGAACATTACGAAGCATGCTGTGGCGATGTTGGAGGATAAGGCGTCGACGGTCAGGAAGTCGGCAGTGGCTCTATTGACTAAACTAATACGAACACATCCATGGGGACTCATGCATGGAGGGCCGCTCAACCTGGAGAAATGGGATGGGTATTATAAAGAAGTGACGGAGAAACTGGATAAGCTTGAGGAGGCTGTTGGCAAGGCCGTCGAACGAGACGGCGCAGATGATACAGAGCAGGAGGAGGATGTAGAAGATGATGAAAGTGATAAGGTCATGGATGCAGATGACGACGAGGAAACGAGCGACGCCAGAAACCGCACGAGAAAAAAGAAGTCAGTGTTTTCATCTATTTTGCATGATCGACTGACGAATTCCTGCTAGGCGAAATAGCGAAGAAGACGACGACGATATGGAAGTGGTTGAGCAGTCATCGCAACATGAAGCGACTCAAGGAGACGATGATGACCACGAAGAGGGATCTTCCAGGAAGCGGAGAGGCAAGAAGAGAGCTCGACAGTCGGAGTTAAATGTCGCAGCTTTCACCTCTGAGCAAGAAGCCTTGGCAGCTCTCGAGTCGAACGAGACACTGCATCTAAGGCTCCGCAAGAAGTACTACGCGGAGGCGCTCAATTTTATCAGGATGATTGAGATGGCTATGGAAACAGTCATCCAGCTCCTGGGAAGTACTAACAAAGCAGAGGTGCTGGAGTCCATGGAATTCTTCAGAGTGGCTTATGTGTACGAGTTCGAAGGATCTGAGGTATGATCCATCTGCCTCTGTGCAACTTACTCTGATCTGGCTTGGTAGGCCGGCATCAAACGCATGCTTCATTTAATTTGGGCGAAAGACAACAATCAGACGTCCGAGGACGGGAAGGAGTTGAAAGGTATCCGCTCGCGTCTCCTTGAATGTTACCGAGATCTGTACTTTGACCCTCTGCCTGACATGGAACCGAGGCAACAAGTGAACCGAATTGCGAAGAACATGATTGAGTATGGTTTTCACTTATCGCTTTAGCCTCACTAAATCGACGGTACTCTTTAGACTGACTTACGATGCGACGTTAGCTGAGCTGACAAGTCTCGAAGAGATGATGAAAACTATGATGGAAGAGGAACACATTCACCAAGATATCATCAGCAAGCTCTGGCAAGTCTATAGTGAGTATCCTCGAGCAAGCAGTACCATCGACCAAGTTTTACCATCGTTCCTTATGTAGGTTCACCAAAGTCTCTGCCGGCGTTACAGCGTCGAGGAGCGATCATCATCCTTGGCATGCTAGCATTAGCCAAGCGCAGCGTTGTCACCGAAAGAGTTGACACCCTGTTGAAAGTTGGACTGGGTCCTTTAGGAAAGGTAGGTGATCAGATCTCTACATGCTTACACAGCTCAACACAATGACTTGTAGGCCGACCTCACTCTTGCCCGCCATACGTGTGTAGCTCTGCAGCGCCTAAATGGCAGTGCAAAGAAAGTCAAGGGTAGCCCAGTCCCGTTAGCCTCCGTCCAACAAGGAAATGACCCGTTGCCTAGGCTCTCTGTTGAACAAAACCCTCCGCATGGAGATGGACAATCCCATTTTCCGCAAGCTGCAAGAAGCCATCGAGCATCCTTGCCGTTCTAAAGAATGGTTTGCACTGGCTGAACAAGCCATCAATACTATTTACGCCTTAGGAGAGCACCCAGATGAATTGTGCAATGATATGATCAAGAATCTCACCCGGCGAGCCTTTACGCAGAGACCGCAGCCTCCTCCCATCCAGGATCGCTCAGCAGACGAGAAAGATCCACATGTGATGGACGAAGATCCTGTACCGGCATCTGTCGCTGTTGTGTCGCAAGCCCCCACCTCTCAAGGCATATCTGCAACCCAGGAAGGGAGTCAGTCCGTCGCACCTGGAGAGAAGGACGTAGGGGATGTGTTCCAACTGAGTCAGCTATTGTTCGTCGTCGGCCACGTTGCCGTCAAACACATTGTCTTCCTCGAACTTGTAGAACGAGAATGGAAGCGACAAAAGGATGAAAAAGAGTTGGGTAGGTTGTCCTGTCTGTCATCGCCTTCTTTGGGAGCTAAGTCTACCTGAGCCGAAAAGCTGGGTGCTGGCGTGAATTCTCCAAACAAGGCGTCAAAAGAAACCGAAGAACTTGACCAAGTTGCCGGAAACGCGGAAGACGAAATTGGCGAACGCATAGCAGCAGTACGAGAAACCGAGCTTTTGTATGGCCCACAATCGTTGCTGGCCCTCTTCGGCCCCCTCCTCGTTCATGTATGCGGAAGTCCTCATAAGTTCAAAGTAAGTTCAGAGCGAGCCCTACATAGCCGCTGCTGACCAAGGACTAGAATCGTACACTCCGCGCGGCCGCCACGCTGTCGTTTTCCAAATTCCTCTGTGTTAGTTCACAATTCTGCGACCAACACCACCATCTGCTTTTCAAAATCCTAGAAACCTCGAAGGATCCGAACATCCGCAGTAACATCGCCATCGCTTTGGGTGACGTTGCAGTATCGTTCAGCAGTATCGTCGACGAGAACAGCAATGAACTCTACAAGGGTCTTTCCGACAGCGACCTTGTTGTGAAGAAGAACACGCTCATGGTGCTCACTCATCTGATCCTTAACGGCATGATCAAGGTCAAGGGACAGCTTGGGGAAATGGCCAAGTGTCTCGAAGACGAAGAGCCGCGGATATCTGACCTCGCGAAGCTGTTCTTCACCGAATTGTCGACGAAAGATAATGCAATCTACAACAATTTGCCCGACGGTACGATCTCTCGAAGTCGTGCCTAGCTGATGCTCATCGTTTCCCCAGTCATAAGTCATCTTTCAACTGGCGATCATGCCGTCGAGGAAGAAGTGTTTCAGAGCACCATGCGATATATCTTTTCGTTCATCGAGAAAGTAAAGGCATCTTTACATCTTGCTTAACTCGCTGCGCTAACTAGTCACCAGGAAAAACAAGCGGAAAACATCGTCGAGAAGCTCTGTCAACGGTTCCGCCTTTCAGAAGATCCCAGACAATGGCGCGACATTGCGTTCTGCTTGTCGTTGCTTCCGTTCAAATCAGAACGCTCCGTCAAGAAGCTCATCGAGGGACTGCAGTATTATCGCGATAAACTTCACGAAAAGGACGTGTTTGAGCGCTTCGTTGAAATTCTTGCCAAGGTCAGCTAATGGAAGTCTGGGCGCTGCTATCGATATTGACATTTCTTTTTTGTAGGCGCGCTTGAATAAATCAGCGAATAAACCGGACACAGAGCTTGACGAATTTCAATCGGTGCGGTTCTCTCAGAATGGTTTACCTATCTACCTATTTCTATTTGTCGATTGATGATGTTCGGTACACAGATCCTGGATGAGCACAGACGACAAGGCGAGGAAGACCAAGCGTTTGAGAAGCGCGTGGAAGGCAAGAAGGCAGCTGCCAAAAAGAAAGCTACCCGGCGCTGTAAGATACCCGTCACCTTCCCTCCCACTCTATCCTACTGAACACACCTACTCTTTCCAGCCGCTCGCAAAAAAGCCCAGGAACCTGAACGAGATTCAGAGCCACGAGCAACAGCACCGTCACGCAAGAAAGATGAGAACGAGGATGATATGTACGTTTAGAGTCTGGGGGGGTTACGCCTGTACGGCAACGCATGTTATTTTATACCTAACCGATAATCTAATGTGTTATAACCTCCTTGTTGAGGTAAAAGAGTTTGAAGGCAGCAGAATAAAATAGAATAGAAATGAGCGTGGTCAGGGAGGGTCCGAAAAGCCAACCGAGAACGAAGTGTAGTAAGGAAAGGAGCGTGGCAGGGTCCAAAAAGACCATAACGAAAGACGGAACCATTAGTTTTGGAAGGCTTGGTATAATTGCTTTGCGAACAAGAGTACAATTTGCTACCTTGTCCATGGATGACTTCCCCCAAGATGAAGCAGAGAATGTTAAAAGAAAAAAAAGGGAAAGGGAGACGGCACACAACATAATAACCCCGAAACCCCAAAAAAAGTAAAGAAAGGTTGATTGAATCATTACTCGGATTTGAACCGCCCACCACCACCTCCGCCTCGCATGACAGCTTTCATGAAAGCAAAGAAGCGGTCCGCGTACTCGTGAGGCGGTACTGGACTGATTTTGTGCTAGAGGGGGGGAAAAAAAAGGCCACAGTTTCAACTGAAAAGAACGGTAAGCAAAGTTCGGATACCAACGTACCCGATCAGCTGAAAGCCCTTTCCAAAGATGCTCCACCTTCTTGACGCTCGAGTAAGGCGTCAAGATATCGATTACGCCGACGTAGTACAACGTGTCCATCGGATCGTTCGCCTCGTCTGTGGCTTGCAAACCACCCTCGTCTTGGTAGAAGATGAAGTGTTGACGTTCGCCAGTGTCTTCCTCTGGGAGATCGAGTGACTCGGATCCAAGTCGCTTGAGGTCAGATTTGCGCATGGCTTTACGCATTGCAATAGCTTCGGGAGAGCGTGAGCCCTTGAGCTGGGTGTTCTTGCGACGGATGGCTGGCACAGATGGCTAGCAGAAAGAATAATAATATTGTTTCATGGGCATGAACGTGAGGTCATGAAATAATGAGAAAGACTTACCGAGACCACCTTGAGCGTGTTACTCCGCACGTTGTCCCTATTCCCCCTCTGGATGTAATGGATGCCGACCAGTAGACTGTAATCCATCACGTGGACCTTCTTCAGCAGCTCCGAGTCTCTGCGGAGCTGTTCAGTCAACAGAGCGCGCTTCTCTGGCCCAAGCTCGAGCATCCTCCCACGGTTGATCCAGTTGAGGTCCTTAAGCACAGCACGGGGATTCTTCTTTGCCTTGTCCTCGGGATACTCCCTGCCAACTGTGCTCCCTTTTAGATCAAACGTCTCGTGGATATCTTTGTGAGGGGGGAACAAGTTATTCATGATCACGAAATGAATCTTGCGTCCCCTAGGCAGCTTCACCCGATGCAGCCCATAAAAGCGCGACAAGAGCGTATGCGGGTTGTTCTTGACGTGCGCATGGTATTGCTTGAGTATCGACAGTAAGAATTTGTGTTCAGAGTGCCGAATGGTTTTGATGATGAAACGATAGTCGCGAGAGAAGTAGAAGAAAGAGCCTGATTTTCCGGGTGAGCCAAGTTCAGAGAGGATGTATTTAGCGGTTAGCGAGAGAAGATAGTCGGCGGGATCTAGTTGGAAGTAATCTTCCCGGAGTTCGCGGAACACCCATGGTGCATAGTCCTTGAATTTGAAGTCATACTTCGCAGAAGGTGTCAGTTCATTTCCGACGCTAGCATGGGACGAAGGTACAAATAAGTAAACGACAATGATGGACGATAAAAAATGAAAAGACATACATGTCGAACGAATACTTATGTCGTGCGGTAAAGTCTTCGTCAGTAAGTGGTCGCTTTATCTTTGCCTGACACCTCGACACCTAGGGTTGTACAATCCATATCAGCTGTATTGTTCTTCCGAGAGACCAAACACACTTACAGCGATCCGGATGCCGGTAAGCATGTTGTACATAAGGACATAGTTGACGTGGTCTTCTCCGATCAGATTGCCAACCAACACTTTATTTTCGTCATCTTTTGATCTCCGTGATGTCGTCCTCGTCAGTTGACCTTCCGCTTCTATCTGCGCCTTTCGTTTCCTCTCCCTTCTAATCTGCTCTGCCTGTATTAGAATGTCGTCTTCAATGTCTCCATCCTCGTACGGATGCCCAGGTTGTGGTGCGGACCGGACAGTGTGAGTGTTCGACCCAGTCGTATTGCGCCGGGCAGGGCGGTGAGTGATGGTTTGTGGGGGTTGGAGGTACCCATCCGCAGACTGTTGAGCGTATTTCAAAGACTGCGATACCCCAGAAGCTTCTGTAAGAGGCGTATCGAGGGTGATAGCGCTCCCGTCAGACTGTGCTGAAACCCGGGTAGCACGCGGCACCGACGAGGCGCCCATGCGCGCGCTGATCATAGACGCCCTCGTGTCCGTAGATGACCTGTGAATATCACGCAAAGCGCCGGACGGTTTAGCGAAACTAGAGGGTGGGGAACAAGGGAAAGGACGCTGGGTCTCGCGGGAGTCGACAGAACCCCGTCTGTCTCTGCCACCTGGAAAATCCCGCACACGATCAATGATGGGGTCTTCAAAGGTAATCGGACGAGATACAGGCTCCGAATTGGAGAATTTCATAGGCGTGGGCATGTCTAGTGGCTCTTCTTCTTGTTCGTGTTCGACGCTGGCTGGAGGTGAAGGAGGCGGTGGGCCGACCGGATCAGCTGTTCCAAAAGATGCGTTTCCGTTCAGACGATCAGCTGGGACAACATGCTTGATAGTTCCGCCAACTGTTTGAAAGACAGAGCTCGAGACCTGTCCAGGGTCTAGCTCGAGGGTATCCCCTGTTACTTTGACGAAATGGACCTCCTGTGAAATGACTTGCTTTCCGTAGGAGCGGATTTGATTCAAGTTTTCTTCTCCGTGGTCGTTTGAGACGTGGCCGGTGAGCGTGTGTGCGGATGATCTCGAGGAGCCAGAGAGCGAACTTGGAGATGTTGGCGTCAACGGGGAAGCTCTTGCGGTGAAATACGATGCTCCTGAGGAAGAAACTAGGCTGTTTCTCTGCGAATTATCGTAAACTGGACTGGGGACTGGTGCAGTCGAGGTTTGAGTTGTTATCGGAGGAACAGCCAGTGTCGTCGCCGCCATCAGACTTCAGAAAGGAAGATGAGGAAGATGAAAGGAGAAGAAGACCGAAAACACAGCCAGAAGAAAGTAAAAGAGTATCTAGAAAGTTCAGCTTTGCTTTGAAGGAAACAAACGTCGCAGAAATCAAAGACGACGCTCGCCAGGCTCATCACCCAGTGGCAGTGCTGGACTGCTAGTCAGAAACGCACCCTACTCAATTCGTTTCTACCCCCGACTACTAACTTACTTCTACTAGCTACTATAGACAACGACGAGCAACTGTCGACCATGCAATGAGCGACTCTACGCTGGTCTATTCGCCTCACCGTTCTTGAATGTCTCCAGGAGCCCAAGCGTCAGCTACTGCTGCACCGGTTTTGCCGTCTTTCGTGAGCTTGTCAACGTCATCGTCCGTGACATCGCCAAGACTCGTTAGAAGGGTCAAGCAAGGCAGCCAGGCTAGTCTCTTAGAGAGACCTTCAGAATAGTATGAAGATAGTCGTTCCTACCTTCTTGAGCAAGGCAGGAGAACAGCAGAGAGCGCGGGGCGACTGCGGTATATTTCATTCGTAATAAAACCACATCGTAATAAAATCGCAACTCACCCATACAATTATAGTGTCTTCCCACATCGTTGTTGAACCAAAGCGTCAGGACAAACCTGGCGTATGTAAAACAAGTTTCACGAGGCTTCTAGCAGACCGTTCTGTTTAACCTCAATCACTCCGATGGCCCTATCGCTAGGCATGTCTAATGTTGGAATACGAGGCGGAAGCGGTACGGCCACGCACTCTTACATCTCTGACCGACGAAAGTTGCCACACACACATCACCTCGCCTTGCTACATATCTACATTTGTGTCGAGATTCAAGTCTCGTTCTAGCGTGCCAACATCTGCACTACCCGTGGACCCCACGCCTTAGCTGACGGTGTTTGAATTCGCTACCTCAATCTCGACTTCCAGTCCATCAAAAACACAGAAGCCTTCTCCATGCCCATTCGCAGCATTGCAAGCTCCCACAAGGTAGGCTGCAACAGAACCCATGTCGTTGTATTGATACCTACAGAATCACGAGATTGTGAGTGATACTTTTGAACTCATCCGTTGCTAAGCGTGCCCTACGTGACAGTGTTATCAGTGGCCTGGTCACTGCAACGACGGTGGTAAGCTTCATAACTTGACACGGAAAGGAAGCGTAGACTGACAAGGCTATCGTGCAGCTGGAGAGGATCCATCTTGCCCCACTGTAGGGCCCGATTGTAAACGCATATGTGCCCAGCGCATACATGGCATTGATGAGTTGATCGCAGTCTGCTTGATTGGGTCCCGAGCCAGCCGCTCCAGAACACGACGAAGCGCAGTTCTGGCCCGACAAGTTGATGTCTGCTCGCTTTCCGACTGACGCTCGTTCCGCTAACCTGTAGTTGGGAAGCGGGTAGATCGTCTCGATGATACCATTCAAGAGCTCTATGGCGGTGAAGTGAACATACGCGTCTATGGACAATGTAGTGTCAAGCTCACCTCTAGTCATGGGCGCTGGACCAGACGGCGAACCGGTCACGAAGCCTACACCTGCTGCAAGGAGCCAAGCCGTTTTCACAAGCATCTTTCCTGTCGGATAACAAGGTTATAGGAAACTGGTAGCTGCCAGAGGTTGTCCTTGAGGCAGCTATATGTAGGTATGCGCTTTTTAACTGACGATTCGGAGTATCAAGCTTCCTTGCTACCGTGTCACAATTCAACAAACTAGCAGCAAAAGAATTATATTAAAAAAAAGAGGTACCTTGCCTTCTGCGAACTCAATTCCGAAGTTCCTGGTGCCTCCATAAACTGGGACGTTCCTGTATACGGCCGCCCAATACTTACCGGACGCTCAAACGTACGTCCGATTATCTCCCACACCAATCTTTTTGCCCGCCATGTCATCTCGAATTGATCATCCCGGGGCCCAACCCTCCCGCCGACCGCCGGACAACGCGAGTCGTTCTGCATACGGTCGTGAAGTGCAGCGCCTGGTATGACGAGGTTCAGTGCTCAGCCTTGAAGGACGGGGACCTCTTCACATCCCCCCTGGACCTCTGGTCGAAACAACTCATCCACATGCATACCGCACGATCCATCCAATGCCGCAAATGTTTGATGTTCCGATACTATTGGCATCCACTTATAGATTGATACCCATCAAGTGTCTAAGAAATGCTAGGACTTTGTATTAAATAGATCATCTAGCTAGTGAGTACTTTGAGAACGGAGTTGTCCTTGAAAAAATCACAGAGAAGCCTGGTAAGATGCGTGAATATGACATCGTCGAGCAAGCAAGGTGGTTGACTAGGAAAATCTTACAGCTGCGCCTAGCTCAGTCTAGTTTGATCACGCATAGAGACCCACCATACATTACTCAAAATAAAAACTTCAATTCCTTATGTCAATGTCATTTACAACTTACACAATGAGTAGTAGCAAAAAGGTACCATAAACGATCTATATGAAAAACGAGCGTAGACAGTGGAACATGCCTCCCTACCACCACCGTACCTAAGTACGCAGCGGAGGAAAATAGATAGATGTAGACAACAAAAAAAACGGAATATCAAACACTAGGAAATCCAAGCATAACGTGTGTAAAAAAGAAAGAGGACGTGGGTCAACGCTGATGGTAAGAGGATAGAGAAAGAGGTATTGCCATCCAATGCCAGCGAGATACGATGCGTATGTGTATGGACAATGTGTGCGTGAGAGAGGTATATAGGTTAAAAACGAGGGGAATGCGAGGCGGGAGGGAACCAGACACCGCAGCTGGCGTGCAGCGATGAACAAAAGTTGGCTCTTAAAAAATTCTAGATTACACGGGATCACGTTTGTGTTTGATACTTGTTATTTTTCTCTTTATTGCGAGGGGACGACGCAAAAAAGGCTGTCAGAAAAGAGGAAGCAATACACCATCCACATCATCGCTCAGATCTTGGCCCTTCACGTCATCTATGCAGCAGTTCGACTCGGGTTGCGAGCAAGCGTTGCGCCAGTGCGTTGAGCTTGGATGCTGCTGAAGCGTTGCAATTCTTCGGGCTTCACGGACACCTTGCCTCCGAAACCAACCTTACGTGCAGCACGACGGATGAATGATACACGGTTCGAGTACATCGACTCGTGAATCGAAGCAGCCCGCGATTGTGTGCGTGTGATGGGAACACCCTCGTGGGAGGCGGCGGCAGCAGCAGCGGCGAGACGTTCGTGACGTTCACGCATCTTCTTGATGACGGTTGCCTTCATAGCGAACTTGATCCAGTCCAGAGGAGCGAACCAAACGATGTTCTAATAAACCGCGTGAATATAGAGAATGAAGCCCAAGAAAACACATCACATACCCAGACCCAAACAATACCGATCCAGCCACCAGATATGCCGTGGATTTGCGTGAAGCCCCAGTTGGCATATGCAGCAATGATGGAAGACACGAGTTGCGCGATACAGAAAGCGACCATGAGGGCAACGGAAGGACGCTCCATGAAGAAGAAACCGTGCGAACGGGTGACGAAAATCAGAGCCTGCGAGATGATGGCAACTTGGAGGTAGACAATCATGTGGAGCTCGTAGTCGTTGGCACTCAAGGGGGTGGGACTTCCGCTGAAAGTGACACCAAACTTGTCGTAGAAGAACGTCGTCTTCAAGATGATGGCAACAAGGGCAACCCTATATCGAAGTGAATAACAAACGACGCGATCGTAATCAGGGCACTTACGTGGACGCAGTCAAGTACAAACCGTAAGCGACAGCATACGAGAAGATCTCGGCCAAATCCCAAGAGTCTGGCGTGTTGGAGGGCAAGACACGGTCAACCGAAAGCGTCATGATGGTACCGTCGTTCAGCAGGGCAATGATCAGGACCATGAACGGAGGGAAGTCGAAGCGGAAGGCGAAAGCAAGGATGGCGAAGCAGACGACAATACGGATGGTGACAGCACATGCGTAGATAGAGTAGTTGCGCATACGTTGGAAGATGATACGCGAGCCACGGATAGCATGGACGATGGTAGAGAGACCAGGCTCCGTTAGCACAATGTCAGCGGCACCACGGGCAGCATCAGTAGCTCCCTCGACAGCAATACCGACGTTGGCACGAGAGAGAGCAGGAGCATCGTTGGCGCCGTCACCAGTCATAGCACACAAGTGACCAAGACCTTGGAGGCGCTTGACGATCTCGTACTTGTGCTCGGGGAAAACACCAGCGAAACCATCGGCGTCCAAGATCATGTCGTCGAGCGACATGTGCTTGCCCCCAGGAGCAGGTCCATCCTTGAGAACCTTGGCAGGGTACATGTGGTCACCGAGACCGAGACGACGACCAGTTTCCTTTGCAATAGCGAGCTGGTCACCAGTAACCATCTTAACCTTCACACCAAGGGCAAGAGCGTCGTCAATGGTCTGCTTTGTGTCATCACGGGGAGGGTCGAAGATGGCGAGAAGACCAATTAACTCGAAACCGTTACCCTCTGCCTCATGGTCGTCACCATCAAGTTCCTCGTAAGCAACAGCGAGAGCACGAAGACCACGGCCAGCAAACTCTTCAACGTCAGCCTCAAGCCTGTTCTCGATCTCCTCGGTCTTGTTGCGAGTGCAAAGCTCAATGATGATACCGGTCATACCCTTGGTGACACGTTTAAGCTTGCCAGAAGATTCTTCGCGGTAGGTGATCTCCGTGCGCTTATCAACAGGGTTGAATGGCTTGAAGTCAAGGAGCTTGATACCAGCGCGAGCGCGCGAGACATCACCGAGTGCCTGGACAACGGAAGCATCGATAGCATCCTGGTTCTCAGTACGCGACGCGTAAGCGGCAAGGAGAACGACATCGTCAGCAGAGAAGGGGCCATAGGTACGGATGGTAGACTTGTCGATGGTGAGCTTGTTCGTGGTAAGGGTACCAGTCTTGTCGGAACACAGGATAGTGACACCTGCCAATTCTTCAATGGCAGTGATACGGGTGACGATGGCTTTGTGCTTGGCAAGTTGCTGGGCACCGACGGCGAGAGTGACGGACAAGACGGTGGGCATGGCAATAGGAATACCACCGATCAAGAGGACAAGGATGTTGTTAAGACCACGACGGTAGTTGTAACGGAAGCCAGCGTAGAGGACAAGGATCTCAGCGACGACGAAAATACCGATGGAGACCAAGCAGAAGGAACCGATCTGAGCGAGAATCTTCTGCAAGTGACCAGTAGTGTCATCGTCTTGACCGACCAGCGAGGCAGCGCGACCAAAGAACGTGTTGGCACCAGTAGAGATGACGACACCTTCAGCCTCACCCTGTTTGCAGGTGGAACCGCTAAAGATAATTACGGTAAACATTCATTTCGGAATGCCAAGATAAATTACGCACGAGAAGCACTGGTCGCCAAGCTTCTTGCTCTGGGGTAGCGATTCACCAGTCAAAGCAGCCTGGTCGATAGAGACATTGATTGCCTCGGTGAGACGGCAGTCCGCAGGAACGATGTCACCAATTTTGAATGAAACCATATCACCGGGGACAAGGTCGGCAGATTCGATTTCAGACCAAGTTCCGTTACGCTTAACCTTTGCTTTGGGCGCTAGCGAGTCCATCAGAGCCTTGACAGCGTTACCGGCGTTGCGTTCTTCGTAGAAACCGATGGCAGAGTTGATGAACAAGAGGAGGACGATACCGACGAAATCTTCCCAATCTGGTGGTTGATGATCACCATTGGAGAGGACGATGGCCACAAGGGCGGCACCCTCCATGACCCAGGACAAAGGATTCCACATGAAACTGAGGAACTGTCTGCAAGTGAGATTACGCGAATATATGCAGGGGAAAAAGGCCAACCTGAAGGAAAGCGTTCTGTTCTTCCTGTTCTAGCTTGTTGGGACCGAAAAGCTCTATACGGCGGGTAGCTTCCTCTGAAGATAAACCGTTCTCGTCACATTGCAAGAGCTTGAAAACATCGTCGATGACGATGGTTTCTAGATCAACCTTCTCCTTATCGTACAAGTCCTCTGCCTTGAGCTCAATCTTGACGCTACAATCAGCCTGCAATGCCAAATGGCGCGATAATACGACGAACCGTAGACATGTCGACATTGGCATCTGAGGCGGACAAAAGGAAACAGCTGGTAAGAAAACAATCGGAAATTTTCGGAAAAGATGAAAACGCGTACGGGTAGGTTTCTCCTCATCGTGACCGAAATCCTTGTATTCTCTTTTCTTCTTTTCCTCAGCAGGGAGAGTCTCCGTTACAGGAGACTCTTCGCCGTGCGGACCGGGTACCTTTTCCACGTTTGGTTCCGACATGGTGAGGATTGAGGGGGGAGGGGAAGAAGGCGGGAAAAGCCCTAGAAGACTCTATAGACTAGCGGGCCTTTTGGAGGGCGAGTCGAGCGATGTCGAAGGGGAAGTGGATGGAGGAGTGGGAGAGTGCGAGCTCCGTCGACGAACGGACTTTATATTTGGGGCTCAAAATTCAAGAGATCAAACCAAACAAACAAGAGCAAATAGCAGTGTTGACGCTTATCACGCTTGGTGGTCAGAATCGCAACGCAACCCGGCCGAAACCTGTCAGAATCTTTGCAACCTCGGCAGCAATCCTTACCGCCTTCCCTTGCATGCCCGATCCGTTTCTTTCCTGCTGGCAGTCAGCTCACGGCTCAGAGCTGGTCGACGTCTCGTCAGTTGCAGCAGCGGACAGCACAGGTCGGACTTGTTCAGTCTCGGTTCGCCCGCAGCAGCATTACCTGATGCCTAGAGACTTCCATCTCTGCCAAGTCCAAGCTAGAGCGAAACCTTTGCTAATGGCCATTAACCTGTACTCCAGCAACAATATTGCGCTGGCTGTGGGGCTTCTTGCCAAGATGTTCACACCGTGATGCACGGGCTCGTCTTTCCGGCCTACTGAAACGGTTTCAAGTTGTCCGAGGATGTGGGCATGAATTTCGCATTGCCAGCTGCATGTATGGCTTGCCTCAGCGTATTTACCTTATGTCCACCCCTCCGTGCTTCCCATTTTCTTCCCAGAGTCTATTGGTGCTATCCCAAGATCAGATCACTTCTCTGGCGCCGTGGCCGGTGACGATGTCGCACTTTGTAATATATACAACGTCCTTGAGGAATGTCTGTAAAAACATACTATCTCACTACCCGATGCCGATCGGCTTGCCGTGGCCACAAGGGACCACCAAGAGCTTTTTTCGCTGTACGTCGCGCAAATGTCAACCGGATGCACACAGACTCCCTGCCATCTGGTCGGATTCCACAAAATTTTCTCGTCACAGCAACCATCGTCGTCGGGAAGCTTCTAGATTCGCCCACTTAGCACCATCGATCGCCCGACTTTTGCAATTACATGAAGCAGGTCAAGCTAAGCTCCATCAAAAATCCTGGTAACCTGCAGTGGGCTATGGCAGGCTATGAAGTTCAACTATTAGTCCGTGCCGTATCCCAGGGAAATACGTTCTATCAATAGTTGTCTGTTATGGCTTCGATGGTTTGACAGCTCCGATGCATTCAATGGATAATGGATGAGCTGCTCAACTTGGCTGATCGACGAATGAGATATTGCCAGAGCGACCATTTGTATAATCTTATCCTCGGGGGGCCCATACTGGGGTCGTGCCAAGACACAAACGATCCTTCGTGGGGCAGCCGAAGATGACGAACGTCTGCAGAGGTGCAGTCCACACGTTTTGATGTCCAGCTGTTCGACCCATTCATTGCCATCAGACAAACAGAACCCCATCATCATCTGTACGTATACGGGGGCGCAACTGTCGGCGGCGACCAAGGGAATGGATTTGCGGGCCAATCCAAACTCCTTTGATGACCCTGCACACTGAGGCCAGTCCTGTTCACTGATCACACGACAACAAATGTACATTGAACTAGTTTTCGATCATCATCGACTAGCCTGTGCCATCCGCGATGACCGCCCAGAGGGTAAGTAAACAAAGCTAATACCGCGTTCCGACTTTACCCAATACTGATGATTTGAACGAGAGTTCATCATAAATCGGCCGTGCGACCGGACCATCGGCCGATGTATGTGTGAGCACAACACAACACGATGGCTTAACCGCCGGAAAAGAAGCCATTGCGTCACAGATGCTAGTTATAAAACTTAGGACCAAACCGGTTCATGTCCCTTGCTCCATTTTTAATTCTGCAGGCCACTGTCATCCAGAAGACATGGCCTTGTATGAGCTCGCAAGTACTGTATATACGCTCTGGTGGTTGAAAAGTTTGTTCGGCGCCGCTGCGAGATCGGCCCAACACTCGGAAGCATCCGGCGCAGCGTAGGTTTAACCCGTTTGATCCTGTGGAGTTCCTCATGATGGAGACAGGTCCAGTTGGTCGTAAACGGCGTGAGCTTGATGCATCCGATGCGTGGCGCGTGTCACCCGGACTTTGTGCTTGTAAATGTGACCATGGCAGCGAGCACCATGAGCGCTTTTCGTCAGTCTTTGGACAGGTTTTTGACCCAACCCGTCTAAGGCAACTTGGCAAGGTAGTAAGCCCGCTGGAGGCTTATCAGACACGAGCTCGACATGAAGCGTGTGCACCCAAACTGCCGGGCAAGTGGGACCCTCTCACAGCGCTCCACGGTAAGCATTTCCTGCTGTGGACGAGCACTTGACTGCACTTGAACAAGTGCCTCGAGGTGAGAGAATTGTTCATATAATAACAAGAAAACACACAAAATAAAGGGACATGACATGACAGATAACGTCGGAAAGGTGACCGACCCCAAGTACCGCCAAGGAGCTATCTGGATTCCTTCCGCCAGCCTATCAGCACAGGGACCCCCGCGTACACACCCAGGGATATTATCACTGGAGCGATCCCTTCGCATGCCCGAGTTTTTTCTGTTTCCTCTACTAGTACTTACCACTCCCCATCGATGTGGCTTGTGCGGTTTAGCCTGGTTCTACAGGTATCCTGATCCCCTCGTGCGCACAACAACCGCGGGAACCCACGTTCTCTCATCCATACCCTCGGTTCGTACTCTCCCAACTCTATGAAAATCCCCAAAAAGGATGGACACGATACATGTCCTGACATGTCCAAGAATGACCACATACATACGTATGGTACATTAAATTCTTTGGGTCCACCTACTTAAGTGCGGGGAAGGAATGAACCCGTACAAAGGCGCCCACATACTTGTATATACATGGAGGGGCACCACGGAACGGGACGGGGTAGGGCGGGGAACAACGACTTCCGCTGCCTCGTCGAATTGACGCGATAACTCCAGATATCACTGGACCCCACGTCTACCTCGGAAGTCCGAGCCTGCTCTGGTGAATCGTGTCATGACCTGGGATTCTGGGGACATTTTGACTGTCCCGTATAAAGTCCCATCGAACCGTTCTCCGGCCACGGTGACGAGTTTGACATGTGTGCCATGTTGCACGAGTCACCCCTGATTGCTGAGACCCGCGCAAGCATGCTGGGCACTGCTGGGCAAAGACCAAGAACGTACACGTGCGGTTCGAAGAGGAAGTCGCGGGTTTTACTCTATTACGTCGGGCCTTGGTCCTTGGCTGCTGTACGTTTTCGTCCACTTTATCCAATGCACAGAACTTATCCTTGGAGCGACCACAGGAGAACGAGTAACCCTCTCGTGCACGGAACCAACCCGCTCAAGCCACAGCATTGGTGCATTCGCGTAGATCTTGGGGCATATCGCTAGAGGGGTGAGTATGCCCGCACTTGGGTATGGAGGACTTTGATGATCATCATTCCAGCTGGCCAACGTCCCACTCAGCTGAAGGCAACTGTGTAGTCCGTGACGGCAGCAAATGTAAAGTTGCCCCCAAAATCCGGTGTTGTCTGTTGGGGGAATGATCAATATATTTCTCTGAATGATGCAATCGAGCAGCTGGTAAGTGAATTTGGACACGATGGCCGTTACTTTTCATCGTACCCATCTTAGCGCTACTCCATCCTAGCAGATATTAGACTGCAGGCCTCCACAATCCGTCCAAGTTTTGCTTTATAGCTATACTGAGACCCTGCGACGATGCTGCTGCTCGTTCAGATATCGCTCTGTTCGAGGTGTGTTCCTTCGTGTTCGATCCTTCGCATGCCAGTTACGCAAACTTATTTGGAATGTAAGTACGTGGATTGATCGCCAAATATCTTCCGAAATCCCCTTCGAGCAGGTTTACTGACGTATAGAAGCGGAGTCACGTCGGATGACCTGTCAGGTGAAATACATCGGTGCGTATGCATCGCGTTCACGGACCAACCGGCGAGTTAACCTAGAGGTATGTTTGATCCACGGCTCCACTCCATGATTCGTATGGAGATCGGATAGCACCTCCAGCGAACGAACTTATCGAGCAAGGTCCGAAACCCTTGGTCAAGTGAGTAGGTAGTCAAATTGATATATCATGGACACGTTCGAACGTCATCGGGACGCCTAGGGTCTCGCATTTCACGGCCTCCGTGTTCACTATTAGTATGGTGTGCACTTGTTGAACTGTTGGATTGGACAGCTCGGTCCTGCCAGGGCGAAGGGTTGGTTCCAACCATGGCATGAATGGGACGTTTTGCCAGTGATCTAATAGACGCGCGCATCGGTGAATGTGCCAGTCTCGAGGTTTGCTGGTCGTTGTCCAAATATTACTTGTGTTGATACAAAGTCTGGGATGCTCAGTGAGATAACGATAGCGATACAGGTGCTCGTGGTACATCGTCTGTATGTTGGTGTCTAATAAGTGAGTCCATGATGCAAGGGTTGCGTATTGTAGGCATTGCGTTCTCGTCATAAATAGGAGAGATAGTCCCAGTCGTCCGGATTGGAAAATAGGAAAGCAAAGCAGCAGAGCAGAATAAAAGAGAGATCATTTGTAAGGCCTGTCGTTTGGTGGGTTGCGAGGAGGCATCGACTCCCTTGGCGTGTCGATCACCGGCGATCTGGTAAATCCTGAGTTGACTCAGCAGGATGCACAGGCACCTTGATTGTTCCATGAACACAAAGAGAGGAAAGTAAACGCCAGCGATGCGAGAGAGGGAGACTATTGCCTTCAGCAGCCGCCTTTGCTTCCCGATCGGCGCATTCATTACCATCAATTCCCATATGACCCGGGACCCACGCAACGTGCAACTTCAGGGTGCGTCGCTGACTTAAGAGTGAACCCAACATCGCATAAAACCGTTCGACCGAATGCCGGCCAAGCAGTCCCGCTGGGGATGGGGATGGGCGCGACGACGACCCTCGTCCGCGACGAGCGAGGGAACGAACTACTTGCTGGCTGTCCGTCAGGATCGTGGCGTCGGTCACAAACCGCTCGGAGGCGATGATATCGAGAGCGAGGATGACGCCCGCAAGTTCTCCTTCGTAGACGCTGTAGTCGTTCTTGGGACCTAGATGGACTCGGCGGATGCATAGTCGGTTTCCTGGTCCTGGTCCTGGGGTGGTGGCCACGGCTGCCCCGCCAACGCCGTTCTTGTACCCTGAACCGTCGGCAAAGACGCAGAATGAGGTACTGGAGCGATCTTTGGCTTCTTTGGCGGCGTCGTGCTTGGTTCTTGCCGTCGAAGTTGTGAAGAGTGGTGGCAGGGTTCTGTGCTGGGATGATGCCTGCTTGGGATCGTAGAGAAGGGTGTTAGGGGTACGGGGGTAAACGCCAAATTCGACCGTAGAGACGGGCGGCCGTGATGATGTGACACGATTTAGTAGACATGAGGAACCGTGGATGGTTGGGCATGCCCAAGGTGGGACCTCGTTCCGCCAGTTGTTCCCTGCCTTGCTCCTGCTGCGCATGGCCGATACGTTTACGGTGAGCATTCTGCACGAGTTTGCAGAGGACTGGGATATGTCCAATGAAAAGTGACAGGTCGCACCAATCCGTTGATCGTATCAGTCCCGAGATAGCATTGTAATGCCTCTCACCGCTATGACAACCATATTCTTCAGACGTCAGAAGGGACTGTGAGCCAATCGAAGCAGTGGAGGGGGTGCGGGTGGTTGACCTCGATCCGTGTTGCAGTCCCGTTTAAATGTGTAAGACTCACCTGAATATCCAAAGGGGCTCCTACATAGCCGATGTCGTAGGAGCCCCTTGTAGCGAGAGCCCCTCGATGTTGCAGACCGACCAGGCTGTATTGAAAGAAAGAATTGAGCAGGTTGAACTTGAAGTTTGGAGCTGTGATTTGATGTTCGAGTACAACACGACGCACGTGACCACCAAACACAGTCGCGGTTTGCAACAATGAACATACCCGCTCGTCCTCAAACCCTATCAATTGGCGGCGATCCACCATGCCAGCACGCACGACACGCACGACGTCGGTGGAAGAAAACCTGACGACTAACCTCCCCAAAATCTTCGATCAAGCACAGAACACGACCGCTAACCACCAAAAGAACGTTGTCGCGCTTCACAAGATCCATCTCGAGGCTGCCGGGTTTACGGAATCGGTCCACAATGGTAGAAGCATCAAATTGACTGGGGAAAGAATGTTTGAAGACATGTTCATTGACACACTGTGCCGGGTTATGGTGGTGAAGAAAGGGGTCTCACAGGCGGATCGAGTAGTCAAGTTCGTAGGGGCGTACACGAAATATATGAATCAAAACTGTGGGTTCTACCTTTTTTTTTTGCATCTATAACATGTCTAAATCTCCTGCAGCATCGGATGCACAGAAAGATGGCCAGGAGGTCGACGACGACGACGATACGACTGCCGCACGTTTCATAGCGCGGTTGCTCAAGTTTTTACTAAAGGGCTTTGTCGCCAAAGACAAAATTGTACGCTACCGCTGCGTCCATATTCTAGCAGAGATGGTTTTTCATTTGGGTGAGATCGAGTAAGTACTTGTCAATTAACCTTGTCATCAGATGTTTAGCATCTACGTCACAGTGAGGAAGTGTACCTGATGCTCGGCTCGGCTCTGATAGAGCGCGTTCATGACAAAGAAACACTCATCCGTGTTCAAGCCGTCGTCGCTCTCTCGAAATTATGTGGTTCGGAAGACCCGTCAGACGTGGAGGACGACGAAAAGACCGCTGTCGATGTACTTCTCGAGACTCTTAGCTGCGATCCCGCTGCGTGAGTACTGCCCTTCGTCTATGTATTATGCTAGTCTTGATAGGGTATTTACCAGCGAAGTACGACGCGCCACCCTGCTCAACATACCCATCACACCACGTACGCTTGATACCATCCTCGGCCGGACACGTGATACAGATACCATCATGCGCAAGCTCGTATACTCTGCCGTACTGGAAAAGAATTGCATGTCGCAAGATCATTCAAGCGTGGGCGTAGTCCATCCCCGACTACTTAGTATCGCACAGCGAGAACTCATCGTTCGCAACGGACTGGGAGATCGAGAACCCGCGGTACGTGCAGCCGCAGGATCACTGCTAGGTACCTGGGTCGACTTCGCACGCGGCGATTCAAAGGTAGAGGAGGGAAAGACGGTGGAAGACGATGTACTGGATTTGCTAAATATTTTTGATCTGAACGAGAGTACGATCGCAGAGGACGCACTCCTCAGCATATTTGCTACTCGGGTCGATATATTCGATCAACTAGAATTTAAAGGTAAATTTTTCGCACGTATAGGATGTCACAGTTTGCTGATCGCGTTTGGTGTAGATGATTTTTGGGGAGAGCTGACTCCGGGGCGTACGTTTTTAGCCCGTGTATTCGTCGAACACTGCATTGCAACGAAAGACGAGGCCAAGTTAGATGCATCTCTTCCCGTTGTCACGCACCTTGCATATCAAATTCAACACGCGTACAACACCTACCAAGAAGACATGGAAGCGCTGGAGCAAGAACGGGCCATCAGAGGGGAAGCTGACGAAGAACAACTGGCTCGGGAAGAAGACGAAAGGCGAGACAAAGAATTTGTGATAGGGGAGATGTTGAAGCTCGCCGTGAACCTCGATTACGCGGACGAGATAGGGAGGAGGAAGATGTTCCAGCTCGTTCGGGATATGATATCACAGGAAGCGTTGCCGGAACCGTTGGTGGCGCGTTGTTTGGACGTTTTGCGTGTGCTGTCCGCAAGCGAGCGAGACCTCATTCGCGTCGTTGTCGAAGTCGTGCACGAGTTGCGTGATCCCGGTGAAGCTGAAGAGGAAGGAGGGAAAGAGGCTGTGGATGAAGAGGAAGCGACCTCCTTTGGTGGAACACCGACGGCAGCGAAGACGGCATCCAAGACTCCGAAGCCCCCAAAGCAACTCAGTGCAGAAGAACAAGCACGAGCAGACACCATTGATCTACGCTGCTTGTCCCTTTGCATAGGAATGCTTGAGCGGGTCAACGGCGTGAGTGGTATCCAGACTCTTGTAAATTAATTGGGCCCTGATTCGATCGCGGGTAGACATTCGAAGAAAACTCGACCCTGGAAGGTATCCTGGGTGAATTAATCGTACCCGCTGTGAAGAGGAAAGAACTTGCCCTTCGTGAAAAAGGCCTTGTCTGTCTGGGTTTGTGTTGTCTAATCGCACGAGTAGGTTTATGTTTGTCATTCGTGTGCTTGTGTTCACGCCCACCATCAGCGCATGGCTCTGAATTCTTTCCAACTATTCCTGAGCCAAATTCAAGCTGCACCCGAAGTGCTCAAGATACGTGTTCTCCAGATCGTGTTTGATATCATGATGGTGCACGAGGGTGATTTCCTGGGCAAAAGTGGCGTTGGTGTAAGCACATGCTTTCACTACTAGCGTTCGCGCATTAACAAGGATACATAGGGCGAGCGGATCATTGAATTTCTGCTCCACATCCTGAACATGGAGGATTCTGACAAAGTCCAAGCTTTGTTATGTATTGGGTTGGCGAAGTTGATTTTGGCGGGCATGATCTTTGACGAGAGGGTGCGTGTTTAATACACAAATCCAACACGAGAGATAATGCTAAACACGCTTGGCTTGGCTAGGTCTTGAAGAGCCTCGTTGTAGCCTACCTTTCACCCGACACGGTCGACAATCAGGAGTTGAGGCAATGTCTGACCTACTTCTTCCCCGTATACTGCTACTCGTCCTCGGTCAATCAGCGCCGTATGCAACAAGTAGGCGCTCCCGTCTAATTTCTTCAAGCCTGACTTTCGGCTAAACTCCAAGTATTGCAGATATCCATTCCTATGTTTGAGCAACTCGCCAGTGCGACGAGAGATCTCGAAGACGACCAAGAAATGGTCTCACCTGCGCAGATCGCAGGTATGTTTGTCGAATGGACTGATCCTCAGAAGGCAATGTATGTCAATGGTTTCTTGGTGGGATCATACTCGCATTTATCAGGCAAACAGTGAGGTCCAAGGTCAAGTAATTGACGACGCCGTGCATATCGATCTCGCAAGTGATATCGTCAAAGCGCTTTTTAAAGATAGCCTGGAAAGTACGTGTAAGATCATTCAAAATGTGGAAGTAAAAGATTGATCTATTTGTGTATAGAGGAAGACAAGAAGGTCCTTTGCCAGGTTCTTGGACGTTTGTACTTGCCGGACAACGTGGACGACGACAAAATTCGCACCCTCAAACTCCTTATACATACCCTTAGTTCAGTGAGTATGCCGGCATTGTTGTATTTGTGGGTTAAAGCATCTTCGATAACCTCAGCGCCGTCCACTTCGTGACACAACCGCCAAGAATGCATTCTCCAAGTTCGACGCCGCGATATCGAAAAAGTACGCTGAGAAACTAGCAGACTTTAGCGAAGAGGAGTATAGGCAGCTCGAGCACCTCAAGGAGCTATTCGTGTTCTTGGATGATATCATCCCACTCGACGATGGGGAAGAGATTGAGTTTCCACGGACTCGGACACGGAAGCGGTGAGTGCCTGTAACTCTACGGTTCGTTCCGCTGATTTACGAGGGGTGCTGCACCTGCAGACGTTCGGAGAGTATCATCACGGACACGACCACGAGTAGCGCTCCCGAAGACGGCTCCGTTACTTCTGCAGCTTCGGGCTCAAAGAAGAAGGGAAAGGGCAAAGTCAAGCAATCAAAGTATGTGCTCTGTTCGCTTTTGTCGCGTGCACGACTCGAAGCGACTTTCAGGAGAAGAAGAGTGTCTGGCTCTGATGACGAATCGGAAGACGATTTACCTGACAATCATGTTACGCCGATGCCGACGAGGACGATGCCAAAGAGAGCTGCGTAAGTCACTCCGTATTGTTGGGTGTATAGACTGCTCATTCCTATCCTTGTCAGTTCCGCCAAGAAACCACCGGTGGTGCATGTGATCAGTGACGAAGAAGAGGAAGAAGACAATGGGACACCTCAACCCAGACGACAACCGACGAAAAAGTACATCCGTGTTGGTTCTTTTGATGATGACCTACTGACACATGATCCAGCTCCGAAGCTACGGAAGAGCCACTTTCGTCAAACACCAACACCACGTTCGATTCAATAATAGACTCCGAGGATGAAGAAGAGGAAGAAGAGGTGGACGATATCCTTGCGCCGGAGTAGCCCCAGCCTGTTGGTGGTATGTACTTGCATTAACTACATATAGAACTTGATCTAGTCAGCCCTGCCTATTTGACGTATCATCTGTGGATAGTATCAGTGTTTCGATTGAATACTGAAGCGAGTACCGTGAAGTGGGTTGGGTTCTAATTCCTACATACCAGTTACCCTGAGGAAGTCTGATGTTTTTTGATCGACTTTGGGGTTCTCGTACTCCGCCGGTGTTTGCCCTTATCATACGGTACAGGCATGTCGGCGCAGTACTAGAGACCGAGTTGTCAGAACCATTCCAACCAGGCGCGCAGATAGGCTGAGCAAGGCACAGGTCCGGCGATAGTGGAACGGCAATGTTCCTTGGGAAACCGCCTGGTGTCTAGAAATGAATGCAATTCCTTGGTAGCCATGCCATCCGGCCTTGCATAGCTCATAGAAGTCCAAAAGAACGTGGTGCGCTGATAAGGAGTACAAAGTGATGTCAATTCAGTGGGTATACATCAGGACCCTACCCAAAGTATGACAATTACCGGTGGTCAAGCGAGGTGATATCACTTCATTGTCGAACGTGCAACGTGTTTATGGCGTGTCCTATGGCAAACCTCTGAGTTGATGAAGTAGACGTGCACACGGTGACAAATTTATCATCTATGCCGGCCAACGTTCCCGGGAGGTGCGGTCGAAAATTATGTGAGACTGAAAACTCACCTCCGGCCATTCACGAGCAACTTCAAGCGGAAAGGTAGTACCAGCGATCATAGAACTGATGTATCAAAGTGATAGACTTTCGGCCTGTTCGCAGTGGCGAGAGTCATTAACAATCTTGAATGACGACCAGTGGAGCACGACAATCAATCCAAACCTGTCCTGGAGCCCTTTACCTGTTGTCAGTCTTATTATGGATGACGGAAAGACGAAAACAAACCTTTCCTAGCGTCCTTGCATCGCGTCAAAGCAGCTTTTGGGTGTCGATGATCGATGTGCTGGGGGCTGAGGACACCATATGGCATCGTGTCAGCAGCCAAATAAGGCAATCGTAGTATTGGGCAAGTTCCTCGAGGCATCAGCATGTTCGGGTTGGAAAGTTCGAGGCTCCAACAACACAACGAACGACCCTAATTCTCTCTGGAAACGAGGACCGGACGCTCTCATAGCCCGTATCCCTCATTCGTTAAAAGCCAAAGCAAAGCAAACAAGACTAGGGCACGTCGGCAACCCAGCAGGTAAAGGCGTGTTGTGCATCTTCACCCTTGTCTACCATCTGCACTCTCCACTCCCAGTGCTGTACGATGACCTCAGGCAAAAGGGCTGTCGAACCAACGAAGCCAGCACCATACCTCACCCATGACATGACTCACTATGGTCGTCATACTCTCACTCCTGCTGATAACAACGGGCGAACCCGCAAACCAAAGTCCAAGAAGAAAAGGGAGGAGAGATACGAGGAGGAAATCCAATACAACCTCTCCTACCGCTTCAGAGGAAACGCGCACAGACAGGGTCAAGCCACCACCAGAATGCAAGAAGACGGAGGTGAGATGTCTTCGATAACCGAGTTCTATCGCTGACAACGTCCTCGTCTCAGAGTATCCACCCCCTCCAGCGTATGAAACTGCGACTGCTGTATCAACGCTGGTATCGGAGGATTTTGTGCACCAGAGTGGTCCCCCTCACCCCGCTCAGTCTTCACTCACTGTTCCTGTGCCACCCACACCTGTGGTCGGCGGTCGATTTCGACAGAATCCTCCCAATGGGAACGATGCACCTTACATGGATACCGTGTCAGTGTCCTCTCTACGGCCGCAATCCGAGGAAGACGGATCTAGCATCGAACTCGTCGATGTAGAGCCATCTGAGAGATGGGAGATGGAGAGACAGAGAGGCCTCCCTTTGAACGAGAGGTTAAAGAGACATAGGCTGAGGGCGGTGGAGACGGCGACACCGTCTCCAATCCCACAACGTACCCGACTCGTCAGTCAGCCAACCACCCGTGGCCCGGGATCCCACGCTCGTTTTTTGGCATCTCAGCTCTCCCTCCGCATTCCGGAGGACCACGATCATTACGAAGATGATCGCACCCGCGATAATTCAGATATGTCAACGCCTCCTACGCCGAAGCACCACAGGCTGCCTGGAATTCCAGCCTCGCCATCGCGATTTTTCCATGTCCGCTCGCAGTCGCCGCAGCCTTCATCGTCCGTCATTTCGTTGCTCCGGAACCCAAGTCCCTTCTTCAAGAGTACGCCGTCGCTGCTTACGCTGTCTCCCTCTCAGCACGGCGATCACCATCGTTCGCGCACGAAGTTGTTCCACCGCAAATCGAAAGAGCGTGCATCAAGTGAGCCACTGGAGGACTGGGAGATTCTTGAGCGAACGGACTCTACTCAGTCTTCGACCGATGGGTCCCTACCACCACCAAGTCCTCCTCCTATGGGTAATTACGGCAATGTAGGCGAGCAGTCGCCTAGGTCGACCACGCCCGAGATATTTGGTGGAGATCATTCGCTACCTGTCGACGATCGTTTCCGGAAAATCAATACTTTCCAAATTCCCCACACCGTCGGTCCAGAATTGCATCCAACTCGGCCAGCTTCTCCTCCCTTTCTCGCGCGGCATGTCCGTCGGCACACTACTTCCAGCCGGGGCGGACAGATGTGTCCTTCTAGTGCACCTGTATCTCCAATCTCTTCCTCATCTGTGTCAACTTTCAGCTCTTCGACTATTTCTTTGGCTCAGAACACGATCGACGATGACGATGTGCCAATGCCCATCCAGAGCCTCGCTAACTGGGATTATCCTGTCTCTCGCTCTCCTCCACATGCTGTGGTGACTGGGGGCTCTGGTTCTTCGACTTCTAGAACGCCGCGGATGTCCTCACCTGCCCCACAGACTGTTGTGCCATACGAACATGACCCCGACATGCCAATATTGCCTAACCCCGCTTACGGCCCGCTGCCTGCTAGGTCAGCAACGGAGCGCATTGTGCGCGTCTCGGACGTTCGCGACGACGGTCACACTATCCAACGTGGAAGATCGCTATCAAGAGAGATGGGGATGCGCAGTGCACCAGCTTATAGCAGTATCTTCCCATCTGGACCTCCTACTCCTCTCCCCAACTCGTCGCAAAGTCTCCCTCGACCGTCCAATTCTCCATCGCCAAGACGTCACTACCCTGGAAGACCACTTCCACAAACGCCTCCAATGTCGCCTTCTTTGACGTGGATTCTTGACAAAGGCAAGACTCAGGTCACGCCGCATCCGAAGGCACTGGTTTCCAGTGCACCCAGCACGCCACCCATTCCTGAAGGTCTCTTGATCGACCTTGATGACGATAGTCTCGACACGATGCCTGCAGGCCCATCGAACTCCGGACCCATTACACCACTGTGCATGGACTTCCTTGACGATGACGAGGACAACGATGATGCCAGTGATAGTGGCACTGTCAGTCCTCCTGGTCCACTGACGCCCACGACTAGCGGTTTCGCATCAGCATCGAGCGTCTCTCTTTCAACCATTGCCAGCCGTTCCGAGGAGTCATTCGACGAGTCGTCGATGCAGGGAACGCCCACTTCCGACATCCCGGATATCAGTGGGCTGGTGAATGGTCTTGGAGACCAGAACCTATCAGATGGATCGGACTATGACGTGAGTTCTTCGATACAAGAGGATGCAAAGTCGTGCCACTTGAACGCAACGTCTTGCCCAGGCGCTTCTCCTCATCTCCGACCTCATTGGCCCCGCCAATCCCCAACCACGTGCTAACTTCCACGAGACCCTCCATTCCTCTTATCTTATTGGAAACGTTGAGCTCGAGCGGCGTCGTGTCACGAGAGATGGTCGTGTCAAATTGAAGATGTCGTTACTTGGTGTCACTGTAGAGAGGTGTGCGATATGCATGTCACAATTCAAGCATGGTGATAGAGGTATCCTGGGCGCAAAGTGTAATCATGTGTATGTTTTCATTCGTAGGAAGTTCTTCATTTGAAGAAGCTAATTCTTAGCTTTTAGGTTTCATGAAAAATGTTTGGCATCCTGGCTGGCTAGGAATCAAACGTGTCCACTTTGTAGGGAACGGCTGGACGTTTGCGATTGACATCTGCCATGGACCCACGTCCTACCATCTTTCCTTTTAATTTTCACAGATCTTTTGCAAGTCCTTCACCTTTTTCCTTCACAAATATGTGTGGAGTTTTCTCATTCTTTCATATACATTGTTTTGCTAGCAGTATGTCGATCTGTTGTACGACAGGAGATATTTGCCCACGCGCACAGTTTACAAGATCGAAGATGCAAAACTTAGTTGATAGACGTACTTTGACCCAAATGAAAGTTCAGGCAGACGAGTGCAACTTGAAGTCGACGGACTCCTCGCGTACACGGCTTACAGATCGAAAACACCGGTTCATAGGCGTCTAGACTGACCCAAACCAAAGCTCAAATATATTGCACCACCCAATCAATCAGGAGGACACTGGCAGGTGTTGCCTCAATCGCAGGATAAGTAGTGAATAGCCTCACCCTGCCCTCTACCCAATCCACCTGTAAAAGCTGGGCCAAACGTTGAGCTGACGTGCGAACGGCGCAGTGCGGCGGATTTCTGCCGGGCGCTCTGTGCTTCATACCCTGGCAAGAGGGAAGTTCGGCTCTGAGAGGCTGCGATGTTCTGTAATCGCGATAAAAAGGATCCAACTCCGAGATCCAAAAGATTGTTCCGACCGGAATGCCCGTAAGGGCTGAATGTTGCACCGGTGGTGCGACTACGTCACCCTGGATGTCCGAGAACGGACTTTCAGGCGGTTGAATCCCGAAGGACGCGCGAGATGGGCCTGGTGAGTTGTTTATGTTAGCGACAAGAGAGGGTTACGGAATAGCGGAAGGCTTACCCTTGCACCCCTGGCACCGCGTTCATCGGTCGTATCCATCTGCCCGACCATGTCGTGGATTGAATTCTCTCGCCTTGACAACACGGTGCGACCGCGAATAGATCTGTTGCGCGCCTCCCTAGATACCATGGAGGAACGCTGTCTCAAAATCGATTGCTCTGGTCCATCCAGGACGGCGAATGATACAGAGCGTGGAGGGCGTTGAGGTCTGTTGTCCACGGTCATTCCTCGCAGGAGATCTTCGAGTGGAGGTAGTGGTCCATCTGTGTACCGCAAGGGGGCCAGCGCCGCATCCGAGGTTTGCGAGTCGGCAGAAGAGACCGGTGCTTGTTCTACTGTTGGCGCGTTAGACAAGTACAATTCCTCGTCCCAGGTCGGTATGGAGCGTTGCGCGGAAGAAGATGCACATCCAGAAGGAGCGCCTGAAACGCCAAATGTGAATGTGAAGGGAAGAGAAGGACCGGCCGAAGAAGGACGCGACGTCGAAGGTGCATGGTTCGAAGGCGTATTCCTGTTCCTCAGAATCGAGCGTAGGGGTGTCACCTCGTTCGACGTCCGAGACCACCTATTCGATGACCGTCGCTCCCAAGTAGAGACCCTCCTGGAAGGACCCGGAAGTTCGGCTTCAGAAGCTCCAGGTGATCTTGCAGCTCCTGTGTTTGAACGTACTCGCTTTGCGGAACCAGAACGTTCTGGGCGTACGTCGTCGTCGTCATCCCGTTCGACTCTGTTGGAGCTCTGGAAGAGCGGAAGATCTTGTCCGCTTCGAATTGCAAGTCTGCGTTGCGCGATTATGCCGCGAGTTGTTTCTGAGATGCAAATCGAGGGTTGAGAATAGGATTGGAATAGAGATACAGGTACAGACCATCCCTGCTCAGTCCCGCGTGTCCCTGGCGTTGGTAATGTTCAACCCGCTGTGGTGGTGTCGTCGCGAGTCGCGCACCAGTTTCATGAGCGACTTGCCGAGCTGCGACTCCAGGACTGGTTTCGTGGACTTCGCCTTGCTCTGCCGATGCCGGAGTAGCATGTTCGTCGCTCAGAGAACCGACGGAAGGTAACTGGTCGGACGTGAGGAACACCGCAGGCGGCTTGTCTTCGCCTTCTTCCAAGGGTGCTGTGTCTTCCCTTTCGAATGGCGCTCGGGGTTCGTCCTCGTCCTCGTCCTCGTCGTTATCGTCTTGGTCCTGGTTCTCATGGTTCCCGTTTGGTCCGGTGGTGGTGGGCGACGTCGGCTGGTGGTGCGGTACCGAGGGTCCATCGTCACGGTCGTCGGGAGGGAGGAGAGGCGCGGGTAGAGGCGCTGAGAGATGGTTGAATGAGGATCGCTCTTCACTTCGTCCGTCATCGGCCGCGACAGGTACAGGTACTGGAGGAATAACGCTGAGAAGGGGCGTGGCAGGACGGTTGAACGAGTGTCCTTCGCGCCGTCCGTCATTGATCGCAACAGGGTCCGCAGGAGGAACAACCGTGAGGCGGGCTGCGGCAGGACCGTTAAACGAGGGTCGCCCATTGGTCGCGACAGGACCTAGAGGAGGAACCGGGGCCGGACCAGTCGAAGGATAGCCGTCGTGAGTCCTTCCATTTCCGAGCATTGGCGCAGACGATGAGTTGGCCAAGCTGGCAGGGCGATCGGAAGCCAGTGGCATTGGGGTCGGGATTTGGGCCTGTCCCATCTCGATGGAGGTAGCACCTTGGTGACCGGAAAGCTCGTCCTTGCGCCACACGGGTCCGAATCCAGGGTTGGGGACCTCGGGTACTCGCTGCTCCAATGTGATTGTGCCGATGTTGGTTAGAGGAACCGGGTAAGCAAATACAGGGTCAGGCGCGTTTGAAGCGCCAAAAACCGGAAGCGATCGTTTCAGTGAGGCGGAAAAATCGCCCGGGACGATAACGAAAGCTGGGGTCATCCCACCGCCCATTCCATCCATGTTGGGGTAGTGGGACGGGAAGGATGGCGATTGCGGGAAGACGTGAGGCCAGAATGAAACACTGTTCACGCCAGAAAGCGAGGGGTGTGTAGTCCCAATAGATTCGGAGTCCACTGCCATGCTCATGGGATCGTCTTGAGCGGAAGAAACGGCTTCGGTATAGATTTCCATGTCTTCTGGGTCCATCAACGGTGAGGTACTGTCCAGAATCGCGTTGAGTGCACGTTAGCATTCTCAGATAGACAAGACTTACTCAATAGTCATGTCATTGTCAATTTCGGGGACCGGATAAAATGGACGAGACATGGGGCCAGGGGAAATAACCTGCGATGTTTCTTGGATTATGACGTCGCTATAATCGATCACTGGAACCGGAGATGGTTCTGGAACTGAGGCCATAACCTGCACCGGGACTTGTTGCAAGACAGAAGGCGGGCGTGCTGGAACTGAAGGTCCGGGGATGGTCGTTTGAAGAGCAAATCTCGTCGTCGCACTCCACCTATTTCTCGAGGATTGACCAGCGTTGGCTGGTCCCGAAGCTCTGTTGGCTAAAACCGCAAATGGATGTTTCAGTACGACCGTCATTAGTCTTTCAGTGGGGTCAGCATGCCTGTATCGGTGGCGTTTGTGCCGAACAATTCGTCCTGAGCTGCTTCCTGCATGTCATGGATGAATTCGTCCTTGCTAAGACAAACCGTCAGACATATGATATCAAAGGCGGCCGCCGCACGCACTTGGAGATACCATATTTCCGGACGAGCTTGCGCAGTTTGTTCTTTGACACCGTCCGTAGGTTGCTCAAGGTGTTCCTTAACATGATTTAGTAAGGACGCGTATAAGACACTAATGGGGTCGCCGATTAGCAACGAGAAGCTTGCACAAACGTTCCACCACCAACCTTTAAGTTCTTCTTTACTTCAGACGAAGGTTTCGAGGCGATGATTGGGTTCAATAGTTAGGGCAGAGGTTCTTGCTGGGTGTTTGTTATCCACTGAGTAGGAGTTGCTGGACATCATGGAGGCCATCCCGATGCGCTTATAAGTCTTTCCGAGCGCTGTGCGCTTTGATGGCAACGGGTACGCTTTGTCGGTGGGAACGACCATGGCATTGTGTGCGTTGGCCCTGCGCTTTGAGTCTGACAAGTTACATGCGTCGCTTTAACTCGAAGGGGGCTGAAGGTCACGTGATACGTCGTGGATGTTGAGTTTGCACGTGATCGTTTACATAATTAACACGCCCGTCCACCACGCGTTCGGTTGTCAGCCAAGTTCATCACGAAAAACGCAAGTTGTTCTTGTTCCTCGACATCCAAGACTTTCAAGGTGTTAGGCCTCTGAAATGTCTGCTTATACTACCTTTAACCGTATACCATCTGCTCAACAACCAGTCGCACGTCGCCACCCGTTCTCCAATGCGATCAACCAACAGCAGCTCCAACAGGCGCCGTCGCCGAAACAGCAGGAGGGAGCGAAAGCTAACCCCGCAGATCCACCATTGCCTAGACAGAACAGCAAAACCACACCCCCTTCTCCTCCAAAGGTCATCACTGACAAGAATCGACTGTTAGAGTTTCATCGCGTCGGATTTTTGGGGGAGGTCCGTTCGTTCTTCACACTTGCTGTGCACAACACTCAGAATCGTTCGTCGTACCTAGGGTGGGTTTGCGAGAGTCTACGAAGTGAAAGACGTTCGTGGAACGCGACTCGCGTGCAAGGTGGTCACCAAGACTTCTCTTAAAACGAAGAAAGCGAAGACCAAGGTCTGTATATCCGCACCAGCGCTCATCGATGGGGGTTAACATCTGCTCTAGCTCTACGCGGAAATCAAGATACATCGTTCTCTATCTCACCCTAACATCGTCAGGTTTCAGGACTGTTTCGAGGACGATGACAACGTCTACATGACGCTCGAACTCTGTCACAGCGGTTCTCTCATGGACATGCTTAGGCGGCGTCGCCGCTTCTCCGAACCCGAAGCCCGCTTTTTCATTGTACAGCTCATTGGTGCCTGCAACTACATGCACACTCATCAAGTCATCCACCGGGATCTCAAGCTTGGCAACCTTTTCCTCGATTCGAACATGAACATCAAGGTTGGCGACTTTGGTCTTGCTGCGCTGATAGAAAGCCCTGGTGAGAGGAAGAAGACGATCTGCGGTACCCCCAACTACATCGCACCTGAGGTGCTTTTCGACACAGCAAATGGACACAGCTTTGAAGTGGACACCTGGTCCATTGGCGTTATTCTTTACACTCTTCTGATCGGGCGACCACCTTTCCAAACGAAAGATGTGAAAGACATCTACACGTACGCCACATATACATGCATTGCTGTTCCGCATTTTTGACATTCTTATAGGAGGATTCGAGACAATGTTTACGAATTTCCGCCAGAACGCCGGATTTCTGCTGATGCACGCGACTGCATCACATCTATTTTAACGCCCGACCCACAGAAACGGCCTACTCTTCTCGAAATTATTGCCTCGCCGTTCATCGACCTTGGAATCGTGCCACATTTCATTCCCCTGTCTGCGCACGACGGACCACCTGATTTCCGTTATATCACACGACCAATGTCCATCGTGAACCTTGCGAAGGTGAAAAAGGCTGCACTCCTCGATGATGACCAGGTTACGAGCATCGCAGTGCCCAGTGCACCGCAAGACAATGAAAAAGCTCGGAATCCGATCACGTCGAGCATTGCACAGCAGGAGAAGGAGTTCCAGAAGGCTGTTCAACCTGGGAGCCCTATTTCTGCACTGCTTAGCTCGGCGAGACAGCCCCTCGTCATGTCTACGAACGGCGCGAAAGAGTCACCGCTCTTCAGGAAGCTGCAAGCTGCGAAGGAAGCGAAATCCCCTCTTCGCAATGTTCGTTCGGCACGTGGTTTAGGTGACATTGAGGAAGAGGAAGTGGAGGCTCCGAGGGGAACGAGAGAGAAGAACTTCGATCAGCAGAGACAGAAGGAACTCGAGTCGCAGAAGGCGAGGATCGTTGCGCAAATGGCTCCTGTGAACGGGCTGGGCGGTCATCGTGTCGAGGAGGAACAAGAGAACGTGCCTCCCGTGCGTAGAGAAGCCAAAGGCAAGGAACGTGCATACGAACCACGAAAGGACGTTCCTGACACGGATATACACATGGAGTCTCCGGCCCAGCAGAAGCTGAATGGTTTTGAAGCGGCTGCACAGACACTGACGCTTGCATTCGATGCCAAAGCGGCTGGTAAACTATTCCGCGACCCGCGCAGTGACGTCCACCTCCCAGACGAGCGCGTTTTCATTGTCTCCTGGGTGGACTATTGTAACAAGTATGGGATGGGTTATGCGTTGACCGATGGATCTGTCGGGGTGCACTTCAACGACAGCACGACCTTGATACTATCTGCTGACAAACAGTACGTCTATCGCGATCGTTTGACTGGACTCACGCACAAATATTCTTTTTTATTCAGTCACTTTGACTATGTCTCATCTCGTCGGCATGGGCAAGTCTATGTTCGGAAGAACTATTCGGTCTCGGAATTCCCGGACGAGCTCAAGAACAAAGTCTATCTTCTCAAGCATTTCGAACGTTACATCATGGACCGACTGTACGGCGACTACGAATATACCTTTGAGGACACAGGGCGTGTCAAGGGCATGGACTTTGTGCAGAAATACCTGCGGATGAAGCATGTCATCGTTTTTAAGATGAGTCACGATGTCTTACAGGTTCGTTGTGTGCCGGTCAAACTATTACCTATTCGCGTTACTGATGATTCCGCAAAGTTCAATTTCTACGATCACTCAAAACTCGTCCTTTCTTCTCATGGTCTTCTAGTGACTCACATCGACAAGAACTACAAGCTGACGCGGTACACGTTGAGCGAGATCATGGCGCAAGCTCTTCAACCGCCTGCCTCGGATCCTGACCAGGCAAAATTCAACCAACGTCTCGTGGATAAGCTGAAATATTGTAAAGAGGTGCTGACGTCGATTCGGAACGCGAGTACGAACCAGGCTGGAATGAGAGTTGAGGGAGATGAGATCGCGACGGGGGGGATTGTGAGCGCAAAGACCTCCAAGGTATCCTTGCGCTAGACGCGATGTAGAGGATGTGGTATTTTTTGGCGGGGAACATTGAACAAGGCCTGTACATTCACTGCATACCTGGACTCTGGCAAGACCACTGGTTGACCGTTGCAGTATCGGTGGTGGTGTTAGGCCACTCATGCATTATTTCGCATTTCTTTGTGTTTGTCACTACGCTCATGCACATATGCCCATGCAGTATGTGAATTCCACGTTCAGCCTGCCATGTTTTCCTAGCTCGAGATGGGGTATACTGCCAGTCACGTGCGGATCCCCGGAAGCCTAATAAGTCGACCATGACGATCGTTTCTGCTCTTGCCAGTGTGCAACGACGATTTTGTTATTTTTCTTCCTGCAGCTCGTATTGCTCGACGCGATGGCTTGGTTATGTACTGGACTAACCAACTCCGAGCTCATTAACAACCTGGCCATGTCTGGCATCATCAAGAGCGACATCATAGCTACCGTACGTTCCTCACCGCTTACCCCTATACGCCTGATCTTCATCGTCGAGTCTCTCGCAGGCGATGTCGAAAGTCGACCGCGCAAACTATGTCACTCGTATATCCTCCGCGTACGAGGACTCTCCACAGTGCGTTCTCCGAGTCGGCCTTCTTCGTACGATGCTCGCATATGCTGACGGTGCGCCTGCAGACCCATCGGACACGGCGCTACCATTTCTGCTCCCCACATGGTTAGTATCAGCATGTTTCGCTTCGCTCTTACTTCATCCATTCATTTATCCGAACTTGTAGCACGCCCATGCACTCGAACACCTTCTTCCCTATCTGCGCCCCGGTGCACGAGTACTGGACGTTGGCAGCGGCTCTGGATACCTCACAGCCGTCCTCCATTACCTCGTCTCTCCAGCGCCCACCTCCAGTCAACCAAACCCGCCAATAGGCAAAGTTGTCGGTATCGATCACATCCCAGAGCTCGTCGATTGGTCCCGCGCCAACCTCGCAAAGGATGGCTTGGGACAAGCTCTTCGAGAAGGGACGATCGAGATGGTTGCTGGCGACGGAAGAGAAGGTACGTTAGAGCGGTGGTAATAGGCTTTTGTGTAAAGGCTTCATCCTCATGTGCGTTTTTTTTCTTTCTTTTTGATTGTGAATCGGTATAGGGTATCCGGCAGGCGGTAAGCCTACGTGTTCGTTTCACCCGCCGTTAGAATACCGACACTCAAACTGGTAGGTCCGTATGACGCCATACACGTTGGAGCTGCATCCCCCACCCTCCCTCAAATACTGGTCGACCAGCTCCGCGCCCCCGGACGGATGTTCATCCCAGTTGGAACGTACAATCAAGCGATATGGGAAGTTGACAAGGACGAAGCGGGAAACGTGAAAAGGAGGGAGGTCATGGGTGTCATTGTGAGTTGTCTGCTTTGACGCTTTTGTAATCCGGGCAGCGGCAGTGGTGGTGAGCGCAGACGGATCAGGATCAGTAGGGTTTCGCGTTTGGCGGTGCCGTGCGTTTGGTGTTTGTGCGTGAGCGGTGAGCTGTGAGGTCAGGCTTAGCGGGGCAGGGATTTAAATACTCCCTGTCCCTGCCCATGCATTCACCACCCCCGCTTGGTCCGTCTCGTTACATACCCGCCTTGCCTTCTTTCCCTTCTCGACCCCCCCCCCCTGTTTATGATGACTGACCCATCTCGCCTCCTTACCCCGCGTGTCCCGTTCGCGTCGATCCACCATATCTGCCGTCGCCTCCATTATCGCACACTCCTGCCATCACGGATAAACTACATCTTTGGGGCGAATTGCCTGATTAATGTCATGTCGTGTCCCACACACCCACACACATGACAACTTCGCCCTGCACCATGACATCCAATGCACTCCCCCATTCACGTACACGCTGTCTCTTCCTACATTGCCTGGGTTCGCTCTATGGCTCCAACCGCCATGACGCAATCCACATCAATATAGTACGTCCCTCTGACGGATGCGGAGAAGCAAAAGAAGGGGTATTAGGCAAATGCTGGCCACAGAAGGACATGAGACATGAGTGAACTGTAAGATGGGATCTATGGAGTGTCATATTTGTGACACGAAGGTGGAGTTGTGGACTATTCTTTTCCATAATGTATGTTTTTACCTCGATGATATGTATGTATGGACCGTGGCTAGCCTGTGTGTCTTGTTGAATGGGCTCGTTACATGAATTTCATTCTGACAGAAATAAAAAAAAACAAAGTGCTACCGTACAAGGACCAACTAATCGGATCGAGTCGTCAAGGACCTAAACGTCATAGTCTACGCGAAATGAGAAAGTAAAGAAACGAGAAGAACCTAAACAGCAATCCACCACGTCGGCACCGACAACGAACGGATAGATAAACGAGCGTGACGGAAGGAGAAGAGCGTGACGGAAAGAGAAGAAGTCGTCTAGGTAGAAGCAGGATGAAAAGGGAACGAGACGCCTCGCCAGCGTCCCCGATGTCGATGCTGTGGCCTAGTAGTCCACGATCGGGTAGAGATAGGAGTTGGGGAAAACATTATTGACGCGCTCCTCGACCCAGAAATACGGCATGACGTAGGTCACGTCAGTAGAGTTAGTCGTGCCGGAACCGCCGGTGAGCAGGCCAACGGTGCGTCCCTGTCCGTCGACGACAATGGACCCAGAATCTCCAGGGGCGGGGAATGCGCCGTCTGTGTGGCTGTAGGGGTAGATGGCGACCCCCGTCGACGTCCTCTTAATCCCACACTGGTCGTACTCACGAATAAACGACCCCGTACCGGTCCCGCGACCGATAGTGACTTTGGTGGTCTTGCCATTCTTGACGACAAGAAGGCACTCCTCGCCGTTGGCATCGAGCTGCTTGGGGTTGCGTATGTCGGCCTCCTTGAGGACGCTCTTGACTTGCAGGCGGCCGCCGATCGGATATTCGAAGTTGGAGCGGCCCTCGAGATGCGGGTGCATTTTGCGAACAAAATCGGGCCGGGAGATCTTGTTTCCTGGATATAATAGCCAGGCAGTAAGACAACCTTGGTAAGATAGATCGAAACGTACCGAGATAAACAACGTTGCCCTTGAAAGTATTCCAATCGATCTTGTCACGGTTGAGATCGATTAGAGCCCAATCCTCCATAAATTGCTTAGGGCCGGTAGCGACGGAAAGGGGAGGGGCGTGGACGACGTAACCGAGCACGCGCTGGCTCGGCGTGCTCCAGTGCCTGGTGATCTCGCCGTGGAACTTGTATACCTCCGCGATCATCTGCTCCGCATTCGCCAACTTGTCTTGGAACTTGTTGCGCGCGGCAGTTACCCTAGCGTTCTCGCCCTCAACGGCCTCCCCCAACTTAGCAAGCTCCGTCTTGTATGTATCGACGAAGATAAGCTCGCGCCCGATTCTGCCCATCATTTCCTCGAGGGCATCTGGGTAGGCTTTACTGCCGAGGA
Organism: Phlebopus sp. FC_14; assembly: GCA_021018615.1. Lineage (NCBI taxonomy): Eukaryota > Fungi > Basidiomycota > Agaricomycetes > Boletales > Boletinellaceae > Phlebopus > Phlebopus sp. FC_14. The sequence continues at coordinate 2,300,397 of JAEVFL010000005.1, read as the reverse complement.
TGAGAATGTCCTGACGACGCTGGCCGGGATACTTGTGCGAATAGAGCTGGTTACGGTGTGTGGGCGGCGGGAGAGCGACGTGGCGGGTGGTCAGAAGGAAGACCCGCTCGCTCTCGCAGAGGTATAGGGCACCGGTGCCCTCGAAGTGAGGAGTGTTTCGGGGAGCAATTTGAATGCCGAGAGAGGGAGTGAAGGGGCTGCATATGTCGGCGATGGGGTCTATGGAGGGGTCGAGGTCGAGAAGCTGTGGGCCCATAGACCGGGAGAAGACAGATCTAAAGGCGATCTCGATGTCGGGGAACTAAGCCTTTGCAAGAACCTCCTTGCAGCCGTCGGCCGCGACCTTGGCGGCCTCGAAAGACAGAGGGCCAGGTATGACGCCGACCCAGAGATGGAGCGGACCGGCTTCCTTTCCCTCCTCTGCGAAGCGGACAGGATCGATGGTCGACCACTTTACCTCGAGGGAGTCGAGGAAATCATAGATTTGTTTGCCCAGCGTGGACTGGGTGCTTACAAACGGGCCTGGCCTCCTGCGGCACGCATTGCGCCTCGGGGCCCTTTGGCACAGGCCACACGTCGATGGTTCGGTAGCCGCAGACGGGGTTCGTAGGCAGGCCGTAGAAGTCAGAGAGAGCCCCGGGGTAGGCGTTGGAGGTCAGGGACTGAGAGAGGATGTCTTTCTGGACGTCCTTGGTCTTGGTGAGATTGAGTTCGTAAGTAGTAGTAGGTTAGACACGGGTAGTGGGAGAGACAGGCGACCCGTTGCTCTCTTGCTGAGCAGCGACGGTAACGCACGAGGTGAGGAATTCGCTGTCGAAGTCCAATGGAACAAGAGAGCAGGTAAGTACGAGGAGATAGCAAAAAAGCTAATGGGCTGACTAGTAAGCGGGTTGCTAGTAAATCACTGGCGTTCTGCCAGGCGGTGAGCGCGAGTTGGACGCGATGCGCGAAGAGCCTCTAGTACTACTGGCCTCAGCGCTCGAGGATCCTGGAACCTCCACTTCTCTTCCTCTCCCATACGCACTCGTCGCTTAGATCCACTTTTTGTCTCAATCGTTACTATCTGATGACCTCTTCGTTGTTCCACTTCGCCGACTCCGCCTCTGCTGGTGCTAGTACCTTCCCCACTGAGATGCATCGGTAGGAGATGCTGCCCACGCGACTCACGGTGCCGCACCGCGGGTACCCTAAGAGACAGCGAGGGGTCCGACAAGCCAGACCGCAAGGCATCCTCGAAGCTACGGCTACTTTTTGAGCATTTCACTGCAGTATTTCTAGCTGATACTTGGATAGTCACGCCGTAGATTAGTTTGCATTCAGTGCCCGCCTACGGATAACATTTCCGTTTTGACAAGGGCCGGAGACTTCAGCTACGAGTCTAAACTAACCCTAATTTTTTGGCAAACATTCTTCAAACAAGGAACTTGTTGGCACACTCACATACTCTCCATCGGAGTTCAGGAGATGACATTTTGTTTTACTTATCTACAAAGATGCCTTTCCGCGAGGTTCAAAAGGTAGCAACAATGCAATAAGACCTGCTACAAGGAATATTCCTCCGGCGACCCATATCGGAACAGACGTCGCCAGATTCGCATACAATGCAATGATTGGCGACTACATACCATTGAACACACGTATATTCGTCAACATACGCTATGTCGGAAAATATATCAATAACCACGTACCATGACACCGAATACACGATTAGCAGAAGCGACAATCGCGTTGCCCGTTCCTCTGTCCTTGGTAGGGAACAATTCGGGCGAGAGCGCATACAGGACACCGTACATGACGTTACTTGTGAAACTGTACCCGCAGTTCCAGCCGAGGAGTGCGTTAGAAGTTCGTGCAGTCGTCGAGGCAAGGATGAAGACACCCGTAAGGACTAAAAGTTTGACTCCTGTAAGATAGCTTTTGTCTTGCAAATCGAGTAAGACATACTGGTGAATATAGACAGGGTACCACGGCGCCCAAGAAGGGGCAGTTCGACGAGATACCCAGCCATAAGCGCTCCAGGAACACCGATGACACTCAGGATAACTTGCTAATGCCAGGGTGAGGAGGTGACTTCTAAATGGCCACCAGCGCTTACATTGCGGTAAGTAATATAGACAGAGCTGTCCCCAAAATCTGCGCCTCGGGTCTGAAGGCTAATAAACGCAGTATCAGGACGGCCATTCATTGTACGCCATGGCTGTGGACGACTCACTAGTATGTGACAAAGCTGTTGTATCTGCGAGAAACAATGAGCAGTCGAGCACAACACGCTAGATCGAGTACTCACAGAGGGAATGCAAGACCAATCAAAGCTAAAACGTCCCAAATAAGCCAGCCAGTCCAAACGTCACAGTAAGAGAGTTCCTACCCCACAAAACAATTAAAATGGTCGTTGAATATGCTAATTTTCTGGTCGCAAATAAAGGCTTGACATGACTGCTATCAAAGATCACAAGCTTCCTCTTCACAGCTGCTAATGCAGAAGTATCCATCGTGACGTCTCCTTTGAGCGACGATTCGTTATTGAGGTTCTCGACTTCCTTGAGGTGCTCGACTGTCAGATTGGTCGTTTTTCCGTTATATGAAGCAATCTTGTGCACAACTTTGACAGCTTCCTCGTCCCTTCCACGACCCATAAGGTACTTGGGACTCTCGTTCAGCTGGAAAGCAGCGAAGCGAAGGATCCAGAGCACAAGCATGAGACCGCCCATGGTGAAGAGGAAGTAACGCCAGCCACGGTTCGAAGACGCCGGGCACGGTGCGGGAGGAGCAGGACACGCGTAGTCAGATATCAAAGGCCAGGCAACCTGGCATAGTTTGGTAACGTGATAGAATCATTGCGAGGCGAGGACACGTACCAAGCTTCCCAGGAGCTGCCCGAGAGCCCACCAGACAGAGAGGACTGTGAGTAAGTATTGATGAGAAGCGGGAATAAACTCTGCAAGTGTGCGATGAATGTCACTGCATTCATACTCGTAAGCGTCAAACACTTACCCAGGAAAACGGCCGAGTCGACAGGTAAGTTACCGCCGACACCGACAGACCACACGGCCGCGAGTGCGCACAGGGTGACATAGTTGGGCGACCCGCCCGCAGCGACACCGAACACGCCTGTGATAAGGAGGGTAAGGTTGAACGACCATCTGTCGACTATATTTGGGGTTATCCTATGAGCAAAGATAATACCTCACGCACCTTCGACCCCACACGTCTGAGGCAACACCCCAAAAGGCCGCTCCCACTAATAGGCCAAGGTTCTGGGCAAGCTTTAGCCAGGGACCCTCGACGTTAAACTCATACACGACCGGCGTAAGGATCAAACCTGTGACAATCTAGGGCGTGATTCGGATCAGTTGCAGAAGCAGGTTCCGCTGTACCCACTGGCCAGAGGTTATCCCTTGCCGAGGTAAAGTATCAGCATTTGCGTCCGGCTGACGTCCTACGAGGAATTTGAGACTCACGACAGCCAACCAAACCCAGCTACGACAAAGAGAAACCACTAGAACATCTTCCAGTCTGAATTCTGCCTTGTGTGAAAAGGATCTTACCTGGTACTTTCCCATCCCGATCTCTTGTAGAGCATCGTTGAGTATCCTAGCCTTTGCTTGATATACAGGGTCCAGGGAACCTGAGTCCGTGAAGATATCCTGCGTCTCGGCTTGGGTATCGTGCAGGTCACCATTCTTCCTGCCTTCGAAGGATTGAGAACTGGACATGGCTGGGGCGATAAGACGCAGGTCTGCCTTGGGCCTTCCATACGGTGATGGTAATATACGCGGTCGTTTAAAGCATGTCAAAGCACGCCATCAGAGTCTCTCCACATGCTCTTGTCACAGCCCATATCTAAAGAACTTAACATTTGTTTTAGCAGAAACACCAGTCAGGCGCTAGTTTAACTAGGCAACACCACTATCATCACCCGTAGGAAACACTATTCAAACATCTCTAATGCGTTCAATCGCAGGCAGCGACCCACAGACCAGAGCCTTTAGCGACGCCGCACTGCAGAAAGGACTTCGCGGTCGTTCGATATCTTAGCGACGATTTGAACGATGTTCCGCTCTCACATATCGACAGAGCTCGCGAGGGATGTGCTGGAGGGTTTGCTGGGCGCTGATATGCTCACAGTCCACAAAGTGGCCAATGAGCAGAAGCAAGATGTCCGCAAGGGCACACGGGATGCCGCCACCGCCATCAAGAACGCGTATGAACGCGCCCTAGTGCACGGTTGCAAACGTGATGGGCTCGAGCAAGTAAAGAGCCCCTCCAAATCTCGCGACTGCGACGATGTCGCGTGGAACTGGTCATGGAAGGACTTCCCAAAGGCGCCGCTCAAAGAGCGCGCACTCGTGGATTATCTGAACACGATCGTCGACACAGCACTTGGCCTGCCATGCATGAAGAACAGAAAGCTGCTCTATCGCTTTGCCGTACCACACGATACGCATCACGCCTATCCGCTCTTGCACGAACCAGACAAGGCGGACTCGCGCCCGGGCTTCGTAGTCCTGCCCATTGACGCCTTCGAAAAGCACGAGGTGACAGGGAGCTTGACGGTTTACGAGCCCAAAAAGGAGTGGCAGAATTTCACAATGGTTAGGCTAACCGGAGAGTGCAAAAACAGCGACGACACCGCCGGAGTCCATCAGGTGCAGCGTTACATGCGGGATACACGGGGAGCACAACCTTGGTTGCGTTTCGTGCCTGCCATGGCTGTCACGCGAGAGGTCGTGAACTTCGTCCGAGCGGATGGCAGCGGTATGGAACGCGTTCGGATGCGTCTGCAATTCGGGAGATCATGTCTCGAATTCGTGCGTATGTTGATGGCCGTCGTGCTCTGCGAAGCAGAGGTCTTTGGCAAGAACAGTCATATCGGTCTCGCAACGCAAGCTTTGACCACTCGGGTAGTGGTTGGGACATCTCAGCCGGAGACATCTACCTCCGGTGCCGCTGCCTCGGAACAGGGTCAATCTAGTGACGCAGCTCTTACTACTTCCGCTCAAGGGTCCAGCCATCAGTCACGGTCAAGCGCAAGATCAAGCACACAAAGTTCCACGACTCACTTAGTCCGCCCTCCTGACAAGCATGCGTCTCGCTCTCCCCAAAGCTCTGGCGCGATCACGGCAGCCAGCGGTCGCGTCACGCGTTCCAGTGAGAAGAGAAGGCGAAACAACGAAGATGACGTCAATCTCATGCCTCCGCCGCCGGCTAAGAAGGAAGTCCATGAGGAAGTCCGGCTTATGGTCCAGGTGCCAACCACGTTGTTTGGCATATTCGAATATGAAGGCCTGCTCTTCACTGGGGCGTCGATCCGCGGCCGAGGCACTGTCGTATTCGTCGTTCACCGAAAGAGTATGCCTCCAGTCAAAGTCGTCCTAAAACTGGCATGGCAACTTCCCAAAAGGTATGCATTATGGCGTACTGCCAACCGGATGCTCCACTCGTGAACTTTTTGTAGAGTGCAGGTGGACGAAGATAGCACACTCAGGATCATCAGGGCTTTCACTCAGAGCGAAGTGGACTCCGAAGGCATGATGATCGAGGACCGTATTCTGGAGGTCCATGAGACTGAGCTTAGGCGACCGGTACGATATTTTTGGAGCGTCCACGATTTCGTCCTGGGGTTGCGAGGAGCACTCTTAGGTGCGTCGAAATCGCTTCATGTATTACGCTCATGAGAATATGTTGCGCACAGGTCACCAGTATCTTGTCGAGATCCTCCACATCTTACATCGTGACGCCAGTGAGAATAATGTAGTCCTCGCATGTGATCCTCGTCAACCACGGGGTTGTCTCATGGACTTTGACATGGCCGTTCGCTATGAGGCACGAGAAGAAGTCCCCCCGACACCTGACATCATGCAAGTTCTTGAAAAGCGTACGCACCGTAGCGTACCAACGTCATCTCATGAAGGACCCTTCAAAGCTGAACGTACTGTGAGTATCTCAGTGGATCGCGGTATTCGAGAAGTTCAGCTGAACACTCTTCCAGGGAACCATTCCTTATATGTCAATCAATGTCTTGCATGGCAAACAACACACTCACTATGATGACATCGAGTCCTTCTTTTATATTCTCCTCTTGTTCTTTATTTCCTACAAGGGACCACTGCCAACGAGCGATCTAGCTTCTGCCCACAAACACGGCTTCAGCCAGGTCCTTGGATGGGGGCGAGCACAGAATATCTGCGACTGGCCGGCTATGTTCAAAATTTGGTCTGAAAGCATGGCGAACGCTCGTCTTGCAAAATTGGAGCTAATGTCCCCAAAGGAGTCGGTGTCAACCCTCGGATCGATCGCGGACCTCATACACGAAAACTGGGGATCTAGTCTTTCACTTGTTATAGGTAACTTGATTGGCCGCTGCCTGAAGTTATTCCATGCACAAAACAGATTGGTAACCCACAAGGATTTCATCGGGGCCCTCGACGAGTGGTTGAAAGCTTATCCTGCACCTCCAGATGGTTGTAACAATTGCCTGTTCAAAGTAAATCTTCGAATCAATTTGGACGCCGTCTCATTACACTGATTTGTGAATAGGACTTGACAGGTCGCCCATATGTATGAGAATTGAGATTATCAATACCAAGGTTGCTGCGCTTGCTGGCTGGAAAGATTTAGCACTTGATTTGTGGTGGAGGGTAGACCGTGAATCTATGTTTGATTCACTTGATTGGTTCGGCGGATCAGTGTACTACTAGCATGCAAGCTTCAATCATCGGCGCCACGAGCGTTATGTTTGTCAAGTAGTACGACAGCTCAGCGCTCAGCTCACTGGCAGGCTTCGTTCCAAGCTCGACACTTGCAGTGCACCACCGCTGCACTTGAAGCGGTGCGGCACAGGTTGAACGGCAACCAACTCACAGTCACTCAGCTATAGACCCTCCTTGCCTAATCCTTCCCCAATAGCATGGCATGATCGCAGCCTCTACCAGTCCCGTCACGCACCCAAGCAAGAAGAGAAAGCGAAACAACGAAGATGATTCAGGTCTGCTGTCACCAAAGGCGCTCTATGAAGTCGTCGAGCTTGCTGTCCAAGCAGTACCGACCACGGTGACCGATGTTTTCGAATTTGGCAGCCTGATCACTATAGCTAGCGCGGCGTCGATCCGTGGTAGAGACACGGTCGCGTCTGCTGTCCACCGCAACGACTCAGTATCGGAGGTGCCCAAAGTTAGAGTCGCCTTGAACAAGACATGGCGAGACATCGCGCGTAAATCTCAACGCGACATGGACGTACTGGAGATTCACGAGACCGAACTCAGGCGACCCGTAGGATTTTTCTGGAGCGTCCACGATTTCGTCCTGGGGTTGCGAGGAGCACTCTTAGGTGCGTCAAAGATCGGTCCATGTATTACGCTCATGCGAATATTTTGTACGTAGGTCATGAGTATCTCGTTAAGATTCACATCTTACATCGTGACGCCAGTGAAAATAACGTAGTTTTCGCATGTGATCCTCATCAACCAAGAGGTTGTCTCGTGGACTTTGACACGGCCATTCGCTACACAGCACCGGAACAAGTTCCTTCGACGGACGATGTCAAACTAGCTTTTCAAAAGAGGACGGGCAATCCCACATCGCAGGAATCTCACAAAGGACCCTTCAAAGCTGAACGTACTGTGGGTACCTCCATAAATCGTAAATGTATTTGAGAAGTCCAGCCGAACTCCCCTCGAGGGGACCATTCCTTATATCTCGATGAATGTCTTACAGGGCAAACAGCACACTCACTATGACGATATCGAGTCCTTCTTCTATGTTCTCCTCCTGTTCTTCATTTCCTACAAAGGGCCGCTGCCAACGAGCGACCTTGACGCCGCCCACAGACGTGGCTTCAGCCAGGTGCTGGGATCCGGACGAGCGCAGAATATCTGCGATTGGCCGGATAGGTTCAGACCGTGGTCTGAAATTATGTTAAGTTCTCGTCTGGCGAAACTGGAGCTGCTGACCCGGGAACAATCATCGCAAATCACGTATGCGATCGCCGACACAGTAGAAGAGCTGTGGGGATCTGAATTGTTGCCTGCTATTGGTGACTTGATTATCGATTGCCTGCAGTTATTCCAAACCCCCACACATCAGGTCACCCACAACCAGTTCATTGGAGCCCTTGACAACTGGTTGAAAGCCTATCCTGCACCTCCAGATGGTTGTAACAACTGCCCGTTCAAAGTAAGTCTTCGAATCCATTTGGACATCATCCCATTACACTGATTTATGGACAGGACTCGGAAGATCGTCCATATGTATGAGATTCTCGGTACCGAGGTTGTCGCGCTTGCTGGCTAGAAAGGTTTAGTACTTGATTCGTAGTGGAAGGTACAATGTTCGATCGTTTAGTCATGATGAAAAGTGTACTACTAGCATGGAATCATCGTCGTTGAGGGTCTGTTCCTCCACTACGACAGCCCAGGTTTGTGACTGGTCTCCTGTAGGCAGACCAAATAGGCGAACAAGCTCAACACTTCCACTGGAAGCATATGCACTACGTGTGTTGTCACAGTGTACACTGTAAATCACGTGGGTCGTGACTGACGCGTTGTGGACGCTTGTGCGTGCAGATGACATTCACCACAAAACAAAGCTGTTCAACCAGAGGTTTTGCTGACCGACTTTTGATAGGTCCACATATCTCGTGGACGAGACCGTCCACGATTTTTGCCGTTAAATAGCTCAGACGCTGGTGATAGACCGCGAAACCCGTTCGTGCTCTCATTCATACATTCTCCTCGAGACGTGCCACTGATCAGTTGGACACGATGTTCAATCCATGCCAGAATAACGACGTCGCTACTGGAGAGGCGTCGACACGCGCCGCCACGCCACCACCTTCGGGTCTCGCACCTGAAGAAACGCCACTCTCGAAGCGGATGTCGGGCTCCGTCCCTTTCAGCTGCCTTCCTCCTTCAAAAGATGATGAGATCAAGAAGATGCTGGCGATAGAAACCTCCGGCAGATACGTTGGACCAATGCCTGTCGAGGAATTTCTCCAAAGGTTTCTCCCATCCTGTAAAACGCCTTGTCCGACCTTGTCACAAGACGTCTTCGACAATGTTAGCGGTGCATCATCCGAGACCGCGATGTACCCGCAGTTTGTAAGGATTTTGTTTCTATTACTGCCCATGTAGATGAACGCCGTTCTAGATTCAAAGCGTCTCCCCGTTTGCGCCAGACATGGAGTTCGTGGATACTCACAACCATGCGTGCGACGTGGGCGAGTTCACCCTCAAACCAGACGTGTCTCTATACGCAAAGGGAACCCGGTCCAAAGACACCATCACCGACTTCACAACGATGGAGATGTGGGTGGAATTCAAGGCCAACGCTAGCGACGACCCTTTCGTGGACTACGGCAGTGATGACCTCCCACAGTGCGACTCGGAACGCGAGACCTTCCTGATCCAGTCTTCTTTCGAGAACGGCACAGCCATAGCGCAGCAAATCAGGGGACAACTCACTGCTTATGCCCTCGCACAATTTGGCTTACAATTCCGCAACTTTGCCTTCTCTGTCCTAGTCATGGGTAGCTATGCACGCCTGATGCGATGGGAACGTGCCGGCGCCGTCGTCACTCGAAAATTCGACTACACTAAGAACCCCGACATTTTGGCCGAATTCTTTTGGCGCTTCTCGCACATGTCTCCCGATCAGCGGGGTCTTGTCCTTACCGTTAGTGTCGCGGATGGCCTGTCAACGATGGACGCAGACGTCATTGTCGAGCACTTGCATCTCAAGGCTGGCACGCCACTCTTCCGATACCAAGTACCCGATGGCGAGCGCACTCGTTCTTACTTCGGACCTCGACCTCCGTGTCCTTCTGTGTCCCTCATCGGTCGCTCGACCCGCGCATTGCCCGTGTACGATCTAGAAAAGCAGCGCCTCGTGTATCTGAAGGACACGTGGCGCATCAACGCAGATGGCATCAGGCCAGAAGGCGAGGTCTACAAGGAATTACACGACGCCAACGTCCCGAACATCCCACCATTGGAGTGCTCGGGTGACCTCGGATACCAGACGGTGACTGAGACGCTTGTGTCAGCAGACTGGTCATGCGTCAGAATGCCTCTGACGGGACACGTCCACTACCGCATAGTGCTTGGGGTTGTTGGTCGGAAGCTTACGACGTTCAAGTCCACCAGGGAGCTTGTGCAAGTGCTACTAGATGCTCTTGCGGGTGAGTGTCGATTATCTCGGTTGACATCAAACCCTGACCTGTCGAAAAAGCTCACTGGGTGGCGTATGAGGTTGCTAAAATCCTGCATCGCGATATCAGCTCCGGTAACATCATTATCACGGAAGACGGAAGAGGACTGTTAATCGACTGGGATCTCAGTAAGTCCCTGGAAGAACTGAAACGAAGACGCCGTGATCGAACTGTGCGTTGATGCTTAACGAATCTTGTTCCTCAGAAAGCTGACCTGGTGTGTAGGGAACATGGCAGTTCATGTCTGCTGCTTTGCTTCAGGACGCAGAGAAGCGACACGAGCTTCAAGACGATCTCGAATCCTTTGTCCACGTGTTGGCATGGACAACCGTCCGTAACGTTCGAAACAGAATGTCGCCGGATCAGAGACGAGTCTACTTGAAGATGTATGATGAAAACGACTCTGTCCATGGCAAGATTGTCGGGGGTTCAATCAAGGCACTCCGGTTTCAAAGCCGAGTATACGTGTCGGATATTACCCTCGCACATCCGTCACCACTCCTGGATCTTTTAGGAACGCTAAGCGATGTTTTTACATCCCGGTACGCAAAACCACCGACAGATAGCCAGAGGCAAAGGTACGAGAGGCTGAAGCAAACTGACGATGCAGCAGCGAAGGATCTCCCGGCTCATAACTACTATGAGGGACTTGAGCACTTGGCTACCTCGCAGTGGTTCATCGCTACGTTTCAGGAATCACTTACGTCCCCTGGATGGTTGGATAATGATGGAGCGGTTAAAAACACGATCTCGTCAGGCGATCCGTCCATGACACGGCAGCAGGAGAAGACGCATACGAGCCACATGGACAGCCGAGAATCACGCCAATTAGCTTCCTACCATCCTGCACGAGCTTCTCATGCGCATTCGTCAAAACGAACACGCAGCCCTTCCTCCAGTGCTGTCGAGCATTCGAGCCGAAGCAAACGGGCTCGACGCGATACCCCCACTATTAATCACGACTAATTGCCTCGAGCTTTCTCTTGTACTGTGCCATCGGCTCCCATGTACACCATGGCTATGGAGAGCACGAAGATCCAAAGTTCATGGAATGAACATGTTGAACATATACTATCTAGGGTCACGGTCGTATCTCAATGTATTACATACCAAATCCACTCTACATTTGTTCTTCTACTTGACGTGTAAGAACTACTCTGAGCAACATCGGATGTACTGTAACGTGCTTTCAGATTGGCAATACCACCACTCCGAAAAACGCCCCCGATGGGACAAAGCGCGCCAATCGCAGGGAGAGCTAAACACAAATTCCAGCCTTTATTGACACCGCTGATGAAATGCTGAACTTTGGGATTAGCACTTAGTGAGGACGATTTGAACAGTCTCATGTTGCGTTCTCATTTTCCACAGCGCTCGACCCTCTCGCTTCCGCTGCAAACGCGTGTAGTTCCACGATTCACTTCCTCGCTCTTCCAAAGGCCCTGAATGATGATCACTGCCTCTAGCAGTCCCATCACGCGCTCAAGCAAGAAGAGAAAGCGAAATGACGAAGACGAGGACCATGTCGGGCTACCGCCACCGGCTAAGGTCTATGAAGAGGTCACCTAATACTCCCGACTACTGAGCCTTATAAGGTACACTCGCTTACGGTGTCATAATAATCATCAACTAAATAACGGACGACGGGTGGGAACTGAGACTTACGCGTCGCCTCTGTCGGCTGTATCGCGTAGCTCGGCTCTTTCGATTGCATCGCTAATGCCACGTTAATTACCTTTTTTAGTCCTTCGCACGTGGTTTTGCACGTGGTGTGAACGCCACATTGTCGAATAAGTTTTCGAGGCCAAGTCTCGAACACCGCATGCCTCATGCACACTGCGACAAACGTGTGCAAACAGAGTGCCTTTACTCGAGTACAGTAATCAAATAATACCAGTAGCAAATCCATTACCAAACCTAAGCTAATACAGGCTACAATTCAACAGTTCTTAAGCACTCGAGTATAGAGGCTGTAAATACTTCTCCTGCAGCTTTGTATTAACCAGTTTGTGAGTACTTAAGCATGTCAACATGTCCCATGAGTTGGCTTATGCTTTGCTCAGTTCAAGTTGCTCAAGTGGGCTTTGTACTACCACTACTAAACCTTCAATTAGACATGTAAGTGGCTGAAACAGTATCTGTTACGATACACATTTTTCCTCTATTTATTTCCTTTTTCTTTCTATTTATTCTAATTTATTAAGCCTTTAGCGCCTAGCACGCTTACTCTCAAGACTTAGAAACATCTAAGTCTCTCTCTTATGCACGTGACTGGTCACATGACTTGGTACATACGACTAGATCATATGAGACAAGGACTAGCCCCTATGCTATCTCTTCATGGACTCATAGACTCTTCTAGCCTTATGCCTCACCTTTACTGTATGCTTTTCATTTCCACTATTTCATATTTAATAGGCTGCCACACCTCATGGCCTACACACCGTATTAATGTGGCAGCACATGTTTCTCTCATGCCTATGCTTTGTCTTCCATTCTACACATGTTCTCCTCATGTTACTCTTCTCTTCTATTCCATGGCGGTGCTTGATACACGCCTGGTCCCCATGTCTTTCATCTTATCGGTAGATCTGAACATTACACGTACAAACAGTTGTAGAGTATATAAGACTGGAATGTAGCGACCAGGAGATTCCCCATCGAATCCTCCTGAGTCTTGTCCTCTCAGCTACTCCTAAGTAGAGCAACCTCAGTCAACGATAAATCCCAGTATGCACTCAAGTATAATGTGAGCCGCTGACCATATCTGAGACGAAAGTGCCACTAGTGCTCAAGGCGCTTCCTGTTGGCACTCATGGCGTCTAACTTTTCTTATCTTATCTTATCTAGATGGCGCTTATCTTATCAGGTCAGCGTTTATCTTATCCGGTCTTTACATCTTATCAGGTAGCAAGGTGGTCTAGAACTGATCTAGACTTACGACCTCGACCTTGGAGGTCTAGGGTTTACTTCTTATAGGTAGGGTTACCTTATATAGTACTTAGGTCGTTCTCCTTTGTAGGGCACGGATCATGGCCCGTGCACGATTCCTAGGGTATATAAGTAGCTACGATTCCCTCCTGTATTCCTTAGTTCAATATATTCGTGGTTCTACCAGTAAAACCCTTGGCCTTCGTTGCTATAGAAGGGCGGTAGGACTTAACGGGTCTAGCGGACTCCGAGTGACCCACGTCAAGGGTCATCTCTTAAGGTTTGGTTTGTTTTTCTGTCATGTTCCGCTCGACGCGTAACAATATCAGTATCCAAGATTGATTCTATCTAAAATCTTGCAGGATGACCCCTCTAATCTTACCATAGCATGCACAAAATATAAGAGATGTTCAGTGTTGACTTTGCTGGTGGATTTGGAGTGAGTTTGAGGGTGGACTTAGAAATGGATTTTGTTAGCGAAATCGACAAAAATCAATTTAAACCTTAACATTCTATGAGTGGAAAGAGGTAATGATCTTTCTTCGTAATCTTATTAAGCCCACAGAAATCGACACAAAGACAAAGGGAACTGTCTTTCTTCTTGATAAACAGGACTAGAGCTGTGTGAGTGAAAAAGGAAGGTCAGATTAGTCTGTAATTGAGATTTTCATCAAGGAATCTATGCAGAGCATTGAGTTCAACAGGAGAAAGTAAGTAGATGGTGCCAAGAGGTGATATAGTTTCCTCCTCCAAATTGATCTTCAGGTCAAAGTCCCTATATAGTGGGAGACTTGATGCTTTGGTTTTACTAAAGATGTCAGAAAATTTGTGATATTCCATAGGAACAGTGTCGAGGTTGATTGGCTCTGGAAGAAGTAGAAATGCTGTAGAGTTTTGTATCTTCTGGTCAGAGGTGGAGAGTGAATTGTACAGAGCCTTTTATTTTGCAAGTGCGTGAAAATATGACAGTATTAACAAAGGAGATATGAGATACTAGGCAACCAGGGGGACGAGATGAGTTGGATGGAGGCATCAGAGGAGAATTTTCCAGGTCAAAAAATTCCATCAGATGTAATGTTGAGATTGGCACTTCTCATGGTGGTATATAGAAAGTGATACTACCCAATATCCAGTTAATCAACAGATTGTAGCAGGTGAGCCAGTTATGTCCTAGAATGATTGAGCAAGTAGAGTCCAATGAGGTTATATAGAATGTAGCAGCGATGACATCACCAGTTGAAAAATACATGGCAAGATCTATTGCTTGGGTAATTATGAAATTGGAAGTTCCATCAAAAAGTTTTAAGGATATAGGATCAATGGAACATGTAGAAAAGTTGTTTTGCAAAGTGAAGGTGGAATCTAGGAAGCAATGAGAGGAGCCAGAGTCAATGAGGGCCAGAAAATCGGAAAGAGAATAGAAAATGAAGGAAACCAGAGGTGTGAGGAAATCGAATGAGGAAAGAGCAGATGCGTTAAGTTGAACCTCCATAGGAGCACAGTCTGGTTCAATGTGATACAATCAGCGGCTCACATGGTGTATGAGTGCATACTGAAGTTAATCGAACTGAGGTTGCTCTTTAGCAGAGGGGCTGAAGGAGTTAAACCCAAGAGGATTCGATGGAGTCCTCTGGTTGCTGTATTGGCCTTTATATACTATACAGGTGTGTGTCCATGTTTACACTAGATCTAACCAATAATATGAAAGACATGAAGGACAGGCATGCATCAAGCATTGCCATGGAATGGAAAGGAAGTAAAACATGAGGGAGACACATATAGAATAGAAGAGAATCATAAACAGGAGGTAAACATGTGCTGCCACGATCATACATGAGATCGGTGAGGATTCCATGATGTGTGGCAGCTTATTAAATATGAAATAGGAGAAATAGGAAACATACGGTAAAGGTGAGGCATAAGGCTATGAAAGCCTGTGAGTCCATGAAGATGTGACATAGGGGCTAGGTCCATGTCGCGTGCAAGCTAGTTGCATGTATCATGTCACATGACCAGTCACGTGATTAGGAAAAAGACTTAGACATTTCTAAGTCGTTGAGCATAGGCACGCTAGGCGCTAAAGGAAGAAAAATAGAGAAAAAATAGGGGAAAAATACATATCGTAACACAATGCAACTCCCAGTCTGTGTGGAGTTCTGAGAGCTGCGCTCTATTTTTTTGTCTCAGGAGCACTTTCTGTTGGATTTTTCGGCATGGCTTTTGCAGCACAGGCCTTGGCTGCATGAGAAGTAGACTTAGGACAGTTATTAGTTATGTGGCCAGGTAAACCACAGAAGAGGCAGAGCTTGAGACATAGACAATATTTCTGTTCTTCAGAGAGGAGTTTGCCATCTTTCCCTAGCTTGCTAGCAATAGAAGAGGTCGAAGACTTTGGAGTGAAATTGGATGTGGATGTGGAAGATTTGTTGAATTTAGAATTAGAGGATGAAAATGAATTTAGAGTGAAAGATGGTTTGACATAAGAAGGTGGATTGGAAGACTTAGCATTCAAGTCAGAAGACTTATTAGTGTGAGCAATCTCATCCTTCCATTTCCAGTAGCAGTGGTCGATGCTCTGCACCAATTCCTGAAGCTCATAAATATCCTCCAGTTTTTCAATGTAGGAAATCTCATCCTTAATGTGATCCAGAAGTTCATGGTAGAAGTTTCGATACAAAGCACTATCACCCCAGTCACAGACTTGATTTGTGAGTCAATTCCACTCAACAATATATTTGATGATGCATTGTCCATTGCACATCTGAAGACACTCTAGCTGTGCTTCAGTGTCTGCAACTACATCATGAGGTCTGAAGTTCAAACATGAACTGCTGGTAATCATCAATCTAGAGGAGGTGATCTTCCAGATTTTCCATTCCAAGTAAATCAGGTTCGAAATATTCCAAAGTGACTCCCTTGAGATAGGATTAGGTGAAGGTGACTTTGGCACAATCCATACAATAGGTGTTAGGACAGGCTTGGAAGTTTAATTCATATTGGACTAGGAATAAACATAACTTCTGGAAATCTGTGCTGTCAAATGGATCAGATTCTTGGACTTTTGTTTTTAGAGATTTTCTATCAAGAAGGTGGTCACTAGTAGCATGACTGAGCTGACAAATGACACAGGCAAGGTCGAAAAAGGGTTCATAGCCTAGGGGAATGTTGTTGGAGGATTTATTAGCATTAGAATTGCTACCATCACCATCTCCTGGGTCTCCATCACCGTTAGGATTGTTCTGTTCTGAAAAATTCATCGTCAGTTCCAGAATTTCCATCTAGATAGTCGAGATCAGGGAAATCGCTGGAAAAAGTTGTAGAACTATAGTATGAAGCTTAATCTTGAAGAAGGAAAGTAGAGTGAAGTTCAGTAGCAGAATGAGGGCAGCAATTCTAATGGTGGGTCGAGAGACTGAGGAAAGATTGAGAACTGATTCTTTGAGCACTATCAAAGGCAGCCTTTAGGACACCAGCCCTTCTGGAGTTTTGTATAGTACATGTGGGCATAGGTGCAGGAGAACTCATACAAGCATGAGTTTAAATATACTGTCAAATCCGCTTCCTTCTGGTGTTTTCCAGAGTTTCCAATGTGAAGAACTGATCAGAATAGAAAGCAAAAAGCATAGGAACACATGGAGAGTCAGAGGAGTGGAACTTTGACTTTAGCTTGTGCGCTGCACCCTTGCACGAGTTCAGTCCCATATTTCAGAGGTGTAGTGAGCAGAGGGAGAATTAAGGAGAGAGAGGGAGACTTAGGAAAATACCAAGAGGGTAATTTAGATGATATTTGAACTGGGGAAAGTACATGTGCGCTCTGACCCTTATATACTGCAAGGAAAGTCTATCAAAATTATTCTAAGTCAAAATCCTGTTATGAGCCTAAGCAATATGATGAGGAAATGGGTAGAATAAGTCAGGGAGCACAGGAAATGAATCAGAAAAGAAGATAGATGAGTCAGAAAGGTATGAATGTATAATAGGAAACATGTAACATAGTGAGAGGACCATATGGTGTGTGACTTGTAAGTAAGACGGAGCTAGACAGTGTGATTTCCGATTGGATGATCTTTGCTCCAATGTTTCTGATCATTTTCTGCTAATACATGTAGTCAGAGAAGTTGGGGTTAGTCAGAAAATATATGGAGAGACGGAAAACATGTGAAGAGACGGAAAACATGTGAAGAGACGGAAAACATGTGAAGAGACGGAAAACATGTGAAGAGACGGAAAACATGTGGAAATAGGTCACGTATGTGGAAACTGGGCAGAAAAGACTTGTGTTTTCACATAGGATATAACAATAGTGAAGAGATTTATTGAGTCAGAAATGCAAAGAAGAAAAACAGAAGAGTCAGAAAAAGGACTTAACATTATTTGAAATATGACAGTATCCCCCTCTTAGGCCTGAACCCCTAAAAGCTCTATAGGTACAATGGATGTGAAACAAATTTTCTATATAGAGCTTAAAATTTTTTTTGTATCAGCATGAGCATTCTGAGTCCACAGCTTCAACCACAAAACTTTTCTCCTACAAATCACTGCTGCTTCCATCTAACAAAAAATCAACTCCCCTCCATCAATATTCAAATGGCCTCTATCAACATCTCCTACTACTCTAATGCTAAGCTCACCTCTACAATGACAACTTGGTCAAGATGGCCCTTGCCAAGACAGAAGAAAATTTCTATTGAGAGCAGAAAGTTGAAGAGCATATGAGAGTAGAGGTGGAGAAGAAATGCAAGGGGATGGCAGATATATAAGAGAGGATACTGGCAGCGACAAGGGCATAGGTCAAGGAAAAGAGAAAGCAAGAAGTAAGGAAGGAGGTGAAAAGACAGAAGAAGGGAAAGAAGACAAGAAAGGTGACAGAGAAGATGGAAAAGAGACGAAAAGAGGTGAAGAAGGTGAAAAAGGCAGTAAAAAAAGGAAAAAGGAGGTAGAAAATGGGTCCCATCTAGGCCTAGTATTTCAACCCATCATACATTAGTTGTGTGAAGGTAAAAGTCATGTACAAGATTCACTACAAAAGCGATGGGACCATTTACCAGTTGTACACCCAGTGCAATAAGACAAAAGGGTGGTGCAAACATGAGAAGGTGAAGAATATTAAGCACAGATAGAAACAGAATGAGAGAAGCAATTCACCAGAAGAGAAGTAGAAATGTATGTAAGGAGACAAACCTGGCCCTTCACATTTGAAAAGGGAGAAGAATGAAGACAACAGTTTGAAGTCCACCATATAGGCCCTCTGGACCATTTTTGATGAAATTAAGTATTTTCAAAGGTCTGTCATCCCCCTCATTACATCCATCAACTAAGAGCTCACTTTGTTGGACCTTGTTCTTAATCTTAACTATGTATGGTGTAGGAGGGAATACAATACTGCAATGGTAGCTATATTGACTACATAGTATGAGTGCCATATATCAAATTTGATTCTCCTGATCTTATAAGAAGTTGAATATTCTCTTACCCTTACATGTCAGACAGTGATAATACATATGTCTGGTATCCTTTTAAAACCCTCTTGTAATAACTGCAGCTGTGTCTTAGACAGCTGCCAATGTCTCTTTCATTGTATCTTCTTCAATATACTTCATGCCATCATGATCATCTTATTATTGCCTATCACCCCATGTGACAATCTCTGTTTGATAGGTGTACATAGCAGCCCTCAAAGCTATGAAATAGCTGTCTTTGATTCTGCACTTTCTGACATCTGTTGCCTCCAACATCATCTATACTACTACTTGGGACCAGCCTTCTCAAGCATTCAATGTGATACTAGCACTTGCATCTCATACAATATCATTGCTCATCTTTGTTCAGATTATACTTATGAGCATATACTGGGCACTCTGACACAAATCCCTAGTAGACCCTTACTTTAGCATCACATCTCATGAATATAGAGTGGAATGTTGTCACTATGATTTTGCATTTCCTGCCCTTTGTTTCTATGTTCCAGTGGTAGTAGTAATCACCTTGAGGATCAACACAAGTCCCAAATGCTTCGTCATCATTGAAACAAACAGTGATCCAATAGAAGTTTTAGCCTGATCTCCATGCTGTCTATGAGCTACTTAGTTTCTATACTATCAAGCTTGATTTTAAGTTCAAGAATGGTCTCTACTATCAATTTGGTCATCACCTCTTTACTTGCCAGTTTGTCTATTACTGACTGCAGCTTAGCATTTGTTTCCTTCACCTACTGGAGTGCCTCATTTCTAGTGGTCTTGACCTGCTCTGAGAATCCTCTGAACAACTGCATGGCTCAGTTCTGCCTCTCAACCTGTCTCTTCAGACTTTCAATTTCCATATAATGAGATGAGGTCACCTCAGAATCAGTCTAAACTGATTGTTATTTGCACCCAAGCTGGATGCTTGATACATATGCCAGGGTATCCTCACTGAGTATAAGGACTGGGTTGGAGGATGAAGCTGCACACTGAATGTTGACAAGGTCATTATGACTATGAACTAGAGTATGCTTTGAATGGAAAATAAAAGACTTATGTCTACCATATCATCCATTTGACCAGCATTACCCTTATGTGTGACTATAGCCTACATGCTACCAAGCCTTTATATCTTTGCTTGCATATGCTTTGAAATAAATAATAAATATAGCATGTATATAAAGGCCTTAGAATGGAATACTGTGATGCTACATCCTTTAATCTTTGATCCTCATTGTTACAGGGTATAACTTTTTTGCTATTTTTCTCTGTTTTTCTTTCTTTTTTTATAAGCATATGATGACTGGATCATGTGACCGAGTCACATGACTTGCTCACGTGCAACAAGGACACTTTTATTTAGCTATCATGTGACTGAAACAACTCAGTGACCTGTCATATCAAATGCTTGGTCCTGGGGTCGCTTGCGTTTTCATCTAGTCCAGTCCATGGTCAGACTGACTCTATGATGTAGAGCTCTGAAGAAAAGGACTTCAAGAGTCGAGGACAACATACTCAAGTGTCAGTGAGGAGCTAAGGAATGACTCAGGAGGATTCGATGAGGAATCCCCAGGTCACTGCATTTATCCTTTATACACTATACATATGTTTGTACATGTATCTAGTGGATCTACTGATAGAATGAATAGCATATGTAGTAGGCATGCATCAAGCATAGCCATGAAATGGAAGAGAAGAAGAATATATGGTGAATGCATGTAGAATGGAAGGAGAAGCCTAAACAGGAGGTAAACATGTGCTGCCACGATTATACATGAGATCAGTGAGAACACCATGATGTGTGACACCTATTAAATATCAAATAGCTAGGAAATGGGAAACATATGTGGAAGGTGAGGCATAGATTTAGAATTGTCCATGCATATGTGAAAGGCAGGCATAGGGGCTAGTCCTTGTGGCATACGATCTAGTTGTACATGCCAAGTCACATGACCAGTCATGTGATTAGGAAAGAGACTTAGTCGTTTCTAAGTCTTGAAAGTAGGCACGCTAGGTGCTAAAGGCTTAATAAATCAGAATAAATAGAAAGGAAAATAAAATAAATAGGAAAAAAATGTATATCATAACAGTGACTAGGTCTGGACTCACCTAGAATATTCTAGAATTAAACTTACCTAGACCGGTCTGGACTACGACATCATCATCACATCATATGGAATATTGTAGAACATTTCTACTTACTAATTATTTGATCTATACAAATATCAGCAGCATATATAGTTGTTACGATATGTATTTTTCTCTCTATTTTTCTCTATTTTTCTTTCTTTAGCGCCTAGCGTGCTTGCACTCAACGACTTGTTACGGGGTATAATTTTTCATCTATTTTTCTCTCTTTTTCTTTCTCTTTTTGTGGTCACGTGACTTACACCACGTGCTTATTTAATCATGTGACCAGTGCACGTGACTCGATAGCACATGACTTACCACGTGCGGACGAGGACTTATATTTAGATATCACGTGACTAGGCCTAGACTTGCCTAGAACATTCTAGAATAGACTCACCTAGACCGGTCTGGACCATGACATCACCTGACATCGTATGGAACGTCGTGGAATGTAATGCCAACGCCCAGAGACCCCAGCTTGATTCTCTTGAGGCTACCCGTCCACGAGCGTACCTAAGTTTCTTTCCCCTCTAACTCGCTTTTCGTCGACAAGCTATCGTCGACGCTGTTCATACCATCTTCCAAGTCTTCAAGTGAGACTATAACTCATTTGTTTTCTCGTGCTAGTTTTAGTGTTGACGTTGCGAGAGGTCTTGACCATCGCTCGTCTCATTAGAACCAAGCTTATCCACTCTCCCGGCGTCCGCACTACTCGTGCCCTTGCCGTTATATACATCATTTTCACTTCGCTGCGCATTACCGCGCCTTTCATTTGATTTAGTCCCCGACCGTTGAGGTTCGGGAAGGACGTTGTGCTGTCTAGGGCCCCGTCGACGGCTTCTCTCGAGAGAGAACTAGAGATATTTCTCTAGCGGTTAAATCCCCCGTCACCCCACTTCTTCTTCTTTTGGGCATCGTCCTGCGTCCCCGTGAGGCGCATTCATTTTAGTCGTTACCTTAGCAACCCTCCCTACACGAAAGAGCGGTCTTGTGCCCGTGTAGCCTTAGGAGTGGTTTATATCAAACTTTATCTCAGTAGTACTTTAGGGGCTGTGCCAGGTCGGATATTGACTGGACAGCGAAAGGGCAAAAAAGGAAGCAAAGGCCCTGTCGAAGAAAAAATTTCTCACCGTGGCTCGTACTACTCACCAACGAGTTCTCGATACCAGGGCTCAAGCAGCGGCCCTTCAATATCACCATCTTAACCGTGTTTTTACTCCCGCACCTCAGATCAAATTCGAAGATCTAGAACCAGCTCCTGAGTGGTTGATCCCCAAGCAGGAACCTTTAGATTTTCTTCACAGAATAAAGAAGGAGGAAGAACTCGAGGCAGAACTCGAGGAACAAATTTTTCATACACCTACACCACCTCCACGTTCCCCTTCCCCTCTCCCAGCTCTACCCCGGCGAACATCCAATCGCCTTCGCTTCCCTGCACACCGTCACATGCAAGAGTTTCTCCCATCGCTTTATCGTCCCCGCCAACAGGTGCCTCTGGCAAATCGCCCACGTCATGCACCCTATTACTTATATAACGAACCCGGCTATCTATAATGGCCGATCTCCAACAAGAAGTCGCCAACCTACAGGCGCAATTACAACAAGTCACCGAAGCGCTACAAACGCTTCAAAACCAACCCTCCAATATCAGCCGAAAGGTTGAAATCTTCGCAGACCCCGGAACCTTCGATGGGAACCGGAAAAACTTCTCCGTCTGGTGGGTCAAGCTCGAGACTTGGCTTACTGCAAATGCGGTGGTTCTCACAACCAATTTCGATGGTTGTGTAGTCGTCCTATCTCAAATGAAGGGGCCTATAGCCGGTCGGTTCGCTGAGGCCCTCATCAGGAAATACACCGACCAAAATTCTTGGCCCACACTCCATGTGTTGGGAAAAGAAATAAAGAAATACTTCCGCCCTTTAGGCGACAAAGAATGGGCCATGAACCAGCTCGTTCATATAAAACAAGGAAAGATGAGAACCGACGAATTCGTCGTACGGTTCCATTCTTTGGTTCTTCAATCAGATTGCGAAGATTCCCACGCAATCTACCTACTAGAACGGGCAACACGGCCCGATATTATCAAAGAGATCTACCTCCAAGGAACCCAGGAGGAAGACATCGAAGCATACCTTGCTGAGGTACGACAAATCGGAAGTCGAGCCGATCTCTTCGAGTATCAGTTCGGTAGGCAAGCATCCCAGGGGCGTGCCTGGGTTAACAACGCGCAAAACACCTCTTCCTCCAGCCGTGGAGGTAAAACATACGGAACCAGTGGAGGCGACGCGATGGACATCGGCGCCGCACAGAAGGGCAAACAGCCAGAGCAAAGACGGCTCCAAATGGACTGTTACAAGTGTGGCAAGTCAGGCCACTTTGCCCGACAGTGCAAGGCACCAAACTGTCGTTGCGGCTCGGACCGCCACACCACAGACTGGCACAGGCAGCTGGCAAACAATGGGCGCCAAGTGCGTCAAACAGAAAGTGCGCCAGCTAATCACTGGCGTGGCATGGACTTCGAAGAGGCGAAAGCCTTCTTCTTCGACATGCACACTACGGAGATGAAGGCGCAGGGAAAAGCCTTCGGCCCTTGAACACGGGGACAGTTCGAGGTGCCACATCTCTGGCAGGTGGCAGACAGCGCCTAAAAGCATCTGTCAGGAAGCCCGAGCCTGTAGCTCAAACAGGGCAAAATAAATGTGTTAATAACAATGTTTCTTTTTCTTCTTGTAGTAATAGGTTTTCTTGTCTCAATGTTTTTGATACTTCTGATTCTTCTGATTCTCTTGATAGCGCAATAGGTAGTTCTAAAAATACAAAAGAATCTACAAAAATAGAAAATACAAAACAATCACAAAAAAATAGTTTAGTTTCTTTGTTCTCTGATTTCTTGGATACGTATGTAGAAGGGGGGTCCTCCTTACGAGGCTCGGCAGTTCAACCCGTGCTTAATTCCCCAAAACCCAAAATAACTTCTTCTATCAACTCCCTGTCCCCTGGAGATGATTTTCCTGAACGGATAGTTACTAGATCGGTTTCCCTTAAAAAGGAATTGAAACTCCCGATTGAAGTACTGGACAAGCACGTGGATGTTGACACCACGACCCCTATCCAAGTTCAAGCTCTACTCGATAGTGGAGCAAATTCTATCTTTATCGATCGTCAATGGGCTAAGCGACAAGGCATTATGCTACGCAAACTGCCGATACCTATCCCAGTCTTTAATGTCGATGGTACCAAGAACCGAGCAGGAGACATTACTCATGTCGCAGAAATCCGTATGGAGTACAAAGGCCACAAAGAAGTAGTTCAAGCCGAAATCAGTGATCTCGGCACTGCTGCCATAATCCTCGGATATACCTGGCTCAAGTTTCATAATCCTAACATTAACTGGCAAACTGGTGAAGTTAAATTAAATCGTTGCCCAAGATCTTGCTACCAATTATCTAATCGCGCTACGCGCCTCGCTTTGATGGAACTAGAAGAAGAAGTCGAAGCAGTCTCTAGATGGAAAGGTCTTATCAGTGACCTTGAAACTGATAACACGTGGAAAAAGCTGCAAAGCACGGTTGTTCTAGAAACACCTGTTAAGGAATTAGTTCCCAGCGTTTACCACAAGGATTTTTACGAAACTTTCTCGAAGAAAGAATCCGAGCGCATGCCAACACGCAAGCCGTGGGACCATGCAATCGAACTTAAAGAAGACTTCAAACCTAGAAAAGGGCAAATGATTCCCCTTTCAGCTCAGGAGCAGGATGAAGTTAAATCTTTTATTGAAGATCAGCTTTCGAAGGGCTATATTAGACCATCTAAATCACCTCAGACGTTGCCTGTATTCTTCGTTCCTAAGAAGGAAGGCACTAAGCGGATGGTTCAAGATTACCGCTATCTGAATGAAGGAACGGTTAAAAATAATTATCCTTTGCCCCTGATTAGTCAGCTTGTTGACAAGCTTAAGGGTGCAAGGTACTTTACGAAAATGGACCTCCGATGGGGATACAATAATGTACGAATCAAAGAAGGCGATGAATGGAAGGCAGCCTTTGTCTGTCATCTCGGTTCTTTCGAACCTCTCGTCATGTTCTTTGGTCTCTGTAATTCGCCAGCTACATTCCAAGCCATGATGAACGAGCTATTTGCGGATATGGACGACATTGTTGTTATCTATATGGACGATCTATTAATTTATACCAAATCGGACAATATCGATGAACACCACAAAGCTGTTACACGTGTGCTTCAGCGGCTCAAAGATAATGACTTATTTGTCAAGCCGGAGAAGTGCTTCTTTGACAAGACAGAAGTAGAATTCCTTGGTATGACCGTGACTCGCAATGGCGTTCACATGGACGAATCGAAAGTTAAAGCAATCCAGGAGTGGCCAGTCCCACGAACGGTCAAACAAGTCCGTTCTTTCCTCGGTCTTGCAAACTTTTACCGTCGCTTCATACTCGGTTATGCGGGAATTGCAAACCTCTCACGGACTTAACACGTAAAGATCTCCAGTGGAACTGGGGAGATAAAGAACAACAGGCGTTTGAAACGCTTAAAGAACGCTTTATGACAGCACCTATTTTGGTATATCCAGATATCGATGCGGAATTCCGCCTAGAAACCGATGCCTCGGATTTTGCCACAGGGGCTGTCTTATCTATGAAATGTCCCGATGGAGAATGGCGGCCATGTGCTTTTAGTTCACACGCTCTATCAGCTCAAGAGCGGAACTATCAAGTCGCAGATAAGGAAATGCTCGCTATCATCCGCGCGTTAGAAACATGGCGACATTATTTAGAAGGTGCTCGGCACAAATTTGAAATTTGGTCCGATCACAAGAATCTGCAATATTTTATGAAATCTCAAGATCTGAATCGAAGACAAGCACGATGGTCCTTGTACCTTACTCGATTCGACTTTACCTTGGTTCACAAAGCAGGAACTTCCATGACGAAAGCAGACGCTTTATCCCGACGTTGTGATCACTCCAGTGGAGTTGAAGATGACAACAAGGGCGTCACTGTAATTCCTCCAGAAAAGATCAGGGCTCAACACGTTGTTGTAGAAGCCGAAGAGAGTTCAATCGTTGAACGAATTAAAGGACTATCTAAAGATTTGGATCTAGGATCTAATTATAAGCTCCAAGATGGGCTTTACTTCCGAGAAGGTCGTATTTATGTTCCTGGTGATGCAAAGCTTCGCCAAAACATTCTCACACTCCACCACGATAATTCTATCGCAGGACATCCTGGTCAATCAAAGACACAGGAATTGGTGGAACGTAATTATTATTGGCCTGGGTTACATACTCAAGTCAAGAACTATGTTTCGCGTTGCGATCGATGCGCACGCATGAAAAGTTCTCGCATTGCCCCAGCAGGCATGCTCCAACCACTGCCGATCCCATCTGGACCATGGGTCGATATCTCGGCAGATTTTACAACGGACTTACCGCTTTCTGATGGTTATGACACGATTCTAGTAATCGTTGATCGTTTCTCAAAAGAAGCTATATTTATTCCAACCAATAAAACGATCACGGCTCTCGAAACGGCCAAATTGTATTTGCAACATGTCTGGAAGCATCATGGTCTTCCCACGACTATCATTTCAGATCGTGGTCCACAATTCGCGTCTCAGGTCATGCGCGAATTAGGAAAATTCTTAGGGATTGAGCTTAAGCTCTCCACCGCCTTTCACCCGCAAACAGACGGGCAAACAGAACGGATGAACCAAGCGTTACAGGAATACATCCGTCTTTTCGTTGCCGAAAAGCCATATGATTGGTCTGATTGGCTAGCGCTGGCGCAATTCTCTTACAACAACAAGCGCCAGGATTCGCTTGGTAAATCTCCATTTGAGGTTACTCGATCCTACAAACCACGGATGGGCGTTGAACCGCTTCAATCCAGGGTCCCTGCAGCCGAGGATCTCGCAACTAACATGGAGAAAACCCTTGAGCAGGCTCGTAAAAACCTAGAGAAAGCGCAAGCCGCTATGAAAAAGAAAGCCGATCGCCATAGATCACAGCCACCTCCTTATCAGATCGGCGATAAAGTGTGGTTGAGTACTTCTAACTTAAAGCTTCCTCAACCAAGTCGGAAGTTTACGGAACGCTGGCTCGGTCCTTACGAAATCACGAAGCTGGTCGGCTCCAATGCCGTTGAGCTTCGGTTACCTTCCATGATGCGCATTCACCCGGTAGTGAATATTAGTCGCATTAAACCTTATAAGGAACGATTGCCCGGTCAACCGGCGCAACAACCTGGTCCGGTGTTAGTTACCGAAGAGGGTGATCAGGAATACGAGGTTGATTACATTGTTGACTCTTGCTTGCGAGGTCGTCGCCTCGAATTCTTGGTACATTGGGTTGGTTATTCTGACGAGGAGCGTACTTGGGAGCCTGAGGCTAACCTGGGTAATGCTCGCGATGCTATTCGCGATTTCTATCATCGCCACCCTTCCGCTCCCAGGAAATTGCGTATGGTTCAGTCGCAATTCGATTCTTTGTTTTCTCCTTATGTTAATTATTGCTCTGTGGCTTCTGCCCCATTTAATCGCCTGGAATGCGATTCCTAGAAGGGGGGTAGTGTTACAGGGTATAATTTTTCATCTATTTTTCACTCTTTTTCTTTCTCTTTTTGTGGTCACGTGACTTACACCACGTGCTTATTTAATCATGTGACCAGTGCACGTGACTCGATAGCACATGACTTACCACGTGCGGGCGAGGACTTATATTTAGATATCACGTGACTAGGCCTAGACTTGCCTAGAACATTCTAGAATAGACTCACCTAGACCGGTCTGGACCATGACATCACCTGACGTCGTATGGAACGTCGTGGAATGTAATGCCAACGCCCAGAGACCCCAGCTTGATTCTCTTGGGGCTACCCGTCCACGAGCGTACCTAAGTTTCTTTTCCCTCTAACTCGCTTTTCGTCGACAAGCTATCGTCGACGCTGTTCATACCATCTTCCAAGTCTTCAAGTGAGACTATAACTCATTTGTTTTCTCGTGCTAGTTTTAGTGTTGACATTGCGAGAGGTCTTGACCATCGCTCGTCTCACGACTTAGAAACGTCTAAGTCCTTTTCCTAATCACGTGACTGGTCACGTGACGTGATATGTGCAACTTGCTTGCACGTGACACGGACATAACCCCTATGTCACACCTTCACGGACTCACAGGCTTTCATAGCCTTATGCCTTGCCTTTACCGTATGTTTCCCATTTCTCCTATTTCATATTTAATAGGCTGCCACACATCATGGGATCCTCACCGATCTAATGTATGATCATGGCAGCACATGTTATCCTCACTTTATGCTTCTTCTTCCATCCTACATATGTATTCCTCATGTCATGATTCCCTTCCATTCCATGGCAATGCTTGATGCATGCCTGGAACATATGTCTTTCATAGTATCGGTTAGATCTAGTGTATACATGGACAAACACTAGTAGAGTATATAAGATTCAATGGAGCAACCAGAGGACTCTATCAAATCCTCTTGGGTCTTATACCAGTGTCTCAAACTACAGAGCAACCTTGGTTTACTTCTCTTCAGTACGCACTCCACGACAATGTGAGCCGCTGATGTTTCATTAGGATTCGATCATGAACTAACCAACTTTGCTCGTGACGCTTGCTGGTCAAGACCACCACAAGCACCAAGTAAACGCTTTTGAAGTATTTGAAGTGACGCTCACGGACTGACACTTAGTGACACCGGCCAGTGTCATCCTCTCACGGATTTTCACCCACATACCCCGCCTCTTATGAAGAGGAGCGCGGAGAGTATCTCACATCGTCCGCAGAGCATTCGACGTTGCTAACTGCAGAGCAACAGGCAGAACAGGAGGAGTGGTTCGAAGAAGAACTCGGGCTCAACTCCATCGCTATCGACGTCGACGAAGACCAGACCACTCTCGTCCCATCTCCCTCATCTCACCTCCCTTCACGCTCACCTTCGGTAGATCCGAACGACGCACCGCCTGCCGCTTACCCCCAATTGCCGGTCTTTATCAATCGGCTATTCGTTCCCGAAGTATTAGTGGACGAGTATATATGTCAGGTAGAAGCAGGGCTAATTGAAGAAGGAGAAGGTCCCAGAAGGGCAGAAGAAGCTAGGGCTAGGTACAGAACACCGACCCCTTTCCCCGCACCATGCCCATGTTGGGCCAGACGCACTTATTTCCCCGTAGATCCTGCTCACGTTCACAGAGATCACTTTGACGAATTCCTCCCCGACTTCCTACGTCCACATCTACGTTCCCGCCGCGTCCTTAACGAAGTAAGGCGCCGCCCCCACATACTTACAAACGACCCCCTGATCTACGATCGGGAGCTCCAATATTTCCTTTAACAACTTTTCTTTACATACAAGTTTTCTTTTCTTGAATAAACATGTCTCAAGCCGTTTTCGACATCTTGGATGACCCCCAGGAAAGTTGGAAGAACAAAATCGCCGCTGCTAGGCAGGGCATGTTCGACCAAAGTCGAATAATAAATCAATTAAACAATCGACTTGCCGCTCTTGAAAGAAGTGGCATAGCAGGAGGCTCAGCCTCAACTTCAACGAGTACGGGGGGAGCGTATTCGAAAAAGATAGAAGTTTTCAACGACCCAGGTGAATATGACGGGTCCAAAGCAAAGTTTGAAGAATGGTGGGCTAAGATGCGGGCTTGGCTCAACATAAACGCACACGCTATCACGCCGGGCTCACACGAAGCAGTCCTGGCCGTCCTCTCCCGTCTGAAAGGGCCAAAAGCAGGTCCCTTTGCTCAAACGAGGATCATTAAGGGGGATACGTACACATGGGCCCTGATGGTGGCGGAAATTGAAGGCCTCTTCCGTTCCACCAATCAGGTTGATTGGGCACGTAGTCAGCTAAAGGGGCTGCTACAAAACAAGATGTCTACAGACAATTTCATCGTCAAATTTGAAGCGCTTTACCAGCAGGCTGCGATAGATGAATCGCATGCCATCTTCATGCTGAAAAACAACGTCAGATGGAGCATCATTGCTCAAATCTTTAAAGAAGGCAAACGTAAGGCAAAGGTAGCTGAATATATTGCCGAAATCAGATGCATCGGGACCGCTCAAGAGTCCCTTGATTTCATAATGGGTGCCACTATCCGAAGAGCTTCTCAAGCACGTGGCGACCCTAACGCTATGCAGATTGATGCCGCCCAAAGAGGGTCGTCATCAAAATTATCATGTTACAATTGTGGAGGACCACACGGGGTAAAGAACTGCCCCAAACCACGAAACCAATGTCCCTCTTGCAAATGGCTAGGGGGCAAACACAAGAAGGAATGCCACGGTGGCCGCCAAGTGCGTGTCGTCGAACCAGAAGAGCCCAAAAGGGAAGCCCCACGGGGTAACGATCCTTTTGCGGCTATCTGCCACATGTCCTATGACGAAATGAGGGCATATTTTTGGAACATGAAGGATGTCCATGACAAGGGAAAAGGTCGTGCCGCATGAACGAACTGGGTGTTCGTGCGGTCACCTTTGACGAATATTTATCCAACCGCTTTTCCGTCCTTGAGGTCGAAGAACCTGGGAAAAGCACGGATGAGTCGGATGATGTTTCTTTTTCACAATGCCAAACTGGGTCCTCTTCTGTGAAGGGGCTCGGCCGGGGCTTCAAACCGGTACTTAATTCAGTTTCAACAAAACCACAAAAAAAGATGTCAGATGAAGAAATCCCAGATGACTTTTTCTTGAGAACGCTCAACATGGAGAAGGAGATCTTAATGAAGATCAAAGTTGCATCCTCCCATGATAAGAAGAATTACGTCGCCGCTGACGCACTACTTGATTGCGGCGCTAACGTTATTTTCGTTGACAAGAAGTGGGCTATGAGTCAAAAGCTACCGCTCACTCTCTTACGCAATCCCATTCCTGTATTTAACGTTGACAGATCCAAGAACTCGGCTGAAAACGTCACACACTCCACCGAGCTAATTATAGATTATGAAGGGCACAGGGAACGCGTTACCGCAGAGGTTACGGATCTAGGACGTAATCAGATCATCCTCGGGTACACGTGGTTGAAGAAGCACAATCCTGAAATAGATTGGGCTAAAGGCGAAGTAAAAATGACGTGATGCCCAAGAAGTTGCCATCTATTAAGGGAAAAAAGTGTTTTCCTTCGTGTTCTTGAAAAGAAAGAAGAAGAGGCTGCTTATCACGCCTACGCTATACGAGCTAGCATTGAGGCGCCTCAGAAAACAGAAAAGACGATTGAAGGGATGGTGCCTAGTGCATACCAGCAATATTACGGACGGTTCTCAAAAGGAGAATCTGAACGCATGCCAATTAGAAAACCATGGGACCATGCCATTGACTTGAAGGATACATTCGTTCCTAAGAAAGGAAGAATGATTCCCCTCTCAGTAGAGGAGCAGAAAGAAGTTTCTAGCTTCATTGATGAACAACTGAGGAAGGGCTATATACGACCTTCGAAGTCTCCACAAACTTCCCCTGTTTTCTTCGTGCCAAAGAAGGAAGGCACTAAACGCATGGTTCAAGATTATCGTTATCTAAACGAGCACACCGTCAAGAATAATTATCCGCTCCCGCTGATTTCCCAATTAGTGGATAAGCTAAAAGGAGCTAAGTTATTTACAAAGATGGATCTACGATGGGGATACAACAACATTCGCATCAAGGAAGGCGATGAGTGGAAAGCTGCCTTCGTATGCTTCCACGGTGCCTATGAACCCCTCGTTATGTTTTTCGGGTTATGCAATTCACCCGCCACATTCCAAGCAATGATGAATGAAATCTTTGCCGATATGGATGACGTAGTGGTGGTATACATTGATGATCTATTAATATTCACGAAAACCAGTGACGTCAAGGAACACGAAAAGATCGTTAAAGAAGTCCTACGTCGATTGGAAGAAAATGATTTATTTATCAAGCCAGAAAAGTGTACCTTTACGGTACCAGAAGTCGAATTCCTCGGTATGATAGTCAGCCGAGATGGTATTAAGATGGACGACTCCAAGGTTAAGGCTATTCTGGAATGGCCTACGCCGAAGAATGTAAAGGGAGTTAGGAGTTTCCTCGGACTCGCCAATTTCTACCGAAGGTTCATCCAAGGCTATGCCCAAGTGGCTAGACCCCTAAATGACCTAACAAAGAAGGATACACCCTTTGTGTGGAAAGAAGCACAACAAGAAGCATTTGATATGCTAAAGAAGAAATTTACGTCCGCTCCTATACTATCCTTCCCAGATGAAAAAAGTCGCTTCCGTCTTGAATGTGATGCCTCAGACTTTGCAACAGACGGAGTCTTATCTATTGAAAAGGATGGCTTATGGCACCCAGTGGCCTACGCCTCACGATCCATGACACCTGAAGAGAGGAATTATCCAATTGCTGATAAAGAGATGCTCAGTATGATTCAGGCTCTCGAAGCATGGAGACATTATTTAGAAGGTGCCAAGTATGAATTTGAAATCTGGAACGATCACAAGAATCTCCAGTATTTCATGAAGGCACAAAACCTTAACCGTCGTCAAGCGCGATGGGCACAATATCTATCTCGGTTCAACTTTAAACTCATCCATAAAGCTGGAACCTCGATGGGAAAAGCCGATGCCTTATCTAGACGAGAAGATCACATGATCGGCATCGAGGATGATAACAAAGGAGTAACCATATTGACGCCGGAGAAGATTAGGGCGACCATCTTGATCTCCGATGAAGGCGATAAGATCAAACAACAGGTTCTTGACGCTATGCACAAGCTGAAAGAATCAGAAGTCCAGACGTTATGCGAGAAGTTCCACATTCATGATGATAGTGATGGAATTCTCTATGATGAAAAGATGAAGATGTATGTGCCTGATGACAACGGTCTACGGCAATCTATTATCACGTTACACCATGACACTCCGGTTGCTGGACATCCAGGAGTTGAGAAGACGATAGACTTGCTGCAACGCAGCTACACTTGGCCGTTGATGTCACAATAGGTCAAAGAATATGTTTTCCGTTGCGATAGATGTGCACGTATGAAAGGGAGCAATCAGCCTCCCGCAGGAAAACTACACCCCTTAAGCAGACTTTATTACAGATCTGCCTGATTTCAATGGATTCGACTCCATCCTTGTGATGATGGACAGGTTTTCCAAAGAAGTCGAATTCATTCCGTGCTTAAAAACGACGACAGCCCTTGACACGGCTCGTCTATATTTAACCAACGTGTGGAAGGCACATGGCCTACCCCGCACTATCATATCTGATCGTGGACCGCAATTTGCCGCGGAAGTAATGCGAGCATTATGCAAGCGATTAGGTATTACCCCTAAATTATCCACTGTATATCATCCGCAGACAGATGGTCAGACGGAACGAATGAACAGGGACTTGGAACAGTACCTTCGTTTATTCTGTGCAGAAAAGGAAGCAGAATGGGCTGACTGGCTTGCCATCGCTCAATTCTCATATAATACAAAGAAGCAGGCTTCTACTAAAAAGACCCCTTTCGAAGTCACACGGTCTTATGCTCCAAGAATGGGCTTCGAGCAACACGTGTCTAAGGCACCAGCTGCTGATGACTTTGCTGAAGAAATGGCCAAGACTTTGAAAGACGCTGAAGCTAATTTATTGAACGCTCAGAAGCGAATGAAAGCACAAGCTGATAAGCACAGATCAGTTGCCCCTGAATACATCATTGGGGATAGGGTCTGGCTCAGTACAAGTAATCTGCGCCTGCCAAGAGCTTCACGTAAATTAACCGAACGCTGGATCGGTCCCTATGAGGTCACCAAGTTGGTTGGCTCTAATGCGTTGACGCTTAGGCTGCCAAAGTCTATGCGTATTCACCCTACGGTTAACATTTCACAGGTCAAGCCTTACAAAGAGCGCTTGCCTGGGCAACCGGTTATTGCCCCTGGATCCATTGAAGTCACTGAGGGTCGTGATGAAGAATACGAAGTAGATTATGTGGTTGAATCTCGGAGAAGGGGTAACCGCCTCGAATACTTAGTCCACTGGCGGGGCTATACTGATGAAGATAGAACGTGGGAACCCGCTGACAATTTGGCCAATGCTTCCGATGCGGTTGCAGCCTTTCATCGGGCAAATCCCTCGGCTCCTCGTAAGCTACGAATGGCTTACTTGGATTTCTTATCATTATTCCAGCCGTTTGAAAATTTGACGGTCTCTATGCCTCGCGACACTCCCTTTGATCGCCTGGAAGTCGATCCTTAGGAGGGGGGTAGTGTTACGATATGTATTTTTCTCTCTATTTTTCTCTATTTTTCTTTCTTTAGCGTCTAGCGCGCTTGCACTCAACGACTTAGAAACGTCTAAGTCCTTTTCCTAATCACGTGACTGGTCACGTGACGTGATATGTGCAACTTGCTTGCACGCGACACGGACATAACCCCTATGTCACACCTTCACGGACTCACAGGCTTTCATAGCCTTATGCCTTGCCTTTACCGTATGTTTCCCATTTCTCCTATTTCATATTTAATAGGCTGCCACACATCATGGGATCCTCACCGATCTAATGTATGATCGTGGCAGCACATGTTATCCTCACTTTATGCTTCTTCTTCCATCCTACATATGTATTCCTCATGTCATGATTCCCTTCCATTCCATGGCAATGCTTGATGCATGCCTGGAACATATATCTTTCATAGTATCGGTTAGATCTAGTGTATACATGGACAAACACTAGTAGAGTATATAAGATTCAATGGAGCAACCAGAGGACTCCATCGAATCCTCTTGGGTCTTATACCAGTGTCTCAAACTACAGAGCAACCTTGGTTTACTTCTCTTCAGTACGCACTCCACGACAATGTGAGCCGCTGATGTTTCAATAGTCTACAATGTCAACACCTCAGAGTCTCAACTTGGTTCTCTTGGGCTGCTCACAAGTGATCTAAGTATTCTCCTCATCGTCTTACTCATCATCAAAGAGTCTAATTCAATGCTCTTACTCTTCACCATATCACGTCTTCAGGTTAGATGTTAAAACTAATCTGTTTTCTTGAATAAAGTTTTAGTGTTGATGTCATGAAAGCCTAGTGTATCGCTCGTCTCACTCATAGTATGAGGTATTCATAATGAATCAATGATTGATTGATTTATGATTTCCTATAGTGTTTGTAAATAGTAATAAATTATTGAATAAATAAATAAATAAAGTATGTTCATAGCACATTCATAGTATGTTCATAATATGTTCATAGTGGGTTAGGGTGTTCATGGTCTGTTCCTGATGTGTTTATAGTAGTAGACATGGTCATAGTGGGTCAGCAGTATGCTCGTAGTACGTTAGTAGTATGTTCATAGTATGCTCATAGGGTGTTCATAATATGTTCATAGTATGTTTGTAATGTGTTCATACTATGTTAGTAAATATGTGTTTGTGATGTTTTCACAGAACATTTGTTGTGGTGCTAGTGAATGTGTTGGTAATGTGTCAGTAGTGTCTGCCTAATATGTTCATAGTATTTAGTCAGTTGTCTCTTATGTCCCTGGTGGCCAAGCTGTATTCTATGGCTGCCTGGCCAATGGGCCCATCTATAACATACAAATATTTCATTTCACTATATACTATTGGCCCACCCATAGAGCATGATGATATCTAGGCAATAGGCCCATTTATCAGCCACAATGATAATCTATGATGGGCCTACTATCAGCTGGCCCATGTAAGATGGGTGTTTGCCAAGCTCAGCTGACCATAAACTATGGGGATAAGCTACTGCATGGGCTCATAATATAGATCTATGTTTGATCGTTTAGTCATGATGAAAAGCATACTACTAGCATGCTATCATTGTCATTGAGGGTCTGTTCCTCCACTACAACAGCCCAGGTTTGTGACTGGTCTCCTGTAGGCAGACCAAATAGGTGAACAAGCTCAACACTTCCACTGGAAGCATATGCACTGTTGACAGTTATGTGTGTTGTCACAATGTACACTGTAAATCACGTGGGTCGTGACTGACGCGTTGCTTGTGCGTGCAGATGACATTCACCACAAAACAAAGCTGTTCAACCAGAGGTTTTGCTGACCGACTTTTGACAGGTCCACATATCTCGTGGACGAGACTGTCCGCGATTTTTGCTGTTAAATAGCTCAAACGCTGGTGATAGACTGCGAAACCCGTTCGTGCTCTCATTCATACATTCTCCTCGAGACGTGCCACTGATCAGTTGGACACGATGTTCAATCCATGCCAGAATAACGACGTCGCTACTGGAGAGGCGTCGACACGCGCCGCCACGCCACCACCTTCGGGTCTCGCACCTGAAGAAACGCCACTCTCGAAGCGGATGTCGGGCTCCGTCCCTTTCAGCTGCCTTCCTCCTTCAAAAGATGATGAGATCAAGAAGATACTGGCGATAGAAACCTCCGGCAGATACGTTGGACCTATGCCTGTCGAGGAATTTCTCCAAAGGTTTCTCCCATCCAGTAAAACGCCTTGTCCGACCTTGTCACAAGACGTCTTCGACAATGTTAGCGGTGCATCATCCGAGACCGCGATGTACCCGCAGTTTGTAAGGATTTTGTTGCTATTGCTGCCCATGTAGATGAACGCCGTTCTAGATTCAAAGCGTCTCCCCGTTTGTGCCAGACATGGAGCTCGTAGATACTCACAACCATGCGTGCGACGTGGGCGAGTTCACCCTCAAACCAGACGTGTCTCTATACGCAAAGGGAACCCGGTCCAAAGACACCATCACCGACTTCACAACGATGGAGATGTGGGTGGAATTCAAGGCCAACGCTAGCGACGACCCTTTCGTGGACTACGGCAGTGATGACCTCCCACAGTGCGACTCGGAACGCGAGACCTTCCTGATCCAGTCTTCTTTCGAGAACGGCACAGCCATAGCGCAGCAAATCAGGGGACAACTCACTGCTTATGCCCTCGCACAATTTGGCTTACAATTCCGCAACTTTGCCTTCTCTGTCCTAGTCATGGGTAGCTATGCACGCCTGATGCGATGGGAACGTGCCGGCGCCGTCGTCACTCGAAAATTCGACTACACTAAGAACCCCGACATTTTGGCCGAATTCTTTTGGCGCTTCTCGCACATGTCTCCCGATCAGCGGGGTCTTGTCCTTACCGTTAGTGTCGCGGATGGCCTGTCAACGATGGACGCAGACGTCATTGTCGAGCACTTGCATCTCAAGGCTGGCACGCCACTCTTCCGATACCAAGTACCCGATGGCGAGCGCACTCGTTCTTACTTCGGACCTCGACCTCCGTGTCCTTCTGTTTCCCTCATCGGTCGCTCCACTCGCGCATTGCCCGTGTACGATCTAGAACAGCAGCGCCTCGTGTATTTGAAGGATACGTGGCGCATCAACGCAGATGACATCAGGCCAGAAGGCGAGGTCTACAAGGAATTACACGACGCCAACGTCCCGAACATCCCACCATTGGAGTGCTCGGGTGACCTCGGATACCAGACGGTGACTGAGACGCTTGTGTCAGCAGACTGGTCATGCGTCAGAATGCCTCTGACGGGACACGTCCACTACCGCATAGTGCTTGGGGTTGTTGGTCGGAAGCTTACGACGTTCAAGTCCACCAGGGAGCTTGTGCAAGTGCTACTAGATGCTCTTGCGGGTGAGTGTCGATTATCTCGGTTGACATCAAACCCTGACCTGTCGAAAAAGCTCACTGGGTGGCGTATGAGGTTGCTAAAATCCTGCATCGCGATATCAGCTCCGGTAACATCATTATCACGGAAGACGGAAGAGGACTGTTAATCGACTGGGATCTCAGTAAGTCCCTGGAAGAACTGAAACGAAGACGCCGTGATCGAACTGTGCGTTGATGCTTAACGAATCTTGTTCCTCAGAAAGCTGACCTGGTGTGTAGGGAACATGGCAGTTCATGTCTGCTGCTTTGCTTCAGGACGCAGAGAAGCGACACGAGCTTCAAGACGATCTCGAATCCTTTGTCCACGTGTTGGCATGGACAACCGTCCGTAACGTTCGAAACGGCATGTCGCCTGATGAGAGGCGAATCTACTTGGAAATGTATGACGAAAGCCGTTCTAAGCACGGCAAGCCCGTTGGTGGCTCGACCAAGGCATTTCGGTTTCAAAGCCGGGTATACGTGTCGGATATCACCTTGGCACATCCATCAACACCACTTTTAGATCTTTTACGGTCGCTGAGCGATGTTTTCGCCTCCAGATACAGAAAGCCACCGACAGAGAGCCAGCGGCAAACTTACGAAAGGATGAAGCGCTCTGACTACACGGTAGCGAAGGAGCTTCCGGCTCATAACTACTATGAGCGACTTGAACGTTTAGCGACCTCGGAATGGTTTATCGCTACGTTTCAGGCGTCGCTAACATCCCCTGGATGGCTGGATAATGATGGAGCGGTTAAAAACACGATCTCGTCAGGAGATCCTTCCATGACACGGCAGCAGGAGAAGACGCATACGAGCCATATGGACAGCCGAGAATCACGCCAATTAGCTTCCTACCATCCTGCACGAGCTTCTCATGCGCATTCGTCAAAACGAACACGCAGCCCTTCCTCCAGTGCTGTCGAGCATTCGAGCCGAAGCAAACGGGCTCGACGCGATACCCCCACTATTAATCACGACTAATTGCATTAATGTTTCTCTTGTACTGTGCCATCAACTTCCATGTATACCACGGCTATGGAGAGCATGAAGATCCAAAGTTCATGGAACGAGATACTATCTAGGGTGACGGTCGTATCTCAATGTATTACATACCAAATCCACTCTACATCTGTTCTTCCACTTGACGTGTAAGAATTACTTCGAGCAACATCGGATGTACTGTAACTTGCTTTCAGACTGGCAACACCACTCCGAAAAACGCCCCCGATGGGACAAAGCGCGCCAATCGCAGGGAGAGCTAAACACGAATTCCAGCCTTTATTGACACCGCTGATGAAATGCTGAACTTTGGGATTAGCACTTAGTGAGGACGATTTGAACAGTCTCATGTTGCGTTCTCATTTTCCACAGCGCTCGACCCTCCTTCCTTACTCTTCTCAAGGCCCTGAATGATGATCACTGCCTCTAGCAGCCGCATCACGCGCTCAAGCAAGAAGAGAAAGCGAAATGACGAAGACGAGGACCATGTCGGGCTACCGCCACCGGCTAAGGTCTATGAAGAGGTCGACCTCGTTACCCAGGTGCCAACAATCACGGTGAATATTTTCAAATATGACGGCCTGCTCATTGACACTGGGCCGTCCATTCGTGGCCGAGGCACTGCCGTGTCCGCCGTTCACCGAAGGAAAGTCAGAGTCGCCTTGAACATGACGTGGCAGGACATTGCCCGTGAACCCCAACGCGACGACTCGCTAGTAGTAGTTTTATGTGCTCAAAACGAAGTGCATGCGGTGCAGATAGAGATCGAGGACCACACACTGGAGATTTACGAGGCTGAACTCAGGCGACCGGTAGGACTTTTCTGGAGCATCCAGGATTTTGTCCTGGGGTTGCGAGGAGCATTGTTAGGTGTGCCTAACATCGCTTCATGTATGTACTATGAACACGCCAACATTTTGCACGCAGGTCATCAATATCTCGTTAAGAACAACATGTTACACCGTGACGTCAGCGAGAATAACGTCTTCCTCGCATGTGAACCTGGTCAACCAAGAGGTTGCCTCATGGACTTCGACATGGCCGTTCGCTACCAAGTATCAGAACAAACTCCTGAGGAAGCAGATGACATAGAAATTTTGACCAACTTTCCTTCATACGGTTCCGCACCAAAGGAG
The DNA here is from genome assembly GCA_021018615.1 of Phlebopus sp. FC_14. Lineage (NCBI taxonomy): Eukaryota > Fungi > Basidiomycota > Agaricomycetes > Boletales > Boletinellaceae > Phlebopus > Phlebopus sp. FC_14. Next base: position 2,260,892 of record JAEVFL010000005.1, on the reverse strand, counting down.
TCTCACAAAGGACCCTTCAAAGCTGAACGTACAGTGGGTCTCTCAGTAAACCTGAAGGTGCTCCAGTTCAGCTAAAGAGCCTTCCAGGGCACCATTCCTTATATGTCGATGAATGTCCTGCAGGGCAAACGACACACTCACTATGACGATATCGAGTCCTTCTTCTATGTTCTCCTCCTGTTCTTCATTTCCTACAAGGGGCCACTGCCGACGAGCGATCTAGATGCCGCCCACAGACGTGGCTTCAACCAGGTCACGGGATCCGGACGAGCACAGAATATCTGCGATTGGCCGGAGAGGTTCAGACCGTGGTCCGAAACCATGTTGAGTTCTCGCCTGGCGAAACTGGAGCTGTTGACCCGGGAACAATCATCGCAAATCACGTACGCGATCGCCGTACTCATGAGCGAGCTCTGGGGATCTACACTGTATCCCGCTATAGGTAACTTGGTTGCCGCGTGCCTGCGGTTATTCCAGGGTACACCTCGGGTCACCCACGACCAGTTCATTGGAGTCCTTGACAACTGGCTGAAAGCCTATCCTGCACCTCCAGATGGTTGTAACAATTGTCCGTTCAAAGTAAGTTTTCCAATCGATTTGGACATCAACCCATTACACTGATTTATGGACAGGACTCGGAAGGCCGTCCATACATATGAGCTTCTCCGTGCACAAATGTGAACGTTCTCGTGCTTACTGTCTAGCACATGATTTATCGTGGAAGGTATAGTGTAAATCTATGTTTAATTCATTGGCCGGGTAGCTTGTGGATCCAGCCTCGCTCTGCGAGGGTGAATTAGGAGGAGACGCTTGACCATATTGTGACTTGAGGTTGTTGAAATCTTGGCTGACAGTGACGGAGCCGCCATCAGAGGACCATGCCAAACTGACCCTGGGCACTCGTGGCGGGGAAGTACGAGAACGCAATACCACCTGACCAGACAGGTGACATTTGTGAGCTCAAGAGAGCGTTGCTTGCAGATGTCGTTTTACTTGTGTGCAAGGCAGTGCGACCACCAGTGACTTTTGGGAGAACACGACGCGATATCGCATGCAAGCCTGATCCGACATGACAGTCCTCAATACCGTCCACACATAAGCAGGTTAAAAAAAGGACATCAAAACCCCAATCCATTTGCAGCTTACGAGATGGCACATTAGTTTACTGGTCCTTCTTCTCGTCCGCAGCTGGCCCCACCAATCTAGCCTCCTCTCTACGTCTAGCTTCTCTTCTCTCTCGTCCACGCGTAACCAACGGCTTAGGTTCGAGATCTGCGAACAAATATTTGCATAGTTTCTCAATTACCCAGCACCCGATAAAGTCCCCGATCATGACGCTCGTTAATTTGACTTTGAACTATTTTGCAGTGTCCGTTAATCATTCGTGGCCACGAAAAGTAACGTAGAAAGTCACGTACTGCAGTCTCCATCTCAACGATCTGCAACCACCTGTTCATCTCCGGCATGAAATCCGTCGAACCGGAGAATGCGACAGCACTGGCCCCAACAAGGCCCCAGTACAGCTTGGAATTTTCACGGATACCCTCACGGAATGGTCGACCCTATCATGCGATATCGTCAATCATACGACACCTCAAAAAACCACTCGATATCTGACCTGGAAGTTGATTGCAAACGTGGACACTTGTTGTGAGAGTCCCAAAAGATATATCGCGGTGTTCAACAAGCTAGGTTCGAACTTCCCATCGAGGTCGATGACGCCGGGTCTATATGGTATTCGGTTATCACCCACGAATATTCACAAGGGGTGATGCGGCTCACGGTTCGTATGTGTGTGACAAGTTCGTGATGTACACCAATGAAATGATGTGCAAGGCAAACTGGATCAATACCGACAACAGAACGTAGAGGTTAAATATGTTGCCCAGAGGACGTTCACGCGAGAGTTTCTCGACGGGCTACAATACTGTCATCAGATGTTCGATGTTACATAAAATTGCTTGACTTACTTTGGCCCGAGATATGCACAGGAAGCACACGGACATCAACATTCCGCTCACCGTCACCTGGTAATCCCCGAACTTGATACCATCCAGATACTGAACACTCAAGCTGTAGGCAGTAATAAGGCAGTTCAATGCCAGGATCTTATACATCTGAATTGTGGCGACAAGCGTGCAACGACCCTGTCTGATGATGTGGGTGACTAAGCAAGGTGAGTGATTACTCTTTCACTGGATCCGCAAAGCGAGACTTACTGGCAGCGACGTGCGAGAGCTTCGAAGTAAACGGAGCAGCACATGAAGCATCTCCAAGCTTGATCTGAGGAACTTCCTCATCACCTTCCATGTTCGCCATCGCGTCCGTGATCGAGGCTAGATCAAACTACGAATCCTCAGCAATGCTACTCGTGAAATAACCCCTCTAATCAACTCACCTTCTCCATCGGGTTCTTCTTCCTGGCATTCTGTAGGTCAGCTGCAGCCTTCTTCTGTGCCTCGACCACATCAGGATATAGATGTGCAATGGCAGGAGGGACAGGGGGCGGAACCTGTCCAAACCGAGCCGATATCTTGAGCTGACTTTCATACACCTTCTTAACCCGTTCAATCTTCTGGTGCTCCGCAATCCTCTGCAAATCCTCCGGCGTGCCATCCAGAAGTGCAACACCGATATGAGCCTGTTTGAGCGCACCGACATCATTCGTGCCATCACCGGCCATGAGCGTGATATAACCAAGCGTCTTGAGGCTCGTGAGGATGAACTCCTTTTGGGCAGGAGAGACACGGGCATAGACCCACGTATTTTGAACGAGGTCATTCCAGCTGGGGCTTGATTGGAATTGTTTCATGGCAGCGCCAGTAATGCAGATGTCGTATTCGTCGAACAGAGACTTGTCCAGTGGTTTGGAGGGATCGACAGGAATGATTTTTGTCTCATCGACGTTGCGCCAGACAAGGTCTATCGTATTTGTTATCATCAGGCGTCGCAGTTGGGTTGGTAAACAGACGAACCTCGTTCATGTGCGGGATTCTCTCTGAGATCCAATATAAGTGCTTCTCTGTCTACGATTTCAACGTCACGAGCGACGTGCACAGCAGTCAGTGGATTGTCTCCTGTGATCATAACGCACTAAAGTAAAGTATTAGATACAGCGGAACGCAGAGGACGCACAACACGTACACGATGCGATGAGTCCGCTAACATCTTGAGGGTTTCGACAGCATCTGCTTTAAGAGGGCAATGGAAAACCAGGAACCCAACAAACGTCAAGTTACTCTCAACGTCCTCCCTAGGCAGCTTGTTGATCTAGAAAAACTGCCATGAATAGTTCGATCCTCGTGGATGTTCAAACACCAGTACCTTGTCAATCGACATCGGTTCTACCTCCTTGGTACCAAGCGCAAGAACACGGCTCCCGCGCCTGGTATACCATTTGTACGTTTCATCATACCATTCTGGCACTTTGGCAAGCATGCCTTTGATAGTCTCCGGAGCACCTTTGACAGCAACGAGCGCTCGCCCATTTGGCAGTGTGGACACAGTAGACATGCGTTTAAGAGCAGAAGAAAATTGGAACCGTCGGCGGATGTAGAGTCTTGGTGCATTCGGAGCCTTGCCGGATGCCGGTGCGACAGAGTCGCCTATATGCCCATCAAGCTACGGCAATGCGACAGCCGTTGGGGTAGACATACCTCGAGAAACTTGCCAGTCGAGAGCCTCTAGGGTGGTCTTCTCCATGGGGTCGCCAACAATAGTGCCATCATCTAACCGTACCAAGGCTTGTGCTGCTGCCAGACAGTGCGTAGTCTGCCTTCCAGCATCCTTCACGTCAATAAGCCTCAGCTTGTCAAACTCACTGAAACTTTGCATAAGTGATTGAAAGAGCAAACTAAGCGGGGAAAATTACTCAATGCCTGCAACACCTTCGAGGACCAAATTCTCCGCGGTAATGGTACCGGTCTTGTCGAAACAACATATGTCCACCCGACCAGCGAAAGGAATGCGGAATGGTTCAGTGCAGAATATGGCTTGGGGTAATTAGGCAATAGGAGACATTTCAAAGCGGACTTCCTACCAAACTTCGACAGCGCAACCAATGATGCATTGACTGCCAGTGAGAGTTCCATAGGCAGCTCAGGGGGAACGACGCTAGTGATGATAAGAACGCAATCGAGCAGGAGTTTCGACTTCTTGAGGTCCCTCTCGATACCTACAAGTATGCGTAAACACAGAGCTCCTGCGAGAGAGACATGAGCTATTACCTTTCACCCACACGTACCAGCTCGCGGCGATGGCAAAGATAAGCAAAAATCCGATGAAAAGGAACGACTCCAAGTTATTTGCAGACACCCGCTCAGTAGAGAAAATCATTGTCCGAACCAATTGACCTTGAGCTGTACCAAACCCGGTGCGCAAAACAACACCGAGACAACCACCATCAGGTGTACCTGCAGATATTTGACCTTGGCCTACGGCGGCGATTGAGGACTTGCCAGACAAAAGACAAAACGCGGACGTACTGGTAGGAGTAGCCTGAAGAACTTTGGTACCACTGAACAATACCGCGTTCTTGTGAGCGCCGTCAACATCGATTTTCTCTGAAGTGTCCTGAAGTTGTATCGACTCCTTCAGAAGTGGTGTAGACTCTCCTGATAGCATGGCCTCGTTGACAATACAAGTGCCGTGCACCAAGAGAACATCAGCAGGTACCACCGTTTCCGTTTGTAGGCGTGCTGAGGAATCACGTTATGTACAAATTCACCCGTCGTCCCAAGATGTACTGACCAACTGAAATAACGTCGCCAGGAAGAAGTTCGTCGGTTTGTATAGTCGTCCACTTAGAATCGCGGAGGCATTGGATGGCATATGGCGCCACGGACATTGTCCGGAACTCCGTCAAGGTTTTCAACCGCTATGGCGAAATTTAAGCCCATGCATTGACCTATACTGTTCGATTTTCACGCACCTGCCAGACAACAGTGCACTCAAACATCACGAGCATGAACAGAGTGAACAGACTGTAGTACCAGTACTCGTCAAGACACCAAAGCGCGACGCAGAAAATCTGAAATACAAAGAAAGGCGCAGTGGCGTGCTCGCCGAAAAGCTCGGAGAACGAGGGGATGGGAATGTTGAACTCGTTCTTTCCGTACAGCGACGTCAGTGCGGGTGTTTCTTTCGTCGCCAAGCCAGCAGGAGCAAGGAAATCGGATAATGGCGGACGATGCGACGATGGGTAGGGGAGACGTGTGAACACCACGGGAGAGGTTTTAGCTACCACGTAGGTGTCTCGCTGATAGTTGAAAGTGTAGGACATTGGCTCGGACGCAACTCTCTTGATAAGCGGGACAATTTCACCCTGACCACGATGCACATGAGGGACCAGACGAACGCAGTCGGCTTCCTCAATAGAGCCAGCCTTCCATATGCAATTATTCAGGACCGTGGTGAACACCAAGAGTCGCATGCATACCTTCCGGGTGGTGACCCAAGCCTTCGCGCCCGCGCTCCATCGCGTTATCAGGAAACTCAGTGCGTGACCAGCGCCCAGGGAAACACAAGCCAGGAATGTCCACTCTTCGCTCTGTATCCAATCATCATACCTGACATAGTACGCATATGCCAACAGCGGATACAGCGAGAGGAAAGGCACGGTATAGATGTGTGAGTACCACGGGAGGGCGACGTGTAAACTTGCGCGAGCAATCTCGGAGGACTCTACGTTCACAGTTGTCCTTTGACGACGACACTCAGTAAAATTTTGGAAGATGGAGGGAACTCGTACATGTTGTCTATCCCTTAAGACTACTGCCAGGTATTGGCAATGGAAAGAAGGGTCCAAAGACTGCGAAGAGCTTGTCCCCAAAACGACAGACAATTGGTCTAGAAAAAAACTCGAAACGATAGGATGAACAAGACGTCCTGCTCAACGGTGTAGTGATACGTGGAGAAACAGAATTTTGGACTCTAGATTGCTTAGTCATTATAAGCAACTTGATCATTAGCAATAGCATTAGCAAATGGCTAATAAATAAGTAGGCCTCTAACCAACGGACGCTCCTCATCGACAACATTGAGGACAACCAAAGACAACCATGGTAAAACCGGCCTTCTCGACGAGTATTCCTTCCTGCTCACTGCAAATTCCCAGTCTGCCCTGTTCAACTTCCAATCCCTTCTCCTTGTCATACTCCTCCTGATCTGTACATGCACCTATGTTCGTGCTGTCACCCCTCGGCTGATCGACAGGAATAAAGAGGGGTACGTGTGGTTTTACTGATGTGGTGTGGGTCGTCATGTGGATGGCGTACTTATTCATGCATTTGTCCTCGCACTGCTCCCTGCGGCGTATTGCCCTACGCAGGATCCTTGGGTTGTTCTTCATGTCAGCACGGATAGGTGCGTGGCATCTTTTGTGGACAAATAGAGCTTTTTGTCACCTGAAATGCTTTTAGGTGAACGCCTCTCACCGTACGTCGCATTGGCGTGTGTGACGATGGCGGTGATGATGCTCGTACAATGATAGTTTCGCTTGCATTTTGTCCGGAGATACTTGATGTGTCGAGGCTCGATGTCCAACTTTCAAACGTTCAGCGCTCTGCACGCTCAGCTGAGATGGTTGAGACCGTTGTTGTAAGAGTTTGCGATGGCCCACCTGCTACCGTCGAGGGAGGATGTGCACCTGTTGCTCGTAGTCGCCCGGCGCGCTCAGGATGCTCCTTTCATTATGTTTAAGTTTCTGTCCGCAATCTAAACGTCCTCAGTCACAGGCGTGCTTATTTCTTATTCATGATGCACCAGAGGATGCTAGAGACAGTACGTTTCAGAAACGCACAGCTAATACACGATGAAGTCTAGCTATAACCTTCAAAGCAGCCTATAAAGTTAGTACTATCCAGCGTTGGGACAGTCGGACGTTGTTTGGCAACACCTTCTGAAATAAACAATCATGAGCGTGGCAGTGGCTTCAGCTCCCCGGCTTAGTACGCATGGAATTAAAGGTATTTGTCCTGGCTTATAAGCAGTGCTGTATTGATATCACCTAGAACAATACTAGGATAGGCCCTCCTAGGGGCCCTTTCCGATCAGTTATTTCACTTGGGACGGCCTCAAAATGAATGGAAGGGCGTTGATGGTATTCACTTCGAACATATCTATATAGGCTTTGAACGACTCTCAAGAACTCACGCCCCGTTGCGTTCTATTGGTGGTATGCTAGCCGCTGTTCGACCTCGACCACGGCAATACACTCGTCGATCGATCAGCCGCATAGGGGCTCTAGATGTCTCGGTTCGGATATGTTGAATAGGTCAGAATTGGATGCTATTCCACCAATTGAATCTTCTTCCGCTAGCATCCGCGGAGACAATGGCTATAAAGCTTTACTGGGCTCCCCATTTCCTCACTCATCTCGCGAACCTGCCCCATCGGCCCTCGCGTTCTAACTTCTCAACATGTTCTCGTCGGAAATCGTCACACTCGCCCTCGTATCTTCCAATGTGCTACTGGCAAGCAATGCATTGGTAATCCACAGGGACAGCGATACCTATCCGTCTAGCTTCAAAGGCTTTCCATTCCAAGCCAAATTGACGCCCCAAAGTAACGAGGAAACTGACAACAACTCGTTCATAACAGTTACAAACGATCACAACATGGAGGTACGTTCGCCAACTACTACTCAGCAATCTTCAACTAGACACCCCTCGCAGTATCTTGGAAAAGTCGATGTTGGCGGACATGGTAAGTGCTCGTAGCGGCGAATCATTGGACCATGTTCATCACATGGTCAGACTTTACCCTCCAAATTGATACGGGATCGAGTGACCTATGGGTCACAGGCGTCCCGGGTCTCAAGATAACCAAAACCGCTAATAAGCAGTTGAACCTCACCTACGGTATCGGGTCTGCCGCAGGCGAAATCCTCTACGCCGATGTCTCCTTTGGCGGGTATAACATCCAGAATCAGGCCTTTCTAAACGCTACATCCGTCGTGCAACAAGATGGTCAGGGCATTCTTGGCTTAGGCTTCATCGCCCTATCACCTATTGCTGGTACAATCAAAGATAAATCCGGGCTTCCCGTCATGGCAAATATCTTCAACCAAAACCCTCACATACCAATGTTCCTCGGTCTCGCACTCGAACGGTCGAAGAACGGTGAGGATACATCTGGTGGTGTTCTCTCCATCGGCCAGTACGATCCCGATTACTCCAATGTGGCAAGGAGGCCGAAATATCCCATCGAACCATCCTCGTCATCGCGCTGGACGATCGCTATAAGCGACATGAGGGTGAATGGAAAATCTTTCAGCCTTCAGTCTTCCGTCAAGGGTGCCAAGAAGGGAACGGTCATCAGTCTGATCGACAGTGGGACGAGTTTGGCGTATATACCATCTCAAGCAGTCGACGCTATCTACGGCTCAATTGAGGGTGCCGTCCACGTCAAGACCAAGGTCCAGGACGCGTGGTTCGTCCCATGTCTAGGCCAAGCTAATCTCTCCTTCACATTCGGGTACGTCGTTCAGTTTCCTGTAATTTCGAGCCGTGTTACTGAGGGGATCTCTCGCTGCTGTAGACAAGATACATACCCTATCAATCCCATGGAATTGACGACCCCATCCACTATCAGTGATCGAGGAACCCAATATACCGTGTGCATGAACGCTTTCCGAGCACCACTCAATGGCAAATTTGGAGATGTGGATTTCTTACTCGGTGACATCTTTATGCGCAACGTCTACTCTGTGTACGTTCCTTTATTCGTTGTCCTTCTCTCGATCTGAACCTGTGATTGTACAGATTCAACTTTGGCAACTCGTCAGCAAAGGGAGAAGACAGCAAAGGCGCATCTATTCAGTTCTTGTCGAGAACGGATAGAGATCAGGCGTACCGACTGTTTGAGGAGCGTCGCAAGGAGTCTCTGAAGAGTCGCCCGCCATTATTTGACCTCTCCAAACTTCACACAGACGGTACCACGGATGGGGGACAACGTCTCAATCCATAGAGTTATCATTTGGACTGAATCTCACTGTCAACCTTACATCGTCATATCAGTATTTCTGATACCCGGAGCAAATGATGTATTATACGCAAAAATGGTTTCTACAGTAATAACGAACAGATATACACGTGCAACGAACAAAGATCAAGTCGAGGGTTATTTTACTGAGATAAAATATCAAGAGCACAAAGCGTCGCAAGAAGCAAGCAGTAAGGGAAAAAATAGACCGAATACCCAACAAAACAAGATCCAGCAAATATCAAGGTATAGATCTATGTACTTCAATGCCAATCTCCACCTCCTCGTTTCCACCGAATGTCGTACGATGGCTCTCATATCCTACAGCTTCGGTAGTTGCACGACGGATGGAAGAAGACTCACGTGGCCTTGCGTCATTGTGAGGGTCGGTAGGAAGGGGTGTCGCTCCAAAGGAATTCCGTGTGCGGATGAAATCTGGGTGAGTAGTAGGTGGCAGGGGGAAATCCGAAAGGCCGGACATGCGGGAATTATCAGAGGTAGTCGTCATGTAACTGGCTCGGACGGCTTCTGAATGCCCTGGATTAGAGCGGAAAGAGCGAGCCGTAGGACTCAGCAGTTCTGTGGGTTCTTCGATAACCTCTAGACCTTCCAAAATGGAAGGGTGCGTAGAAATGTGACGGGGAGTTTGCTTTGGCGATGACGGAACAACCTCGACGGGCCCACGCCTGATTGGATATCCTATAACAATGACCTGTAAGGGATGAATCGCCCTTTGAGGAAGGATTATACGTACCAAAAGTGTCGTTTTCATCTGAGGTGAGAGCGTCCAGCACCAAACACTCGCTTGATGACACGGCATCTTCCGGGACTGGCATGGCTGCTACTGCCTGTGCGCCTTCCTGCTCAACACGTGAGTTGGCTAATAATTCAGTCGCGCCAGGTGAGGATGATAAGATTGCGGAATCTAATATCGCCTGATTTGAGTCACTGTCGCTCAGCGTTTGGTGTATGCGGCTGTCAAATGTAGAGTCCGACATCGTATCAGACAGAATCCGTGAACTATTCTTGAGCTCGGTGATCTCGTCACTCAGACTCCGGACAAGGTTTGTAAGAGCGCTTCCCGAAGACCTGGAACTTTGAACATCGAATGGTATTCCGTTACTGGCAAGATTGGTCTCAATTTGCTGGCTCCCAGATGATGAAAGAGCGGGTGGTTTGTAGAACAGATCCTTGAATTCTTCTAGATCCTCCGCACTGCCAAAGGAAGCCATCAGCATGTGTGCAGATTTGGTCTGCTGCAACGTGACGTTGGACACGTCCTCTTGCGAAGCGGGCGATTGACCACCGTTTGGGAATACTGAAGTCCATTCTGCTACAGGTGGTGATGGAGAACGCTCCCTGCAGTTGTCGTCATCCACGGGGGAACTTTGTGATTCTACAGCCTCCAGGGAGGAGCTTGCAGGATCGACAAGTAGGGCATTCCGACCGTCGTTCTCTTTTTGGCGAATAGCGACTTCTGATTTGGGCAGCGAAGCGTAAACGAGAGCTTCACCTACACCGTATCGCTCAAAATCTGCATTACTGATGGATATATGCGGGTCAAAATCGCGCTCAGCAAACAGTTCAGAAGTTGTCGCCGGTAGGGAGGAAGGAGCATCCACCAAAGCCTGTGGTCGAATCGCCTGCTCTCCCGGCTGCGCCAACGCAGACGCATATGGATGTGGTACTTGAACAGCAGCGCGGGGTGGTAATCTGTGCCTCAAACTAACGTCACTGGTAGTTGTAGGTGGCGACAGGTTCGGATCAAAGGTAGACGGATGCGGGCCTGCGTAATCCGACGACTTGTGCGTGTATTTAGACGTCCTCCGTATTTCACCTTCAGTATTCGCCGAAATCTCCTGCTCTTTCGAATGCGAAGGAGGGTGGGCGTATGGGTGCCGAGGTATCCTAAGAGCTTCAGAGTCCTGATCGAAAGGAAGAGGCGAAGATATGGCGATACCGACCCCCTCCCGACTTGGGACGCTCGGCGACGGTGATATGCCTTTGCGATCAACATTCCCGTCATCCAAACCTCCATCTCCACGCAGATCGAGTACTATTGACGCTTCCGCTCTCGATGAGACGGCGTGCGCGTCGACCGGTGTGGCAGGTGAATCCTTCGAATTGCCTCCGCACAGGCTACCAGCCTTCAATAATGCCGTTTTACCCCAAGACTCACTCCGAGAATGTCCAAGATTATTCAGGTTGCGGGACGACTTTGATGAATGCGAAGTAGACATGGAGTGAGATTGTGAGTGGCCGTGGGATTGCGTGCATGAGAGGTTAGTCTGGGTGCGCGAATGAGAAGGGCAATGGGAGTAGGATTTTGAATGTAGAGAGGCGGTCCGACGCTTCGCCGCGACATGAATCGTAGGTGTTACGCTCTGACTACCGAGGAGAGTGCGAGTGACGAGGAAGTCAAAGTTACTTTCACCTTTGCTATTGTCGGGCTTGCGTAAAACGCGCGCTTGCTTTTCGGATAAAGACTTGGAACGGGCACGAGACATCGATCGAGCATGGCTATTCCCAAGGGATTTTGCGGCTTGCAATCGCCATTGCTCCCGCTGTCGTACAAGAGTTTCGCCTTCTTCAAGGACTCTGGATTAGTTCGAGGTCAGCAAGCAGAGAGAAGTAGAATAGCGACAGCGTACTGCGTCAGTGAAGGAGGTGGCGTGACAGAGGAATGTTCTAATTGACCGAGAGGGTCTTGCTCGACTGCACCTTGGGTAAGTAGCTGCTCATCAGCCTGTGGATCCATAGTAAACTCGACGCCAACATGCGACACGACAGAATTCTTGGGTCCCAAAAGAAGCTCTGCGGTAGACCGCGATTTGGTAAGCACACGACGGATGCGAGGTCCGTTCACGGTCGCAGACGCTGCACGAGGGCGCCCTGTCGACGTAGCACGCTGACGAGAGCTCGAATTCCAGGTGACATGACCCTCAACTGGTGTGATCGGGGGACTGATCATTCGTTGGCTACTGCTTGCATATTTGCCTGGCCCTTGTTCAACTTTGAAGCGCGGACGGGGGAAAAGAAGCGCATCACACCACGTTTCAGCCGACAACCAGCGCTGTTTACTTTTGGTGACGGAAGTTGTAACCTTCGTGCCGGTGACTGGACGACAGTTGGGTCCTGTAGTGGAAGACAGATTCGGAACGGACATGGATGTCCGGAGCGGTGTCAAAGGGGTACCCTGTTGAAGTTCCGACGCCTCGCCCTGGGTACGAGTGCCTGGCTCGGGACTGAAAGGTGTGCGAGATAGATTCGCCCCAGACACGGTGCCTTGTTGCCGTTGTTGTATCTGCTGTGAGGTTGCATGTCGCAAAGGAAGTGGCTCAGAAGATTTGGTCGGATGTTGAGGCTGAGGAGGAAGGGAAGGTGTGTATGCATAGGGATGTTGTGTTTGGGTAAGTGTTGGTGAGTAAAACTCCACTGGAGAAGATTGCTGTGAGTCCGGACCCGAGTTTCCATTGCGGTTAAGGTGTCGCGAGGGTGATCGGTTGAACAAAGCGATATTCGGGTTATCGGCATCTGGGAGACGAGATGATGGGGAATCCGGGGACGGAATGAGCGTCGAATAGTACGTATAATAATAGTCCTGGTCTTCTGTTCGCAGTGCAGACGGAATAACACTTGGATCAGCTAAGTGTGCATGGGCTTTGCCCAAATGCCATCCACCCGGCATAGGTTGCACACTCCCCAAGTCTGATCCTGCTACTTGCTGAGATGGAGGCATCTGGATGATAGATGGACCATGGTTTTTTCTGTTGGAGCTAAAAGCAAAAAAACCCATGCGACTAGACCTCTTGGGCGGAACAGGAAGAACGGACCGATGCAATGGAATTGGGGATTCGCCTATCCCACCATCAGTGTTCTGTATGACTAAAACTGGGGTTGGCATAGTTCGTGCACGGGTTCGAAGAGTGCGCCGAGTGCCGGTGCTTCCAGTATGAACATCGTCTGGTGGGCTGGCGAAATGTCTCAAGAGGGTAACATTATCTGTGGCAACGTTGATCTGACTGCGTCCCTCGGCTTTTCCGTTGTTCAGGCCATTTGGCTCTTCATATGGTCCGTTGTATGGGATGTACCAGTCGTCCTCGCGTCTGCCGGCATTGCGAGGTTGACTTGGCGAGTCGGACCTATGACTTGACCCGAAACCAAGACGAGGGAACAAGGGAAAAGAAAGTGGGCCGTTGCCCTTGAACACCATCGTAATGCGTGGAGAGAGTGATACTGGAGTGTCGCGTCGGAGATGAAGCTGCGAGGTGAAGGTCAGGGCCAGCCAAAGCAAAGGGTAAAACCGTACCGAGGGAGACCTGGCCCCCGGATGAGGAGACAAAAGGAAGACGACTTTTACGAGTAAGCGGCGATTTCTATCATCCAAGCCTCGCAATCCCTGATGGTTGACCAAAAGATGGTTTCAGAGTAGAGTGTCCCGTTGGTGGCTCGTCAACAAACGACACCGATGGCCATGAAACACTCACCAGAGTTAGTAAAGAAGGGTAAGGCGCGGCGTGGCAGTCATCGAGAGGGTCCAACGCTTCAAGTCCCTCAACCCTCACCGTATCACACAGCGGGTACGAATAGTTTGCCGTAAACTCAACATCATCTCAAAAACTCACAATATCCCACGCGTCGACGGTAACATCCAAGTTCTTGCTATCTCTTATGACCCTTGTAACTAGGCTTCCTCTTCCCTGCTAACGACCGTGTTTTTGCAGACGCGCTCGATGTTCAACGACAACGGCACTTACGTTGACAACGTCGTGAACGGTCATGACAGTTGACGCACCAACCAGCAGAATGATCTGTAAGTAGACCAGCAATTCGCACCACCGCTGAGAGACAACCATTTATAGGGCCTTGAAATTTTACTGCCACGAAGGGTTGGCTAGGAATGGTTCTCTTGGCCGTTCTAAATCTGCTGTGGTGTGAAACAGCCTTGAGTTTAATGAAGTAGCGGTCACCGCCCGTGCACCTGTTAAGGGTGCTAAATGCACAAAGATGTCAAGGTAAATTTTCAACAGGTCTCCAACGAGTTTCCCCGCTTTACATGACCTCCGTTTGTATCGCGGGGATATGTCAATTTTCGGTGGCGTGCGCACGGTACAAACGCCATCCGTCCCGGTGAGGGGAAAAGCTCTGCATTTCGCTCCCTGGCCATGTTTCCTCGATCTCCTGCGATACATGACCACCGGCGTATTTGCCGCATCTTGAAGAGCAAATTATCACATATAGGTATCTTCCTTGCCAGAAAACTTGTCATATCCTCGACTGTAACACCGTGATCAGAGCAAATTTGAGATACCCGTTATATCTATCGTGAGCCAATTAGTGAATCGTAATCGAGGTCAGTGTGATTACAAAGAATTGTGACTCTGCAAGAATGTCAAACACAAATGCGTGATTTATCCGCAACCACCATCTTAACTCGATGCCAACATTTCCAGGTCACACACCTCACCGAACACCTCTGAGGCGCGTTTCGCAAGGCTCCCTGTTCGCTCTCTCGCGATCAGAACAAAACTCAGACGCACCTCATGGCCTCGGATTCCTCGAACCCGTCATGTCAGAACTGGTCGACGAGTCAGAGGCACTCCAAGCGAACGTAGAAGGACTACGGAATCTGAGCGAATCACTCAGGGCGTTTAACGAGAGCTTTGCTAGTTGGCTGTATGTGATGGATATGAACGCGTTGACGACGGACTGGATGCAGGTTTGATGTCCTTTGGGTTGTCGGCATCTGATCGCGTGTTCAAATGTCGTCAGGCTCCTACAGACGCGTCGTTTCTGTTAGCAAGACGAAGAGCCGGTGCGTCTAGACTGCTTGAGTGATGTTCGTTGCGTTTGACACTCGAATACAGAAGATGCCCGCCTTGCTGCAGAAGCTGCGCTCAAAGCCGCACAACCCAGTCCACCGGGCCCACCCCCACTACCGGCTGATTACGACGCAGACAGGACCGCCTACACTGAACAGACCGACTTTGATACAACTTATGCCACCAATACCAACGTGACAGACAACGTCGTCAAGTCAAATCCCAAACCGAAGAAGAAGGGAAAACCTAAGCTGTCCGCAAAGGAGAAGAGAGAGCGATCTGTAAGGGTATCTACTAACCTCATCCGTCATCGATCGAACTGACGGCGACTTGAATAGCTGGCAATCGAGAAAATTATCTTGTGCCTGCCCCTGGAATTTCGCGGGAGCGATCCGGTGCGTAGTCTGCATATCTCGTGCTCTTGCATAACAGGAATCCCTTAGAATCTCCGCCGCAACATGGAATCCATCGTAGAAGCCATGATGGACAGTGGAGGTCGAGGCGTCAAACGTGTGTTACCTTGTTGTCAATAACAGGCCGACCTGTCGCTGACTTACGCGCTTGCTCGCAGTCATCGAACTGATCACTCCCCCTGACCTCAATCAAGCTCGGGTAAATAAATGTCTCATAGCACTTGTGAACAGAAAGATTGTACAGAAAGATAGTTCGACGGTAAGTGCCCTGCACTGTTGATAATATCAAGTCTGATCGGTCATTGTCAGGGCGCGGTATTATATCACTGGCAAGGGTTACCCTGAGTGCCTGACTCTGGTCAGGTTCGCAAATACTGCGATCAAATCGTTGTATCGCTGTAACCGTCGCTGCACAGACAATGCCACGTGCACCGCACGCGGCCTTCAGCCTCGGAACGCGGCGCGCTCTCTCGGTGAACAACCAGGCATCAGTTGCAGAGATATCGTCAATCATCTTGACCGTCACTCAAACATAACCCACTATAGAGAGAAAACGTACGTACAAAGACGTCATGATACCCGCCATAGTCCCTGGATCAGTAAAGGCACTTACGGACCCAATGCTCCGTTTCCACTACAATAATCCACTTTTCCCACTGCTGGGATACCGGCCTACTGTATGTAAACAAAAGAATGTGATCACTCAGTCGACCAAGCATCAAATCCGCCTTACCGCCAGGAAAGGCTTCACCTTCCCAGACAGTAAACCGTGCGGAAGCCGTAACTGATGAGACACCGACGATGACGCACGGCTTGACGGCAGAACTCAAACCACAGGACATCACTGAGGAACAATCATGAAGTCCCGCAATAAGAGTCTGGTTCCTTCATCACGACAAACGGCAATACAACATTCTCAACCTTGACGGGACCGATGATCATAGGCCAACGTCGCGAGGCACCAAGTACGTCAACTTATTCAGGTCGGAAGACGTTCTAGGGACCACGTGACACCTGCGTTATTGAGGCTTCGAATACTCTGACCGCTCCAGAAGTTGTTCATCAGAATGATGCGTGGAGCGTCAATTATGAGCACCATGACGACTGTTCGTCGAACAGATCGGCATATCTGCGCACACTGTGGGTGATGGCCGTGCCTGAATGCTAAAGTCCGTCATTGGATCACACAGATACGACATGGAACATACAAACGATAGCTCCCAACTTGAAGACTTGTGTTACAAATGAAGGGATCTTCAATTGTCCAATCTCGCGACGTCGTCCGATCCCAACAGAATGTCATAGTTTGCAATTGGGCGGCCAGGTGCGACCACACCACCCGTCATCTTCATCAACTGACTTGATGTTAACATGACAGTCATTTGGCATTGAGCACAACGAAGCGCAGATGAATCAACGGCACCTGGGAGGAAGGCTGACAACAAGGACGAGCACACGCGCGATTCGTGCAGGATGTACATGTAGTATATATTGTGGTGATTCTGACTGCATAATAGATTCGCGGTGCGTTTGTGTACGCTCAACCTCATATATACTGACGACCTTTTGGGTCCTGTGCATAGAACAATATAAGCGGACGACGTCCAAATGGATTCGAGGACTTACTTGGAACGGGCAATTGTTACAACCATCCGGAGGTGCAGGATAGGCTTTCAACCAGTTATCAAGGACTCCAATGAACTGGTCGTGGGTGACCCGAGGTGTACCCTGGAATAACCGCAGGCACGCGGCAATCAAGTTACCTATAGCGAGATACAGTCTAGATCCCCAGAGCTCGTTCATGACTATGGAAATTGCATAAGTGGCTTGCGAGGATCGTCCTTTGGTCATTAGCGCCGTTTTCGCAGGCAAAGCACTCGACATGCTCTCAGACCACGGTTTGAATATCTCCGGCCAATCACAGATATTCTGTGCTCATCCGGATCCCAGGACCTGGCTGAAGCCACGTCTGTGGGCGGTATCTAGATCGCTCGTCGGCAGTGGTCCCTTGTAGGAATTGAAGAACAGGAGGAGAACATAGAAGAAGGACTCGATATCGTCATAGTGAGCGTGTCGTTTGCCCTGCAGGACATTCATCGACATATAAGGAATGGTGCCCTGGAAGGCTCTTTAGCTGAACTGGAGCACCTTCAGGTTTACTGAGAGACCCACTGTACGTTCAGCTTTGAAGGGTCCTTTGTGAGACTCCTTTGGTGCGGAACCGTATGAAGGAAAGTTGGTCAAAATTTCTATGTCATCCGCTTCCTCAGGAGTTTGTTCTGATACTTGGTAGCGAACGGCCATGTCGAAGTCCATGAGGCAACCTCTTGGTTGACCAGGTTCACATGCGAGGACGACGTTATTCTCGCTGACGTCACGGTGTAACATGTTGTTCTTAACGAGATATTGATGACCTGCGTGCAAAATGTTGGCGTGTTCATAGTACATACATGAAGCGATGTTAGGCACACCTAACAATGCTCCTCGCAACCCCCGGACAAAATCCTGGATGCTCCAGAAAAGTCCTACCGGTTGCCTGAGTTCAGCCTCGTAAATCTCCGGTGTGTGGTCCTCGATCTCCATCTGCACCGCGTGCACTTCGTTTTGAGCACATAAAACTACTACTAGCGAGTCGTCGCGTTGGGGTTCACGGACAATGTCCTGCCACGTCATGTTCAAGGCGACTCTGACTTTCCTTCGGTGAACGGCGGACACGGCAGTGCCTCGGCCACGAATGGACGGCCCAGTGTCAATGAGCAGGCCGTCATATTTGAAAATATTCACCGTGACGGTTGGCACCTGGGTAACGAGGTCGACCTCTTCATAGACCTTAGCCGGTGGCGGTAGCCCGACATGGTCCTCGTCTTCGTCATTTCGCTTTCTCTTCTTGCTTGAGCGCGTGATGGGACTGCTAGAGGTAGTGATCATCATTCAGGGCCTTTAGAAGAGCGAGGAAGGAAGTGAATCGTGGAACTACACGCGTTTGCAGCGGAAGCGAGAGGGTCGAGCGCTGTGGAAAATGAGAACGCAGCATGAGATTGTTCAAATCGCCCTCACCAAGTGCTAATCCCCAAGTTCAGCATTTCATCAGCGGTGTCTAGTCTCGTCCCCATACCTTGTGGTGTCCGTGCGAGGGAGTACACGCATCACGTGTAAGCTGACATAAGAAAGTACAGAGGTCGCACCACGACGTCTGGTGCATTTCGGTCGAGAAACCCTCGATCTGTCACAGTCACGCATGGATAAATTACATGTGGTCACATTGTAGTCTACAAATATACAAGTCTCTTGATCTACCTATACAACCACAACAACAACCATGCCACTGCTGCCTGCTTCTGTCTCCAATTCCTTGTGGCAAACACTGCTGGAGCACAATGATGATGAGGAGGACTCAGACTCAGACTCGAAACCAGACAACAGTTCTTCCCAGGACCAGGCTTCTTCATTACTCCCTGACCTGGATATGTCAGTCATTGCCAAGATTCACCCTGAAGGCCCTGTCCAAGTCAATATGAAGCTTTGCACAAACTTCCTGAAGTGTGAGAGGTGAAAGGGTTGCTGATGATATGGTCAGTGGCTCACATGATTCTGAAGTGCGTACTGATGTTAATCGCGACTGAGGTTGCTCTTAGCTGAGGGGCTGAGAGGAGAATAACTCAGGAGGATTCAATAAGGAACCCCCTGGTCGCTGCATACACCCTTTATATACTATACAGGGGTTTGTACATGTAGTGTTCGAATCTATCGATAAAATGAAGAACATATGTATCAAGCATGCATCAAGCATAGCCATAGAATGGAAGGGAAGAGTATCATGAGGAAAACATGAGTGGAATGGAAGATGAAGCATAGACATAAGGAGAACATATGCTGCCATGATCACACATGAGATTGGTGAGGATTCCATGATGTGTGGCAGCTATTAAATATCAAATAACTATGAAATGGAAAACATACGTAGGAGGTGAGGCATAGATCTAGAGTTGTTCCGTGCATATGTGAAAGACAGGCATAGGGGCTAGTCCTTGTAGCGTACGGTCTAACCGTACGTGCCAAGTCACATGACCAGTCATGTGATTGAGAAAGAGACTTAGACATTTCTAAATCTTGAAAGTAAGCACACTAGGCGCTAAGGACTTAATAAATTAGAATAAATAGAAAGAAGAAAGAAATAAATAGGGGAAAAATGCATATTGTAACAGCTGATGTCATGAGAAAGGATATATGTAAGGGGAGCAAGGCTTGCAAGTCAGCGAGCTTGTTGTACATGGTGCAGAAGTTGACAAAATCTAAGACGGACAGTATGTGTCCAGACTCAGTCGCTGCTCAAAGTGTAGGAATGACTATAATTTACCTAAGATGGACAGTATGTGTCCAGACTAAGTACATTCAGTATGATAAAGTGAAAATGATAAATAGAAACTCACCTCAGTTGCTGCCCAAAGTGTAGGAATGACTGAGGTGCTCAGAAAGCTGGAAAGAATCTTATATATGGGTGAAGACAAGCTCGTACCATAGTTTTGGATCTGGAAAGATGTGGGGAACATTGGAAGTGTTGACATGGGAAAGAAAATGTATGGTAGAGTGTATCCAAAATAAAACAAATCAATCTTATGAGTTCTAAAGCCTTTTCCATTGACTCCAAGTCACTGTGCACCCCGGAAGCACTTCCAGGTTTATAGGATGAGTTTCCCATACTTCAGAAACTCCGGAATACTTCAGAATGGCACTAACATGATCCAGAAAGCTATCAGATTTTGTCAGAAGTCTCTGCCCCACTGTGAGATGCAGTATGCCTCATTGACTATGACTGCTGCCAGGTTCTTTATAAAGTCTATAGACTTCAGAAGCTCACGGAATCCTTTGTGCTCAAGGCACATCTCTAGGCCAGTGAAAATAGCTTGATAGTGATGATCCTTCAACTCCTATGATGCAGGTTGGTAAGCCTATTGCTCGAATAGTGGAAAGCTCACCTTTCACATCTTGCTGTCCCATATATCACCATTAATGGCGACAGCAGGAATATTCATCTTCTTGAATCTGTGCCACTGTTGAGAACATCAGGTCCAGTGCTAGCATATTATCCTAGGCCTGACACTGACCTGATCTTCTTGTAGGGCTTTCAGCGGCGAGATGATAAGTGCTGCCTTGTCACGATCCTTCATTAGAGGCATGGCAAAGGGCATGATCTTGCCTGACCCTGTGCCTACTATCATGACACTGTCGAGGCCGAGAAGGATAGCCTCTGTGGTGTCAAGCTGCCATAGGTAAGGTTTCTTGCCCTTACACCTCTTCTGAAAGAGTTGAATCAGCTCATTTCGAGTCTCATCAGAGTTATAGTAACATGCACACGGGCGAGCTGCTTGGCTCCGTGGTCAGAGAGATGGGAGACCCTAGGGGCCATGTTCTTAGAAGAGTAAGGTGGTGACGCGCACATGTATACTAGTTGTGACAAGGTGTGACAGATCGAGGGTTTTGCGACGAAATGCACCAGACATTATGCATTTATGGAGCGTTCGCTGCACTCTTTGTCACGTGCTCGCTGGTCTCACTGGCGGGCAAGCTCCATAACGTCGGGAACGAGACTAAGCGGTGTCAATAAAGGCTGGAATTTGTGTTTAGCTCTTCCTGCGATTGGGCGCGCTTTGTGCCATCGGGGTCGTTTTTCGGAGTGGTGTTGCCAGTCTGAAAGCAAGTTACAGTACATCCGATGTTGCTCGGAGTAGTCCTTACGCGTCAAGTGGAAGAACAAATGCAGAGTGGATTTGGTATGTAATACATTGAGATACGACCGTGACCCTAGATAGTGTATGTTCAGCGTGTTCATTCCATGAACTTTGGATCTTCATGCCCTCCATAGCCGTGGTGTACATGGGAGTTGATAAGATACGAGAGAAACGTCAAGGCAATTAGTCGTGACTGATAGTGGGGGTATCGCGTCGAGCCCGTTTGCTTCGGCTCGAACGCTCGACAGCACTGGAGGAAGGGCTGCGTGTTCGTTTTGACGAATGCACATGAGAAGCTCGTGCAGGATGGTAGGAAGCTAATTGGCGTGATTCTCGGCTGTCCATGTGGCTCGTATGCGTCTTCTCCTGCTGCCGTGTCATGGAAGGATCGCCTGACGAGATCGTGTTTTTAACCGCTCCATCATTATCCAACCATCCAGGGGACGTAAGTGATTCCTGGAACATAGCGATGAACCACTGCGAGGTAGCCAAGTGCTCAAGTCCCTCATAGTAGTTATGAGCCGGGAGATCCTTCGCTGCTGCATCGTCAGTTTGCTTCAGCCTCTTGTACCTTTGCCTCTGACTATCTGTCGGTGGTTTTGCGTACCGGGACGTAAAAACATCGCTTAGCGTTCCTAAAAGATCCAGGAGTGGTGACGGATGTGCGAGGGTAATATCCGACACGTATTCCTGGGTTTTAAACCGAAATGCCTTGATCGAACCCCCAATGGTCTTGCCGTGTTTAGATCGGCTTTCATCATACATCTCCAGGTAGATCTGTCTCTCATCGGGCGACATACGGTTTCGAACATAACGAACAGTCGTCCATGCCAAGATGTGCACGAAGGATTCAAGGTCATCTTGAAGCTCGTGTCGCTTCTCTGCGTCCTGAAGCAAAGCAGCAGACATGAACTGCCATGTTCCCTACACACCAGGTCAGCTCTCTGAGAAACAGGATTCGTTGAGCATCAACGCACAGTTCGATCACGGCGTCTCCGTTTCAGTTCTTCCAGAGACTTACTGAGATCCCAGTCGATCAACAGTCCTCTTCCTTCTTCCGTGATAATGATGTTACCAGAGCTGATATCGCGATGCAGGATTTTAGCAACCTCATACGCCG
The DNA here is from genome assembly GCA_021018615.1 of Phlebopus sp. FC_14. NCBI lineage: Eukaryota > Fungi > Basidiomycota > Agaricomycetes > Boletales > Boletinellaceae > Phlebopus > Phlebopus sp. FC_14. The sequence goes on along the minus strand of JAEVFL010000005.1, from coordinate 2,238,826 downwards.
CCCAGTGAGCTTTTTCGACAGGTCAGGGTTTAATGTCGACCGAGACAATCGACACTCACCCGCAAGAGCATCTAGAAGCGCTTGCACAAGCTCCTTGGTGGACTTGAACGTCGTAAGCTTCCGACCAACAACCCCAAGCACTATGCGGTAGTGGACGTGTCCCGTCAGAGGCATTCTGACGCATGACCAGTCTGCTGACACAAGCGTCTCAGTCACCGTCTGGTACCCGAGGTCACCCGAGCACTCCAATGGTGGGATGTTCGGGACGTTGGCGTCGTGTAATTCCTTGTAGACCTCGCCTTCTGGCCTGATGTCATCTGCGTTGATGCGCCACGTATCCTTCAAATACACGAGGCGCTGCTGTTCTAGATCGTACACGGGCAATGCGCGAGTGGAGCGACCGATGAGGGACACAGAAGGACACGGAGGTCGAGGTCCGAAGTAAGAACGAGTGCGCTCGCCATCGGGTACTTGGTATCGGAAGAGCGGCATGCCAGCCTTGAGATGCAAGTGCTCGACAATGACGTCTGCGTCCATCGTTGACAGGCCATCCGCGACACTAACGGTAAGGTCAAGACCCCGCTGGTCGGGAGACATGTGCGAGAAGCGCCAAAAGAATTCGGTCAAAATGTCGGGGTTCTTGGTGTAGTCGAATTTTCGAGTGACGACGGCGCCGGCACGTTCCCAGCGCATCAGGCGTGCATAGCTACCCATGACTAGGACAGAGAAGGCAAAGTTGCGGAATTGTAAGCCAAATTGTGCGAGGGCATAAGCAGTGAGTTGTCCCCTGATTTGCTGCGCTATGGCTGTGCCGTTCTCGAAAGAAGACTGGATTAGGAATGTCTCGCGTTCCGAGTCGCACTGTGGGAGGTCATCACTGCCGTAGTCCACGAACGGGTCGTCGCTAGCGGTGGCCTTGAATTCCACCCACATCTCCATCGTTGTGAAGTCGGTGATGGTGTCTTGGGACCAGGTTCCCTTTGCGTATAGAGACACGTCTGGTTTGAGGGTGAACTCGCCCACGTCGCACGCATGGTTGTGAGTATCTACGAGCTCCATGTCTGGCGCAAGCGGGGAGACGCTTTGAATCTAGAACGGCGTTCATCTACATGGGCAGCAATAGCAACAAAATCCTTACAAACTGCGGGTACATCGCGGTCTCGGATGACGCACCGCTAACATTGTCGAAGACGTCTTGTGACAAGGTCGGACAAGGCGTTTTACTGGATGGGAGAAACCTTTGGAGAAATTCCTCGACAGGCATAGGTCCAACGTATCTGCCGGAGGTTTCTATCGCCAGTATCTTCTTGATCTCATCATCTTTTGAAGGAGGAAGGCAGCTGAAAGGGACGGAGCCCGACATCCGCTTCGAGAGTGGCGTTTCTTCAGGTGCGAGACCCGAAGGTGGTGGTGTGACGGCGCGTGTCGACGCCTCTCCAGTAGCGACGTCGTTATTCTGGCATGGATTGAACATCGTGTCAAACTGATCAGTGGCACGTCTCGAGAATGTATGAATGAGAGCACGAACAGGTTTTGCAGTCTATCACCAGCGCTTGAGCTATTTAACGGCAAAAATCGTGGACAGTCTCGTCCACGAGATATGTGGACCTGTAAAAATTCGGTCAGCAAAACCTCTGGTTGAACGTGAATGTCATCTGCATTGCACAAGCGTCCACAACGCGTCAGTCACGACTCACGTGATTTACAGAGTACACTGTGACAACACACGTGGGTGCCAACAGTGCATATGCTTGCAGTGGAAGTATTGAGCTTGTTCAACTATTTGGTCTGCCTACAGGAGACCAGTCCCAAACCTGGGCTGTCATAGTGGAGGAACAGACCCTCAACGACGATGATCACATGCTAGTAGTACACTTTTCATCATGACTAAACGATCAAACATAGAACTACATTATACCTTCCACTATGAATCAAGTACTAAACCTTTCTAGCCAGCAAGTGTGACAACCTCGGTACCGAGAATCTCATACATATGGACGACCTTCTGAGTCCTATCTATAAATCAGTGTAAATGGAATGATGTCCAAATGGATTCGAAGATTTACTTTGAATGGGCAATTGTTACAACCATCTGGAGGTGCAGGATAGGCTTTCAACCAGTTGTCAAGGACTCCAATGAACTGGTCATGGGTGACCTGATGTGTGGGGGTTTGAAATAACCACAGGCAATTGATAACCAAGTCACCAATAGTAGGCAACAATTCAGATCCCTGCAGCTCCTGGGACCCCTTTGTATACCCTACTGCTTTAAGCTTTTCCTCCGCTATCTCCCTCCAAGTCACCATCCAAGTGAAAACATACTCAGAATGAAAACTTACCTTTATATACTTAAGAGATGACATCTTACCCAGAGGTAGATATCAATCATGATAATCTGCAACATCTAAAGGTTAAAAGAGGAAGAGAGGGGTTCAAGTACACATCTTGTCACAGTTCAGACCAGAAGCTCACTATCATGTTTGACACTTTGAAGAGCATACACTGGACACTTGGCCAGTTTTTCTATTTTCTCTTCTGGCTCAAGAACAAGTATGATAATAATGCCCATCAAGCACATTGTCATACATCATATGTACACCAATTCCTGGATGGCAGCTCAGGCCATGGCATTGGCTTCCTCTTTGATGTATGACTGTTACGGGATATACTTTTTTCTTTATTTTTTCCTATTTTTTCTCTTTCTTTTTGTGATCATATGACTTATATCATGTGTTTATCTACTCATGTGACCGGATCATGTGACTAGATCATGTGACTTATATTACATGCAACAAGGACTTATATTTAGATATCACATGATTAGGCCTAGACTTGTCTAGAACATTCTAGACATAAACCTACCTAGACCGGTCTGGATCATGACATCATCATGACATCATATAGAACACTGTGGAATGTTGTGAAACATTCCTCATTACTAATTATTTGTCTGATATAAACAGCAGTATAGTATATATTGTTATGTGTTGAGCAGAACATAACAGAAAAACAAACCAAACTAAAAGGAAGTGACCACTGACATAGGCCACCATGGAGTCCGCTAGACTTGTTAAGTTCCACCAATCCTATGTAGCAGCTAAGGCCAGGATATACAAGGTGAAATCATGAATATATTGAACTAAGGAAATACTACAGGGAGATGGTGCTACTTATATATCAAAGATATCGTGCATGGACCATGATCTGTGCCCCTCTAAGGTGAGTGAACTAAGTACTATATAAGTAACTCCCTATACGCTTAAGATAACACCCTAGACCCCATATTCTAGGTCGCAAGCTAGACCTGGTCTAGACTTACCCAGCCATCAGATAAGATGTAATAACTGTGATAAGATTAGTGCTAACTGATAAGATTAGTGCCAACCCAATAAGATAAGATGAGGAAAAATAGAAGCACCTTGAGTACTAAGTGACACGATCATCTCATATATACTGGAGTGAAACCAACATCTAGAGAACTTAACTTGGTTCTCTTGAAGCTACCCTTCTACGAGTGAATTCTAAGTGTCCCCCTCATCATTGCACTCATTGACAAGAGTATAAGTCGTTACTGCCCTCTACATTGTCCACGTCTTTAAGTTAGATATTAACTAATTTGTCTTTTTCAAAGCTTTAGTATTAGTGTAGACGCTGCAAGAGCCTAGTGTCAGCGGTCATCTCAATGACTATGTAGTTCAGTGAGATGTTCATGTCACTAGCACTCAAGGCGCTTTACTTTTATTCTTTTTTCTGTTATCTTATCTTATTGGATGGCGCTTATCTTATCAGTGAGCGCTCATCTTATCATATCTTATCTGTGGCTAGGTAGTCTAGAACCGATCTAGACTTACGACCTAGAGTTACGGGTCTAGGGTAATACCTCATTAGTACAGGGTTCTCTTATATAGTACTTAGGTCGTTCACCTTAGTAGGGCACTGACCATGGTCCGTGCACGATCCCTAGGGTATATAAGTAGTTGTTCCTCCCTGTCGTATTTCCTTAGTTCAATATACTTGTGGTTCCACCTAGAAAGCCCTTGGCCATCGTTGCTATCATAAGGGTGGTAGGACTTAACGGGTCTAGTTGAGACGAAGGTATCACTCAGCGCTCACGGCGCTTCCGTCTGACGCTTATAGCGTCTGTTCTTTCTTTTATTTTCCTTTATCTTATCTTATCAGGTTGGCGCTTATCTAATCGATGAGCGTTAATCTTATCTGGTGGCTGTGTGGTCTAGGCCGTTCTAGACTCACACTAGACTATGGGTATTAGGGTTATACCTCATTTAGGCAGGACTTACTTATATAGCACTTAAAGCGTTCACCTTAGAGGGGCACGTACCATGGTCCGTGCATGCATGCTATAGTATATAAGTAGCTACAGTCTTCGCCTGTATTTCCTTAGTTCAATATATTCGTGGTTCTACCAGTAAAACCCTTGGCCTTAGCTGCTAGATAAGGGCGGTAGGACTTAACGGGTCTAGCGGACTCCGAGTGACCCACGTCAAGGGTCATCTCTTTTGGTTTGATTTGTTTTTCCGTCATGTTCCGCTCGACGCGTAACACTAGTGGACTTCGAGTGACCCACGTCAAGGGTCATCTCCTTTTAGTTGGTTTGTTTTTCCGTTGTGTTCCGCTCGACGCGTAACACTCAGATGGACGTATGTTTGAAGATGGACATCTCATGTATAGCATCACTATTCCATTCAAGGACATCAAGTCAGCATGGCCTACACTTACTTCGTTTGCAGCACAGCTTGTCAAGAAGGAGCTAGTTCATGAGGTCAAAGAAGCCATCAAAATTACTAGTGGTCTTCATATGATGGTACCTGCTCTGATAAAAGGACCAGTGCCAAATTCATTCTCATGACTACAATGGAAAGATATTGGCTCAATGACAATGGCATCAGTAGCTGCTACATTGAAGAAACATCAATGACTTACATGGGATATTGTAGCTGGTATTTATAACCAAGCACCTCAGCATCCAGACAATATTACTGTAACAGCAGTGTGCAAGATTCGTCCTCTTGATGGTGTGCATGATACTTGATCTAAGAGTTATATCTGTTTGATCAATTTATTACTAGGTCATAGCAAATGTTTTATCAATTATGGATTTTTCATGAAATAAACTGGCACGAAAGTTACCTATGGCTAGAGGCATTTTTGACTTTGCCTTTGGTGTTTCTTGTGATATTTTCACCTGTAACAGTTGGATTGGAAACACTGTAGCTTACAGTGCTGTGTTGACATGTCTCCAGGAATTATCAAAACAAGAGGCATAGTGCATAATAGAGAAAGAAAGAGACCTCATGGTAGCTGGTGTAATTGTGATGGACAATGTCCAAAATTACCTCATCCAGTGTGATCAACAGATTAGTCAAACAAATACAATGAATGTTGGTCTAGCAGATACATTCGTTGAAATTCCAGGAATTTCTCCCAATACTTTCAATCTCAAAGACAAAATGGAGCATCTAAGGACTTCTGGATGAAAGTAGCTGACAGTTGTCCAGCTCTTGAAACTCATCGATCAAGCACATCTAGACACAGTCATTGTATTGTACTGGTTATCAACTCTCACCAAATATATTCCCTCTCTGTCGTACTTCAGCAAAGATATCTTCTGTTATGTGGATTGAACTTGAGAGGTAATTGTGAACAAAAGTCATTGTGTGTTCAAGCTTTTACAGAGCTGCTAACTGATCAAGAAGCAAACCACTCAAGAGTGAGCTTGAAGTCTCAGGCAATAGCCCACAGGAGTTAAGAGAAGACAAGTATTACGATATGTATTTTTCTTTCTTTTTCTTTTCTTTTCTCTATTTTTCTTTCTTTAGCGCCTAGCGCGCTTATACTCACGACTTAGAAACGTCTAAGTCTTTTTCCTAATCACGTGACTCGTCACGTGACGTGGTATATGCAACTAGTTTGCACGCGACACGGACAACCCCTATGTCACACCTTCACGGACTCACAGGCTTTAATAGCCTTATGCCTCACACTTACCGTATGTTTTTCATTTCCGTTATTTCATATTTAATAAGCTGCCACACCTCATGACGGCCACACTGTTTTAATGTGGCAGCACATGTTATGCTTCTACTTCCATTCTACACATGTTCTCCTCATGTTATGGTTCTTCTTCCATTCCATGGCGATGCTTGATGCACGCCTCCTCCATATGTTTTCCCACCTTATCAGTAGATAAGGACACTACATGTACAAACAGATGTATGGTATATAAGGATCAATGGAGCGACCAGAGGACTCCATCGAATCCTCTTGGGTTTTATCGTTCAGTTTCTCTGATACGCATAAGCTCTATAGTTGAATAACCTCAGTACGCCCTCCAGCACAATGTGAGCCGCTGAACGTTTCAACAAGCTTGATTTTGTGTAGAACTAGCTTGAGGTAAGCACTAATATACATGTCCTTTATGATATGGTCAGCGGCTCACATGATGTGGAGTGCATACTGAGGGGACTGAGGTTGCTCTGACTAGTAGACTTAGGAGCTACTGAGAGGCAAAAGGACTCAGGAGGATTTGATGAAGAATCTCCTAGTTGCTGCATTGACCCTTTATATACTATATAAGTGCTTGTCCATATATCAACTAGATCTACCAATGAAATGGAAAACATATGGATCAGACATGCATCAAGCATAGCCATGAAATGGAAGAGAAGTTAAACATAAGTCAAACACATGTAGAATGAAAGAAGAAGCATATCATGAGGAAAACATGTGCTGCCACTGTGAGAAGTAGTCAATTCGCTGCAGCGATGCTGCGTTCTCTCGTTGCGTACCTTAGAGTTTCATTCTCATGTGCTGACACGGTTATGTTCTTTGAGATTCTTTTGCATTCCCTTGTCACTCGTTTTCCAACATATTCTGACTACGTAGAATGATACTTAAGATTTCGTACCCACGTAGATTCACCTCAGCTCTTTTCCCATTTCGCTGAGGTGAGATACCATTTCGTAGACTATTTTACCTACGTGCTGATGTGTACCGCAGACTCCGTAAACGTCGTGCTATTGTTTAGGTACACACTCAATGTTACAGCTCTTTTCCCATTTCGCTGAGACTCCGTAAACGTCGTGCTATTGTTTAGCTGCGCATGCTACAATTGTCAGCCACATTAATACAGTGTGTAGGCAATGTGGTGTGGCAGCTTATTAAATATGAAATAGCAGAGATGAGAAACATACGATAAAGGTGAGGCATAAGGCTATGAAAGCCTGTGAGTTCATGAAGGTGTGACATAGGGGCTAGTTCTTGTGACATACAATCTAGTCGTACGTGCCAAGTCATGTGACCAGTCATGTGATTAGAAGAAGAGACTTAGATGTTTCTAAGTCTTGAGGATAGGCACACTAGGCACTAAAGGTTTAATAGATTAGAATAAATAGAAAGAAAAAGAAAATAAATAGGGGGAAAATGCATATCGTAACACTTTATATATGTATCGTAATGGTGCATGATATTACAATATGTATTTTTCCCCTATTTATTCTCTTTTTCTCTCTATTTATTCTAATTTATTAAGCCTTTAGCGCCTAGTATGCTTACTCTCAAAACTTAGAAATGTCTAAGTCTTTTTTCCTAATCACGTGACTGGTCACATGACTTGGCATGTACAACTAGATTGCATGATATAAGGACTAGCCCCTATGCTTGTCCTTCACATATGCACAGACTATTCTAGATCTATGCCTCCCTTTCTACGTATGTTTCTCATTTCCTAGTTATTTGATATTTAATAGCTACCACACATCATAGTGTCCTCACCGATCTCATGTATGATCGTGGCAGCACATGTTTACCTCCTGTCTATGCTTTCCTTCCATTCTATATATGTTTGTCTTATGTTTTACTTTCCATTCCATGGCTATGCTTGATGCACGTCTGGTCCATATGTTTTCCATTTCATTGGTAGATTCAGTTGATACATGGTCAAACACTTGTACAGTATATAAAGGGTGAATGCAGTGATTAGGAGATTCCCCATCAAATCCTTCTGAGTCTTCCTCTCAGCAGCTCCTATGTCTAAAAGCCATAGCAAGAGTAATCTCAGTCCTCAGTACACCCTCACTGTAATGTGAGCCACTGAATGTTTTACATGGACCATCAAGAAGTATATGTGCACAGACCATCAAGAAAGTAATAAGAAAGGACTGTTATCCAATTGAGGGTTTGGAATAAAATAGATAAGTAATCAAGAAAGGAAGAAAGTTCTCATAGATGGTATCACATGTAACATTATCTCCTTTGTAGGACAATTGCTAGTTACTGACTAGTTGCTTCCATAATAATAATCATCTGCAGTGTGAGAAGCTTCTCCAGCAGTTTGTAAATCATAATTGATCATATCGTTATAGATTTTTCGTGGCTGTTCAATGTGAGCTGGACAGTCACAAATTGATTGTCCTCTTCTATGACAACATGTTCTTCAGCTGGGGCATGTCCCTGATTATGTTCTGGATGTAGGACATGACAGTAGGGGCATTTATAATGAGGGCAGTGTACTCAGACATGTCCAACTTCGTTGCATTGAAAGCATTTAGCTTCCAGGAAGATAATGAAAACCATGTTTCGAGGAGGTCCTGGGATAGAAGAGGGTATTACATCCATGTCAATGGGGTTTTCTCTACTATCAGATGAAGAGAAAGACAATGAGATAGTAGCAGGAGATGTAGGAATATTAACTGGTTCATGATTTCTCAGACTGCTGGCAGGTCCATATGGGGCGATAAGAAATTGACATCTTCTTGGATTTAGTGGAGAGTGTCTTCTAACCACTTAAGATGATAGAGTAGAAGTGACAAAAAAAGACAGCAAGTCTGTCTTTGATGGATTGACTAAAGTTCGTTCTAGAGTAGATATTTCTTCTATAGTCTCCAATGGAGATCTCCATTCCTGTGTATTCCTTTCCTAGACTTTTTCTCCTGCCAAATGAATTATGATATTTACAATCGGGAACTCCTCGCCATTATACATGCCCTTGTTGCCTGGAGACACTATCTCCAAGGAACTGACCATCAACTTATGGTTCTTATCGACCACAAGAACCTTACCTACTTCAAATCTCCTCAGAAATTATCCTACCACCAAGCTCACTGGCTGATGATTCTTCAAGATTTTGATTTGAAACTTGAACACGTTTCTGAAACTCAAATAGGACCCACTGATGTGCTTTTCCATATATATGACATTGATACATCTGAAGATAACACTGCTGTTATACTCCTTTCTGACAATTTATTCATCTAGTCCTTTGACCTCACTCTTGACAACAAGATTAAGCACTCCACACTCTCTGATCCCCTTATCCTCTCCACTTCACAAGCACTGGAAAATGAGAAGTTGCTCTTTTCCTGATACTCTCCTTTGGATTGGCACTATGATGGTGCTAATCCGTTCTTCAAAAACCAACTCTATATTCCTTCAGAACATCACTATGCTATTGTAAAAACAATTCATACCTCTTCAACTGCTGGATACTTCAGTATTCTATGCTCTGTCAATCTTATGGCTCGTGACTTCTGGTGGCCTGGTTTATTCACCTTTGTCTGCAAATTTGTTTCTGGTTGTGTCACATGTCAATAGATAAAGGTCAATACTCATCCAACAGTTCCTGCATTATCTTCTATCCCCTCTACCTGTACTTGTTCCTTTCAACAGATTTCCATAGATCTTGTTACAGATCTCCCTATCTCTGACTCTTTTGATTTCATCCTAGTCATGGTCAACTATGGCCTTATAAAGGGGATAATTTTATCCTCATGCAACAAAATGATCGATGCTGCCAGTATAGTATAATTATTTTTCAAGAAAGTTTTCCTTTGATTCGGTCTTCATAAAAAGGTTATCTCTGATAGAGGCCCACAGTTCACCTCCACATTCTTCCAAAAACTTACAAGGCTCTTAGAATATGACATTGCACTCTTCTCTGCTTATCATCCTTAGACTGATGGAGAAACAGAAAGAGCTAATCAAGAAATCAAAACATTCCTTCGGATATTCTATGATGGTAACCCTAAAACATGGGCCCAGTTCATTCCATTTGCGGAGTTTGCTCACAGCTCTAACATTCATTCTATAACAAAGAAAGCCCCCTTCTCCCTCATGCTTGGCTACAAACCCTGATCTTATCTGGAACTTGCCAAGATCTCATCAAATCTATCACACATTGAAGAACAACTCACTTCTCTATGAAAAGCACAGAAAGAAGCACTTGCTGCATATGAAATTGCACAACATGTTATGAAAGAACAAATCACATCAAAGTTCTCATCCTGGAACATAGGTGACAAAGTTTGGTTAGAAGGTCGTAACCTGTGCATGGTGTACCCATCTCAGAAGCTAGCACCAAAAAGAGAAGGACCTTTTGAAATTACACAGGTCTTATCTTCCATCTTCTATCAGCTCAAGTTATCTCTGACCTAGAAGATACATGATATTTTCCATGCCTCTTTGCTATTGTCCTATCAGAAAACTCCTGAACATAAATCGAACTTTCTCCGACCATCCTCTGACCTGATAGAAGATGATGAAGAATACGAAGTTTATCAGATCTTAGCCCACAAAGGATCACTAGATCAAAGATGCTATTTAGTTTACTGGAAAGAATACTCTTCCTCAGAGAACAACTGGGAAATTTTAAGGAATCTGAAGGAAATCTTAAACATGCACAAATAATTCTATGAGCTTATAAACTTCAATGCTGAAAAGACTTCCCAGCAATTCACTTTCTCTATATCCATAACAAAGTCAATGCCTTCCATTCGAGTCCACAAATTCAATGACCTTCCTTATCACTCTTAAGATATCAACCTTCTTGATTGACTTGATCTTTACGCCTATATTCTCGAAGACCACACTTTTGTTATACCCATCAATTAGTCCTCTCATCTTTACATTAACATTGAATATCTCATTTTCAGATACCATCTTCATGTCTCATTCATATATCGATACCACCATTTCAGATTGAGAGAGATCTCTCTCACCTCATTCATTGCAACCATGGACACCAACATTGCCAATATTAGAAGAGAACTCCTCCATCTCATTGACCTCCTGGGATTCACTAATGTTGCTCTGGATCTCTCTCATACGGTCAGCGGCTCACATTGTGTGGAGTGCATACTGATAACTATTGTTTACTGAGGTTGAGGAAGGGGATGAGATTCTTGGTATAGTCAAAAAATGGGAGCATCAAAGACTCATGGCCTTCGGTTCCAGTCAAAAGAACATACGTGGACAGCACGCCCAAAACCCAATTATATAGAGCGATGACAACCACTGTTTGGAAAATAGTTAACGAAGGGCTGGACGATATCCATCACTGAATCACACAGATGAGGACACGAGAGAGAGCAAGGTGACAGGGCATGGTGCAATAGTAGGCAAGTGGTGCAAGGGCATAGGATGTTGTCCTTCGACTTGCTCAAAATTATATGCTGGACCTTTAATAGTAGTCTGGAGTGGGACACAGGAGGTATTTTCTTGGATGGTACAAGACCATGGGTGGCTAGGGAGATTTCCTACCACTCTTCTGACCTTGTTGGGAGTCGAACCAACATAGCAATTGATACTTTGGGCTGACAAACAGTGCGCTGAGCTGATGGACTTGAAGAAGCGTCGGGAGACGCATATTCAGGCAATGTATGATCAGCTTGAGGCGCTATGGAGGCGTATGGGTGTCGATGATGGGGCAATGGATGAATTTGTGGAAGTGAGTCAGCACTATCTGATGTCTACCTCAGCTGAAATATTCTCAACAGGCTAATCGTGGGACAACCCCACAAGTTATTCAAGCATACGAATTCTTAGAGTGGCTGAGAGGTCAAGGACTCAGAAGGATTCGATGGGGATCCCATGGTCGCTGCATTCACGTCTTATATACTCTACATCTATTTGTACATGTAATGTTCGAATCTACCGATAAGATGAAAGACATGAGGACCAGGCATGCATCAAGCATAGCCATGGAGGAGAAGAAGAACATGAGGAGAACATGTGCTGCCACATTAAAACGGTGTAAAGGCCATGAGGTGTGGCAGCCTATTAAATATGAAATAACGGAGATGAAAAACATATGGTAAAGATGAGGCATAAGGCTATGAAAGCCTGTGAGTCCAGGAAGAGATAAGATAGGGGCTAGCCCTTGTAGCATATGATCTAGGTCGTATGTGTCAAGTCACATGTCCAGTCACATGCATAGGAGAGAGACTTAGACGTTTCTAAGTCTTGAAAGTAGGTGCGCTAGGCGTTAAAGGCTTAATAAATTAGAATAAATAGAAAGAAAATGGAAATAAATAGAGGAAAAATGCGTATTGTAACACTCTCATGATCGTCTCGCTAGAATTATAGGATCATCCTCGACAGACTATCACCTTCTTCTGAACCTGTACTGGTTTCTCCTTCTGATAATTCTAGTGCACCTCCTCTGGTATCTTTCTATATCAACATGACATCAGTGACATGAAGAGAGACATCTGTCATAATAAAGAATGGTCAAGTGATATCAGGCATTGACAACACTAGTTGTTGAACGAAGATCTTCTTCAGCATTGTGAATGCTTTTTCGCATTCATTGCTCTAGTTTCAAGAGACAGTTTTCTTTGTTAAATCAACGAGAGGTCGAGTGATCGTGGAGAAGGATGGAATGAATTGATGATAGAAGTTGTAAAATCCTAGGAATGAGCAAACATTGTTGACAGAGGAAGGAGTCTTCCAGTCTTCAATGGTCTAAAGCTTTCCTTGGTCCATTTTGACAGATCCTTCCGAGATAATCATTCCAAGGTAGTCGACTTCTTTAGTATTGAATTTGCACTTCTCTAATTTGTGTTACATATTGAGCAGAACATAATGGAAAAACAAACCAAACTAAAAGGAAATCTGGACACTGTCGTAGTCCAACATGGAGTCTGCAAGATATGTTAAGCTTTCTATAGAAACAAGCCCAGAGGTTTTACTATGGAACCACGAATATATTGAACTAGGGAACTACGACTGAGACGAGCGATGGACTCAATGCCTTTCGCAACGTCAACACTAAAACTAAAGCAGAGAAAACAGATCAGTTATCGTCTGACCTGAAGACGTGATAGGTGAAGAGTGAAAGCGTCGAGTTATACTCCTCGACGATGAGTTAGATGATGAGGGGATACTTATGTTTGCTCGTGGACGGGTAGCCCCAACAGAACCAAGCTAGGGTCTCTGGGCATTGGCATTGCATCTTATATACAGGTACAGTGTTTGTATCTAACAAACATATGATATCATCGGAATGTTCCACAACATTCCACGACATTCCATATGACGTCAGGTGATGTCATGGTCCAGACCGGTCTAGGTGAGTCTATTCTAGAGTGTTCTAGGCGAGTCTAGGCCTAGTCACGTGATATCTAAATAAAGTCCTCGCCCGCACGTGATAAGTCATGTGCTATCGAGTCACGTGCGCTGGTCACATGATTAAATAAGCACGTGATGTAAGTCACATGACCACAAAAGTAGAGAGAAAAATAAAGAAAAATAGAGGAAAAATTATACCCCGTAACACTACCCCCCTTCTAGGAATCGACTTCCAGGCGATTAAACGGGGCAGAAGCCACAGAGCAATAATTAACATAGGGAGAAAATAAAGAATCGAATTGCGACTGAACCATGCGCAATTTCCTGGGAGCGGAAGGGTGGCGACGATAGAAATCGCGAATAGCATCGCGAGCATTACCCAGGTTAGCCTCAGGCTTCCAAGTACGCTCCTCGTCAGAATAACCAACCCAATGTACCAAGAATTCAAGGCGATGACCTCGCAAGCGAGAATCAACAATGTAATCAACCTCGTATTCCTGATCACTCTCTTCGGTAACTAGCACTGGACCAGGTTGTTGCGCCGGTTGACCGGGCAAACGTTCTTTATAAGGCTTGATGCGACTAATATTCACAACCGGGTGAATGTGCATCGTAGAAGGTAACCGAAGTTCAACGGCATTCGAGCCGACCAGCTTCGTGATGTCGTAAGGACCGAGCCAGCGTTCCGTAAACTTCCGACTAGGTCGAGAAAGCTTTAAATTAGAAGTGCTCAACCACACTTTATCGCTGATCTGATAAGGAGGTGGCTGTGATCTATGACGATCGGCTTTCTTTTTCATAGCGGCTTGTGCTTTCTCTAGATTTTTGCGAGCCTGCTCAAGGGTTTTCTCCATGTTGGTTGTGAGATCCTCGGCTGCAGGGACCCTGGACTGAAGCAGTTCAACGCCCATCCGTGGTTTGTAGGATCGAGTGACCTCAAATGGAGATTTTCCAAGCGAATCCTGGCGCTTCTTGTTATAAGAGAATTGCGCCAGCGCTAGCCAATCAGACCAATCGTATGGCTTTTCGGCAATGAAAAGACGGATATATTCCTGTAACGCTTGGTTCATCCGTTCTGTTTGCCCGTCTGTTTGTGGGTGAAATGCGGTGGAGAGCTTAAGCTCAATCCCTAAGAATTTTCCTAATTCGCGCATAACTTAAGACGCGAATTGTGGACCACGATCCGAAACGATAGTCGTGGGAAGACCATGATGCTTCCAGACATGTTGCAAATACAATTTGGCTGTTCCGAGAGCTGTGATCGTTTTGTTTGTGGGAATAAATATAGCTTCTTTGGAGAAACGATCAACGATTACTAGAATCGTGTCGTAACCATCTGAAAGTGGTAAGTCCGTTGTGAAATCTGCCGAGATATCGACCCATGGTCCAGATGGGATCGGCAGTGGCTGGAGCATGCCTGCCGGGGCGATGCGAAAACTTTTCATGCGTGCGCATCGATCGCAACGCGAAACATAGTCCTTGACTTGAGTATGTAACCCAGGCCAATAATAATTACGTTCCACCAGTTCCTGTGTCTTTGATTGACCAGGATGTCCTGTGATAGAATTATCGTGGTGGAGTGTGAGAATGTCTTGGCAAAGCTTGGCATCACCAGGAACATAAATACGGTTCTCACGGTAATAAAGCCCATCCTGGAGCTTATAATTAGATCCTAGATCTAAATCTTTAGATAATTCCTTGATTCGTTCAACAAGTGAAGATTCTTCGGCTTCCACAACAATGTGTTGGGCCCTGATCTTTTCAGGAGGAATTACGGTGACGCCCTTGTTGTCATCTTCAACTCCGTTGAAGTGATCACAATGTCGGGATAAAGCATCTGCTTTCGTCATGGAGGTTCCTGCCTTGTGGACCAAGGTAAAGTCGAATCGTGTAAGGTACAAGGACCATCTTGCTTGTCTTCGATTCAGATCTTGAGATTTCATAAAATATTGTAGATTCTTGTGATCGGACCAAATTTCAAATTTGTGTCGAGCACCTTCCAAATAATGTCGCCACGTTTCTAACGCACGGATAATAGCGAGCATTTCTTTGTCTGCGACTTGATAGTTCCTCTCTTGAGCAGATAGAGCATGGGAACTAAAAGCACATGGTCGTCATTCTCCATCGTGACATTTCATAGATAAGACAGCCCCTGTGGCAAAATCCGAGGCATCGGTTTCTAGGCGGAATTCCGCATTGATATCTGGATATACCAAAATAGGTGCTGTCGTAAAACGTTCTTTAAGCGTTTCAAACGCCTGTTGTTCTTTATCTCCCCAGTTCCACTGGAGATCTTTACGTGTTAAGTCCGTGAGAGGTTTTGCAATTCCCGCATAACCGAGTATGAAGCGACGGTAAAAGTTTGCAAGACCGAGGAAGGAACGGACTTGTTTGACCGTTCGTGGGACTGGCCACTCCTGGATTGCTTTAACTTTCGATTCGTCCATGCGAACGCCATTGCAAGTCATGGTCATACCAAGGAATTCTACTTCTGTCTTGTCAAAGAAGCATTTCTTTACAAATAAGTCATTATCTTTGAGCCGCTGGAGCACACGTGCAACAGCTTTATGATGCTCATCGATATTGTCCGATTTGGTATAAATTAATAGATCGTCCATATAGATAACAACAATGTCGTCCATATCCGCAAATAGCTCGTTCATCATTGCTTGGAACGTAGCTGGTGAATTACAGAGACCAAAGAACATGACGAGAGGTTCAAAAGAACCGAGATGACAGACAAAGGCTGCCTTTCATTCATCGCCTTCTTTGATTCGTACATTATTGTATCCCCATCGAAGGTCCATTTTCGTAAAATACCTTGCACCCTTTAGCTTGTCAACAAGCTGACTAATCAGGGGCAAAGGATAATTATTTTTAACCGTTCCTTCATTCAGATAGTGGTAATCTTGAACCATCCGCTTAGTGCATTCTTTCTTAGGTACGAAGAATACAGGCGACGTCTGAGGTGATTTAGACGGTCTAATATAGCCCTTCGAGAGCTGGTCTTCAATGAATGACTTGACTTCATCCTGCTCTTGAGCTGAAAGAGGAATCATTCTCCCTTTCTTCGGTTTGAAGTCATCTTTTAATTCGATTGCATGATCCCACGGCTTGCGTGTTGGCATGCGCTCGGATTCTTTCTTCGAGAAAGTTTCATAAAAGTCTTTGTGGTAAACGCTGGGAACTAATTCCTTAACAGGTGTTTCTAGAACAACCGTACTTTGCAGCTTTTTCCACGTGTTATCAGTTTTAAGGTCACTGATAAGACCTTTCCATCTAGAGACTGCTTCGACTTCTTCTTCTAGTTCCATCGAAGCGAGGCGCGTAGCGCAATTAGATAATTCGTAACATGACTTTGGACAGCGATTTAATTTAACTTCACCAGTCTGCCAGTTAATGTTAGGATTATGATACGCGAGCCAGGTGTATCCGAGGATCATGGCAGCTGTTACGGGGTATAATTTTTCCTTTATTTTTCTCTGTTTTTCTCTCTCTTTTTGTGGTCACGTGACTTACATCACGTGCTTATTTAATCATGTGACCAGCGCACGTGACTCGATAGCACATGACTTACCACGTGCGGGCGAGGACTTATATTTAGATATCACGTGACTAGGCCTAGACTTGCCTAGAACATTCTAGAATAGACCCACCTAGACCGGTCTGGACCATGACATCACCTGACGTCATATGGAACGTCGTGGAATGTTGTGGAACATTCCGATGATATCATATGTTTGTTAGATACAAACACTGTACCTGTATATAAGATGCAATGCCAACGCCCAGAGACCCCAGCTTGGTTCTCTTGGGGCTACTCGTCCACGAGCGAACATAAGTTTATCCCCTCATCATCTCACTCGTCGTCGAAGAGTCTAACTCGACGCTTTATCTTTTCACACTATCACGTCTTCAGGTCAGACGATAACTGATCTGATTTCTCCGCTAGTTTTAGTTGTTGACGTTGCGAGAGGTAGTCGCCATCGCTCGTCTCACTAGAACCAAGCTACCCACTCTCCCAGCGTCAGCACTATTCGTGCCCTTGCCGTTTTACATACATCATTTTCACTTCGCTGCGCATTACCGCGCCTTTGTTTTGATTTAGTCCCTGGCCGCTGAGGTACAGGAAGGACGTTGCGCTATCTAGGGCCCCGTCGACGGCTTCTCGAGAGAGAGAACTAGAGATCTTCCTCTAGCGGTTAAATCCCCCGTCACCCCACTTTTATTTCTTTTGGGCATCGTCCCGCGTCCCCGTGAGGCGCATTTGTTTTAGTCGTTACCTTAGCAACCCTCCCTACACGAAAGAGCGGTCTTGTGCCCGTGTAGCCTTAGGAGTGGTTTATATCAAACCTTATCTCAGTAGTACTTTGGGGCTGTGCCAGATCGGTTGTTGACTGGACAGCGAAAGGGTAAAGGAAGAAACAGACCCTGACGAAGAAGAAAATTTTCAACGTGGCTCGCACTACTCGCCAGCGCGTTCTCGACACTCGAGCTCAAGCAGCAGCCCTCGAATACCACCACCTCAATCGCGCTTTCACCCCCGCTCCTCAAATAAAGTTCGAAGATCTAGAACCAGCTCCTGAGTGGTTGATCCCCAAACAGGAACCGATAGATTTTCTTCACCGTATAAAGAAAGAAGAGGAACTTGAAGAAGATCTAGAAGAACAGATCTTTCACACGCCTACACCACCTCCTCGTTCCCCTTCTCCCTTACCAGCTCTACCCCGGCGAACGTCCAATCGCCTTCGTTTTCCCGCACGAAGACACGTGCAAGAATTTCTCCCGTCTCTCCGCCGCCCCCGCCAACAGGTGCCTCTGGCAAACCGCCCACGTCACGCACCGTATTATTTGTACAACGAACCAGGATATTTCTAGAAAATGTCCACCCTTCCCCAAGACGTCGCTAACTTGCAGGCCCAATTGGCCGCAGTTACAGCAGCACTTCAACAGCTGCAAAACCAACCCTCAAATCTCAGCCGAAAGGTTGAGATCTTCGCAGATCCCGGTTCCTTTGATGGTAACCGAAACAACTTTTCCGTGTGGTGGGTCAAGATCAAAACTTGGTTCGCTGCAAATCAAGCGGTACTCACCACCAATTTTGATGGTTGTGTGGCAGTACTGTCACGAATGAAGGGCCCGGTAGCCGGCTGATTCGCCGAGGCCCTTATACGAAAATACACAGAACAAAACGCTTGGCCAACGTTGGCTGTTCTTGGGACGGAGATCGAAAGATATTTCCGTCCCCTCGCAGACAAAGAATGGGCGAAGAACCAGCTCATTCAACTAAAACAAGGCAAAATGAGAACTGACGAGTTCGTAGTCAGGTTTCATTCACTGGTTCTCCAATCGAATTGCTCCCATACGCATTCGATTTTCCTATTGGAACGGGCAACACGGCCCGACATTATCAAAGAGATATATCTTCAAGGGACACAAAAGAAAACCATAGAAGAATATCTCGATGAAGTCCAAAGAGTCGGAAGTCGATACGACCTCTTCGAGTTCCAATTTGGGAACAAGTCTTCCCAGGGGCGTGCCTGGGTAAACAACGCGCAAAACTTCTCTTCCTCCAGCCGTGGAGGTAAAACATACGGAACCAGTGGAGGCGACGCGATGGACATCGGCGCCGCACAGAAGGGCAAACAGCCAGAGCAAAGGAGGCTCCAGATGGACTGTTATAAATGTGGCAAGTCAGGCCACTTTGCCCGACAGTGCAAGGCACCCAACTGTCGTTGCGGCTCGGACCGCCACACTACAGACCGGCACAGGCAGCCGGCTAACAACGGTCGCCAAGTGTGGCAAACAGAAAGCACGCCAGCTGATCACTGGCGTGGCATGGACTTCGAAGAGGCGAAAGCCTTCTTCTTCGACATGCACACCACGGAGATGAAGGCGCAGGGAAAAGCCTTCGGCCCTTGAACACGGGGACAGTTCAGGGTGCCACATCTCTGGCAGGCGGCAGACAGCGCCTAAAAGCATCTGTCAGGAAGCCCGAGCCTGTAGCTCAAACAGGGCAAAATAAATGTGTTAATGACAATGTTTCTCTTTCTTGTAGTAATAGGTTTTCTTGCCTCGATGTTTTTGATACTTCTGATTCCTCTTCTTTTTCTTCTTCTCGAATCCTTGATACGTGCGCTTTAGGTAGTTCTAAAGATACAAAAGAATCTACAAAAATAGAAAATACAAAACAATCACAAAAAAATAGTTTAGTTTCTCTTTTCTCTGATTTCTTGGATACATACGTAGAAGGGGGGTCCTCCTTACGAGGCTCGGCGGCTCAACCCGTGCTTAATTCCCCAAAACCCAAAATAACTTCTTCTATCAACTCCCTGTCCCCTGGAGATGATTTCCCTGAACGGATAGTTACTAGATCGGTTTCCCTTAAAAAGGAATTGAAACTTCCGATCGAAGTACTGGATAAACACGTGGATGTTGACACCACGACCCCTATCCAAGTTCAAGCTCTACTTGATAGTGGAGCAAATTCTATTTTTATCGATCGTCAATGGGCTAAGCGACAAGGCATTATGCTACGCAAACTGCCGATACCTATCCCAGTCTTTAATGTCGATGGTACAAAGAATCGAGCAGGAGACATTACTCATGTCGCAGAAATCCGTATGGAATACAAAGGACACAAAGAAGTAGTTCAAGCCGAAATCAGTGATCTCGGCACTGCTGCCATAATCCTCGGATATACCTGGCTCGAATTCCATAATCCTAACATTAACTGGCAAACTGGTGAAGTTAAATTAAATCGTTGCCCAAGATCCTGCTATCAATTATCTAATCGCGCTACGCGCCTCGCTTCGATGGAACTAGAAGAAGAAGTCGAAGTAGTTTCTAGATGGAAAGGTCTTATCAGTGACCTTGAAACTGATAACACGTGGAAAAAGCTGCAAAGCACGGTTGTTCTAGAAACACCTGTTAAGGAATTAGTTCCCAGCGTTTACCACAAAGACTTTTACGAAACTTTCTCGAAGAAAGAATCCGAGCGCATGCCAACACGCAAGCCGTGGGATCATGCAATCGAACTAAAAGAAGACTTCAAACCTAAAAAAGGGCGAATGATTCCCCTTTCAGCTCAGGAGCAGGATGAAGTTAAATCTTTTATCGAAGATCAGCTCTCGAAGGGCTATATTAGACCGTCTAAATCACCTCAGACGTCACCTGTATTCTTCGTTCCTAAGAAGGAAGGCACCAAGCGGATGGTTCAAGATTACCGCTATCTGAATGAAGGAACGGTTAAAAATAATTATCCCTTGCCCCTGATTAGTCAGCTTGTTGACAAGCTAAAGGGTGCAAGATATTTCACGAAAATGGATCTCCGATGGGGATACAATAATGTACGAATCAAAGAAGGCGATGAATGGAAGGCAGCATTTGTCTGTCATCTCGGTTCTTTCGAACCTCTCGTCATGTTCTTTGGTCTCTGTAATTCGCCAGCTACGTTCCAGGCTATGATGAACGAGCTATTTGCGGATATGGACGACATTGTTGTTATCTATATGGATGATCTATTAATTTATATCAAATCGGACAATATCGATGAGCATCATAAAGCTGTTGCACGTGTGCTCCAGTGGCTCAAAGATAATGACTTATTTGTAAAGCCGGAGAAGTGCTTCTTTGATAAGACAGAAGTAGAATTCCTCGGTATGACCGTGACTCGCGATGGCGTTCGCATGGACGAATCGAAAGTAAAAGCAATCCAGGAGTGGCCAGTCCCACGAACGGTCAAACACGTCCGTTCTTTCCTCGGTCTTGCAAACTTTTATCGTCGCTTCATACTCGGTTATGCGGGAATTGCAAAACCTCTTACGGACTTAACACGTAAAGATCTCCAGTGGAACTGGGGAGATAAAGAACAACAGGCATTTGAAACGCTTAAAGAGCGCTTTACGACAGCACCTATTTTGGTTTATCCAGATATCGATGCGGAATTCCGCCTGGAAACCGATGCCTCGGATTTTGCCACAGGAGCTGTCCTATCTATGAAATGTCCCGATGGAGAATGGCGACCATGCGCCTTTAGTTCTCACGCTCTGTCCCGTCAAGAGCGGAACTATCAGGTCGCAGACAAAGAAATGCTCGCTATTATCCGTGCGTTAGAAACGTGGAGACATTATTTAGAAGGTGCTCGGCACAAATTTGAAATTTGGTCCGATCACAAGAATCTACAATATTTTATGAAATCTCAAGATCTGAATCGAAGACAAGCACGATGGTCCTTGTATCTTACTCGATTCAACTTTACCTTGGTCCACAAGGCAGGAACCTCTATGACGAAAGCAGATGCTTTATCCCGACGTTGTGATCACTCTCATGGAGTTGAAGATGATAACAAGGGCGTCACTGTAATTCCTCCCGAAAAGATCAGGGCCCAACACATTGTTGTGGAAGCCGAAGAGAGTTCAATCGTTGAACGAATTAAAGGACTATCTAAAGATTTGGATCTAGGATCTAATTATAAATTCCAAGATGGACTCTACTTCCAAGAAGGTCGTATTTATGTTCCTGGTGATGCCAAGCTTCGCCAAGACATTCTCACACTCCACCACGATAATCCTATCGCAGGACATCCTGGTCAGTCAAAGACGCAGGAATTGGTGGAACGTAATTATTATTGGCCTGGGTTACACACTCAAGTCAAGGACTATGTTTCACGTTGCGATCGATGCGCACGCATGAAAAGTTCTCGCATCGCCCCAGCAGGCATGCTTCAACCACTGCCGATCCCATCTGGATCATGGGTAGATATCTCGGCAGACTTTACAACGGACCTACCGCTTTCGGATGGTTACGACACGATTTTAGTAATCGTTGATCGTTTCTCAAAAGAAGCTATATTTATTCCAACCAATAAAACGATCACAGCTCTCGGAACGGCCAAGTTGTACTTGCAACATGTCTGGAAGCATCATGGTCTTCCCACGACTATCGTTTCAGATCGTGGTCCACAGTTCGCGTCTCAGGTCATGCGCGAATTAGGAAAATTCTTAAGGATTGAGCTTAAGCTCTCCACCGCCTTTCACCCGCAGACAGACGGGCAAACAGAACGGATGAACCAAGCGTTACAGGAATATATCCGTCTTTTCGTAGCCGAAAAGCCATACGATTGGTCTGAATGGCTAGCGCTGGCGCAATTCTCGTACAACAACAAGCGCCAGGACTCGCTTGGTAAATCTCCATTTGAGGTTACTCGATCCTACAAACCACGGATGGGCGTTGAACCGCTTCAGTCCAGGGTCCCTGCAGCTGAGGATCTCGCTACCAATATGGAGAAAACTCTCGAGCAGGCTCGCAAAAACCTAGAGAAAGCGCAAGCCGCTATGAAAAAGAAAGCCGATCGTCATAGATCACAGCCACCTCCTTATCAGATCAGCGATAAAGTGTGGTTGAGTACTTCTAATTTAAAGCTTCCGCGTCCTAGTCGGAAGTTTACGGAACGCTGGCTCGGTCCTTATGAAATCACGAAGCTGGTCGGCTCCAATGCCGTTGAACTTCGGTTACCTTCAACGATGCGCATTCACTCGGTTGTGAATATTAGTCGCATTAAGCCTTATAAGGAACGATTGCCCGGTCAACCGGCGCAACAACCTGGTCCGATACTAGTTACCGAAGAGGGTGATCAGGAATACGAGGTTGATTACATTGTTGACTCTCGCTTGCGAGGTCGTCGCCTCGAATTCCTGGTACATTGGGTTGGTTATTCTGACGAGGAGCGTACTTGGGAGCCTGAGGCTAACCTGGGTAATGCTCGCGATGCTATTCGCGATTTCTATCGTCGCCACCCTTCCGCTCCCAGGAAATTGCGCATGGTTCAGTCGCAATTCGATTCTTTATTCTCTCCTTATGTTAATTATTGCTCTGTGACTTCTGCCCCATTTAATCGCCTGGAAGTCGATTCCTAGAAAGGGGGTAGTGTTACGGGGTATAATTTTTCCTTTATTTTTCTCTGTTTTTCTCTCT
Organism: Phlebopus sp. FC_14; assembly: GCA_021018615.1. Classification (NCBI taxonomy): domain Eukaryota; kingdom Fungi; phylum Basidiomycota; class Agaricomycetes; order Boletales; family Boletinellaceae; genus Phlebopus; species Phlebopus sp. FC_14. The sequence continues at coordinate 2,215,489 of JAEVFL010000005.1, read as the reverse complement.
CTTTTTGTGGTCACGTGACTTACATCACGTGCTTATTTAATCATGTGACCAGCGCACGTGACTCGATAGCACATGACTTACCACGTGCGGGCGAGGACTTATATTTAGATATCACGTGACTAGGCCTAGACTTGCCTAGAACATTCTAGAATAGACCCACCTAGACCGGTCTGGACCATGACATCACCTGACGTCATATGGAACGTCGTGGAATGTTGTGGAACATTCCGATGATATCATATGTTTGTTAGATACAAACACTGTACCTGTATATAAGATGCAATGCCAACGCCCAGAGACCCCAGCTTGGTTCTCTTGGGGCTACTCGTCCACGAGCGAACATAAGTTTATCCCCTCATCATCTCACTCGTCGTCGAAGAGTCTAACTCGACGCTTTATCTTTTCACACTATCACGTCTTCAGGTCAGACGATAACTGATCTGATTTCTCCACTAGTTTTAGTTGTTGACGTTGCGAGAGGTAGTCGCCATCGCTCGTCTCAGCAGCAGTACCGAGATCACTGATTTCGGCTTGTACTATTTCTTTGTGCCCTTTGTATTCCACACGGACTTCGGCGATATGAGTAATATCTCCTGCTCGGTTCTTGGTTCCATCGACATTAAAGACTGGGATAGGTATTGGCAACTTGCGTAGCATGAGGCCTTGTTGTTTAGCCCATTGTCGATCAATAAAAATAGAATTGGCTCCACAATCTAGAAGAGCCTGGACCTGAATAGGAGTCGTGGTGTCAACATCTACATGTTTATCCATTACGTCGATTGAGATCTTTAATTCCTTCTTGAGGGAGACCGATCTAGTAAGGATCCTTTCAGGGAAATCTTCTCCAGGGGACAGGGAGTTGATAGAGGAAGTTATTTTGGGTTTTGGGGAATTAAGCACGGGTTGAACCGCCGAGCCTCGTAAGGAGGACCCCCCTTCTACATACGTATCCAAGAAATCAGAGAACAAAGAAACTAAACTATTTTTTTGTGATTGTTTTGTATTTTCTATTTTTGTAGATTCTTTTGTATTTTTAGAACTACCTATTGCGCTATCGAGAGAATCAGAAGTATCAAAAACATCGAGGCAAGAAAACCTATTACTACAAGAAAGAGAAACATTGTCATTAACACATTTATTTTGCCCTGTTTGAGCTACAGGCTCGGGCTTCCTGACAGATGCTTTTAGACGCTGTCTGCCGCCTGCCAGAGATGTGGCACCTCAAACTGTCCCCGTGTTCAAGGGCCGAAGGCTTCCCTGTGCCTTCATCTCAGTTGTATGCATGTCGAAAAAGAAAGCCTTGGCTTCCTCAAAGTCCATGCCACGCCAGTGATCAGCTAGCGTGCTTTCAGTTTGACGCACTTGGCGCCCATTGTTTACCGACAACTGGTGCCGGTCCGAGGTGTGTCGCCCTGAGCCACAGCGACAGTCTGGTGCTTTACATTGGCGGAAGAAGTGCCCTGACTTTCTGCACTTGAAGCATTCCATTTGGAGCCGTCTCTGCTCCGGTTGCTTCCCCTTCTGCGTAGCACCAATGTCCATGGCATTGGGGTCCCTCTGGTTTCCATATGTTTTACCTCCACGGCTGGAGGATGAGGTGTTTTGCGCGTTGTTAACCCAGGTACGTCCCTGGGATCCTTGCCTACCGAACTGGTATTCAAAGAGATCGGCTCGACTTCTGATTCGTCGAACTTCATCAAGATACTCGTCAATTGTTCCCTTTTGAGTACCTTGGAGGTAAATTTCCTTGATAATATCGGGCCGTGTTGCCCGTTCCAGTAGGTAGATTGAGTGAGTGTGGGAACACTCAGATTGTAGAACCAAAGAGTGGAACCGAACGACAAACTCGTCAGTCCTCATCTTTCCTTGTTTAAGGTTAACGAGCTAGTTCTTAGCCCATTCCTTATCGGCCAGGGGTCGGAAATATTTCTTGATTTCGTCACCCAACACATGAAGTGTTGGCCATGAGTTTTGGTCGGTATATTTGTGAATTAGGGCCTCGGCAAACCGACCTGCCACCGGGCCCTTCATTCTGGAAAGTATCGCAACACAACCATCGAAGTTGGTTGTCAGTACTGCTGCGTTGGCGGTGAGCCATGTTTCGAGCTTCACCCACCACACGGAAAAGTTTTTACGGTCCCCATCGAAGGAACCTGGGTCTGCGAAGATCTCAACCTTTCGGCTGAGATTAGAGGGTTGATTTTGCAGCGTTGTTAAGGCTGCAGAGACTTGGGCAAGCTGAGCTTGCAAATTGGCAACTTCTTGTTGCAGGTTGGCCATATCTAAAGATAGCCGGGTTCGTTGTACAGATAGTACGGTGCGTGCCTAGGGCGATTGGCAGCAGGTACTTGTTGGCAGGGGCGGCGAAGAGATATTCTTGCACGTGACGGTGTGCAGGGAATCGAAGGCGATTTGATGTTCGCCGGGGTAGAGCTGGAATAGGGGAAGGGGAACGAGGAGGTGGTATGGGTGTATGGAAGATTTGTTCTTCGAGATCTGCCTCGAGTTCTTCTTCCTTCTTTATACGGTGGAGAAAATCTAGTGGTTCCTGTTTGGGGATCAACCACTCAGGAACTGGTTCTAGATCTTCGAACTTTATTTGAGGGGCGGGGGTGAAAACACGGTTAAGGTGGTGAAATTCTAGGGCCGCTGCTTGCGCCCTTGTGTTGAGAACTCACTGTCTGGTTGTGCGAGCCACGGTGGAGTATGTCTTCTTCAACAGGGCCTTTGCTTCCTTTTCGCCCTTTCGCTGTCCAGTCAATAACCGACCTGGCACAGCCCCTGAAGTACTACTGAGATAAAACTAATTGTAATTGTAAACCTCTCCTAAGGCAGTACGGGCACAAGACCGCTCTTTCGTACTGGGAGGGTTGCTATGGTATCGACTACAATAAATGCACCTCACGGGGACGCGGGACAATGCCCAAACGAAGAAGAAGGTTGGTTGACGGAGGATTTAACCTCTAGGAAAAGAACCCTAGTTCTCGCACGAGAGAATCCGTCGGCGGGGCCCTATATAGTACAACGCCCTTCCTGTACCTCAACGGCCAGGGACTAAGTCAAATGAAAGGCGCGGTAATGCACAACGAAGTGGAAATGATGTATATAACGGCAAGGACACAAGTAGTGTGGACGCCGGGAAAGTGGGTAAGCTTGGTTCTAATGAGACGAGCGATGGACTCAATGCCTTTTGCAACGTCAACACTAAAACTAAAGCAGAGAAAACAGATCAGTTATCGTCTGACCTGAAGACGTGATAGGTGAAGAGTGAAAGCGTCGAGTTATACTCCTCGACAATGAGTTAGATGATGAGGGGATACTTATGTTCGCTCGTGGACGGGTAGCCTCAAGAGAACCAAGCTAGGGTCTCTGGACGTTGGCATTGCATCTTATATACAGGTACAGTGTTTGTATCTAACAAACATATGATATCATCGGAATGTTTCACAACATTCCACGACGTTCCATATGACGTCAGGTGATGTCATGGTCCAGACCGGTCTAGGTGAGTCTATTCTAGAGTGTTCTAGGCGAGTCTAGGCCTAGTCACGTGATATCTAAATAAAGTCCTCGCCCGCACGTGATAAGTCATGTGCTATCGAGTCACGTGCGCTGGTCACATGATTAAATAAGCACGTGATGTAAGTCACATGACCACAAAAGTAGAGAGAAAAATAAAGAAAAATAGAGGAAAAATTATACCCCGTAACAACGACAGGGAAAGGTAGCTACTTATATATCAAAGATATCGTGCACGGACCATGGTCAGTGCCCCTCTGAAGTGAATGAACTAAGTACTATATAAGTAAATCCCTGTACGCTTAAGATAATACCCTTAATCCATATTCTAGGTTATAAGGCTAGGCCAAGTCTAGACTTACCCAGCCACCTGATAAGATAAAAGGAATGGATAAGATAAGTGCTAACTGATAAGATTAGCGCCATTCCAATAAGATAAGATAAGAAAATAAAAAGTGCCTTGAGCACTAAGTGACGCAATCATCTCAATTTGAGGTAGAGATCTGTCAAATCCAGTCTCTCCTGGTGTTTTCGATGTGGAAAACTGATCAGTATAGGAAGTGGAAAGTGTAGAAACACATGGAGAGTCGGAGGGATGGAACTTTGACTTTAGCTTGTACGCTGCACTCTTGCATGAGTTCAGTTCCATATTTCAGAGATGTAAAGAGCAGAGAAAGAATTAAGGAGAGAGAGAAAGACTTAGGAAAATATCAAGAGGGTGATTTAGATGATATTCAAACTGGGAAAAGTACATGTGCGCTCTGACCCTTATATACTATGAGGGAAAGTCTATCAGAATTATTCTAAGTCAAAATCCTGTTGTGAGCCTAAGCAGTATGATGAGAGAATGAATAGGATGAGCCAGGGAGCATAGGAAATGAGTCAGGAAAGAAGATAGATGAGTCAGAAAGGTATGAATTTGTAATAGGAAACATGTAACGTAGCGAGAGAACCATATGGTATATAACTTGCAAGCAAGACAGAGCTAGACAGTATGGTTTCCAATCGGATGATCTTTGTTCTGATATTTCCAATCATTTTTCGCTGATACGCATAGTTGAAAAAGTTGAGGTTAGTCAGAAAACGTGCAGAGAGATGGAAAACATGCAGAAACAGATTGTGTATGCAGAAACCAGGCAGAAAAGACTTGTGTTTTTGCATGAGATATTACAGTATCCCCTCTTTAGAGCCTGAACCCCTGAAGGTCTGATGCAGAAAATTGGAAGCATGGGAAAACATGATGCAATTGATTGGATTATTCTGTCCATCAGTATGTGCATTCAAAAACCAACTTGCTACCTAACCACTACCATGTCCCAGTCTTCAGCAATTCTCCCATCCACCCACAACTTCTCAAAGGCCCCAGAGGCAGCTCTAGAGCCCAAATCCACAGACTCAGTTGAGGTGCATTGTGCGAAATTACAGAAGAAAAACATGCAGGCAGAAACATGTCAGAAAGAGAAGGAGGAGAAGCTGGATCAGCTAGAGAAGGAGGAGGCAGCATCAAAAGTAGAGGTGGCTTGTAAAGAGGAAGAGAAATGTTGTGCAGCTGAGGAGGTTGCATAGAAAGAGGCAGAGGAAAAGATGTGAAAAGAGAAGAAGGAAAAGATGCAGAAAGAGAAGGAAAAGGCGAGGAAGGTTTGGTCGACAATGACTGTGGGCCCTGAATAGGCCCAGGTATTTATCCCCCCATGCTCCCGTTGCAAATTCCTAGGAATTCCCTGCCACATGCATTGCACCAAGCACAACAAGGTCTACCGATCGTGCAAGGCCTATTCATACACTCATCAACTGTGTGAATGTGAGGAAAGTAAGAATGTGAGTTGGAAATGAAAGCGGACCACAGAAGAGAAGGACAAGGAGAAGATGAGCATTGAGATTATGGAGGGGCTCAGCATGCTGTGTCTAAAACAGAAAACAACCATATTGCATGTAGTAACAGTGGAAACAGCAGAAATACAGACGTCGATGTTGGAGTACTACAGAGAACTGGTGGTAGTGTTGTGGGCCATCCAGAATAAGGTGAGTGCCTTTCGTGCAGAAACCACCTAAGCCCTACGTGGGTTGGGTGAAGAAATCATCAACATCATTCTGTCACTGGATAGGCCATGTTCCTTTCTCTATCCCATTCTCTATCCCTTTAGAAGGGTCAGAATACAGCTCAGGCCTTGTCAGAAGACTGGAGGAGAAGATTGTGAGGCTGAGGATATAGGAGGACGTGTTTCCAGTTGTCCCGCCAGCCAGCCAAGTTGAAAATCCATCGAAAAGGGCGGAAAACAATATGGATCCTCTGCTGAGTGATGAGGAGATAGAGGAAGGGTCGTTGTCAGAGGAAAATGGCTCTAGGAAGTCCAGTGGTGGTGACAAGTAGGTGAAATATAGTTTCCATCTGTTTTCCATGCTCCTTTTTCATATATAAAAAATGCCTTTTGTATCATTGTACTTGTATACTAGTGAAATTGATCTTTTAAAATTTGTGTGAATGGAAAAAGAGCAGAAAAGTGTAGAAGATAATTCAACAATAGTAGGGATATTGGAAAACAGATAGGAAAAAAATAAATGAGAGGAACATTCAGAGTTTGTAGTGGCAACACACACAGAAACTAGTCAGATAGAGGCCCTGGTTTATCTGGGTAACAAGAGTGAAAGTCTCAAACCAGTTCTGGTGCATTTCCAAGTTCTGTGACTAATAGCCAAGATGTCTTGTCATCAGTTCCTTCATACTCAAGCCACTGAACAAGGTATAGTAGCTGACAATGTCTTCGTTGACAGTCTACCTTCAAGTCTAGGATTTCCAATATTTCGTACTTGGGTTCACCATCAACTTCAACAGAAGAAGGTGGAGATTGAACTCAGTTCAAAATAACGTTCAAAAAAGTGAGTTCTAGCTGGGAAACATGGAAAACAGGATGTACTGAGTGTAAAGTATCTGGGAGCCTAAGCATAAAGGTGAGATGAGCGGTGGCACTAGGCTCTTGTAACATCAACACTAAAACTAAACTCGAGAAAACAAATCAGTTAATGTCCGACTTGAGGACATGGGACGATGAAGGAGTAGTGACGACTATACTCTCGTCGATGAGTGTAACGATGAAGAGGGATACTTTATGATTTGCTCGTGGTCAAGTAGCCCTAAGAGAACCAAGCTAGGGTCTCTGGATGATGACATTCCAATATATATACTGTTACAATGTTTGTATCAAACAAATACTTAGTAAGGAGAAATGTTCCACAACATTCCATGGCATTCCATATGATGTCGTGATGATGTCATGGTCCAGTCCATTCTAGGTGAATCTAGGTATAGAATGTTCTAGGCAGGTCTAGGTCTAGTCATGTGATATCTAAATATAAGTCCTTGTTGTACGTGATATTAGTCACATGATCAAGTCATGTGATCCGGTCACATGAGTAAATAAGCACATGATGTAAGTCACATGACCACAAAAGAGAGAGAAAAATAGAGAAAAATAAAGGAAAAATTATACCCTGTAACAAAAGGAGTGAGAACCAGGTTGTGAAATAACATGAAAAGGACTAAGATTTCTTTCCAATAACTTCCTTGATGGTCTTGTGGAACAAAAATATTTGGCCTTGACATAGACAAGATCACCAAGCTTAAATTCTGAAGTTGGAGTATGTCAGAAATCTGTAGGACCTTGATATTGTTTTTAAGGTCATTTCTGTCTGTAGGAAATTGTGGAGTTCATCGAGGTTGACTGCATAGTCATGAGCATGGGAAGATGTGAGGTTGTATTTTGAAAAGACAGAAATATTTGGATGATAGCCCTTGTTTGCAAAGAATGGGGATACACCAGTAGTTGCACTCAGGGTGTTGTTGTAAGCGAATTCCACGAGAGAGAGAAGTTCTGACCAGTTGTCCTGTTGATAGTTGTAATAGATACACAGGTACTGCTCCAGTGTCTGATTAGTATGTTCTGTCTGCCCATCATCTTCTAGATGGTAACCTGATGTAAAATATAATTGGATATTGAGGGCTGTTTCGAGCAATCGGAAAAAGTGGGAAATGAACTTGGAACCTCAATCGGAAGTGATATGGGACAAAACACCATGTTTGGAGAATACACTGGTAAGAAACAACTTGGCAAGCTCTGGGGAAGTGATGGTGTCATGGGTTGAAATAAATTTTGCTTGCTTTAAGAGGTGATCAACCACTATAAGGATAGCTATAAAATCATCTGATGAGGGAAGCTGCTCAATGAAGTCCATGGAGATTGAGTTTCAAGGTTTTTTCGGGATTAGAAGTGGCTTTAGAAAATCATAGGTGAGACGAGCAATGGGCATAGCCTCTCGCAATGTCGACACTAAAACTTTGCATGAGAAGACAAATCAGTTAGAGCCTGACTTGAAGGCTTGCAACAAGTTAGAGTAAGCATTGACAATGGCTTGTCAACGAAAAGCGAGGAAAGGGATGTTTAAGACTTAGGATCGCTCGTGGACAAGTAGCCCCAAGAGAACCAAGCTAGGGTCTCTGGACAGTGGCATTTGGTCTTATATACAAGTACAATGTTTGTATCTAACAAACAAATGATATCATCGGAATATTTCACAACATTCCACAACGTTTCATATGATGTCATGTGATGTCATGGTCCAGACTGGTCTAGGTAAGTCTAAGCTAGAATGTTCTAGGCCAGTCTAGGCTCTAGTCACGTGATATCTAAATAAAGAGTCCTCGTTGTACATGATCCAGTCACATGACCGAGTCACGTGATCCAGTCACATGACCGAGTCACGTGATCCAGTCACATGACCGAGTCACGTGATCCAGTCACATGACCGAGTCACGTGATCCAGTCACATGATTAAATAAGCACGTGATGTAAGTCACGTGACCACAAAAGTAGAGAGAAAAATAAAGGAAAAATTATACCCTGTAACACTACCCCCCTTCTAGGAATCGACTTCCAGGCGATTAAACGGGGCAGAGGCCACAGAGCAATAATTAATATAGGGAGCAAATAAAGAGTTGAATTGTGACTGAATCATGTGCAATTTCCTGGGAGTGGAAGGATGGTGACGATAGAAATCGTGAATAGCATCATGAGCATTACCTAGGTTAGCCTCAGGCTCCCAAGTACGCTCCTCGTCAGAATAACCAATCCAGTGTACCAAGAACTTGAGGCGGTGACCTCGCAAGCGAGAGTCAACAATGTAATCAACCTCGTATTCCTGATCACCCTCTTCGGTAATGACCACTGGACTAGGTTGTTGCACTGGCTGACCAAGCAAGCGCTCTTTATAAGGTTTGATGTGACTAACATTCACAACCGGGTGAATGCGCATTGTAGAAGGTAAGCGAAGTTCAACGGCATTAGAGCTGACCAGCTTTGTTATTTCATATGGACCAAGCCATCGTTCGGTAAACTTCCGACTAGGACAAGGAAGCTTTAAATTAGAAGTGCTCAACCATACTTTATCGTCAATCTAATAAGGAGGTGATTGAGATCTATGATGATCAGCTTTCCGTTTTATAGCAGCTTGCGCTTTCTCTAGGTTTTTACGAGCTTGCTCGAGTGTGGTCTCCATATTGGTAGCAAGATCCTGAGCTGCAGGGACCTTGGACTGAAGTGGTTCAACACCCATCCTTGGTTTGTAAGATCGAGTTACTTCAAAAGGAGATTTTCCAAGCGAGTCCTGGCACTTGTTGTTATATGAAAATTGCGCCAGCGCTAGCCAATCAGACCAATCGTATGGCTTTTTGGCAACGAAAAGACGGATATATTCCTGTAATGCTTGGTTCATCCATTCTATTTGCCCATCTGTTTGCGGATGAAATGCAGTGGAGAGCTTCAGCTCAATCCCTAAGAATTTTTCTAATTCGCGTATAACCTGAGACGCGAATTGTGGACCACGGTCGGAAACAACAGTCGTGGGAAGATCATGATGCTTCCAGACATGTTGCAAATACAATCTGGCCGTTCCGAGAGCTGTGATCGTTTTGTTTGTGGGAATAAATATAGCTTCTTTGGAGAAACGATCAACAACCACTAAGATTGTGTCGTAACCATCCGAAAGAGGTAAGTCCATGATAAAATCTGCCGAGATGTCAACCCATGGCCCAGATGGGATCGGCAGTGGTTGAAGCATGCCTGCTGGGGCAATGCGAGAACTTTTCATGCATGCGCATTGATCACAACGTGAAACATAGTCCTTGACCTGTGTGTGCAAACCAGGCCAATAGTAATTACATTCCACCAATTTCTGTGTCTTCAATTGACTAGGATGTCCTGTGATAGGGTTATCGTGATGGAGTGTGAGAATGTCTTGGCAAAGCTTGGCATCACCAGGAACATAAATATGATTTTCTCTGAAATAAAGCCCATCTTGGAGCTTATAGTTTGACCCTAGATCTAGATCTTTAGATAGCCCTTTAATTCGTTCAACGATTGATCGTTCCTCGGCTTCTACAACAATGTGTTGAGCCCTGATCTTTTCGGGAGGAATGACAGTGACGCCCTTGTTGTCATCTTCAACCCCATTGGAGTGATTACAACGTCGGGATAAAGCATCTGCTTTCGTCATGGAGGTTCCTCCCTTATGGACCAAGGTAAAGTCGAATCGTGTAAGGTACAAGGACCATCTTGCTTGTCTGCGATTAAGATCTTGGGATTTCATAAAATATTGTAGGGTTTTGTGGTCAGACCAGATTTCAAATTTGTGCCGACCACCTTTTAAATAATGTCATCATGTTTCTAACGCACGGATAATAGCGAGCATTTCTTTATCTACGACTTGGTAGTTCCGCTCTTGAGCCAAAAGAGCATGGGAACTAAAGGCGCATGGTCGCCATTCTCCGTCGGGACATTTCATAGATAAGACAGCCCCTGTGGCAAAATCCGAGGCATCGGTTTCTAGGCGGAATTCCGCATTGATATCTGGATATACCAAAATAGGTGCTGTCGTAAATCGTTCTTTAAGCGTTTCAAACACTAGTTGTTCCTTATCTCTCCAGTTCCACTGGAGATCTTTACGTGTTAAGTCCATGAGAGGTTTTGCAATTCCAGCATAACCGAGTATGAAGCGACAGTAAAAGTTTGCAAGACCAAGGAAAGAATGGACATGTTTGACCGTTCGTGGTACTGGCCACTCCTGGATTGCTTTTACTTTTGATTCATCCATGTGAATGCCATCGCGAGTTACGGTCATGCAAGGAACTCTACTTCTGTTTTGTCAAAGAAGCACTTCTCCAGCTTGACAAATAAATCATTATCTTTGAGCCGCTGAAGCACACGTGCTACAGCTTTGTGATGCTCATCGATATTGTCCGATTTTGTATAAATTAAAAGATCGTCCATGTAGATAACAATAATATCGTCCATATCCGCAAATAGCTCATTCATCATTGCTTGGAATGTAGCTGGTGAATTACAGAGACCAAAGAACATGACGAGAGGTTCGAAAGAACCGAGATGACAGACAAACGCTGCCTTCCATTCATCGCCTTCTTTGATACGTATATTGTTATATCCCCATCGAAGGTCCATTTTTGTAAAGTATCTTGCACCCTTGAGCTTGTCAACAAGCTGACTAATCAGAGACAAGGGATAGTTATTTTTAACCGTTCCTTCATTCAGATAGCGGTAATCTTGAACCATCCGCTTGGTGCCTTCCTTTTTAGGTACAAAGAATACAGGTGACGTCTGAGGTGATTTAGATGGTCTAATATAGCCCTTTGAGAGCTGGTCTTCAATAAATGATTTGACTTCATCCTGCTCCTGAGCTGAAAGAGGAATCATTTACCCTTTCCTGGGTTTGAAGTCTTCTTTTAATTCGATTACATGATCCCATGGCTTGCGTGTGAGCATGCGCTCGGATTCTTTCTTCGAGAAAGTGTTGTAAAAGTCCTTGTGGTAAATGCTAGAAACCAGTTCCTTGACAGATGCTTCTAGAACAACTGTACTTCTCAGCTTCTTCCATGTGTTATCAGTTTCAAGGTCACTGATAAGACCTTTTCATTTTGAGACTGCTTCAACTTCTTCGTCTAGTTCCATTGAAGCGAGGCGTGTAGCACGATTAGATAATTGATAACAAGATCTTGGACAACGATTTAATTTAACTTCTCCAGTTTGCCAGTTAATGTTAGGATTGTGATATCCGAGCCAGGTATATCTGAGGATGATTGCAGCAGTACCTAAATCACTGATTTTGGCTTGGATACTTCTTTATGACCTTTGTATTCCATACAGATTTCTGCGATATGAGTAATATCTCCTGCTCGATTCTTGGTTCCATCGACATTAAAGACTGGGATAGGTATAGGCAACTTGCGTAGCATGAGGCCTTGTCGCTTAGCCGATTGGCGATCTATAAAAATAGAGTTGGCTCCACAGTCGAGAAGAACCTGGACCTGAATAGGAGACGTGGTGTCAACATCCACGTGCCTGTCCATTACTTCGATCGTGATCTTTAATTCCTTTTTAAGGGATACCGATCTAGTAAGGATCTGTTCAGGAAAATCATCTCCAGGGGACAGGGAGTTGATAGAAGAAGTTGTTTTAGATTTTGGGGAATTAAGCACGGGTTGCACCGCCGAGCCTCGTAAGGAGGACCCCCCTTCTATGTATGTATCCAAGATATCGGAAAACAAAGAAACTAAACTATTTTTTTGTGTTTTTGATTTTTCTTCTTTTGTAGATTGTTTGTATTTTTAGAACTACCTATTGCGCTATCAAGAAATTCAGAACTATCAGAACTATTGAACACATCAAGACAAGAAAACCTATTAGTACAAGAAAAGGAAACATTGTTATTAACACATTTATTTTGCCCTGTTTGAGTTACAGGCTCGGGCTTCCTGACAGATGCTTTTTGGCACCCTGAACTGTCCCCGTGTTCAAGGGCTGAAGGCTTTTCCCTGCACCTTCATCTCCGTGTTGTGCATGTTGAAAAAGAAAGCTTTCACTTCCTCAAAGTCCATGCCATGCCAGTGATCAGCTGGTGCACTTTCTGTTTGGTGCACTTGGCAACCGTTGTTTGCCGACACCCTGTGCTGGTCTGTGGTGTGATGGTCCGAGCTGCAACAACAGTTTGACACTATGCACTGCCGGGCAAAGTGGCCTGACTTGTCACACTTGTAACAGTCCATTTGGAGCCGTCTCCACTCTGGCTGCTTGCCCTTTTGTGTGGCGCCGATGTCCATCGCGTCGCCTCCACTGTTTCCATATGTTTTACCTCCACGGCTTGAGGGGAAGTTGTTTTGCACGTTGTTGTCCCAGGCACGCCCCTGGGAACTCTTGTTACCAAACTGGTACTTAAAGAGATCTGCTCGACTCCCGATTCGTCGAACTTCATCCAGATACTCATCAATTGTTCCTTTTTGAGTACCTTGAAGGTAAATCTCTTTGATGATATCGGGCCGTGTTGCTCGCTCCAGTAGGTAAATTGAATGAGTGTGTGAACACTCAGATTGTAGAATCAGAGAATGGAACCGAACAACGAATTCGTCAGTCCTCATCTTTCCTTGTTTAAGGTTAACGAGCTGGTTCTTGGCCCATTCCTTATCGGCCAGGGGTCGGAAATATTTTTTGATTTCCTCACCCAACACGTGGAGTGTTGGCCATGAATTTTGGTCAATGTATTTGTGGATGAGGGCTTCGGCAAACCGACCTGCTACCAGGCCCTTCATTCTGGAAAGTACCACAACACAACCATCAAAGTTGGTTGTTAGTACTGCGGTGTTGGCGGTGAGCCATGTTTCGAGCTTCACCCACCAGACAGAAAAGTTTTTACGGTCCCCATCAAAGGAACCTAGGTCTGTGAAAATTTCAACCTTTCGGCTGAGATTTGATGGTTGATTTTGCAGTGTTGCTAAGGCTGTGGAAACTTGGGCAAGCTGAGCTTGCAAATTGGCAACTTCTTACTGTAGGTTGGCCATTTTTTAAAGATAGCCTGGTTCGTTGTAAAGATAGTATGGTGTGTGCCTAGGACGATTGACAACGGGTACTTGTTGGCGGGGACGGTGGAGAGACAGTAGGTATTCTTACACGTGACGGCGTGCAGGAAAGCGAAGGCGATTTGATGTTCGCCAAGGTAGAACTGGAATAGGGGAAGGAGAACGAGGAGGGGGTGTGGGTGTGTGAAAGATTTGTCTTTCGAGGTCTTCCTCGAGTTCTTCTTCTTTCTTTATGCGGTGAAAAAAATCTATTGGTTCCTGTTTGAGGATCAGCCACTCAGAAGTAGGTTCTAGATCTTTAAATTTGATTTGCGGGGGAGGGGTAAAAATGCGATTGTTGTGGTGAAATTGGAGGACCGCTGCTTGCACCCTAGCATTGAGAACTCACTGTCTGGTTGTGTGAGCCACGGTGAAATGTCTTCTTCGACAGGGTCTTTTCTTTCTTGTTATCCTTTCGCTGTCCAGTCAATGACCGATCTGACACAGCCCCTAAAGTACTACTGGTATAAATGTGGGGGGAGGCAACTCCCCCTTGATTTGAAACTCCGCACGTGTCGTGCCTAAGGGGAAGGGTGGCTGAAATCTTGGTCACGCAAATCAAGCAGAATTGCTGCACCAAGAACTTTCCAACACCTCACTTTCATAGGTTGATTGTAGGGAGTCATTTGCTCAAAATCATGTATTCATTGTATAGGTAGGAGAAATGAGGCAAAAATCACTGTGTAAGGCAAGGTTCACCTACAGAACTCAAGGTAGATTGTATATCATGAAAATTTGTTACCAAGAATATAATGGGCATCTCAAAAGACACAAAACGGTACAGAAACCGATGCTATCCGCTGATGTGCAGAGCCGTAGTCGTATCAACTGTGCAGAGCAATATGACACGTGTTACATAAGCGAAATCAGCGCGTCTTGAGCGCGTCAGGGGGTGCATTAAACACTGAAGGCGGAGGTGATGGGCTCTCGTTCCTGCTGGAATCTGAAAAAAAGGCGCTCTTCTGCCCAGGCTGCACACACTCAAGAGCTCAGCATACAAAGAGGATCACGAAAAGAAAACCTAGCACCTGAAACCTGCCCTTCAAGCCATTCCCTCGCTTCTGATGATACTGCAAGCCAGTCCTCTTCCAGCTCTAGCGTGTCCGTGCGGCTGAAGGCTCTTGCAAAAGACCTGCGTAATGCGATTCGATGTGAAAGTCGTGCCAAAAGAACTGCCGAAGAAGCTCAAAAGCGAGCGCGAGAAACAGATGCAGAAAACAAGCATGTTTCTGCACGTGCAAAGGCGAGTCGACATCGGATCGGAGAGCTGGAGGCGACAAATGATTCACTGAGACAGCGAAGCAACCAGCTGTCAAAGCAGCTTGCGCGCGCTCCAGGAAAGACCAAACGTGCGGTCAAGAAAGCCGTCAGTAAGGCTGTCAGCAAACGAAAGGAATTTACCTTGAAAATGGACGGTGTCATCACTGACACCACTCGAGACTTGGTTTGTGACCTCGTTGCGAAGCACAACGTCCCCGTCTCGTCCGTCAATGGGACAATTGAAGCCGTTGCATCTGCAGCCGGCCTGGAGGTTAAGGGAGAGGTCAGTGAGAGGAGTATTGGAAGGATCATGCTGGAGGCAGATGTTGCAGCGACTGTGCAACTGGCAGACGAGATCACAAGGAGCAAAGGTATGTAAGAACTTTAAATATCCCAACCGAAATCTTACAAACACATTAATTTCAGGCGTAACGTTGAGCAGTGATGGAATGATTCATAAGAATACCACGTACCAATCTCATCATGTCACCTTCTCGCAGCCAGATGGTACTGGACCAGTGACCAGATTCGCTGGAATACTACACGAGGTTAACCATACCAGTGAAACCCAGCTACAGGGATGGTAGAAACAACTTACTACCATGTGTCAAGTCCATAATGAGTGCATGGGAGGCAGCCTTGACTGGAGGGAATTCTCGACAAGGTGAAGGGCATACTCACGGACCACGCTGAGGACCAAAAAAAGCTCGTGCGCTTGTTCATTGAATGGAAGAAAGTGTGTGAGTGAGAGATTCGGGGTGAGCGTGCCTTGGCCTGCCTACCTCCGGAGGACATCACCGAATATACGTGGAAAACGATGGAGAAGCTGATTAAAGAAGCGGGGGGATTAGAGGGTTGGGAGGTCTTGCCGAAGGATGAACAACAAAAACGTACAGAAACTGCTCGCCGCATGCTCCACCACAAGATAGGGGTTGAGCGGTTTGCGTCCTTGTCACCAGCTGAGCAGGAAGCTACCGACTTCTTTGTCTGGGCTGGTTGCTGCATGCACAAGGAATTAAATGCTGTGAAAGGTGGAAATGCTGTGATGACGGCATGGTGGCAGATGAACGGGGTTGAGCCGCCCATCATTCTGATGAATTGTGATAACACGGCAGCAGCAGCTTCTGGGGTGTCAGCAGTGACATCATGCACTCTGCAGGTCTCTGGTCGTGGTGCCGTGAAGGCTCTTGATCTGACGGGAAGTGTTTTTCGGCATAAGGACGATAAGAAGGGGCAGCAAGATTCACTTCGTTACTACGTGGAGGCACAACTTGGCTATTTTTTGCCCTGGCCCGTGTTACGATATGTATTTTTCCTCTATTTTTCTCTATTTTTCTTTCTTTAGCGCCTAGCGCGCTTGTACTCAACGACTTAGAAATGTCTAAGTCTTTTTCCAGATCACGTGACTGGTCACGTGACGTGATATGTGCAACTAGCTTGCACGCGACACGGACATAACCCCTATGTCACATCTTCATGGACTCACAGGCTTTCATAGCCTTATGCCTCACCATTACCGTATGTTTCCCATTTCTCCTATTTCATATTTAATAGGCTGCCACACATCATGGGATCCTCACCGATCTAATGTGTGATCGTGGCAGCACGTGTTATCCTCACTTTATGATTCTTCTTCCATTCTACATATGTTTCCCTCATGTTATGATTCCTTTCCATTCCATGGCTATGCTTGATGCATGCCTGAAACATATGTCTTTCATAGTATCGGTTAGATCTAGTGTATACATGGACAAACACTAGTAGAGTATATAAGATTCAATGGAGCGACCAGAGGACTCCATTGAATCCTCTTGGGTATTATTCCTCAGTGTCTCCACCTAAAAGCAACTTTGGTTATACTTCACTTCAGTACGCACTCCACAAATGTGAGCCGCTGATGTTTCAGCCCGACACGAGTAATACCAGATATCAAAGTCATTGCGACGGTGCTAGTGCATGGCTGGTTTACCGCCCGCTCTACGTGCCATATCTAGAAATTATCAGGGACCGCAAGGACAGCCGCACTTTCACCAATATCGAACGGAATGTCTACAATGCATTCAATTGTCCAAAAACTGCGGAGGAGATGGCGTGCTTGAGCATATGGGGAAACTGTATAGGACATCCCTACATGCGGCAAGTACGTGGTCAGTCTTGTGATTTTTCCAACCTTCTGGAACTTGGCCCGCTCCATTCCAAGCTCACCATCCATCTGAATGGACTCATCTCGAACCCCACCCTCATTTTGTCTTCTGACGCAACATATCACACGGCTGCTCTAGATGGAAAACCCTTTGAGCGCCCGGAAGCCTTCTATATTGTTCAGAAGATGGCTCAAGATGACAAGACTTACCCTCACCTTCGTCCCCTACTCATGAGCTTTCTTCAAGGTGCTACCAAAACTCTTGGCAGGTTCACGTCAGAATTTACACCTGCTGGCACAATAACAAAGTCCACACCTATACAACGTGAGCTTACATGCATGGAGACAACAAATGATGCAAATGAAGGTGCACTGGGCACCTTCCGCATTACGCTACGACGGGCACCTCGCATGTCTCTTGCACAGTTCAATGCTCGGTTCAAATACAGAAAGAATCAGACAGGCAAATATATCAAGACACATTTCAGCCACTCACATCGTAAATACCTTCACAAAAAGGCACGGGACATCCAGGCAATGAATTTGGAGAGGAAACGGCGACTTCGGCAGGTTGCTTATGATCGGCAGGTGGTTGAGAAGCACAGGCTGGACGATAGGAGGAAGGAGGATAAGAATAATGCTCTGGCTGCTGAGTTCGCAGCCTACATACCTCGCATGACAGAGGTCAAGCTAACTACGATGAAAGTCACCGAGATTGACTTTCAGATATGCTGGCATCGCAGGTTTGATGCGCTGGTTCCGAAGACAAAGGACTTGCCGAAGAAGAAGGAGGAAAAGCTTACGGTATTGAGGGAAGCTGTCCAGAGGTACTCGAATGGTGCAGCAAGTCCGCACGATGTTCCGGAGTCACGCCAGGACTTAGGTGACAGCAAGATTGGATGCGGGGGGGATGTCATAGGGGATGGGGATGCCTATGAAGACGAGCTTTAGAAATTTCTACTTACTATAATCCTTTAGATTTTCTTATTCAGCCTTAATGTGCAGAGTAGCATCGACCTCTTAATTTTCCTAGACCACGTTGTTGTCAAACGAGCAGGACATCGAGTATCTTAACGGACAAGTGATCTGCGACCACTCTGACCATGATTTCTAGCTTACATAAGCGCCAAATACCTTAGAGGCGTTGCCGCTCTCCAATAAATGTAATCGTAAACCTCTCCTAACACTATACGGGCACAAGACCGCTCTTTCGTGTAGAGAGGGTTGCTAAGGTAACAACTACAATAAATGCGCCTCACGGAGACATGGGACGATGCCCAAAAGAAGGAGAAGGTTTGGTTGACGGAGGATTTAACCTCTAGGGAAAGAACCCTAGTTCTCGCACGAGAGAATCCATCGGCGGGGCCCTAGATAGTACAACGCCCTTCTCAAACCTCAACGGTCGAGGACTAAGACAACAAAAAGGCGCGGTAATGCACAGTGAAGATGAATGGTTATGTAATATAGCTAAAGACACGAGTAGTATCGAACGCCGGGAGAGTGGGTAGCTTGGTTCTAATGAGACAAGCAATGGACGTAGCCTCTCGCAATGTTGACACTAAAACTTTGCACGAGAAGACAAATTGTTATAATATGTATTTTTTCCTCTATTTTTCTCTATTTTTCTTCCTTTAGTGCCTAGCGTGCTTATGCTCAACGACTTAGAAATGTCTAAGTCTTTTCCCTAATCACATGACAGGTCACATGACGTGATACATGCAACTAGTTTGCATGTGACATGGACCTAGCCCCTATGCTATATCTTCACGGACTCACAGGCTTCCATAGCCTTATGCCTTACCTTTACCGTATGTTTCCCATTTCCTCTATTTGATATTTAATAGGCTGCCACACATCATGGAATCCTCACTGATCTCATGTATGATCGTGGCAGCACATGTTTACCTCCTGTTTATGATTCTCTTCCATTCTACATGTGTCTCCCTCATGTTTTACTTCCTTTCCATTCCATGGCAATGCTTGATGCATGCCTGTCCTTCATATCTTTCATATTATCGGTTAGATCTAGTGTAAATATGGACAAACCCCTGTACAGTATATAAGGATCAATGCAGCGACCAGAGGACTCCATCGAATCCTCTTGGGTTTAATTCCTTCAGCCCCTCTGCTAAAGAGCAACCTCAGTTTGATTAACTTCAGTACGCACTCATACACCATGTGAGCCACTGATTGTATCACAAATCAGTTAGAGCCTGACTTGAAGGCTTGTGACGAGTTAGAGTAAGCATTGACAATGGCTTGTCAACGAAAAGCGAGGAAAGGGATGTTTAAGACTTAGGATCGCTCGTGGACGAGTAGCCCCAAGAGAACCAAGCTAGGGTCTCTAGGCAATGGCATTTGGTCTTATATACAAGTACAATGTTTATATCTAACAAACAAATGATATCATCGGAATGTTCCACGACATTCCACGACGTTTCATATGACGTCATGTGGTGTCATGGTCCAGACTGGTCTAGGTAAGTCTAAGCTAGAATGTTCTAGACCAGTCTAGGCTCTAGTCACGTGATATCTAAATAAAGAGTCCTCATTGCACATGAGCAAGTCACATGACCGAGTCATGTGATCCAGTCACATGATTAAATAAGCACATGATGTAAATCACGTGACCACAAAAGTAGAGAGAAAAATAGAGAAAAATAAAGGAAAAATTATACCCCGTAACAATAGGGGCAATGGTATGGAACTTTGGCATGTGCACAGGTGGTGCAGGAGTTGATATAGTCTTTTATGAAAGTGCGGATGCCAGACCAGGTATATTCGCACCTAATGAGGTCTAGAGTGTGGTTTTGCCCAAAGTGTCTGGAAAGGGGGTGATTATGACAATTCCTGAGAATACACAGACATAGGTCGTTAGTTTTCGAGATGTAGATGCAGTTATCCCTGCATAGAAATCCAAAAGAATCGACAGTTCAGCATAGATCAGAAGACTCAGAAAGGAGTGGAGAAGCGACAGGATCAAAGGGAAGTGCAAAAAGGATGTCATAATGTAGGGATTCAATGTCGAGGGTGAGGGCTGCACAGAGAACAGGTGCTTCGAGGATAGTGGCCCTAAGGAACGATTTGAGCTGTTCTTAGATGAAGACAGGGTAGAGATTTTATGGATTTGCTCGAGCATAGTCCCTATCCCCCTCTTTAGTGTAGACATCCCAGCGTCTAGTCAATGTTATACGTTGAGTGGAACATAATGGAAAAACAAACCAAACTAAAAGGAAACCTGGACACTGTCATTGTTACAGGTATAATTTTTCCTTGATTTTTCTCTATTTTTTCTCTCTCCTTTTGTGGTCACGTGACTAACATCACATGCTTATTTAATCATGTGACTGGATCATGTGACTCGGTCATGTGACTTGCTCACGTACAACGAGGACATTTATATTTAGATATCACGTGACTAGGCCTAGACTAGCCTAGAACATTCTTATCTAGACTTATCTAGAACGATCTGGACCATGACATCACCTGACGTCATATGGAACGTCATGGAATGTTGTGAAACATTCCGATGATATCATTTGTTTGTTAGATATAAACACTGCACTAGTATATAAGACTGAATGCCAATGCCCAGAGACACTAGCTTGGTTCTCTTGGGGCTACCCGTCCACAAGTGTGCCATTAAGTCCCTCTTCATCGCTTTTCATTGACAAGCCATCGTCAACGCTACTCTTCTCATCATCCAAGCCTTCAAGTTGGGCTATAACTAATTTGTTTTCTTCATCTTCGTTCTAGTGTTCGACACTGCGAAAGGCATAGTCCATCACTCGTCTCAGTCATAGTCCAACATGGAGTCCACAAGATACGTTAAGTCCCATGCCCTCTATAGCAGCTAAGGCCAGGGTTTTACTATGGAACCATGAATATATTGAACTGGGGAACTACAACAGGGAGAGGTGCTACTTATATACCCTAGATACTGCACACAGACTATGATCAGTGCCCCTCTGAGATGAGTGAGCTAAATACTATATAAGTAACTCTATACTAGTAAGGTAATGCCCTCAACCCATACTCTAGGTTGTAAGGCTAGACTGAAGTCTAGAACTTACCCAGCCATAAGATAAGATGAACGAAAGTGATAAGATAAGTGCTAACTGATAAGATTAGCGCCATCCTAATAAGATAAGATAAGATAAATAAGAAGCACCTTGAGTGCTAGTGACACGATCATCTCAGTCAAAGCATCCGGTTTTGCTCCGAGTCTGCTGGGATGGAAACAGATGACAAGGTTAAATTGGGAAAGATATTTCAACCAACGTGCTTGATGACAAGTCAGGACTTTGGAAGTGGAAAAATACTCAAGGTTCTTGTGGTCTGTGACAACATCAATGAGAAGTGCAGAACCTTCAAGGTAATATCACCAAGTGTAGAACACTTTGTGAATGGCCAGGAGTTCCTTGTTGTATGTGTCATAGTTAAGCTTAGAAGCCGTGAGGGTGTGGGAGTAAAACACAATGGGATGAATTTCTAAGTTGGAAGTTGTGATGGAGAGGATTCCGATGATAGCATAATTGGAAGCGTCAGTTTCCACTATAAGTAGAACATCTGGAATCTAATGGGTGAGGATAGGAGCTGTTGTAAAAGTGGTTTTGAGGGTATTAAAAGCGGAATGACAGGAATTGAAAAAATCTCAGGGTATGTTTTTCCACATTAGGTGGATGAGAGGGACGATAATGTCAGAATAATTGAAGATGAAGCAGCAGTAAAAGTTCGCAAAGACTGAATGTCCTTGACTTTACATGGCTCTGACCAATCTTGAATTGCTTGAATCTTTTCCGGAGACATTGTCAGTCCATCAGAAGAAAGAAAGTAACCCAGGTACTTGACAGAATCCGTATGGAAGAAGCATTTTTCCAGTTTTGTATACAGATCATTTGTGCAGAGTTGTCGGAGAACTTCTCATACATGTTTCTTGTGAGAGGCCATGTCAGAGAAGTAAACCAGGATATCATCGAGGTAAACCACCACACAAACATCCAGCATATCTATGAAAATACTATTGACAACTCACTAGAAAGCAACAGGTGCGTTGGTGAGGTCTTTCGACATAACCAACCATTCGTAGGAGCTGTAGCATGTTTGGAAAGTAGTTTTCCACTCATCTCTAGGTACAATCTAGATAAAATGGTAAGCACTATACAGATCGATCTTGGTATAGATTTTTACATGGCTCAGAGAATTGAGGAGGTCGAAAATAAGCAGAAGGGGGTAATGGTCTTTCTTTGTAATCTTGTTAAGCCCACGGAAATTGACACAAAGATGGAGAAAACCATCTTTCTTCTTGATGAACAGGACTGGAGCTACATGAGCAGAAGAGGAACATCAGATTAGTCTGTAATTAAGATTTTCGTCAAGGAATCTTCACAGGGTGTCGAGTTCAACAGGGGAAAGCGAGTAGATGGTGCCAAGAGATGGTGTAGTCCCCTCCTCTAAATTGATCTTCAGGTCAAAGTCCCTATGTGATGGGAGACTTGATGCTTTGGTTTTACTGAAGATGTTGGAAAATTCGTGATATTCTGTAGGAACAGTGTCGAGGTTAATTGGCTCTATAGAGAAAGTGGAAACACTGCATAGTTTTGTATCTTCCAGTTGGAGGTGGAGGGTGAATTGCATTGAGCCTTCCATTTTGCAAGTGTATGAAAATGCAACAGTATTAACAAAGGAGATGTAGGATGTTGGACAACCAGGGAGACAAGGCAAGTTGGATGAAAGCATTGGAGGAGAATTTTCTGGGTTGAAAAATTCCATTGGATGTGACGTCGCGGTTGGCACTTCTTGTGTTATGGGGTATAATTTTTCCTTTATTTTTCCCTATTTTTCTCTTTTTTTTGATGGTCACATGACTTTATCACGTGCTTATTTACTCATGTGACTAGATCATGTGACTTGATCATGTGACATATATCACATGCAACAAGTACTTATATTTAGATATCACATGACTAGGCTTAGACTTGCCTAGAACATTCTAGACATAGATCTACCTAGACCGGTCTGGACCATGACATCATCACAACGTCATATGGAACACCATGGAATGTTGTGGAACATTCCTCCTTACTAATTCTTTGTTCTGTACAAACACTGTAACAGTATATATATTGGAATACCATTGCCCAGAGACCTTAACTTGGTTCTTTTGGGGCTACTCATCCATGAGTGAATTCTAAGTATTCCTTTCATTGTTACACTCATTGATGAGAGTATATTCGTCACTATCTCTCTCATCTTTCATGCCTTCAAGTTGGACATTAACTAATTTGTTTTCTCGAGACTTCGGTCTAGTGTTTGATACTGTGAGAGGCTAGTCCATCGCTTGTCTCATCTTGTGGTGGCATATGGAAAGTGATACTACCCAATATCCAGTCAATCAATGGATTGTAGTGGATGAGCCAGTTGTGTCCTAGAACGATCAGACAAGTAGAGTCCAACGAGGTTATATAAAATGTAGCAGAGGTGACATCACCAGTCGAAAAACACACAGAAAGATCTACTGCTTGAGTAATTACAGAATTGGAAGTTCCATCAAAAAGTTTTAGGGGCATAGGATCAACGAAATATATAGAAAAGTTGTTTTGCGAAGCGAAGATGGAATCTAGAAAGCAATGAAAGGAGCCAAAGTCAATGGGGGCCAGAAAATTGGAAAGAGAGTAGGAAACGAGAGAAATCAGAGGTGTGAGAGAATTGGGCAAGGAAAGAGCGGATGCGTTGAGTTGAACCTCCATAGGAGCACAGTCTGGTTCAATGCAACTCCCAGTCTGTGTGGAGTTCTGAGAGCTGTGCTCTATTTTTTTTACCTCTGAGGTGCTTTTTGTCAGATTTTCCAGCATGGCTTTTGCAGCACAGACCTTGGCTATATGAGAAGTAGACTTAGGACAGTTATTGTTACGGGGTATAATTTTTCCTATATTTTTCTCTGTTTTTCTCTTTCTTTTTGTGGTCACGTGACTTACATCACGTGCTTATTTAATCATGTGACCAGCGCACGTGACTCGATAGCACATGACTTACCACGTGCGGGCGAGGACTTATATTTAGATATCACGTGACTAGGCCTAGACATGCCTAGAACATTCTAGAATAGACCTACCTAGACCGGTCTGGACTATGACATCACCTGACGTCATGGAACGTCGTGGAATGTTGTAGAACATTCCGATGATATCATATGTTTGTTAGAAACAAACACTGTAACTGTATATATACTGCAATGCCATCGCCCAGAGACCCTAGCTTGGTTCTCTTGGGGCTACTCGTCCACGAGCGACCTAAGTTTCTTCCCCTCTAATCCGCTTTTCGTTGACAAGCTATCGTCAACGCTGTTTCTACCATTGTCCAAGTCTTCAAGTGGGACTTAAACTCATTTGTTTTCTCGTGCAAAGTTTTAGTGTTGGCGTTGCGAGAGGTTTCGACCATCGCTCGTCTCAGTTATTAGCTGTGTGGTTAGGTAAACCACAGAAGAGGCAGAGTTTAAGGTGTAACAACATTCCCATTCTTCAGAGAGGAGTTTGCTATCTTTCTTGAGCTTGCTAGCAATGGAAGGGGTTGAAGACTTTGGAGCAGAATTGAATGTGGATATAGAAGATTTGTTGAGTTTAGAGTTGGTGTTATGGGGTATAATTTTCCTTTATTTTTCTCTGTTTTTTCTCCCTCTTTTTGTGATCATATGACTTACATCACGTGCTTATGTACTCATGTGACCGGATCACATGACTGAGTCATGTGACTTTGCTCACATGCAATGAGGACTTATATTTAGATATTACATGACTAGGTCTGGACTGAGATAAAAGTATCACTTAGCACTCAAGGCGCTTCTCTTTTCTTTTATCTTATCTTATCAGGATGGCGCTTATCTTATCTCATCTTATCGGTGGCTGGGTAGTCTAGAACCGATCTAGACTTACAACCTAGAGTTATGGGTCTAGGGTTATACTTTTATAGGCAGGGTTATACTTATATAGTATCTAGCTCGCTCACCTCAGAGGGGCACGGATCATGGTCCATGTGCAATATCTAGAGTATATAAGTAGCTATGAGTCCCTCCTATATTTTCTTAGTTCAATATATTCATGGTTCTACCTTCACAAGCCTGGCCTTAGCTGCTACATAGGGTTGGTAGGACTTAACGGGTCTAGCGGACTCCGAGTATGCCTGCATCAGTGGCAACTCTCCTTTTAGTTGGTTTGTTTTTCGTTTTGTTCCGCTCGACGCATAACATGGGCCTGCCTAGAACATTCTATACCTAGACCTACCTAGACCAGTCTGGACTGTGACATCATCATGACATCATATGGAATGTCATGGAATATTGTGGAACATTCTGACTTACTAATTATTTGTTTCATACAAACATAAGCAGTATATATAGTCTGCAATGTCAACACCTGAGAGTCCTAGCTTGGTTCTCTTGGGACTACTCATCCACGAGCATGCTAACATATTTCCCTCCTCATTGTACTCCCCATTGATGAGCTCTAAGTCAATGCTTCCTCATTCCTTGCTCCAAGTCATCAAGTCGGACTTTAACTGATTTGCTTTCTTGAGTTTGATCTAGTATTGACGTTATGAGAGCCTAGCACCATTGCTTGTCTCAGTTGGAGGATGAAGATGAATTTAGGATGGAAGATGGTTTGGCATAGAAAGGTGGATTGGAAGACTTAGCATTCAAGTCAGAAGACTTGTTAGCACAAGCAATCTCATTCTTCTATTCCTAGTAGCGGTGGTCAATGCTCTGCGCCAATTTCCAAAGTTCATAAGTATCCTCTGGTTTTTCAATGCAGAAAATCTTGTCCTTAATGCGATCTGAAAATCCACAGTAGAAGTTCCGACGTAAAGCACCATCACCCCAGTCATGGACTTAATTTGCAAGACAATTCCACTCAACGATATATTTGACGATGTATTGTCCATCGTGCATCTGAAAACATTCTAGCTGTGCTTTAGCATCTACAACTATATTGTGAGGTCTGAAGTTCAACTGAAGTTCAAACATGAACTACTGGTAATTATTGGTCCAGAGGAGGTGATCTTCCAGATTTTTCATTCTGAGTAAATCCAGTTCAAAATATTCCAGAGCGACTCCCTTGAGATAGGATTAGGTGAAAATGACTTTGGTATGATCCATACAATAGGTATTAGGATGGGCTTGAAAGTTTATTTCACATTGGACTAGGAAAGGATGTAACTTCTGAGAATCTATGTCGTCAAATAGATCGGGTTCTCGGACTTTTGTTTTTGGGGATTTTCCATGCAGAAGATGGTCACTAGTAGCATGACTGAGCTGATGAATGACACGGGTGAAATCAAAAAGGGGTTCATAGCCTAGGGGAATGTCATTGGAGGGTTCATCAGCATCAGAATTACTATCATCACCATCTCCTGGGTCAAAATCTGGGTCTTCATTACTGTTATGGGGTATAATTTTTTCCTTTGTTTTTCTCTATTTTTCTCTCTCTTTTTGTGGTCATGTGACTTACCTCACATGCTTATTTTAATCATGTGACTGGATCATGTGACTTGGTCATGTGACTTATCTCATGTGCAATGAGGACTTATATTTAGTTATCACGTGACTAGGACTGGACTCACCTAGACCGGTCTGGACCATGACATCATCTGACGTCATATGGAACATCGTGGAATGTTGTGAAACATTCTGATGATATCATTTATTTGTTCCATACAAACTACAGCAGCGTATATAGTCTGTGAATACAACGTCCAGAGACCCCAGCTTGGTTCTCTTGGGACTACCCGTCTATGAGCGATCCATAAGTCCTCCTCTACTCTGCTCTTCGTTGAAGAGCTAAGTCAATGCTCTCATCATAAAATGTTCCACATCTTCAGATCAGACATAAACTGATCTGTATTCTCGGTCTTGGTTTTAGTGTTTGGCACTGTGAAAGGATAGAAGTCCATCGCTCATCTCACTAGAACCAAGCTTCCCACTTTCCTGGCGTCAGACACTACTCGTGTCATTTGCCGTTTACATACATCTGTTACGCGTCGAGCGGAACAGAACAAAGAAAACAAACCACTAAAAGATAAGAGACTGGGCACTGTCGTAGCCCGACACGGAGTCCGCAAGACCCATTAAGTCCCACGCCCTTCTATAGGAACAAGCTCAAGGGTTTTACTGTGGAACCATGAATATATTGAACTAAGGAAATACAGGAGGGATCGTAGCTACTTATATACCCTAGATAATGCGCACGGACCATGATCCGTGCCCCTCTGAGGTGAGCACACTAAGTACTATATAAGTCAGTCCCTACCTAGTAAGGTATAACCCTAGACCTCCAAGGTCGAGGTCGTAAGTCTAGAGGCTACCTAGACTACCTAGCCACAGATAAGATGAGCGCTCACCGATAAAATAAGTGCCATCCGATAAGATAAGATAAAAGAAAAGAAATAAAAAGTAAAGCGCCTTGAGCGCTAGCGACACGAACATCTCAACATCATTCCACTTCGCTGTGCATTACTGCACCTTTTCATTTGCTTTAGTCCCCGACCACTGAGGTTCGGGAAGGACGTTGTGCTATTTAGGGCTCCGTTGACGGATTCTCTCATGCAAGAACTAGGGTACCATCCCTAGAGGTTAAATCCTCCGTCAAAACACCTTTTTCTTCTTTTGAGCATCGTCCCACGTCCCAGTGAGGTGCATTTGTTGTAGTTGTTTGAATTAGCAACCCTCCTTGTACACAAGAGTGGTCTTGTGCCCGTGCAGTCTTAGGAGAGGTTTAAAATTAGTTTTTACCATATGTAGCATTTTGAGGCTGTGCCAGGTCGGCTATTGACTGGACAGCAAAAGGGCAAAGGAAGAAAAAGGCCTTGACAAAGAAGTCTCTCCAACATGGCTCGCACAACACGCCAGCGAGTTCTTGACACTAGAGTGCAAGCAGCAGCCCTCGAATTCCACCACCAAAACTGCGTCTTTACATCCATCCCACAAATCAAATTTGAAGATCTAGAACCAGTTCCTGAGGGGCTCGTTCCTAAACAGGAACCCCTAGACTTCTTACACTGCGTAAAGAAAGAAGTGGTCGAAGTGGATCTCGAATTCGACATATTTCATACTCCCATGCCTCCGCCTAGATTTCCTTCCCCGATCCTACCACCAGCTCTACTCCAGCGAATGTCCAATCGCCTTCGTTTTTCTGCACATCAACACGTGCAAGAGTATCTTCTGTCACTAATCGTCCAAGACACGCACCCTATTATCTCTACAATGAACCCAGATATTTGTAAAGATGTCCACCCTTCCCCAAGATGTTGCCAACCTGCAGGTGCAGTTGGCTAAAGTCACTGCAGCATTACAAACATTGCAAAATCAACTGTCAAATCTCAGCCGAAAGGTTGAGATATTCACAGCTTCTGGTTCCTTCAATGGGAACCGAAATAACTTCTCTGTATGGTGGGTGAAGCTCGAAACATGGCTCATGTCAACCAAGCAGTTCTCACAACCAACTTCAATGGTTGTGTGGCTGTTCTCTCCAGAATGAAAGGGTCCATGGCCGGTCAGTTCATGGAAGCCCTAATTCGAAAATACACCAACCAAAATGCATGATCTACTCTCCACGAGTTAAGTCAAGAAATAAAGAAATACTTCCGGCCACTTGCTGACAAAGAGTGGGCCAAGAACCAGCTTGTTAATCTCAAGCAAGGAAAGATGAGGACCAACGAATTCATCGTACAGTTCCACTTGCTGTTTCTCCAATCAGAGTGCTCTCATTCGCACTCAATCTACCTACTAGAATGGGCAGCTCGGCCTGACATTATCAAAGAAATCTATCTCGCAGGTGCTCAAAAGGAAATAATCAAAGAGTACCTCGAAAAAGTCCGGAAGATCGGAAGCTGGGCTGATCTTTTTGAATACAGCTGGAGTGAAGAAGGCTCCAGATGGATTGTTATAAATATAGCAAGGTAGGCCACTTTGCCCGACTGAGACGAGTGATGGACTATGCCTCTCGCAACGTTGAACACTTAGAACTTTGCAGAGAAAACAAATCAGTTAAGGTCTGACTTGAAGATCTGGGACGATGAGTAGTGTAGCGTTGACTTAGACTTGTCAACGAAGAGCATGATGATAAGAGAAAGACTTAGGTCGCTTGTAGACAATTAGTCCCAAGAGAACCAAGCTGGGGTCTCTGGACGATGGCATTCAGTCTTATATACAGGTGTGATATTTACAAGAACAAACAAATGAAGTCATCGGAATGTTCCACAACATTCCACGGCGTTCCATATGATGTCGTGATGATGTCATGGTCCAGACCAATCTAGGTGAGTCTAGAATGTTCTAGGCAAGTCTAGGCCTAGTCACGTGATAGCTAAATATAAGTCCTCATTACACATGAGCATAGTCACATGACCAAATCATGTGATCCAGTCATATGATTAAATAAGCATGTGATGTCAGTCACGTGACTATAAAAAGAGAGAGAAAAATAGAGAAAAATAGAGGAAAAATTATACCCCATAACACTATCCCCCTTCTAGGAATTGACTTCCAGGCAATTAAATGGGGCAGAAGCCACAGAGCAATAATTAACATAGGGGAAAAATAAAGAATCAAATTGTGACTGAACCATGCGCAATTTCCTGGGAGCAGAAGGGTGGTGACGATAGAAATCACAAATAGCATTGCGAGCATTACTCAGGTTAGCCTCAGGCTCTCAAGTACGCTCCTCATCAGAATAACCAACCCAGTGAACCAAAAACTCAAGGTGACCATCTTGCAAGCGAGAATCAACAATGTAATCAACCTCATATTCTTGGTCATCCTCTTCGGTAACTAGCACCAGACCAGGTTATTGTGCTGATTGACCAAGCAAACATTCTTTATAAGGTTTAATGCGACTAATATTCACAACCGGGTGAATGCACATTGTAGAAGGAAGACGAAGTTCAATGGCATTGGAGCTGACCAGTTTTGTGATGTCATATGGACCAAGCCATCATTCAGTGAACTTCCGTGAAGGCTGAGGAAGCTTTAAATTAGACGTGCTCAGCCACATTTTATCACCGATCTGATAAGGAGGTGGCTGAGATCTATGTCGATCGGCCTTCTTTTTCATAGCGGCTTGTGCTTTTTCTAAGTTTTTACAAGCCTGCTCGAGAGTTTGCTCCATTTTGATAGTGAGATCCTCGGCTGCAGGGATCTTAGATGAAAGTGGTTCAATGCCCATCCTTGGTTTATAGGATCAAGTAACCTCAAATGGAGATTTATCAAGCGAATCCTGGTGCTTGTTGTTATAAGAGAATTGTGCTAGCGCTAGCCAATCAGACCAATCATATAGCTTTTCAGCAATGAAAAGACGGATATATTCCTGTAACGCTTGGTTCATCCGTTCTGTTTGCCCATCTATTTGCAGGTAAAAGGTGGTGGAGAGCTTAAGTTCAATCCCGAGGAACTTGCCTAATTCACACATAACCTGAGATGCGAATTGTGGACCACGATCGGAAACGATAGTCGAAGGAAGACTGTGATATTTCCAGACATGCTACAAATACAATTTGGCCATTCTGAGAGCCGTGATCATTTTATTGGTGGGAATAAATATTGCTTCTTTGGAGAAACGATCAACAACCACTAGGATTGTGTCATAACCATCCGAAAGAGGCAAGTCTGTGGTGAAATATCAACCCATGGTTCAGATGGGATCGGCAGTGATTGGAGCCTGCCAGCTAGGGCAATGCGAGAACTTTTCATGTGTACACATTGATCACAACGCGAGACGTAATCCTTGACCTGTGTATGTAACCTAGGCCAATAATAATTTTGTTCCACCAATTCCT
Source organism: Phlebopus sp. FC_14 (assembly GCA_021018615.1). NCBI lineage: Eukaryota > Fungi > Basidiomycota > Agaricomycetes > Boletales > Boletinellaceae > Phlebopus > Phlebopus sp. FC_14. The sequence goes on along the minus strand of JAEVFL010000005.1, from coordinate 2,184,788 downwards.
GTGTCTTTGATTGACCAGGATGTCCTGCGACTAGGTTGTTGTGATGGAGTGTGAGAATGTCTTGGCAAAGCTTGGCATCACCAGGAATATAAATACAATTTTCTCGATAATAAGGCCCATCCTGGAGCTTATAGTTAGATCCTAGATCTAAACCTTTAGATAGTGCCTTGATTCGTTCAATGACAGAATGTTCTTCAGCTTCTACAACAATGTGTTGAGCCCTGATATTTTTGGAAGGAATAACTGTGATGCCCTTGTTGTCATCTTTGATTCCATCGGAGTGATCACAATGTCGGAATAAAGCATCAGCTTTCGTCATGGAAGTTCCTGCCTTATAGACTAAGGTAAAGTGGAATCTTGTGAGTACAAGGACCATCTTGCTTGTCTTCGATTTAGATCTTGGGATTTCATAAAGTATTGCAAATTCTTGTGATCAGACCAAATTTCAAATTTGTGCCGAGCACCTTCTAAATAATGTTGCCACATTTCTAATGCACGGATAATAGCGAGCATTTCTTTATCTGCAACTTGATAGTTCCGCTCTTGAGCGGAGAGAGCATGAGAACTAAAGACACATGGTCACCATTCTCCATCAGGACATTTCATAGATAAGACAGCCCCTGTGGCAAAATCTGAGGCATCGGTTTCCAGGCGAAACTCTGCATCGATATCTGGATATACCAGAATGAATGCTGTCGTAAAGCATGCTTTAAGTGTTTCAAACGCTTGTTGTTCTTTATCTCCCTAGTTCCACTGGAGATCTTTTCGTATTAAGTCCATGAGAGGTTTTGCAATTCCAGCATAACCGAGTATGAAGCGACGGTAAAAGTTAGCGAGACCAAGGAAAGAATGGACATGTTTGACCGTTCGTGGTACTGGCCACTCCTGGATCACCTTTACTTTCGATTCATCCATGTGAACACTATTGCGAGTCACCGTCATACCGAGGAATTCTACTTCTGTCTTGTCAAAGAAGCACTTCTCTGGCTTGACAAATAAATCATTATCTTTGAGCCACTGGAGCACACATACAACAGCTTTATGATGCTCATCAATATTGTCCGATTTTATATAAATTAAAAGATCGTCCATGTAGATAACAACAATATCGTCCATATCCGCAAACAGCTCATTCATCATGGCCTGGAACATAGCCGGCGAATTACAGAGACCAAAGAACATGATGAGAGGTTCGAAAGAACTGAGATGACAGACAAAGGCTGCCTTTCATTCATTGCCTTCTTTAATTCATATATTGTTATATCCCCATCAAAGGTCCATTTTTGTAAAGTACCTTGCACCTTTAAGCTTGTCAACAAGCTGACTAATCAGGGGCAAGGGATAATTATTTTTGACCGTTCCTTCATTCAGATAGTGGTAATCTTGAACCATCCACTTTGTGCCCTCTTTCTTAGGAACAAAGAACACAGGTGACGTCTGAGGTGATTTAGATGGTCTAATATAGCCCTTTGAGAGCTGATCTTCAATAAATGACTTGACTTCATCCTGCTCCTGAGCTGAAAGAGGAATCATTCGCCCTTTCTTAGGTTTGAAGTCTTCTTTTAATTCGATTGCATGATCCCACGGCTTGTGTGTTGGTATGCGTTCAGATTCTTTCTTTGAGAAAGTTTCATAAAAGTTCTTATGATAGATGCTAGGAACCAGTTCTTTGACAGGTGTTTCCAACATGACTGTGCTTCGTAGCTTCTTCCATGAACTATCAGTTTCGAGGTCACTGATAAGACATTTCCATTTTATGACTGCTTCAACTTCTTCGTCTAGTTCCATTGAAGCGAGGCATGTAGTGCAATTAGATAGTTGATAACACGATCGTGGACAGCGATTTAATTTAACTTCACCAGTTTGCCAGTTAATATTAGGGTTGTGATACTTGAGCCAGGTGTATCTGAGGATGATCGCAGCAGTGCCGAGATCACTGATTTTGGCTTGAACTACTTCTTTGTGACCCTTGTATTTCATATGGATTTCTGTGATATGGGTAATATCTCCTGCTCGGTTCTTGGTTCCATCGACATTAAAGACTGGGATAGATATAGGCAACTTGTGTAGCATGAGGCCTTGTCACTTAGCCCATTGGCGATCAATAAAGATAGAGTTGGCTCCACAGTCTAGAAAAGCCTAGGCCTGAATAGGAGTTGTGGTGTCAACATTCACATGTTTATCCATTACTTTGATTTAGATCTTGAGTCCCTTTTTGAGGGATACCGATCTAGTAAGGATCCTTTCAAGAAAATCATCTCCAGGGGACAGGGAGTTCATAGAAGAAGTAATTTTAGGTTTTGGGGAATTAAGCACGGGTTGAACTGCCAAGCCTCGTAAGGAGGACCCCCCTTCTATGTATATATCCAAGAAATCAGAGAACAAAGAAACTAAACTATTTTTTTGTGATTTTGTTTTTTCTTCTTTTATAGATTGTTTTATGTTTTTAGAACTACCTATTGTGCTATCAAGAAAATCAGAACTATCAAACGTATCAAGAACAGCAAACCTATTAGTACAAGAAAAAGAAGCTTTGTCTGCATTGTTATTAACACATTTGTGCCCTGTTTGAGTTACAGGCTCGAGCTTTCTGACAGATGCTTTTGGGTGCTGTCTGCCGTCTGCTAGAGATGTGGCACCTCGAACTGTCCCCGTGTTCAAGGGCACCTTCATCTCCGTTGTGTGCATGTTGAAAAAGAAAGCTTTCGCTTCCTCGAATTCCATGCCATGTCAATGATCAGTTGGTGTGCTTTTGGTTTGTCGCACCTGACAACCGGAGTTTGCTGACATCTGGTGCCGGTCTGAAGTATGGCAGTCCAAGCTGCAGTGACAGTTTGGTGGCTTGCACTGTAGGGCAAAGTGGTCTACCTTTCCACATTTGTAACAATCCATTTGGAGCCTTTTCCGCTCTGGTTGTTTGCCTTTCTGTGCGGCGCCAATATCCATTGTGTTGCCTCCACTGTTTCCATATGTTTTACCTTTACGGCTGAAGGATGAGTTGTTTTGCGCGTTGTTGACCCAGACACACCCCTGGGATGCCTTGCTACCAAACTGGTACTCAAAGAGATCGGCCCGACTTCCGATTCGTCGGACTTCATCCAGGTACTTCTCGATTGTTCCCTTTTGAGTACCTTGGAGATAGATTTCTTTGATGATATTGGGCTGTGTTGCCCATTTCAGAAGGTAAATAGAATGAGTGTGGGAACGCTCAGACTATAAAACCAAAGAGTGAAACCAAACAACGAATTCGTCGGTTCTCATTTTTCCTTGTTTAAGGTTTACAAGCTGGTTCTTAGCCCATTCCTTATCGGCCAAGGATTGGAAATATTTCTTAATTTCCTCCCCCAATACATGAAGTATTTGCCATGAGTTTTGGTCAGTGTACTTGTGGATAAGGGCTTCGGCAAACCGACCTATTACTGGGCCCTTCATTCTGAAAAGTACTGCCATGCAACCATCAAAGTTGATGGTCAATACTGCGGCATTGGCGGTGAGCCATGTTTTGAGCTTCATCCACTAAACGGAAAAGTTTTTGTGGTCCCCATTGAAAGAACCTGAGTCTGCAAATATTTCAACTTTTCGGCTGAGATTCGATGGTTGATTTTGCAGTGTTGCTAATGCTGCAGACACTTGGGCAAGCTGAGCTTGCAAATTGGCAACTTCTTGTTGCAGGTTGGCCATTGTTTAAAGATAGCCAGGTTCATTTTAAAGGTAGTATGGTGCGTTCCTAGGACGGTTGGCTAGGGCCACTTGTGGGCGGAGGCGACGAAGAGACAGAAGATACTCTTGCACATGTCGACGTGCAGGAAAACGAAGGCGATTAGACGTATGCCAGAGTAGAGCTGGAGGAAGGATCGGGGAGGGAAATCTTGGAGGAGATGTGGGAGTATGGAAAATTTGTTCCTCGAGATCTACTTCAATTTCTTCTTCTTTCTTTATTTGATGTAGGAAGTCAAGTGGCTCCTGCTTTGGAACAAGCCACTCAGGAACTGTTTCTAGATCCTCAAATTTGATTTGAGGGGCGGGAGTGAAAATACGATTAAGATGATGAAATTCAAGGGCCGCTGCTTGTGCCCTGGTATCGAGAACTCGCTGACATGTTGTGCGAGCCACGTTGGAAAAGCTTCTTCATCAGAGCCTTTGCTTCCTTTTTGCCCTTTCACTGTCCAGTCAATAACTGACCTGGCACAGCCCCGAAATGCTACATATAGTAAAAACTAAATTTAAACCTCTCCTAAGGCAGTACGAGCACAAGATCGCTCTTGCGTACTGAGAGGGTTGCTATTTGACTGACTAAAAATAAAGGTGCCTCACATGGACACGGAACGATGCCCAAACAAAGAAGGGGTTTTGTTGGAGGATTTAACCTCTAGAGAAATAACCCTAGTTCTCACACGAGAGAATCCAACAATGGGGGCCTAGATACCACAATGTCCTTCCTGAACCTCAACGGCCAGGGACTAATGAAAACAAAAGGGCGCGGTAATGTGCAAAGAAGGGTAATGATGTAATAAGATGGCTAACAACATGGATAGTGTCCAACGCCAGGAGAGTGGAAAGCTTGGTTCTAGTGAGACGAGTGATGGACTATGCCTCTCGCAACGTCAAACACTTAGAACTTTGTAGAGAAAACAAATCAGTTAAGGTCTGACTTGAAGACCTGAGACAATGAGGAGTGTAGCATTGACTTAGACTTGTCAACGAAGAGCATGATGATAAGAGAAAGACTTAGGTCACTTATAAACGATTAGTCCCAAGAGAACCAAGCTGGGGTCTCTGGACGATGGCATTCAGTCTTATATACAGGTGCAGTATTTATAAGAACAAATAAATGAAGTCATTGAAATGTTCCACAACATTCCACGGTGTTTCATATGATGTTGTGATGATGTCATGGTCCAGACTGGTCTAGGTGAATCTAGAATGTTCTAGGTAAGTCTAGGCCTAGTCATGTGATAGCTAAATATAAGTCCTCGTTGCACGTGAGCTCAGTCACATGATTAAATAAGCACATGATGTCAGTCACGTGACCATAAAAAGAGAGAGAAAAATAGAGAAAAATAGAGGAAAAATTATACCTCGTAACACTGACAATGCAAGACACCAAACTGTCGCTGTGGCTTAGACTGCCACACTACAGATCGGCACCAGATGTCGGCAAACTCCGGTTGCCAGGTGCGACAAATCAAAAGCGCGCCAACTGATCATTGGCATGGCATGGACTTCGAGGAAGTGAAAGCTTTCTTTTTCGACATGCACAACATGGAGATGAAGGCGTAGGGAAAAGCCTTCGACCCTTGAACACAGGGACAGTTCGAGGTGCCACATCTCTGGCAGGCGGCAGACAGCGCCCAAAAGCATCTGTCAGGAAGCTCGAGCCTGTAACTCAAACAGGGCACAAATGTGTTAATAACAATGCAGACAAAGTTTCTTTTTCTTGTACTAATAGGTTTGCTGTTCTTGATACGTTTGATAGTTCTGATTTTCTTGATAGCACAATAGGTAGTTTTAAAAAGATAAAACAATCTACCCAAGAAGAAAAAACAAAATCACAAAAAAATAGTTTAGTTCCTTTGTTTTCCGATTTCTTGGATATGTACATAGAAGGGGGGTCCTCCTTACGAGGCTCGGCAGTTCAACCCATGCTTAATTCCCCAAAACCCAAAATAACTTCTTCTATGAACTTCCTGTCCCCTGGAGATGATTTTCCTGAAAGGATCCTTACTAGATCGGTCTCCCTCAAGAAGGAACTCAAGATCTAAATCAAAATAATGGATAAACACGTGGATGTTGACACCACGCCATCCATTCAGGTTCAGGCTCTTCTAGACTGTGGAGCCAACTCTATCTTTATTGATCGCCAATGGGCTAAGTGACAAGGCCTCATGCTACACAAGTTGCCTATATCTATCCCAGTCTTTAATGTCGATGGAACCAAGAACCGAGCAGGCGATATTACTCATGTTGCAGAAATTCGAGTGGCTTACAAGGGTCATAAAGAAGTAGTTCAAGCCAAAATCAGTGATCTCGGCACTGCTGCCATAATCCTTGGATACACCTGGCTTGAGTATCATAATCCTAACATTAACTGGCAAACTGGTGAAGTTAAATTAAATCGTTGCCCAAAGTCGTGTTACCAATTATCTAATCACACTACGCACCTCGCTTTAATGGAACTAGACGAAGAAGTCGAAGCAGTCTCAAAATAGAAGAGTCTTATCAGTGACCTAGCAACTGATAACTCGTGGAAGAAGCTATGAAGCACAGTTGTGTTAAAAACACCTGTCAAAGAACTGGTTCCTAGCATCTACCACAAGGAAACTTTCTCAAAGAAAGAATCCGAATACATACCAGCATGCAAGCCGTGGGATCATGCAATCGAACTTAAAGAAGACTTCAAACCTAAGAAAGGGCGAATGATTCCTCTTTCAGCTCAGGAGCAGGATGAAGTCAAGTCATTTATTGAAGATCAGCTCTCAAAGGGCTACATTAGATCATCTAAATCACCTCAGACGTCGCCTGTATTCTTTGTTCTTAAGAAAGAAGGCACAAAGTGGATGGTTCAAGGATCTCCAGTGGAACTGGGGAGATAAAGAACAACAAGCATTTGAAACACTTAAAGCATGCTTTACAACAGCACCCATTCTGGTATATCCAGATATCGATGTGGAGTTCCGCCTGGAAACCGATGCCTCAGATTTTACCACAGGTGCTGTTTTATATCTGAAATGTCCTGATGGAGAATGGCGACCATGCGCCTTTAGTTCTCATGCTCTTTCAGCTCAAGAGCAGAATTATCAGATTATAGACAAAGAAATGCTCACTATTATCTGTGCATTATTTAGAAGGTGCTCAGCACAAATTTGAAATTTGGTCTGATCACAAAAACTTGCAATATTTTATGAAATCTAATCAAAGACAAGCAAGATGGTCCTTGTATCTCACAAGATTCGACTTTACCTTGGTCCATAAGGCAGGAACTTCCATGGCGAAAGTTGATGCTTTATCCCAATGTTGTGATCACTCCAATGGAATCGAAGATAACAACAAGGGCGTCACAGTTATTCCTCCCAAAAAAATCAGGGCTCAACACATTGTTGTAGAAGCCGAAGAACATTCTATCATTGAACAAATCAAGGCATTATCTAAAGGTTTAGATCTAGGATCTAACTATAAGCTCCAGGATGGGCTTTATTATTGAGAAAATTATATTTATGTTCCTGGTGATGCCAAGCTTCACCAAGACATTCTCACACTCCATCACAACAACTCAGTCACAGGACATCCTGGTCAATCAAAGACACAGGAATTGGTGGAACATAACTATTACTGGCCTGGGTTACACACAGAGGTCAAGGACTATGTTTTGGGTTGTGATCGATGCACACATATGAAAAGTTCTCACATTGCCCCAGCTGGCATGCTTCAGCTACTGCCTGTTACGATATGTATTTTTCCTTTATTTTTCTCTATTTTTCTTTCTTTAGCGCCTAGCACGCTTGTACTCAACGACTTAGAAACGTCTAAGTCTTTTTCCAGATCACGTGACTGGTCACATGACGTGATATGTGCAACTAGCTTGCACGCGACACGGACATAACCCCTATGTCACACCTTCACGGACTCACAGGCTTTCATAGCCTTATGCCTTGCCTTTACCGTATGTTTCCCATTTCACAGTTATTTGATATTTAATAGCTGCCACACATCATGGGATCCTCACCGATCTAATGTATGATCGTGGCAGCACATGTTATCCTCACTTTATGCTTCTACTTCCATTCTACATATGTTTCCCTCATGTTATGATTCCTTTCCATTCCATGGCTATGCTTGATGCATGCCTGGAACATATGTCTTTCATAGTATCGGTTAGATCTAGGGTATACATGGACAAACACTAGTAGAGTATATAAGATTCAATGGAGCGACCAGAGGACTCTATTGAATCTTCTTGGGTTTTTCTCATTCAGCCTCTCTGAATAAGCATAACTCCTAAGTCGAATAACCTCAGTACGCACTCCAGCGCAATGTGAGCCGCTGAATGTTTCACTGCCGATCCCATCTGGACCATGGGTTGATGTTTCGACAGATTTCATTATGGACTTACCTCTTTCGGATGGTTACAATACAATCCTAGTAGTTGTTGATCGTTTCTCCAAAGAAGCCATATTTATTCCCATCAACAAAATGATCACGGCTCTCGGAACAGCCAAATTGTATTTGCAGCATGTCTGGAAGCATCATGGTCTTCCCACGACTATCATTTTGGATCGTGGTCCACAATTCGCGTCTTAGGTCATGTGCGAATTAGGAAAATTCTTAGGGATTGAGCTTAAGCTCTCCACTGCTTTTCACCTGCAGATAGACGGGCAAATAGAATGGATGAACCAAGTGTTATAGGAATATATCCATTTTTTTATTGCTGAAAAGCCATATGATTGGTCTGATTGGCTAGCGCTGGCGTAATTCTCTTATAACAACAAGCGCCAGAACTTGCTTGGTAAATCTCCATTTGAGGTCACTCGATCCTATCAATCAAGGATGGGCATTGAACTGTTTCCATCTAAGGTCCCAGCGGCCGAGGATCTCGCTATCAAAATGGAACAAACACTTGAGTAGGCTCGTAAAAACTTAGAGAAAGCGCAAGCCGCTATGAAAATGAAAGCCGATCGACATAGATCTCAGCCACCTCCTTATCAGATTGGCGATAAAGTGTGGTTAAGCACTTCTAATTTAAAACTTCCTCGACCTTCATGGAAGTTCATTGAACGATGGCTTGACCCATATGATATTACAAAGCTGGTCGGCTCTAATGCCGTTGAACTTTGTCTTCCTTCCACCATGCACATTCACCTGGTTGTGAATATCAGTCGCATTAATCCTTATAAAGAGTGATTACCCGGTCAACCGGCGCAACAACCTGGTCCGGTGCTAGTCATTGACGAGGGTGACCAAGAATACGAGGTTAATTACATTGTTAACTCTCGCTTGTGAGGTCGTCGCCTTGAGTTTTTGGTTCACTGGATTGGTTATTCTGACGAGGAGCATACTTGGGAGCCTGAGGCTAACCTGAGTAATGCTCATGATGCTATTCACGATTTCTATTGTCACCACCCTTCTGCTCCTAGGAAATTGTGCATGGCTCAGTCGCAATTTGATTCTTTATTTTCTTCCTATGTTAATTATTGCTCTGTGGCTTCTGCTCCGTTTAATTGCCTGCAATGCGATTCCTAGAAGGGGGGTAGTGTTACAGGGTATAATTTTTTTCTTTGTTTTTCTCTATTTTTCTCTCTCTTTTTGTGGTCACGTGACTTACCTCACATGCTTATTTTAATCATGTGACTGGATCATGTGACTTGGTCATGTGACTTATCTCATGTGCAACGAGGACTTATATTTAGTTATTACGTGACTAGAACTAGACTCACCTAGAACATTCTAGATTTAGACTCACCTAGACCGGTCTGGACCATGAATCATCTGATGTCATATGGAACGTCGTGGAATGTTGTGAAACATTCCAATGATATCATTTATTTGTTCCATACAAAGTACAGCAGCGTATATAGTCTGTGAATGCAATGCCCAGAGACCCCAGCTTGGTTCTCTTGGGACTACCCGTCTACGAGCGATCCATAAGTCCTCCTCTACTCTGCTCTTCATTGAAGAGCTAAGTCAATGCTCTCATCATAAAATGTTCCACGTCTTCAGGTCAGACATAAACTGATCTGTATTCTCAGTCATAGTTTTAGTGTTTGGCACTGCGAAAGGATAGAAGTCCATCGCTCGTCTCAATTACCATCAGGATTGTTCTGTTCTGGAAATTCATTGTCAGTTCTAGAATTTCCATCTGGGTAGTTGAGATCAGCAAAATTGCCAGAAAAAGGTGTAGGACTGTGATGTGAAGCTTGATCTTGAAGGAAAGAAGCAGAGCATAGTTCAGTAGCAGAATGAGGACCATGATTCTGATGGTAGATCAAGAGACTGAGGAAAGGTTGAGAACTGACTCTTCGAGCACTATCAAAGGCAGCCTCTAGGACACCAGTCCTTCTAGAGTTTTGCATAGTGCATGTGGGCATAGGTGTAGGAGAACTTGTACAAGTGTGAGTTCAAATATACTGTTAAATTCAGGTCCCTCCAGGTGTTTTCTGGAGTTTTCAATATGGAGAACTGATCGGTATAGGAAGTAGAAAGCATATAAACACACAGAGAGTTGCAGGGGTGGGACTTTGGCTTCAGCTTGCATGCTACACTCTTGCATGAGTTCAGTCCCATATTTCAGAGGTGTAGCGAGCAGAGGAAGAATTAAGGAGAGAGAGGGAGGCTTAAAAAAATATCAAGAGGGTGATTTAGATGATATTCAAACTGGGAAAAGTACATGTGCGCTCTGACCCTTATATACTATGAGGAAAAGTCTATCAGAATTATTCTGAGTTGAAATCCTATTGTGAGCCTAAGCAATATGACGAGGGAATGGGTAGGATGAGTCAGGGAGCATAGGAAATGAGTCAGGAAAGAAGATAGATGAGTCAGAAAGGTATGAATATATAATTAAAAACATGTAATGTAGCGAGAGGACTATATGTGTACAACTTGCAAGTGAAACAGAGCTAGACAGCATGGTTTCCGATTGGATGATCTTTGCTCTAATGTTTCCCATCATTTTCTGCTGATATGTGTAGTTGAAGAAGTTAAGATTAGTTGGAAAACATGCAGAGAGACGGAAAACATGCGGAAATAGGTTGTGTATATGGAAACCAGGTGGAAAAGACTTGTGTTTTTGCATGGGATATGACATTTCCTAAGGTACTCCGCTCATTGTAATGGAGAGAGCGAAGTCCTATTGACATCCATGGTATTGGAATCCTTCTTTAGGAAAGGTCATAATTGAATAGGAACGTATTTGAAGTTTGATGTATAGGAATGAAGGGTTTTCAATCTTTCGTTCTAGACATTGAAATACTCGGCCTTGACAATCTATTTTTCCAAGGTATCAGGAACATTCTCTATCTTGATAATCTAAGAGACTAGGCCTCTATTGAGTGCTTGCATGTACCAAGAGATCTTGACATTTTCATCAGCTACTCCTGTGCGATGAGCAAGGAGTCTGTCTAATGATGGAAATCTGGGCAATAGCTTCACCTTTCTGATCGGAAATAATGAAAGCTACCTTGAAGTCTTCTTTGAATTTATCTCAAGTCCTCCATGAGATCTTGATATCAGCTTTATTATATTGGATCTGTGCCCAAGCAGCAGCAGACCCTTTTGTCATATATGTAATGGCAGTGATGATCTTCTTTGTGTCAGTGTCATAAATCTTCGGATTTAAAGTAAAATAAGCTCCCACTGAGGCAAGCCATCTTCTGGTATCATCAGGACTACCATCAAAGTGTATAGGTGTACTAATCTTTACTTCAGCAGGGGTAGGAGTCAACATGGTGGAAGAAGGTGAAGTAGAAGATGGAGGTTGGATTATTAGAGATGTGAGAGTAACTGCTGAGTAGGATGTATTGTCTTCAGAGATCTCTGAGAGATGTTCAAAAGATTCTAGTGTTGAGGATCTGGGAGGAAGTTCTGATGCTTCTTCTGCACATTGCTTCCTAGCTCTTCTTTGTTCTGAAGTTATAGATTCTGGATGAGGGTAGGGAAACACCCTAGACCTCGTATCTATGATGTGCCTTGAGAAGGCCACATATGTTGGTTTCCCTGAAGAAAACGTAGTCAAGGATATTTACTGGAGTTTTCCCTGGCTTCTACCATCTGTCAACTGTCTTGTTGAGGGAATCACTGACTGTCTTGTTGGTATCAACTAACTTGAATAGGGTCTTGACACTACGATGAGTGGAGACGATATAGAAGCTAGTTCTTTTATTATGTGAATTGAACTTGAGAGGCAATCACAAACAAAAGTCATTGTGTGTCCAAGCTTTTACAGAGCTGCTAACTGATCGATAAGTGAACCACTCAAGAGTGGGCTCGAAGTCTCAGGCAATAGCTCATAGGAGTTAAGAGAAGACAAGCTTGATTCTATGTAAAACTAGCTTGGGGTAAGGACTAATGTCCATGTCCTTTATATATGTATCATAATGGTGCACAGACCATCAAGAAAGTAACAAGAAAGGACTGTTACCCAATCAAGGGTTTAGAATAAAATAGGTAAGTAATCAAGAAAGGAAGAAAGTTCTCATAGATAATACCATATGTAACACAGACAGCTGGAAATACTTCCATACAGTGATCATAGACAGAAATTTCAAAGCAGAGCATATGTATGATCGAACACCTGGTGATCAGGTGTTTCTCATGGATGACAGAGGATATATAATAGTAAGGAACAGGTACCATGAGTATCTGAAAAAATATATATCATCCTATGGAGGTGGGTCAGATCTGACATCCACATAATGACTCTCAAGATTCTCTTGCTTTCGAATTCACAGAGATCCAACTACAACAATCATTGAACAGTAAACCAGGCCAATATGAACCATTACAAGCTCGAGGCCATAGAAATAGAAGAATGTGCATGCACGTGCCATGGATGCTTCATACCACATGCCCTGGTCGACTTTCAGAAGAGAGAAAGTTAAGTGACCCTAAGGCATCCATTCAGCACATCCAACTGATAGATCCTCACAGACAAGTAAACATCGACTATGCTCTGGTGAACATACTACAATACAACATGAATGGCATTCAGTGGGTGCTTACTTTCTATGACATCAACTACTAATACATGAAGAACCTCTATAAATGAATCAGGAACAGCACATATCTCGAGCTCAACTCTCAGCTATCTTTGATTCCTAGCATTGACATCTGATATGTACATGGCCATCAGGTGAAATGTTTTGCTCAGTATGCTTTCAATTTCATATCTGAAGCAGAACAGGTGGATGAAGAGATCATAGAGACTTTATGGTCTACCATTAACATCATCTCTGGTGCAGCCAGGGGCATGTCATCCCCACATTGACAGGAACATTTAGACTTTCAGATGAACAACTCCAACTTCCTGAAAATGGTGAAAATGGGTGAGCAATCACAAGGGTTAGATCCTCACATGTTTAACTCCTGTCGATCCAGTGCATGCGATCCAGAGAAAACTCCAAAGTGAAAAAAAGGCATGCAAGAATGCCTAGCAAGCATTTGAGGTAATCAATATGAAGATCTCTCACACATAAAGACAATGCTAGAGCACTCAAGAGCAAACTGCTCTTTGAAACTACATGGATAACTATTACACGTCAAGTGGAACAAAATGGAAAAACAAACCAAACCAAAAGGTAGTAACCACTGATGTAGGCCACCACGGAGTCCGTTAGACCTGTTAAGTCCCACCAGTCCTCTATAGCAACCAAGGCCAGGACTTTAATAGTGAAACCACAAATATATTAAACTAAGAAACTATGACAGAGAGAGGTAGCTACTTATATACCAAAGATATTGTGCATGGACCATGGTCAGTGCCCCTCTGAGGTGAATGAACTAAGTACTATATAAGTAAGTTCCTATACTAGTAAGGTAATACCCTTAATCCATATTCTAGGTTATAAGTCTAGACTGAGTTTAGATCTACTCAGCCACCTGATAAGATAAAATAAATGATAAGATGAGCGCCGACCTAGATAAGATAGGTGCCATTGATAAGATAAGATAACAAAAAGTTGAAGTGTCTTGAGCACTAGTGATACAATTGTCTCAATAACCCTGTGACCATGGGGCTTACCTGATGCACTGACCGATGTCTTTCATGGCTCTGAAGCCTCCAGATTGAAAGGCATTGAGATGGTCATTCTGCAAAAAAATCAAATGCACAGAATGGTCTACTGTGGATCTGCAACATAGCTGGCCTGTGGTCTTCACACTGAACAGATGTAAATAAAGCTACAGTATGACCAACATCATCTTGGCCATCATATGATCAAAATACAAAAATTGACCCTTGCATGCAAGCGGGATAGGCTCAGCATAGAAGTAGGCCATTTCCTTGGAGATATGTACCTTGGACATGACCTGGAGGCCTTGACATATAAAGACTCAGCAGAGTAACAGGTTGCTCCACAGGATTGGAAAGATGTAGTCAATGCAGATGGTGCTGCAGAACCACCCATGGATGAGACAACTACTTTGCCATTGCCATCCAGTCTAGGTCTAAAGGCATACCATGACATGGATCTAATATGACTAGTGAAACAAGAGCTAGAACTACGACAGAGGCAGGCAAACAATACACTACATAACCTTCGCATCTCCTTGGTAGAGAAGGCCATTCTGTTTCACATGGACATCTGTCACGCCAGTAGTCAGGCTACTACCACCTGGGCTTTAGGGAGGATTACCACAGTGGATACAAGGGCCAGACAGCAAGCAAGGATTTATTGTAATGTATGCCAGGCCATGTTTGCTCTAGGTGCATCTGAAGGTATACTGACGAAATACCAGACACTGTCAAAAGAGCATCTGAAAGTCAGCTCCACGGTCACAGATTCCAATGGTAGAGGCCATTGAGATGAAACCCTAGCATGGTTCTGGACCATGGACATACTACAGGACATGAATTCAAACAATTGGATGTCTGAGTGTGAGTCTTGGTCCAGTTCATATTTGCATGTCCATGGACTGACCCACAGATCTATATATCGGCCACAGATTAAGTTTACTGTGATCATTGGCTTCGGACAAAAGCACTGAAGGACAGCTGAAAAGAAGAGATAACCCTACTCAAGTCAGAATGTAGATGGATAGCTCTCTTTTTTGACAACAGAGCTAGTTATTAGGAATCCATATACAATAAAGCCATGGTAGAAGGGAAGGTGGATGCTGCATGCTATGCTACTCAGCAGAAGAAGATCTACTCAAGTTTGGAGAAGAATTACAGAGATCTACTGGAGAGATATATACTGTAGTTTCGATGAGGTTTATACTATACATATATCCATAGATCCAATCTATGACATAAGCAGAGATATGAGGCACCAGACAAGAGGATGTGGGTTGGTTGTGCATAATACCTTGCAGCCATAGTATAATACCTACTCATGTTCTCACTCTGATGTTCAACCACATGCTAACATGTATATATCCTCCGTATCTTGTATATACTATCATGGTGATTTCATGACTGTATGCTTGTCTGTAGTATATATATATTATATGAGATAAATTGTGGTGCATGGCACAAGATGTGCAAATAACTTATATCCACACACAATGCCTGTAACCATAGATCCGATGTAACCTATAATACAACACATATATATGTCCTCGCTCTGGTATTCAACCACATGCTAAGATGTATGTATTCTACATGTCTTGTATATACTATCACTATAGTTCTGTGGCTGCATGCATGGGCACCTTGTGTTTATCACCATGATAACCAAACCACTTGGTATCTTACCACATCAACCAATGCTTGATTTTTTCTTTTGTTCTACATCCATCATGCCCTCTTTGTTAACTTCAGACGAAATCAGTGACATCTTCTATTACTACTCTTTGTGTTTACAGATCATAGCACAATATTTATGCCAAGGGTCTTGTAGACCAGATGTCTATGACTACATTTCTGTAGAGATGGTGAGCAAACATTCTTTTCATTCCCAGATCTCTATCAACTGACTCCTTAGATGATATTAATGCGAGTGGTCTCATTGAATGGCCAACAGCCAAATCATATCCCATGTGACTACTGGATCAAGGCCTTCATTGAACCCATGGAAGATAGAAGCTTTCCATCCAACTTTGTAGATCAGTTGTGGTTGCTAACCCCATCAATTCTTCTCAATCACACCTTAATGTCAAATGCTTAATGGACTAACTCACAAATCCCCATCCCCTTCCATCTACAATAGAAAATCATGACTGAGGTTCTAGAGGAAGTCAGGTCATTTATAGAAGTGATGAGTATATACATATATCTTGCATGCCATTATCTTAATCAAGAGCCTTATAGCAGCAGGTGGAAGCCAGATCTTTGGAGAACAGCAAGCATTCTCTATTGGAAGTCAGGGCCACTTTCTCCATAGCCTTGGCACAAAACTGACAGGAGAGTAGAGAGATAGAGGCTGAGATGCAGCACATAGTCATCCAGTTGGCTGAGATGTAAAGCATGTGGGAAAATGAAGTAATACCTAGGTATGTACTCAGGACTAGGGAATGGTAGTATACAATATACCAAGTTATCTAATCTAGCAAGGAAGTCAAGTGAGACTTGTACCTACTAAAGTTTATTCACTCAAACTCAAGGTTGATACTTGTGTGCAGAATTGTATAGATGCAAGCATATATTAAACACATGACATGGAAGACATGTGCATGTGTAAATATGACATGTATGTAGGTATCATTGAAGTTAGATCCAGGTGTCCATATGATATACATGCATGAAGTGCATGTGCACATAGATGATATGGACAATAGGGGCCTACATGTACCCATACAGGCACCTATCTTTATCAGGCTATATGTATAGTCCATGTGCGCAAGTATAGTTTATACACACATATATAGTTCATGCGCAGACATTCCAGGTATGGTCCAGACATATGAGTATAGTCCATGTATGCACAGACTATATATGTATATATCACATATAGTCCATACACACATATATAGTTCATGTGCGAATGTACTGGGTATAGTCCACACATGCAAGTATAGTCCATTCATGCATGTACTGCTTTACTTTCACAGTGAGCCTCTAGAATGCATCTATGACTCAGACATATATCTGAGGTCTTATATCTCACTAGCCCATGGTATATTATGTCATTTGATCCAGTAGTGAGCTATGTATTGCCCAGCCAGCTTCCTCAATCTCTATAGTATCATACACATTTTTCTTCATGTAGAATGTGATACTCACTCTGTGACCTTCTATATGTCATATTTCATGTCACACCAACTTGTCTGAAAATGTCAGCAGGGTCCCTGGCATGTATTCCACTGTAATCCCTAGAGAAGGCCACTCTATGTCCAATAATCCATATCTGTCCATAGTGGCCAATAGATCCAGCTATTGAGCATGACTGCTGTGGTCCCCATAATAAGGTGAACACTGATTTACTTCCACTCATATAGTACAATAGATACAAAAATATTAGCTAGGATTAATTACTTACCAGTAGTACTATTTTATTAGGATGTGCTGCCTACTCTGTGAAGCGTTCAGCGGCTCACATAGTGATGAGGGCATACTGATAAGTCTACTGAGGTTGCTCTTTGTAGCGATGAGGGGCTGAGAAGAGACTCAGGAGGATTTGATGAGGAATTCCCTGGTCACTGCATTCACCCTTTATATACTATACAGGGGTTTGTACATGTATCTAGCGGATCTACCGATAGAATGAATAACATATGTAGTAGGCATGCATCAAGCATAGCCATGGAATGGAAGAGTAGGGAAATATAAGGTAGACGCATGTAAAACGGAAGCAGAAGCATAGACAGGAGGTAAACATGTGCTACCACGATCATACATGAGATCAGTGAGGATACCATGATGTGTAGCAGCTATTAAATATCAAATAGCTAGCAAATGAGAAACATACGTGGGAGGTGAGGCATAGATCTAGAATTGTCCATGCATGTGTGAAAGGTGGGCATAGGGGCTAGTCCTTGTGGCATATGATCTAGTCGTACGTGCCAAGTCACGTAATTAGGAAAGAGACTTAGATGTTTCTAAGTCTTGAAAGTAGGTGTGCTAGGTGCTAAAGACTTAATAAATTAGAATAAATAGAAAGAAAAGAAAAATAAATAGAGGAAAAATACATATCGTAACACTCTGCATAGGTCCACCCATATGCCATGCACCTGCGTATGTAGGCCGACCCCTGTCATACAGGCCCACCAATGCTCTCTCATATGATACAAAGGATATAGAAAAGCTACTATTAATTGTATACCAGTAGTACTATTTTAATAGAATGCCCTATCTACTCTGTGTGGGTCCACTCATATACCATGCACCCACGTACATTGGCCAACCCCTGTTACATGGGTACACCATTGGTGGGCCCACTCATATGGTATGACAGATACAAAAATATTAGCTAAGATTAATTGCATACTAGTAGTACTATTTTATTAGGATGTGCTGCCTACTCTGTGTGGGCCCACTCATATGCCATGCACCCACATATGTGGGCTGACCTCTGTCACATGGACACATCATCAGTGGACCCACCCATATGGTATGAAGGATACAGGAAATATCAGCTATGATTAATTGCATACTAGTAGTACTATTCTATTAGGGTGCGCTGCCTACTCTGCATGGGCCCACTCATATGTCACACACCCACATACATGGGTCAACTCCTGTCGCATGAGCACATCATTGGTCAGCTCACTCATACAGTATAGTACATGCTACCCTGTCATTGCTACACTATATCACATGCAATTGTACTCTCTATTGTCCATTTCAGTAATCATGGTAATCCATGGGCCCATCTGTAATCCATGGGTTGATGATGTCTCAGCCAAGCTGTATTCTACAGCTGCCTGGTCTGTGGACCCATCTATAATATATGAATATTTCATTTCACTATATACTATCAGCCCACCCATAGAGCATGATGACATCTAGGCAATGAGCCCATTCATCAGCCACAACAATAATCTATGGTGGCCCCACCATTGACTGGCCCATGTAAGACAGGCATTTGTCAACCTTAGCTGGCCATATACTACAGTGACAATGTACTACATTATGTGTAAGATGATGTCCTCATGCCCTTCAAAGAGTAATATCTGTGTTGTTGAGCAGAGAACAAGATGATATTTCAAAAATTTGACATGTGTGCATTACTTTTTTGAGCCACTGTATGTTCAGCATGTTCATTCCATGAACTTTGGATCTTCATGCCCTCCATGACCGTGGTGTACATGGGAGTTGATAAGATACGAGAGAAACGTCAAGGCAATTAGTCGTGATTAATAGTGGGGGCATCGCGTCGAGCCCGTTTGCTTCGGCTCGAGCGCTCGACAGCACTGGAGGAAGGGCTGCGTGTTCGTTTTGACGAATGCGCATGAGAAGCTCGTGCAGGATGGTAGGAAGCTAATTGGCGTGATTCTCGGCTGTCCATGTGGCTCGTATGCGTCTTCTCCTGCTGCCGTGTCATGGACGGATCGCCTGACGAGATCGTGTTTTTAACCGCTCCATCATTATCCAACCATCCAGGGGACGCAAGTGATTCCTGAAACGTAGCGATGAACCACTGCGAGGTAGCCAAGTGCTCAAGTCCCTCATAGTAGTTATGAGCCGGGAGATCCTTCGCTGCTGCATCGTCAGTTTGCTTCAGCCTCTCGTACCTTTGCCTCTGGCTATCTGTCGGTGGTTTTGTGTACCGGGACGTGAAAACATCGCTTAGCGTTCCTAAAAGATCCAGGAGTGGTGACGGATGTGCGAGGGTAATATCCGACACGTATACTCGGCTTTGAAACCGGAGTGCCTTGATTGAACCCCCGACAATCCTGCCGTGTTTAGAACGGCTTTCGTCATACATCTCTAAGTAGATTCGCCTCTCATCAGGCGACATGCCGTTTCGAACGTTACGGACAGTAGTCCATGCCAAGACGTGCACGAAGGATTCAAGGTCATCTTGAAGCTCGTGTCGCTTCTCTGCGTCCTGAAGCAAAGCAGCAGACATGAACTGCCATGTTCCCTACACACCAGGTCAGCTCTCTGAGAAACAGGATTCGTTGAGCATCAACGCACAGTTCGATCACGGCGTCTCCGTTTCAGTTCTTCCAGGGACTTACTGAGATCCCAGTCGATCAACAGTCCTCTTCCTTCTTCCGTGATAATGATGTTACCAGAGCTGATATCGCGATGCAGGATTTTAGCAACCTCATACGCCGCCCAGTGAGCTTTTTCGACAGGTCAGGGTTTAATGTCGACCGAGATAATCGACACTCACCCGCAAGAGCATCTAGAAGCGCTTGCACAAGCTCCTTGGTGGACTTGAACGTCGTAAGCTTCCGACCAACAACCCCAAGCACTATGCGGTAGTGGACGTGTCCCGTCAGAGGCATTCTGACGCATGACCAGTCTGCTGACACAAGCGTCTCAGTCACCGTCTGATACCCGAGGTCACCCGAGCACTCCAATGGTGGGATGTTCGGGACGTTGGCGTCGTGTAATTCCTTGTAGACCTCGCCTTCTGGCCTGATGTCATCTGCGTTGATGCGCCACGTATCCTTCAGATACACGAGGCGCTGCTTTTCTAGATCGTACACGGGCAATGCGCGAGTCGAGCGACCGATGAGGGACACAGAAGGACACGGAGGTCGAGGTCCGAAGTAAGAACGAGTGCGCTCGCCATCGGGTACTTGGTATCGGAAGAGCGGCGTGCCAGCCTTGAGACGCAAGTGCTCGACAATGAGGTCTGCGTCCATCGTTGACAGCCCATCCGCGACACTAACGGTAAGGTCAAGACCCCGCTGATCGGGAGACATGTGCGAGAAGCGCCAAAAGAATTCGGTCAAAATGTCGGGGTTCTTGGTGTAGTCGAATTTTCGAGTGACGACAGCGCCGGCACGTTCCCAACGCATCAGGCGTGCATAGCTACCCATGACTAGGACAGAGAAGGCAAAGTTGCGGAATTGTAAGCCAAATTGTGCGAGGGCATAAGCAGTGAGTTGTCCCCTGATCTGCTGCGCTATGGCTGTGCCGTTCTCGAAAGAAGACTGGATTAGGAAGGTCTCGCGTTTCGAGTTGCACTGTGGGAGGTCATCACTGGCGTAGTCCACGAACGGGTCGTCGCTAGCGGTGGCCTTGAATTCCACCCACATCTCTATCGTTGTGAAGTCGGTGATGGTGTCTTGGGACCAGGTTCCCTTTGCGTATAGAGACACGTCTGGTTTGAGGGTGAACTCGCCCACGTCGCACGCATGGTTGTGAGTATCTACGAGCTCCATGTCTGGCGCAAGCGGGGAGACGCTTTGAATCTAGAACGGCGTTCATCTACATGGGCAGCAATAGCAACAAAATCCTTACAAACTGCGGGTACATCGCGGTCTCGGATGACGCACCGCTAACATCGTCGAAGACGTCTTGTGACAAGGTCGGACAAGGCGTTTTACTGGATGGGAGAAACCTTTGGAGAAATTCCTCGACAGGCATAGGTCCAACGTATCTGCCGGAGGTTTCTATCGCCAGTATCTTCTTGATCTCATCATCTTTTGAAGGAGGAAGGCAGCTGAAAGGGACGGAGCCCGACATCCGCTTCGAGAGGGGCGTTTCTTCAGGTGCGAGACCCGAAGGTGGTGGTGTGGCGGCGCGTGTCGACGCCTCTCCAGTAGCGACGTCGTTATTCTGGCATGGATTGAACATCGTGTCAAACTGATCAGTGGCACCTCTCGAGAATGTATGAATGAGAGCACGAACGGGTTTTGCAGTCTATCACCAGCGCTTGAGCTATTTAATGGCAAAAATCGTGGACAGTCTCGTCCACGAGACATGTGGACCTGTCAAAAGTCGGTCAGCAAAACCTCTGGTTGAACAGATTTGTTTTGTGGTGAGTCTCATCTGCAGTGCAACAAGCGTCCACAACGCGTCAGTCACGACTCACGTGATTTACAGTGTACTCTGTGACAACACACATGGGTGTCAACAGTGCATATGCTTCCAGTGGAAGTGTTGAGCTTGTTCGCCTATTTGGTCTGCCTACAGGAGACCAGTCACAAGCCTGGGCTGTCGTAGTGGAGGAACAGACCCTCAACGACGATGATCGCATGCTAGTAGTACACTTTTCATCATGACTAAATGATCGAATATAGATCTACATTATACCTTCCACTACAAATCAGGTACTAAACCTTTCTAGCCAGCAAGCGCGACAACCTTGGTACCGAGCATCTCATACATAGGGACGCCCTTCTGCTGGACATTCAATATTAAGTCGCGCAATGAGTCGGCTTGTCGACCAAAGAAAATAAAAGTCCAGTCAAGCGTTCGTAGACGAAATCAGTGTCACTGGACGGACGTCCAAATTAATTCCAAGACTTACTGTAAACGGGCAATTGTTACAACCATCTGGAGATGCGGGATGGGCTTTCAACCACTTGTCAAGGACTTCAATGAACTGTTCGTGGGACACCCGATGTGGGGCAGCCTGGAATAACAGTAGGCAATCGGCAATCAAGTCACCTATGGCAGGCGACAATTCAGGTCCCCACAGCTCAATTACATCTTCAGCAATTGAATTCGTGAATTTCAACGAATGATCCTCGGACCTAAGCGCTGCTTTTGCGTCAGCAGCTGCGGACATGGATTCGGACCATGGCTTGAAAATGGCCGGCCAATCACAGACATTCTGTGCTCGTCCCGACCCAAGGACCTGGCGGAAGCCGCATTTACCGCCGGCGTCCAAATCGCTCATTAGCAGTGGACCCCTGTATGAAACAAAAAACAAGACGAGGATATAGAAGAAGGACTCGATATCATCATAGTGAGTGTGTTCTTGGCCATCCAGGACATTGACCGACATATAAGGAATGGTACCCTGGAAGAGCGTGTTCAGCTGGACTTCGCGAACACCGTTTATGAAGGTACCCACAGTACGTTCAGCCTTGAAGGGTCCTTTGTGAGATTCTTGCGATGCGGAATTGTTCGGCCTCTTCTGGAAAACTAGTTTGGCGTTGGAAGTGGGTCGTTCTCGTGCTTCGTAGCGAACGGCCATGTCAAAGTCCACAAGACAACCTCTTGGCTGACCAGGTATACATGCGAGGACGACGTTATTCTCACTGACGTCACGATGTAAAATGTGGATCTTAAGGAGATACAGATGACCTGCATGCAAAACATTCGCACGAGCATAATTCACGGGCGATCTTCAACGCACCTAACACCGCTCCTCGCAAGCCCAGGACGAAATCGTTGACGCTCCAAAAATATCGTACAGGTCGCCTAAGTTCAGTCTCGTGAACCTCCAGAATACGGTCCTCGATCATCATGCCTTCGGAGTCCACTTCGCTCTGAGTGAAAGCCCTGATGGTCCTGAGTGTGCTATCTTCGACCACCTGCACTCTACAAAAAGTTCACGAGTGGAGCATCCGGTTGGTAGTAAGCCATAATGCATACCTTTTGGGAAATTTCCAGCACCTCGTCGCGTTCAGATTTATGCGCAACATCTTGCCGTGTCAGTTTCAAGGCGACTTTGACTGAAGGCGTATTCTTTCGGTGAACGACGAACACGACAGTGCCTCGGCCGCGGATCGACGCTCCAGTGAAGAGCGGACCTTCATATTCGAATATGCCAAACAACGTGGTTGGCACCTGGACCATAAGCCGGACTTCCTCATGGAATTCCTTCTTAGCCGGCGGCGGAGGCATGAGATTGGCGCCATCTTCGTTGTTTCGCCTTCTCTTCTCACTGGAACGCGTGACGCGACCGCTGGATGCCGTGATCGCGCCAGAGCTTTGGGAAGAGCTGAGTAAGACGCATGCATATCAGGAGGGAGGACTACACGTCCATTCGTAAAAATTTTAGCTAACTTATTTGCCCAATAATAATTGTTGGACATTTACCACGCATCCACATCATAATGGGCCAATATACCCACGGATAAATCCACCAATTATTGGATACTATGCTGTACAGTGCATTTGGCAGTCAACAGCAGTTGGCGATCACACAGATGTCACACATGCTGAGGGGCAGCCAAATTCCTACTCCGTTCAATAGAACCTCTGAACACCACAGCAAAAAAACGGTGATATCCAAAGTATGTTTTCCTTCTAGAGTAATGTATAATCATAGTATCTAGAAATTACCAGTAGAATAGTTGTAGGGGTAGCTATAAAATGATTGATTTGTCAAGTTAATACCATTTACGAAGGACTGAGGTTGTCTGTCTAGATTAGATGATGATGCAATTTGGGATGCGTTGATGGGCATACTATTACTACAGTGTGCATCATATGTACTGAGCTGTGGCTGCATGAAATGACAATGGTGGGGCTATGCAAAATGAATAGCATTGGGACGGGGTTGATTGAAATTATGAGATGGATATAATAATTGACGATGACATTGATCCATCGGCATCAGTGGAGGAATAAGAGACTGCAATTCCATAGTGTTCAAGGAGGTTGGAAGGGAATACAAATGAGTGTGTTGGTTAATGGAGGGATTTTTTGCACAACTTTTCATATTACCACCATGACTGAAGAGCACTGCAAAACGAAGGTTTTAAGTGATATCAACATTCAAAGGTTCTCCAAGATAGGCTTTGATTCAAGTCTTTAACTCTTTGATGGTTCTATTGCATGAAATTTCAAGTGTACTGATGATGTCCTTGATATGCACATGGAGCTTGGAGAGTAAAGAGGGTTCACAGAAGATGAATATAGCTTGCACCAGTCAGCAACTGTTATATGTTGAGTGGAACATAACAGAAAAACAAACCAAACTAAAAGAAAGTGACCACTAATGTAGACCACCACGGAGTCTGCTAGACATGTTAAGTCCCACCAATCCTATGTAGCAGCTAAGGCCAGAATATACAAGGTGGAACCATGAATATATTGACCTGAAGCACTACGACAGGGAGACAGTGCTATTTATATATCAAAGATATCGTGCACGGACCATGATTTGGGTTGTAAGGCTAGACCAAAGTTTAAAACTTACCCAGCCACCTGATAAGATAACAAATGTGATAAGATAAGCGCCATCCTGATAAGATAAGATAAGAAAATAAAAAGTGCCTTGAGTGCTAAGTGACGCAATCATCTCAGCAACAACTTTCTCTTGCACCAGAGTCAAGATTTGTATCTTTGCATGTGCTTCCTTTTGGGATTGGTGTGTTCTCTAGAGATGATCACTGAGGGTTTGATGTGCTATCTGAAAACATGTGAAAAGATATGAGTTGACCAAGAGTCAATAGCAATTGCTTTGAACAACTTACATTCTGATCCTTAGCAGCTATGGAGATTGACTTGTAGTGCTTTTCTGCAAGACCTCAGATTGCTGCCTGGATGTGCAATTCATAGGTAGGATCTGATGTGGCATGTAGTTTGCTTCGCTATTTGCCTTTTGATATGCAAGAGTGGACCAAGCCCATCAGCGCTCTGAATGCATAGGATGAGTCAGTGAATACCAAACTCAGACTTCAAATTTAGTCATGACATCTAATCAGCAAGTGACATTTTGGTGTGACATGGAGACTTCTAACGATCTCAGCCATTTCAACTTGGATCGAGCATATTGAACTTTGAAGTACTTTCTATTCAGTCTTAGAAGAGCCTGAGTGATGGAGATGAGCAAAAAAAGGTGAGGAAGTATGTTATTTCAGAAAACTACAGACTGTTGAATGCACTGTATAGCATAGTAGAGGTGGGATTCTGTTGCTATGGGCTGATCTACCTGACAGTATAGAAGTGATGTAGTGCACACATCAGTATGGTAATTAGTGGTTGCTGTTGCCATACTTGCACTAGAGCATAGATTCTATAATCGTCTGGGTATAGAAGCCATGCCTCATATGAGATATCTAGACAATATAGAACCAATATAGAATGCATGCTTGGATGATACTGAGTACATATGGTGCATAGTCTCTCATTGCATCATATATGCCAACATTATAGTAACTGAGACGATTGTGTCACTAGTGCTCAAGGTGCTTCTCATTTTTCTTATCTTATCTTATCGGGATAGTGTAAATCTTATCCATTAGCGTTTATCTTATCACATTTGTTTATCTTATCATGTGGCTGGGTAAGTTTAGACTTTGGTCTAGCCTTGCAACCTAGAATATGGGTCGAGGGCATTACCTTACTAGTACAGGAGTTTACTTATATAGTACTTAGCTTGCTCACCTTAGAGGGGCATGATATCTTGGGTATATAAGTAGCATCATCTCCCTGTCGTACTTCCCCAGCTCAATATATTTGTGGTTCCACAGTAAAACCTCTGTTATGATATGCATTTTTCCCCTATTTATTTTCTTTTTCTTTCTATTTATTCTAATTTATTAAACCTTTAGCACCTAGCGCACCTGCTTTCAAGACTTAGAAACTTCTAAGTCTCTTTTCTGATCATGTGACTGGTCATGTGACTTGGCACATACAATTAGATTGTATGCCACAAGGACTAGCCCCTATGCCTGCCTTTTATATATGCATGGACAATTCTAGATTTATGCCTCACCCTCCATGTATGTTTCTCATTTGCTAGCTATTTGATATTTAATAGCTGCCACACATCATGGTATCCTCACCGATCTCATGTATGATTGTGGAAGCACATGTTTACCTCCTGTTTATGCTTCTGCTTCCATTTGACATGCATCTACCTTATGTTCTACTTCTTTTCCATTCCATGGCTATGCTTGATGCATGCCTGGTCCATATAATATTCATTCTATCGGTAGATCCGCTAGATATATGTACAAACACCTGTGTAGTATATAAAGGGTGAATGCAGTGACCAGGAAATTCCTCATCGAATCCTCCTGAGTCTCTTCTCAGCCCCTCATCGCTAAAAGAGCAACCTCAGTAGATCTCTCAGTATGTCCTCATCACTATGTGAGCTGCTGAATGCTTCACTCTAGGCTTGCTCCTATAGAGAGGTGTGGGACTTAACATATCTTGTGAACTCTGTGTTGGACTATGATAGTGTCCAGGTTTCCTTTTAGTTTGGTTTGTTTTTCTGTTCTGTTCCACTCAATACATAACAGTAACTCTAGCAATATAATTCATGACAATGGCATACCCTCAGTTCAATGACACCAATGGAAATGGAAAAAATAATGCTATATGATTGTGAAACGTCTCCCAAATCATGAAGAGTGTTTCCTGCACAGAAAAATGATCCACACATTGAGACGAAGGTATCACTCAGCGCTCACGGCGCTTCCGTCTGACGCTTGTAGCGTCTGTTCTTTCTTTTATTTTCCTTTATCTTATCTTATCAGGTTGGCGCTTATCTAATCGGTGAGCGTTAATCTTATCTGGTGGCTGTATGGTCTAGGCCGTTCTAGACTCACACTAGACTATGGGTATTAGGGTTATACCTCATTTAGGCAGGACTTACTTATATAGCACTTAGAGCGTTCACCTTAGAGGGGCACGTATCATGGTCCGTGCACGCATGCTATAGTATATAAGTAGCTACAGTCTTCGCCTGTATTTCCTTAGTTCAATATATTCGTGGTTCTACCAGTAAAACCCTTGGCCTTAGCTGCTAGATAAGGGCGGTAGGACTTAACGGGTCTAGCGGACTCCGAGTGACCCACGTCAAGGGTCATCTCTTTTGGTTTGGTTTGTTTTTCCGTCATGTTCCGCTCGACGCGTAACACACATGGTGTGAGGATAGTGTCACTTGATTCGTTAAGCTAGCTTTTGATGAACTGTCCTTGAACAGCAATGTTAGGATCCCATAGCTGTCTCATGACCAGTCATGTGATTAGAAGAAGAGACTTAGACATTTCTAAGTCTTGAGAGATAGGTGTGCTATTATGAGGTATAATTTTTTCCTTTATTTTTCTCTCTCTTTTCGTGATCACGTGACTTATATCACATGCTTATTTATTCATGTGACTGGATCATGTGACTTGGTCATGTGACTTTGCTCATGTGCAATGAGGACTTATATCTAGACATCACGTGATTAGGCCTGGACTTGTCCAGAACATTCTATACCTAGACTTACCTAGAATGGTCTGGACCATTACATCATCACAATGTCATATGAAACACCATGAAATGTTGTGAAACATTCCTCCTTACTAATTATTTGTCTGATACAAACACTGTAATAGTATATATATTGGAATGTCATTGCTCAGAGACCCTAGCTTGGTTCTCTTGGGGCTACTCGTCCACAAGTATGCTAAGATATCCCCTTCCTCATTGTGCTCTCTGTTGACAAGCCCTAAGTCAACACTTCTTTTTTTTTTGTCCCAATGAGACGAATGGCGGCACTTTGCTCTTGCAATGTCAAATACCAAAACTAAGACTGAGAAAACAGATCAGTTAAAGTCTGATCTGAAGACTTGGATGAGTAGAGAGATGAGTGTTGAGTGAAACTCTTTGACGATGAGTGAGTTAGAGGAGAAGAAACTTAGGCACGCTCGTAGACGGATAGTCCCAAGAGAACCAAGCTAGGGTCTCTGGGCAATGGCATTCTCATATATATACTGTTACAATGTTTGTATCAGACAAATAATTAGTAAGTAGGAATGTTCCACAACATTCCACAGCATTCTATATGATGTTGTGATGATGTCATAGTCCAGACTGTTCTAGATAAGTCCAGGTGTAGAATGTTCTAGATGGGTCTAGGCCTAGTCACGTAATATCTAAATATAAGTCCTTGTTGCACGTGAACGAAGTCACATGAATAAATAAGCATGTAATATAAGTCACATGACCACAAAAAGAGAGAGAGAAATAGAGAAAAATAAAGGAAAAATTATACACCTATAACACTATTCCTCTTCTAGGAATCGACTTTCAGGTGATTAAATGGGGCAGAAGCCACAGAGCAATAATTAACATAGGGAGAGAATAAAGAGTTGAATTGCAACTGAACCATGCACAATTTCCTGGGAGCAGAAGGGTGGTGACAATAGAAATCACGAATAGCATCGCAAGCATTACTCAGGTTAGCCTCAGGTTCCCAAGTGTGCTTCTCGTCAGAATAACCAATCTAGTGAACTAAAAACTCAAGGCAGCGACCTCACAAGTAAGAGTCAACAATGTAATCAACCTCGTATTCTTGGTCACCCTCTTCAGTAACTAGTACTGGACTAGGTTGCTGTGCTGGTTGACTGGTCAAGCACTCTTTATAAGGTTTGATGTGACTAATATTTACAACTGGGTGAATGCACATTGTGGAGGGTAAACAAAGTTCAACAGTATTAGAGCTGACCAGTTTTTTAATGTTATATGGACCAAGCCATCGTTCAATAAACTTTCAGGAAGGTTGAGGAAGCTTTAAATTAGAAGTGCTAAGCCACACTTTATCACTGATCTGATAAGGAGGTGGCTGTGATCTATGACGATCGGCTTTCTTTTTCATAGTGGCTTGCGCTTTTTATGAGCCTGCTCGAGAGTTTGCTCCATTTTGCTTCATTTTGGTAGTGAGATCCTTGGCTGCAGGGACCTTGAACTGGAGTGGTTCAACACCCATCCTTGGTTTGTAGGATCGAGTGACCTCAAATGGAGATTTACCAAGCGAATCCTGGCGCTTGTTATATGAGAATTGCACCAGCACTAGCCAATCAGACCAATCATATGGCTTTTTGGCAATGAAAAGATGGATGTCTTCTTGTAACACTTAGTTCATCCGCTCTGTTTGCCCATCTATTTGCAGGTGAAAGGTAGTGAAGAGCTTAAGCTCAATCCCTAAGAATTTTCCTAATTCACACATGATCTGAGACATAAATTGTTACGCGAGTTGAACTCGAGGTGCAATCACGAACAAAGTCGTCCGAGCTTTTACAGAGCTGCTAACTGTTCGTTTGAGTGAACCACTCTGGAGTGGGTTCGAGGACTCGCGCAATCGCACACAAGAGTTCAGAGGAGAATAAGCTATATTCTGCGTAGAACTAGCTTAGGATAAATACTAATGTACACGTCCTTTATATATGTAAGTAATTGGTGCATGGACCATGGAAAGGTCAATATGCACAGACCATCAAGAAAGGCAAGAAATGAGACCACTACCAAATCAAGGTCTTTGGACGAAAGCAGATAAAGTGCGAAAGAGGAAACGTACGAAAAGGAAAAGAGTTCTCATGGTAAAAGCCACATGTAACATTATCCCCTTTGTAGGGTAAATGTTAGTCACCGACTAATCACTCCCATAATAATAATCATGTTCCACGTATGAAGCCTTTCCTGCATTGTGAAGGTCGTGATCAGTAAGATCATGTCTTACTCTCTTGGGTTGCTCGACGTGAGCTGGGCAATCACAAATTCGAGATCCTCTCCTATGATGATAGGTCCTTCGACTAGGACATTGTCCTTGGTTGTGTCCAGGTCGTAAAACGTGGCAATATGGACACTTGTAGTGAGGACAATTGACACGAACGTGTCCAACCTCATTGCACTGGAAACATTGTACTTCCAGAGAGGTGATGGGGACGATGTTACAAGTCGGTTCGGGAGTAGGGGAAGGGATTGCATCTACGTCAATAGGATTTTCTCTAGTCTCAGATGAAGAGGAAGACGGTGGTGAGGTAGCAGGTGATGTGGGAACCACGGCGGTTCGATGGAACTGTGGGCTACTAGCCAATCCATAAGAAGAGATAAGAAAGCGTCATCTCCTGGGAGTTAATGGGGAATGTCTTCTGGCCACTTGTGGAGGCGGAGTGGGTGTAACAAAGGAAGACAATGAACCAGTTTCAGATGGATTGACCAGGGTTCTTTCTGGTGAAGGGGTTTCTTCTATAGTCTCCAAAGAAGGCTTGCTAGAGTTATTAGGAGGAGGAACTGGTAGAGGTTCAGGAGAAGGCGATAATCGGTCGGGGATGATGTCTCCCATAACTCTAGTGAGACTATCGTGAGGGAGATCCAAAGTAACATTAGAGAATCTCAAGAGGTCGGCAAGGAGTAGAAGTTCTCGTCGGATGTTAGAGATAGTGGTGTCGGTGGTCGCAATGAATGTGGCGAGGGAGATCTCTTCTGATCTAAGGCGGTGGTATCTATGTATGAACGTGGCATGGAGTCGGTAAATGGTGAGAAGATGTTCGAGATCTAGATGATAATGAGAAGATTGATTTATGGGTAAAACGTATAGATCAAGTTGGTCAATGAGATTGATATCTTGGGGATGGAAGGGAAGATTGTGGAATTGATGAACTCGAGCGGGAGGCATTGACTTTAGTCATAAGTAGGAAGGGAACGAACTGCAGGAAAATCTTTTCGGTGTCGAAGTTTATATGCTTGTAGGATTGTTTTTGCGTGTTTGAGGTTTCCTTCAGGTTTCCATGTGTTTTCGGATGAGGGATATCCTTTCCAGGAAACTAAATAACGCCTACGGCCTGGTGATCCTTTGTGGGCCAAGATCCGATGAATTTCATATTCTTCTTCACCTTCTATCAAGTCAGGGGATGGTCGGAGGAAATTTGGTCCATGTTCGGAAGTTTCCCGATAGGACGATAACAGTGATGCATGGAAGACGTCATGTATTTTCCAAGTTGAGGGTAGTTTGAACCAATAGAAGAGAGGAGAGAGGACCTGTACAATTTCAAAAGGTTCTTCTCTTTTAGGGGCTAACTTCCGAGATGGATACGCCATGCGTAGATTGCATCCTTCTAGCCAAACTTTGTCACCCATGTTCCAGGGTGAGAACTTTGATGTGATGCATTCTTTCATGACTCGTTGCGCAATTTCATGTGCAGCAAGTGCTTCCTTCCGTGCTTCTCGTAGAGAAGTAAGTTGTTCTTCAATATATGGAAGATTTGATGATATTTTGGCAAGTTCCGGATAAGACCTGGGCTCATAGCCAAGGATAAGGGAGAAGGGAGTTTTCTTCGTTACGGAGTGAACATTGGAGTTATGGGCGAATTCTGCAAAAGGAATAAATTGAGCTCATGTCTCTGGATTTCCATCACAAAATATTCGTAGGAAGGTTTCAATTTCCTGGTTTGTCCTTTCCGTTTCTCCATCCATTTGAGGGTGATAAGCTGAAGAAAGAGCGATGTCATATTCTAGTAATCTTGCGAGTTCTTAAGAGAAGGCTGAGGTGAACTGCGGACCTCTATCCGAGATGATCTTTTCGTGGAGACCAAATCGAAGGAAAACATTCTTGAAAAATATTTGTGCTATACCAGCAGCATCGATAGTTTTATTGCATGGGGATAAAATTACCCCCTTTATAAGACCATGGTTGACCACGACCAGAATCGAATCATAGGAATCAGAGAGGGGAAGATCGGTGATCAGGTCCATAGAAATCTGTTGGAAGGGTCAGGTGCAGGAAGAAGAGATAGGAATCAGTGCCGGAACGGAAGGGTAGGTATTGACTTTCATTTGTTGACAGGTGGCACAGCCAGAAATAAATTTCTGGACGAAAGTAGACAGACCAGGCCACCAAAAGTCACGAGCCACCAGGTTGATAGTGTGCAAAATTTCAGGATGTCCGTTTGTGGGAGAGGTGTGGAGAGTCTTCACAACAGTATGGCGATGATCAGGAGGAATGTATAACCGATTCTTGAAGAAAAGATTGGTACCATCATAATGCCAGTCCAAAGGAGAGTATCGAGGGAATAGGGAATTTTCATTCTCTAGGGCCTGCAAGGCAGAGAGCACTAGAGGATCAGTGAGTGTGGAATGTTTGATCTTTTCGACCAAGGCAAGATCAAAGGATCGGACAAAAAGATTGTCGGAAAGAATTGTGACGGCGATATTGTCATTGGAAGTGTCAATTTCATGTATGCGTGAGAGGGCATCAGCAGGGCCCATTTGCAAACCAGGTACGTGAACAAGTTTGAGGTCGAAATCTTGAAGAATCATGAGCCAACGGGCCTGCCGGTGGGACAACTTTTGAGGAGACTTAAAATAGGTGAGATTCTTGTGATCAGTAAAAACCGTGACCTGATGTTCAGTCCCTTGAAGATAATGTCTCCATGCAATGAGCACGCAGATGATGGCTAAAAGTTCCCAATCGTAAATATCGTAATTCCTTTCCGCAGGTGAGAAGGTTTGGGAAAGGAATGCACAGGGGTGAAGGTCGCCGTTAGAATTCTTCTGCATCAGCACGGCACCAGTGGTGTGTAAAGATGCATCTGTCATAAGAAAGAATGGACGAGAGATATCGGGCATCAACAACACCGGTTGCTGAGCGAAGTTCTTCTTCAAGGTAAGAAAGGCGTTGTCGCATTTGTCATTCCAGTTCCATAATACGGTTTTCTTGGTGAGATTCACGAGAGGGCAAGCGACGTTGGAGAAGGACGGAATGAATTGTCGGTAGAAATTACAAAATCCTAGAAATGATCAAACATGTTTGACAGAGGAAGGAGTTGGCCAGTCATTGATGGCTTTGAGTTTCCCTTGATCCATTTTGACTGATCCTTCCGAGATGATCATGCCAAGGTATTCGACTTCTGTAACGTCGAATTTGCACTTCTCCAATTTGAGATATAAATCCTGTTCTTGAAGTCGTTGGAGAACTTTCTTAGTGCGTTCTCTATGAACCATAAGATCTGAAGAAAAAATCAAGATATCGTCCATATAGATAATAATCCATCCTTTGGCTAAAAGATCTTTGAATGAGTCGTTCATGAACGCCTGGAATGTTGCAGGCAAATTGCAAAGGCCAAAGAACATCACCGTAGGTTCGAATAATCCCAGAGGGCATATAAAGGCTGCCTTCCACCTGTCGTCCGGTTTGATACGGATATTGTTGTATCCCCATCGGATATCGAATTTTGTGAAATATTTGGATCCTTTTAGTTTATCGATAAGATCGGAAATCAAGGGTAAAGGGTATGTGTTCTTGATTGTGTGAGAATTCAGATATCGATAATCTTGGCAAGGTCGAAATGAGCCGTCCTTTTTGGGTACAAAGAAAAAAGGAGATGCTTGTGGTGATTTCAATGGTACAATCTTGCCAGTTTCCAAATGTTCTTTGACAAATGCCTGACATGCCTCTAATTCTTTAGGGTTCAGGGGATATACCTTTGCAACTTTTGATACGAAGGTGTCATCAGTGTCGATGGCATGGTCAAAGGGTCGTTCCGGGGGTACATGATCTGTGGATTTCTTTTCAAAGATTTCAGAGAAATCGGCAAATTCTGATGGAAGAACAGGTTCTTCCTTCTTCTCTTCTTGAGCAATTTCTGTGGAGATAGTTGTCCTTCCGGTCGATATACCGGTGGACCCAAATCCTTTATCTTCTCGTTTGGTGTCGTCAAGTTCCAGAACTTCCTTGATGATAGGATAAGAGATCTTTTCTGGTATAAGTTGAGCAATTCTGTCTCCTTTGACAATGTGAAAATCTTCCTGGCCATTGTTAATGAGCATGACCTTTATAGAGCCCCGAAAATCTGCATCAACTACTCCAGCAGTGATATCGATGGAGTGTTTAGCAGCGAGTCCACTTCTAGGGGCAATACAAGCATAAGTCCCTTTTGGGACTTTTACCGTAATACCGGTATCGATGGGGTATCGTTCATTGGGTGGAATACAGATTTCGATATGTTTGACTGAATATAGATCAAAGCCGGCCGCCTGTTCTGATCCCTTTGTAGGGATAGTTGCATGAGAAGACAGTTTCTTCACCAGAAGAGTGTCTTTTTCTTCTATTTCCTTCTCCTTATCTTCGATCTTCTTCTTCCTTATAAGAGCAGCCAATCTTTTGGCACGTTCTAGAGTTCCTATGGCATTGATTCTTCATTCTTGTGGGAACTCTTGAGAACCACTCTTTTCGGGTAAATCGATTGTTCCAAGATCCCAATCAATTATCGGGTTTACTTCTCTCAGCCATGGAAGGCCGAGTATGAAATCTTCTTTTCCACAGTCCATTATGAAAAAGGTTCGTTCTTCTTTGAATTCCTGCATTTGAATGGGAATTTGGACTTGAAATCTGATAAGACCTCCTTTGTTGGAAGATCCATCAACATTGATCGGTTTTAGAGGTCGTCAAAGATGAGTATATGGGACTTTATGTCTTCAAACAAACCCCCAATCGATAAGGTTTGCTCCCGCTCCACTGTCAATGAGGATGCAGGTTTCGACGGCTTCAGCACTGATAGTAGCAATAGCGGGAATATGCATAGATTGGGAGATTTCTGCTATTATTACAGGTGCAACTTCAAGAGGTACAGGCGTCGATTCTGTCCTCTTTTCTAAAAATCCAAAGGGATGTTAGTAACTTTCACCGATGCAGTATCGGAGACTTCTTCTATCTTAGCTGTGGTTTCTTCTTCTTCGTAATCATAGACGGTACGTAGTACCCTCATGATGACGTCTTCTCATACATTCCGGTTCCGAAGTTGGTTTACGTATGTTGCAACTTGGGAAGGTGGTGTAGGAAGAGGTCTTGGTGTTGTTGGTGCTGCTCTAGGAGTAACAGCGGCAATCATTCGTTGGTTCTGTAGAGGAGGAGGTTTGTTTGTAACTCCTTGTCTCGGATTTTGGAAATTGGATGTCTTATGGTCCCGGCTTGTGTGTCCTTGTTGTCCGCAACGAAAACATAGTCCTTTCCTCATGTATTCCACTCATTGTAATGGAGACAATGAGGTTCGATCTACGTCCATAGCGTTTGGGTCTCTCTTGGGAGTAGGATGAGATTGAGTAGGAACATATTTGAAGTTAGAAGAGTAGGAATGGAGAGTTTTCAGTCTTTCGTTTTGGACGTTGAAATATTCAGCCTTGGCGATCCATTTTTCCAAGGTATCAGGGACATTCTCCATTTTGATAATCTGAGAGGCTAGGCCTCAGTTCAATGCTTGCATATACCAAGAAATTTTGGCGTTTTCATTGGCTACTCCTGTATGATGAGCAAGGAGTCTAAAGGCGGAGTTGAATTCTCCCAGTGTTTTGAAATGAGGGTTCTGTCTGATGGTAGAGATCTGAGCGATGGCTTCGCTCTTCTGGTCGGAAATGATGAAGGCTGTCTTGAAGTCTTCTTTGAATTTGTCCCAGGTTCCCCATGAGGTCCTGTCAGCTTCATCATATCTGATCTGTGCCCAAGATGCAGCAGATCCTTTCGTCATATACGCCAGAGCGGCGATGATCTTCTTGGTATCGGTATCATAGATCTTGTGATTCAGGGTAAAATATGCCCCGACAGAGGCTAGCCATCTTCTGGCATTATCTGGGCTTCTGTCAAAGTGTGTGGGAGCTCCAATCTTAATTTCAGCAGGGGTAGAAGTCGACATAATGGGAGATGGTGGTCGATGGGTAAGGAAAGTGAGGGTTACTGCTGAATAGGGAGTATCTTCTTCGGATATCTCCGAGATATGCTCCGAAGATTCAGGTGTCGGGGATCTAGGAGGAAGTTCTGATGCTTCTTCAGCACGTTGCTTCCTAGTTCTTCTTTGTTCAGGAGTAATAGACTCCGGATGAGAGTAGGGTGAGATCCTAGGCCTTGTATCAGTGGCGTGCCTAGAAGAGGCCACGTGTGTTGGTTTTCTTGAAGGAAACATGGTCAAGGATATTTGCTGGAGTTTGCCCTGGCTCCTATCATCCGTCGA
Organism: Phlebopus sp. FC_14; assembly: GCA_021018615.1. Classification (NCBI taxonomy): domain Eukaryota; kingdom Fungi; phylum Basidiomycota; class Agaricomycetes; order Boletales; family Boletinellaceae; genus Phlebopus; species Phlebopus sp. FC_14. The sequence continues at coordinate 2,148,623 of JAEVFL010000005.1, read as the reverse complement.
CTATGTTGTCGAGGATATCGTTGTCTTGTCCTCACGGGCTGAAACCGGTTTTGGAACAAGAGATCGTCTTTGATACTAACTTGAATAAAGTCCTGACACTACGATGAGTGAGGACGATAAGGAAGCTAGTTCTTTTGTTACGCGAGTTGAACTCGAGGTGCAATCACGAACAAAGTCATCCGAGCTTTTACAGAGCTGCTAACTGTTCGTTTGAGCGAACCACTCTAGAGTGGGTTCGAGGACTCGTGCAATCGCACACAAGAGTTCAGAGGAGAATAAGCTATATTTTGCATAGAACTAGCTTAGGATAAATACTAATGTACACGTCCTTTATATATGTAAGTAATTGGTGCACGGACCATGGAAAGGTCAATATGCACAGACCATCAAGAAAGGCAAGAAATGAGACCACTACCGAATCAAGGTCTTTGGACGAAAGCAGATAAAGTGCGAAAGAGGAAACGTATGAAAAGGAAAAGAGTTCTCATGGTAAAAGCTACACGTAACATAAATTGTGGACCACAATCTGAAATGATAGTCATGGGAAAACCATGGTGCTTTCAGACATGTTGCAAATACAATTTGACCATCCTGAGAGCCATGATCATTTTGTTTGTGGGAATAAATATTCCCTCTTTGGAAAAACGATCAACAACTACTAGAATTGTATCGTAACCATCTGTTACGATACGCATTTTTCCTCTATTTATTTCCTTTTTCTTTCTATTTATTCTAATTTATTAAGCCTTTAGCACCTAGCGTGCCTACTTTCAAGACTTAGAAATGTCTAAGTCTCTCTCCTATGCATGTGACTGGACACGTATGACCTAGATCATATGCTACAAGGACTAGCCCCTATGTTATCTCTTCACGGACTCACAGGCTTTCATAGCCTTATGCCTCACCTTTACCGTATGTTTTTCATCTCCATTATTTCATATTTAATAGGCTGCTACACCTCATGGCCTTTACACTGTTTTAATGTGGCAGCACATGTTCTCCTCATGTTCTTCTTCTTCTTCATAGCTATGCTTGATGCATGCCTGGTCCTCATGTCTTTCATCTTATCAGTAGATTCGAACATTACATGTACAAATAGATGTAGAGTATATAAGACGTGAATGCAGCGACCAGGGGATCCCCATCGAATCCTCCTGAGTCCTTATCCTCTCAGCTACTCCCAGATACTTGAGCATGCTGACTCGACTCTTGAATCCTTTCCCTCAGAGCTCTATGTTATAGAGTCGGTCTGACCATGGACTGGATTAAATGAAGTCGCAAGCGACCCCAGGACCAAGCACTTGATGTGTAGTCTTTGAGTTGTTTCACCATCTGAAAGAGGCAAGTCCATGGTGAAATCTACAGAAACATCAACCCATGGTCCAGATAAGATCGGCAGTGGTTGGAGCATGCTGGCTGGGGCAATGCAAGAACTTTTCATGCATGCGCATTGATCGCAATGTGAAACATAGTCCTTAATCTGTGTATGTAATCCAGGTCAGTAATAATTATGTTCCACTAATTTCTGTGTCTTTGACTAACCAGGATGACCTGCAACTGGATTGTCGTGATGGAGTGTGAGAATATCTTGGTGAAGCTTGGCATCACCAGGAATATAAATACAAATTTCTCTGTAATAAAGCCCATCCTGGAGCTTATAGTTTGACCCTAGATCTAGATCTTTAGATAGTGCCTTGATTCGTTCAATGATTGACTGCTCTTCCACTTCTACAACAACATGTTGAGCCCTGATCCTTTCAGGAGGAATGACAGTGATGCCCTTGTTGTCATCTTCAACCCCATTGGAGTGATCACAACGTCAGGATAAAGCATCTGCTTTCATCATGGAAGTTCCTGCCTTATGGATCAAGGTAAAGTCAAATCACATGAGGTACAAGGACCATCGTGCTTGTCTTCGATTTAGATCTTGGAATTTCATAAAATATTGAAGATTTTTGTGATCAGACCAAATTTCAAATTTGTGTCAAGCACCTTCTAAATAATGTCTCCACGTTTCTAATGCATGGATAATAGTGAGCATTTCTTTGTCTATGACCTGGTAGTTCTGCTCTTGAGCCGAGAGAGCATGGGAACTAAAGGCACATGATCACCATTCTTCATTGGGACATCTCATAGATAAAACAGCTCCTGTGGCAAAATCCGAGCCATCAGTTTCCAGGTGGAATTCTGCATTGATATCTAAATATACTAAAACAGGTGCTGTCGTAAAGCGTTCTTTAAGCATTTCAAACACTTGTTGTTCTTTATCTCCTCAGTTCCACTGGAGATCTTTACGTATTAAGTCCATGAGAGGTTTTGCAATTCCAGCATAACCGAGTATGAAGCGATGGTAAAAGTTAGCGAGGCCAAGAAAAGAACAGACGTGTTTGACCATTCGTGGTACTGACCATTCCTGGATCACTTTTACTTTTAATTCGTCCATGTGAACGCCATCACGAGTTACAGTCATACTGAGAAATTCTACTTCTATCTTGTCAAAGAAGCACTTCTTCGGCTTGACAAATAAATCATTATCTTTGAGCTACTGAAGCACATGTGCCATAGCTTTGTGATGCTCATCGATATTGTCCAATTTTATATAAATTAAGAGATTGTCCATATAGATAACAACAATAGCGTCTCTATCCACAAATAGCTCATTCATCATCAATTGAAACATAGCTGGCGAATTACAGAGACCAAAGAACATGACGAGGGGTTCAAAAGAACCTAGATGACAGACAAAGGCTGCCTTCCATTTGTCACCTTCTTTGATATGTATATTGTTGTATCCCCATCGAAGGTCCATTTTTGTAAAGTATCTTACACCCTTGAGCTTGTCAACAAGCTGACTAATCAGGGGCAAGGGATAATTATTTTTGACTGTTCCTTCATTCAGATAGCGGTAGTCTTGTACCATCCACTTGGTGCCTTCCTTCTTAGGAACAAAGAAGACTGGCAATGTCTGAGGTGATTTGGACAGTCTAATATAGCCCTTCAAGGGCTGATCTTCAATAAATGATTTGACTTCATCCTACTCTTGAGCTAAAAGAGGAATCATTCTGCCTTTCTTAGGTTTGAAGTTGTCTTTTAATTCGATTGCATGATCCCACAGCTTGCGTGTTGGCATGCACTCAGATTCTTTCTTCGAGAAAGTGTCATAAAAGTCCTTGTGGTAGATGCTAAGAACCAGTTCCTTGATTGGTGTCTCTAACATGACTGTGCTTCTTAGCTTCTTCCACAAGTCATCAGTTTCGAGGTCACTGATAAGACCTTTCCATTTAGAAACTGCTTTGACTTCTTCATCTATTTCCATCGAAGTGAGGCACATAGCACGATTAGATAATTGATAACACAATCTTGGGCAGCGATTTAATTTAACTTCACCAGTTTGCCAGTTAATGCTAGGATTGTGATACTCCAGTCAGGTGTATTCGAGGATGATCGCAGCAGTACCAAGATTACTGATTTCAGCTTGAACTACTTCTTTATGACCTTTGTATTCCATGCGGACTTCAGTGACATGAGTAATATCTCCTGCTCGATTCTTTGTTCCATTGACATTAAAGACTGGGATAGGTATTGGCAACTTGTGTAGCATGAGGCCTTGTCACTTAGCCCATTGATGATCAATAAAAATAGAGTTCACTCTGCAATCTAGTAAAGCTTGAACCTGAATAGGAGACGTGGTGTCAACATTCATGTGTTTATCCATTACTTTGATCGGGATCTTGAGTTCCTTCTTGAGGGATATCAATCTAGTAAGGATCCATTCAGGGAGGTCATCTCCAGGGGACAGGAAGTTGATAGAAGAGGTATTTTGGATTTTCAGGGAATTAAGCACTGGTTGCACAGCTGAGCCTCATAAGGAGGATCTCCCTTCTATGTACGTGTCCAAGAAATCAGAAAACAAAGAAACTAAACTATTTTTTTGTGATTTTAATTTTTCTTCTTTTGTAGATTGTTTTATGTTTTTAGAACTACCTAAAGTGCATGTATCAAGAAAACTATCAGAACTATTAGATGTCATAAGAAGAGAAAACCTATTAATATAAGAAAAAGAAACTTTGTCTACATTGTTACTAACACATTTGTGCCCTGTTTGAGTTACAAACTCAGGCTTTGTAACAGATGCTTTTGGGCGCTGTCTGCCACCTGCCAGAGATGTGGCACCCTGAACTGTCCCCGTGTTCAAGGGCCAAAGGCTTTTCCCTGCACCTTCATTTCAGCGATGTGCATATTGAAAAAGAAGGCCTTGGCCTCCTCAAAGTCCATGCCACGCCAGTGATCAGCCAGCGTGCTTTCAGTTTGTCGCACCTAGGGACCGAAGTTAGCCGACATTTGGTGCTGGTCCAAGGTATGGTGGTCTGAACCACAACGACAGTTAGGTGCCTTACACTGTTGAGCAAAGTGACCTGCCTTGCCACATTTGTAGCAATCCATTTGGAGCCTTCTCCACTCCGGTTGCTTGCCCTTTTGTGCGGTGCCAATGTCCATTGCGTCGTCACTGGTATCATATGTTTTACCTCCATGACTAGAGGAATGGTTGTTTTGCATGTTGTTAACCCAGGCATGCCCCTGGGATTTGTTACCAAATTGGAACTTGAAGAGATCGTACTGGCTTCTGACTCGTTGGACTTCTTCAAGGTAATCTTCAATCTTTTCTTCTTGGGTCCCTTGAAGATATATGTCTTTAATAATCTCAGGCCGTACTGCCTATTCCAAAAGGTAAACTGCATGCAAGTGGGAGCAGTTTGATTGCAGGACCAATGAATGGAACCTGACAACAAACTTGTCCATTCGCATTTTTCCTTGTTTTAATTGGACGAGCTGATTCTTCACTCATTCCTTGTCGACCAAGGGTCAGAAATATCTCTTGATTTTCTCTCCTAACACATGTAGTGTTGGCCATGCATTTTTGTCTGTGTATTTCCTTATAAGGGCCTCAGTGAACTGACTGACCACTGGACCCTTCATTCAAGAAAGTATAGTCACACAACCATCAAAATTAGTGGTGAGTACTACAGCGTTTGCAGTGAGCTAGGTCTCGAGTTTGACCCACTATACTGAAAAGTTTTTCTGGTTCCTATCGAAGGTCCCAGGATCTGCGAATATTTCAACCTTTTGGCTGATATTTGAGGGTTGATTTTGCAGTGTTGTTAGTGCTATGGTGACTTGAGCAAGCTGTGCTTGCAGATTAGCAACTTCTTGTTGCAGGTTTGCCATCGTTTATTAGTCAGAGAGGAGAAGGCTCTAGATGGACTGCTACAAATGTGGCAAGGCAGGTCACTTTGTCCAACAGTGCAAAGCACTAAACTGTTAATGCAGTTCAGACCACCACCATACTTTGGACCAGCACCAGATGTCAGCTAACTTCGGTCACTAGGTGCGACAAATTGAAAGTGCACCAGCTGATCACTGGTGTGGCATGGACTTTGAGGAGGCCAAGGCCTTCTTTTTCAACATGCATACCACTGAGATGAAGGCTCAGGGAAAAGCCTTTGACTCTTGAACATGGAGATAGTTCAGGGTGCCACATCTCTGGCAGGCAGTAGACAGCGCCCAAAAGCATCTGTCAGGAAGCCTGAGCCTATAACTCAAATAGGGCACAAATGTATTAATAATAGTGTGGACAATTCTTTTTCTTCTTCTTGTAAAAATAGCATTTCTCTTTTTGATATTTTTGATAGTTCTGATAGTTTAGTTTCTTCTCATGTTCTTGATATGTGTGCCTTAGGTAGTCCTAAAAACATAAAACAATCTACAAAAGAAGAAAAAACAATCACAAAAAAATAGTTTAGTTTCTTTTTTTTCGATTTCTTGGATATATATGTAGAAGAGGGGTCCTCCTTACAAGGCTCAGCTGCTCAACCAGTGCTTAATTCTCCAACAATGAAAACCCAAAATACTTCTTCTATCAACTCTCTGTCCCCTGGAGATGATTTCCCTGAACAAATCCTTACTAGATTGGTATCTCTCAAAAAGGAACTCAAGATTCCGATTGAAGTAATGGATAAACACGTGGATGTTGACACCATGTCACCCATTCAGATACAAGCTCTTCTAGATTGTGAAGCAAATTCTATCTTTATCAATCATCAATAGGCTAAGCAACAAGGCCTCATGCTATGCAAGTTGCCAATACCTATCCCAGTTTTTAATGTAGATGGAACAAAGAACCAAGCAGAAGACATTACTCATGTCACAGAAATCTGTATGGAATACAAAGGTCACAAATCCTTGGATACACCTGGCTCGAGTACCACAATCCTAACATTAACTGGCAAACTGGTGGAGTTAAATTAAATTAATGCCCACGATCATATTATCAATTATCTAATCGTGCTATGTGCCTCACTTCGATGGAAATAGATGAAGAAGTCAAAGCAGTTTCTAAATGGAAAGGTCTTATCAGTGACCTCGAAACTGATGACTTGTGGAAGAAGCTAAGAAGCACAGTCATGTTAGAGACACCAATCAAGGAACTGGTTCTTAGCATCTACCACAAGGACTTTTATGACACTTTCTCGAAGAAAGAATCTGAGTGCATGCCAACACGCAAGCTGTGGGATCATGCAATCGAATTAAAAGACAACTTCAAACCTAAGAAAGGCAGAATGATTCCCCTTTTAGCTCAAGAGTAGGATGAAGTCAAATCATTTATTGAAGATCAGCTCTCAAAGGGCTATATTAGACTGTCCAAATCACCTCAGACATCACCAGTCTTCTTTGTTCCTAAGAAGGAAGGCATCAAGTGGATAATACAAGACTACCGCTATTTCCCATAACTATCATTTCAGATCATAGTCCACAATTTATGTCTCAGATCATGTGTGAATTAAGAAATTTCTTAGAGATTGAGCTTAAGCTCTCCACTGCCTTTCACCTATAAATAGATGGGCAAACAGAGCAGATGAATCAAGTGTTACAAGAATACATCTGTCTTTTCATTGCCAAAAAGCCATATGATTGGTCTGATTGGCTAGTGCTGGTGCAATTCTCATATAACAAGCGCCAGGATCCGCTTGGTAAATCTCCATTTGAGGTCACTCGATCCTACAAACCAAGGATGGGTGTTGAACCACTCTAGTTCAAGGTCCCTGCAGCCAAGGATCTCGCTACCAAAATGAAGCAAAATGGAGCAAACTCTCAAGCAGGCTCATAAAAAGCGCAAGCCACTATGAAAAAGAAAGCCGATCGTCATAGATCACAGCCACCTCCTTATCAGATCAGTGATAAAGTGTGGCTTAGCACTTCTAATTTAAAGCTTCCTCGACCTTCCTGGAAGTTTATTGAACGATGGCTTGGTCCATATAACATTACAAAACTGGTCAGCTCTAATACTGTTGAACTTTGTTTACCCTCCACAATGTGCATTCACCCAGTTGTAAATATTAGTCACATCAAACCTTATAAAGAGTGCTTGACCAGTCAACCAGCACAGCAACCTGGTCCAGTACTAGTTACTGAAGAGGGTGACCAAGAATACGAGGTTGATTACATTGTTGACTCTTACTTGTGAGGTCGCTGCCTTGAGTTTTTAGTTCACTAGATTGGTTATTCTGACGAGAAGCACACTTGGGAACCTGAGGCTAACCTGAGTAATGCTTGCGATGCTATTCGTGATTTCTATTGTCACCACCCTTCTGCTCCCAGGAAATTGTGCATGGTTCAGTTGCAATTCAACTCTTTATTTTCTCCCTTTGTTAATTATTGCTCTGTGACTTCTGCCCTGTTTAATCGCCTGAAAGTTGATTCCTAGAAGGGGGGTAGTGTTACGAGGTATAATTTTTTCCTTTATTTTTCTCTCTCTTTTCATGGTCACGTGCTTATTTATTCATGTGATCGGATCACATGACTTGGTCATGTGACTTTGCTCATGTACAATGAGGACTTATATCTAGACATCACATGATTAGGTCTGGACTCACCTAGAACATTCTATACCTAGACTTATCTAGAATGGTCTGGACCATGACATCATCATGACATCATATGGAATACCATGGAATGTTGTGAAACATTCCTCCTTACTAATTATTTGTCTGATATAAACACTATAACAGTATATATATTGGAATATCATCGCCCAGAGACCCTAGCTTGGTTCTCTTGGAGCTACTCATCCATGAGCATGCTGAGATATCCCCTTTCCCATCCTGCTCTCTGTTGATGAGCTCTAAGTCAACACTTCTTCTTTTTTTTTCATCCCAAGTTCTCAAGTCAGACTTTAACTGATTTGTTTTCTTGAGTTCGGTCTAGTGTTGATGTTGTGAGAGCCTAGCGCCACCGCTTGTCTCATGTGCTAGATGCTAAAGGCTTAATAAATTAGAATAAATAAAATGAAAATGAAAATGAATAGGGAAAAATACATATCATAACAAGACTGAAGGGCCAGTGCTAAAGCGTTCAGCGGCTCATATGGTGATGAGGGCATACTGATAAGTCTACTGAGGTTGCTCTTTGTAGCAATGAGGGGCTGAGAAGAGACTCAGGAGGATTCGATGAGGAATCCCCTGGTCGCTGCATTCACCCTTTATATACTATACAGGGGTTTGTACATGTATCTAGCAGATCTACTGATAGAATGAATAACATATGTAGTAGGCATGCATCAAGCATAGCCATGGAATGGAAGAGAAGGGAAACATAAGGTAAAATGGAAGTGGAGGCATAGACAGGAGATAAACATGTGCTGCCATGATCATACATGAGATTGGTGAGGATATCATGATGTGTGGCAGCTATTAAATATCAAATAGCTAGCAAATGAGAAACATACGTAGGAGATGAGACATAGATCTAGAATTGCCCATGCATATGTGAAAGACAGGCATAGGGGCTAGTCCTTGTGGCATATGATCTAGTCGTACGTGCCAAGTCACATGATTAGGAAAGAGACTTAGATGTTTCTAAGTCTTGAAAGTAGGCACGCTAGGCACTAAAGGCTTAATAAATTAGAATAAATAGAAAGAACAAGAAAATAAATAGGGGAAAAATGCATATCATAACAAGTGCCACTGTAGTATCCATTGTAGTGAAAATGTAGAAACAAGAATTGTGATAAGCTGCATGCTGATTGTGCAAGGCACAAAGGTTGCATGTGTCATATCCCAAACAATGCTAAGTCTCTTTTCACCTCTTCTACCTTTTTCTCCTGTTTTTTGAATACTACTATGTTACTTAGAAGTTTTTTGCAACCACTTGGAAAACTCACTCCTTGGGGACGACCTCTGTCCCACCTGACTCCATACTGTTAACCCTCGTCTCTTCATACTCACAATACATCGTTCCTCTCGGACTTGTTATCTAGTGATCCCTCTTATCCTTGTCTTCATTACCAATCCATATCTGACTCATCTTCATGCCATTCTTGTATTTCCACTTATCAATAGTTCTTACCATATTGCTTTTCATAAAATACTTAAGGATGTTCACCTGCATGTACTTGCCTCAGTTCAAATATCACCAAAGTCACTTTCTAGTTGCATCTCTAAGTCTCTCCAAAACTCTTCTAAGTTTCCTCCTAGTCATGTTCCTACTTTCTCTACCGTCCCCTTACTCCTACGCTTGACCTCTACTCTCTGTCTATAAATATCGGACAGAATTTGTATAAGGGCACAGTGCACAAGCTGAAGCCAAAGTCCTAACCCCTCCAGTGTGCTTCCTTTCCTTTCTGTATCTCCATTCTCATCTCTGCCTCTCTGGAGAACTCAAAAAGCAACTCAGAAGACTGGACTTGATAATATATTCGAACTCACACTTGTACGAACTCATTTTCTATGGCCACACATACAACCTGTGAACATACTATACATAATTCTCGAAGGGCTAGTGTCCTAGAGACTACCTTTGATAGTACTTGAAGAATCAGTTCCCAACCTTTCCTCAGTCTCTCCACTTGTTGTCATTCTCCTCACCCCACCATCCAAGTTCCTTCTGCATCTGATTTCCTGGGTACACTCTATTCATCAGAATATATATCATGTTGAAACACCTCTCCTCCACCTCACAGAAGTCCGTCTGAAAACTCAAACGATGATCCTCAGGATCCTCTTCCAGACAATGAACTATCATTTCCGAAAAACAACAATAATCCAGATCCTGACAACCTCAATGATCTGATGATTCGAAACCCAGTAACAATGACAACAATGACACTGAGTCCACGCATAACAACATTTCGCTAGGCTATGAGTGTTACGCGTCGAGCGGAACACGACAAAGAAAGACAAACCAAACCTAAAGAGATGACCCTTGACGTGGGTCACTCGGAGTCCGCTAGACCCGTTAAGCTATACCACCCATCTATAGCAGCGAGGCCATGGGTTTTACTGGTATAACCACAAGTATATTGAACTAAGGAAACTACAGGCGAGACGGTAGCTACTTATATACTATAGTATACGTGCACGGACCATGGTACGTGCCCCTCTGAGGTGAACGCCCTAAGTGCTATATAAGTAAGTCTCTGCCTAAGTAAGGTAATGCCCTTAACCCGTAGTCGAGGTGCTAAGTCTAGAACGGCCTAGACTCCACAGCCACCAGATAAGATTAACGCTCACCGATTAGATAAGCGCCAACCTGATAAGATAAGATAAAAGAAAATAAAAGAAAGTTAGTGCGCATCGAGCGCCAAACTAAAGCGCCTTGAGCGCTAGTGGCACTTTCGTCTCAATGAGTCCCTCACAGATCTTCTCAGAGCCATTCGTCAACTCAGTCATGCTACCAGAGAATACATCAGAAATGTCAGAGGTAGAGGCCTCAAGATGAAAGTCAGGGAGCCTGACCCCTTTGACAGAATCAACCCCAAAAAGTTGTGCCCCTTTCTTGTTCAGTGTGAGCTTAATCAAGGGCGTATTGGGACGACCATGCCAAGGTCACCTTCATGCAATTATACCTCAAAGGGGTCGCCCTGGAGTATTTCAAGTCAGACCTACTTGGATTGGAAGCTCTGGAAGACCACCTGCTTTGGATAGATGACTATCAACAATTTATATATGAGCTCCAGTTGAACTTCGGTCCCCATGATGTTGTCACAGATGCTGAGGCTCAACTAGAATGTCTCCAGATGTGCAATGGTCAATGCATTATTAAATATGTTGTGGAGTGGAACTGTCTTGCTAGTCAAGTTTGTGATTGGAGAGATGGTGCTTTGTGCTGGAACTTCTACCACAGACTTTTGGACAGGATCAAGGACGAAATCTCTTGTGTTGGAAAATCAGAAGGTATATATGAGCTTCAAAAGCTGTTATGATATGTATTTTTCCTCTATTTATTTTCTTTTTCTTTCTATTTATTCTAATTTATTAAGCCTTTAGCGCCTAGTACACCTATCCTCAAGACTTAGAAACATCTAAGTCTCTTTTCCTAATCACGTGACTGGTCATGTGACTTGGCACGTACAACTAGATTGCACGACACAAGGACTAGCCCCTATGCCCATCCTTCACATATGTATGGACTATTCTAGATCCATACCTCACTTTCTATGTATGTTTCTCATTTCCTAGCTACTTGATATTTAATAGCTGCCACACATCATGGTGTCCTCACTGATCTCATGTATGATCGTGGTAGCACATGTTTTCCTCATGATATACTTCTTCTTCCATTCTACATGCATTCACCTTATGTTTGGCTTCCTTTCCATTTCATGGCTATGCTTGATATATGCCTGATCCATATGTTTTCCATTCTATTGGTAGATCTGCTAGATACATGTACAAATATATTCAAATGAAGCAACCAGAGATTCCCATCGAATCCTCTTGGTCTTTCCTCAGAAAGCTCATCATTCTTGAGTCTCTGTCTTTACCAATACAAACAGCTTTAGTATACTTTCTCTATCATGTGAGCAGCTGAGTTGTTTCAGAAGCTGGCACAGAGCATTGACCATTGCTACTGGAAGTGAAAGGATGAGATCGCTCATGCTAATAAGTCCTCTGACTTGAACAATACCTCTAAACCATCCAACAACCAGCCTTCCGCCATTATCCAAGCAATAGATCTTTCCATACATTTCACCTCTAGTGATGTCACCCCTGCTACCTTCTATGTCATCTCATTGGACTCTTCTTGTTGTCTAGTTCTTGGACTCAACTGGCTCACCCACTACAATCCATAAATTAACTGGGTATTGGGCAGTATAACTTTTTGAGCTACGTTTCAAGCAGTGCCAATCCAGATGTCTACTCTGGAAAATCTTCCCTTACTAAAACTTCCTCCTCTGACTCCTCCAACACCTCTCGTCAACTCCCCCTGGACTGCCAGCTCCACCCATCTCTTTTGTCAATGCCATTGCCTTTATACATGCTTGTAAAATGGAAGGATCTATACAATTCATCCTCCATCTCAGACTTGAAGATATGAAGCTATTCTCCATCAACATCAAAAAAGAAGACATAAACCTTGACAACATTCCTCTGAACTATCATGACTTTTCTGATGTCTTCAGTAAAGAGCAGACAATGACCTTGCTGCCTCACCAGGATTTTGACCTTAACATCAAATTGGAGAAAGGGGCTATACCACCTCTAGATATCATCTATTCACTTTTTCCCCTTGAATTAGAAGCTCTTCGCAAGTTTCTGGATAAGCACCTTAACTACAGTCTCATTCGACCCTCCTTTTCTACATATACCTCCCCTGTTCTCTTTGTCAAGAAGAAGAATGGTTCTCTCCTCTGTGTCGATTTCCAAGGACTTAACAAGATCACCAAGAAGGACCACTATCCACTTCTTCTTATTTCCAACCTCCTAGACTCTCCTAGCTGAGCAAAGGTATATATCAAGCTTGACCTCTGAACAGCTTACCATCTCGTCCGGATATCCCCTAGAGATAAGTGGAAGACTACTTTCCACACCTGCTATAGCTCCTTCAAATGATTAGTCATTCTAGAAGGTCTCACTAATGCTCCTGCTGCCTTCTAGTAATTTATCAACCACATCTTTGCAGATATGCTCGATGTCTGCGTGGTGGTCTATCTCGATGACATCCTCATCTACTCCTTCGACATAGTCTCATACAAACAACAGGTCTGTGAAGGTCTCCGATGTCTCCAGAAACATAGCCTCTATGCTAAACTAGAGAAATGCGAGTTCCATACAGCTTCAGTCAAGTACTTTGATTATTGCCTATCGCTCAACAGATTAACAATGTCCTCCGATAAAGTCCAAGCTATCTGTGACTGGTTAGAGCCCTGGAAAGTCAAAGACGTCCAATCCTTCCTGGGTTTTGTCAACTTCTACTGTCAATTCATTTATAATTACTCCAATATTGTGGTTCCACTCACACATCTCATCCAGAAAAATGCCTCTTGAGATTTTTTTGATGACTGTTGATCCACCTTTGGAAACCTTCACTACTACACCTATCTTAGTTCATTGGATCTCTGACGTGACTGACTCTGCTATCGCTAGTATTCTGTTCATTTCTACCTCTGATAGTCACATCCATTCCATTGTCTTCTACTTCTGCATGTTCACTGCCCCTGAGCTCAACTATGATATCCATGATAAAAAGCTTCTTGCCATTCACAAGGCTTTTTGCCATTGGCGCCACTATCTCAAGGGTTTCAAAATGTCCATTGATATTGTCACTGACCATAAAAATCTCAAATACTTTTCTATCTCCAAGGTCCTGACTTGCTGACAGATACAATGATCAGAGTACCTCTCTCACTTCAATCTGATTATCTATTTCTGTCCCAGAAGGCTTGGGACTAAACCAGATGTATTGACTCAACAATGGAATGTCTACACTAAAGAGGGGGATAGAGACTATGCTTGTGCTAACCCACAGAATCTTTACTCTGTTTTCACTCAGAAACAGCTCACTTCATCCATTAGGGCTATCATACTAGAAACACCTGTTCTGCGCACCTCTTTTCTCTTTGACACCAAGCAACTCTATAACAACATTCTTTCTGCCCTTCCCTTCGATCTCATCACTTCTCTGCTCCTTTTCAGTTCTCTCAATCCTCATTGGTCAATCAATACTCTTGGTTGAGACAACCAAATCTATGTTCCAGAAGCAAATGACCTTTGTCTCCGTATTCTCCGAAATCATTACAACCACCCTCTATCCGAACACTTTGGGCAAAATTGCACCCTAGAACTCATTTGGTGTGACTACATCTGGCCAGACATTAGGGCCTTCATCAAAGACTATGTTAAATTGTGTACTATCTGCGCTCATGCCAAAGTCCCTTGTCATCACTCCTATGATCTATTTAAGTAGCTTCTGATATTGGAAAAGCCATAGAACTCTATCTCAATGGATTTCATAGAGCAATTACCCTTGTCGGAAGGTTTCACTACTATTCTAGTGGTTGTCGATCACCTCTATAAGCAAGCCATCTTCATCCCTACTCACAACACTATTACATCCCCTGAACTTGTCAAGTTGTTCTTTATTTATGTCTTCTCCAAGCATGATGTTCCTTCACATGTTACTTCTGACTGCAGTTCCGAATTTATCTCTTATTTTTTCCACTTACTCAGAAAAGCTCTTGATATATGCCTATACTTTATCTCAGGATATCATTTGAAAGGAAATGGGCAGACAGAACGCATTAATCAGACCCTGGAACAATACCTACACATCTATTGTAATTATCAACAGGACAATTGGGCTGAGTTATTTTCCTTGGCTGAATTCACTTACAACAATGCTCCTAGTGCTACTATAGGGGTATCTCCACTCTTTGTGAACAAGGGCTATCATCCAAACCTTTCCATTTTTCTGGAATGTGATCTCACCTCTTCTCATGCTCATGATTATATAGTTGATTTGAATGAACTACATTCCTTTCTGCATACTGAAATGACTGCTGCTCAACAATGTTATCAAGGACCCACAGATGCAAGGCATTCTCTGTCTCCAGTTTTCCAGATCGAAGACCTCATCTATGTCAAAGCCAAGTTCTTCCACTCTACATGTCCTTCAAAAAAGCTATTGGAAAAGAACCTGGGTCCTTTTCCTATTATCTTTCAATCTGGTTCTCACTCTTTTACTCTTAAGTTTCCAGATACACTACAATCAGTACATCCCGTTTTTTATGTCTCTCAGCTAGAGCCATCTTTTTCAAACCCTATTCCAAATCGAATACAACCTTCACCACCTCCAGTTGAAGTTGATGGTGAGCCTGAGTATGAGATCTCTAAGATTTTGGACTCTAAGGTGGACCGTCAGCAGAGACATTATCAACTACTGTATCTGATTTGTTGGCTTGGATATGAGGGGACAGATGACGAGACTTTCTGGCTACTCATGACTGAACTTAGGAATGCCTCAGAACTTGTCATGGATTTCCATGCCAGATATCCTGATAAGCCTGGGCCTCTTTCTATATAGGTACTGTGCTGCCTATACACTCCAATTGACCCATCAACTCATCCCAAGTCTTTTTTATGTTTTTTGTATTTTCTGTTATTTCCATTTTTTCTGGTCTGTTTCTCAACCTTGTACTGCCTTAACACTTGTTTCCTTCCTAACTCATTCTTGTCCCATTTTTCAAGACTATACAGGGCTGAATACATTATGCACAGTTCTCTTTTTACAGGAGTGTGAGGAGAACTATTTTACTGCCTATGTCATCTCATCACCCTCTCTCTCTGGTGATGTTTCCTCCCTCTCCTTCCTGTGTAACTCCTCCTCCTTCTTCTTCCAGTTCATCTCATCTGTTTTCAATATTTTCCGATCTTCTGAGTTCATTTCTGATAATAAGTAGTCGGGATCAAGTGCAATACTCAATGAGCTGAGCTCGTCATTGATGGACGATAGGAGGGAGATGGCTGACCTTCAGAAGTGTTCGATTTCATCGAAGATGGCTCAGAGAGCCTATGTGGTGGTATCCGGCTCATCATCCTCATTCTTTACCTCCTCCAAATGCAAAGGACTGGGTTCACTGGCATGTGTGCATTTCCACTTCTCCTCCAGCAAGTTGTTATGCTCCTCTCTTTTCCGCCTGTGCTTGACATTCTTTACACCCTCACACTCGCACTGCCCCTTTATTTTGTCGCACTGGGTGTACGACCTATAGACGGAGCCATCACTCTTGTAGCAAATCTTGCAAGGCATGTTTGCCTTCATGCAACTGATACACAGGGGGTTGAGGTGCTGAACCTGGGCAGAACCTACCTTTTGTTTTTCTTTCCCCTTGTCTGCTACCTTTTTTGCCTTCTTCTCCTCTCTCTACCTCTTTTTTGCCTCCTCTGCTGCCTTTCTCGTTTTCTTCTCCTTCTCTGCTTTTCACTTTCTCTCCTCCTTGACTTATGTCCTCACTGCTACTAGGACCTTCTTCCTCACCTTCACCACCTCCTTTTGCTTCTTCTCCGCCTCTATTCTTGTGTGTCTCCTGCTCCTGCCAGAAGACTTCCTCCATCTTTACAAGTACTATCTCCACCAAATCATCATTGTAGAGGGCAAGTTCGGTGTCAGAGTAGTGGAAAACATCGATGGAGGCCATTGAAATTGTTGAGAAGGGAGATGGATAATTTCTTTGATGGAAGTAGAGTGTTATGCAGGAAGAAGTTTTGAGTTGAAGGTCTGCACTCAGAATGTCCATGCTAATACAGGAAAATTTTTTGAGCTCCACCCAGAAAATTTGTTTTTTGCCCATTGTTCCTATTGGGTTCAGGTCTAAGAGGGGGATACTGTCATATCTCAAACAATGCTAAGTCTCTTTCCGGCTCTTCTACCTTTCTCTCTGGGTTTTCCAAACACTACTATGATACTTAGAAGTTTTTTGCAACCACTTGGAAAACCTTTGGAAAGTCACTTCTTGGGGATGACCTCTGTCCCACCTGACTCCACACTGTCAACCCTCATCTTTTTGTACTCACAATATGTTGTTCCCCTCAGACTTGTTGTCTAGTGATCCCTCTCATCCTTGTCTTCGTCACCAATCCATATCTGACTCATCTTCATGCCATTCTTGTATTTCCACTTATCAATAGTTCTTACCATATTGCTTTCCATAGGATACTTAAGGATGTCCACCCGCATGTACTTGCCTCAGTTCGAATATCACCAAAGTCACTTTCTAGTTGTGTTCTAAGTCTCTCTAAAACTCTCCTAAGTCCTTCTCTAGTACTTCCAAAGGTCTGCTATCTCCCTCCTCACATCCATTAATCAAGAGCTTACCTTGCTAGACCTTGTTTTCGATCCCGACTACTTACCATCGAAAATAGACTCAGAAGATCAAAGAATGTCGGAAGAGGAGGACATGGACTGAGAGAAGAAGGAGGAGTTGCACAGGAAAGAGAGGAGAGAACTGACACCAGAGGGAGAGGATGACGAGATGATATAGGTAGTAGTTGGCATCCCTTAGCCTCCCTGTAGTCAAAAATTCCACGTGCAATGTATTTGTCTCACCTGGTTCTCAGAAAATAGTAGAGAAATGGGTTAGAAATGAATAAGTGTTAAGACAGGGAGTAATTTTTGGATGATGACTTGGTTTTGTTATTGGAGGATGAAGAGGACATTTGTATAGTGGACTTATTGTTGGAAGAGGAAGGCTGGTTGCTGGATGGCTTAGAGAAATTGTTCAAGTTGGAGGACTTATTAGCATGAGTGATCTCGTCCTTTTACTTCCAGTAGTGATGGTCAATGCTCTGTACCAGCTTCCGAATGTCTTCCAGTCTTCTAATGTGAGAGATCTTATCCTTGATCCTGTCCAGAAGTCTGCGGTAGAAGCTCTAGTGCAAAGCATCATCCCTCCAATCATGAACTTGACTAGTAGGACAGTTCCACTCTATGATATATTTGATAATATGCTGACCATCGTGCATCTGGAGATGTTTTAGTTAGCCTCAGTGTCTGCAATGACATCGTGAGGATCAAAGTTCGATTGAAGCTCATAAATAAATTGTTGATAGTCATCTATCCAGAGCAGATGGTCTTCCAGAGCTTCTGATCCAAGTAGGTCTGGCTCAAAATACTCTAGAGTGACTCCCTTGAGGTATGATTACATGAAGATGACTTTGGCACGGTCATTCCAATATACCTTTGAGTGAGCCTGGAAGTTAAGCTCACACTGAACAAGAGATAGTTCATTGTCCAGAAGAGAATCCTCACTCTGAGGATTGTCACCTGAATCATTAGACGAATCTCTACAAGATGGGGAGGAGGAGTGTCAACATGGTGTATTTTTCGAAGGACGATTGTTACCTATAAAGTCAGATGCAGAAGATACTTGAACAGCAGAGTGAGGAGAACGACAATGAGCAAAGAGACTGAGGAAAGGTTGTAAACTGATTCTTCAAGCACTACCAAAGACAGCCTCTAGGACACCAGCTCTTCAGAAATTAAGGGTAGTATGTTTACAGGTGGTGCGCATGACCATAGAAGATGAATTCATACAAGTGTGAGTTTGAATATACTGTCAAGTCCGGTCTTTCGAGTTCTTTGGAGGGGACAGAGATAAGAAAAAAGATATGAGAAAGGAGAGAAGCAAACCAGAGGAATTAGGACTTTGACTTCAGCTTATGCACTATGCCCTTGTATGAGTTCTATTCTAGTATTTGCAGATGATGGATAGAGGTTGATATAGGAGCAAGGAGATGATAGGAAAGGTAGAAACAAAGAGCAACTAGCTTTTGTAGCATCTAATACTAAAACTAAAACAAGAAAACAAATCAGTTATAGCCTGACTTGAAGGCTTGGATGATGTTATGAATAGCAATGAATATACTCTTGTCAATGAGTATGATGATGAGGAGGAAAGACTTAAATTCACTCATGGATGAATAGTAAAGCATTCAGTGGCTCACATGTTGACGAGAGCATACTGAGGTGCTCTGGATTTTTGGATGTAGAAGCTACTGAGAAAAGACCAAGAGGATTTGATGGAAATCCCTGGTCGCTTCATTGACCTTTATATACCATACATTTATTTGTATATGCATCTAGCGGATCTACCGATAGAATGGAAAATATATGGATCAGGTATACATC
Source organism: Phlebopus sp. FC_14 (assembly GCA_021018615.1). NCBI lineage: Eukaryota > Fungi > Basidiomycota > Agaricomycetes > Boletales > Boletinellaceae > Phlebopus > Phlebopus sp. FC_14. Next base: position 2,129,663 of record JAEVFL010000005.1, on the reverse strand, counting down.
AAGCATAGCCATGGAATGGAATGGAAGTAAAACATAAGGTGAACACATATAGAATGGAAGGGAAGCATAGACAGAAGGTAAACACGTGCTGCCACAATCATATATGAGATCAGTGAGGACACCATGATGTGTGGCAGCTATTAAATATCAAATAACTAGGAAATGAGAAACATATGTAGAAGGGAAGGCATAGATCTAGAATAGTCCATGCATATGTGAAGGACAGGCATAGGAGCTAGTCCTTGCATCATATGATCTAGTCATACATGGCAAGTCATGTGATTAGAAGAAGAGACTTAGACATTTCTGCTAAAGGCTTAATAAATTAGAATAAATAGAAAGAAAAAGAAAATAAATAGGGAAAAAATACATATCATAATAAGTAACCCCAAGAGAACCAAGTTAAGGTCTCTGAGTGATAGCATTCCAATATATATACTGTTACAATGTTTGTACAGAACAAATAATTAGTAATGGGAGTGTTTCACAATATTTCATAGTGTTTCATATAACGTCATGATGATGTCATGGTCCAGACCAGTCTAGGTAGGTCTAAATCTAGAATGTTATGCGTTGAGCAGAACAGAACGGAAAAACAAACCAACTAAAAGATAAGAGACTGGACACTATCATAGCCCAACATAGAGCCCGCAAGACCTGTTAAGTCCTACACCCTTCTATAGCAATGAGGCCAAGGGTTTTACTGTAGAACCACAAATATATTGAACTAAGGAAATATAGGAGGGAGTCGTAGCTACTTATATACTCTAGATACTGTGCATGGACCATGATCCGTGCCCCTCTGAGGTGAGCGAGCTAGATACTATATAAGTACAACTCTACCTATAAAGGTATAACCCTAGATCCGTAACTCTAGGTCGTAAGTCTAGATCAGTTCTAAACTACCCAGCTACAGATAAGATAAGATAAGATGAGCGCTCACAGATATGATAAGTGCTATCCTGATAAGATAAGATAAGAAAAATAAAGAGTGCCTCAAGCACTAGTGACGCAAACGTCTCATAAAATGTTCTAGGCAAGTTCAGGCCTAGTCACATGATAACTAAATATAAGAGTCCTTGTTGCACATGAGCAAGTCATGTGATCCAGTCATATGAGTAAATAAGCACGTAATCATGAAAAAAGAAAGGAAAAAAAGGGAAAAATAGAGAAAAAATTATACCTTATAACACATTCTCTATCTCCTCCAGCTATGAGGGATCTGAGACGAGCGATGGACTAATGCCTTTCGCAACGTCAACACTAAAACTTCGCAGAGAAAACAGATCAGTTATCGTCTGACCTGAAGACATGATAGGGTGAAAGGAGTAAGCATCGAGTTAGACTCTTCGACGATGAGCGAGATGATGAGGAGAAAGACTTATGTTCGCTCGTGGACGGATAGCCCCAAGAGAACCAAGCTAGGGTCTCTGGGCGATGGCATTCAGTCTTATATACTGGTACAATGTTTGTATCTAACAAACAGATGATATCATAGGAATGTTCCACAACATTCCACGACATTCCATATGACGTCAGGTGATGTCATGGTCCAGACCGGTCTAGGTAAGAATGTTCTAGGCCAATCTAGGCTCTAGTCACGTGATATCTAAATAAAGTCCTCGCCCGCACGTAATATGTCATGTGCTATCGAGTCACATGCGCTGGTCACATGATTAAATAAGCACGTGATGTAAGTCACGTGACCACAAAAGTAGAGAGAAAATAGAGAAAAATAGAAGAAAAATTATACCCCGTAACACTATCCCCCTTCTAGGAATCGACTTCCAGGCGATTAAATGGGGTAGAAGCCACAGAGCAATAATTTACATAGGGAGAAGACAAAGAGTCGAATTGCGATTGAATCATACGCAATTTCTGGGGAGTGGAAGGTTGGCGACGATAGAAGTCGCGAATAGCATCGCGAGCATTACTCAGGTTAACCTCAGGTTCCCAAGTACGCTCCTCGTCAGAATAACCAACCCAATGCACCAAGAATTCGAGGCGACGACCTCGTAAGCGAGAGTCAACGATATAATCAACCTCGTATTCCTGATCACCCTCTTCAGTGACTAGCACTGGACCAGGTTGTTGCGCCGGTTGACCGGGCAATCGCTCTTTATAAGGCTTGATGCGACTAATATTCACAACCGGGTGAATGCGCATCGTGAAAGGAAGATGAAGTTCAACAGCATTCAAGCCGACTAGCTTCGTAATGGCGTATGGACCAAGCCATTGTTCGGTGAACTTCCGCGAAGGTCGAGGAAGCTTTAAGTTAGAAGTACTCAACCACACTTTATCGCCGACCTGATAAGGAGGTGATTGAGATCTCTGACGATTGGCTTTTCGTTTCATAGCGGCTTGCGCTTTTTCTAAGTTCTTACGAGCCTGCTCGAGTGTAGTCTCCATATTGGTAGCAAGATCTTGTACTGCAGGGACCTTGGATTGAAGTGGTTCAACACCCATCCTTGGTTTGTAAGATCTTGTGACTTCAAAAGGAGATTTACCAAGCGAATCCTAGCGCTTGTTGTTATATGAAAATTGCGCCAGCGCTAGCCAATCAGACCAATCATATGGTTTTTCGGCCACGAAAAGACGGATGTATTCCTGTAATGCCTGGTTCATCCGTTCGGTTTGTCCGTCTGTTTGCGGGTGGAAAGCAGTGGAGAGCTTAAGCTCAATCCCTAAGAATTTGCCTAATTCGCGCATAACCTGAGATGCGAATTGTGGACCACAATCAGAAACTATAGTCGTGGGAAGACCATGATGCTTCCAGACATGCTGCAAATACAGTTTGGCAGTTCCGAGTGCCGTGATCGTTTTGTTGGTAGGAATAAATATAGCTTCTTTGGAAAAACGATCAACAACCACTAGGATTGTATCGTAACCATCCGAAAGAGGTAAGTCTGTTGTAAAATCTGCCAAGATATCAACCCATGGTCCAGATGGGATCGGCAGTGGTTGAAGCATGCCAGCTGGGGCAATGTGAGAACTTTTCATGTGTGCGCATTGATCGCAACGTGAAACATAGTCCTTGACTTGAGTTTGTAACCCAGGCCAGTAATAATTACGTTCCACCAATTCCTGTGTCTTCGATTGACCAGGATGTCCTGCGATAGGGTTATCATGATGGAGTGTGAGAATGTCTTGGTGAAGCTTGACATCACCAGGAACATAAATACGGTTTTCTCGGTAATAAAGCCCATCCTGGAGCTTATAATTTGACCCTAGATCTAGATCTTTAGATAGTCCTTTAATTCGTTCAACGATTGAAGACTCTTCGGCTTCCACAACAACGTGTTGGGCCCTGATCTTTTCGGAAGGAATTACTGTGACGCGCTTGTTGTCATCTTCAACCTCATTGGAGTGATCACAACGTCGGGATAAAGCATCTGCTTTCGTCATGGAGGTTCCTGCCTTGTGGACCAAGGTAAAGTCGAATCGTGTAAGGTACAAGGACCATCTTGCTTGTCTTCGATTCAGATCTTGGGATTTCATAAAATATTGCAAATTTTTGTGGTCGGATCAAATTTCAAATTTGTGCCGAGCACCTTCTAAATAATGTCGCCATGTTTCTAACGCACGGATAATAGCAAGCATTTCCTTATCAGCGACTTGATAGTTCTGCTCTTGTGCTGATAGAGCGTGTGAACTAAAGGCGCATGGTCGCCATTCTCCATTGGGACATTTTATAGATAAGACAGCTCCTGTGGCAAAATCCGAGGCATCGGTTTCTAGACGAAACTCCGCATCGATATCTGGATATACCAAAATAGGTGCTGTTGTAAAGCGCTCTTTAAGCGTTTCAAACACTTGTTGTTCTTTATCTCCCCAGTTCCACTGGAGATCTTTACGTGTTAAGTCCGTGAGAGGTTTCGCAATTCCCGCATAACCGAGTATGAAGCGATGGTAAAAGTTTGCAAGACCGAGGAAAGAACGGACTTGTTTAACCGTTCGTGGGACTGGCCACTCCTGGATTGCTTTAACTTTCGATTCGTCCATGCGAATGCCATCGCGAGTCACGGTCATTCCGAGGAATTCTACTTCTGTCTTGTCAAAGAAGCATTTCTCCGGCTTGACAAATAAATCATTATCTTTGAGCCGCTGAAGCACACGTGCAACAGCTTTGTGGTGCTCATTGATATTGTTCGATTTGATATAAATTAATAGATCGTCCATGTAGATAACAACAATATCGTCCATATCCACAAATAGCTTGTTCATCATGGCTTGGAACGTAGCTGGCGAATTACAGAGACCAAAGAACATGACGAGAGGTTCGAAAGAACCGAGATGACAGACAAATGCTGCCTTCCATTCATCGCCTTCTTTGATACGTATATTGTTATATCCCCATCGAAGGTCCATTTTTGTAAAGTATCTTGCGCCTTTGAGCTTGTCAACAAGCTGACTAATCAGGGGCAAGGGATAATTATTTTTAACCGTTCCCTCATTCAGATAACGGTAATCTTGAACCATCCGCTTAGTGCCTTCCTTCTTCGGTACGAAGAATACAGGTGACGTCTGAGGTGATTTAGACGGTCTAATATAGCCCTTCGAGAGCTGGTCTTCAATAAAGGATTTAACTTCATCCTGCTCCTGAGCTGAAAGGGGAATCCTTCGCCCTTTTCTAGGTTTGAAGTCTTCTTTAAGTTCAATTGCATGATCCCACGGCTTGCGTGTTGGCATGCGCTCGGATTCTTTCTTCGAGAAAGTGATGTAAAAGTCTTTATGGTAAATGCTGGGAACCAATTCTTTGACAGGTGTTTCCAACACGACTGTGTTTCTCAGCTTCTTCCATGTGTTATCAGTTTCGAGGTCACTGATAAGACCTTTCCATTTTGAGACTGCTTCGATTTCTTCTTCTAGTTCCGTCGAAGCAAGGCGCGTAGCGCGATTAGATAGTTGGTAGCAAGATCTTGGGCAACAATTTAATTTAACTTCTCCAGTTTGCCAGTTAATGTTAGGATTATGGAATTCGAGCCAGGTATATCCGAGGATTATCGCAGCAGTGCTGAGATCACTGATTTCAGCTTGAATTACTTCTTTGTGACCTTTATACTCCATACGAATTTCTGCAACATGAGTAATGTCTCCTGCTCGGTTCTTGGTACCATCGACATTAAAGACTGGGATAGGTATCGGCAGTTTGCATAGCATAATGCCTTGTCGCTTAGTCCATTGGCGATCTATAAAGATAGAATTGGCTCCACTATCAAGTAGAGCTTGAACTTGGATAGGGGTCGTGGTGTCAACATCCACGTGTTTGTCCAGTATTTCGATCGGAATCTTCAATTCCTTTTTAAGGGAAACCGATCTAGTAACTATCCGTTCGGGGAAATCATCTTCAGGGGACAGGGAGTTGATAGAAGAAGTTATTTTAGGTTTTGGGGAATTAAGCACGGGTTGAACCGCCGAGCCTCGTAAGGAGGACCCCCCTTCTACGTATGTATCCAAGAAATCAGAAAACAAGGAAACTAAACTATTTTTTTGTGATTTTGTTTTTTCTTCTTTTGTAGATTGTTTTGTATTTTTAGAACTACCTATTGCGCTATCAAGAAAATCAAGACTATCAGAATTATCAAAAATATCAAGACAAGAAAACCTATTACTACAAGAAAAAGAAACATTGTCATTAACACATTTATTTTGCCCTGTTTGAGTTACAGGCTCGGGCTTTCTGACAGATGCTTTTAGGTGCTGTCTGCCACCTGCCAGAGATGTGGCACCCTGAACTGTCCCCATGTTCAAGGGCCGAAGGCTTTTCCCTGCGCCTTGTACTGTCGGGCAAAGTGGCCTGACTTGCCACACTTGTAGCAGTCCATCTGGAGCCTTCTCTGCTCCGGCTGCTTGCCCTTCTGTGCGGCGCCGATGTCCATTGCATCGCCACCCTGGTTTCCGTATGTTTTACCTCCACGGCTGGAGGAAGAGTTGTTTTGTGCATTGTTAACCCAGGCACGCCCCTGGGATGCTTGCCTACCGAACTGATACTCGAAGAGATCGGCTCGACTTCCGATTCGTCATACCTCGGCAAGGTACGCCTCGATGTCTTCCTCCTGGGTTCCTTGAAGGTAGATCTCTTTGATAATATCGGGCCGTGTTGCCCGTTCTAGTAGGTAGATCGCGTGGAAATCCTCGCAATCTGATTGCAGAACCAAAGAGTGAAACCGCACGACGAATTCGTCGGTTCTCATCTTTCCTTGTTTTAGATGAACGAGCTGGTTCATGGCCCATTCTCTGTCGCCTAGAGGGCGGAAGTATTTCTTTATTTCTTGTCCCAACACATGGAGTGTGGGCCAAGAGTTTTGGTCGGTATATTTTCGAATAAGGGCCTCAGCGAACCGACCGGCTATAGGCCCTTTCATACGAGAGAGGACGGCTACACAACCATCGAAGTTGGTTGTGAGGATCGCCGCATTTGCAGTAAGCCAAGTCTCGAGCTTGATCCACCAAACGGAGAAGTTTTTCCGGTTCCCATCAAAGGTTCCGGGGTCTGCGAAGATTTCAACCTTTCGGCTGATGTTGGATGGTTGGTTTTGAAGCGTTTGTAGCGCTTCGGTGACTTGTTGTAATTGCGCCTGTAGGTTGGCGACTTCTTGTTGGAGATCGGCCATTATAGATAGCCGGGTTCGTTATACAAATAGTATGGTGCGTGCCTGGGGCGGTTAGCAGCAGGTACTTGCTGGCGGGGGCGGCGAAGAGAGGGAAGATATTCTTGCACGTGTCGGCGTGCAGGGAAACGAAGGCGATTTGATGTTCGCCGGGGTAGAGCTGGGATGGGAGAAGGGGAATGAGGAGGGGGTGTTGGGGTGTGGAAGATCTGTTCCTCGAGATCTGCCTCGAGTTCTTCTTCCTTCTTTATTCGGTGAAGAAAATCTACTGGTTCCTGTTTGAGGATCAGCCACTCAGGAGCTGGTTCGAGATCTTCAAATTTGATTTATGGGGCGGGAGTGAAAGTTCGATTCAAGTGATGGAATTCAAGGGCCGCTGCTTGAGCCCTGGTGTCAAGGACGCGTTGTCTGGTAGTGCGCGCCACGGTGTGAAGTGTGTTCTTCGTCAGGGTCTGTTTCTTCCTTTACCCTTTCGCTGTCCAGTCAACAACCGATCTGGCACAGCCCCTGAAGTACTACTGAGATAAAACTAATCGTAAACCTCTCCTAAGGCTACACGGGCACAATACTGCTCTTGCGTGTAGGGAGGGTTGCTATGGTAACGACTACAATAAAGGCACCTCACGGGGACGCGGGACGATGCCCAATAGAAAGTAAAGTGGGGTGACGGGGGATTTAACCGCTAGAGGATTAACTCTAGTTCTCTCTCGAGAGAAGCCATTGACGGGGCCCTAGATAGCACAGCGTCCTTCCCGAACCTCAACGGTCGGGGACTAAATCAAAAGAAAGGCACGGTAATGTGCAACGAAGAAGAATGATGTATGTAAACGGCAAGGGCACGAGTAGTGCTGACGCCGGGAAAGTAGGTAGCTTGGTTCTAATGAGACGAGCGATGGACTAATGCCTTTCGCAACGCCAACACTAAAACTTCGCAGAGAAAACAGATCAGTTATCGTCTGACCTGAAGACGTGATAGGGTGAAAGGAGTAAGCATCGAGTTAGACTCTTCGACGATGAGCGAGATGATGAGGAGAAAGACTTATGTTCGCTCGTGGACGGATAGCCCCAAGAGAACCAAGCTAGGGTCTCTGGGCGATGGCATTCAGTCTTATATACTGATACAATGTTTGTATCTAACAAACAGATGATATCATAGGAATGTTCCACAACATTCCACGACGTTCCATATGACGTCAGGTGATGTCATGGTCCAGACCGGTCTAGGTAAGAATGTTCTAGGCCAATCTAGGCTCTAGTCACGTGATATCTAAATAAAGTCCTCGCCCACACGTGATATGTCATGTGCTATCGAGTCACGTGCGCTGGTCACATGATTAAATAAGCACGTGATGTAAGTCATGTGACCACAAAAGTAGAGAGAAAATAGAGAAAAATAGAGGAAAAATTATACCCTGTAACAGGATCAGGCTCACTGGTGTGCACACATTTGTACTTCTTCTCTAGCAAGTTACTATGTTCATCCTGCTTTTGTCTGTGCTCAATGTTCTTCACCCCCTCATGTTTGTACCTTCCTTTCATCTTGTTGCACTGGGTGCATGATTGATAAATGGACCTGTCACTTTTATAGCAAATCTTACAGGGCATGTTCACCTTCGTGCAACTGGTGCATGGGGGGTTGAAGTGCTAGGTCTAGGTAGAACCCACCTTTTGTTCTCCTTTTCCCTTTTTTACTGTCTTTTTCACCTTCACCTCCTCTTTCTGCCACTTTTTTACCTTCTTCGCTGCCTTCCTCACCTTCTCCTCCTCCTTTGTTTTTCACTTTCTCTCCTCCTTGACTCGTGCTCTTGTCACTATCAGGACCTTCTCTCTTGCTTCTGCCACCTCCTTATATCTCTTTTCCGCCTCTATTCTTGTATGCTTCTCTGCTTCCTGCTCTCACTGGAAATTTTCCTTTACCTTCATGAGTGCCATCTTCATCAAGTCATTGTTGTAGGGAGTGAGTTCAGTGTTGGAGTGGGAGACATCAATGGAGGCCATTGAAAAATGTTGAGAAGGGGGATGGAATTTTTTGTTTAGATGGAAGTAGAGTAGAGGGTTTTGGTTGAAGCTATGGATTCAGAACACTCACACCAATACAGGAAAATTTTCAAGCTTCACTCAAAAAATTCATTTCCCGACCATTGTTTCTATTGGGCATTCAGGGGTTGAGGTCTAAGAGGGGAATACTGTTATATCTCAAACAATGCTAAGTCCTTTTTCATTCTACCTTTTTCCTCCACGTTTCTGAACCACTACTACAACACTTAATGTTGCAAATATAATTTTTCCTTTATTTTTCTCTATTTCTCTCTCTCTTTTGTGGTCACATGACTTACATCATGTGCTTATTTACTCATGTGACCGGATCACATGACTTGATCATGTGACTAATATCACGTACAACAAGGACTTATATTTAGATATCATGTGACTAGGTCTGGACTCGCCTAGAATATTCTATACCTAGACTTACCTAGAATGGTCTGAACCATGACATCATTGTGACATCATATGGAACGCCATGGAATGTTGTGAATCATTCTCTATTACTAATTATTTGTTCCATACAAACACTGTAGTAGTATATATATTGAAATGCCATCGCCCAGAGATCCCAGCTTGGTTCTTTTGGAGCTATTCATCCATGAGCATCCTAAGTTTTCCCTCATCATTTCACTCAACGACAAGAGTATATTTGTTGCTACTCTTCTCATCTTTCATGCCTTCAAGTTGGGCGTTAACTAATTTGTTTTCTTGAGACTTCAGTCTAGTGTTTGGTACTGTGAGAGGCTCAGTCTATTGCTCGTCTCATTAGAATCAAGCTACCCACTCTCTCGGCATCAGGCACTACTCATGTCATTTGCCATCATTACTCTTTGCTGCTCAATACTGAGCCTTTTTATTTTTGTTAGTCCCTGGCCATTGAGGGCGTTGTGCTATCTAGGGCCCTACCATCAGATTCTCTCATGTGAGAACTAGAGTTAATTCTCTAGAGGGTAAATCCTCTGACAAAACCCCTTCTTCTTTGTTTGGGATACATCCTGCATCCATGTGAGATGCATTTATTTTAGTTAGTCGAATTAGCAACCCTCCCAGTACGAAAGAGTGGTCCTATGCCTATACTGTCTTAGGAGTGATTTATTTTTAGTCCGTACTATACTTAGCATTTTAGGGCTGTGCCAGATCAGTCATTGACTAGACAGTGAAAGGGCAAAAAGGAAGCAAAGGCCCTGATGAAGAAAGTTTTTCAATGTGGCTCACACTACAAGGCAGCGCATTCTCGATATATGGATGAGTAGTGGCCCTCAGTTTCCACCACCTTAACCATGTTTTCACCTCTCCTTCACAGATCAAATTCAAAGACCTTGAACCCACACCTGAGTGGCTCGTACCAAAACAAGAGCCTTTAGATTTCCTACACTGAATAAAGAAAGAAGAAGAGATTAAGGTAGATCTCAAACGACAAATTTTTCACACTCCTACACTGCCTCCTAGATCTCCTTCCCTAATTCTTCCTCCTCCAGCTCTACCCTGGCAAACATCAAATCACCTCTGTTTCCCTGCACGTTGACATATACAAGAATATTTACCATTCCTTCATCATCTCCACCAACAGGTATCTATTGCCAACCATCCTAGACATGCACCATACTATTTGTATAACAAACCCGACTATCTTTAAATGATGGCAAACCTGCAACTGAGACGATCATATCACTAGCACTCGAGGTGCTTCTTATTTTTCTTATCTTATCTTATCCAGTTGACGCTAATCTTATCACAGTTGTTACATCTTATCAGGTGGCTAGGTAAGTCTAGATCAGGTCTAGCTTGCGACCTAGAATATGAGGGTCTAGAGTATTACCTTAAGTATATAGAGAGATACTTATATAGTACTTAGCATGCTCACCTCAGAGGGGCATGGGCCACAGTTCATGCATGATATCTTTGATATATAAGTAGCTATGACTTCCTGTAGTAGTTTCTCAGTTCAATATATTTGTGGTTCCACCTTAGCAATCCTGGTCTTAGCTGCTACATAGGATTGGTGGGACTTAATGGATCAAGTGGACTCCGTGGTAGCCTACATCAGTGGTCACTGTCTTTTAGTTTGGTTTGTTTTTACATTTTGTTCCACTCAACGGGTAACAGCAATAAGACGTTGTCAATCTGCAAGCCCAGCTTGCACAAGTAACCGTAGCACTACAAACACTACAAAACCAACCTTCTAATTCCAGCTGAAAGGTTGAGATCTTCGCAGATCCTGGTTCCTTCGATGAGGACCATAAAAACTTCTCAGTATGGTGGGTCAAACTTGAGACCTGGCTCACCACAAACGCTGCAGTACTTACCATCAACTTTGATGATTACATGGCTGTACTTTCTCAAATGAAGGGTCCAGTGGCCGGTCAGTTCGCTGAAGCCCTAATATGCAAATATGTGTTAGGGGAGGAAATCAAGAAATATTTCTGACCCTTGGCTGATAAGGAATGGGCTAAGAACCAGCTCATTAACCTTAAACAAGGAAAGATGAGAACCGACAAGTTTGCTGTTTGGTTCCATTCTTTGGTTCTACAATCAGAGTGTTTTCACACTTATTCAATTTACCTTCTGGAATGGGCAACATGGCCTGATATTATCAAGGAGATCTATCTCCAAGGTACTCAAAAGAGAACGATTGAAGAGTACCTGGAAGAAGTCTGACGGATCGAAAGTTGGGCTAATCTTTTTGAATACCAGTTTGGTAGCAAATCCCAGGGGTTTGCCTGGGTCAACAACATGCAAACCAACTCATCCTCCAGCTGTGGAGGTAAAACATATGGAAACAGTGGTGACGTCATGAACATTGGTGCTACACAAAAGGGCAAGCAGCCAGAGAGGAGACACCTCCAGATGGACTGCTACAAATGTGATAAGGTAGGTCACTTTGTCCAGCAGTGCAAAGCACCAAACTATCGATGTGGTTCAGACCACCATACCTTGGACTGGCACCAGATGTTGGCTAACTCTGGTCGTCAGGTGTGACAAACTGAAAGCATGCCAGCTGATTACTAGTATGGCATGGACTTTGAGAAGGCCAAGGCCTTCTTTTTCGACATGCACACTACTGAGATGAAGGCTCAGGGAAAAGCCTTTGACCCTTGAATATGAGGACAGTCTAGGGTGCCACATCCCTGGCAGGTGGCAGACAGTGCTCAAAAGCATCTGTCAGGATATAGATCATCAATGGGCTAAGCGACAAGGCCTCATGCTATGCAAGTTGCCAATATCTATCCCAGTCTTTAATGTCGATGGAACAAAGAACCGAGCAGAAGACATTACTCATATCACAGAAATCTGCATGGAATACAAAGGTCACAAAGAAGTAGTTTAAGTTGAAATCAGTGATCTCGGTACTGCTGCAATTATCCTCAGATATACCTGGCTCGAGTATCACAATTCTAGCATTAGCTGGCAAACTGGAGAAGTTAAATTAAATCACTGCCCAAGATCTTGTTATCAACTATCTAATCGTGCTATGTGCCTTGCTTCAATGGAACTAGACGAAGAAGTCAAAGCTGTATTAAAATGGAAAAGTCTTATCAGTGATCTCGAAACTGATAGCTCATGGAAGAAGCTATGAAGTACAGTCATGTTAGAAACATCAATTAAGAAACTGGTTTCTAGCATTTATCATAAGAACTTCTATGAAACTTTCTCTAAGAAAGAATCCAAGTGCATGCCAACATACAAGCTGTGGGATCATACAATCAAATTAAAAGACGACTTCAAACCTAAGGAAGGGCGAATGATTCCTCTTTCAGCTTAGGAGCAGGATGAAGTAAAATCATTTATTGAAGACCAGCTCTCGAAGGGTTATATTAGACTGTCTAAATCACCTCAGACATTGCCTGTATGCTTTGTTTCCAAGAAGGAAGGCACTAAGCGGATGGTACAAGATTACCACTATCTGAATGAAGGAACAGTTAAAAATAATTATCCCTTGCCCCTGATTAGTCAGCTTGTTGACAAGCTTAAGGGTACAAAATATTTCACGAAAATGGACCTTCAATGAGGATACAATAATATACGAATCAAGGAAGGTGATGAATGGAAGGCAGCCTTTGTCTGTCATCTAGGTTCTTTGAACCCCTTATCATGTTCTTTGATCTCTGTAATTCGTCAGCTATGTTCCAATCAATGATGAATGAGCTGTTTGCAGATATGGACAATATTGTTGTTATCTACATGGACGATCTTTTAATTTATACAAAATCAGACAATATTGATGAGCATCACAAAGCTGTGGCACATGTGCTCCAATAGCTCAAAGATAATGATTTATTTGTCAAGTCGGAGAAGTGCTTCTTTAACAAGACAGAAGTAGAATTCCTTGGTATGATCATGACTTGTGATGATGTTCACATGGACAAATCGAAAGTAAAAGTGATCTAGGAGTGGCCAGTCCCATGAATGGTCAAACATGTTCATTCTTTCCTTGGTCTCGTCAACTTTTACTATTGCTTCATACTCGGTTATACTGGAATTGCAAAACCTCTCATGGACTTAACACGAAAAGATCTCCAGTGGAATTGGAGAGATAAAGAACAACAGGTGTTCGATACGCTCAAAGAACAATTTATGACAGCACCTATTTTGGTCTATCCAGATATCGATGTAGAATTTTGCCTAGAAACCAATGCCTTGAATTTTGACACAGGGGCTGTCTTATCTATAAAATGTCCCAATGGAGAATGGTGACCATGTACCTTCAGTTCCCACACTTTATCTACTCAAGAGTAGAACTATAGGTCACAGACAAAGAAATACTCACCATCATCCGAGCATTAGAAATGTGGAGACATCATTTAGAAGGTGCTCGGCACAAATTTGAAATTTGATCTGATCATAAAAACCTTCAATATTTTATGAAGTCCCAAGATCTAAATCGCAAACAAGCACAATAGTCCTTGTATCTTACACGATTCGACTTTACCTTGGTCCAGGAACCTCTATGATAAAAGCAGATGCTTTATCTCGACATTGTGATCACTCCAATGGGGTTGAAGATGACAACAAGGACGTCACCATCATTCCTTCCGAAAAGATCAGAGCTCAACATGTTGTTGTAGAAGCTGAAGAGCAATCAATCATTGAACAAATCAAGGTACTATCTAAAGATCTAGATCTAGGGTCAAATTATAAGCTCCAGGATGGGCTTTATTATAGAAAAAATCATATTTATGTTCCTGGTGATATCAAGCTTCACCAGAACATTCTCACACTCCATCACAACAACCCAGTCATAGGACATCCTGGTTGATCCAAGACACAGGAATTGGTGGAACATAATTATTACTGGTCTGGGTTACATACACAGGTTAAGGACTATGTTTCACGTTGCAATCGATGTGCATGCATGAAAAGTTCTCGCATTGCCCCAGCCGACATGCTCCAACCACTGCCGATCTCATCTGGACCATGGGTTGATGTTTCAGCAGATTTTACTATGAACTTACCTCTTTTGGATGGTTATAACATAATCCTAGTGGTTGTTGATCATTTCTCCAAAGAGGCAATATTTATTCCCACAAACAAAATGATCATGGCTCTCGAAATGGCTAAATTGTATTTGCAACATGTCTAGAAGCACCATGGTCTTCTCACGACTGTTGTTTCAGACTGTGGCCCACAATTCGCATCTCAGATTATATACAAGTTAGAAAATTTCTTAGGGATCAAGCTTAAGCTCTCCACCACATTTCACCCACAAATAGATAGACAAACCGAACGGATGAGCTAGGCATTATAGGAATATATCTGTTTTTTCATTGCCGAAAAGTCATATGATTGATCTGATTGGCTAGCGCTGGTGCAATTCTCATACAACAACAAGCACCAGGATTCACTTGATAAATCTCCATTCGAGGTCACTCAATCCTACAAACCAAGGATGGGTGTTGAACCACTCCAGTCCAAGGTCCCTGCAGCTGAGGATCTCACTACTAAAATGAAGCACACTCTCAAGCAGGCTCATAAAAACCTAGAGAAAGTGCAAGCTGCTATGAAAAAGAAAGCCGATCATCATAGATCACAGCCACCTCCTTATCAGATCAGTGATAAAGTATGGCTTAGCACTTCTAATTCTAATTTAAAACTTCCTTGACCTTCCCGGAAGTTTACGAAACAATGGCTTGGTCCATATGAAATCACAAAGCTGGTCAGCTCGAATGCCATTGAACTTTGTTTACCTTCCACAATGTGCATTCACCTGGTTGTGAATATTAGTTGCATTAAACCTTATAAAGAGCATTTGCCCGGTCAACCGGCACAACAACCTAGTCTGATGGTTGTTACCGAAGAGGGTGACCAAGAATATGAGGTTGATTATATTGTTGACTCTCGCTTGCATGGTTGCTGCCTCGAGTTTTTGGTTCACTGGGTTGGTTATTCTAACAAGGAGCATACTTGAGAACCTGAGGCTAATCTAAGTAAGTTTTCTTGAACAACATTTTAGTGTTGGTGCTGTGAACTAGCAGGTTTCTTGCTCATCTCACTTCCTAGTTGCATTTCTAAGTCTCTCCAAAAATCCCCTAAGTCCTTTTCCAGTTGTTTTCCTATCTTTTCTATTGTTCCCTTGCTCCTACATCAACTTTTACTCTCCATCTGCAAATACTAGGATAGAACTCATACAAGGACATAGTGCACGAGTTGAAGCCAAAGTCCCTTTGGTTTGCTTTCCTCCTTTTTTGTACCTCTCTGTTCTCACCTCCACCCCTCTGGAGAACTTGAAAAACAATCTGAAAGACCGGACTTGACAGTTGTCATAAAACTTCCTCTCTTGATATAATCCATCATAAAGCAGCAATGGCACTGCAAGGAAGGTCTTGAACAATAATATACAGTCATCCTCACTCTCAGTTGGCTTTGACAGAATATCACTATTCCAACAAATGTTTCTTTTACATTCCACATAATACCTAAATAACAGAAAACCCATATATTCAGATTTTTTTGAAAACTAATAGATGAATGAAAAGGAGCTCATGGGGTTACTTTATATTGCACACTCATTTGAGAACGTAATTAGCAGGATGAAGAAGATGGAGTTCTTAAAGAAGATCCTCTTTATTAGAGTCCTCCCACAATGAAATCAGCTTGCATTGCAAAATGGCATAGTCAATTTGATTAAGGAAACCCTATAGTTGAGTAGACTGTGAGCTTGTTACACCTTCAGAATTGAAATTTGATGATAAACAACTTTACCTTAAATGTAAACTTACTCAATGAGACGAGCGATGGACTATGCCTTTCACAGCGTCGACACTAGAACGAAGTCGGAGAAAACAAATTAGTTATAGCCTAACTTGAAGGCTTGGACGATGAAAAGAGTAGCGTTGACAATGGCTTGTCAATGAAAAGCAATGAAGAGGACTTATGGCACGCTCGTGGACGGGTAGCCCCAAGAGAACCAAGCTAGGGTCTCTGGGCATTGGCATTCAGTCTTATATACAAGTACAATATTTGTATCTAACAAACAAGTGATGTCATTGGAATGTTCCACAACATTCCACGACGTTCCATATGACATCAGGTGATGTCATGGTCCAGACCGTTCTAGGTATGTCTAGATAAGAATGTTCTAGGCTAGTCTAGATAAGAATGTTCTAGGCTAGTCTAGGCCTAGTCACATGATATCTAAATATAAATGTCCTCGTTGCATGGGAGCAAGTCACATAATTAAATAAGCATGTGATGTAAGTCATGTGACCACAAAAAGAGAGAGAAAAATAGAGAAAAATCAAGGAAAAATTATATCCGTAACATTTGGAGATGTAACTGCCCTTTTGACTTCCCTCAGAAATAAATTCTTGCCAGTGTTTGACAATTAAAATAGTTTCCATTCTATCGTGTGTCACAACGTCAACATTATCATCACCATCAGTCATGCACTCACTCCATATAAATTGAAAAGCTTCATATTCAACATGCACTGATGAAATCCGTGGTTGATAAGTACTCTTGTACCATTTTGTAGAGCTATTGATATGGTCTGCTCAATAATTTTATTTCAAATTTTTGCATCAAAGATTTAAGAATGTACCTGGACATGGACCAGCAGATTCCGGCTGCTATTTCACTCAATGTATGGTAGCCAAGGCCTTAGAGCTGCTTGTAAAGGATTTTTTTGCAGATCTCATGATAAACTCCAATTCTTCTTTTTCTAGATCAGTTTATTGACACATTCATGACAAGTCAATATGGATTCTGATAAGCAAACACTTGGGACACACAAGCTCATTGAGTAACAGATGAAGAGACAGGCATTGCACTTCTTATCCTTGTCTGAAAGCACACCTAGTATTTTGATGCAGTTGTACATTTGTGCGAGAGTGACACCAGATGTATAGGACTGTTCAAGATGAAAACGATCAGTAGCAGACTATGCCACTGCAAAAATAGCATTTTAACTGAGGATTATTTGGTTAGACACAAGAGAAAATTCATATATGATTCATGCGAACCAGTCAAATAAGGGTGTGGTTATGTCGCTACCTTTGCAGAACTCCTTGTAAACACTATATGCCTTCATGAAAACTTGCAATAGCATCTGAGACGAGTGGCGGCGCTAGGCTCTTGCAACATTGAACACAAAGAACTAAGACCAAGAAGACAAATCAGTTAACGCCTGACTTGAAGGCGTGGGATGAGGAACAAATAAGAGTCGAC
The DNA here is from genome assembly GCA_021018615.1 of Phlebopus sp. FC_14. Taxonomy (NCBI): domain Eukaryota; kingdom Fungi; phylum Basidiomycota; class Agaricomycetes; order Boletales; family Boletinellaceae; genus Phlebopus; species Phlebopus sp. FC_14. The sequence goes on along the minus strand of JAEVFL010000005.1, from coordinate 2,112,342 downwards.
TTTGGCTCATTGACAAAGGGCGCAATGATAAGGAAACTTAGGCACGCTCATAGACAGGTAGTCCCAAGAGAACCAAGCTAGGGTCTCTGGGCGATGGCATTCCACTATATATACAGTTACAATGTTTGTACCAGACAAATAATTAGTAAGGGGAATGTTCCACAACATTCTACGGTGTTCCATATAACGTTGTGATGATGTCATGGTCCAGACTGTTCTAGGTGTACGTTCTAGGCAGGTCTAGGCCTAATCACATGATATCTAAATATAAGTCCTTGTTACACATGAGCACAGTCACATGATCGAGTCACGTGCTCTGATAACATGATTAAATAAGCACATGCTATAAGTCACATGACCACAAAAGAGAGAGAAAAATAGAGAAAAATAAAGGAAAAATTATACTCCGTAACAGCATCTTCTCTGCATTTTCTCATATCTCTAGAGTGACCATTATGAGTGGAATGTGATACTGGGTATGTACTATCAGCGTGTTGTTGTTTCTGTTACAATATGCATTTTTCCTCTATTTATTTCCTTTTTCTTTCTATTTATTCTAATTTATTAAGCCTTTAGCGTCTAGCACGCTTACTCTCAAGACTTAGAAACGTCTAAGTCTCTTTCTCAATCACATGACTGGTCACATGACTTGACATGTATGACCTAGATCATACGCTACAAGGACTAGCCCCTATGCTTGCTTTTCACATATGCACGGATGATTCTAGATCCATGCCTCCCCTCCTACATATGTTTTCCATTTAATAGCTATTTGATATTTAATAGCTGCCACACATCATGGAATCCTCACCAATCTCATGTATGATTGTGGCAGCACATGTTTACCTCCTGTTCATGATTCCCTTCCATTCTACATGTGTTTACCTTATGTTTTACTTCCTTTCCATTCCATGGCTATGCTTGATGTATGCCTGATCCATATGTTATTCATTCTATCGATAGATCTGGTAGAAACATGTACAAACCCCTATATGATATATAAAAGGTGTATGCAGCGACCAGGGGGTTCCTCATCGAATCCTCCTGAGTCACTTTCCTCTCAGCATCTCTAGCTTTGAGCAACCTCAGTATCAATAACCTTTCAGTACACCCTCTAGCATAATGTGAGCCACTGACCATATCAGTTTCATATATAAACAAACCTTCTTAGCCACCTTGGACTTATTAGGGGGACATAAGTAAATGCTGAGAAATAGATTAAGGATCTCCATACAGTTCTGACATTTCAGTGCTGCAGTTACTTCAGTGACTTGAGAAGCCTTCTGTAATCCAAGATTTTTTGGTTGTTGGTTGAGACGGTGCTATGATGCCTGTGATGAGTGTGCTTCTATATGCTGTAAAATTCCAGTGGATGCATGTGCAGTTTGTATATTACTAGCAGAATCTAGCAGTTCTTGTGACATTCTGCTCAAGAAAATTAAAGACCTGTAAATATGACCAGGTATTGAAATGCTCAGACTTACCATCTTGACAACTTGTGCATACCTTTCCTATTAAGAACCAAAAGACACACCCACACAATTCATATTGTGGGATGTCCTATTATCATTGTTCATGAACTGTTAGTAAAATGGAAAGCAGATGTTAAAGCAGTGACTAACCTTGATAGATTCATCATTTGGATTGATGAGCCTCTTTACACACTTGGCACACTCCTCAGCATCAAGCTTGGGAAAGAATTTCAAGCAACTGGCACATCAGATCTTAAAATTGCAGAAAAGAGTGACCAGGATGAGTAAACACACAAGAAATGACTGACTGACTGAGAAAATGAGAAGAAATGTTACAGATTCCAGTATTGCACCTGCTCTCTAATATATAGTATAGATGGCAACAGTGAATAAATAGTGCTTAAGTATTGAATGTGCAATCAAGTATTAGCAGTAGAGCAAATATAATAGATCACTGCTGTAGTGCAAGATCTCCCTGAGCATGTCAAGATCAGTGAGTAATAATTGCAGAGTATTCTTCATGCACAGAGATACTAAGAATAACAAGATGTGCACAGTTGGTGAGACAAGCAATGGACTGAGCCTTTCGCAGTGTCAACACTAGATCAAAACTTGAGAAGACAAATCAGTTAATGTCTGACTTGAGGACGTGAAAGGTGTGAAGGGAGAGTATCGACTTATACTTGTCAATGATGAGCGCAATGAAGAGGAGAAGGACTTAGGACGCTCATGGATGAATAGCTCCAAGAGAACCAAGCTAGGATCTCTGGGCGATGGCATTCCAATATATATACTGTTACAGTGTTTGTACCAGACAAATACAGTGTTTCATATGATGTTGTGATGATGTTATGGTCTCAGTCATACCAAGGAATTCTACTTCTGTGAGACGAGCGATGGTGTGAACCTTTCGCAATGCCAACACTACAACAAAGACCGAGAAAACAAATCAGTTAATGTCTGACTTGAAGATGTGATAGTGTGAAGAGAAGAAGCGTCGAGTTAGACTCTTCGACGATGAGCAAGATGATGAGGAGGGATACTTAAGTTCGCTCGTGGACGGGTAGCCCCAAGAGAACCAAGCTGGGACTCTAGGGTGTTTGCATTGCAGACTATATATGCTGCTAGTGTTTATATGGAACAAATAAATGATATCATCGGAATGTTCCACAACATTCCACGACATTCTATGACGTCAGGTGATGTCATGGTCCAGACCGGTTCTAGGTATGTCTAGGTAAGAATGTTCTAGGCCGATCTAGGCTCTAGTCACGTGATGTCTAAATATAAAGTCCTCGTTGCACGTGATCAAGTCACATGACCGAGTCACGTGATCCAGTCACATGATAAAATAAGCACGTGATATAAGTCATGTGACCACAAAAAGAGAAAGAAAAAGAGAGAAAAACATAGGAAAAATTATACCCCGTAACACTTCTGTCTTATCAAAGAAGCACTTCTCCAGCTTGACAAATAAATCATTATCTTTGAGCTGTTGGAGCACATGTGCCACAGCTTTGTGATGCTCATTAATATTGTCTGATTTTGTATAAATTAAAAGATCGTCCATGTAGATGACAACAATATTGTTCATATCTGTAAACAGCTCGTTCATCATTGATTGGAACATAGCTGGCGAATTACAGAGATCAAAGAACATAATGAGGGGTTTGAAAGAACCTAGATGATAGACAATGAGATGTTCATGTCGCTAGTGCTCAAGGCGCTCTTTGTTTTTCTTATCTTATCTTATCAGATGGCACTTATCTTATCTGTGAGCGCTCATCTTATCTCATCTTATCTGTAGCTGGGTAGTCTAGAACTGATCTAGACTTATGACCTAGAGTTACGGGTCTAGGGTTATACCTTTATAGGTAGGGTTGTACTTATATAGTATCTAGCTCGCTCACCTCAGAGGGGCATGGATCATGGTCCATGCACGGTATCTAGAGTATATAAGTAGCTACGACTCCCTCCTGTATTTCCTTAGTTCAATATATTTGTGGTTCTACAGTAAAACCCTGGGCCTCATTGCTATAGAAGGGCGTAGGACTTAACAGGTCTTGCGGACTCCGTATCGGGCTATGACAGTGCCCAGTCTCTTATCTTTTAGTTGGTTTGTTTTTCTATTCTGTTCCGCACGACACGTAACAGACAAAGGCTGCCTTCCATTCATCACCTTCCTTGATTCGTATATTATTGTATCTGTTACGATATGTATTTTTCCGCTATTTTTCTCTATTTTTCTTTCTTTAGCGCCTAGCGCGCTTGTACTCAACGACTTAGAAACGTCTAAGTCTTTTTCCAGATCACGTGACTGGTCACGTGACGTGATATGTGCAACTTGCTTGCACGCGACACGGACATAACCCCTATGTCTACTCTTCACGGACTCACAGGCTTTCATAGCCTTATGCCTCACTTTTACTGTATGTTCTTCATTTCTCCTATTTCATATTTAATAGGCTGCCACACATCATGGGATCCTCACCGATCTAATGTATGATCGTGGCAGCACATGTTATCCTCACCTTATGCTTCTCCTTCCATTCTACACATGTATTCCTCATGTCATGATTCTTTTCCATTCCATGGCTATGCTTGATGCATGCCTGGTACATATGTCTTTCATAGTATCGGATAGATCTAGTGTATACATGGACAAACACTAGTAGAGTATATAAGATTCAATGGAGCGACCAGAGGATCCCCATCGAATCCTCTTGGGTCTTATACTAGTGTCTCAATCTACAGAGCGACCTTGGTTTACTTCTCTTCAGTATGCACTCCACGACAATGTGAGCCGCTGATGTTTCAGTATCCTCATTGAAGGTCCATTTTCATGAAATATTTTGCACCCTTAAGCTTGTCAACAAGCTGACTAATCAGTGATTTAATTTAACTTCTCCAGTTTGCCAGTTAATGCTAGAATTGTGATACTTGAGCTAGGTATATCCGAGGATAATCGCAGCAGTACCGAGATCACTGATTTCGGCTTGAACTACTTCTTTGTGACCTTTGTATTCAATATGGACTTCTGCGACATGAGTAATGTCTTCTGCTCGATTCTTTGTTCCATCAACATTAAAGACTAGGATAGGTATCAACAACTTGCATAGCATGAGACCTTGTTGCTGAACCCATTGACGATCGATAAAGATAGAATTTGCTCCGCAATCTAGAAGAGCTTGTACCTGAATAGGTGGCATGGTGTCAACATCCATATGTTTATTCATTACTTCAATCAGGATCTTTAGTTCCTTCTTAAGGGATACTGATCTGATAAGGATCCATTTAGGGAAATCATCTCCAGGGGACAGAAAGTTGATAGATAAAGTATGGGGAATTAAGCACTGGTTGAGCAGCCAAGCCTCATAAGGAGGACCCCTCTTCTACGTATGTATCCAAGAAATCAGAAAAAAAGAAACTAAACTATTGTTTTGTGATTTTATTTTTTCTTCCTTTATAGATTGTTTTATGTTTTTAGGACTACCTATAGTACACATATCAAGAACATGAGAAGAAACTAAACTATCAGAAGTATCAAAAACATCAAGAGAAAACCTATTTTTATAAGAAGAGGAAAAAGAATTGTCCACACTGTTATTAACACATTTGTGCCCTGTTTGAGTTACAGGCTTGGGCTTTCTGACAGATGCTTTTGGGCGCTGTCTGCTGCCTGTCAGAGATGTGGCACCCTGAACTGTCCCCGTGTTCAAGGACCGAAGGCTTTTCTCTGAGCCTTCATCTCAGCGGTGTACATGTTGAAAAAGAAGGCCTTGGCCTCCTCAAAGTCCATGCCGTGCCAATGATCAGTTAATGCACTTTGAGTTTGTCACACCTGGTGACTGGAATTAGCCAACATCTGATACCAGTTCGAGGTATGGTAGTTCGAACCGCATCAACAGTTTGGTGCTTTGCACTGCTGGGCAAAGCAGTCTGCCTTACCACATTTGTAGCAGTCCATTTAGAGATGTCTTTTCTTCAACTGCTTGCTCTTCTGTGCAGCACCAATGTCCATGGTGTCGCCACTGTTTCCATATGTTTTACCTTCACAGCTGGAGGAAGAGTTATTTTGTGTGTTGTTGACCCAGGCACACCCCTGGGATTCTTGGTTATCAAATTGGAACTCAAAGAGATCATACCAGCTTCTGATCTACTAAACCTCGTCAAGATACTCTTCTATTGTTGTTTTTTGAGTACCTTGGAGATAAATCTCCTTGATGATATTGGGCTGAGCTGCCTGTTCTAACAGGTAAATCAAATGTGTATGGGAGCAATTCAATTGCAGGACCAGTAAGTGGAACCTGATGACAAATTCATCTGTCTGCATCTTTTCTTGTTTTAATTGGACAAGTTGATTTTTCGCCCATTCCTTGTCTGCCAAGGGTCGAAAGTATCTTTCAATTTCTTTCCCTAGGACATGTAATGTTGACCAGACATTTTGTTCAGTATATTTTCTTATAAGGGCCTCGGCAAACCAGCTAGCAACCGGACCCTTCATGTACGAGAGTACTGCCATGCAACCATCAAAGTTGGTGGTAAGTACTCTGGCATTAGCAGCAAGCCAAGTTTTTAGCTTGACCAACCAGATAGAGAAGTTGTTTCGGTTCCCATCAAAGGAACCTGGGTCTATGAATATCTCAACCTTTCAGCTGAGATTGGAGAGTTGATTTTGCAATGTTTGTAGTGCTACAGTTACTTGTGCCAACTACACTTGCAGGTTGGCGACATCTTGTGGGAGGGTGAACATCTTTTAAAAATATCCTAGTTTGTGGTAAAGATAATAAGATGTGTGCCTAGGACGGTTGACTTCAGACACCTATTGACAGAGGCGACAGAGGGACAGGAGATATTCTTACATGTGTCGGTGTACAGGGAAACAAAGGTGATTTGATGTTCGCCAGGGTAGAGCTAGAGGAATAGGAGATAGAGATTGAGGGGGCAGTGTAGGTGTGTGAAAAATTTGTTGTTCGAGATCTGCCTCAATCTCTTCTTCTTTCTTAATATGGTGTAGAAAATCTAGGAGCTCCTGTTTGGGAAGAAGCCACTCGAGGGCAGATTCAAGGTCTTTGAACTTGATTTGAGGGGGAGGAGTGAAGACATGATTAAGATGGTGAAATTGAAGGGCTGCTGCTTGCATCCATGTATTGAGAATGTGCTATCTAGTAGTGCGAGCCATGTTGAAAAACTTTCTTTGTCAGGACCTTTTTCTTCCTTTGCCCTTTTGCTATCCAGTCAATGACCAACCTGGCACAGCCCCAAATGCTGGGAACTTAATTTAAACCACTCCTAAGACAGTACTAGTACAAGACTGCTCTTTCGTACTGGAAGGGTTGCTAATTCAACTTAACTAAAATAAATGCACCTCACATGAACGCAGGACATATCTCAAACGAAGGTAAAGGGGTTTTGTCAGAGGATTTAACCTCTAGAGAATTAACTCTAGTTCTCATGCGAGAGAATCTGATGGCGGAGCCCTAGATAGCACGATGCCCTTCCTGAACCTCAACAGCCAGAGACTAACAAAAATGAAAAGGTACGGTAATGTACAACGAAGAGGAATGATATGGTAAACAGCTAATGACATGAGTAGTGCCCGACACTGGGAGAGTGGGTAGCTTGGTTCTAATGAGACAAGCGATGGACTGAGCCTCTCACAGCATTAACACTAGACCAAAACTCGAGAAGACAAATGAGACGAGCGCTAAGGCGTAGCCTTTCGCGACGTCAACACCACAACTAAGACTCGAGAAAACAAATGAGTTAACGTCTCACTTGAAGACGTGCAAAGGTGAAGAGATGAAGCGTTGAATTATGCTCTTCAACGACGAGCAGAGTGATGGAGAAGGACTTAAGTTCGCTCGTGGACGGGTAGCCCCAAGAGAACCAAGCTAGGGTCTCTGGGCGTTGGCATTGCAGTTTATATACAGTTACAGTGTTTGTATCTAACAAACATATGATATCATCGGAATGTTCCACAACATTCCACGACGTTCCATATGACATCAGGTGATGTCATGGTCCAGACCAGTCTAGGTGAGTCTAGCTAAGAATGTTCTAGGCCAGTCTAGGCTCTAGTCACGTGATATCTAAATAAAGTCCTCGCCCGCACGTGATATGTCATGTGCTATCGAGTCACGTGCGCTGGTCACATGATTAAATAAGCACGTGAAATAAAGTCATGTGACCACAAAAGAAGGAGAAAAACAGAGAAAAATAGAGGAAAAATTATACCCCGTAACAACAAATCAGTTAACATCCGACTTGAGGACATGAAAGGTATGAAGGAAGAGCGTTGACTTATGCTCATCAACGATGAGCACAATGAAGAGGAGAAGGACTTAGGACGCTCGTGGACAAATAGCCCCAAGAGAACCAAGCTAGGGTCTCTGGGTGATGGCATTTCAATATATATACTATTACAGTGTTTGTATCAGACAAATAATTAGTAAGGGGGAATGTTCCACAACATTCCACAGTGCTCCATATGATGTCGTGATGATGTTATGGTCCAGACCATTCTGGGTATAGAATGTTCTAGATAGGTCTAGGCCTAGTCACGTGATATCTAAATATAAGTCCTTGTTGCACATGATATTAGTCACATGATCAAGTCATGTGATCCAGTCACATGAGTAAATAAGCACATGATGTAAGTCACATGAGTAAATAAGCACATGATGTAAGTCACGTGACCACAAAATAAAGGAAAAATTATACCCCATAACAGTCTGGCCTATGTGCCCATCTATAACATGTGAGTATTTTACCTTACTATCTACTATCAACCCACCCATTGCATACAATGACATCTAGGTAATGGACCTATCCATCAGCTATGACAATAATCTATGATAGGCCCACCATTGACTTGACAAAATCTAAGATGAACAGTACATGTCCAGACTAAGTACATTCAGTATAATAAAGTGAAAATGATAAATAGGAACTCACCTCAGTCGCTGTCCAAAGTGTAGGAATGACTGAGGTGCTCAGAAAGCTGAAAAGAGTCTTATATATGGGTGAAGACAAGCTCATAACTGTTACGATATGTATTTTTTCCTCTATTTTTCTCTATTTTTCTTTCTTTAGTGCCTAGTGCGCTTGTACTCACGACTTAGAAACGTCTAAGTCTTTTTTCCAATCACGTGACTGGTCACGTGATGTGATATGTGCAACTAGCTTGCATGCAACACGGACATAACCCCTATGTCACACCTTCACGGACTCACAGGCTTTCATAGCCTTATGCCTTGCCTTTACTGTATGTTTCCCATTTCACAGTTATTTGATATTTAATAGCTGCCACACATCATGGGATCCTCACCGATCTAATGTATGATCGTGGCAGCACATGTTATCCTCACTTTATGCTTCTACTTCCATTCTACATATGTTTCCCTCATGTTATGATTCCTTTCCATTCCATGGCTATGCTTGATGCATGCCTGGAACATATGTCTTTCATAGTATCGGTTAGATCTAGTGTATACATGGACAAACACTAGTAGAGTATATAAGATTCAATGGAGCGACCAGAGGACTCCATCGAATCCTCTTGGGTATTATTCCTCAGTGTCTCATCCTAAGAGCAACCTTGGTTATACTTCATATCAGTACGCCCTCCACAAATGTGAGCTGCTGATTGTTTCATTAGGATTCGATCATGAACTAACTAACCTTGCTTGCGACGCTTGCTGGTCAAGACCACCGCAAGCATCAAGTAAACATTTTGAAGTATTTGAAGTAACGCTCACGGACTAACGCTCAGTGACACCGGCCAGTGTCCTCTCACAGATCTATGTCCACATACCCCGCCTCTTACGGAGAGGAGCGTGGAGAGTATCGTACCTCGTCCATCGAGCACTCGACGTTGCTAACAGCAGAGCAACGGACAGAGCAGAAGGAGTGGTTCGAAGAAGAACTCGGGCTCAACTCACTCGCTACAGACGTCGCAGAGGATCAGGCCAGGCCACCCTTGTCCCCTCTCAATCATCTCACCTCCCTTCATGCTCACCTTTGGTAGATCCAAACGACGCACCGCCCGCCGCCTACCCCCAGTTGCCGACCTTTATCAATCGGCTTTTCGTCTCACACGTGCTTGTCAACGAGTACGTACGTCAGGTAGAGGCCGGTCTCATTGAAGAAGGAGAAGGTCCCAGAAGAGCAGAAGAAGTTAGGGCTAGGTACCGTACCCCTACCCCATTCTCCGCACCATGCCCACGTCGGGCCAGACACACGTATTTTCCTGTTGATCCCGCTCACGTACGTAGGGATTACTTTGACGAATTCCTCCTCGATTTCTTACGTCCACGTTTACGTCCCTGCCGCGTCCTTAACGAAGTAAGGCGCCGCCCCCACATACTTACCACCGACCCCTTGATCTACGATCAAGAACTACAATATTTCATTTAACTTTTTCTACATACAAATTTCCTTCCTTGAATCAATATGTCACAAGCAGTCTTTGATATCCTGGATGATGCCCAGGTGAACTGGGAAGATAAGATCGCCGCTGCCAGACAGGGCATGTTCGACCAAAGTCGAATAATAAATCAACTTAACAATAGGATCGCCGCTCTAGAACAAGCAGGTGCAGCAGGAGGCTCAGCCTCAACTTCTACGAGTACGGGGGGAGCGTATTCGAAGAAGATAGAAGTTTTCAATGACCCAGGTGAATATGACGGGTCTAAAGCAAAGTTTGAAGAGTGGTGGGCCAAGATGTGGGCTTGGCTAAATATCAACTCTCACGCAATAACGCCGGGCTCACATGAAGTAGTCCTGGCTGTCCTCTCCCGTTTGAAAGGGCCAAAAGCAGGTCCCTTTGCTCAAACGTGGATCATTAAGGGGGATACGTACACATGGGCCTTGATGGTGGCGGAGATTGAAGGTCTCTTCCGTTCCACCAATCAAGTTGATTGGGCACGTAGTCAGCTAAAGAGGCTACTACAAAACAAAATGTCAACGGACGATTTTATCGTCAAATTTGAAGCACTTTACCAGCAAGCTGCGATAGATGAATCGCATGCTATCTTCATGCTGGAAAACAATGTCAGAAGGGGCATCATCACCCAAATCTTTAAAGAAGGCAAACGTAAGACGAAGGTAGCTGAATACATTGCCGAAATCAGGCGCGTCGGAACTGCCCAAGAGTCCCTTGATTTCATAATGGGTGCCACTATCCGAAGAACGTCTCAGGCACGTGGCGACCCTAATGCAATGCAGATTGATGCCGCCCAAAGAGGGTCATCATCAAAATTAACATGTTACAATTGTGGTGGACCACACGGGGTAAAGAACTGCCCCAAACCACGCAACCAATGTCCCTCTTGCAAATGGCTAGGGGGAAAACACAAAAAGGAATGCCGCGGTGGCCGCCAAGTACGAGTCGTCGAACCAATACGAGAAGAGCCCAAAAGGGAAGCCCCACGGGGTAACGATCCTTTTGCAGCTATCCGCAATATGTCCTATGACGAAATGAGGGCATATTTTTGGGACATGAAGGATGTCCACGATAAGGGAAAAGGTCGTGCCGTATGAACGAACTGGGTGTTCGTGTGGTCACATTTGATGAATATTTATCAAACCGCTTTTCCGTCCTTGAGGTCGAAGAACCTAGGGAAAGCACGGATGAGTCGGATGATGTTTCTTTTTCACAATGCCAAACTGGGTCCTCTTCTGTGAAGGGGCTCGGCCGGGGCTTCAAACCAGTACTTAATTCAGTTTCACCAAAATCACAAAAAAAATGTCAGACAAAGAAATCCCAGATGACTTTTTCTTAAGAATGCTTAACATGGAGAAGGAGATCTTAATGAAGATCAAAGTAGCATCCTCCCATGATAAGAAGAATTATGTCGCCGCTGACGCACTACTCGATTGCGGCGCTAATATTATTTTTGTTGACAAGAAGTGGGCTATGAGTCAAAAGCTACTGCTCACTCTCTTACGCAACCCCATTCCCGTATTTAACGTTGACGGATCAAAGAACTCGGCTGGAAACGTCACACACTCCACCAAGCTAATTATAGATTATGAAGGACACAGGGAACGCGTTACCGCAGAGGTTACGGATCTAGGACGTAATCAGATCATCCTCGGGTACATGTGGTTAAAGAAGCACAATCCTGAAATAGATTGGGCCAAGGGCGAAGTAAAGATGACACGATGCCCAAGAAGTTGCCATCTATTAAAGGAAAAGAGTGTTTTTCTTCGTGTTCTGGCAAAAGAAGAAGAAGAGGCTGCTTATCATGCCTACGCTATACGAGCTAGCATTGAAGCGCCTAAGAAAACAGAAAAGACTATTGAAGAGATGGTGCCTAGTGCATACCATCAATATTACAGACAGTTCTCAAAAGGAGAATCTGAACGCATGCCGATCAGAAAACCATGGGATCACGCAATTGACTTGAAGGATACATTCGTTCCTAAGAAAGGAAGAATGATTCCCCTCTCAGTAGAAGAGCAGAAAGAAGTTTCTAGCTTCATTGATGAACAACTGAGGAAGGGTTACATACGACCTTCAAAGTCCCCTCAAACTTCCCCTGTTTTCTTCGTGCCAAAGAAGGAAGGCACCAAACGCATGGTTCAAGATTATCGTTATCTAAACGAGCATACCGTCAAAAATAATTATCTGCTCTCCCTGATTTCCCAATTAGTGGATAAGCTAAAAGGAGCTAAGCTATTTACAAAAATGGATTTACGATGGGGGTACAACAACATTCGCATCAAGGAAGGCGATGAGTGGAAAGCTGCCTTCGTATGCTTTCGCGGTGCCTATGAACCCCTCGTTATGTATTTCGGATTATGCAATTCACCCGCCACATTCCAAGCAATGATGAATGAAATCTTTGCCGATATGGATGACGTAGTGGTGGTATACATTGATGATCTATTAATATTCACCAAAACCGATGACGTCAAGGAACACGAAAAGATCGTTAAAGAAGTCCTACGTCGATTGGAAGAAAATGATCTATTTATCAAGCCAGAAAAATGTACCTTTATGGTACCAGAAGTAGAATTCCTCGGTATGATAGTCAGCCGAGATGGAATTAAGATGGACGACTCCAAGGTTAAGGCTATTCTGGAATGGCCTGCGCCGAAGAATGTGAAAGGAGTTAGGAGTTTCCTCGGACTCCCCAATTTCTACCGAAGGTTCATCCAAGGTTATGCCCAAGTGGCTAGACCTTTAAATGACCTAACGAAGAAGGATACACCTTTCGTGTGGAAAGAAGCACAACAAGAAGCATTTGATATGCTAAAGAAGAAGTTTACGTCCGCTCCTATACTATCCTTTTCAGATGAAGACAGTCGCTTCCGTCTTGAATGTGATGCATCAGACTTTGCAACAGGCGGAGTCTTATCTATTGAGAAAGATGGCTTATGGCACCCAGTTGCCTATGCCTCACGATCCATGACCCCTGAAGAGAGGAATTATCCTATCGCTGATAAAGAGATGCTCAGCATGATTCAGGCTCTCGAAGCATGGAGACATTATTTAGAAGGTGCCAAGTATGAATTTGAAATCTGGAACGATCACAAGAATCTCCAGTATTTCATGAAGGCATAAAATCTTAACCGTCGCCAAGCGCGATGGGCACAATATTTATCTAGGTTCAACTTTAAACTCATCCACAAAGCTGGAACCTCGATGGGAAAAGCCGATGCCTTATCTAGAAGAGAAGATCACATGATCGGCATCGAGGATGACAATAAAGGAATAACCGTATTGACGCCGGAGAAGATTAGGGCGACCATCTTGATCTCCGATGAAGGCGATAAGATCAGACAACAGGTTCTTGACGCTATGCACAAGCTGAAAGAATCAGAAGTTCAGACATTACGTGAGAAGTTCCACATTCATGATGACAGTGATGGAATTCTCTATGATGACAAGATGAGAATGTATGTGCCTGATGACGAAGGTCTACGGCAATCAATTATTACGCTACACCATGACACTCCGGTTGCTGGACATCCAGGAGTTGAGAAGACAATAGACTTGCTGCAACACAGCTACACTTGGCCGTTGATGTCACAACAGGTCAAAAACTATGTTTTCCGTTGCGATAGATGCACATGAATGAAAGGGAGCAATCAGCCTCCCGCTGGAAAGTTACATCCCTTGGAAGTTCCTACGACACCTTGGGAAGACGTATCAGCAGACTTTATCACAGATCTGCCTGATTCAAATGGATTCGACTCCATCCTTGTGATGATGGACAGGTTTTCCAAAGAAGTCGAATTCATTCCATGTTTAAAAACAACGACAGCCCTTGACACGGCTCGTCTATATTTAACCAACGTGTGGAAGGCACATGGCCTACCCCGCACTATCATATCTGATCATGGACCGCAATTTGCCGCGGAAGTAATGCATGCATTATGCAAACGATTGGGTATAACCCCTAAGTTATCCACTGCATATCATCCGCAGACAGATGGTCAGACGGAACGAATGAACAGGGACTTGGAACAGTACCTTTGTTTATTCTGTGTAGAAAAAGAAGCAGAATGGGCTGACTGGCTTGCCATCGCTCAATTCTCTTACAATACAAAGAAGCAGGCTTCTACAAAGAAAACCCCTTTCGAAGTTACACAGTCTTATGCTCCAAGAATGGGCTTCGAGCAACACGTGTCTAAGGCACCAGCTGCTGATGACTTTGCCGAAGAAATGGCCAAGATTTTGAAAGATGCAGAAGCTAATTTATTGAATGCTCAAAAGCGAATGAAAGCGCAAGCTGATAAGCACAGATCAGTTGCCCCTGAATACGTCATTGGGGATAGGGTCTGGCTCAGCACAAGTAATCTGCGCCTGCCAAGAGCTTCACGTAAATTAACTGAACGATGGATCGGTCCCTATGAGGTCACCAAATTGGTTGGCTCTAATGCGTTGACGCTTAAGCTACCAAAATCTATGCGTATTCACCCTACGGTTAATATTTCACGGGTCAAGCCTTACAAAGAGCGCTTGCCTGGGCAACCGGTTATTGCCCCTGGACCCATTGAAGTTACTGAGGGTCGTGATGAAGAATACGAAGTAGATTATGTGGTTGAATCTCGAAAAAGGGGTAACCGACTCGAATACTTAGTCCACTGGAGGGGCTATACAGATGAAGATAGAATGTGGGAACCCGCTGGCAATTTGGCCAATGCTTCTGATGCGGTCGCAGCCTTTCATCGGGCAAATCCCTCGGCTCCTCATAAGCTACGAATGGCTTACTTGGATTTCCTATCATTATTCCAGCCGTTTGAAAATTTGACGGTCTCTATGCCTCGCGACACTCCCTTTGATCGCCTGGAAGTCGATCCTTAGGAGGGGGGTAGTGTTACGATATGTATTTTTCCTCTATTTTTCTCTATTTTTCTTTCTTTAGCGCCTAGCGCGCTTGTACTCACGACTTAGAAACGTCTAAGTCTTTTTTCCAATCACGTGACTGGTCATGTGATGTGATATGTGCAACTAGCTTGCATGCAACACGGACATAACCCCTATGTCACACCTTCACGGACTCACAGGCTTTCATAGCCTTATGCCTTGCCTTTACTGTATGTTTCCCATTTCACAGTTATTTGATATTTAATAGCTGCCACACATCATGGGATCCTCACCGATCTAATGTATGATCGTGGCAGCACATGTTATCCTCACTTTATGCTTCTACTTCCATTCTACATATGTTTCCCTCATGTTATGATTCCTTTCCATTCCATGGCTATGCTTGATGCATGCCTGGAACATATGTCTTTCATAGTATCGGTTAGATCTAGTGTATACATGGACAAACACTAGTAGAGTATATAAGATTCAATGGAGCGACCAGAGGACTCCATCGAATCCTCTTGGGTATTATTCCTCAGTGTCTCATCCTAAGAGCAACCTTGGTTATACTTCATATCAGTATGCCCTCCACAAATGTGAGCCACTGATTGTTTCAATACCATAGTTTTGAATCTGGAAAGATGTGGGGAAACATTGGAAGTGTTGACATGGGAAAGGAAATATATGGTAGAGTGTATCCAAAATAAAATAAACCAATCTTATGAGTTCTGAAGCCTTTTCCATCGACTCCAAGTCACTGTGCACCTCGGAAGCACTTCTGAATTTTTAGGACAAGTTTCCCACACTCTGGAACTCCGGAATCCTTCAGAATGGCAGAGACACGATCCAGAAAGCTATCGGATTTTGTCATGACTGGCCCATGTAAGACAGGCATTTGTCAACCTTAGCTGGCCATATACTACAGTGACAATGTACTACATTATGTGTAAGACAATGTCCTCATGCCCTTCAAAGAGTAATATCTGTGTTGTTGAGGAAGAACAAGACAATATTTCAAAAATTTGACATGTGTGCATTACTTTTTTGAGCCACTGTATGTTCAGCATGTTCATTCCATGAACTTTGGATCTTCATGCCCTCCATGACCGTGGTGTACATGGGAGTTGATAAGATACGAGAGAAACGTCAAGGCAATTAGTCGTGATTAATAGTGGGGGCATCGCGTCGAGCCCGTTTGCTTCGGCTCGAGCGCTCGACAGCACTGGAGGAAGGGCTGCGTGTTCGTTTTGACGAATGCGCATGAGAAGCTCGTGCAGGATGGTAGGAAGCTAATTGGCGTGATTCTCGGCTGTCCATGTGGCTCGTATGCGTCTTCTCCTGCTGCCGTGTCATGGAAGGATCGCCTGACGAGATCGTGTTTTTAACCGCTCCATCATTATCCAACCATCCAGGGGACGCAAGTGATTCCTGAAACGTAGCGATGAACCACTGCGAGGTAGCCAAGTGCTCAAGTCCCTCATAGTAGTTATGAGCCGGGAGATCCTTCGCTGCTGCATCATCAGTTTGCTTCAGCCTCTCGTACCTTTGCCTCTGGCTATCTGTCGGTGGTTTTGCGTACCGGGACGTAAAAACATCGCTTAGCGTTCCTAAAAGATCCAGGAGTGGTGACGGATGTGCGAGGGTAATATCCGACACGTATTCCTGGGTTTTAAACCGAAATGCCTTGATCGAACCCCCGACAGTCTTGCCATGGACAGAGTCATTTTCATCATACATCTTCAAGTAGACTCGTCTCTGATCCGGCGACATTCTGTTTCGAACATAACGGACAGTCGTCCAAGCCAAGACGTGCACGAAGGATTCAAGGTCATCTTGAAGCTCGTGTCGCTTCTCTGCGTCCTGAAGCAAAGCAGCAGACATGAACTGCCATGTTCCCTACACACCAGGTCAGCTCTCTGAGAAACAGGATTCGTTAAGCATCAACGCACAGTTCGATCACGGCGCCTTCGTTTCAGTTCTTCCAAGGACTTACTGAGATCCCAGTCGATTAACAGTCCTCTTCCGTCTTCCGTGATAATGATGTTACCAGAGCTGATATCGCGATGCAGGATTTTAGCAACCTCATACGCCGCCCAGTGAGCTTTTTGGACAGGTCAGGGTTTAATGTCAACCGAGACAATCGACACTCACCCGAAAGAGCATCTAGTAGAGCTTGCACAAGCTCCTTGGTGGACTTGAACGTTGTAAGCTTCCGACCAACAACCCCAAGCACTATGCGGTAGTGGACGTGTCCCGTCAGAGGCATTCTGACGCATGACCAGTCTGCTGACACAAGCGTCTCAGTCACCGTCTGGTACCCGAGGTCACCCGAGCACTCCAATGGTGGGATGTTCGGGACGTTGGCGTCGTGTAATTCCTTGTAGACCTCGCCTTCTGGCCTGATGTCATCTGCGTTGATGCGCCACGTATCCTTCAGATACACGAGGCGCTGCTTTTCTAGATCGTACACGGGCAATGCGCGAGTCGAGCGACCGATGAGGGACACAGAAGGACACGGAGGTCGAGGTCCGAAGTAAGAACGAGTGCGCTCGCCATCGGGTACTTGGTATCGGAAGAGCGGCGTGCCAGCCTTGAGACGCAAGTGCTCGACAATGAGGTCTGCGTCCATCGTTGACAGGCCATCCGCGACACTAACGGTAAGGTCAAGACCCCGCTGATCGGGAGACATGTGCGAGAAGCGCCAAAAGAATTCGGTCAAAATGTCGGGGTTCTTGGTGTAGTCGAATTTTCGAGTGACGACAGCGCCGGCACGTTCCCATCGCATCAGGCGTGCATAGCTACCCATGACTAGGACAGAGAAGGCAAAGTTGCGGAATTGTAAGCCAAATTGTGCGAGGGCATAAGCAGTGAGTTGTCCCCTGATCTGCTGCGCTATGGCTGTGCCGTTCTCGAAAGAAGACTGGATTAGGAAGGTCTCGCGTTTCGAGTTGCACTGTGGGAGGTCATCACTGGCGTAGTCCACGAACGGGTCGTCGCTAGCGGTGGCCTTGAATTCCACCCACATCTCTATCGTTGTGAAGTCGGTGATGGTGTCTTGGGACCAGGTTCCCTTTGCGTATAGAGACACGTCTGGTTTGAGGGTGAACTCGCCCACGTCGCACGCATGGTTGTGAGTATCTACGAGCTCCATGTCTGGCGCAAGCGGGGAGACGCTTTGAATCTAGAACGGCGTTCATCTACATGGGCAGCAATAGCAACAAAATCCTTACAAACTGCGGGTACATCGCGGTCTCGGATGACGCACCGCTAACATCGTCGAAGACGTCTTGTGACAAGGTCGGACAAGGCGTTTTACTGGATGGGAGAAACCTTTGGAGAAATTCCTCGACAGGCATAGGTCCAACGTATCTGCCGGAGGTTTCTATCGCCAGTATCTTCTTGATCTCATCATCTTTTGAAGGAGGAAGGCAGCTGAAAGGGACGGAGCCCGACATCCGCTTCGAGAGGGGCGTTTCTTCAGGTGCGAGACCCGAAGGTGGTGGTGTGGCGGCGCGTGTCGAGGTCGCTCCAGTAGCGACGTCGTTATTCTGGCATGGATTGAACATCGTGTCAAACTGATCAGTGGCACGTCTCGAGAATGTATGAATGAGAGCACGAACGGGTTTTGCAGTCTATCACCAGCGCTTGAGCTATTTAACGGCAAAAATCGTGGACAGTCTCGTCCACGAGATATGTGGACCTGTCAAAAGTCGGTCAGCAAAACCTGTGGTTGAACAGCTTTGTTTTGTGGTGAATCTCATCTGCAGTGCACAAGCGTCCACAACGCGTCAGTCACGACTCACGTGATTTACAGTGTACACTGTGACAACACACGTGGGTGTCAACAGTGCCTATGCTTGCAGTGGAAGTGTTGAGCTTGTTCGACTATTTTGTCTGCCTACAGGAGACCAGTCCCAAACCTGAGCTGTCGTAGTGGAGGAACAGACCCTTAACGACGATGACCGCATGCTAGTAGTACACTTTTCATCATGACTAAACGATCGAATATAGATCTACATTATACCTTCCACTACAAATCAGGTACTAAACCTTTCTAGCCAGCAAGCGCGACAACCTTGGTACCGAGCATCTCATACATAGGGACGCCCTTCTGAGTCCTGTTCGTAGACGAAATCAGTGTCACTGGACGGACGTCCAAATTAATTCCAAGACTTACTGTAAACGGGCAATTGTTACAACCATCTGGAGGTGCGGGATGGGCTTTCAACCACTTGTCAAGGACTTCAATGAACTGTTCGTGGGACACCCGATGTGGGGCAGCCTGGAATAACAGTAGGCAATCGACAATCAAGTCACCTATGGCAGGCGACAATTCAGGTCCCCACAGCTCAATTACATCTTCAGCAATTGAATTCGTGAATTTCAACGAATGATCCTCGGATCTAAGCGCTGCTTTTGCGTCAGCAGCTGCGGACATGGATTCGGACCATGGCTTGAAAATGGCCGGCCAATCACAGACATTCTGTGCTCGTCCCGACCCAAGGACCTGGCGGAAGCCGCATTTACCGGCGGCGTCCAAATCGCTCATTAGCAGTGGACCCCTGTATGAAACAAAAAACAAGACGAGGATATAGAAGAAGGATTCGATATCATCATAGTGAGTGTGTTCTTGGCCATCCAGGACATTGACCGACATATAAGGAATGGTACCCTGGAAGAGCGTGTTCAGCTGGACTTCGCGAACACCGTTTATGAAGGTACCCACAGTACGTTCAGCCTTGAAGGGTCCTTTGTGAGATTCTTGCGATGCGGAATTGTTCGGCCTCTTCTGGAAAGCTAGTTTGGCGTTGGAAGTGGGTCGTTCTCGTGCTTCGTAGCGAACGGCCATGTCAAAGTCCATAAGACAACCTCTTGGCTGACCAGGTATACATGCGAGGACGACGTTATTCTCACTGACGTCACGATGTAAAATGTGGATCTTAAGGAGATACAGATGACCTGCATGCAAAACATTCGCACGAGCATAATTCACGGGCGATCTTCAACGCACCTAACACCGCTCCTCGCAAGCCCAGGACGAAATCGTTGACGCTCCAAAAATATCGTACAGGTCGCCTAAGTTCAGTCTCGTGAACCTCCAGAATACGGTCCTCGATCATCATGTCGTCGGCATCCACTTCGCTCTGAGTGAAAGCCCTGATGGTCCTGAGTGTGCTATCTTCGACCACCTGCACTCTTCAAAAAGTTCACGAGTAGAGCATCCGGTCAGCAGTAAGCCATAATGCATACCTTTTGGGAACCAAAACATTCTCGTGATGAGGATTCTTCGACAAAATTTCCAGCACCTCGTCGCGTTCAGGTTTACGCGCAACATCTTGCCATGCCAGTTTCAAGGCGACTTTGACTGAAGGCGTACTCTTTCGGTGAACGACGAACACGACAGTGCCTCGGCCGCGGATCGACGCCCCAGTGAAGAGCAGACCTTCATATTCGAATGTGCCAAACAACGTGGTTGGCACCTGGACCATAAGCCGGACTTCCTCATGGACTTCCTTCTTAGCCGGCGGCGGAGGCATGAGATTGGCGTCATCTTCGTTGTTTCGCCTTCTCTTCTCACTGGAACGCGTGACGCGACCGCTGGATGCCGTGATCGCGCCAGAGCGTTGGGAAGAGCGAGACGCATGCGTATCAGGAGGGGGGACTAAGTGAGTCGTGGAACTTTGTGCGCTTGATCTTGCGCTTGATAGTGACTGATGGATAGACCCTTGAGCGGATGTAGTAAGAGCTGCGTCACTAGATTGACCCTGTTCCGAGGCAGCGGCACCGGAGGTAGATGTCTCCGCCTGAGATGTCCCAACCACTACCCGAGTGGTCAAAGCTTGCGTTGCGAGACCGATATGACTGTTCTTGCCAAAGACCTCGGCTTCGCAGAGCGCGACGGCCATCAACATACGCACGAATTCGAGACATGACCTCCCGAATTGCAGACGCATTCGAACGCGTTCCATACCGCTGCCATCCCCTCGGACAAAGTTCACGACCTCTCGGGTGACAGCCATTGCGGTCACGAAACGCAACCAAGGTTGTGCTCTCCGTGTATCCCGCATGTAACGCTGCACCTGATGGACTCCGGCGGTGTCGTCGCTGTTTTTGCACTCACCGGTTAGCCTAACCATTGTGAAATTCTGCCACTCCTTTTTGGGCTCGTAAATCGTCAAGCTTCCTGTCTCCTCGTGCTTTTCGAAGGCGTCAATGGGCAGGACTACGAAGTCCGGACGCGAGTCCGCCTTGTCTGGTTCGTGCGAGAGCGGATAGGCGTGATGCGTATCGTGCGGTACGGCAAAGCGATAGAGAGGCTTTCTGTTCTTCATGCATGACAGGCCAAGTGCTGTGTCGACGATCGTGTTCAGATAATCCACGAGTGCGCGCTCTTTGAGAGGCGCCTTTGGGAAGCCCTTCCATGACCAGTTCCACGCGACATCGTCGCAGTCGCGAGATTTGGAGGGGCTCTTTGCTTGCTCGAGCCCATCACGTTTGCAACCGTGCACTAGGGCGCGTTCATACGCGTTCTTGATGGCGATGGCGGCATCCCGTGTGCCCTTGCGGACATCTTGCTTCCGCCCATTCACCACTTTGTGGACTGTGAGCATATCAGCGCCCAGTAAACCCTCCAGCACATCCCTCGCGAGCTCTGTCGATATGTAAGAGCGGAACATCAGATCGTTCAAATCGTCACTAAGATATCGAGCGTCCCAAAGTTCTTTCTTCAGTGCGGCGTCTATAAATGCTCTGGTCTGTGGTTCACCCTCCCTGCGGTTGGACGCGCTGTGTCGCATCGGCGACGTTTCAACGGTGATGCCTGGGGGTGGTGGGGGTGGTGGTGGGTCTGTGGGTTTGAGTCTCTCGCGGTACATACAATCCCTGTTACGAAGTCCGACCTGTATAAGAGTGTAGTTAGTTTCCCTAGTACGCCACAATGATTATGTACGCAAATTGGCGTTACCTGTGCGCTCAAACTAGGTGTTGTTGCAACAGACTTCGACATGCCAGCCTCAGCTACATCGTCGGCACGAGCGTTGACCGATTTGCGCGACTTCTTTGGTGGCATCTTCAACTCGACTGAGAGGTGAGGAGGAGCACGCCCTTGGGGTGGTCTACGGAATCAATGCTCAATTGGGGTCCATCTGGCCTGCCTATAAATCCCTGCAGAACCCTGCATGTGGAATTTGGATGACGGTTTCTTCCATTTTTCGACGATTCGAGTTGACAAACTGTCACCAAGATGTCGAAGACTTGTGGAACGTGTCCGACAAACGAGGTGGCCTAGGGTGACCTCGTGTTCTGTGTCCACCTCAAAACTTGCGGCCTGGAGTGTCGAGGCCCTGTCACATCCACACTCGAACCAGCATCTATCAGCATCCACAGCATTCGCAGTTTTCAATCGGCCAGTCACAGACGATCTCCCAAGTCACGCTGGGTTGATAGAAGTAAAATGAGAAGTCACCCCTGTTTTCGAGGGCTGCTGCATGTGTCCCCCGTCGAAAAGGATCGTGGCTTGATTATCAAAAACTGCAGCCGGTGCGTACATGTGAGGGCATCCGATTGTGCAATCATCATCATCATCTTGCCCATGGGATCTGTGGTTTCAAGTGGACACCACCGCAACCCCAACTCGAAATGTGCTCAAGTCCTCGGGCCTCAGGATTTTGAGCTTCAAGCACACTATTCCTTTGGTGAGCATGTAGAACGAACTTAATTAGCACAGATACACCAGACGAACATCAGGATACACAGCAAGTATAGGGTAATAAAAAGACAACATACTACCCTATCGATCTCGTCCTAGTCAATGAAAAATAAAAAGTAAAAGCTCACGAATTCAATGCCTTGTTGCCATTACAATAATCCACATTCCCCACAGCGGGGTTACCAGCCCACTATCAGCCAGTCCATACGAGATCAGCCAGAACCAACTTGACGAACAAGTCTCCTTACCGGAGGAAAAGGCTTCTCCTTCCCAGATGCCCCAAACACCGCAAATGAAAGTATAAAGATCATCACTTGAGCTCCCCCGTCAAACGCTCCTCCGATGATGTAGTTGTATTTCCTGAACCATCCCGGATGATATTTTCGAAGCCAGAACTGTGATATGACACCGACGATGATGCACGACGTGACGGAGGAACTCAAACCAGACGCCATTGAAGCGGAATACTGTCCTAGATTGAGATATGTCCCACACGAGCTTATAATACTGCACTTACCATGTAGATGACAGGCAACATAACAGTGTCGACCTTGACAGGACCAATTACTGACCAGCGCTGCTCAATGCTCTCAGCAGGGGGAAGATTTTTAAAAGAAAAATCAAACCTTAGAAATGAGCCACTGAATGAACGTTACGCCCATGCCGATCAATAAACTCATGGGGATGATGAAATATCGACTGCTGGGGCCAAACAGCTCCTTGGCCAGCGACCAGGTAACAGCTTCGCTGTTCAGACTTTGTATCGTCTGACCACTCCAAACATTGGTACCCTGAGGGCTAATGAGGATATCACGCTGGGCATCCACTACTGACACCATGACAACTACGCATCAAATGAGTCGGCACGCAAGCAGGTGGGAGCAATAGCAAGACCTACAATAGTTAATGGTCGCACCTGAGATTTGACGTTAGTGATAACCACATGGATATGTGACACAATCATACCAAGGATGGTCCCCCAAAGTTGCGTGAGGAACATGGTACGGGGAGGGATCTTGAGATATTGTCCGATTTTGAGATCACCGGCAAGCCCGATGGACTGCCCGACAATGTCGTGGCTCCACATCGTGAACTGGAACAGTCTCAACACCTATAACAACCTTACGAAAACAAGATGACGTGCATAGAGATTTGCGACCGGACGTCCAGGTGCAATGACGCCTGCAGCCATTTTCATCAACTGGTTCGTGGCGATGCCGTTACCCAGGCGAGCGTAAAGCAATTGCGAGAATGGCGTGACGAACGCTGCATTCATGTCAGCTCAGCCTTCACGAGATTGGAAACATCGTGACGTACATCCCAATAAAAGAGCAACAATAAACGAGTACCAAGGAAGGGTTGTTTGTCCCTTCAGAATGACAACAAGTCCTGAGGTATCGGGTTTGATATGCGCTGCATCGGACTTCCACGGGTCGGCTTACCTGCGGCGAACGCAAGTACAAGGAGGCATATATACCACCAAAACGGTGCTTCGTTGTACTTTTGCATGGCCTGAGAAGAATCAGAACGAAATGTTCTAGACACAGTCCGAGCACTCACTTTCCAATGGGGATCAGGCTGAGTCCCTGAACGTGCCTGAACGAATGCATCTCTGACGGCTGGGGACCAGAAGCAGATACAATGGGCGATGAGGCCGCCTACCTACAAGGTACCAACAGTAGCCAAGTCAGTCGAGCCATATGCTGATCAGTTTTATATTGATTTAAATACCGCCAGATTGTTAGTGATGTAAAGCCACACGTTTGAACCAGTCAGGTAAGGCAAGCCAACTTCATTCAGCGCGGTTTGATTTAACTGAAAAATTCCGCCGAAGACGGCATTCTGGTCATATGTGGAACCGTTGAAGGAGAAAATTGACGTCGAAATCATCGGAAAATTTTTCGACTGCAGTCGACGGCTTGCATAAGACAGAAACCGTTGGATCGGCAAATATCAACTCACGTTCCACGCATTGGAATAGTAGATGGCAATAAATATAACATAGCACAGGGCTAATCCGATCCAGGAATTGGCTGAGTTGACTATTAGTCAAGCAGAGGCAGACAGGGATATGGCAGCGAACCTTGTTGCACCAAGGGAAGACTCATATATATGCTGCAAAGTGCGTGATCAACAAGTGCTTGACTTGCCCTGATGGAATACTTACGACGTGATATACTGCCAATCGAACGAGAGACTCAGTAGACCAAGGCCCTCGTTAGCTTCCGCACCGCCAAAGATGTTCGTGAAGACATTCTTGACAGGATCGGAGGCATTCTGAGATGCAAGACAGAAGACACTGAAGCCAGTGAGCAGGGGGAATATGTATGACGGTATGATCTCCCAGACGAGCATCGCAATGAATGCTATCCAAAAGAGCTTCATGCGCGTATGATTAGCTGCGGTATCGAAATGAAGTGCTGTGCACCTTCGTGAGTACCAATTGATGACGTGACAGGTTTAGCTCACCTTGGAAAATCGAGACGGTTGGCAAATTCTTCATCCGATGATGAGCCATGAAACTTGTTCACTGTAAGCAAAGACTTACCGTCCAGTACACCATTTCACTCGGATAAACTGTCAAGGGGCGGAGTAATCCACACAAGCCGTATCTATTGACAACATGGTAGAAAGCCGACCTTCTAGCACGATGTGACGTACCCGAAGCATGCTGTTGAAAATGTTGCCAGAACAGCTGTAATCGCCTCGACGTCGGTGTTATAATACAACTACGTAAAATAAGTTCTGGAAGGCGTTCCTATGATGATCCCGATGATACTCACCCTTTGTACAGCAAAATTAAGTACTGCAGTGTTACCATGAGCTGCAGTGGATGCTACCAAAGAGGAGATGACGTGCTATAGGCAGGATCCCGTTAGAAGTGGATGGACGCTCTTTGATCAAGAACGCACCTCCTTTATCCTGAATTCCCCAGGATTGACAAACTCGGCCAGAGGGCCCAGGATCTCCAGCCAAGTACCCTCCACCCAAGAGCGGCGGGGGAGAAACTTGGCCCAAGCCATCCCGAGGGAGTAGATCAGCAACAGAAGGAAAACGGTCGACACCGAAACCTGCAGTGGCTTAAAGGTATAGATCTGTCGTGAACGGTGAAATTTCAAAAGCAAGGACATACGATACAACTGCTACTTACCTCACAAAGCGCAGCCCCAAGGCCGGCAAAGATCGTCCCAAGGAATAGCGACCGGAAAGTTAAAGCTGGATCTTCATCGTCCCGCATATCGACGAGGAGACGCGAGACATCCGCCCCTGTTGTTACAACGGGCTCTGCATTGACGTACACCACTCCGTCTTCCTTGACTATACGTTCTACCTCGCCGGGACCAGATACAACCGATAGCTCCTTTTCTACACTGTCGTCAAACGCGTTTACTACCTTCTCGTCCAGGCTGGAATTCGAAATTCCTAGTGGGGCTGACATATGTGAAGACGGGACAGGTGCCAGTGCTAATCCCGATGGTCAGCAGGTAATGGAGGGAACCTGTCAAAGAGGCAAGCACATTAAAGCGTGCGGCCTTTTCAGGCAGCTGCGTCGAAGCCCGGACATGGCTGATCACGACACTCGGGGCATGTTGAATGTCCCGGACCGATGGATGGTGAATATTGAAACTAGCGACATCTTTCCAAGCGATATGGGGCAAGACCTAATCCCCGCTTAGCAGGCATGGTCAAATGAAAAGGAAGACAGTCGGCGATGCACACTCAGCTGCTCTTTGCAACCAGACCGAACAGGACTTGGGCCACATGGACGTAGAACAACAGAAGACTACACCATTTGTTGTACTTGTACCCAGGATGGGGTCGCGGTCACATAGGATCCTTCGACATTCAAACACGCCTTTTATGGAAGGCAATGTTCGCTGAAACACGCAGGGCTGAAGCGGAATATAATTGGTTTTCGTTCTCAACATCAGGCGTTGCTCAGACGAACACGAGTGTTTGCAATTTCGAAGGAGTCTGCGTGTACTAATTATGCCGATGGATACCGCGAATTACCAATGGCTACATATATTTCTCGACCCGCCCACCAAAGATGCCGTCGTCAACCCAGACCCGGACATCGTCCTCGCTGTTACTGGTAGCAGAGAAGAGGACAGGATACCAGTCCTCAGAGTCACGTTGTCGCCTTGTGGAAAGGACAGGCGAGGAAGGGGAACAGCCCTCCATCTCCAACGGCTCCAACAGCTCAGAAGTACCACAAGTGCACCTTGTGATGTGGCGCCGCCAACGATCAATCCTACGGAACGGATCGTCAGAGCAGTATGTGGGAGGTGCGCAGCCAATGAGTTCTTCGCCGCGCCCCACCGGGCCGGGAGCTTCTATGTTGGGCGGGAATTCTTCATTCGAGTTGCTCTTTGCAGAGGTGTCGTCCTTTATTTCTGATGACGGCACGCTCTCTGTTCCATCCCAGCTGATGGGATAAAAGATGAACTGCGAATGGTGGCTGCACGCTCTTTCGATGAGCACGGCAGCGCCATCCGAATGCAAGTGCGGCTTACCGTCCTTCATTGTCTAACTGAGCAGGAACAGGTTCAGGGGTCAGCAGGGTTGCGGTGGTCGGCGTTCCTGCGAACCCTTCGCGCGAAGGAAGCGGCGATCTAAATAACCACAACAGTGAACAAGTGAAATAAAACGAGGTGAAACACGCCCTACGGGTGTGCGGATGATGCATCCGTCAGTGCGCCATGTAAGCAGGTCTTGGGGGACATCTCGCAACGAGCCGAAACTTGGGCGACGTGCGAGTGGTTTTGTTCCATCATGTCCACAGGGCCACAGAATCAAGTCAGGGTGTCGGACGCAAGTAGGCATCCAAGATATGAGGTTACAAGGGAATCAATACAGTTCCAGGCCTGATGGACTCCCTATAAATACGTCTCCAGGAGCCCTCCAGCGCTCAGCAAGCACAAAAGGACTGCCGTCACCGTGCAGGGGAACGCCGGTTGGCCGAGCAATGCTGTAGTGCTGCCAGAGGATCAACTTTCAAAACCGGAGCAACGGCTATCAGCCGACGATGGTAAAACATGACCGTACGATATCAGTTGATGACCGTGACCGTGATGTGTACACAGAGACATCGCCGCGAAACATCGAGAGATGGTAATGCCCGAGAGTAGATGTTTTCAAAAGTCAAGAGACCGTATTACGCGCAAAGTTGTGGATTGCTGCGCAAAGCAATCCAATCCTAGGTAATAGGACACTACGCTGGTAGATCGGAACCTCCCATCAATACAGCTTGAATGCATTACACAGGATATGCGGAATCGGCGCGGACTTCTGAGTAATATGCACCCCACCATATTGCGAACGGAGGAAAAGTTATGTCGTAAAACGCAACGAATGCAAGCTGGAAAAACAAGCTGTAAGTCGCCCACTGGAGTATGCTGTCGTTGTGATCTCAAAGAGAGAGTACAAGCTAGTAGTAAGTTACTAACTTGAGGCTAGTACACACCTACAAGGCCATTATTTTGGTTTGTTTATGTCGCTGAGCAGACACGTCGGCTGTCTATTCTGTCTATCCGCGAGTGCAATTCTTGTCCAGAGGACAGCTGAACTAGATACATCTTCCTCAATGCTCAATTTTGAAGACGTCGAGGAGCGAGACGGTTTGTTTTTGTGTTTCTGAATGTTCATATCGGTTTCCTCACCTGGCAATCTCTCCGTCGTAAAATAGGTGCTCGTTTGTCGTGGAATGTCTGGCCGTCTTCTCGTATCGAGGCGACGCGAACGGTCGTCCCGATATCAGCCCTGTACACACCCCTCAAGCAGCGCGAGGACCTACCACCGGTCCTGTACGAGCCCGTGACATGCAAACCGCCGTGCCGTGCCATTCTTAACCCATACTGGTAAGTGTTCATTCATGGATATCATCCTTATGCGCTAATCACTTTGTAAGTCAAATCGATGTCAGAGGGAAATTATGGATTTGTCCGTTCTGCCTCTCACGCAATGCTTTCCCCCCACACTACAAGGACATCTCTAACACGAATTTACCTGCCGAGTTGTTGCCAAAGTACACAACTATCGAGTACACGCTCTCCCGTCCTGCTCAAGTTCCGCCCATCTTCCTTTTTGTCGTCGATACCTGCCTCGATGAAGACGACCTGAAAGCACTACGTGATGCTCTCGTGGTCAGCCTCAGTTTGATCCCCCCCTACGCTCTTGTCGGACTCATCACGTACGGCACCATGGTATGTAGATATCTCTTCCATTACTTTCTAGCTACTCATGCCGCATAGACGCAAGTCCACGAACTTGGCTACGCTGAGTGTAGTAAATCATACGTCTTCCGCGGTGGAAAGGAGTACACCCCGAAACAGATCCAAGATATGCTCGGTCTCAGCGCAACTACGCGCGCTGCACCCCGTCCCGGCCAACCCATGCCTCAGCAAGCGTTTGGTGCTGCCCGGTTCTTACTGCCAGTGCAACAGTGTGAATTCCAGTTGACCGGTATTTTGGAGGCGCTGGCGCGTGACCCTTGGCCTGTCGCCAATGACAAGCGTGCTTTGCGATGTACTGGAGTAGCCTTGAGTGTTGCCGTTGGTTTGTTGGAGGTGAGCATGTTTGCCTGAGCATATCTTGCAGTGCTGATGACGTCCTCGCGTAGACGACCTACCCTAATACTGGCGCTCGCATCATGCTGTTTGCGGGTGGTCCTGCTACTGAGGGCCCCGGAATGGTTGTCACCAACGAGTTAAAAGAGCCCATTCGTTCACACCATGACATTGAGCGTGATAGCGTGAAGCACTTCAAGCGCGCCGTCAAGGTGACTTCTAACAAGTCAGTTTGTGTTATGAATTCTCAGCCCTCTTGCAGTTCTACGAGGGCCTTGCCAAAAGGGTTTCGAACAACGGGCACGTTGTCGATTTGTTTGCTGGCTGCTTGGATCAAGTTGGTCTGCTGGAGATGAAATCGTTGCCTAATTCGACAAATGGTGTTATCGTGCTGTCCGATTCGTTTGCGACGTCAATCTTTAAGCAGAGTTTCCTTCGTGTTTTTAACAAAGATGACCAAGACTTCCTGCAAATGGGCTTCAATGCTACTTTTGATGTCCAAGTACGTGCATTGCTACTCTCATCGAGGGTATCGGGGTTCTCACAGGCATTTTTGCAGACGACAAAAGAATTGAAAGTGTCAGGACTCATTGGACATGCCATATCGGCGGGAAAGAAGTCGGCGTGTGTCGGGGAGACCGAAATCGGTATTGGCCAAACATCTGCTTGGAGATTGAATTCGATTACACCGCGAACTTCCGCCGCAGTCTATTTCGAAGTTGTAACTCCAGCTGGTCAAGCTCTCCAACCTGGATCACGGGGTCTCATTCAGTTCGTCACGCACTATCAACATTCATCTGGACAACAGCGCTTGCGCGTGACGACGATCGCTCGGAACTTCGCTGAGGCAGGATCACCGAGCATCGCTGCCTCGTTTGATCAAGAAGCAGCAGCAGTGTTGATGGCGAGAATAGCAGTGTTCAAGGCGGAGATTGATGATTCGCCCGACGTCTTGCGCTGGCTTGATCGCATGCTCATACGACTTTGCCAGAAGTTTGCGGATTACCGCAAGGAGGATCCTGCTAGCTTTAGGCTGACGGATAACTTTAGCATCTATCCGCAATTTATGTTCCACCTGCGGAGGAGCCAGTTTTTGCAGGTTTTTAACAACAGCCCGGATGAAACCGCATTTTACAGGTGAGTTCACCCCCCCCCCTTTTTTTTTTTTCTTTTTTCTTTTTTCTTTTGTTAGGGCGGGTGTCTGATATCGTTTGATTTTTCAGACACATCTTGAACGAGGAAGACGTGAACAACTCGCTGATCATGATCCAACCCACATTGATGTCATATACATTTGATGTGCCGCCTCAACCGGTGTTGCTCGACAGTGTCTCGATCAAACCAGACGTCATTCTTCTACTAGACACATTCTTCCACATCCTGATTTTCCATGGGGAAACGGTTGCACAATGGAGAAAGGCAGGGTATCAAGATCAAGAAGGCTACGAAAACTTCAAGGAGCTGCTTGAAAGCCCCGTCGTCGATGCACAGGTTAATCCCGTCTCGTGCTTTATGCCGACGTTTCATCTTACTGACGTATCTATTTCTTTCACAGGACCTCCTTGCGGATCGTTTCCCAATCCCACGGTACATCGTTTGTGATCAAGGCGGTAGTCAAGCGCGATTCTTGTTATCGAAACTCAACCCGTCCACGACACACATGTCAACGTCGATGTATGGGTCTTCGCAGGGCGCAGGTGCTGGACAGGCCATCTTTACGGATGACGTAAGCTTGCAGGTGTTTATGGAACACTTGAAGCGTCTGGTGAGTGCATTGGCTCCTGATGCATCTACTTTCATTGAGGATATTGATGTATTCCCAAAGGCTGTCGGTGCACAGACGAATTAAGCCTAGACGTCTGCGTCATTGTCGTCGTTTCGGAGACGACGCATCGTTCCAGCTCGGGGGTTGATGTTATGCATGGCGCCGCGCAACGTTCTTTAGTTATCATTGTTATTCTATACGTTTTCCTTTTTCCCTCTAGCTCTTCCTCTTAAAATTCGTCATGTTGATACGAGTAGATCATATTACCAATTAAAAGGGCAGACTGTGAGCAAGGCAGGGTAACACTTCGTTTCGCTACAACAGCAAATTAAACGTAAGACATTTATGCGATCGAACCGTCTGTACGAAGTTTAGAGAGATCAAGCAATGGTGGACGGTTCTTCAGCGACTCCTTGCGGCACTCCTCGAACTGCTGGTAGACTTGATCCCTGTCAGTTCTCGACAAGAACTGGATAGATGCGCCTTCACTGTCATCATCGTCGGACGATAAGTGACCAAAGTTGAAGCTATGTGAACACGGCATCAGATCGAGGGAACGCCTCAGGGAGTGGAAAGGAACGTACACATTGTAGACATTGCGCATGAAAACATCGCCAAGTAAGAAATCCAAGTTTGGTGGCAAGGTGATTTGTGGTGCTTGGAAAGTGCTGACGCAGACAGTATATTGCTTTCCTCTGTCGCTGATGGTGGTTGGAGATGTCAAATCCATGGGGTTGATGGGAAAGGTTTCTTGCCTGAAAAAGAGAAAGCTCTCAGTAACAGGGGGCGAAATCACAATATACTAACGACGCAAACGACGCACCCGAATGTGAAAGAGAGATTAGTCTGGCCTAGACACGGGACGTACCAATCGTCCTCATCCTTCTTCTGGATGTGGACGGCACCCTCAATTGAGCTGTAGATAGCGTCTGCTCCTTGTGGGGGAATAAGCGCGAAACTCGTCCCGCTGTCGATCAACGCGACGGCCGTGCCGCTTTGTGCGCTGCTGTCATTCGACTTGAGGTTGATAGACTTGCCATTAACAGTCATCCCGTTCATGGCAATCGTCCAACGTGATCCCGCAGATGGCTTGACGGGATGCTTCGGCATACCTGACACATGGGAATAGTCGGGGTCATATTCGCCAATGGAGAGTACACCTCCAGAAGTATCCTCGCCATCCTCGGTCCGTTCGAGTGCGAGTGCGAGGAATATTGGCGTCTCAGGGTTTCGGTTGAAGATGTTCGCCATGACAGTACGACCGGATTCATCATTGATTTTCTCGGCGATTTCTGACTTGCCGTTGAAGCCTAATCCAATAATGCCCTCGTCATCTTGTTGATCAAGAGATGTAGCGTTTACAAGGGCCTGATTCTGGATATAATATCCACCAAAGGAGACGTCGGCGTAGACGATGTCACCCGCGGCAGATCCGACACCATAGGTGAGGTTCACGTCCGTATTGGTGTTCTTGTTGATATTGAGTTTGTCGAAACCTGTGACCCATAGGTCACTCGAGCCCGTGTCAAGTTGTAGAGTGAATTCTAAAAGAGAATGAGCGGCGTCCCACGTGTCGTCACTACAAGCACTTGCCTCGTCCGCCAACAGTGACTTTTCCAAGATACTAGGAAGGGTGTCAGTGTGAAGATCGCTGAGTATCATGCTGTAAACGTACGTCTATATTGTGCTTGTTTGTAACCGTCACAAGTGAGCTGTTGTCAGTGCAAGTTTCCTTGGGCGTCAATCTGGCTTTGAATGGAAAGCCTTTGAAGCCAGACGAATCGGTATTGTTGTCCCTGCTGATGACCAATGCGTTGCTTGCCAGAACCACGCTGTAAGATATGAGAGCGAGAGAAACGAAGTTTGGCGAAAACATATTGAGAGTGTCCGCGATGGGGCAAATCGACGCAGGAATTCCCAGTAAAATTGCTCGTGCTTTATAGCCATTGTCTTTGCGAAATTCGCGGCACAGGAATCAATTTGGTGGAGCACTGGATTCTGACCTATTCAACATATCCCTCCTAGACAGCCCCTATGTAACCGATCGACTGCTGCGAGTCCTTGCACCCCTCCCGAAAAGGGAAAAGAGTTTGGGGATACGTGATCGCCTCCGAATCTCATTTGATTCATAGAAACTCGATTCAGATCGGGGTCGCCCTTGAGAGTAGGAGAGAGTTTTGTTATACGCATTCACGTCCTGTGGATTAGTTATGCGAGACTTGAGTGGGCTCGCCATAGGTTTCCCCGGACAACAGGACAGGACAGAGATCTTGACATTGACCGAACTGCGACCGTCCGAAGTCAATGCTACTCGGCGTTGTTTATTTCAGAGGGTGTCGCCAAACAACCGCTGTGACTATTTATGGTGTGACATAATGTGACAAGCGTGTATGGGCTACAGTTTCGCGTCTTGTACTGTCCCCTAATTCTGGCACTATGCCGCTCGTTCGCATAGAATTAAGCAACTTCAAATCTTACCGGTGAGTACGAATTCGTGTCGTATCGTGGCCATTTACGAACGCGAGATGCCAGGGGCCACCAAATTATTGGACCGTTCAAGAATTTCACTTCCGTTATTGGTCCCAATGGCGCCGGAAAGTCGAATCTCATGGACGCCATCTCGTTTGTTCTCGGTGTCAAGAGCGTGCAGTTACGCAGCAGTCAGCTGAGGGACCTTGTTTATCGCGGGAGGCGGCTCGCCAAAGGCTTGGTAGAGGGTTCGGAAGCAACTCGGGATATGGAGGAAGACGAGCCTGGTGATGGTGAGGAGGACCAAGGGGAAAGTTCAGCAAAGAAGGCGTGGGTTCTTGCTGTGTTTGAGGATGAGAAGAAACAGCAATGGTTGTTCCAGCGAACGTATGTCCCCTCAGTGTAGAGCGACCAGTTTTCATAACATGTAAAGGCATTTAGGATCTCTACCACCGGAGCCTCCGAATATCGTCTTAACAAACAAGTCGTCACTTATGCTGCATATAATGCTGCCCTTGTCTCACATAACATCCTTGTCAAAGCCAAGAATTTCCTCGTCTTTCAAGGAGACGTAGAAGCAGTGGCGTCCCAGTCACCACGAGAACTGACGCGCCTGGTCGAGCAAATATCTGGCTCCCTCGAACTTGCTGTAGAATATGAGAAGGCGAAGGAAGCACAAGAACGCGCCACCGAAAATGCTACATTCAATTTCACAAAGAGAAGGGGGATTGCTGGTGAAATCAGACAGTACAAGGAACAAAAGGGAGAAGCAGAACGATTTGAAGGGCTCTGTCAGGAGCGCGTACGTTGTTTCGAATGACCCTCTATTCATGCTTACGCGTCATCTACCAGGACGAACTCATTCTTCGACGTATCCTATTTAAGCTATTTCACATTGAGGAGGCGTTGGAGGCGAATGCACGGGATATCAAAGCAAAATCAAAAACTCTCGCTGGACTCCGAGTGGAACAACAAGAGCACGATAAGGCGTTGGAAGAAGCCCGCGCCGATCAAGCTCGGGCACGCACGACGGTTGTCAGAGAAGAAAAGAAAGTCAAGAAAGCGGAGAAAGCGCTAGAATTCAAGGTGAGTGCATAAGAGACCCAGATGCAACGAAGTGCGCCCTAAGTCAAAGATCACAGGAACCGGATCTAGTGGTGACGGATGAGAAAATCAAACATTCCACTCGGAAAGTGCAAAATGCTCGAAATATGCGAGAACAGGTCTCAACAGACGAAGAGCGCCAACGCACCAAATTAGAATCCCTCCGTCGAGATCTTCAAATTGCTCAGCAAGCAGCTGACGAGGCCACAGGTGAGTTTTTTGTGTCCAACATCATACATCTGCTAATATTTGCTTCTTCCTCCCAGAGGCGCATCGCCGTGCGTCACAACAGAACACGGCGCTAACTGAGGAGAGTCTAGCAGAATATCGTACTTTGTGAGTCTGCAAATTAGCAGCATTCTCACCGTAGAATCGCACTCACCCTAAACTTTCTGTGCTTCAGGAAAGCATCAGCGAGTGTCCTGGCAGTGCCTGAACGCCAATCGCTAGAAACACTAAGCCGCGAGGAGAAAACAACATTGCGTACTGTTAGCCAGCTAAAATCAAAGATCGAAGAAATGGAAAACAGGAAGAGCAAGTTGACCGAAGATGCGAGCTCACAGACAGACAAAAAGAACGAGGTCAGTCATCCTCCTTCAGATCCCTGAACCGTGTCTAAAACGACCTAGCTGGAGCAAAAGCTCGCTACTCTGCAGACAGACTTGGCGCGCGCAAAGCAGGAATACGAGAATCACCAAAGTGAACGGACGCGGATCAGGTATGTGGACTTGCGATGGTGTCGTACCTGAAGTCCTTAGACCATGTGCGATAGTCGCCTAGAGACCGAAACGAACGAGAAGCTCGCCGACGTGTACCAGCGCCTCCTCCAGGCAGGCGTCGACAAGACCGAATCAGAGCGCGAAACGAAACTCAAAGAAACCATTGCGAGCTTACAAAGGGTCTTCCCAGGTTCGTTAAGGCCATATATCTTCATTCTCGACTAAGGCCTTTTCACTAGGTGTAAAAGGTCGCGTGGTGGACCTCTGCAAGCCTACACAACGGAAATATGAAACTGCAGTACTGGTCATTCTTGGTCGGAACATCGACGCCGTTGTGGTGGACGAGGAAAGGACCGCTATCGAATGTATAGAGGTACTATCAAGGTTGGTTGTTAGTACTTGATACTCACTCTCCCTGTCTTGAAGTACTTGCGCACGCAACGCGCGGGGCAAGCGACTTTCCTCCCACTTGACACAATCTCTGTAAAGCCCGTCAACGACAAGTACCGTTCCTTCGCTAAAGGTGCGCGTCTGGCGGTGGATGTCATTCAGTACGAACCGGCCATCGAGCGTGCTATCCATCATGCTTGTGGTAATGCGCTCGTATGCGACACGATGGAGGTGGCAAGATACATCTGTTGGGAAAAAGGACAGGAGGTCAAAGGTAAGTGAGAGGGCGGTCCGATGAAGCTGACTCATCCTTGGGACGTTGACTACCTTCTTTACTCAGCTGTTACGCTGGAAGGCACTGTGATTCACAAGAGTGGTTTGATGACTGGTGGGCGGAGCTCGCATGGCTCGGGAAAGAAATGGGAGGAGAAGGAAGTGCAAGGTTTCTATATCACCCTGGGAACAAGTCACCTCGCACTCATTGTCGTCCTTGTTAGGTCTCGTCCGGCTCCGTGAAAAACTTGTGGCTCAGCTACAAGAACTCAGTCGATCGAAACCCCGTGGTAAGGTGGACGAGAACATCATCGCCGAAATCACGAGATTAGAGAGTGCGCTCACCGTTACAAGGGATGACTTGGTACGTATTCTCCTTCCATTCCAGCGACTTCACGAGGTTAATGTATGCGTCCGCGCACAGAGCGCTTTCAAGCTTCGCCTCAACGGCACTAAAGACGAGCTCAAGCACCTCGACCGGGAGCTGAAGAAAATAGCACCTGATTTCAAGAAAGTGAGCGAGCCTCGTCCGCTTACCTCCAAACACACGCTGAATTGCTCCGATGTATACATAGGCCAAAGACGCGCATTCTACTCTCATTTCACGCATGACAGCCCTGCAGGGCGTCATCGACGAAGCAGAACGCGGCGTATACGCGTCCTTCTGCGCCAAAATCGGCGTGAGCCATATTAGGGAGTACGAAGAACGGCAACTCAAAGTCGTTGAGGAAGAGAGTCATGCACGGCTTAGGTTTGATCAGCAAATTGCGAGGTTGACGCATCAGTAAGGCGCATTGTTCATATTCTTTCACAAAATGATGTCTCATGAAGACTATCAGAGCACAATTCGAGGAGGAGCAGCTGGGGTTGACACAAGGTCGCCTTGCCACTCTCCAAAAAACGCAGGAAGACGAGGAAGGGAAGGTCGTCGAACTCGAGGAGACGAAACGCCAGATCCAACAAGAGATAACTGCTGCTCAAGAGGCAATTGCTCAACTTCGCAATGGGTTGAAAGCTCTGAGTGATGTTCTTGAAGAGAAAACCAAAAGAGTCGAGGAAGTTAAGAAGACCCACGCTCGTGCTGCCAAAGTACTTGACCAGGCACTCAAAGATATCGGGGAAAAGGTCACTTGTGTGTTTATAGCGTTCTGTAAGGACTACTGGACTTACTTGCGCTGTTTTGTTCTAGAACGACGAGATTGAGAAACTGGCGCTCGAGCGATCTACGCTGTACCGAAAATGCCGTCTCGAAGACCTCAAACTGCCACTTCTGGCGGGTAATTTGAAAAACGTGCCAATGGAGGAGGTGAGGTCAAGCAGATATCTCGATGGGTAGTGAAATGCTGACATTTAATTTATCAGAACCTCCGTGATGAAATGGCCATGGATGTGGATGAAGATGAAGATGGTACTCAGCGACCGAAACAGGTACAAGACTACGGCATTGAGGTGGACTTTGACTCCTTGGACGAGGACGAACGCGCTGTACGTGCTCAGGACGTATTCAAACACAACAGAAACTGAAATAATCTCTATAGAGCAACTCTCCCGACACCGCAGCCGAGTTTGATGCGTCCATCGCGAAGCTGAGTGCAGAGATTGAACGCATGGCGCCCAACCTTAAAGCAATTGAAAGGTCCGTGCTGTATTGTGGTTGGTATGACTCTGACTGACGTGCCGGACAGACTTGACGATGTTGAAGCCAAACTCGCAGATGCTGAAAAGGAGGCTGACAAAGCTCGCAAAGAGTCGAAACAGGCGAGGGACCAATTCAACGACGTGAAGCGACGAAGGTACGCTACAGCGGGTTCTTTTTATTTCGTACATGACATTCATTCCGCATGTTAGATGCGAACTGTTTAACAAGGCATACACCCACATTGCCGATCGGATTGATGACGTGTATAAGGATCTGACTAAAGGAAAGGCAGCACCCATGGGGGGCGTGGCATACCTCAGTTTAGAAGATAACGAGGTAGGACTGGTTGTGCCTCTTGTGTCCTTTATTGCTGATTGTCTCCGTCTTTCAGGAGCCATATGTTGCTGGCATCAAATACCACGCTATGCCCCCGATGAAGCGATTCCGTGACATGGAGCAATTATCTGGTGGGGAGAAGACAGTAGCGGCGCTGGCCTTACTCTTTGCGATCCACAGGTATGTTTCGAGGGGCAGTTGTTGGGCGCAAACGTTTGTCTGATTTCCACCCCAAGCTACCAACCTGCACCTTTCTTCGTCCTGGATGAAGTCGATGCCGCACTGGACAATACCAATGTTGCCAAGATTGCAAATTATATCCGCTCGCAAGCTTCGGACTCTTTCCAGTTCATCGTCATCAGTCTCAAGGGATCGTTATACGAGCGGGGCAATTCCCTCGTAGGGATATACCGCGACCAGGATGTCAATAGTTCACGAACACTCACGTTAGACGTAAGTTTTGCCATCATCTCTGGTTGCTCTTC
Organism: Phlebopus sp. FC_14; assembly: GCA_021018615.1. Taxonomy (NCBI): domain Eukaryota; kingdom Fungi; phylum Basidiomycota; class Agaricomycetes; order Boletales; family Boletinellaceae; genus Phlebopus; species Phlebopus sp. FC_14. Next base: position 2,074,089 of record JAEVFL010000005.1, on the reverse strand, counting down.
GCTAACAAGTTGAAATTCTGAAGCTCACGCAATATGACGAGTGATTTTATGATCGTTGTTGTTATCTTTATTAGCTTTCCAAGATCGACTTGCTGTTGTTCGTTAATGTCATTGATAATGCAAATGTAGCGCTCATACTGGTCGTCTTCCTCCCCGAGCAGCGGCAAGCTCTAAAGTCCATCGTTCGGCGGTCTATGACTAGGCTGCTCATGATCTGGACGTTGGCCGGATGCAGACAAAGTGCTGGCCCATTCTGTGCACGTTTCGTTTTGACGCTCGCGGGGGCTATGCTAACACGAACCGAAACAAGCTCTTCCAGGGCGAGTTTCAAAACGTTTCAGAACCTCTTCATTCCGTCCACCTCCCAATTTTCGTTTTCTCTGTACCGTACGACTTGCCACTGATCATGTCGCTCTCATCTGTCCTCCAGCACCCCGGGCTTGCTCTCTACTCCATTCCTGTCATGTACGGCCTTGCGTTCGTGCCGGCCTTGTTCAGAGTGTGTTGCAAGCCGGACTGTTTCGCTTTGGGGCTATGATTGACTCGGACAATTGACTTTTAGAACGCCATCGTGGGCCGGTCTGTAGGGTATGACAAGTGAGTTCGTGTTCTCCTCGGGGCACCAAAGATCTACTGTGCCCATAACTAACCATGCTAACAAAAAAACTTTTCATAAAGCGTCGCTCCGCGGGGCAACGTCGCACGCGTGCGCGATGCCGAAGTCGCAGCTCTCGTGAAGAGGATAGATGGTGCTCACCAGAATGGTATTGAGATATTCCCACTTTGGGCTGCTGCCGTCGTACGTCGTTGGTTTTTCTCTGTTTTAACATGGCATGGCGTGAACTGTATATACCTTTCTTTCAGCTCGCGGGCACTGTTGCCAAGGTGGATACCTCTACTATGAACTTGTCTGCTGTTACCTTGTACGTTTGTCTCTCGAAACGTGGGTATGTGAGATCGTGAACCATGCTCAATCCAATGTACGCAGCATAACCCTACGCGCGCTCTACATCTACGTGTACGTCACGCAGAAAACATTGTCGCAAAGTCTCGTGAGGACGCTCTTGTGGATTAGTGCTACGGGTGAGTCTATAACTGGACGATGTATGTGCGTCTTGTTGACGAGGCGTGTGTTGTGTATAGGGACTGCTTTAAACCTGGCGTTGAAGGCGGCGGCTAAGATGGGCAGAGCGTAGGTCGTACGCTGGTGGACTTTGCTCCTGGCGTACCAAGTATTCATCCTCGTTTATACTGAGAATAGTATCTTCGATGTGCGCATGCAGCGTTAGAGGCATGCCATGCTCGGAGGAGCTGGAATCTGTTGCAGTGAACACAAAAGTTCAAGACTTCTCCACATCCTGTGTGGACGCGTCGTCCGGCGAAACTGGTGTGCGATAATCGGGACTTGTTCTACGCTTGGGCCTTGAGTTCTAACGTCGGCTAATTTCCAAGTCCGCCTGTTTCCTGACAGCCTCAGTCAGCACTGACTCAGCCCCTCTCTTAATGACCCCGAACACGTCCCGCCGCGTCTGAATAGTTCAAAATGCGCATCACTGGAAGTGTCTTTGAACCAGAATGTCGTTCTCGTCTCTCCTTGAACATCCCGCGCTCGCGCTCTACTCCATCCCAGCCGTGTGGGTCCTTGCGTATGTCCCCGCCTTTCTGAAGGTCAGGCAAGAGACTATTCTGTATACGCACGTGTCACTGACCTATCAATATATGGTATAGAATGCCACCATTACCCGCGCGGCTGGATGGGACAAGTAAGTCATTGAACGCTACTGGATGTTGGGACGTAAGGTTGACGCGTCGACACGATACCAGTGTCGCACCTCGCGAGAATATCGCCCGTGTACGCGATGCCGAAAAGACAGCCCTCATAAAGAGGATGGACGGTGCTCATCAGGTATGTACGTTGGAGCGGCATCGAAACAGTCGTATTCCATGTCGGTCGCTGATGGATCGATGTGACAGAATGGCCTTGAGATCCTTCCCCTGTGGATTGGCGCTGTGGTGCGTTGATGTTGTTTCTTGGCTGTCGCCAGTCCTGTTTGAGTGATCGATGCGTCGTCGCATAGCTCGCGGGTACCGCTACCCACTTGGATACCCGTACCATGAACGTCTCTGCTGTCAGCTTGTGGGTCCTCGTCGTCGCTGTCCTTGCTGTACCGCGATTCAATCCCATTTCGTAGCATCACTTTGCGCGCGCTGTACGTTTACGTCTACGTCACACATAAGACGTCCCTGCAGAGTCTCGCGAGGACCTTTTTGTGGCTTGGTTCTACCGGTGAGTGGCACCGTGCGTCTTTGGAAGTACAGACCTGTGAATTAATGATGATGGTAAAAACCATGGCAGGTATCGCTCTGCGTCTCTTGTTAAAAGCTGGCTCAAGCGTGACGGGCGAGTACAGCCTGGCTTGAGATACCAACCATATGGTCAACTCTCCATGCACACATGTTCGCGACGAATGTGAGAAAAGGGATGGCGCACCTGATAGGCTAGTACGACGACGTGTCCATACACATAATGAGTCATTTATAGTAGCACGGAAGTTCTGCACAAGGACTTTAAAGGGCCTCCCCGTCCGAACCGTCGGAATCATTGACCGCGGTTTATGAATCTAGCCCTAAGGCGACCCTGCTCATATAGGTTGGCTTTACCATTTACGTTCATGCTGGACGTTCGCCGCGGTGAAAGTAAGACATTTAAGGACAGGTGCCGCGCTGCTGTAAAAGTGTTGTAAGGGTTGTCGGTAGTTTTGACCTTGCTTGGAACTTGAGCAAGAACAAGATATCGACAGCATCTATCCTCGTCGTAGGCCGTCGTAGGTCGAAGTGGACAGAATCAGCATGTTGTGAGCCGAGAGTTTGAGTCCCCGGCTTTCCCAGCGTCCATCCGTGGGGTGTTGACAAGTCATCGTTGACGCGGAAGTCAAGTGATAGCTAGACATTCGCAGTCTCCGCAGATATCCAGATTTCGTGGTGAGTACTATGGTTTGCCTAGGGCGGTGTAGTTGACAGGTATTTGAGTAAGTTACAGTGATCCAGCGTGGGTCTATTTTCTGTATTTTCACCTGCTTTCAACTCGACGGTACTCGGCTTTCGTTCTAACCCTCGTGTACTAGTCCAGCAACAGACTCGCCCATCTCGAGAACCAACCCAGCAGCATGTCTGGCACGCCCGAGCTCAATTACACACCCCTCGAGGAGATCACCGAGGCACGACCACCAACATTTGATGTGCTCACGGCAGAAACTGACCCCATCACCCCAGATTCACGCCACTCTTCGTAAAGCCTTCAAAGCTGGAAAGCTGAGGTCCATCGAAGCGCGCAAAACTCAGATTCTCCAACTCGCTTACCTTATCCAAGACAACTACGACCGGTTCAAAGAGACGTTCAAGTCAGACCTCGGCCGGCCACCCCTCGAGACGGCATTGTACGTCTTATTGCCCCATTCGCGTGCACGAGGCGTTGACGTGTTGACGGTCGTCATTTGCTGCAGCCTGGAACTCGACTCTACCATCAGCGATTGTAAAATTGCGTATGATCGTGTCGAGAAATGGGCGCGTACAGAAAAGGCGCCTTTTAGTATCAACTTTGCAGCTATGCGTCCGGTCATTCGGAAAGAGCCCAAAGGGGTCGTGCTTTCCATCAGTCCGTTCAACTATCCTGTGTGGCTGGCGCTCGGCCCCATGGTGCGCCGTTTCCCATAAAGTTATTCGTTGTCGCGATGGTTGACGGTTTTGCTTCCCCCACGTAATATTTTCTACAACTAGATTGGGGCACTGGCGGCAGGAAATTGTTTCGTGCTGAAGCCGTCTGAGCTGTCCCCCGCAACGAGCGGTCTCCTCGCTGAGCTTATTCCAAAGTACTTGGATCCGGACGTCGTACGCGTCGTACTAGGTGCTGTTCCCGAAACGACCAAGGTCTGCCTTATGTGCTCCTCCTTCCATTCGCTCTTGACATCCGACGCGAGATTAGCTTCTCGAACTGCCATGGGATCACAGTATGTCACGTCCCTTTTCTATACTAAATTGACCATCGAGGACTGACCCTCAACTCAAGTTCTATACACCGGCAGCGGACGCGTCGGAAAAATTGTATGCGCTGCCGCCGCCAAGACGCTTTCGCCCGTCAGCTTGGAGGTAAGCCCCATGACGACGCCACACAACTAAGCCATTCACCTCCAACCACATAAAAAGCTCGGTGGAAAATCCCCCGTCGTGATCGACCCGACGTGTGATCTCAAGACGGCCGCGAAACGCATCATGTGGGGCAAGTGCGTGAACGCAGGTCAGACGTGTGTCGCGCCGGACTATATGCTCGTCCCTCGAGAAGCGGAGGAGACTGTTATCAAGGCACTCAAAGAAGTGTTTGTGTCATTTTTTTTACTCTAGAGATGACGAGAGGGTGGCGAATAACGTTTCCGTTCTTTGCTTCAGACACGATGAGTTTTATCCGTCCGGTCCATTGCAGTCGGATGACTTTTGTCACATCGTCAACGTATCGCATTTCCGTCGCATCAAGGGCTTGCTCGACAAGACCGGTGGAACCATCGCGTTTGGTGGTGAGACGGACGAGAGTAAATTGTTCATTGCGCCTACGGTTGTGAAGGGCGTCAAAGCTGGAGATTCGCTGATGAGCGAGTACGTGTCCTGATACATGGTAAAAAGTGCGGTGATGAATGACGCCCTCACAGGGAACTGTTTGGCCCTATCCTACCCGTCATACCCGTCGACAACGTGGACGAGGCTATCGAGTTCATCAACAGCAAGTATGCGGTTCCTTCCTCATCGTTCCGTTAGTTGCTGATGCGTCCGTCTGGTTTCAGCGACCACCCTCTCACTCTTTATGTGTTCTCGCAAGATACAGTGTTTAAACACAAGGGTACATCTTTTCGTCCTCTTTGAAACCGACACTTCCTGATCCCCCCCAGTCTTTGACAACACCCAAAGTGGTTCGGCTATTGCCAACGACTGTCTGGTTCACTGTGCCAGTAAGTGACTCAGTCACGTCTCCGCACCCTTTGAACGGAAAACGGAAATTTGATATACGCTGTGATAGCCGATGGGCTTCCGTTTGGCGGTATAGGTCCAAGTGGATGTATGTATATGTATGCTTTTTTCGAGTCTGGAATGACTAACAACCTTCCTAACAGCGGGCTACCACACTAGGAAATACTCATTTGATACGTTCACCCATCTCCGGTCATCTCTTGATTCTCCCAGCTGGTTCGTGCAATGCTTTCGTTCGAGTCCGACGATAATACTCACGTTGCATTGGGGCGGCAACAGGATTGACAAGATCCTCGGGAGTCGATTCCCGCCGTATACGGTACGTCTCTTGAATATGCGGGCTGTTGTATGACTGACACCGCTCCCTCTGTCCCCCTTCCAGCCCAAGAAGGAAGCCTGGCTGAAAAGCATGCTCGGTATCAAACTCCCTCCTCGTGTCCTTCCTAAACCGGCATCGACGCCAGCCAATGGGACTGCCAAGGTAATTAAACTGCAACCCCTTCCTACTCTTTGCGGCATTTGTGACGCACACAAGCTTACTGATGAAAGATGGACAGCACGTCGTCGTGAGCAAGGGAAGTGGAAGTGGGACGGCGTGGGTAGCTTTGATTGTGGGACTGGTCTTGGTTGGTGTGGTGGGGCGGAAAGACGTTGGGTGGGCGCTGGGGTGGTTGAAGGGGTTAGTTGGGATTTAGGCTTTATGTGCATGCTATTTTTTTTTATTCAAGGCTGGGGATAACATACTTTTGCTTGCATGTACTCTGTCCATACTTTCTCAGCCTCGACAGGGATGTGCATGAGACGTGAATGATTAAATTTCTTGGGTTATGGTTATACATGTGCTTTGACACCCTTTAGCGAGCTATCCCAATTCCTATTACAATCATCATACAATAACCTATACCCTCCTCCTCCACATCTCCTCCTGCGACGGATACGACGACGACCGCTTATGTTGTCCCTTTGCACCATGTCCATGTCCAAACCCACCGTGATAGCTAGTATGCGCCGACCGACTCTCCGTCCCGTCCAACCCTAATAAACTCGAGCGCGACTCCAAATGCCTCGCATGCCACGCCAACGTCTTGCGCTGTCTCCGACTCTGCACGACCTCGGGCGCAGCGCTCTTCAGAGCGTCTCTGAGCTCTGCCGAGGGTCTTGCGAGGGGGGATGTAGAGAGAAGGAGGAGGTCGGCTGGGGTGTATATTGGTATATTGACTGTATTGATACATTGAGTTCACGAGCGTCAGTGGGGGAGTAGGAGAAACGACTCACGCGAACGCGCACGCGCATGCTCTACGCTCATCTTGTGGACGTGTGGCGAGGGCGATAGCGAGCGTGTGCTGGACGAGGGGGATGTGTAGGGCGATGAGAACGGTGAGGGGGACGGAGGGGGCGAGTGGGAGTCGGACGAGGACGACGAGGACGGCGTGCGTCTGTGTATGGGGACGTAGAGCCCAGCGGACGAGTGTGGCGCGTACATCATCGAGACGCGGAGGGTGGTTCTCGAGGGGATATATAAGTTATGGGAGACGGGTGTGGCGTATGCAGAGGCACACAGGAGACACAGGATGGTCCTCTGGTGGGAGATGCTCGAGAGATGCGGAGGAGACGACGGTCGAACTGGCACTGTGGGCCATTGCGCGGGCCGTCTTTTATGTGACTCGGAAACATACAAGCGTTGGGCCTGTCCGGCTTATTGTCCAAAGCGTTGCTGTGCCGCGTCAGCAAAACCCGAGCGATGAATAACGTGTCAAGTCGACTCTGGAAGGACGTGGAAGGACAACGTCGGGAATGTTCTGCGCAGTTCGTCAACTTGCTCGACGTACTTACCCGGTGGCATCGCCATTGATCCTCGAATGGTCATTTGCTTTCACACACCGCAATGGGACATCCTGCATGACTGAAACCAGCGTTTGGATCGGATCGTAGTAAGTTCATAAGATTAAGCATGCCAGGATAATTGAGGGGAGTTGCAAGTCGTGTCATGTAAGTATAGGATTAGGTGCAGTAGGTGGTGGACGTATAGCTTTTAGCAAGAGGAACTCTCAACCTCTCAGGCGAACAGCAGCGGAAGCACTCAAGCATCGACAAAGTTCTTGACATTGTCCAACCATCTGACATATTCCTACACCATCACAAACAATAGTCAGCATCACAGGCCCAACAGCGGATGCACAAAACACAAACCTTTTGCTCCTTAAACTCCGAGTACTCGGGAATGAACATGGCAAGGTTCTCATTGATACCTCGCTCCTGCAAAAACTTTTCAAACTCTTCTTGCACCGAAACGTCGAGGGTATCAAACTGAGGACCAATGTACAGTCCACGGCGTTTCCAGTCCGCATCAGCTGTCAACTCTGTACCGAGTTGTGCATCAGGGTAAAAAGAGATGTTGTCGACGATGAAAGCTCCCTCTTGACACATCGTGTCAACGTTGATCGATCCTTTCGCATTGTCCTGTATAACGCACACCGTGTCAACGACAACGCTTTGTGTGAGCACGCTTTGTCGTCATGCGGGAACAAAAGAACAAGACGGACCTTGGTGATGGCAAACGAGACACGGGTGGGGTAAGAGTGAATAGACTCCGAAGACTCTTCATGTTCGTCCTCATCCTGCTCTTCAAACTCATTTTCTTCCGCATTTTGAATGTCAGCGATCGAGAACATGACGCGAATGCTAACACAAAAAAAAAAGTGCAAACGCTTTCGTGTCAGCCAACGACGGAAACAAAAGAAGCAACGCGAAAAGACACTTCGCTTCCTTACCTCTCATTGTCAAACTTGCGCGTCAGCACGACCTCGTCGTTACCGACAACGTCCTCGATCTATAAGAAAGAAAGAAAGAAAGAAAGAAAGTCAGAACCAGGGCGTGCAATCGTAAAAGAACTTTGAAACCCTTACACTCCACAGACCCTGCTGCTTGAATGACTTCAAGAACTCTGGCTCTCCCTCCTCAACGAGACCCTCTTTCTCATACTTGAGCTCCTCGGCAAGCTTTTGCGAGAAAAGAACGTCGGCTGGTCAGTCGTTTCCAGTTATACCAAGACTTTTCCACTTTAATATGACACTACACTTACACGATCCCGCGGAGAAACGCGCCGACGATACAGAAAACGCTCTCGTCGCCGACAACCCAACTCGAGGTGCAACCTGGCTCGAAAGCCGCAACGAAGGCGCAGCGGCACGAAGAACAGGTCGGCATGCAACGGCACGCGAAGAAGACGACGCAGTAAGTTGACGAAGGATGCGAAGAGCAGACATCTTTCTGTTTTATATTTTGCTTCTCGTGAAACAGAGAGAGAGTTTTGGTTCAGGTCCACGTCAAGTCAAGAGTGGTAAGAGGAGAAAGTTTCTTTGAAAAAACTTTGCCAAATTTGGGTTTTTCTATGGGGTCTAATGCATTGTTTGGCAAGAGCTCGTGAACTAAACAAACGCTGTACGCCCCGCTGATGAGCTCGTTGAGTCTTTCAGACCGATTTCTTCATAACTGACTGCCGAATCAAAAACACGTTTACGCGTGCCCACGACAGGGATTCCCTTTCCAGAGCAGACCCCATTTCTGAATCATCCCACTAGAATGGTTGAATGTCCAAATGTAATACCACTACCAACACGACTCGATCATCCATCTCCTTACATCTGCCGACAGTATGGGTTGTCATGCACTCCGCTGCGAATGACCAACGTCCCAATTCACCTGATCTATAGACAAACAGCCGCGTCACGACATAGTTACTGATCTGGAACCAGCGACCGGCCCTTACGTATCCTACAAATACATTACATCCCAACATACAAACGCGCAGAAAAAGCAAGAAACAAGGAAAGCATAATTTGCCTAGATCACAACGACGACAAAAGTTCCACACAGGAACCACAACGAGGGGGGAAATGAAAGGGAGACAGGGGTCCAAGAAGAAATACGAGGTGAAATAGAAGACAAAGGTCCCTGTTGTAACTGAAAGATCTTTGCCTCCCCGTCCAGCAATTGTTTGACCACGAACAGGATCCCAATAAAACAGTGCACCAACATCCATGCATGTATCATCTATACCAAGACCCCATTGATGGTCAAAGAAAAGTCGGAACAGTCTGAAAAAACGAGATTTCAGATGCCAAAAAGAGCGCAAGGACCAATCAATTCAACCGGGGAAGCCAACACGAGAAAAAGGAAGTGGACAACAAACAGCAACCTATGCAACATGAGGCGGCACGGCGGCAGGAATTACGGTGAAAACACGAGGCAGATGGCGAGCTCGGAGCATGGATCGCAATGACTCATCAGGACGACCTGTGCTCATTTATCCATCGTCAACCTCGACAATAGTGTTTACGCCAGGCTCAGATGTCTGGTCCGTTCCTCCCACCGGTCCGCCGGAAGCTGAATTATCGGTCGTCGCGGGCGCATGTTTCGCTTTCTTCGACTTTGATTGTCCGCCGTGCTTCCCGGACCTGGTCCTCTTCTTGCTGGGTGCAGGCGCCGTGGTTTGCGGCTGCACCTCGCCTTCTGCAGGCTGGCTAGTGCTCCTCGACGCCTCGGCAGGATCGATCGTCGACACAGCGCCTCCATTCGATGGCGGCGCGTACGCACCCGGCGGAGCAAAATGAGGGAAGAAGCCGGGGGGAGGCAAATGGTAGTAAGGAACCATGGGATGCTGACCGGCACCATTGGGTGTTCCCTCTGGTGCCGGTTGTCCGTCGTGTCCTGGAGGAATGAAGCCAGGCGGAGGATAAAAGAACGGATAGTACCCCTCCGGAGCAGGGTAGTGTTGGATGGCGCTAACGGGTGGTGGAGGCTGCGCAGGTGGGGAGGCTTGAGTACCTCCGTTCGCTTGCCATTCAGAATCTTCGTTAGTAGCTGAAAACGCTGCCCAGAGGGGGCCGAGATGCATATGAGGGCTTCCAAGAATAAAAAGGAAGCTGCCCACCTCCGTCCGCGCTGGCAGTCTTATTCTTGCGTTTATACGGTCCGCGTTTAATTCCCTTCTGCCGTTCTTTGCGGATACCATCAACGCAGGTATGTTGGATACCATATTTGACGCAACGTTCACAAGGCCGCGCCTCATCGCAACGCTTACACGCGCTTGCGCAATTCGTACACTAGATACGCAATTAATTCGGACATAATTTCATCAGAAATGCAAAACACGCTGTCCAAAAAAGTGCGCCTTACCGCCATCTTGACTTGCTTACGCTTTGGACGCATCCCATTGCCAGCAGCAGGCGCGGGTTGCGGATACTGCGGAAAGCCTAATTGTCCTGACGTAAGACATGTTGCCAGCCAGCGAATTTACTACCTGCCTTGTCCTGGGGGAGGGGGATACGGGTACACCATTCCGGGTGCTGCTGGGAAAGGTATCATGTACGGTGGTCCCGGCGGAGCGCCGTTGGTGCCATCGCCGTGACTTGCATCTGGAGGTTGGGCATAGTAAATAGGATAACCCGGAGGATAGGCACTACCGAATGGTTGTGGGTACGGAGTCATTGTGGGAGGATACGGGTGTTCTTGTGGTGGAGCATTCTTAGCCTGATCGTTCGCCATTGCTTTTGGCAACAAGAATATTGACCGACTGGCCCCAGATGATCCCTATTCGCGTAATTAAGATAGGCGCGGAAATTTGGGCCTACCATGTCGGGCGACGAGTCAATACGGTGAGTGAACGAGTAAAGAAACAAGGCTCCCGCCCAGTAGTGCAGAGACAGGGAGTAGTTGGTGGTGGTAGAGAAAGAGAACTCACTCCGCTCGAAATGCTTATTTTCCGATCCGTCGCCGCTCAGAACCTGGTCTCGTCCGCCCCAGCTCCCTCCCTGTTTTGTATTCGGCGACTGAACAATACGAAAATTGGATTCCTGTGAACAAAAAAAAAGGCGTTGGTAGAATTATGGGTCCGAGTGCGTGCCCAGCAATGACGAAGCCAGTGGTCAAAGTACAAGTGAGGGAAGCTACACGTGCGAAACTAAAACCTTATGCCGCGCCTTTTTGAAATGGACCGTGCGCTCCAATGACTCCTCATTCAGAAGAACAACGACGACGACGATGTTCAACACACCGTTCGAGTGGGTCACTCGGTGCCATAATGATCGACTTTGGCTCTGACAGTTTTGCCACACGATTTGGGTGGGCTTCATATTCTCCGCCTCAACATCCTCCAGCTCCGCTCGAACACCAACTCTGTTCTCTCGCGGCAAGTGTCGACAAACGACATTCCCCAACACCCAGGCATCATATCCACCCCTCAGGAAAATACTCCAGCCATCCGGGATGCACCCCCGATGCGAACGGTAATGCGATCTCCAAGGTGCTCGCTAAATATCTCGCCCAAAGGAGATGATGCGGTGAATTCTGAAAATATACGCGGCCTTACAATTGCATGACTTTAAGCAAGTATATTTTGTTCCATTACAAGACTCATTTTTGCCATGAATTTCAACAGGCGAGTCTTTGATGGTCTCGTGTGACCTCTGCGCTGATCATGAGGTTGCCATCCTCTGAACAGCATAGTGAAACCTTTCCCGTCTAGGGTTTCTTGTGATTGGCGTGCGCATGTCTTACAACTCGAAAGTCTTGCACCAGCGTCTATCACCAGCGAACCTGGTTACCTCAGTCGAAAGATAATCAAAAACGTGTTCAGGTAACTGGGAATTTATCGTGCATTCTTCCCTCAGTAAGACCGCCGGAACTCAATTTTTGATATTATAGACTACCATTTTTCCACGTAAGTACCTTTGCCCCACGTGGCCCCAAACGCTTGGGTTCCGCACGGTGTAGTGCGAGCTCCCGCATTGACGGCGAAATTTGGCGGCCATGAATTTCGTCGGACGGGTTTCGATCACTTCCGGTAAGTCGGTTGTTGACGGTCTTTCCCTCACAGTATATTACGGCTACTCCTTGCACGGCAAAAGCATCATGTGTAAGAGTCACAGACATCTACATGCAAACGGTACTATATTTTCCACCCGTGCGATTCGATGCTCCTCGGTCTATGCAATATAAAGACAGTCGATGCCTTGGCATTTGCACAATGTCCTTGAGGTGCAGTGGTGGCACGAAGAGCCCACAACTTTGCCCATGACATTCTGGCACGTCCAGCGCCTCGTCCTTGTCTGTAGGGTCGTATATGTGAGTTTCGCGTGATGACTGGTCTACTCAATACGGTGGGTGCTTGGAAGCTGTTTTCGCAGGTTTCTCACCCGATGCAGATGCACAGCGAAGAGTTTCCACCCCTACGATAAGCATACGTGGTAAAACTTGTCACTCTGCGATTTCCGTCCGTCCAGAGGAGGGCGCACGAAGCGGCTAGTGAACTGTGTCCAACCTACAAGTCAAAGAATTTTCAATGAACGATTTCGCTTGAGCGAAGGTTACATGATATTTTCACCAGCCGGCTGTGTTGCTCACACATTCACTGGTAGTCGCAGTCTTCCTGAAGATAACTTTTCGGAAGTGTCAGTGTACATGCGACGTAAGTACGGGCCTGCGGAGTTTCAATCCCAGGATAAAACGCAGAAACGGACTTTGAACGACTCTTAACAACCAGCTCAAAGGCTACGATTGCTCACCACGCACAAGATGGCCCTTGTCCATCTGACATCGCGAGCGGGTTAAGGTCTGAGGATTTACGTCTCCTTCAATCAGCTCTAGCAGGGCCCCGTGGTAACCGGCTGAGCGGCGTACCAGAAAAACGGTCCTTGGCCTTGAAAAGCGTCGCGGGGATTGGGCGGGCTTCTACTCTCCATCGGCTTTGCATTCGGGTGGCCTTTATCTCGCAGTGTCCTTGATGGGCGTACGGGTCGTATGGGGGTAACGATACGGTCGGCCTCCGGTTGGGGAGTACGCACCGGCTTTGGTCGTGTCGCGTAACGAACCCAGATATGGCAAGCATATCCCGTCCGTGCATGATAATGCCTTTTTGGCTTGGGCGTTTGCAAAGCGTCAGTACTAGACACGATGGCGCGCTCTATGCGAACGAGAAGGTGACCGTATGTTCTCTCGTCTTTGGAGAAGGGCTTTGTCCTTGAGTTCACTTCGTAGCTCATATTTTCCTTTTGGGAAACGTGAAACTCGATTCAGACTACTCTTGGGCTGGTTGTATAATTTTTCTTCCCTTTTGACTCCTTCGCGGAGTGCTTTTCGTCGTTGAGCCTGGGTCCTTGGTGGTACGGCGAGTGGTTCATTGCATTCGATGATGGGACGGAGTCAGTTACGGCTCTTCAGACTCGCAATACGTCGTGTCACGAAAACACGCAGGGCTCCGTATGAAGGTCGTCGAGTCGTCGGCGACAGGTGCAGTGTCAGTTGTGTAGTTATACCGTGTTATAGTACGGCCAAATACGATTTGAATTTGCGCCGTTAAGATTGTGGCGGGCTTTTAAACCCCTCTCTTCTTCAACCAGCTCGAAGGCCACGATTGCTCACCATGTACAGGACGGAACCCATCCATCCAACATCGTGAGCGGGACAAGGTCTGAGCATTCTAATCCCCCTCAATCGGCTCTATCGGGGCACAGTCGTAATCGACTGAGCGGCATACCAGAAAAACGGCCGCTCCTGAACTTGTTAGCCCAAGATCCTGTCATGACGGGGGAGGTGCTTCAAGGGTCTGGCCTTGAGACGTGTCGTGGAGATCGGGCAAGTTTCAATTCTTCGGGATTCTACACCGACTCTGCCCTTTTTCTCGCATAGTGCTCTTACAGAGTGCCTTGTGCAGTTCCAGCAGTCGTTGCGGCTCACAGTAAAAAACCACGATATATCGATATTAGACCGGGGAGCAAAATGGTCACAATCCGTTGCCCGCAAATGCCACACGCGGTCAGTGCGACTATTTTTTCCCCTCTGTCCAATGACGTGTAGCGTGGTGAAACGAAAACTGCACTGCACCGGCTTGTTGTCGTGCAACAAGAAATATGGCCCTATCGGGCTGGAGCGGTTAGCGGATTGTTTGTGGCGAACATGACGCACGCTTCTTGCGGATGAGAAGGCCACGGGTCGTCCGGAGAAGTGGCCTTTGTCCTTGAGTTAACTTCGTGGCTCGCGTTTTTCTTTCGGGGAACGTGAAACTCGATTCAGACTACTCTCGGGCTGGTTCTAATTTTTTGATTTGCTCGGCTCCTTCGTGGAGTGTTCCTGTCATACCAGGTTGTTCTTTTGCGAGGTGGTGAGTTTTTTGTCAATTTTGTTGCTCGTGCAGAGTGTAAATTATTGAATAGAGCTCGCGCAAGGAGCACGTGCGTAGTCCTACAGCTCTTGTCCTAGCCATGTACGTCCATAGATGAGACAATCGTGCATTGACAGCTCCGCGCGATGGATAGCCCGTCAATCTATTGCAAGACCACCACTCTGACGGGATCGCAGTTCGAATTAAAATTATTTATTATAATTCGCAGCGTAGCGCTAGGTTTCAAACTCAGTTAGGTTCTAATGCTGCAGTCCATAAATACTAGCGGACTTTAAATCCTTCAACTTTTCAGCCAGCTCGAAGACCACGATTGCTCACTACGCACGGGACGTTCTGCGTCCAATCTCGTGAGCGGGTTAAGGTCTGAGTGTTCTAATCCCCCTCGATCGGCTCTAGAAGGGTCTCATCATAGTTGTTGGAGTGGCGTACCAGCAAGGCAGCTTTTCCTCGACGTGCCGAAGATCCTATTACCTGCTTAGGGGAGGTTTCGTGGATGTGGCTTTGAAAGCGCTGCGGGGATTGGGCGAAGCATCATCTCCAGTGGACTGTATTCGCATCCTTTATCTCGCATAGTGCCCTCCAAAAGGGCGCCCCGAATCCCTCGTTATTCCAGTGGAAGTGAGCGCCATTCATTTACATCCCCTAGCGAGCGGTCAGAGGAGGCTCTGTGTCCCCTGAGATGATGGTGGATATTCGGCTGCCGTCCATGTCGCAAATTGCGACAAACTGGAGGAAGGGATCGGGAAAAGCCCGCTTTTCATCTGGGGCGTTGCCATGTTTCGGACGTGCTTTGCTCCTTGCGAACGAGAAGGAATATTGTGAATGCATGTGAGCCTCTGGAGAACGCTTTCTGCCCTTGAGTTCACTTCGTGGTGCCCTGCGCGGTGATACGTGCGGACAACTCGATTCAGACTACTCTCGGACTGGTTGATCAATTTTTTGACGTTTTCAACTCCCTCGTGGAGTATCTTGACTTCGGGGCGGGTAATTCTCGAGGTGAGTGTTAATTATGGCGCAGGACATACATCGACTGGCTGACTCGCAGACCTTCAGTACGTCAAGGTCGGTGTTTGGAACATTAGTAGACTATGATCCCCGGGGTTGATGGACGTGGCTGCGAGGTTTCTTTGCAACATTCGATGCGCAGTTGACTAGGTTGGGAACGAGACTCTCGTTGATTTATAAAATCAACCAAGTTAAATTCAAAATCAACTTGGCAGATCTAAAAGTGCGTTGCAAGTAGGATAAACAAAGTAATCGACGCCTTATATTGGAAACAACCTCGAGTCCTGTGACGATAAATACTCGATAACCGGCCAACAGACAACCAGCTCGCAGGAAGGATGCCTGTTTTTCGTGGCGACCTGCCCCATATACAAACGCGACCAGTTGGAGCCTGCCGATGCGAAAGACGGAACGAGATCATGCAAAAAGATTATCACAGCCCAATGTTCTTATAGTTCTCCCACCCGCGCCGAAACAAGACAAGTTGGTTCGACCGAAGTTCGAGTGCTTCTTCGGGCTCACTCAGCAACTCGATGAATAATTCAATGCTGTCGCCATCCTCACCTTTTTGCTTCCCATCTCGCTGAATAATGTTCCGTGGTTGAACTTGGGAACAGCCAAAAATTTCGGCCGCGTGCTAATGTTATCGACACATATAAAGGATGCAGATGACATGGCGGCGCTTTCCTCGTCCTTCCATCCCATATGTCCTCCATCGCCAACAAGCCCGCCCCTGCTATCCCGTACTTCACTCCTGCACAAGTACCCGCAGCCGGCACTGCGTACGACCCACAACCCGATGGGAAGCCGATCCCGAAGCTATTCCAACCCATCAAGATTAGAGGAACGAACTTTCACAACCGTATCTTCGTAAGTATCGTGGCTTCGCGCGTTTCGCGCTCTTGGATGCTGAAGATGCCCCTTTGTAGCTATCTCCTCTCTGTCAGTACTCGGCGGACGATGGGCACTTTACCGCTTGGCATCTCGCGCACCGTGAGTTATTCTAGATGGCACCTCTGTGCGTTCTGTAGATTTATGGACTGCGTTCAAGTTGGCGGAATCTTCACGCGCGGACCGGGACTTTCAATCATAGAAGCAACTGCGATCTTGCCAGAGGGTCGAATTACTCCGGAAGACACTGGCTTGTGGAAAGACAGCCAAACTGAATCGCTCCGCAAGATCGTCGAGTTTGCACACTCTCAAAATCAAAAAATTGGTATTCAAATCGGTCACGCGGGTCGTAAAGCATCTACCGTTGCGCCGTGGTTGCACCCAGGTCTAGTAGCGACCGAGCAAACGGGCGGCTGGCCCGAAAATGTCTGGGCCCCTTCGGCTTTACAGTTCCAGGACAGTTTCGCAGAGCCCAAGGAGCTGTCGAAAGCACAGATCAAGGAAATTGTCATTGGGTTTGTCGAGGCTACGAAACGGGCGCTCAAGGCTGGAATTGACGTCATTGAAATCCATAACGCCCATGGATACCTCTTATTCTCGTTTTTGAGTCCTCAGAGTAACCGGAGAACGGACGAGTATGGTGGGAGCTTCGAGAACCGTATTCGTCTGACGCTGGAGGTGGTCGACGCCATTCGAGGTGTCATCCCTAATGCCATGCCCCTGTTCCTGAGGTATGGTATGCTTATGATTGAAGTTGTGAACATTTGCTGATGGGATTGTAAGGGTGTCGGCGACGGAGTGGTTGGAGGATGTCTTCCCGAATGAACCCTCTTGGAAGCTCGAGGACACGATCAAGCTTGCTGGAATTCTCGCTGAACACGGCGTCGACTTCCTTGACGTCTCGAGTGGTGGTAGCCACCCCAAAGCAGTGGTGAAGAAGACCGAGACTGCCTACCAAGCGCAGTTTGCTGAGGCGGTGAAGCAAGCTGTTGGCGACAAACTCGTCGTCGGTGCTGTGGGCGGGATTGCGACTGGAACACTCGCGCAAGAGGTGTTGGACAAAGACCAGGCGGACGTTATCCTTGTTGGACGGTTTTTCCAGAAGAATCCGGCTGCGGTGTGGGCGTAAGTCGATCTGTGTTCGTTGCGTTTTATGGGGATTGTTGATCCCTTATATCTTCATTTTTTCAGGTTCGCAGAGGAATTGGGAGTTTCGATCAAGGTTGCGCACCAGATAGAGTGGCCCTTCGCAGGTCGGGGAGGGAGCGTCAAGGAATAAATTGCTGAGCACTGTCACTATTCGATGATACCAGTAGATAGACTACTAGAAGGTAAGATGAGCATTATGTACTACCAGCGGATCAAAGGAGAACATGAACATGAACGCATGTAACTTGTAAGCGAAAGTGTCATACCGTGCTACCAAGCGCTGCGACGCATTTATTGGAGGCCGCGAGGATTGTCTACCCAGAGACAGATTATGTCTGCTTTCTGCCATTCTGATCCCAGCGATCACCTCGCTGAAGGCATGCCAGTATTTCTTGTCTTGTTCCCTGAGCCTTCTCCAAAGAGCCTGTCATTTCGTCCTACGAGGATCGGGGTCAATGAGCGGCCTTGGTTCGTATTCTGGAGGGAGTTGAGGTTGCCAATGGCGGGCGCCTGAATATGATATTATTGTTTGGGCCCAGCGAACGTGTGAGCACAGGTACATGTTTCGATGCCACCTTGCGGATGCCGCTAAGAAGCTCAACATCGTGTCCACTGGTAGGGGTACAGAGGTAATAAAGTGGACAGCGCACCTCGTTGCTCCCATAAAAATGGGAACTGTTCGCACTTATGAAGGTCAGCTTGAGGCACCTTAACAGCGTTGCCTTCAATTTCGCGAATCATCTCAGCCGCAGAAAAGCCCACGAATGTGCTGTTGTGCAACCGAAGGGCACCAGAACAAGACGACAGAGCGATTAGAACGAAGCTGGAAAGCCATCCACTGCAATCCTCCGCACCAGGTCAGACTCCACATTCTGATTGGCTGAGCTGGAGTCACATGACCCATATTAGCATGGCGGTTGAGCAGCTTGCTCGTTCCTTGCTTTACACTGATTCTGAAAGTGGGCTTCGATGGTGAATCCCACATCCAAATCGACGCCAAATCGAAAACCAAAATCAACTTTGATGTGAGTCCGCGATCAAGCTAGCTTTCATTGTCAAGTCATTGAAGGTCAGTGACGTACCCGCGGAATCCCATTGCCTTGATGTCCTGAATACTTGGCAGTGATCCTGATATCCATGGTGAACGAGGATCCAATGGCTGCCCAAGCTTCTCATAGTTCTCTCACCCAAGTTGGTTCGACTGTCGAGCGCTTCTTACTCACTCAGCAACGCGATCAATAATTAAATCCTGTCGCCTCATCCCCGCCTTCTTTTTACCAAACCACCACGTTGATCCAATAACGCTGGTGGTTGAACTTTCCGGCCACGCGTTATTGACACATATAAGCGAGACAGATGACCGTCGCTTTCCTTGTCCCTCCATCCCATATGCCCTTCATGATCAACAAGCCCGCCCCTGCTATCCCCTATTTTACTCCTGCACAGGTACCTGCAGCTGGTACCGCACACAACCCACAACCCGATGGGAAGCCGATCCCGAAGCTATTCCAACCCATCAAGATTAGAGGAACGACCTTTCACAACCGTATCTTCGTAAGTATTGTTCTCGCGCGTTTGGCACTCTTGGATGCTGAAAAAGACGCCTATAGCTATCACCTATCTCCCAGTACTCGGCGGACGATGGACACTTTACCGCTTGGCATCTCGCACATCGTGAGTTGTTCAAGACGCACCTATTCTACGTTCACGCAATGCTTTCAAGTCGGCGGAATCTTCACGCGCGGACCTGGACTTTCCATCATAGAATGCACTGCGATCTCACCAGAGGGTCGTCTTTCCCCAGAGGACACTGGCTTGTGGAAAGATAGCCAAACTGAATCGCTCCGCACGATCGTCGAGTTTGCACATTCTCAAAACCAGAAAATCGGTATTCAAATCTCCCACGCGGGCCGTAGAGCATCTACCATCGCACCGTGGCTGTACCTAGGCCTGGTAGCAGCTGAGGAAGCAGGCGGCTGGCCCGAAAATGTCTGGGCCCCATCGGCTTTACGGTACGACGACAATCACCCAGTGCCCAAGGAACTTTCGAGAGAACAGATTAAGGACATTGTCGTTGGGTTTGTCAATGCCACGAAGCGCGCGCTCAAGGCTGGGATTGACGTGATCGAAATCCAAAACGCGCATGGATTCATCTTGTTCTCGTTCTTAAGTCCTCAGAGTAACCGACGAACGGACGAGTATGGTGGGAGCTTCGAGAACCGTATTCGTCTGACGCTGGAGGTGGTCGATGCGATCCGAGGCGTCATCCCTAATGCCATGCCCCTGTTCCTGAGGTATGGTGTGCTATGGTGTGCTTATGATTCACTAGCCTTACTGATATGACTGAAAGGATATCGGCGACGGAGTGGTTGGAGGAAGTCTTTCCGAATGAACCCTCTTGGAAGCTCGAGGACACGATCAAGCTCGCCGCAATTCTCGCTGACCATGGCGTTGATTTCATTGACGTATCGAGCGGTGCTAGCCACCCCAAAGCAGCTATGAAGATAACCGAGCCTGCGTACCAAGCGCCGTTTTCTCAGGCGATAAAACAAGCCGTTGGCGACAAAATCGTCGTCGGTGCTGTGGGCGGGATTACGACTGGGAAGCTCGCACAAGAGGTGTTGGACAAGAATCAGGCAGACGTCATCCTTGTTGGACGGTTCTTCCAGAAGAACCCGGGCGCGGTGTGGGAGTAAGTCGATCCGTGTTGTAGTTTTTGGTTGCCCTTGAAGCTTGACGGGGCGTGCTGATCTGTTTTGCTTTCGTTTTTCAGGTTTGCAAAGGACTTGGGAGTTTCGATTAAGGCTGCGCCCCAGATGGGGTCGGCGTACCGGCTTCACATGTCGGGGAGTGTCAAGAAATAAATAGCTGAGAAGGACGCTGTTCTATGGCACTAGCAGATACGTAGACCGATAGCAAGAGGATGGATAAACACCATTGTACTAGGTACCGCATATCACACCATAGAGATGTTGAATTGCTTGCGGCGGAGCGTATTACCTTTAAGTTGATTTTCTTCGTATTCGTTTTCTACTCAAGGGTCCTTGCACACACGGCTTGTGGTATCCCATGCGCTCACATGTGAACAGACGTCGCGGAGCTATCTTGCACCCCTCGCTATCTCACCTCTACCCGAATCGTAGCCCACGACGACCATGACAAGCACCAACACCACCAACACCGACTGGCGTTCGCTCTGTGCTGCCCGCAAAGCCGCACAAGCCGCATCCATCCCGCAAGAATGGCGAATACAACCCCCTCCAGAATCCCGGCTAGACGTCCGTTCCATCACCGAAGAATGCGGTCTCCTCTCCGATCGTGAGCTTGCCATCATCGATCTCGGAACGAAAGACGTGTCTGCCTTGGTGGACGCCTTGGTGACAGGACGGAAGTACACGAGTGTAGAAGTGACGACGGCGTATTTGAAGAGTGCGGTGATCGCGCATCAAGTCGTAAGTCTGCTTCAGTTTTTGTGTGCTTGCGGGAGTGACTTTGTGGATTCGTTTTTTATCGTGACGTTGCAGACGAACTGTCTTACTGAAATATTCGTCGATCGGGCCCTTGACAGGGCGAGAAAAGTCGACGCATATATGGTCCAGCATCAGAAACCGATGGGCCCGCTACACGGTCTCCCCATCTCCTTGAAGGACCAGTTCACGATGAAGGGGCTAGAAACTATCATGGGTGCTTGACGCCATCCGTATCATACTCCAAGTGCTTCTCTGACCTCTGAACATTCTCGCAGGGTATGCCTGCAACATTGGCAAGTTCGCAGAAAACGACTGTGTTCTCGTAGAAATGTTGTACGACCTCGGGGCTGTACCCTTTGTTCGTACAAATGTTCCGCAGACGCTTATGGTGCGTGATTGTATTGGTTATTTGTTGCAGTAGTTCGCTCTGATGTCGTTTTCCTTGATAGTGGGGCGAGACGTCCAACAATGTCTTTGGCAGGACGACGAATCCCTTCAACCGCAAGCTAACACCAGGAGGTTCATCCGGCGGCGAAGGCGCCCTTCTCGCCATGAGGGGCAGTCCCCTCGGCGTAGGCACAGACATTGACGGGTGAATCATCTTTTGAGCACATCGTCGTCGCCATCCCAACCCACGTTCATTCGCGCTCCAGATCGCTTCGCATTCCAAGCGCGTTTTGTGGACTGTACACGCTTCGACCGTCTTATGAACGCTTACCGTACCACGGAGCTGCCAATTGCCTCATGGGCCAGGAATCGATATCATCTGTTCTTGGACCCATGGCGACGTCGATATCTTCCTTGAAGTTGTTCACTAAAGCCCTTGTGGATGCTCGTCCGTGGGACCATGATCCCCTCGCTATACGCAAAGCGTGGAACGAGAAGGAGTACGAGTTGGCTGAACATGGGGGAGGGAAAGAAATGTGTTTTGCGATCATGTGGGATAATAAAGTCGTCAAGCCGCATCCTCCACTGATAAGAGCGATGAAGATGGTCAAGGAGGCGCTGGAGAGAGAAGGGCATCAAGGTAAGGTTCTTGTACCTTTTACTCATTGGTTTGTTATCGAAATGACCACTTTGAGTCATTGATTGGGAGCCTTTGAATCACATCGAGATATACAAGAATGCTGTATGTTTACCTTGTTCTGTCGTTGCGTACTCACAAGGTTGAGTTTTCAGCAAACGATACTTGTCGCTGACGGAGGCGAAGATTATCGAAGAAGTTGCGAGGCTTCAGGGGAACCCCTCATCACCTCCATGAGCCCCGAAACCGATCCACATCCGATCGAGCTCGAAGTCCCGTTAGTCAAGACTCTGGTTGGTGCTCCAAAGAACAGGACTGCATACGAAGTACGCCCAGCTTCTACTGCAAAACTACTCAACAAAACGCCTCATTACTTTTCCACGAACAGCTCTGGCAACTTCACACTGAAAAACGTGCTCTGCGCAAAGCCTACCTTGATCACTGGAACGCTACCAAAACGAGGACAAGGACGGGACGACCGGTCGACGCCATCATCTCTCCCGCAGTTGCCTACCCTGCCTGTCCACACGGCTTGAATTAGTAAGTCCTTGCCTTATTCAATAACCTCATACACTCTTTTTTGAAGCGAACCCTTTTTTTTCACTTGGGAAACTCTTCTTGTTAAAATTTGACTTTTTGTGTCAACGACGGATGGTTTTTCTGATTCGGACGAACATGATTCTATCACGATCGATCGATCCGATCGATTGATCTATGACGACATTTACGCGCGCACACACGAATACACCAAACTGACATATCAAACAAAAATGAATAGCGACTCGTTCTACACGACCCTCGGAAACGCCATGAACTATGCATGTACCGTTTTTCCCGTCACCTTTGTCGACCCCAAGGTAGACGCCCCTCTTCCCCCGCACGAGTTCCACAACCACGAGGATGAAGCATTTTATAAACTCTGTGCGTGTGTTGGTATTGGTGTTGGTATTGGTATTGATTCCAGTCGTTACACACAGATCATCCGGATGTCTTTCCCGGCGTACCTATCTGTCTTCAGTTACACGGACGGACGTTGGAGGAGGAAGCTGTTATTGGTATGACGGAGGTGGTTGATGCGGCTGTTCGGAGGTACGTTGACGCGGAGAGAAACGCGGTGGTGTGAGATTCGTTGTTCCATGTGTGTATGACATCTCCAACTCGGTGTTTGTTTGTTTACCGTGACCTTTACAAATGAGCACCCTTGCATCTAGGTTCGATGCTCGCGGCTGACTGGGCGGTATAGTCCGAAGATATGGTGATATGAAGTGCATCCGATAACAATTCAAGGGCCGTACGCAAGATCCAAGACTCCCGACGACCGGATCTGAGAGGCTTGTTGATCAAGCGCCGAGCGTTCTACTTGCGCCACAAACCCACCCACCCTCGTTTTTGACCAGCACCCCCTTTTCTTCTTCTTCTTCTTCTTCTTCTTCCCTCGCCGGAGCAATACATCCACCCATACCGTAACTAGGTGCGTCGGATGGGACCCGCCTTGTTCCTTGTCCGCGACGCCGGCTAAGGGCGTGGTAGAGTGGAGTTCGCATGGGCTATCGTGCACATGGCTCGCATGAATGAATGAATGAACGAACTGCATCAATTCAATTCATTTAAACACAGGCGAATTTAAAAATGATGGACTCTAATACTTACTGTACACACACCCGGTGTTTCCGGTATGCACATCCGGGTACGTACGTCGCGCGTGCGTGCGTACGTGCGATTGTCCGGAACAAGTGTTCCGCGTGAGTTGGGACTTGGCGAGGTGGAGACCGATGCGACCGTGCGGACGGACGGACGTCAAGGATAGTTTTGCATGCACAGGGTTTTTATACATGAGGGGCTTAACATTGTGCGACGTCGGATCTTCAAGCTCAAGCCTAAGCTTAGGCTGAACTGTAGGTAGTTAACG
The DNA here is from genome assembly GCA_021018615.1 of Phlebopus sp. FC_14. Classification (NCBI taxonomy): domain Eukaryota; kingdom Fungi; phylum Basidiomycota; class Agaricomycetes; order Boletales; family Boletinellaceae; genus Phlebopus; species Phlebopus sp. FC_14. Next base: position 2,050,444 of record JAEVFL010000005.1, on the reverse strand, counting down.
TTACGCGGTCCTCACGATCAACCTTTTTGATCAGGCATCTCAGGTTCGTAAGGTTGCAATGTTTCTCAGCCATGATGGGACGATGGTCGGATCTTTTTGAAAGAAGGTTGTGCGCGTTTATGTATGTCATATATACAGTGTACAGGGGGCAGGTGCAACGCAGCACGCCAAAATCGATCATGTACAGCCAAAAAAAAGAGAAACACAAGAAAGTTTTATCCGAAAGAGATTAATACACTGATTACTCTTAAGGCTACAGTAGAATATATAATGGATATATATAGATATAGGTATGTAGGTGTTGTAAGTATCTATCCAAGCTATTGCTACATGATATAGTTCATGGAAGAGAGAGGGACGGTAAGGTGATGGGGAACGAAAAGTAAGGGGAATGGACGAACGAAGAGGTCGGTGTTGGGGATTCTGTTTTGGATTTCTGAGGCTAGCTCAGGGTGTGGGGGGTGAGGGCTTTTCTTGTGATCGACAACCGAGGTGTGCACAGCACGAAATTCTATCCCTTTTCTCTCTCTACCATCATTTTTTTGGGGTTGATGTTTTTGGTTCTAGTGCCTCGGATGTGCAGGCGGGTAGTATGCGGTGCGAGTCGCGGACGATGGTATTGCGAGCGATGGCTGGCTGTAGAGATCGTATGCCGGTTGCTCGAGCGCCTGTGGGAGCATGCTCATGTCAGATGGGTACTGTGGGTGCTGGTGGGGATGCTGGTGCTGGTGTTGATGCTGCTGTAACGGGTAGTCCTGATGATGCGCGGGTACGGCAGCATGCATCACTATCGAAACGAGTTCATCGTCAGCACACGGTATCCAGCCTGGCAGAGGATACGTGCCTGATTGGAACGCATCTACGTCTTGTGACGATTGGTCGTAGTAGTCGTTGAACTCGAGGTTGCCGCCCCACGGCGGAGCAGCCTGGGAGGTTGGTGATGACGGAGCTGCTCCGCCAATCGGGCCTGCAAGAGGGGAACCATCGTGGAACTGGGAATGGGTGGGTGAGAGCGGAGGTGCGGAGGCTGGTGCGTGCATGTATGATCCGGTCGTCGCAGCAGCAGACTGCCGGAGACGTGCGTTTTCTCTCCCGAGCTCTCTCAGCAACTGGGTAGCTGTGATCGGGGTGAGTTGTGAGACGAGGCGTGCGATGAAGGGGAGACACACCTTTTGTGAGGACGTCGTATCTTGTCTGGGGTTCTTCGTTGGTGAGTTCCTTGATGGTGTCTCGGAGGAGGTTGAAGCTCTCTCCCTCTTTTTCGCGGTACTGTCTCTGGAGCATGGTTTTGTTTTGTCTAGGAGGTCTGTCGGATTGTTCAGGGCCGATGGGATAGTGGTTGGGCGGAGAGACGGAAGATCTCTGTTCTGGGGAGCGGGAGTGTGTTGTGCGACGGTGGTAGGGTTGTGCGTGCATGTCTGCGATGCTGAATGAGCGTGTGCTGCGGCATGGCTGGTTCTGCGAGGGGTCTTTTATACGAGCGAGGCTTGCAAGTTACGTTGAGGAAAAGTTTGCACTGCCTGACAGGAGATCTCTGGTTCCTTGGCCAGTCGTTCGGCCGCACCCGCATCCAGGGTCCTCGCGTGGAATCCGGTCAATCCTCCCTTGCCAAATCCATCACAACAGTCCACTTGATCAATCGCATCGTCCCGTTCAGATGAGTTAAATAACTCGAACAGCCTCTTTCCACTTGTCAAGAAAAGGGGCCCTCGCACCGTACCCACGTACTTGTAACGGATCGACTACATACGCTGGAAACTAGCTGCCAGCTCTTCCAATGCGCAGTGCTTGTTTAGCTGCGGCCTGCGCTCAAACTCGCAGAACCGAGCAACGGCTCACCCCTACTCTTTAATTGGTCGTCCATGTCCCCGAGATGACCGTCTCCTCTTCCCCGCTCTTATCTGGCAGTAAATGTCTCTGGAGAAGGGGCGTAAGGGGCCCCTCGATGCTTGTATTGCGCACGAACGTTCGCAGCGGGGTTGATAGCCAACTCTTTGTCTCTGTTCTCGATTGTCGACACGGTCTCTGCAAATGATTGACTTGAAGCTCCGCAGTAATTTTGCGCCACGTGAGTTGCCTTTTGGGGAAACCTGGTAACGTTTATCCGCCGGTATACCGAGTCCACCAATGAGCAGCATGGGCTGTGTGTGTTCTCCTCTCCCTCATGGTCTTGCGGTGAACTCGTCCATCGCAGATGTTCGTTCGTATACCTCTGTGTGCGACCACCGTACCACCTCACATATCCTCCTCTCTCCGTCTCTACCGAGGTCGAGAGAACTCATTGGCTCGGCGTGTCTTCCTTGCCGCGGAACCATGCACGATCGGAGTCTCGGGCCGTATATGGAAGGTCAGCTCGTGTGGCGCCGACAGACTCTAGGCCTTCATTGAAGCTGCTCCCGAGGAATCCCGACGCGCTCCGCAGTTTCACCACTGCCAGTTGGCATCGGGTTTTGCCGCTCAGTTCTTTCACCTTCAAGGCCGGCTGTCGGGCGTCTCCAAAAACCTGTTCAGCGGCGACAGTTTAACCTAGGCAATACGATCATCCAGTCACCGAGTGGATCCTCGTACGTCGTCGTCGTCGTCGTCGTTTACTTCCATTCGCGTGGTGACGTGTAGCTCCAAAAGTTGTATAGTCCCAAAAAATTTTACTTCCTTCAAGCTGTGTGTTGCTGTGTCAATACGCTCGATGATGCATGATGCACTTTATTCATGGCGCCTCTTTGGACAAGTTACCATCTACTTGGTGCTGGCGCCAGTCAAGTTTCGGATGCGTCGGGTCCTCAACCCTCTTCTCTTTTTCAGGGTCACTTTTCGGTCAAAGGGGTTAACCTTACTTGGACGTCCACACAAACTCCGCTCGTGCGCATGTTCCACTTGCAACGCCAAGGAACTCGTCCTCAATAGCGCCAGGTCAAAACACTTGTCGCATCCCATCGTCAGTGTAATAGCAATATCGATCCAGGCTGGGCCTGCCAAGGTTTCACAAAAGCATGTTAGACGCGCCAAAAAAAAATGCCTGCCACGGTGACACTAATGGTAACAGCCCTTGGAGCCTTTTCGTTTGGTACCTGAGAATTAAGATTATGACTGGCGGCAGCTAACTGGTCAAGACAGATTGAATTCAGAAAATTACCTTGTTCGGGAGGGGTCGGCAGTTTTCGACTGGTGAGTGCTTTTCGCCGTGGTTACCTTGACTTTTTTTTTTGCGTCCCTGCCAGCTACAGTTGGTCCTTGATGTGCGCCATACGCTTTCCTTGAATCGCGCCCTCGTTGTCACCTCATCGCACATCATAGACCTTCATGGCAGGTAACCCCTCTTTTTTTTCTGCTCTTTCTTCAACAAGCACTATCCTTTCCTTGGTGTAACTATGTTTTTGATTCACGATCATGATATCATCATGAGAAAGCGACAACAGGAGATCAGTCCTATTGTACTCACCGTGCAGGCACCTTCGCTGATCTGAACTGGATCGCGAAAATTTTACAGCGCTGTGAAGGAGGTGGTGAGGTGTTGTCTCCTAACTCATCGTATCATAATCACTTGAGGCAAGGTGCTCAGTATGACGATTGGGCACGGTGCCGATGTACGGTCGTTGCACTGGTCTGTCCCTGTTTCCCTGAGCGTTCATTGTGAATTCTCTCATGCATTCCTGCCATCCCTTCCTGTTTCACACTGCCTGATGCTTTGAATAACTCGATGGCTAAACCCGTACGGGTATGCCCTGTTACTACCGAATCTTTTTTTGTTACACTGACGTCATAGGTTCGCTGATGATGGCGTTGATGCGCGAATGTGAGGTTGTGTGGATCTCATGAACGGCGGTGAGTGTCCGGTCATTTCTTCCGCCCTCCTCATCTCCCATTGCATAGACTCGAGCTACAGCCCTGCTTGGTCTTGGCCATCAAGGGTCGGTCCTCGTATCCACGTGTGCATCTGGTTCATGTTTCTACGCAGCGTACGCGTTTCATCACTTTGAACGTTCGAGGTCTTTTTGCATACTGCGACTATCCAACGACATTCAAAAACGCGATCAATCACCGAGTATGTTGAGGGCCAATTTGGGTCAACTGATCGATCCCGGGACCGATGAAAAACGTCTGACAAAGGAAGCATGAGTAGATCAAAAGGCGGATCACATGGTGACGGTGCCACCATAAGATCCAGCACGTAACTCCTCATTGCAAGACGTACGTACGTTTCAGTGCATACATACGTTCCTCGTACACCGATCCATCAGCTTCCGCGACCACGACGACGACGACATCAGCGGCAGCAGCAGCGCGCTCAGGAACGACCACCTCGGTTGTGCTCACGCTGTACATGCGTGACCACTTTTGCTTGAATGCAGATTCTCCTTTTTTTTTTTTCGTCGACACTGCGATCGCGATCACGGTGTGGCCGTGCCCCTGAAACTGGATCCTGGCTGTACAAAAAATCGAGATCAAGGGCGCCAACGACGATGATGGTGCATGGGCGGCCGTTCTCACGCATGGACTTGGCCTCATCCGCCGTGAAGTAGACCCGCTCCGAGGTGGTCGGTGGTGTCACGCGAGGTTTGATGCGTGCGCGTTGGAATATGGGTGTGCGCATATATGCGTGCACTTGTCGCGAGGGGCGCTGTGGAACGCACGCGTTTGTTCCGCATCCGGCTTTCGAGGGAGGGGTCCGCTGGGAAAACCACGCGTCGGACGATTGGTGTTGCTGCAGCTTTTGGAGTTTCCCACTTTCTTCGACGTTTGCTGCATGGAAAGAACATGATCATGGACCAGTGACTGGCATGGATCGCGATCGTGTCGGTCCACCCATCCTCGAGATCTGGCCGAGTGGTGCGGTGTTTTTTTTTCTTTCTTTTTCTTTTTTTTTTTTTTTTAGAAAACGGTTTCACTCAAGGTGGGTTTTTTAGTTTTGACTTTTACGTGCGTTTGTGGGCGTTTGTGGCGAAAACGGCCCTCTTCTGGAAGAAAAAGTATGAAGAAAAAAATATCCAAGTTTTACTGCCATTCATGTTGACGAGGTTCAGCGCAGATCGGAGGGACGGGCGTACTCCGATCCTACGAACAAGAAAAGGAACGGCGATAATATGACAAGCAGAGTGTGCCGCATCTTCGAGGTTGTTTTTTTTTTGTTTCGTGCTGCAACGCGCTCGAAAGTAGATACGCGTGTCTGTGCGGTTTGTTTTCTTCGTACGTACGTACGTATTTTCCGCCCCTTCTTCCACGATGTAGTTGATCCAAGGTTCTAGGGTCGGTCCCTGTTACAAGAACGTCTAGGGTCTTCACTTCTGCTCGGTCGCTGACTTATCCCAGCACATGGCGGACCGAATGAATAGAGAAAACAACGTAACAGTACGACCGTCCATGGACACTTCACGACCACCGATCGCACTACACCCGCGAGTTATGAAAAAGAACAAGGCTCTTGACCTAGCATGGACCCAGCTTACCCGCGAACGTCACGGTACGGATTCATTCGGATAGCGTGTCGATCGATCGCTTATTGCTTATTGCTTGTGCGCGCTGTTCGCCTCCACGAGAGCGGTAGCCACTACCACCGATCACCACCAAACACCACTACCACATGGTAAGACGATCGGTCGAATCAGTGGCCTGCCTTGTTTTAATTTACAGAGGGAGAGGGGGGATAGAACGTGCATATGTTAGATAACTCGTGAAGATGCATGTCCTTTTGGGTTCATTAACGTTGTGCTTACTTACGGTATAATGTGACTTCCTGGTGTGGCCTAGGATGAGGTGAGGGGAACGTTCTTGGGCTTTTTAGACTAGGGGGAGTTTGATTGCTGCGCACGGTCAATTGGGCGCTGAGCTTGGCATTGGCCAGCATCCTACTGCATGTATGTCTTTCGGTCGGAGGTCGAGGGAGGGTATAGTCGTCTCGGCATACAGACGCTACTACGTACTTGACCGCACCAAAGGGAAAATCCGTGAGGTGATCAATAATATGGTCGTCCGGTGATGTCTCGGAGCTCAAGCCGCAGTTCCATGCATGCATGTACTTACTTCACCCACGCAGCAAAACGTTCAGGTACATCCCTTACTCTTTTCTCGGCAAGTCCGACCTTATCTTCCAGAGATAAGGGGGAAAGGTTATGGCAGAGAGAGTGGACACGCAAGTTCCCGCTCTAGGCTATTTTGCCCAAATTTGCTACGGGTTGGTGCAAAGCGTTGGTGAGGCGTTCGCGGACCTAAACGGAACGGTGACGATTCCTCCGAGGTGGGTTTTCGTTTATTAGAAAGTAGAATGCAGCGCGCAAGACGAGAAAAAAAATAAAACGTTGCGATAGGACATTTCCGACGCTGAGCTCCACCGGGGACTCGCCGTCAAGACCTTGCATTAATGAAACGATAGACGGGTGTTGAACGTTCGGCGTGGGTTAATGGTGCAACCGCACATGCATGCATTGATTTAGTATACATGTACGTCATTTAAACGTTTACGTTGCGCGATCGGGTGCGTACATTCGTGCTTTGTGCGTCGTTGAGGAGAAATGCGGATAGAAACTGCTTTGTTGAATTTTGCGTTGTTATCGTGCGTAAGGAAAGGTAAGGTGAGCAGGTAACTTTACTCGTTCGAGACGACGCGTTGGATACCAGTGATTTGGAGAGAACCCAGTCCTTGACTCGTAGACCGTCGCGCCTCGGTGGTCCCCGTCGTTCCGAAGGAAGGGGCTCGTGCTTCGTGCGTCAAGTGAAAGACACCGCTTACCGGTTATCGAACGGAATGACACACGTATCGTTCATGTTGTTCTCAATCCTGTTTGTTCAAATAATTCTTTGCTCCGAAGGTCGCGAAGGCATCGCATGTGTAGATAGCTCACCTCGTTATACAGGACTCCGGGATGCGTTACGTTTCACAGGGGGCATTCACGGAGTAATGGAGGGAGGTATGGCGGTACTGTCCTTGTCCTGAGCAAGGTTAGCCCAAACGGATCAATAGCGTGAAGACACCGTCCCGCCCCCCCATCTTTTTAACTGTATGGGTCCGATTCGCGCGACGACAGTGCCACCCATGGACGTTCGCATTCTTCGAGCTTGGTGATAATATGAAGCTTCAGTTGTCGCGCGACAACCAGCGACACGGCGGATCCGGTCACGTACGGTCATCATGCACTCATGCTGCGCACAGTCCTTCCGTTCAAAAACTTCCCTTTCAGTCTCTGAGCCGGAGGAACGGAGGAGATTCGAGCTATGCAGTTAAGTACATAAGCCCGGTAGGTACAAACTTGAAGTTTTACCCTCTCTCGTTTGCATCCGAGTAGTGAGCGATCGCCGAGGGTCAGACACGTGTGATGCTAGGTTGAAGTAACATCGCTAGGCTCTTCTGTTGTGATGAGTCTGCGAGGTGGTCTAGTTCGTGCCAGTGACTATCAGTAGGTCCTGGACTTTCCGAATACACATCATAGTCACGTAATTGTCGGTGGCTTCACCGTGGTTCTACTGCATCTACGGGGTCAGACCACCAACAGCCAATAGTTCACTAGTACTTCCATCAGATCGATTGAACATGGAGGTACGTACGGAAGAGTGCATTTTTCTAGCTTGTAGCTGCTGCGCTCACCATCTGGCTTCCGAATACCTACCTCCATAATCGGTGGCAGGTACACCGCAGCACCCACCAGGTTTTTAATACCGGGACTTGGAAGAAGAAGCAGGGCACTGTACCAAAGGTAAAGGTTGACTACGCCATGATCAAGTGCTGCGCAATAATAGACGCCCGGCGTCACGTATACACCGTCGTTCCGCGACGATCAAAGTTTTGGTGTTTACGTCTCCGCAGAGACAGACATCGTCACCGAAGCTTCATATCGGACGCTTATCAATCCTCCTCTTCCGGATCCGCAATCGTCACTCATTAGTACATCCTGGTCGTCGACTGCGCAGGGTGCACGACTTACCGGTGAGACTAGTACGAAGATTGGTGCGATCGGTTTTAGCATGGTGCCTCCGATATATCTTTTGCTCTCTTCTTCATAACCATCGATGTGGCTTTGACAGGTGTTATTGCAGTCCTCCTCCACTTCCGGTTCTCCGCATTCCTGGTCATGACGGCACGCACTCCACTGGAAATGTTCAAATCGATGTTCCTGCCTATAGCGTCGTGCTAAATTTTTCTTTCGCCGACCCAGCGAGCGCTACCGCAACCACCTACTCAAGCGCGGAAGATGGGGGTGCCAGCTTAGTGCACGCTGGGTACAAATTGAAATGGAAGGTCTGCATAACACCCCTGCTGCTCCATTTCGGTTTGATCACCCATGTTGTTCTCACCGACTTGGAGTAGCTTGGGAGTTCAGACAAATTTCTCCGACTACACGCTGTCATGTATACGGAGGTTGACAAGGACTCGCATTCAGCGGACGCGAAAGTCCGAACTTGTAATACCCGGTTGTCGAATCTTTGTTCACAATCCGGAACGAGGGATCCGGGGGCTGCAGCCACCAGCACTCAGAAACTCTATAGCAGGACTCCCTAGGTATAACAAAAAGAGCGAACACGGTGTGACAGCAGCAGCAGACAAGTTAACAAGAAAGCATTTCGGGAAAGACTGAAAATCGTCCAGTAATGGGAAAGACATGACCAGGAACGATGTAAAATGGCTGCAGTCGCAGGAATTCCGACTGGGACGAGTTCATGAGACCTACTCTTAAATTGAATCAGAGGACCGACAGTTCGATAGTCTCGATACGCTTAGTCGCCGACACGATGTCCACCATGTATTGCGAGCGTCCACTCATTCTTCCATCGCACTATGTCCGCGACTTCGCATCGTCGTCAAGCACCACAGCACACAAAGCACTACGGCAAACCTCGTCCCCATGCAGAGACCACCGACGAGACCACCGACCACCATCGTCCGTGCCACAGCCGGTTCAGTCCTTCACCGGCATCTCCCTTGCCATTGCCGACTTCACCCGTACGCGGAATCTTGCCCGTCTTCAAGGCAATCGCAGCTCCAACCACAAGCAGTGCGCCCACAAATAGCACTTTACGTTCCGTCGGTGTGAGTGCACCCAGAGAGAGCCTGATTTTTCGAGGGCTGAGGAGTGCCTTAGCTTTACTCGGCCTCCACGGCTTGAGCTTCTTATCAGGGAGCGGTGGAGAGGGCGGCGGTGACGGAGGGGGTGTGGGAAGGACAATATGCGAAGAGTTGACGAGGGATTCTAGGTAGTCGTCTGATTGTTCGTGCGGCGTCTCTGTAGGAATTTGAGAGAGATTTGGTTCTCGCCATGTCCACACGACACTATCCGGCCCCATTGTCTGGCGTACGCGGAGCGAGGGGTGAGAGGGTGGGTAGGCGGCAAGCAGAGCGTCGGTTTGACGAAGAAGGTGTGGAAGAGAGAGAGGTGCATTTCTGTATTTGGAAGGACTTCGTTTACGAGGCGACGGCGACGGTGAGGGTACGGAAGGAGTCGGACGTGGCGCGTCACAGCTTGGGTTGCTTGATATGCGTGAAGAGGAGCGTCGGGATGACAGTGAAGGTCTTGGCTGGGTGGGTAAAATGGGTGAAGGGCATGGATCGGAAACATCAATCTGGAACCGTGTCTCAGCACCAGTCTCCCCTGATGTTGCAGAGTCTGTACTCGTTCCTTCAGGAGTGACCGGTGATTCTGTACTAAGGTCCCGGACAGCAGGTGCGCATGAGGGCTCGCCTGGAGAGGATGATGACGAATTGGTATCTTGGGATATATCCATGCTCCGGCGGCTTCCAGAGCGTTCATCTGAGCAATTTTGGTTTTGTTGCGTGCCATAGTTGGTGGTATCGCGCGCTTCAAGTGTGTCTTTATTGGGGTGCGATGCCTCGTCGTTACTTCCAGTGATCCCAGGGGTTGCGTTGGTGTTTCCATTCATAAGGTTCACAAGTTGCGAGGGTTGATCGGAGTTAATCGCCAGACATGCGCCTTCATCATGGTTGCTGCGTATAGGAGGTTCTAAAAGCGAGTTACCATCCGCGGGGGCCATAGATCCGGGATGTTCGCCATCGGTAATTTCTAGGTCCGTCTCATCTCCCTCCTCGTCATGTCGGGTCTCAAAGACAGAGTCATGTTCGGAATCAACGAGCTCTGGTAGAGCTCCCAACAAGGAATGTATCATTCCTTCTTCGTCTCGCTCTGCTAGCAGATAAATGGAAGGTTTCCTATAGAGAACAAACTATTAAACCACTCAGTCCAAGTGATCGTGAGCGAAGGGCAAGAAAACTTCACGTGAAGTTTCCTTGACAATCACTCACCGCAGCGACCAACCACACTACTGCCAGCGGTTCTCGAGTCAACAAAAAGTCCCATACATGCTGTATGAGCGACAGCGTAGGAACGTCATGAGCAAAGAGGGTGAGCAAATGCGGAAGAGCATGGTACGGGAGCGGGGATACACTGCAATGATTGAACAGGTGAGGTTGTTAGAAGAGACCGCTAGTACAGCGACTTGAATATACCTTTCAAGTAGTTCAGCATATTCCGGATCCACAAGTCGTAATAGATTTCTTAATATCCTATAACCACCTTTGAATTGTGAAACATGATAGATTCCAATACCTAACTGACGTACCTCAACAAACCAACAACAGGTTCCAACCCAACACCCATCGAATCTCTAATCCTGTGCAATGACATCTTCTCGGCGCACGCAAGATGAAGTGGGCGTGGCAAGGTGAGAAACAGCACAGACAAAATATCGTGACACCCTTGAAAATAGTGCAGAGAGCGATGCTTGCGGAAGAGTGAGACAATGAGTCCATGAAGCTCCATCTGCATGGCCTCGCGGGAAGGTGCAACACTTGAGTCTTGGTAATTAAATATTGGTGACATTAGCTAGTCGATTGTAAAATGACAGCTACGATGTCTCTACCTTCTGGGTATAGAACAAAACTGCGATCCGTGTCGAGTCTGATCTGGTGTTCGTCCGGATGAGGGTCCGCTTCGCCGTGTCCAGGTCGATCGTCACCACCGTGCACAGTTTCATCAAACAGATCACTCGCAACCTCAGAGTACGGCGGTGGATCAGACAGTGGTTGTACGCCAAGTAGTGCTGGCCTGTAAGCTCTCGCACCTCTGCTTCGAAACAACGTTGACATTGACAAACGATGCTCACCATATTCTGACTCTGTCCTCTCCGAACCCACCAGGATCTAGGCTCCTGACTCGTAAGGAGTCCCAGGTGAGCGCCTCGTCGTTCGTCGTGCTGACTACGGACGACTCATGTTGTCGACGCTGCATGTTGTTTGCATCACGTCCGAGCAGCGGGGAGACCCATGTAGGGAAGCTTAGTCAGCAAAACTTCAGGGGATCGGTTTCAAGTTGGGCCAAGTATCTTTCGTTGCCGCCTGTAGCATGCGCAAAAGAGTGTCTTTCCTCACATTATGTTTCTTCTTAGCTCTAGCGGAATCAAATGTTAACAATGGGACCGATTTCAGCTTCTGGCCTTCGATTACCGGCGAGCAATACAACGAGGACCTGGTTTTGAGACCCTTACCAGATGGCAAAGTAGTATCCTCGTTTACATTCGCGACATTTCTCGAAGACGCTGTACCAAGAGATCCAAGAGATGTGGCCACACCAGGTGCGCTGTATGTACCATCGTTAACCTGAACCACTTTCCTCAGTGGCGTGAAACGCGATAGCTCAACACTACACTCTGTTCCCGCTTACTCTTGGACAAATTCTCCGCGAGTACTCCATCACGGAGCTACACCTATCTCTTAACGCTGGAAAGTGGAACTACGACAGCTGGGGTTACCCTGAAGATTCGAGTGTTGGGGCTGGCGCAGAATTATGGGCTTGGATGGCTGATGGTGGTCCTTTGACGTGAGTTTACACCCTCGAACATGCCACGCTCGATACATCATTCCAATGTACCGCTGTTCGCAGAATAGACGAACGCTGGACAGGCCTCCGCAATGCTCTCGCCGGACTCTTCTGTGCCTCTCTGGGCTCCATCGACGCACGACGTACATCCTCCCCAGTTTCTGCCTTCCCGTTGTCATCTCAAAGATTCTATCCAATCCCTTATGCACTACGGCACGCTATTCTTCCATCTGAACATGTATGCACGGAGAATCTCACGCCTTTCCTAAAACTTCTTCCATGCAAGTCGCGCGCTGGACTAGCAAGGCTGCTAAATCCACAATGCGTGTTTGATGCGGACTGGCACGGACTCAGCGTGCATGTACTGTCGACTAAGAATGGGCTGGAGATGCAGCTAGGCGTGCAGGCTGTCCTAGATCCTGTGAGAGGAAGTGGAGGCAAACGACGAGGTTTGCTACGGTTTCATGTGAATCACTTTAAGACGAGCGCTGACTTGGCTTTTGGTGCAGACTGGTCCTTCAGGTCCCTTTTCGACCGCGATGTTGATATATCATGTCTCGTCGCAAGTTCGAGCGCTGTCCGTGTAGTTCTTCCCAGCAGCCAAGCACAGTCGCTCTCTCCGGATGCTACATTACTAAACGAAACTGTGGCTGTATATAATCTCATATCTCGTAAGGAAATTGACCTGACTTTTATCACGTTTTGATATATTTTATACCACTCAGAGGTTCCACTCGATGTCTCCATGTCATGGCCAAATGAACACACGTTCCAGTACCGTATGTCTTCTCTTTTGATCCTTCAACCATGGAGAACTAACAGTCCTGACAAAGCGCTGCCGCCTCTTCCCCCATCTACACCTCTTTCCATCAGACGCACACTCTACGGGTCATCACAAACTCATGGAGTCCTTTCTACAGCTCTTTCCAATAACGAGGATGAAGACATCACTGTCGGGTACCTGGAGACTCTCCCCGCACTGGTCACGCTTTGGATGCACACCATGAGAGTTGAAGTGGGTAGTGTTCGACGAGGTTTGCTGTTTTGTTCCGGGACACTCAATTCGCGATTTTCAACAAATTGTTCTTCCGGCAGATGATCTTGTTACCCATGTCTCTTACCAGCCGCCTCTCCTTCAACCAAATGGGCAGCATACACCATCAATGCTCCAAGCGACTCTCACGGTTCCCGCAAAAAGCACGCTCCGTCTTTCGATTGCAGTCAACAAAGCGTTTTTAAAATACACAGAACATCCGCCTGATGCAATGAGGGGTTGGGATCTGCCACCCGCCATTCTCTTCCCCGTTGATGGCTCACAGGTTTCCCATGCTTTCAATGGCTCTTTCGCAGGGCTCAATTCAAGTGAAAGGAACGGAGGCAAGACTATCCGCGGCAGGATGTATACCCCGACGCTCCTCGTCGACCTCCCTACGCCGGACTTCAGCATGCCATACAACGTTATCATACTCAGCTGCACTCTGATGACCCTGATTTTCGGAAGCATATTCAATTTGCTGACGAGGAAGTGGGTGATTGTCAGGTTTGGGGAATAACGGGCATGGTAGGGATCTTTTATGTTGGATCCATGTCAATACGCGGATGTTGCTGGCACTTGAAGTTTTAGGAGCATGGCGCTGAGCGCTGATGTGTTGAAACACTTGGTCCACAGGTTATTCCCTAGTTGGTGCGGCATTGCCACTCAGCGCTCCGAGCGGCCATTTTGACCTCATTCCACGGTCGCCGGACCACCTCGGACCACCCGCCAAGTACGATAGCCGGTTTCAGTACATCAGTATGAAGACCTGCTTCGAGTGGAATCGATAGTATACGGTGTTTGCTACCAAACCTCAGAGTCAGTGTCGGCATTAGTTGGAAAGTCTTCCCCGTTGTCTCTCTGAAAGGTCCGTTCAGTTCCTTTTGCAAAGTACTCGAAACAGGACGAAAGGAGTAGTAGCCGACGGAGACGGATGACAACCGTCGGAGCCAACCCACCATTTCTATTCTCACCTCTCACACAAGAAGTCTCCATCTGGGACCTCCATGGCGATGATAATAATATAAGGCATAACTCTCAAGCTTTTTAAGTCGTCCTGGCTTGGACAATGAACAACCTACGTGTAACCGGTCTTTCACTCTCGATGCACTTTCCAGATATCTCCGCTAACACAGTCGCGCTGCTGATTGGGTCCGTGGCCATCCTTCGCGTCGTGCAGGGTTGTCTTGATTATTACCGCGTTCTAGCGAGCATCAGGTAGGATTCTTGAGATGCATCCGTGGCTGCTACCCTGATTGTCTACCATAGGCACCTTCCAGGCTACCGCACGGTCGTCAACTCTGCCAGCGTCTTCGGAAACCTCCTTCCCCCAATGCCAATATTCTCTCTGGGTCGTGACCATTTCTGGAGGCTTAAACATTCATGTATTTCTGTTCCTCCTCATTTATGTGAATAATGGTGCACTGAGACAAGAAACCAATGCTGGACTCGTAGCCTTCGCACAGAGAGGACTGGACGTGATCTCCGCGGTGAGTCGACGTGCATGTTTCCTGCCATTAATGGTTGAATAATTCCGCTCTCATCCAAGGTATCTTTATGGCCCAGGACAGTCGGGATGCTCTGGATTGCGGATGCTTCGGTAATCAAGGTAAGATTCATATGCATTCTCAGGGGTACAGGCTTTCTCATTGCAAACCCATTAGGAAATTGTATGGTCGCGCGGGCGCTTCCCAAAGCCGCTTCACCAATACAAGGTCTTAACCTTTTTTGGGGAGAACATTGTCGTGTCAGAGGCAGATGAGTGGAAGCGATACCGGAAGATCGTAGCACCCGCCTTTTCAGAGGTGCGCTTCGCGAGCTGTGTTCAGCAAGCGTATCTTCTGATACCGAGAATGACGGGATAGAAAAATAACCGGTTAGTTTGGGATGCGACGACGAAAATCATGCTCGAATTGTTTGATGATGTGTGGGCGGGGCAGAACGAAATCACCGTTAACCATGGTGTAGACCTCACTCTTCCTGTATGTGTTCTTTGCAATTCCCTTGTTCAGAACGTGACTTTTTGAATTCAGATAGCACTGTTCGTCATTGGTGCAGCAGGTAAGACCATTCCACCCTAATTCATTGGGTAACTGGTCTGACAACAATGTTGGTCAGGCTTTGGTCAAGGCATCTCATGGAAGGCGGACACTGTCATTCCGTCTGGACATCAGATGACCCTTAAAGACGCATTGCATACTGTCACGAATGACCTTCCTATCAAAGTTTTGGTACCGAAATGGGCTCTTGGAATGACGGCGCGGTTCAGACGGACGCGGCTGGCCTTCGATGAACTTAACGTGGGAGATCACTGATATACTTTTGCCATTGAGAGCTTACTTGTTTGCCCTGCCGACGTGCAGCGATACCTCTTGGAGATGATACAGGCGCGGAGATCTGCAGTAAAAGAAGAGAAGCACGACCTGTTCTCGAGCTTGTTAGCAGCCAATGAAGATGATGGACTTGCTCAGGGCGAGAGAAAGCTCTCAGATAGTGAATTGATAGGTATGCAGGAGACATTGTGAGCGATCAAACCCGTTCATCTATTCCCAGGAAATATCTTCATCTTCCTTGTCGCTGGACATGAGGTGGGTTGGTACTATTCAGTCTCGACCACTTGACTCACTGTTCCTTTTGCAGACAACTGCACATTCGCTGTGTTTTGCCCTTGCGATGCTTGCTTTGTATCCTGAAGAGCAAGATACTTTGTACCAACATATTAAAAGCGTGCTACCTGATGGAAGAATCCCTGTGCGTGAATTTCATCTTCCTGCTTCGTTCTTTTCCAACTTGTGCCAATGTAGACATACGATGATATGCCGCACCTTACCTATTCCCTTGCGTGAGTTATTCTCGAATTGCAAGTGTGCATGTAACAACTCTTCGCAGTGTATTCTACGAGTCCCTGCGCATGTTTGCACCAGTACGTCTATTTACTCGAACTCCCTTGCCCTCCGAAGTCAACTACATCCATGTCATTTAGGTCACAACCATACCAAAGTCTAGTGCTGAAGATGTAACGTTTAACGTAACCGACGTCAACGGAGAGAGGCGAACTATTACCGTGCCACAAGGAATGAGCCTTTCCCTTAACGTTCCGGGTCTTCACTATAACCGTACGCGTGCATTCTCGAAATTGGGTGGAAGCGAAAGCTGAGTTATTCCTACAGCAAGGTATTGGGAGGACCCGTATACTTTCAAGCCGTCGCGTTTCTTGGGTGATTGGAATAGGGACGCTTTCTTGCCCTTCAGTAGTGGCAAGTCTCCGCATACCATCTCTTCACAAGGCTGACATATGCCCCTGGTCAGGCTATCGCGCGTGTGTTGGACGAAAGTATGAACTACCTACGCTTACCTTGAAGAGGAGATCGCTGACCACTTCGATAAAGGTTCTCGGAAACCGAGGGCACTGCAGTGCTGACATTCTTCGTGTCCCGATTCAAGATTGAAATTAAAGAGGAACCGCAGTTTACCGCGGAAACCTTTGAGCAGCGCAAAGAGCGGGTGCTTCGAGCAAGTAGCGTTGTCACACTTGCGTGCGTGTTTACTTGCTTGCTGTCTTTTGCAAGCTTCGTTCATGGGTTGTATCTGCAGGCCGAACCGTGTGCCGCTGGTGTTCAAGCGACGCAACAGTAGCCAATAGGACTGCACTCGATGGAATAGTCTTCGCTCCCTGATATGTGCAATAACATCTACAGTAAGCAAAATGACGCTGTGGATGAGCTTTGAGACCCCAAAGTATACAAAACCAAGTATTGTGCAAATGGGCCCTTCATTTTTGCTCCGGGACGACCGATCACAGGGAATATCCTCGGCTTTCTTGAGAAACCTCAGACGACGTAACGTGTGTGATGCTATATGTATACAAAGCCCTGTTCCAGAAACATGACCCTCCTTCTCATCAACGGATTGCGCGTCCTCCAGTGTCCGCAAGTCATATCACAGGGGGTATTCGTACTTACGCAAAGTCTATAATCTCTATGAAGTCCTGTCTTGGCATAGGATGTCGTCGAAGGATCCTACCGGTGTTACCGGCGAAGCCCACACTAAAGCACGGGAGAGGTGCCTGGGGCAACTGTAACCTCCCTGCGCAGAACGAGATGTGCATGGCATCGTCAGGTCCGGGCTCAAAGGAAATTGTGAACCCAAACACAGCGCGTACACCTCCGTCGAGGCTACACTCGATAAGTCCCCGGCTTTCAGTTCCCCCTGCCGTGATGAAGAACTGCGGGACGAGTTGAGAGTCAGAGTCGGGATCAGTGGGCGGGGTAAATATATCGTGGAGAGTACAGGTGATCGTCCCAACGCCCTGAGGAGAATATTCTAGCAAGAGGTCGGCTGCGGCCAGACATTTGACTTGAGGATCTTGTGGAAGTGTGCGGTGGGCGACGAGGACGACACGTCCAGCGTGTCCGTTCAAGGCTCTCTGGTTGCCACACTCCCAGAGTACAGGGCCAGAAAACATCAAGGACGCGGGACAGATACCCGTGTGCGATAGATGCAGCTGAATCTCGGGTATATCGTTGGAGTCATCGCATTCGGCAGTGTCAGGTAAAGTTGGAAGGGGGTACGCCTCGATGTAACATTCGGAGCCGGCAGCGCCAAACAACTCATCGTGTCTATACTGGATCATCATGATATGAGTAGAACACAGATGAAGAGACAGCCAGGATGTGTCTACTTTCTGCACATGTTCGAACATCATGAGCTGAATTTAGTGGAGGGGGTTAAAAGAGCCGACCTCTGCACATGTCATTTGGTAAAGCCTATTCGTCTCGACATGAACAAGCCAAAATCGATGTAAATTTTCGACATCGACGACATGGATGAGAAGCAGACCATGGGCGAGGACGGCGCGTAACAATGTCCCCTTACCAACAGGTACTGAGCTCTTGAATTCGGTTGTTATGCGATATTCTCTCTCCGTCTCGGTGGGTACCCGTAGCTTGAATATAGATCTGCAATCACAAAAAACGGTAGTGAACAGGTTGAGTTGATGGGAAGGCCGTGAAGTGTGCGGCTGCATACATCGCCTTTGCTCGCTCTTCTGTCACTCCCCGTTCCACCTCAGCAACGACATATACAACTTCGCGTCCCTCTTTATCTGTGCTGTTCAAGCAGAAAGCGAACTGCAGCTCGCTGTCGGCGGCACATTGATAAAGTTGGATGGGATCGACAGCACAATCCTCTGGAGCGTCTGCGGGTATTTCGGTGGACTCTAGGTCAACACAGGAGATTGCGGACTTGGTAACCACCACGATCCACCGATCACCAACTGCTGCGAGTGCACTTGGTCTGCCGAAAGGGAAGGTGAATTTGCGCGTGGATAAAGGCGTATAGACTCGAGTTTCTCTTCCACCTGTGCTATGCAGAGTCGAGACATCACTGGCATTTACGCCGAGGTTGGGCCAATTTTTCTCAAGCTTCGCACTACGGATGAGGACACGCTTGAGAGTGTCCCTATCCTGCCAAGGATGAGGTCCTGACGGTCGGGGCAAGGTCGTGAATCGATATGCATTACGCCAGACGATATGCCTGCCAGCGAACTCGTTGAAAGTTGTAGATACCTGAAGGCGATTATGAGCAGTCGATCTCAAAGTTGCTCGCCAGAGAGAGGAGAGCAGACATTGCAATCGTACTCGCTGGATATGATCAATGTCCAGGACAGAAAGAAACTTGAAGATCTCGTAGAGAATGTCGACGTGCAATTGCTCCAACTTCATGATGACGGTCGTTCGCTTGCTCCAACTTCCTGTGGGCCTGCCAATAGATACCAGGTGTGCGTCTGATGTAGCGGATGTTCTACAGCTGCATGCAGACGCCCGAGAGATATAATTTGCGTGAGACGGTAGCTGAGGCTATACGTTACTACTTCACGCTCACGGGGTACGTTCCGAGCAAGGAAGGGGTCTGCAAGCCCCTCAACAACCACCTCAACATTTGATCTCGTATTTAAGCCGAGTTTCAGCGAAAACGCAGGCCAGAATCAGATCACTGCGACCGGATACACAAGGAGGGGAACATGGCTCGATACTCCGGGAAGGTGACGGAGGGCATCCTCGCTTTTGACTGTGAGCTTCTTCAGCGGACAACCACAACGTCTAAGAAGCGAGCTCGAGGATAATTTATGCGGCCATTCATTGTCATCACTGAAACCGACCTGCAATTCCACACAAGTATGGGCAGACAGCACTTACCGACAGGGTGAGGCAGAGCTCCTGGTGGGCAGTGTACAACGTCCACCCACCGAATATTAATGATCCACGTCCATGAGCCTATTTATTTCGGTTAACAAACAAATTCAGACCACTCTATTTTACGTTGGGCGGTCGGGGACGCAAGAGAATACGTATTATATTAATTACTGTCTCACTCATTCTCAATAGCGGCAACGCTCTCGAGACCTCACTTCTCCAAGACCTCACGACTCCCCTTCGAATCCCTCGTCAACTGCCTCCTCAGCCACGACGTCGGCGCCGCATCCGCATCCACATCCCGATCCTCCTCGTCCTCGTCTTCATTCGAGTGCATCATATCAAACGAGTAGGGTAAAGGAACTTCACGTGTCACGCGGTACTGATCCATATTTCCGAGGTGTTCGTTCTCGAGACGATCTGTGGGAGAAATGAGCAAATATTGTCAATATTCGTTGAACGAAACAAGACATACAAAAGTTCCATTGCACCCTTCGTAGCATCTCTAATGCAGCAGCGACGAACGTGCGTAGCGTGAAGCTTGGACCTCGAGAAGGAATATAGAACACCCAGATGAAGCGAATGCAAACGTTTGTCACCTGAACAAAGCATGAACCTTCATGGTGTGAGACCTAGCCACTTGGACGTACCAAAGCAAAATAGTAAGACTTTGGGTGGCTGATTAGCGAGGATCCGAGTAGACCACGAACAAAGACCCACTGGTATCTGAGAAGTATATACCAGCTCTGGCCGAAGGAACGGGTGGCGAGCGTGTGGTTTGCATATAGACCAATCCATAAGGAAATCCTGCAATACAAGGCTATCAGCAGCTCTACAAGCGGTATGAATAGAGAGAGCCCACCCAAGCACACGCATATATCGCATATGCACTTGCAGTAAAACACCAGAGGATGTAACTTGCGCCATGTTCGACGTTATCTAGGACGCACCTTCAGCATTAAAACAATGTCGGAAGTAGATCAGCGTACTTTGATGCCTCCAATAAAAGTAGAAGAAATAATACAGCATCCCCATTCCGTACTTTCCAGCCTAGCGAATCCTTTTGAGTATCAGAACTACTGATGAACAATTCGACTGACGTTTATGAGATGCGTTGGAAGCCTCGAATCCCAGTAACGCCTCATGCTTTGCACAAAACGTACAAGGAAGGGCAATACACCGAGGACGTAGTAGAAGCCCCAGTTCTCAGCTGTGCCGCAAGTCGTCCACGCGTCCTGTACACTAGGATCATAGGCAGAGGCCAGAATATTGTCAAATGTCGTCGTTTCTGTGAAGTTCGAGAGCGATCCCGTGATGTTGTTATAAGACGATGCTGATACAGTTGATGTACTTGGTGAGGCTGTGATGGACGATAGATTTATGAAAAAGTGCGTGTAAAAGCAACCAACAAAGTAGAGGTTCGAAAGAGTATATGCGAGACTGCAGAATTGATCCCTGTGTCGTTGATGAACATACTGAATCGCGTAGGTATATTTCTGGCCTTACCCAAGCCAGAAATCCGTGAACTCGAAACAGATCAGTGTTTGGAAAGTAAATTTTCTGAACAACATACTTCGACCGTCCATAACCCACTGAGCCCGAGCTTGGCTACGTTCTTGATAATCCACCATCGAGTGCGTCCCCACATGATGCTCTGTAGACCAGTCAGAGGATGTGCAAATCAGTACCGTGTTAGTCTGAATGGTCCGGACCTACGCGGATTGGATTGAACATGACCACGAGAACAAGCAAAACCCAGATCAATGGCCATAATAGAGGAGGACCAATACGAGCAAAGGAAAACCAGTAAGCATATGCGAGTGCGCACAAAAGTGAAGATGGAAGCTAAAATTGCTCTCAGACAAAGTAATCCTTTAATTAACCCGGGACTGGCGCACCTCAAAATATTCGCGGTGGTCAAGACGTGTCCGGAGGTCTAATTCTGAGGAACTCGTAAGATGGGACAGTCGACTGTGCATAGGCCAGAAAACGTACCAAAAATAAAGGCGTAATTAATTCTCTCTCGAGCCCAGACAAGTACATTCAGACCGATAAGCAATGCGAACAGAACTGGAATAAGAAAGATGGAATATATGAAGAGGATGATGTTCCACGACGGCAGCACGCTCCGCGTGTGCTCCTGAAAAGCTGGTTGCAATCTGTGAGGTGCATGCCATGAAATACGAACGTTCCACTTACACAAATAAGAACCAGCTGCAACAGCCGGAATTGCGAGGCCGAGCCATAGTCCAGAACGAAATGTGCTGAAATGGTGCGATTTCATGAGAGGACCGACTCTGAGGCGATTAATCGCCTTCTTCTTGTCACCTCGCTCTGAACGTTATACGCCTATGAAAACATCCCGAGTCTGACCTTTTAGCGGGATACGTACCGAATCGTGCAGCGAATAGATCTTCCATTTCTCGCAACATCGTGTTCACCACAGTACCCGACGCAAAAGCCGCAGGCTCAACCTGCGATAGCCAGTCACCATAGCTTCAACATGAGCAGCGTACCTCTTCATACCTTCTCCTTCATGTATGCTGCTTGTGCAGGAATCTTGGTAATCTTTTCATACTTCTTCAGGGCTTTCCGAAAGCCAGTTAGGTTAAGGATCTAGATGTCAGGAACGCAGAAACGTAGTGCATGATTGTCGTTAGTGATGTGAGGAACGACATGGTAGTGAAGCACCGGTAGGATAGGACGAGAGCACACCATTAGAGTCAGGTACAAATGATAGTTTGTTGTCTAAACCCTTACCCGGTAATTGTTCAAGACCTCCAGTCCCCTAACCAAAGTCGCGTGTCAGCATCGTGGTGAGAACGTGCCGATCTCTAAGCAGGACGTGCAGTACAACTCAGTCAAAAATAGACGGGAAAACACTCGTCTTCAACCCAGCAAACACACAAACTGCGAAAAGAAAGGCCAATGCTGATGCACGCACCGGTAGAACTCCACAACAGCCTTCTTTAGTCTCTTCTTCGCATGCTGATATTCCAAAGGGTCGAGACCATCTCTGACTGCAGCACTGGCGACTTTCGAAGAAGTGGCAGCGGGCGTCTTAGGGGGAGAAACCAGACCGTCCTGGGCCGTAGGGGAGGTGACACCGTCGACATATGAAACGCTTCGAGCTTGCTGATCCACGTCCAGTGCCTTGGATTTCTTCGAAGGACCAACGCTTCGTCGTCGGCTTTTAGCAATGGGCGTTAACTCCATGAGGCTTCCGCGGCCTCGTTGACCTGAAACTTGTGAGATTTCTACACCATCCTCCAGGAATGAGATTCCTTACCACCAGATCCTGACTCAGAAGCCATGACCGGTGGAGTATCAATATCTTTGGCATCATTGTTTCGCGAATAAATGTCGGTCAGTGCATGAAGAGCGGAAGGAAGTGGAAGGTGTGCCTTCTTCACCCAGCCCGGTGTAGAATGCGCCGTTGATTCCTGATGGAATTAGGAATCATCAGTACAGTGATACTTCGACAATGGATTACCGACATAGAATTTTCGGCGATGGATCCCAAGCTCGCTAAGTTGTTCTCGGAGGCGTTTTCCACGCTCACGCATCTCCTTTTCCCGTTCAGCATAAAAAGATTCTATTTTGTCTAACTCAGCATCCAGGAGTTCGAAAAACCTGGCATGGATTGCAGGTAACTGTGGTAGTAGGGCATGCAGGGCCGGTGTAGTGGAGCCTACGAAATCGGAGGTAAGCAACTTGTTCAAGCAAAGAGAATCAGGGAACAAACCCAGGTCCCGAAAGAAAGGGAAAACCGGTGGGGAATAGGGAGTGCGAGGTGCCGGAGGCGTTTGCTGGGACGGCGCCGCCGATGAAGATTCAGCAAGATGCGGCGGAAGGGCGTTAAGCTTTACGCTCAGAGATGGTCCTTGGGTTGGTTCAGGTTCTACTGATGCACTTTTCCAGCTGATGACTTACGCAGGCGGCTGTTCCTTCTTCTTACGCTCGGGGGTCGACTAGCAATTGGTTCTTCCTTTTCCACAGCAGGGGAGTCTATTATTGGCTCCAAGGGTCGTGGGACTCTCAACGACGTCGTATTTCCTTGCTTTGAAGGTATATGCGCATCAAGTGATTGGCCGACACCACCTGGCAGGAAGAAAATCAACCCGTGACTGTACCGAGCCGGAGGAGTCTCACCCATGGAATTGCCTTGATATCCATTCTCGTGAGTAGTGGCCGGCTTGTAAGTATGATTTACATCGGTCGTCCCAGTTGAGCTTGCAGCCTCGACTTGCTGCGCCCGTATGAGGCCAATTTGTTTCTTCAGGGCGCGATAATCACTGTTTACCCAATGAATAATTGCGAAAACGGGTATTGCAAGGATGTAGCGTTAGCCACCGAGTCGTAAAGTGGAGCACATGTAGGGTGAAGTGAAGGACGTTGACTTACATGTAAGCTTTCTTCCACTCTGGAGTCTTCGTCGACCCATGTGGTCAGTATCATCATTTTTCTGCGTAGAATGAGACAGACCTGGGTATCCTGTAGGTATCTACCGTGGCCGATGAGAATAGCGAACGCGTTAAATACTTGACTGACCTTGCAAACTTCATATTGAACCGGCTGCTGGTATACGTTGAATATGTACAGAGAACTTCATCAGTATAGCGGATTATAGACGAGCGTTGCTCGATATTTAACCAACAGCTGTGATCACGATAGCCGAAGGAAAACGAGCCATCCGTTCCGGTACGTCATGTCTTGGGCAAAGAGCCGACTGCCCTTTTAGGAATTGTAGGCCCCTGTAACTCCCCTGCACCGCGAATGAAAATCTGACTCGCCTTGTCGTGTAATAACAACGCCTATCGTTCTCGTCACCAAGATCAGCTTCCACGAACAACTGCATTCAGCGAAGCCTGTTTTCACCGCACCATATCCTCGCTTCGCACACCAATGGCAGATCCATCTCCTTCCACTCCCAATTTGAATCTGACCGACCATCGCGTGCTCATCTTTGATGTCTACGGCACCCTCGTAGATTGGGAAACAGCGATCTATGACGCTCTCAAGCCTGTACTTCCGGATCTCTCAAGAGAAGAAATCTTGACGCAGTACGGCAACGTCGAGGGCAACTTGCAGATGCAATTTCCGAGCACTGCCTACTCAAAGATCCTAGAACTGGCATTCAGACAGCTTTCCACTCGGTCCGGTATCATACCAACTGGGTTTGACGGAGGAGGGGAAGCGAGCATGGACCAAAACGCATCGACTTCAGAAGCCACCGTAGAAACCGTGTCTTCCCCGTCCATTCCAGCGGGTGACGCGGAGCGATTCGGTGCATCCATAGCGGATTGGAAGCCGTTCGCGGATACTACCGACGCTCTACATAGGTTGAAGAAACATTTTGCCCTCGTCGTCCTGTCTAACGTAGACAACGCGAGCTTTAAGGGGACGCACGCACGGCTCTCCTCTTCCCAGTACGAGGGTTCTGCATATCGCACCGTCGCTCCAGACTCGCCGTTTTCGCTTATCCTCACTGCTCAGCAAGTTGGAACGTACAAGCCCAACCCTTTGATGTTGGAAACCGCACTCCGACAGCTCTCTGCAAATCCAGACCGATTTCTTCCATCAAACCCTTCCGTTCGCGTGGAGCCGTCCCAAGTCCTTGTCGTCGCAAACTCTATCCGTCACGATATCCTACCTTCCTTACAACGCGGACTCCGCAACGTTTGGATCAGCCGGTATGGCGTCAACTATGTAGGCAACAAGGGCGGTAGCTTGGAGGTTGGCATTACGGAGAAAGGAGGTGCGGCAGATGGCAGGTTTCCATACACCTGGCGCTTTGAGACGTTGGAACACGTGGCAGACACAGTTGAACAAGAAGTAGCAAACAAAACTTGAGGAGACATTTTGTAAATCACTTGCAGTTGGATCGGAAGATGTTCTCGGCACCAACTTGCCGACAACTTGTGGCCAATCATGGATGAACTGAGTTTCAAAATAATACTGCCGTTGGGCCTTGCCTCAACCCTACCTCGACATATCCCTAGTGTTAATCGTGTTGCCTCGATCATTTCTCGAGGGCTAGGGTTCAGCTCAGCAAAGCGAGATTACATTGCGTTGTCTACAACCTCTTAACCGCGGAATTTGTGGGCCAATCCATCAAATGTGGGCGTTTCTGTCATCAGAACCCTCAGACGGGCCTGCGTCCATGTTTGTGGTCCTCAGGGTCATGGAAATTCGCTCATCCCTCAGAATACTTCCTCGGTCTATTCACTGCAATGTAATCGCGTTGACAGTTTGCTTCTCGTCTCAATTCTCGCAGCCTTCGACCTTATCGCCTTCCTGTTCTTGGTCGGTTATAATGCGTCTGCTCTCGTAAATATAGGGGATCGGCTCCGTTCCACGTTTATATGCGGTCTGCTTACGTTGCCCGTGTGCCGACTCAATTATCCTGGATTTTAGCTTATTCTCTCGAGCTGCAGGAAGGGCAGGAACGTGGTAAGGTGCATATAGTCAATGCAGCAACTTCTCCCATGTGGTCTACTAGAGTTTCCCGGCTTAAATTATACACAAGGGGGTGCCAAATCGTCAAACCATGATGACCACAACAAGCAAAATAATAAGAATGACGACCAGGATGGTTATACACCACCCGGATTTTGTTTCTACGCGACTGTGCATAAGGACAAGTCGAATCGAACAAAGTGGCCAAGCATACCTTCCGTATCTCGAATAAACCTCCTCATTTTTCGCATTGCACTACTTAGTCTCGTATCCGTATGATCTACATTACGCTCGAGGTCATCCAACATCCTGAATAACAACTTTGTAAGCATCCATCTCATACACAGAGATTTAAGCAACGCCCTCACTCGACATGTTGACCAATCTCTTGGCCCATCAGTCCAGCTTGCTGGGCAAGGGTAGTTAGTGTTCCTGATATTGAGTCCATTGTACGATCTTGTTCTTGAATCATAAGCTGAGGGGAACGCGGTCACAAATTCCACCCATGAATTTAGCACTTGCCTGAACAACTCACCCGTTGCTCTTCGCGAGCCCATTGGCGTTGTTCATCTTCATCTTCTCGTGGCGACATGTGGTTCATTGATGGGAGCGGTGAGCGCGAACCACCACCAGCTGGCGAGGCATATGGGTACGGTGATTGAGGGCGTGGCGTCTATTATTCATTCCAACCGAGGCCGTCACTGCGTGTTTCCGAGGGCTACAAGACAAAGCGTGCGTACTTTGGTACCCTCGACCTCAGCTTTCGTATCCTTCCAAGTCGTGGTCAAACAGTACGCGATCACCGCGGGTAGGATCTCACACGCACCTCGATTTCCCTTCTCACTCGACCAACGTATTTCTTGCGTTCCATCACCTCTGAGTCATCAAGGTTGAAGAGGCGTGGCCCTGTTGATTCTACTACCCTTTCCAAGCCGTATATGTTAGCAAGTAATGCAGTTCCGCCAACGCCGGTGACACGCACTTGACGCTTTCCTCGAGATCCTCCAGGTCTGCTTCCAGCGCGGCCAGGGTTGCTTTAAGCTGCACCGCAACTCTTCAGCATACCACTTCTATGAAAGAACATACTGACCTCATTACGAGCCCACACTAACTCTTCGCTGCCCTCACGCGCCGTACTGCGGATCCGCAAATATGAGGCGCGTAATGTTGACGCGGCCTGTAATGAGGACTGGATTTCTTGTTGCACGGCATGGTAAGGGTCAATGGACATGATATCATTCGCAGCAAGACGTCAACGATCTTTGTCGAGAGCGGGTATTGCGAGGATGAATGGGTTTTGGTCTTTCACAGGGAGGTGACGGTGCTGAACATGTACAAGATTTCCCCTTTTGGTATTGGCAAAGAGTCTTCAGTGTACCCGGTACCCCCTAGGCTCTTCCGACCAATTTCTTCAGAATGTCCCTCTCACTTCAGGAAATTTGGACGCTACAGCTACAGGACTGGTTGTGCATCGATCGCTTGCTGCCAACCCGACTAACCTGCAAGTCTTCCGGGCCAGACAATCAAATTCATTTCGTCATGTTTACCCATGATACATATCTGAAATATCAATTAAATTGGTGAGCCTCCTAAAATCATTCCTTTTGTTCTGACAATGTTCATCCCAAAAGCCCAAGTCGCAGCGGTCGTTTCGGCTCCCCGGACCAAACCTGAGATCACTAAAAATTATCCTGTTAAACCAAAATCGGAGCTTGCTCCTGGGCAATGCCTCGTCAAGCTCAGCTGCACCGGAGTCTGTCACACTGATCTCCACGCGAGTAAAGATGACTGGCCCCTCACTGCGGAAAAGCCCCTTGTTGGAGGCCACGAAGGCGTAGGTGAGATTGTGGCCATCGGTGACCACACCATGCACTCCCCTGTTAGAGTCGGCCAGCGTGTCGGGGTCAAGTGGGTGGCCTACTCTTGCCTGGCCTGCGAGCATTGTCGCAAAGGTCTCGAGCAGAGTATGTTCATGTGCACATGACCGTGTCGTTAATTGACATGTTGCATAGATTGCCTGAATGCGCTGTTCAGCGGATTCACCGTTGAAGGCACATTCTGTCAATATGTAGTACGTACATTCTTTTCAATGATAAAGGCATGTCTTCGGACCCTGTTTCCTGTAGGTGTCCTGGGTTCTTCATGTGACACCTATTCCAGACTCGTTGGACAGTTTCGCGGCTGCATCAATTCTTTGTGCTGTGAGTTCCTCGTCGACGAGTCCACAAAGCAGTACTCATATTTCTGAAATAGGGTCTGACTATTTACCGAGCGCTGAAGTACAGTGGCGCCGGGATCGGCGACTGGGTCGTACTGCCTGGTGCCAGCGGCGGACTGGGTCACTTGGGTGTGTAGACGATTTTCCTTCACCAATGGAAGCTGCTGATCTTGTCTGCAGCCATACAGTATGCGAAGGCTATGGGACTGCGAGTGCTTGCAATCGGTATTCCATCGCCCGTCCAGCTCAGGCAGTATACTGAAATATTCTCGCAGACACCGGAGCGGAAAAAAAGCAACTTTGCCATGAACTTGGCGCAGCGAGGTGGATCGACTACAGGGAGACGTCTGACTTGGTTAAAGTAGTAAAAGAAGCCTGCGATGAGTTAGGGGCCCACTGCGCCATCGTCACTGCTAATGACTCCTCTGGATATCGTCAAGCAGTCGATTATCTGCGGCGAGGAGGAACGTTGATGGCTGTTGGCCTTCCAGGTCATGCGCCGCTTGAGGCTTCCACCTTCTGGACGGTGGTCAAGGTGAGTTTGCATCGGATTGCGATACCTGGTAGAGAAGCTCAGGCCCGTTTCAGAGCATCTGCATCAAAGGATCATATGTTGGAAACCGTCAGGATGCAATCGAGGCCCTTGACATCGCTGCGCATGGTACTGTCAAGGTCAAGTACGAAGTGAGGGGGCTGTCGGAGTTGCAGGAGTAAGTCCCCTGATTCATGTCGGAGTGATTCTGAATATGCCTAATCTTGCTACCTTGTAGGGTGTACGACTGTCTCGAGCAGGGCAAAGTTGCTGGCAGAATTGTTTTGGATACGTCGAAGTGAAGGGAATAATGGATGAAAGCTTACCATCTTACTGTGGGATCCGGACTACCGTATCAGCTTGTAATAGGTATCTTATAAATCGTAAGTTATTGGAGGGGGACAGAAAGTCGTCGACTCGGATGTGATTCAACGTCGCGCCTTGACTGATCCCGTATTCTTGAATTAATGGGTGTCAATGCGAAGTGAATAGGAAACGTACAAAGGCTCTTCAATGGGTGTTGAAGCACACAGGTGGTCCTTTCGTGTTTCTATCATCGATGTGGAGAGCATCAGTTAGTAGAACTGGATAGACTGACCTGTATCATAGTACGCTCCGAGAAACTACGCTACCACGTACTACGCTCAGGTACAAACACGAGTATATCGCACATGGATGTCTGTCCAAAGGCCAGCATCGGTAAAATCTCGTCAAGAACATCTCGTGCTAAGTGCTTAGAGGAAAGGAGATTGCGAAGATTATGGACTTTGCATGCATCACAAAAATTGCAGAAATGTGAGATTGCCTGATATGGGCGAGAGTGGATGTCACCACGTGACAGATATCAGACGCGTCATGACGCGTCATTACCGCATATCTCAGGACGCATAGAAGAGCATGGAGAAAACGCATCCGTTCGACAGCATAGCGTCGTATTGTTGCCGTGTAGATACTATCCGGATAATATAAGATAAATACGTGTCGTGATATAGCAGGAAAACGAAAATCACAAGGCCCCGTAACCCTCCTGAGCCAAAATGTCGTCGTCTAGCTCTTCTCCTTCGTCAGCGACAACGCGATCTTCATCACCATCTGAATCGCTCTCATCCGCGCTGTCGCTGTCCTCGTCCTCGCTCTCTAAGTCCCCTACAAGGTCATCCGAGTCTGAGTCTGAGTCCGAGTTGTCACCACCCCATTCACCATCCCAACTGTCTGCCGGTGGATCACGTCCCTCTCGCTGAAGGATTTCATCCCAGTCGTGCGTTGATTTGTGTCCAACACCTCCTCCTCGGAAGCGCATGAACATGTCCCTATCTACGAACCTGGGCAACATTAGGAGCATGAAAATAGAATAGTCAGATAAAACTTACATGTTAACGTAGTAATATCGCCAATCTTCATCCCAACCAGCCGTCTCTTTGTTCGTGCGTACGAATGAAGGTCCCAGAAGCTCCACAGTGCTGCCGAGTGCAAAGGTGGGAATAAGGTGGACACCACGCACGACAGAATCTGGATTGACGAAACCGAACGCATCGGAGAGGTTCTCCTGCTCAAAAAACTGAAGTCGGAGGAGTCGCTTTGCATCAAATCCCGAGTTAAAGCTCCCATCACGCTGGAACCACCGGATGAACAAAACATCCATGCGTGTTGGACGGGAATAAGCGGACGATGGATTCTCGCGGTACTCCACCATGACATGGAAAATCATGGCAACCCTGGCATACCAATAAGGGTGAGAACGCTCGTCCTCCTGGGAGAGAACCATGATGTCGGCACGAGTGCGAGGGCAGATGGAGTCTTGTTCGCGTCGAAGGTCGTAAGTTGTATAATTGATGCGCAGGTAGCTGTGCTCAAAGATTTTATTGTCGTAGAGTAGAACATTGTTGCGGTCGTCGTCGGAGAATGTGTACTCGTCTCCGTTGTATGCGAGACCTCTCAAGCGTGCTAAGAGGTGGTCTTTAAGACGAGGGATGAAATTCTAGACGGGAATATAGTGAGTCCAGTGGTACATTATGATGAGACAACTTCGATTACCGTAACAGCGGGGTCACCCTTCTTTTCATGTAACCAGACGGCGAGATCATGGCTTTGACGTGTGGATGCCGCAATGTGATAATGATCAGAAGGGGAGGTTCGAGTGCGCGGTCGATATTCGGTAGGTGTATTGGTAGCAAGGGCATCTCGCGCGACATTTACCTTCTTGACGAATCGCTCGATAGCTTCTTGATTAGCAATACTCGCAACCATTGTATCCTTCTTCATGCCTGAGCGTGGAAAGCGGCGCTTAGAGCATCTGTGTTCCAGTTCGCCCTGCAACTCAGAGATGTTGATAGCTAGACTTGCTTAGACAATAAAAACATACCCCTTGGGTAGTAAAGCTGTCTGTTGTTCCATGTCGTCGAATGGTGCTTGCATAGTCACCGAGGGCATGGAATTTGTACGTTGACAAGTTGAGTCGTTTAATCTTGGGGGCTAAGGACGTCGTTGCACTAGATGCTGATTGAGGTTGTTTTGCTGCGAGTGCGGCCTGACGACGCCCGCGTGTGGCGTATTCCTGAGGCAACTCAGTCGTCTGGTAAGTTGAACATGTCGTCTGTTGGAATTTTCGCACAGAACACCCCAGAGTTGCTGTTATAGCAATAAGTAACGCTATGGTACGTCAGTAAGAGTAAATCGAGTGGGGATAAATGATATCTCACCTCAGTGAACTGTGGAAGTCACTGAGGTATGTCTAGCTCTACGACGAACGGAAAATTGTGGGATTACATAATATGTCACGACGTTTGACTCCAACACTCCCCCTCAAACGCTACAAAGTCCTAAAGCTGCTGCGAAATGTTTCGCCTTGACACTTGGTAAGGCTTTGGTGAGGGTGTCAGCAACCATTTCGTCAGTTGGACAGTAGAGGAGTCGGAGTGAGCCATTGTCGACTGCGAAACGAATAAAATGGTAGCAGATATCTATGTGCTTGGTACGAGCGTGAAAAGCACCATCTTTGGAAAGTGCAATAGCAGATTGGTTGTCGCAATACAGAATTGTCAGGTTGGCAAGAGGATGGAAAATTTCTTCGACGAAACGGCGCAACCAGATAGCTTCTTTCGCGGCATGAGTGGCAGCAACATACTCAGCTTCGGTTGTCGACAACGTGACAAGTTCTTGTTTCTTCGACGCCCACGAGATTGCTCCACCATCCAAGATAAATGCGTAGCCTGAAATCGCATGACGATGCTCTTGCGAAGCACCATCTGCGTCAGTAAATCCTTCCAGACCAACTTTACCTCCACCGAATGTCAGCGCAAGCTTTTTCGTTCCAGTGAGATAGCGGTATATCCTTTTTACAGCCTCCCAATGTCTCATACCAGGGTTCGCACTAAACTGTGCAATGGTTGCGACGGCAAATGCAATATCGGGTCGAGTTCCAACTACGAGGTGCATGAGCGACCCGATTGCTTCACGATATGGTATATTTTTCATTAGTGCACGTTCGATGTGAGTCTCCGGGGACTGCTTGCTCGACAGTTCAAGGTTGGGATCCATTGGAATTGACACGGGCTTCAGATCAGCGAAGTTATACTTCACTAGAATAGCCTCTGTGTAAGCGTCCTGCGACAGCGATATGGTGTGCACAGCTCGATCGCGTGTCACTTTCATTCCAAGAAGTGACGAGATTGGTCCCAGATCTGTGAGCTTGTATCGGGCAGCGACGTCAGCTTTGAAATCCTTAATCAACTTCTTGTCACTCCCTGTTACAGTGCAGTCGTCAACGTGAGATGCGAGAATGAGGATTTCGATGCCGACATGTCGATAGAATACCCCCCAGTCTGATTCAGCACGACGAAAGCCCAGGTGTTCGAGCAGGCGACACAACTCTTTGTACCACTTGAGTGCGCCCTGCTTTGATCCATAAAGTGTGACACGGAGGAGTGCGACAGGATGTTTGAATTTCTTGTCGACTTCAAGGCCAGGTGGGAGCTCCATGTAGATGATTTCGTCTGGATCGAGCTTTCCATTGAGGTAGGCACTCTGAAAATCGAAGACTTCAATGTCCCAGTCGTTTCGGGCCGCGATGGCAAGGATCGTGCGGAGAGATGCGAGACGAGCGACGGGTGCATACGTATCGTAGTAGTCAACTCCGTACACCTGTGAGTAGCCTTTTGCAACAAGGCGGGCTTTGTACTTCTCAATTTCGCCGTCTGCGTTCCGCTTGATACGAAATACCCATTTGCAACCAACGGCGTTCACATTGTCTGGCCGTTCGACGATCGATCATGTACGTGCATCCTCGAGAGCTTTCAACTCTTTCTTCATGGCATCGTCCCATTTCGGCCAGTCCCGACGTGCACGCGCTTCTTCGACTGTCGTGGCATTGCTGCCTTCTATGGCTGCTGTAGCTTCAGCCACCATCGCAAACACCTCATCGTCGTCCTCGTTGAGCTCTCCCCCAGCACCCAGCATTCCGAACTCAGCTGCAACGTCACTCAACCCCTCAGTGTCCGTCTGGACGCCGTGCGGCAAAATGCGGTCGTTATGTCCGTCACTCGTGCCCTCACCTTCTCGCAAATGACGAACGTACACGGATTCGACGCGGACCCGACCAGAGCGACGCGGTTCGACGGGAGGCTCGAAATGGGGTCCCAGGTGATCAATAGCAGGAGGGGATGGCTGCTGCTGGTGTGCAGAGTCTTCAGCAGGTGAGTGATCGCGTTTTTCACCCTTATCAGTGTGCTGATCGCTAATATCTTCATTGTTACTTGTGCTTGCCTGCTCCCCCGCGAGCGGTGCACTGATGGGGACGGCAACGTCGACCCGTTCGAAGCGCACGCTGCGCTCGATGCCGATCCGTCGCGTGTCTTCCCAGTACACGCGGTGCCCATTACTGTCCTGGTCGAAGCCCATCCAACGACCATCACGCGCCCGTACATCAAGCTTCGAACCATTTGGATTGTGCACCTTGACATGGCAACCCCACGTTGGTAAGTTCGACAGCTCGGGCTTGTGCTGATACAATATTTCATAGGGCGTTCTGTTATCGAGCACGCGCGTCGACGATCGGTTCTTCAACCACACCATATGCATCAAGGCCTCGCCCCACAATGTCTTTGGCAACCCACTCGCGTGCAAGACAGCACGTACACGTTCGATTAGCGTGCAGTTTAGGCGTTCCGCCACGCCATTGTGCTCCGGGGTATCGTGCACGGTAAGTTTGCGTTCTGTGCCCTTCATGCGCAAATGATGGCTGAATTCGTCATGCAGGAACTCTCCCCCGCGATCCGAACGTAGCGATTTTATTTTTGTGCCGAACTGCGTACTGACCCAAGCCTCATATTCTCTGTAGGCTTCAAAGGTTTCGTCTTTGGTCTTCAGGAGTCGAAGGTCAGTAAAACGGGTATGGTCATCCGTAAACGACACGAAATATTGGCTATGTGCATTGGTTTGCACAGGTGACGGTCCCCAAAGGTCAGTGTGGACCTCATCGCCAAAGTGATCACGTCTCGGTGGGTCGCAGGTCTTCCCGATGGCTTTGCAGGTTGCTTTAGCATACTCACAGGACTCACAGGGTCCCATGGTTGCGTTCGTAGGGTCGAGCGTTATTCCGGTGATGACACCGTCACGCAACATCTGCCGGATCGCTTCTGGGACGATATGTCCAAGTCGGACATGTATCTCTTCCATGGTGAGTGGCTCGTTGGTGTCTGCAACCCCTGCGAATGGCGTGTGGGGTCCCCTTATTACATAAAGACCTCAGCTGACTGGTATCTCTGCTAGCTGCCTCTTTTTCGAGTCGAAAATCTGGCATCGTGAGTCATGGAACAACGTCGCATAACCTGCGCCATCGAGACGGCTGATCGAGATCAATGTCACACCGATTTCGGGCGTATACAGTACGTCCTTCAAGAGAATTCGTGTCTGACCCTTGCTGTTTGGTATGGTGATGTGGAGGTCACCTTTCCCAATGGCCTCGAAGGTGTGTTTGTCAGCTGCGGTGATCGGTTTTGAAGGCATAGCAACGAGGTTGACAAACTGATCTTTGTAGGATGACATGTGACGAGATGCACTGGAATCGAAGAGGATCGTGGAATTGACGGTGTCACCTGCTCCGCTGGCGAGCATTGCATAATCGAAGCTGGTCGTGACCACTTCATTATCTTCGTCATCGGTCTCCTTGGGTAAGTCGTGAATCGACGGTAAGTCATCTTCATCGACTTCTGTCAGCCAGTCTAGCTGATCTTCCCAGTCGTCATGGGCATGTGCAAGCCAGACACCATCAGATTCTGCACTCGCTTCTGTGGCTGTGGCAGCCCTTTCTGGAGCCTTTCTTTTGCCACGTCCCTTGGGTCCTTGTCCCGCTTTTCCGTCACCCTCTTCCCAGCAATCTTCAGATTTGTGGCCCTTTTTGCCACAATTAAAGCATGTTCTGGTGAACCTTTTCTTGCGGGAGGGTTGTGCTGAGTAAGCGACATCTTCACTACTTGCTGGCGGCTTCTTCAGCTTCGTTTGACGTCGATCATACTTGTCTGTCACGGCTGTCATGATGATATTGGGAGTAAGAGATTGCTTAAGGACTGTTGCAGATCCCATCATTGCTGAAATGTTTGCATCGTAAGAAGTCGGAAGGGATCCTAGAATTATGGCTGTGAAATCATCGTCTGACGGAGTTTCGCCCATGGATGCCAGTTCTTCACGAATGGCACGCATTTTATCAAAGTGTGCTCGCACGTCACCCTTCTCTGTGCAGTGTAGCTCGTGGAGCTTTCGTTGCAGCTCGATCGTCACGATACGGGAACGATTTTCGAATTCACTCGACAAAATCTTCCACATCGATGTGGCTGCTTTCTCGTTCCGGACGCGGATAAACAGCGACTCCGGGAGTGTTCCTCCGATAACACTTTTGACCCAAGCATTGTCTTTTCCTCATTCCGCAAGCTTTGCTGGATACGCATTAAGTAGTGCTTGCTCTGCGGTCGTAGGGGTCCACGAGGCCTCTTTCCCATCACGGGGATCCACGGGTTTCGGCGTTGACCCTTGTAGGTACCCAATTAACCCTTTTGCCTCTACTGCCCACTCGACCCGATCTTTATAGGTCAGCCAGTTGCTGCTGTCGGTCTTCAGCATGGGAATGCGAATCTGTTCGTCTTTCAGTATAGTGGACATGCTGGATTTTTTGTGCGAGCGTGCTTTGATTCTTTTCAAGTTACTGAGCGTCGGGGCTCATAACCTATAGCAATAAGTAACGCTCAGTGAACTGTGGAAGTCACTGATATATTGGGTATATGTACCTATAGCAATAAGTAACGCTATGGTACGTCAGTAAGAGTAAATCAAGTGGGGATAAATGATATCTCACCTCAGTGAACTGTGGAAGTCACTGAGGTATGTCTAGCTCTACGACGAACGGAAAATTGTGGGATTACATAATATGTCACGACGTTTGACTCCAACAGCTGTGGCAGTGTCGAGGAAAGCGAGAGTATCGTCCGTGTGTATTTGAAACTTTGCAAGTGCGTGCCATGTCGCGAGATCAAAGAGGAGGTCGAGGATTACTTTATTGTGAGGTTCATCGATCAGCCCTTCAAAGACAGGGATAGCACACTAAGGTGGTGTTCGAGTTAGTTTAAATCAAACAGTGTACTGCTGAAAACTCACCTGTAAAAGATCTTCGAAATCACGTCCAGCCAACCTCTTCATTGAGGATGCATTCTTGTGAAATCTTCTAATTGTTCCACGCCCAAACGTTGGAACCTTGCGATATCTGTGATTTGCATGAATACAAATTTATCAAATATACGTCAGAAACTCACCGCCAGTTTAATTCTTGGACTGCTGTACCTCCAACGGCATGTAGTATACGCATCAAATGCGTAAATATTGCTTTCCATACTCCGAGCTCAAACTTGTGGAGTAAGTCAACGACAAGCAAGAGGAAAAAATTAAACTCTCTCTCAGCATCTGAGAGGCGTTCGGAAAATGTGTTCTGGATACATCAGTGTTAGCTATGTTTACCATTAAAGTAATGTTAAAGCTTACTCGGATAGGTGCCAGGGACATGTCCTGAAGCAAGTTCGAAACACTTTTACTACTGACCTTCTTGTCGTGCTTGAATATAACTTTGTGTGCTTTCTTGATGAGGGTTTGATAGACCTTGTTGTTGACGCGAACTGCTGTTGTTCGTGTGACAGCATCGGATGGTTTTCCCATGTCGGGGACATCACATTTCTTTACTAGACAACGGGGGCAGGGACACTCTCTCAGAAATTTGATGCACGCCAGGAGTACCCTTAAAAACAATCGATGTAACATAAATCAGTAACATACAATTAGCCATGAAACAGAAACACCTACTTTTCTGGATAGTCTGCGGAATAACTGAAAAAACGGGGGAATACACACCTGGTGATGCCGTCAGCACAACGGATCAGTATACCATACTTGTACGCTTTGATAAAATCTTCCTTGAGAAGGAGCTTCCAGATCGCATGCATGAGCTCGCATTTGCAGAATGTGTAGATTTCATCAGTTGATGCCTCTCCGTATATGTAGATATATTTGTCTTGGAAGTCATCTGGTAGCTTCAAGAATCCTGTCAGTTTGCGAAGTGTATATGCAAATGGTTGAGCCACTTACCATCGGAATATAAGCAAGATGGTGACATGCCCCTGATGTTGGCTTGCCACGTGTATACTTCGACTGGTTCCCAAAGAATAAGTAGATAGGCCAGAGAGATGCATCACCAAAATTTGCGAGTTGTGTTGCATCGGACCAGATCATAAGAGGGGCGACAATCCTTTCGTACTCGTCGCCAGGCTCTCTTGGAAGATGGTTGACTGTTTTAAAAGCATCCAGCATTTCTGGCGATGTGTATGCTTCGGAGTATACCCAAACATTGTGACCATCAGCAGTTTTCCAAAACTGTTCAAAAGGGGTCATATGAAAAGTTAGTGAGACGTCATCCTCGAAGACTGATTTCATGATGTCGACAATGGAGCGGTGAATGATGTCGTCAATGGAGCGGTGAATGATGTCGTCAATAGTAAGCATCGGTATGGTAGGATCATCTTCGGAGTCATACTTGACCTTCTCCTTGGATAAAGGTATTTTGACTGAGCTGCGTCGCCAGCCGTGCTCAGCGCGGAAAGGATTTGAATCATCCTGTAGATACTGGAATATGCATCGGCGCTCACATTCATGAGAGAAGATAAGAGGTTCATCCTTGTTAAATAGCGGATCAGATGTATACTGCCAGAGACACTGTAGCTCTTCGATAGACTTTGTATTTGTGCCAGAATAGTGCCAGCACATCAAAAGGCCGGCAGTGGGACTGCTGAATGCTGAATAGAGGTTGTCATGTGTGATTCCCAATGGCGGTACAACATTCAGAAGGCGTGACAATGGTAGGCATAAACTTTGAAGAGTGGGTGTTACGGGGTATAATTTTTCCTATATTTTTCTCTGTTTTTCTCTTTCTTTTTGTGGTCACGTGACTTCATCACGTGCTTATTTAATCATGTGACCAGCGCACGTGACTCGATAGCACATGACTTACCACGTGCGGGCGAGGACTTCTATTTAGATACCACGTGACTAGGCCTAGACTTGCCTAGAATATTCTAGAATAGACTCACCTAGACCGGTCTGGACTATGACATCACCTGACGTCATGGAACGTCGTGGAATGTTGTAGAACATTCCGATGATATCATATGTTTGTTAGATACAAACACTGTAACTGTATATATACTGCAATGCCATCGCCCAGAGACCCTAGCTTGGTTCTCTTGGGGCTACTCGTCCACGAGCGACCTAAGTTTCTTCCCCTCTAATCCGCTTTTCGTTGACAAGCTATCGTCAACGCTGTCTCTACCATCGTCCAAGTCTTCAAGTGGGACTTAAAACTCATTTGTTTTCTCGTGCAAAGTTTTAGTGTTGGCGTTGCGAGAGGTTTCGACCATCGCTCGTCTCATTAGAACCAAGCTTTCCCACTCTCCCGGCGTCCGCACTACTCGTGCCCTTGCCGTTTACGTACATCATTTTCACTTCGTTGCGCATTACCGCGCCTTTCATTTGCTTTAGTCCCCGACCGTTGAGGTTCGGGAAGGACGTTGTGCTATCTAGGGCCCCGTCGACGGCTTCTCTCGAGAGAGAACTAGAGATATTTCTCTAGCGGTTAAATCCCCCGTCAACCCACTTTTACTTCGTTTGGGC
The DNA here is from genome assembly GCA_021018615.1 of Phlebopus sp. FC_14. Classification (NCBI taxonomy): domain Eukaryota; kingdom Fungi; phylum Basidiomycota; class Agaricomycetes; order Boletales; family Boletinellaceae; genus Phlebopus; species Phlebopus sp. FC_14. Next base: position 2,011,992 of record JAEVFL010000005.1, on the reverse strand, counting down.
ATCGTCCCGCGTCCCCGTGAGGCGCATTCGTTTTAGTCGTTACCTTAGCAACCCTCCCAGTGCGAAAGAGCGGTCTTGTGCCCGCACTGTCTTAGGAGTGGTTTATATCAAACCTTATCTCAGTAGTATTTTGGGGCTGTGCCAGATCGGTCGTTGACTGGACAGCGAAAGGGTATAGGAAGAAAAAGACCCTGACGAAGAAACAATTTCAACGTGGCTCGCACTACTCGCCAGCGCGTTCTCGACACTCGGGCGCAAGCAGCGGCCCTCAATTTTCATCATCTCAATCGTGTTTTCACCCCCGCTCCCCAAATCAAATTAGAAGATCTCGAACCAGCTCCTGAGTGGTTGATCCCCAAACAAGAGCCGTTAGATTTCTTACATCGCATAAAGAAAGAAGAGGAACTCGAGGCAGATCTCGAAGAACAGATCTTCCATACACCCACACCCCCTCCTCGTTCCCCTTCCCCTCCTCCAGCTCTACCCAGGCGTACATCTAATCGCCTTCGTTTCCCCGCACGTCGACACGTGCAAGAATTCTTACCGTCTCTCCGCCGCCCCCGTCAACAGGTGCCTCTGGCAAACCGCCCACGTCACGCACCCTACTATTTGTACAACGAACCAGGATATTTTTAGAAAATGTCCACCCTTCCCCAAGACGTCGCTAACTTGCAGGCCCAATTGGCCGCAGTTACAGCAGCGCTTCAAACGCTGCAAAACCAACCTTCAAATCTCAGCCGAAAGGTTGAGATCTTCGCAGATCCCGGTTCCTTCGATGGCAACCGAAATAACTTCTCAGTGTGGTGGGTCAAATTAAAAACTTGGCTCGCCGCTAACCAAGGTGTTTTGAACACCAACTTCGACGGTTGCGTAGCCGTATTATCACGCATGAAGGGTCCGGTAGCCGGCCGATTCGCCGAGGCCCTCATAAGGAAATACACGGAACAGAATGCCTGGCCAACATTGGCTGTTCTTGGCGGAGAAATCGAAAGATATTTCCGCCCACTCGCAGACAAAGAATGGGCGAAGAACCAGCTCATTCAATTAAAACAAGGCAAAATGAGAACTGACGAATTTGTAGTCAGATTTCATTCACTAGTTCTCCAATCGAATTGCTCGCATACGCATTCGATTTTCTTATTGGAACGGGCAACACGGCCCGACATTATCAAAGAGATATATCTTCAAGGAACACAAAAGACAACCATAGAAGAATATCTCGATGAAGTCCGAAGGATCGGTAGCCGATACGATCTCTTCGAGTTCCAATTCGGGAACAGGTCTTCCCAGGGGCGTGCCTGGGTAAACAACGCGCAAAACAACTCTTCCTCCAGCCGTGGAGGTAAAACATACGGAACTAGTGGAGGCGACGCGATGGACATCGGCGCCGCACAAAAGGGCAAGCAACCGGAGGGCAGACGGCTCCAAATGGATTGCTTCAAGTGTGGCAAGTCAGGCCACTTTGCCCGACAGTGCAAGGCTCCAAACTGTCGTTGTTACGCGTCGAGCGGAACACGACAAAGAAAGACAAACCAAACCTAAAGAGATGACCCTTATCGCGGGTCACTCGGAGTCCGCTAGACCCGTTAAGCTATACCGCCCATCTATAGCAGCGAGGCCATGGGTTTTACTGGTATAACCACAAGTATATTGAACTAAGGAAATACAGGCGGAACGGTGACTACTTATATACTATAGGAATCGTGCACGGACCAAGGTACGTGCCCTACTAAGGTGAACGAGCTAAGTGCTATATAAGTAAGTCCTGCCTAAATGAGGTATAACCCTATACCCATAGTCGAGGTGCTAAGTCTAGAACGGCCTAGACTCCACAGCCACCAGATAAGATTAACGCTCACCGATTAGATAAGCGCCAACCTGATAAGATAAGATAAGAGAAAATAAAAGAAAGTAGCGCCAAACGTAAACGCCTTGAGCGCTAAGTGGCATTTTCGTCTCAGTCGTTGCGGTTCGGACCGCCACACTACGGACCGGCACAGGCAGCCGGCTAACAATGGGCGCCAAGTGTGTCAAACAGAAAGCGCGCCAGCTGATCACTGGCGTGGCATGGACTTCGAAGAGGCGAAAGCCTTCTTCTTCGACATGCACACAACGGAGATGAAGGCGCAGGGAAAAGCCTTCGGCCCTTGAACACGGGGACAGTTCAGGGTGCCACATCTCTGGCAGGCGGCAGACAGCGCCTAAAAGCATCTGTCAGGAAGCCCGAGCCTGTAGCTCAAACAGGGCAAAATAAATGTGTTAATGACAATGTTTCTCTTCCTTGTAGTAATAGGTTTTCTTGTCTTGATGTTTTTGAAAGTTCTGATTCTCCTCCTTTTGTTTCTTCTCGAATTCTTGATACGTGCGCTTTAGGTAGTTCTAAAAATACAAAAGAATCTACAAAAGTAGAAAATACAAAACAATCACAAAAAAATAGTTTAGTTTCTTTGTTCTCTGATTTTCTTGATACGTACGTAGAAGGGGGGTCCTCCTTACGAGGCTCGGCGGTTCAACCCGTGCTTAATTCCCCAAAACCCAAAATATCTTCTTCTATCAACTCCCTGTCCCCTGGAGATGATTTCCCTGAACGGATAGTTACTAGATCGGTTTCCCTTAAAAAGGAATTGAAACTCCTGATCGAAGTACTGGACAAACACGTGGATGTTGACACCACGACCCCTATCCAAGTTCAAGCTCTACTTGATAGTGGAGCAAACTCTATCTTTATTGATCGCCAATGGGCTAAGCGACAAGGCATTATGCTACGCAAATTGCCAATACCTATCCCAGTCTTTAATGTCGATGGTACCAAGAATAGAGCAGGAGACATTACTCATGTCGCAGAAATCCGTATGGAGTATAAGGGTCACAAAGAAGTAGTTCAAGCCGAAATCAGTGATCTCGGCACTGCTGCCATAATCCTCGGATATACCTGGCTCGAATTCCACAATCCCAACATTAACTGGCAAACTGGAGAAGTTAAATTAAATCGTTGCCCAAGATCTTGCTATCAATTATCTAATCGCGCTACGCGCCTCGCTTCGATGGAACTAGAAGAAGAAGTCGAAGCAGTCTCTAAATGGAAAGGTCTTATCAGTGACCTTGAAACTGATAACACGTGGAAAAAGCTGCAAAGCACGGTTGTTCTAGAAACACCTGTTAAGGAACTAGTTCCCAGCGTTTACCACAAAGACTTTTACGAAACTTTCTCGAAGAAAGAATCCGAACGCATGCCAACACGCAAGCCGTGGGATCATGCAATCGAACTCAAGGAAGACTTCAAACCTAGGAAAGGACGAATGATTCCCCTTTCAGCTCAGGAGCAGGATGAAGTTAAATCCTTTATTGAAGATCAGCTCTCGAAGGGCTATATTAGACCGTCTAAATCACCTCAGACATCGCCTGTATTCTTCGTTCCTAAGAAGGAAGGCACCAAGCGGATGGTTCAAGATTACCGCTATCTGAATGAAGGCACGGTTAAAAATAATTATCCCTTGCCCCTGATTAGTCAGCTTGTTGACAAGCTAAAGGGTGCAAGGTACTTCACAAAAATGGATCTCCGATGGGGATACAATAATGTACGAATCAAAGAAGGCGATGAATGGAAGGCAGCGTTTGTCTGTCATCTCGGTTCTTTCGAACCTCTCGTCATGTTCTTTGGTCTCTGTAATTCGCCAGCTACGTTCCAAGCCATGATGAACGAGCTATTTGCGGATATGGACGACATTGTTGTTATCTATATGGATGATCTATTAATTTATACCAAATCGGACAATATCGATGAGCATCACAAAGCTGTTGCAAGAGTGCTCCAGCGGCTCAAAGATAATGACTTATTTGTAAAGCCGGAGAAGTGCTTCTTTGATAAAACAGAAGTAGAATTCCTTGGCATGACTGTGACTCGCGATGGCGTTCGCATGGACGAATCGAAAGTTAAAGCAATCCAGGAATGGCCAGTCCCACGAACGGTCAAACAAGTCCGTTCTTTCCTCGGTCTTGCAAACTTTTACCGTCGTTTCATACTCGGTTATGCTGGAATTGCAAAACCTCTCACGGACTTAACACGTAAAGATCTCCAGTGGAACTGGGGAGAAAAAGAACAACAGGCGTTTGAGACGCTTAAAGAACGCTTTACGACAGCACCTATCTTGGTATATCCAGATATCGATGCGGAATTTCGCCTAGAAACCGATGCTTCGGATTTTGCCACAGGAGCTGTCCTATCTATGAAATGTTCCGATGGAGAATGGCGACCATGCGCCTTTAGTTCCCACGCTTTATCTGCACAAGAGCGGAATTATCAAGTCGCAGACAAGGAAATGCTCGCTATTATCCGCGCGTTAGAAACGTGGCGACATTATTTAGAAGGTGCTCGGCACAAATTTGAAATTTGGTCCGATCACAAGAATCTACAATATTTTATGAAATCTCAAGATCTGAATCGAAGACAAGCACGATGGTCCTTGTACCTTACTCGATTCGACTTTACCTTGGTCCACAAGGCAGGAACCTCTATGACGAAAGCCGACGCTTTATCCCGACGTTGTGATCACTTCCATGGAGTTGAAGATGACAACAAGGGCGTTACAGTAATTCCTCCCGAAAAGATCAGGGCCCAACACATTGTTGTGGAAGCCGAAGAGAGTTCAATCGTTGAACGAATAAAAGGACTGTCTAAAGATTTGGATCTAGGATCTAACTATAAGCTCAAGGATGGGCTTTACTTCCGAGAAGGTCGTATTTATGTTCCTGGTGATGCCAAGCTTCGCCAAGACATTCTCACACTCCACCACGATAACCCTATCGCTGGACATCCTGGTCAGTCTAAGACACAGGAATTGGTGGAACGTAACTATTATTGGCCTGGGTTACATACTCAAGTCAAGGACTATGTTTCGCGTTGCGATCGATGCGCACGCATGAAAAGTTCTCGCATTGCCCCAGCAGGCATGCTCCAACCTCTGCCGATCCCATCTGGACCATGGATAGATATCTTGGCAGATTTTACAACGGATCTACCGCTTTCGGATGGTTACGACACGATTCTAGTAATCGTTGATCGTTTCTCAAAAGAAACTATATTTATTCCAACAAATAAAACGATCACGGCTCTCGGAACGGCCAAGTTGTACTTGCAACATGTCTGGAAGCATCATGGTCTTCCCACAACTATCGTTTCGGATCGTGGTCCACAATTCGCGTCTCAGGTCATGCGCGAATTAGGAAAATTCTTAGGGATTGAGCTTAAGCTCTCCACCGCCTTTCACCCGCAGACAGACGGGCAAACAGAACGGATGAACCAAGCGTTACAGGAATATATCCGTCTTTTCGTTGCCGAAAAGCCATATGATTGGTCCGATTGGCTGGCGCTGGCGCAGTTTTCTTACAACAACAAGCGCCAGGATTCGCTTGGTAAATCTCCATTTGAGGTCACTCGATCCTACAAACCAAGGATGGGCGTTGAACCGCTTCAGTCCAAGGTCCCTGCAGCCGAGGATCTCGCTGCCAACATGGAGAAAACCCTTGAGCAGGCTCGCAAAAACCTAGAGAAAGCGCAAGCCGCTATGAAAAAGAAAGCCGATCGTCATAGATCACAGCCACCTCCTTATCAGATCGGCGATAAAGTGTGGTTGAGCACTTCTAATTTAAAACTTCCTCGACCCAGTCGGAAGTTTACGGAACGCTGGCTCGGCCCTTACGAGATCACGAAGCTGGTCGGCTCCAATGCCGTTGAACTTCGATTGCCTTCAACAATGCGCATTCACCCGGTTGTGAATATTAGTCGCATTAAGCCTTATAAGGATAGATTGCCCGGTCAACCGGCGCAACAGCCTGGTCCGGTACTAGTTACCGAAGAGGGTGATCAAGAATACGAGGTTGATTACATTGTTGACTCTCGCTTGCGAGGTCGTCACCTCGAGTTCTTGGTGCATTGGGTTGGTTATTCTGACGAGGAGCGTACTTGGGAGCCTGAGGCTAACCTGGGTAATGCTCGCGATGCTATTCGCGATTTCTATCGTCACCACCCTTCCGCTCCCAGGAGATTGCGCATGGTTCGGTCGCAATTCGATTCTTTATTTTCTCCCTATGTTAATTATTGCTCTGTGGCTTCTGCCCCGTTTAATCGCCTGGAAGTCGATTCCTAGAAGGGGGGTAGTGTTACGGGGTATAATTTTTCCTATATTTTTCTCTGTTTTTCTCTTTCTTTTTGTGGTCACGTGACTTCATCACGTGCTTATTTAATCATGTGACCAGCGCACGTGACTCGATAGCACATGACTTACCACGTGCGGGCGAGGACTTCTATTTAGATACCACGTGACTAGGCCTAGACTTGCCTAGAATATTCTAGAATAGACTCACCTAGACCGGTCTGGACTATGACATCACCTGACGTCATGGAACGTCGTGGAATGTTGTAGAACATTCCGATGATATCATATGTTTGTTAGATACAAACACTGTAACTGTATATATACTGCAATGCCATCGCCCAGAGACCCTAGCTTGGTTCTCTTGGGGCTACTCGTCCACGAGCGACCTAAGTTTCTTCCCCTCTAATCCGCTTTTCGTTGACAAGCTATCGTCAACGCTGTCTCTACCATCGTCCAAGTCTTCAAGTGGGACTTAAAACTCATTTGTTTTCTCGTGCAAAGTTTTAGTGTTGGCGTTGCGAGAGGTTTCGACCATCGCTCGTCTCAGTGGGAGTATCGACGATGGTGAAAATATCAGCAAATGAGTCTGGGTTTGCTGTGGGGCAAGTAGGATAGACACGAAAGAGACCCATAGAGTCAGGCTGCGCGTGAATTGAATTGGGTTGACATATGCTGTGTGATGGTCCAGCTATAGGTGAAGATTCTTTGTGTGGCATCGGTGCATGACGGAGTCCAGTGACGTCGCCAGGTAAATAATCTATGTAGCGGGCAGGTAGGCGAATCTGCTGTCCAGAACGTGCTGCGATAACCAGCTGAGAGGATGGTGGATGCGTGGCCAAAGGGTCAGGAGCCATCTCATTCTGATAGAAGCAGCATTAACTCAGAAATTCTAGCGTAATGATACGTACCTCATTGTACAGCTGTATCTCTGCCGCAGGTGATGCATGAAGACTTGGCTGTAAAGGTTCATCCGAGTCTGAACTTGATAGCGAGGGTGATCTCTTGCGCTTCTTGTTCTGACGACGATGGTGCCTTGAAAAGATGTCAGCCGTACATGTTCTGCTTCCCTTACATCGTGATTCATGGGCATTGAGTGAACGTGTGGTGCTAAAACGTTTACCACAGCCAATGCAAATCAGAGCGTCCATTGGGAGAATACTGAGAGGAGACGACACAGATTGGAGGGATGAAATGCGTGCTTTGAATTTGATCTGACCAGTCTATATACATGATTGCATGGAGGATAACTAAGAAAGCTAATAGAAATGAAGTAAATTAGCCATGGAAACATGTCTATCTAGATTTTGACTCACCTTATATATACCAATTGAGTTGCGGACAGTGGTACATGACCACTGATGAACGTTGAGGGAAGGGTTAGAGGCCTTGGGCATGAAGTGAGACCGTGCCATAGATAATAAATTTCCCACGACTAGATCTACCAACGCGACATCCTTTCCAAGATATTCCTTACTTCCACACCACTACCATGATGTCAAATCTAGCTCTTATATGACCGTGTACTAATATCGTTGAGACTAATACAATACAATAGAGAAGAAGAAAGCGACCTTGAAAGCAGTTCTGACGAAAATGAAGAACCAGAAGATTCGAACTTAGTACTCGGCATTGAGATCCAGGACTGTGTTATGGCAGCACGCGCAATTACATGCTGCATCGACATGTTTTGTAATATCGACAAGGTCATCAAAGTTATACTATACCTCCAAGAGGAAGAAGCCGCAGAGAATAGTAATCTGGAAGAGGATGAGGATGGCCATATGCGCCGCAAGTCATACCTGCAAACTTTATACGTCCATCTTAGCTCTTTGATATTCATGAACTTATAAAGCTATAGTTCTGAGAGAACGATCACACGATACAAGCGTACCTTCAATCTAATTGTTTCCTTTGTTCCTAACATCAAGTATATCATCAACGACCCTTCCAAAGCATGTCAGCTAAGAAAAGTCACCAAAAAGGTACGTGTATGCGCATGTTTTTTGATTGTTACCTGCTTGTTGATATATTGCAGATGAATGAGACCATCAAGGCTACAAGAAGTGATGATGCCGCATGTCTTCGAGACAAAATGACCTACTATGCTGCTCCCAACCCCTCTGTCGCCGGAATTTCTCCACCAATTCCTCCTGGAAGTTCGAAGACTCAGATGGGATTCAACCATGTATTTCTCGCAAGTCTATTATGTCCTATAGAGTCGGTATCTAGCTTTATAAGCGACCCACCTGGGTGAGTGAAATCTGCCACTGAAACGTGCTTATGATTGACTATGATAACAGTACACTGGCAAGACTGCAGAGTGGACAGATTGAAGTCACCGCACAAGAGTTTCCCACATTTCTTTGGGAGGATAATGGGAAGAATTACAATCCAGAAAACATGTTTGATGGCCTCTTTCGAGGCTATCTCTTAGAACGGGTAGGTCAAAATTTCATTGAGGATGATTATGCTAATACACGATCAGGTTATACTGGTCCTTCAACTAGCCTTGCCGAAGGTTCGCGGAGCACACGTGCGTGCAACGCTGACCTTCATCAGATGGATACAATCGAACCAGCGCATATAGCCTATGCTTATGTTCAGGTAAGTAACATTTTTCGTGCACAACCTGCGACTGATGTTTGTGATATAATAATAGGCACGTCACGGAATTAGTTCGACGAACAGATGGTCTGAGGTCGATGGATTATTCAACAACCGAGATATGTATTATACCATTACTGACATTCTGGAAGACTGTCCAGATCGTGACTGGAGCATAGCTATACTCAAGTACTTCAATCTGTAAGTATTTTCATCTGATTTGCCTGTGATATTGGCTTATCTGTTACAGATCTCTATTCAAAGATGAAAATGGTCGAAGACTTGGTAGAGACGTTAATGCTCAAGACGAAAATGCAACATCAAAGAGTTCGGGGTTTCTTGCCCGAATGCGCGCTCAGGCAGTTGCAAGGGTTTCGACGACCACATCCTCTGCCCCGAGCTTGAGTTCTAGTGATCTAGCAGTGTCACGAGGTGTGTCTCCATCTCGTGAGATTGATGTCACTTTTGTGGACCGTCCTCTGACTCCGCCATCTACATCTCCGAGTCCCGTAATCCCAGTCCCCGAGACTCCTGCAGTTTTGCCTAGTGGATCTGCTACCCTGAGCGATTTGACCGAGTCCGAGGATGGTGGCACCAACAACTAGGGAATACCACGGGTATACCCACGGGTGGTAGGGACCATACCCGTACCCGCACCCGTGAAGGGTATATACCCGTGTCTGCGGGTACGGGTTGAAGGACGGGTCAGCAGGTACAGACCCGCAGGCGTACCCGTACCCGCCTACCCATGGGTATACCATAGCGAATTGCGTGTAAACGCGGACGCAGACATGCAGGCGCGTGCATGTTTGCGTTTGCGTTTGCGCCCGAACAGGTGAAGGTGGGTGGGCAAACCATCGCATGCAAATGCGAATGCAAACACACACAGTCGTGCGTTTGCGTTCGCATTTGCATGCGGGTAGGTGACTTGAGTGGGTGCAGCAAACCAGCGGGTGGTTGGGCAAACGAGTCCAAGTAGGTGGTCGAATGGTCGCGTGCAAACGCCGACGTGAATGCACATTCACGTCGGCGTTTGCACGCGAACGGATGGAGGAAGGTGGGTGGGTGACTTGACCAGCGGGCGGGGTGAACTGGCAGTGGACAGACCAACAAGTAGTTGGCAAATGAGTGGGCCATGCAAACGCAAACGTAAATGTGCAAGCACAGCTTGCGCATTTACGTTTGCGTTTGCACATGACAGGTGCAGGAGGTGGGTGGAGGGTGAACCAGCAGGTGGGTGGGCAAGCGAGTGGGTCGCAGTGGGCGGGCGAACTGTCCCGTTTGCGCAGGAATGGGTGATGACGTGGCTGGGCACGATCCTACCAGAGTAGGTAAGTGGCAGTAAATAGGTAGGGCACTTACCAGTAAAATACTGTGCTCCCACGCAAATGTGAACGCAAACATGTACGAGCGTGCATGTGCACACTCGCATTTGCATGGGAATGCTCAGGTGGCGAGTGATTGAGTGTGGTGGTACTGCGTAGCTGGCACGGGTACGGGTATCATACCCGCACGGGTTACCCGAACCCGTGGTATTCCCTACCAACAACCCACAGACAAAGAAGAGGGTTCCTATCAAGAAAGGCAAGCAACGGGCCAACCCTATCACCAACTCAAACCAGGCGGAGGCTTCCACTTCGTGCTCCAAATCTAATACTCACAAGTTACGAAAGAAGGGTAAAAACTAGCTGCTTTCTGTGCGTTTCAGCTTTTGTATCAATATTTTTCACTGATATATTACTATAGCTATTACTCTTCTCATTCTGCCATTTGCCTGCGACTCCGCTTCGTTCCAATGTTTTCAAACATCGCTTTCTTGTTGCTCTGCTCTCGATTCTACTGTCGTGTTTATGTGTCTTCTGTCATGACATGGTTTTCGGATTCTCAACGATAGTGCGTCCCATATATAATATTGGTGTGTCGTCACAACAATACAATGTCTGTTGTATCTGGTATATCTGTGTGAGACGTCGGTGTCCTTTGTATCTGAGTGTATCGTAATTGTCGGAAACCGTCTGAATTGTCAAAAAAAGTCTGATTTCTTTGAAAACTAGTAGGAATGTACATTTTCATCTGGAAATCAGAACATTAGGATGGCCATCTCTGGGTTGGCTCTTCGCGACACATCCGACAGTCCCAACAGCTACGATATATCCCGAGATTACCATGTCTGGTAATCTCTGGTCTCTGCAATTTTTGTGATGTGGTAGACTCCGAACGGTACAGCGTGTAATCGATTTAAGCATTTATTATTATGTACTCAGCAGCAAGACCTGTCATTCAGAAAACGAGATACCAGGATGGTATGTCGACTGTAGCCTCACTCGGCGCTCATGACAGGTGATTAGCAACCGTTACGGCTCTAACGACACAAAATAGTTTGTACGCTGGTATCCCACTGTATCCTCTTATGTGAATCTACTTAATAGGGAGCAGCGGCAGCCTGGCACTACACGCGTCGGAATACGTAAATAGACCGCACAAGGGAAGGAAAAGGACGGACTCACAGCTTTAAGTTGCTCCAAGTACCAAGAACAGCTTGGCAGGTCGGCCTTTTCCAAGCAGCGCGTGAAATCCTTTGCTTGAACCTCGCAAGAGACGCCGCTCGATTGGTAGGGCTGCTGCTGCTGGACAGGTGCTGCTTGCTCCGGAGCAGGTGCCGATGAGCCAGAGCCAAACAGCATGTGGGAAATACCGTGGCCGACGGTAGATCCAACGGCGACGGAACCAGCCGTAGCAGCCATCTGTGCCAACATTCCAGGCCCGCTTGAGGTCTGGGCAGCTGCGGGGGGTGCAGGCGCATGTGCAGGATTGCCATAGGCTGGCATCGCTGCAGTGTGGGCACCACGAGACTGCTGAGCAGGTGCAGCAGCGGGCTTAGGAGCAGGACGAGAAGAACGTGAGGAGCGCTATAACTGTTGTGAGCACCGTCGAGCTTGCGAAAGCGCTGAGGAACTTACGGGCATGATGACTGTCGAGTGCTAAGATGCGTTGGCAAAACTCTGCGACTTTTTCGCAGGAGACCGGCGAGGGTCGACCTTATATATCATTTCTTCGCCGAGCACGCGTAAGACTCCGGCGGATTTCCCGTGGGAAATCGGCAATGCCGGATGCCATATCCCTTTGGGGAAAATTTTACTGTCGGTATTCGGAACAAGTATTACAGGCTCGTTCGTCGAGCGCGACGACGATGGCGAGCATAGCGTGCTCAACCTTCAGATCACGGGTCTTCCAAGCTCATATATGGCCTGCGGTTAGTTCTCGTTCATATGCGGCGGCAGCTCCAAAACAAAAGGCGAACCCTACCCGAGTCCCCCCACCCTCACCACGCGTCAAGGCAGCACCATCATGGACAACGTCGGAAAAAGCTACTCAGTCCATTCGCGACAAGTCCCAGAAGTCTGCTTTAAGCAAGGAGAAAACCGCTGCAGACAAGACAAGTAACAGCACGCCGGACGAACTTAAGCAGTTAGAAGACCTCAAGAGGATGTCTGAACGTTTGACTACAACAGACATTTGGGGATCAGAAATGGCGACCCTCGGTATGGTCAGTAAACCTGTCTGGTCAACCCCGTCCTTACTTGTTTGTAGATGTCGAGATACCGTATGATCTGCGTCCAATGTTCAAGAACCTAATAAGAGAGCCCATGTTTACGAAGCGCAAGTTCAGGTATGCAAAGGACATGTTCCTCATATATGATGAGCGTTTACAACTTCTACACCAGCGATTTGGCCTTCGCAATAAACCACAACTTCACAAATTGGGTGAAAAGCTGCATCAGGTATGTCGCCCGCGTTTGTCGTGAACGACTCATCAGTGCGACTGAACCGTCACTATCACAGTATGCTTGCTATGGCCAGAGCGAATGCTTTCCCTGAAATTGACTTCTCGCATTTCAAACTATACCAGCCGTCGACGCTGCTTCGCCTTGCGAACATCCAGTCACATTCTCGGAACTCCTTCCTTGCTCCACTGAAGGAGATAGCGCTTCAAACGTATCAAACCGTTCATATGGCTATGATACGGTCCGTATCCTGCTATATGGACCTTCTTGTCCCATCAGAAACTGAATTGGTCAACAGACAAAAGGAGTCCATGCTCAAAGATCTAACATCTGGTGAATTTCAAAAATCGTATCTTCGGACTATGCGGAAGCGTCCAGCAGACGTTGTGATACATTGGAATATTGTCAGTGATATTTCCGACGAAGCACTTTTCCCCAAGTCACGGCGTAAGTCCCCTTGTACTAGGACTTACTGCAACTCTGGCTTTTGTCCCAACTTTTTTTTTTCACCCTTCTACATTTTCAGGGCCACTAATTACTCCGCCTGTTACTGTGGTATCCGTCCGTGCGGTGGAGGTCTACTTTGCAAAGGAGGACCCCAAACTTGGGCATCGACTCGTCATTCAAGCTCTAGTCAAGTTCGACGTCTCTCAGGTGAGATCAACGTTGTCGCGTACCGGTCGTCAACATTGCTAATCGCGCCTCCAGTCCGTGAAACTCACGGACAGAGAGGGACGAACGGTGGGAGACGAGTCTGGGGAGCCCCATCGAGTCGTACAGTATCTGATACTGGAGAAGGTTGGTTGGTACGACTCTCCTTGGAGATTCAAGGAGCAGGTCTACAGGTCATAGTGGAGCTGGTGTGATACCGACTGTGATGGGAATTGTGATATCTTCATGCCGCATAACCAAACACCGTGACGTCGCTTTTGAGCGAAAAGGCCTGAATACCATATACTCTCATTTGCCATTGGGATCTTAGGCGTCGTACCGTGTATACAATAGCGCCATCACCCGTCGTGGACTACTCGGGAACGATGATACATGTTAGTTGGACTGAGCAGTGGCGACTAAATACTGACTTCGTCGTAGTCGACCATTCAGCTCTCTTGCAACATCTACTCTGCGCAGCGACCGACCGCCATGTCTCGTAAGCCCTCAAAAAAAGTCGCAGACGTTGCCAACAAGAAGGTAAAGGGCAAGCTCAAAACCGTCACGCTCGACATTGGTGAACCGCCCGCGAAGAAGCTGCGACCTCTTTCAGTACGTACTACCGACGGGATTTCCGCGTCGATTATCATAGCTCATGGTTGGACATGGTGTCTGCGGCAGCTCTCTAACCCCCCAGTGTTTGATTTGACCACGCACGACGCGTCCACCACTAGCTCACAAGGATCGTCGCGCTCCCAAGCATTCTCTTTGAACCAACGCCCAGGAAGAGATATCAAGGGAAAGGCAAAAGCATTCACTCCACCTACCGCACACCCTGAGGACGATCGACTATGGGTAGATAAATACGAGCCTACATCCGAGGTACCGTATGTCTACTCTCACTTACACTCCGCATTCACAAACGACATCCACCGCTCGTCTGGTCGGATCGTGTTACATATAACAGGCTGAGCTCGCTGTTCACAAGCGCAAAGTCGAAGACGTTCGCCGGTGGCTCCTCGAAGCTTTCGATGGCGGCCCGTCAACAAAACTGCGGAAATATCGAGTGCGTCGCGTCATGCTTCTCGTATTGGTGGCATAGCTGAGCGTAGTTCTCGGCTATCTTGTGTGTTGTAGCGTATCCTCGCTCTCACTGGTCCTGCTGGCACTGCAAAAACTGCGGCTCTTCGTGTTCTTTCGCGTGAAATGGGTTTTGAAATCCTTGAGTGGCGTAATAGCATGAGTGAACGCTCCCCGTACTATTCTGTGGAGGACGTCGATGATGGTGAGTGTATGTCTTGCCCCTGGTCTGGTTACATGATACCATTTCTCGAGCCTTCCCTCCCTCGAATACCGCGTGTCGTTTCTCACACCCGTACATTGCAGATGATCCGCGTCCGACCACGGAGGCGCTTTTTGACAAGTTTCAGGCATTCCTAACCCGTGCGATGACATGTAACAGTGTCTTTAGCACTCAGAAACCATCATTTCAAGTACCTTCCGGGTCTGGAACACAATCGTCTGAGCATCGTTTGACACAGTCCAGCAAGCCTTCAAGTGCTCATGGGCTTTCCCAACCTCAGTCGACCACGTCGCCCGTCCACAAACGACAACTCGTCCTCCTCGAAGATCTACCAAACCTCCTGCACTTGCCTACGCAAGCACGCTTTCAAGCTGCATTGCAATCCCTTTGCATCCCGGCGGACTCCTCAACACCTGGGCCACCCATTGTTGTCGTCATTTCGGACGCGGGCGTCCGTGCTGAGCAGCCAGATGATGAAACATGGGATGGAGGGAGCAGCGGTGGTCGGCGATGGACAAAGGACGTTTTGGATGTCAGAAACGTCCTAGGACCTGAGCTCTTGGCTAGTCCATATGTTACGCGCATAGGGTATGCGACGTTCTCTCCGATTGGCAACTCTTTCCTGAACGAACGGTAGATTCAATCCAATCGCGCCAACGTTAATGACAAAGGCCTTGCACGCACTGCTTGCTTTGCACTTTGGGTCCCAGCAGTCGCTTAGGGGGACTGAGAAGCAGCCTCCCCGAGAAGTGTTGGATATCATCGTCGAATCTTCAAATGGTGATATTCGAAGTGCTATTAATGCTCTTCAGTTCGCTTGCGTTGTCCCCTTGCCTGGATCATCGGCAAAGCAAAAAGGGTCGCGCAAAAGCGAAAAGAAACCTTCTCAAAACATGACCAGGAGGAACGGGCGAAGTGTTCGTGCAGTCCTAGAAGCTGTTACGAGGCGGGAACAGAGTTTGGTGCTGTTCCATCTGATGGGTAAGATACTCTACAACAAACGTACGTACTCTTTGGAGTTTCTGCATGATCCACAGTTGCTTATCTCAAAATGAATTGAGGAAGGCAAATTTGACCCACCGGCGTCTCACTTGTCTGCGAAGGAGGCTGCAAAAGAACGCGAGCTGGACCTTCAGCTCCTTGATCCTGCACCTCTCCCTGAGTGGCTTTCATCTCATGAACGCAAGGCCAGTCGAGTATGCGTCGAGGTAAGACCGCTGGTATGCACTGTGGATGGTGTTTGACCCTATTCATGTCTCATCATCTTGATGGGCATCGTGTAGACTCTCGCGTCAGATTCGCCCATCGACTCATATTTGCTTGGTGCATACATACACCAAAACTATCCACAGTTCTGCACGGACATCGAGCAATGTGATGCTATCTGCGAAGGTCTCAGCTGGTCGAATTGCGTTGGTGTGGTACGTATCAGGCGTGTCAGGTCTACTGTGATGCGCATGATTGAAGAGGGTTTACAGAATCAGTTCATGAATACACCGTACGAGTTCCCGATTCTGACGCTCTCGACCCTCCATGGGCTCCCAACACCGGTCCCAAGAACCGGTCAAAAGATGTGCAAGCCTGCGTGGTTCGACGTTCGAGCAAGAGAGCTGGAGGCATGGGACGCTGTAGGTGACGTTGCGAGCTGGCTTGGACGAAGTCGAGCGCTCGGTACCAACGCTCTAGGTGAAGACGAGGGCACGTCCATGGGGAGGTGGACACATTCGAATATTGCGACGGAGCTCGGAGGGTGGTTGCGAGCTGTGGAGCGGTCCCCACAGGAGAATTCTAACATTCTGGTGCCAAAGACGCATCGGTTGTTTTCACATCTTCCTTGGACGACTGGAGCGACTGTTGGGGATGCGTTGGGGGAGGAGGAAGATGGAGAGATGGGCATGCTTCAGGATGAGAACGATGATAGGATAGTTTCGGGTGCCTTGAGAGTTGAAGATAGTAGTGAGGGTTGGTGGTTGGAAGCTGATGATATTGAAGAAGTAGAATAAAACTGAAGTTTAGCACCTGCTCGCTCGATCCCACACCGACAAGTTATAAGGCCTTATCGCATTTTGGGCATCCGTTGCAAAAGGGATCAATTATGATGCACTCAGTCACAACCTGCTAGTGCCTGGTCATCGTTGCCAACAGTAGGAAAGCGACTGAGTGCATCATAATCTTCAAGCCAAGCCTGGCCCGTACATCACTGACTGTTACCTACCTGCTTTGGTGGTCGTCCCAGTACTTGGACACCATGGCCAGGTCCGAAGGATGTTCCTGCTGAGTTCTCGTTAGGTAGGGTAATAGGTAAGACGAACCTTGGTGCTCTGGCACTTCTTCTGTCTGGGATGTTCAGGCGCTGATCTTGGAAATTGCCCTTAAATGCTACACGGATACACACTTCCGGAGGTTCCTGATTGTGAGCAAAGGCGCCTCGACTACACCCCAAGGTATCAACAACTTCGTGCAAGGCAGCTAAGAGAAGAAACCACGCACCATGATACGCTCTGAAACCAGGGATGTTGCAAGCAGTCTGACTACTCACTAGGGTGAAGGAATATGCGTGAAAAGACGACGAGGCATCGTTCCACGACTTCGCGAAGGTCCACGCCAGTTCAGGTGCGCATACGAACGCACGTACAAGAAAAGCCGCCGCCAGGGAGTGAAAGAAACGCGTCTAGCGAGATGCCCAGCCGGCTGGTCACCTCGTTGGGCATCCCGCTGGACCACGCTGCTTGACGAGGAAGCAAGAGTCTCACACTAGACCGCTGTTCGGCATCAGACGAGACTACCATGGCGATATGTAGTCGTACGTCTCCAACGATGGCAGTGGTGTCGAATGAAGGAGGTTGACCAAGTGAGCGTTGGGATTCGGAAGATTCCATGACTGCTGGTACTACAATGCGACAACACATTCGCTGGCTGATCCAAGCTCGACCTTTTCCCCGTCGCGAGCCTTCCCTCGTCGTCAGCAGAGCTGTTATAGTCCGTCGCGCCAGTACCAGACCCTCCTTTTCACAATTGGCCGCATCGTTGAATGCACCAGTGGGCGGACCTGGCGGCGTGCGCCTGTCGACGATCTTTAATGCACTCCTCGTACTCGGAGTAGGCGCTACTGCACTCGGCGTGTGCGTGACTTCAATCCCTCAAATTTCCCCGACTGACGGTGTTCAATACGCGTTTTGTGGACAGATATGAATTTTACTCGACGTTCACGCTGTGGCCGAAGGAAATTCGTGCAGACTTGCGCGCCGGAATCAAGGCTAGGAATCAAGAAAATCTCGCTCTGAGCGAGCGGTACTTGTCTAGGTGTGTGTGTGCTCTTCGATTTCCGTCTATCCTTTTGTTTTGACGTGGTGTGCGTAAACGAGAGCGTACCAAACGGCGCTGTCGCTTCCACCGTCCGCGCTTGGTCCTGATCCATACATCAAGCTTTCAGGCATTGCAGCCGTTCTATCCGAGGTAGCTTCTTCTCCCCGACATGCAAGAGAGGCATTACAGGTCGCCTGGGAACGAGGCGCATCTTCAACGTCGAATAGCAACGACCCAGCCTGGGCCGCCTACACACTGACTGACGAAGAACGCCTAAGGAGAGTTGCAGTTGCTTGCAAGCTTGGTGAGCTGTCAGAAGAGTGGAACCAGGACGAAGAAGAAAAATGGTTGCAGTGGGCCGTCGAGGAGGTTCTCAAGCTTGCAGGACTTGGAGCACCACCTGCAGCTCCAAAATCGGACGAGACAAGTATTTTGCACTCGGCTGATGACGATACGTCCAAGTCGATTGTACTCGCTGAGCTAGAATTACCTTCGTGGATGCGCAAAGTCGACCTTGGTGCCCCACTAGCCGCTCTCGGAGCCTTATACGCGCGCAAAGGTCAGGTCGAGTAAGTGAAAATGTCTGTGTCGTCTTTTCTGCTTCAATCTTGAAACTGTACACGTAGGTATGCGATGCCTCTTTACCTGCAAGCGATATCATTGCTGCTGCCACCGAAAGCGGAGACCGTTAGTGTAGAGGACCGCTGCGAAGGTGAGTTGTCTCGTCTTAGCGTACTCTTATCGTCCTGTCTCATACTCGTCCACAGCTGCGCAACTTATGAATAATCTGTCGGAACTCATCATGCGTCGCCCTCCTTCTCCGGAAATACGGCATCAGGCTGAAGCATGGGCCCGCCAGGCTCTAGGTGTGATCGAGCACGTAGAAGAAATGCCTTCGCCTCGGAAGGGGTGGTTTAGTTCCCGTGATGATCAGACCGAGAATAGGGAGGTTTGCAACCAAGTACTGGGTGTCGTGCTGTTCAATCTTGGGATGTTACGGGAGGTAAGCATGCGAACATGTTTGCCATGATGATCACTAAAAATCTTGGGGGACTGTAGATGGATTTGGACAAGGAGGCGGCGCGCTCGTTGTACGAAAAAAGTGCCGCACAGTGTCAGAAGGTTGGGTTGAGGGAAGGGGTGATGCAGGCCAGAGTAGCCTTGAGGAGGATTGGACGGTCTGGAGACACGCCGAACGTACCTTAGCGCCGTTTTTTCTGGGCACCTTTCAATTCTGCCTTACCTGCGAGTTCGCATGTCCAGAAGAGCGCTACGTTGTCCAGCGTGTACACCCTAACGTAAGGAATCCTCGTCCGAATACGATTGTCGTCTCTTCATCGAAAAACCTGCATCGAGTACGCTCGTCGAAGTAGGCCACCTGTCGAGTCAAAAAACTTGTTCCAAGCCGTCGAACAGCGCAGAATGTTCGGTCACCCCGTGTTGTTTTCTCTTCTCTCCCTGTCAGTGGCCATGCTCGTCTCCGCCGACAGCAATGTTCGATGCCCTACGGGACAAGTCGTTTGCTGCAATAGCATGCAAGATGTGAGTGACACACATCGTTCGAAGCATCTACAAGGGAAACACTGCGTACCAACCATCATTATGTACTTCGCTAGGCAGCTGCGGTGACGAACCTGCAGTCGGTGACCGGACTACTTACCCCACAAGCTGCGTTCTTGGGTCAGGTTGGTGTCGGTTGCTCGACACTCGGTGTCATTGGCAACGGCAAAGCGTGTATCGCCAGTCAGATACCACTGTGTTGCACGGACAATCAATACGTGAGTTCTTTTTCCAAGATGTGTGGACCTGTGGTTTGCTGAAGGATATCACGACATAGAATGGCGTCCTCAACCTTGGTTGCTCTCCTATAAGCGCGATTCTGTAGATGAACGTTTGCAAGGGGAGTTGGCTTCTTATACCCGTACTGGCTCTATTCCACACCATCCGTTGGGCATTCCACTCGTTAGTTTACGCTGTCCTTACTGTTATTTCTGGGAATCATGTTGCGCTTCGGTCGTGGTGCTTCAGATCCCTTTGGCTCCGAACTCAGCACGGGACAGTAAGTCAAACAATAAAAGAACACGAGTGGTGATTAATACCATAAGCCTCTATGATTGAGGTGTTAGAATACAAGATGCTAAATCATGATGATACGGGCTCCGACGATTCAACTTCTTTTGGAATAATATTGTGTTGCAAGAGCAACGACTCCAACTCGCCAGACTGGTGCACTGATAGTAGAAAGTATATGCTCAGTCGAAAAGTCGGGGATGAGGGACTGCCGTCGAACTTACTTCCAAGAATAATATCACATCCACCTAAGAACTCGCCATTGACGTAGACTTGTGGGATAGTCGGCCATTCGCTAGGTAGAGTGCATGCACCGATGAACGAGCCTGAACAAAAGCCACGTCAAGAGAGTACTTACGAGAATTCTTTGATACTACTCCTCAATTCCGAATCTTCCAAAACGTCATATGTTTTCATCTTTTCTGGGGACACGCCATGCAACCCGAGGACTTGAACAACTGCCCGTGAAAATCCGCATTGGGGGATTTGCGGGTTTCCCTTCATGAAAAGCACAACGGGGTACTCTTCGACCGCGGCTTGGATTTTGGCACGAACTTCCTGGGAGAGGAACCGCCGAAACGCAGGGGTTCTTATGTTGTTTGACAGTGCATTTCGGGGGGACAAGATCTGTCAAATCGTCAGTCCACAGACCTGTAAAATGCGAATGAATGGATACTCACAGTACGAAAGGCAGAGCGAAACATTATGTCGCGAATGAAACAAGTCCAAGTCGGCCTTACCAATTCGCGCCTTGGAACGTATGTGTGCTTACATAATACACCACGAACTTTCCAAAGCTCCACCACTGCGGTAACATACACTACATAACTTACCTCTCTCGTCTCGCGGATTACCGCTACTCGTGTTCACCCTTCTACTACGATGTCCACAGCAGAGGCACAACAAATCCGAGCACCTCCAGAAGCCCGCAATGTGGTCCAATTTCTACGCGGCAGCAAGTCCGGGATGAAAGTTCGTGTCGGAGCCCTCAACGGGAAACGAGTAGACTATTTCAAAGGTAGACCTCCCGCAGCGTATAACTTTCCTTTCAAAAGTTCTGACATGACAAAAACCGCCCAGGCAAATCCGCTGTCAAAGCTTTACTTTCACCCGCCTATGCCAAACTAAAAAACGTCCCCAAGGTCACGACAGAAGAAGAAGCAGAGAAGCTGTTACAGTCCATCATCCAATACACGTTCTACCTGCGTATAGACCGTGGCGGACCAACAGGTTCTTCGATATCACCGCGCCAGGTCACTGTCAACCCTCAACAAGTCTTTACCCAAGACGCGTATTTTGCGTGGTTCTATGAGGGACCGCAGTGGACGACGTATGCGGGTGGATTGCTTATGGTAGTTATCATGCTCGCGGGTGTGATGTTCCCGCTCTGGCCATCCGTGATGCGTCTTGGCGTGTGGTATCTCAGCGTGGCAATGCTCGGGCTCATCGCGGCGTTTTTTGGGTTGGCTATCATCCGACTGATATTCTACATCATCACTCTGGTCGTAGTACCGCCAGGTATATGGGTGTTCCCAAAGCTTTTCGCGGATGTCGGCGTCGTAAGTCAACCACCGCTCTAGCTTGCCTATCTCGGTTGACGTGGCACTCTTTCAGATCGAGTCGTTCATCCCGTTGTGGGAATGGGATCTTCCGAAGAAAAAGGGAGGAAAGAAAAAGAAGGGAAAGGCGCCCGCTGGACAAACCTCTGAAGAAAAGCTAGCTAATAACGGCGGAGCGTATATCGAGGACGTCGCTGACGAAACGCCCGACACTTCTCGTCCAGGAAGCCGAGCAGCACGTGTGGAGGAAGTTCCTGACGAAGATTCATGATCGCTACGACTGCTTTCGAGGGTATGGTTTCGGTGGGTTGGGACGCTTGGCACGATACTGGTTGGCAGTGGGATTGGTTCATATTCACTGGACATGCTATTCTTCATTATGGACGCCTTCCTCTACTGCGTCTCTTAGATCTCTTGCCTCATGCAGAATGATGTATTTTCCTGGGCGTCTCGATAATATCCTTCGTTTGACGTTTGCACATCCTTGGATGGTCCACCTACAAAATACGGCCATGTTTCGTTGCTCTATTGTCACGGTATTTGGAATGCTCGACGGATTCGCTGACACTGGAGCAGGCTAGCTATAGTACCCACCATGGGCCTCTGGTGCGAATACAGACCACCACCGGCAGATGAGCAACACAAACGCCTCGTCGCTCTGCGCCGACGTACGTCTCGCGGCATTCCGTGCATCCTTTGGGACGAGGACGCGTTGAATTATGTACATAGTGTTCCGACGTCTCTCTTTGACCAAAAAATTATTATAGAGGACGAGCTTCTTGAGTTAGCCTCGTCTGTTCTCCAGGAGGATGGGCATCGCCCAGTGCCCTTTACGTGCCAATACCTCGACCTTTTCCAGCCACGTTGGAAAATGTGCTTTTCCTCGAGGCGTCCTCCTCCGGATGAGGAACCACACAATATTTATCCCCTCCCCGGCTACATCCTCCTCCTTCCCCAGTCTTACTTTGGGCTCGATGTGCGATCAAAGGAACGTTTTTGGAGCATGGGCCCCCCGCTCGACGCGTCCAACGCAGGTATCCTGGTACCCAAATTTAACACCTTTTTGGAGGGCCTCATCGCGTTCAGCTTGGACCCCCTCCCAATCTCTCGAGAAGCCTCACCATATACAGAGCTAGTTCCACGATATCTACATCGGATACTGAATAAGGTACAGGGTCAAGTATAAAGACGATGGCAATACGCCACCGCCCAAAGAGCTACTCCCCGAGGAGCGTGTCATCCTCGATGACCTTCAGACAGAGGAAGCACGCTAGTACATTGGGTTCTGCCCCAACGCAAGGAGGCTGGTCAAGCCCACCGAGTTGATAGAATACAAATGTCGAAAAGCTCTGGTATCGTGATCACTGTTCTTTAGTATCTTCTCTCTGCAGTGGTGACCGGAATCTCCTCCCTTCAACACCTCCGCGGCCGTCTCTCAGTGGTGATATGTAAGGCGCCTCACTCTTTTCAACAGGGACATATCCTTGCAGTCGTCGATCCTATTATTCGACATCTTGTACTTCCACATCGTATCTTCGGGACGGTACTACTCGCGCGTCAGCTAGTCCGAGCCTTCCGCCGCGTGTAATGCACATTCAAAGGCCTGTTTCTCATAGCCCTCTCGGCAGAGGAATGGTCTCTGCCTCACAACTGCTCACTCGGCGACGTCTCCTATAACGTATGACTTTAATCCAATGAACAAGATTACTTGAAGTAACATTGTACGGTGACATAATGATTTAGATTGCTGCTACGCTGGTGCAGACAAATGGACGACCCGCACTCAACAAACAGAAACAGCGTCTGATCATCAAGAATTCAGTCATAACCGTGGCCGAACGCACAGCGTTGCGACCGTTTGAACTACAGGTAATTTTGAAAACCAAGTGTCCCGAATGTTAGAGACTGACAATGCAAGCGACGAAATCGTGTTCGGGATCTAACAATGCAAGTGAACGTGAAAAAATCATCAGTCACGTTATTCCGGCTCCAAAAAAATAAGCCACCCATGAAACGATCCCTTACAAGTCTAATATGTTACTGAGCAAGCGAGCAAAGAAGAAGTAAAAAAACAGATACAGCAATTTCAAGGGGTTGATACATCCGACGCTTTTGTCGACCGTCAGGGAACGTAGTAATACGGCATTGGCAAGTATCTTGTGTGGACGTCGTCCCATACTTAACTTATGGGTGCAGGACGGAAGGACATGATCTCTTCGTACAACAATTCCTTCAATTGCTCGCGGCTGATGTCATCCTTGTGTACTGACGGCCAGGTAAGAAGGAATCGAAAAAGCTTGAAAGCGAGACACTTACAGTCAAACTCGAAGAATTCTGGGTCAAGCGGAGGTGCGACGGGCTCATCATCGGGATCATGCTGACAGGACATGAGAACTGGCAGAGGAAGGCTGCAGGCCATACATACATATGCTTCGAGATAAGGATGAGCTAACGCATCCTCGACTGATATTCGTTTCTTGGGGTCAAATGTCTAATAGAAAAGTGAGATTTGATTGTGACAGGACAACAGTCTGGCCTACCAAGGTCTTGGTCAAGAAGTCAACAGCCAGAGGATTGGCGTTGGGGAACAGTTGAGCAAATGGTCGACGCTTGCGGAAGGGTAAGGCTCGAATATAATCACGCGATCGGCGGGTGGTTATTGCATAGAATTCATCCAGCGTCGGCGTGCCAAGAACATCCAAGATGAGCGTCAACTGGTGATGGTAGTCCCTTCCCGGAAAGAGAGGCTTTCCAGAAAGCATTTCGGCCAGTATACACCCTACGGACCACACATCGATCGCTTTGGTATATTGTTTGAACGTAAGCATAATTTCCGGGGCACGATACCACCGCGTGGCGACATATTCCGTCATGAAACCAGTCTCCGTGCCTGACGGTTCGGCTGTCTTGACGGACCGTGCGAGGCCAAAGTCACAGACCTTGAGATCACAGTTGGCGTTGAGGAGCAAATTTCGAGGGCTTGAGATCACGATGGATCACGTCAGCGGAGTGTAGTGCTTTGAGTGCGCGCAGCGTCTGATATATGAAATACTGTGCGTGATCGTCGGAGAGGTCCTGTGTCCGGATCACCCTGTGCATGTCTGTTTCCATGAGTTCTTGGATCACTACGAGATTAGCACTGTAAGGTTAGGAGTTTCCGCATCGGGGTTCCGTTTCAATCACGTACGATACACCTCCTTGAACGCCTCTAGCGATGGCGGCTTTATGATGTCCAAAATCGAAATGATCTAAAGCAGCCCATCAGCACGCAGTTCGCACGGCACGTACTGGAAAAAAACAGACTGACGTTCTCGCTCACGCCTGCCTCGCTCAGAAATTTGAGGAGCTTGAGTTCGCGTAACGTCCGCAGACAGAACATGGAGTGGTCGAACGGTGCGATCTTCTTGATTGCGACTTTACGGCCACTCGGACGGTGCACAGCGGAACATACTATTCCGTAGGCTCCTTCGCCGACGACATCGAGTACCTGATATTGAGTACCTGCAGCGTAGATGGATATGACTTGATCTTTTGGGGGCTACATGTGTACTCACCGACGTTGAACCTCACTTTGCGTGGCGCAGGTTGTGCCTGCGATGCGGCATGGCCATGTTTCGACTTTGATGCGGCTGGTGGTGCCTGCTGAGCATTGTCGGGCATGGCTAAGAGAACAACGAGGGTGTAACGAAGAAGTAAGAAGGAAGAGGGTCAAGAAGTTGAAGAACAACGCACCTGTGAGCGAGGATATAAACGCAGCTTTTGTTGTTCTTGAACAAGAAGATCACGGCAATTAAATCAAGGCAATCCAAGTTGTGTGTCCAAAACAGCGCTCGTTTGGTCAGGATAGATGTCCATATATGGTAATTTCTGAACAATCGGCACGGGTTTTGATCCAACATTTGATCTCATATAATAGCCCACTGCTAGACTGCTATGATGATGGCGGGCCAAACAAGTTCGCCATGGCGATGTACAGGTAGACTTCCCGTTTCCATTGCAACTTTGATAATTGACGGCGGTGGCATGCGGAGATGTCGTCAACACTTCTTGATCACGCTCGAAATAATGAGTTTGGTAGCCTTGATTTGAATTTTGGATGACTGCCATGCTCCAATTTGGCCCGAGCCCGAGCAAAATCTACCGGCCCAGTTTATCCTTCTCAGAAACTCTCCCACTGATGCGCACTTGAATGACTGATGGTAGTTCAATAACCGTAAGATCAGAGAAGCTGTATCGCAAGTAACGCATCCCAGGAATTCACATACTCGAGAAACTAGCTACACACGGTATGGTCATATCATATGCATAATGCCAGTGTGGATGATCTCTGGCACGAAAACTCGTCACGATGGAGCATTCAAGATAAAAAACTTCGAAAGCATAACAACAGAACGAACATGCTCGAAAACCAACAGACCCTAAAAACTGACACATAAGGATGGGTAAGGAAAAAGGATAAAATTTTTGGCTGCATTATTTTACTCGACGCCTCATCCACGCAGCACATCCGCTACGCGGGACCAATGTACCCAAAAGTAAGGTGTACAATGAAGGAAAGACAAAGCAGTGGGCACATAGGAAGCATGAAGAGAGTACCCACGCACCCACTGTTCCCCTCTACACATCATTGCCCCTCATAGACCCGGGCGTACGCCTCTACTTGCCACCAGGAGGTCCTCCACGGCCACGGGGACCACCACGACCGCCTCTGAATCCACCACGCGCTTCACCATTCATGTGCCCGCCACCGCGAGGTCTGTTCTGCGGCCGCTCACCACGCTCCTTCCGGGTCTCAACAACAATGCGCACTTGACCAGCTTCTCCTCCAACGTCAATGCGAATGCCACCTTCGCCGCCCTGGTTTTGGGGCAAGGAAGCAATGATGGCTTTCTTAGCAGCATCAAGCGAATGGAACTCGAGGAAGGCACAAGCTCTTGATCGCACGATTTCAACGTCCTTGACGAGACCGAATCGTTGAGTCAATACCTGACTGAGGTGGCTTTGGGTGACAGGTTCAACAACACCCTAGGAATAATCGACTCAGTTAAGACGTGTAACTCACATCCTGGACTACATACCTTGACGAAGCACTGACCAGTAGTCAAAGCATGTGCGGCAGTAACAGCCGAGTGCTCGCGTGAACCATGGTGATGACCGCTGCGTTGAGGGGGACCATGCGACGAGGGCGACTGTGTGCCACTCGTCGGTGCCGGGCTTCCCGAGGTTACTGGAACCTCGCTCATGCCCTTCGATTCCGTTGCAACTTGCGATCCCCATCGTTTCGAGTCTGCAGCAGCAAGACTCGCCCATGTCTTAGGCACAGATTTCGCGGGTGCTGGTGCTGGCGGTTGTTGCGTAGGCGCGGGTTGAGATGGTGCAGGGGAGGCAGGAGGTGGAGGCACTTGAGTCTGAGGAGCAGGTTCAGGTGCAGGAGTTGGTTCGGGGAGTGGAGCGGGGGGCGATGCGGGTGAAGGTTCGGCAGAGGTAGGGGCAGACTCCTGTTCAGGCTCAGCATGATGAATACCATTTGGCTCGACGAGTTCAGGTTCGGACGCAGGGGGAGTAGGGGGGGCGGGTTCAACTGCCGCAGGCTCCTCTGCCTCGGGAACGGGCGGTGGAGGAGTAGGCTCACGGGGAGGAGCTGGTGCGGGCTCGGCGACCGGTTCAGGGGCAGGCTGTTTGGGTGATGAAGGCTCGGCGGGAGCTGTAGCGGCATCCGCTTCACCCATGCTTACATCGTCCTCAACAGCTTCTTCCTTGAGGAAGCGGAAGATGTCGTTGAGGACAAAATAGCCGTTTGGCTGCTCTGCTAGGAAAAATGTCTGGACAAACTTTTTCCAGGGTTCGCCACGGTTTGACATTTCGCCGATGACCTGAATGATGATGCCGCCATTCGCGGAGGACTGCGCGTCTACGGAATGAATAAAGACTTTACAGTCCTGAAAACCAATAGACGTGATCTTGTTGTGAATTTCCTACAGGGGTGACGCATCAACACGGATCAAATACGAGACTTGGGGGATTCAAACAGATGCAAGTACCTGCTGGCCGAAGCACGGCTTGACATCCTCACCCTCCGTGCCATGAATGAAGGTGGAAGTTTTGGTGTAGAAACAATGCAAACGATGGGGATGCTTGTTGACAAAAGTGTAATATTGAGGCACGAACTGCCATCCAACCTCAGAAGGAACGACATTCTGATGAATTGAAGAAGATGTAGCAGACATTATGAGGGAATGATGCTAGGTTTAGGGTGCCTGGTAAGTTGTGCTATCAAGACAAAAGAGATTAAGCAAACGAACATACCGATGACAAGGGTAATAAATGGACGTGCGTTTGCGTGCGTGAGTCTAGAGAGTACAACGAACAGAGGCCAAAGAAACCTAAGTAGCAGGCTGCGAAAGACGGGGTCGACGAACAGACAAAAACTCGCAATGCCTGAATTTTACTTCGGACAC
Source organism: Phlebopus sp. FC_14 (assembly GCA_021018615.1). Classification (NCBI taxonomy): domain Eukaryota; kingdom Fungi; phylum Basidiomycota; class Agaricomycetes; order Boletales; family Boletinellaceae; genus Phlebopus; species Phlebopus sp. FC_14. The sequence continues at coordinate 1,984,101 of JAEVFL010000005.1, read as the reverse complement.
TGCCGAGTTGCTGACTCAGCATGAGTGGCGCAACCAGCTGCGTGTTCTCATTGGACAGCCTGTCGAGCGCCAGAACAAAGAAAAAAAAGCAAAAGAAATTCAGAAATATTGAACTTCGAGTTGCCGTCCCACGTTGAAATTTACAGCAGCTTCCGTGCATTTTTTGCTGCGTAAAGAATGCGCCGAGACGGGACTGCGGGTGACATCACATCTTCCCCAAACAGGAGATGGGGTCAAGTACACAGCATTACCGGGGGTTTATATACGTTCACCATATCAGTATTTCATCGCCCTCATCATGCCCTCCAACCTAACAGTTCTCCTCTTGCTGTTTGTCGTCTTCGCCTTTTGTCTCTCTGACAATGGCGTGTTCGCGTTTGGTGCGGGTAATATTCCGTCGTAAGTAGCCTGATCAACATTATCGTCGTCATCACGTAGAGCGCGGTTTCAGCTTCGCATACATGGAGGGAAAGGCATTTAGACACGGTGACATCGTGCGTTTCACGCATTAATCGAAGATCGCAGCATCCGAACTTAACATCTGCAGGAAGACGCCCTCTCGGACTTATTGAAGAAAGGAGCAGGTGCCAGTGGATTTGCCCTGGCGAGTCTCATATCCAAAGGCACAAAGTTTAATGGTTTGGATGTCAAGCGCGTATACTTTGGGTGAGTGGCATACGATCGTGGGGCCCCGCCATGGCCTAATCACCATCCGATGTCCCCAGAAATTGGTTGAGGGACTACAGTCAGGTAGGCGCTCATCGAGAAGTACCAGCCCTCTGTGAATGTCTGAACCTCTCACAGGCAGTCGATATCGGAGCTCTGAAGAAAGTGAACATTCAGGTAGTCACAGTTTTCATTTATTCTTGTATGATAATATACTGACGCTTCGCAGACTATTATCAATCTATGTATGGTTCTCGGATTCATGGTGAGAGAGCCCATTCCAAGCACTCTGTACGCATACACACAAAAGTCTGTTTGAACAGGCCCATGGATACGCCACAGAAGAGTTCGAGGTCACCGAACAGCGCCTCGGTTGTTACCTTCCCGTGAGTGGAATACATATACATTACTTTCGGGGATTTTTATTTGAATAGACCGAACACATCGATAACCCAAAAGGATACGGCGAAGGTGAAGACGCACGGAGATATCATCCCGGATTACGTGGCCCGGTCGATGTATGTGCGATATATTGACCCCTTTTCTCTGATCTTCCAACATTTTGCAGCCCAGAGAGCTCGAGGTGGACCCTCGTACTGGAATGAAAAATTATATTGCAAATGGTTAGAGTTCAACATCGCAAAGTCAAAAGAATTGGCCCTCATCGTTCATTTTTCAGAGAATGGTCCTTGGGACACTTCGAAAGCTCTTGTTCGCCGCACCCTTGAGCGATGCATCCACCTTGGGCGCCAGTATCGTGCAAATAACAACAAGCCGGATCAATACGAAGCATTCCGTCTTCTTGGACAAGCAGTACGTCTCCGTTGTATTCCGCATTTTTTTTTGCTTTTAATCGTTCGTGAATCATCCCGAAAGCTTCACACACTCGAAGACTTCCCCGCCCACTCTAACTTCTGCGAACTCGCACTTGTTTCGCAAGGGCACCAACAGGTATTTCTTCACATGGGTGATAGCGTTCGTATACAGGCACCCAGTGGGAAACGAGTGGCGCCTTTAGTCACAGGTGTGCAAGGTGCCGATGTCCTATACACCAGAGCTAATGTGCTACGAACACAGGGACATTTGGATCGAGTGATTTCTTGCATAGTCTGCTGGGAGGTGAGGATCTTATATTCCGTTCTCCGCTATCGTCAATGGAGTAATCGTTCGACGCAGAGGCTACCGATCATATTGTAAGTCCGCGTTTCTGAAGATTTGGTACCAACTCATTAGTTTATCCCGTGTCACCGGCTGTAGAGCGAGGTATGACTATCTGATGCTGGATAGTGATAGAGATACCCAAACTTTTATTGCAGGCTTCAGTGTCAGATCTGAACAAAGAGCTCGATAACGCGCGCACCAAATCCAGGTCATCAAACCGCGGTCCGGTAGATAACTTGCGTGACCTTCTCTTCAAACTTCCAGGCGGGAACGACATGTCGCGGGAAATGGACGGGATAGAACGCATCCGAGCTGGCCCCGCACAGGGAGGTAAACGACCAGAGGATATGAGTCCACAGGAAGTACACACAGTTCTTTGGCAGGTGCTAAGTTTCCGAGACTCCGGTCAGTCCTTCTGCCATCAACCTCCACTATCGACGCACTGACGTCTTGCGTGCGGACAGTCTCCAAGAAGATGTCAGCCACAATAGGTTTGTCTTGTGTGTATAAATTTTCTTTCATTATTCCTTGATCTATCTATCAGAGAAGATTCCCGGGCTTGGGTCTCTCATCGACAGTATAAGTGAATCCATCTCTGGCAAGTCATTCCGCGTTTACTCTATATGTCACGACGCTCACGTTGCACTGTTGTCTAGTATTCGTCTTTACGACATTGGAGGTCAGCAGACATGCACGCTGTTGTGGAAGAAGGCGGCTGCTCACGTTCTTTTCTGACTTTCAGCCGTTCATAAAACCGATCATGCAAACAGCTACTTCCGGGTTACAGCTAGCCTCCGGAGAAGTCATAAATACGCACGATCAGTACGAGGTGCGAAACATCGGGCTGTCGAGTGGATAATCAGGCTCACCTCTTTTACTCGCGCAGGTGTTCAACGATTCGCGAGCTGTGAGTGATCTAATGTTGCGTGGAGATAATAGCTTATCGCCTACTCTGCTCCGGCAGAGCGATCCCACCCATTCATTCCTGAGCAAGGATCACTTCGTACGTAATGAGACTCTGGTGATTTATTTATTTTCCTTGCTGAATGGCGCGTGCTGGTTGAATATAGAATCTGATCCTCAATGAACCCGCGGGGCATCTCGCGAAGATCATTTTGGTGAGCATCGTCCGATAATTTCGCAATCGCTTGTCCTGAACAATTTAACCCGAAGACACACGCTGTTAATTTGGTAGTGAAAGCTTGGGACGATACGTCCATCAACGTTCACCAAGTGACGGAGGAAGTCCTGCAATGCCTGTAAGTCGAGAACGATTTTTCTGCGCAAAAAAGAACGTGTTGACATTCATTCGTCGGCCAGCTTCCATCCTGATTTTCATGATCCCAACTCCAAGATCCAGAGTGAAATGCTGAAGTATATGCGCACCTGGGTCCAGGATCTGGGATCTCGGCGCGACGAGACTCTTCATCGCCTGAGCAAAGAGGCCGTCCGGGCGCATCAGAATATCCGGTTATCTGGTGAGGGAGGAGCGCCTGCCTGCACAAGGAACCTATGCATACAACCAAGGGGTGCAAACGCAACAGAGCATACAAGGATATGCAGCGCAGATCCCTGGGGTTGCACAGGCGCAGTCTCTTCTGAACATGGTGGGCGGAGCACCGCAGGGGAACAGGAGGGATGGGCCGCAAGGACCTCAGTCTGGGACCATTCATCTCAGAGGTTCCGCCAGTGGGGCCTGGGTTTGGCGGAGTTGCGCCCCAGTCGCATGCGCAGCCACAGTATCATGGCAGTGCGCCGTCGCATTACCCGTCGATGCATGCAGCGGGCGTGGAGGGAGTGGCCGTATCGTCGTTCTTGTCTGCTGGTTCACATGCACACCCAGGTTCGCCGCCGAGTCCTAGCAGATACGGACAAGGTCACAGCTCTGCCTATGCACAACCCTCCCCCGGGGTCCCGTCATTCCCTGGTGCAGATACTGGTGGCCGTTATGCATCCTCATATGCCCCATCTTATCCCACGCCGAGTGGGCCGTCGTTCGGGGACTCGCATCATGGAGGCGGCCCAGCACACGGACATCACGCTCATAGTGCCTATGCTCCTCCTACTGTACTACCTCCTGGAGGTCCCTATGCGCCCGTATTCCCTTCTCCCGGCGGACCACCCGCTGGAGGGTATGGACACTCGTTCCCTGAGGCATCTGGGTACAGGTGGACAGTCTCCCGGGTTCCCTTCTCCTGGCCACGGACACCAGCCTCCCGTGGGAGACATCACGGCGGTGGTGGATGGTGAAACAAGGAGTCGTGGAATGTGAGTGCGATGTTTGATGCGCTGATGAAGCTGTGTCGTTGGCTATGCACAAAGTGCGAAAAGAATGGATGTTTGATATTTCAATATTGTCCAAAGTATTAAGTCTGTAGAGCAATAATAGTTATCTATAAACCGAGAAAAGTCTGCTAACGACGAGTTTTGAGAGAAGTACAGTGCGGATAATTGAGGTGCAGGTGGTGGTACAATGGGTAACATAAATATTAACTGCGTCCAAGGTAGAGTAGAATAGAAAAAGGGGACATGAACCAAAAGAGCGGCATGAAGGGACGAAGGTTTCATGGAGTATCAAGGAGAGAATTCTTCGCGTTCGACGATGGTCATAAGCCCTGGGACATTGCGAACTTTGTCCAGAGCTACTGGTTTTTGTGGATCTGGTCGCGACGACCGGGAGGCTGACGCGTAGTAGCGTATCTAGTTGTTTGAGACCTGTCAGACCAGAGAGACGAATGGCACAATGTGAGACATACATGGACCCTAAATGTCCCATCCTTTTTGTTCTTTGGTACGCGTATCGTGCACTCCCAGCTAGTCAATGTGATGAGTATGCTGCCTTTGTGACAAACGTCGGACACACCTTTCTTCGACGAGGACGTTGGCACCCAAAAACTCCGCCTTCTCGAATAGACTAGCTCGCGAGCCCCGAAGAAGTTTTGGGACATCGACGGCCCCCGTGCAGCGAAAGAAGGTCACCGTGTACCATTGGCACTCGACGTTTGCAGGTTGCGTCTTCTCCACAAAGCGTTGGATGCGTCTGAGGTTCTCCTGAGGTGAACGAGAGAGAGAGCGCTCTTGCGTTTTCCTTTGCTCGTCGAAGCTTGACGAGGACGTTGACGACGGACGGGACCGTCAGTGGCATTCTGATGGGAGATGGAGGAGAAGAGGGAAGCATTTCGGGTATATGCGCACTGCGTAGTAGCTTTGACAATCCCGCGTTCGGGAAGGGAGGCTATAAGTACGATTTCTGGGAGCGGAGTTTGGATGGAGTCACAAAGGAAGCTAATTCCCGTTTTAGACGATTTAAGTCATGGCTTGGAGTCTATGCAACAAAGTTTCCTGATGCGACGCCTCAGAAAAAACGTGCAGTCTATACTGGACAATGATACAATCCATCACAGCTCCAGCCTCGTGGGTATGATGTAGTACTGCTCTTTCCACCGTCGCCAGGCTAGGCATCTGGGAGGGATCAAAGACGATCCCATCGCAAGTCCAAAGATGTATGGGGTGGGGTGTGTACGTGTTCATGAACCGAATCCAGTCCACTCCTCCGGCTGTTCTTCTTTCTTCGCCCATGGCCTTTTCTTGGCAACGATCAGATCATCGCCTGCATCAGTCTTTTTCAGGCCCAGCATCGTTTCATGAACTGCACATTGATCGTTCGTCAGTCTGATTCAGACTAGGCCAAACCGAAATGAAAGCAATGCCCTCACCGTTTCCCGCTATCATGTCGTCAGCTACTGGTCGGCTCCCGGAGGTGACATATCGCGTCGACACTCCTCGCGCCAGCAGAGGGCGGGAAAGCATTTCCTTGAGCTCGGCTTTAAGAGATGCGGTCTTTGCGTCGAACCTCTTCTTTTGGTATTTCGAAGGTTTGCTATCGTCTTCGGACGCGCTGGATCCAGTCATTCAGTATCACTTGACCGAGACCTTATGTGATGTACGGACCTCATGATATCCGAGTCGACTTCTATTTCCATTGCCTCAGCCACATCCTTCAACCATTTGCGCTCGTGATTCTGCTTTCTGACCTTGTGCTGCTGCGAATCAATTTGTCGGGCCAGATGAATCCGTGTTTTCAAATTATCCAGCAGTGTCAATTCAACCGAAATTTCGGAAATATCAGCTTCGTCTGTAATATGGGCGGGTGACTTAACGGCAAACTTGCTGTCAGGAAGAAGAATAACACTTACGGCGGCCAAGGCTTGAGAAAAGCGCTCTTACAAGCCTTTTCTCGTCCGGCGCACACATCAGCAAACTGAACCCCTTTCGCATGGCACGCGCGGTCCGACCGTTTCGGTGAACAAACACATCAGCTGAGCGAGGGATTTGATAGTGTATAACGTGGTCGACGGCAGGTATATCAAGGCCTCGCGCTGCGATATCGGTCGCAAGCAGAATGGCGCTAGGCGTAGATTTAAACCTGCCGATGTGATGCTTTGGTCAAGATCGGGGATAACGCGTCAGCACACAAATATATGAACTCGCACATATCAAGGTTTTTCAGGCGTTGACGCTGCTCCAGTTGGGAGTGCAGCGGGAATGCCTTCAGATTTAGGAGCTGCATCAACGGCAAAAGCCTCCTGATACCGTCAATTGCCGACAAGAACACGAGCGAACGGCCTGAGTATCGCAACAAAAAGTAGTAGAGATAAGCGTCCTATTTGAGACGGGATGTGAATTGGTAACGTGAACGAACAACACGTGTAGATTACGTACCTTGTCCGCAGGAAGGCATTCAATCTTGCTCTCCTGCAGCGTGGAGACGACCCCACCCTGCGGACTGATATCAATCACTTCGGGCTCCGCATCTCGGAAATCCAGGCGGAGAAGAAGTTCGTCTGCACCATGCACCTGGGGTAAAAGAGGGGAACGTTGATATGACCTGACTTACCAAGGGTGCTGGGAGGTTGGAGCTTGCCCTTCTTGTCGTGTTTGGTTCGCGAACGTCGTTTAAGATTCCTTTGTAGCTCTCTGCTCAGCGTAGCAGAGAATACAAATGTTTGCAGTTGATCTCGGGGAGGCGCGTTCTGATCATCTCCGTCTGAACGGCCTTCCGTGGTGACTTCGCTCCTGAGTATTTAAGTAAAGATAGTTAGCAGGTCTTACAAGAATTGAATGAGTTCGTAATTCACGTTGGTTGTCGGATGGTAAGACGGAGTATTTTTTCCATTTCTGCGAAATGTCCCGCTTCTATCATACGGTCCGCCTCGTCCAACACGAGGAATCTGAGGTTCCGGATTTGTTTTGCGAGTGATTCATCCTGCGCAAAAACATTCTAAATCCAAATTAACCCACGACAAAGAGCTGACCTCTTCAAGAACATCCCACAATCGTCCAGGGGTCGCGATAAGGACATCAATTCCACGGTCTAGGATGCGTCGTTGCTTTTGTGCCGACATGCCTCCGACAAGGACAGCGATGCTGACAAGGGGCGCGTTTCGCGCATTTTGGGTTGGCGCCTTATCTTTTCCTTTGGTTTTGCTGAGGTTAACTTCTTCAGCTTCTTCTTTGATTGGGATGTCTACAGGCCTAGAAAAAGTATTCAGATGGTCTGAAACCTGGAGTGCAAGCTCCCGGGTGGGAGCAAGGACCAAGGCTTGTAATTTCCGCTTTGACCCTGGAGGAGGAGGTTGCGAAAGTACATGATGGATGATCGGTAGCCCATACGCAAGCGTCTTTCCCGAACCCTGAAAGGCCCGCGTCAGTATTGGATGTAAGGGCAAAAAGAAGCCACAAACAGTTTCTGCCACCCCCACAATATCGCGACCAGACAGCGCCAAAGGAAGTGCTTTGGATTGGATGGGAGTTGGAGTGGTGAAGGTTTGCTTGTGTAGGACTTGCAATATATGGGGATGCAAGCTAAACGAATGCCATCTAGGTAGTAAGGTTGCGGCTAGGAAGCGTTCGTTAGTTGACGTCGGGCGCCAACAGGACGAGCGTCATACAGTCAAAGGATATTGCTGAAGCTGATTTGGAACTTTCTGCTACAGGTAACGAACGGTCAACGTCCGTCTGGTCGCCATCTCGTTTGCCGTCGTCTTGCTTGTCCAAGACCTGCCGTAGGTTCGGGTATATTAGGGCATATTAGAACGAACCCTCGCATGCAGGTCAAAAATGAAACGAACGTTGAATTTCACAACTCTTCCGCTGCTCGTTTCCTCGTAGACAATTTCCACGTCATCTACTTCCTCGAGCTCGAGAATACCGTCATCACCGTCGAGGCCAGTGTCGATTGCTCTTGAGACGGACTTCCAGGGTAGGCCGTCCAAGGATGCATATTGAACCTTAATCTTCTTGCTTGATGACCTAGCAAAACTTTTTTTACGCTTCAGGCTTGACGAGGCGCGATCCGATGCCATTTCCCGCTGCCAGGTCTAGCCAAGGCTGTGACCGTGAGCGTTTGTTTGGCAAGACCCTCTGATCCAAACAACACGATATACATAAATGGACGGTTGTGGGTCCATTACTTACTTGAAGCTTTTCTGACTACTTCTTGCTTACTCGCGGCGTCGATCAGCCATTGACAGCTACTTAAAACACGCTGCGCCTGCTCATCTGCGGTCGTGCTCTCGTCCGTTCTCAATCATTTTGATCCTTTCTAGACCTCAGACTTTTCGGCTGCTATCTAGTCTGATTTGTTCGCTTCGCGATTCGTGAGTGGGTTTCCACTCAGACTCCTAATTGACCATGTTCACGCGTAGTGTAGCAACCAAAAAAAAAGTATGCCTCTTCCTCGCCTCCCCACCGAACTTTGGCGACAAATCTTCTCCTTGATCATCCGGAAACCGGGTGTCCTCCTCGCTGACCGAGTTGATCCATTTTCGGAACTTCGCGAGAGAGACATGTATTGGAGTCAGAAATTGCCCACCCGCTCCACACTACTGCTAGTCTGCAAAGAATGGCATGCTATAGTCATCGAACTCGTCCACGAATATCTCCATCTCGCTTATCCTAGGCAAGTCGCCGTTCTTGCAAGCCGCTTAGAACGAAGCAAAACAGATGATGGTCAACGTGCACTGGGAAGCCTGACGCGCCGAATAGACGTCCGTATGCACAATCCCACTCCACGGGACTTCCGCAATATCTCTCGTGTCTTGAGGTGCACACCTAACCTCGAAATATACGTCAACGCCAATCTTCACATGACGTTCACGTCCACCATACAGGCACTCCATCCGGTAACGCAAACGTCGAGCGAAATCGTAGAAGCATTAATGAACACATGCGCTCGCTCACTTCGCCGCGTTGAGTGGTCATGCAATGAAAGCCCGTCTTGGGACGACCTGATGGATTTATTGCGGGGGTTACGCGGTCTACAGAGTCTCACCCTCGCTAATATTCACGGCTCATTTCCCGAGAGGCCCCGCACAGAGCACCTCATCCTCCCTAGCCTCAAGACGTTTATTTTAGGGGATAGTCCTTCATTCTCTCACGCGTCGCTTGGAAACGTCCCTTTAAACACCCTCCTGAAGATGCTCTCCGAATCGTCAGATCAACTTCCTTGCTTGCAGAGGCTCGAAGGCTTCTCGCCATTCAGCCCCGACTTTCTACGTACCCATGGCCATAAAATCCGCATTGTACAAACGGTCGCATATACACCTCTCTTACCTGAAATCATTGCCAAATGCCCCAATTTAGAGACATTCATCACGATATTCCCCCACCAACAATTAGATCTACTGTCTCACACGTCGCTCAAGCATATCGGAATCTTCCCTATCAGCGAGGACCGTGGCGGAGTGCCGCCACAGCTTTACAATGCATATATCATGAAGCCTTTGGACGATCTGATGAATCAAATTGAAGATTCATATCTACCCAACTTGGTTCAAATCCGTATCAAAAACATCGGAACGTTGGCTGGCGTTGTCGGTTTCCCCATTTTTGTCCAGAAGTGGTGGGCTCACTGGAACGCGAGGGGCGTTCGGTTCGATGACAAGGACGGGAAGTCGTTCCAAATGAGCATCTCGGGTGCAAGTGACTCCACTGCCCTTCATGACCGCGCGATTTGATGGCTAGCTCATAACGCGGTATCGGTGCCGCACGTTCATTGAAAGGCCTCGGTTGCTCGTCTATTTACCGTTCGCTACTCACATATTTTCAGCTGCGCATGTGCACGGATCAACACAGGTTACATTACTAGAGACTAAGTTACCAGTTATCTTCGGCTTCCTACTACTATTTTTACTTCCGAGGCGCTATATGCTACAGCAACGATGAATAATTATAAGGTGCTCCGTATGGTGTCCATGAAATAAATAAGCATCAATGAGTGTGACGGGGGCAATGGTCCGGTGGAGGAAGGCTGGCCAGCTACCCGTGAAAGAGTACGTTAGACTTTGCACGTCGAAACACCGCCAAAGACATACCAGCTATAATTTATATACACCTCAAGTTCTCCGAGGCAGGAGGGTGACGACTCTCGTCTTCTTGACTTCATGTCCATTCTTCCCAAAGTAACGTTCAGTGTCGAATGACCAATGCAAACTGCCGACGATCCAATCCGCGAGTCCGTCCACGTACGTGGCGACGTCTTTGTCGATTTGCGGTCCCCAAGAGGGCAAATCGCTGCGATCTTCGACAAACCGGTCGATGGACTGTTTACAGAGCTCGCCAACGAAGTCAACGGCGCTCTGTAAGTCAAGATCTTGCTCGTTCATCACGACGTTGATCATATTGTGGGTTTGACCCTTGGATTGTTCGACGTTGAACGAGAATATGTCCTAATGAGCACAGTACAGTGTCAACTGAAGGTCAGATTTTGAAAAAACGGAAAGTCGACTGACATTGGACCAGGTGACGAGGTCGTTTGTGGCCTCGCCTAGACTACGAAGGATGGGGTGATCCATCACTTCATCAGGGATATGGAGATTGTTTGCATATTCGATGAGGGCCCAACACGGTTTACATCCACTCGTATCTCGGCGCAGAGCAATATACGACTCGAGGTCTGGGATGTAGTCGTTGGTGCGGTCGATCGCTTGTTGATCGATCGCCTGGAAAAAGAATTCCAGAGTCTCTATGAAACGTTGGCAAGCGCCAGGACTCGCGGTCTGAAGCATCCGCCTGTAGAAACTGCAGGATCTTATCAGTGAATCGATCAATCCAGACCATGTTCAGAGACTTACTCTTTAGTCATCCGATTCAAGCGCGCAGAGGAGCGATAACTGTATGGATGATGAAGCGAGTTCATGACGACATTCGCGATATCTGATATGCCGCGGTTGTCCATATCATCAGATAAGTTGTCGAGGTGGAAGAGCCAGTTGAGGAAGTCGCTGCAGACACGTAGCTGAGGGTAGCCGGCTTTGGGATAGCACATGGCTGTAAGCTGGCCTGCTTTGAGACGATGGAACGCTCGACGGGAGCGCTCGTCAAGATCGCTGTCACCATTAAAGAGCCACTTCTTTGATTCGACGGAGACAAGCTTGTGGTTTCGGTTCTTCTGCAGCTCGAACGTACAGTGTGAGACGAGATCGGGGATTATGATCTTTGTAGGGACAGGAGGGGAAGATAATGAGAAAGATGTCATCGAGAAGGGAGAATAATAAGCGAGTGACGATGGTGAGCTCTGCGACAGATGGGAAACAGAAGGTGAGGTGGAAGATCTGGATTGACGAGCTTATAAGGGTTTGAGGACACTGGTAGGCTTTGGAACCGGTCTGACACAACGATGAAGGAGAACTAGCTGTGGTGACAAAGGCGCGTTGAATTCAGACGGAGGAAGCACACCTGGATGACTAGTCGGATTTATAATGGGGAGGCATGTACCTGTGGAACTTCGGATTGGAGGACACGGAGAACGTGAAAAATCTGCTGTGCATTCCTCCTTGCATGACAACAGGGACATGACTCGAATGCAGGCCGTGACAGGTTGCCTTGATGACGACGGGATCTTCAAGGTTGACAGAGGAACATTGTTATCGGAGTAAGGGACGTGGAACGTAGAGTGGCATCCGCCCGTTGCTATTAGCATGGCCCAAAGGGTGATATCATAGAATGGTACCTCAGTGGCTCGGTCCCGAGTGAGGGAAGGGGAGACTCATCGAACGGAGTGCAGTGTCAGCGGTGTGGCTAAGCCCGGTCACATCCTGTCGACACTATCCGTGCAAGTTGGCCCATCACATCTCGATGTGCGAGGTTCTGCACGGAACAACGTGATCTGTGCAGACGCCGTCTTCCGTGACACAGGCCGAGCGAGTGCTAAGGTGTGTACCGGTATGCACTGCCCTTGAAGGATCAATCAGCTATGGGAAAGACGTTCCAGTTAGATCGTGGACAGCAATGACCATCGAATACCGAGTACTACCAATGACGGTCTGCCTTCTGCAGTGATACTGGGATTGGTCGAACAAATCAGTTCCTAGTTGGTCGTAAATGACGCTTAACGCGTCCAATCCCTTGTCCGGAGTGTTTGCAAACTTTGAGTATCACTAGAAACACACAGGAATCAGCATCAAATGTCACAGATAAGCTAGCCTTTAGTTTAAAGTGCGTACCAAGATCGATGCTCTGTTCAAGCTCATTGCGAGTTCACATTAGCGCTGTTTTTGACTGGAAATATTTGGATCACGTGGCTTCACAATTTCATTGCGGTGTACGACCAGGCTAGACGGACATCACAACCATGTTTACCTTTTGATACTTGCCCGGATCCCCTCCTAACGAGAGGTAAGCTGCCAGAGCTCATTCTGAGCTCCTGATCCACAGACAGATCACCTTCAACCCAGATTCTTATGAGGACCTCGATCCCGCATTGCATTTTCGAGTCTCTTAGAGGCTGGAGGAACAGGGTTACTTTTTGTATCGCAATGAGAGCGAGGTAATCTCGCTACGGAGAAGTGCAACTTCCCTACAGTTTCAGTGGTGGCGATCCTGAATGCTTGGACAGTGTTGTAAGGCATCGCCTGTCGTCACCGTCGTACGTGTGTGATATCTAGGGCGGATCAGGCCATCTAGTAACATGCAGTCCAGGGTCGGGTGGTATTTGTTCAAGATGTGTGGCATCGAAGCGCTCGTAAAACACGGCTCGGCGGAGTACAACATGCAAGTCTGGATGACTTGGGTTGTGCATACCCGCTCTCGATTTTCTCGAGCGCGATGGACACTGGTTCATGATGTTGCCCAGGTGCGGACCACGGGCTACTTGACTCTCCCCTAGTAGAATATTCCGTTCCATCCCAGATTTTTCGACTTGTAGAACCATTTACAAGGGCTGCTGTTGTCGTAGTCGCTGACGTAATATGTGTGGGGCCAATTAAGACAACTACTTTTGGTGAACTTGATACCGCAGTATTGGCCGTTACAGTCGCCTTTTGGACTTGCGGTGACTTACAGCACTGGGCGACGGTCAGGGTTCGTCATGAGCGACCCTCTCACCAGCAACACGTCTCTACCTCCGAGAAGGTCCTTTGGCGTTCCCAATGCGTTGGGGATACAACTGGGCCAAGGTGATACGAGTGAGTCTGCTCCTCCCAGAGGGCGCGGACAATCAAGGTGGACATCCAGCGCACAAAATCAACATCGAACAAGTTTTCTGTCCAGGCTGATGCACCATGACGAAGAGGCCGCGGTGAAGTCGCCGGAGCGTCCACCTATCCCGAGCGCGCTTCACGCGAGAGAGTCGGATGCAACACCGTTGCCTGTTCTATCAATGATAGTGTTGTCTATCGTGAGTTTCTTGCTGTCTGAGCTAATCTCCAAAACTAACTTGTTCGGAGACTATGTTGGGAGAGTTCTTGTCAGCAAACGTAGCCATGCCATTCCTCCTTTTCATGGTCAAGGGTGCGCCCCATTCAGGTACTTGACCGCTCGAAGCGGCTGACGGAGATCGTCGCACCAGGATTCAATGAATTCGAAGATGAAGCGGATATTGCATTCTATACTGGCATACTCGGTGCGTCAGGCTGGTTCTCGTCGCCGATAGCACGCTCATCTTTCCGCAGTGGCCGCCTTCTTTTTGACTCAGTTTCTTACATCCTTGCTATGGGTCCTCCCTATTCTTTCTTCCTCTATTTCGTGCTAATAATCCACGTAGGCTACTGTGGCTGAACGGCACGGACGTCGTACTGTGTTGACGCTCTCCTTATTTGGGAGCGCCATCACTGTGCTGATGTTCGGTACGTCGACCTCTTTGCGCCAGGCCATTGCAATACGACTCCTTCAGGGAATTTTCGCGGGCGCGGTCGGCGTTGCCCGAGGGTGCGTTGCGTCAGTGACGGATGTCACGAACGAGGGCAGAGCGTATGCTATCCTAGGGTATTTAGTGCAGTGCATCCGCGTTTGAACAGCATGCTGAACGGGCATTTCCGCTAGTTTTTGTTGGGGCTTCGGCGGTGTCGCAGGTGCCATCATTGGAGGATCATGTACGTCGCTTGTCGTCCGTAAGGCTCGCGCTTACACTTCTCCGCTCTAGTCGAACGTCCCGCTGAGAAATGGCCGGATGTATTTGGTCAAGATTCTCTTTGGTTGGACTATCCATATCTCTTACCGTGTGGTGTTGCTGGCAGCATCACTCTGATCGGTATGTCATTCCCGTCTTTTCCTATCCGTTCGAACCTCGAGTCCATGTAGGGTCGTTTTTGTCGCTGTTCCTGGGATCTGATGGAGGTCCAAGAGAGGGCGCAATTCGACTTCCCCCAGAGAAGTTCTGGAACCATCAACCCTCAATACCAGTCGAGGACGTGGACGCAATTATCGACGAGCGCGAGGAGCCACCATCATTGGGTCTCATAGATTCCCTGAAAAAGAAGCTTAGCCGGTGCTTGTCACCGCAGTCCTCGGTTGTTCATGCTACTGACACGTCTCCGACGTCGGTCCCACTCACGTCGTCGCCTCGATTGGATCGTCAGCGTACGTCGGTGGCGACAAGCCGGGTGAATGGATCTGCATATGGTTACAGTGGAAACTACAGAAACAGATTCACTGGATCCCGTGCTAGTGTGTCAACCAGCATGCAAAGGCGCAGAAGCAGTAATCACCATGATGGACACCAGTCGACATACGATGGTTCAGACCTCAATTTCGCGCAGAGGCTGCTTATGGCAAACGAGAATGCCGTCACGAACATTGCGGATCTGTGGGTCGCGGCTGCGATGAATGTTGATACAGAAGAACAATTCGAATCGGATAGTGACGCAGAAGTAAGGTATGAGGAGTCTGTTAGCGAAGAGGATACGCTAGGTTCTATGACGTCCACGCCAACTCGCCAGGGCCACGCTCCGCCCCGCAGTCTCATTGGTACACTATCGCCGCCACCTCCCAATGTGCGCTTGTCGACCCTTACTTTTGCGCCTCCACGCGGCCTCCCACGTCGTTCGGAAGCTCGGACGCCAGCATTAGGCTCCCCGTCAGCGTTGTTGCTCGAGGGGCCAAGTTCCGTGCGACGTTCCTCAGCCGCTGCGCCAAGTATCTTCGCACATGCTGGTGTGCGCACTCCGCCGGCTGTTCTTGACGCACAACTGCGCGCATCTGAGGGTCCTGTGGACTCTTTATCTCCCATACCTGAACGTAGGGTATCATCGAGCTCGAATGCACCTGGCGCCGACGAAGGCACGATCGAGGAACCGCCTTCGCTGACAGCGCAACTACCCGTCCTTGTCATAATTCAATACGGGCTTCTGGCGCTTCATAGCACGACTCACGATCAGATATTCCTGTCGTACCTCGTGACGTAAGTGTCTTCGTGGTCCATTTTCTCGTTATTCATAAGAACGTGAACAGTGACTATCAATCGGGAGGCTTAGCTCTTAATCCTGGTCATTTCTCGCAGCTTAGTACGTCCTCTTGTGTCACAATGTAGTTGCAGCTCACGACGACCCCGCAGTTGCGTTGATGTGTTTATTCCAAATCGTCTATCAGTTTCACCTTTATCCGTGAGTGAAAAGCTTGCTACATGGTTCATCCCCTAACTCAGCTTCATTGCAGCAATATTGGGCAAGTATTGTATTGGTCCTCGAGAGCTCAGGTTACTGATCAGATAACAGCCCTCCGAGGGGACGTTTTTCGCACATGGCGATGTTTCGTCTAGGGTCACTTTTATTCATCCCGGCGTACCTTACTGTCATCTTGTATCGCGTTTTCGCAAGTCCCACGGATGGCGGCAACTTCATTCTCATGACAGGTTAGTCTCCGTTTTTCGAAGTATTTGTCCTAGTTAAGACCTAATGACACCTTTAAGCTCTCGCTGTCAGCACGTGAGTACAAGGAAAACGAAGTCACGCAACTCTTGTTGACTGAATCTCGCGTGTAGCACTGTTCGGTACTGCGGTAGCGCATTTGCCTATACTGCAGTTTCCATTCTCCTGAACTACAGTGAGCTTCTTTTATTGATGAATCAGCGCTTGGCCTGACATCCTACTAGTGACACCTCCACCAGCAGTAGGTTTCGCCAATGGAGTCGCCCAAAGTATCGTCAGCTTTGCACGTTGTATAGGTCCTATCCTCGGCGGCTATGTGGGTATTCTTCCATCATACGAGGCGTACACCACTAAGCACGTCATCCCATTCACACAGCTGTGGGCCGTCAGCACACAAGACAACCCGACAGGATATCCTCTCGGATTTCTAATCTGCGCAGGTGCATGTGCGATGGCGGTCGCCCATAGTTTTTTCATCCGATGAAGGACCAACCCCGCATCTGTCGCCATTGCACATCCCCTTTTTCCGAGCATTATCGTTGCCTATAGTTTATCGCCATGCATTTATGAAGCCCCTAGAGATCGAGCCGGTCGCGTCCCAGTGTATTTCGCATATAATCGTCACCCGAATGTTGTAACCTGTTAGAAGCGCTTTTATGTTATATGTATGACTAGGTATATTGAAGAAACGATCACTTTTGATAAACTCGATGCTCGCGGGCGATCATGAAGTCGCCACTCATCCTCACATCTTGACCGATTCGTTGTAGCGCGCAAATGATCGAATTAAGAGGTAGCTATATAGTATGTACTGACTATTGTCCTGTTGTGCAAAAGTACTATCCTACTGTAGTCCTATGGCTGGAACATGACGCTTCCGACGTCTCGGAAGTGCCAGCCCAGCGAGTCCATGATCCATTGTCCTTAAGGCGTATGTAAGCGTCCTCGAATGAAACAATACGAACAATTGCCAAGCGATCGAAAGGCCGGGGGAGGGCGGCGTGAAGGAGTGGGGTTTCGGAGGCGGAGGCGAAGCAGAACGCAACAACCTTGGTAAGACGTGCCACGCATAAAGCCCTGCCCAAGCGTTCCCCCTAACGACCTCTGACCAAGGCCAAAGTCGTCAGGGCGGGGAGTTGCGATGACCAAAAGCGAAGAAAGGACCCAGGGTACCAGCCCCTAGAGCCTCCGCGATGGTTTCACGATCGCCCTTGCGCGTGTTGCAGACAAATACATGCCGTCGTCTTCGTCGTCGTTGTCGATTTTGCTCACCACTGTGAGATGAAAAGGAATGAGTCGTTTGGAAGTTGTGAAGAAGACCGTCGGATCAGTTGGACTCACTGTTGGAAAAGGGGGGCACGGCGGAGAAGCTCGTGTCAAGGAAAGACATGGAATCGTCGGCAGACGTAAGCGTGATGATGAGGTCGCACTGAGTCTTCTTTGCTGCTGCGTCCAAGGCCGCCAGGGACGAAGACGCGGGCAACGGAGACGCGACCTCATTTCGGGCTACTGCTGTTGTTGTGATCACCCAATGAGATGTCTGGAATGGAGCGGCGAAGACGGTGTGTAAATGTAGCATACCTGCCGGCCCCAATGGCATTCGACGCGCGGTAACGGTTGCAGTCTGAGCAGTCTGACGCACAGACTCTCCCTGAGCCCGATCAACGGGCTTGGCGACTGGAAATGATGTCAGAATCCGGAAAAACAAACCCGAGCTATGCATATCTCGCACCGTTGGGCACATTACCGGCGTTAGAGCGGCCAAGGGGAGTAGGAAGGGAAGATTTGCGAGGACCGGGGAGGAGCGATTTGCTCGGGGCAGGGAGCAACGATTTGCGAGGACCTGGAAGCATTGAATTGCGACGCTGAGGTAGTCCAGAGGTCTGCGCAGATGACCCAGCACCAGGCTGAGCTACCTTTGCACTACCAGGCTTCGGGTTCTTTGCCCTTGGGTACCTTGCCTTCGGGCTCCTTGCACTTACCCTCGAGTTCCTTTCCCTTGGATTCCTTGATTGGAGGCACGACAGACGTGGACTGTGGAGCACCAGGCTCGACGGTCTTTGTGCTGTCAGCCAGAGACTCTCTTTCCTTGACAGAAGCTGTCGACGTTTCCAACGTCAACGCAAGCGCAGAAGGGACGCGGAAAACACACCTGAACATTCCGCTACTGCGACGGGTGCCCTGTGCAGGAGTGGAGGATGACGAAGCTACTGGCTTGTTTTCCTTCTCGCATGCGGAGCTTCGTGCGCCGGGAAGAGGGCACAGAATTTCGATCTCTGAACAAAGGGAGCACCACGTTAGCGACGATCGCTCGTAGCTGCGA
Organism: Phlebopus sp. FC_14; assembly: GCA_021018615.1. Classification (NCBI taxonomy): domain Eukaryota; kingdom Fungi; phylum Basidiomycota; class Agaricomycetes; order Boletales; family Boletinellaceae; genus Phlebopus; species Phlebopus sp. FC_14. The sequence continues at coordinate 1,965,807 of JAEVFL010000005.1, read as the reverse complement.
AGGAAAGCGCTTACCTTGTGCCAATTCCTTCTCTTCCATTCGTTGAGCGACATGCGCGAGTATCCGGGCTCGTCTCGCTTCTTTCGCTGTCTGGCCAGCCAGTGCGGGGTCGCTTGGTACCGGGAACGACTTCGCCAACGAAAGATCCGTTTGAACGCCCTTGAGTTCAGCGTTAAGAACGGTAAATTTACGCGTCATTTCACTCTTGACAGCGGCGAGCTCTTTCGCCTGACGCGTCTGGTCATTCACTTGATCGACAAGTGCAGATTTGAGGCCGCTCATGAACTCGTTGAACTGCTTGCCGTCGTCGTCGAACTTGGCGGTGAGTTCCTCAAAGTTCTTCCGGTATTGATCGATTTCTTGCCGTTGATGCGCTAGTTCTTGCTTGAGGTTGGAGAGATGGTCTTGTTGCGCCGTCATGGCGTTCCACAACGCCTTGAGCTGCATAGAGGTCGCTTCCTCACGCTCGTCTGAGGCACTCGACTCTTGTTGACTGTTCTCGATCTTGGACACCTTGTCCTGGAGCTGGACGATAGCCTTTGCCATGACCGACACATGAACGAGGAGGCCCGCAACGACTTGCCATAGCTGAACGATAGCCGCGAGGAACTGCGATACGTTCCAGACGCGAGGCGTCGTGCGTTCCCCGGTGAGGTCGTTATCGGAGGCGAAAGGATCGTCCAAGAGGGGGAATGAGCTGCTACAGTCTGAAGCTCCGGATTCCCCCCCTTCTTCTCCGTTGTTGTCAGGGACGTTGGTGGAGGTGGGAACGATCGCCTTGGTCATGGTGAGACCGGATAGGGCCAGGGTCTGAGCGAGGTCGTGGACGGAGGGTACGAGTCCGGCCTGGATGGCGCAGAGGATAGCGAAAGCAGGTACGAACGTGGAAGACATTGCAATGATGATGGCGGTTAAGAGCACGGGATATAGCAACAATACACCAAGCGCGAAGACTAGAGCAGATGAAGGAAGACGGAAGAGGAACTGGGGCTTGAGCTCGTCGAGGGTGGGGTTCTTATACTCGGGTGGTTTGAGTTCCGCCTAATGGTTAGTCACCATTCTGAGGATGAGGGCTGACGGCCATCCTCGTTGTTTTACCTCTCGGTCGGGATTCGAATGATCGAGGCCGATGATGAGAGAGCGAACCGATGGTCTACTCACCTGGGTACGTTCCTGAGTCACGAAGTCGCATGGGCTGTAGGAATTGCCCCGAATCCTCATCCTGAACCGAGGACAGACGGTAAAGGAATTCGTTGTATGAATGCCCGCATTGAAGCCAGTGCTATGAGAGTCCTAGATAAATCAATGTCATCTATGAGAACATGCAGTATGTATAAGCGTCAGATAGTAATGATCTATGAACCACAACGCAATCAAAGCCAAGATCACATGAATACAGGGTATCACTCACAGCAATAACGAAAAAAACGACGGCGCTCATAACTCGTCCTTGTCCAACACCACTTTCTCCCTCAGCCGTTCTTCATACCTCGTGAGCAATAGCCGGTCGACCCACCCGCCTTTTGGAAATTCCTTATCCCACCTGTTATGCAAGTGCACGGCGAATATTTGTTGTAATGCGCGATCGAGACCACCGCCTTCTTCCAGTCCGTGCCCTCCAGCCCATTGACCATCCGCACGATCAGGCTTGAACGGATCAGGAACGCTATTGTCGAGTCTGCACGCCAGGGGATCGCTAAAGCAAAACGGAAGAATTTTGAAAGGAGGGATAGACTCTGCCAAGAGCCGTCGCCATAAGCGAAGGTAAAGGATAGCACCCCAGTCCGTCGATGGTGAGCGCGGCGGAGTCGAAGTCGCCATGAGATGGAAGGCCTCGCATAAGTAAGGCGAATGTTGTCGGAAATGCATCAATGCGCCGTTGAGTGCTTGGTAGACTTTATCTGTGTTTACAAACATGATTAGTGGAAACGTGACGGAAGATAGTGAAGGAGATGGATTACCCCAGCAATCCCACTGCGTGACAAACTCGTGCTCGAGCAGCGGCTCCAGGTCGCGCGTTACGAGCATGTCCATGTCTATCCATACCCCGCCATACGTCCATATAACCAGAAGCCTGACGAGATCTCCGTCAACCCATGCCTTCTTGTCGTTCAGCTGCAAGAGACTGCTTCCATCCATAGCCGTCCCTCTCGCAAGAGACGGAATCTCAACGACCCGTAGTGCAAACGAATCGGGGAACATGCGCAAATATTTCTGCACGATAGTGCTGTCGCTCAAGTCGCCGTTCGACCAGAGGATGAGACGCGAGCGGGCAAGGTTTTGAGTGGCGAAGAAGGACTTGAGCATGTATTCTTGTCGTTTTCCGAGGGGTGCGAGGTCTGTTCGCCAGTATGTGTGATACTGTGCGCGTTCTTCGGGTGGGATGTATTGGTCTTGGATGGACTCGTTCTCGGGTAGGGCTACCGTCCCTGCGAACGCGTAGCAATCCATCCCCATCCGCATAGGAACGCCCGCCTGCACCTCGAATCTCTTCTTCCCATACACCGCCTGGGAGACGTTGTAGAGAGGGCTGACGCGCTCTGGATCAAAGCATCCCGAGAGAGATGTTATTGGATGGATTTCCTTTGCAATCCAATCGCGGTCGTAGAACACGAGGTCCACATGCAGATGCGGCTCGTACATATAATACACCCACCATGAGACGATTGCCGCGAGAGGGACCACGACTTTCAAGAGGTTGCAGATCGTTCGTCGGCGTAGGCTGGTGTGTCGAGAGTGGTGAGCGCTTGACCACCACGAGCGCGGTAACCACCAGTATGAATGTCTTGGACCCGGAGAGAACGTAGAGTTGACGCCGGACGGTGGATACCTGGAGTCTGAGACGTCGATGTCGTGAACTGGCAATGCCTCGTAGCCTGCACGCGCCATCGCTGTCGTCGTCGTCTGGGGATCAGAGAAAGATGTGGAAACGGCGGCAAAGTCCAAGTTTTGCAGATTCTCAGGCTGGGTCTCCCTTCAACCTCGTCGTGAATGCTGTCGACCTCAGTGAACTAGCAGTCTCGGTAAGTTCAGTTGGTCAAGCTCCCTTTGCTCACGACTGCCATCATCGTCGCTCGAGGTCGCATCCATGTCTCGGGCAGGATATGAGCGCCTGCCCATGCACTCGGTCTCCGAGACCCCATCCTCGAGACGTCCGCTCGATTCACCAACCCGCCGAGTCTCATTTCCCGCTCGTTCTGGTCGTCGAACACTTGCTTTTGCATACGACCACGAACATGCTTCACCCTCCTCAAGATCCTCGTTCCACTCCTAGCGGCCTCTCTCCTCCTCGGCCTCGTCTTCTACGAGCCCCACATCGAACTTTCGTTCTACTCCAGAGAATGGATACAAAGCGAAATCATGCCCATCAAACCGCTCTCAGGTTGTTTCCATCCCGAGCGTGTCAGCCCGTCGTACAACGTCAGCAAGTACGTCTATGGACCAAAAAACACAGAGGTTCATGCAGGGGTGCCGATGCGGTTTGACATGGACTGCTACGATTTCGCTGCGACAATCAAGCCTCCTGCCCGCCTGGAGAGCCCAGAGTTCGCACCACCAGACGACCGTACGCAGTACCATACGTACTGGCGAGTCGACCTCGCACCGTTTGGGGAGAGACAGGAACTCATGCTCAAGTCGTTCTTCGCGACACAGAACGTGGACAACTCGCGTTTAATCATGTGGTCCAACGGCGATCTGAGCGGCAACCAGATCCTGCAAAAGTACCTCCGCCGATTCCGACATTCTTTTGAACTGCGCGTTGCAGATATTGCGACCTTGGCACAGGGGACGCCGTTGGAAGGCAGTAGTCTCCTCGCTATCAATGACAAGAAGGCGTGGGTGGATGGAGACCTTGTCAGGCTACTGGTGGTGTGGACACTCGGGGGCGTGTGGATTGACATGGACTCACTGCTGACACGAGACCTCGCTCCGCTGCTCGAACACGAATTCGTGACGCAGTGGGATTGCTATGGTATGTCTCATAGTTTTCGTCCCACCCTTGTTCAATATTTGACGCGTCGGCCTGTAGACAAACCATACCTAGCACTCAACGGCGCCTTGATGCACTTCCACAAACACTCGCCATACCTCTGCGAAGCGTTCCACATCATGGCAACATCAAAACCACCACGTCCGGATTCTACGGATTGGGGAGCGGTCTTATACCTGAAGCTCTGGCGGCGGTTATTAGCTGCTGAAATCCCGCCTTTCAAGATCTTGCCGTTCTGCTTTAGCGACGCCCGTGCTTGTCGACTGGACAATCGTCTTCCTGATCCGTTTGTGCCTGATAAACCGAGTAGGAAATGGACGATGGGTTTGGGTGTGGAGGAAGGAGGCGCGTTGGACAAGACACTGGGCAAGATCTTTTCGCTGCATTTGCATAATCAGTGGGAGAAGGAGTTTCCGGAAGGTGGTTGGGTACAACGCCTGCTGTTGAACAAGTATGAACAGCGGCTAGACGGCGCCTGGAGCAGAGAGGGGTTAGAGCGATGAATTTCACGAGTATGATCTACTTATTACAATGCACTTTTCACCGCATCTAATTATCCAAATGGCTGCATCGAATACATTCCAGTTGGTTTCGTCCAGACGAAACATCTGAACTCATGTCGATGGAAAGGGTGTTTGCTAGTATCTCCGGACTACGAGAGGGGAGGCATTCGCCGCACTACCTTTCCTTCATTCTTTGCATGGACTTTGAGCTTTTCCAACACCGATGACTTTGACCATCTTTCCGGCGGTGTACGATTGCCCGTTGCCCAATAATATATATCCCAGTCCGGTTCGTCCAGCAACTTTGGCACATGCATTAAACCCCAGTTTTTGCAAGACAAACCACAAACTAACCTTGTCATACTCTTTCAACTCGTCCTCCGACATCGAGCCCAGGTGATCGCGCGCAAACGTGCTCAAGAGGAGATCGCTCTCGAGCGTTCCGCGTTTTCGGGATTGGTAGACGAGACGAGCGCGCGTTGTTTCTAGTTTCTCGTTTGGTCGGGGGAGGGGCTCGGGAGGAGGGGTGTTGGCGGGGGTGGATGTGGAGGAGAGATGTTGGGGGGTGTGAGGGAGCGGCCATGGGTCGGATGACCTGCGAGGAAATGTGCTGCAGAGAGTACGGGCGAGGCGTAGGCGAGGGAGGACGGCTTGTCCTATGCTGCGAGATGGTCGTCGTAACATTTCAAGTGTTATTTTCAAAGTGGTAATCAACCAAGTATGACAGTAGGTCGCACAACGATAAATATTCTTGAGAAAATATCGTACATCAGGCTTGTCTGTCTAACTAACAACGCCTTCCTGTACGATACGCGGTCGCGAATAAACGCATGGCCGTATGGTACAAGTTCTTATGAGTGGCTGGATTGAGGATCGACATACTGTATGATTGGATCTGCGTAGGCCTCGAGGTATTGGCATTCTTTCACGAACCGCCGTCATTCAAAGCGAAGATGTTCGAGGTGTTCCGCGACAACTTCACCGAAAGACGTCCTAGCAGGACGAATCATGGGTCGCCCAGCCAGCCACGGATGGAAGAACTGGATGATCATAGAAGAAAGGCGTCTCCAAGACGTTGCTCGAGGGTCGTTCGAGTCGAATACAATGTCCTGGGGTAATGTAAACACGCACGACACGAACTGTGTGGGTCACGGATACATAGATGCGCTTCTGGACTCACCTGGAGCGTCGTCGTGCGCGGAGTGTGGGTCAGGTCACTGGGTCTATATCGCGCCAAAACGCCTTGTACGGACCAAGCCTTTGATCTCTTCAACGCAGTTGTGACTTGGACAGGTGTCATTACGAGAAGGTCTGTCAAGCCACCATGCATATAATCCTACTCGAGGTTGGTGTCCGCAACTGTGGCCCAGGGATCGACCTTGGTAAGTATCGAAGTTGACGAAGACGGGTGTGAGCTGGAACTGTACTGGTAACTCGTGACCGAATAACGCCCGACTCTCAAACCCATCACTTGGCCGGGTCAACGACCACCAGCTCTCTGCTTTTCTTCTGTTCTTTCAAGTCGATAGAAGACAAGGTCATAGGAAATCAACATGGCCATTAGCCTCAACGAAGTGGTTTTGCAGCTGGAGAAATATCTGGTGCGTTGAGCTGATTTCCCACTGATTCGTGCGATGGCGCAATCGTTGCTCATCCCCATCTCATCTTCCCAGCTGCACTCTCCTACTCTATTGGCAAGTGTCATTTTTTCTATGTCATACTACTAGAGTCGTCTAATTAGCTCCTTTTCTCCTTAGCCTCGAGACCTCGAAACTCCCTACTCTCAATATGCTACCGTCAATTTCGTTCCCGGTCTTCAAGACCGCGAGTTCATCGAGGCTATCGTCTCAGAGCGACAGTCGCAATTAGCGCACCTGACATGCGAGATGGAGCGAGTGCAGTGTGCGTTCACGAAGCTGGAAGCCATCCTGGCCAAGCTCCAAGAAACCAAATCTCGTGTCCGCCAGTCGATGGTATCCCACCATGCCCTCACCTCTCCTGCACGACGAGTCCCTCCAGAAGTCCTCGGACAGATATTCTACCATTGCCTTCCCAAATCCCCTTACATCACCCCACGCAACGTCGAATGTCCCATGGTGCTCACCCAAGTGTGTCGCCACTGGCGAGCAGTCGCAATGGCTACACCTCGCCTATGGTCCTCCCTCACAATCCATCTGCACAGGGCGACGAGGGACGATTGTCGTCCCGAGTATGACGCCTGGTTGGCAAGGGCCAAGAGCGTCCCTTTAGCCATCCGCGTGCTCAACGATATGGATACGTCTGATCCAGACCTCACCCGTCGCCTGTCGTCCGTCGCAGACTGGCTACGACCCCTGGTTGCACGCTCTTGGGATCTATGGTGGCATGGTCCTTCCCTACAAAATCTCTTTGTCAGTGGCGGCGGAGGCGCTATCGGGTCTCTAGAGAGACTGCGTGTCACGTCTCACCGCGAGAGCCCGTCTATCTACATCCCTACCGCTGCCAACCGCCTCAGGTCCGCATACCTGCAATGTCTCAATTTCGATCTTCAGTCCCTCGATACTGTCATACTACCCTGGGAACAGCTGACAGAGCTCAACATGCACTTTGCGCTGTTCAGCAGCAGTGTGTTCTTGCGCCTGCTCGCGCTCTGTACGGGGATAAGGAACATGATCCTGTCCTGCTTGTGTGCAGACGAAGAGCAGCTGAATGATTTGAGGACTGTCGTCCCGGGCAGTATCGTCAACTACGCCATCAAACGCATCGAGATCAAAATGATCCGTGCGGGACTGGGTTTTGTCTTGGACGCACTGTTGTTACCGGCCTTGGAAGAGCTCGAGATCTGCTTCTGCTACCATGACAAGGACGTATGGCCGCACGCGCAATTCCTGTCGTTTTTACAGCGTTCGCGGTGCCCGCTGAAGAAGTTGACCGTTCGGAATAACAAACACGCTGTTTCTTGTTTTGCAGAGTATAGGGAAGCACTGCCGTCGTTGTGTATATCCACGGCATCGCAAGTCTAGGGGTGTGCTGAATGTAAGGTGAGTGTCGAGACCCTCTTGATGTGGCGTTGGAGCGTCCTTATCTGTATACTCCACAGCTTCGTCCCCGTTGGTTCGTCGTGGAGAATCCTATACCCCACCCCGTTTACCTCCCTTCGCTTCTTTCGATTTCGATTGAACGCTGTACATTAGCTTTGCACGTTTTCTTTACTACTCCACCCTGTACCATCACTTTTCGAGAACTGCCCCGAAAGAATCCAGCGAACTCATCTATCAGACGAGCTCCACTACCCTCGATATCCTGGAATATTGTTTCTTTCTCCTATCTTAAACAAGATGGTCGCCCCATCCTTCTTCTATCGAGACATCATCAAAGTTCAGTGGTCCCCCTCCCCCTCTGCCCCAAAGTCACGGTCAAGGGTTTACCTCCCCTGGGTGGCGTTGGTTCTCTTTCATCTGTCATGGCTGGATCTAGACCCCCAGATTTCTTCAACTCTTTCTTGTGGGCGTTCACCGTCATTGATGCTGGAGCCAATTCATCGGGTGTGGCGTGTTTTGAGCGTCGTTCTAGGAATTTGGGAGTCGTTGGGCAATGGGATGGAGATGGATAGCCTGGTCACTGGACTTCCATTTTGCTACGTCGCGCTGTCCTGTTGAACCCCGGTAGCCGCTGATCTTTTGTCCCACTTGAAATCCGAGCCAGCAACTCTTCATAAGTGATCGAACACTTGGTACTCGTGGCTCGGAATATCTGGTTAATCCTCCACAACAAAGTGCACCAAAAGTAAACGGCACTTATACCGGGTGTAGCCAAGACAAAACCACGAACCACAAAAGCCCAAATTTGCCCCAGATATGACGACTGCATAGTGCGATTATCAGTACACGCTGAAGTACCTTCGCCAGCCCGGGCTCGCACGACTCTGGGTACCGCAGCAATAATCAGCCATCCGGATACTAACGTGCGCACGTACCGACCTTCTCATGATGGCTCACGAGGGTGTGGCTTGGATCCCTTGCCAGTGAAGGCGGTGCGTCCACATTTGCAATTGATGGCTCTTTAATATCCCGTAGCCAGCGCTGGCTTGGACAGATGGCATAGCCGGATGGCGGATGGCGGATAGGAACGGAAAAATATTGAGAAAACCGGCACTGCCCCGTGGCGTGCATGACTCCCAACGCCAGCATCGATGATTAAGTTCCAGTATTACTTGTAATGATGATGGTCAGCATCGTTCACGCTGATGAAGCAATATGTCAAATCCGCCTCACGTACGCATGTAAGTACGAGGTCTTCGTACGTATCGTCGTCGATGATTATTACTTGTGATGATGTGATCGTCAGCATCGTTCACGAAGGGGGAAATTTGTTGTCTCATCCACCTCGCGTACCCATGGTCTGACTCTTAGCTTTACTGAGCCCTTCGATCGCGAGTCGGGGTGCCAGTCGGACGAACGTCGTTCTCATTTCCGTCCTGTACGGTACAATGAACATGGGTCGTTACAACGGCGTTCAAGAGCCAACTCGTCGGGTCTATCGATGTCGATGGCTGGCTCGTGGTGGATCAACGAGTTCAAACGCGATGGTGTCGGCGAAGTCTTGACCTGGCGCTCGCCGATAGAAGCCTCGGACAGATGGGTTGGCCTCGGTGATACAGAATAACTGCCTGTGTGTATGGTGTGTAACACAAAAGACCTGGCCATGTACACACGACTTACTTGACCAGTTCATACCAACAGACGATATACACGCCATGCCATCCTCGCCGAGTTGCCACTGCTGCTGGCAATCCGAATCCCGGTCGCCATCGCTGATGCAACGCTAGTCCCCCAAGATTCGAGGGTTTGATATGCACTCGAAAGTCCATTGGCCAGTCGAACACGCTGGTTTTCAATTGCATGAATGCCATCTTGCCAACTGGCAATCAACGCCTGGCTTCGCGAAGACCCGACCACTGATGGGTTGATGTGGCCACATCACACAGGTATTTGCCAACGCCATGGACAGGAGGTTATCTGACCTGTCGCTGGCGTCGTCGTCGAGAGCCGGCACTTGAAGCGGAGGGTAAACGCATTGCAATGGATCGTCCATCATATGCCATCATGCATGGAAGCTAAGAAGGGTGTACGGGCGCACCCTCTTTCCACGTACGACGCTCAGAAGCGAACCCGAGGACCTGCACATGCCATGGCTCGATAACTACTGTATCGCCGGATCGTACCATAATCATCGCAGTACCGGGTAAACCCAAAACATACGCTGCCAGCAGGTATCGAAGGGGAAAGGGCCCGAATAGCCCAGTTCCGCGTTTTTGGGGTGCAAAACTAGCTGTGGCCCTTTTCGATCCAAAGCGCGCGTTTGTGCCGTCGCCGCTTCGCTCGGTCGCTCGGTTCTGTTCCTTCCCCCTTCCTTCTGCGTGACTCGTGCTATGTGCACTAACGTGACCATGTGTTGGCCGGATGAACACATGCCATGATCAGGTGTTCCCTTTGCAAAATGTCTCTCGAACCCGCCTTGTAACGTGTGTCAAAATAGATGTTGTCATCCCAAGAGACCTGATACATGTTTCAGACGCGTCTATAGCAACCTCACCCAAGTGTTTCGAACGCAAGCCAATGAAAGGGGGGCGAGACTTGCAAAAACCCCCTGATAGGCTGGGAAAAATATCCAGGTGTGCAGTCTGAGGGAGGGGGGCTAGCCCTACTTAGTCCTTCTTCGCCACGCACGTAGTAGTTGACTTGTTACCAGGTACAAATATTCATGTACACTTGTCTGGGAAGGGGAACAAAGGGCCCAGGGTTTGACCCCCTTCCTGCGGCCCACAAAACGTTGGGAAATTCACTTTGCACTATAGGGTTCGTTGCACGGGGAACGGATAGTGTAACTTAGGGGGCATACGTACTACAGCTCATTATACGCCGAGTCGACCGCGACTACACGTTCGAGCCTTCATTGAAGGTCTGCCCTTTCACGTTGATGTTACCAGGGACAACTTGACCCATGGCTGATCAGAGAACCCGTTGTTACGAGGCACCGTTCCCCGTCTGGACTCTACACGGAACACATTCCGTCGCCCGTTGCTCACTCGTTCTGACCCAAAAAACAAAGAGGGACCCGTAGATGTATTCAACACGTATTCATGCCGTGCCAGGTCACACTCCGTACCGTACAACGGCTATTTGTAAAAGATACAGAACACGAAAGGATGATTAGATCTTCCAACAAGTACTACGGATCGACAAACCAAGCCACGAATCACTCGTTAATGTATACAGAAAAAAGAGACAACGTATGTTTTCTAATGATATATCGCCTTTCAGCAAAGGAACGCACACGGGTTATATGGTCACCAAAAAAAAGCCCAACAGTCAGGATATTCCAAAGAGTGTAAAAATGGATATATGCGGAGATATTGAGGTATGCAACGAGGAAAAGCAAAAAAGAAAAAAACCGAAAATGAAAGAGCGGGAGAGCGTGGATCCAGCCAGGGGAGAAGAAGAAAAAAACAGCATGTTTTGTCATCAGTCATATGTCAGATGATGATGGGTGATGCCACCGGCTTATCGCTTTCCGAGAGACGAGGAGATGGCAAAAGACAAACAGAGATCCCTATTACGTTGAGCTGGCCAGGGCAGACACAGCATGGGGGGTAAATGAGGGAGATCGCGCGGATATGTGTAGCGTGACCTCGGTTGGTGGGTAAAAGAGCACTTGGCGCGCGGTATGATGCGAGTATGTGTGTGCTGCGCTTTGGGTATAGTTGGGAGTAGATGCAAACTAAAGTCGATATGTCAAGTCGTCGTCGACACATCACCGCCGACCGATGTATCGCCAGAACGTGCTGTTCGGTGGCTGGTGGCACGAATGGATACGTTAGTGGCACGAACGGATGGAAGAGGATGGACAGTGTGGGCATTACCATTGTGCTTGGTGTAGAATCATCTGGTGTGGCAGATGGCTCAGTTCCGGCGCCGAATGGGGAGTAGGAGAAAGGAATGGACTTACGAGCTCGGATGCATTCCCAGATGTCGACGCCTCGACGTTTGGGATCCCAGATACCGCACTGAGAATAAAGACTCCAATGGACATCAATGTCCCAGATCCTTGTCGCGTTGCTGATGACTGCCGCAGGCATGGTTGTGTTCATCAACAGTGGTGGCGAGAGTAGGCAGGAGGAGGAGGAGGAGGGGTCCGGGATTTTGAGGTCGAGCAAGAGAGAAATGCGAGAGGCCAAGAAGGCTTTATATGTGCCTTCTAGGCGGGAAGTAGTGCCGATTTCGAGAAAAAGGAAACGGCAAGATTTGTGACAGGCGAGTGAGTGACATCAGCCTGGTTTTAGCCGTTACGTTACTCACATGTTGACTTGTTCACGAGCTCACCCTGTCTATATTTGCCTACAAATTACCATCGAATGGCACGCCCCGACAAAAACAATTTCTTTTACAACGTACTTTTATCGATGATCCCACCGCAGAGACCGGAAAATATACCAACAGGAAAATAAAAATAAAAAGAAAACAAGCCATTGCCTTCACCTCACTACCCAGGTCACCCGCCTACACCCCCACGTCAACCCCCGATGGCTTGCCTACCTCGCAGCCACCCTTGACTTGCGCTGTCTCTCAATTTTGCATATGTCGCGGATCCCAAGACATCCGCTCATGCGTCCTTCGATCCGTAGGAACCGTTACCAGAGTAACCCCTGCCTGAATTATACTCGGCTCTCCAGCCTTCGCTGACTGGGTCCATTTCATATTCCACGTCTCGACCAAGTCGGAGTCTACTGCGTTCCAACCACCAGGACCTCCGGGACCTCTTCGGAAGTCCGTGACTTGGGCATCGCCTGCCTCGTTTGCGTGTGTGGTGCACAACCCAGCCACTGATGAGTGTGGAGAGAAAGGGTCGGGGAGACTCCAACCCGACCAACCTCTCGCCTCGTGCTGAATCATTTTGCCAGCCAAGTGATCGTCGCCTTCCAGTCGCGGTTAGTCCACAGCAGCCCATAGCATACCGCAGCATGCGCAGCCAACTCTCACCAGACGCCCATATATACTTGGTGTTGTGGCAACTTCGCATCCGGCCACCAAGAGGGGGGGGGGGACTGGCGACGTAACCGGGTTCTAGAACTCATAAGATGACATACTCTTCTGGAGAAACGTACCCCGGTATCTCTTCACGTTTCACCTGACCGATACTTTGACACAGCCTTACACACACCAACCGAACGGCCCGTGGATTTGGGAGTTGGCTTCTTGATCTATGATGAAAGTGATTAACGATGCCTTGCTCCATCTTCCTATGATTGTGCTTCCGAGTAAGTTATGTATATCCTGCTTAGCGTAACGAGAGCCCTCGATTGTGCCTTGAAATCATTTCCCTCCAGTGATGCGGAGATAAACATGTTCGAAAATAAATCCACCAGGCAGCGCCTCCACCGTTCGCGCGATCGCACCATGCATGCCCTAATTGTGCTATGTTCGGGGGGAGAACAATAACACGACCCATCAGCGTTCCCTATTCAATTACGTATGAGGCGCAGGATTCACTGTCAAATGCGAAGAGAACCTTCGTATAACCGGTCCCGCTCGCTATATTCTGCTATATTGAACGGGGCAGGCAGGGAATACCTGTCAGGTTTTGAGAAGCGTGAATGGTGAGTGAGAAATGCGACAAAGTTGGCAGGCCTTGTTGTTGGCTGGGGATGAACGAGGCGCTCGTCAGGGTGGCAGCTTGCCTAACAATCTCCGCGCACAACGGAAAAATGCGGGAAAAATGATGACCGGGGTCTTGGAAGTTGTGTCGGGACGGCTGAGCCAACGACACGAAGCGGACGCCGCTGCATCACGCGAGGGGACCGCGTTCGCGAAGCAGAAGTGAATACACAACCCCTGGAATCTGTCCAAGAACCTCGTTCTTGTGTGCGCTTGTGTGCCGGTAATCAAATCGATTTAGCCAAAGTTCGCAGACAAGGCGGAAGGAAATCACCGCACTGGGGGTCTGAACGCCCTTGTCAATGAAGGTTTGCGGCAAATATTGTGGGCGTTCGTGTAGTGCATAAATTTACGCCAAGTGTGGGGTCCACAAGGGTCTCTGATCGTGAAGACGCCATGGAAACAAGGCAATCACCTGCACTATCGGTCCTACTTTGCACAATGAGCTCGACTTTGGGCAAAGAGCCTCGGTAATGAACTGCAATACAGTGTTGGAGAACAGACACATCGACTGTACTGCGCTTTCCTTTTTTGGACAGTGGGCTTAGTAGCTACGACACGTGCCACTCTTTTCCTCCAGTCTCGCAGGTTTCAAATCAACTTCGAATAGCTGATTACTGCAGGGATCGTCTGGAACTGCAAGCCTCAGTAGATAGTGTCCAGAACTCCTAAACAACTGGCTTACAAGGCAGGCAAGGTTTCTGGCCGACGCAGTCGGCATTTCCCGAGTCTCTATCGGTATGACCATCGCCCCTAAGATCGAGGTGCCGATAGAACATGGGTCCGCCGAGTGAGTGCTACCGTCTTCTCCCTCGTCTATCCCACTTACCAGCATTTTATTTGGCCATTTTGCCATTCACGAATGAGCAATTAGATGAAGCTGGCCTTCTTGGTGAAGGCGAGTCTCTTAGTCATTTTGCGCGTCTGTTCCACACTTACCATCTCCCTTGTAGGCGTTTCCGCATCCGTGGCGCAAGCATTGGAGACGATGACGGGACGCGTCTACTGCCTCCTCTACACTCACCATCGCCTCGAATACCACCGCTGTCGCCCCATACAATGTCTCGGACTGGGAGAGGACCACCTACTACCACGGTATCTCTCCCGACCCTCCTGAGCTCCTCTACCGCTCGGATCTCCTCAGTAATCCCTTCCCCAAACCCGTGGGCAGACTCCATCATCTCCCTACCAAGACCGTCTATGGAGTTTTTAATACGTCGCTCAACGCTGTCTGGGACACTGTCGCTCCCCAGATCCGCGACCTTTTGAAAGATAGGAAGATTCGTTACTCAGCTATCCAGACAGCTCGTTTCGTCACCCACGGCGAGGACAAGAAGGATAGTCTCGGCCCCGTCGTTATTTGGATTGCGACTTATCCCACCACCACCACGCCGAGAACGCGCACGACGCCTCCCCAGACATTCTCGCTCTTCTCGAGGCCAATGGAGTCGAGGGTGCTGTGGTAGAATGATACGAGGGAGCCGTAGAGAAGCTGTCAGGTCCAATCCTTCTGTGCGTCACCGCCAAAACCAACCCCACCCACTATGTCCGTCGCTTACTGACTGCTGGGCTTGGCATGCCTATCGCTACTGCGGAGAGGGAAGTCGATGATGCTCAGGGGAGCGTGGCGCTGTTCTTCCACGAGAACAGGGACAAGCACGGCAACACTAGCACCAAGGTCTTCGGCGTTAGCAACTGCCACGTGCTGCGCGAGAACACCACTGTCAGGTACAAGTTCAAGGGCGCTGGCGCGCCTCGCCAGCTCGTTCGAGTTGCCGGATTCCGTCGATTCCAGCGCCGCCTCGACGAGATCAAGCCCTGCATCGGTGGCCACGGAACTGACGCCGACCTCTTGACTAGGGAGATTGTAGAGTTGGAGGCGAAGCCGATGAGCGAGGACCCGGATGAGGCGGCGGAGGACAAGGCGACCGTGGAGGCTAAGCGGATCGAGTTGGCCGAAGTGAAGGAGGATATCGGCGTACTCGAGAAGTTCTACAATGAACTCAACAGCCAGTGGGGTGATATTGCGCGCCGAAACATCGGCCACGTCGATTGGGCTCCCGAGATCTCCGTCGACGTCGAGGGTCGCCACTACACCAAGGACATTGGTACGTTCGAGGTTGACGCAGCGAGGTTCAGGCCCCACTTCAAAGGTAACGTCGTCGACTTAGGTGCGTTTTGTGTCATCTTTCTCATAATTACCTCGTTTGATAAAAACAAACTTCAGGAGTCAAGTTTACTCCCCGGCAACTCACCGATATGTACTACCCTCAAAGTGCCGGTGGGACGGTGTTCAAGTTCCCCGCCAATCGCCAGCCCAGGACCAACGGTCGGGCCACGCGCGAGCCCCTGGCTAACCCCGACTGTTCCGACAGCAATGGTGAGCCCTGCCCCACCGCCATGAAGGACGGGAACACCACCGACCGTACGGTACGCCGGCCTGGAGGCCTACATTTGCGACGAGCTTGGCGTCGAGTCCGTAGAATTCGCCATCTATAACTACGATAAGCAGTCCGGCCCATTCTCCGCCAAGGACGACTCAGGCTCGCTCATCTTCGATGGCATGGGTCATATGGTCGGTATCCTCCACTCTGGGATGGCGAAAGGCGGGAGCAGCCACGTCACCTACGCCACCCCCGCCTGGTGGCCCATCGAGCAACTCATGCACCAGTATCCATACGCCGACTTCAACCGCGAGTCCTTCTAAACGCGAACACAATTGTCGGCCAGCTACTCCCCCATCCCCCTCCCTGACTGCATTTTGTCCTCGTTTTAGACTGGCTCTTATCTGCTCCCCAGTTGTTGGTTCAGACGCGTGTTTCTACCGTTGATTCGCTGTTCACGTTCGTCCCGTCTTATCCTTTCATGCTGATAACTGACAATCTTGACGTCTATGTCTTAAGCGAACCTGTACGCTTCGTTTGTCCCTTCGACATTGTCTCGGCTCTCTACGCTCGTCGTCTATCGGTTGGTAGTCGGTGATGATGGATGCCTTGACCGGTGAATCGCTGCCTTGGTTCGTTTCTCTCCCCTACCTCGTTCTTTCGTACTTATAACTAACGACCTTGACGTCTAGGGCCTAGATTCGTGGGCTCGTCGTTCGGGTATGTCTTGTCCTCTTCTCGTTTCTCGATCCGTGCAGCTAATAGCTCTCGTCGGCGGTTTAAGCCTTGGGGCTCGTGGATTCGTCGCGTCGATCACTATAGCTTCTCGTTGTTTGACACTCGCAACCTCTGTGTACTATCCATCCCTTTCTCGACTCGTATGTTTCTCAATGGACATTATCGTTATTTTACAGCTGTTTACGCTGGGGTTGGCCGTGAGAGAAATTTCACGAAACTGCCGCCTCAAGCAAAAGTTTTGCGCCCTAATACCGTTCGATCAGTCGCCCACTGATTGAACAAGTTGGTACATACTGAATAGGGCTTCGAAACGGTCAGCATGTTACGGCCTAAGCCAGATGTGAGAATCAATGGCAGGGTGTCCGCCTCCATCAGAAGGTCCCAACCAAGAAAATAGACTGGGGACCAATAGTAAGGCGTATCAAATCAACAAATAGCCACCGTGACTCGCCACGATTGGTAGTGCAAGTGCTGCGACTCAGCCGTTTGGCTCCATTGAATTGAAGACGCCCCCTGAAAAGAACGCTCTAGACAGCACAGGAAGGCAAGATGGACTACCCTTCCGAGGGTTCTGTGGCGGATGTGGTAAACGAGCGCTGTGTGCGCTGACCACGAAGTTGATAATAACTGAAGTTGATGACTATACATATGCACTCACCCGTTCTAGCAGAGGTCGGACGACATGAGACCGTAGGCTCCCGTAGGAGTTGTTGGGGGTTTGGAGAGGTGGGGGTACTTTGAGTTTGCGGGGTGGAAGGTTTGGGATATTTGCCGAGGTTCGAGAACGTCGTGTACATATCATGTCACTTGCAATGGGGAAAAAGGGGCGACCGGTGATTATACATGTCCAACTAGAACTGAACTAATGAGCAATCGTGGGTGTGCGATGTTTCAGCCGCAGAGCACGCGGCGTCGCGTATCATTCTACAGAAACTGGCAGCTAATGCAATCGTAAGACAAAGTTTGCGCAAGAGATGCTACGGCGTTTGCCTTGGCTTTGGGGGTCCTACCTCCTCGTGGGAAAAACAACTGCAGGTTGGTCCCTACGAACCAAGTACAAGCTGCGCAAGGAACCGTCAATTTCACAACCAACCTGTTGTGCGCTTGAAACCTCACGCTTACTCAGCTATCACTACTAGTGATAGCTACACGGTTGCGGAAATGAAGACAGAGGTCTGTTTGGCTTGAATGCTTCTGCGCGCATTTTCACTCAAAGCAGCGTCGTAGCTTCTACGGATAGGAGCCCTGACCGTAGTCGGCGTTGCAAGTTTTCTGTCTGTCAAGGTGATCTTGAACCGCCGAAGACGATTGCTCATCGATCAGGATCGTATGCGAGAACGACAGACCTAGATCTAGGTTGGTCAGTTCTCATCACCGTTCTTCAAGCATGTGTCCTAGTATGCTGATCGAGTGCTGATATGTCTTTTCCTACTTGCGCGTTGGCCTTCTCCCGTGGTCTAGATGTCGCCTGTTTTCTTCATACGCTGTTCATTGCCATCGGGTATTTTGTTCGACGGCAGCGTCCTCGTGGCGTATAGAGAATGCAATACTGATGCCCCCACTGAACATGAATTTTAAAGTGTTGACCGAGTCTTGAATTGGTGGGTGTCATTATTACGACTTCGCTACACGAGGGTAAGCTCCCTCAAAGTGAAACCAATAGTCGCAATTGACCGTTTCGCCCCTCTACCGCGGGCATAACCCCCCGGTGCGGATCTGTGCTGCAAAGTTGACGTGATGTCGGGTGTGCATCACGGTCTGGTCCGGCCATCGCTAGTTCCAACGCTACGTCATGCCACCCCAGTCTCAGTACGAATCGGAGGTCTTAGTTCAATGTGATGGATATATAAGTATAAGCTCGCCTCTAGCCAGGCCAAGCAGCGACATCACCATCAATCTCACCCTTTCGAACATGTTTCAGAAATCCACTTGCAGTAGCCAGGCTAGCATTTCGCAACCCCCACGGAGTGGTCGTGTGAGCACGCTTTGCGAATTATTATCTTGTTGGCTGATTTCTTTTGCAGACGTTGGTCTTCGGAACTCTTGCTGTCGCCGGCGGTATAGGGTTAGTTTTTGCGAACCTGCACAGGCGCCAACGAAAGAAGGAGGAATTGGATGCGGTGACTGGTGGCGCTATCCCTACATGTGAATGCACAGAACGTTTCGGTATTTTCGTTGGCTTACATGCTATGAACAGGGGAACACCGGATCCATCAGAGCAATCATCCACAATCGTACCCAGATCTAGAAACGTTGCGCGCTAGTTCCGTCGCTCCTCGATCATCGCCGGCCCCTCCGCCCGCGCGGGGACAGAAAAACCGCCACGTCACACTTGCGACCTTTTTCTCGCGACCTGATAGTACACCAGAGAGTCGTTATCAGCAGCCGGCCCCTCAACGTTCCTCTGCCGATGATCCCTCTCGTGCGTACACGAAGTCACCGGATTATAGCATGAGCTACGAGGAGACCCCAAAGCAGCGACAAGAGAAGAACACGAAT
The DNA here is from genome assembly GCA_021018615.1 of Phlebopus sp. FC_14. NCBI lineage: Eukaryota > Fungi > Basidiomycota > Agaricomycetes > Boletales > Boletinellaceae > Phlebopus > Phlebopus sp. FC_14. The sequence goes on along the minus strand of JAEVFL010000005.1, from coordinate 1,946,999 downwards.
TGAGCGTTGATTACTGTTCTGTATGCTTGCGGTGTTCTCTTTTTTTGTGTACATACTTCACGAGATGCAAAATCAACGGAAACCCTTCCAGTAAGATCGCTGATGTAAGAATGCTAGCAATACAAGGTGGCTGTGCTCATTTTCCTGCCTAACATGAAGGCCAACTATCAAGTGAGCTATGGTCGATCTGCAGGCCATCCTGGTTTCTGACGCTGTTTTCATAGTTTTCTAACATCTGTGGTACTGTGTATCGACAGGGAAATATTCTCTTCACTCCAGATGGCAACTCGCTATTGAGCCCCGTTGGGAATCGCGTAGCCGTGTTCGATCTTGTCAAGTGGGTGCTACTGCGAATATACCAGTCTTTCACCACTGAGCGTGCTCTTTAGCAACAAGTCTCGAACCCTCCCTTTTGAGAATAGGAAGAATATTGCCGCGATCACCCTTTCTCCGGATGCAAGTCTTCTCGTCTCTGTAGATGAAGACGGTCGCGCGTTACTGGTCAACTTCAAACGCGGTGTCGTGCTACATCATTTCAATTTCCAAAAGCCAGTAAAGGATATACAGTTTTCTTTTGATGGCAAGTGAGTGCAACTGCGTCCTTGACTTACTTGCGAAACTAAGCATTTCTGTAAGATACATAGCTGTCACTCATGACTCCCATGTCCAGGTCTGGCGCACACCAAACCATCTCGTCAGAGAATTCGCGCCGTTCGTACTCCACCGTACATACACTGGACACCACGACGAAGTTTTACGTATTCGATGGTCTCCAGATTCAAAGTATGTTCAATCATGAGCGTGTATGCGCGAGCACAGCGTGAAACTTTGTTATCCCTAGATGCTTTATCACGACATCGCGCGATATGACTGCTAGGTTGTTTACACTTGACCCTTTGGAGGGTTTTCGACCGAGGACATTTGCGGGACATCGTGATGCGGTCATCGGCGCATACTTTTCTGCTAATGGAAAGGCCGTAAGTTACTCGTTAGTAATATTGATCAAACTCTTACCTCTAGGAAGATATACACTGTGAGCCGAGATGGGGCGGTGTTCACATGGAAGGCCAAAATTACCCAAGAAGACATGGAGTCGGGCGACGACGAGGTTCTCCCCGTAGAATCGTCACACAATGATTCAAATTCTATCGCAAAGACGCGTTGGGGTGTCCACGAACGCAATTATTTCAATTTACCGAACACCAAGGTCGTCTGCACAACCTTCCACCCTTCTTCGAACCTTCTCGTGATTGGCTTCTCTACTGGAGTCTTCGGACTTTGGGAAATGCCTCACTTTACGAACATACAAACCCTCAGCATTTCCCAGGAGAAGATTTCCTCAGTTACGATATCTCCGTCGGGGGAATGGCTTGCATTTGGGGCACGTAAACTTGGCCAACTCCTCGTCTGGGAATGGCAATCGGAGTCCTACATTCTGAAACAACAGGGTCATTACTTTGACATGAACACCCTTAGCTACGCCTCCGATGGACAAACTGTTGCCACCGGCGGTGATGACGGCAAGGTCAAAGTTTGGTCCGTGCACTCCGGGTTCTGCTTCGTTACGTTTTCAGAACACACGGCTCCTGTTATGGAAGTAGCCTTTGCCAAGCAGGGATCAGTCCTCTTCTCGGCGTCTCTTGACGGTACCGTGCGGGCTTTCGACCTCATTCGATATCGCAATTTCCGCACTTTCACTTCTCCTTCTCCAGTACAATTTTCTGCGCTCGCAGTAGATCCTTCTGGTGAAGTTGTCGCGGCAGGTTCTACTGACTCTTTCGAAGTCTTCCTATGGTCAGTGCAGACGGGGAAGCTGCTTGATGTTCTCGCTGGTCATGAGGGCCCCATATCCTCGCTCTCGTTCTGCCCTACGGGAGCCAACCAATTGGTTAGCGGTTCTTGGGATCGAACAGTGCGGATATGGAGCGTATTCGGTCGTTCTCGTGCAGTCGAGCCCCTTACGCTCACATCGGATGTTTTGTCGGTGGCTTTCCGCCCAGACGGCGGTGAGATCGCCGCTGCAACGCTCGACGGGCAAATAACATTCTTCGATGTTCGTTCGGGTAAGCAATCGAACATCATCGACGGACGCAAAGATATCTCCGGAGGGCGCAAGGCTAACGACAGGGTGGCGGCCGCGAATAGCTCCTCTACCAAAGCATTTACAAGCATTGTTTACACGGCTGATGGTACTTGCATTCTTGCTGGAGGGAACAGCAAGTATGTCGTTATGTACGACGTCCGGGAAGGGGAGGGAGTCCTTGTTAAAAAGTTCCAAATATCCGAAAATCTATCGCTGGACGGAACGGAAGAGTTTTTGGACAGTCGCAAGGTCAATAGCGCGGGGATCAATACTGACCTTATCGACGCCCGCGGGGATGCAAGCGACCTGGAAGACCGAATGGACACATCCTTACCAGGTGCTACGCGAGGTGCAGGTGACATGTCCGTCCGAAAATATCGCCAGGAAGCGCGAACGAAGTGCGTTCGATTTTCACCGACTGGTCGTGCATGGGCGGCTGCGAGCACCGAAGGGCTGTTGATATACTCCCTCGACGAAACTGTCACTTTTGACCCTTTCGACCTTACTATCGACCTCACGCCGCAAAGCATAGTAGAGGTCCTTAATGAAGGAGAATTTCTCAAGGCGCTCGTGCTCGCTTTTCGGCTGAACGAGAAGCCTCTCATCCAGCGTGTCTACGAGAGCATTCCGCGAAGCGATGTGCGACTCGTCGCACGACAGGTGCCAGTCGTTTACCTATCTGGGTTCTTGCAGTTCGTGGCGGAGCACCTCGAGAAGAGTCCACATCTAGAGTTCGATTTACTTTGGACTCAAGCATTGTTGGTGACGCACGGACGGTATCTACGAGATAGGAGCGGAGAATTCGCACCTGTGCTCCGCGCTGTGCAGAGGGCACTTGGTGATGTTGAACAAACGGTTTCGAGGCTGTAAGCAAAGTCTTCTTCAACGTCGAGATTAAATCCAGCTGAGATGATTTACAGCTGTGACGAGAACACCTCTACACTCCAATACCTGATCGACCAATCCAAAGTGAAGAAAGAGAGCGCAGAGACTGTATCACCAATGGAGACCTAATGTTGGGCTTTCACTGAGACGGGAGATTGAAACTATCAACTTGTTCAATTTGCAGGCTGATCATGATACAGACCTTACACCTCTCTTTTACACGGGTTCATGTCAAAAGTAAGAGTATACCAACATAATCAGAAACTTTTGGATCCACTTGTCGTTCAAGTCAACGAGAAAGGAGATCACGCATAGTACGCTGCTTCAACGCTCAACAATGGATACTGGCTCCCTCAGTCAGCGACGGCTCCGCTCGTCAACTCGCCTCCTTTAACACCGCTTTTCGGCTACTTTCGTCGCTGCAGCCACTGGGACAGGCTCTGCAACAAAAATATGCGAGGCGACCCCTATCAGAACGGGAGATATGAAGATCCGAATATCCACATACGGTCGGGGTGCCTTCTGTCCACATCACGATAGCCCCAGTAGTAGGCAAGGGTCGTCGATGCAACAATGACAGTGGATGCTATAATCTGGGGTGCGGAAACACCAATCAACAAGGCGGGTCTTCCCCGTCATTTGGGGGGAATGTTGTTCCTCACGAATTTATTTCTCGGCGATTGATTGTGCCAGTAGCGTGCAGAGAACGAGTTGTCATTGGGTGACTGTTGGCGAGAAATTCGCGACGGACGAAACATTTTGTTTCAGGAGAGTCAAGATGTGTGTGTACAGTAACTGGAAGATGAGAGTTTAACCTGAAGATGCGGTTGACTTGGTTCAAGCTGAGCTGATCAAGAAATGAATTTAAAGGGGATGGTATGATGTCACTTGCTGTAAGTTGTTTGTTTCTGTACCTCCTCCAGCACCTGAGACAATATTTTGGAACTACTGTACATGTGGCAGGAATCCAGACGGCCAAGGGAAGAGGGAAATCAGAATACAAGCGCTGTTTGCGTTCCGTGTATCCATCGGTCTTGACACTCAAATTCTCCAACATTTTCACCCTCCGGTCTAAACATTCACCTTAGTGTATACCGTACCGTCGTCTCTGGTGCGCTGCGGTGTCGGCTGTGGTCCCGATGTAGGACCTACATCTGGGGCCTGTGATTGGCCAGACTTTGTTTCTGGGCCGCCAGGGACTGCCTGCTCCGCGCGTTCAGATGAAGTCTGGGCACTGGCGGCAGGTTGAGCGGATCGCGGCGGAGGTTCCACGTCACTCTGACGGAGCGTGGTAGGCTTGTCAGCGTTGGTTTCAGGTCTTTGAGCTTGGAGTAATCGATATTCCCCTATGAGTCAAGGCCATTGAACGACATGGTATCAAGGGACAGGGTGGGGCACTGACAAGTGGGAACAAAAGCCGATGTGGTTGGATCGCTCTCTTCCTTGCGTGCTTGACGGAAGTTGAGGCCGATCCACCACGCCGCCAACCCAGCTGCGACGACGGCGACTCCCCCAAACAGGGTCTGCGAAAAGTGGAACATCAACAACCCCCACAATCGTTGGAACGCTGGCGAAAATGGGGAGGAAAAAGCGGCATCATGCACTTACAGCTGCTCGTCCTTTTGGGATTGCAGTGTTAGGATCTTTGCTCATGGTGAACAGGTGAGTGAGACGTTGGGCGACCGTACGACCGTCGAAACTGTTCACTGAGGTGACTTGATTTTCTTGAGCTCGAAAAGCGGTCGAGCTCTGGGCCTAAACTAAATATGACGTCGACGCTCATACCCCGCACATTTCCAAATGTGGTTCGCCATACCAATACTTGTCCCGCCTCAAAGAATGCAGCTAATGCCCTCGCACACTACAAGGCCCTAGTCTCTAATCCACGACCACAATACGTACCACGCATACTCCATTTATTGTCAGGTATTGTTCGTTTTCATCGAACTGCCAGTGTTGGCTGAGCAGCCGTTACTTTACTGAGGATCCAAGCACAAGAGACAAGCAAGTGGATTGGATGAAAGCCGTTCAACAACATGAAAGCCTAAAACAGCGGGACAGAACGACTGGCACCAAGCGGTACATCGAACAATATACCGAACCACTCCTCATCTCTACAACACACACCACATCCCAAGGCATCCAACCAACGACATCGCCAACAAGGTTCCAACGTGCACCGGACCAAATCAGTCAACAACAAGGGGAGGGGGGAAAGCGTCACGAGACTATGAGAGGAGAGTAACCTATAATATATATAGTCGAACACAAGAACACAGGAAAAGGAAACGCGCGAGATATTCGAGATGCCAGGTCAACGGTGTTGTATGGCGACGGCGCTGATGAATAGACGGAGAATGGAAACCCCTGAAGACAAAGAGATGGTGACGATGAGGATAAGACCGATAACGGTAAATGGCGTTGGACCACTTGAGGTGTAGCCGCGGAGTTAGATGACAAAACCACACTTCACAAACACCGCATGACATTGCACGAACCAGGACCACCTCACCTGGCACCAGGGGTGCCACGGTAAACCGCTTGGTTGGGATATCCGCCTCTCGCCTGAGGCGGGAGTTGGGGTTGCACACCGTTCTGCCGTCCATTGCTCTGGGCTACAGCCTGCTGCGGAGGCGCCTGGTGAGGGGTAGCCTGTTGTGGTCGTGGCTGTTGCTGCTGCTGCACTGGCTGTGAGTGCGATTTTTGCGGGGCAGGCTCCTCCCCGGCAGCGGGTGCAACGTATAGCCCCTTGTCGATGATCTGAGGGATAGGCTGTATTTCCGTACCCAACTCCTGTTCGATGCGATATAGGTTGAACCTGTCTTCATACGTGACAAGGTTGATAGCGAGACCCAGATGTCCGAAACGACCCGATCGACCAATGCGATGTAGGTAGGTTTCAGAGTTTTTGGGAAAGTCGAAGTTTATGACGACATTGACAGCTTGGATGTCAATGCCTCGTGTGAGCAGGTCTGAACAGACAAGGTTCCTGCATACACCGTTGCGGAAATCGTGGAACACGCGATTACGGTGCGACTGCAGCATTTTCGCGTGCGAGTAGAAACAGGAGTAACCGAGCTCGGTTACCTTCTTAGCGAGGAGCTCGACCCGATTGGTGGAATTGCAGAATATGATCGATTGGTTGATTTGGAGCTGCAAGGCGATCAGTATGAAACGACATTGCAAGTTTGGGCAGACAAACCTTGGAGAATAACGTATTGAGACAGTGTACTTTCTGTCGTTCTTCCACGTAAGCGTAATACTGTGTAACGCCACGCAGGGTAAGTTCATCCATGAGGTTTATCTCGTAAGGAGTCTTCATGTGTTTATCCTATGTATGTACAAAGATCAGCTAAGAAGCGAGCGGTTGCGAAGCACGGCAAACCTTGAAGTCCTTCACGATCAGAGGGAAGGTTGCGCTGAAAAGCATGACCTGTCGGTCTGCAGGTAGAAAAGAGAGCAGCTGCTCCATGACGGGGGTAAATTCGGGGGACAGAAGCTTGTCTGCTTCGTCCATGACGAAAACGGGACATTCACTGAGATCGGCGACATTTTTGCCTGCCAGATCCAAGATACGGCCGGGTGTACCAACGAGTACGTGGACGATCTCTGACAACCGCATGATATCGTCTTTGAGGGTCGTACCACCAGTCGTCACCATCACTTGGATTCCCATATGTTTACCGAGGATTTTACAAACTTGAGACGTCTGAAGAGCAAGTTCTCGAGTCGGAACGAGTAGGAGTGCTTGAATCTTGTTCTTGCTGACATCGATTTGTTGGAGAGAAGGTATGACAAAGGCGGCAGTTTTGCCAGTACCATTCTTCGCACGAGCAAGAATATCACGTTTGGCGAGAGCGATGGGGATGGCTTCTTCTTGTATAGGCGACGGTTTTTCGAAACCTGCTTCGAAAATACCCATGAGGAGTTCGCGACGGAGGAACATGTCTTCAAATTCGGTTCCTTTGGTGGCGGTTACATCTTCTGTTTGTGGTCTCAGGTCTTTTGGTGGGGGACGAAGGCCGCTCCTCCAGGAGGCATCATTGAGATTAGCGGCAAGGCTGACCAGGACATAGAAGGTACGTTAGGATAAAGCCATTCGCGGCAAATTGGAGACGCACGAATTTGAGGAAGATGGTCTGGTTGATTGCGACATGTTGAGCGGTAATTGGGGGGGATTGCGGAGTAAATATCGAAGTATCGGTGTTGGTGGTTGGATCACGAGTCGGTGGTGGTGAAGGGTGTTCAGTGACGATTTGTCCGTTTGTTCGTACACGCTGCGACAATGGGCGTCGTCGTCGGCAGCAGCTGAGGTGTAGCGTTCGTTTGGTTCCAGAAGCACAAGAGCAGATCGAGGTCAGAGGTCAAAGAGAGCCTCTGCGTCCTCGTGAAATTGAAAGGACCGAAAATTCCCACGATCCACTCCGTTGTGGTACTACCAACACTACCACTTGTCTAAACATGCCTACTCAACGTGAATACACTCTACGGTGAAGGCGATATCACCGACAACATGTTCCCCCATCAGTGCATCAATCACAGTCTGGTGGTACATCTACTGAGCCAGATCGACGACAATAATCAAGTGAGTAAAGAAACCTAAGTTTCTTCGTTGACAATGACACGTTGATAGGCATCCGTCCGTTAAACATTTCGTTCTCCCTCCTAGTGTCAACCCTGTGAACGTTGATCAGCGCTGATCTACTGCCGTTACTCGTGTCCTCGATAATCTTCCCCCCACCATCAAAAACATCGTGCCGACTGAGGCCGACTGCTGGGTCAGCTGGGTGTCACCAGTCGGCCGAATATTCTATCGCGGTGATCTTCCACGAGGGAGTTGAAGGGAGCCCGCTATCGTTCACTCCACCTCTTCAAGTCCCATCACTCTGCGACGATGGCCCCCCAGGGTGCTCCTGTGTCGCGAGATGATCTCACCAGTCGCCAGCTACCTCAGATGACTCTGTCCAACCCATCCAACCCCTTGACACGGCCATTGACCCCTCCTCCTGCCGACTTATCGCCTGCCGAAAGAGCTGCAAGGCGCTTTGCAGTACAAGGGAATGCTATTAGTGAGTGACTGTCGCAGTCTCAAATGACTCTATGGCAATCAGCGCTACGTCGTTAAAGTCACCGGAGGATGCGGGAATCTCGGACTGGAAGTAGCTCGCGCCCTGCTGGAACATGACGCTTCAGGCGTGTCATTATTTGATATCAACCCAGGCAATTTCCAGACAGAAATTGATGGCCTACGAACAAGCTTCCCGTCCGCCAAGATCATTGCAATCAAAGTTGACGTCCGAAATGAGCGAGCGGTCCAAGATGCAGTCGAGCAGACTGCACGCGATCTCGGGAGTGTTGATATGTTGCTATGCTTTGCGGGCGTGGTGGCGTGCACTCACGCTCTCGATGTCGGCCTTGAGGAGTGGAAACGTACCCTCGAAATCAACACAACTGGCAGCTTCATTTGTGCTCAGGCAGCAGCAAGGCATGTTTACCGTGTAGACTCTGATCATATTGATCATCTTTCCTTTTCAGACGAATGGTTGAGCAGAAGACTGGCGGGAGCATACTTTTCACTGCCTCCATTTCTGGCCACAGCGTCAACTTTCCTCAGCCACAGGTATCCTACAATGTCTCCAAGGGCGCCCTCCTACAACTTAGAAACTCCCTGGCTGCCGAGTGGGCACGCTACGGCATTCGGGTCAATAGCATAAGCCCTGGATACATGGACACTATCTTGAACGAAGGTGCTGGTTTAGAGGAAGCCAGGAGTATATGGGCATCAAGGAATCCGATGGCTAGAATGGGTGTCCCAACTGAGTTGACGGGAGCCGCGGTCTTGCTCTGCAGCCGTGCGGGGCGGTACATTAATGGCGCCGATATCATTGTGGACGGTAAGCACTTGTTTTCGAGGGCGAATGCGGCGCTAATAGTCGCGTAGGTGGTGGTTCTGTTTTCTAGGCGAGGGAAACGGCACCTTTTCGAATCATGCCACTTCAGCGTCGTTCATCATCTGGTCATGGTAGCATTCTGGTAATGCAAATACTCAGGAAGCTGTTACTACAGCTTCCGCACCATCCACTGTTGAATGCATTTGGTGAGCTTGGGTGTGAGAAGGGGACGGCCGAGTATGTCTCACCTGCAGTTGGCATCATACATCAAAGTAATCCTGATCAAGTGTTGGCTACGAACGGCTCGCATTTATGCCTGGGGAGGTATTTTAAGTTTCGGAGGTTGCGACGCCCATTCGTTGGCTCTGTGTACAGTGGATTAGTTTTCCGGACAGGTGGTCGAAAAATCATATGATGGTTATCCAGCATCTGGCTGTGTTCACAGTAGGACCCACACCGCGGTGAAATTTTCTTATATATTATTGTGCAACTCTGCCATCAGAAGTCCTTCTGCCCGAGGGGCTGTGGTTGGGTCTGGACCTTAGAGGCCTTACGCACTCAAAACACCCGAATTGAAGCCAGTCCTGCGCAACACTCAACAGATTGTTTTTGCTAGGAAAACCACACAAGCTTTGTCAATTTCTAATGACAAGATTGCCATGAACTATTAGGGCGAGACATGGGATAGAATGGCTGATCGACCGAGAGAAAATCGGTTGGATCGGCTAGGTCGCGGAGATAGACACCTTTTGAGTTGACCTTCTCCAGATACTTTTCATCTTTTCATTTTACCACGGCGATGACATTCGGACATGCGGCGCCAAGCGCCCAGGGTAACTTTGCTGGATGACCGGGCTTGTCCGTCAAGTCGCACATAAAACGCCCTTTACAACTGGTAAAGGCATAGACCTCAGGTGAGTGACCTGCCCTGCTTCCGGTTTCTCTACTCACAGGAATATCCGACGCCCCTTAGATTGGGAAGAACATCTATCCCTTCTTGCTGTTGATTAAATTCTGGTGCAGAGTCTTCTGGGACTCTGGTCTCGCCAGTACCACGCTCGTTTGAATCTACGCTCGTTATTATACCCTGGAGGCTCAAAAGTTACCACCATGTTCGCGCCTCCCCCGTCGCCCCTAGCTCCACCCATGTGCCAGCGACCACCTTGTCAAGGATCTTCGGACAAAATGAGGGATAACCCGGCTAACACTCCAGATTCACATCCTACTGGGCCTCATCCACCTAATCGCAAACTCGCACTGTGGACTGTCCTTCTTCTACCACTCATTCTTGTACTTATCGCTGCAGCAATGCATTTTCGGACCCTTACAACGACACTCGAGCTTTTGATACCCGCTAAACGCCAGTGGAACAGTTGTACGGCCAAGATGCGCGAGTGGACACTTCACGGACGATATGACTACTCTGAGCAGGGAATACCATCATCCAGTTCACACAGCCCAGGTCTCTCACATACCCTAGCTGTCCGTGGTACACCCACTCTTGCGCCAACTGTCCCAGCAAATCCCGTACTCCCTACTCCATTCCCTCAACCGTTCGACACCACTCTCTCCACCGGTTTCTCTACCAATTCTTGTTACAATTTCTTCATCAACATGACGCAGTCTGACCCGTTCAGATCATGTAGGCCTTTTTCACTCCTGCTCACAAAGTCTCAGGCATTCCAACAGGTAGTCTTTTGTCTTGCTTGTCGGTATAACCCCTAACAAATTTATAAGCAGGCCCAGAAGGACATCAATGCTATGAACACGGATGTCTGGGGAACGTGTAACACCGACATCGTACAAAATCAGTGCGATGCCAACATGGCTTGGTTTGCAGCGACATTGCAATCCTCGTGTCGAACAGATCTAGCTGCTCAAAATGCGATGGCGACGGACACGTTGATCGGTATGTGTTAAATGCGTCCGTGTAAGAGCCATGACCGACTTCTTCCGTGCACTTCAGCTTTGCAGGCATATGATCTCATGCGGAATGCTGGTTGTCAAGTTGACACGGCTACAAATGCATATTGCTATGTCGAGGCAGTAGCTGACCCCGACCCGTCAAGTTACTGGTTTTACTTGTTACCGCTCGGTCGACCGCTTGTTCTCATCACGAACGGCGTTTGCAGTGTGTGCACCCAGACTCTTATGGCTATGTACGCCGATGCCCTCAGCAGCTCCAACAGTACATCGCTTGCTGCTCTCGCTCAAGTCTACACGGATGCTGCAAATAGCGTGAACAATGCTTGCGGGCCCTCCTATGTAAAGGCCACGACCATTGCATCGTCGTCAGGGATGGCAAAGAACAAAATACTGAGGCTCTGGACCTTATTTGCCTTGCTATTTTTTACGGGAAGTCTGTTGGTACCGTGATTTGGGGCTTGTTTCAGGTTTGGTCTATATTGGGTTTCCTTCGCTAGATATTCTAGGGCCTTTTCTCCATATCTTGGGTTAGTCGGAGAAATTAACATTCTATCTAGAGCTGCGGTTCGTCCCCTTTGTTTGCTCCGGGGTCGAGCGTTCTAAACGGCTGTCTTGTTTCACTATCACCCCATGGTTGTAGATGATCTGCTACTAGATGTCCCTAGCTTATGCTTATTTCCATGGTTATAGGGTCTATTTGAACTGTCACCGTGAAGGAGCGTATGTCCGGTGGGACTTTGACGAACCCCTGTTTGCATGCGATTCTTCACCCAGATTTGGGATTGACAACCTGTCCTGCTTCGACACATTGCAACTTCTGGTCGCACACACCCAGCCGATATCTTATTCTCTTTTGACATCGTCTGGCTTGCAGTAGTTCACGGTCGTCTCAACAACCAACGTGATGTTGATTTCTAAAAAAGGCGATTCAGTAAGTTAGCACCGACATTGGCCCCACCTCTTGCGCTGCGACCTCGATGAGCTGGTCCCGTCGACTCAGCTACTATCTTTGCTATTAGGGACCGCAACACAGAAAAAGAGGAGGACTGAACGCGAGTTTTCGGGTCTCGCTCTGTCGACGTCGTGGTGATGCCTCGACTACGTGTTCTCGCTGGACCTACAGCAGAAAACCAGGTCCCTATAACTGAGTTGGTCAACAGTGGACGCGCGCACGACATTTCCTCAGATCGTTTCGAGGGGAAAATTGCAGTCTATGTCAAAGGTTTCACCAATCGTCAAGGAGAATGTCTAGGCAGCGAGTACTTCGAACGGGAAGACAGGAAGGGTATAACGTGGAGCATCCAGGTGCAAGGTATGCAACGAGGGCCTTTCATTTCCTGTGTATAGTATCTCTGACATGGCCGTCTGAACACCTTATATAGGCCGGTTCTTGCAACGTCATTCTGCGAATGACATTCTCTTCGGTAATACTTTCGATAAAGCTTTGAAACTGCCTTGGGGTGCCGGTGCCGCTCTCAAATTCATGAAGCGAGTTTTAGACTTTTTCGCTGAACAGGGCAGTTTAACTAACCCCACACTAAGATTCATTGATCCTACCCTGGAGCACGAACTTACGTCGACAACTAAACCATGGGCACTTTCCCCGTTAATTGCAACGATGCCGCATTTTGCCCATGAGAGGCTTCACGATCTCCAAGGCTCACCAATATCCGAGGAGAGCGACTTGGATGGGCTACGCCCCTCGTTTCCTCCTCGGACTTCAATATCAGACAACACCTCACAGCTCAGACTCGCGTCAACCTCCATGTCGAGAGCTGCTTCTAGGTCTGATTCTCGGTCACCGTTGTCTTCATCTTCGTCTCTATCAACCCCAGATTCGCTGAGGTCTACCCAGTCGACTTTGTCTGCAAAATCGTCCTTACGCGAAGTGGTGAAGAATAGCTTGGTGATGTCATTCAGAAACGTGAATAGTAGACGCGACAAGGACGCTCTTGTCTTCCGGACGGCGAGTGACCGGAGGTCTCACTTCAGTGATGCTGAGCATCGAAAAGACATCGTATTTGGACCTGATGTAAGTCTCGCTGGACGTTCTTCCACACTTTGAGTGACGTGTTGTGTAGGACCTCGTTTCCATGGATTTCTGTTACGGCTATTTGGAGTTTAGCCCTACACTGGTCCTTCGCCTCCCAGGAGGACTAACCTTTGACCTGATGAGATATTGGGATAAGCATCCTGTGAGGTTTGTTTGCTGCGAGCGGAGGCAGCCAGAACCTGGAGATGGGGATGCCAATGGACCTCTTGGAGAGTTATTTTGGTGTGTTTCATTTGAACTGGCAGAAGATGACAAAAGCGACAAACAAACTAGCTGTAGCAATAATGTATTGGGTAACCCGAAGGACATTGATTAGTTTTCTTGACTAATTTTTTCACGCATGTCGATTTGTATTAAAACACTGTTTCGTAGACCAATTTTTGCTGAGCGAGTTCTCTGAGGACATTCAGGAGGTAAATTTCCTTTTTTGGGATCTTACGTCGACTCGTTGGGGGACAGACAACGCTTTGCACATTCCCCTGCATGCTAATCCTCCTCTTCTTCCGTCGCTTCAGAAGCTGCTTGCATTGTAGTAGTTAATTATGATTCAGATATGTCGTGCTGAGGATGGCGAGTCCTTTCAAGTAAGTGTCATTCACTCTAATATTGGGCTAGGAAAAGCTAATGGATGGCTAGGTTAGTGCCACTTTGCGGGACATCGAGAGGTCAGCCGAATTTCTGCAGTAGAAGCAATCCAATTCTGAAGACCATCTTTGAAAGGAGGGGAAGTCTCGAGCTGTTCTTGCATCAAGAAATAGGCGTGGATCAAGATGCTATCTTGGCATACCTCTCGGACGGAACGCGTTTGCGAACGGACAATGTCCGGGAACTAGTCGGTGCTCATGACCAGGTGCGTTATGACTAGTCATAGTCTGGGTCACCCGTATCTCACATTGGTAAGGGCAGACCATATTCGTGTTTAATAAATACCATCTGGATATTGACATGGAAGACGTGCTGCAGGAGCTAAGAGTCGAGCCGCCACTGCAGCCCCCAATAGAGGGTATGGTGTCTACACACAAGTATTTCAAAATTTGGGTATTTATGCGTGCATATAGAGGTGCTCTCCGCAACGCCCCCATACAAACCCTCGCAACTTGCCGCGTCGTATTTTCAGAATGCACATACCTATCTCGAATACATGACCCACACTTTGCTTACCCTCCACCGCCAACATCAGGCAGTTCAAATTGCTGCCAGCAGTCTGGATCTCAATGTCCTTGCCATTACGGATGCATTTGACGGCATTGTATCAACAGCGGGCAAAGATCTTCAACGACAAGCAGCGTTACTCGCGGGAATCGATGCTGACTTGGAAATAATTAACCGGGTTGAGATACATGTGGAATTCATGTCGCCTGCTGTAAGAAATGCCATTGAAAACGGGGAGCGTCCACGGAAACTGGGGGATTATGTTTCAAAAGCGAGGATGAAACAGGTAGCTGATACCTGCGCACGCACCCATGGTGAGCATTTCGTGCACCCTTCATCGTGAACTATGCTTATCGTAACCTCGTAGATGATTTACGGAAACAATTTTCTGACACAGAGACGGCAGTGGTTCGGCTGACAAGCGGAACAGACGTCGTTCGTGCAACCGTCACAAATAGGACGTAAGGCATATCCACGCGTTAAGCTCCAGGTACTCAATTCTACTACAGTATCATCGAGGAGGCAGAGATCTCCGGGAGAAGATTCCACGACGCTTTTGACAAAGCATCTGATATTGCGGCTGCGCTGGAGAGCCCGGCAACTGACTCAGATACCCTATTGCAAGGTGCATAGACCGAGTCTCGCTTTACACTCAGAGATTGATTTAGTAGAGCTCAAGCAGCTCGACAGCACTCTCAGACACGAAGTGGCAGTCATGACCGATGCAAAGGTGAGCTGTCAATCATAACAACAGGGTGGACGGCTTACTCGTTGCAGAATGTGTATACCGAGCAATGCATTGGCGTACTGCGCCGTATTAGCGCTCTGAATGTTGACCTTGTTCAGCTACCCACAACGCTGTCACAGTTACAGACCAGATTTCGGACGAAGAATAGTTTCCTACACATTCAACGCCTACATAACATGTTGTACGCGTATGGAGCAACGGTAATCGAAATTGTCCGTCGGAAAGAGTTCTGTAAGGACCATTATAGGTAGACACAGGTCAATCAACGCTCACAGGACCCACAGCACGATTCTTTTATCAACGGGCTCAGTCCATTTTGGAGGTGATGGCGAAACTCTCGTGAGTGCTTTATTCGTGGTGGGGTTATATCATAGACATCCTATGAGTTTACAGAGCCAGCGAGAGAAAGCGAAGACAGGTTTATCGGGGAGAGGTTCATGGCCAGCTACCATTTGAAACGCGAGGAATGGATGATCCTGTCCCGCTCATTGATTTTTCGCCTTCAGGAAGCAAGGACTTTGTGTATACGCTCGAAAGAACGGATGTAGATGGCAAGTGGGCACTCTGTTGTACCTGCAAGTTATATTTGACGACAATATACAGGTCTACTTCGGGTCATACTTGATCTCGAGGACTACGCTCGTTCGAGTCCCGATCCTGCCGTGCTTGGATCTGTTCAAGAGTCTCGCTTTGCTCTCGAGAAGCTTGTTCAGAGGATGGATAACCTGGAATCAGGGTTTGATCGAATAGCGGAACGTTCATGTGGGTTCCTGTTCAGAGATGACATACGTGTTCTTACATGTTACAGTACTATCCGCTTCGCGATTATCAGCGTCAAGGAGAAAATGTACGGTTGTTGTACCCATCCCAGAGAATTAATGCTGATACCTGAGATCCAGTAACAGAGGCAGATGAAATGGCTTTCCAGGAGCTTACTCAGGAGCTTCAAAATGCCGAGGAAGCTAAATTGAATCTGGAAAAGTCGATGCAACAGGAGCGAACCGCTTTCCAGGCTGAAATCCACCGGTTGAACGCCGATCTTCATAACGCCGAGGTCAATACACACTCGGAACGTGAAAGAGTTGACACGCTGGAACGGGAGCTGCATCAGGCAAGGGCACAGATAGAGAGTGAGGTTACTGCTCGGAGGATTTTGGAGCGGCGTAATGCAGAGCTAACTCAGGATCTGGAAACTCAACGTCAAGAACGAAGCAAGGCGCTGGCTGATGCAACTGAGCAAGCGATGGTTGCTGACGGACTCAGACAGGAGCTTTTGCAGGTGCGCACACAAGCCGAAGAGGTGAAGGCATTAGAGGCCAAGAATGCTGCTAAAATCACTCAACTTTTGGAGGAACAGACTACCTCGCTGCGCAAGCTGGAGGAGGCTCGCTCTCGAGGGGAAGATCTCCAGGCTCAAATCTGTGCAGCTCGTGCCGAAAATGACGGGGTCAACCGGTTGTTGAAGCAATCTGACATGGAGAAAGAGAGATTACTTCGAGCTCAAGCCTCTGAGCACGATCGGCTGCTGCGGGATCATATAGCAGAAGCTGACGGTGACCGCGCGGTGTTAGAGCACCAGTTCTCTGAACTCAAGGCTCAGCTAGAGGACAGCGTCCGACAGCTCAAAGATGCAGAAGCGAATGTGGAACTGACAAACGCTGATGCAGTGGGCTTGCGGGAGGAACTTCAACGGGTTGAACACGAGCTCCGAGAAGCTAGGCACGTCGAGAGATTGCTGCGAAATGACTTGACGGCTGGCCGGACCTCGCAGTCAGCCTTCGAGCAACGCCTGGAGAATAGCAGCAGAATGGTGGCGGAGTTGCTCGATGTCGCGATCGCGTTCCGGAACGCCCACTTCAAGGCACTGTCTATCGTTCAGTCTTTGACAGTTCATCCAAACGCGAAACAGGGACAAAACCAAGGCATGGTCGACTTGGCATTTTCACCTGGTTTGCGCCACGGTGCTATTCCAGAGGAGCCGTCACCACTTGATCCATTTGATCTTCCTGGTGCCTTGGAGACTTTGAGGACAGTTGATCACGATCATTTTCTGGAGAATATAACCAAGACAGGCTCCGTCATTCGAAAATGGCAGAAGCAATGCAAGGAATACCGGGAGCGGGCAAAAGGCAAGATTTCGTTCCGGAACTTCGCCAAGGGTGACCTTGCACTGTTCCTTCCTACCCGCAACTCGGTCTCAAAGCCGTGGGCTGCGTTTAATGGTAAGCAACCCACCCCCGTGCTCCAGGAGGAAACCATCTGATGGCTCATCCGAAAATACTTATTTATGCAGTTTCCTTCCCCCATTATTTCTTGCTAGCGGCTGGTCACCTGGCTGAGCAATTGAAGACTCGGGAATGGATTGTAGCGAGGATTACATCAATAACCGAAAGGGTAGTCGACCAGAAGGTGAGGCAGGTTTCTCCCATCTCTTTCTTTGCAGCTCAATCCTGCTAGGATCCCAGTAGTAATCCATACAGTCTCGGGCATGGTATCAAGTATTACATGCTTGAGGTCGAGGATTGGACGCAGTCTGGACAACTCAACAAGCGCAGACCAAACTTGAGAAAAGCTTCGGCGCTCTCAGATCCAGAGAATGAGAGGAAGAATACTCCGACGATTGCTGCAGAGAGCCCCATGATACCACCAGGCCCACCGCAAGCCGAAGTTGAAGACGCGTTCAGTGCCACGCAACCACCAACATCACACTTGTTCCCCACTCGACCTAGAGCAAATTCTACGCCATCAGCTGGTCCATCTTCATTGTCGCGTCTTCTTGCGCAGGCGTCTCCTGATATTACCTTTGAAAATGCGCTAGAGACGTTATCACCACCAGGGGAGGAAGAGGCCCCTGCCGCTGCAACGACATCATCACCTCCCGCTCCATCTCCCACACTGGCCCCGGCCCCAGTTATCCATAGCCCAACGGTGGTGCCCTATACAGCATCACCTCTAAGGCCAGGCTCTCGTGCTTCCCGTGTATCCGTATCATCAAGGTACTCTGCGGCCCGTCTACCGTCTCTTGTAGCAGCCTCCAGCTCATCTGCGACAGCCAAAGCCGTGGCGACGACAGCATTAACAGAACACACGATGCCGTCAGCGATAGCAGCATCCCGCGATCCCTCATCCCAAGCGGGTCCGTCATTGCCCCAAGATTTACTCCCGGAAGGGGTCTCCAACATCCTCCTTAACCGACGGCGAACTACATCGCACCATGTCTCTCGCAGCTCCCCTCTGGGAGCTGGACTACCAGGCACGCCGCCTCCACAGACAGCTACGAGTGCTCTCGCCCAATTTGCGAGTAATTTGGGAGTGCCTTTTGGGAGACGAAAGAAAGCGGAAGCTGCTGAACGACCGTTCTCCGAGATTGACGATGGCCAGAATAACAGTAACAGTGCGCCTGAGACGCCAAATGGACTTTGAACTGCACACGAGCGTTGTCTTATTGGACTCGTGTGAGTCCGCGCTTGGTGTGTGGTTCCGTTTGCAGTGGACACTGTTCTGCTCTGCGTAGATCAGATCATAATCCTATTAAACATGCCTAGTTACCTTTCTGTTGTCGTTTCTCTCGAGGGTGACAATCTCAGTGTTGTTCCTCAGCAAAACCATAACAGATGCACCAGATAGAATTCCAGTGCGGAGATCAAGTACATAAGACTTGCTCCCTTGTAACTTGTGAGTGATGGAACTCGTCACGCGAGTAAAGGAAGAATTAGCGGGGATAACTTGCATGGTAAAGTTCCCAGACGACAGACCCCGGTGAGGTCTTCTTCAGGCCTCAGCGGATATCATAGGCTCCAGCACGAGGAGGCCCCATACCATGCGGGGAAATGCACGGTGCAAGTTGGGGGATCCGGGGAGACATTAAAATTTGATGTACCTCTCCACAAGTAACTGTAGCCCTCCTCCAGCTCGGTTTCTTCAGACCCGTTGGAATCTGAATGGAGCCCTGCATGTGTAAATCAGAAAACTGCTACACAGCTGCACTCGGGGGCTGAGGCCTGACGTCCCATCAAGCTCATGTCCTGACAAGTTTGGTTGTACGACGCCGAGAGTGATGATCTTCACTGGAGATGAGACTAGTTTGCAACAAGATAACTTATGTAAGTCAATGTACTACAACGACAGCTGAAGTATTGTCACAAGGGAGGGAGGAAAGAATTACAGGGAAAAGTTGGGGTGTCTGGCTATATAAGTCGTAAAGGGGAGAACGGCTATGAAACGGCAAGGAATTTACTTTTTGCACCTGTAATGTAATGGCCCGCCAACACTCGTACGACCAGGTATTAAAAAAAAAAACATACGAGAAAAAGCCCACAAAAAGTGACTCCAACATGTCTCCGTCAGGTGGGGTGGAGGTAAACGAGGGGAACGACTTGTACGGAGAGGGTTACGTCCAAGGGAATGAATAGATATGTAGGGATTGTGGTGTGGGGTTCGCTCTCGTCTGCTAAGCACAATGCAAATGAGTCCGTATGCGCCTCCTCATTGGCCTCCAACTATGCTCCGCCGTATCAATTCGTTCTGGCAGCCCCGTAGAAGACAATGGGCCGGTGCAAATTTTGCCATCGTTTCGCCATTATAGACCGTTCCCCTAACAACATATAGCCAGTCGTGACCAGGAATAACCGAGAAAACAGATAAGGGAATATAAACAGTGAAAGGGCACCAAGAAAGGTCAGTGACAACCCAGCTTGTCTCAACCCGTCTTGCTACTACCCTTCTTCTGTTTACGAGGTGGCGTGACTGGTCGACCCATATTCATACCGCCATACGGATATTTCGCTTTCTTCTCGGCAGGTTTGAGGATCTGAACGAGTATGAAAACGAAACCAGGGTGCGACAACATGGCATCTTACTTGGAAGGAGCATAGCAAGGTCTCGTCCACGCTCATCATTGCACCGGCATTATCGAACTCTCCGCAGTAATTTGGTGCCGAAAATAGTGTCACCAAATGTCGTTTGGCAAAAAATTCGTAGCCATCTTCGACCACCTGTACCGCGCGAGGGCTGGTCAGCACCTACTCCCCATCTTCTTCATCAAGCTGAGCGGCGTACCTGGTGTGCTCTGCAAATAAGATCCATATCATGTTTCTGCAAAAATCTCGAGACCACATCTGGCCCGAACGTGAAAGAAACCCCGCGATCGTTCTCCGACCAACCAGTGATGTCCTTGTCTGGATCTGACCATAGCAGGTCGCAAAGGAGTCCTGACGATGGCAGCATCAGATGGCTCCACCACAAAAGACGCCCATGGACATACCAGTATCAGGTACGTCGGTTGGTCTCATGACTCTCCGTATTTGCTCCATGGATTGAAGATCCGGACTGAGACCGCCGTGCATGGTAAATATCTTTTCGTCAATGATGGCAGCGATAGGTAGACAGTTGAAGCAGTCGGTGAACGTCTTCCACAGCTTTATGTTGTACCGCCGTTTGCCTGCGCTCTCGTTTGAACACCACCGTTCAGAAAAAGACAAGAATAACACACATTCATCGTAAAAGCCGTAAATTCTGTTGATACTTGCACATTCATGGTTGCCGCGGAGGATGAAGAAGTTTTCAGGATACTTGATCTTGTAGGCGAGGAGAAGGCAGATGGTTTCGAGCGATTGTTTACCTCGGTCGACGTAGTCGCCAAGGAAGAGGTAGTTTGCTTCTGGTGGAAAGCCTCCGTATTCGAAAAGCCGGAGTAGGTCATAGTATTGACCGTGAATGTCACCTTTGACATGTCAAAAGGAGGATGAGTCATAATCAAGATGATGATACGATTTCTCCGTTACGCACCACAAATCTTAATGGGTGCCTCTAATTCCAGTAATATTGGCTGGTTTATGAAGATCTCTCGTGCTTTTGTGCAGAGATACTTGATTTCGTATTCTTGTAGTTGCACGGGTTTGCCGGGTCGGTTTCCGCGCACTAAAAGAAGCGTTTATCAATAGTTGCTCAATAGCGGCAAGCCGCTTAACAGCATCAGAAGTGTGAAAGCGTTGATAGAGAGACGTTATTTTGTTGTTTCCCGCAGCACAACTTTTTTCCATCCCGCAGCGAACACGCGGCACTACAGCATGTAGTCACATGAGAGTCCAACGCCTGCTCCCGAGTGTCCAGTATTTTCCAACAAACGACTGTCCATTTGGCACTTGCTAGCTGGCCTGGCGCACCTGGGGCCAACGAGCCAGGTGAGTCACAAGAAGACGCCACTCACCCTCTAACAATCGGTCAATGACGGAGTCCAGATCGATCTCGGTCGCAGAATCAGCCATGGTGTGTGGGTTTGAGTGTGGTGCTTAGCGGAAAAGACTGGGACGTGAAAGAGTAAGGTTATGAAGTTGTTGGTGGAAAAAAACGAGAGAAGCGGACACGCAGTAACGTATTTTCCTTTACGACGGTGATATGGCAAATTTTGGCGGTATTGCGGTATTGCAGATGAGGATTACGGGCGTGAGGTCGATGGCTTGTCGTTGGCTGCCAGAACCAGGATGGAGAAGACGACAAAAGAAAATCGATGAGGACAAGGATACAGATAACAGCCAGAGCTCTGCGTTCTGATGCGATGGTGTGAAAGGCAAAAACCGAACTCGGCATCTGACGGAGGTCCCGTGGGAATTTGCCCTCATCGCAACGATTTCAACAGAATTACATTCTACAGACAAAACATGCATGCACAGTGCGGCTAAAGCGAGTGTGTAGCCCATTAAAGATGCACAGATAAACTATGGCTCAGCAATGATACGACAACGAGTGTGGGTCAGTGTCCAGCGCATGCGGAAAAATGATGCAACTTGAACGGCTTTGAATGCAGGAAAGAACAAGAGAATGACATTATGCGAGCCTCTCGGCGGGTGGGTGGACGACGCCATTTAACGCCTCTCCGTTCTGCGCGCGACGTGGTCGTCGGCGCCGGCGCCTGCGGGAATATCGTGAGCCAAAGCCGAGGTAGCTCGCGCAAGCACGAACCTTGGAAACATGGGTCCTTTTGGCATGACACGCTGGTCCAAGTCCAAAGAAATGTTGGTACCAGCGTGAAGTGCCTATAGTCATTGAGCCCTACGTCAAAGGATTGAAAACCAATGAACAAACCTCTATCCATTCTACAACCGCAGGCACATCGCGTGCTTGCAGTAAAAATTGCTCCCCTTCCAACCTCACTCTTATCACATGCTTCCGCTTCAAATAGTCATTGCCTAGGCCACTCTCCGCGTGCTGCAAAGTATATGCCCGAATCATATCAGACTTGGATGGTTTTAGGATACCTCCGTTCCGCAAATGTAGTCGTCCAGATGGCAAGAAACTGAGCCTCGACGCTGAACGTGGCTGAGGTGACTGTTGCGGGACAGGCGTTGCCCGCCCATTAGTCTCGTGCGACTCTGAGGATGATGAGGAGCGGTTCTCATGGAAATCAACGGGTAATAACTCCATTGCTCGAGACTCCGGACGTTCCGGACGACCTGGTGACCCTGGTCCCCTTGACCGCGAGCGACTCGAAGCCCTAAACGGAGACAGAAAGCTTGCAGCAGATGTACGCTTTACAGCTCTTGGTGTGGAGGTCGTAGTCGATTGTGTCACCCTGGAAGATTGAGAGTCGCTTCGTCGTCTTGACTGCTCGGTATTTGATGGCGGTGATCTAGAAGTGGAAGCTTGCGGTGCAGGGGGCTGATCGATCCCTAGCTTCGCTGGCCTTTCAGAATCCTCTTCCTTCTTCCGCGTAGGAGTATAGTGTCCGCTTGCCACATCACTAGCGCCGATATGTTTCTCCCACCATTCCCCAATGAAACCTGCACCACTAGCACCAGGTGGGCACTTGTACACTCTGAACGCAGTCCCCTCCAATTCGCATAGTACCCGCCGCCACTTCCGGTCCTTTGCCTGTACACCAGGCGAGCTGAACTCCATCTTGCGCGGCATGATAGCGGTAAGGTAGAGTGAATTGCTATATGGTGGCAACCGCTCACGACCCTCGTCTTCACGCGGCATAACCACAGACTCCTTCGGGCGGGGGTCAAACGTAGGGTATGGCGGTGGAACAGAAGTCGGGTGGAAACTTGGCATTGAAGTGCGTCGGAGCAGACGTCCAATCATTGTGTCTGTGTCGCCGCTCTCAGCAGTCCCTGCGTGACTGTCCGCGGTTCGTCCAGTGACAGAGTGCGCATTGGACCGCACACTATCTCTTGATTTGAGCCGCCGTAACTCTCGTTGACGACGAGTCGAACTCCTGGAGTTGAGATTGATCATGCTCTGGGAGGCGACGTGATATAAATTATGTCTTGACTCTGGCACTGGTAATGGTGGTGCACTTTTGAGAGCATCCAGAGGATTGACGACTTCTGCAATGGGTGTCTTTGGAGAGAACGGCTGCCGCATAGATATCTGTTCTGAGGATGGCAGAATGGACTTTGAATATGTTTTGGAAGAGAAATAATCAGCGACATTCGGGCCGACTGCAGGAGAGTCGCCGGATGCAGATGATGAGCCTGTATTGGACGGTCCTGCAAGAGGAGATGGTGAAGCATCTCTAATAGGTTGCATTTGACGAGTATCAAACTCATGAATAGTAGAGCCTGCACTAGGCGGGTCTTCTTCCTCTTCTTCATCACTCTGTAGAGTACTCATGGCATCAACCATTTCCTCTTCCTCTTCATCCGCATCCTCGTCCGACTCGCCGATGGTCGCGTTATCATGGTCGGACTCATGGTCCGCATCAGTAGTACCATATACAGGCAGTGAGGGGATGTTTCGCAAGCGAACGTGCGACCGGGACGACGATGCCGCCGCAGGAGTCGTCGGCACAGGAAGCGTTGGGAGGTTCAGCAGAGGCATGGGCTGCCTCGTAATGACGGCCGGAGATAAGCGGAGACCATGATCCGTCGTCACACGGAACGGAGGTGGGAGGGGCGTCATAAGCAAAGGCCCAGTTGCGCGCCGGACTTGGATACCTTCCGATGATGATGACATGTGAGATTCCGGGACTGTGTAGAAAGACGAGGAGGGAGATGATCCGGGCGGTGCCTCTATGGTTGGAGTCGTAACATTGTCATTGAAACAGGTCTGGTCTCGTGATGGTCGTGGCGTTTCGTCGAGATCTGGGGACGGCACAAGCTCTGCCTCCTGCGTTTGTGAGGTATTTTGCGGTATCATGGTCTGTGATGCGACTGTCGGCATCTCGGATGTCAAGGAAGTTGCTGGAGCAGCATGGCTGCGCACAACGGCGTCAGACGGAGTGTTAGGAAGTAAAAACAAAGGCGCAGGCGCAAGCACATTGCCCGATTCATCTATGGGGGATAGAGGGCCATCTGCGACAGCCTGGTCACGGTAGAACAAAGAAGCTGGGCCACGTCCGGC
This sequence comes from Phlebopus sp. FC_14, assembly GCA_021018615.1. Lineage (NCBI taxonomy): Eukaryota > Fungi > Basidiomycota > Agaricomycetes > Boletales > Boletinellaceae > Phlebopus > Phlebopus sp. FC_14. Next base: position 1,922,919 of record JAEVFL010000005.1, on the reverse strand, counting down.
AAACATCGGCAGTGAACTCGGCAAGGGCTGATCCAAAGCAGAATAGCGCCTGGACGAGCGAGTAGGTGAGTTGCCACTGGTGGAAGCATCTTGCGAAGAGTCATCGGCATCCGTCTGGTTAGAACCTTCTATCCCGAACCCAACGAGCGGAAGGACGTCAGGTTTTCGCAAGATATCAAGAGAGCGGGCGCGCTCAGTCCGGTCTATGGACGTCGTAACAGAAGTCATGTTGTCTCGGGACTGCTTCTTCCCTACCCACCCATGTAGACGGAGCTTCTTGAAGAACTGGGCTGCTCGAGCCTGATAACGACGTGGGCAGTTGAATTTCAAACTTGAGTGATACATCATGGGCTCGACTCACGTACCTTGAAAGGCGCAGCGTGCAACGCTGCTTGGGTGCGAGGCTGCTCCATCATGGTGGTCGAAATGAAAGGCATGGATTCAAGGATAGCGACACGTTTCCGAGAAACCGAAACTGGTTAGTCCGGGACGAAGACGGGCAGATGTGACGAGTAGCGTAGCGATAGCAGTAGCACGGCGCCAACGACGTCGGTGTAGAACCGCGAGACGAGTAGGAGGCTGTAATCCTTGATCGCTTTTGCTTGTCAGAGAAGGGAAGTCGAGGCCATGGGTGCTCGCTTGCAAGAAACACAGGATACCTGCGAAATTACGGCCAGCTGAGAATCGATGCGGTCGGACGACGCTCGTCTTTTTATGTCCACCAAACTTTACATGACAAGATCTTGAAGTCGTGGTAAACCCGGACAAGCGCTTCAAACTTGTTCTGGCAGTGATTACATGTCGCCGTGCTCGTCGTCTCACAAGGGAGCTTATTCCTTGACTTCTGTGTACAGCAAGCAATCAAACAATAACCATCGCGACGTTCCTACGCAGCCCAATCCATCAAGATGGAGGTGCAGGTACGACGACAACCAGTCGCGACTTCGTATAGAACAGGTTTCGGCAGCAGCCATGGCCCAGCGTCCGGCTCAACGCCTCTCTTGTTCCCCCCAAAGTCCAGGTAACAACCTCTGATACGAGCACGGACAGCGCGGCCCGACGATGTCAGCGAGCGGGGTAGTGATCAGCACAAGGCTTGATAATGGTGATTAGGATTCAAATCACTATGAGGAATTGAAATTCGGAACCCGGGCGATGCATGAGGTATGTCTGGTTACCTGAAAATAAGGCCAAGTGCCGATGGGCGAACAAAAGAACTTTCTACCACTCACCTTACTTCGGGACTGAAGTCGGGGATCATCAAGGGACAGACTGTTTGAGAAAGGCCATGCATAAGATCGGATATGATTTCAGTGGGCGATACGTGCATGGAGATACGCCGAGATTCGGGCCATTGATTTATTCTTACGATGTGAGCCGTCGTCAATCAGAAGAGACACTAGAGATCCAAATGGGGAAAATACGCACTAGCATTCACCATCTATAACTCAGTGCTTTTGGATCCTACAAGGGTGTGGAGCTGGTGCTCCTTGGATTCTCCCAAGGCTGAACCGATACACCCGCTATTGGTTAACTCCCCACACCCCCGCCGGCGGTTCCCTGGGGTGAGACAACCAGCACCGCAGCTGCGCGCTGTTGAGCGAAACCTGGATGGTGGATGACGAGAGGGCCTAAGCCACGACTGCGTTTTGCACATGCGTACATCGTACGACATGAACGAGCAATCAGGACAAGAGTTATTTCGCTGCAGTGTGCACGTAACTGCGGAAACCTTGATAGACATGCATGTTCCTCGAACCGGCAACAATGCCTTGATGACATGGGAGAGTTGTGTCGAGGAAGACCACTCAAAAAGTACCTGATGATCTTCCCCCCACACCAGAGCGCTCAGCCGCTAAGTACACAGCAGCTTTCTAAGGAATATCGTAGTAGCTTGCTGCTTCATCGGAAACCTGGTTGTCGCGAGGATATCTAAGAGTAGACAAGTCCGCTGCGGGCACAAAGGCGGACATGGTGCTCTTGAATGTCAGACTGGTCTGGGCAGCTTCAGTGATACTTGTTAGTGAGTTCAAGCGAGGTCAGCGTGCAACCACGGGTGGATTCGTAGTAATTTAAGACTGATAATCCTTGTAGCCAGCCTATGCTTTGACGTTCCAGAGGGTATGCCTGTGCTTGCGCTCCGCAGTAGCGGCGTCAAATGATAGAGATCCTATGTGAACTCACCTCCTGCATCAAAAGCCCGTTGAGATCGGCCGAGGAGCGCGATCATTATGAAACCCGAAAAGTTCAAGTTCAAACTTCCAGGACAACGAGTACAGATTTAGCTAGCTAGCGTTGGATATACGCCGGACGAGAGAAAGGATGGATCCAAGTCCCCGTTGTCTGTATCTTAGCAGCTCAGTGGCAACACGCAGGAGTAGGTCACATCTCCTTCAGAGTTGACAAGTTGACACGTAGACATGGCCAAGGTCCAATTAATATGGAGACCGGGAGTATGACGAGGATTATCCAGGATGAAACCACCTGGCGCATTTTCCTGGACAAGAGTTCTGTTGGAATAAATTGACACCGACCCAGTGGTTCCTTGGGTGCTTTAACAAAGCTGCCTCCACTTGGTTTTTCGATTCATCCAGAGAAGGTGGTACAAGCTTTGAGCTGGGGGGTCAACTCTCAATAAAAGTCCGAACGGCGTTTGCCGAAAGAAAAGCAACTCTACGGCCGGGAAAAAACGACCCCCCCAAGCCCGGCCTCAGCGAAGTCGAGTGGCCTGCAGACATCTGACATGTCATTTAAAATCGATGGTATAGAGGAACCTCCTGCTTGGGGTGAACCTGAACCAGGTTCAGGAGACATCGTGAAAGATGCAATTCGTAAAGAACAAATTCTCAAGTACGTCTATGGCGACGTTTTCACTGGCCGTTGGCAAGACCATCATTGAATCTGCAGGGATATCGTCGCTGCACAAGGTGACCTGCGAGGTTCGTCAGGCCTTGCAAGGCTACATGGTCACTCTGACTCACGGTAACCATTCATACTAGCACTGGTCTCGCGAGTACACAGTATTCAAAAAGACGTCGACAAGCTCGCGTCCGAGAACGCGACCTTGCAGGTGTACATTGACAATCTGACAATGCAGATGGCAAAAAGAAAGTGATTGATTATATCTGCTGTCGTTGGAATTCATTTGGTAAGGCTTCGCGACCGGTCCCTAGCAGGATCTGTCTGACGCTACTTTCACAGACGATGGTGTGGAAATGTACTGCTTTGCTTCGCATTTTCGTTTGCCTCGCGCCTCAAGACCACTACGAGACATCCTTCGTGTGCCGCTAGCTCCTGGGCGCAAAAACGTATGACAGTCATTTCCCCATGGCACCTCGAGGGATAGATCACGTTGGAAAACGTGTAACGAATGGACATTTAGCTCATACCATGCATAATATGTGCCTACGCTATATCCTAATACTTGATTGCGAATAGACAATCAATCAACGAGCATTTTCGGTGAAGTCCAGTAGGAACAAGGTTGAGCGCTAGCGCGCACCTTCCGCCACCTCGCTTCAAGTGCTGGCCCACGCCGCGCCGAGTGCGTACGTCGACCGCGATATGATGGCCGTGAACGCGTAATGCCTCTGCAGGCAAGTCCTTCCAATGCCGCCCACGTAGGGGGTTTATAAAAACTGTACGAGCCACATCGTCGCTCTCACCAACCTACTCGAAATGTCCTTGTCGGTAATCACCAGAAACCCCTCACCAACTCTCACAAATGCTGCTCGACTAACCACTGCATCTAGCGGCTTGTTGACGGCGCGCACTCTGAACGCAGCGATCCACAGCAGAAGGTTCTCGCCCTCCAGGGTACCCCAGCGGAATATTGTGACCATCGTTCCCCAGGGTCATGAGGCCTACCGACTCACCTTTGGAAGAAGCCCTTCACGACTTCGTCCGGGCTTGCACCTCAACATTCCCATATTGCATACGTTCCAGGTAAGTGTCGAAGTTCCTTGGTTGCGCATACCCAACACCTCCACCTCCCCTTGTAGCTTGTCGATATGAGGGAAACAAGTATCCCTATCTCCGACCTCACAGGGTTTACATCGGACAATGTCAGTACAGTATACCACATTTGCACTTGTGATACTGAAACCTAAATCTCTCCTCAGGTTCCCGTACTCATATCAGGGTCTCTCTTCTTCCGAGTCCATGATGCCTACAACGCCTGCTTCTCCGTCAACAACTTCAACGAGAATGTCAAGTCAATAGGTACCTCTGCCATGCGAAGTGTCATTGGTTCATTCCACTATGATGCTATTATAAGTGATCGCAATGGTATCAATGACAAATTGCGAAGTGTCATTGGGGCCTCGATTCAAGTATGTCGCTCCGATCATATTGAAGGCAGGACACGGCTAAAGTCTAGCAGAATTGGGGAATCGAATGCACCAGGTTTGAGGTCCAGACGTTCAAACCTAGCAATCGGGAAGTGGAGGTCAGTTCCTCATATTTTTGTGCGTCTGGGTATCCTAACGGTTAGCACATATAGCGTCAATTGGAGCTGCAAATGGAGGTGATTTAAAGACTCGCATTTCCACCATGAATGAATCCTTTTGACCCGTCCCAAACAGGCAGAGCGTAATAGACGCAAGCAGCTTCTCGATACGCAGGCGCAGGTCAATGTCGCAGAAGGAATGAAGCAAAAAACCATTCTGCAAAGTGAAGGAGAACTACAGAGTAAACTTAATCAGGTATTGATCCCGAGCGTTCCGGGGTAACCATGTCATCTGACAACCCCGTCGTGTAGGCGGACGGTGAATATAAAGCCCGCGTCCGAGAAGCCGAGGGCTTCGCGCAGCAGATTGAAACCATCGCTCAAGCGATTTCGGGGAAAGGCGCTGTTGTGGAGTCCGAGGCGCGAAAGAAAGCCGTCGAATTTATCACGGAGCTAAGACGACAGGATACGTTCCGTACGATAGCCATGGGCAAGGGCAACAACACGTACTTCCTGCCTCCCGAGACGGCTAGCTTGTCGAAACCCGTAAGTTTGTCATATGTTGCGATCATCGGTTTGTTGACATGCCTTCTTTGTTTCCCTCAACAGGTCAACCTCGATGCTACACAGCGCTGGCTACGGAGCTTTGACGCTTCAAAGCCGGTTCAAGAGTCGTCTCAAGCATAGCTAACATCGGCCGCTCAGTTGTGATCGCTTGATGAGCTGTGAAGTGTTCAAAAATGTATTTCGTTGCTACGCAATTCATTTACTCACGCCGGGGGTACACTTCCTATCATCCTTGTCTTCAAGCGCCATGATTTTCCGATGCACTAGCTGACAAGAAGATCTCTCAGTCAGGGTGTTTCTTCACCTGCACCAAGGCTGACCTCTTGCAAGTTTTGAACACAGCGTTCGCCCATGAACGTTGAATTTAATCTAGGATTGTGCGCCGGGATGTGACATCAAGATGGTCCAGGGTGAAGTACTGTCAGTAGGCCACAATTACCGAGTAGCAGGGATAGGCATCTTTGTCACATTGCGAGGAGATGGTGAATCGCACGGCCGGCTACTCCAGATCTTCAGGCTCCCACGTGCACAGCTACGAACCAGTGATATCTTCAACACATGTATCGGACAAAGCCAGTGAGAAAAGCAGCATGTATAACGCGTCCCAAACACGGTGCTAAGTATTGCAACTAGAACGGAAGCTTTGCACCTGATTTGGCTATCGCAAGAGGATTCGGACGTCGCTTTCTGTGATACTGCAAAAAAAGAAGACGAAAAAAAAAGCTCAGTATCGTACCTCGTAAAAAAACCAGTAGATACTTGCCTGTTTAAAGATCTTGATACGTTTCGCCATGTCGCGCATAAGCATCTTCCTCCGCCTCATTCTTCCCTCCAGCTCCCGTTCCCACTTGTGACCCTTGAACATCCGCTTCTTGCCAGCATACAACCGGTTGCCAGTATCCGCACCAGGAGTAACCTTCTCCTTGTAATTCCCAACCCACTCCACAGGTTGCGCCGCCCACTTTTCAGCTGCCTTGGTCTTCTTCTTCTCCCCTGACACCGAGCTCGACAGCTTGCACGTCGGCACCGCCTTGGCGAGTGCTATCTCAGCCATACGCGCAGAGAATGTTTTATGAGATGGTGGCATATACTCAAGCGTCCCGTTTTGACGCGCTTTCTTGACGATGTCTGCTTGCTGACGTAGGGAATACTTGGGTGGTATCCATCTGCCAGTCTTTGGGTTTCGTTGGGGAACGAAGGGGTTTACGAGCTGGAGAGGTTTGTTTTTGGACGAGGGTAAGGATTTAATTGGACCAGTTGGGAGACCGCGAATTTTGAGCTGCTTTAATACTTGAAAACCCATGGTGGGGTTGGCGAGTTGGCAAGAGCTCAAGCATTGCGGTAACTTGTTTTCGCGGAGTTTACGTAACCCGATTGAAGTAATCACCTTGGTACAGAGCTACTTCCGAAGTTATGCCCCCCCAAAAGGACCGTTTTGATATTGGAGATTGTACATGATGGGAGAAGATGCGTGTGCGTATGAGTGAAATGATTGTCCACGATGAGAGTTAAGCTAGTAGTATATATAAGACGCGCCCCATGAGTGTGATGGGGATATACCTAGGTTAGCTCGATTGAAAATAGTCCGAGTGTAAAGTAAATAAAGCAATGTCTGAACACGTCCTGGTAGAACGTGTAGATCCAGGCTGTCCTCCAGCAGATAAAATGGAAGAAAAAATTATCCTATACCTCTTCTCAACAGATGCCTCACTGAGTAACGATGCGCTGCCTCGAGTTCCAGAACCTCCAATGCATCCGTTTACCGACCTTCTCGCTCATTGCCACGCTCTTTCTATCCACAGTGATTGCAGGCTTTCGTCGCACGTACTCGCTTTCTAGTGCAGAATCTTCCGACGACGACGAGGGAGAGGGGAATGCTTCTGTAGGAAGGCGAGGGATGGGACGGCTTTTGACTTTCGGCGGGACAGGTGGCGGCTGAGCCATAGGCAACCGAGCACGGAAGTCCGCATCATGATTATCTTGGAGTCGCATCGGCTTCCAGTGGATGCTGCCGTCGCGTTGTCGTTCACGAATAAGCAATGAAGAGGCAGGTGTAGGGGGACCCAGAGAAGATGAGGAATCACTGCGGCTCTCAATTTCAGGCATGAAAGCAAAGTCGACAGCACTGCCAATCCATGCCCGTGGTCCAGAATGGGGAACCTCACTAGCATTAGTCAGAGGGTCGAGAACCCCGCTCAACACGATGTCGGCAACGGTCCACTCGGCGAAGACCGAGGAACGTTCGGAAGTGGAAGCTGTCTGGGGAGAAGAAAAGCGAACGAGCTCACGAAGTGCACAGACAGGAACAATGTAGGCGATGGCTCGCTCGATCGCGTCTTGTTTTCCCATGTTCATGGAGGCGGGCTGGGAGAAGGAGAGCTGGAATGACTCTATGTTATGAATGAGCTTCTCTTGCGCGGTATACGCATCCCCAGACAGAGGGAGGATGTGCACCAGACGTGACTTGGCAAGTGGAGCTGAAGCAGGTGTCCCAATAGGTCCCGAGCTGGTTTGGAAGGAGTCGCGACTCTCAAATGTATATGTGGTCGATGCATAGAGGGAACTTCTGCGGAGGAAGCTACGTGGACGAACTTCAGTATGTTTCGGAGAGAATTGCATGGAAGACGCAGGGCAGGCTGCAACGAGGTACGGGCGCGTAATGGTCGTGACTAGGATGGTCTGCTTCAACAAAGCCTTGTCATGCAACTGAGATGGGAGAAAATTCAAGATGACATCAAATGGACGCTGCAGAAGATCGGCAGAAGATAAGTTGGACAGTTTTCGTGGACGGGATCCGCTGAGTGAACTTCTTGATGAGGACACGAAAGATGACGAGGGCGATGTTTTAAGACCTTCTGTGGACGAAAGGGGAGATGGGAATGCAGTCGCTGACTCGGGGATGCGGAAGAGGTTGTTAGGAACCAAAGATGGATCCAGGCCGGCCCCGGTCTCCGTAATTGCACGGACAACGCCAGGACCGCCGTCCTTACGCCACAAGCGCGACACGCGCTCTGCGCAGCCCAGTATGGAGACTAGACGAACAGCGCCATTGTTCTCGATAGCGAGAGGCGCGTTCAGGTGAATTGTACAGATCGCTGGGCGAGTGACTGCAGGAATGGGCGGGACTTTGTAAGCTGGCGATAATGATTAAAGAGCACGCCAACTGCGAAGACTGCAGGAGGGGACTGATGTCCCTCAGTGCAGGCGCTGGGGAGCATTCCGAGTCAGTGCCAGTGAGACGGTACGGTAATGCTCACCTCCTAGGACCAACACGACGTCACGTCTGACCTGGCTGGTAGCGGTGACGACGTTGTCCAGTCTGAGCATCCATGGCTCGCGTATGGTGTGCAGCTGAGTGAAAGGATCGAGAGGGAATTTTGGCTTGAATACCTCTGTTATGAGAGAGCTATTGGCTGAAGGTCTGGGGCTGTCGCTACGTTGGATCCTGGAAGGTAACGCAAGCTTGGGGGACGCCATGAGAGAAACGAGGGAGGGATTCCACGAGGACAAGAAGAAACACTAGCCTTAAATGAATCCATACGAGCAGAGGAACGGACCAGCCAAATGGACCAGCTGGATTTGGTGACTGAACCCGCTCACCCGGTCGATTAGTGACATAAGACATTCCCAAATATGGCAGTGATACTGAGCTGACCCGCCATATCCGGGCGGGTGATGGCTCGGCCGCTTCCGTTCGGCACTGCCAAGGACGGCCCCGCCCAAGGATATCATGAGAAATCAAGACTTGTGAGCCGTCCCCATGTCAGCCAAGTACACCTGCCAGGGAACTTAGCACTCACCAGCACTCATCTTGCTCTTTGCTTTTACTTATTCGGTCAACGTGTTCGATTCCGTAAATATTACAAACCTTTTTTATGCAGTCCGATCAACCGGGTAAGCCTCCTACATAACCCGCAAACCCTGTTGGCGGCGGCGACGCCACGGACTATATCAGATAAGCTATCTCATACGATCTCATGTTGTCAGGCGCTACGGATCTAGGCGGGCACTGATCACGGGAGAGATAATATGTAGCACCGGTAAACAAAGATCTCGCCTCGACATCCAACAGGGTGCGACTGCACTTGGCTGCCAGTGCCACGACCAGCAACCAGTTACAGGTCCTCTGTCAGACACATCGGCACCGATATGCGGCTGGTAAAGGCATACCGTGCAAGAGCGTGCAAGTCGTCATTTCGTAGCAGATGCATCCGCTGGTCATGTGCACAACTCAGGGACATGAAACATCAAATTCAGCCAAGTGAGGAACGGGTTGCCTTGTATTGAACTGCTGGTCTTTTTACTGCATGTAAGTGACTCAACTCCACAATAATGGTGCACTTACAGAGTAATGATATGTATCATCGACTATTGCGGTGCAATTGTCAACCTTTGATCGATTATCCACTCCCATGATCAGCATTGGCAAAAGCTCGAAATCGTGACCGGACTACAGTGTATCCAATTGTGGGTAATTTTATCGCTTCGCCGCGCGGGTTGCACAGCAACCCCATACCTACCTCTTTGACCGCCGCTCGTTCACTGACCTGCTACGAAAGCGGGAGTGTGGAGGATATTTGTCATGATCCGATGTGATGCCTTGGACCTGGTCAAATGTGACAGCCTCCTGCCTAAATGCCCTCAAGCTGATCAAGGACCGCAGTTCAGGGCGCTTCGCCGGTCTGCAAATAATTGAGCAGAGTTACACTCAGTTCACTTTGAACCAGCTCGCCCGACCATGTAGTTAACGAGGGCTTCTTCGACGGAAGCACACCGAAAACAACCTAAATGTTTTTGGTTTTGCTTGCAGGGATAATGGTCCTGTGGCTGGGCAGGAGTAAATGTCAAATGTCGCGCAAAGGTATTCTTACTTTGATTAATTGATTAATTCCACCACAAGCAGCGCGGTTTGCAATAGAATGATGCCAACCATAAATCTTCACCTCAGAAGGACGGGGGAGTACATTATGGACCGTGCACAAATCAAACATCAGAATGACGTGACAGTACCGTTCAACCGCCGAAATGAGCAGATGAACACGAGACCGCAGGACCGGTGATGGCCAGCTTCGTTGCAATGGGCGATGTGCGGCCATCCACTTGCTCCCTGGGGGTTGAGAAGTGACGGAGAACTAGCAGTAGCAGGATCGTAGATCCTGTATCAGGATTCAGTGTGGAGTGTCGCATGTTGTGAAACAGAAGTGCGACGAACGCGACGCCTCGGTTATGAGTACAAGGTGCGTCTATTTGAAAATCGGCTTCTTGCTTGATCGGGATTGTAGTGTGTATCTGGCAAGAACTCACCTTCGAAGCTGAAAAAAATCAACGGCGAGGATGAAAAGCCTCAATAACCCACCGACATGGTTTTTTGAGTGAATCACTGAATGTTCTGTCCTCGCTCGCTCGTGACTTGTCCCGTGATCTCCGCGATTTGGACTCGAACGTGGTTTGTCCTTCCACACTGCCGATGGCCTCTTGATGGTTGTCTGCCCTTGGTGGTTTCACATTTTCCATGGCTGGAGCATTCAGCGGACATCTTCTCGAGTCTTTCAACCACTGGCAACCTGGACAACAGAACATCGTCACGAGCGGTGCCATGACATTCAACTCTCAAATGCACGGTTATCCTCCCCTATTCAATCCCATGTCGCTATTCTCTAGCAATCCCCTCACAGACATGTCCGAGGAAACCGCTATCAAAATCGCAACGCTACAGGCCAAATTGAACAAAAAACTTGGTCCAGAATATATCTCGCAACGACCAGGTCCAGGGGGTGGTCCAAAGTTGACATATGCTGAAGGGTGGAAGATTATCAACCTCGCTAACGAAGTTTTTGGTTTCAACGGATGGAGCTCCAACATTATCAACCTCACAACGGACTTTATTGATTGCAGTGAAGAGTCCCGGCGATATAATGTTGGCGTGACAGCGATCGTACGCGTAACGCTCAGAGACGGGGTATACCATGAGGATGTTGGTTATGGAATGCTGGAAAACTCAAAGAGTAAAGCAGCAGCTTTGGATAAGGTGATCCTGAACTTTCTCATGGACCCAATACCAACTTACCTCGGACACAGTGCAAGAAGGAGGCCATCACAGACGCCCTCAAGCGCACACTTCGTAACTTTGGAAATTTGTTGGGAAACTGCTTATATGACAAGGCTTATGCTCAAGAAGTAGTCAAAATTAAAGTTCCACCTGTGAGTGTTATCCTCCAGTCGTGGTTTATTTTTGCCCGCGATTCGATGGCGTTCAAACAAAACCAGGCAAAGTTCGACAAGGATGAATTATACCGCAGGCCAGAATTTGAGGAAGTCAAGCCCAAGATGCGGTCCACCCCGATATCAGTCCCATCTCCCGCGCCACCGAACATCCCCGAGGTAAAGAAGGGGATGAATAACGAAAACCCAATCAAATCCGAAGTCCCCTCGGAAAAGCCGATTTCATACGTACCACGACATCTCCGCCAGGAAGTGACATCTGCTGCTCAAAAAACAGATCAGAAAAATAATGTACAAGCAAACTCTTCCGGACAACAGATTAATGCCACACCGTCATCAACTCATTCACCCCAGAATTTTGGCGCGTCGAAATCTACCGGCCTGAATACGCCAATACAGACACCGGCATTGAAGCAAATCAATCAGGCAAGGGGTCAGTACCGTCAGGCTGAGCAGTCGCCTCTGGCACGACAGCAGCCGACTGAGCGCAAGGTCTCCTTTGCTACTGTTCCTCAAAACAACGCGAAGTCTCCGTTGGTAGACATTCCGGCTATTGACGATGGGGAAGACTTGTTTAGCATAAACTCCGAGGAAGACGCCTTCTTGGCCGCTGTCGACCTGGGTGAGGGTGATTTGGGTAGACCGATTGACTTCGAGGAAGGTATGGGCGGCGAAAGCGTGAATGTGGATGACTCTCTCTTGGTCCCAGCACAAGAATTGCGATCTGCGGCAGCGAGGTCACCAGTTGCTCGTCAAGCAGAGGGCCGCGCCAGGACCAGCACCGGATCCAATGGCCCCTCGGATTCCGACAGTGATTCGCACTGCTGTGTACCGCTTGTGAATAACAAGAACGAAAACCAGTCGGGTGTAACCCCAGCAATTCCCAATGTTGCCCAGCAGGCTCGGTCGTTCCACAATGGACTGACAAGCTCTACATCTAGCTCAGGTGCAGCCGCCGCTTCAGCGTCCACCTCTCTGGCTACGGGTATATCTACGCACGAGGTCAGGCGTCCAGGAGCACCTTCGATGGGCGGTTTCAACTTCCCTCCAGGGATGGTGAGTGATCGTTTGGGACCTTCACTGGCGTTCCCTGACATTCAACAGAAGCCGCCGATGCAACAGCCGGTCCGGAAGGCTGTAATGTTACCCCCTCTCCAGCGTTCATCAACTCACCAACCTGGTACCTCGAATGGACTCAAACGGAGCGCAGATGTCATGCAGTAAGCCATTACAGCCCGCCTCTCTGTCAATACTGATAAAATGCGTCAGGGGTTCCTCATCGTCTAGACCACTGCAAGGTATGGGCCTCGCGCAACAACAACAACAAAACGCGGGAGTACGTCGATCGCCGCTCGGTAATTCTAACAATGGCGAAAGCGGCGACTTCAAAAGAGTCAAGCGTGAGTGGCAGCGATAACCGTATGTACTTGTATGTTTTGTCTTCGATGCATTGCAAGCTCTTTCACGTCATTACTTTTTTTTTTGGTTTCGCATTCATGATATTCTGGTTCATTCCCAGAGTAAACAGTGTAATAGTAAAGCTACACACCAGTCGACATCCTACGTACTCCTTCCCAGACTATGGTATTCTCGCGCACAGGTACACGAATAATCAACAACATCAAGCTGCAGTGCAAATTGGTCAATAAGTACCCAGGACAGTGAAAAGGAAGGAAGTGCTGCATGTCATGTCACCCGGGTCTCACCCAAGCGGGACAGGTCACCCTGAGCTCCAAGCAAAACTTCCTGTCGGACCAGTCAAACACTGCGTGAAAAAGGGACAATTCTTACCGTGACCAATGCCTGTCGGGCTTCATCTTTGATCTCCTTCCATCGCCTTTCATACGTCCCCAGCAACTGCTCGTATTCTGCTCTCCGATCCCCCGTGCCCGTCCGAATAATCGCCCTCAAGACAGTAATCCCCGCTACCCACTCCACCTCATCTGTTTCCCAAACCGCATCCCTCGCCATCATCTCCGAGAACGACTGTCCACTAGGATCAGAATACCCCATATCTGACGTACTTGCACGAAAGCTCAGCGTGCCCAATTCAAGTGCGGCCGCATGGATCTGTGCCCACTGTATATGGTCTTTTCGTCGTTGCCTGTCCGCGGCTATTCGTTCCATTTCGTCGGCTAGCGATGCCGGGCCCGAGGACGAGCTGAGCGGGCTCCAGACGGTCGATTTTCGAATGGCCATTTGGAGTGCGCGGGGACCTGCGAGTGGACCTGATACTTCGGCGTGAACGAGCGTGGAGGGGAAGTAGGAACAAGCGTCGAGAAAACGACGGAGGAGATTAAATATGATATCATTCGTGGACGCGGTACGTGAGCTCGCAGGCGCAGATAAGAGCGAAGAAACGGCGTCGAAGAGACAGTTGACGACCGTATTGAGGGGTGTAGGTGATGGATGGGACAGAACGTAGCTTTGGATCAATGATGAGAGCGTCGCTATATCGATACCATGTGTTATGAATGCGTCTCGTAAAGCGGTTGGCGTGACATTGAGAGCTATGGTTGAGGCGGACGTCACTGGTACACTGGATTGGAAGTTATATTGTAATTGAGGACTAGGTTGTGAAGGTGGTATTGGTTGGGACGATGTGCTAGCTTGAGCGTTCGGCGTTTCGTTTGGGGACGCGTATGAAGCAGTCGTGGGCGTCGCTACTTCTGGGTTCCATGTTATGCCATTCTGACCACTCGACAGGGCTGGTGAAGGACAACGTCCGAATGAAACGATGAGATGCTCGATAATGGAACCTTACACCAACCCTTGTCGCTAGCTTTCTTTGACCTTGTGCGTCCTTCGAGCTTTCGTCTAGCTCTACCAACCGTATTCTTATACCAATTGTATATTTGCTAGAGGACATCAAGATGAACTGGGAAAAGTCAAAGAAGAAGAAGCCCTTGAATCCATCTCTCACCTCACGGAATCGCGGTTCAGCTTCGTCAACCCCTTGAAGATCTTCCGGTAGGCCGAATCGTACAAGAAATTCGTTGGCACGATCGAGCGCAAATTTCTTAGCATCGCCTCTGACATGTCCTCTGGTGCGTGTCTCGAAGCCGCTAATGTGGCTTCGCAAGAAGACGAGCTGTTCGTCGGTGTAAGCCTTGGGCAACCTGGGTTTGCTCACCCTGGGATCGCTATCCATCGTCTGGAGAGGTATCGTGGACATCTCAGCCACAGATTCCACAATAATTCCGCACCGTCTCTCGGTAACATCCGAAAGATCAGTTGATAGATTTTAGTGGTCTCCCTCTCAGGTTCACGATGCAGATGCAAAACGATATCTGAATTAACTGGGGGTATATGTAACGTCTAGCTGCATCGGGGTATGGTACTTAGATCGACAACGCTGGCTTGCGGCAAATAGCCAAGTACATTGGTGTGAAGAGCTTTGAATAAGGAAATCAGACATCAAGCGCACCAAAAACAACGCTCAACTACTAACCTTGGTCTGGCCACCCTTCACAAGTGCGTCCGCGGCGACCTTCAATGATTCGCCCACATCATAGGTCCCTTTAGGCAGGAGGCCGAGCATCTCGAGGAACCTGATGGTAGTGTGTGATACAAGCTTCCCGCTCCAGCTCATCCGCCAGACGGTGAAGTAATCCCAGGCAGTTTGTGCCTTCCAAATGTCACCCTCAAGTGGGTAATACCAGGGTACCTCATCGGGTCGCTCTGCAAGATCCTCTTCATGCTGGATAGTAAATCCAACATTGGTCATGGCTTGACGTGCCTTGCTTAGTGGTCGCATTTCGGGTATACCGTTACCAAGTTCGATGGCATGAGCAAGTTCCTTGTGGGCAGGAATGGATGGATCCCAGGCATCCGTCATACACCACTCATACACACCGAACTATTCCGGAAATTTGTTAATGATATTGATCGTTGGAGCGGAAATATACATACGACGCCTCCGGGCTTGAGGACCTTCATGATTTCACCGTAGACCCCCTCCCAAGTGGGTGCGTGGACAGTTGCTTCGATGGCGTAAACTAAAGAACATAAATGCCGTTCCCATTGATGGTAAACCATGTACTTACCGGCATCGAATGAGTTTTCGCCGAACTGCTCCGAGAGTTTCATAAAATCGCCCTTGGCGAAGGTGACGAGGTCTTGAAGGCCAGCCTGCTTGGTGTATTTCCTGGCACGCTGAATTTGGAAGTCGTTGTTGTTCAAACCAACGATGTTGACGTCCGCAAACCGAGCAATTTCACGCGCAGGCCCACCAACACCGCACCCAACATCGAGCACTCTCATACCTGGGCGAAGGGACATTTGGGCGGCAAGGTAGTGCTCATGGCGAGCCAAGGATGCTGCAAAAGCCTCGCCCTTGTAAAACCGGGAGAAGTGGAACGACTTCGCCCAGCCGTACTCGTACAACTCTGTTGCACCGTCATAGTAACCTAGAAAAGGGAATTAAAACCGGGAACGGTAACATGGTGGATGAAACACACCGTTCACGACATCGGTGTAGCTGTCGACACGGTTCTTGTTGTCGGCGTCAGCCTCCTTACTGAGATCTTTTTGCCAGAACTTGGTGTAGTTCTCGACGCGCTTTTCCTGTCGACCGTCAGCGTATTGAGCAGCCATGCCTGTATTGAATTCGCGTGAGTGACCGTGGGAGATTGAAAAGAAAAAATGCCAGAACCAACCTGGATCTTTTGAGTGGAGTAGGAGGGAAGACAAAAGGTCGTTGTTCAAGGCAAGGAAAGTTGCAGACTTTTTGAAGGTTCTGAAAGCCGACGGCGTGAAATCAGGTCATTTCAAGGTCACGTGATCACTTAGCGGCAACCCCCTGTCGACGATTGCAAGATCGCTGTTTGTTTAGCTTTTTGATCCACCTTTAAGTCGCAACTGTGGGTCCCACCGAGACTGATATGACCACGATTATCGCAGTGATACGTCGGTGCACTGCCTGACGACGTTACAATGCTGCTGTTGACGCGGCCGATCAGTGGGAGCTGCTGTTGGTTAGTTACATACCACAGCTGTCGCAGCGTGCAGCCGCTTTCCCAGTATTCAGATGACTGGTACATACGTAGATAGCTCTGCCCAGTTTTGGGATAGTCCAACTCGCCTGCCATTTCGGCTCCTCGTAGGCGCGGTACTAGTCGGTGCGTCCATCACTTTGACCGCCATCTAGCTAGCCATGGGTGTTCAAGGCAATGATCCCCATTTACCGGGCCCTTCGCGTTCCACTTCAACAGACGAGGGCGAGAGCAGCCTCGCAACGGACTCACCGGGTAACGATGTCCTTGTTCCACTTGATCCTTCTGCAGAGGAGAGAAAGTTACTACGCAAACTCGACACGAGGATCCTGCCCATAGCATCGTTGTTATACATGTTCGCTTGTGAGTTCCATGCCTTTTGGTAAACGTAGTTTCATCAGCCTTCATCACACGTCAATAGATCTCGACCGATCGAACCTAGGAAACGCACGTCTGCAGGGATTACCTCAGGACGTCCTTGGAGGTGATCCTACAGGTTTGCTGTTTGACTGGCTAGTTTCAGTATTCTTTATACCCTATGTGAGAGGCCCTTGCTTTCTTGACATTCACTCAGCCTCATGAAGCTTCGGTCAAGATTCTATGTCAAGTGCCTTGGACCGTCCTGTCAAAGTGCTTCAATCCCCGAATCTGGATCGGTTGTTCTGCTGTTCTATGGGGTTCATGCTCCACCTTGATGGTCAATATTTCATTTAATCAGCGCCTACCTTTTCTGAACATGTATACAGGCAGCTGGTAATAGTTTTACTGGCCTCCTGATTGCACGACTGGGTCTCGGTTTCTTTGAAGCTGCGTTCGGGCCTTCTGTTGTGTTATATCTCTGTAGGATGGCATTTCCCGCAACCTTTCTGTTCTGATGACGTGCAAGCTTTCTACTATACCAAGGCAGAGTACGGTACTCGTGTCGCATATTGGTTTGGGTTCGCCGCCGTAGCTGGTGCGTTCGGGGGACTCATCGCCCATGGAATCCAACATATCGAAACATCAGTTGCAACGTGGAGACTCTTGTTTATAATTGAAGTGAGTTCCCGCTCTCTGGGGTTGATAAAACATGCCTGAAGACAGTTGACAGGGGGTTCCTACAATACTTTTGGGAGTATTGTGTATATTCTTGTTACCAGACCGACCCGAGTCCACTGAGTTCCTCACTTCCGCGGAACGCAAGTTGGCCGTCGCTCGTATGAACAGAGGCACAAGTAGTGATACTGGTGCAGTTGTCAATTATCGTAGGTTTTTCAATCTTATTACATTTCCAAAGTTTTCTCATCCGTACCGTCTTCAGGGCACGTTGTTGCAGCTTTCGTGGATTGGAGGGTGGGTAAGGCTAGAAATGAGGTCCGTTTCGGACAGCTGACGCTTCTGGGTAGGTATATGCGGCCAGCGTCATGTACTTTGGGCTCAATTGTGCTCTGGGCTCACTTTCCGCATTCATGCCCACCATCGTCTCGACCATGGGATACTGTATGCTACTTGTTTTTCTCCACGTCTTTGGTCTGCTTGATTGTGCGACCTTCAGCAACCGCCCTCGTGCAACTCCTCACGGTTCCACCGTACGCCGTGGCCGGAACAATACTTTTAATCAGTTCCTACACGTCGGATAGACTGCAAAGTCGAGGGATATTCATTTTCTTCTGGTGCACCTTGGGGGCCATAGGATATATGTAAGTGCTCAGAGCTCTCCCAAGTATGTTTATCCCCACAAAAGCTAGGATATTGTTGGGAACAACACATAAACAGAACGTCCAGTACTTCGCCATCTTCTGCGTCACTTCAGGGACGTTTGCGGCTTTAGGTCTCATCCTCGCGTGGTGTGAGCACCGTCTAGCTGATGTTCTACATCTCCGCGGGTAGCTGATTGCCAAGGACCCCAAACTTCAAAAAGTCACCCACAATCTTGGTTCAGAGACTAAACGGGCAGCAGGAATGCCACTATTCGGCGCAATTGGACAATGTGGCAGTATTTTGGGATCCCATCTATACCCGCTGACAGAAGGGCCGGCATACTCGTGTGTTTACTTGTTCTTGGCGCGCTTCAATACTCATTCTCGAGGTACAGGCGTGGATTCGGAGGTATGCGCACCTTCTAATGAAATATATCCATAATCGAGGTTCCTCCTCACAGTATCCGGTGCCCTCATGTTTTTAGCAGCCCTTTTCGCCCTTATATTAACAGTAAGTGAATAAAACTACCAGACAGCATGTGTACAATGTGTGTTCCTGCTGACCGTTCACATTTAGATTTCATACCGGTGGGACAATAAGCGGAGAAATGAACAGTATGGAGAGCCAGATCTCGACGAGAGGGTAGATACATCGGAACTTGCGGACAAGGTCAGCTGTGTGCACTTTCGTTACGTCGGGAAGGGTAACATGCTGTGATAGGCTCCTGGGTTCCGCTACACCCCTTGAGGCAAGGGCTGGGTATAAACATCGTGTGGATTGGGTGAGGCGGGGTCATTGTCGAACACATTCTTTGCACGACATACCTGGTATTCATCATGTCCTATGTGTAGTCGTGTATATCAGAATAGTAGTATTGAATTATCTTGGCCGCTCAACGGATAGGGTGACAGTAGCACAATTGAAATTTCAGCCAAAGACAGGAACACGGTGATAGGAGTGGGATCGTAAAAAGTCGTAAGCAAGCTTTCCACCAAAGGTGGGTGGGTGCTGGGTCAAGCAACAGTTAAAAAGAAGGAAAGTGTGACCAACGTAAACTATATAAGGGGGGGATAGGAGCAGCATTAAATGCGGGGAGATATCGATGCTTCACCAAATTGTGATCCGTATCCTAGAGATGTGTAGCATCCGAGAAGATGGAAAGGTAGAAGGAGGGGATTTGGGACCCCAAAAGCCAGTGTGGAATCCGGATATCTTGAAGAAATCATTCAAGTTTCGCTTTGCTGCTAGCTTGCGAAGCCTGGAGCAATAAGGCTTTCTCCTTCAATACAGAAGGATAGCTATTCATGAGATGTGCAAGTGCACGGAGGTCGTCTTGGTCCAATAACGCAATCGTGAGTTTAGGCTGGGAAACTGATTTAAATATCAACAGTCCAAGTTACATTTGGATGTCACTCACGGCGCCTTTGATACCGAACGACTTGATGGATCTCCACCTGGAAAGTACATCAGCATCGCAACTCGCTACTAGTGTGCAGGTCGGAAAAACAAACAATTTATCGCCGAGTTGCTGCTTTTGAGCTTGTATTGGTTTACCCACTAGACCATCGATGAATTCATCTGTGGCTTTGACGACCAGTGGGTCAGCTTTGGGCAGTGGAAGCCCAGTCGCCTGCGGTGAGTTCGCCAGCTTGATAATCTCCGCAGCAGGAAGGCGTGCTAGGGACGCTAATGTATGCGTAGTCGTAGTCGAACCTGGTGTTGCGGGAACTGGTGAAGACGCTGCAGATGGCCCTCGAGAGGACAACGCAGGCGTATGGGGCGATTCCTCTAATGTCGAAGTGGCTGGCTTCTTCGCCTGTGGGGTGACAGGTGCTGGAGGGGCGGACGGTGCGGGTTCTGCGATTTGCTCCTCCACGCCGTCGTCACTGTCCAGGACCATCTTAGCATCGGCAAGCTTGACTCTGAGGACCTCGACGTTGAAAAGGCACATGGCACGTTCGCGTTTCGGGAGACTCATAAGCAGCTCGGTAAGCTCGCTCTGTCTCGAAGACTCAAGTTTAGCTATGGCAGCTGCCATGCGATCTCTTTCCGAGATGGGAGGTACAGAGCCGGACGGCGACGACGTGCGTGGCGGTGTGGACAAGGACGCAGATATAGAGATGGGTGTCGACGGGTGCTCAGGAGCGGAAGCCGTCGCGTTGAGGGCATTAGGATCGAGAAGACGTGAATCTTGAGAATTCGAAGGTGACGGCGACTTCGCTGGCGATGGCGTTTTGGGCTTGAGGGAAGCCCGAGCACTTGAGATCTGATCCGCAAGCTTGGCTGAATCCTGGATACCAGCGAGGACTTCACTGAGAGAGAGGCTAACGAGGGCTTCAACAACGCCATCTACTTCATCAGCTGCGACACTATCACTTCCTTTGATTCGCCTGCTCAACTCTCCAGTAAGTACCTCCTTTCTTACGACAGGCGACAAGGCAGAGAGGTCGTCATAACGCATGGGAAGATTAAGCGTCCCAGACAAGGCAGCCTGTAGAGCTGTTAGTGCAATCTCACCTCTGAGGGACATTCTTACATTATAATAACTGCCAGAGCCTCTCCTGCCCCTATCAGGACGATCGATATGGCCAATGACAGGAGACCCAAGGACAGAGGAAGGATGTCGAGGACTGGAGAATCCAACATAACTTTCGCCTCCCTCACTTGCGGTGGGACTCGTGGCTCCGCTGGCACTCCGAGGATGGCCATTATGGCCGAAACGTTGAGCTAATTTCTCTTGCCGCAACTGCTTAGGCTCATGTAATCTGACTACCAACTGTTTAGAACCCAGGACAACACCGTTCATGGCATGCATTGCGGCAGCAGCTAGGAACGAAGGTGAGCATCGCAGGTTAGCGCAGCACTGTTGCCGTACCTTGGTCTGGAGTTTGGAAGGAGACAAAGCCAAACCCACGGCTTTCACCGTTCTCATTTCGCATAACACGGGCACTATCAGTGAATTCAGCAAAGAGCGGACTGCGTACCCCATGAGGCCTGTTACCTGACAATTTGTCCGAACTGTGATGGATGTATAAGGAAGAAAATAGACATTGAAGGACGGATGCTCACCTGACGGAAGTGAGTGAAGAGCCCATTAGAGTCAATTTCGGGGTCCAGGTTCTACAAACGAAGTTAAGCATCCCAAGTTAAGCATTGCCAACGTGGCACTACCTTGCAGAAAAGATTACATGGGTCAATGAGGCCACTATGACTGCTCGAGCCCGGGCCTGACAAAGGAGCCAACTGAACTTGCTGCCCTGGGCCATGGACAAAAAGAGACGCTCTTGCTGGATACGGATGAACACGAGGCGGAGAATACTGAGAGAGTGTGTCAGAGGCATAGTGCTGGAACGTGCATGTAGTTACCTGTGTCGGGTATGGGTAGACAGAGCCCGACGGCACAAAGGTAGGAGCATGAGCACTGAACTCTGTGGCGCTGCCACTCGTTCTTCTGCCCTGGTATACAGTTACAGCGATGTTTTGACCTTCAACTTCACAACAATGCATTGCTTCCTCCGCAACGCGCGCATCCTCTTCTCGCCAAAACTCTACAACGCCAGTATCACTGCCGAACCCAGTTTGTGTGCGGGTGGACGCGAGGGCGCCAAAAGGTCGGAAGAGATCATATAGCTGACTATCCGAATATCCGACGGGAAGATGCTTCACCAGACGTGGCAAAGCCGAAGGCGGAGGCAGTGGAGTAGGTGGCGTGGTAGGTGGGTACGGTGAAAGGACCAGAAAGACCGGTGGCTGGAGGCCCTGCACAGGACGCGACTGTAAAGTCGCCAGAGCCTTTTCGGCTATGAAAGCAATGTGTGTGAATAGAGCCACTGAGAACGCGAGATACAGGAAACTGCACCTTTCTCCAGGAATTTGAATTCTATGGTGCCAGAGAGTGGGCGGTTGGTGCCATCACGAGGAATGTTGGGTCTGAACGGAGCACATGACTGGAAAGTGATTGCCAGATTTTCGTCAGTGACATAAGGAGGAAGGTTTGAGATATAAAGGAGAGGTTCATGAAGGTATGGGTGGGGCTGGGGCTCTTCACTTTCTGGTAAAGGTGAAGCGTATCCAGAGGCCATCTTGATTATCGGCTATAGATGACAACCTAGATTCAAACTTTGCGTAAGGATATCAGAGGATTGGACAAGTCAAGGAAGAAATAGTAGAAAGAAACATACCCGAAGACGACCCCGACAGCCTTTCGTGGACGTCAAAGTGGTGGTCAACGCGTTGGAGCGAGTGTGCTGCCGACAAGAAAATTCGAGGCGTGTGGTAACCTTATGTCAGCCCATGCATGTTGCCACAGCACGACTTCAACCAGGACGGCCGACCCTCAACACGTTGAGCGCGACAGCACGAATCTCGCCGCCTTGAACGTAGAAACTGGTTTTTTTCCTCCTAGTCTTGGTAGCTCTGGGTGTCAGCGCGGATTTAACCAACATTGCTGGCAGGCACAACGGTGTTTCTCCCGGTGCTAGACCAGGCGATGGCGATGGCGACGTATTGCTCTCTTCCTATCTTGACGCGCACCGCGGGCGCAAATGGCGTATCGGCAGGTACCGTGAACCATCAACTTCTCTGCATTCATGAAGGCAATGGTCACCCCGGATAATTTGATGGGCTAGATGGGCTTTGGGAGGACCAGTCATCTCCCGCAGTTGATTGCTTACGCATGTTCTTTCCAGGAGACCTCGTTTTTGGAACTTGGAGAAAGTTCAGAATAGTTCGGTACTGCTGTCCAACATGCTATCAAATGGCTGCGGTCCTGGACTCAGTATGGTCAAAACTTTAACTCGACTTTCTGGAGTAACGGAGCACCGTCCCTTCTTCACATGGACTGGGCAATGTCGTTCAGCACTGTCTTTTTTTTCGGCAACGTTGGTTTGGCACACCACGCAATCCGTGGCCACCATTTTGCTCGCGTGACAGTTGAGTGAATCGCCTGGCGTACCTGACACTGACCTCCGAGTGAGCACAAGTGACGCGGGCTCTGCTTGAAATCTTACCCGTAGGCAACAATTCTTACCCAACCAACCAGTTTTTGCTAATTTGTACAGATCTCGATGCTCAGCGCAAGACTTGATCGAAGTCCCATGGGATGGCCGCGTCTCGCGCCAGCGTGACATGGGCATACTGTATCCCCATCGCAAAGGGCGGCTGTCATACTCCCCGGCCCATTGCATCAGCATTCTGAATCCAAAATTCCTCTTTTCGACATATCTTCGGTCTCCGACTTCATTACGAGGAGCGGTAGATAAAAATGCAATGAATTTTAATTGGTTATTGCTAGCAAATTGCATCTGTCGCCGAGCACATTGGGTCTTCATCGTTTTTCAATGCACCAATATGTCTCAAGTTTGTGGTTCTCCAGTCGCGCATGCACCGTGTCAGCAAAGGGATTCTATATTTACTTGTTTTATCTGCTCACAGGTTCGCCCGATCTGTTTTCTTTCTGTGCGTGTGATGCTACAGCTCACTGATTCACTTACTTGCCCCGGTTACTCCGATCGGGTCCCCAGCCCGTATCGCTTCCAGCTCCATCGTGAGCCCGTTTGGAGTGAACTACTTTGATATATTTGCAGCCCCCACATAGGACACAAGAAGGGTGGTTCATACTATACTAAAGAATCGAAGGTGGCTCGCCCGGGCGCTCGATCCGGCATCCCCTGGCACGCTGTCGGATGAAGTCCCAAACCCAACTCACCGCATTGATCGGCGTCACTATCTCTGTTGCGAAAGTGCAAATGATGTCGTGCGCTCGTTAGGTACCGATTTGCCCGTGCAAGGTCTAAGATAATCCTTCAATCAGGATTTTTGTTCGCGACGCTGAAAATACAGCACCCGGGGTGACCATTTTAAACTGGTCCGTCAAGTATGGACAGGTTATGCTATTTACAGAGAGCCGGGGATTCACAAGCGCCCAGGTTAATTGTAGGACAAACCATTTTGAACATTGAAACCAGGACCTTATGGGAAAGACCACCAGGTCGGACTTCCCTCGCCGTATCACACCATGATTGATATGAGAGGTATGTATGTCCCGTGGATACTGGTCAGTACCTTTGTCCTTTTATGATTCCTTGCAGACAACGTCCTTTCGGATCTCGTATGTGAGTAGCCAGTCATACGAGGATCGAGCGAGCTGGATCCCGAATTGCACTCTGCCCTGCTGACATGCTTGGAGGTACATAACAAACACTCTGGGAACATGTCATTGACCCCACGGCGATGCTTCGCTCGTATATTGAACCCTCATTGGATGATTGAAATGGAAAAAAAAAAGTATAGAGTACCGCAGAGCGTACGGAACAGCAAGGTTTGCATGAGGACCGCGGCTCGTATCTCATTGAACCGCTTGAGCCTCTTACAGCCGCAGGTCCTCTCCGGTGGCGACATTTTTACAGGGCAACTATCGTAGTTATAACGAAGGTGCTGCTGACGGCAACTATGTGGTCACTCGCTAAGGCCACCTTTCTTGCACCGGACAAGTCGATGTGCCCGTGTCCGTCCTTGGCTGAAACCACCCACCCATGATTATCAAGCCAGAGGCCCCGCCTGGCTTTGTGGAACACGCAGATTGAATGTAGCAGACGTGGCATCCAATGAGGTGTATCAGGGCCAGTTCATGTTTGAGGGCGGAAAAGAGATACACGACTCTCTGTGGGTGTAAGGCGGGTCAGCGTGGAGTAGACTGATGAACGCGTTCATGACAACGTTGACGGGCTTGATGCCAAGTTAGACTTGATGCACATAGACCAACAACCCACGAGCTGCTGCTTTAGACCATTCATATCCGCCGGCTACGTTGCCAAGGGATGGGGGGGAAATGTGAATCGACTTATGAGCAATGTGACCGAGATGTGCTGCGCGGTGGCGATAACAGCCTCAATTCCTGCAAGTACCAGTCTACTGGTTTTTGAATAACGTCAACAACGGCTTGGAAGACCCACCGACAAGAATTGGAAGTCGCACTGCGCCTTCCACGATGAATGCACGGTCATTCAAGCAGAGCGTCCCCAATAGGATTCGACTTTTTTAGCCGTGGGGGGGATCTATAAACGTCGAGAATCTCGAAATAACACCACGACGCAGGAATAGAACGAAGTGGAAGCTTTACCCAGGCTGAGTTCTCTCAGGTCACTAACATCGTGTTTTTAGAACTAACCACCAGGCATGGCAGCGGTACTCCTCCAAGTTGCGTATCATTGGCGGCGCTGTGAAGACCAACACATGTCCTGTCAAATTGCGTCCCTTACTTGGACAACATGGCAGACCCGCTTTGGGAGCTCGTGTTGTCGTTGTCTCATCTGCAATGAATGATGACGGAATGCCGTAAGTAAATTATAGCATCCTTCTCAAGTCGACCCTGTCCAAAAAATCCACTGAGGTACGTACACCAGGTCACGGATCCGAAATCCACATAAAAGGACCCCGCCTCGCGACTGCATATCTCCAGTGTATTTTCTAGTTTTTATTGGCCTTACCTGGACATCCACCTGCTGCTCTCAGGAAGGAAAATGCACTCGTGGACTCTCCTCTCGACGTTGACCATCCTTTCATCGGCCCTTGCTGCGCCACCTCCTTCTGCAGTGTCTTCAGCTCCGGCAGCAACACCAACCGTTCCCTATGCTAGTGACGATCCAAACTACCCATTGTGGACCGCAGATTCTGTCGACATAACACCAGAGCCCATACGAAACGAGCTGGGCGCAACAATCCTAGGGCCTCAGAATACTGCCCTCGAGTTACAGAACTCCGATGCGCTCGCTCCTCCAACCACCGACAGTGGTGATGTGTATGTTCGCCCTGTATCGTCACGGTTCTTTTGCTCACATCCTGATAAAACCAGTGATAATTTCAAATGGCCTTTTTCTCTCAGCCACACTCGTTTGCAGACAGGTGGTTGGGCACGCCAGCAAAATGGTTGGTAGTGGTCGAGGTCCGAGTGCAGTAGGAGCTTATGTTCTCTTTTCTTTTCCCTAGTCAACCAAATGCCTGTGGCCACCGCGATCGCTGGTGTAAACATGCGCTTAGAAGCAGGCGCCATCCGGTGAGTGATGTTCGTCGAAACCTAGCCTATTGCTAAATGAATGTCAGTGAAATGCATTGGCACAACGACGGCGAGTGGGCCTATGTTCTAGACGGTTACCTAAGGATTAGCACCGTTACTCCTGACGGTCAGGTCTACCTGGGTGATGTGGTACGTCTCTTGTAGAGTACGTGCCATCTCGATCTGACGTCCCCTAGGGTCCTGGCGATCTATGGTATTTCCCCGCTGGTTACCCTCACAGGTAGGTGTCAAGTATGAAAGGGACTTATGAAGCTAAACGCTTTCACCAGCATTCAAGCAAAGAACACCACCGCTGATGGGGCAGAGTTTCTGCTCATATTCGATAACGGGTCGTTTAGCGAAGATTCCACGTTCCTACTTACCGTAAGTCCCACCATCATCACATTTATCGTTCCCTTTCTAACACTTGTTTAGGACTGGTTGGCCCATGTTCCAAAAGAAGTTATTGCAAAGAATTTCCAAGTCGACATATCGGCCTTTGACCACATTCCTTCTAGAGAATTGTATATTTTCCCTTGTACGTCACATACCACTTGTGCAAACTTCTGGTAACAAATCAGATATCAGCTGCCCCTCCGCCTGAGGATGCCACCTCGGATATGGTTGTGCCAAATGACACACTTTACGCCTACACATTCGCGATGTCCAAGGTCACACCCAGTCCAGCACCAGGAGGCTCGTACAAAGTTGTTGATTCGAGAACCTTCCCCGCCGCGACGACCATTTGCGCTGCGGAAGTCACCGTCGAGGTCGGAGGCATGCGGTGTGTCACATTCCCAGTTTTGCTTAGGGCTACTTGACTGAATATGCCTTCAGTGAACTTCACGTGAGTTGGCTAATATATGAATCTTGTTATGGTCCTTGAACTTCCCTGTTAAGTGGCACCCTACGGAAGCGGAGTGGACCTACTTCATGTAAGTGTATATCAACGCGCGTTTGCGCCAATCTTCACCTTTCATTTTAGTACTGGCACCGCCCGCATCACTGTATACGCTTCTTCATCGAATGCGCAGACATTCGACTTCCAGGTATGGTATTATTTAACTAGAAAGAAAAAAATGTTGTTGATGCGTCGATCAGGCGGGAGACATTGCGTATGTCCCTCCATCATTTGGTAAGTTTAACCGAACAAACGATGATCCCAATGTGATACTGACCTTACGTAGGCCACTACATCGAGAACACCGGCAACTCGACACTGAAGTTCCTCGAGATCTTCCGCTCAGGTATGTCATGAAGTACCCACTAGCCTCGTTTGTTCAATTTTTTTCTCTAGGCTTGTTCCAGGATATTTCCTTGAACCAATGGCTTGCCTTGACGCCGCCTGAACTCGTCAAGGCTCATCTCGGCCTTGATGACGCGACTATTGCACGACTTTCCAAGGTCAAACAGGAAGTCGTCGGTCCCGCTCAGACAGCGTCGGCGTAAGAAACCCACCCTCGTTTTATTTATGACATTTATATCAAGGTAAACGTATAATCGAAAGACATCCGTACTTGTAGGAGTTTTTCTCGGTTTGATGCCATAGCCGTTCGACGCGGACAATTTTATTTGCTAACTACATGCCTCCTACCTAGACAATGGTCGTTTATGGTCGACTTACTTTGACGAAGTCTGTCAATTTGTAACATCTGTAACGCGATTTCTTCACGCAATACATACAGGTTTTCTTTACGTTTGCATGGTATGACACGACGTGCAGGTTAGGTATCACCCTGAACATCAGATGAAGTTTTTAACGGGTAACTGAGTGGATCCGAGCAGTCTACGGCTAAGCCAATTGTGCATGACCGATCAGATGTGGCTGCAATCTGTACCGTCGCAGGGTCGTGCATTGGGCGTGTTAGGTATGGCGCATCTCACAAGCCCCTGCAACACGACTTACACGGATCGAACTCAATCAGAAAACTTTTGTCAAGAGACTTAAAACTAGTCACTCGGGACCACGCAATACGACACTTAGCGGCGTTGGCGACGGGTCCAGTACGACGGGATAGACTCCTGCCAAAAGGTTTGGCGCACCCGTTATCTGAAACAGGCTCCTTCGAAACGCTGCAAAACGGGAGGGAAAAAAAAAGGTAACCTTACTCGAGAAAGATCATCTTACGTCCTAATACACGACCCGTAGGGTCACGGTCTTGTGTGTCGCCACATGCCACAAGCATTCCTTGCACAGGAATCGGCCCTTTGTCTAATGGAGTTCGGTTTGAGATTGTGAATGTTCCGCTACATTCCGGTAATCGCTCCATTCCTCTGTTCTCCATGTGATGTTGTCGTTCTTAGTGATGACCCGACGTGAACTGTGATGAGAGTCAAAAATAATCTTTGAACTAAAAATGTGGTGCCCCAGGAAGTCCGATCTGAGGAATAGATCGACGCCCATAGGTCATGCGTAGTGTCTAGCCTATGAATACTACACCCGCCTTTTTGAGGACAAAACAAGAAAGCTCTGTTCCACTTGATGGCGACGGGACTGGCCGAAGCAACACACAAGAATAGGTAAGAACACGGGTGCCAGAAGACCAAGGCATAAATATACCATGACCATGATAGCCCGGCAGCCTGCACGCGACCTTCTTCTCCACAGGCACGGGCTGGGAAGCATTGTGATTGATATCATGTCGAAAGCGGAGGTGAAAACAAATTCTCCAGATGCGTGGACGAGAAGCTGTAGGAGAACCCTTTCCAGCCAACAGGTGATAATAGCAGATTTGACTGACCAACAACGCACGTCGGCCCGTAGACACTGGGTTTGCTGTCACCGTTCCTTACAGGTCAGCTACGATAATCCGCCTTGAGCGGTAATCTGCTCAACCGGTTATCGTTCTAACCAATCACCTGGACGTCATAGCACCGTGCCATACATAGAGCGGCAGAACAGCCATAGAGAATGATAGTATCTCCGCAGCAGGCTCAGTTAAGATACGCACATTCACGCTAAACTTGACGCGACATTTCTGGTCAGCCTCCGCGTTCACAGTTCGCATAGCCGGTCATGTAACATTGCCATGCCCTTGCACGTGATCAACACGTGATTTAGGTTGCACGCGTTTCGCGACTGGCAACTTGCTTCAGTTGACAACGCTGCAGAGTCGACTTACTCCAACGCGAAAGACTACTCTTATGCCGTCTCCAGAACACGTCGAGGAGGATGTATTCACTGAGTCACCACCAGTTGTTGACATCGAAGTGCTCGAGGCTGCGAAAGAGAACATACAACCTCTTGCCTCTGGAAGGCGTGTAACGACGCTATCTGCCATCTTAGCCACTCCGCACGCGCAGCGAGATGCCCAGCTTCTTGCAGCGCGTAAACGTCACCGACTTAATGTTGAAATTGCTCTACAAGACGAGGACGATGACCCTTTAGAAGCATACGTTCGCTTTGTCAATTGGACAGTCGAAAACTATCCGCAAGGTCAGAGTGCCGAGTCCGGTCTCCTCGAGCTACTCGAGGAATCGACCAGAGTACTCAAGGACAATAGAAATGGCATATGGAAAGGAGAACTTAAATATTTGAAACTCTGGGTTCTCTACGCCAGTTTCGTCGAGAAACAGATCATGATTTACAGATTTTTGCTTGCTAATGACATTGGAACTGGCCACGCACTCTTGTATGAGGAATATGCTGCATTGTTGGAACGGGCTGGACGGTAGGCTTTCCCCCCTTTCATGCGTCGTGGAACTCAAAAGAGCCTTCTGTATCACAGTCGGAGTGATGCAGATGCCATCTTTCTGCTCGGAATTGCACGACAGGCTCAACCTTTGGATCATTTGCAGAGCAAACATGCAGAATTTCAAAAACGGATGATGTCTAACATCGCAATGCGTCCCCCTGCTGCTCCACAAGCGTCCACGGGCGCCCGACGTTCGGCCTTGGGCACGAGCGGATCCTCGTCTGGTCCATCACTGACTAGGGTCACCGCGTCATCATCCTCACAAGGCGATGTATTTGGTCCAGACTCATCATCGCGGGCCGCTTCGGATTCTCGCCTTCAGATCTTCGTTGACCCGTCCGGTGCCGAGCCTCAGGATGAGACAAGCGCGTCTTATCCGGACATCGGGACACGAAAATCGCGCGTAAAGGAAAACATTCCCGAAGCACGGAAGGTAGCGGGAACTACCTTGAAGAACGCTGGCCGCTCGCGTAGAGTCGCGTCTGGTTCCATCACAAATAGCGGTTCTTCTGGAAGTATCTCTAGGATCGTCCCGTATAGAGATCCCGGCTCCGAGGAGAGCGCGGCACCAGAGCCAATGGCTCCTCCTCCGGTCCCCAAGACAAAATTTCCACCAAAGACACCGGGAAAGAGTGGCATCATGGTGCCCTTTCATGATCCTGATTGTCGCGCAGAAGGGGTTGTTCCATCCACTCCCAAGTTCACGCCGTTCCGGGATGAGGTGAGGGTCAAAATTATTTGTACATCACTGTTTATAACGCGATGGACTAGCCCGGCACACCAAGTGACTCGGCTGGTGTAGCTGCTCCGGAGACAGTTATGAAGCCAAAGGTCGGAGGTGGCAAGGGACCCACCATCTTGTCTGAGGCAGAGGCATTGAGGAAGGATCCGCTCAAAAACTATCCCGAGGATGAATGCATTGCAGACGGCTGAATTTGCTATTAGTATTACGCCATGCGCTTCAGTAGTTTAGTCTTGGTGCTCGCCATTTATTTTTCTCTTCTTCCATAAATGGAAATACCCCTGACTTTGGACCGCAGTGCGTTGCTGGGCAGTGATCGCATCAATTGCAGCCAATTGTACCACTGCGCTCGACTACTTCCTTCAGCACAATTTCTAACATGTCCTTCATGCGACAAGCAATTTATCCATGTAACCCCGGCACCGAGCGTGGGCACACGACTAAACTCAGTGCGAGTAAGGATAAGGTCATCTACACTAATGGGCGGAATGTGATCGTAAGTCTTCTCTGCGTTCAACAAGAGGCGTATGCTAACCGAATGCCTCTCCTGTATTTCTCTAGATTCTTGATCTGAAGGTGGTTGATAACCCGGCTGTTCTGTTAATGGCGATGTTCATGATCGACTAGAATCCTGCATTGAGCACAACGTTCTCCGGCCACACTCAAAACACCACTGTGGCGCGCTTTTCGCCCTCGGGATATTACTGTGCATCTGCGGACGCGACAGGGCTCGGTATGTGGCCATGTTTGCCTCTCTGAGGTCCCTTGCTGAATATAATGTATTGATAGTAAAGATCTGGGACACTGTCAACCCTGACCAGACTGTGAAGGGCGAATACAAAGTCATTTCAGGGCGTATGTAAGTCTACTCTCTCTGCGCGCGTTAATGCCTGGCGAGACTAACGAACGGGTCTGCTACAGAAATGATCTTGCATGGGATGGGGAAAGCAAGAGAATCATCGCTGTTGGCGATGGGAGAGAAAAGTAAGCACTGCAGCCAGGCTCTCGCGCCCATTCGTCTCGTTCATCATCCCCTCTGTTGCACATTGTGGGGCCAGGTTTGGACATGCATTCATGTTTGACACTGGTACATCAACTGGAGAGATTGCTGGTCACTCAAAGGTAAGGACAGGGCCGTATTCCCTCGTCATGTCAATCAGAGAATGAACAACGGTTGATAGGTTATCAATGCAGTCTCCATACGCCAAACGAGGCCGTTTCGCGCGGCAACTGCAGGTGATGACGGGCTGATCATCTTTCACCAAGGTAATCCTCCGCTTTCCATAAGACCAAAACGTCTAGAAGCTCACCAATAATCTGACAAGGTCCCCCGTTCAAATACAGCCTGGTAATAATCACTTTGTCTTGATCGGCAGACTCAATTATTTTACTCGTAAAGTCAATCAGGACACATACTAAGTTCGTGCAAGATGTCAAATATTCACCCAATGGCGAACGTTTTGCAAGTGTAGGCTCCGATTTCAAGGTCTTCCTATACGACGGAAAAGAAGGAACGACGATCGCAGAGCTTACTGACAGCTCACACAAGGGCAGTATTGTACGTCTGCATGTCAGGATATCTTACTCGCGGGCCTGATCACAGTGTGTAATGCAGATGGCGTGTTCGTGGAATCCAGATAGCTCTTCGTTCATGACATCGTCGTTGGACCGGTCGGTGAAGTTGTGTGTGTGCCATACTCATCTCTCCCCTGTTCCGTGATCTCATGTGACGTCTAACTACTTTCAGGGGACATTCAATCCCAAAGGGTCACTAGAACTTGGGCTCTCGGGACTGACATTTCGAGTCAACAGGTCGGGAATGTTTGGGTAACTCCAGACGAGCTCGCCTCGCTCTCACTTTCGGGAGATCTCAACGTTTTCGATAAACGAACTGACGGCGATAAGCCCGCGCGCGTCATCCAGGTTCGTCTAGCTCACTTCCCCGAGAAAATTTATCTGAGGCGCGTTATAGGGCCCACAGAAGTCCATCACTGCCGCCACACGCTGTACTTCTGGCACCTTCCTTACGGGAACTGCTGATGGACGCATCTTCTCGTACTCCACCCCCCCCTCGAATTCAGTGAGCACAACTAAGGTAATTGGAGGTGGACACACGAACCTTGTTTCGGGATTGGCGCCAGCGCCGGGAAGCACCGAGAAGGTGTATTCTACGGGCTTCGACGATCGTGCACGGGAGATCGATGTTGGCGCCACATCATCGTCCTTCACGTGTGTACGCTCGCTCTGCCGTTTACATGTAGCGCTTACATGTTTGGACATCGCAGCCCAGCGTCCATTGAAGCAATACCACAGCCAAAGGGCCTGGCAGTAACGGAGGACGGGACCGTTTTCCTTATCCAATCAGGCTCTGAGAATGGGAGGGAAAGGAACATCGTCCAAGCGGTGAAGGATAACCAATCCCGCTTCGTGCTGGAACTGAAGTACACGCCGACTGCAGTAGCGGCGAGTGGCAAAGTTGTTGTTGTTGGCGGTGGCGAGGTGTGTAACATCGCGATATGGCTTTTGAAAAGGATCCTTGATTTTCTGACGTGGCGACCTCTTGCAGGGGGACAAGAAAGTGCACGTATATACCTGGGAAGATGGACTGAAACTTGTGGAGTCATACATACTGGAGGGAAACAAGTCACCCATCAGCGCTATTGCTGTGTCTGCCGACAAGAAATTGATAGCTGCAGGAGATGTATGTCCTTTCTCCCACGTTCTTGAGTTCAAGCAAGTGAATTTCCCTTTTTCCAGACACAAGGGAATATCATCCTTTTCGATGCTGACAAGAAAGCAGTGAGTCTTCCTTTTTCCCCACACCCATACGCCTTTTATCTCTCTATCTTCACTTCAACCTTTTGAAACTGTGCCACAGATAGCGACCGATCGATGGACACACCATGCATCCCGCATCGCATCGTTGTCTTTCTTTCCCTCCTCGACAAGTCACCTAGCCTCGATCTCTCTCGACACCAATCTCTACGTTTACAATGTTGGCGCCACAAACACAGCCAAGTATGTCGCGATTAGGGGCGCTGCGCCCGGTGGAGGGAATGCAGTCTTTTGGCTCGACGGGGACAAGACGGATGGAAAGGCGCGGGTGGCCAGTGCGGGTGCAGATGGGTGTGTGAGGGTCTGGGAGGTGCTATTGCCGTGACTTTCCTGTCGAATACCGTACGAAACCGAAGGTGTAGAATCGAAGTGTATATGTAAATGCTTTTTGGATTTCTTTGACGATCAGAGTGAAGTCTGCAGCCCGATAAAAATCACACTGTAATTCCAGCTCGTATGTACAACTATCGTACACTCTTCAACGCGTGTGCTGCCGCCAAGAATTCACACCGTTTTCGGTACAGTGCGTTCACTCAAATGACTGTAGCAATGATCTTGTTAAGCTCGACCTTGTCGCGAACTTTGTACTGGAAGTTGAGCTTCGTCTCTTTGCGGAAAAGTAGACAATGTGTTGAGCCACCAAAATGGAACATCCCGAGCTGATCACCCTTCTTGACGGTGGCACCATCAGAGACGGTAATCTGGCACGTCGATACCTCTGCCATCCCCACGGCTACAAAGCACATCAAGCCAATCTTCGGATTGTCTGCTTCAATGAAGATCAGCGCGCGGGCTGCGAGGGAGGTGATGAACGCCTGAGAAAGATTGGGTGCAGCGGGATCTGGACCGTCCGGGTTGTTGAATCCCATGGCTGGGGACTCAGCATAATATGTTCCCGGACACGGAACAGTCTTGACGATTTTTCCGTTGACGGGACTGTGCCAACGGTGATAGTCTGTTGCTCCCAAGAATGCTTGATAGACCGTCCCACCCTCAAACTGAGAAGTGAGGCGGTCATGGTTAAGCATGTCCAAGAGCGAATAAGGCTCGCCCTTGAGCCAGAAGCAGTCTCGCAGTTGTGCCCCGGGAGTAATGCGGTAAATGGTTGACTCGCACGCGTTGTTGACTACGTCATTGTTGTCTGGGTCGATGACAGGACGGACTTTTAGTCGGAATTCACGGGTGAAAAAGTCGTCCCATGATTTAAATCCGTGATAAGGAGCGTTGGGTTCGCATACATAGGTTGCAGCAAAGTTGGGCATGGCCTTGGACGCAGCAGGACCAAACCATCCGTTGGGCGCGGTGGTAAGCACTTTGCGTGATTCGGGAGACACCAAGTACGCCGACCAGACTTCAAACATTTTTGTAAACTGGAGGTTGATTTTTGGAGTGATGAAGGCAGACAGGCCCGCAGGGGTGCCCATTGGCCAGTCAAGAATGGCGTTAATGGGAAAGCCAACTAGGTCGTTGTTCTCATAATGGGGAGCATCAGCGATGATCATGTTGAAAAGCCCAAGCATGACTTTGTAGTTGCGAACCTGCGTACATATGAGCTATGATCAATTGTTTGTAGATAACCGTCAAACCTGCGGTTTTCCGGTGGGATCCTTATTGTAAGGGGGTTTTGTTGGTACTTGCTCGAACATTTGATGGAACAGCATGTAGATCGCTGGATCATCCTCGATAACTTTCTGAAACTCTTGAATGACGGGAGCGAGGACAAGATCACTTGACTGCTCCAGCTTCGCAATTCTTGTGGTGAGCCATGCTTCAAGAATGCGGTGATCTCTTGGTAGGTATATAGCAATAAGTGAACTGTGGAAGTCACTGATATATTGGGTATATGTACCTATAGCAATAAGTAACGCTATGGTACGTCAGTAAGAGTAAATCGAGTGGGGATAAATGATATCTCACCTCAGTGAACTGTGGAAGTCACTGAGGTATGTCTAGCTCTACGACGAACGGAAAATTGTGGGATTACATAATATGTCACGACGTTTGACTCCAACACTCCCCCTCAAACGCTACAAAGTCCTAAAGCTGCTGCGAAATGTTTCGCCTTGACACTTGGTAAGGCTTTGGTGAGGGTGTCAGCAACCATTTCGTCAGTTGGACAGTAGAGGAGTCGGAGTGAGCCATTGTCGACTGCGAAACGAATAAAATGGTAGCAGATATCTATGTGCTTGGTACGAGCGTGAAAAGCACCATCTTTGGAAAGTGCAATAGCAGATTGGTTGTCGCAATACAGAATTGTCGGGTTGGCAAGAGGACGGAAAATTTCTTCGACGAAACGGTGCAACCAGATAGCTTCTTTCGCGGCATGAGTGGCAGCAACATACTCAGCTTCGGTTGTCGACAACGTGACAAGTTCTTGTTTCTTCGACGCCCACGAGATTGCTCCACCATCCAAGATAAATGCGTAGCCTGAAATCGCATGACGATGCTCTTGCGAAGCACCATCTGCGTCAGTAAATCCTTCCAGACCAACTTTACCTCCACCGAACGTCAGCGCAAGCTTTTTCGTTCCAGCGAGATAGCGGTATATCCTTTTTACAGCCTCCCAATGTCTCATACCAGGGTTTGCACTAAACTGTGCGACGGTTGCGACGGCAAATGCAATATCGGGTCGAGTTCCAACTACGAGGTGCATGAGTGACCCGATTGCTTCACGATATGGTATATTTTTCATTAGTGCACGTTCGACGTGAGTCTCCGGGGACTGCTTGCTCGACAGTTCAAGGTTGGAATCCATTGGAATCGACACGGGCTTCAGATCAGCAAAGTTATACTTCACTAGAATAGCCTCTGTGTAAGCGTCCTGCGACAGCAATATGGTGTGCGCTAGGGAATACCACGGGTATACCCACGGGTGGTAGGGACCATACCCGTACCCGCACCCGTGAAGGGTATATACCCGTGCCTGCGGGTACGGGTTGAAGGACGGGTCAGCAGGTACAGACCCGCAGGCGTACCCGTACCCGCCTACCCATGGGTATACCATAGCGAATCGCGTGTAAACGCGGACGCAGACATGCAAGCGCGTGCATGTTTGCGTTTGCGTTTGCGCCCGAACAGGTGAAGGTGGGTGGACAAACCATCGCATGCAAATGCGAATGCAAACACACGCAGTCGTGCGTTTGCGTTCGCATTTGCATGCGGGTAGGTGACTTGAGTGGGTGCGGCAAACCAGCGGGTGGTTGGGCAAACGAGTCCAAGTAGGTGGTCGAATGGTCGCATGCAAACGCCGACGTGAATGCACATTCACGTTGGCGTTTGCACGCGAACGGATGGAGGAAGGTGGGTGGGTGACTTGACCAGCGGGCGGGGTGAACTGGCAGTGGACAGACCAACAAGTAGTTGGCAAATGAGTGGGCCATGCAAACGCAAACGTAAATGCGCAAGCACGGCTTGCGCATTTACGTTTGCGTTTGCACATGACAGGTGCAGGAGGTGGGTGGAGGGTGAACCAGCAGGTGGGTGGGCAAGCGAGTGGGTCGCAGTGGGCGGGCGAACTGTCCCGTTTGCGCAGGAATGGGTGACGACGTGGCTGGGCACGATCCTACCAGAGTAGGTAAGTGGCAGTAAATAGGTAGGGCACTTACCAGTAAAATACTGTGCTCCCACGCAAATGTGAACGCAAACATGCACGAGCGTGCATGTGCACACTTCGCATTTGCATGGGAATGCTCAGGTGGCGAGTGATTGAGTGTGGTGGTACTGCGTAGCTGGCACGGGTACGGGTACGGGTGCGGGTTTGTCACGGGTCACAAAAGTGTGACCCGTACCCGTACCGACACGGATATGGGTATCATACCCGCACGGGTTACCCGAACCCGTGGTATTCCCTAGTGTGCGCAGCTCGATCGCGTGTCACTTTCATTCCAAGAAGTGACGAGATTGGTCCCAGGTCTGTGAGCTTGTATCGGGCAGCGACGTCAGCTTTGAAATCCTTAATCAACTTCTTGTCACTCCCGGTTACAGTGCAGTCGTCAACGTGAGATGCGAGAATGAGGATTTCGATGCCGACATGTCGATAGAATACTCCCCAGTCTGATTCAGCACGATGAAAGCCCAGGTGTTCGAGCAGGCGACACAACTCTTTGTACCACTTGAGTGTGCCCTGCTTCGATCCATAAAGTGCGACACGGAGGAGTGCGACAGGATGTTTGAATTTCTTGTCGACTTCAAGGCCAGGTGGGAGCTCCATGTAGATGATTTCGTCTGGATCGAGCTTCCCATTGAGGTAGGCACTCTGAAAATCGAAGACTTCAATGTCCCAGTCGTTTCGGGCCGCGATGGCAAGGATCAGTGCGGAGAGATGCGAGACGAGCGACGGGTGCATACGTATCATAGTAGTCGACTCCGTACACCTGTGAGTAGCCTTTTGCAACAAGGCGGGCTTTGTACTTCTCAATTTCGCTGTCTGCATTCCGCTTGATACGAAATATCCATTTGCAACCAACGACGTTCACATCGTCTGGCCGTTCAACGATCGACCATGTACGTGCATCCTCGAGAGCTTTCAACTCTTTCTTCATGGCATCGTCCCATTTCGGCCAGTCCCGACATGCACGCGCTTCTTCGACTGTTGTGGGATCGCTGCCTTCTATGGCTGCTGTAGCTTCAGCCACCATCGCAAACACCTCATCATCGTCCTCGTCAAGGTCTCTCCCAGCACCCAGCATTTCGAACTCAGCTGCTAACGTCACTCGACCCCTCAGTGCCCGTCTGGACGCCGCTGCGGCAAAATGCGGTCGTTATGTCCGTCACTCGTGCCCTCGCCTTCTCGCAAACGACGAACGTACGCGGATTCGACGCGGACCCAACCAGAGCGATGCGGTTCGACAGGAGGCTCGAAATGGGGTCCCAGGTGATCAATAGCAGGAGGGGATGGCTGCTGCTGGTGTGCAGAGTCTTCAGCAGGTGAGTGGTCGCGTTTTTCACCCTTATCAGTGTGCTGATCGCTAATATCTTCATTGTTACTTGTGCTTGCCTGCTCCCCCGCGAGCGGTGCACTGATGGGGACGGCAACGTCGACTCGTTCGAAGCACACGCTGCGCTCAACGCCGATCCGCCGCGTGTCTTCCCAGTACACGCGGTGCCCATTACTGTCCCGGTCGAAGCCCACCCAACGACCATCACGCGCCCGTACATCAAGCTTTGAACCATTTGGATTGTGCACCTTGACATGGCAACCCCACGTTGGTAAGTTCAACAGCTCGGGCTTGTGCTGATACAATATTTCATAGGGCATTCTGTTACCGAGCGCGCACGTCGACAATCGGTTCTTCAACCACACCATATGCATCAAGGCCTCGCCCCACAATGTCTTTGGCAACCCACTCGCGTGCAAGACAGCACGTACGCGTTCGATTAGCATGCGGTTTAGGCGTTCCGCCACGCCATTGTGCTCCGGGGTATCGTGCACGGTAAGTTTGCGTTCTGTGCCCTTCATGCGCAAATGACGGCTGAATTCGTCACGCAGGAACTCTCCCCCGCGATCCGAACGTAGCCATTTTATTTTTGTGCCGAACTGCATACTGACCCAAGCCTCGTATTCTCTGTAGGCTTCAAAGGTTTCGTCTTTGGTCTTCAGGAGTTGAAGGTCAGTAAAACGGGTATGGTCATCCGTGAACGACACAAAATATTGGCTATGTGCATTGGTTTGCACAGGTGACGGTCCCCAAAGGTCAGTGTGGACCTCATCGCCAAAGTGATCACGTCTCGGTGGGTCGCGGGTCTTCCCGATGGCTTTGCGGGTTGCTTTAGCATACTCACAGGACTCACAGGGGCCCATGGTTGCGTTCGCAGGGTCGAGCGTTATTCTGGTGATGATGCCGTCACGCAACATCTGCCGGATCGCTTCTGGGGCGATATGTCCAAGTCGGACATGTATCTCTTCCATGGTGAGTGGCTCGTTGGTGTCTGCAACCCCTGCGAATGGCGTGCGGGGTCCCCTTATTGCATAAAGACCTCGGCTGACTAGTATCTCTGCCAGCTGCCTCTTTTTCGAGTCGAAAATCCGGCATCATGAGTCACGGAACAACGTCGCATAACCTGCGCCATCGAGACGGCTGATCGAGATCAATGTCACACCGATTTCGGGCGTATACAGTACGTCCTTCAAGAGAATTCATGTCTGACCCTTGCTGTTTGGTATGGTGATGTGGAGGTCACCTTTCCCAATGGCCTCGAAGGTGTGTTTGTCGGCTGCGGTGATCAGTTTTGAAGGCATAGCAACGAGGTTGACAAACTGATCTTTGTAGGATGACATGTGACGAGATGCACCGGAATCGAAGAGGATCGTGGAATTGGCGGTGTCACCTGCTTCGCTGGCGAGCATTGCATAATCAAAGCTGGTCGTGACCACTTCATTATCTTCGTCATCGGTCTCCTTGGGTAAGTCGTGAATCAATGGTAAGTCATCTTCATCGACTTCTGTCAGCCAGTCTAGCTGATCTTCCCAGTTGTCATGGGCATGTGCAAGCCAGACACCATCAGGTTCTGCACTCGCTTCTGTGGCTGTGGCAGCCCTTTCTGGAGCCTTTCTTTTGCCACGTCCCTTGGGTCCTTGTCCCGCTTTTCCGCCACCCTCTTCCCAGCAATCTTCGGATTTGTGGCCCTTTTTGCCACAATTAAAGCATGTTCCGGTGAACCTTTTCTTGCGGGAGGGTTGTGCTGAGTAAGCGACATCTTCACTACTTGCTGATGGCTTCTTCAGCTTCGTTTGACGACGATCATACTCGTCTGTCACGGCTATCATGATGATATTGGGAGTAAGGGATTGCTTAAGGACTGTTGCAGATCCCATCATTGCTGAAATGTTTGCATCGTAAGAAGTCGGAAGGGATCCTAGAATTATGGCTGCGAAATCATCATCTGACGGAGTTTCGCCCATGGATGCCAGTTCTTCACGAATGGCACGCATTTTATCAAAGTGTGCTCGCACGTCACCCTTCTCTGTACAGCGTAGCTCGTGGAGCTTTCGTCGCAGCTCAATCGTCACGATACGGGAACGATTTTCGAATTCACTCGACAAAATCTTCCACATCGATGCGGCTGCTTTCTCATTCCGGACGCGGATAAACAGCGACTCCGGGAGTGTTCCTCCGATAACACTTTTGACCCAAGCATTGTCTTTTCCCCATTCCGCAAGCTTTGCTGGATATGCATCAAGTAGTGCTTGCTCTGCGGTCGTAGGGGTCCACGAGGCCTCTTTCCCATCACGGGGATCCACGGGTTTCGGCGTTGACCCTTGTAGGTACCCGATTAACCCTTTTGCCTCTACTGCCCACTCGACCCGATCTTTATAGGTCAGCCAGTTGCTGCTGTCGGTCTTCAGCGTGGGAATGCGAATCTGTTCGTCTTTCAGTATAGTGGACATGCTGGATTTTTTGTGCAAGCGTGCTTCAATTCTTTTCAAGTTACTGAGCGTCGGGGCTCATAACCTATAGCAATAAGTAACGCTCAGTGAACTGTGGAAGTCACTGATATGTTGGGTATATGTACCTATAGCAATAAGTAACGCTATGGTACGTCAGTAAGAGTAAATCGAGTGGGGATAAATGATATCTCACCTCAGTGAACTGTGGAAGTCACTGAGGTATGTCTAGCTCTACGACGAACGGAAAATTGTGGGATTACATAATATGTCACGACGTTTGACTCCAACAAGGTATCCACCGACACGGTGTTCGATCAGATACTAGATGGACAACACAACCGTCAGTCAAGTTGACGGCACTCGTCGGTAGTAGTGCTAGTAGTATCGCAATGACTTACAGGGTGTTGCGCGCTAAGAGACATGAGACGGATATTTTGAGTGGGGTTGGAACATCCTGCTCAGCATGCTGCGCTTATAAGCAGGTAAAAGAATCTGAACGCCAATTGAAACTCTTGCAGGGTCCAGCTGAGATGCCTTCGGGTGACTGCAGCATTCACTTCGCCGGTATCGAATTGGGTAGGCCTGAGCCAACTAACTTTATGGATGCAACTTGGGCGAGAAGGAACGATGCACATTGTCAATTGGTGACATTTGAAACGGAGATCTTTTCAAACTGACTACACTCTGGCAATACTGGACAGTCAAATCCATGAACTCTCAAGGTTGGTATAGTACTTACTATTTGTCAAGCTCATTGGACCATACTAGCAGTAAGTTGAGAGTCATTTAATCTTTTACCTTGATTCTCATCGATCTTTACAGCCAGTAACCATGCTTCAGCACAGTTCACATCTTGATCAGCGGTTTGCCATCTGCACCTTGGCCTGTGAACGCCCCACATGGAATCTAATTGTATGTCCCCTTTACTCCGCTCATGTCCTTCGCACCTCTCATTCTCGCCTTCTTTTCGCCGAGCAATATCCCTTCCAATCACCCTCCACTTCCACAGACCTCCACACTTGCTTAAATACGGCTACACGTGTGATTGAGCGTTACGGTGAGTACGACAACTTACGTACCTCCCTTCGTGTCAAAGAACCCTTCTGTCCTCTCTTCTCCCATCTTTGCAAGACGTTCCATACTAGTGGCGTGAAAGGGGAGATTCGCCTTGACAAACTTACATACACGAGCTTCACAGACCAGTTTACGGTAAGCCTGCTAAGCCGCACAAGGTGAGCACAATGGAAACCTGCATCTGGACTCTAATCTGGGAATCATAGCAATGTGGCCGTGCGGTTTCTGAACGAATGTTCGTGCGGAGCCAAAGGGCGCGATATGTTCGTTCATACAGCGGTATATGGATGATATTGTTTTGGCTATTCAGCAAGTATTGCCATCTTCTCTCGCTCCAGCTCCATTACTTGACCGTTTCACAGAACTTGTGGAACCGGCGGCAGCAGCAGTGCTCGAAACCGGCCGGCCATAACCCGCAGGGTAACCTCAGCTCCCAAAAACTTGCACACCTGATTTTCTTTTAGTTTTTTTGGACAGTGTCTACCCGCACATGCTCTTGAAGCGTCGACCTAAACCGGGATGATTCCCTTCTGAACAGCGGAATTTCCGGGCACATGAGTGTGATCAATGGCGGCTGTGGCCGAGTTGTCCAGCTTCGAGCCAACCGTCTCGAATGTCGATGACTCCGTGTAAGATGCAGTAGCGGCATAATGGACCCCGAATAGGAAATACCGGCAGGTGTACATAGGTGTTCTACTTATCTGATTGAGAGCACCCGAGTGGTGAGCGAAAGTCGAGTCTGCGACAATCATCATCCACTCGGGCGACATAATCAGCAGCTCAGCCGGTGCAAAAAATCGGCGACAGTTCGAAAAAACGCATTCTAGATGTTACCTACTCCATCAACGGTCATTTAATACATGTAAAGCTTCCTCGACAGCCCACACTCCAACGCGCGCCCAGCGTGCATCGCTGTCTCGGAGGTACATTGTGATTTCCGTAGGAGATATGTTCAGGGCGGATCCGGCACTTCTACTTCCTTGCGCGGTACAACTGCCATTATTGCCACGTCCCCTTTTCGAACCGCGAGAGCGACGGCGAGATTCAGCCGTCCTCATCCTCCCAATAGCTTCTTTCACGTATGGAGCGAGGACTGCAGGAGTGAGCGGCACATATGATTCTTCATTCGGAGGGGGGTCAGAGAGGTACGCCGTGTCATCTTCCTCGCCGCGGTTCGGTTGATAAGAGGCGTGATAAGCGGAAAACAGCGATGCTGAGGCTGAGGTTGAAAACAAGACAGAACTGGAACCGGACGAAAACACTGTGCTGTTCCCAGTCTTCCACAGTCCATTACTTTCTCCGTCGTCATAGCCATTGTGATCCGTTTCTGGGCATGCGGAAGGTAATTCCCTCACCTTACCATCCCACAGAACGATGCTCCCTTCTTCGTACAACTTGACAACTGCATGTTGGAACAGGCGTTTCATCTTGCGATGAGATGGGTCGTGCGTGACCATTGCTTGTGCTGTGTCCTTGACAGGATCGGAACGGGACATGAAGGGCATGTTCTGGTGCTTGCTGGGTGGAATTTGTGATTTTCCACTTCCATCTCGTGCACCTCCACGCATTTCAGAACCAGCCTTCGCGCGTTCCCGCTCAAGCTTTTCTCTCTTCCTTGTCTCGGCACGTACAACTCTTTCGGCAAGGAGAGCCAGCTCGGGGACACGCCGGAGGTGTGAAAGGGTGAAACCGAGAGTGGTTGGCTGCGTCGATGTGGTAACCACAGAAGGGGACTTAAAACAGCTGGGTCGAGGTCGGGGAGTAGGTGCATCTGTTTCGTCGACCAGCAGGCGCCTTTTCGTTGGTGTCTTAAGCTCATTATCATGTCCATAGCTTGTGACTTCTTGATAGCTCGTTGAGCACACGAGCTCGGGTGGTGGTGGGGCGTTATCCATGTAATGCTTCACATATAAGCGAAACGTGTTCATTGTAAGGTCTCGTGTGTGCAGGCGGGAGGGGTGGCGGAGCTTGTGCTTGAGCTATAGATTTATAATGTTGGATACATTTGAACGTGGTGCGAGGACATTCAAGATTCGATTGAGATCCAAAACAGAGACGCACTTGGTCAGCGATCTCGCTCGGAAGAGCAGGATACAACTCACGTTTTCACCAGCTCCACCTCTTGCAGGGCTGGATGCTTTACTCGGGCTCGACGGTGTTGAAGATGCAATGGACGAAGCTGTCGGTGACGGTGGTACACGTGTCTTCGTCAATGGGCGGGCACGAATGTGCGGGTGTTGTATGGCATTTGGACTGGACCGGTCTTTTTTCCGTGTCTGTTCTTGGGGAGGACGACACGGGGGAGGTGCCGGGAGTGTATATGCTTCTTCAGCGCGAGTGCCCGGGAAATTATTGCGACACGAAAACAGACTAGCATCTTCTTCGACGGCTGTATAACCTGTCGAATCGGAGACGGAAGTTTGAAGAGGGGGGATGACGAAAGGGGTCTCGAGGGAATACTTCGACTTGTGCAACCCTATGACACACCTCCAGTGCGTTATTTCATCGAGGGAGGAGATGCAAGGATCTGTACCCATCCGGTTTGATTCGTTCATAGTGCGAATTCAAGCCAGTTCAAGCGATGAAAGAGTGAGGCAATGGCATGGCAGGACGAGTGATTAGAGCTGGAAATCGATGTAAACTGGAGGATGTAGCTTACCAATCGACTCGGCGAAAATCTGCCTTGATTCATAATATCTAATTACCTTCCCTAGGACCCGTACCGGATAACCAGGTTCTGTCATAGGAGGGGGTGGTTCCAGCACAAAAGTTTCGGCAGAGTTTCCTTCGACGCGAGATCTCTTCGGAGGAGAACGGGTAGCGTGTTTGCCACTGCTAGTAGTAGTAGATTTTGGAAGAACTGCGTGGCGAAGAATGCAGTCAATTACTGCGGTTCCGTCGTCGACTGTGCTCCCAATCAACATACTTCAGACTTAGGATGAATGGCAATAATGAGAAGAATGCACCCGTGTAAAGGGTGCGGTTCTCGTATACCTGCACCCCAACAACCATGGCTACTAAGAGAACAGTCCTACACGGAATATGTCCAAGCCAGAAAAAGTCAGCGTCTGCGAGAAATCACTGAGCATGGCGAG
This sequence comes from Phlebopus sp. FC_14, assembly GCA_021018615.1. Taxonomy (NCBI): domain Eukaryota; kingdom Fungi; phylum Basidiomycota; class Agaricomycetes; order Boletales; family Boletinellaceae; genus Phlebopus; species Phlebopus sp. FC_14. The sequence goes on along the minus strand of JAEVFL010000005.1, from coordinate 1,878,128 downwards.
AGATCATGAGAGGATGAGATGAGAGCTGACCTTTGGCACCGGAGTCTCTCATGGCTAGCACGTCTCGGACAAAGCATGGTGCTATCGCGTCTTTCGTCAGTGACCACTTCCAAATATCTTGGGCGGAAGGTGTTAGTTGGGAAACCATCGTTACTGTCAGGAGCAATCGCAACGCGTCAAACCTCTTCAAGTTCGGACGCGTGACATGTCACGTGATTATACGCGACCTCTCAGTCTCGGACCTTTTTCTCCAAGTTGCTACGCTGAAATCACATCGGAGTGACTGAAGTTGGCAGGCCACAAGTCTCTGGTTTTGTTTACTTCGTCGTACGCTTGTATCCACTTTGGAAGCGCAGGAACGATACTCTTAATGATCTGTTCTCTCCCTGGAATTATGGCTAGGCGTGCCTCATCATGCTGGTGACCATCAAGGACTCCAGGTCTTTTTCAGCTCTCACGGCGTAATCAGGGAATCTCATTATCAATCTACCTCCGTGCGTTTTAGAGGCTTTGTTGACTGGTCCGGATAATATCCCTGAGCTGGAGATCTTGAACTACAGTAATCTCCGCGTTCCGATTCTACTGTCTAGTGACGAGCCACCAGAAAAAACGATTCCAACCCGTAATCCTCAGCCTTACAAGCTAGCCCCCCAACGAGATTTTCTCTCCGCCTACGACAGTGTTTCATCTTCTCATTGCTCCGCGAGCTCGCGCATGATCTCTGTGTCCAAGGAAACAAAAGGCAGCGTGATTAGAGAAGTACGTTGAGAGCACTTTCAATGAATCATATGCATCGACAAGTTTCCGCTCAAGTGCATACTCAGGGGAAAAGATAAAATCGGATAGGATGATATCTTGATCATGAGAGACATCCCCCTATCGATGTTCGCACAACTTTCACAGCTACCACCACCATGTCTGCTCCCAAACTCTCAGCGCACTTGAGTGCCGTCTACCCCACCGCCTACGTGGCGGCCACTACCCACGTCTTTTTGAAAAATGCTGCCAATCTATCTCTCTCGTCGGACAGTCTCGCGTACTGGCTCTTCCAAGACAGAATATACGCAGCACATGCTTACCCGAGGTTCATCGCCCAACTCATCGCTAAGATCCCGCTCGACTCCTTTCCCTCATACTATGCAAGCGACTTGGGCAGACGCACCCTCGCAATTCTTGTCGAGTGTCTCAATAACGTCGTGAGAGAGGTTAACTTCTTTGAAGAGACCGCAAAGAAGTACGGTCTGAATATTGGCGGCGTGGAGGGTCAGAAAGATGAAGTGTGGATGGTGCGAAAAGCCACGAGGGATTATATCGCCGAGATGGCCAGGGTTGGCGCGCTGCGAACACTCGAGGATGGGCTCGTCTTCTTGTGGGCTATGGAAAAAGTGCGCAAGAAAATGTCTAATCTGCAACTCCACGTTTATGCACTCATGGTCCATAGGTCTATCTCGACGCATGGACCACCGTCCATGCAGCCGGCAGCTCCAAGCCCGAGTCCTCTGACCCTACAGTTCGAGCGATCCGCGAACTCTCCCTTAACTGGTCCTCTGCAAACGAACACTTCAAGAAATTCGTCAAAGATATCCAGGACGTCCTCGACGAATATTATGAGCCTGTTATGTGCGCCGCTACCGGCGCCGGAGGTGGGCAGGCGTGGGGCAAGGACGTTCTTGCTCGCGCCGAGTCTATTTGGGCTCGTGTCGTCGAACTCGAAGACGACTTTTGGCCAGAGAAGGGCGAGGAAACACTCATGCGCCATGCAGCTGCCACCCGCACTTGATCGCTCAACCGCCTCTGTGACCTGGACTCGAATGATCAATGACGAAGGTTGTTTGAATTTTCCGATGTCACTGCTGATCAAAATACTCGAAACATCAATTGTTCCCTTTCGTACGTCCCGAGGAGAGATTAAGAACTCATTAGCACTCTGTACTTGTACCGTAGTACGAGGTTGGGGGAGCCTTGAACTGTCTAATGAGAACGCATTTGCCTACATACATTTGTGCCGATGTTGACAGTAAAAGAATGTCAGATCAGTCTTCTCGTCTGATCCTCAAATTGTGCATAACCTTGCAATGGGGCCGCGTTAACTGCACGTTAATAAGATGGCGCAATGAAAGTGCGACAACGCGATGCATGGCATACTCCATAAAAACATGAGGTACATACGCGGGAACGAACGAATGCCACTAGCTCGCTGCTGGTGTATTTTAGAGCTTGCCAATGGAAGCAGCGTTGGCGTTCTGGCCAGCAGCCTTGGCACGCTTGCGGAGCATCTGGGTGGACTTATTGCCTCGGATACCTCCACCCCATTGACGGCGTTGCTCCTCATACTTGTCGGAGCTATGAAATGACAACACATCAAAATTATCTTTCGTAGAACTTGATTGAAAACACTCACAAGTTGGCCTTAGCTGCGCTCACGAGGGTGGCAAGTTCACGCTGGTCCTCACTCTTGACATCTTGGAGAGTGAGCACAGCGGCGGTCTTCTTGTGCACGACAGTACCAAGACGGGCCTTGCCTTTGACGATCACGTAAGGCACACCCATCTTCCGGCAAAGGGCAGGGAGGAAAACGACGAGCTCGATGGGGTCCACGTCATGGGCGATGACAACAAGCGAGGCTTTTTTGGCCTCGATAAGGGCGACACAGTGGTTAAGACCATATTTGACGAAGAGGGGTTTCTTGGCTTTTGCAGCCTCTTTTTGCTCAGCAGTAGCCTTCGCCAGAGTCTCAAGACGCTCCTTCTTCTCGGCCTTGGTCTCAGGGCGGTACCTATAAACGATGAGTGGTCCATCATACACATATCCGAGAAGCACCCACTTGTTCAGGAGCTTAAAGAGTTGAGTGGCCGTGTTCTTGTCCAAAGTATGCGAGAACTGCGCAATGGCGGGGGGGACCTTCAAACGCTGGCTGAGAATGACCTTCTGGCGCTGGAGGCGAACATATTCAGGCCACTTGACAAAGCGCGTCAGGTCAGTGCGAGGCCTGATATCCTGGCCTTATTGCAGAGTTTATTCAGTGCAATGAACATTAAGCGTTACACGAAGGCGACACACCAATACCAAAGTTTTTGGGCCTGGCCTCGAAAAGAGGGTTCTTGGTGGTTTTGGCGTTCTTGGCTGCAGAGCCAGGAGCGGGAGCGGGCTTCTTGCCGGAACCGGGTTTGGACTTGGGAGGCTGGTCATTGAGACGAGAACATAGTCAGCAACGGATCGTACACCATCAGAAGACGGCTGTAACAATCGCCACTGTATCTCGGAGCTCTAGCGCCCGTTATCATTGACATCGATATGATGACAATGCTAAGGAGCCCAGCAATAGACAGAAAGCGTCATCGCGTGAACTCTGCTTTCGTGGACACTGAATATGTCAGTGTGCTAGTTGCTGAACCGACTAAACAGTAGGTTAGATCCGTGCCTGCTAGCTATTCCATCTTGGAGTACATACTTGCCATCCGTCGCTTCAGTGATAAATTTCACGGATGTCTCGGTGCCAGGATACTCCAGGACACGATGTTGATCGTCCAGTCTTCACTCACCATGATTTGTGGAGGGACTTGCGTCGAGTCTTGAGGTTAACGTCGTTGATGAGAGCTGCTTTGCCTGGCTGCGATGACCGAGTACTCTCAAACTCCGCTCGGATCCGCCCGACTTATGTAATCGACCGGTAAAGTCGTAGTCATGTATTAGCGTAGTCAGCCTATCTATTCAGTTCTCGTTCCAGTACTTCACCGGAAACTTGCTCACTGCCATACTTACTGTGTCGCATATACCATTGTCCTCCCCGCCTACAGATCACTGGCGGCCCACGATACCTTGGATCAACCTCATAGACGAGGCGAACACATCGACATGTCTTCTGGCCTCCTGCGACGTGTACTTTCTACCTCTCGGCCTCGTGTTGCCTCGAATTCGATGTCCAGGCGCTTCTCATCATTCGCACCTCCTCAGCGTCGAGGGTATCTGCGCTCAATCGCACTCGTAACACTTACTGGTGTCGCTGCTTACACCGGTGGTGCAGTCGCACCACATCCATACTTCACTTTCATCGCACCCCGTCCCGCACCGGGCCCATCTGCAGATCCCGAGTCGCCAGAGTCACTTACATATGTCGCGGCGCTCGAGGACAGCCTCCAGAATCTACCTCTACTGGCGTCCCTCCGTTCCCAGCAAGACGCAGAAGAGTGGTATGAAGTACGACCTTACAAACGATTTCCCGAGGAGCGGCGCGTAAACAACCTTACCGCAGGTGCGCTGAGAGGGCCAGGAAAACTTGCTTTAATGCCATTGGTGCGTTCAAAATATGATGAGAGTGAGGCGGTCGTGATTGTGCATGTCGGGCGGGGACTGTGTGGACACGACGGAATCATCCACGGAGGGTTGCTGGCAACGCTTCTGGACGAGAGCCTTGCGCGCACTGTGAGTGCGGTTGCCTGTAGTTGCGATGACGAGCTTGTGACCTTCGTACAAGGCAATAAATAACTTACCTGACAAAATCGGAGTCACCGCGAACTTGGCCATAAACTACCGTGCACCGACATTTGCTGACCAGGCAAGAGCGAACCTCCTCACGCTTGGATATTTGCTAATACCTCGGCAGTTCATTGTTATGAGAATACGGCTGACCGAGAAGAACAGCCGAAAGGCGAAGGTCTCTGGTCAAGTCGAGGACGTGAAGGGTAATCTTCTTGTTGAGGCGAAGTGAGCTAATCTTCCAAGGCTTTCCTATCCACGTGTATGCTCATCTACTTAACAGTGCAACCTTCGTCCAGCCCAAGTACTCCAGCATGTTGAGTAATTCGGTAGTAAAACAGGCGATGGGTGAACCGGAGCCCAAGCAGAAGAACCCAGTACTGCTGTCGGAGGGTGTTCCTCCACCCGCTGCTAGATCATAGAACTTCATTTGCATACAATCTAGTCGATAATCCCAAGTGCAATACCCTCTACTATAGCCAACTTATGCATTCGGACCTCATTTTTGTGCGAACATCGTTCTGATCGCAGAGTTCTAAGGAGAACAACAGATGCATAAATAAAAAGTCCTCATGCGCATAACGAGGTATACAAAACTCCTCCAAGGTCGGACGTATATCATGATGCCAAAGCGCATCCTAAATCCTTTTTTAAGTTGTCCGCACCCCACCAATCCTCGCCCAGAACATTTCGTCTCTCAATCTCGCCACTTCTTTCCACGTCCGTTCTTCCCAGGTTGCGTCGCTGGCGAAACCCGAGACATCAGTACTCGAAGACCGTTTGGTACTTGTTGTTTCGATTGATCTCTGAACAGAGTCCGTGGAAGTGCGATCTGGGGTATTTGCTTGCAAATCAACAGGGGCAGGTGCTTCCGAAGTGGAAGGTGCCGCAGCCGTCCTTTCAGCGGTCTCATCTGAGGGATCATCACCCGGCGTAGCAGCTACAGGCACTGAAGCAACCTCGTCACCGGCGTTTACGGGTGTGATATCAGGTCCCGCCGCGTCGTTCTCTTTGGGACCATCATCAGACTTAGAAGGCTCTTCCTGGGCCCTTATTTGTTCCGGCGCCAGTAACGACACTCTTTTGTCTTTCGACGGCTCTGAGGCGGCCGTGGAAGCTGGGGGAGGAGGTATGGCCCTCCTTGCAGCTGCCCTCCTGGGGAGAGGCGGGGCACCGTGAGGAGATGCAGGGGAGCCCGTCCTCGACGGGGTTGCTGGTGAGGCCGTGCGTGCGATCACAGGCGCTGGAGATCCGGCACGCGAGCGACTCAGCGCGATGGGGGATACTGGGAGCTGGGGGCGGGGGGACCCCACGCGTGACGGAGGTGAGGCCGGGGATGTAACGCGAGAACGAGGACGAGGGATTGGTGAGGTAACGCGTGGGACAGGGGAGGTGGGCGTTTGCGAGAGAGCGGGGGCTTCGGAGGATATTGGCGGGTCATGTGAGACGGCGGGATCAGCATGCTCTGCCTCGACATTGGGTGAAGTATCACGGGTCGGGCTAGGAGGTACAGATGCAATTTCGTCTGCGGTCTGGTACGCGTCACCAGACCCAGTGCCAGACTCGGGACCTCCGCTATCTGTGACCGTAGAAGGCTCAGTAGAATCAGTCGTTCCATTTTGCGTCGTTTCAACACTTTTGTCATTCCAAATGTGATCCCTGCTCCCGCTGCGTTTGGGGACAAGGGGGGGAACTTGCGACTGAGGTGCCTCTGCTTGTGAATCCGACGCAGACGGATGCGCCGGCGGTGGGTTAGGTAACTGTTTTCCGCCGTCCTCAACCTTCGCTTTCTCCTTGGTATTTTCCCCGCCCTCTTTACCCCAGCCAACAGCCCTCTCTCCTAACACACTTGCCATTTCCCAAAGTCTCCTCCGGCGTGGAGGGACTGGAGGCTTTTCAGTTGCGCTCGGAGAAGTGTTTCCGCTCGTAGGTCGAGTGATGCTGGCAGGCGTCGAAGACCGCTTTGGCATGTCGGATCCGTGCCCATTCGTCGACGGTTTATCCACAGGAGATGAATTCTGAGGCTGAGGCTGTTCCTCCCACACTCGTTCAACGATCCCAGTGCGCACGAAAGCCCAGAGCGAGCACGTGCTGCGTAGGCGCAGGAGACAGTAGTTCGACGTACACAGAGGGTACGGCGAATTCTGAGGTTGGGCGGGAAGGACACGAGAGGATGTCGTCGGGTGGATAGGAGGGCGAGAAAGGATGGAAGTGGAGGCTGCAGAGGTGGAAAGTGAAGATGTGTGGGTAGGCACGAGCATGGGCGGAGGCTGCGAGGGGTTTGCAGCAGATAGGCGGAAGACATAGACTTGCTCTGGATGTTCGCACTCGGCAGATGGGCGGTACACAGACGGATCGCGGCTTTGTGCGGAAGACAGTGCGAGCGGATACTTGAACCACGAATGCCCGTTCACGTTGTGGGAACGCGCAAGAGCCGCCAAGGGGTGACTGGGTGGTTTTTCAAGTGCTGTGGCAGACGAGAAACGTACGATAGGGGCACCGCAGAGAGCACATGAAACAGCAGCAGATGACTGGGATTGTGAATGCAATTCCTGAATGAGGTACGAAAAAGACACTGGTTCGATGATGAGCATGCCGGTGTGGATGGCTGAGAGTACAGAACGACGAGAAAGCCAGTTCAGGGAAGGGGCAAGGTCAAGGCGAAGAGTGGGCTCGCTTATCGATATGTGTATCAGCTAGATTGATGGGCAGCATGCAAACTACTCACGAGTCCTCCGTCACAAGACGCGAGATAAAGGGTTGGTTTAAGAGAGATGAGATGGCCGGAAGGACAGACTGCGAGGACCTTAGGGTACGCAAATGAGCGACAAACGCGATGAATTCCGCGTAAGGTGCATGCGTTATTATGAAGCGGACCTTGGGGACCTCGTTGACACGATGGTCCTCTCGTTCAATCCATTTGCCCTTGCCCATGCTAATTCTTATCTCCTGGGCTTCTCTTTCCGCGCGTTCTTTGTCGGCCTCTAAAGCTTGCATATGGGTCTGCATGACTTTGACGGCCTCCTCTGCGCTCTTCAGAGCCTCCTCTGCCTCCCGAACCTTCCTCTCGCTTCTAGCTTGATCTAGCCTAGCTTCGGCGACCATAGTGTTGGCTTGGTCGAATAGAGTCGCACTGAGATCATCGAGGTCCTTTTCTATGTCATGGCGGGCACTCTCTGCTTGACCACGTTGCGCAGCCTCTTCCGTGGCGCGCTCCATGAGCCTGTTCAACTCTGTCGTAACATGAGCTTTTTCAACGAGGAGTCCCGTGTTGAGGGCAGCCAGGTGATGACTTCGCTCCAGCTCGAGCGAAGAGATAGTGATCGAAGCGTTCCGCAGGGAGGCAGAGGTATCATGTAGCTGATCCTCGAGGTTTGATACGCGATCGTAGGAAGCGACCAGCTTGCTGTTCAGCTGTGTTACTTGGGAGAAGAGGTCTGTCACCTGCGAACGCAGGGACGCTATAACTTGGGCCTGGGCATCGGAGGCATCCTCATCGCGTTCATCGTTGGGTGTGGTGGAAATCTCGTTGGTTACTTCATGGGGTTCCTCTGGTGATTCCTTGGTCTCTTCCGTTGGCATACTGGTAGACAGTGACGAAGATTTCGATATGAGCCAAGTGTCAAGCATTCGGTAAATCATGTAAGTAAACCTAACCCTAGGCTAGGCTTCGAAGTGATAACTAATTGTTGGGAGGGTCGTGCAGACATTCTTCGTTGCCCTGCTCCCCAATCCACGCCTCGTGACATCTCACCAGTACGTCTACGATATACTCTTCTATCTCAAGATTGTTGTCCGATGCGGCAGACGAAGAGATGTCAATGCAATATTCTTCATACTTTCCATTCGAGATACCGTCAGGACCTGATTTCACGTTCCCCACGAAAGGGCGCCTGGATACTAACACGACACGGTGTTTCCGATGGTGCAGATCGTTTCCAATGACGACTTGATGACCATACCGCTCGAGAGCCTGACGTGCTTTTGGTATCAGCAACGTTTCATCTGTTTCCAACTGAGCAGGTGCAAATGTTAACTGAGGCGAATGATACAAATAATACTGTCGTACCTTGAAAGACACGACGAACCCTCCCGGCGCCCATTCGGCGACCATTGGCTTCAGGATTTTGGGTACTTGGTCCATTTCTATATGCAAACTGCCTTTCCCAGATTGGATCTTATGTTCCGACTACATAAACTATTAGCAAGGTTAAAGCATTTGAAAGAATCTACTACTGACCAACTTTTGGCGAGGTAGGAAAAAATCGCTGACAGCTGCAGCAAGATAATACATGGCCTTCCGGCCCAGCCTATTCATTTCTTTGCTCACAGAGCGCAACAGAAAAAGGTATTCGTTGACTGTCACAAATGTGAGGGTATGGAGAGTTCCCGCCGCTTGCACTGCCTTGTACGTGCGTAAAACTTTGAGGAGAGCCGTGCGCTCAGCTGTCTTCACGGTGATGTGTGGTTGTGAGGCGCTTGGGGAGGGGTCATTCGAATATGGATATGCTGAATCAACAGTGGACGTGGATGGTAACGCTGCATCGATCTCGAGGAAGTCAAGAAAAGGATGTGTCGAGTGGGAATAATTTCGACTGAAGGGCTGGAGGCTAAACTGCCGATGCATGAAGATGACTGCATAACCCTTCTTGAGGAAGTATTCTGTGGAGGTTGCGCCTCTGGTGCCTACGAGAGTAGTCAAGGTGTGTGTTCTGCAGCGTCATTTGACCAACGTACCCGCACTGAAGTTATCGAGGAAGCGAACACTAGACACGCGGACGAGTGAGTGAGGAACGCGGCGTTGGGGACGCTGGGCTCACACGTTGAGCTCCAATGGAACAGTAGTACCGCCGCTCTACTTCGACAACGGGGTCAGCAGGTGTATTTGAAACATGTTGGATGATTCACCGTCACTAATACAACCTTTCTTTGTGCGGCAAGTTGTCGGTCGATAAACGTCTTTACACTCTCTATGTCTGCCTTGAGAGAGGGCGGTTCTGGCTGTGTGGCAAAGTAAGACTCTGCGGAGAATGTCGTGCTGTCGCTCGAGGCGTTCTCCATGTCTCCCAGGCGTCTTGCTGAGTTGCGGACTACGGACAAACCTCAGTACGAGAACCTGCACTGCCACAGGTTATCCAGCACCGTGCCGACTTGGAGATACCCGCCACTGTCAAACAAGTTTTCGCGCTAATAGACCTACAGAAGCACGCCGTACGCGATCAGTCGCCGTGGAGTGAATTGTTTCGGTTGGGTTTCATCCGACGTGGACTCGACGTCGCTCGACAGGGCGAAGGTGATCCGACCACCCGTGGTCAGTGACTCTTGTTCAGCTTTGAGATCCAATCTGCACCCACCACGTACCAAGAGTCATTGAAACTCGCTTTTTGCACTGTCATTTTCGGAGTCACTGCCCACGTTGGTATGCCTCCCTTAGTGAGGGTGCCCTAACCTGAAAGAGGTACGTGGTCCGCTGACCTGCTTCCGATTCTTCTAACTAACTGAAGCACCCAGGATGCTCTTTTTCAGTGGCTTCGGCGTCCTTGTGGCGTGGCTGACCCCAAGAATGTTGTGCAATCAACAGCTCGGGGAAAGATGACCCAATATTGCGGGAGTACGCCATCTCCTTAAGTCCTTGATTTTATTCACGGTTCTTTCGGTTTCATTATTCCGGACACAGGCCGCCTGCGCTTTTCCGTACTTACTTCTTTCTCAGTCTTTGGAAATCTACAAAAGCGTGGCTCAAGCAGACCGCTCACTGCAATTATGCTGAACATGGCGACGTCTCGGGTTGCAGTAAGCCTGGTGCCTCACCGATCGCTGTGTGGCTCTCTCACCTCGTCATTGGACTTGATAGAAATGGGTATGGCTCTCTCTTAGGCGAGGCAATGTTCACCGGAGTGAAGGTAGTGCCCTATTCTTCAAAGTGGTCACTGAACTGAACATATCTGGCCACAGATGTATTGTAACTGGGCCACCTTAGACCTTGTACCTGACCCGACAAATAGCCTTGCCTACATCGAGGATCCCGACCTGATTGCTCGGACTTTCACCATACTCCCTTCAGAACGTGCAGGGGGTGACGTCAAGTCTGAGAGGCTGGAGATTCTTGATAGAATCGTCACCAGATCAAACGAGTATATCCCTGTAGATGCCCCGGCCATGGGAATGATATCGAAGCTAGGCAGCAACCTGATAATCAACTCCTTGGCTTGCAACCTCAAAACCATCGATATCAATGGGTCCTCTGTACCAAATAGGACCGTGGCGTTTACCAATCACCTTAACACTCGGTTATTCGAAAGGATGTCGATGACGAGACCCGAGGACGGGCCGAACGACAAAAAGTTTATCATCACGTCTACCGTATTATCCCAGGAAAAATATGGAGAACCGTTAAGGAAGTTCAAGGCCCGCCTTGGCTTGGACCCTGATGATCTGACCGACCTCACAGTGCTGTGTTCAACTTCTATGTCTCCATTCCCCACTGCCCACAATTTCGTCTGAGAATTAGTGGTAGAATTCAGGATCATCGCGCGTGAAGAAATCAAGGTTAGTCTGAATTATGCCACTTACCACAGGTCTATACTGACTGTTGTCTAGAATTGTAGGCATCAGGTCGAAGTTGGCCCCGCATCGCATCATTTCATCATGCAGGGCACTGATAGCTGTACCTCACCTACCTTCCAATGTTCAACGTCAGTAGCTATCATCAGCAAGTCATCGTCACCGGAGAACGACTTCCAGAAGCCATGTGGCTATATGTTAATGAACGACGAAAGGATCCCAAGAATGTTCTTACACTTCACACTGAAATTGCAAAACTCGCGGATATTTTGGAGCGGAAGTTCTGCAAAGTATCCATTGACGTTGGTTTGCCCACCGTGCTGGGTGGCGGGCTATCGTAAGCTCTGTCATTGTCTTCACTCAAGTTTTCTTAGCAGACGGTCACCGTCACACCTTGTGACCACGAAACTTACCAAAATCCGCGTCCTCAAGAACAGGTCAATTACACCAAAAAACTTGACTCTTCATATCCGACGTTCTTCCCGTTCTATCTGTATGGAACATCCCGGCAGCAACACGTCGACCACATATTACTTCACGGGCAAAATGTCCAGCTGTGCTCTAGCGAGGTCACGCTATTGTCCGCTACCGGCACGGCAATGGACTTGGAAGCGATTTGCTTGACGATCTGATTGCTATCGCACATACCACTCGAGAAGACGCCCAGCAACCTCAATACGACAAGTGTCTTGCCTCGCGAAAACGGCTCGGTCCCCCAGGTTTGGGGAGACTAAGAGACCTTAGCTGGCGCAGTCTCTGGTCAATCTGAGGTTATGACCACCACCGCCCACGAGCCGATCGCTGGCTTGCTACCAAAGAGGCTGGCCGCCGAGTTGAAGGCAACGAATTGTCCCGTTGTTCCCTGGTTGGAAGAGCGCCCATTAGTTGATTTACCATCACCGAGCCCCACACCACACATGGACGGAACCTCCTCAATCGGAAGGGATTTAAGGAGGAGTTTGATACCCCTCACTTGAACTTCATGATAGACAGCTGTATGAACCCTCAGCTCTCTCATGTTCCCGAAACGTGAAATCTACGGTTACTTCTTGCAATGCATTCCAGCTTTGTCCCTGTTTAGTAGTCTTTCTTGTACGATAGCAGTTCTGTGCAGGTCATTGGATGAACAAGAATCAAGTTGACTACTAAATGTCACACCTTGAATTGCCGAGTGACCTCGGACGTCGAAGGTCGACCCTTGATAGTAATAGAGTACGACTTAATACTGTCTCTTTCCACCCTGAAGCAATTGCGTGATGGCTTCCTGCGGCTGCAACGTCACTAGGCGATTGAACTTTGGTCAACGTTCAACTCCAGCACCGCCGATTCAACAGGTCGCAGCAACACGGGCACCACGTACGTCTGGCCGCTTTCCACTCGAACATCATGGATGGCAGCTGGTTGCTCGCTCGCCACTGCGATTCCCACCAAAAACTTGGCTGTTCCGTAGTCAGAGTGGCAGATTCCACGCGGCCCGGCTTCGCATCGCGACACCCTGTTGTCATACAAGGTTCGTCCGTTTCCTCCAGCTATGTACGGCATCAAGTTAGGGTCGGTTGACATCGATTATGTTGGACCTGACGGTGTGTAAACCAGGTTAACCCATGCTGCGCTCTCCTCAACTCCCACTTGCCGCGCCCTAGCGAATCGAATCCGAATCCATGAATCCCTGACCAAGGGACGTGAGCTGGGGTTTTACTCAAGAAGCACTGCACACACCTCACACCCCATACAACTCACTTCAGGGCGCACATGTCGATTCTTCCATATGGAACTGCTCTAGGTAAGAGGCCTTTTTGACAAAGGCACGAATATCGTTCGCTCGCTCATACCTGGCTAAAGTTATAACCATTTCTTTCCATGCTATCGCTATTGCTTTTACTCTCGCTCGACTGACATATAGGTGGTACACAAAGCGGTTTTGGTGGGAGGATGCATGGGCTACATTCTCGTTGTTGTGGGACTTAGCATGCCTAGTAGGCACGTTAATCCACTCATCCGCTACTTGTGAGTGCCGCGTTCATCATCAGACCTCAATCTCGAAAAAATTCTAGATCCACCGTCAGTTGAGGACAGAGTAGTGAACTGGATTTTAACGCTAGCTTTTACTTGCGTATTGTGGTTCGTACCGCCCAAGTATGAATCATCTGGTCGTTGGCTCACCTGTAGTCTCATAGGGCTGCGCGGCTGAGCGTATTGCTTTCCCTTTTCCGCGTCTCCAATCCAACGGGGTATCAACGGCAAATAGCATTATCTACTACTGTTTCATTTGCCATCATGTGGATTGCCTTGAGTACACAGAGGATGTACCTTTGTGCCAAGAATGACTGCGTGATGTCAGAATCAGTCGCCATTGCGCAGCTAGTCAGTGAGTACCGGTCGCATGCTCATTATTTTCCTCTTTGACGAGGTCAATAGCGGACGCAATATCGGACACGGTACTGGTCGTCGCACCAATTCCATTTCTCCGCAAGGTCAAGCTGTCCAAGAGCCGGCGAATCCTCATCCTCTCAGCATTTTCTGCGTCCATTCTCATCTCGGCTATCTCGATTCCTCACTCCATACTTTTGTTCTATCAAACGACAAATGTAACGTTTCTTTTTGCACAACTAAAGGTGAGTATGCTCATACTACCTAGTATACAACCGGGCCTCGTCTAATGATGTGTAGTCCGCAGTATCTCTCTTCGTCTGCAACCTCCTTTTTCTCGTCACTTTCGTGTACCGCATACGCAGGCGTTTCGGCAATGGCGAAGACGTCGACCTTGACCGATCCTTCGCTAATAGCGGAACACTCTACTTGACCACCATTGATTTCCCCACCACCGGGACTGGGACAACCGGCACCGACGCTGGCTCGGTAGACCATGGGCTGCGCGACTCGTGCACGTTCAATCTTAATGCCTTATCATTGACGCCATCCGTCAATGCTCAAGACACAGAAGTGGCGGAGAACGCATCTGTCTCTAAAGTACCACCAGAATTGGAGATCTAGCATTGTTACAATCCGTCATAGACTTATGATAGGGTAGAGGAATCAGCATACGGCAAGGTATAATACAATGGATGTGTACATTTGTTCAACATTAGATCTTGTTGTAAACCATCTTAATGATCAGCCTGTTTGACTGAACAGAATGCGACGAGATCGCAGTCATGATTAGTGCACACACGTAAGTAGAGTCGTCGCTGACTCGAGCAAGAGCCAACGATGACCAGTGCAGCACTAAATATTTGGTCAACGCCAGCTCACACCTGTACTTGTGCCTCCCACATGATGATCCCACCCACTAATCAGTGAGCACAATACCGCCGCTGAGGTTAACGGGCCCCAACGTTTGACAGCTCCCACTTAAGCCAGCGAATGAGAGCAACTGTAAAATGGCCTTCTGACTTGCGATGACTAGGATTAAAATACAGAGGGCAAGCGGGCAAGCAACGACTTTGTTGCTCTCTGACCCATCAGATTGAGCTACATCGCCTCTGGGGAATCCGCCCGAGTCTGCCGCTTTCGCCCAGCCTCCGCGCTTGTTCGCTTGCCTCCTACCCAACTACGCTTTTCTAGGTTTTTCACCATGGACGGGGAGAAAACCGCCTACGCTGACGAGAGAGTCTCAGCAGCCTCCCCTACACCCCTTCAGCTGCCAGCAACTTCAGAAGAAGAGCATCGCCTCGTCAGGAAACTTGATCGACGAATCCTCCCAATTACTTGTTTACTCTATCTTTTCGCTTGTGAGTGAATTTGTGAATTTCGTTCGATGGTCAGTGTTCAGAGAGCGAACCACTGGCTTGTTTCAATTGGATCTGTGGAACCTATGCGTTCGAGAAGTCACGAAGCTTTCGCTCACTCACTTACTCCGCAGACCTTGATCGTACCAACCTTGGAAATGCGCGTCTCCAAGGTCTTCCGCAAGAAACGCTCGGTGGTGACCCCACAGGTGTTCTTTTCGACTGGGTCAACTCAGCATTCTTCTTTTCATACGTGAGCCACATTTTCATTCATCAATTTCGATTTTGAGAGCGGTGTTTCAAGCTTGGGAGCCATGTTACATTCAGTGCAGGCGCTTTGCAGGTGGTTCGGGCGTGCGCAGTTGCACATCGCCTGGCCTCGCGTCTCTCTAATATTCTGCCTCGACCTTCGGCCTTGTTTTCTTCCTTGCTTGTAACATTTCGCTGACTGCATCTCACATTAATTCCTTCCGGATATCTCACATCGGCACCGCGTCATTCAAAGATTATTTTCCAAATTCCAGCAACAGTTTTGTCCAAACTCTTTCCGCCCTCGTACTGGATGGCAGGGACAGCCGTCGGATGGGGCATTTGTTCGGTTTTGATGGTGAGTAGTTGCAAGTTTAGGTTTCATATCATGTGGGTTACCTCTCGTGCCGACCACTTACTACCGCGCACCAATTCATCAATCTTGCGTTCCTTTCCAATCGTCTCACCATATGTCCCATCTCTTTCATCGCCCTTACTGCCATCCTACGGGATCTTTTCGAACAATTCACTGTCCTCTACGCGTTGTTTGGCTCTATCCTGACAATGTCTTATCGTTTCATTTGCGAACAATTACACTTTGTGATCAACCACACGTCCTGCAGGCATCCGCATTCGACTTTGCTGGGCTCATGGTTGCCCGCATTGGGCTGGGCGTGTTCGAGGCTGGTTTTGGACCCGCCATCCCCCTCTATTTCTGTACGTATGGTCCAGTCCTTTCTCTTCGGCGCGTTGGCGTACTCAATTGTGTTATCCTATTTCTACTAGCCTTCTTCTATACAAAGTCAGAGCTCGGTCTACGCATGGGTTATTGGTTCGGGTTTGCCGCTGTTGCTGGCGCATTTGGCGGACTCATTGCATTTGGAGTTCAACATATTAATTTTGGACCGCGCCTCTCGACCCTGGGAGCTGTCGGTGGAGAGAAGGACTGGAAGATTTTGTTCCTCATCGAGGCGAGCAGCTTTTTGTTTTTTTTTTTTTTGTCGGAAGCAGGGAAAATGTCGCGTTAGCAGTGCTAATATACTTCTACTGCGCAGGGCATTCCCGCAATTCTCCTTGGGGTTCTTACATTCTTCGCTCTCCCAAATAGGCCTGAATCAACTCGGTTCTTTAATGAGAGGGAAAGGGTGATCGCTCTTCAAAGGGGTGCGAGGGGCACGAAGGCTGACACGGGAGCTGTCATAAAGAAGCGTGAGTGAACCCTGATCTACGTCTTTAGCCCTGTCCGTCTTTCCTCACCCAGGCATACCTTCGGAGAACGGAGATTTGTCTATGCATGGCGTCAAAACAACTAACGGGGATAATATCACTAATGCACTGCCTAAACAGAACACATCTTAGCTGCCCTGCTTGACTGGCGCGTCTTCACAGGTGGGATGATTTATTTTGGCGTTAACTGTGCTCTTGCGAGCATATCTGCGTTCCTGCCAACCATTATCGCGACGTTCGGGTACAGTGAGTTGTTGGCAGCTGTAAAACGTTTTGGCGGCCGCTGATGACACTATGATTGTACTATGGTCACCCAACGTACCCTGAATTTGGATGCAACTAGCGAACGCTCTTGCTCAGCTGCTTACTGTACCGCCTTATGCGGTTGCTGCAATCGTCCTCTGCTGCACGGCCTACATCACTGACAGGATGCAGACAAGGGGTTTGGCGGTTGCGGCGGCCTGCGCTGTCGGTACTATTGGTGAGTAGTCTCGTCATTGGATCGTTTAAGTAGACAACGGGTGACCGCCCCACCTTGCGATAGGTTACCTTCTCGTCATTCTCGTCCCAAACAACATGCATGTACGCTATTTTGCAGTGTTTTGTATAACGAGTGGGACGTATACGGCCATTGGAGTCATAATCGCGTGGTGTGAGGTTTCTTCTACTTCCTCCAAATTATATATTGATCAAGGTGCACCCCGTCGATCAATACCTGTTCCGGACTGTCGCTCATATTCACGCTGGTCCTTAATCAACCATACACACATCGCCTTCTGCATACGGCAATGCCCATCAACCAATCCATTCATACAGATGCCCACAATCTGGGCTCCGAAACTAAAAAAGCAACGGGGATCCCGATGTTCATGGCCATTGGTCAGTGCGGGTCTATCCTCGGATCGCATATATACCCTGCGAGTGACGAACCGCGGTACATGTGCGTGAATCTCTTTGTTTTCCCCGCCAATCATTCCTTTCTGCTTGACACTTTTTTCACTCACTCACGGGACCATACATACAGCCGTGGTTTCTCTATTACCTGTGGTCTTGAAGCCTTTGCGACGTTATGCGCCCTAGTGCTCTATTTTTCATACAAGTGGGACAACAAGCGACGGAACGAGAAGTACGGGAGGCCTGACCCGGATGCGATGGTTGACACAACTGAACTGGCTGATAAGGCGAGTTTCAATCTCTTCTCTTCTCTTGGTTTCGGGTTTTGGATGCATCCTGCACATGCGTGAGACTGACCCAACACATCCCCATAGGCCCCAATGTTCAGATACATCGCCTGAATTGAGACCTTGACCTCGACCGACCATCACCTGCATTTTCGAACCCCTGGCTTATAACCATGATAGCGCAAGACAAGTTACTCCAAGCTCTCATCAGTGCAACTTCGGAAACCACTTCATTGGATATCCTCACTTGAGACTACCAATTATTGATCATGATGACCATGTAATTCCATCGCTTGGTACGAAATAATGAACTTATTGATGACTTGAAACATTCGCGAGCATAGGTACGGAATTGTGTGCGACCATGATCAGAGCGTGACAAATATCAATAGGAGGACTCCGCACGCTGCAACCGTCAATGCACCCAGTACCCGACAACAACTACTACCATCATGCCTGCACCGACAAGTCTTTATTCTTCAGCGCTGTTCGCGGCCCTCACCATCGCGCCGTTCGTGTTTTCGCTACTGTCCTACACCTCTGCACTCTTTAGGGGCCGACCGCTCTCACAGTTCTTATGCATCTGCATGCCGTACTTATGGACGTATTATTGCGCCAGGTGGTACATTATGCTGGCACAGAAATCTTCACCGTTGAATCATCCATGCGGTTGCCTCGCGCAGTGTTTGAACTGGGTGGTGCATTGGATGCGGGCGACGTATTATGCGTTCTTTGGTGAGTACCGCCGCCGCAGTTGGAATCGATACTCCGAGAAGCAGCAAAGCGGATACGCTTACCTTTGGTTCACACCAGTCAATGTATACACCCCAGAGACCTATCCCACCACGATCCCCTGTATGCTCGTCATCCTGCTGGCCGAGGGACAATTTTACAATATGATTTCCTTTGGGTGCAACACTGACAACCTGGGCGTGTACGGACGAGCTCGGAGACGGTTCGGTCGTGGTATGTTGCGCAGATTTTTCATTACCGGTTGTCAGCTCTTCTGAACATCTGCCGGTGTAGTGCTGGAAAGTGTGGTTCGAGCTTGGTTCTCGACTTGGGACGTGCGAGGGGAAGCCCCGCCCCGTAGGAGGCGTCTGCGGACGAGTCGAACGATGTAGGGTCCGCACGATCCAACACGTCTTGACGAGCTGCATCGCTCAGATGTCAAGCATTGAAGACTTTCACAATGTACGTTATGACAACCTCGTTGGCCATCTCCAGGTAGCCTTGCGTTCGATGTGACATAGTGCAATATCCTCCATGAAGATTTCTTTCGCGTAGCGTACTGGTTCTCCTGTTGTGATCTTTTAATACGTACAGGAATGTCGAGACTTGTTGGTTGCACCGTGACGTTACATAAGGGCCTCCTGAAACCGAAGGCCACAGTCCGCTATGTATCTCTCTGCCTTGGACCGCGTCAATACTGGTCATATCCTGCGTCCATCATTCGAAACGTTTGTCTTTTACTTAAGACTTCGGACCTATGCATGCTAGTCGATTGTATTCAAACAAAGTACGCGTTCAGTGCTTTGCGAGCTCCAGGTCTTTGCGATGTGGGAGCTCGTTCACTGGCGGGACCTCCATACAGTTGTCTCCACACAAGTATACGCAAAGGAGGAGCTTCCGAACTACACGTCTTCAATCTTTAAACCACCGAAGCGATGACTCTCGTTCCACGGCACGTCCTGCCCGCGAACCGTTCAGGATTCTTTTCTGTGGGAGGGACCTGTTTTCGTGTGCTGTGTTCAGAGAGTTGCATAAGGCAAAGGGTAAGTCTTCTGGTATTGACGATACGCGCAAGTTGATTTGCCCGTCGGATGTCGTGGAAGGCAAGGAACTAACTACTTCTTCAGATGTTTGGAACAACATATACATCGCTACAAACCCTGATCTCAAAGTTGGAAGAAACCGGTCACGGTTGGACATATGTACGTCTTGACTGTTCATTCCTTCTTACTTTCACTCTGCGTAAGCGAGATATCTGCATTGTTTCATCGCGGCACGCTTTGGATCTTGTATGCTTCAAAAAGACGCGACTATCCCGCGTTCACCATTGTCACCTTTGCAGCACCACTCAAGTTATTAGGCGAACAACTCAGAGTGCCGGTAGACACGATACCGAAGGAGAAGGCGGCATTCAAGCATTGGCTTGTGAGTTGAGAAGTACAGTCCCCTGTTGTCTTTCTTTCTGATAGCCTTCGACAGCCTCCTCCACCTTTCTCATCCATAACCTCTCCCACTTCTCTTCCTTCCTCGGACCATCCAAAACGTGACTCCATCTCAACACAAAATTCATCCCACTTGCTTATAACCGCCTCCTTCGGACGCATCCTTCCCACTTCGATTCTCCGCCTTTTTCCAGAAATGCAGCGATTGAACGTTCACCCGAGTCTCCTTCCAGCATACCGTGGCCCCGCGCCGATACAGCGGGCATTGATGGCTGAGGAAAGGGAGACGGGCGTATGTGTTATCGAAATGGGGGAGGTAAGCAGGAAGGAAGGGAAAGTCGTCGACGAGGGAGGATTGTGGGCCGTTGAGAAGATGGTAAGTAAATGGGTTTTTTGTCTCTCCCCTGGCTTTGAGAATTGCCTCCATGCTCGCACGCACTGTTAGCAAAAGTGTGGACAAGTGCACCCATAGGCGGGAGCACCCGACTTACGGACTGATTGCATTTGCTACTCACAGAACATACCCCACAACGCGACCTTCTTGGATATGCAAGACAGACTCGCAGAGTCCGGCGGGAACCTTTTAGTACAGGTCTTACGCGATATGCTTTCCGGAAGTGTGAGTTTGTCCCCCCACCTGACCCTTTCTTTCACCAGACACATGTCCAGGCATACCGAAAACCACAAGACCCACTGACTGCCAACACCCCGCATGCCTCTGCAATTACAGCTTTAGACTCTACTATTGTGTTTGCCTCACAGTCGGCATACACGGTCGCACGCCTAGAACGCGCGATCGGGCACCAACGAGCACTAACAGTGCCAGCAGGTCTTCCTGACGGACGAGCGGTTGCATTGGCAGGGCTGCATGTCGCTTCTCCCGAAATGCATCCCCCCAAATACATCCAACAAATGTCGGAAGTGCGTCCAGGGGCGACAGTGTACTCTCCGCGGACGAAAAACCTATTGGTAGCATGTGCGGGTGGAGAGTGGTTGAGTGTTGAGAGATTACAGACACAAGATCGAGCTATGGTGCAAGCCCGGGAATGGTGGAACGGCATAAAGGGAATGGGGTGGGTGAATGACGGACGTTTCCAGTTCGGGTAAAGGTTGTAATGGGTGATGGGCTTGGTCGGGCGCATTTCCATGACCTCCGTAAGATCGTTCTAAAATCTCATATCATCACTAACGCTCTCATAACAAGCTTTACACCAATTGTGTCTGTCGAACGGAGAGATGCGTTAATGTAACGGTGACTGCGTCGAGGGCTTTGTTACATCAGGGTAGAAGACGAAAGACGTTCAAACGGTTCTTTGGGGTCCCCCAGAGCCGAGATCTATGGATCGCGAACAGAATACTCGTACTTCCTATCATGCAAGATCAGAACGGTGCGCCTGCAATCTGCGTCGAGTCTCTGTTAACTCCGCCGTACACAAGTCTTGCATCCCAGCAAGTGAGAAGTAGTTAGGCGCACGCCCATGCGTCACGACGGACTGCTTCTCGATGATCTGACGTAGATCCACGGCCTGCGGAGAAATGTGTCCTTGGAAATACGCGGAATACTAGCGCTCGTAGCTCGCTATTGAGAAGCCATTTTCATGATCGAGGATGAGAGAACACGCAAGGTAAGTCCAGAGCAGTCGAACCCCACCTGGACATCACCGAGATGCGGAAATTGGTGGCAGAGTGGGCAGGACTGGTTCGCGGCAAATGAACTCTTTGAAAGATCCAGAGAAGACACCACAGAGTCTCATCAATTGATCTAGCACGACAGCTATCTATACCCAGCTGCTGCTGCCCCTCGAGTGGCGACGTAACCCTGTTGTGGATGAGGAGACACTGCGCGGACTCGGTCCAGAAGTTTACAGTGATGTTCATACGCATTGCTGACTTCACAAGGGTGTCCAATAATCGAAGTATCGCACTTCCCGGGTACACCAGACTCGATGCGAAACTGGTGACGCTATAGAAGGCGATCTGGGATGTAGGTGTGTTTTCTACCGGAATTGTTGTATGCACTTTGTGTGCAACGAGTAGTGGTGACAATGAAAAGTGTCCGCAAGCAACAACCTGAGTCAGACCGAGTTGGACGAAATTGTTGTACATTATCTTCCTGCTGCTGCGAACCTACGAGATGGAGACTTCGCTACTACTACGTATCAACAACCAATTCACGCTTCGGTCTACATAGCTTATGCTTAAGTTGCAAATGCACGCACTAAGTTCCAACGCCACTTCAACACCACCCGTGCAGTTTGTTTATCTCCGCACCTGTTTAAATTACAAACGGCTAACCATCGAGACGAGAAGTTGCCGTAGATTCGAAACTTCACTAAAGCGAGGAAGAGCGGTGAAGTGAGACGTGCGAAATTTTGTCGAAGCTATCTCGAAAAATGAAGTGCCGAGGACAGAGATCTTGCGCAGCTTCGTCGGCGCAAAGATGCTGCTCTGCTTCTCTTCGGATCCTAATGGCGAAGACCCAGAGGAATGACGGACACGGTGCATAAAACATGGAGCTGCTACGGACAGGCGACGTTGATTTGAGTTAGGTATCAATGATGGGGGTGCCCGTGAATGGGACGGAGAAGCGTGGAGTGATACGACAAGAAAGGGAATAGTTGATGGCTTTGCTGTCTCTCGAATCGGGAATTAGAGGCGTCAGAGGGGAAAACTTGATCTAGTACGGCGGACTTTTGAATTCGTCGTTGATAACCTGTACCTCTGGATCGTACTCGTCCTTCTTGACGAGCCTGCCTGCTGCGTCGTACTCCATGATCGAACGGTCCGATGGGCTAGCAAAGGTGTCCATCTGGAAATCTCATCAAGAAAAGCTCATGGCCGTCGCATCAACCTACCTGGACGTGAACACCATCTACCTTTTTGACCGAAATGCGTCGAGGAGACGAGGAAATGTTGCTTCGGAAGGCGAGGGTCGACCCGGCTGTCGTGCTGTTCGAAGGTCACAGTGCAACGTCAAAAAACTTGGTTCTAGTTCTCGGGCGTTCAGGTGGGTACGTACGTAAACAATTCTGGACCTCGAGCCGTGAAATTCGTCAACCTTCGAACGACGCGACATGCCACGATCTATAAAAGAACACAGGGTCAGCATCACACAGCAATACAGGATAGTGATATCTGCGTACAGTACATGCAATTGCGGCAGGGACGTTGGCAATGATGGACATGACAGCATTCAGATTCAGCAGCATGAATATCTGACGCAATCAGATAGTCGAACAAAGAGGAACGGACGAGTTGTATTCACCGTTGCGAGCATATTGGACAAGAACCTGCGTGATGTAGACGATAAGGTCATCTCCAGGCAGGATATGTGCGCATATATGCACACTTACGCAATGATAAAGTAGATCAAACCGTCACCGAAGATGAGCTTGATGAGTTTCGAACGGCCACTTGCAGGAAATGCCAGCTTCCAGCCCGTCAGAACAAGTACAACGAAATCAAATGCCATAGAATATATGAAACTGGCTGCGAGGATCTGATTGTCCGTGGACGTGATGACACAAGTACCATCTATCCAAGCGGCTTGCAGGAGGATCCCTAATAACACGATCCGGTCAGCAAGGAGATGGCTAGGTCCACAAACGGTTACCATGAAGGAGGAGCGACCAGTGGCCGAGAATAATGCAAACAAGTAGACCGACGATGAGCCTGTGCTGCGACCAAACTGCCATTCTAGATGATGGGACACTTTGGGAATCCCGTCACGGTAGTCGTGTAGCAACTTACGTCCGAAGAGAAAGATTGATACTTGCAAGCCCGATCGACGCGTTACCAAAGACTTGATTGAAGGTGTAAAGTGCTTGACAGTTGACCTCTTGTGTCACGTCGAGTGCAATTGCACTAGTTTCAGTACTGGATCGGAGCGTGCTCCTGTGTATCGGATAGGTCGTAACTCACATGCCAATCAAAGCGAACAGTAAACAGTAACGACCGGCAAAGTAGAAGATCTGGCGAGTATGAGTGATAAGTGGGCGCATATAGCAGGCTGACGGTTCCGTACCAGGGGCCACCGAAAATGTTTCTTTCCGGAGACAAACTGCCAATCAAAGTCCAAAGAGGTGACCCATTCCCATCTTTCGACTGGTCAGCGACACATAACTGAAGCGACCATGCGTCCTACATGTACAAGCCTAACAGAGCGTGCATGAACTTGTTGAAAGCGACTGCATATGGCGCGCATCAGCACTGTGAGCAGGACGTGGCACTTGATACTGACCGCTGTCTGCCAGAACTTCGGATGAGGACTGCCAGTCGACCATGATGACTTCGAGGAAGTGAGCGGAGGAAGAAAGGCAAAGGGGGTAAGTTGGAGAGGGAGGGCGGCCATGTGTGCAATGGCTTTAATAGACGTGTGGAGGAACCCTCGCGGGATGTTCCCTCTTCGGTGATGGGTTTTAGAAGGCCGGTAGCTTACAATGGGAGCACAACTCAATGCATAACGTACTACTTTCCAGTTCTGAAACATCCTCTCTTCTCAGATGCAACACAGGCGTGATACCAACGTTCAATCCTCACCGCATCGACGTCCTTGATGTTGTATCCTGACGTCTGATCGCGGTTCCGATAGCACAAGGAAAAATAGCCATAATGCCTGCATAGAAGACTGTCGCGGAACGGAACGTTGAGGTGCAAGGGTCAGCACTCGATAATGTCTTGACCGTCGATCAACACCGACTCGCTTTCTCTCTGTTGGTCTGCTGGGGTGACTAGATCAAGTCCTAAACCACAGTGATAGTCCTGCGGGGTGACAACGGCACAGGATCTCAATTCGGTGCATGAGTTTCATTGGTCTGCAGGATTCACTCCACTCTCAAGAGAGCCCAATGCTCAGCGCTCCACGCAGAATTAGCAGGTTGAACTAATCCAGAAAACAAGAAAAACAATTATTGGTGGAACGAAAGACGTACTGGTCTTCGGTTCGCGCGGTATATGATTAATTCGTCCTTCCTTGCCAGTCCAAGCTTGCTTTAAGAACCTAGCTGACACCGCCGGCGGCCGTTCATACAGGTTGCTCTTCGTGTCTAGTTCGAATTGGATTAAACCGCGGATTCCAGTTGCATGACATGAAAGCCTTTCAGCTCAGCGTCGAGTTGGGTAGCATCCGCCTGATTTGAGCAGATCAACTCCAGGGCGATGGGATCCATCCACGACCTCACCCTGAAAATTTTCCAGGAGATGATTCAATCGCTGAGCTGGAAACGCGGGAGCAAAATCTAACAAAGCGCTGGATTGCTACTTTTGACCATGTCCGATCATCTCGTCGCGGGCGATTGCTGCAGCTTCCAAGTAGGTGCATGCTTCGTGAAAATATATAGGCCTAATCTAGTCTCGCAGGGGCGCAGACTCCCACAGACACGACGCACCACGCCGCATGAAACCTCCGTCTTTTAATCTGGGTCGTGTCGACCTCTCCATCTCCTGTAGCTGTCCCTGAAATCTGCGGGCAGTCGGACCCCGTTGTTTATGATGCTCAGCGCTGAGCAGTGAGCGCAATCATGATGGTCCGTTCGGTTACGAGATTGGGGTTGCAGGTGAGCTGAACTCTAACTTACCACCTCCCAACCTACCGAGGCAACCGACCTGAGGTACTTACCTAGGCTCGCTTGTCCCGTTAGTTTTGCCGTTCCGACGGTATTGTGTGTAGCCCTGAGAAGCTCATCGCGGACCCGTCTTCCGCATTACCAGCGCAGTGATAGATGTACACTTTACAAAAGCTTCAAGAAATTGTCGAGCCGGTCTTAAACGTGAGGTAGCGTGCATGTACCAGATACTAAATCGCTAGCACCAGAGGTAGTCGACAAGGAGCTACAAGGAGTTGCCTATATGTCAGTTATTATATTATACACGTCATGCGTGTCAATGTGTGGGGTAAAGTGAAGCAACAGCCAAACGTTTTGTGCTGTGTTCGCCATCTCGTTCCTCCCTCAGCGTTCAACGTTCAGCTCCTCAATGAATCTCATGTCACCACACGTCTACCATGGGCGCCCACGGGACTTCGTATTATTAAACTTTCCGTTGGAAGACGCCGTTAAGGCGTCCATTAAAACACGCGGCAGTTTCATAAACACTCGGCCCTTTGGACGACGGAATCATCACTCCTCAGACTTTCTTACGGACAGTCCAACTAGCGTCTTCATTTTGGTTCTTTCAGAATGGTCGAGTGGCAATCGTCGGCAGAGGTCGTAGCAGACACTTGTGAGTGATGTGAAGCACTAGCGAACTCTAGCGACCGTGTGGCATCATCCTGACTGAGCCCAACAGCAATCTTCATCAAGTTTATGCATGCCTTAATGGGTCTTTATGCGTAAGGTTCCGTCAGTGATCAAGGGATCGGTCATTCCAACAAGATATCTAGTTGGGAATTCCTCATCTCCCTCAATTTTGACTGGGCAATATTTACCGGGAAGAAAAAGTTTCGGTGGCCTCTGGTAAGATCAACCACCTAGTTTGAAAGATTGCATTGATCTTGACCACGTGCAGCTTTTCTACTTTGCTGGTCGATACCTGTTACTGTTCGCAATGATCGGGATGTGAGTGTTTTGCACCGAGGTTTTTGACATGTCCAATAACCAATGCAGCTTGATTGCTCTTGATACCCCAACGTAAACCAGTTCCTTCTTCCTCCAAGAGATGTGCTCAAGGTTTGGAGCTGACCAGGGAGCTCAACTGCCAGGCTCTATATGTATTTGACCAGGTTAGCAAACTTCGTGAGCCATTATCGAAAGGGCAACCAACTGACTTCACCCTAGCTTGCTGGTGATGCCGCTGTCGGGCTGGCCAGCATCAATCTCTCCCTTCGTACGTGAGTGTCAGACTCGCACAGCACGAGACATAGTGTGATCAACCCTTCGACAGGATTGCAATATGGTCCCACAACAAGTGGATCATCTTGGTAATTGTTGCCATTGTGCTTGGGCACTGGTCGCTCATTTTGCAAGGTCGGCGAGCTCCAATTTTTACCGTCTGCGCTTTATTGCTGATTGGGATACGCTTATCATCAGGCGTGCTCCTGACAGCGACGTGGATTCCTGGTGTCGGTTGCGCCATCGTTAAGAGTAATACAACTATCCTCGCTGCAACGTTTATATACTCCATGTGCTTTGATTTCATCGTACTCTGCCTCACCACGTACAAGCTTGCCTGGACCCCACGTCATGCCGGTCCTGCAGGTGCCCACAACAAACTTGTCCATATGATCTTTTCCGATGGTTTGGTGTACTTCATCATAGCGTGAGTACACAGCTTTATCATTGGCGTGACTGACCTCCTCGACCAGTTTCCTGGCGAACCTCATCGCCACGATCTTCATGATATTGAATTTGAACGCTATTATGAGTGTCATCTTCAATGTCCCTGCAGCCATTGCATCCACAGTCAGTACCTAGACATCTCCGCCTCGTCAGATCAGACTGCTAATCACTCACTCTACAGATCGTGGCCTCCCGCGTCGTCCGTAGACTCTTCAATTTCGGAACGGTTACAGAGGGTGACCTGTCGTAAGTTTCCGCTAATATTCATGCTATCCCATCTGACAGTGTTTATAAGTACGTCTGTTCAGAACTCTGTGATCGCCTTCAGGAGCAACCATCCATCACAAATCATGTCACATCACTTTAGAAGACCCACCAATATTCACGTAGAGGTGGGTCTTTGTCCACTCAGTGGTAGTCCTATTATCTTGATTCCGTTTTCAGATGGAAACATTCGCACGAGCAGAGGGTGTTACCGACATCGAAGCTTATGGTGCGAATAAACCAGAAGACGATTGCCTTACTTTGAATGAAGCGGACGAGAGTAAGCAGCCGAGGGCACTTTGAGCATGAACATCCATGCACTCCTTGCAACCTGTTATGACTGAAGGGACTGCGAAATGTTTAGCACTGATACCACTGAGCAGCGCCTCCTTAGCATGCAGTCGGTCGTGATCAGGTTAACCTTCTTTGTCTGGTTCGTGTATTATTTACTGGTACATAATCATACAAGTCGTCCCTTACCTGGGTCCTGTTTGCTCATTCTTTGCCGGCAATAGCCGCAAGTTAGCTATAGCAATTCACGACGATCATACTCAGGTTCGAGCATCGTCCGCTGGGCCCGTTCGCTATCCAGTTCCTAAGTACTATAGGCAAGCGACACTGGACATGCCAGCCAGCACATTGGATTGTGGACTAGGCTTTCTGCTTGCTTATCATCGTCACGAGTCCAACAAGGTTTGTGCATCAGCTTTCGGCAATCGAAACGGCGAACGCTTGTTGTGTATGATGATCATAATGATGAGAAAGTCTGCATCAGACACCCACAGTGACTAACATATACACCTGAAAATTTTGGTCCACTTTCAGCACCATTGAACTGGCTTTCAGCCGCTTTCTGTGCCATCACCCTTCTCTCAACCATGGTCATGAACGCGGCAGTAAGATCGCACTGGATCATTACAGGCATCACAGTCTTCATTCTCAAGCTGGCCATTGACAAAGTCCTTTCTTTGCGAAAGGCTTTTGCGCGTATCTCGTGCGTCACTTGCAAAGATGTCCTGCCAGTATTAAGCTCACAATTAGTTGGCAGGAAATATCCCGGACGAAGATTGATGTGGATCGACCCGTTCCATCCCTTGGCTTTGATAGTGGCGCCGTTCTTTCCACCACCTGGAAGTATAGGATACTATGGGGCAAAACTAACTTGTACGCTGTGCAATATTCGTCTTCGTGTTTCAAGGACTCTGACGATAGCTTCAGTCTATAAGGAGTTTGGAAATACGATATTCGCATCCGTACGATTTCTCACCGCCCGGCCATATTTCTGGGTTGCCGATGCAGAGGCCATGAAACTTGTGGCATCTGATAGACATACGTTTCGAAAGGATGTGAGGGCGGTAAGATCGTCCCGTTCCCGTACTTGCGTTGACCCTGATGAATGTGCGTGTAGTATGAACCATTGAACATTTATGGCCCGAATCTCGTCAGTACAGAGATGTCGGACTGGAAGCGACATCGGACAGTCGCCATGCCTGCATTTAGTGAGGTCAGTTCTTGCATAGCTCGACTGCTTGTCCGGCACGAAATTTTGCACCGCATAGGCAAACGTCGCGATGGTGTGGCAAGAGACCTTGCGCATCGTGAACCAGTGGTTTGAGCAGCTTGATAACCAAGCCTCTTCCAGCAAGATAAAAGACCTCACTGTCGACCTAACAGCACCTATGGCACAGGTGCGTACGGCTGTCTCTCAGATATCTTGTTTTTTTCAGCTACTTCAAGGCAACTCTCCTTATCATCTCTGGGGCAGGTTTTGGGAGGCGAGTCTCTTGGGTTACAGACTCGTCTGCGGAGCCTCCATCAGGTTGTCAGCTCACCTTCAGGTCTGCGGTTATGACCGCCGTTCAGAATGTCCTCTCCCGAGCGCTCATACCGAGCTGGTTCACCACTTTGTCTGCATTTGTCAAAGTGCCTTATGTGTCTTCACATGCGCTTGAAACTCAGCTTGCATTTGAAGATCTGCAGCGTCACATGCTCGAAATCGTGTCCTCTGCTCGTTCTGACGTTGCATCCAATAAACCTCGCGGCGATTCGGATGCGGCACTATTAAGGAACCTCGTTGTCGCCAACATGAGCCAGGATGGAGACTACAAAAGACTTAGCGACGGCGAGCTTCTTTCCAATATCTTCGTGTGTACTCAGCGATGTTTACTGCCGCTGCTGCTGACTCAATCCGTTAGGCATTCCTCCTTGCAGGACATGGTCAATATTTTTGCCTTGCTTTGGAATACACTGCTGATGGAAAACGTAACAGAGACGTCAGCGCATACACTTAGCTTTGCCTTTATCTTGCTGGCTCTGTATCCAGAGGCTCAGCAAAAGCTTTATAAGGAAGCTGTTAGTGTATGGCCAGGGACCACACCCACTACAGAATTACCAACTGTAAGCAGTTCGCGTTAGGATTGAATGTCAGCACTGATGTTCATTGTGTCAGACGTACAAGGAAGACTTTGGGAAATTGGTATCCAAGGACACAGTGTACCACCGAGCGCTGGCTAACATTGATTACAGGAATACACCCTGGCCTTCTTCCGCGAAACACTGCGACTGTTCCCTTCCGAACCGCGCTTGGCTAAAGATGTTCATAATGATACAGTTCTACCTGCTGTGTCCTTCACTACAGAATCGAAACGAGATCCCATGGTGGCGGGTGAGACGTCCATGGTAATCGTCCCTGCTGGGAGTGTCATCATCATGGACATATGGGCGTTACATGTGAATCGTCAGTACCTCAGATTTACGCGACAGAACGGTGATTAACTCTGTTGAATTGAATTCATCAACAGCACTGTATTGGGGCGATGATGTCGAAGAGTTCAAACCTGAGCGATTCATCGATAAGGGCTCATACCGGTGGCCGCGACATGCGTGTGGGTAGACCTTCTCATGTCTCTGCTGTTTAGCACCCAAGCTCATGTTTTTGCGACAGATATGCCTTTCTCTGCGGGTGCACGGTCTTGTATCGGACAGCGCTTTGCCACGACGGAAAGCCTGCTCATCCTGGCGAACGTTGTGCGGCGCTATGAAGTCCTCGTACCTGATGATCTGGCGTCGAAAACTCGCAAACAACAGGAGGAGGCTTTGTTGAAGTGGACAACCGGTGTAACTCTTACTCCGACGAATGCTCGTGTGAAGCTCCGTCGACGCGTCTGATATGTAGGTTGTGAGACCATGCGGTATCCATGTATCGTTACCGTACACCGCAGTCACTCCAGAGTCTCGGAGACGTTATGATGGATCTGAATTGGTTATTAATTGAAGCCGAATCTGTGAAGGCTGATTCGCGCGGTAGGAAACCAAATGTGTCAAAGGTTGTCCTAACTTACACGCTTAGAGTTCTGTGGATTCTCTACTAGTAGCCGGCCGGCGTGTGGCCTGGCAGCTGGCCTCGAACGAGGTGTGTTTCTACAACACCAATTAAACAATTTCCCCTTCAGCATTCGATTCCGTTGTTCCAGTTCAAGACTAACTAACAACTGATCCAAGACTCTCCCAACCGCGATCTGAACGCAGCGCTGATTCCTGTAGGCACATTTGCAGCTTCACATGATTCATTTCTCGATTCACGATCGTCAGGTGTTGACGCAGTCGCAACGTGTTCCACCCTGCGATGCGTTTTCTCGCGATCAGATGAACTACCAGATTGCGCCCATTGACGAGATCGACGAGGAGCTAGCACGCCTCAAACCCGTGGAACTTTCCCTCAAAACCCTCCGGAATACGTTGGTACCGATATCTTCCTTGCCAGTGGAGATTCTCTCCCGCATCTTCATCGATAGTCAAACATACAAGGGATCCAGGACGGCATGGTTCGCAGTGAGCCACGTTTGTGCACATTGACGCAACGTTGCTCTATCTTGCCCTGTGTTGTGGAACACTATATATTCTCAAGGACCCCGCTGGACGGCTGAATTGCTCTCTAGGACGTCGTCTACTGCGAGCCCGTTATCGGTCACCATCACATCACGTAACGACGAAACGCTCTGTGCGGCCCTTTCCAACCATATTGTGCGAATCCGAGAACTTGATACTAACTGGTTCACTTTTCTCCGTCTGGTCAAAAAAGGGTTGGAACAAACGCATACTCCGTTGCTGAAACTTGAGCGCTTATGCTTGCAAGGCACAAATGCGCCGCGGCCATTTATGGAGCTCGCCAATGCGTTCATATATGAGGTTCCCCGTCTACACACAGTGGAGCTCAAGTCCTTTGACAGAAACTTCGTCTGGTCATCACCCCTGCTGAGAAGCGTGGCACACCTAGATATCCGCGATTCTGATGCTACAGTCTCTGATGTGCTCGCTGGGCTTCGGAGCTTAGCTCAGCTAGAACGGGTGGCGGTCCGTCTCTCTGACGAGAGTTTGCTCCTCGATAACGTTTCTAATGTGGACTTGAAGTCTCTGCGGCATATCTCTATCGAGGGGCCCTCCACAGCCTTGCATTCCAAACTCCTTCAACACCTCTCTTTTCCGCCACACACAACCGTCAGGTTATGCAGTGGCTCCATCGACCACATAGCAGAACTCCTGCATAAAGCCCGAAGCACAGCTGCCCCTGTCATCGCACCATCGAGCTTTAATGCTGTACACTCGGTGGAAATGGCATTCACGAGGTACACGTTTCACATGCGATGCTTCGACAGCGATAATATGTCGCTCGAGAGCGACTGCAAAGATGTGTCCTACGACTTTTCGCTGGACGATCAACATCCGTTTGAACTATCAGGGAACGTATATCAACCGTCCGCTGCGGAGATTATTGGTCTCGTATGCAGCTCTCCGTTATCATTTTCCGCCGTGACTGCCGTGCTCATCTCTGGCATCACCTCGCCTCCCCCTTGGAGTCTTATCTTTAACACATTCCGGAATTTGCAAGTCCTGTGGATTTACTCAACCCCTCTGGACAATTTGGTGGATGACTTGACGCCTAGGGCAGGTAATGCGAAAGACCCCGGAGGTGTCGTCGTGCTAGCACCAAGTCTCAAGAAGCTTGATCTCCGAGAAGTCACATTTGCTGATGAGAACACGCTATGGGGAGCCATCAGCTGCACCACCGAAGTGGAAGAGTGGCTCATTTATGATCCTATACGGGATTTCGTCGATATGTTGAACGCTCGGGCAGCAGTGAACGCTGCGCTTCACTCGCTGGTACTCCAACCTCGACATAAAATGGCCGAGAGCGATGTTCAGCGTATCAGACAAGTGGTTCCTTGTGAGATCCTTGCTAACAGCAATGGATCCTCACCGCCTATGCATTGCCTTGATTAAGACGGGATATTAGTCCATAGAACGGATACTACCGCCGTAACATTTCGGCGCAGCATTCTTCCGATAAGACGTTATCCTGACGAAAATTGACTTGCTTCGAGGATAGTATACAGCGGTACAAGATACAACTATGGATGTACTCCTTCACTCTTTCGATGGATCCTATGTTTACTGTCCTCCGGAGTTAATTGCATGCCCTCGGAGAGCTTTGGACTGCTCCTCTGTAAGTAAGATGAAATCATGCTGCAGGAGCATGAAAGAGCCGCCCTTGAGAAAGCCGCGTTTGCGAGCCTCCTGATCGTCATTGATCCTCTGCAATTTCTGTACATCAAAAACATTAGTCGCGTCCACTAAATGTCGTTCACGAGGCACACACCACCACGAGCGATTTCTTTACTCCAAACACGGGGTCGCTTACAAGATAGCTACAACCTTCAGGGTATAGTGCTGTAATAAGTTTGTGGTAACCAGGAGCTTCAATCATGATGTGTAGGTGGTTTGGACGCATGTTGTGACGATTCATCGCTAGAAGCAACTCCCCAACGGGTCCCTTTGCTGGAATGTGAGCGTTGGGAGGCCGATCTTATCCGGCAGAACTCACATCACCGGGGACAGGATAGGCACGGGGCACTATAGCACGATATCCAAAACTTCCGTCCTCTGCAGAATGCAGACGCCCCCTGTAATCAGGGTGGGTCCGATCAACGTACTGCGTATCGTAAAATCCTGTAAAGCTGAGGAAACGAGTTCATATTACCGATAGTGGGCCTCACCATTTGCATCCGCCTCCCAGGTATCGATGATAGCATCGGATATCGGTTTTCCTTCCGTTGACAGGATGCGGCCCTGCATGTACATATTGACCTCCTCTGAGTCTGACACAATTGATCCACCAGCCTCGACTAAGGCGTACATTGGGTCACATTGGCGAGTTGACGTGTCAGTTGTATGCTCACCGTCTGCAGCATCTTCGGTGAAGAATGGACCCAATACACTGTTCTCAGTGGCGCCTCCTGTGACGGGATTGTTGAGAGAATCGACCAGGGCGGATACGCCGAGCACGTCTGAGAGAAGGATCATCTCTTGGCGTAGAGGCGTGCATGTTTGTCCGACGCGGGTGAGGAACTCAATGGCTGTCATCCATTCGTCGGTTGAAAGGCTGTGTGCATCATGAGCCATCTGCACATGCTCGTCAGGATCAATGTGACTGACTTTGCCTCGTTTATAAACGCATGAATGTGCTTGACAAGAAGTTGGAATATGAGCTTGTTTCGCCTAGAGTAAGTAACACACCCATCAGTGAAGCTCCGAATTGTCGCTGAACCGACTCACGGGTTTGGTGTTTGCTCAATGAGCTTGAGGAGATTCGCCGTGATGATCTCGGGCTTGTCTGGTAACTGCAACGAGCATCAGGGCCAACCTTCGCCGTGCATTATCGTGGTGTCAACGAACCGGTAGCTCGAAATCTGGCGGAGCAATGGCGTTGGACACAGCAGCTCGGACGTTGGAGGGTGGATGGGCTTGTTCTTGCGCATTCATGGCCAGTAGACGACTGTAGGAGAGAAACCGCTTCTGAGCGGGTGCTGGCAAGATTCATCCCCTTTAAATTCAGCGCTTGATTAGTACCATCTCATCCGACGTTCGGAAAGGATCAAGAAAGGATCATAAACACATCCGCAAACTTGCCACAGCGGTAAACAAGGCAACCAGATAACTTATCCATTACTCCACTTACCGACCGCCATGCCTGTGGGGGGGGCAAGGAAAACATCTCGTGTTCCTAATATGAATCCTGACTCACATGACTTACAAGTTCATGATGAATGTCTGGCTGTTCCAAGGCTGCGTTGTAATAAATAGGCGGAGACATCGTGAGTGTTCAAATCCAATGAAATAAGGTGTATATGTCGCGGTGGTGTCAACGTTCGCACTACCACTGGGATTCTTGAGTTTATAGGTGGCACTCTACAACCCGATACTGGCGACTACAAGAAGCGCGCCTGGCCATTCGACAGGTCCGTGGGTTGAACGAACCTCGGTGGGCCTCAGGCTTCCCAAAACGAAGATGCAGGCTGCAATCCACCTAACAGGCGCCCTCAAACTACATGGAGAATAAAAGTCATTAGTTCGTAGGTCCACGTTTCAAACCCGCTGCGTGCAGATATATGGGTCCCTTGGAATACCGGATCCGCTGTTCACAGACGGGCGTGCGGTCCGTCCTCCCACATGCTCCAGATAAATCCCTGATCGGGGGCTATTCCTAACCTGACAACTTCGCCGTACGCGTTCTTCACCTCAGCTGGGCCCCACGCTCTGTGAACATTTATACCCCACGTCCTACGGTCATTCATGAACTCCAGCCACGCGTCTCTCTGAAGTCGAGTGATCTGTGTGACAGAAAGTTGATTCCTTCGTATCGCCAACCACTCTGGCATGAAGATTGTTTCGAATGCCTTTGTTACCGTGCCGAAAGATTCAGTCGGTGACCAGTCCGCTGGAAGAGCGTTCCCAGAGGACGGGGAGAGGTTGGTAAGACCAAGTGCGATTGAAGCAACAAGATCCACATCCTCAAGCAATGAGAATTGTTTGAAAACTCGAGCGTTGAGTTGCTCGTTACCAGCTACATCGATGTAAATCCACTTCTGGAAAGTGGAACTTGAGATACGCGGAACTGTGAAGTCTTCGTAAGTCAGAACATGATCGTAAAGGCCCAACCGTTGCGTGAATGCGGTGTTCTTTTTGGAAGTAAGACCGACAATCTGCCTTTCAGTGTCGTCGGAGCCAAATGAACGCTTTCGTATGACGTATGCGAGGCAAAATGCCGTTTTCGCGGACGCTGAGGAGATTAGAATACGGCCAGCTCCTCCACGATATTGTGACGAATTCAACCAATCTTCGCACCAAAAGGACGTCCAGAATAAGGGGCGGTAGAGCATAGTCAAGTCTTCCGCCTCAGGCGAAGAATCATATAAGGGATCAGCAGAGCATCTTATGACCTGATTATACAGCCGGCGATCTGAGGAACAGTGAAGTGTTGCTCGTTCGCACCGATGGACATCAACATACCAGGAGGTAGGTGGGGCCGAGAGACATAGAAAGCGAAACGGTTGACGTCTGCAGGTGAAATAGCAAGGACAATGTATCGCGTCGCCGCGAAATATCCGTATATTCGTTCCCCTGCTTGAATGCTAGGATGGTTCGAGGCAACGACGGTCCCAAATCTCCATACTGGAGTTACACCATGGGTCTTTGGTGAGATATCAGCGTCGTTCGCGGCGGGATGAAAATCAAAGTATCTGAGAGTTGGGTTATCGTTCGATTGTTTTCAAGGTGAACGGTGATGTGGCACCGGAAATGAGGGGCTTCACTAAGAGCTTGATAGGCGATATTGTTGGCTGAAAATCCGAAACGGTCTACCATGGTGACCACATAGCTTGGAGGGAGGCTTGCTGGCATGCGGGACCTCACGAGAAGAGCTTGGTTCGTATCTTTTCCTGAGGAATGGCGAGGATGGCAAAGGGTGACATTCTCTCTGGGCCGCATGATGCTGGACTAGTCCCACTATGAAAAACAAGATAGGTCCTTTTCACCGAGGTAGATGGCGAAATTGGACATTCGACTAGGAATCTTGACGATGTTCTTCAAGTTGGACGCTAGAGGTTTCTCAGGCTCTCGATTACTGCCTCGATTCGTCCAGCACATGTGTCAACGGTCATAATTAGTGGCGCGCCTAATGGACCCTCCCATGATGCTCAAATGAGCTGAGGAACTGGAATAACCTTGAAGAATTTCCAGGGGCTAGGGCCACTTGAGCTCAGATGAACCGCTTAGTTGCTGCTTAGTGTAAGCTTCTAACGTGCGTACTTGAAGGTGTAGCCATTGGCCGACGCCATCCCCTTCGTATACCTCATTACTGTGTTTCAAGAACGCAATTCGCGAACCCCACATCAGGAGCGCGCTTTTGTTTTTATGACAAGTTCAATGGACATTATTGTCAGTGAGGTGAGTGCATGGTCCCCCATTGAACGCCACGGACAAAATTCATGTGGTTAGGTGACAAAGCTTGGAACATTCCAGCAAGGAATGTCCCGCGGAAACTGTGGCGAACACTTGTGCCACAGTGGACATGAACAGCTTGTCAGCCACATTTGTGGGTATTTAAACCCCCACGTTTGCTTCAGGGTACGCCCATCCTCCTCTCCCCTCACCCTCACAACTCGGAGACATGCTCTCGCGGCAGCCCGTTCGTCCCCCGTCTTCTCAGCTTGGCTCGTTGACTCGCTCTAGTGGACGTCGCGTACCAGTTACGCTGACGCCACACCTGCTTATTGTTTCTCGCCGTATCCCCCAGTTGTTCGATGGGCCCCGAATCGCCAGCGGCGCATATCGACGGGACCAATACGCGATCGAGCACCTCGTCGTCCCGCCATCTTCGTTAACACCTGCAAGACGCGAAGTCATGTGGCGCGCCTTCGCCACCGCCTTGGTATGCTGCCTTATACCTCGCTTATCGCCGCAATGCTCGCCCGTTTGCGAACTGCGATCGAATCACTCAACGCTGGCCCCGATCGGCCTTGGTCTCGATTCTACAACCTAACTGTCCTTCTGACCCGATTTCTTGTTAAAACTTCTAACCCCCGTTGTCGTCGTTGAGCGGGGAGGCGTTCTTTTCTCTTTATCGTTATCATTTTATAGGAATATGCTGGCGCGGACTGATCCACGAGGTACACCAAAAAGTTCAAGAACACCCCAAGATTATCATGAAAATATCTCCGCAAGATACCAATCTTGATTGGTAAAAAAAAAATTTCGCTCGCATCGAGCGAGATACGATGGCTGTCAATGGGTAGTGGAAGTGTACGGATTAAAAAGAAAAAAATCCAAACCTCAAAAGACTGGGACCCAATTGGCCCCAGACTACGGTCTGTTCCCAACAGGGCGAGGGATCAGGTAGAGGGCGAGAGGAAAAATTGCGACATACTACACAGGATGAGGGTAAGCGTTCGTGCTAATGGTTGGGGACCCTGCACTTACTTTGCGGTTGTGTCTTTGACGCGCAGAACCAGCCTCCAAGCGGCTAGCGACCGACATGCTCGGCTCCGCGCTCAAGATGAGATACATGATGTTAAATTTTGGGAATCAGGTGCGTCCAACAGCAGGATGGCGCTCGACGGCACCCTGTTGTTGGGCATACCTGATCCCTATTCTATGATGCAGTGGTTGGAATTTCTAGTGGATCTCCAAACGCACCGAGTCACATCACGTGTCCCATGATCACACCTAGGAGGCATGTTGTCGTTTTGTATGTCATTCAAGCAATCTTTTTGTTGGAATGTCTTTCAATCTAGTCGGCGCTCAAGGGAACAGCTGCACAGGTAACGTACGGCTGGGTTGTTTCCATTGAATAGGTGAGGGTTGTCGCGTTGAATCGCGCACCATGGACATCTCCGACTGACTTACGCAGGCACCTCGTATGCACTGGTAGGAGAGCTGGTTTGCTCACAATGGATTAAGTTGATTGCTCGAACATTCGATATTACAGTACAGGTAAACATCATAAAGACTAGAGAATCATTAAGTAGTTGGTAGACTTGCAGCAGAATTAAGGCATCTCGCCGATTATTACAGAGTTACCAAATTTTCGGCATTTTCGCCGGGGATCGAAGCACTGAGCATGTCCAACAACAATTTCGTGACGCCTGCGCCGCGGAAGATAGTTTTTGGTCAGCACTCGTGAGTTGCGAGCGTTTGCCCCTTGTATGATCTGTCTCGTAGAAGTGAGTCCCTTTTGCCTAGTCCGCCACATGAAGTTCAGTTACCATTGCATGAAAGGCAGCTGTCAGGCAGCAAAATCTGCACCGCGTGGGGCACTTTTTAGCGCCTTTTGCTTGTTCCATGCCTGCCATTGCCTTCCCACAGCAGTGAACGCAGGTAGAATAGTCTCGACTTCTGCCCAGCGTTCCCGGTACACCTCAGCGTCGTCAGTGTCAGTGTGGTCTATCGGCGATTTCATAGTCCACCCAGTCACGGAGTGTAAGTTTGGGCATACATCGCTCAAGAATGCTGCAATTGAAGCCGGATTTTCTATCTTCGAAGTGACAAAGTCTGCGATTGAGCAGCCTTCATTTGACTGTCCAGCACCAGGACGTGAGGACGGCATTTCAGAAGGCACAAAGTCAATGCCAGAGAAATCCACTGAAAACGCGATGTCTGCAAGCACCGGACAGTGCGCGATGAGGGAAATCAACCCACGGTGTGTTACTCGTGAACGTGTACCCCAGCCGTATGTTGGATTGATTGCGAGCGTGTCTAAGTACCGCCAACTTTTCGCTAGAGTCGTCATGTCCGCGTCATCGAGTCCAATTTTCCACGGGACATCTAATGTGAAGCAGGATATGTAAGGTAGTTCCAGCAAAGGCTGAAACGCGCAGAAGTCGAGTTGTTGATGCGGATCCATTGGCAGCCTGTTCTTCTCCTGCACGGCCAAGGAAACATTGCACAGCTCTTCGACATCGCAGCTATTGGCGAGGGTGGTGTAAAATTGCTGAATAGCGTCAACAGTCGGAAGAGTCTTGATATAAAACGCGACGTCGTTCGGCGCAAAGCGTGTTGCCTCCAGG
Source organism: Phlebopus sp. FC_14 (assembly GCA_021018615.1). Taxonomy (NCBI): domain Eukaryota; kingdom Fungi; phylum Basidiomycota; class Agaricomycetes; order Boletales; family Boletinellaceae; genus Phlebopus; species Phlebopus sp. FC_14. Next base: position 1,839,091 of record JAEVFL010000005.1, on the reverse strand, counting down.
ATAGATGTCACGACCAACATTGTGTCCGCGGTCAAAGTCAAGGAAACGATGTTTGCAAAAACTGGGGGAGCTAGCAGAGGCTTGATTTTGTTTGCCGAAAAATCGGTCATCAATGATATCTCAAGTTGGCGTAACCACGGCACTCGGGACAAATGAGCAACCGCGTCCTCGTCAAGTGCACCGCAGGTAAGTTCTTCTAATGAATGAAGGTACAACATTGCCGCGGACAGTATCTTGGCACCTTTCTCGTCCAAAAAGCTGGAGACGACTGGTGTGTTGATGGTCAGGCGCTTTAGCGAGCGACACGTAATGCCGATGGTGGACAGTATGGACACTTCTGGCGTGCGTAGAATGCATGCGTTTGCCTGTAGACTGAGATTGGAGAGCGAGGGCGTTAAAAGCAGGCGCAAGAGTGGCGCATACTTTTTATTTGGTCTGTCCCATCCAAGTGTCTTCAAGTACGGAACCAGGGGCCCAAAAGTGGGGGGGTTGCAAAGAGCAACGACTACGTCATCTGCGAGTTCAAAGAACCCTTCTTCCTCTAGTCCAATCTCTTGGATAGAGCGTACTCGAGTTGAATACTTGAAAAACATCTCCCAGTCACTGATTGACATTGAACGATGGAAGTTCTGTGGGATGGTCACTCGGTGGCCTGCGCAATCATTCGCAGACCCAAAAGAACGTACCAGCCTCCCGTGATATTTGTCTATTCTCCAAAGATCTTGCGGAAGGCATTGGATGAGGCGCACGAAGGCGTCTAGATCCTGCCATAAGACGTCGAGAGCCACACTAGTGAAGGCGCGACATGTGCGTGCAAGTATGGCGAGCGAAGCAGAGTCGTTCGCGTCGCCATGGACCTCGCGAAACACAGCTCTTTGCACTTCCACGATGAGGAGACATTGATGCATGCTCTACGGTGTTATGGAGGGCATCAAGTGAGGGATAGGTGGTATGTCGCGTCGCCACCCACAGCAACGCGACAATGGCACGAGAAACACTATAAAATCACATATACTAGACATGCGACGAATGTCCTACGCGAAGGAAAATAGAAAGCAAACACTTGGAAGACACCTCCTGCTACTATCATATCATACACCGAGACGTTCTGCTTTACGCTTTACGCCATTTCAACATCCTGAGTTGCTACAGCCGGTCCCGTCGCGTCCTTGCGTGTATTAACCCCTTCATCCTCACCCATAAAAACATCAATCTCTCGATCTAATTCCTCCGCGGTCTTCACCTTTGGACGTACGGGTCGCTCTGCTCTTGATCTGGGAGGGCCACCGCGTCTGGATGGTCGCGGTGCACCTCGCGTTCGAATAGGTCCAGCACTACGCGTAGAAATCAATACGCTGCAGGTCATGGCCTAAATAGAGGACGTTTACCTCTCCGCCTGTGGCACAGTATCCTTACCAGACTCTAGACGCTCCACGAGGGACGGTCGTTCAATCCTGTTCAAGAGAGAAGACGTCGAAACACCAGGCATACTTGCCGATCGCACACGGCGTGGTGGTGCTGTGTCGAAGGCAATTTCCATAGGTTGTCCTGGAGCTCAAGTCAGTAACATGTTCATTCATAGAAATTAATGGTATAGATGAGAATGACTAAAGACAGAACCAACCTTTGGCAAGTTTGCCCTCGTATTGTTTCTTGGCGCGCGATGCCTCCAGAGGTGTTTCGAACGACACGATGGCAACACCAGAAGAGCGTCCGCTGCGGTCATACTTTAAAAGCAAAAGGTGATTTTTCAGGTTCAGTTCCGTGTTCACTCCCATTGAATAGCGAAGCGCAAGCGGTCATCGAAAGCCCCGAAAATCACGACAGGATAGCTATGGGGTCCACGCCAGCGGTGACCAGATGAATGGACGGGGCGACATGACAGTTTGCACTCGAATTCGGAATCATCGTACCCTAATGAGTGGCTCGCGAACGAGCGTGCCTACTTGTCCAAAGATGGACTAGAGGTAGCATTGGCTTCGACAATCAACGTGAAGACGAAGAAAACCTTACCACCAAATCTTTAGGCGTGATCTCATAATGAAGATTGGATACGACGAGCTTCGTGTTTGGCACGGTCGTGGAAGCAGGATGAGCAGTGCTATTCCCCTTTGCCGAGAAAGGTGCACGGTCGTGAGTCCACAGACCGTCGGAGGCACGAGGTCGCTGCAAATGTGTTAGGTCGGACAGAAACAACTGCAAATCAGCAGAACCATACGGCGTAGGGTTTTCTCATTCTCTCAGACTTCATCGGTGCCATTGGTGTTCTCGTTGGTTTCACGATTGCTGTTTTCCGATGTTGTAGAGTCAAGACGAAGAGTCAGCTCAACCAAGAAAAAAGATGCAAGGCCGTGGCGAGTTACGGGCAGAATTGGTGGCGGCGGAACCTCAATTGACGGACATTCAATTTACACTCCGCGGCAACTGACCACCGTATTAGTAAGCGACAAGTAGTTCAAGGGTCGCTTGTTGCGTGCCAGCGTGCCCGGAAAGTACTTTGATCATAAATAACTTCGGAGGGACGCTGTTTACACAAAAAATATGGAGTAATACCTATCAAGGTCTATTACACTGAGCTTCGTCAGCTTGTGAAATCAGCCGCTCTCTTCATTAATAGTGGGAAGTTGTTCCAGGACAGAGAGTGAGGGTGATGGCGGTGTTGCCACAAGTAAAGTCGACGTTGTCAGCCGGAGTGTAGCCATCTTTATCGAGAGTCAATACGCGCCACTCTGATAAAACCATAGCTCTTACTAGCACCGTCATTGTCAGGGAACGCGTACGCGTTGGGACAAGTGTTGTAGTAGAATGGGCTGTTAGGGCCAGGGCCGGCATTGTTAACGCACCCGCCACCACTGGCAGGCAAAGCACCACCGCTGCAGGCACTAGCGGATGAGCAGCACGGCGAGTAGCAAGTGTTGCTTCCCGGGCCAGGAACAGGCTGCATATTACCATGTCAATCCAAGGAGTAAAAGAGGACAAATCGTACTTACGCAGCCCGACGAAATAGTGCAGGCAAAAGCATCACAGCTAGCGTCAGCAGACGAGATCTCCATTCCGACATTGTACCCATAGATGAGGGAGATGTCGTAAGTCACGCTACCCGGGATCGCGGCCTAGAACTGCATCAGCGGTGTCCTCGACCAGGCTAATGACGGTCAGAGCTCACGAAGTTGAACTCAGCCCTGCTAAACGGTGTCACACCATTCCATGTAGGGCCACCGGTGGTGCATGTAGAACCACCACTGTTGCACCCGGTACCTTCAACGAATAGGTGAGTATTGCTCACTCTCTCTTGGACAGATACTTACCGACATTGACAGCACCGTCCCAGTTGGAACTGATGCCCAGATTAGCACTTGCGCCTGCTGCGACGTTGATATTGTTTCCAACGGTGCCAGAGCTGGATTGAGTGTAGAGGAAGACACTTTCGCTGCAGGAGTTGACAACATTCAAAGACTGGGCGTTGGCCACAGTTGCGAGTAAAGCCACGGCGATAACAGAGAGGGCTGCCATGAGGAAACACTGAAGTTGGGTGATATGTATGAGATTGATGCAGCTCACTTGAACACCCTAGGGGGTTTTATACCCAAACGTCTGCGCTTGCCCTCCCCCCGGTTGCAAGACAGAGTGCCGGAAATGCGAGCTCAGCGGAAAAAACAAACAGGTGGACAGATGATGAAACGGGGTGACCATGATCTTTCGACTAAACTTGATGGTCATGCAGTGGAGGTGCCAACCAATTCAAAATGGAGAGTCAATGAAAAAATGGCAACGCAGACTAACCACGTCCAGGAAAGCCCCGGCGAAAAGTACTCACAGAACGACTGCTCGACTGCTCAAAGTTTCTGATTTGGTATGAACACCTATTTTTACGTGGTCAGTTTACTGCCTTGCCTCGTAGACGTGGAGTTTTGAACATGTTTTATTTCAGTTGGAACCCATGATAGAACTTAGCTCCGCGAGCGGCATCATTATGCTCGAATCGCATTAACTGCCATCAACGCCTAAGTCAGCGTGATTAGGTTGCTTAGCTAGGTGCGACCCGGACTTTGGAGTACATACTGTGCAAGCCGTAGTACCGCCTCCGATATTTCCCAGAGATTATTCGTGCGGCATGCGAGGGTGTCTTCGTACCCGTTTCTGCGTGAATTAATGTAGAAATGCACTCAAAAGCACGTACGCTTAGGCGCGCAGTGCGGCAGGGGTTTTCCGGAGTAGAAGGCACGTGAATATAACCTTGCTTTACCTAGTAATTTTAAATCGTGGCATTGCCTGATCATGAAAGTCTTTCCTGTTCCTTGTGCACGGATATTGTAGCCATGTCACTCAGTGGTGGGTGGCACCGGACAGCTGTACTCGGCGCAAAGATCTTGAAGTTGAGAATGCCCATCAGCCGCCGCTGGCTTTAGTTTCGACCTAGGTAGTTTCGGGATATTCTATACGACTGCGCTTGATGCCTGCAAGTGGAGCAAGGCAGTATTCATTGCTTACCTCAAACTCGACGCGCCCACAACATGGGCATACTTGACGCTTAGTGGGTCGCCGGTATCATCCCGGACGAATGGTGTGTCGCCGCTGGTAGATGTGGAGCATCACACGGCTGTTGATTGCGACCGCAATTGCTACAGTCCTGTGATCATGAGCCAGCGCTGCGCCTTCAAAAATCCGCTGACAACGCTGACTTGATGGTTTTTCTTTACATGCTCGTGATTATGTTTTTTCCGAGATCCCTGCACTCTACGTAGTGCTGCGCGTGATGAGGGTGCCAGTCTTAGTTGATTTTGCTGGAGCCTCGATGGTTACAAGGCAATGATGTGTCTCGGGTGACTCTCACGCTGTGTGAATTTTTTTGGTAAGTACACCGGTCTGCAATCCTCAAACTCTGTTCGAAACACACTGCCTTCGTCCTTGAGTTCAACAATATACCTAGCTGTCGTCCTCCGCTTTTCTTTTACTCCGCCCCTTGAAAGTTTGCTCCAGTGTTTGTTGCCCAGGGTCCTTCCGCTTTTGGGGTGAAACCTACAGACAAATGGCCGTTAGGTCTTCACTTCCGCAACAAGTCCAATACCTTCTGTGATCCAATCACTGGAGGAAGACCCTGTACGCGCGACTTTGCATCTTCAAGTAACTCGACTTCTCGCTCGCGCTGTCCCTTGACAGTGTTGATGTTCCACGAGTTCGACGACCCAACTGACTTGTGCGCAAGCTAGACACTGAAACTTTAGGCCTCAAGGCGTAGACGGACTAAGCAATGGACCTTATACTTGCGCCCTTCCATCCGCGTCGAATACGTGTTTGCGTCCTCTTTGACCACGTACTAGGATAACCTGTAGTCAGTGACCATAATGTCCACGGATGACGATGAAACATACCTGATGGGCGACTAATCGTGAATGGTGAGAATACAGGTCAAGTTGGCTTTTTTTCAACTTAAGCTTCAGCACCTCACCAATGAGCCAATGGTACTCAGTCCCAACAGGAGCTCCCGACCCTTTGGGCGCACTTCGATCCCGGCGTTTCTTGGCCTCAAATTTGATCTTGCCTTACATTCAATGGACTGGCTCGCATTACAACTGATACGCACCTTCCATAGGTCAGGTTCCTCTTTGGTCTCGTCCCACTGTCCACTATCATAGGTCCAGTGGTGCGTCCCACCGATAGCCATTCCACTGTACGGTTTGCCCTTGAAAGACTTGAGCTCGTTAAATCGAGCATGAAGAGACTGAAGAAAGTCAATCATTTTTCCATATCAGATGGCTCTTGCAGCTAGTCATGTACTAACCTTTGCCTTCTTCGCAGGGGGTCCTTCTCTTTCCACGCTAAGCTCCCTTACCCCTTCATCTGACTCCTCGTCCCATTCGTCCGTCACTGCCAGTACACAAGGGTTGTCCCGAATGTTTTGTTTAGCATCTTCTGCGTCTGACATCTCGTTATCGGTTCGCCGTTGTGTGCGTTGTAGGCAAGTACTAAAGCTAGCGCAAACGTCATAGGTGACCCTAACCCCAGACTAGGTGTCTTGGCGGGTCCTCAACGGCGAGAAAACCTTGCGTGGTGCGGCGACGATAGCACCCATGCATTCATCACAAAAAACTCGAGTCCGCGAGTTCATATCGTAAACTAAGAAACATGACAAAAGTGCTGCGCGCTTCAGGAAAAGAAAATCGGTGTGCACACTGCTTTTGAAAGTAAAGTAAGAAAAGGGAAAAGACCGTCCATCAATGCCAAAGCGTCCGTCGTCGACTACCAAACCATGTCCATGAAGTAACCATGCATAAAATAGTCCATGACGTTGCTATACGTACAATACCCAAAGACTGCGATCGATATTTACTCAGTGGTCACAGATTTCGCCCTGACATATCCATCAGGAAAAGGAAGAATACGACAAACTCCATCACTCACAAGTTTCTCGGGAAATCGACATCAAAGCCATTCTTGATCGCCAAGTGGTAGCTGAGAAGCTGAAGCGGAATGATGTTCAAGAGACCTTGCAGGACATCCACCGTCTTTGGTACCCGGATTGTCTTGACCCCTTCCTTTATACCCTCGTCGCCTTCGTTGCAAACGACAATGGGTTGTGCCTTGCGAGCAGTGATCTGTGCGAATGCCGACTGCACCTTAGGATAGAGGGAATCCTGTGTCATTATGATGATCACAGGCATATTCTCGTCGATCAAAGCTAGAGGCCCGTGTTTCAGTTCACCCGCAAGGATACCCTCGGAGTGCATGTAGCTAATCTCCTTGATCTTGAGAGCACCTTCAAGGCAGGTAGCGTGTCTGAGACATAAATGAGCAAAGTCCCGTCAAATCAACCTACTGGAGACTTACTGGTATCCTCTGCCCATGAGCAATAAACTGCGTGAGTTAGCAAGCACCCCCGTCGCCAGCTCACGAAGACTGCTGTCGCTATCAAGAACGCTCTTGATTTGAGCGGGAAGGGCACGAAGACCATCGATTATAGCATTGCGACGTTCGGTAAAGGAGATGCGGTCCTCTGACAATTGAAGCGCCATCAACATAAGCGCAATGTACTGAGAGGTGTATGCCTGAGGAAGTCATTAGAAGATAGAGTAAAAATGTATCCAATAAATATTTCACTGACCTTGGTCGAGGCGACACCAACTTCAGGGCCAGCGTTGATGTGTATACCACAGTGAGTCTCACGGGAAATCGTCGAACCGACAGTGTTGACAACGCCGACACAGAGGGCCCCACGTTCCAAGCAGTACCTCAGCGCCAAGATGGTGTCCGCGGTCTCTCCGCTCTGGCTAACAAAAATGCACACATCGTCACGGAAAATTGGCGTCTTCCTATCCAAGAAGTCCGATGCAAGTTCCACACTGACGGGGATCTCCGTCAACTCTTCGAAGATAGCCCGCGTCGCAAGGGCAGAGTGATAACTTGTGCCACATGCACAAAACACAATACGCCGGCCACGTCGAATGATGTGAAGATAAGAGCGTAATCCACCCAGTGTGATGCGGTGCTCGTCGAAGTTGACACGCCCACGCATGGTGTTTACAACAGACTCGGGCTGTTCGTAGATTTCCTTCTGCATAAAATGATCAAATTTACCCTTCATGATGGCGGCTATCTCGATCTCCAGGGTCTCAATGCTGCGAGTGGCCGGAGTTCCGGCCTGGCCAGGGTCGTCCCGACGCAGCCGGTGGATGTGAAGTTGCCCTTCTGCGATGTGTGCGATGTCATCATCTTCAAGATAAAGAACGCGTTTGGTGTGCTCGACGATCGCAGCGGCATCTGAAGCAATGAAAAACTCGATAGGCTGAGGCATGCCGTCCTCAGACATGAAATTACGGGATTGCCGACGCGACATCTTCGGGCCAATAGACGGTGGTGCAAGACGAGATGTAGGCGACGTAGGCGTCACTGTTTGACAGGTTAGCATTTAGGAATTTGGGCAGGCAATCCACATACGGTTCTCCACTGTCTTGTTCTCAGCCTCGGGACCAGCCAATTCCACGTCAACGAAGTCGACCTTTAGCTTCTTGTCGGTTTTGACACCAATCAGCAGGGGAGAACCACGCCGAGCAGTGACAATCTCGTTTGGGTAGTGAGTCGACTTGAAGACAAAGGCGAACGAGCCCTCAAGCTCTTTCACAACAGTCTTGATCAGAGACGTGAACGTAATACGCTTGTCAGGCTGCGAGTCGTAGACATATTTTGTGAGGATGGCAACAGCCTCCGTATCGGTATCAGACTCGAATTTGTAGCCTCGGTTTTGCAGTACTTGTCGGAGCGCAGCAGCGTTGGTAACGATCCCATTGTGCACCACGATGAATTCGTTGCTGGCACCGGAGCGAATTGGGTGGCAGTTTACCGTGGAAGGAGGACCATGAGTAGCCCAGCGAGTGTGTGCAATAGCAACTTGAGAAACGAAAGACTTGGCCGTATCTATGCTAGACTCGGCGATGCGCTTGCGCAAGCCAGCGACCTTGCCTACTTCCTTGAAGTAGACGATTTCGCCGGGCTTGTCACCATCGATACCTAAGCCGGCAGAGTCGTAGCCGCGATACTCCTGTCGGGCAAGACCATTGACAAGTATTTCAAGGATGTCCTTGCGATCCTAACGAAATGAAGTTAGCTAGTGATCACAATGGCCGCGGAAGGTGAACGACCGAGCCATCGCTACTAAATATGGTATTGTCGGAGTGAGGTCATTAGCGACCAGTCGTACGACGGTTACAAACGTGCGTATATGCGCTCAATTTCACGTTACACGCGTTACAGAGCGACGGGGGCTCACTGGTGGGAGGATGAACGAGAACAGGTCTCACCTTGTCCTTCAAGAAGTTGCAGTAGCCAAAGATGCCGCACATGTTGACAAGAGCTTGGGTTTATGGAATCTAGAAAGCGTTGCGGCAACCCGCTCAGTTTCGAAATGCTAGACAGACGTTGTACAAACAAACCTGAGCAGTAGGTAGATGGTGTTCGTGGACGTTGTCAGTGAAGAAGAGAGAAGAACTATGGAGTTTGACGAGCGCCTTTAAGTAGTCCATTCCGGGTTGAGGGTCGCCCAAACAATGGCAAACAACCACCTGCACTGGCAGGCACAGCCAATTCGAAATTTCGTTGAAGAGCAACCAGACGACATGAGTGCGTTGCGACGAGGCTGCGCTTGTATTTACCCCAAATCTTCATTCCACTCATACTCGGCAGGTAAGTTTACATGATATACCCAGCGGTTGCCGCTGTTTTCTTCACCGCTTCAGACTCGAAGTCGCGCCGATACGCTCGCTAATTTCACATCCGCGTCTCATCAGTTCTTCTGCAACCTGCTTTACTCAATTATAAGCGGACTCAGTTCACCGTCGTGGCGACTTTCGGGGTATGACGTGGGTCGGTAGCTGTCTGTCAACTTTTGTACACATTTCATGGACGCCTTGTGGTGATCTAGTAATTACTCAGACGAAATTCCCCTGGCTTCCGTGCATCTCAGTAGCCTATCATTTTCATTGTGAGTTGATCCTGTTTGAACGTCATTTGACGGCTTTGAACGTAGGTCTGGAGCGCGAACCGTTTTAAAAATGCCACCCGCTTGATTGGTCGGTGGTCGGCGTCGCTGGACTGCCGACTACAGCATCGCCATCAATAACTCGCCTTTGATGTTCTCTCCCTCATGTTTCTTGTGGTGTTAAGCGGCTGTACGTTCATTATCAGGAAGAACAGGCGTGCCCTCAACCTTTGCTCATCGCGGTAATCAACACCCACAGACTGCTTCGAAGTACAACTAGGAGTTCCACAGCTGACTCAAAGGAGCTAGGTAATGCCTCGTGCGGCCTGCATGTATCCGCTTATGCGTGCTCCAGTACGCCGTCATCGTAAGTTCCCGACGAAATGTTGCACGTGTGTCAATCAAACCTGGAGTCTGATGTCGTTGTAGGCGCCGAATGCTCTTATCTCTAAGGCCAGTCAGCTTGCTTACATATCTCGTTGCTTATGGCCACCGTGAGTCTATGTCTTAAAGACTGCTTCAGATGGGGTCAGGAGTCTTTCGCAAACGCCGCCACGCACCCGCATGTCAACTCAGGCCTTACCCGACCTTAAGCTTCACGACAGAATTGCGTCGCGTACCATAACCCTGAACGACCGAGATGGTCTGCTAGTGCACGTTCTAGAAGCGCTTCCTGCCATCAGGAGCTCACCCGCACCACTTCCATTGATTCTCTTATTGCACGGATTCCCAGAGCTCGCATATTCGTGGCGAAAAGTTCTCGCTCCTCTTGCGGACGCTCGTGGAGGATACCACGTCGTTGCTCCCGACCTTCGAGGGTTCGGACGGACACGGGAGCACAGTGTCGAGAGCTACCAGTACGACGATCCGCTCGCTCCATTTAACATCCTCAACATAGTCGAGGATGTCTGCGCCCTCGTGCGCGCGCTTGGCTACACGTCCGTTGCCTTGCTCGTGGGCCATGACTTTGGATCTCCTGTTGCGGGGCACTGCGTCATCGCCCATCCGGACTTGTTCAAATCTGTAGTATTCATGAGTGCGCCGTTCACGGGTATAGAGAAGCCCGTGTCGGCTGATGTGAACACTGGAGGGTCTGGCGCCTCGGATGGCACAGACAGGTCGACCGCATCGCTTACCCACGCTGACGCTGTGCAGGTCGCACTTGCCGCACTGAGTCCCCCACGAAAACACTATACAGCATACTTTTCCACACCAAACGCTAATAAAGAAATGCTTGGAGAAGGCCCGGAAGCCCTCTATCACATTCTTGGGGCCTATTTTCACATGAAGAGCGGGGCGTGGGAGGGGAACAACGCTCGTCCTCTTCAGTCTGCTTCAATGTCCCCCCCGACCATCCAAGCCCTCGCAGCGGACCTAGCAACTCTGCCCGAGTACTACGTCATGCCTCTTCACGAAAATATGCGACAAGTCATCTTCAGACATACCGCAGGTTTTGGTCCAGGCCGTACATGGCCTCGGGGTGAGGAAGACGCCGGGGCGGTGTATGCGGCCGAATTCGGACGCACAGGCTTCCAGGGCGCACTCAACTACTATCGCAGTGCGCTCTCACCGCCACCTCTGGAACGAACAGCACAGCTGATTGCACTCGCGGAACGGAGGGCGGACGTTCCGGCAGCCTTCATCTCGGGCATGCGGGATTGGGGTGTATATCAGACGCCGAGGGCCGAAGCAAAGATGAAACAGTTCTTTGGGATGGGTTCCGAGGACTTTGTATTGATTGAGGGGGCGGGCCATTGGATACAGCAGGAGGCCCCGCAAAGAGTGGTCGAGGAACTGGTCAGCTTCTTGGATAGGGTCGATCGAAATGCGAGAGGCACGATATCTTGATCAATGCACCTCTTCCGCGTCCCTGGAGATCTCGGTAAGAATAAGGCTGCCTTGGGCTCTGTATGACCTGTCCGCAGGGTGTACACGGTATGCACGCAGAAGCTGTACTACCATTGATTGTATTTTAGACAAATCACTGTGATACAATGGGACGACCGACAAAGTTGCTCAGTAAAAGACACCCGAAACAAAGTACTAATAGACGGCCTATTTGTCCTGCCCTGCCCCAGACAAACACTGCACTAGCCGGTGAAAAGACCGACTCCACATATTACAGACCTTGACATGCGAAACCTTTTACACGGTGTGAATTAATTACCACCTGAAAGAACAAGAGCAGAAAAAAGTAATCTTCTGCTCACAAACGACAACGACGTGCTCCCTGTTCATGAGTGTCCGGTTCCTTAATGACCGATGCGTCCCCGTGAGGCGCTGCTTGGAGTAGAAGAGGTGTGACAATCGACATGCATAGGTCTGCCTAGCGTGCATGCAACCCACTGCCAACCATTCGATGTCATTGAACCGTCCCTGACTCGCGTGACGCTTCGTTCAAAGTCGTGGTCTTCGATATGACGTATGGACTTGTCACTGTAGCTTTGGGCATGACGATTGCAGCCTTTGGGATCGCCGCGACACTGGCATCCGTCATCGGTGGGACAGAACCACGGTGTGCGCCCCACGAGTAACGATTGTAGAAACTTGGCTTCTTCCGCACGCCAGCCTGGTACGCTGCTCGCATCGCTGCAGCAGCTTCATTCTTACTCAGATTTGCAGTCCCGCGATGGCTAAAGGAAGGAGAGCCAGGGGAAACGATGTATGAGGAACTACCGGGGGAGACAGGGGGCGAGGGAGGCTCAGCAAGCTGAGCATCAGAGGGCGTGCCTGACGATGACGACGAAGGGGAGGAAGGATGGTAAACATTCCAATCGACGACGGATGGCGGCTCATCCGCCGGGGTGAGGGCGAAAGTCGGCAGCGTCAGCGGAAAAGAGACAAGGAAGTCTTCCGGTAATCGGGGTGGATGCATAGCAGAATGTATGCTAGATGCTGAGTTACGCTCAGAGTCTCCAAGATCTTTTGAAGATGACAGATCAGCACGGCGAGCCTCCCACATTGCGAGGTTCAAGGTACACTGGTCGGCAAACTGCTGCAACTCTAGGATGGTGAGGATAAGATTCGAGCCTTTCTTGCGTGGAGATTCTCCTCACCAGGAACCGCTTTTGCAACGATATCCATCAGGGGTTTCGCAAACGTACTGATGAAAAATATCTGCCCACTGACTTGTGTCAAGGGGCATTCCGAAGGCTGCACTGATGGAGGCAGACGCCAAAGCTTTTCCAGTGAAGCTTGAGAGCTCCATTCTGCCATCAAAGCATTCGCCCAATAGTGCGAAACACCGGGAGGTCGGCTCTGAACTATTGGTGAGCGAAACTGGTGTTACACGTGGACAGACCAACGTACAGGGTTACTGATATCCGCGCATTTGATGATTGCTTGACCGAATAGTAATCGCTTGCAGCTCACAGGCATGTCCTTACCATCAACGAGCATACCAAAGTTCTTCATGAACTCAAAGTGTACACCCATATCTGTCGCGAGGACGATTCCAGCGAGCAATTTTCGGAAGCCAGCCCCATCATTGGGCCTGTCGAACAGACTTCCGAGACCATGATGTCGCATGGCCTGGATGAGGATGGCGTAATGCATCTGTTCGAGAGCCGACTTGCCATCAAAGACGGCCGATAACGGTGCATTGGCGTTTTTCTAACGGGATGGATTACTGAATGGGATGTCAACTACGATAGAGTCACCTACCATGAACATGTTGGTGAGTCCTGGATGACCTACATCATGACCGATCGCAGCGATAAAGAGAGCAAAGAGGTCCATATTACATAGGTTGAAAGCAAGATGGCCATCTTTTCCCGTCCTATCAGGCTTCCATGAAGCACTATCACCACACAGGATCGATGCAGGAGGAACAATCCCAGCAGCACACAAGAATGCCTGGCACGCTTGAAGGACATCTAGAGCATGATGAAAGTTATGATAAGAGTTTTGGCCGCAATAGAGATGCCGTAGATGCTTCAAGAATATCGATATTTCGGCTGTATATGGTGCAGGTGAGCAGGTTGCACGTGACGGGTGAAAATAGTCCAAATGAACTGACCGAGGGAGACGCCGGTATCTCTTTGCATACCGTCAATTCGGAAAAGGCTTTCGAAGAGTATCTGCGCAGAGAACAGGACTTCTTCGTCGGGCAGCTTATGCGGTTCGAAGTGCCAGCTATCGACAGCCATAATGAGACGAGTTCGTGTTTCAGTTGGGATCTCTATTGGAGACCTGGTAAAAAGGGTCAAAGCATGACTCGAGTGACGATAGATAACCGTACAGATCTGGTGTATGGTGGTTTACAGTTGTCTGTGTTTGGGTATACATTTCGCTGAGTAGCTCGGCATAGCTATGATATATTTGATGAACATCGCGGTGCAGGTGGAGCATGGGAATCATACATACCGTGTCTCTCCCTGCTGTACGTCGTCCCAACCACCCCAGCCATGGCCCAATCCGCGATTCTCGAGTGCGAGCGCTAAACCACCTACGTCGACGCTCCGCCTCCTTCCATGGGTATATTCCTCGATGTCGAACATCGAGCAACGATCCAGGCCAGATATCGAGATGAGTGAGTGTGGTGGTATGAGAGAATAAGATTATAAAGTCAAGAATTTAGTCTGTCGACTGGCGTCCTGATCTCACCCGCTCGCGTGGTCGTGGTTGTTGACAGTTGTCGCTCTCGTGGCTCTCGCGTGGTGTTGCGCTTTTGTACACTTCGCCGGATGCCGGTCCGCGAACCGAACACATGGCAATAAAGAATGGCTTTCACTTTGTCCGTTTGTCGCCGCCGTCGCAGTGGAAGGCCAAAGGTCGACAAGTATCCGGTATGAATCGTTTCTCCTTCTCAAGTCGTTCATATACCGAGGTGCTTACATCACAACCAAGGCCTCGCATTCGCACAGGCGGGATCGAAAACCCAACAATGCCAGGCTGAGGTTGCTCATCCTCGGACAACACGGACGGTTGTCTCTCTGGACCCATTTCACATCGATGAAGGTGTGTTTCCACGCATTCTTCGTCATTGTGTGTATGGGAAACGTTGCTCGAACGACTCGTACACACGCAGGAAATCGAAGCAATTTTCGTCCCCTGACATGAATGTTGGGTGACGGCATGTTCTCTTCATGTGTCTTACCATTTTCCAGCTTCCCCTCTGCGTCACGTAGATCTGGTCATGGTCATGGGTCTCGGGCCAGAAACCTACTTCACATCGACAGCCTCTGGCGCAATCAAATTATGGACCATCCGTAAAGTCGACTGCATGGCCCCTCCACCAGCCTACAACCAACGACCGCAAAACCCCCATTCAAGCTCCGCATATCATCCGCGTCCCGTGTTGAACATATGGTTGTCAAGAAGTCTCGACTGCTACCGCTTTATGCATGCATGTGCATATGAAGGAACGCCCACCTTATAAAGGTGTCTCTGCGAATGTAGGGTTGGCATGCGTCTCGCTCTATTTCCACCTCACGGTCTGTAGAGCGATTCCTCTCGCCTGGCTCCAGATGTCGACTCCTAATATAACACCTGCAAATTGCGTCTTTCAGATTTTTTTTCGCCATGGGCTCAGATATAGGGATATTTCGTCGATCACCAGGGCGCAGACAGCTGTAACCAATTTGACAGGCATCTGAAATGGCCTCGTGCGACCCAACGCACGGCGAACCGCGGCCGATATAAATCTGTGGGGGAAACCATGCCATTCAAATCACCATGTTCTCGCACGCAACATGTTTTTCATTCCCATTTTCATGCGGCATGACTAAACTGGCGGCCTGGAAGGACTTTTATAATAGCCCATCCAGACAATTGGATGTCGGACTCATTATTCCAGACCCTGGCCCTAACAACTGTTCGATTCATACGTTCTAGCTCGGACACGTTTCACGACACGAGTTTTCCAGGGGAAAAAAACAATGGAATATGGAAGGAGCTCCCGCATTGCTGTCGAGCGAGTCCTCTCAAACAAGGTCCTGTTCGTAATACACATCATTGCCAGCCCACCATTTTGGTCCTCCAAAATACATATCCAATTGCGCCGTGGTACGAGACCCCTATCAGGTCCTTCGCCACTTACGTAGAGGGCGGCCAACGCGCGACAGAACTTTGTGTGTTCTATTCACTATCGTATACGCGTGCGTGCGTACGTACCAGTTTCGCTACCGGGACGTCGAGCCAAAACTTACAATCTCCTTGGAAACTCATGCGTGACCTCAACTACACGGCACTCACCGATCCTCCTCCTATCGTAGGACGTAAACGAAGCCCTTGTTAATAGGGTTCCAGCAATGCCCCGAAATGGATCAAGCGTTTGATCAAAAAGAGAGACTCCATATGTACTCGATGGACGCACGACGCCCCTGCACGAGATTATACATCTTTTCATTTCCAAAACGCGGCCGAGTATTCCGACAACGAAAAAGGACAAGCGGAGAATTTGGGGTTGGGTGCCATTAAAAACCTTGTGTGTATAAGCATAACTTTCTATGACGCAGAGAACCTCGCATTCCAGGGTCGCAACTATGATGACGAAAGAACTCAGGCGAGATTTGCGGATCCTGTGAGCCATCGATTGGGTGAGTGTAAGGGTTTTAAATTCATACCAAGTAGGTATGTGCTTGACGCTGGCGCAAGCGCCTTATAGAGAAAGCCATCCGTGCGGTGGTCTCCCCTTTCCCCATCAAAGTGAGCAGGCGACAGATCTAGCTGCGCAAAATGATCTGCCTGCCTGCCCCACACCCAAAACGCAGGGATATAAGAACACCTCTGCATACTCGTCCCTACCTATCATGACGGACCACGCCATATTATGCACAAATATCTCGCCTCGCCTCGTCCTCCATCTGGATTCCAGCAAAAACAACTCATAAAGGCATGTGCGACGCCACTATTCTGAAATTTCATTGCGACGGAGTTCATGGGCCACGAGAACGATAACAAAAAACGCGAGGCGCAAAGCCTGTCGCCACGCACTCAGTTGGGATGGAGAAGAAAAAGGGTCGACTGACGCTGACGAATGACGTATCGAATGAATCTATAAGGAGGTACGTCAGACGGATCCGCCTGTCGATTATCGTTTGCTGTCAATCCCCATGGGTTTTCTTTCTTTTTTTCTACTTTCTTTGCGCTGACCCCGAAACTTTGAGTATTTGTACGTCGCGCGCTGATCACATGGTGTCACCGTGTTGCCGTGCATGTCATGGCCATGGGTCATGGGTCTAATGGAGGGAGTATCATAGACGACTTTGTCTAGGCTTCCAACGACCACGCACCGTGACTCGAGGCCTGAGACCGGCATCGCCGTCACTGCGGCCTTGGAAGTGTTCATGTCTAGTTTTAGACTAGGTGCCAAGGTTTAGTCGTATCAGCATTGGGCCCCAGGAGGTAGCAACTCTAGAGAAGTCGAACACGGGTTACATACATGGTTTACGCCACCTTAGGCTAAACTTGCCCAGTGTATAAGACCAGCACACCGCGTGGTGGGGGCCGGCCGGTGACTTTGCACTTGCCGATGTAAACGGATGACTGAGAGAAAGAGGCTACCAAGCACTTGTCCATGGGGGAAGGGGGGGGGGGCAAGTCATGCACGTACGCGTAGCACTTGCCCATCGTACATAGTTCGGGTCGGGGATACGAAGGCTTCGACACTATATTTTTGGGGAAGCAAGCCGCTCGCTACCTAGTGGGCCGAAGTAACTCGCCGAGCGACTGGATACGTATACATATGGGTGTGTTTGACGAGCGTGCCATTGTTTATGTGAAAGGTATGGTATGGTATACTTTGCGATGACTACACTACATGGGGTTTCCAACCAAAAATCCTCTTGTCCATGAGAGCCAAGAAAAGAAAAAGACTGAGGGGGGAAAAAGAAAGCAACAGGGATGCAAGATGGAACGACAAGACACCGACAGACCTGCAGGACGGCGGAAACATACGAGGCAAAACAAAAACAGCAAGGATATCTGTAGGGAGGCAAGGCACGGCTGCTGTGCGTGTGATTTGCAGGGATAAAGCGGGCGTAAGTCTACAACATGAACGGGGCTTGGATATTGGTTTGATTAGACCACCGACGGGCCATTGAGGAAATGGAAGGGATGTCGTCGATGGACTGAGAGCAGTTATTTGGGCCAGGTAGCGTGTACGCGGTGGAATACTTGACGATGAGATGAGTGGTGTTGGTTGTGGTGAGAGCACGACACTTACATCTGAATCGACGGCATCTAAAGGGGTGCGCCGTGGGGGAGAGGGAGACTGGACGAGATGTGGGCTGTACTGGCGCAAGGAGGGGAGTGGATACGAGGGCGGTGCCTCGTCTTGAAGCCAGCTTGGGTGGGCGAGAGAGGAGTAATGTGACGACGTGTGACTTGTCTCTTGCCAGGAGGCGGCGGCGTCATGCACGTCGGCTGTGTGGAGCTGGTCAGGAGAGTGGGAACGTATTCGAGCTGATTCTGTGGCGGGGGTTGTGGATTCGCAGCCAGGGAGGTCGAGCTGAAACTCGAACATCTGTGGCTCCTCCTCCAAGGGGCCGGGGTCTTCGCCTGACCAGGTCGTTGTTGGCTGGCCGGCGGACTCGTGGATTGCAAAAGGGTTGAGGCGGAATACGCCCATCATTTTGCGCATTGCCTTGCTGGCTTGGGTTGCGCGGAGGGGGACTTGGGTGGGTGGCGCGAGGGAGCTGCAGGCCTGGGCGGCGGGGGATGTTGGGGAGAACTCCATGACGAAGCAGTCTGAGCCGGGTGGGTCGTCGTGCTCGAGTTTGACGTGGGGGGCGCTGAGGGAGGAGGCGATGGAGGAAGCACGTGCGGAGGGGGAGGGGCTGGGGGCTGGAGGGGGGCTGTCGAGGGTGTAGATGCTGTCTGGCCAGGCTGGGGGCGGGAAGGGGTGAGTGGGGCGGGAGTAGGAGGGAGGGGGCGAGAGGGGGGGCTGCTGGGCTGGGGAGGAGCGTGGGGGGGACGCCAGATAGGCGAAGGCGGACTGGCGGTAGTTTGGAGGATACGGGGCGGACCAGGCGTAGACGTTCGGCCAGGTGTGCGGGAGGGCGTCGGACTGGAGGGGAAAGTGATCGAGCGACATCGGAGGTGATCTGGAGAGTGAGAGGGAGGACGAGCGAGTGTGGGCCAGGGTTTTTAACATGAACGACATTCATTTCACTCGGCTCGCGTAAACAAACGGACGTCGACAACTGAACCCAATCGACGAGGCACGCACCGAGGATCAGCCAAATAACCCAATTCTCATAATTTATTAGAAATACTGGTCCTCCCTTTCCGCCGGCCATTTCCCGGCCCATATTTCGTCAGAATACGGGCGAATAAATGGGCCCCCCCGTGCCAGTTCGTCCAATGGGGTCGTCGCCAGCCGTCCTTTCTCGTGCTCGCAGAGCATGTCTGCTTGCCATATATGGCAGGTTTCGCAAAGAGATCCGCACGTCGCGTCGCCGTGTGGGTTTCCTGATTGGGCAGGTGCGCGTGGGTGGCCGAGAGCACCGCCGGGAAGGGGAGGGGGAGGACGACGTTCGTTCGGTGTTGGTGGATCACATGCCCAACGGGTGATGGCGATAACGGCACGCGGTCGCGTAACTCGGACAGAACGACCGTCGCAATGTGCCTTTGCTGTTCTACGTGATAGATCTCCAGAAGGTGTGCTCTTCTCCGACGTGTCGTGTTCCGAGCGCAGCAACATATGGCTCGCCCACTCTCGCTTTCGGATGGGACGCCGTGCCTGTCCTCGCAGATTCGCTTTTGTTGCGCAGCCCAACCCGGATCTTCTCCTCGACCAAATCGCGCGCTTCTCCTCCGGCAGCAGACCGTCGACCGCACGCACGCACGCCCATCTCCCGCTAACATCGCACCACCGCCCATATGGAACAGCCAACTCATCCCGCGGATATCCCGTCCCACCCAACAAGGCTCTCGTCCTCCTTTCCTCGCCAGATCCTTCCCCATTCCGCCGGTTCTCCCACCTCGGACCGCGGTCTTAAACAACAAGCTCGCTCTCTCCCAAGATCTCCTCCATCGCGATGCAGGCCACCCTCTTGATCCGCACGCCCGCCATCCAATTCTGAGAACAACAAACACACAAACAAAGAAATGCACGTGTTTTTACCACTCTATTGCTTGCATCAGGCGAGCGACGATCATGAAATTACCCAACCTCGTCCCCTTCTCCCGGCCCTCTCCGACGGCTGCCATCGACAACGCCGCCGCACCAAAGTCGATTCCGACACCCTTTGCTTGTCCTTGCACGACATACCTCCGCTGAGTTGCCGCTCCATCCTCGCATCCTTTACTCGCGAAACACACCATTCCCCACGTGCCACCTCGCCAAAAGTGTAAAAAAAGTGGCCTTCAGGCAGACGATCATGTATACGTACACTTTGTCCGGAGATCGCATTCGCGTGGGGCATCTTCTTCACGTTTCCTCAGGGTTGCAACGTCAGGGCTCCTGGGCACTGATCTTCTTTACGACACTCTGCTTCGCCCCAACGTCATCTGCAGACAGATGCCGCGTAATATCTTGGTACGGTCCAGCAAATATGTCATATCCTCTCGTGCCAACGTACGACTCCATCGCCCCTTCTCCTGACAGTGTAGAGATAAAGTTCAATCTTGGGCTGTGGCAGAACTTCTTCTCGTACCACACCTGGTGAAGCAATCTCAAAAGCATCGTGCCACCGTGATCCATTGCAAGATGAAGCTATCAGTTCCCCTCCCGTGGCTCCATTTATCCACTATCGAACTAGTTTCACTTTTTTTTTAAACTTGGCTTCGAATCCTTGCCTCAAAATCTGCGAGCGCGATCTGATCCCGTCCATCACGCAAATACGAAACACACGCACACGGCGGCAAGTTCGTGATATCCACTGCGCTGACATGTCGATATGATAAAGTGCCCTCATGCTCGCCCCTCCCTGGCTATTCCTCAACAAGCCAAAACCTCTTCTCTCCGCCGTTCACGTAAATTATAGTTTTCGATCTTGACACGCCCCCCATTTCTCACTTATACGTCTGCGACATGCAGCGGCGATAACGGCTGTGCATCGATGCCCTGCATCAACTAGTCGCATTCCCGCGTGGACATGAACTATACCACATCAGCACCCAGCTCGCAGCAGCAACATTCCAACGCGTCTCCATCACCGTCAACAGATGCCATCGTGATTCCTACCAACCACACCCATCAAGATCACATCCACCATCCAACTATCCCATCTTGACTCCATCGGCCGACCCACCACCGGCACATGCTCTTGCGGACACCAAGTTGGGCGATATCAAGTCCTACAACGGTCATCTTCCCCATCCACATAGCTTCACCGCTACACACATCGTCCTTGTCGGGCACCCCGGCGCATGTCCCATCCGATCCTTTTTCCTCCCACACTAACCCTGCACTCGACGCTAGCTTTATAAACCCGTCGCAGACGTGCGAGGCCGTGTATTTTCCTGCGGCGACGTAGACCCGCGCATCAAGAGACTTGGCGAGCAGGGACGTGAGGGATCGAACGAGGGCGTCGTGCGACGCGTCAAAATGGAGTAAATCAGACATGATCACGATGTCGTAGCCTGTACCAGGTGACGTGGTGTCGTCCTGGGATGGGGGTTTGGAAAGGAGTTTTCTGTAGGTTAGATAGCACATGTGAGGAGTAGGCCAGAGATAAGAGATCTAGCTAAGGTGTCAACGGTCACTCACAGGAGAGACGTCGTATCGCTTCCCCATTCGTACCCTGCGCAATGAACGCGACAGGACGATGGATAATGCTCCCGGTTTCTTTCTACGTTTCGCTCGAGGTTTCCTAGGATGACTTTATCCGGGTAATCTGTCATCACGATGAGAGATGGGTATGGATGAAGGATGGCCGCTAGTAGAGACGGTAATGCACATCCTGCGCCCAGTTCAATAACTTTAGTTGAAAAAAATGCAAGAGGAAAAAGAGGCGTCATTTTTCCTGAAAATGATACGAAACTAGAGATGCACCTGAACGACCGCCCAGTTGAACGAGTCCTCTTTCAAACAGCTCTGCAAGAAGAAGCGCTGGTGAGAAGAGATGATCCGCAAGGAGCGTGTTGGCCTTTTGATCATGCAGGAAAGGGTGTCAGGATATGCAACGACATGATGAGTGGTCTCTTTTTCTGTACCCAGTTGAACAAACGTCGAGGACGCACCTTTCCCTCCTACTACAATTGCTTAACCAAAGGAAATGCGAAAAATGTTTACTAAGAAATCACCTTGGGTGCTACCGTGAGTTTCAAGGGTCCATATTGGATGTACTCTGCGTCTTTCACAGTCTCATGATTCCCAAGGATGTTGAGGGAATCGGACAAGATATCCTCGCTTTCAAGTTGTGCCATATGTCTTTCTCCAAGATCACATATCGACAACATCACTATTTCAGGCTCCGCGAAATCGGTCAAACCCGCGATACTTTGAATTCAATGCCTGGCGCAGTACGTCCAGCGCGAAAACCCTCCGGCGCTCGTAAACGACACGTCCCACCTTCATACTCGCTCAAAGCGCACATTTATCCCCGTGTCCCTCATCTCCGTGCGGAAGCTCATCACGCAAAAGCGCTCCTTACACACACACACACACACATACACACACAAAGAACGGCCAAGGTCCAACTTCTCCATTATGTCAATCATTTTCTCGTCAACATCTCTTCTTGCTGCCACACATCCGTACGGTTGGACCATGATCGGAGGAGGACGATAGATTTATTACGAGAATATCAAACACTTACCCCATCCAACGGGAGTCGACATCGTTCGTTGTGTTGACATTGACGAATCGCCTTTTCACACACTACCATGGGGTCCAAGGTCGGCTCGGGGCTAAGTAGTCGATAAGCAGCCTGGCCTCTCGACGGTTAAACCCGAAGGACGAACGGGGAACCGAAGCAGTTGGATACTTCAGCGCCTCGGAGAGAGCCCTGACGATGATGATGATGATTAGCTGGATAATCTCGAATGTGATGACGCAACGGATGACTTCCCTTGGTCGTCGTGTAGAGTCCTGTATTCAAAGTGTTGTGAAAAAGTGACACCAGTGATAGAAAAAATGTGCTGCCGACGCACTGCTGACAGACAAACCCTGAGCATAACCTCGTACTTCTTTTCTCTGTATCCCCATGGGACGGAGGACTGGCAGTCAAACTTGAGAGCAGTTCCAATCAGTGACTTGCGCAAAAAAGCGGCTGGGTTCTTCCGATGGTGTCAGAGTTCTTTGACGCAGCAATCTTTGATACGCGAAGAGAATCCCTTCCGTTCTCCGTCTCAGACGCAGGGTAAGAAGGGTGCAGAAGCTACCTGGTCATCTTCCCGGGTCCAGAATCACCACGAAAGGTGTATGGTCCCATATTGCCGCGAAATCTGTCAAACGGCAGCCTTACACCAAACTGAAATTCTAGCCCTTTGGTCTTGGATACAACTCAGGACACGCTCAGTCCAGAGCAACGGGCAGGACGGGGACGGCCATTGTTGTCAACGTGATGCGACCTTGACCCGTCTTCTAGAGGCCATTGGGCATTCAGTACCACGTAAGCAAGGCGGCGGCTTCCTGATGCGTAGCTGGCCTCGCTGCAGAACAACGCTTGTAGAAACGCGGTCAACTGCCTGAAGCCTGTGTCATCCCTGCAGCAGCTTTGTGGGAGAGAAGAACTGAACCGCTTTCATTCCCCTGTGCCAGAAAACGTCCGTTCCGGCACCTTTGTGGAAACATCCCGTTTGTCCGGTTGTAGTTTCGGATCCTACCGCGATCAATTCCCAGTACAACGGCGCGGGTCGTTCAAAATTTTCCGTCTGAGAGCGGCGGAAAGCATGCGCATGCTGGAATTTTAATTCAACGCTGGATGTGGTCGCAGAGATACCACCGTCGACTTTTATGATGAACGTGCGTTCACTGAATCCCGTTGAAGAACAAAAAGAGGAACGTCTACAAGAGTGGTTAGTGAGTAACTCGCTCCGAGACGCACGTATCAGTTCCAAATCCTGTCATTATCAGGAGACATCATTAGAACTTGCTACGGAAGGAAAATTTCCGAGAATAAGACTTACGGCTGAGGTGTTGTCAACAAGAACAAAAAAAAAAACAATGTCATTAATGATTCGTCGAATAGCAAAAAAGGAATCGAGGGACCACAGGGATTGTTATGAACCACGCAGCTCGCCGTCTGCATGTCAGATCTGTCGAGACAAATGAAAAATATGAACTGTCGCCGCGAACGAACGAGCTCCTGAAAGCTATCTCCACTTATTAGTTCTAGCAGCAGGTACACGTCCTGGGCGGAAAGTAGCGGGTCTGTGAGAAGATTGATAGAGATGAGCAAATACGGTCAGTGATGGAAGGCACCAACGGCGAACGTACACAAACAGGAGGCCAAACGCCATCGATACTGACGAGCATACCGCGGACGTCCGAGAGCTCGATGAACTGTCGGTCACGTATTCGCGTCTGTTGTGGAAGGCTTCGCCAAGAAGGCTCATTCGACGAGCGAATGCTCTTCAAATGCGCATAAAAAAATCTTCTTTCCCATTCGGTCGACCAATGAGATCTAACTTGGCCATGTAATAAGCTGTTCTGCAGACACCGTTCATCACGGAAGGAGCTAAAGAGTTTCCTACAACTCAAGTAGCGTACTGGTGAGCTTGTGGAACATGCAGCGTATCTCAGATAACACTTAATTTCCGTACAGCTGGAACTCCCAAGGTGTCCCTGTAACAGGGGCATGGTCGCTGAGCCAGACCCGCCGCAAGCGACATGTCGCATATATTTTGATGAAGGCCAAATGGGAATACGACCCACCGGGTAAAGGCGTCTGATGCAAGGAGCTTCTGTCCACAGGAGAGCCGTTATCAGCAACTGCACTCGACATTTGGCTGCGAGCGACCGAAGCAAACTGAGGAATAAAGCTTGGGAGGTGCAGAGTGACAGTCGACCATGCAGTCAGTGAGCTCGAAGAAGACGGTTGAAATCTGAGAGGAAGATGAAGGACGGGTGCTGCATCGGCATTACGAATAACCCTCGGTGCTTCCTGAAA
The DNA here is from genome assembly GCA_021018615.1 of Phlebopus sp. FC_14. Taxonomy (NCBI): domain Eukaryota; kingdom Fungi; phylum Basidiomycota; class Agaricomycetes; order Boletales; family Boletinellaceae; genus Phlebopus; species Phlebopus sp. FC_14. The sequence continues at coordinate 1,814,617 of JAEVFL010000005.1, read as the reverse complement.
ACGAGATTAACGAGGAAATAGAACATCGACCGCTCTTTCTGACGGGGACGACAGAAAGGCCTATAGTAAGAGATATCGATACCTGAAAAGTTGAACATCGAACGATGCCGCATCTCCCGACTTTATCAACTATGCAAGCTTCGAAAGTCCACTCCCTACCCAGGTTACGAACTTGAATATGGAGCCAGGTATGCCTCAACCCAAGGTCCATACCACCGCTCGGCGGGTACGGAGATGGGGGGCATTGGATGAATGTCGTTCTTAGAGTAGGGGACTGAATATGAAGCACAGTCTGATCGAGTTCTCTTCCTGTGCCCGTTGCGGCATTTTCATCGCGGTAGATATTAGGCAGTGATATCAACGAAGCCGGGGCAGGAGGTGCAGGATGTGACGTGATATCGTTCAACAAATGAACGAAAGAATCAGAAGGGAGGCCGTCGTCTACCTCGACGGAGAATAGTTCAAGAGGTCCACCGCCTGTCGAAGAAAAGAGAGAGACGAGACCTGGTTGGATCGACCTCGCGAACATGATAGTGATTTGTTTCTGAGGCGGTCACAGGCCTCGCGCATGGACGATCGCGTATTATCTTTTTCAGGGACATGTAACTTGGGATATCATTACTTGGCGGATTATCGACGAGGTATATATACGGTCAGTGCAAGTCAATGGGTCAGCGATGCATGGGGTATGTAGGTGAAGGAGCATTAAGAAAAGTAGGGTTCAGTGAATGTATGAGCGAACAGTTGCCTTGAGACCTTTGAGAAGCTGCTGTTGTCTGTAAGAATCTTCAGGCAATTTTGCTTTACCTGTTGCTAGAGCCAGCAGATATTTGAAGTCAGCTTGAGCGACTAGGGGGAGTTTAGATGAAAGCAGCTTCTTCTTGCCATCCATGCGAGCTTTGAATTGCTTGGCGAAGTCCTCAGATACGACTTCAGCACGAGAAACGACCTCGGTTGGCACGCCGGCGAGACTAGCAACATGAGTCCCAAACGACGACGAGGCGACACCGTCGACAAGTTTGTACAGGAATACAAGCTTTGTGACATGAGCTAGTTACTTAACCAGCAAAGAACGGCGTATTCACCTCTTGCTTTTCGTCATCAAGGAGCGTCGACATGTGCATATTTCTGATGTTGGGGTGATACGCAAAGTCGTCCGTGAGCGACCCGTAGTGAGTGGCAAAGAACGCAAGAGGGAGAGTATGTGTCGCAAGCTCATGCAAAACCGCCTATGTGATGGATTTTGGTCACCCAGGCAAAATCCGAAGCGTTCGCACTACTTACTCCAGCGATTGCCATTCCATCCTGGTAAGTATGATATCAAATCAGTCTTGGCTTCAACGAGTAGTGAGGGCACGTACGTATGTCGAAGTTCCTCGTCCAAGCTCTGTGCAATGCAATCAGCATATTGTCTCTACAATGTGTCCTGCATTTTACCATCAAGAATGACCATCGACTTGGGTGTCGCATCGCGCAAAATCTTGCAGCTAAGCCCTCATTATTAGCCAAGCTCAGGGAGACTGGCGAGCAGGTTTACCATTCATCAAGCTCAACTTTAAACGTACTAGCGTTGGAGAACATGTTGTCATACGCCCCCATCCGCGTGAGAATTGCATCTACTGGGCAAAGACTGCATATGCAATGAAGTAGACTGTGCGTGAATTAGCATAGAACTCACCGGGCGGACTTGGCGGGAATAAGCATGCCGAGTTGTGCCATGATCTACGAACAGTGAGCACGGCTTTCATCGAGGAAGGACTATGATCCATACAATGCCGACGGCTGTCATCCTCATAACCTGTAATGAACTGAGCATTTCGGACACCGCAGAAGTGATCAAACTTACAGTAGACTTTCCCCTGAAACGATGGCGAGAGTAAATAAAGAAACCAGATCTCTGAACGTCGACATAAATGCACGCACCCCATATTCGGACCTGCGAACGTATGTCAATGCCATAGATGCTGCAGAACCAACGACTTACCAGTGAGCAAAGCTATCCGTCCCACATCTCCTCCAAGCTTGACGTCGTTGGGTATAAAACTTTCCCTGAGATTAGCCAGCGTGGGGTGTCTCAGCTCCTCAAACTCAACAAACGCGGCATCTCCGTCGACAAACTCTGGGCGACACGACGGCTCGCCAATGGCAATAGATGACTTTGCAAGGGAAAATAAGCAGTCCAATTCAGCCAGGACCCGGACAGCGCGCAACCATACGCCACGATCGACGTCAAACTCGGCGAACAGGCGTCCTTTGAATTCCTTGATAGCCGTGTTGCGATTCTCGCGAGCCTCTTTGAGACTTCGGATCATCGGCTGAAGAGATGGTACTACCCATCGGTTGGCTGCCTGCACCCAGCAAAAAAAGTTTGAGACATGACATTTACATGAGTCCAACAAGCGTACCTTGGTAGCACCGCTTTTGACCCAATCATCAGGGATATTCTCCTGGTTAGCCTTACTTTGAACCAAATAGATTTCCTAGCAAAGCTGAGCAACCCCGCCAACGTGTTTGGCCGTTTATACTGACCTTGTTGCCAGTCCCGCTATGCCACCACGACAAAGGGCAACTAGTATGGCGAGAATGAACGGGATGTCGAGAGCGGCGACATCCAACCTACCCGAGCTTCTTCTCAAACTTCTTGAGTTGCAAGTCCAGTGCCTTCTCCAGCTCTGAGATTTCTTGCATCACGCCGTCGTAAACTTCGTCCTTTCCGTCCACAGGCAACAATTCATCCGTATCTAGCATCCCCATCAACGCCCGAATATGGCTTATGAAAAGAAAGACAACCTCTATCGAAAGTGAATCGTGACTTCACGTTTTTCAAATGCGGCGTGAGATCAGGTGCAGATCTAAGCAATCCCAAGATGTTCTTGGACTCGAAAGACTCGGAGTTTTCTGCGAGACTCGCTAGACCATCGTTTAGTGTCTTGAAAGCCTAATGGAGCTCTGGTTAATGTTCCACTCCAGGATTACGGAAAACAGGGCGAACTCACAGAGAGCACTTTGACGAAATCTTTGACTTTGCAGTTGTTGGCGTGGATGCGAGAGACAATGCGCTCCAGGTCTGGCAACCCTTTTGCTAAGTCAGTAAAAGCCGCTTCAAATGTTCCATGATTGATCAGCTCCTGGACCGCGTCCAATCTGGAACCCAGAGATTAGAAGCGAAGACATTACAGAGTACGTAGCAGCACCTGTCGTTAATATCGCTGACATCTCGTAGGGGCACACAGAGCCAAATTCTGAAAAGCCTCTTGCCTGTTATATAAAGGCCACATCTCACTTCAGCGTCAGGCGATGGCTCATACGAACAGTACGCACCAAAGGGTGTTATGCATCTACTAAGAAGCTTATGGAGTGAGCCCTCGTCTGTGCCCTCATTGTTCTGCAGCACCTATTTGCAGAGTTAATTTCACCCCGTCGGTCAAGGATTTCTACCCACCTCCACATGCGCCAGAGTCTGACCGTCGAGGATCAGGTTACGGCCTCTTTTCATAGGGTCGTATACATTAAAATTCTTCATGGTCAACAGGTCCTTGTCGATGTTGAGCTGACGCAAGTACCTATGCCATATTTGCCATATTCGACTTTGTAGACGTGCTGTTGAAGGCAAAAACCCACCAAGTGATAGCACCTAGGGCTTCTATAGCGCTTTTGCACCCAGCCATGTCTTTGATACTCTGAGGCACAGCGGCATTCATTTCGCCGTCTCCGTCCATTGCAGCATTCTCTTCTTCCGCCGAAAACATTGCATTCAGCTCGGTTATCGTCTGCTTATAAGTGAAACCTTCTACATCGCGCAAGCTCGTCCACAAACATGCGGATGGAAGTATAGCTTTGAGTAAACGAGTGGTTGCGACTGACAAATTCCCCTGCGGCACATCACCATGTCAAGAACATCCACCAATCAACTAGAATGCAATACCTTGGTAAAAACAACCTCCTTGGGTCTGAGCTGCCTGATCATAGTCTCCAATTTTGTCAGGCACACATCGTCGTCAAAGGCACTGAGGTTGAATTGCGAGGTCGCACTGTCCAGGATACAAATGCCAAAATGACTTCCTTGTTTGGAAGAGACGTCCTCGCGAATGGAGATGCAATGACCCGCTTGCTCATCTGTCAGAAGCCCTTCATCAACAAGTGTCCCGTTCGTGTACACTTTATTGAGTTCTCTGAAATCAAATGAGCCACGAAGGGAGACACTGATGAAGAGCGATGTCACCTCCGGACAATTTTCTGCTTGCTCTTGTCTTCCGTAGTTTTACCTTTGGATTTGGCCACGCGCATTTCCGCTCCCAGCGCCGTTTCTGACTGATCGACGCGACCAACTTTGTAGCCTGAAGCAGGCATTAGGACCATCCCGCTCCGCCCAGACCATTCATACTGACCCTTTCCAAGAAACTTGCTGCAACATGGAGTTGTCAACTCATGACACCGCAGTAGATGAATGACCAAAACTCACGCAGCCCAAAAATTGAATGCCGATTCAGGCACACCGACCTGCACAGCACCCAATCTAGCAGCGAGTAGAGACGCGAAGGATGAATTACATACCATAGACATCTTCACTCTTTGAGTAAGCTTCAAGTCAAATTCCCTGTGGCCGATGCGAGCATCTTCCTCGTACAACTGAGAATCAAATTCACATAAGCATCTGAAGCGTTTCCTGTGCCAAATCCGCACCTCCAAGAATTTCCTAAAGTGCAACAGTAAATCTCAATTATGTTGACAGGCGAGGAAGAAATTAAATACCCTTTTTGAAAAAACAAGATCTTTACGAGCATGTCAGCGGTAACGGACTACTCGCAAGGAAGAAGCTGACCGTATCAAAGTGATTCTGTTTGATCTAGGGGTGTGGCTTGTGATTCGGCATATGAACTTCATGTCAACAAACCTACGAACCTCCCAGAACTACGCGATGTCGTATTTCAGTCCACATGCTGTAGGAAGCAGGCATAACTGACCTGTTTCTCGAATGGCGTGAAGTCCGTCCAGACGCTTTTCGGGATGTACAACGTTCGGGGATCGTAACCCGGTTCTCCCGGCCGAATGCCATCTTTCTGGAGATTCACACTTAACAGATCTTTCGTGCACTGCCATAGATGCACTCACATCTCTCACGTTGGTCAAGAAGCTGAAAGGGTCTTCTGATGCTTTCTTCTCCATCTTCTTCCCCTGTGCGCGTTGCTCCGCAGCAGTGAGGAAGCGGGAAGCACCTCCATTAGCGCTACTTCCATCCAGGGCAGGTTTCTTAAGAGTTTTTTTACTCTGCGTCTTCCTGACCTTGGGCTCGTCACCGTCCTCTTCGTCCTCATCATAATCGGTCGAGCGTGCAGACGAGCGGCGAGACACATAGCTTCGTGACGAAGCGCGAGACGAGGAGCGCCTATTGAGTTCCTCTTCGGAATCTGAAGGGACAACAAACTCGAATTCCTCGTCATCGGCCACCGTACTGGAGCCTGATTTACGTGCTGCACAGGTAGCTGTCAGCAAGCAAGGGGTGGTATCGGTGAGAAACTTACCTGACTTGACAGGGGACTTTTTGAACCTTGACAACCGCGATGAAAATGATGACACGTTATCATCTTCTTCGTCGTCCGAAGGTAGGACCGATACTCTGGGCTTTTTCGTACGACCTGATCAAACCTGGTCAGTCATTTCACGCGACGCATGGGGGGGTAGCTATTCGACCTCGTGAAGCTGAAGTCTTGTCGTAATATTCAGGGGAAGATGTCCTATAAACTGCTTTTGGGATTCTTCCTGTCTCTTCTTCAACATCCGAGTCCTCGATGACAATTTTTCGCTTCACCCGCCTCTGGCAAATCAACGGCATCTTGAGACAGTGCAGATGAGCAAAGAAGGTTCGCTGCATACCGTAGATTTTTGAGCTGACGATGTCACTTGGTCGTCAAGCATGTCTATGTCAATGGGGTCACTGGTCGGAGGCGTGTCTTTGCCGCTACTTGCAACATCCGATGACCTGGAGCTCTGCGCAATCGAAGGCGTGGGGTGTTCGCATTGGATAGTTTTCTGTTCCGGAGTACGCGCAAGTTGAGCACCTGGGGTAACTTTGCTGGTCGCTTCCGCTGCAGGCTTCATGGATTTTGCCTCAGGAGGCCTTGCAAAAAAATTCATGAGACTTTTTTGTTTCATATGTTCGCCCGATTTTTGCTTCGCGGGTGCTTTCGGTGCCATTGTTGAGCGTCGAAATCTGGCGTGAACAAGCCGAGGTTTCCTTCTGGTGCCAACTGACAATGAGCGCGTAGTACTGAAGCGCGTTGTGACATATTTGGCCACACTCCCAATACGACCAGCCTTCTCGCCTGGCATTACATTACGCATTCACCGGCAACGTCCTTCTCTTCTGTCTCAGCAGTGCTGAACGTCTCCAAGCTTACCTTTGGTCACTCCTTGAACACTACGCTCTCTTAAGTATACCTGACAGTGTGCTTTACAATGTGGTCGGTGCTCGGCCTGCTATTTCACCTGGTGACTACTTTGACTCCCAGCGTGTTGGCTGCCCAAGGCGCAACCTGGTCAGTCTTCCCTCAGTGGAACATGTCTAGCTCCCTGATTGTTCGTTCCTAGTAATGCAACCTCTCCGTGCTCGTCAGATTACCCCTGCTGCAGTCCGTGTCCACTACATCTTGCCGGTATAATCTGTTAATGAAGAGCCATTTGTGATCAGGTGAATATGGATTTTGCGGCGACGGCTACGTGAGTGTGAAAACAACGTGTGATTGTTCATACTGAGAGACGTCCTAGTACTGCTTGGGAGGCTGCGATCCTCTTGCTTCAAACACCGTTGATTCATGCAAGCCAAGTCCGGTCTGTGAGACGGCTAACGTAAGACAACACGAAAGAGTTCTGCAATGCAATGATGATTTCACTTTTATGACGATAGTATGCTTTGTCGGACACGTCTCGCATTCTCACCAATTACACCTACTTTGATGGCAACGCCTCTGAATATGGTACGTGCACCCTCGCATGATAGCACTTGGTTTTATGCCCGCGTATACAGATTGGGTCGTTGAGCAGGGCTCCATTATGAATACGACGTCTAGTGGAGAAGCCGCAGTTGCTCTCCTCCTTACTGAGAATGGAGGTGGCACATTACTCTCGTCCACCCGCTACGTCCACTATGGGAAGATTACCACTCGATGTAAGAACGTGCCACGATACTGGAATGGTCCATTATTGAAACTGTTTTCTCATAGTGAAGACGGGTCGTTGGGCTGGTGTTGTCACTGCCTTTATCACCATGAGCAGCGTTAGAGATGAAATTGACTGGGAGTTTCCCGGAAATATGACGACAGAAGGACAGACTAATTACTTCTGGCAAGGCTTCATTCGTCAGTTGCCTGGGCAATCCACCACTCCCAATGATGAACCTACATTCCACAGCCCAAACTACGAACGGTATCACTCAACAGGGTCTCGCCGATACATACTCAAACTGGCACGACTACACGGTAATATCCCCATACTATTACTTGCTTTGTGAAAACAGTGTTCACTTAGTTCATATTCAGATCGACTGGCAGCCGGATTCACTTACGTTCTTAGTTGACGGCAATGTTACGCGGACAATCAAGGCATCAGATTGCATTGACAACACGACCGGCATTACTCAATACCCTAGCACTCCTAGTCGTATACAACTAAGGCAAGCCATGCTACGCTAATATGCGCGACAACTTTACCTTTCTTTGGTTCCCAGCCTGTGGCCTGCTGGCATCTCCTCTGAACCGCAAGGTACGATTCAATGGGCTGGAGGTGCGTGCTCTTTTGTCACGTTTCCCTTGGCTAAGCATGATTCTTTAGGCATGATCAACTGGAACGATCCCGACTACGTCTCAGCTGGTAGGTTTCAGGTGTACGCAATATTCTCTGACACCCATATCTTTTCCTTCGCGTATAGGTCACTTTTATGCTCTCTTTCAATCTGTCTCAGTTGAATGCAACGATCCCACACCTCCCAATTCGAGCGTTACCTCCTACGTCTACGGGCCCAACACCACGCTTGACACGCCTTCTATCGCCTTCTCTAATGCATCAACGATGCTCAATGGTGCAACTGCGCTTTCGAGCGTGAGTGGGGTGCATGGTTTTCTTACTGCTATTGTGTTTGCTGTCGCTTCACTCGTCACTTTCTTCTGATCTTGAGGTCTACTTGAAGTAAACTGGGTCTCCATGCTATCTCTCGCAGAATGGCGACGGTTTTTGGGATTATATTCGCTGTAATGAACTTTGCAGGCTGGTAATGTTCTCCTGTGAATAGATTGCTGTTTTCAGTTCGGAGCATTATGTTCAGTTCGACGGTCTTGTCGTCCTTCAGAATCGTGGCATCGACGAATTGTTGGTTCAGACTGATCTGCTGGTGATTGATTTATAAACGTTTTACTTACCAAAGTCGCGACCATGACGCGACGCGTTTCTTTACGCATGTTTGTTTCTACCACTCTTGCCGATGTATCCCAAAGTCCAAATCATGGAGACTGCATAAGTAACATTTCATCCTCGTGCCACTTAATACCTCTGGATTGTATCCTCCTGGACCAGAACGTCGATGGGTATCTCTGGACTCCTTCCCCTGCTGAAGTCAATACAAATCAACCAGCACTTGTCTGACTTTGCTGGACAAACATTAGCTGTGGACGCGTACGTTTGGTTGCATCGCGGTGTGTACGCATGTGCTACGGACCTTGCTACTGGAAAGAAGACCACAAAGTGAGCTGCCTTGTTTTCACGGTGGTAGAGCACTCGTTCATTTGATTCTCGCGTCACCATCTACCGTCACAACGAAATTCTCGTGGTTCAAGGTATGTCGACTATGCCATGCATCGTGTTCGTCTCCTACGGCACCACAAGATTCAGCCTTACATTGTCTTTGACGGCGGGCCCCTCCCCGCAAAGAAAGAGACAGAAAGAGAACGCAACCAACGCAGAGAAGAGAACCTCTCGAGAGCCAAGGCGCTCGCTGCCCAAGGAAAACATAGTCAGGCGCGAGAATTCTATGTCAAATGTGTCGATGTCACACCTCAGATGGCCTACCAGCTCATCAAGGTATAATACACCCCTGTTATCGATGGTAAGCTGACCCATACCACAGGCACTCCGTGCAGAAAACGTCCCATACGTGGTTGCACCGTACGAAGCAGACGCACAAATGGCCTACTTGGAACGTATAGGTCTCGTCGATGGCATCATAACAGAGGACTCTGACCTGTTGGTGTTTGGCTGCCGTAAAGTCCTTTTCAAGCTAGATTCGGTCTCGAGCACCATCGTATCTATAAAGAGGGAGGACTTTGGTTCCCTATCAGCCAACGAAGGAGGGATATCGTTGTTCGGTTGGACCGACGCCCAGTTTAGGGCTATGGCAATTCTCAGTGGTTGCGACTATCTTGCCAGTATCCCTGGTGTTGGGCTAAAGACCGCTTGGTCTTTGCTAAGAAAACATCGAACCGTTGACCAAGTAATACGTACACTGAGGTTAGAGGGCAAAAAATCTGTGCCCCAGGGTTACCTTGAAGCGTATCGTTTGGCTGAAAAGGTGTTTCTACATCAGCGCGTTTACTGTCCCCTGGACGAGAAACTTGTTCACCTATCTGAAATTCCTGGGCAAGAATCATGGGATCCCAAAATGGAGGCATATGTCGGAAGGTATTTCGACTTGATTCAAACTCTTGGGTATTTCTATTGACATAGACGACAGCCATATCGAGGCTTCTTTGGCGAGGGGCGTGGCGCGAGGAGATGTTGATCCGGTCACGTATTTGCCGATGGTCGACATCAACCCAGGCTTTGTCCCTCGCGTACTGAAAGGGCTTCCGCTCCACTCCAATGATGTCAACCGTCCGTGTACGGACAAGGGCAAAGGAAAAGTCAAAGCGAACCCAGAAGGAAATATTCTAAGCTTTTTCTGTAAGCATCGAATCTCTCCCTGGCAAAAGGATGGCACCTTATCGCGCCACAGCACCGAATCCAAGATCTACGCTGTCTCGACGAAATTCGGCTCCAAGCAGAGGCACAGCCGTAGCTGGAAAAAGTAGCGGTAAACGGACACTAGTTGACGTTCTGGATGAGGACCTAGCCGCAAAACGAATGAAGACTGAGGGCAACTGCACGCCTGGCACGCGCGAGGCTTCGCGGCTATTTTTTACCCCCGGAGCAACCCAAAGACGCATGTCTGCCACCAGTAGTCTTTCAGGTCTGATGTCTGGACCCTCACGCCTCCGCACTCAGCCGTGTGAATCGGACGGTCTTGCACAGGATGCCAAAGAGAATGTGGACCCTCGCAACCACCTGGAGGGTCATCTTGGCGAGTCTCCAGATCCTGTTCAACAGGAAGATGGTTACATATCGCCCTCCCCATCCTACTTCCGATCAGCCACACCTGACCTGTCTTCTCCGGTGCGGCGTCCGTCTCAAGACACGGCATACATGCACGAGACCATGGACGAATTTGAAGCAGACTCCGTCTCGAGTCCGACAGCGACTAGATTAGGTTCACAACAAGGTTATGGCCGCGGCACGTCATCGGACGAAACGCGCACATCGGTTCTTGTACGGAGAACCCCGTCACCGATCATCTCGACCGAAATCGGTGGTCCTGACCTCAAACGAATTCTAAGCATTAGTGATCTTGGCGATTTGGATGATATAGAAGGTGACGAATGGTCGGCACCATCTACACAGTCTACTTCCGGTCCCATTACACCGGTGGAGTTCACGAGTATCGATGGGACGAAAGCGGACAAGTTCGACGACGCAAAAGTGGGTAAAACACACGCGGAACTTGTCGCGAATGGTTGGTGGAATAAATGGGCAATCTGCAAAGAATCATGCACTGCACCCGTGGGTTACGTTCGCGTTCCATCAATACAGTAGTGTTCATTATTAAACCAGTCCTTATTCTTCCACCAGATACCTGTGCTCAGACGACTTGAGACGACTCTTACTCCAGATGGTCGTCAGTCTGGCCATCGTTCACGGCCAGGGTTTGCACCACCCAGAGCCGGGACACGTGATAGCACGCGTCAGACACTCAATTTCCTCGAGATGAAGGGTCCCAAAAAACATGCAGAGTCGCGGTGGCCGTCAAAGCCTTACCGACAGCAGCCACCGAGTGTTGAGCCAGGTGTTGGGCCACCTCCTAGAGAGATTTGGGCGCAGTTCAGGTAAGGGATTTGAGATGGGAGGGAGCATGGATCTCATGACTTGACAGATTCGATGATGACTCTCGATCCTAGCCTGACTTGACTGGTGTCCTGAGGTGCAGCTGGATCATGTCCGAACACATGCCGGGCACTTAACCTTGCATGTTCCAATGAAGTGTGCACGATGCGGGGATTGAGTACGAAATATTGATGCTGCACGGCCTTTATGTATTTGTCTTCCCAGGGGACGAAGAACCGCACCAAAGTACATGAGACCCATTTTACCCGTTATGAGAGGGTGCATGCTCGCATCTAAGACCAACCTGGATGATTTTCACCGATGCATATCAGAATGACAAATAATTGTACCAATAGGAAGATGTTGCAAAACTCTACCGGTTGGAAATTCTCGAGTCTCACGAGAAATGACTCACCTGACGGACTGTGAGTATCTCGAAGACCCTGGTGAGGGGATGGATTCTCGAAATTCTCAATTGTGCCTCGAATGGCTGCTCATCGTCACGCAGGTTTCGCGGAGTTAAAAATTCATGGGCGATACTTCGGCGACGTTACTGCAAACTATTGATACATCGCAAACTCGGAAACCTGGAGAACAGTCAGCCACAAAAAATAACGGTGGCCTTTTTGTTTGTTTGTTTTTTTGCCCTTTTTTTCCCTGTGTTCTTTTTGTTCTGTGCAGCGAACGGTGGGCCGGCGGGGTGGTGTATGCCTCACCGCGATGTGCGGCTAATGTGGCTGCATGGGTTGTTAGTCACCAGGAGACCCTGCAAGCAGCCGGTGGTTTGTCTGTCAGAACCTGTTGTTTTGATTCCATAGGCTTTTAATTAGGCCTGCCGAGTCAAACTAGGGCTTAGTGGCTGCTCCAAACGAGGGGATTAGCTTTTTACGGTCTGGTGGTGTGGTAACAAGATTCCTCATGTCCTACTTGCAATAGCGCCCTGCCGCTCCAAATCATCCAGGAACTCTCCTCATGTACTAAGAAGTCGTGCACGCTGCGGGCATGCTCTGCTCCTCTTATTTGACCCCTTCTCCCATTTCAATGGCCCAGCGGATATCCTCCCTTCAAGAGCGCTTTCTGTTATTGTTACCCGTTTGTATTGTTTTCCACGGTGAAGATTAAGGTAGTCTGTTGTTCTCTACGGTGCGTCTTTTAACTTCCTCTAGCTGAAATGCATGATGATACGCCTCATCCAGACTCATCTCGCCGTCCTCCATGGAAGGCTCAAGTAATAACCAGTCCTACTACTCCTACCCTTATGGATCCCAATACCATATCGTTAGACCCTCCAGTTCGGAGGAGCCAAAAAAAAACCCCGCCTTCGTTTCAGCTTTGTCAGGCGAACCCGACCAATTTCACCTATACAGAGGGCCTGTGCAGCCAGTTCAGAATTCCCCCCTTAATGTGCAGTTCATGCACCCCTGCACTACTCAGGGTGATCCGCACCGACGCCACAACAAAGCAGCAGAGCTCTCTACCGTACTGCAGCCCATCGGTTATCCAGAGTCTTCGCAGAGAACGACGTCGTACTTCTCACCCACCTATAGCATTGACTCGTCCGCCTTCGACTTCCTCCCTTCCCCTGATTCCGTGGACTCCTATGCCGACTGTGCAACGACGTCAACGGAGGTGTCTCCGGCATCAAGCATTACTTCCCGCAACGCCTGGGTATGTGATGACGTGCCTCATAGTTGTCACGCCTGACTGAAAAATCAGTCCACGGATTATACCTGCTGGCTTAAGTCACCTCAGCGAACCGTCGTGTCTCCGGTCAGCGAGCTCACTGAAAGCTGCTCCGACGAGTCGTTCGGAGACTCTGATATCGAGGAAAGCTCCCCTATGTATCCGATGATAAATCAGTTTCAGATCCAGGCTTCGAGCCACCAGTACTTCCCGTTGCAACAAGAAAACAATGCGCAGGCTCTGCAGCCAGCGGTCATGACATTTCAGCTTTCTGAAAATATACTACGACCAGTCGAGGATCCTGACAATCACCACCTGCTTCGTAGACTCTCCGATCTTAACCTTTTAGCGGAAGGAGAGGCTGGCTTCCCATCTCCCACTTCCGAAACACGCTGTTCTACGACTCTTCACGGTGGTCACCCCCCAGGAAGTCCTCAACCGGGAACCCAGCACGAAATCGAAAAGGACACAAAGCCAAGCAGGCTACCTGCAACAGTTTCGCCGTCTGCGGGATCCAGCGCTCTACGTCACTCCGATTCGTTTGATTCACATGGTGGCCTACATTCTTTGACGGATGTGTCGAGACCACCAGGTCGAAAGCCGTCAAAAAATTCCAAAATGCATCAGTGTCCACAATGCCAAAAGGTCTTTCCTAGACCAAGTGGATTGGCCACACACATGAACTCGCATTCTGGCGCAAAACGTACGAGCCCGCCCTGTTTTCCGTGGCGCTCCTGATCATACTTGCCATCGACAGCGTTCAGGTGCAGTGTACCGAACTGCGACAAGAGTTTTGCGGTTCGCTCAAATGCAAAACGACACTTGAGGACGCACGGAATTAATCCGTCTACATGTGATACTGGTTCCTCGAGCCCTCGTTTTATGGTGGGGTTCGAGGTGCCCCTTGTCACCCACGTTCACGACGCTGGACGACAACCGGCTAGGTACCGATGGATACCTCAGAGCAACGTTGCTCAGACCGCTCGTCAGTGGCTTGGCTCCCCTTCGTCCATGGAGGTCACCACTGTGGACGAAGGCGGAACCTTCGCCTCAGGCTCCGATCTCTACCCTGTTCTGCCGTCAATAGCGTCATCTTCTCGGTCGTACGGGTCCGACGATGACAATGACGAGCGACAAACCCGATACAGGGACAGATTTCAGCACAACCGGCACCAAGGCGGTTCCAATGCAGATTCTGATGAGTTCGCCGGTTCTCACCCCTTCCGTGGGTAGAAAGCAATGACGGAATTTTCGCCGAGGTTATTATTCTGCTTTCCAGTTGGCACCCTACAGCTGTATCTATTTTCTTGATTCGATTTCTTGCAAGATATCGCAACGTAACATCGTGATATAACCATACAAGCCATGGCTACATTCCACAAAAATGCATATTAGGTTCGCACTGTATTATGTCATGTTTAGTGTATTGTTTTTTTTTCTCTGGGTGTACAAAACACGATTGACGACTCCAATTGGTATGTCATAGACCTCTGGAATGGCGTGTGGGTCTGCGTGTTTGAGATAAGGAGTCGTGACGTGAAGAGGGGGAAGGTGCGCTCTAGAATCTAGGGTGTTATGATGAGCATAACCATGTCTCGGATGTGCGCCTGCGTGATCTCACCAATGATTGCACTCACGTCGGACAATGCAGGTGTACGCGTGAGGGCGAGCGAAAAGTATGTAAAATATGTCAACAGGACAAGAACAATAGAGTAAGCTGGCAGGAGCAGTGCCCACTCGCTAAAATGATGGGCATAAGGCAGTGCTCAAACGCATGGTGTGATGCTGTTGCGCACCGACTTGGATACCATTCAATGCCTAGCCAAACGATGTACTCGTCCGGCAAGAGTGCCCAGAGCACGTAAACCACGAAGAGTATGGAGGTTGACGTCAACGCTACAAATCCATAAAACTCTGCAGAACGGCTTCGTGGTGGCTCTTTGGGAGACGGTGCCAGCGGCGTCACGGGCGACGTTGGTTCAAGACGGGCCATTGTGGCTGCACCGTCGACGAAGTTGCTTGTGGTTCCACGCTCGCGGATTTGTAAATTTATTGTATGCAGCCGAGCCACCGCATTGGTCTCCTCCACCACGACCAAGTTCTTCTCCAGACGTCGATCATGACGCTTCAAACGAATAATAAGCGAGCTCTTCGCAAGGCAGTGACGGCCACGCTAAACGACCTCTCCCTGGCCGACGTGCAGGCTCAATGTATGCTCGGTGTCGCACCTCCCTACTCTCTCTTGCTGATCTCATCGGTAACAGCAGAGGCGATTGCTTCCAAAATTTTGGCACTTCCAGCTTTTCAAAGCTGCAAGGCGATCAGTTGTTATCTTAGCATGCCCACGGCCGAAGTACAGACAACTGCAGTAATCATGAGCATCCTTGCCGACAGTGGTACGACGATTCGCTCTCGGATGGTTATTGCAGGATTGAGCGACAACAGGGAAGAGACTCTCCGTTCCCAGCATCGCTGCGAAAGATGGCTACATGGACTTTGTACGGCTACATGATGTCAATGATCTTCAGAGCATGCCACTTGGTCTGTGGGGAATTCCCCAGCCTACTTTGGAGTGGCAAAACGAAAAACGACAAAGCAGTATGCTTGGCTTCACTGGACGATCGATTTCCATCTCACGAGTCACTAGTCCTGGACAGCTCGTGCGATAACCTCGATGTGATTTTAATGCCAGGTTAGTGCTCGAGGCACTCTGTCACGGATGCAGTGAAAGAAAAATATCCGGCCTTCCACAGGTGTTGCTTTTGACAGGTCTCTGTCACGCCTAGGCCATGGTAAAGGCTATTACGATCGCTTCTTGTCGTCCTACATCACTGAAGGTAGCAGGCCGCGGCCCCTCTTGGGTGAATGAACATCCTGCCACACAGAACTTGCGCTGATCAATGCATCGCAGTTGCGTTAGCACTGCGACAACAGTTTTTGGACGCAGGGAGAGTACCGGTGACAGAACGCGATTGGAGTGTGGATATCGTCGTAACACCAGATGAAGTTATAACCAATAGTGACACGCCCACAAACCCTGGAGAAAAATAGCTCCTCGTCGACATGTATTCATAGCGGCTATGAATGATCCTTGTCAACCACATGCTGCGGTCAGCTGTCATACAAGTTGCGGTAATTGATGCCTACCAGTACGTAGTTCTCTTCGGGGAGAGTTGGTTGCTGTCCTGCTGGAGAGGAGAGAAGCCGCACTGCACTGAAAT
Organism: Phlebopus sp. FC_14; assembly: GCA_021018615.1. NCBI lineage: Eukaryota > Fungi > Basidiomycota > Agaricomycetes > Boletales > Boletinellaceae > Phlebopus > Phlebopus sp. FC_14. The sequence goes on along the minus strand of JAEVFL010000005.1, from coordinate 1,798,532 downwards.
GACATTAACTGGGAACATGTGTCCCGAAGTGGTGTGTTCAATTCACCCAGATGTTCTCGAATCCGGCACGATAATCATGCGGTACGATCGGCCGGAAGGCAGGTAGCTTGGTCCTGCGAGCCGTCTTACTTTAGCATATCATCCTCATCACGATAGTCGTCACAAGAACCTAGCTGTGGGGCCATTACGGCCTTCGCACCTGAATCGAACGTTGCCGGTGAACCATCGGCGTTAAGTATCTTAGTTGCCATTTGGGAGGTGATTATAATCTGCAGCATTGACGGATGTAGAGGATTATTGAAAACATGCCTGCATTGACCTACTGTGAGGTTTCTAGAGACCGAAGCTTCAAGAAGGTCACGACGGATATTGTCCAACAGCGCGGTTTTCCTTGACGGCATTAGATCCGGATGCGATTGGAAAGCGAATGAAATAGAGTTCAGCACGAGAAGACCGGTCTAAGGTTTCAAATGAATGGGCCCACACGCGGGGATGAAAGCTTGGCATGGGAGCTCACTCTCGGACGAAGGAAGGAAAGAAGGTTTTGCAAAAATACCAACAAGTCAGGTAATGTGTGCAAGCGCGTGTAGGAGACCAAAGCTTGGTAGTCTGAGGGGGTTGGAGAGTCTGCATGAATGTTTAGCGTGGCTCGTCAGTGCAACAGGTGGGTTTGAGTGACTTTCGAATATTCTGCAAATAGCTTCGGGGCTCGTCATATTCTGCATATCTTTGGGGTGCACGTGCAGCGGTTCAGAGAGCTTTGGACGGTGCAGAGTAATTGCAAAATAGTTTACCAGTGAATATGACTTCTTCTTCGACTTCCACGAATGTTCGTGCAAAGTCACAGGCGAGGGTTTCCTTGAAGCACCCTGGAGGACCTGATATTTCCAATATGTGGCCTCGTGGTAAGCCACCTCCGAGGACCTTGTTTACACAGGGATAACTGCATTTCACGATGTTCGTTCGAGACATCGAGGAGACCGACTGGCTCATGGGTGGTCCCTTCGGTGCTTGAGTCGCAGAAATCAAATCGCGACAGTCTGTTATAGCTATCCCAAGCTCTTGGTAGACATGCTGTCAGTTTATATGAAAATATGGAAGACACTTCAATGGTACACCCACCCTTTGATAGCGCTTCTGCGGAGATACCAGCTAGGTCATCGACCGTTTCATAGCCAGCGCACTTTAGGGCCACCTGCGTCGATGAGGGTAAGGTGGAACAATAGAACAGACTCCTGGACATTTGACTTCGTTCCGGGACGTTTTAGTTATACAATATCGTCCTGTAGACGGACGTTCTGAGGTGTAAGAAGTAAATGACACGTGACTGGGACGCGTCAAATAAAACGGCGACAGTTCGAGTGAATGCTACCATCTTTCTTGTTCCGCATTCTTCACCTTGCTTCTCGCCGTGCTCGCTTATTCTTCTTCGTACCTTCAGTTTAATACGGATTCATTTCATTCGCGCTCATTTCTCTCTTGTCAAGATTATCCCCTCGTCTGTACAATGAACCGCGACACACCCCTTGACAGCCTTCCGGTTGGGAAGAATGAACAAAGTAAGTGCTTTATTTCATTGTGTATCACGGATGATTCGTCATCAGGACTGCAGATTATGATTGGAAGACTAGGCGCAACCCGGCCAATTTTAATGGTGAGTATTACATAGAAGGATGTTAAGATATACGATTATCTGGTCTATTTGCAGGACGGCCACCACGAGCCGATGACTGTCAGAAAGGCACGCCGTTGAATGAGAGAGTATCTACGGATGCTAATTACTCCATGTGCGTGTCGCTGAGCTTATTATCAGGCTGGTTTGAACCTGAGGTTAGTGTTGACCGGGGTGCTCCTGTCCACAACTCTACAGAGGTCCCAAGGTGAGCATCTGTTCTCCGCCATGATTGAGCTTGTTCTGTATATGCGCCTAGGAGGGCGGCCCTTTACCTGTCGCAATCAACAATAAATTCGCGCACGACCCCCACCCTGGAAGGCGACGTCCGCCGAAATCTATATGTCCTCGGGTTGCCCTTTGATCTTACGAAGTAACAATATTTTCTGTAAAACGATGAATTTATCTAAAGAAGACTTCTAACTCTGTCAAGGACCGAGTTCGTCAAGATCTTCAGCCCCTTTGGTACCGTTTCACATGCAGTTATCTTAGCGACCGTCGATAGCGCTTCCCGTCGACGTGGTTTTATTGTTATGTCAACACATGAAGAGGCGAGTGCAGCTATGAATACTTTATCGCGCACACAGATAAAGTACGAGGAAGTTTTTGCTTTTGCATAAAGCCCTAACTGCATGCCAGGGGACATACACTTGACGTGTCCTGGGCCGTAGTACAACGGTCGCAAGGTTGAGTTCAATCTCGTAACAATGACGCCAATAACAGCTACTCTGTTGCAGGCTTCTTGGATGGCGAGGATCGCACCATGGCGCTCGCCGGGTCGGCGCACACGACCGGTCCGAGTACTGATGCAGTCCACCAGGTCACGAGCCAATTTGAAGGCTACGTCAATAACTGCTGGAGCCTCAGTCACATGGCGACTTCAACGCTGCTGGTTTGCAACCTTCCAACTTTGCTCTTTACGCAGGTCTCCGATTTGCACCCGCTGCTTTACCCGTTCGGTCCCATCAAAGACATAAAAATCTCTGGACCATTTCACGGAAGTACGACGCATAGCACAGTCGCAGCTGTGGTCGAATACGCCAATACTTCGAATGCTCGGGAAGCCAAAGAATCCTTGGATCTTCAATCATACGCTGGCTATTTGATCAGGGCGTATTATATTTGTGACAATGGTCCTACTGTCAGCAAACCTTCTCCTCCATTCTCCGAATCGCTCGTGGGCCATAGAAAAGGCTTCGTTGCAGGTCTTAACCCGTTTGCTGCTCCTTTTGCTGTCGGCTCCTACTCCCCTCATGCTACTCATGTGGATGGGTCTGGCCTCAACTTCCACTGGGGATCTGCGATGTCCAGCGGCTTGCCCGCCGTCAATCTTCCCCTTGCTCTACAACCATTGCCGCTCCGCATGAAGCCCTACGCAGTCGATGCAATTTCCAGATCAAGCTCCACAACCAGCTCAACGTGGGCAATTCTGTCTATCCTGACTAACACTGACCACTAATATACATCCAAGCTGGAGCCAAGAAAATCGTCCATTCAGAGCCTTGCGTGCATCGCATTCGACCCTCAGTCGCACAAGTAGCCCCGCTGCTTTTACCTCTCATGCTTAAACTGGCGACGACCGCACGTTTCACATCCTCGGTGACAGTTTGTCTTAATGCTTTCTCTCTAGCCAACATCCTCGACATCAGGAACTTCGTCAACGTCTCACTGTATCAAGCCTCTCCTTTCAGCCATGCGACAACTCTGAACCTTTCCTGGTGATTTGCCGAATAGTGTACTCCTTCGTTTGTTTTATAATGAAATCATGTACATTCCTTTTAACGGTCATTTGCGATGAATGCATCGTCGCCACTATATTCAAATTGTACATGGAGATTTTGAAAGTGCATTGCAGCCGTTCTTTGAACAAGCATCCATGAGACAGCGGAAGTACCCCTCCGGCTCAAAGTTACTTTGCAGGCAGTCCTTACGCGCGACCCATCCATCTGCCTTGCACCTAATTCTTGAGCGGCCCGACGCAGCGAATCCGAGATCGAGTAGGAGGGCTTACAAAGGCATTTCGGACGCTTATAAAGGTCGTCCACGAATCGGAGGGACAGATACTCCAATTACTGTGGGGGTCTCTACGTGCATTGCCCTGCAACGTCAGAACACCTTACTGGGACGGGTCCAGTCGTGCGGCGTAGTCATTGAACTGGAAAGGCAGGGCCACGTCCACGTCGGAGCAAGAATACCTCCCCAGTCCTCTCTAACAATATGTAAAGACGAATATGGCCTTCGGTCGTTTATAGATGCTTCCATCTGTCCTTTAGCACGATCTGGCCACGACGTTGTCACGTCCTGCAAACCTTTAAATGACAAGTCGGCTACATCATTCCCTGAAACCGCCTTGGCAGTGAGCAGTCAGTCGCTCCGCTTCGGACAGAGGCTTGGAACGTCTCAGACGACTGTCGCCTCGCTTTCGCTTCAACTCGTTTCACAAGAAAAGTGTTAGAACGCGGTGTCTACCAGTGACATGCATATGTAAGCTTCCAGCGTATAGAAAAAAGAGAAAAGTACCTCGGACTGTCGGTTGTTGAATGCGAAGTGCTGATCAAGAAAAGTGACACAGACGACGACAGCACTATCAACCCGGCGTACCTTATTATCGTAGATGAATACGGTGTCTAGTTTGTGCCAAATCAGGATACGATGATGTGGAGAGCTTTCCCTGTGCGCTAGAAACAAACGCGTGAGTCAGATGGTGTTGGAATATAAGTCTGTCGAAACCAGAACGCACGACCTAATCTTAGACGGAGAATTGAGCCCGGTCGAATTAAAGATGTATAAAGTCATCCGCGGAAGATTTACATCCTGATAGATAGCTGCGAGTTGCGCGAGAAGGATCTATATACAGTATCGCAATTGCGGTACCTGTTGAGCTTGGAGGCCTCCCCATTGGTCGAGGGGGGAAATGATTGATGGACTTCTTTACACGTACAATGCACAAGGAACGAGGACCCTGAGCATTGTATTGTGAAGGTCAAAGCCGGTTTGAGGCGTGTCGGACACCACTGCATCATGAGAAGATACTTGTGCTCGCTGGAACACTTGAAAACAACGATGCCGTAAGTTTCTGAATGGCCGATGCTAACACTTGACAAACATTTTCAAAGTCTCAGCTGACGACCCAAGAATCTCTGAACGAATGCCTTATAGGAAACAGCGGCGCTGCACATGTCCACGAGGATGCCAAATGTAATCCTTCACGAAGATTAGATCTTCCGACGCCGACGGCGCCTCGGTTTTTGAACACTACAGTTGGCCTTGAATATGTCGTTCCGCGCCGATATTCCACCAGCGGAGATGAGTCTTTGGTGCGTTCGCTGAATAGCATCTGCGAACAGCGTGTCTGACTATGCGCAGAAGCGGTTCAGCCATGTTGAGGATAATTCCATACACAATGGCCAACACCTACCGCCGACGCCATGTCTGCGTAAATCGCATGGCCAATTTCGATCGTCCTTCTGGGCATCATGCCGGTCTTCCAAACAAGACGGCGCAGATATCCCCCAGCCCCGAAGAAAAATATCTTTACATTTGATGCTTTACCACCCATTTCGCTGTCTTGTAAAGAGACTTTGTTTGGCATTATGTTTATGTTTTGAATATCATCTTGATCCTGTTAACATGGTCTGGCAAACTCCAGACTAAGACAACGCATACAATGCAAAGAAGGCCTCGCACTTTCCACTAATGCTGTAAGTTGAAGGAAACCGGCTGCTCCGCGAGCCATTCATCTGTTCAGGCTACATAACCTTGTGGTCTGGGCCGAGGACATGTCTGTCAGAGTTACTAGAGAATTCAGTAGTGGGCTAACTCACTCTTGATCCACTCGATTTCAGAGTGCTCCTTGAGGGTAAGTTCTAGGCGTGGGCTGGCTCATGCAGCGACGCCGTAGTGCACGAAGCTTGGATTTGGATGATTCTCTCACACACATATGCAGCTGTCGCCGTACCTACATGGGCGCAACTGTCCAGAAACCAACCATAGGCACTGGGCGCCTGGTGCCAATCAACCCTGCGTCGTCCTGCTTCGGCATTACAGTGACAGTCATGCAGACGAACCTATAAACTTTCCACGGAACTAGGGACACGTCGCTGACAGTGTGACACTCGGATGCAACACCCTTAGCGAAAATCAACACAACCTGAGGGTTATACGTTGCTCACAACATGGAGCCGAAAAACATCCTCAGTGGGTGGTGTCGTACGGTGACGCCTGGCCGCCAACTGACGGTAGCACTGAAGGCGACATGGAGCAACAGAAAGATAGTTATCCGATCGATAGCCGAAGCCTGGGAGTACCGTAAGGTTCGCAAGTTGCAGATTCCGGTGGCAAGTCGTTGTTAGGAACCAAGGCTTTTGCCAAACAAACCCCGAATTTGGTAGAACTGCGATTGCTTTCACTATTGCTGACGACTTGAACGAGCTTCAGCTGGCCGACTTTTTACTGTCTGGCTTCGTTCTGAGTCGTCTACCATGTCTAATCAGCCCAGACACATTCCACAACCACCTCACAGTGCGGGACAGCCGTACAAAGGCAAGTCTGTGTATCTTCCAGGAGTCTAGTAGGGTTGCACAGCTCATGTTTGTAGGTTTGCGCGCTCGTATCGACCCCCACCAGATTCCCTCTCCGATAGACGCGATAGAGGCGGATAAAGAAACATGGGAATCACAGATGTATATGACATTACCTGGAAACAACCCACCTTTATCTACAACGGACTTTGTCGCGTTTGACCAAGGTGAGCTTCTTCCGCTGCCATCTGCGTAGTTTCCAAGGATTTCGCGACTGCCCTTGTTTACTCTTCTTCCTGGCGTTGATCTGAAATCAACTCAGTCATGTTCGGATACGACGCATCCATTACAAGCACCGGGGTGGGGAGCGGCAGCACTCCTGGCGTGGATAACTGACGCGCTTGTCCTTCATAGGTAACTCTAACCCGAAGCACATACGTGTTTCAACTTGGAATATACCGAACTCTGCCTGGCTCGCGAGAGAGTGCGAGGTGCCTGTCGCTGTCATCCTCCAACCTTTTGCAGACCTTGATCCTCGGGAAGAGTCCGTCCCCGTCGTGGACTGTGGAGAGGGTGGTCCGGCGCGATGTGCCCAGTGCAGAGCATACGTCAACCCATGGTGCGTATGGACGTCTGGCGGTAACAAATGGAAATGTAACCTATGCGAGCACGAAACTGAAGGTCCGTATTGTTTTCGTTGGGTACTTATGTCATGTATCAGACGCCTTCAAGTTTCACAGGAATACTTCAGCAACTTGGACGTCAACTTCATGCGCTTGGATCACGCAAACCGACCTGAGTTGAGCAGGGGTACTGTCGATTTCGTGGTCGGTTCACAAGAATATTGGGCACCACCGCCACCACCACACCTGACGTCAACCTATTTCTCCATGGATCCTCCTCGCACTATCCCTCGCAAGCCTCAGCCACTCAGTTATCTGTTTGCATTGGACGTTTCGATCGAAGCTGTTCAGTCAGGTTTCTTACGGTCAGCGTGCAACACGATATCGGACATTCTGTATGGGGGAATCTCGGTGGACGGAGCTGAATTCGAACCCTGCTTTCCGAAAGGGTGTCAAATAGGGATTCTCACCTTTGATCGAACACTGCACTTCTACAACTTGTCTGTAAGCGTGTTCTGACATACCACATTGAGTTGACATGACTTCCCTCTAGTCCAATCTTCCGCAAGCAAATATAATGGTTCTAGCGGATCTGGAGGAGATTTTTGTTCCTTTACGAGAAGGACTCTTCGTCGATCCTTGGAAGTCAAGGTGTGTGTCAATATCATGTCTGTGTGGTTGTGCTCACGTGATCTGATGCTACTGGAAAGGACAGTGATTGAGAATTTGCTCAGTTCGTTGCCCGCACATCATAGCAGCACTGTAATTCGAGAAGCATGTCTAGGCGGTGCACTAGTTTCTGGACTTGCGTGTTTGGTACGTTTGAAAACGGCCCCTTGCGTTGTTCCTAATGGTAATGCAGGCTGGCGGAGGAGGACACGTTATTGCATTTCAAAGTACCCTACCCACGTTAGGTCCTGGTGCACTGGAACCCGTAGAGGACCAGAGTAATGTCTACGACACAGACAAAGAACGTACCCTTTTCCTTCCCCGCAACCAAACGTGGCGTGACATTGCTGAAGAATGCGCCGAGGAAGGCATTGGTGTGAGCTTATTCTTGGGGATGAGCAAAGCCATAGACATTGGTTCTATTGGTACGGATTTGCAATGTGACCCTGTCCTCGTATCTCTGACAAGCGGAATGGCAAGGAATCGTAACGTCGTTGACTGGTGGAGAGTTATTTTTCCATCCTCGGTTCTACCCTCTGCGAGACCAGATCGTCTTAGCTTCACAGCTCAGGAGGTTGATTACGCGGGCCACTGCTTTCGACTGTACAATGCGGATTCGGTGTTCTCAAGGTAGAGGGGTTATTCGTGTTCCGCTACGTGCTCTCTTTCACATCCGTTCCTCCAAGGTCTCAGAGTAGCGAAACATTATGGTAATTTCCATCAGCGCACGCCGACTGATCTAGTCTTGGGTGTTCTTGACGCCGACAAGGCTATTTCCGCGGTGATTGAACACACGCGTACATTGGACGAGCGTCAATACGCCTACTTGCAATCCGCTGTTCTGTATACGACCGTCGATGGTCAGCGACGGGTACGATTGTGCAATCTGGCTCTACAAGTTGCGTCCCTAGCTGGCAATGTCTTCCGCTACGCGGATATGGACGCTGTGATATGCCACCTCGTTCGGGACGGTAAGCGCTACGTTCAGTTTTTTTTTTTCCATAGTTAGTCATGTTTGTGGGGCAGCGATGACCAGTCTGACGTTGCGACGGATATCTCAAATAAGAGAAGATCTGGCGGACAAATGTTCGTCAATTTTACTTGCTTACAGGCGCCATTGTGCCGCAGCAACCGCACCATCACAGGTAAGGGGAATCATCAATGATAATCGCTTATGTCTCACAGTGGTCAAGTTGATAATACCAGAAGCTTTTAGAGGCTTATCTGTGTATATTCTTGCGATAACGAAAACAAAACCTCTCAAAGGCACGTCGCATACCTGGAGTTGGATCCTGTGCTTAATTCGGTCTAGGTCGTAACGTTTCCGCGGACGTTCGAAACTACTACGCGCAAAAGATTATCTCCATGAGCGCCCGCAACACAATGCAGCACCTCTATCCCCGTCTTTTAGCTCTACACGACCTAGACGACAATATCGCACTTCCGGATGCTGCAACTGGGCAGATATCATTACCGTCGCTTATGCGGAATGGTCATGTGTACATGGAGGGCCACGGCCTTTATCTCATAGGTATCGAGAAGCTTTCTACGTTTGGCACTGATGCTGGACTGATGGCTTGATCTCGCAGACAATGAAGAGTTTATGATCTTCTGGGTAGGCTCGAGCGTGTCCCCTCGAATACTGTATGATTTGTTTGGCGTTGATGATATACTCGCATTGGATCCGAATATGGTTGGTTCGAATTCTCTCACCGCTTGACCTTGTTTCATTTCATGAACGCAGACGGAACTTCCTGTGCTGAACACTCGATTGTCTCAGCAAGTCCAGTATATTCTCGGACATCGTTACAGTCAACGCGGTCGCGTGCCGAAAATGCTCATAGCTCGTCAAAATATGGATGGAATGGAAATTGAATTTAGTGATATGTTGGTTGAGGATCAGAATAATGGGGCCATGTCGTATCTTGATTGTGCGTCTCCCGGTACAAGGAATCATGAATTATGATGCTGATGCGGGACACGCCTCAGATCTATGTCTCGTTCACAAACAAATCAGTGTTGCGGTGCGCCTTTGATCCCTTTGACATGAATATTCTATATCGAGACTGATATCGGTTTTCTCAAATACAGCTCACGAACGGTGGTTCTATCTCTGCAGGACCCAGTCTCCGAGGATCACCATGGTAGAAACAAGCGATTGGACGATGATTGTGCGTGCGTGCGGTCGGTCCCTTATTTTCCTTGTTTCACGTGTTCTGAAACATGCTCTATTTTGCTGTTCCGGGTTATTGTAAACGCTTCACGCATGCTTTTTGTTAACAGGAAGCGTGGGATGGAAAAAGGAAATGCGTGGTCGAGACACCCTGAACCTGTCCTGAGGTAGCATTCGTGATCGAGTTGTGGTTGTGTTGAATCCGCTTGGGGCAAGATGCCAACGGGTAGATCGGAGGGCTGTATGTGTGTTGTCTAGTTTGTTGTCAACACTTAATGCGCATACACACCTTGCTGAGACATGTTGTGTGCACGCGATACTGACACCCTGAAAAGCGCAGTTCCATCGAGAGCCAGTGCCTAAGTTAGATCTTTGGTTCCGGAACCTTAAACGCCTGGAGAGCTTAGCTGCGGGACCTTCTGTTCTTTGATCAGATGGCGGTTTCTCCAAGTCGTGATTACTAGCCTGGTCTCGAGAGGCTGGGTGCGATTGGGGGGGAGTGCCTCTAACATGTTTGAAAGGGTAGATATGACCACAGCAACACGTCCGGTCCTAAATGGAAGTTGATTGCTAGAAATAAACTGTGAATTGAGTAGAGCGTATAACTCCGTCACGGTTACCGTCGCGCGGAGCCGACGCGCTTGAAGCATCTGATTACACTGTAAGGCGTCGGAATCCTAGAAGCTGTGGCAGAGCCAAAATTTGGGTGGTATTGCCCATGGGTCACGACTGCGGGGCCAAAGGTGCGCGGATGCGCCCCGTCGGGGACCCAACGTTGATCGGGCGAGTACTCGCCCCTTCTGCTACCGACAGACGCCTTCGACCAGAGTGGCGGCGACGAACGGTGATGCTTGACGAAAGGGTGCATTGTTCAGTCAACAGGCGTTTCGGGCTTGCTTATAATATATATACGGGTTTCACTATTCTTCCATTTCGTTCCAGGCGAGGAATTGTATCTACGGGACATCTGTCCGTCTTATGTTAGTACACAGACATCCAGTGGGGCCCAGAACAAATCAGCGAACAATGTCCAATGTGATACCCAAACTCTGATACGACCACCAATCAGACTTGTCCGAACGTGTCTTCGAAAGACGTAACTACTGAGACCTTCACAGGCCGCATTGCGTCCGCAGGATGACTGATGGAGCGAGCGCGATGTTTGGATATCTTGTACGAGGACGCGTTCACGATGCTTATTTGCTGTTCCATTACTTGAGCCCCTAAGGAGAGAAATGGGTAAAGACGAGTTCGCCGCCGGAACGTGTCCATCATAAGAGACATGGCCTGGGGCTGTCCCCGCTGTGTCTCTGGCTCACTGAATGCTGCGACAAGAGTGGATCCAAGAGAGGAGAATACGGTGATTTTGCGGTGAGCGGTATTCAAAGGCCGACAAGCCCAGTCGAAGTGTGTCTGTCTCACTTAGTAAGCCATTGCCGACGGCATTCGCCGGGTGCCCGAATGGATTACGCAAAGAATTAAGGGTTTAAGCAACGTTTATGTGTCGACGTGCTGGGAGGGGTGTAAGAGGGGTTGCTTCAAGTTCGCCGCCGCTCGCGAGACACATGCTTTCCGCGACAATGCCAATGTGATGATGAGGCAGAATCGTAGTGGGTGTTAAGCAGCGATTTTCAAATGAACTGCCCGCCGTTATGACTGGCTGGACGTCGAGAGCATTGCCGTTGAACGCGGAATGTGCCGTGGAGTGGAAGCGAAAAGTGCGTGTCAGAGATTCGCACTGGCGGTGGCAGACGAGGAGGAGGAGAGACAGAAATTCGAACAGCCGCAGTGTGTGCCCGAGGATGGAAGATGAGTCGGGCTGATTTTTTTTTCTTTGCCGTCGCTGGTGTGATATTTTCCACAGAGACGTTGATTCCCGCGGAGAGCTGCACGGGCTCGCTGCGACGACGAGGCCAGTCGATTTCGTAAGTTTGGCCGGGCAGACGTGCTTCTGAGACGTCGCCGTGTCTCTGACTTGCCTCCCATGAGCCATTCGCAGAACTCGCACCAAATGAGCCTTCCTTCGCCAGCCATAACGAGCCTACATCCCGTTTCAATTGCTCCCACCGCCCCGTTCCCCCCACACTCTATTCAGAAATTTATTGTCCCAGGGCCTCTCCGCGGATCCCTGCAAATGCGTCCGTATATCTACCTTCCTCGCTCCGACAGATTCTCCTGTCCTAATCCCCGGCCATCCTCTCCCCTCAAAACTTGCATGTCCCCGGCTCATTCCCCCTCATGACTTCCTCCCCGGCCCACACAATATCCCAATGTCCAACCATGAACAACAGCTCAGAGGGCCTCGCCCAAAGCAAGCCGCCAGTCGTCTTGCCCGCCCCCCCACAGCCTGAGCCCGCCTCCCCCGACCGTCCCGCAGTCGTCGTATCTAAAACCCACTTCTTCTTGATCATGGCCAGCCTCTGGATAGGAAACTTCACCGCATACTTTAACGAAACAACCGCCACGACCGCAATGCACATCATTAGCGCAGACTTCAACGCCCTTGCAAATCAAAACTGGCTTGCGACCGCCTACTTGCTCGGTTTCACAGTCACTCAAACTCTCCTCGGTAAATTTAGCGACATATTCGGTCGTGCTCAGGTGTTCAACGGAACCATGCTCATCTTCGCCGCTGGAACCCTCTGGTGCAGTTTGGCCGCCGTGAGTTCGCCTTTCCTCGCCTAAGCTTCTTCCTTTTAATCACGTGATATTCGTTTCCAAGTCCATGAATTCTTTGATTGGTGCGCGCTTGCTCCAGGGAATCGGCGCTGCGGGAAGACAGTCCATTGGAGTTATTGTTATTTTGGATCTGACAACGGCCGACACACGAGGCTTGTGGCTCGGCTTCTTCAACCTCGCATCTGCCATCGGTTTGGCAATAGGGCCTGTTCTTGGTGCCGTTCTCTCCGTCGACACAAACTGGAGATGGATCTTTTGGATAACGCTCATTCTCATCGCAGTCACCCTCGTCATTGGAACAACAAGTCTCCGTTACCCTGTTCCCCATCGCAAACAGCGTACAGGGCTCTTGTCTCAACTCCGCGAGGTCGACTACATTGGATGTATTCTTGCAGTCGCGATCTCTAGCATGATCTGCATCGCCATAGAGATGGGCAACAAGATGTTTCCGTGGAATGTGAGTGAAATCTAATTCAGCGTCGAGAACATGCACCTAACGTTAGGGTCAAGTCGGCACCCATCATTTCCCTCTTCGTCGTCGGAGGGCTCCTTATTCCCGTATTTGTTTACTACGAACTCAAAGTGGCCGAGCATCCTGTCGTTGACATTAGGCTGTTCAGCATTCCCAATATCCCCATCACGTGTCTTATCAACTTTCTCACCGGAGCAGGGTACTTCGGGTCGGTGTTCTTCCTACCTCGTTATTTCATCGACGTCAAGGGCTCCAGCCTCGTCCTATCTGGGGTCCAGATGTTTGGCCTCATCCTCACGCTTGGTATCTCCTCGGTCGTTGGAGCTAACATCCTCTCCCAAACGGGCCAGGTGCGCCTGATCGGTTTGGTCGGCGGGTTGCTGTACGCGTTGGGAAGCGGGTTGATGCTGATCGTCGGACGATACACGCCCGCAGCTCTCGCCATAGGGTTTTCAGTCATCACTGGAACTGCATCCGGCCTTCTCTATCAACCTTCCCTTGTCGTCGGACCCATGTCAGTGAAGCCACATCAGATAGCTGGTATCAGTGGCTTCCTGTCATTCCTTCGCACGCTCGGTGGAACGTTTGCAACAGCACTGCTAACAGCAGTGTTCGAGACGAGTTTTACGCAGTCGCTAAGAGGACAACTTCCCGATTACCTCGTAGACCAGGGACTGGAGTTGGCGGATAATTATGCGCAATATCCCCAATATGAGGAACAGATCCTCAACGCGCTCGTCAAAGGCTATCACGTAGGCACGATTCCTGCGGTCTGTTTTGGCGTGATATATGCCATTGCAGTCATCATGCTTCGAAACGTAGATTTTACGCCTGCATGGAAGAGAAGACGAATAGCAGCGAGGCAGGAAAGCGAAAAGGCTTGATGGTTTCATTTCTTGGTTCGTCGATGCAGGAGGGGGGTTAGCCGATTACGCTTTTCTCTCTTTTATGAATTTCTTCGATGACACGCCTGCATTTTGCACTCGTTGATCACGTCCTGTTCGTTCTCTCGTCACTTGCAAAACGGACTTTGGAACCCATTGGCTCTGGTGAGCCGCTCACGCCATCATCTAGTTTGCACACGATGGACACTTTTTTTATATGTGACCAAGACTAGGCGTATATTATACTGATTTGCTGTAAAAGAATATTACTGTAATGGCTTTCTTGGTTATTACCCATGGGTCGTCGAGATGTGACGCGCGTAAAATGGATCAGCCTCATGGCCTGGCCGATCATCTAGACTGTCGTCAACGACTCATCCGTAACTGATCTCGGTTTCCGTACTCACCTGGTTAGGAGGCTTTTCCAGGGTCTAACCTGTTACGAGACTGCGTCCTTCCTTGTCCGCTGAATCCATACGCATCACACGTACGTCGACTTCGCCCCGCGTGGCACAATCGTTTGAATCCCGACATCGGACGAAGTGAATGGACACTAGGGGTGGGAGGGGAGGAATTTCCTGCAAGAGCGGATCTACGGGAGAAGAAAAGGGCCCCGCTCGTCATTCCTACGGAGGACCCAGTGAACTTATCGACAAACGAGAAAGCTCTGGTAATTTCAAAGGCAGACTGGCTATTTTTGTGGCTACAGATATTCGGGCTCGAGGGGTTTCTCGCCATGCGGGGATCAGCGCAACGAAGCCCTGTGATTGTATTTGAGAACGCGAGATACAGCTTGTCCGCCCTGTATTCGTGCCTCAAAATAACAATAACATGGATATGGGAGAAAAAAAGAAATTACAATCAACTGACACACGAAAAAAAGAAACGGGTAGAGGGTATTGTATTTGGAATAAACATGAAACATACTGAAACATGTTCGTACCAAATGCACAAGCACCCCAGAAACTCTCCGTCGAACCCCGTTTTGCATTCTCTACGAGGGAACGGGAGCTATTTACATCCCAGGGCCGTACTCCTCAATGATAGATCTTGGCTTGCAGTACTCTCCTAGTGGCTTGTACTCAATGTTCGGGAAGCTGGGTTCCGTGTGCTCAGTCTATAAGTATGATCAATAGTGCACATTCAACCCACCCAAATGCACTTGGACCCCCGATTTCAAGTCCCCTGTGTGTCTGTGTCCACTGGGGCGCCGCTGTTATCCCGAGGACCAAAACTCGTAAGCCGTATTTATACTGTGGAGTACCCAGCGCGGAACCGTTTTGCGCGTCGAGCACTGATATAAGATCCGGTACGGATGCTAGCATCTACAGCATGTGGCAGAGCCCGTCAGTATTCAAGGTGCGGAAGTGAGAAATCGCCGCACCATCGTTTGCCCATCATCTGCGGTGTGTTCAGCGTAGAGGTTTTCGTTCTTGAATGGTATAACCAGCTTTCCGGAGAATTTCTCGACCGGTCTTTCCGGATCCTGCTCGACGTCTTCGTCCAAGGCCAATGCCGTGATCACAACCTCGCCAATGGTATGCCCCTTGTGCAACCTTGACATCCATTAGTATTCATTCAGTCCGCGGACTCAAAGGACTCACCGTCTACGAACATCTGTAATCTTCCCACTGAACAGCACTTTGGCGGACTTGCTCCCTCCAACAGCATCCACAATGATACTGCCTATCTGGTCAATATTCGACTGCTTTCTTGCCAAAGCGATCGCTCTCCCGATACGCCAGCTCAAGGACACGGTGTTAACAATCA
This sequence comes from Phlebopus sp. FC_14, assembly GCA_021018615.1. Lineage (NCBI taxonomy): Eukaryota > Fungi > Basidiomycota > Agaricomycetes > Boletales > Boletinellaceae > Phlebopus > Phlebopus sp. FC_14. Next base: position 1,783,070 of record JAEVFL010000005.1, on the reverse strand, counting down.
TGGACACCTTCAAATCTGTGGCCCTCAAAGGCCGACTGGCCTGTCCTACGTGCGTCCTGTACACGTGTTTGTTTACGATTAACAAAACGGAAATGAACATGACGGGTATGAAAACTAGACACCGTACCCCATTTCGACACATGCCGCTCGAAGCGAAGCGTCGACATCGGTATCTTTCTTGGCCTTCGTCATGATCTATAGCGTGTTAACGTTATCAGATTGACAGGGTCACAAACTTTTTGACAGCACGACACTGAGACGCACCATGACGTTGCCGTCTCCACTCGATATGGCACTGGGAAGGAGGTTTAGACCCCGTCCAGTCTCGTCGAACACGTTGGCCGTTGTTTGATGCCACTGCAAGGGTTATCAAACTGCAACCACCTTCATCATATTGCAGAACCCTTACCGTAGGGTATGCACGACCCTGTCGAATTCAAAGTCAGACTCAACGTGGAACAACGTGTGTGTGTGTATCAAACACACCATGAAGTCCCCATCAACGACAGGTATATCATAGTTCTTTGTTGCAGCCGTGATCATCTAGAGATAGTTTAGCCCTCGTTTTCGGCCGGATCGCAATGACAAACATTGATCATTCCATTTCCACCTCCGATTTCGAGTGCACACAGGGCATCAGGTTTTGTGATCTGAGGTGACCGTGAAATCCGGACCGTATATTACCTTGGGACACACGCACCCGCATAAACGCCCAAAGATCAGCGCTCGCTTCGTTGTACCTGTAAAGTATTCTGGCCACCGATACTGATTGTCGATGCACAGTATCACGCACTCATTACCAAGTAATCTCTCCGAGGACACCTCAGGGCTGCCCATTCCCCCACCCCATCCAACAAGTGCATCGGGTTTCAACGAGGCCAGATCAATCACCCGGATGATCTGACCTGCTCTCACCATCTCTCTCAACTCGAGGTATGTGTGCAGTGGAGAGCCGCCGCCACCACATCCAAGGACGTAGCATCCATCAGCAATCCATTCCAGGTCAGTCTCAGAGATAATCCATTCATGACTTTCAATTCTCGGTACGTACGCAAGGATGCTGTCAGCAGAACTTGATTCGCCACTGAATATGGCTTCAGGTGGTGTCTTCGAAGCTGCATCAGGCTGTGAAAGTGAACCCCCGTCAATGTCGTGTGGTGAGCTGGAGAGTTGGTCATTGTTGTCCACGTGATCGGGGATGGCATCGCCGCTCCAGTCCCCAGCAGCTTTGACATAGAAGCGACACCGGCCCGTTGTATACGCGATAGGGATGACTTCGCTCTCGACGATGGTAACACGATCTGGGTCTGCCCCCGCAGCAACGGCGCGAGCGATCGCCTTAGCTTCGACAGCCTGTCGGACCTCGGACACCGATGAAGTAGATATATCCTCAAACGAGTCGACGGTACCAGATATCTGGTGGCGGGCGGAGTCGGTTCAAAGAAGGGCGGCGAGTTTGACAAGATTCCACACCTGGGCAATGGCAGCACCGACTGCATTTGCGACGTCGTAGTGAGGGAACCTATGCACACTGCTCACGCCAGCAAGTTCATCGGGTGCCAATATCGAGCCACCACCAACGAGGTAGACAGGAACGTCCGTTGCTGATGTCTTCATGGCGTCCAACGCTTTTTGCAACATACTCTTGATGGCTTTCTGTGCGCTATCGATGATCGAGTTGTCGATATCTGCGATGAGGGAGGCGTCTCCAACCGTAGCGCGGCCAGCAGCAACTGCGACGTCTGTAGCAGTGAGCGTCGAGCCGTTAAACACACGTGCCTTGGATGTAATTCGATGGCCAACCGAATCCGGACCAACAGTTACTTTGTTCGTGTGCATGTCACGGCGGACCAAAGAACCACCACCGAGGCCAATGCTAGGAGAGACGTACGAGTGAGATAGTATCTTCTGAAGTTCTCCGAGTTTACCTCGTTACATGAGGCATAGAGAAGTTGAGCAATACACCACAGAGTTCATGATGTGCAGCAGCCTGTCGAGGGAAACCACTCGCTCTTCGAGATGTCAGAACACAAGAAGCCGGGAAGAGCGGAGATAAGCACGAACAAAAGCATGCCAATATCAGTCTAGGAAGTATCCATCAGTTTTTGACTCAGAAGAAGCACAATTCGCTGACTGTGGTTCCACCTATATCAACGACTAATGCAGATTGTTTCGAGACGTCTGACTCGAGGGATGCGAGAAACGCGGCTCCACGCATAGAATTCGTAGGTCCAGAAGAACTTGAACAAAACGAAATCACAAATGAGCTCTTGCAGTCAAATAAAACGCAAAACTTCTAATGCTTACAACGTCCGGATAGGTAACTGCGCAGCCTGAGCGCAGTTGAGTAAGGTGCCGTCGTTGCTGGTAATGAATACAGGACATCTTAGACGTAGCGCGCGTGCTGCATTCTGGAAGCCGCTAACTGTCTTCTTTGCATACCTGAGGAGCGAGGCGTTCAGAATCGACGCATTCTCGCGCTCAAGAAGACCGATGTGGGCAACGTCCTTCGAGCACACCACGTCAATGTGTGGGAGTTTACATCGGACGATGGACGCGACGTGTTCCTCTTGCCTAATCGTGAAATCAATGGGAGCAAAAACCGAGACCACCGCAACGGCGTGGATGCCCTTGTGTGTTTACGTGAGTTGCAGCGGACATGATGGAACGGGATGAGCGTACCTGCCTCTCAATCTCAGTGCAGGCAGTCTCAATCTCGGTGGTATCCACAGTTGCGATCTCGCTTCCATCAATCTGCAAACCACCTGAAACGAGGAAACAGGGTCCTTCGAGAACTGTTCGTTGTCAAAGCAAGGAGTGGTTTCAAAGCTCCGTCGATGAAAACCTGGGTGACGTACGAGTCCTCAGATCGCGTGGAAAGCCTACGAACGGTGGAGTTCCGTGGGTGAATGGACCACAGAGACGAATGACGGCTACACGGTCGAGGCGTGCTGGGTTCCTTTCGACAAGCGCATTGACGAAATGCTGTTCGCTGGTTAGAAACTGATCAGCCGGGGCGAAAGGTGACCTACAGTGGTGCCAATGGAGACTGCCTGGATAGTGCTTGCAGCCGGGCATTGACTGAGGACGTCTCGAATAGCATTCTGGATGCCTAGAGTGACATCTGCGGTTGTAAGGTGCTTCGCAGAGGCCAGCACCCGTCCCTTCTGTGATCCTTCGGATATGTCCAGAAGAACAGCATCGCTGGCAGCCACCTCGAATGTCAGTTGTCAAGATCAAAGTATGGGCAGCTCACGTATTCGTTCCTCCAACATCGACACCCAATCGCAAGACGGACTCTGCAACGTTCGCAGTCATTTTGCGTCAGTGAAGTTACGAGGTCAAATGCACGATAAGATGCCTACCACAGTGAGTCAAAATTAGCAGACGCCCACGCCCAGAGACAACTGCCAGTGCCCGTCGATCCATCCGCGAGCGTACCACAAAGATCAACTGTAGTCACCGCCGCACGGCCTACTCGGCGTAAGACGACTTTCGGAAATAACAACTGCGAGCCAGATCGTCACTTGCGTCACCTACTTGCCTGATTCCAGTTGCAGGACATCTCATACCCCGGTTGGACTTGTAGGTCCTTACGGCCTGTTGACCTCAACCAGTCGCACGCCGCTAGTCGTCCCAGTGCCAAAGTCTACGGCGAACTTGAATGTCCCAAGGCGTTCGCAGCTACCTGCATGAAAAATCTAGGCCGACTATCCCAACCTGGAGCTATCCATTCCCTGGACAGTCCGATTCACAACTGGGTCCAAAAAGAGTCCCTTGAAAATGACGATGATTATGTGAAAGACGCATCACTGAACAAGACGGTAGGTCACTAGTGATGCATACAGAGCAAAGATGTGTTTACATGTATCATAGGTAACTTCGGAAATAACAGCCATCTGATTATCTGGTCTTCTCTTGCCACTTGGCCAAACCATTGACAGGACGAGCCATGGTCTTCTGGTTCGGTGCTGCTGGAGAGGTAAAGTCACTTTTCTCAGGTAACAGGGTAGTACGGGATGGAAGCACCCCTCCTACGCGGTCACCTGGGAACCCGCTTCCTGGGGGACAAACCCAGCTGGCGCGGCGCGCAGTAGTCCAGGCCACAACAGTCTATCGCTCTCAAATCCGGCCTTGGCAGCCAGAATGAAGGGGAGAATCGATGGAAGATGGCATATGGTAAGAAGCGTGTTAACATCTTCCTTGGACGGACGTGGAATGGAGCTGGCTGGCACCACCAGTATCCACAACGACAACTCCTAACAGACCAGAGGTGGCGAGCCCAGACTGCGCAAGCATACGGGAAGAAAGCTGAAGGAAGCGTTGATGCAATCACTTACTTCCATATGAAGAATGCTATCGATAGTGGCGAGACTTTCTACTCGGATTTCAGCTAGTGAATGGGTAGGCTGATTGGCGATTATGCTCCTTACAATTTCAGTCGCGTTGTTATGCCTAGTAACCACCGACCAAAATACTGTGTCCAGTGCAATATGAGATCATTGAATAGGCCCGTCTGTACTGTTGATCGATGACCCATCGCTTTTCGTGGCGACTGAAACGAAGAAAGGAGCTCGAGTAGCCAGCACTGCAAGGGCTGATCACGTTGTGCGTTCATTTCGATACAGGGTCATTACTTTAAGTCATCAAGTCAATGTCTTAAGGCTGTTCTGATTTTGTTCGAATCTTCATTGTCGTAGAACTGTGGTAGGTTTCGGCCCGTCCTGAGGTCGACGTCCCATCGCGAGATACTCACGGAGCACCGGAGATATGCACGACATAATAGCCTGACATTCCAAGAAGAGTCATTGAGTACGAAATTTCGAAACCATACCCACAGAATTCTTCTATCCTCGTTGGAGAAGACCTCCACAGCAGGGCATCTCCGCAGCTCTATTATTCGTCAAAGTTATGGATATTGGGCAAATGCGTGATGAACGCCGGCAATCGCAACGGCGTGCACGACGTCTAATCGAGATCAGAGGGGCGATTACGGTCGTCGCCAAAGGACTTGTCTGTACCAAGTATTCAGTCCCCGCGGTCGTCGCTGATCGGGCCAGATTCTGTCCCTGTTTGAAAGATGGATCAGATCGAGGCGGTCTATCGAGTATTTCGTAGCGCGTACACAGACAGGTCTGACAGCCACGTAAAGAGTCGCAGTCGTCTATAAACCTCGAACCAGCGGGAATTCCCGATTGAGCGGCGTAGCCGGGTCAAAGCTAAGAATTTGCGCCAATGTCCCTCTTCATAAGCGGACGTAAACGGCGAGAAGAATCTTGTTCCCGATAAAAAAAAGTGGAGACGCATAGATAGCCGCACCCTCGTCGAGTATGTGACATTCGCACAGGGGAGACAGTAATCTCTCAGTGCGGGATTTGGCCAGGCACGTCATCTTCACTGTGCCTATAGGTGGGACAGACGGTAAGCACAAACGTCAAAAAATTGGCGTAGCGAGTTGCCTGCGGGTACGACGTTGGTATGCTGTGGGAAGGGTAACGTAGTCAAGATCAGAGGTCGAAGGTAATTAAAAGAGGGAGAATGAGGGTTGCAGGACTTAGACCGCACAGAGATCATATAATCTTGTAATAGCTACCCTGCGACACCGAGAATTTCTCACCTGCAAGCGTTCTCCTTGAGCAGCAATCCTTGTGCCGGGTCATCATCAGTGATAACTCTTCGCCCTTGGTCCTGCACTGCCACAAGCACGGTAAAATGAACTGCGCCTTCCCGGATATTTGGCGGGTGGCTCGTCGGGGTGGACAGCAGAGTCAATTTTTGCGGTAGAATTCGGGAAAGCGTCAAACGTGAAACACGGCATTGAAAGAACGGCTTTAATATGCCTTTTGAAGGCTTGTTTGCAACTGGTGATGACTACGAGACCTAGGTTAGGTCTCGTAGCCTAGGTGGATCCCAACCGGATCCTGAAACGCTTGGACAGTTAGCTCTTGAACGAATGATTTGGATGTCTATTGGAACATGCTGGAGAATGTCGCCGCTGCGTTACGACGGTGTCCTCGAAGGACTGGAAGCTGTCCACAGGAGTCCAAGGCAAAGTTCGAGCCGAGTAGTAGTACCTGCTACTCCGAGTATGGGCGTCGTTTACGTGTTATGCGTGGGAAAAAATATCCAAGTCAGGCGACAGAGTGTTGGTTTGGTGGCAGGAAGGCGCGTTGTGGAAGGATTCATAATTCTGACCACGAGCCCGTCTACGGTCTGCTGAAAACTCTGCCCCGACGTTGGGTCGGGCGTGTGCAGGCATGGCTAGCTCATCTGACGGTCCAGCGGCTGCTCTCTCAAACATGCCTGACTTCTCTCAACACACGTTTTCTTCAGCAGGCGAGCGGAAGTTCCATCTCCAACTCCTTCTCGACAACAAGGAAAAGCAGCTCCAACAAGCGGGTGCTCTCGGGCAGCGCGTACTTGCGCAGCAGATCGAGCTCGAGGAGAAGATAAGACAACTCCAGGAGTTCGATGCAGAGCGTGGCGACGATGAAGATCTCGACGCTGAAGCAAGAGAACGCTACCGCGAACTTGCGGATACCATCAAGGCCTGGGATACCGAAAACGCGCAGCTGTCAAGTACCTTCGGTGTAAAGGTGTGTTGAAAATTTGATCCTTGTCCTTCATTTGCCCCTGTACCTTGCTATCCCCAAGGGTTCTTGGAAGGTGCTTGCCATGCCTGCGGCCGTGCCTTCCAGAGCCTCGTGTCTATCACGCATAAGACCGTGTTCTTTTGGGATGTTGTCGTATATTCCCTGCAACCACGGGTTCTACCCGCTGTCGGAATCATTCTTCAGATCACTCTGCATGAGCCAAACGGCGGCAAGCAGAATGTTCGTTGGTCACACTGCGAAGGATGTCAAATAGTCCTATGTTCGGGCGCATGAATATTGTTCTAGTCCGCTAGTCGCCCGTTCGTTATTGAAGTGACGATCAAGCCTTTTCGCTCTTACTCTACTCACCGCTCCATCGGTTTAACAATGGATTTGGAGCTCTGACTTAGCCTTTGCAGCGCCCTCTTGGGGATGACTTCTCCCCATCCCTTCCCATCAAGGATCTTCAACGCGACGAACCGGAACGATCCAAACCCTCAGCTTCGTCGGCGGCTCAGTCCCGACGTGCTAAGAATGCAGCTCACAGAGCTGACGATGTCGGTATGTCGATCGCCACCATCCGAAGAGTTATTCTGATTTTGTCGTTACTCTGCCAGAATTTGCCTTCGAAATTGGCAGCGGACTGTTGACCGAAGTGAGAAGACTCCAGAGTCTCCTCGGTGAGCGGGACAAAGCGATCCAGGACATGAAAGAGGAGAAGGATGACCTTGAGAAGACCATTGAAGCCCTGCGTACTGCTCTTCGTGCGCAGGAGCAGAGTTCAGGTTGGTTCTGCTTTTTCAGTAACCTCAGGTTTCATGCTTACATGTTGCCTCGCAGATAAATTTAAGGAAGAAAACTGGAATTTGGAAGTGACTCTTCAAGAACTTCGTACTCAGCTGTCAGACTCCCAAAGCACATCCCAACGTCTCGAGTCCGAGCACAAGCGTCTCACCAAGCTCCTTAATACTACCCGGGAATCTGCTGACCAGCACAAGAACGAAGCCGAACGTGTCAAGGCCACCTTCGAGGAGTTCAAAGCTAAGCACGATACGGAATTCGCACAGGCACGGAAGCATGCTGCAGGCCTACAGCGTGACAAGTCTGATTTGCAGTCTGCGTTGGATGCAATGAAGGCGGAAGTGGCAAAGGCGAATCGCCGATTGGGTCCAAGGTTTGGGTCGCCCCTGACCCCGGGCATAGGGGATGCGAAGGACTACTTGACACCTGCTGCCGCTGAAGATGACGATGTTTTCACTGCTGGCGGTGCCTCGACGAATAGAAGAAAGATGGATACGTCCGCGGTCTTCCAACCAGAGACTTTCGAAGACATTATTGATGTGTCGCCGGACCCCTCGCCTTCACGTCCTTTCCATACCTCCAACCACCCTAACAAGGAAATTGAAGCCCTTCAGCAAAGACTCTTCCATGCCGAGCGCCAAATCAAGACTCTGAAGGGTTCATTGCACCGCGAAAAGGAAATGCGGATGGATTACAAGCGCAAACTCGAGTCGTCGCCAGGTTATGTGCGCGATGAAAATGACCCGCCTGAGGAGGAACTGTTCGAGGATAACGACGTCACCGTTCCCACAGCAGCTAGGCCGAAGCGTAAACTCACGCCATTCCGCACGGGCAGCGGTCGTACGAGAGGTCGAAGAGGTCGTGGTGGATCCACGCTTACCGAACGTCTTGGCATGGCCGAGTACAGTCCTTCGTCGGATTACAATGCTGGAGACATTGATTCTACGTCCCCTGCCCCCCCAGTCCCCCGTATTCCAGGACGCTTCCAAGAGGGCGATGATGACTCTGACCTTGAGGTTTCCGACGATGAAGACGAACAAGAACAGCAGGTTCCCAATTCGCCCTTAGCGCCGCCTTCAAACCGGACGAGTGTCGACGGCATGGACCCTCTCTTTGCCAATGTCCTGCGCAAGTCCGCCTCTTATAGCTCGCTGCCTTCGAACTCTAGCCCATTGCGGCATTCTGTTGTTGCTCGTTCCGGCCGCGGTGGTGCTCCTCAGCGCCGTTCGCGTGGTGGCGCAGCATTCCAGGAAGCTCGACCCCTGTCACTTGTCGGGCAACCGGAGGCACTCTCCATGGCACTCGCAGCAGAGCTGGGCATCGGAATGACGTCCGTCGTTGAGGACGATGCCTCGACACCGGAGAAGGAAATGGTGGAGATTGCATGTCAGACTGATTTCGAGGACGTGACCCTGATGGTCCCCCCTGTCATACCTGCTCCCTCCATGAGCGAGACTGGTGTACAGGCGGACGCGGTAGTCGAGCCTGCGGCTGTGCCTGTGTACGCGACAGAGCCTGTCATCACCTCGGAGATGTCCAGCCAGACTGATGAAACGGTCGCAGTGGAGTGCAGCGATGCGGCGGTTCAGCATATTCCTACTGCACCCACCTCTGTTCTCGTCTCTTCCAGTATGAACACCGACCCTGAAGTTGTTAATTTTGCTCCTCAAACGGCACAAGTTGAGGTGCAGATCTCACCGTTCTTCACAACACGAACCCGCTACCCTGTCTTTTCGCCCACGCCTCGACGTACGACCCTTACACAGTCGGACTTCTCCAAACCCTCTGCGGACGACAGCAGCGGAGACGTGACATTACGAAGCGCTCGTTTACCTGGCGCGCTATCGGTAGCCGACGAATCAAGTGAAGACGAAGACATCGATGACGGTGCTACAGAGACAGGGGTTGAGACGGACACGGATGCGGAAGATTACCACGATGCTCGCATGAGCCTTGGAATGACTACACCCTCCGAGTCGAGAGAAGACTTCCATTCTGTGCTCACGATGACGGATAACGAGTACTCCGATAGCGACGAAGAAAGTATCAAGGCTTCTCGCATCTCGAGTCGCGCTGGCCGTTCGTCTGTAGCTTCATTCACGGAGAGGCGGGAGCTTCTGTATCGTGCACCTGCCGTTGAATATGAGGAAAAGAGCATCGAGACTTTACCCGAGGACGTCAAGGTTGTTGAAATTATCAAGCCCGTGGAAGTTGTGAAGGAGGTAGTGAGGGAAGTGATCAAAGAAGTGGTGAAGGAAGTTGAGGTAGTGAGGGAAGTTGAGGTAGTGAGGGAAGTTGAGGTAGTGAAGGAAGTCGAGGTGGTCAAGGAAATGATAAAGGAAATTGAGGTGGTCAAGGAAGTGCCGGTGGAGAAAATGATCGAGGTTGAAGTCATCAAGTACATTGAACAACCAAGGCCGGAAGCCAAAGAGATCTGCATCCAGACAGACGAGCCACGACCAGTCACACCACCCACTCTGGCCCCTCCTACACTGGCTTCAACGCCTGCGGGTACAAAACCGAACTCTTCTGCTTCATCCCCTACCCCCACAGCTGCTGCCGCTGCACCATTCGGACTGTACAGGGTGGCCCCAACGGGTCAACAGTTCCAATTTGTCCCCCCGGCATCTCCTCCCACCTCACCAACAGGTGTGGCAACGTCGCCCGCTGTTGCCACACGGGACTCTGCAACTACTTTCGGCATGATACACTCCCGCAACTCCCAATCTGATCGACGACAATCTGTCGAGTCTGCTGCCTCGTCCGTAATTGATGACGGAAGTCGACGTTCCCGCACATCCTCTGCAGTGCCCTCTGTGGTTGACAAAACGCGTCCTCCTATGATGGTTCTTCCCCCTCCTCCACGCCAACCACCACCATCTGGCAGCATGCCTCCTCCTTCGTTTGTACCCGAAAGAAGATTTCCAACGACATCGTCAGCGTCAAGCGACATCCCTCCTCCGCGTCCATCATCGCCTCCTCCGCCTGAACTCATTCAGCGTGCCACCACCCCGACGTTTGGTGCCATGTTGTCCGTGCACGGCAGAGGAACCTATGGGCCCAGGCAGCACGGTGCCAGCATGCCACCTCCTCAATCAAACCTGCGCCAGCCTCCCTCGACAAGCAGCTTCAGGTCTGCTGCAAATGCTGCTGCTCACGCGCAGAATTCGCAACCGCCAACTGGCTTGCCATCATGGGGGGTCCGAGAGAAGGAATTTTCCAGCGCTTCTCTCGCCTCAGATCGAAGTGCATTATCTCCCCGGTCATCGATGTCATCTGATCACAATCCCTTCATAAACCATAGCCAGAGCCATACTACCACACCCGCCACTCCTGGCAAGGGTGTTGGGCAAGCTGAACACGGTGGATCGACCGACCCTGCGATCATCCATGCTATTACACAGACAATGATCGGGGAATTCCTGTACAAGTATACTCGGCGTACAATTGGTAAGGGTTATGGAGAGAAGCGGCACAAGCGGTTCTTCTGGGTGCACCCCTACACTAAGACGCTATACTGGAGTTCTGCTGATCCTGGCTCGTCGAATGTATCTGAATCTAGTGCCAAGAGTGGTAAGTGGATCTTACATCCCTTACTCCAACCATTGACCTTCATCTTATCAGCTTATATTGAGGGAGTCCGTGCCGTTCTCGATCCAAACCCCATGCCACCCGGCTTGTACCAGTACAGCGTAGTCATTTCAACAGCGCAGCGGGAAATGAAGATCACCGCACCCACGAAAGAACGCCATGACATATGGGTCAATGTAAATTCCTTTCTTGCTGGTTCTGCGACTCTTTCCAATTTTACTTTTGCAGGCGCTGAAGTATCTTTTGGCTCGCCCGAATCCAACCACTGTGGCATCACCGAGTCACAATGAGAACGGAGTCCCCACTACCCCAATGTCACAGAGCGCGGAGTTAACGGAAGACGACCATCGTCATCTAGTAGACTCGAGTCCCCAAAGTCAACGAAGTGGCAGGAGCAGTCGTAACGGCGGCGCTTTCAGCACGACACCCAGAGGAAAGCGCAGTCGCTCACAACTTTCTGTCCGAGGCTCCGTCGGCAAACGCTCTGGTACGCCTGCGGCGGAATACCTTCGTTGGGCTGCTCCGGAAAGCCCTTATAGCCCCACCAGGTCGTTTGAACAAGTAATGGGGAATAATAACCAAGACGACGAAGGCCTTGAATTCGAGCTGCACGGTGAATCCCAGTCGGACGATGGATTTGAAGGCTTAGAAAATGTTCGCGCATGTTGTGATGGACGTCACACAGTTGGTCACTCGGGACATCACCACCATCATCATCACCACCGTCCCCCTAATGGCGACCACCTGGACGTCAATGCTCTTGCCAGACCAGTCTCACCTGCTTGGTCCCTGCGTTCGCGAACAGGAAGTGCTCACTCACACGATACTGGTGGACTATTCTTGTGGGGCCGTGGAGAAGACGGCAAACTTCGCTTTGGCTCCAAGCGATCTACGAAGACTGTAACCTAACTGCTGGTGATTGATAACGGACGGACTTCATCTTATGAACTATAATCCTTTTGATTTGCTTGCCTTCGGTTTCTTAGTAATTTCAGATCTCTCCTTTGACATCCTACGCTCCTTGGTAATTTCTGCTATTGATTACACGATTTTCTTTATTCCTAGCGCTTTCATGTATGAACGTATTTCTCCGACCAATTTACCGTCAACCAATACCACTCCTTTTTCCTACTGAACACAATGCACTTGCACTTGTCATCAACACTTCGCCCTTTCTTTTAAATTCATTCTTGAAAGTAGCTCACGAACGAGGAACATGTGGTGCCTACAGGGCGGCGGCCGACCTCAAACCACTATTTCGTCCACTTTCGATCGATGTATACAGAATCCCTAAAGACCACACCGTATGGTAAGCTCGAGTCTAACTGAGAAGTTGACCGCTCACAGGAGTAACCCACTCTTTACAACTACAGCACACTCCCGCCCAGTCATAATTGCCCAGTTTCACACCACATTTTTTGTTTGGACATATAATCTTACCGGCCAACTCCCCATTCTCGAGAAAAGGCTCCATCCATTTCATCTGTTCGTCGGCCTCAACATGTAGTACAAAAATTATGCGACTCAAAATACACTCACCGGTTCCACAAAATAGCCCGAACATTTTGGATTCATTAAAATCGGCGGACTCGCTGCCGCCTTTGATCCATTTAAACCAGTCATACTAAGTGAAGATGGGGCTCTCAGTGCCGCGAGTTTTGGATGCGAATATAGCTGCGCAGCAAGGTCGCTTGGAGCCGCGTAGTGAGGACTCAACGGGGCCTGAGAAGACGCGGTTGACTCTTTCGCATCCGCGGATTCTGATACAGGCCGAATGGTGCGTGGTACTTCTGGCATGCCTGGTTCTGCGCTTGCGGCAGCATCGAGTGCGTCCGACAGATCACAACCGATACCGTCCATGGATAACGGTGAGGGATGGAAGGGCTTGGACTCTCCACCTGAAGGGCGGCGCGACGGTGGACCAGATCCGCTGCCGTTAGTGGCCGGTTTCTCGTTCTCCTCCGGCTCGTCTTCGGTGTCGAGTGCGGACATTGATAGGGATTCGAGGACTCGACGGCCACCTAGAGCAGCAAGAATCGCTGGGCGGCCTTCCGATACCCCATTTGAAGATGAATTCATGCGTGAACGTGGTTGGTTGTTGGAAGGTCGACGGGATATGGAGACGTTGAGGCTCGCCGATGGACGTCGGGATAGGGAGGCCATCTGTGTCTGGTCATTAGACGGCCTTCGTGAAGCAGCAGGGGAAAGCGAGGGTAATGCTGGTGTTGGCGGGCCGAGTTGGCCATGATCAAGCATATGCTCACGAGTGGCGAGTTCTTGTCTATGTATTGCATGTTATTGTGACGAGGATACTACCAACATGCGGATCACGCACCTACACATTTTACACCGTATACGCCGACTTGGAACAATCATTGGTGTATTTGGTGACGATTCCGAGGGTGTATAAGGGTGTTTGGCAAACATATTGGAAGATGGAAGAGTACCGTCACCATCTAATATTATCAGCGTCAAACTTCTGGCGATGATAGCGATCACGCAGTAGGCTTAACAGCACGGACTTACTCATGATCTCTTCCGTTGTCCTTTCCAAGTAGAACATGCGAGTTGCCTTGTCTCTGCGAGTAAACTTGTAGGACGCTTGATGAAAGATCTCGAGCTGGTCTATGAAACCTTGGTTCGGTCTAGCAAGTTAAGTGATACCTCGTTGCGCAGCTGTGTTCACTTACTCGATATACGGCCGTACCTTCTTGATCATATCAAGGGCTGTAGACACATCCAACTTACGGGAATGCATGAGATATGCGGCGACGATGGTTGCACTACGGCCTAAAAAACCATGGGTTGACTTGCAAGACGATGAGCGAACACAACGCACTGATTCCAGCCTGACAGTGTACGAGCACGCCCCGACCCTTGTCCAGCTCGCGCTGAATGAAAGATATGGTGGGGAGAAAGTGGACGAGCACATCTTCGTCAGTGCTATCGTCTAAGTTGATCTGATATTTGTTAAAAGTCTGGTTTAACCCAGCTTGTCAGAGTCTTGTCACGGGGGCAGATCAGATCTTGGAGGCTCACGGCATGGATCGTCACTTTGCCCCGCATCGCTGTGACGACGCTGAATATGTTCTTGGACTTGAGATTCTCCACATTTAAGGCGCTCGGAAGGTCACCAATCCAAAGGCCTGGTACGACTTCATTCATCATGGTTGCTGTAAAAGTTAGCAAATCGACCTATAATCGGCGTTCTTAGAAATACGATCGCTCCGGGCATGGTGCGTAGCCATAGCCGACCTTGTATCGTATGTTCCAATGGCCCTACGTTAGCTGAAAGACGTATGAATTCGTGTCTCGCTCCGGAGTCGTGTGCAATTGAAGTCGGTGCGGAGAAAAGGAAAGGCAGCGGCTGACACAGGTTCGAAGCTGGGGTGGCTTGTGGTGTATCCTCCCTGAAATATAATCGAACTGGCATCATGCTAAATGGTTACCTGTAGACCCTAGTCCAGGATCGACCGAGTTATCGAGACCTGGAAGCTCTAATCATTAAGTGTACTCGTCATAAGCTAAAGGATAGCGCATCCCTTTCTACATTTCTATTCCGTGAACAACAGTGGACGCTGGTAATACACTTGTGCTAGCAATACAATCAAACAGTCCTATGGTACTTCTCCAGAATTCAGTTCATTACACTCTTCATACATGCGTGTTTGCGTTGATGATCGACGTACGGCGAGCATGCGGATCTGTGGGGCCGCGGACTATGCGGTAGGGATGTACGCGTGCACCCTTTGCGAGCCGGCGCTGCGGGTGACGGAGATATTGTAGCGCAGGGCCAACTAGCAGCAATGTTTGGGGGCCCTGCTTAGTAGGAGGGATTCCGAAGAGTGGTGGAATGTGCTGGGCGTCCGCAGGGGGTATGACGACGACTGCGTCGGCATTTTCAAGCGTGGTAGGGATTAGGCGCATTTTAGAAGACGGCTTTCCCGACGACATTGGGATGGAGGGTCGTATGGTGCCGTCAGTAGGTGATGGCGTTGGTGACGGGGTGCGAGAAGACGTGGATGACGATACGGACACCTGGCGAGTTTGTCTTTGGTACGGTAGGTCAGGTAAGTGTAAACGAGATGTCTGCAAGTCCGATAAGCTGACAGATTGGGATACACGCATCGGTGCAACAGACCTGGTAGCTCAGATCGTCAAGGTCGTAAAGTTCGTGAATGCGGGGTAATTGGGTCTTTCCGCGAGGAAGATCGAGGGTGTGTAGAGGTGGAAGCGTGGGCCGAGCAGAGGCAGGTGTGGGGAACGCGTAGTGCGCCATGAGCGAAGGTGCTGTCGGGGAGAAAGCGGGTATAGAAAAAGCGCAAGATTCAGCTCGCTAAAGAGAGTCCACCAGGGTTTCCAAAGGCCTGCTTTGGGGTAAGAATATTATATAGAAAGATATCGGGAGACGAGACGAATGCAGAGCCCGGGTGAAAGCAGTGCGTCTTATACGAGTCGGATAATACATCCTTGTCGTGCATTGTACGCGCTGACCGGCAACTTGCAGACAAAAGAACAACCGCTGTTTGGCTCAACACCTCAATCGGAGCTGCAATAGGTCAAAACATTGTCGTCCAAAGGGAAAAAAAAAAAAAAGACTCTCGTGTCATGAAAGATATCCGAGAAGGACATTGTGACCTTTGTCCATAGAACGACAAATGTTATTGTCTTTTTCCTTCGCAGCCTAACAGCCGTGTCGTTGACTCCCAAGCCACTCTAAAGCATTTCCCTTTTTGGATCACAGCGAGGTGCCGTTGCTTTCGAGGCAAAACGACTGCAAGTCGTTCAGCATAACGATGGCCGAGGTCACGCCAAAAATCAAAATTGTGAGCTACTTCCTCTTCCGAATCTATAGCACGGTTTGACGTCTTGCAGATGCAGGGCGCAGCGCCTGACCTCTCCGCTGCAACGTATCAGATCTTTGACGAGTCACACACAATAGGCAATGCACTCAGGTGGATGATAATGAAAAAGTGAGTGGGATTTATCACACCTAATCGCCCATTGTCGACGTGTACCGTCCAGTCCCAAGGTAGAATTCTGTGGCTATAGGTGAGCAATGATAGCCTCCCCAATGTTCCTGGCCCGATGGTTGCACCTTCATACCACGAGACAGAAGTCACATCCTGTTCACCAAAGGATCATTGACTCGCCGCTCCTACGCTTGCTTTATCCACGGGATTTTCCGTTCTCAGCTCAATTGTCTGTCCATTTCGCGAACAACCACTGATCATTGATATAGCGTCCCACACCCTTCGGAAAACCTCATCCAGTTACGAATTCAAATGTATGGTACGCAGCCATCCATATCGTAGCGGCTTCCTCCGCGCTCACATATTGCAAAACAGACGGCTTGTCTTCGCTTAGTGCGCTTCTTGAGGCACTGTCAAATCTTGATGATGTTTGTAATAGTGTAGAGGAAAAGTATCGCGCTAGTCTTGGGCAAGGCCGTTATGAGCGCTGGGAAGAGAAGAGTTGAGGTCGACGGCACAAATTGTAGAACGATCACGGCAAGCCAGTTCATTAGAGCATACATTAGCGCCAGCATCAGTGTGATAATTCCGAATGACAATCGTTCTGTACGGCCTTCAAAGCGAGCGAGTAGAGGAATGGATAGCTGTTATATAGTTTGCTCGACGTGGAAAATCCATTTGTCTTCGGCTGGTTGAAGGGGTGACTGGCCCAGGAAGAATCGTTTTCCACGGCCGTATTTCCAAGGTTTCCTGGCTAAAAGCATGTCAGATCAGGGGGCCACAACTACGTGGCCGACTTATGACGGGTGTTGAAAGGAAGTAAACGAGTAAGCCATGGTTTTGCTCACCGCCAACAAGGGTATATCCCGGTGGGCATTCGGTCACGACAACGCGCTTCGGTAGCGCCGGCGTCGCGTTAACGTGCGCGACCACCAGAGCCTCAATCGCGTTCTGGTCATGCCAACGTTTGAAACGCGTCAGCACACGCGTAGTCCCCCGATGCCGGCACCCACCGTAATGATTTCTTGATCCACGGAGGACAAAACCGAATCGCGTACGTTTGTGCTGCTCGAAAGAGTCGACGTCAGTCCTCTTCAAGCCTCCCAAATGACATGGCGAGGACTACTCTTGTCCGCCACTTCTGAGGGAAATCTGTATCACGGTTCCCCCGCAAGGCGCTGATGACTCGGAGGTTGACTTGGTTGTGATGCCATCGTGGTCCGAGTCGAGTCGAGGAAGGAAGACAAGGTGGGTTTTATTCAGGTGTAAAATATATGGGGCCATGTTGAGGACTTTGTCGTTATTCTGTACTCTGGTGAGGGTCGCGAGCTAAACGCTTCAAAGTAACTAGGATCGAAAGTGAATTGCCGGAGTAGCCAGGCGTAAAAGGATCGACAGCTGACTCTGGCCCAATTCTCATCTATCACTACTCACTCAACTGGCACGTCTCCAAACATCCCACTGCGTCCTCATGTACAGAACCAAGCGCTCGTTGAGAAAACTACTGAAAACTCCATGGATCCAGCTGAAACTTGGCACAGCCAGGTAGTTGCGTCAAGGCGTAGTGGAGAGATGATTACCTCCCTTCGGCTCTTTGGTCACCCTACGAGAGACTTTGAGGCTCTCGCCGTTTGATGAAGACGTGGGTGAAATGATCACTGCGGTGCACACGCTCAAATCGAGTATCATCGAATTGCTTAACTCGCACCGTTCTCTATCTCAAGGCCTTACGTTCATTGCGCTCACATCTGCGAATCGCCAGTGAAGGGTTATGAGGTGCACATGGCTGTTCAGGATCTGCGAGACTGGAAACAACGATGCTACCGCGTGAAGGTAGTGTCAATTCGGCCCCATATGTCATTTGACGACGTGGGTCTCTCCTGCACTTTTTCAGGGCTTCCTTCCTTTCGTGCTAGGCGCTAATTCGATGTCGATTACACCCAATATCTCCTTGATTGTACACAGAGCTTTGACCTCGTTTCCGTCCTCCCGCCGATGAGCAACGTTTTGTGGAGGCTTTCGCAATTGGGGTCTGTTTTGGCGCGTGTCTTGTTCCGCATTGCGCCTGCTGACTGACTAGTCATTTCCCATTGTGTAGGAAGCAGCTGGGCCGGGTTTTGCACTCGGGCGCTTTCTTTTTTGTTGTTATCGAGCTTAAAGATTCTGCGCGGCATTTGTACGAACATGCCCACATTTGTGCGATTAAGGGGAAAGTGGATTCGTTCTTTGCCTGCCTCGGAAGTGGTTGATACTGAAGTAAACCTGCAGCAGCTGTTTACAGTGTCTTGTCCACCACCGTCCCCTCGCATTTTCATCACCACAACGAAGAAGCACTGCTGCGTGGTAGGGCGACTCCCTCTCCTCCGGCTGCGAGACTGCTAAAACAGAAAGATACGCTCCACATACAAGCAGGTGTTCGGGCACGCCGTCAGACCTCTTCGAAGAAGAACAGCTGCGAGATTTTCGCATGAGCAAGACTCGGATAGCATACGATGCCGAACAGCCTGCACAGGAATGACCACCAGCGTCCGGGCGGGCTCGAAAGAGGCTGGGCTTAAAAGGCATCTGACCACGTATGGTTGCCGCTCTGATGCTCCACCTGAGTTACTGGCCGCATTTGCCTCTCAATGCATCCATGTGATGAACTGGTACAATCACAGTCCTTGCTATTACTCACGATTCGGCTGACTCATACCCTTACGTTTCCTTTTTTTTACGGAGAGGAGTTCCCCAGTGCCAATTACCTGGTTAGTATTACCTATGGCCCCTTCCCCTGCATCTATTGTTTAAGGTTGTTTGAACGTATCTTCAGGACATCCCGATAAGCAGGAAGCATGCAGACTTTCACAGTCGCGCTAAAAACCTAACTTTGTTGCCTCTTGATCCGCATGTCTGCCATGCTGCTTTTAGCACTCCAAGAAGGACGAATAACGAGGCCTAAGGCTGTTCAAACTGATACATGCTCTATGCCTCGTGTCATAAATCCATCACATATCAGCCTTGCGATTAATCGAGATTGCCCGCCCCACAGCACATTCATGGCAACGACAATGATATTACCACGTCTCCTTCCATTGCTGACCCCTTAGCCACTCTTTTAGGCTATTGGGGGTTGGGTCTTGGACATCTATGGCCAGAACCCTCCCACGGCGGGCGGCAATGTACCCTCCAGTCTTACGGATCAATGATATCCCATACGAGAAGACTTGGAGCGTTTGGGCGCTCAATCAGGGTTATCATTTGAGCTCCTGACCTGTCTGAAAAGATACTGAAGACCCTCATCCACAACTATCGGTGCACACCGGTGCACGCAATGACCGAAAGGGACGCATGTTACGGGTCATCTAACCTGAGGTCTCCCGGTAATCTATTTAAGCTACTTGAAAATTTCCTCTCAATTGCCTCTGACCTCCCCCCTCTGTGCTCGTAACTCTTGAGCGTTTTGCTGATCACGTCACACCGAAATGACGTTGTAATGCCTGTTTTTCTGATATACCACCTCCACGCTGAACCGTAGCTTAGCTGCAGTCCATCTCTACTCCCACATCATGGCATGGACCTTGCCACCAAGCTTTCCAGGTTCCCCATCAAGATTGATGGTAAGCTCAAATTGGCATGGTTTTTTTTTTGGTAGACGCTCACGTTAGCACAGGACTATGTATAAAAGATGCTCCAGACGTAGAATTTCGACAATATTTCTATGCTACCATCGAAGTTGATGGCAAGGAACAAGTCAGAACAAGTCTTGCAGACAATGAATGGCATCACATAAAACGCAAGAAAAGAATACAACTGTAACCGTGGAATCAAGTTCAATCACTTGCGCGATCGCTAAATGTAACTGTATAGGCAGGCATGCGAGTCGTCAATCTTTTGCCTTCGTCTTTACTTGCACAGAAAATTTCACGGTCCACTCTATGTCGGACTGATAGAAGAGCCCGTGCATTCACTGCTCTCACACTCGCAAGGTTTGTCGATTGACGGCGTCGCATGAATCGATATTAATGTCCGAGTCCAGCTATCTCACGTGAAATTCCGTGGCCGGCCCATGTCCCTCGCGCTGAGGGAAACACGATGAAAATCTGCTTCACTGTCAAACACGCATCTGCGACAGCTGCTGAACAATTGATCAATGATATCCTGACTTTAATGTCCGAACCTCAAGCTGATGAACGCAGCCGCGGATCCGAAACGACCAACCGTCTAAAGATGATGACTCGTGGTATTTCCGACGTAAGTACATGCATCCTACTCACCAGCCCATCCTTCTCAACTGATTGGTTGATTGGAGTCCTATCCGTGTGCGAAAATGGCACTGGGGATACTGTCTACGGCATACAACGTACGTCGTGCGATTCAGTTGTCTAGTTCGTGCACACACAACTTCACTAGATTTTTCCTGTGGAGGACGATCACAGAAGATACCTCCGTCCCCTACTAGACATCGTGTACGAAACGTATACCCTCGCGTCGGAGACTAGCTGCTTAACACCGGACTTGTGCACGGAGCCGTTGAGCCGCTTATCGCGTTACGCGGTTGAGTGTGGCTACTTCATCAGAGAGTTTGTAGGAAAGAGGGGCATTCGTGAGTGTTTAATCTCTCTTAATGGTCGTCCTACTAATTTATGTGAAGTGCACAGTCTTGTCAACCAGGCCACCAGCATAGATGTGGACGCGGAGCTCAAAGGATACATTCGGAAATTTGACCAATTGAGATCATGTTTCTCCACGAGTGGCGAGGTTCCACGTTGCCAGACGGATGACGAGATGCAGAGCTGTTGTTCGTGTCTTCGTCTTGTCGTGTGGAATTGATAGCTCAGAGAGCTTACAGCTTCTGACGACATACATTCTGAGAGCACCTGTAACATGCGTCGCACCAAGAGCACTAGCACCGCTTCCACTCTCGATACTGTCGATGACATCTTAACGTGGGCGAATGATCGAGGACAAGAACGTATCTGTCTACTAAGCGGCCAACATCCAGCGATATCCGACGTTACGTGGCATGTCACCAGCTTGTTTGACTCCCCCTGCTCCTTATACTCTTTTCGCCATGGCCGGAAACTTAATGACCAGCCACGGTTGCGGCATCCGCGATATTTCTTTGGAGATATAGCGAACGACATTGCCATTAAACATCCGCCATTCGGCCACGTGCTCGCTACCAGCGTTACGAGTGATCGTGACACGGTGGACACCCAATTCGAGCAGCTTATTCTGGCTCCAGCAAAGCGGATGTCAGATCAAGGGTCGGTGCTGGTGATCATCGACGCTCTGGATGAGTGCCCGCGTGGAGGGATGCGGAAGTCCATCCTGACCGCACTAGCTGGAAAAGCAGCAGAACTCCTTGAGAATTTCCGAATTCTGGTCACTTGCCGCTATGAGGAGGACATCTTCGACGCGCTTCGAGACAAGATGCACGTGTTGGAGAGACCGTTCGATATGCAATGCTAGAGAGGCGACTGAAGTATAGTACATCATCTTGATCTAGTCTCGATTGCTTGACCGTTCCATTCTCGTATGATCAGTTCTACCCTGAGCAGGATAATCTTCATGCTGAAAGCTTTCATGCCGTTCCTACCTGCAGTTTTACGCATCTTAGTATAGATCATAATATTCGCCACTTACTTTATGTGCATTCTATTTCAACAGTCGCACACAAGCCTGGTTGTCGCGTAATTCCATCCAGTTTGTTATTCATGCAGTATGCCTCGCTCAAAATCAGAACCAGAAGCTTTACCTGACCCGTGCTCAGTGGTATCCGAACTGGCTTGTATTCACCAAGTCGCACGCAAAAGAACAGGAACCACGTCTAATACAATTTGTGCAAGTCCTCGATGGTATGGTGAACACTACTTCCTCGTCTTCCGACTTTCTACGAAGACGACACGGGCCTTCACTACTCGACATGAGCAAATCATAGCTTGAATGAAAGCAGCGGAAAAGGCGCACCTATGGGGTCGTACTTGACTGCTGAAAGTTTTGGGCCTATTCGGACACGCTGAGTGGTGTAGAAGTAACCTGTTTGAGCGGTAGAAATCATTCGGACGAGGATGGTTCTAATCCAGAGCACAATGAATCAGTATAGAGAATGCCAATGAGTATTGAAAACGTACCTGGCCTTATTTTTTGCTGCCATTGTGGCCTCCCTCGTCGTGCAACTAGAAACTGAAAATGGCAAGCGAGTTCTGGTACTACAAGTGTACGTAAGCACGAGACTTGATTCAAGCGGCACTTCTGTTCTTGCCAGATCTCAGCTTTCCTCCTTCAGGACGCGAAGCCATGGCACCTCTAGCACCCGCAGAAACCGAACCAAACCCTTACGATCTCTTAGGAATATCCTCAGACGCCACCGAGGCAGAAATTCGAACCGCCTACCGTACACGTTCGCTCAAGGTCCATCCTGATCGAGTACGTTTCTTCTTGTATCTACGCAGGCGGTTTCTGATATACGTATAATTGCAGAATAGAAATGATCCTAATGCAGGTAAGCTTTGCTTTCGAGATTTGGACTAAAAGAGCCGCCTGATCCAACATATGCAATGTACAGCCCAGAAGTTTCATGCGCTCACGACAGCCTCTACGCTTCTCCTTGACCCTCTACGCCGTCTTGCACTAGATGCACAGCTTCGACTCGCAGCAGCAAAGAAAGCTCGCTTTGCGTCGTATGATACCAAACGCAAGAATCTGGTGACAGAATTGGAGGAGCGCGAGCGGGAGTTCAAGAGGGCCCGGATGGAAAAGCAGAAGGAAAAGGCCGCAAGGGAGGAAGAGAACGACCGTGTGAAGGAGGCTGGTAGACGGCTAAGAGAGGAGAGGGAGAGGGAGAGGGAAGTACAGGCGAGAACGAAGGACGAGGAAACGCATGTGGAGAAGGAAGACGAAGCCTTGGACGCGGTAGCACCCCCATCACTGGGACCATATGATACCACCATCCGCGTCAAGTTTGTTCTCTCAGCTTTTCCATCCCTCGTTACGCCTTCTGCATTGGCTTCACATCTCAGACGTTTTGGGGAGATTGATGAAGGCGCTGTCGTACTTTCGATCAAAGCGAAGAAAGCAAGCAAGAAGAAGAAAACGAAGTTGCAGGGGCTACCTCTAACAGAGGCGGCTCAGGACGAGGGAGAGAAGCTGGTGAATGCTGTAGTACCTTTTGCGCAAATTGGTGCTGCATTTGGTGTCATATCCAGCAGCACCTCACTCAAAGACCAAGGCATGGAGGTATCGTGGGCCGGTGGTTCGGAACCTCCAATATTGGGGTGGCTACGTGACCGGGGCGAACTCGGCGGGAAAAAGCACAATGATATCCCGACAAGAACACCCACTGAGAGTGCACCGAGAGCACAAAGCCCCACGGAGGTTCCTCGTGCACCCGACACTACTCATGGGGCGAAGTTCTCGACTTTTCCGTCCACGTTCGTAAGTCCTTTCCCTGTTTAGTTGGTCATCGTGCTCTGGATTGCCTGGCCATGCCTTCAAGTTCTTCAACATGGCCAGTCCAACCACACGCGATCAGCAGATCTTGTCTGCTGCCCTGTCCTTCACAGCTTTGCTCACGCCTTATTTTCTTATAGCCCGCAACCTTTCCTGCCAACTCGCAACCAACACCAGCTCCAACTGCTCCTGCAATGGACTTTGAATCCGTCACGCTTTTGCGCTTACGAGAAGCAGAACGTGCAAGGCTCGAGCGCGAGATATTGGAAGCTGAAGCAAAGGAACAGGAGGTGTGATCGTTGGAACTTGGTTATAGCCGGGGGCTTCATTGCTCAGCATTGCTACCGCTCGGTCACCGCTGTGGGACACGCGTAGACCTTCAGTTTGTGGCACAAAGGCGCCGCCGCAGCTTCTATAAGCACAGGGGCATGCGCAAGGGATATTTGCCTCGGTCACAAGTACATAGTTCAGCAGCGACGCGGACGGACACGCGCGAAGCTTATATGGTTTAGTGGTTGCATGCCTGTGTCGTCGCAAGGCGGAAACACTCCATCAGTTAATGTCACCCAGAGGTCGCCATCAAATGGGAGAGGACTGCGAAATGGAACAGGTACCAAAGCATAAAACGCAAACCATAAGTAGACAATTACGAACTCGCCTCAGCCCTACGTATATAGCTACCACACGCTCTGAGTTGCTTGTGGGCTAGTTGGCGTGGGTTGACCGTAGCTACCACTGGAAGTGGAGTGTGCCGTACTATTCGTCTGAGCGAGGGGGGCAGCAGCGACCGGTTTGGGTGCCTCGACCTCTTTTCGATACTCAATCTTCTCAACACGCACTTCGCCATCTACGAGTTGATAGACGTAGGTGACAACGACGGCACCTTGTATGTCCATGAGCGCGAATGATGGCATAGGATCACTGGGTTCTAAACATCAGGGACGGAATGGAGTTTATCCTGTAGCGAAGTTGTACCTGTTGTGCAGTCCGGTCCAAGCGCCTGTTGCAGACCCAGGGTTGACAAAGAATCGACCGTCATACTCGATGGCTTGGAATCTACAGACCAAGTCAACTTGATCCATTCAATGTGTTGAAGGTACTGACGTATGGGTGTGGCCTGACACCAGCACATCCACGTCCATTTGTCTTGCGAGCGCGCTTAATGCGTCAAGATCTCCAGTGGGAACACATTGATGACCATGTATCAGGCCGATACGTATCGGTGCATGTACGATCGTTGCAGATGGAGGAAAGCCTACGTTCTGCGATATTACGACCGTCAGCACGCTACACGGTTCCTTCCTGGATCTGCTGGGTATCCAAAAGGAAACGAATATACCTCGTCGTAGTCGCCGCGTACGATGCACACGTCGCTTGCGACGGTGCGCAGGTACTCGTATGTCTCCCGGTCACAGACGTTCCCTGTGCATAATATTTGTTGGATCTTGCCGGGGACGAGTAGTTTTCGAAACTTTGCTGGAAGGTCGTGTGCACGATGAGGGATGTGGAGGTCGCCAATGATGAGAACTAGTACCATGCTGGATGCACTGCTCGACCAAGACAGCTCAAACATGCACTTGCAAGTAGCCGGTAATCTATTAGATAAGCAGTACCTTACAATCATTCTATCGTACAAGAGGGAGTAATACTAAGATAAACACAGAAAATGGGCTTCTTAGTCCAAACGGTATCATTCACGTCGAATCCCCAGTTCTTGTCCGTCAAGTACCATCCAGCGTGGTGAAGCATTCAGTTGCCCAATCCGGGCTCACCACCGCGGTGTCCGTAGACGTCGCATAACCTCGAAGCTACTGAAGAGTGTACTTCCCTGGATTATCCAATCGATCAACGCGCGAATACAGCTAAATGTAGAGGAGGGCTCACAAAGTCGTACTTCGCGGTCGCCGCTTCCAGAAGCCAGGAGACTTCCATCGCTGCTGAGGTCGACAGAAGTAACTGGTACCGACAAGTGCATCAGGAATTCACAGAGATACATGTCAAAACAGACAAGCATGCACCAGTATTTGTATGTCCTTGGATCATGAAGTACGGCACGCCGGTTTTCATGTCCCATAGTCGTACAGTTCCGTCTCGAGAAGATGATGCAACACGTTGCTCCCTCCCTACCTGTAGCGCGGATACTGCCAACACATAGTCCTATGGATCCAAACGTTGAACAGTGGGATAACATCGTGGTGTGGTGAGAATAATACCTTGTGACCACTCAGTGTCTTCTTGCAAGTAAACCGTTTTTCGTCGACCAAGATCTCCCAACGTTTGAGCGTTCGATCTAAACTCGCGCTCACGAGAATCATTGCAGAGTTCGTTGTATCGTGTGGCAGAAACTGGACGCCGTATACACCGTCCGCGTGGCCTCGAAGAACACCGAGAGGTTCTTCTTTTGCAGGCTCTGAGCGTATATCCCAGACTCTGATAGTGCCATCCAGCGACCCCGCAGCAACGAATGAAGACGACGAATCGGTTGTCAGGCAGGTAAAGACAAGCTTCGATGATGACCTCTCTTCCGGGTCCGTAGGGCGAAGGACGCGACATGAGGGTTCGGGCATTGCGGCAGCCTCAGTGGTAAACTGCGTCGCATCCCAAACACGAACCGTTCGGTCTCCCGACGCAGACAATAGCGTTTGAGAGTCGCTCGTGAATGCCAGCGCGTAGACTTCTCCGCGATGTCCGGCCAAAATGCGAAGAAAGGAACATGTTTCGATGCTCCAGATCTAATAGAAAATATTGGGTGATCAGCTGACGATGTGCCAGTGAATCTGAAATCACGCACTCGAACGTATTTGTCCTCCGAACCCGCGACCAGCAGTTTGTTGTCGGGGCTTATCAGGACACTACGAGCATGATTGGCCTTCCGTGGACCCCCAGCTTCTTCTTCGGGACCAAGAGGGAAGCTGTGAATATTGAATAGCGTAGTATGATTTCAGGAATGCAGTGTATTTACGAGACAAGAACTCACGTTAGTTTCTCTCCCTTGTTCAATTTATACAAAACGACTGCATTGTCTGTGCCGACTGCAAGAAGAGTACCGTCCGAGGAGAACCTGACGCTGCAGATGACACTGTTCTTGCCAAGAATAGGGCAATTGAAGTGAATGAAATCCGAGGAAGATACCAAATCTAGAAGACACTCACCCATTGTGACCATAACGTTGTAAGAGTTGTACGTCCATTTGACGTGCTACGTCAGGATTGAATACGGCGAGCCACCCATTTCCCTCTTTGACTGAATAGGCTGGCGCGGTCAGTGGATCCAAGTCGTGTGACATGTTGAGGAGGGCGAAGAGACTTTGGATTGCGGCTGGATGCAGATCAATGCATGAGGAGGATCATTGAATTGAAATGTTAGACTCACTGAAGTGCGAAGGCGAGATAGCTGCGTAGGATTGAGTATGGATGAAAGTTTCGAGGGCCAAGGCTTATTACTTGACACGTAGTTGAGCACTCGAAGGAGAGTAGTCGGCAGCTGCAACGGTCAACCTCCGCAAAGGTGGTGGTTGACCACAAACTTGTTGACGTGATATATCACACAGGCGGTGAGACACGAGCTAAGCCGCTTAAGTATGTAGATTAAGATTATGTCGTGGCACAAGATTCTAGACTTGTCGGATCGATCTGAGGTCTACTGTCGCAATGTCCTCTGTGCGTGGAAAGGACCATTACTCGCATGACAACGAACGAAAGGAAGTAATTTACACAAAGACCGACGGGTATCACATAACAATTACCGCAAGTTTATGGGAAGAGTCGCGTGACTGGCACAATGGAGGGAGAATGAACGGCGCCCCATTTTCTCCACGGAAGACAAAGGCCATTGAGCGCAGTGTGTTGGTAGGATAAAATTAGAGCGGAGCCGTGCACTCGAGGAGCCGCGATGAACTCGAAGGCAACGTTGACGGAAGAAGGCACTGCAACTGATATAACACCGAAGCTAAATAGCCAACGCGGCCAACAAAGACCAAGGAAAAGTGCGTGCGAAGTCGAAGCCTGTGCGTAGCTGCCCATCAGATTCCCCGTCAAAAGAGGATGCACGGCGAACGATGAACGCCTGATATAATTACATCCCTGGTGAGAAATCGGTGAACAGACGAACCATTAATTGGTGAACATCGACACTTGCGATTGCTGTCTGGTGATGTGTTGCTAGGATGTGGTTGTGAACACACGAGAGCTCCTCGTCGTCGTCGTCGTTGACAAAAGACTGACAAGGACGTTGCCGGAGCGTCGCTGACTTGAAAATCAAAGACCATTTCGTCCATTACAATTTTCAGAAGCACGTGACATTGTGACGATGTGGCAGATTCCAAAAAAGGATATGCCGGCGGGAACGTCGAACGTGAGAAAAGAAGCCGAGTGTCAGGGTCCAACAAGCAGGCATTTATTATAAAGGGCGATGATCAACACCCATCCCGACGTTCCCAACCTCCTTCATGTCCTCCACAATTTACAACGTGAGTACCCTCCCCCCGCCTCGCCCCTCCTCTTGCCCCGTCCACCCATCGCCATAACTTGCGTGCTGCGATCTCGGCGTGTACACGCCGCTATGGGCCACACCTTGCGCGCTTAACCGACTGCAAATTTCAGTCCAGTCCTCGATATACTTGCCCTTACTCCATTCCTTGCTTGACCGGATCTGACATCTTCGTCTCCCATTAGCACAGAAGTCTTCAGCCCACTGGCCCCCCTGCACAGGGGCCAAGCTCGCACACTCATGCCAGGCTGAATGAGGGCTTCGAAAGCATCCGACAAGAATTTGATGTTCTCACGACTGACCTGAGCCTCTTGCGGAATCAGAGAGACGAGTATGAATCCAAAGGTAAGTATATTTGACATCATCTACTCGACATCCGCATGGCTCATCATTCTATCCTCTCTAAAGTCACATCTCAAATCAACGAGCTCAATATCATTCGTCAGTCGCTGTATGAGCTAGAATCTCAGCATGGAAAAATCCGTCAACAGTATGAAGAAGAACTTTCTAGATTGCGAGCAGAATTACACGCAGCGCGTCAATCCATTCCCGCCAGTGCGCCTCATCCAACAGTGGGTCCCGGATCAATTGGACCTTCAGGTCCACCTGCTCCACCACCTAGCGTCCCCGGTGTTCAGCCTACCAGTGGTCCCGCATCCTACACCGACCCGTATTACAACCGTGATCGAGAAAAAGAGCGAGCGGAACGCGAACGTGAGCGCGAAATACGGGAACGAGAACGAGACCAGCGCGATCGCGATCGCGACCGTCCAACTGACGTTAGTCGGGACCCAAAGCGCATCAAAACAGAGCGCATAAAGGGTGATCGCCCAGGTAAACTTTTCTCCTCAAGTTCTGCACGTTCCCCGCCCCCTCATGGATATCGTGCTATACCCTCTCCTCCCCCTCTTTCCTCGCTAGATCATTATAGCCCTTCTCTCGGTCCCGGTCCGACCGCGAAGCTCCCTGCCCCAGGAGCTCCTCCCACCTTCCAAGGTCCTGGTTTACCTCCTCCCCCTTCGGCTCATGCGCCATATCCCCCTGGTCCCGGAAATCCCCCTCCCACATCTGCAGATCAGCCAGCAGCTACATCAACTGCTGTAGCTCCCGTCAGTAGTACCCCTAATTCGGGTCAGTTTCCGGATGACCTCGATCCACACAACGCTCCGCCAGAATTGAAGAAAGAAGGTAGCGACTGGTTTGCAGTATTTAACCCCAAAGTAAAGCGAGTACTTGATGTGGCACTGGTGCACACGCTCATGCACGAGAGGTAAAGTGATCCCCCCCACAGTTCGACGGATTAGGGAATGGGATGGCTGATGATGTGTTTCAGTGTCGTATGTTGCGTTCGATTTTCTGCGGACGGCAAGTTCCTTGCAACCGGATGCAACCGGACGGCTCAGATATATGACACCAAAACTGGCATAAAGACGTGGTGCGTAGCTTTACAAAGTGATTGACAGTATCATCACGGTTCATTCTTCCAGTGTTCTGGCTGATGAAACTGCTGGGAAAGCTGGAGATCTATACATTCGTAGTGTCTGTTTCAGCCCAGATGGCAAATATCTTGCAACAGGTGCAGAAGATAAACAGATTCGAGTGAGTTGCATGTTTTGCAGCGTATGACAGTACAGCGTATGAGTTTATATTCCATAGATCTGGGACATTGCCAAGAAGCGCATCCGCAATGTTTTTGATGGACACCAGCAAGAGATATACTCGCTTGACTTCTCCCTTGATGGTCGCCTTATCGTATCGGGCTCGGGTGATAAAACAGCTCGGATCTGGGACATGGTGGATGGCTCATCAAAAGTTCTCACCATCAACGATCCGGATTCGCTCAATAACGACGCAGGAGTGACCTCAGTCGCCATCTCGCCTAATGGACAGCTGGTAGCCGCAGGCAGTCTCGATACAGTTGTCCGCATTTGGGACGTGGCTAGTGGTATGCTACTGGAACGACTTCGAGGACACAGAGACAGCGTGTACAGTGTTGCGTTCACGCCTGATGGTAAGGGCCTGGTGAGCGGTAGCCTGGACAAGACATTGAAATACTGGGACGTGAGCGGATTAGTTGGGTCAAAACGCAAGGATGCTTCCGCCAATGGCAAGAAAGAGCTAGAGAAGGCCAGCCAGTGTACGATGAACTTCGTGGGGCATACGGTTGCGTCTATTTGTCACTCCACCGTTGGGCAGTGTGCTGATTCCGCGATAATGGTAGGACTACGTGTTGTCCGTGGCAGTATCGCATGATGGGCAGTGGGTTGTGTCAGGGTCTAAAGACCGTGGGGTGCAGTTCTGGGACTCGCACTCGGCGACCGTGCAGTGTATGCTTCAGGGGCACAAGAACTCTGGTATGTCGGAAACAGCCGGGTCTTGCCATTGATCTGAACTTTTGGCCACAGTAATATCAATAGATCTAAGCCCCGCGGGGAGTATCCTAGCCACGGGAAGTGGAGATTGGCAGGCGCGGATATGTGCGTATTCCGATGAACCCTATGACCTGAATAACAGCCTGACTCATTGGTTGGTTGCGATCATGTAGGGAGTTACCAAACGATCTAAACTCTCCTCTTGTGGAACTCAATTGACAGCGACAGCCTATCTAAGTGTATTGCTCTCTTGCTTCTATTGCCCTCTTGCTTCGCCCGTGTATCTCCAGATTGTTGTTATCCTGTGTCGTGCTCCTATATCCAATGCACCCACGAGCTGGTTGGCTGTTTTTGATTTTCTTTTCTTTCTTTACTTAGTTTCCGATCTTTATTTCTGATGGGCCAAAGTTCGTGGTAATCTCCAATGCTGCGCAGCATTGTGCTGTGGTTATCGACATCCCCTCATCGACATCCCCTAATTCCGCAGAACATCATCGATAGGAACCGTGCTGTAGTCAATCGGCGAGTTCTTCACCCACCGACCAGTTTCCCCCCGGTCATTTAGGTGTTTGCAGTGGCAGTAAGGGGCTGTGCTGATAGAATGGATGTCTGCTACGTGGCCGAAGGTCTGATGCTGTTTCAATAATACACATAAATACGTGATAACTACCTCTGCCCCTCTGGCTACACTTCGGCTTGATATGACCACCGATTAGCACGCAAAGCACTCATAGATGACTAGCGAGCGCACCTCCAGCCACTCCATCGCCCTTGACCTTGACCCAATACGAGCCATTCGGCCACTGGTACTCCGAGATGCTTTGTGTGTGCATCTCGATACTGCAGTGAGAGGAATTAGCTCACGTGAACACGTTTTGCTTCCAAAAGCGGCGGTCGGCGTACCTATAGCCCTCGTCGGGGTTGGACGGGATGTTGTAGCGTCCTTTGGCGTTGACGGAACAAGGGTAGACAAAGTGCTCATGGAGGTGGTCTACGAACTCAAGAACGTTGCGTTCCATCGTTCCTGAGATAGCGATATAGTCGATCAAACTTGGAAACCGGGAAGAAGAACGTTAAAACGTTCCACGAAAAAGGTATGGAAATGGAATGGTACCTCAGGTGGATAACGTATTCACAGAGACCAACGCCACCGGCATGCGGACACACAGGAACGCCGAACCTATCCCGCGACTCTGGTCAGCGTCTACCCCATGCGACACTTTGAAGTACGATGATGATCATTTTCACGTACTTGGCAGCCATGAGCAGGACGCTCAACACCTCGCTGACACCCGCCAAGCGACACGAATCGATCTGACACACGTCGATCGCTTCAGCTTGTAAGAGTTGCTTAAAGACCATGCGATTGTGCGCGTGCTCGCCGGTAGCGACACCGATACCATGTGATTTCAATGCCCGTCGGATTGCAGCGTGTCCGAGAATGTCGTCCGGGGCGGTTGGCTCCTCGATAAACCTGCACGAAATTTGTCTAGTCCAGTCAACTTTTGACTGCATGTGGAGGGCTTACCAAGGCTTGATATCTTCGAGACTCTTGACGTAGTCGATTGCTTGTGGGACGTCCCACACTTGATTGGCGTCTATCATAAGAACGGCTCCCAGGGGCCCCGCGTTCTTCCCCTTGAGCTCTGGGCTGTTTGGGTCACGCCCTTTCGACTCTGGTGGAAGATACTGCGGATCATCTATGATGGAGCGGATGATCTTTCCGCGACGTAAGTCTGACGCTGCGTCTGCACCAACTTTCATCTTGAAGTGGTTGAATCCGGCCTCGACAGCTTCTTTTGTGAGACGTGCGACCTTTTCGTCCGAGTAGCCTGCGATGTTTCATTTGAGTACTAGTGTTACTCTTTCAAGTGTAAAAACATACCAAGCCAGCCGGCTGAGGTGACGTAGGCAGGGTAACTGAGGAAGAGGAGGGGTTCTAGGGCCTCTCGTCGAAGCCGAATACGATAACATACCCGAGTTCCCTTACTGTCGCTTCGCGCTCTTCCTTTCCTCCCTCCTTAGCCTTGAGCATTGCCAGAGCTTCCTCACGGGTGAGGGCATCGGTGATGTAGCGGAATACTGCAGCGTCCACCAGCTCTTCCTGAAATACAGCGTCCGTCCCGGAATCAGTGCTTTCACATAGCAGAGGATGTGAGGGAAGGAATTACAGGGGTCATGTCTACCACCAGTTTCCACAGCGGCTTTTGCCGCGCACGAGCAAACATATCCCAGAGTGCGTTGTTAACAGCACCCGCAGCGATGTGGATGACGCCCTTTTCTGGACCGATCCTGGCGTTCAAGGTCTTCAGTCACGAGTGCTAACAACATGACGAGCAACGAACGACGAAGGACAAGTTAAACAGGTCTGGGCGTGCGAAAGAAGCACTGTGTAGGTGAAGAACACGCATACGTTGTCCCAAACGCACCCTGAGATTCATTTCCACTATCGCACGAGTGGTCGGCTGCGAGTGCGACAATGGAACCACGAGGATGGACGGAGGTGAAGAGGAAGAAAAGGTGTATGTGTGGGTAGAAATGAAAACGTGCCCATAACCATCTCACATTCCACATGTAACGGGCGAGAAGGGTAAAGGAACTTACCATCGCAACTGAGGATCGGAACACATCCAATCCCAGGTCTTTCCCATGCTCTTGAACAGGTCTTCGGGGTCGCGTCCGATCAGCCTGTTCGCAAGAGCTGCTATTGCTTGGCAGACCTTTGCACGGAGCGTCAGTTGTTAGAACGCGATCATATTAGGGATGGACTGCGGGTGGAGAAATTAGAGACTGACGATTTCATTTCCTCGACCAATGGTGAAGGTCATGCCATGTCCAACGAGCGGAGTGTCTCCATCAGTGTATATGGAAACATATGCAGAAGAGTAATCACACTCGGTGTTCCTAAACGACGATCAGCCGAAGTTGGATGCCGCATAACACGACCTACATGGCATCTGAACCATCGCCGGTCAATGAGGTTGGGAAACGGATATCTGTCCAATAGGGCGATGACCGTCGCCATTAGGAAGAGGGCAACAATGAAATGTCTTGCTGGACACACCGTGCGTCTCAAAGCGGGTGACTCTACGAGCCATCGTGTTCGAGGTAGTACTTTGGTTTGGTAAGGTGAGTCAAGGACTTGCTGGTCATTTATACACCCCGCACGATGCACATGACGGGAGGAGAAGGAGCTGGGGGTCGGACCGACGGGCCGTTTTCAGGCAGACTTCGACTTGATCGATTCGTTCACTTGGTCGTCAAAGAGCCGATGAAGATGATCATGCGAGATATTTTGCTCCTGGTCCAGGTTGGAGAGAAGATGTCAGTTGAATCTACTAAAGTGTACTTGTCAAGTATAAGTCAAGGTATGTGGTGCGCACTGGTGGTTCTTCAAACTGACTGCATAATCGTCAGTGCGACTTAACTCCATCAACCAGCAACGAACGAACGCCAAAGACGTCGTGGCTACTTCGTAAGCCCCTCGCTACTGAAGGCGAGCGACGCCATCGAATCGAGTCTAGCGGGTAAATTCGACCATGTACTAACATTTTCCAGGAAAACATTTCTTGAGATCCTGATGCAGAACTGCAATCCGTCTCACAAGGTTCAATGATGATTGTCTTCTCTTCGTTTCAAGACTTGATGCATCTTCGCTAACCCAATCCGTTGTGCCACCCTTGTGGTTGTGACCACATTATGCACCTGGTGGATGGAGAGAATAGTATCAGGAGTATGTTCTCGAGCCTGGTATGGTTGCAATCTACCTTCCTTGGTCTCTTGTTGCTGCGATGGGCTCAATGACGACCTTTTGGATATCCAGGAAACTTGACAGAAGTTGATGGACTCTTTGGCGTCGTGCTATCGCTAAAATCTGTCTTCCATTCCAAACATAGGGTATACCTTGCGATCCGAACAAGCCAGGAAACGATATTTAAGACGCGGAACGTCCTCGAATGGCGCTGGTCTCCGAGTCGCATCCTCTTTCGTGCTCATCGCTTTTTTCAAACGGAACCACACTCTTTTTGAGCTAATAAAACAAAATGCGTATTCTCTCCTTGGCCTTACTCGCCCTCGCCCTCATTGTATCCTCCCACCCCGTCGCTCCTTCACTCAAGAACCGCGATATCTCACCCAACGGACCCAACCTAGCATCACGTTCTCCCATTGATAGCACCCCTGGACTCAATGGTGCCGCTGCCGGCTTATTGGGTGGTTCTGGCTCCGCATCAGGTGCTGGTGGCTCAGGTGCTGGTGGCTCAGGTGCTGCTGCTGGCCAAGGCGCCGGCCTCTTGAATGGAACTGCTACTCCGTCTGGTGCTGTTGGTAATGCCACTGGCGGGGCAGCTGGCGGCGCTGTAGGTTCTTTATTGGGTGCCACTGGTGCGGCTGCCGGTCAAGGCTCTGGCCTTTTGAGTGGAGCAGTATCTCCTTCTGGTGCTGCTGGTAACGCCATGGGCGGGGTAGCTGGCGGCGCCGTAGGTTCCTTGCCAGGTGCTGTCGGTGCTGCTACTGGCCAAGGTACTGGATCATTGAGTGCAGTGGCCTCTCCGTCTGTCGTAGTCGGTAATGCCACAGGCGGTGCCTCTGGCAGCGCTGAAGGCTCTTTGGGAGGTCTCACGGGTGCAGTAAGCGGCCAAGGCTCTGGCGTCCTCAGTGGATCTGCTTCCCCGTGAGGCGCAGGAGATGTTACAAACTTTTGTTTAAAATTTCGAGATATCCCGGTGCGCGTCATATAACCTCGTCATGAGGATTTCATACTCAAGCGCTCACGGATGACTGTGCAGATCCGTTTCCAAACTCCAGTCATTGTGCCTTGCGGTTTTAACTGTTCAGCAGATGTGTTGATTTTTCAAAGGTTATCTTGCCGCTTTCTACGTTACATATTGTCGTGTAGTCGGAAATGATATACCTGTCCCCTGAGCAAGTTTGATAGCTCAACTAAACAACGCCCTTCTCAAGACGATGGTCCGCGAGAGAGAGAGATGAAAATGCGAACACGGAGGGAATTCTGAGCAATATGCTTTTCGGAGACTGGCTCAACCTCTGCATTTGAGTTATAGTGGAGTAATCATCACTGGGTCCTCCAATCGTGCGCTTCTCAGATGAGCCACCGTCCTATAATGTCACTCAGTCGCGATGTGGGCCACGACACTCGAAAAGGCTTACGTTGCACATCAAGTACAAGCTATCCGATGATGGCAATGTGGGAAATTGCACGCACGGGAGGCACCTACGTCGGATAGGATCTCCAACTTGGCCCCGAGAGTGCTCGAGACATTCGCGAATAATGTTGGGGAGGGTGGTGGAAACCGGAAGAGTTGTAACACAAGCATGGTCCACAAACTGCATGCCCAGTCTCGCCAATTCGGACTGATTGTTCACCCACCAATCCTCCATCTTGCCAGCATATCTTTCTAGGCGAGTCACGATGACGATGACAGGCGTTGAAGGAGGAACAAAAGAGTGAATAGCTTGATAATTGTTGATCATAGCCACTTTCGCCCTCGTTCCCAACATGCAGTAGACGAGCGGATCTACTCGACCGTGTCTTAATGGCTGGAGGAGCGATTTTATCGCGCAGTCCGATGGGTCTGAGGCCCTTGCGAGCGGTTCTGAAGCATCGTGAAGTCCGGCTGTATCCCAGAGCTGGAATTGGTGTCCGTCGATGGATACTTGGTAAAATCGTATCTGCGTCGTGCAGGGCGTTGAGTCGTTGGGTGTGTCTGTGATGTTTCGACCTGCGATGAGGTTGATCAGAGAGCTTTTGGCAGTTCCATTTTCACCAATAAGGACGACGTTCATGGTATATACTAGAACATATGTCAGATGATAAATATTTGAAAGGCGGCCCTTTACCTGCTGCTTTTTAATGTTCGGTCTGCGGAAGAAAGCAGGGAGCAGCTGCTTGGGGTCTATATATCCTTTGGAAACACGAGTTCGCTTCGATAATCAGCATGCGTGTGCAGACTGGGCCAGGAAACCATGGACTGGAAGCAGTAGAAAACGGCAGGTCGCCCACAACTAGGGCGCCTCTTCACAAAGGCTCAGACGGTGGTTGGTGTGTGCGACACCTTTAGGCCGGTGTACGAGCGAGCCACGCCTTCGCCGTGTAATGGTCTTGCCCGCGATGAGCTTTGAATGTTTGAAATTGCTGGCCCGGACTGATGGCAATTGTTAATATTGCTTCCGTCGACCAAGCTGCAGCGTTCAGCATGGATCAGTGCGAGTCAACGCTCTGGTGGCATTGTTAGTTAACTTGTCGCACCATCGTTTAACTTACTGAGCGCCGCTCCCTACACAGACCGTTAGGATGGAAGACAGTCGTCCGTTCTTTAAAATCAAACTAACTGGTGGTTAGGTTGCGGTTCTGTCTGGTTGCGACTCGGCCTGCTTCGAGTCTCCAGCGTTTACGTACCGTGCTCGCGGTTTCCTTCCAGTCACCATCTTCTTTCCTTTACCCTCCTCCGCTCCTTCAGCCAACCGACCGTGTTGTAGTAGTCCGTGACTGGCTATAAAGCAGACATGCAACTTTCGCCGACTTTACTGACTTTCCTTACTGTTCTCTTCCTTTCACCTTCATTGACCTTTACCCTCACAACTGAGGTGCACCAACCTGACCGCGAACATACAATTCGCATCCCGCTAGAACGCAAATGGGTCATCTCCCACCTACCTCCCGACCCATCTCCGAACGAGATGACCCCAGCAATGTCACACAATCTTGCCACCCGCACGGACGGCGCAGCAAAAGGTTATGTGAATAAACAGTTCCTAAAAGCACACATGGAACGCGTTGCGAGGTGAGGACCACCTCATCGACTAATCTTGTGTGGAATATCTCTTCGATGTGACTTGATTGCACTGTGTCAAGTTGATCGGAGGTCACCGAGGAGATATCACGATCTGGTTCATCTCCATCTCGCTGTATATTCGGATGATTAACTATAGGATATTTGCAGGAAGTACCGTTCTACCTTTGCTGTCTACGAAGTGAACATGGGTGCTCCGCACCCTTTGGCACTGGACATTTCAAAGCTCAACATTGGTGCATCATCTTCATCCAAACGCGCGCATCACAACGTGCGGGAGGAGGACTTCACTTGGGGGCCGAACCCCGCTGTCGGTGGCTCTGGAGATCAGAGCGACACGTCAAAGAGGATGGAGCGACGGCGCCGAAGAGATACGGATAATCTGTCCGCTGCGTCAGGAGCTCCGCATGTACTTAGTCACGACGGACAGCGAAGCTACTCGAAGAGAGACGACACGCCTCTCGAGGATATGAATTCCAATTTGTGGATGGGTACTATCAGTGTGGGTACACCTCCAAAAAATTTCACAGGTACCAAGATCATGTTCCCTCCGAGTTCACTAAATCATTTCCATTTGCATAGTTGACTTTGACACTGGCTCTGCCGACCTAGTACTCCCAGGCGCAGTCTGTGATTCTACGTGTAATGGACATACACGTTACGACCCCACGCAATCCTCGAGTTCTGTCAACATTAACCAGACATTCTCGCTGTCATACGGTGACGGCTCAAACGTGCAAGGCGAGCAATACGTGGACAACGTGTTTGTAGGCGGATATGAGGTACATCTTCCCATGCGCTATGAAGCGCGTTCACCCCACTGATTCTCCGACGTGCTATTCAGGCCAAGAACCAGACTCTCGGTGCAGCTTCGACGTATTCCTCGGGCTTTCAAGTCTCCGCATTCCCGCCAGACGGGCTTCTTGGCATGGGATTCCCCGCCATTTCTTTGTACAATGCACAACCCGTTTTCCAGACGCTTGTTTCTTCTGGTGCAGTCAAGGAAGCAGTGTTCAGTTTTGCCCTGTCATCCGATCCGGGACGCAGCGAACTGTTGATCGGAGGAACGGACACATCGTTGTACCAAGAATCGACAATGGTATATATTCCAGTAAAGGTGGAAGCTTACTGGCAGATTGCTCTCGACGGGTTGACTCGCCCGGGTATGAACGGCACATCCGATGTTGTACTGGTGAACAAGACTAGCTATGCCGAGGCCATCATCGATACAGGGACAACTTTGATCGTGACAAGCGACAGCAACGCGGAGCAATTCTACGCCAATGTTACTGGTGCCACGCCGAATTCTGACATAGGAGGCGGGGTATGGAACGGTGAGTTATCTTTCAGCAATTTTTTTCCACCTCTGGAGACGACTGATGTGTGGTTCCGTAGTTCCCTGTGACGCAATTGATTCGCTCGTCCCTACGTTGACGTTTGGAGGCCATGCTTTCACGCTATCACCGTCGACTTTTAATCTCGGTCCGGCAAGCAACGGCTCGACTGACTGTGTTGCAGGCCTTGCTGGGGGAGGGAGCGGTACGTAGATCTCTCGAATGAGTCTGGTGAAGGTGACTGATAATTTTGGGTCGTACTATGCAGACTTCTGGATCGTTGGTGATGTTTTCTTGCAGAACGTATATACCGTTTTCGATGTGGGCAATTCGCGTATCGGATTCGCTGACCCTGCTGCATGACATCTTCTGTTGTTCGCTACTTCTGTCTGACAATTTCTCGCGTTAGTCACTCCTAATTGCTCGCGCAGTTCATAAGGACATCTTTCCACGATGCCATCGCAATAGCACACATTGTGTTTGAAAATCCTTTGCAACCGTTTCACGAATGATGGTAAAGATTAGCCAATGTTTTGAGTAAGTCTAGGAATAAGTGCGGGAGTTACAGGAGCATCCGCTTTGCCCACCTCGGC
Organism: Phlebopus sp. FC_14; assembly: GCA_021018615.1. Taxonomy (NCBI): domain Eukaryota; kingdom Fungi; phylum Basidiomycota; class Agaricomycetes; order Boletales; family Boletinellaceae; genus Phlebopus; species Phlebopus sp. FC_14. The sequence continues at coordinate 1,744,079 of JAEVFL010000005.1, read as the reverse complement.
ATCGCGATGCATTCCCGGACGTTGTCAATGCCGCTCACCCAGCTCACGAACCTCTCGAATCCCATCCCGAAACCTCCATGCGGAGCGGTGCCAAACCTTCTGAGATCAAGATACCACCCATAGTCCTCCCCTTCCACTTCCAAACCATGATCCATCATACGAGTGCGCAGCGCGTCTAACCGCTCCTCCCTCAACGACCCTCCTACCAACTCGCCGACCTGAGGTACGAGGAGGTCGAAGCATGCCACCGTCCGTCCGTCGTCATTAATCCGCATATAGAACGGCTTCAAGCTCTGTGGATAATCCGTTACAAATACCGGTCCTTTGACGAGCACGTCACTGAGCCATCGTTCATGCTCGCTCTGCAACGTGTAGCCCCATTTTGGTTTAAACTTGAACGGACGAGCTCTCAGCTCGGAAGAAGCATAATACTTCTCCAGCTCCGCGATGGCCTCCGTGTAAGTCATGCGCGTCCACGGGCCAGGTGTCGCGGCGTCCTCCAGGACTTTTAACCTGTCCTCGAGTCTGGGTACGCCTTTCATCAGGTTTGCACGCTCGTCGACGCCAGCACGAAGCACGTCCTTGATACAAGCCTCTACGAGATCACATACGTCGCCCACCCCTCTCGTCCATGCCCACTCCGCCTCCAACATCCAAAATTCGGCAAGATGCCGGTTCGTTTGCGAGCGCTCTGCTCGGAAGCAGGGAGAGAGGGTATATACACGCGTCATCGAAGACGCGAGAGCCTCGAGGTGGAGTTGAGAGGAGACGGTAAGATATGCAGGCTTGGAGAAGAATTCGACCTGGGAATCTGAGGGTTCGGGTTGGTCTGGAGAAGAGGGAGGCTCTGATGTGACGCGGAATGTCTCCCCTGCACCCTCGCAATCACTGGACGTCAGAATGGGCGTGTGTGCATACACGAAATCGTGTCTCTTTTCAGATAAAATTTCCTGTCAAGAGAGCTTGCATATGACAAAGGCACGTACTTCGAAAAAGCCCTGTAAGGATTTCAGGAGTGAGTCGCGGAGGCGTAGTGTGGAAGCAATGCTATCCGTTCGAGGGCGTAGATGGGCGTGATTCCGGAGGTAGTCCACGGCGAGGGCCTGCTTCTGGATAGGGTATTTCTGGTGTGGTATGTAATTCTGCATGAGCAAATGCGGAAGAAGGGAAGATACACTTACTTCTGGATTACACTCTCCTAGTACGTCTACAGAGTCGACTTGTAATTCCACAACTTGACCAGGTCCCCGACTTGCTACAAGGGATCCTGTGAAGCGTACACTCGCGCCGTTGGTTAAACTATGAAACGGACTCTTCAGCCAACAAGCCACCATACAAAGAGGAAACGTGCCCCTTCAATGCTTCGCTCAGGTTAGTGTTGTGCAGGACCGCTTGCAATCCCGAAGCACAACTCCCGTCATTGATCACGGCGAATGTAACATTCTTTTGACGCCGTACGGATTTCACCCATCCATGAACGTGAATATTCTTCGTGGACTCTCTGGGAGACGAGAGAACTTGGCGAATTGTCGGGGGCAGCGTCAACGCCGATGTTGACGCGAACCGCCTGAGGAGCATTGAGAGAAAAAGCGACACAGCCACCCATGCAAAAGGCCTCGTCCAAGCAGCCTCGCGATGACATGAAATTTACAAGTACTGTTAGCTCAGATTCGACAACAACGGAAAGACAACAGTAGCAGATACAAGCCAAGTACATGGGACTTGGGTAGCCATATTTTAGTATGTATTAGCAGTCGAAGAGGCAGCTGGCAATCCCAAATCACAGTTTTGAGGGCCAAGGACAGACTAAAACCCTCGTCCTCGTCCACGTCCTCTACCTCTTGCGCGTCCGCGATCCAGTCCCCTTCCACGTCCTCGTCCACGTGCATCATCTTTCTTCCTGCCTTTCGGTTTGGGGGCATCATCCACGAGAAGGGTGTCCAACGGTAGGGCATCAGGGAGGACAAAGTAACGGATATTGTTCCCTCGAATAGACAGTGAATCGAGGGATGCAGGATCCCGATTGCGTGCTGTCATTTTGACAGTCTTGAGATGAGTATTCATTTGCATGTCGACACCTGCAGATTCAAAAAGCCAGAGATCGACAAAATGCATACACCAAGATGGATGAACGCACCAGTTATCGTCCCATGCACCACGGAACCATTCTTGAGCTCGATGGTAACGGTTTCATTGTTCAATTTCATCAAAAACCTGGACATCACGACAAATCAATGAAAAATCGACGTCAGTATTTTGTTTGCTTAGTCTCCACAAAAGTAAAATATAGAAGTATAAAGGTTAGACAAGAGCTTCAAGAAACGCGCCGGAGAGATGTATTCACCTGACTAGCTTCATGGTGCGCGATAAACGAGTGATCAGTGCACTCGACGAGCACGCTTGCGACGTCCACTAACCAGTCATCGCCACCCGTCACGTGATGCTTCTCGATTTGGACAGGCCCCTAGTACCTTACTCGTCCTCACCGTCCTCAAATCGTTCTATCAAATGGATCACAGGGCTTGCAGCTAGATATCATATAGTGCGACGCAGCCCAAGCCAGAAGAGAAGGGAAAAAACACGGTGGTCCAAGCCTTAAACGTACTTTGCTGTCCGCCTTGAATCTTTCTCCCTAATAACGCATACACCTTTTGGTGGCGTTCTAGCAATGATCCTGCAAGACTCTGTAGTTTTTTTCCACACCTGAGACCTCTTGCTGTGCCACAGCGCGAAATCAATTCTTTCTTCAAAGATCTTCACACTGATTTCGATGATTGAAAACGGGTTTTGTGTCGTTGCACCTGTCACGTACCTTTGTAGTTGATCTCGCTACGAATCACGGCATGCCCACATACGTGGCAACTTTTTGTTAGACATGGTCCACCATACGTTGTGTGAGATCACTCAAATCCAGAGCAACGGCGTATCTCTGCGGGCCGGTTTGATGTGGGGACAAGTTTCATCTTTACAATTTTGATACTCACTGAGCGTAGGCATGAGACACGGCGTTTTTGTGGCAGATTATCGATTAGGACCCGAACAGTTGCGACGACAATTCGGGCCGCCGTGAGCAGGTTTTCGGGAATTGCACCATGTTCATTACCTGTACACGAGGCAGTCGAATCGAGCCCGATCCGACAGGGCTTGACAGCTACAACACATCAAGCTCGCATAATGTAAAGAGTGTTGAGTTGGTGGTCTTGGGATTATTGAAACCAGGTCTTGGCGCCTATGGTAGGAGGTGGGGTTGGATATTAGATCACGTCCAGTCAGCCAGCAGGCATGCACTGTCCTGGAGCGCTAAAAATAGTGGGTTTTAGCTGGATGTTAACACCCCAGAGAAAGCCGCCTGGATGTGGGATACCTGAGCGATCGATACTGGGTTCTCCTGGAGAGAAGAAGAAAAAAAAAAGGGAAAACACTCCGACATTAGTGTCAAAGCAATCAAAAATTTGCAGGGGAACTTCACCAAGGACGACGGGCCGCGCAGAGGGCGAGATCATATGATGCATAGATGGCAGGAAGCAAACATTCCAACATTGTCGAAGCGATCAAAAAATTGGAGGGAAGAGAACTTGACCAAGGACAACGGGCCGGGCGAGCACAGAGGCGAGATCATACGTTTCTAGGAGATGGTAGGGAGCAGAAGATTTCGTACGGTGTGAGAATACTCACTACATGCTGGAACTGAATTGCACTTCAATGACGGCGGAGATTGACGATGATGATCAGCGTGAGTCTGCTGCCAGCAGAGTGTTGGGATAATGCTGGCGGTGTGCTGAGCGCTCCCACTCCCAATAGGCTCGTCTCACACTGTCAGAAATCACTTTGCAGTGGCCCGTTAATATTCAAGGTCCCCATACGGCGTCATATGTCAATAAACTGGCCCCCATCCGCGAAAATGGTAAAATCCCCACGACCCCGGAGGCTTTGGGTCGGTGTGAAGAGTGCGGGGCCAGAGCGGGGTGGCGGGGCTCCATTTACCGACCCGAACCTGCGCTGGGCAAGGCTTTATTGGGACATCGTCGCTCATTTGCGAGGGAGGGGGCTCTGTTTTGGATGGGTCATGTGGAGGAAACGTCATTGAACAACAGTCGGACTTCTTCGTCACATCATCAGACACATATTTCGTGGGCGCCTGCCTGCCAGCTACCCTGCAGCCGCTTACAACCCACTCGAAAAGGGCACCGTTTGGTCAACAAATGAGGGGAACGGTGACAAAACTTTTGTGCATGCCCTCCGGCAGCGGGCCTTGGCCTCCGCTCTTCCGCTCGAGATTTTGGCTATAAAACGTGCTATCGTCGAGCAGGATGGCCAGTGCTCGCCCCAGAAACCAACTCAAGATGAAAACGCTGACTGCTGCCTTCGGCATCCTCTCTGCTACGACATCCGTGGTTGCTTTACAGAATGGCGTCGGCAAGTTGCCAGGTGTGTAGCACAAGCCAATCTGACCATTTATCGTGGTGAATGACGATGCCATCACTGCCTTCAAGCCATGGGCTACAACGGTAAGGTTGATGTTTGCATCTACACGTGGGCCATGGCTTAATTTTCTTCTCAGCCTGGAATGCATTTGCCGTCAGTCTTCCGCTACTCTCTAACGCTCTCAGTGACCCAATGATATATCCAAGTGCAACGTCAACGACACGCTTATCCTCCAGACCGCTGGATACATGAAAGAGTACGGCTTACTGGTAAGCTCGCGGATGATTCTGTCGCTTTCTCTGCAACAGCTCATGTCACTCAAGGATGTTGGCTACAATTACGTCAACTTGGATGACTGTTGGGCCATGAAGAATCGCAGTGACACTGGCGAAGTTATGTCCGGTCCGTGTCATTTCGCTGTTTCTCATTGAATCGGACCGTTGAATTACAATCTATTAAATTCAGACACGGTTCGCTTTCCCAGCATGAACAATCTTACGGATCAACTGCATTCACTCGGCTTGTAAGTGTCATGCCCGTTGGCTAGGTGATAGATTGCTCATAGATTGGATCTACAGTAAAGCTGGGATTGTGAGTGCATGCTAACGCCCAGTCAATTATTGAGATGTAGTGACCTCACTATACAGTACTCCGATTCTGGCTGGTACACATGTGCGGGCTACCCGGGCTCATACATGTACGAGGTGCAAGATGCTCTCACGTTTGAATCATGGGGGTTTGATTATTTGAAGTAAGTCGTAGAGCTCTTGTATTGGCCGCGGCTCATCGTCTTGTGCAGGTACGATAACTGTTATAGTGAGGATGGAGTTTCTATGATGCAGTTGATCTCGTCGATAACACTTGCTCAGTTCCCTATGATGATATCATCCGCGAGGGTATGGTCGGCAGTAAGTCTCTCCTGGCTCTACACTTGTCTCAGTACTCACGGGTGCAGAGTACCAGCGAATGACTGACGCACTCTCCCTGGTTTCCAATACCACCGGAACCACATTTGTCTTCAGTCTGTGCGAGTGGGGTTGGGTTAGTTACGAAACCATATTCAACGACAAATATGACTTACTGACTCACCACGATCATTGCAGAGCCAAGTTTGGCTGTATGTCTCAACTCTGGATGTCATTTGGCACAGTGCTAACGAATGATAGTTGGGGAGCGACCATGGGTCACAGCTGGAGAGTACGTGAAGTGAATATGTGCTTTTTGTAGCACGTGCTGATTTTTTTCAGGTTAACAATGATATCAACGCTACCTGGCCATCCGTCGCGAGCATCATTAATTCGTATGCATTTTCATCTCGAAAGATGCACTCCACACAAACTGAATATTGGTCCAGCGTTTCTTTCATCACCCAAGCCACTGATTTCTATGGGCATAACGATCTCGACATGGTGCGATCTTGTCACCTTAGTTCCGAATTACCGCATCTGCTGATACGGATTCGCAGCTTGAAATCGGAAACGGAAATCTGACTTACGACGAAGCAAAGACTCACTTTACAGCTTGGGCGCTTGTAAAGTCGCCGTTGCTTATTGGAACCAACGTGGGTCGAATGGCCATCGTCTTTGTTTAATGGATTCATTGACCTCCTCGCGCACCCCATCTTTGACGCATTTCATCCTATAGCTGGCGACTATAAGTTCAGAGATGCTGAGCATCTACAAGAATACCGAGATAATCGCAATCAATCAGGACCTAGTATATGGCACCAGCGTCTCACCTTTCCGATGGGGTGTCAACGTGCGTTGCTTATTCTATGTAGTTAGTCTACATGAATTCATATTTTACAGCCTGACTGGACATCCAACGCCACGTTCCCCGCTCAATACTGGAGCGGGCCCAGTGAAAATGGCACTGTCATCATGCTTGTGAGTGTTGGTAGCTAATGGGCATGTTCAGAACTCATAATATGGCATTTGCAGCTCAACACACTCTCAGAACCTGCTGATATGTTCTTCAACTTGACTGAATCCCCTTGGATCCGCGCTGGACGCCAGTATGCTGTCCGGGTACGTCATATCTATCTTCGTGCTCTTCCTTTTAGTGTATACCACGATCTCTGATGGCCGTCTCTCGCATTTGCGTGCTCCTGGAGTGTGTTTTACTAACGAGGTTCTTTCCAGGACCTCTGGACGCACACTGATAATGGCACCGCAGTCCGCAACTTCACTGCAAAGGATGTCGCTCCTCATGGTGTCGTCGCTCTCCTTCTCAAGGATGCTGGCAATGAACCTTCTGGTCTCTTGCCGCCTTGCAATGGACAGGCCGAAGGCCAGTGTGCATCCGAGGATGGGATCTTTTATAATAAATCATGATCTCGGTCTGTTACCCAAATGACACTAACCCAAATCTGAACTGGTGGCTTCCTTGTTGGAGACATTCGCATGGTTTAGTGTCAGTAGTAGACAAATATGTATGTAGACGTAGTGACTCTGGCATAAGACCCGTGTGCTTACTAGTGATCCCATCGCGACTCGTGACCACCACCACAGGTGCTGGTCCCCTGAGAAAGAAGACCATGGACTCCACAGTACCTTTCGACTTCGTCCACACACCGGACTTGAGACGAAACATACTCCACGTCCAAGTACTTGCTCCCACTGATCATATTTCACAATGAACAGCAAGCCCCAAGCTGACTCAGTGCCGGAGGGTCCGCGCGTTTCATCGAGGACCCCCTTGCTACGTGGCGAGTGCTCTCAGGTCGCGAATGAGCTGCGCCTTTGTCTAACGCCGAACGCCGATACACACAGCACGAGCACGACCAAGCCTGAAGGGCTCGATTTTCATGGGCTTCTTTGCCTTGATACTTGCAGTAATCCTTGGAACTTTGGCATTCTTCACCTACGACGGGAATTACCATACAGTTCACGATGTTCAGAAAGTGGGTAGGCTCCCAGGTAAGGGTACCGACCGTCCACGTATGACGTTGAGGACTGATTCAGCGCCACCAGCGATGGGCTATAACAGTATGTTGTGTCTTCTGCAGCCTTAGTTGAAAGTAACGTTCCACTCTATCCCTTAGCATGGAATGCATATTATGTGAGTAGTAATCCCGACTGACAAATTGAACACACGAACTTTCTGAATGCTATAATGCGTTTGGTGTAGTGTAACATTAATGAGGAGTTGATCCTCCAAACCGCCCAGCTTGTAAAAGTTCTAGGGCTCCAGGTGTGTTTTAGCTTCCTTCCAGGATTTCCGTGCATTTGAGACCTCAATGCCTCTCGTCCAGGAAGCTGGGTACAACCACATGAATCTCGATGACTGCTACTCAGAGCGTGAACGAAGTCCATCCGGTGACATTGTTGCTAGTAAGAATGTCATTTACCGTCACGATAACTAGGCGATAATTTGAACTTCGTGTCAAGGCAAAACGAAGTTTCCTTCCGGAATGAAGGCCCTTACAGACCAACTTCATGCTTTAGGCTTGTAAGACCTTGGGTCGTATCAACTGTTGCTTATGCTTATTCTGACGAACCTCAAGTCAAGCTGGGATTGTAGGTGTTCATGAGACTCTTACGACGCAAGGTCTGATCCTGCGCGTCCTTAGTACAGCGACTCTGGATGGTTTACTTGCCAGATATACCCTGGTTCCTACCAGAACGAAGCAAGGTTCCTCTAGACTTCCTTTCCGACCAATACCTTATTAAATATGCTCAGGGATGTTAAACTGTTCCACGACTGGGGTTTCGATTATCTCAAGTACGTATGTCCGACATTTTTTTTTTACTGTCGAATTGAAGGTGCTCTAGGTATGATAATTGCGCCGTACCGTTCGACAATATCACCAGAGAAAATATAATGGGCCGTGAGTGAGTCCCTTATGCGTTCTACTGCCACCGATGCTGGTTTCCTTCAAGGTTACGAACGGATGGCAAATGCAATCGCTGACCTTTCGATATCATCGGGCAAACCACCTCTGCTTTTATCCATGTGCCAGTGGGGAAGAGTGAGGGAACCGTTACAAACCTCATTTAAAATCCGAACACTAATGAACACGCAGGAGCAAGGATGGTTATGGGCGAAGAAGTACGGTCAGAGCTGGCGGGTACGTCGTTGAACAATTTATGTTGGAAGTTTGCAAATTGGAGGCCGAAAATCTAGACCACGAATGACATCCGTGCGTCTTCTTTTTGCTCGTTGTCCAATACCTCTGAGTTTTTTCAGAGGCAAATTGGAGGTCAATTGCGAGCATCATCAATCAGTGAGTGAACTATTCCACTCTCTGGCCGTGCTGAGCTTGCTATCAGGAATTCGTTCTATACTTGGGCGAGCGATTTCTATGGTCACAATGACATGGATATCGTAAGTAAAACGTTCTGCCACCACGGTTACTGTTTGGAACTTGGCGTGTCACCGTTTCCGTAGCTCGAAGTGTGAGTTTTATGAATGCAACTCAAGCAAATTCTGTTACTCATCCTCCAGAGGTTAGAGGGAACGGCGATTTGAATTATGAGGAAACGAAGACTCATTTTACAGCATGGGCCCTCATGAAATCACCCCTCTTGATCAGTGCAGACGTAAGCTTAGTCGAAGGAAAATCGTAGACGGAACATACTAATGGATTCCTGCCCTCTAGCTCAATTCGGTGAGCAAGGAGACACTCGAGATTCTCACGAACATGGAGATTATTGCGATCAACCAAGATCCAGTTGTTGGCACCAGTGTTTCGCCGTTCCGATGGGGCATAAACGTATGTACAACATCAAAACATTCTAGGCGCACTGGACTTGATCAATTCAGCCTGACTACGTGAGTAACGAGACTCACCCAGCGCAGTATTGGAGTGGAGAAAGCCAAAACGGCACCGTCTTCATGTTGGTGCGTATGTGGTTCTCCGTCTTCGTTCTCTTGTTCACGGAGAACAGATCAACACTTTGGACGAACCTGCAACAATGTTCTTTAACTTGACGGAATCTCCGTGGATCCGAGCTGGAAGACAATACTTTGTCAGAGTGAGACCCTTCCTGTCTCGTGCCGTCTCGTGCCCACTCCCGACTGCTAATACACTCTTCCAGGATCTGTGGAGTCACACTGACAATGGTACTGCAGTAAGGAACTTCACTGCCAAGGATGTGCCTGCGCACGGCGTTGTCACACTGCTCCTCCAAGATGCTGGCGATGAGCCGGAAGGGTTGTGGCCTCCTTGTGCAGTAATTGAATGGTGCATGGGTCAGGACGGTACTATGATCGACCCCGACAAGAAATGGCATGCTTGAACGTCGTATGATACTGGAAGGGATTGATCTCCATCCACCTTGTAACATTAGCTCATCCTTCGTGTGCTGCAATTATTCCAATGTATGTTTATAGTTTTACACCGTCCATCATAATCGCTGGGGAATGATAATGTTTATCGTGAAAAAGAGACCCAACCTACAAGTGACCCGGCCAAACAAATAGAAGCCCACTTCCTGACTTCTTTCCACTGTGGCTCCCAGACCTGACTCTTGTCTGGCGATGAAGCAGTAGTAGTGGTATTCTCCCAAAGCACGTCGAGTAAAGGCCGATGTCGAGCAGGGGGAAGTTCGTCGGGTTGGATGAGACCGTCTTGAGTGTGAGGGTATTTCTCAGTCTCGCGAAGGCTTGCCGGTACAAAAGCATCAGCTCGAAGCTCCCTCTGGGCGGGAGGGAAAATTTCAGCTTGAGCAACGCCTCCAAAGAAATCCGTGATAAGCGTCTTGTCTAAGGGGCGGTTGAAGAGGTCGGACCGCACCCCCGCGTGCGAACGTATCTTGATCGGGTCATACGATGAGAACTGTAGGAGAACTGAAATTCTAGATGAAACACTTGAACCAGTTAAGACGTACTAAATCCTCCATGGATACTTGGCTTGTCTTGTTTATGCCTTCCATGAACTCGAGTACAAAATGAGTATAGCTGTCGATGACCGAAACACCGATGTCATTGTCATTTTCGTGCTGTCCAAGACGATGAGAACGAGCGTAGGCGCAGATAATTGATCATACCGAATAGGAATTCTCTTCTATCTCGGATGATCCTGTTGCAAGAATGTTAGGGGAGTAAAACTGCGAGTACATGGTGTTTGCTTGGCAGGTATCTATCATAAAAAATATCTCGTTGTACCTAGATGTCGTACCCATATTTGCAGTGAACGCATGAAGAATGTGAAGGTGATACTCACCGCCTTTTCTGCCACATTTGTTCAAATGCATCAGCAATGTCAAATGCGCTGATTTCTTCGTTGTCTTGGAACTTGAGGAACTCGTTTCCTCCGTGTCCTGTCATGTATACGAAGATGTTGGATCGGTCATCTGTGAGCAACCGCTTGGATCGCGGCACCGACGGATCCACTCGGCCTAGAAAATCTATGTCAAAAGAGCCCGTGCAAACAAGGTCCATAGAAGCGAACCTGTAAGCAGGCGAATGAAGTTCTCGACTGTTACTTCGTATCCACGGTAGTCCACCTCGATGTTCTCGCCGTAGAGATCGAGGTGACGCCCCGCCTTGGCATAGACACTACCTGGAAACTTGTTGCGCGTGTTGCAGGCGACGTCATCGGCGAGCATGAGGATAATATTCGAATCTGGTATTCCGAGGCGCTTCACGGTACGATACCTGTCGATGCACGGTATACCTGACCACGAGACATGAAGATAGAGAATTATTTACATTCCGAGGGCATTAGCCATATGCTGAATACGTCAAGTCAGTTGGCTGTTCTTGTGAGATTCCATGAGTGGTGCTTGCCCTATAATTGAACCAATACCGAGAGGCACATACAAGGACGGCCCAGTTGTTAGTATGGCCTGAGCTACCATCGTGTCTGCCAAACAAGTTAGAGACTTGATCCTCCTGCGACACCCCCGATGCGGATATCCCGCTGAACCAAACAGCTAGACATGCTAGTGATAGCAGACAGCTAATACGCAGCCAGTGGAGGAGCATTCAAGACGTCTTCGTGGTTGTCGGCGAAGCGGCAGTCTGCTCAGAGCGCGGAGTTCAAATGTTTAGCACTGAATGTTTCTTCCTCCTCCCATGCACGGTGAGCATGAACAGTTCGATGGCGATGGTCCTTTTGAAGTCTTACGTCTTTTGCCCTGCAAGGCCTTGTTGCATATGATGATGACTCTCAAAGTGACTCCGAAGAGAGAGTCGCCTCAACTTCCAAGTCTATCGGGAAGCGTGCTTTGAGCAACCATGTAAGAGTTTCCTTGCAAAACTCTGCGCAATAGTTTCCCTCTTTGTTGGCTGCTTCTCTTTGGGATAGGATAAGGCGCTGAAGAGTGCATCAGGTATCATGTCAGAATGTACGTTTCTCTGTCCTGTGTTATATACATGATATCTCAGGCCAGGTAGCTCGACCATTGTCACAATCCCAAGTCATCATTCGTCGACCTGGGCATCTGAAAAGCCATCCTCGAGCACACATATCCGATGACATCGTGAACGAGTCACAAGCTACCGGATCCCAACCACCAGCACCAGAAGAAGCGCCGCGCGAAACTGAACCGCCACCTTCACCCTCCTCGGAAGCAGGCGACATGGCACGACTTCGTGAACTCTTGAGACCTCCTCCGATACCAGGGATTGACGACTGGGGGATCCCTGCTCAATCTACTGGTCCTTGTGATGCCGCAATCGAGGTGCGTTGATTTTCGACATCTGCTTGTGCATGCGCCTCACGGGTTCCAGGCTAAACTGGCCCAATTTCACGCTTTGAAGCATGATCCCGAAAACCCTAAACATTTCAACGACTCCTTGATGTCTAATAGATCCTTTCGAAACCCACACCTGTATGCTAAATTAGTCGAGTTTGTCGATATCGACGAAAGGACGACAAATTTTCCAACTCATATTTGGGACCCGAGTGATGTGGAACCAGAATGGTACGCAGACAAAATCGGTACGTGGCTTGATTAGAAGATATATGGACGCGTGTTGATGCCTGTCTTATTTTCTTCGCACTGTGTTGGGTGCCTTTACCATCGTTTTTCTGGTTATCACATTATCGGCGTTCCCCATGTTCCAATATATACACATCCAAAGCCGAGCTACAAAAAGCACGTTCAGAACAGGCTGCAACAGCGCAGTCGAAACGGTCCCAGATTGACTTTACGGCTGCAAAGGCACCACCCCTTCCTACTCGCCCAGCCCATGACCGAGTTGGAGGCAAAAGGAATAGTCGATATCATCCATACCAGAGAGGACGTTGAGCTTTGATACGTTGTAGATCTATGATCTAATTGCTACTACTTTTGCGTGCTTGTGCTGAAGCTCAATGACATAAGCGACATGAAGAGTGCCGGCCTCAGACGCGCGTCCAGCGGCGGTGACAGCGTATTCAACTGCCGTCCTCGTCTGTATCCAGAAGATATCCATCATGGCTCACTCGCTGTCGTCGGAATGCACCCCACTAAAACATACATATGATTCATGCTTTAATACGTGGTTCGAAGGATACCTTGAGCCTGCCATCTCACAAGCTCAGCGGCATGAGCATTCGAAACAGAAAGCTGAGGAGTTTGAGCGTAAATGCGGGGCTGTTTGGGCACAGTATAAGGCATGCGTCCAGGTGGGTTTGTCCTTGTGTTAAGACTTTAGGCGGACGAAGGTTGCCTGGTAGTGATGTTTCTTTTCTATGATTTTCTTTCCTGAAACATTAGGTGAAAAGGCACTGTGCTGATACATGTCTTGCACCCTAGAAAGCCGTCCAGGAGCGAGGTCTTGGAGAGTTACTTGACCAGGCTCGACAAGAAAACCCTCTGAGGGAGCCGCCATCGCCTCCACCATCGGCAGGTGGGACATCATCATCGGCCCCGAGTTCGTAGGCAGGAGGAGACGACCATCAACGGACACTTTGTCGCACAGTACTGGACATTGCGCATGCACTCGGTTCATGCATCACATTAATCGCAATGATACTTGTTTTTCACGTCGTGACAGCTTTAACGCCGTGCCTGTCGCGTCAGCTTGTCTGGCTGAGCGACGGGGTCTGTTTACAAGCCGTTGAAAGAACTGTCGCATTGGCAGTCAGGGTGGGTGAATCCTAGATCTTCATGCGTTTGTTCCTACTTCCACGTTGGCATTGTCTGTTATCGGCCTGAGTCATACTGGCGGCGCCGCCTATTGCCATATCTGGCTGCCAAGAACAGCCCCCGACGCGCCGACGCGCGCCGACTTCCAAATTAGGAGCGCCCTTGAGTCACATTTGTCACGTGAGGGGCGCGCTATAAATCTGCTGAAGCGAGGGCTCGCCCCTGTCGACCTTCCTCACCCTTCTTGTTCACCGCCCGCCTCAACCGCACCCATATAAGAAAAAAAATCAACTCTAGCGTATTCTAGCAGCATGATGTCGGCCAAAACTAAGCGGACGTCAAAACATACATACGCCGAGCGTAAGCCAACCCACGACCTACTGCGCCACGCCTGCTCATTCCGTGTTCATTGTTCGTCTTCTGTTTCTCCGTGATTATGAACAGGCGTCCTCGGTGCATATTCGCAAGCACAGAGAGAGCACAGGAGACAGAGCGTGCACATCGCAACATTGCGTGCCCAAGGTAAGTCGAGCAACACCCTAGTTGACGGTGACGCTAACAGTGCAAAAACTTGATTTATTTGATGACTATAATCAGTCCGCAAAATGGCCCAGGCGCGTAAAGATAAACTTGGTCCACAATGGACGAGCTGGGTAGGAAAAGCGGTTCACAGACTTGTGCGCACTCCACCACTCTCCCTGTCATTGGTGACCAACATGTTTTTCTATGCATTTCCAGGAAGAACAGGGCTTTTTGAGGCCCGTTGACTCCAGTGGATATGTCAGCATGACTGCAGAGGGTAAAAAGGCGTGAGTACCTTTCCAGATGTTTACTCGGGTCTTGCAAATTCATAATCCCTATTCAACAGCGTCAATCTCGCAAGACGTAAATTATTTGGAGCGGCTGTTTCCCATGTTACTACTCCGTTCGAAGAGGAGTTGCTTTGGCGTAACGTCGCTGAGCAGTTTTCTCCTGCATCCCATGTCAGCGCACTGCGTCTATCCGCGCCGCCTGTTGCGGGGAAAAAGAGACGACAATCTGCACGGATGCGCGAGCTGACCGAAGATGAAGAAGAGGCGGAAGAGGAACCCTCTGCATCAAGGCGCGGCACGACGACTAAAAGAAGACGTACCACCGGTGCTGTCTCCGCATCTGCGAGGCAATCTGTCACCACTCCTCAAAAGCCTTTGTCAAAGATGAACAAAGCAGAGGTTAGTTATTCGTTCTGTTTCCAGAGTCCGATCAGCTATTCAATTCTTCCCTCTCCGATAGCTCAAAGCTAAAATCCTAGCTCTTCGGTCTGGTACACCCCAAACCCTACAACAAGCAGATGCTGAATCCCAGCACTTGCGTGAACAATTACGCAACGCTCGTAGGGAGCTAGATGTCCTCCGTCGTCGTTCTCGATTCTTCGGTGAGCCGGATGAAGCGCTAACTGATTTGGATGAGGATGAAGGCGATGTCTTGAGAGCACCGTCGTCAGGGTATGTAACATTTCTTGCATGCTCCAAAGGCGCGCATCTTTGACGAGATGTGCAGTGCCGTCCCCACCACACCCACACCCCCCAAAACTGATCGCCCCCAGATGATGGGTGTCACGCGCACCGAGTCAGGCTCCTTGATTCCAGGAGTTAGTGGAAGACCGACGCCCGCGCCGAGCGAGGACAGACCCTCCTGGCCACAACGAGACGTGACCCCGACCAGGCATGGCGAGGATTTGGGGGATGTATTCATGGATGTCCATGCAGATCTGGGAGCCGCAGAAGGGGGTGGTCGGGTCCTTACTCCTGACCTAACGCCGACCCGTGAAGTCCGGGACCAAGATGTGGACCGAACAAGTGGACTTCGAGAAGAGCTTACTAACGCGCAGATTTCTCTTAATCAGATGATGACAGAGGCCGAGATACTTCGGACAGAGCTTGCGCAAAAAGACGAACGCCTCGTTTCTCTTGCGGAAAAGGAAGCTGCCATCGCCGGGCTGCAAGCCATCCTCACGGCCAGGGACGCGACCATTGCAGAGAAAGGTAACGTTCTTTCAGAGCATCTCGAGGCGCTCACAGAGACCCGTACCACGCTTGAGGAGAGAGACGGTCGCATTGCCGAGCTTCAAAGGATTGTTCAGGACACAATCGTGGAGAAAGACCGGGCCATCGAGGAGACTGTGGCTTCGAAAGATGCTACCATTAGTCAACTGCAGGCGATACTCGAGAGTGTCAAGGCTGAGGCGACCGAACTGGGTGATAAAGCACAGGCTTTCGAACGGTCAGCCGACGCTTTCGAAGCAGAGCTCCTGCTTTTACGGGAGCAGTATGTCGACGCGCAGGAAACGGCGAGAAATCTCCAAACAGATCTGGAGAACGCTGTGACTAGAGCAGAGGAGTTCGAAGAACGCGTCGCAGAGATGGATAATGTCTTGGAGGAGCGGAACTCCGCCAAGCAGCTCGCGATGGAAATGGAGGAGAGGATCAGAGAGAAGAAATTAGAACTTGCGGAGAAGAATGAGATGATGTTGCAGAAGGATGCACTTATCTCAGCAATCAACGCGCAGCATAGGGTTTTGAACGCGGAACTAACCCAAGCTCTGGAAAGTGCTCAAGGTCTGTCAACTCGTATTGCAACAATCGAGGAAGAAGCTGCCGCTACGGAGGCGAGGCTACGTTCAGAAGTGGACAGCGTTCAGGTGGAGATGCAAGAACTCTCCGAGTCTCTTGCGACGCTTCGATCAGAAAAGGTGGCCGTGGATTCTCAGAGTGAAGACTTCCGTGGACGTGTAATCGTCTTGGCCCGTAATCTCCAAACATCGCGCTCCGAGCATACTGCTGCAAAGGCAACGATACTCGATCTTCTTGGAACGATGGATGCAGTACAAAGCTCTCGGGATGAAGAAGTGCGCACTAGCGCTGCCGCGAAGGAGGCTCTCAGCATCGTTGAGGCCGAGGCAGCCAAGCTACGGGAGCAGATCCACGAGACGGTGTTGGAGATCCAGCAATGTCGTGGCGAACTGGCTGTGAAGCAAGTTGCGCTTGTTACTGAGCAAACAAACAGTTCAATGCTGCGGTCGGATCTCACTGTAGCTCGCGCAGACCTCGAGAAGGCACGTTCTGTGCTCGAGACGTCCGAGAAGGAGATCGAGGGCGTAAGGGAGGGACTCAAAGATGCGATGAACGAAGCCGAGGACCTGAGAGTTGCGAAGCAGGCGGACGAGGGGACTATTTCGGCGATGAAGGGGGTGTTCGAGCGACTGAGGAAAGCGCAAGTGGAATGGATATCCGAGCTGGATGAGAAGGTTCGTTGGCTACTTTCCATGTCTGGTGAATTGTCGCAACTCACCAGGTGAAACATTGACAGATCGCATCGGCTCTCCCCTCCTCGATGCCGGCAGCTTGTTAGAGGACGGTAGCAAATCCTGCGACTTCCTTGTCCTCGGCCTAGCGCCAAAAGACTTCGGTATAATATGCATTATTTTCTACCGGATTTTGGTGTGTTGATATACTACGGCATTATTTAGTCTCGTTCTGTTGGTTACAAATGCACGATTTATGTGCGTTACCTCGATGTATGCCAGAAATCTATGTATTAAAAGTAGCTGAATGCGTACATGTCCCGATTCTTTGTCCTCTAGGACTTGCAAGATTTGATAGTTATTGGATTTCAGTTGATATTTCTGGCGCGGTCGGTCGAAGAACTGATTAGTACAAGTTATTGTTGACTGTCCATTCTTGTGATTGAAGGGGACGCACCTGGGGTCCACCTCGCGTGTACTCTACGATTCGCGTTAGCCTGATTTGTACGTTTGTTGCGAATGTTGTTTGGATCTAAGGCCACTGCCAAACAACCTACGCGTTCAGGACCACGTGATCGCGTCTTGGATCGCTTCTTATCAGAATCTTAATGTCGACCGCGGACGCGTCGAAACAGCTACAAGCTACGCTCGAAAGTGCAGACTTATACATTGTCAATGCACGTTCTCGCTTGAAATCGCATCACCCCGAGGGCGTCGATGACTGGCCGGGCGAGGATACACTGAGCGATCCTGCCAACGTAGCGAGCGATGTTGCTGCTCAGACCGTACGTGGTTAATTTTCGTGGCACGCATAAGTAATGGACCCCCCCGTAGTCATTTCTACGCCAGCTCAAATTCCAGTATGTTGAACAATACGCTAAAGACAAGTATGTGAAAACGATCGTGTCAGACGATGCCCCCCTCATAATGGCGTCGTCAAATGAGGAGCTCCGGCTACGGAACGAAGAGAAAAAGCGGATACTCAAGGAATCGAAAGTACGGCTTGCAGAGAAACAGCAAGATGTACGGACGTTGGCACCGCTCGTCGAGGAAGGTTCGTTGTAGCCAGAGTGAGACTGAGAACAAAGGGACGCCGATTCTGACTTAGTATTCTACTAGATTACCAAAAGGCGCGCTCATTAACCTCACTTGCCGCATCCCTTTCTGCTCAAATTCTCGATGCAAGGCTTGCCATTACTCGTCTTCGACAAGCTCACCCACCACCGCGGCTAACTATAGCATCTGCCACTTTAACGGCGGACGCTCAAATAGAGCAAATGCAATCGTTGGACGACGAGTTGCAAGGACTGAATAACCGCGTAGCGGAGACAAAGGAACGAATAAAAGATGGGACGGGTGAGGTGGAACGTCTAAGAGGAGTTGAGAGGGAGAGAGTTGCAGAATTGGGCTTGATGGGAAAGCAAGGGGGCGAAGAGGAGGACCCGAGGATCGCAGGATTGTACAACTGGTGCGTGCTTTATTCATTAGCATCTCTACTGCTCACCATGTCCCACAGGTTCCTCGCATCCCTGAACGTCCATCGCTCTCTTCTCTCTCTAACATCATCGCACGCTGAATCAGAAAACGAACTCCAACTTACATATTCCATTGATCCTCCACGAACATCGTCGGTGTCAACTTCCAGGGATGTGACACTGACCTTGCTTTTTATCCCAAACACCCGCCAATTGGCCTCAGCCAACATCAATTTTGGAGGCATTGATATAGATTTGGGAGATGTAGTTGATGCACATGTACAAGCAAACGACATACCTGGTCTTGTATGGGCAGTCCTGGCGCGTGTTAGGACCAAGAATGTAACGGAGGCGGAAGAAAGACGCTAGAATAGGACGCTATACAAAGTACATATTACCCGGGGACCATTTAATGCAGACAATAGGCAGCGGGGGAAGTTTGGGCAGCTCATGGAGGACTCGGCCGCGAATGATACATCCAGGGATATGGAATCCATTGCAGGACGAAACTCGAGAAGAGCTCCTTAGACTCCTCGTTATGACTGCCGTCACGGTCGCTTGGGGAGACGTACATGAAGAAGCCCATGGGTCAAGGCGCAGAACGTTTCGGCTGAACGACCTGCCAGATGCAATTCGTGGACGAAAGGTCCTGTATGGGGCCACCTGTAGGATCTGAACTGGCTGGTAGTTGAAGCAAAGCAACTCAAGAAAGTTCGAGTCTCGTGTTCCACCTTGCGATGGAGATAAACTAAATGATTATTTTCACGGATTAGCTTATCAATTATTCCATTAATGATCTCCTTGCCTGTCCAAGCCACTTGCAGTTCCTTTTCTTTCGCGAGCGTGTGCTGAGCTTGGCTAGGACTCCCGCATCCTGTCTTCATCCTATTCCCTACACCTCCAACGACGACTATGCCGGCGACAGAAAAATCAGACCCAGAGAAGACGCCCGAGAAGGATGTCGACTCTGACAAGGATAAGAAATCGAAATCTTCCTCTACGAAATGTATGTCTTATCACCTATTTTCAGTCCCGCTGGTGGCCATATACATCCTGACAAACCTCATGTAGCCAAGGACCTCTCACACGTACCCTGCAAATTCTTCAAAGTTGGGGCATGCACGGCAGGCTCATCTTGCCCCTTCTCCCATGTTGTCCCAGAACCTGGTCACCAAAAAGACGTTTGTGCATGGTTTGTAAAGGGAAACTGCAAATTCGGGCACAAATGTGCTCTTGCACACATTCTCCCCGGACAGAGCATGTCCATGGATCGCAAGAACAAGAAAGTGGCGCAGTTGGCCGCAAACGGTGGTGCAGCTGCTGCTAGTGGAAATGCAGGTGGGAGAGAAGGCAGGAAAGGAGGGAAGAAGGAAGTCCAAAGCATACAACATGGTCGTGTTGGTTCCTCTACCAGTACACCTGGTAACCCCCGCATCGGATTGCTCTCAGGCTCCACAGCACCTACCCGGGCAACTTCAACTCGCCCGCCCATATCGATGCCTCTCAAAGCACCAATTTCACCCTCTGCGCCTGCACCCCCACTCAAAGGCACCGACTTCGCAGCATTCGTTCTGCCTGATGATCTCGACAGTCCAAAAACTAATGGCACAGCAAATGCGACCAATGCCAACACAAACCCAGAGACAGATCCTCACAGACAAGAACAGGCTTCTGAAACACGGTCCCCTGACACCCCCGAAGACTTTCCTTCACAAAGTAAACCCTCACCTCCAACTCTTCCTCTCAGTGTCCCCAGTGCACCGCGCCGATCTGTGTTTTCCTCTGATGCTTCCGACCTTGGGCCCATTGGGTCACCTCCCCGAGGATCGCTCCCTACTCACTCACCTACTTCCCCTGGATCACCACCCCAGGGCATGGGTGTTCCCTCGACTTTCCATGCTCAGCCTTCTCTCTTGAGCGAGACTAGGAATCGCTCCGGGGCGGGAGCTGGCGGGGCATCGTCGCTTGGGCATACCCACAATCAAGTTTGGAATACGGAGCCTGGACATGGGCAGTCACAAGTCCTCACCTCGAATTCTGGCCCACGTGCAGGTGTGGGTGTAAATATCGTAGGAGCTGATAAAGATCGCGACGGTGACGAAGACTTGGAGGAGTTCCTTCCCTCTTCGCTGACGGATCTGCTCACTCCCTCCGAGCGCTCCCGTCGTATGTCCCGTACACACTCTGGGTCATCCCGCCCAGTGAACTTCAACGATTCACCGTCCCCGCATCCACACCTCTCCCAAAACCAGAGTCACCAAGCCCACCACCGCTACTCACGTTCCGTTCCAGCGCCCTCACTCCTTGGAGATGTCAAATCGATATGGGCTGAGCGCGGGACGAACAACGGCCTGCCTGGCTCTCCAGACCCTCACGGATTCGGCCTCGGCGCAATCGGCTCTGGCACGCCCAGCTCACTCAAGTCTGCGAATGGCTTAGGTGCGCTCGGTCCCAATTTAGGTGGAGGTAACACAGCCACCGGTTTGGGAACATCCTTCCGAGATGACGCTCCCT
Organism: Phlebopus sp. FC_14; assembly: GCA_021018615.1. Taxonomy (NCBI): domain Eukaryota; kingdom Fungi; phylum Basidiomycota; class Agaricomycetes; order Boletales; family Boletinellaceae; genus Phlebopus; species Phlebopus sp. FC_14. Next base: position 1,723,362 of record JAEVFL010000005.1, on the reverse strand, counting down.
CGCCGTCCCTTCTTGCGCCTTCCAATGCGTCTGCTGCTTTTCTACCAGGTCTTCACCACTACTATTCCAAAATGAACACGTCTACGAATGTACGTGGGTCGTCTGCCACCAATTCAAATGCTGGACTCGGCCTCGGTGCGAACTTGAGTGGGCTCAGTGGACTCAGCCGCTCACCACTGTCACATGCACCTTTGCACGCGCCTGCTGCAGACGATGGACGTAACGGTCAAACAGACCTTGGAGTGGGCCTTGGTGAAGCTACCTCCCCTTCTATCCGCGCCCTCCAGGCCCACGCTCCAGGGCAAAGTCTGCCTCAGGGTCTCGCAGCGGGTTATTCTCGTATACACGCCCTTCCGCTCGCAGGATCTCCAGGATCGCTCGGTACATCTGGTGTGGGAGGAGCTGCATTCAGCCCTAGTCAGGGACAAATGCCGTTCGGGATTAACGCCGGTTCAGGCCTGGGACAGGACTGGTTTTCACACAATAATCAATATCATCTTCCTACTGAAGCCCTTTCTCAACTGTCATTGTCGTCTCACCCTGATTCTACTGGCTTATCGACTTCGGCCGCTGTCCCCCTCTCTTCCTCGATGGCGGCCCTGGAGTCGATGTTCTCCCGCCTTCCAACCACGAGCTCGCCCCTCCGTACGCCCCCACACGCAAACGCAAATAGCACCCGTAGCTGGCATACTCAAGGCGCCCTCAGTCCACTAAGTCGACCTGTTGTCACTGCTGACGACGACGACCTCTTCAGCATGGATGGATGAAGGTGCCCATTTTCCTTCAGCGATTAGGGCCCTGGCGGTGATCATCCAAACCAAAGACGTTGAAAAATCGACAATGGACGAAGAAGAATAAAACGTATCTACGTACAATAATGTTTATTAGAAGGGAACGCTTGGGGGCTTGGATACCTATCTAGTGACCTCTCATTCCCTCGTGTATCGTATCGAGACGTCGACTTTTGTTTGCGCTTTTTTTTTTCTTTCTCTTCTAGCGGGCGCCTAGGGCTTATACTTATACCATCTGTTTTATGCGCCTTTGCAACCCATCGAGCACTATGGTGAAGGTATATTCGGTGTTGAAAGTAAACTGACGATAAATGACATGAATGGACCTGGTCGTGAAACAATGCAATACATAATGCAGCACCCCCTCCTCCTTCATCCCATCTTAATTGTTCCCTCACATCTCCATCTTGATCCCGCTCCTCGACTTCTTGGCAGGTGTCTCCAGTCCCATCACATTCCCCTCATATTCTTCCTCCTTGACATTCGGGAGCGCAAACCCCGTCCCACTATCCTCTCCGCGCCCAATGTCCTCTTCTTCTCCATCATCCTGCGACCTCTGGTCCATCAAGCTCTGGCCCACGGAACCCATTGACATTCCCCCCTCCCCCCCTCTTTCCGCGGCCGGAACAGTAACCTTGCGCTTCTTGCCCCTGACCTTGCGAGGCTTCTTGGGCGAGGGAACGAATTCTTTCCCGTTCTTGACCGCCCACTCGATTTCGAGAACCCTGTGCGCCAGCGGGGCAGATGAACATCGGTCGACGACAAAAAAAAAAGCAAAAAAAGGTACGTCAGAATTAGGCTCGACTCGTCGATAGTTTACATAGAAAGACGTTGATGATGAAAAGTATCCACCTCTCTCTGAGCTTGACGTTATCCGGTACATAAGTCTCGGCTTTGCGGTAGAGGTCGAGGGCCACTTGGAGATCGCCTCTGCAGGTGCAAAAGAAGGCCAGGTGGTCAGTACGGAGGTGTCCACGAAGCAAGGCCAACGCACTTCTCCGAGTGCGCGCGCGCGAGGGCAACGTATGCCCGCCCGGTCTTCTTTCTTGATGCGGGTGACAAAACGTCTGCGAGTTGCAGCTCTTTGTTCCCGCGTTCACTAGCACGGCGAAGGGGAGCAAGAGATACTCAGCCCCTATAACTCATCATTCAAATTCACCACCTACTATTTCTCCTCAAGCTCGGCAAGCCTTGCACGGAGCTGATCGTCGAGATCCCGGTGTCGGGCTAAAAGGGGACTGAGTACTCCTGCAGGAAGCTTCTGTTCCGATGCTGAGCGGGATTTCTCAACTTCAGCCTCGGCGGCCTGCTTCTCCTTTAGTGCCAGGTTCTCCTTCTCTTGTTGGAGGCGGGCCTGTTCCTCCCGCTCGCGGTCTTCGCGGTCTTTGAGGCGGCGTGCAACTTCTGCTTCAACTGCTCGGGCAATCTACGAAGGTCACGAAAATCAGTCACATCGGTTGAACACCGTTACAGCGCATAGAAACACACCCTCTCGTCAATTTCCTTGTCCGTTAATTGCGCCAGGCCGTCTGGCCTCGCATCAATAGCCGCAGCCGACGACGGACGAGACCGTATCTTCGCACCGCCGTTGAGCGGAGGGACAAGCCCACCACCTATCCCACTGATACGTGGGACACGAGATGGACGAGGACCGCGAGAAGGTCCCGCGACAGCGTTAGTGGTGGTAATGACGGTGTTCGAAGAGGAAGCATGAATAGGGATGGACTGCAGAACTGCAGGTGCGAGCTTCGGGGGTGGAGGTTGGATGGCAGCGAAGTGGGGCTTGGGCTGAGGCCGGTTATCTATTAGGATAAGTCAGCACAGATGAATGCGAGATGGTAGAAAAACGGGGAGCGACGCACCACGCTCGTTGACCACGGGTCTATTCTCGACGTTCTTCGTGCGCACCGCGAAGCTAGTAAAGTTCACATCCGCGTTAAGTACCCATGCATGAGAGAACAACTACATACTTGAGGGTGTTCAGTGTATCTTGCCTGAACTTGACTCCAGGAGCAAGATTGCATATGAGTAAGCCCACGGACGAGCCACCCAACGCATCTTGCAAAATGCGCGTGAGTTTCGAATTGCGGTATGGTATGCGGGACTAATAAGGTGAAGTGAACTGTCATTTCACTGCGACTGGAAGTGATGGTTGGTATTTTGGAAAGAACTCACAGCCCCTTGATTGAGAGCATGCACTACTTGTCCAAGGACACTCAGACTCTTGTTGATAGCAGCTGACTCCGCCATACGGATAGGGTCGTTTCCAGTGAGCTTGTTGTTCTCGGACCCCGCCAGATCGACGAGGTTGATTTTACCGGTTAGAGCTTAAAAAGCAAGATAAGCATTTTAAGGTTGAGAGCTTCGGCAGACTTACTCTTCTGAGCGGCTGAATCCGTCATCGTCACTTCAAGCGTGAGGACAGCATGGGAGCGAGATGATGCACGGTTGAGGTTGGTTGCACCAACGGAACGGTGGCGAGATGCCCGTCTGTTTCAGCATAAATCATGCCGCAGAGGTGGTTAACGGAGGTTGCAAAAATTGCCACGACAGAGCTACAACGTACGAATATATTGCGTCAAATTCTTCCACAGATCCTATGGGAAGTGACGTCAAATTTGCGACGAACACTTGCCCTGCATCATTCTCGCGTACGGGGAGCTTGGCAGCCTGTGTAAGGTCGTATTAGCGGCCATTCCTTGATACAACGACGTGAAAGTAAAAACTGCCAACAGCTCGCATTGTGTATAACATCGGCGAGAGTCGGGACGAACGGGACGAGAAGGTAATAGGAACCAATGCTCAAAAACCAGGGACACACCGTTTCGCGATTGACGAGGAGATCGTACACCTCGTCCTTGTATATTTCCATGTACGATATGGCTAACCCAACGCTGGAGCGTTGAAGCGCTGCTTTCTGGTGAAACATGGCCTGCATCCAGGGTAATTTAGCTTGTGAAATTCAAGGCGCGAAATACGTAACATACCTCGACGACGCGGGGAATAACACCTGGTTGAGCTTTTGTGCCCTGCATGGTATGAGTCTTTCCAGACGATGTGACGCCATATGCAAAAATCGTCACGGTCTACAACGAGGGGGGAACGCAGGAGGACAAGTCGTCAACACGAATGTGAGAATGACCGAGTTATTAGGGACTGTTCGGCGATGCACGTGATGAAAAACGAACCACACCGCTGTAAACAACGTCTATGAGTGGGCGTACGTCCTGTTCGAATATTTCCTCTTGTGTCGAAAACTGGTCATAACATGAGGTAAACCTGACCAGAGCATCATAAATGCAGTCGCCTGAGGATGTAAGTGAAGGTGAATACTCACGGGAAGTTGAAGACCTGGGTCACGTCGCGTGGATTTGGAACGTTGATATAAGAAGGGCCATCGGGCGAAGGTATGATCTGTATGCCGTCGTCATCTAGCTCGTTCTCTAGTCGCGGACGGAGGCGAGCAGCAATCTTGATCTTATGGGCGGCCATCAATGGGGAGAGGCGTTACAGGTGTCCCAGCTTGAGTTCACGTTCGGTGTGGAGGAATCTGGACTGCTTGAGGTTGTCTTTGATGGCTGGCGAATTTCTTGCTGAGCTCTAGTGCTGATGTTGGCTGGCAAGTATCACAAACAATTATAATGAAGAAAAGCCGTGTCTTACGTCGAGCAAAACCTGGCGTGCGACGGTCGAGCGGTGATGGAGGAGCAGGAAAGCCTTGTGGATGTGCCGCTCGACTTGGACGGGGTCCTCTCAACCGTGGACGCGACGAGTCACGTGAGTCGTGTCTGGATGTAGGTCCAAAAAAGGCATCTCCTTTTGGGGAAGGCCACTTCGCTCTGTCAGCGTGGTCGGACTCGGCCTGCTCCTTGGTCTGTACCACGACAGGTGAATATCGTCTCATTTCCCAAGTCTGAGCTGTATCGTATTCCGACCCACAGCGCAGGAAAGCGTATACAGCAGCTGTGGGAGTCAGCGATCAACCTCCTCACCCCTGATCACTCCACACACCAGCGCGGATCGATCGGTTCTCTACCCAACGCCGCATAGTTTATGACAACGCACATACCACCAGGAATTCCTCTTCTTAGTGGGCCACCTCCGCAACCTTGGCCACCAGAGGCAAGCGCATGCAGAAAATGTGGCAAAGAATTCCACATGTTCTTCAATAGGCAAAGGAAGTGTATGCATTGTGGTAAGTACTGTCCCCTCGTTCTGCTACATATTTGTGTGATAGACCCTTGGTTCTGACCTCGCTCATGATTCCCTTCGTCTGATAGGTTACGGTTACTGCTCATCTTGCTCGGACTATCAGGCGCTTATGCCTCGTAACGCGCCCCTGCGTGGCCACGATCTCGCCCACGTGTGTGCGTATTGCACCGATCTACTTCATAGTATGTCTCCATTGTGTATCCAGTACTTGAAGTGACCTTTTGTTTCTCTTACTTCGCGCGCATTATGTGTTAGTTACCGCTCTTAGTAAGAGTCAGCTAAGAGCGCTTCCTCTCACGAAGCTCAGACGCTATCTTGATGCGTACAATATTCAAATCAAGGATCCAGTGGATAAAAACGATTTTGTGGACGCTGTTTTTGCAGCTAGGGTAGATTGCTCCTTATATCCTCTTTCGTGTGCTGACCAGGTGTCCGCCGGCACCACCAGACGCCACAAGGCTGCCTTTCGCCCGCAAACGAGGCATACTACAGGAAACATTCAGTCCCGAAACATAATGCCTCATCAACGTACTCGAGCTCCGCGGCAAGCCGTGCTCGGAATCTCTTCTCTCGAGCATCGTCGGGTACTTCATATGCTCAGTCTTCATCCGGCACAGATGCTAGTTCCCCCAACAGTGGTTCGACAGGCAGCACAACCGGTAATTATACCCGAACGTCCTTTCCCCGTCCAGACCTGGATTCAAGCAGGGAAACACAGGCACAAGGGGCCCCCTACACGCCATATGCATCCCGATCGGCCTCTGCGCGTGGTGCAAGGACACGAACGACCTCAACGCCTCAGCACTCTGGAGCTCCGAGGTCATACGCTAGCCGACCACCTACTAGACCAACGTCGTCGTACACTTCTACTTCGCGTCCTTTCAATTCCTCTGGTGCTTTTCCCTTTGCACGCACCACCCCTCGTCCAGCACAGCGAGCACCCAGTCCAACTCCACCGCCACCCTCCACGCTTGTTACCTTTACCAGGTCTGAAGTTGCGTCGCTCTCGATAGGAATGCTCAAAAGGATTCTATGGGATGCTCGAGTGAGGCTTCCTCCAGGAGTATTTGAGAAGAGCGAGTTAGTGGATCGAGTATGGGGTATGCTCCAGGACGAAAGGATGAAGGACGAGCGAGAAGAAGATAACGATGATGTCGGCGAGGCAAATAATATGGAAGAAGTGCAGGCAAGCGAAGGCGAACGATATGAACAGGTTACGGAAACAGTAGATCCAGAGTCAGAAACCCATACAGATCCCGATTCCAATGTACCCGACAGCCTGGCAACTGACGAACGACATGTTGCCGGTGATATCGCTGCAGACGTTGAAATGGGCGAACCAGATCAAGAGCGTCTCGCTGTCCCTGATTTTAACCAGGTTCCCCAATCGCGTCCGACAACCCCTCAGCCTTCCTCGGGGCCGTCGCTTTCTCCGCATTCCCCGGCATCCCCTTCGAGTACTAGTGCAAAGGCCAAACTGCGCCCTCGCCCGACAAAGCCTTCGGACGCCGAACGATCGGGTCTATGCGTTATTTGTCAAGATGAGGACGCTAACATCGCTATTGTCGATTGCGGGTATGTTGTACCTGATTTTCTCCCTTAACGTTCCATCCTTCAGGCAATATCTGTACTGATGCGTTCTCCTAAAGTCACCTCGCCATGTGTCGTGCTTGTTCTGATCTCGTGCTTGCGAGCTCGAGGGAATGTCCTCTATGTCGTACGCGAATAGTGACGGAAGCACGACTATTGAGGATTTTCAAGACATGAAGAAGAGGAAACATTCTGACCAGGATCTCCGAGTCATACCAAGATTGCAAACTTAATCCACCTCCCCAGGGCTCACTTCAAGAAAAAATTATTATTTATCGAGGATCTTATTCATTCATGTGTAGAGTGCTCATTCCACGTTGCTGTATATTGTGTTTTCCATTCAACGGAAATAATCTATTCATTCGAAGGACGTACATACGACAGACGTGCAGGGTGTTTATACTCCACCAATTAACGTGAGTTGGCTTGGGCGAACATGCACTAACGGCGCTTGATCACCAGGCTCGTATATTTCGACCAGCTTCGTGGCCTGCACGCGGCAGCCGCGATGTATCCAGCAACCAGGACGCATCATGCTTACTCCTGACCTCTTCAACCACCTCATCCTCTTGTGCGTCCAGTGACAGTGAATAGGGTGAGTTTTCAATCGCAATAGTATCAAACATTAAGTGCAATATAGATGTTCCGACAGGCTTCAATTGTAATGCGTCGCACGAGCGATGTGGCTCTTCGCGCCGGCGTGTATATCGTACTAGGTGCCATCTCTGGTTTTGTGGCAGCATATGCTTTGAAGGAGGTGCGTAACAGTTTTTGTCTTTCGTGGACTGTACTACGTGCTTAGACTCGTAGATTGTGCACAGGCTACACGATTCCACCCACGATTCAAAGTCCCTAAAGGACCATGATGAAGATGACGATTCTGAGTCGACAGATGGACCTCGAATGACTCTGAATGAGTTGGTCGCGAAGCACCCAGAAATGCGCTCCAAAATTGATGAATGCCTGAAAGGCTTCGATGAGGCTCTCGCAGAGCTTAATGACTTCTCCCAACGCAACTGGGCACGTCCTTCTTCGCTGTATTTCTTACCGTTGGTAGGCTGAGCTCCTACGACAGGTCGTAAGAACCCCGACAGAGCCCACGGTTATTATAGACGCTTCTCCAGAACCTGCCAATCGCCAAACGGGTGGTGATCTCCCCGCTCCGACGCGCCCCGCAGCCCCAGAAGACCCTGGCCCACAGGACACCCTGCCAACCGAATCGGCACACGCAACGTTCCAGTCGGAATACGCATCTCCACCCTCCTCATCAAACCTTCACCCTGGTGGCATAACAAACCCCAAATCCTCGCCAACCTCATACAATTTAACAAATGCCCCGTCTCTGGCAGGTACACAGCCAGGCCCCGCAGAATCGTCATCAGTCCCAACATTATTGCCGCTTTCTATGCCCTCAGATGCACCTCCGTCCTCGGATTCAAGCCCCACTGATTTTTTTTCACCCACCAGCTCTATTGATACGTTCCTTTCTCCACTCAGCCCGTCTCAAGCGTGGTTGAAGCTGGAACATGGGGACAGGGATGAACTAATGGAAGGAGAACCCTTTCTGACGGATCATGACACCGATCCTGTGTCGCCATTCCATACACGCCTAGTTGCTGCGCGCCGTGCTATACGGGCGCATGACGTGTTCGCAGCTTCATTTATCTCCTTCTCAGAACTCGGGAGCTTGGTGGGCAATGATAGTGGGGTCCTGAATGAAGAACCTGGCGGTGAAGATGCCGACTCTTGCTCGAGGTAGCGACATGGAAAGCAACCAGTTCGATCAACATCACATTAGAAAGCTAAGTAGTTTTTTCGTGCATCGTCGACAGTCTCATTTGAGTATGGTTTTGACCTATATCTACGGCGACGGGAGTTTGTAGCAACCCACGGATGTTGGAAGTTGGTAGCGGCCTGTACACTAAAATTTAGAAAATCCGGTGACGAAAGACGCCACCAAAACTACTTCCGTCCATTTCATGCCCATTTCACTGGAGAATAGCAAAAGATATCTTCGTCGCGTATATGATGAATGCCATGTCTGCACAAAACGGCGTTGGTGAAACAGCACAATGATGAATGAAAGGGAGAGACACAGACGCCATACAAGTTACTTACTTTGCCTTTACGTGTGACCTCAACGCATTCATATTCATCGCCCTCGCGCCCGCATCTTTTCCCTTTTTTCTTTTCCCCTCTTCTTCATTTTGAAACCCTCCTATCACATTACCTTCGCCGACCACTAAACAGTGCCTGCACCCGTAATCTACCTTGTCCCTCAATTTCCGTGCACGAGGGCCAAACCCGAGAAGACGTTCAGTCAAACCGCGACTGAAAGCGAGTTTTTGGCTGCTCATTTTGTTCAGAATTGAGCCAGGGTTGGCGCTGCTGGGAACAGCTAATGGTGGACGCTCAATTGGCCAAAGCGCAATCTGCATGCAATCGTGTCGATGTGAATGACCGATCTGTTAAAGCATTCTCAGAAATCCTTTGAAATATGGGAGAGAGTGAGCTTACAGCAGTTTCGAAGTCCATGACTATCCATCCAGTACATGACAAACAACGTATCCATCCCCCCACTATACTCACAAGGTCTGCCGTGTAAGAATCATCATCGGATAGATCGAAAACGGAGAGGACACGGTTGACAAGAGCGATTGCCTGTATTGAGCGGCAGAACAAGTACGTCAGTCAACAACGGAAACGTGGAGAATATACCCAGTACCTTCTCGTCTTTCCGAAATACCCGCACATCAAAGTCCAGTTTTCTCGCCTTTGCCATCCTCTTTGATTTACTCTCACCCACTGTCCGTGCATCGGCGCTATTCACTTCTGCACCTCCTTCAACATGGGGCTTCTCAGCACCTCCCCTCTTTGCCGTCGTACAAACATGTGCGCAGACGGCCCGGAAATCTAAACATTCTTCTGTTCGATGCTTCCATCCAACTCCCCCATCTGCACACCGTCCGCAAAGAAACTTCGCAGACACTCTTTCCAGTGGACCCACCTTCAGCTTACTCGCGCTTCGCCACCCATCAGGGAAGCCCAGCAATCCCATCAAGTGGTTCCGCACGGGTACAAGCCACGCTTGGATGTCCGAGGTGATAAGGGATGTAGCAAGCTGAGAAGACTCCGGATCTGCCGTGATGCTGATGTTGGCTATCTGTGATGATGCTGATGTAGGATTGGGGCGTCCTTTTAGAACGCAGACGGACGAAAGCTTGCGGAAGGTGGCCAACGGAGGGACAATGGTCTTGTTCTTGCCACCTCTTCCAACAGTCTCAGTCGACGTCTCACTCACGCGCTGAGTTCCGCTTCGAATCTTCTCGTATATCTTGTCTGTATCTCTCAGTTTCTTCTCATAATTCGCCTCCGCTAGTCTTCGTTCACGACGAGCTTGTATTTCCAGCAACTGAGATTCGATAATGGAGCGGATCGGCTGAACATCTGCAAGAAGAAACGAAGAAGCCAAGTTTAATTCGTCGTTGGTTCCACGCATATCCAAGTTACATCTCGTCAGCGACAACTCAGTATTACACAGAGGTTAAGATTACCTTCTGGTCCTACATTCTCCAACATATACGTCTGACGCCTGTGCAACGCACCGTAGGCTTCTGAGCTCATGAGATCGTGGATATCCCAACCTTCTTGTGCTGCGAGTACGTTTGCCCTGAGTCCACACAAATGTGCATAAGTCAATGTGCAGGCCGAGCTCGAGGGGACAACAAGGGGGATATACAAAGAAATTAGGCCTACCGTGATTCGTTCTCCCTCTGGTATCTCTTATGCATTGCTTCGTATGCACATTTCCACTCTATAAGCTGGACGGAAAGCTATAGAAGCAGTGCCAGTTTTGGGGCACACGTCAACCGACATTAGTCAAGCACATGTATGCAAGGAACAGAAGATGTCAATTTCCAGTGTACGGTGATGCAAAAACGAGCGTACATTCATGATATTAATTGATCTCTCCATCTCTGCAAGACATTCCTGATGTCAATTAAAGTTAGATTGTATTCAATATGATTAAGCTCTTCAGACTGGCAATTCCCCACCAGGCCACTGGAGATAACTCAATTTCACTGAGCGTTTGTGGGAGGAAGCTGCTCGATCATACTGATGTGTGGCAACTTCCCAATCCCCTTCACCCTGCTCACATGCACCCGGAACTGGACTCACCTCTAGAAATGTATTTTGTGCGCCGTCGTCCTCCATGTGGTCATTTCCAGGGGGGCCACCCAGCCCTGTAGCGGGTCCCGCACCACTCTGGACATTGGGAGCGGAGGCGGAAGCGGCATGGTTAGATGAGTCTCAGCCGTCGTGTAAGCCTGACGCACACGGTGGAAGCGTTCCCAATCAGCCTTGCGAAGGAGAACGGTGTCGATCGTGGGCCCTGTCCAGGAAATACAATGATGAGGAACACCTGGGTTGAAGAGAAAGTAATCGGCGTACAATTTGAATGGATGGATGGCGTTGAAGCTAGTGACAGGCAGATGTATGAAGATTGAGAGTGGTGAGCATGATGGCAACAAGCTTTGACGAAGAACGCACAGAAGCATCTAGTGCTCTCTACGTATGGAAACCAGATTACGCGAGGTGCTTGACCCTGAAAATTCGCCGTAACATCGATCAGGGACTCGCTGTCGATTGGTTTTGAGATAGGACGGCAAGAGGGGGTGAGCAATGCAGACTTTGAGAAGGGTGTACAAAGAGAAAGGGAAAAAAGGGACTGACGCGATGAATTTCTTTCGGCAGTGATACTGAGATATAGGAATCCAGTCAAGTATATGCACAAGCATATACGGGGTACACTTACACTGCTGCACAATCTGAGCCTGGTTGCGAAACTGACATACATGGCCCTTACTCTCTTCTTGCACACCTCGCAAACACCTGCGTCAAATACGAAAGCGGCATATTGGGCTTCGCTCCCTCGCCATTTATCGCCGGGTTCAGGGAGAGGGCTTGGCTTGCATGTTTTCCGGACACCTCTCCATATGAAGGAAGCGGCGGGGTTGAGAACGAGGGTGCGGAAGAGGTAAGAGGACGTGCGAGAAACGGCGAGGACTGTGGGCGGTGAATGAGTGTGGAGAAGGACCTCTGCAAGTATCTCGAGTGGAAGGGTGGTGAGTGTGGCTCTTTCAGAAGACGAGTTATCAGGCTCGTCGTGCGTGATCCTGCGCCGCTTGTGTCGAGTTTCTGTTGTAGGCCCGTTGTCTGACTGAGCGTTCATCTGGTATAGTGCCAGGATAGTCCCAAGTCAATGTACTCAAAAGACTAGCTACCAGTTGGCCAAGCAGTGACCAACATCAACTTCAACAAACGCAGATGAACACTCAAAAGCTGAACAGGCGTTCTGCGCAACCTTGGCTCTTGCCCTACTATTTATCCGTCTCTCGCTAGCAGACCAGGAGCTGTATCAACGCTGCTTTCAGTCAGACCAATGGGCCAAATGCCTCACAAGCCCAGTCCACCAAACCTTGATTGCTGTCAGCATGTACAGCAGACTTCGCTGGATTGGCCGAACTGTTGCAAAGTCGGCATCATACACATGGATCACCCCGCAAAAGTTCTGTTCTCGTCATCTTCCTCAAGCCATGATCATGATGCGCTTCGCAACCTCGTGTGACTATAAAGATGGCGATTTCCCTCCTTCCTCCTCCCTCTCGAGACTATGCCTGCTCAATCTTGGTTCATGCTTGCATTCGTCGTCACTGCCGTCAACGGTGGAAATGTTCAGAAGGAGGGTTTGCAGCTCCCTGCTAGCGCTGCGACGCAACGCAACGCTGTCATGGCCTTGTTCAATGACTCTTACCAGGCGTACACGTGAGTAGGACGCATGCCATAATTCGTCGAGATGATCTCTTCCCCCAGGCAACATGCATGGGGCCATGACGAATTACTACCCGTTTCTGTCTCGTACAGCGACGATCTGAACGGATGGGGCGCGTCCATCGCTGACGCTATGAGCACCATGGTATGTTCAGATCATCGAGAATTTGTTGTCCGGTCAGATGTACTCTTCATTTGCAGTGGATCATGGGCTTTTACGACTGGTTCAACACAGCCGTTAATTATACTGCTAGTATTGACTTCACCCAATCCCGAACCGATGCGGCTGTTAGGTATAGACAGTTTGACTTTTCGTAGGGTTCCGTCGGCTTACCTTTCCTTGCTAGTGTCTTTGAGACTACTATCCGCTATGTCGGAGGCTTGTTGAGCGCATATGAACTCTCTGGTGAACAGTACCCTGTCTTGGTTGACAAGGCCGAGCAAGTTGCCCAGCAGATGGCATACGCATGGGTGGGAGTAAGTTCCTGAGACGTGTGCCAGCGAGTGTCGAGTAACTTAGTCAACAGGACAATGCCATCCCTTTCAACTATATAAACTTCACTGGACATCAGCCTGTCATTGCCATCGTACGTGTTGAATATGCGCTCGCGTCTTGCTACGCCTAATATCAGTCATAGAGCAACATCGCCCAAGCTGGTAGTGTAAGTAGTCCCTCGCATTTGTGAATGATGATTCAAATTACATTCGCAGCTTACCCTGGAGTGGAACCGTCTTAGGCATGGATAGTCGCTGCTATCCGTCTTGGTTCCGCTAATTCTGCGCAGCTTGTATACCGGTAATGACACATACCGACAGTTGGCCGAGAAATCAGTGCAGCATCTGATTAACATGGTCTGCCTTTCCCTCACTGCTCGGGCATCTAATTTTTTTTTTTCTGATACGGTTTCTTTGTAGCCAGCTCCACTTCCAGGGATGCCTGCCCAAGATATTAACCCTTCCACAGGCAATGCAAATGGTGGCTACGTGGTAAGTCAGTCCTTTTACCTAGTCCGCTCGGGTTTACAAGCAATCTCGCATAGAGTTGGGGTGGTGGATCCGACTCGTACTTTGAATACCTGATCAAGTATGCTCGTCTCACAAACACTGACGACAACTCATATGCCGATGCATGGATAACTGCTGTCAATACATCAATCAACGAGCTCCTGAGGGTATGCATTCCACCTAATGATCTGCCAATGCCCCCCACTTAGGCGGTATCTCATAGACTTCCACCGTTGACGGCTGGGTTTATCTTGCGGACTATGATGATAACAAACAGATTCGCCACGTCGGCTCACACTTGGCCTGCTTCTACGGTGGTAACTGGATTCTTGGCAAGTGAGCAGCGGTCTTTGCACGGTGACTTACTTAAAAGGAATGTAGGAGGAAAGCTGACCAACAATGATACCCTCGTTGACGTTGGACTTCAACTCACGGACGCTTGCTGGAACACTTATGCAAGCACTGCGTACGCGTTGTTCACTCCACCTGGTCCCCGTTTACTCATGTGTCCTTAGTACTGGGATTGGGCCCGAGGCTTTTGCTTATATCTCCAGCGACGGTGACTACACAGGTGGACCCCCTCCTAACGCCGAGCAATCTCAATTCTATAACGATCATGGCTTCTACATCACCACGGCTGATTATATTCAGCGGCCCGAGGTCCTCGAGTCCAACTTCTATGCATGGCGTGTCACAGGCGATACCAAGTACTTCGATAACGCTGCAAATGCTATCCAGAGCTTCCAGAAGTACCTCCCCACCACTGTCGCATACGCTGGTATTAACAATGTCAATGCGCAAAGCTCGAGCCTAATAGATGAAATGGAAACATTCTGGTTTGCTGAGGTGCTCAAATATCTGTGCGTGTTGCCTTCGTGCTTAGGACCACCTGCTCATCTTTGCAATCAAGTTACCTAACCTTCGACGATCCTGAGCACATCTCGCTCGATGACTGTGCGTCTGAGAATGACGACCTGTGGTGTCGATCATTGACCCCGTTTCAGATGTTTTCAATACAGAATGTCATCCCTTCAAGGCACCTGCTGCGAAAGATACCTACGGTTCCGGTCCCGTTGATTAATTCATCGCCGACGCACCTGTCCCGGTTATCTCACCCGACGCCCTACACTTCTCGCTCATGCTCTTAACCTCTTGGTATCCGCGTGACGTTTCAATGGCTTCTCCAGATCGTAGCGACGTGAAGCTGACGCTGAATATTGAATACCATTCCCTCATTTCTTGGCATTCCTTCGTATCATTCTTTGGTCTTTGTGCTGTGCCTAGTAACGAATGTCCAATCCTGGACCATACTCAAATGATCATATCGAATTCATCGCAAATATGCTGTGAGACGAAGAATCTCAGTGGGATCTACACTGCACAAGCTGGACGGGACGGTGGCCTCTTTCTTCAATTTCAACTCCAACAAAAGCAAAGACGAATCGACGTCAGGAAAACGTCCTTTCAGGCAATGTTGTGTTATGAGTTCCCATCAATGGTCAAGTTCCTCCTGGATCAAAGCTACCGCCTTTGCTGAACGGGGCTTGATAGCACACTTGAAAGGAAGAGGATGACTAGAAAACCAAGTCAAAATCTGAAAGTATCCAATGATCTCGCGGAGGAATACCTGATTGTACCAGAAGTTCGATCTTGGACAGGTTCAACTTCCTTCCCGTTCTGAAAGGCCTTTGAGACATCAAAAACGGCTAGCACCATCGATGCTTGAGTGAACACGGCCATCTCGGCAAAGGCGACGCCTAGGATACTGTGTTAGTAGTCATCTTTGCAGTTGTTTCGTGTCGGGGAGTACCTGGACATTGGCTTTCCTTGACTCGTCCAATTGAATCATGTAAAGACAGGATGGTAACTCACCGCCTCCCGAAGCCAAAGATCCCACTATGAGGATCAGGCTCGGTTACTTTACCCTCAGTCGGTGCGAAACGCTCCGGCTTGAACCGGAACGGATCGGGGTATACGTCTAGATCATGCAGCATGTGCCTAAGCAAAGAAACGGGAGGTGTTACGCCAGTAAATTGTAGAAACAAAATGTCGCAAGGAGTACTTACCACATGTTCGGGAATATGTACGAGCCCTTCGGAATAAGGTAGCCCTCGAAAATATCATCCTCTGTTGTAACATGCGTGATACCTATCCGAACAGGGTTCAAATACAGTGAGCGGCAGTGGCGAACTTGATGTGAGTCATACCCAGCGGCGTAATAGCGAACCAACGGAGGAGCTCAACGACAAGAGCGTTGACGTACGGAAGATGAGCACGGTCGCGGATCGTTGGGAGTCTGTCTGAGCCCACCACCACATCAATCTCAGCCTGGGCTTTTGCTTGTATTTTTGGGTGCAAGGACATCAGAAGGAAAAACACGTTTCCCGCTGCCACTGTCTGTACCACTGCTAAGAATTTGCGGAGGAGACACGTTGGTTACTGACCGTATCGGATCCAGCTTTAAATGTTGAATTGAGAAGTTAATTTCAGTCAGAAAATAAGAGCTTGCCTCCAAACAATGTGTGGCCCGCCCACTTTATCATGTGTTCATCCTCTGGAGTCAGTGTCGTGGAATTAATCAGTTCGGCCGTAAAAGATGGAAGAGCTATCCCTTCCGTCTGAAGGATGAACCTCTTCACCATTTAAATACAGACCAGTAGAGAAACTGCTTACCATTTGTGCCTTCACCGTCTCGTACGGCTTGTCGGTCATCTCTTGAAGGGATTTGTGTCCCGCCTTTGCAATTCTATGGAAAGAGGCGCCGGGGAACCACGACGGGACATACCGCACTAGGGTTGAATTCAATAATAGCTCATCCAGAGACTCTAGAAAACCTTACAGAATGGTAGAATGTCTACCAAGAAGGGTTCCGCAGATGTGGTGAGGGAAAAGTAACGTAGTGCGTCTTCAGCTGTCTGGAGATACGGGTCGTCCTTGTCCCTTACATCATAGCCATGAGAGATCACGAGAATAATTGCTCCAGCCATCCTACAAGGACGAAGGTAAGTGCCAGGTGCTAAAGCAATAGCGCGCCAGAACTTACCAGCGCACATGGTCTGAAAATTCCAGTGGGGTATCTAGCAGTCGCTTTAAAAAACGATGTCCCTGACGTTCGACGTGTGGGTAGTACTGCTCCAAGACCGCGCGAGTACCGATTGTTCGGTGAACCTTCCGCCTGAACTCCTTGAAGCGTTCACCGTACTGTGACAAGACAAGTGTATTCTTCCAGCCAATCAACTCTCCGGCCAGAACGAAATTAGGTCGGTTCGAGGATTTTTGGCTCCTGCGTTCAAGCAACTCGACTGCATGCTTTGAGGAATTCAAGATGACGACGCGACGTCCAAAAACTTCAATGGATGCGATATCACCTTTTTTTTTTTCAATTATCCAGATTCATGTGTATCCCATCTGCGAGCGAGCGACGCACCGTACTCTTTCCGCCATTTGGAGAACGTCTCCCAAGGCTTTTCGGTTGGAACGTCAAAAAAGTTACCGACTAGCGGGAGGCCTTTAGGACCAGGAGGAAATGGCAGTGCTGGTCTAGGTTTGAGGAGCTGCTGTAGGACATACAGTGTAACTGCTACCAAAGGTACATCCAGCCATACAAGTGGGATCATCTGAGAGAAAGAGTAGTCCTGTGGAGGTGAAACGAGCACAAGGCAATGCCCATCTTCGCTTCCTTGGCCTTTTCTCCAGATTCATTTCCCCGTGACGTTACATGGACACCGCCCGCACGTCCGACGGAAGCTGGGCGAACTGTACGATGCTGCAGCCTCACAGCGGCCTCGCCCAGGATCCAGCACTACAGTCATCATGCATCATGCTCAATTGCTCATGGGCATGCTGGGAATGGAGACCAAGTGACCCCAGAGATAGCTCGAGACTCCACCAAGCTCCCACTGGCCAACCAGCAACCTGGCTGTGGGCTCACAGTAACTCGATTGGACGCGCAGTGCATCACGGGCTGGCTTCCAGACTTGCATTCGCCTCTTGTCAGCTCGGGTCTCACACAAGAAAGGACAGAGGTGCAAAGGGAACCGTCCACGGAGTGTACCATCCAGTTTGCGCTTTCATTCTAGCACAGGGCGACACATGCAGACACTATCACATTAATGCTTCCCGGCCCTCCATTCACCTGTCGTAGCTAGTGCGGTCTTACCCGCAAAGATGGCGGGGACCGCAAGGATGCCACCATACAGAAGGACTTGGCCAAGTTTGAGGTCAATCCAGTACCAGAAGAGAAGTGCTTCAAAGCCACCCAGAAAAGCTATGAAGGGCACAATGCGGAGTGACAGCAGATGCGGGACACTGATGCCCACTTTCCCCCACTGGAATCTGGTGCGTTAACTTTCAAGAAAGAGGAGGAGGATCGAAACGCACCAAGGCGAGTAAAAGGATCCATGGAGAGAGTACCATTACTGTGAAGATTGCGGACACCGCCTTTGGGGGAAGCTTTTGTTCAGGCCTAAAAGTATGCACAATCGGTGGAAGCACGTGGAATAATGCTTCATCAGGGTGTGGGGCTGGTGTCGATGAAGCTGGTATGTAGAGGTCGAACAGGTCGTATTTTGCTGGTTCATGCACGAATGAACCAAGGATTAGTGATACTTGCAGCGGACGGTCTGTCGTCGGTGGCAGTGAGGGGGGGGGACGAGCCATGTTCTGCACATAACTGCGTAAGAGCATGAACGCACTCATGGCGAGACACTAACCAGCTCAAATTTGGCCTTTCCCCCCGGCGTCACGCGAACAGGCTGTATACCTTCTTCGGCGGAGACGCTGTCGTAGAAGCGTAGGAACGTTTGTTGCGGCTGCACGCCCTTGCCCTCCCCGCTCTCCGTTATCTGGAACGTGAATTTGAGTGTATCAGATGGACCGAGCGTAAGAGGATCCGGCTTTTGAATGAGAGAGAGACTGTGCAGACGTCAGCTTGGACTTGAACCCGATGCTAGGAACGTACGTGTCAGAACGGAGCTGGGTCGCATCTGCAGAGGAGATGGTAAAGCGAGGAGACTGGATGGACAGCGAAGCGGCGTGAACGTAGGCAGCGAGCAGCAGCCAAGACAGGTGAATTGTGATGCGTGGTAGCATGGTGGATGCAACCTTGGTCGACGTGTCAAATGAACCAAGTGCTAATTACAGGGTATCAAAATGAAGCAGTAAGATTGGTGTTGGAAAAAGAAAGACCCCACCGTGGTTCGAACACGGGACCGCACGATCTGCAATCGTATGCTCTACCACTGAGCTATAGAGTCGATGTCAGCGCATCGACAGCTTCCGTATTCAAGTAAGCTGCTGAGCTGGGAAAACGCGGGTGACGCGTCCATCGTAACTGCTCACCCTTTCCCTGTATTCAACACGATGCCCGACGTCGAGATGGCAGCAAAAGAGAAGACACCCGGGGAGCAGGGAAAGAAGGATGAGAAAACTGATACCAAGGAAAAACCGGCGCCTCCCACTCCCGCTGCCGAGATCAAGGCCAATATTGCACTCATCGAGAGAGCTGTCACCGACCTCGAACCACGATTCACGCATCGTGTCTTGCGCTCACTGACGTCAACCAGAAAAAAGGCAAATGAGAGTGTCTTGCGAGAGGTGATTGAACAAAACTATCCTGCAGGTACGCGGTGTCCTCTATTTGAAGTGACCTGACGCAATTGCATGCAAAGACTCCTCAGTGAAGGAGTCTCTTCTGTCTTGGTTGCCCTCAGCACCACATGTGGATCAATCTATGGATACGGACACAACCCCTGCACAACCTCCAAGGCCCGCTTCCGAGCCCGTTCCGGAGGTAGAAGTCTACCTTCGGTTGCTCATCATACACCTTCTCCACACCTCAAAAGACAATTACCCAAAGTCTATTGAATTAAGCAAAGAAACCATCGATAAGGTACAGTCCCTCAACCGCCGGAGCATGGACCCCATTGCAGCAAAGGTTTGGTTTGCTGTGGAACGTTCCTACGAGCTCGGTGGAGAATTGGCGGATGCACGACCGTAAGATGCCTTGTCTATTGTCATTTCTGCCTCTTTACGCTATATCATGTCCCTAGAATGTTCCTCGCTGCACAGAGAACTGCTGCGTTGCGCCACGACGACGACACGCAAGCTTCGCTGATCAATCGTCTGCTGCGGAGCTACCTCCATTACAGTCTGTATGACCAAGCAGACAAGCTGGTTTCCAAAACCACCTTCCCCTCATCGGCCGGAAACACACAGTTTGCCCGATACCACTATTACTTGGGTCGCATCAAAGCGGTGCAGCTTAACTATTCCGCGGCGCATGCGAATCTCCAGCAAGCTATCAGACGGGCGCCCCCGGCCAAGACTGCACCCGGGTTTTACCAAGCAGTGTACAAGCTTTTCGTGGTGGTTGAGTTGCTTATGGGGGATATACCTGACCGTAGCTTGTTCAGGCATCCTGTGCTTGAAAGGGCCCTGAGTGCGTATTTTGACATCGTGAAGGGTGCGTAATTCCATGTTCCATTGCACTGAATGCCAATGTTCGATCGCGCGCCTCCACAGCTGTGCGGACAGGATCCCTGTCCGAGTTTCAGGCGACCCTCACGAGACATTCCTCGCGGTTTGAAGCCGACAAGACGTACACTTTGATCGTTCGGCTTCGGCAAAATGTCATCAAAACCGGTATCCGGCGACTCTCGCTGTCCTATTCGCGAATTTCATTGCGTGACATTTGTCTCAAACTTCATCTCGATTCCGAGGAAGATGCCGAGTACATCGTTGGTAAGGCTATCCGGGATGGTGTCATCGAGGGTCGGATTATCCATGAGAAAGGTTGGATGGAATGCGAAGGTCGAAAGAACGGCTATGGTCCTGAGGTAAGCGAGGTGTTCGGGAGGCGGATCGGGTACTGCTTGGAGCTACATAACCAAAGCGTGAAAGTGAGTAGGCACCCCCTGCCATTTCTTTTGCGACGGGGACCTATCTGGCCCCGATTTGTCAGGTGGCGAGTATTTTTCTGACGGCGATCTTCTCTATACAGGCTATGCGTTATCCACTGAATGCCCATCGGAAGGAACTCGCGGCTGCGGAGGGAGCTCGTGAACGCGAGAGGGAGCTCGCAAAGGAAATACAAGAAGACTTGGATGACGATGATGGGAGCCTGGGAGACTTCTAAATACATGAACAGTCTGGCTTCCAACTTATTGCAGCTTCAAGAGTTTTCGACAGTATAGTCGTGCCGCATAATCTAGTTGGAACGACTGTCTGCTAACTATTTGTGGTATGCACTAGCTCACTGTAAGACTTAAGAAGTTGTGTGGCTGTGCTGAGGTGCGCCTCAGCTTCGTTGAACGGGATCTGCTGCTCTCCTTGAAACTATCGCCAACTGACTTATGTCGGTTTTCAAACGGCTATGGCAACGATTTCTTAAGCCTGTGGGTCAACTTCCTGTCTGGTACTCATCGTTATGCCTAACTTCGATTCATTAGACGTATTTCGTAGGAAAGGACTTGGAAGGTACTCACATTGCTGTAGAATGACCCCGACCGTTAACGTTCTGTCGCAGGCAACAAATACTTCGAGTACCCAACAACTGTAAATGGTATTGTCTTTGCATTGCCTTTTCGTCAGTTGCTAATTCATGTCATAACCCCGTTGCCATATCCCTCCAGGCCGCCTCAAACGTACTGTGCAGTACCCAAGGAATGAAGATATGTGGGCCTACGTGGCCAGCGGGAAGCGACTACCTGGTGAGCCAAATGTCGTCCACTTGCTGAGTTAACTCCTTATATTCGTTCTCTGGCTATCTTTCTGAACCTGCTGTTTTCTGGCGGTCCCACTTGCTCATCCTCCGTGCAGTGCAATGGAACGCTTGGCTCACGCACACGCGACGTGATCCCCCTACACTTGAGGTACGTTCCGCACACTTCGGATGCCGGGCATCGCATTTCCTTACGTTTCCATTCTTCACTGCAACGAAACGTGTTTTGAACTGGGCATGAAGGAACTAGAAGCCGATTTAGTGCGTCAAAAGCGCGTTCAGATCAATGCAGCAATGATCGAGGTCCGGGACAAGGAGGAACGGGAGCGTGCTGCGCGCATCGCAAAGCCGTCGGATTCACGTACACCAGAGGTAACTGGTACGGAGCTTACCAAGGCGCCTCCAGAGCAACAGAAAAATGTCTATGCGCGTGATCCATGGACGGAGGCGAAAGGTGGCTCAGACCAGCCTGAGTCATGGAATCCAGTGGCACGCCGGAGATGAGTTGGTGGACGTCCAGTGCTGTTAGTTCATAATGGCGAGCCAGAATTCAACATACCTCATATTCACTGACGAGTATCTATAGCTAAAAAGTGGTTTAAACGCAAACTCGCAATAACAAGCCATTGGATGTGTAAGCGCCGATGGAAGAAGCACAGCTAATTGAATCTTTGACCACTGGCCGCTCTCAACTCAGCCTCTTCGCTGCCACAGCAGTAAAAACTCCTCTCGTACATTAAATGCCCACATTGTCTGGGGCATGGCCACGAGTATCAGCAGCTACACATCAGCCGTTGAAAACGGCCATGGCGTGTTTGACGCTGCACCGTACAGCTGATCTAGCTAGGTGATCAGACGTAGCCCCCTGCATGTTTTGGCGCTGAGGTGAGCCGGTCGACAGCAGCCACATATCAAGGTTGAACCGTGTGGCTCACTTAGGTTCGCGAATCCTGTCCAGGCGTTTGCCATGGAGCGTAGGAAAATGTGTTCAAAATGTGTTTTCCATCGATCAGCAACCTGTAACGACCCTTTGGCCTGCGTCCTCCATAATTGTATCCAAACCGCTGATGCATACGTCTATTCGACCAGGACACGTTCCTCTGACCCACCCACCGTCCGGCACTATGTAAGTGGTCGTGTTGGGTCGGAAAACGAAATGTTGTATGATTCATATAGCACTGGCTCATCGGCGTTTACGAAACAAAAAGGCAGGGACGTTATCCAGTGAACCACGAGAGTCACCTTATCCGCCTTCAGCCCTGTTATTTGGCTACTGTAACTCAGGGTGGCGAGTACTGCTTTTATCCCTTTGATGTGTTTCGTCCGAAACGAGCCACGGTGGGCGTATGAGGGCGTTCGGTAAAAGCGGAGAATATCGCTGTTTATATGCATGACTTGCTGTTCCATAAGGTCCGGCTCTCACTATACTTGACGCGCTTCGCATCGTCAGGATGCGACTCCGACAGACGTCTGACATTAAAGCCCTGCTCCATGGTCTATGGGTTAACACCCCGTCGGTGCTGGGAGTACTGCGCCAGTTTTCGCTTTTCGACAAGGACTCAAGCGGCGATTATCACTGGAGACTTGTAAGTTGCAAAGGACCTCCCACAGAGAATTCGTTGATTAGCGCTAAACACATACTAGTACGGCGCCCATGATCTTTTACTAGAGCGCCGATTTACAGCAATCGGTTATTTTCACCATTAATATCAAGATATTCCGGTTCATGGCGAGTCATAATTCTTGGGACCTTTTGTGGTCTGATTTGAACAGCATCGTTTGTGCAGCATCACGCATCACGACTTTTTCGCGTAGCGCCAGGCGGAATATCACAGGATGACAGCCCTTGATTCGACTACTTCAATTTGAAAGATAGCACCTCCTTACAGTGCCTCATAATCAAACCCTTTAGCTAGTGCAACAGTGTCTCTGGCGAGTCGTTTTGGCTTAAGCATGATGAATAAAATAAATTTAGCAGTAAGATATGTTTTCCAAGTTCCTGTACGCGATACCCCGAACCAACACCAGCATCCGAAACGTGGACGATGTTCACGGTGATCGTCCTTCGGGAACGAACCGCATCGCGATCGTCTTCAACATGCCAATGCACATACGGACGTTGTCTTCGATGTGATTTTCCTATTAGAACAGGCACTGCAGTCGATCTTGTCGGTGCAGTGCCGACTCCCAAGCAGTAAGCCTCTGACGAGGCAGTTACAGAACGCCACGTGAGCAGTGTGACGTCGAAAACTCCGGGCAATACCATGTCAGGGGGAGGGATGTATTCTCGCAAAAGTGCTCGACATGGCTGGAGATGCAATGCATTTCGAACTATACTTTTATTCTTCGTTGACAGTCTTCCAGAACCTTCCAGTATCGAACTGGCCCCATGGACCCTCTGCCCTGAGTCTTGTTAGTTGCATCGTAGCAATCTGCCTGGGTTCGACTTATACGGAGTGCAACGTTTATCTGTATCTCTTCCACTTGGCGTCTCGGCAGGATCATTGTCGTTTCGGTAGTGTGCAGGCTTCCATAGTTGTGACAATCTGGAGGCATTGATCGTGACGACATCCATGGAACACAACAGGACGGACTGCGGAACCATGAATCCTAGGACACGGTCCGCTGTTCTCTGAATCCGAACATCAATTTTGGTTTCCGAGGGACGCAACTGGTATCAAGCTATAACTCGACATGCGATACACCATGCAATGCCGTCAGGTGAGAAATCCACATAACGCTCATGTTTCGGTAAAGACGTGCCGGACACACACTGTGCATGGCCGGGCGGAAATTTCATAGGGATGGAGATAGTCTGGAGAAATGTTCGGAACGCCGAGCCATTTTGCGAATGAGTGTCCGATATTTGGCCATACCAGTGCATGTACAGAGAGGGCGATGTGATCGATTCCCAAGCTCGGTGCACAATGCTTAGAAACTAGCCGTCCTGAGCGAGAGTCGGTCGAGTCGGTCGAGGGTGGTGTGACCGGTGGTGCAGAGTGGCGCAACAACCGCAGCAACCGCAAATATTAATGTGGCGAATTAAGCCACGACGCCAATACGGTAGTGAGCATCACTTGTAACAATGCGGTCCATACGACATGCACACCACGCCCCAACGTATCACCGCGTTATCGCACAGCGTAACGAAGTCGGAGAGAAACAGTGATGGCAAATCTATCGGCACAAGAATATACTGTGGCAACGGAGCAAGTTAGCATTGACTATAAACCTCCAAATGGATCAGCATAGTTGGTGAACTTACCGATACCTATACAGGTACAAGTTGTGGAAAAAGTCACTTTAATAGCGACGGTCATGTCGCGTACGACGGATATATTTGCGGTCGGACTGCGTAGCGCGGTGATCACGGCTACTATTGAAAGAAGATCGACGGCTGCGGCGACTACTTGGCCGCGTCGGACTGTTGCAACGCCGACTGCTGTTGGAAGAAGGTCGGTGGCTGCGGCTACTACTTGGCCGCGTCGAAGTGGCAGGATGCCGAGTGGCACTACTAGAATGCGGATTACTATGGGTGCTTAGGCTGTAAAAATTATGTCGTTCAGATCCTCGTTTCAGGGATGAAAGAGAAGAACAAAATAAGCAGTGGAGAAGGAGGGAAGAGTAGAGTCTTCCAATCTTCCTCTCCAACCTTTTGTGGGAAAATTCAAAATTGGAACCGCGACGTACACAGTGTATCGACGCACACCGCGGCCATGAGAGCTAGGATATGGTTGTGGCAGGGTAGATGAGTCTGGACACGGATGTTGGCGGGACCTTCGACCGCCAAAAATGTCTTTGACCCATGACACGAGCTTGCTGCTCCTACCGCCACCTAGCAGTGTGCCTGTGGTGGCGTTTTCGTGTTGCATCCCCCGACTCAAGGGGGTGAATGGGCTGGTCAATTGAGGTCAGTTCGATCGTTTCCGTTTTTAGCAGTTGTTGTCATACCGTAAGGTGGAATCCGTCGACTCCGATTTTGCTGAAGAAGGAATAAAATGCTCGTAATTGCGGTCGTAATAATCGTGAGTAGACACAGATGGGGCATGCGGCATGCCATGGTACTCGAGTGCAGGAGAAGTGCCACAGTGGCAATATTCGTTGTAATATTCGAGGTTGGAATTATGATGCGATTCGTCGGGAGCATAAAAGTCGTATCTAGGAGCGTAAACTCCGTAGTGGTCGAAGGTATGAACGACCACAACTGTAAAAGCGCTGTGAAACACAACGAAACAAGTGTGAGTCCAATAGGCCCTGAGTGACGGTTGCAAGCGAACGGAAACCCTGAACTTACTTTTGCTGTGCTTGCTTGGAACCGGCCCTTCCGAGGAACTGGGGTAACATTGCAGTGAAAAAAGGTTCGTCGTTCGGTTTTTTGCTTGTCCTATCAAGCACTGGACGTGATCATCAGTGGCACTGGAGTCATGCCAATATATAGTCGTCGACTAACTCGACCGCCTTACTCCTATATGTGTATGAGCACCCACAGAGACACACTCGTCGCCGTGCTAGTACATAAGTGCACAAAAGCAGAAGCTTCTTGAAAGCATTGTATTATGAAGGACTTGACAATCCACGGCGACGAGTCGCAAGGGGTCTATCCAATACACATTACAATTGTTTTTGGCGCTTAGAGTAAGCGGAAAACAATGACGAGAATTGTCATTAGGCGCATTCATTGAAACACAGCAACTTGAAGTACACAGCAGTCAATAACGTACACAGTCGAGGGATTGTACAACAGCGACACAACAAGACAAGAGACGTCATAGCAACTGAGGAGGGCTCAGCGTACACTGTACAGAAGAATAACGAGCAAGAACGTGGTTGTTGCCACGTTGGATCAGCTCCTTAGCAACCGAACCACGAAATAGATGAAACTGACGAGCACTTTCGCTCATTTCCGTCTAGTAGTTTCAGCCGCCACTACCCTTTCTTGGGCGGGGGTGGGGCATGGGTCCGTTGGGCAGACGCCGTCTCAGGCTTGCTCCCTCCGGGGCTAATCGACGATGTCATAACAGGCATGCAAAGGTACAGTAAGCCCTTACCGAGTATTTCTGCGAGCAGGTGTTCTAAAGCTGATCTAGCGCCTGGAGTGACTTCGGATTCAGGTGGTGCTCACCCATGTTTGGGAGGGGTTTGCTTCGGCGGGGCAGATGATTTGTCGTCGCTGCTCTTACCTCGTTCAGTAAACCTGTTTGATCATATTCAGTAAGAGCTTTCTCGTCCGAATATATGGCCAACCCTGTGAGAGGTGGCTTGTCTGTTGGTGATACGGGAGGCACGTATTCTTCTTCACCATCATCGTCATCATCGTGGTCGTCCCCATAGTCTTTGGGGTGGTTCCTATTTGCACCCCTTAGCTCAGGCTTCCTGTATCGCCGTGAGTCTCAACGAATGCAATTGCCAATAGGACTAACCGCTCATCTTCTCGTACACCGTGACTCGGAGGCTGAGACATCAAATCTGTGGGGAGAGCGATCGACGAGCGTGAAGCTGTATGGAAGGACAGGTATTGTGAGTCTAGGGATGCATCAGCTCATTTATGGTGACAGTGAAGTGGAAATGAAGCGGAAGAAGCAGATGCACGAAGGAAGGTGTTCATGGCATCCTGGCCAAGGGGAGACGCTCGCGATAAGAATCATAAGTTCGACAAGCGCTGATTACAGCCCAGATTAGTCTGAACTATGTATCTGCCAACACCTCGAGGACCGTCCTTGGGCGTAGATTGCTTTCTTGAGCAGTCCATCTGACCAGGCTGTCAAGCGTTGACGCCCGGTCTCCAAGAATTGGCAATCCTATGTACTCGTAGGTGGTAGGTGGCAGCTGGCTCGCAACGTTCCGAGCTAGCCCATGCCATATATATGAAGATCTTGGAGCGCTAAGGGGGTAGGTCAACGTTTGCACGGTAAGTTACGTGCGCGGTACATGTGCAATTACGAAGTCGATACGATACATGGTTCGGTCTGGGAGCACTGCAACACCGCCCAGTTCTTGAGATGTGGCCCCGTCGTCTCCGCCATGGCTCTCGGCCCTTCGGCATCGGGTTTCGGTCGAACCGAAGCTCTCTTGAGGCTGCGTCATCATGCATATGCAGCCCGTTCGGAAGTCCAAAATTTTGAAACCCCTGCATGAATGGATGTTCCAAGTTGAAACACTTCCCTGTTAGTAGCGGGCTTTTCTGTAGTTGAACGCCCTTTTCAAGCCCTCTATATGGAGATCCCCGTCAAATTACAGATCCTTGTAAACCAAACGAAGAAATATAACACAGCAAATTTACCCGCGGGTCACGATGAACACAGCTACCTTCAGTATATATAAGCTGAACGACCTCGCTGAGCGTTCGTCACTCAAGAAAAAGCATCGACATGCACGGTCTTCATCCAGTCACCTCCTTGAATACCTCGCGTTACGAAAAGTCTTGCGCGTGCGTAGCATATCTCCTCATCGTCCAGGCAGACGACTAACGCCCAACTCCAGGGTCGAACAGTTTCACACGGTCATTCCTCCAGGACCCACGGCTGCACGTGCCACACCCCGGCAATTATCCGCCACGTGGTCTGACGCCAGCCAACAATGGCTCAGCTTCACTCATCCCGAAGGACAGCTTTATCACTGGTGCACAAGGCCTGGCTTCTCCGTCGTCACTGAAGCCAATCTTGAATGTCCAGAGACCAATCTTCAAGTCTCTCACTGGCTCAAACTCGTCGAGGACGAGCTTGAACAGCGTCAGATTATACCACCTCAAGACTTGGAACTCTTTCTAGAGTTGCAAGAAGATTCTTGCAATTACTACTTCGTCGACCACTCTTCCCAGTCCTTGTTCTGGCTGGAGCACTTGTCAACAGAAGCTCTCGATATCTCTCCCGTTGCCTCGCACGCTCATCTCAGTATGTTTGCATTCTGTCTTCGTCTTCTTCCAGCTCACCACATCACAGAATGGGCGCTGGAGAGATTTTACTGGGTCCACGTGGAATTTTTCCCTATGCACTATGATGGCCGTTTCACTCCCAAGATTATCGACGACTTATTCGGTGTCCTCTCACATGGTCAGGCTGGTAGGTTATTTCAGAATTTACCAATGCACTCCCTAGTCATCATCTCCCACTAGATCGAATGACATCTACGACATCCACCTTCCCCTACACATGGGAAAAATGTTCGCATTTATTGAAGCTACTTTCACTACAACGAGGTTTGCTCTATTCTTAACCGAAATCATCAGTTTTTTGAATTTGGGCGGCAATAGATCGTCATATGGACGGATACACGCTTTGCTACGTCGGTACGTCACACAATATCAGCAATATATCCTTGAGCACTTAACCATACATTACCTTCAGCCCGTTTGTCGGCTGCTGTAGGTGCGTTGCGTTTAGAATAATGCTTTTCTTCACGGAGCCGACTTCCTCGTAGCAAATCAACGGTTCATGACCTTTTATGGCCATGAAAATGCACAGCTAGACAGACTGCAAGAAATGTTGCCAAATGAAACTCCGGATCATCAATGGACCTTTACAATCGCCAACGGACTATTGTGGGGCATTCCGCAAGGATATTGTTCACAGATGGAAGAAGTATTCCTTAACGAGCAGGTTTATGTTGATCATTGGACGACCTTCATGTCGAACTGTCTCAGAGAATGGACCACCAGCATATCTTGGGTAAGTTGTGTTTCGAGCTAATACTTTGCTTGTCTGATGTCATTGTAGACATTTCTTGTCTTGATGTGAGTATAATCGTGCTCTATTGTAGAGCGTTTTGAACCTCGTTTCAGTGTCAGCGTGCTACTTTCCAGTGGTGGCTCTCTAATCACTGCCACCCCATCAATACTCTGTTGCTCTGCCGGTATCGCATCTGCGTCGTGTCTTGATTTGAAACTTCGCCCTCTCAAGGATGCCAGCGCATCGTCTGCGGTTGGTATTTCCGACTAACTTCCTTGAAATTTGAAACCTGATTTTCCCGCGAAGGCTCGCTATCTGCGTACGGCCAAGTCGCCCACCCTTGGATTCCTCCCGTTTGCAGTCGTGTTTAGCCTTCCCAAAGCAAGCTACATGTGGGGAGTGGCATTTCTTCTCGCTCAGATCATTCACTTGACGTCGCAACGTCTCGGGAAACTAAGTTCGCTTCTCGCAGCATCTTCCCTGGCTCTCCTTGTCTTGTTCATATTCTGCGTCATCTCAACCGAAGAATTGGGGGTGGGGTCACTCTTTCGTCGAATACGGTCCTTGTGTTCGATGCAGCCGGCTGATCCATCAGCGGAAACGATGTCGTTGGTATAGAAAAGCACCTGTTTTCACCGTCCCGCCCACATACGTCGCAGCATGGACTGTGGGGAGAGGTGCTATGTCGAAACACTGCTTCCGGCTTGACAATAGGATTACGAGTACGTGTATATTCGCTCTGGCGACAATCGAACGTTCCTCCCGTCCGCCTGCCTCGGCATCTCTGTGCTCGCGGCCGCTCATTCGCGCATACAACTATACGGATCACTTTGGGGCGTTCCTGCTCTCGGCCTACCTCCACCAGGCGAAAAGACCTTGCACCACTCCGTCGCTGCGGATGAATCATGCTCGTGGCGCGCTCCGGACTTGCATGTGTTCAACAGCGGTGACATTTGTTTGCATGTAGAATATATTACATTGACGATACACTAATTTATTGAAAATGTACTTGATGATTGTTTTCTGGAACACTGTTTGAGAGTCAATATGATTAGCGGACCTCGCAGGCCAGACTAGTGATAAACGCGCGTTTTCACACTCTGAGCTGTTGTTCAGTGAACGACAGGGGCGATCTTTGGCTGTTATTTGCCTGCGCGAAAGAATCGAGAGCGGCAGGGCCAGCGAGTCCTTTGTAAAAGCAGCAGACAGTCTGGTCGAATGCTACGTATGATCAGGATGCAAGCAGAGATAAGGTGCCATCCTGCTGTCGCAGGTGCTGGCGCTTTCAAAGTACGTGTAATAGCCCTAATATTGGCTTGGCTCGGCCCGGCTTGGCTGGAACAAGACGATACGTGTCGTATTCCTCACGCTATCGTACAAAGTTGGCTTTCAGAAGGTGCGGATGATGTCTAACGGGGCGTAGAAACTTTCCGTGGCTGCCATGGACGGGTGTCCTTGATTCCGCTAGGCTGGTGGTAGGCTCGATTACTGGCTTGCACATGATCGGATGAATGCTGAACCAATCAACAGGCTCTCTCGATTGTCAGGACATGACAGTCTCAAAAATACCACCATGGCTTGGAGGGCGCGAGTATAAATACGGCGGATCCCTCAGTAGCGACTGGATAATCTCTTGTCTCAACACGTCGCTATGCCTGCATCCACGACGGTCACCCTCAACACCGGGGCTATCATGCCCACCGTCGGCCTCGGTGAGCTTCGCCCTTATCACCGCTCTAGATATTGACCCTGACAGTCCACAGGCACTTGGAAGTCGAAACCCGGTCAGGTCGAACATGCCGTCGAATATGCATTGAAGAATGGATACAGACACATCGACACCGCTGCTGGCTACCAGAACGAGGTCGAAGTTGGTCAAGGGCTCAAGGCATCAGGAGTCCCCAGGGAACAAGTCTTCCTCACCACTAAACTCAACAACCCAGACCAAAGAAATGTACCAGAGGCATTCGCATCCTCGCTCGAAAAGCTTGACACGCCATACATCGATCTTTGTTGGTATCTGAATTTCCGTTGCCATGATCGGATTGCCTGATACGCGAGACTGAGACGGTTCATCTGCATAGGGCTGATGCATTGGCCTGCCCCCATGACGCACGATGGCAAGGCTGACAAAGGTCACGATTGGCTTGATACCTGGAAAGCGATGGAGGATTTCCAACTAGCGAACCCAGACAAGCTCAAGGCCATCGGTGAAGCCTGTTATTCGGCCTTTGCTCGACCTTTGCTCATTCATATTCTGCACCAGGTGTTTCCAACTTCTCCGTAGAGTACTTTGAGCGTCTGCTCAAAGTCGCTCGTATCGTGCCTGCCGTCAACCAGATCGAGTTGCACCCGTATGTCGTCCAGCCGCTCCGCAAATAATATGCCTGATCATCGTTTTGCCTAGTTCTTGTCCCCAGCACGATGTCGTCGAGTATTGCCAAAAGAAGGGGATCGTGCTGACAGCATACTCTCCCCTGGGCTCCGACAACTCACCATTGTTGACGAACGAGGTCGTCAACAAGATTGCCACCAAACACGGTGTTCAGCCCGCGAATGTGTTGATTTCGCTACAAGCCAACAAGCCATTGCATACAGGCACGTGTCTCGGTGCAATGTTCAAGACCGCGATTTCTGATTTCTGACGTTTCCCTATTGCAGTGCTCCCAAAGTCAGTTACTAACGAGCGCATCCTCAGTACGTTACCTTATTCAGCGCTTTGTTAACCAACGCTAACCTTCTTCCACAGACAACAGCAAAATCGTCGACCTGACCGACGAGGAAGTCGGCGAGTTGCAAAAGATTGACGAAACGCACCACTTCCGTGCTTGCCATCCTGCGTGGACCGGATGGGGTAGCCTTGGATTCCCCGACTGCAAATAGCCCGTAGAGTGATTGTGTACCTCATTGAGACAACCTTGACATGTCGCAATATTATGGATTTCGAGCGGGTTTATCCTGCAAAGCAGCAAACAATGCATGGATGGAAGGTTGCCGCCGGAAACACATGATGACGGAACTTAGTCCTTTGTAGGAATATACTGGCTATTGTATGTACGGTCATATACGACAAACACAGGACAATATTTACCGAGGAATCTAGGATAGCAGACAGCAAAAGAAAGAATGGAGTTGTGGGGTTCTACGACGCCTTAGAGCCCCCCTAAACTGACTTCACTGCGATTCGAGGGCGTGCGAGAAGCGAAGGAAGGTGGGGGAACAAGTTGGTTCGGGTGCTCCTTGTTTCTCGACTCTCTTGCATGGGCTTGTCGCACGTACGCATACCGCTGGAAATGGTTGAGATATTGTAAAAATACAATACCGACCTGGGACAATAGGTGAGTCAGTGCGATGAATAGTCAAACCACTAACTCACAGGATAGAGCCTTAGTTCATTGAAAATATCCAATGTTGCCTCTCGGACCGGCTCTTGTTGGTGGAAGAGGCAGAAGCTCAATGGCTGCAACCCTCCAAGGTGGGGCGGCATATGTGCCAGCAACTATGCAAGGCATATCATCATTGTTCGCCCCTACTATTTCGCATCAATAAAGGACGCACCTCGACCACTTGGTCGTATGACTGCAGATTATTAACAATTGACCGAACAATCAACTCAGCTTCGGCATCCGGCATGTTTTTGGCCAGACGAAGACGGGATAGCTGGTGCAGGAGATCGAAGCCATGCATTGCGGTGCTCGCCTGGTACCTTTGGAAGTCCTGCAACATGCGGTAAGAGCCGTCAAGAAAGCTTCCTATGAACGAGACACACGATTGTAGCATATTGGTATGACTTGCTCCTTCGCCAACCTTCTATCCGGCTTGCGTTGGCGGCCAGTTCTTTGTATGCAACAGTATCGTCAGGAAACACGATACCACTACCGAGGGAACCGTCAACGAAAGGGATACTCGGGTAACTCAACGCCGTAGATCCAGTTGTCACTTCCTCGTATCGGGATGCCAACCGCAGAAAGCGAGCGACATATTCAGTAAACCGCATGCGTACAGAAGTTTCACCAAAATGTGATGAGATCGCGGTGATGAGCTTGATGGCATACGAAAGGTCATTCGTAATCGGTATGAGATATAGAGAAAGCTCACATCCTCAACGAACAAGTTATCAAGACTGTCAGGCTTTGCAGCGAATTCCGACCTCTGGCTCGAATCCTTCCCATCTCGTGTGGCTATTCGTGCGATATCTTCCTCACTTCCAGCAGAAGCCTCAGCACGTATTATTCCTGTCCTGCTTACCAAGGGAACGATCACTGCTGGGGTAGTCGTTGCTGGAAACGACGTATGAATGTCCTTGTTCACAACAACACGCCCAGTTCCAATGTCCATGAGAAGATCCCAAGATCCTGACTGTTCGATAATGGGGTTGGTAACACCTGCAATATACGCAGGGCTAAAAATCGTACCGTCAGAGCTAATGGATCATTGTCATTGGTTCGGCGTACGTGGTTATCCAGTCTTCCCCGCGTGTCAACCCAGCGTACGGAAATGCACGTTCGATGAATCCCCTCAAGACGACACCGCACCCGGATCCTAAGGCACAGGCCGATAAAACATAGTTGGCTACCTGTCCT
The DNA here is from genome assembly GCA_021018615.1 of Phlebopus sp. FC_14. NCBI lineage: Eukaryota > Fungi > Basidiomycota > Agaricomycetes > Boletales > Boletinellaceae > Phlebopus > Phlebopus sp. FC_14. Next base: position 1,689,965 of record JAEVFL010000005.1, on the reverse strand, counting down.
GCAGGTATGTTGTGGCCCAAGAAAAGAATGCGCTTTCCGGTGATGAGGGCATTAAAGAGTATAATTATTGGATGGGTGAGACTGCCGTTCGTGTGCAAATGTGGATGCAAAGGTCCGGAAACGGTCACTATTGGCGTGGAAAACGTTTGAATGAGTTGAATCAAGGAATACTATAATAACCAAGTCAGGACACTGTCAGGAAGGGAAGTGGGGCTACGAACGTCTCCAACTTCTTCTGGGAACGCAGCAAGTGGGAGTTTGATGGGTAACTGATGTCCTTTGTAAGCTATGGATGTTTGGAAGAAGTGGGTATCTTTTGATACTCCAGAACGTAAATGGGGGTCTGAAGCTGTCGGCATAGCTCCATTATATCCATTGTGATCCTTGCCTAATCCATGAGAGGACGAGGACGAGGCGTCTGTTGATCTTCGACCACGACTCGCTAAAGTGCCACCAGAGGTAACGCTCCCAGGTCCTCCCCCGATCGCGACGCCGACTTGGCTATCGAGAATCACGCTGTCATCGCCAACCCAAACGGCGCTTCCACCAAGAGAAAATGACGAGTCCGATGGTGAAGACGGATGTCGCTGCAGTTGGGTACTGGATGTACTGCTTTCAGTAGTCGAGCGTTCGCGAACACTGTCGTTATTACGTCCACGGTTTAGAATGCCGTCCTCACTAGAATGAGAGCCAGCCGAAGATGTGGTTTTGTGTTGTAGCTTTGTTTGTACGGGATGGGGTCCACCAGAGTAATGCAAAGAGCTATCGAGTATCTTTGGAGAGGTGAATTTTTCAGCAAAAATGTCCTTGCGTTCGCAGGCACGCATGACGAGCTTCTCGTAACGGGTCAGTACCGGTGCACCAGAGATATCCATGGAGTTAATGGCATCAAATAAGCGTGCCAAACAATCCTGTGAGGGATTAGCAAAATAGTCATCAAGGGCAAGAAGGAGGACAGGCTACGAGGTGGTTGTCGGTGAGCTAGTAGTGGCGTGATTGATATCCAACACGCACTTTGAATATCTGAATGAATGGATGACGCGTACAAACGGCCATAGCCTTCACGACGGCACCTCTGCGAGAGGGAAAATGAGGGAACGATAGAACATTGGGGAGAAATTGCGGATTGTCTGGATACCTACCTCCGTTCCGACTTGTCGTGCTTAGTCCTGACCAGGTTCAACACGTATATCAGCTCAGAGCAAGCCTCTTCTTCGTGTGGTTTGTCTTCACTGGGCTCAGGCGTTTCGAGGGCGAGTACCGGAGCAATGGTGTTGAACGGGGTCTGGTTAAGGAAGAATATAGTCCAATCCTCGAGATGTCTCTCAGCACCGTCCGGGAGCATCAGATTGGCGATTAGCCTGGTCGTCTGGATTAAGTTGCTGAGAAATGGCAGCACTGGTTTCCATACCCTTCATCTGTCCCGAGCGGCTGAGGGAATTGGTAAGTGAGCTGAGCGCCGCTATCAATGTCGAATTCGGCGAGTAAAACGAAGGAGCAGTGAGGGCCTTTGCTAGCCATGTTAATTTGTTGTGTCGCAGGTGGAAGGGATATCCGTGAAGACTGTCGTGGATACTTCAGCCTGTGCGTCGGCACTACTGCAACATCGTTTCACGCGTCGAAGATGTTAAACGTCGGCGAGAACAACAAGAGCAATATGTTTTGATCACGACATTTCCTTTTACAGCCAAGTCACATCTCCGACAAAATATCGTGGCCATAAAGACAGGCAGCAATCGTCAAATCTACGCAAAAGCCGCCATTGCTCGGTTGAGTACCTCGAACACCTCCGCGAGACGAGCACGAATGCGATCTTGATGAATGACAAGTCAGCAACGTAGTCACTCCCGACGCAAGATCTCAGAGGGACGTGGCTTTCAAAGAGCACGCATACCAAGGATAGTCGTTTTATGGGGACGAGATGACCTGCCTTGCTCCCGCTGTGCCTGCAACAAATCTTGTACGCTTTTTTCGAGACCTTGATCGGCGACAGCAGCCTCGTGCGCAAGTCGAGCCATGGACCAAGCATAGATTCTCAAGACTAGACGAAATATTCGTTTCCTCAGCTCTGTCAACAAAAAAATATGTCAGCTCGAGGCCCCAATACCTGAATATATGCGCGGCGATTGAAAGGACACCTTGTCGAAATAATGCAGTTTTATTCGACTCTTCCATGACGCTGCTAGATATTGACGATGCAAATGAAAGCATTTGTGCTGCCGAAGGTTGCTCGAGAACCTCCTCCAGCGAAGCTGGCTGTCGCTTCGCAGTCGTAGGTTCTTTTACCTCTCTGGCAGTCTGGGATCGGGCAGTCACGTCGTGATCGTCGTCGCGACCAGCGGTCTCGTCCAAGGAAACATTGTTCGCCGCGCTGTCCATACCTGAGTCGTCTCGGAATGACTGAAACAAGTTGCAGTGCTATGCATGTCCTCCACAGTTCGCGGTCACATGATCCGTTGTGCATGCAAGACTGGGTTGGTCCAATTATCAGCATTTACAAGAAAGTAGTACCCTAGTGCAATCTAGACCATCCATTCATCACCGGGGAGCAGGCAATCCAGAGGCAGTGGCACCAATTTCCGTTAGTTCGGTGAGTGGATCCAGCTTCCCCTTAAACTCGGGTAGGAACGCCGCATCTGTGTAGGGGCAACGTATTGCAGGCGATCCCTTGTAAATTGGAGTAAATGTTGCAGCGCAAATGTCAAACTCGGTGAATTCGTCATATGAGATCTCAACTGCATTCCGCGGGTTACGCTCTCCCGCTGCTATGCGTTGCCGTGCCTGTGGGCAGTGTAAGCCTCGAGAATGTCAATCACAAGCATAAGAGGATCCCCCACCTGTGCAACGATTTTTGGATCAGGATTCAACTCAAGGAGACGTCTGGCAAGCTTGGCGGCTGTCGCATGGTTGTTAGCTTTTGAAAACACGCCAATGGCGCTGCGGAGGGCTATCTGCATGTGCGGCGGCTGGAGCTGGCAGTGCGTAAAGTATGCTGCAAGCTCAAGACTTCGGCGAACGTTATCCGGTTCGTTTTGGGCTGTGGATCGCCGTTCAATTTCAATAGACACGCCAAGTAGATATTCGCGGGTTGAAACGACTGTGTCCCGCCACTAGAGACTCGCCGTCAGCAACCTTTCGAACGGTCGTGGCATCAACTAACCTCCTTTGCTTCTGCGTCTGAGGAAACAACTACCAGAAGGAGGGCCTGGAGAACGGAACGGAATACAGCTCGCGCTTCAGGGAGCTTGTTGCCCGAAACAAGCCGGAAGCCCTCAGAGAGCTCAGCACAGATCGACGCGAGGGATCGCACAACAACCGGAAGGACCTGGCTAGGTGATGTTTCTGATGGATTGCGCCGGACATGCAACTGTAAAGGGGGCAAAGAAGCGATGGGAGAAACGTAAGCGTGAGACGAGAGATAAATCGAGAGAAACAGCGGTTTCAAAATTGTGAAGTTTACAACACCGAACTGGCGATTGAGTAACTGAGGCCGGTTGAGTCCACATTGCCAATGCCCCAACCCACAGGCGAGTGACGTACCTGCATTGCGGTGTCGAAAGAGCCGGCTGCTACATGATCACCAGCAAACGGCGAGTTGCGTACCCATAGCTCGCTTTCGCTCACTCCAGGTGCAGCACCGGCGCCGATATCTTCACTTTCGTCGACAGCGTCCTCAAACTCCTCTTCTGTTTGGCCTTCGGCTTCACCACCATCAGCATCAAGTTCCCAACCCCCTTCTTCCACATCAATAGCGTCAAAATTCTCCTCTTTCGCCCAGTCGTCCAGGGTTGAAGAAACATCCAGAGCAGCGGAGTCCACACCATTGACGTATGGAATATTGCCATCACTGTCCAAGTGTCCATTTGCCAGAGCGCGGTCAAAGAAGTCGTCACCCATTGACACAGATGGCCAGTTTTGATTCGCCGTGGAGGTAACTATAGGCGGGGGTTTGAGAGTCGACCTGCCGAACGCAGGCACATCGTCTACATCCGCTTCACTCAACCCTACGGCGTCCAAGATCCCGGTAGCCTCCGCCTCTAATCCGTTAGTCTTTGCAGTGAGGTAAGCAAGAGGGTCTGGATTCAGGTCAGTATGAAAGCAATGCAATGGGCAAGGCAAAATTCCATACAGAGACCAACGTCCCGCAAAACTGCAATACGCCCTTGCACATCACCGGCATAGAGAGCATTATGAAACCTGGACATGGGATTCCCCCTTGCATCAGCAATCTTCTGCATCTTCGCCAGCTTGTCTGTACTGCCAGTAGCCAAGTAAAGGAAGGACAAGCGGTCGAAGTTTTTCGTCTGTTGATAAGCTTTCTCGACGATCTGACCGTAGAAATGATTTAATCCAAGCACCACGAACAATGCAAATTTTCTAACCTTGTGGTTTCCTTGTTTGAGAGCTTGTTGCGCCAACCGGTCCCAGCATTCCGGTCTGTCGATGCTCTTCGCTGTCTCGAATGCAACATCCAAGTTCCCGCACTCAACCGCGAGGTCGAACCTCGTATTCTTGTCTTGCACGAAGTGCAAAGCAATCTACGCAATTGTCAGTTAAATTTCCCACCAGCTCAAGTGTAGTACCTCGGGGAAACCCTTCTGCTGTAAATACGCGATGATACTTTGCCCAAGGAGCGTAGATGTGCGGATGATGTGCAGCATTTCTTCGTAGTTCTTGCGCAGCAAAGCAAGTTTAAACCGGTACTCCGTCGGGTCAAATGTGATCGTTCTCGGACGCGCTGAACGGTCCAAACAATGCGCCGTTTTACCCTTAATGCGGGTGAGGTATACAGGATTGTCGAGCGTGCAGATGACGCCGTGATCACTACGATGGAATAATCAGCATGCTTGAGTAACGTACGATGTGTCTGAGATGTACCCCTGAGGAAGGCAGTATTTAATATGGTTCAAAGTGGAATAGATGAAAACGCCAGCATCATCCCAAGCGCCTGATTTGATGCGGATGGTCTCGTGGATGAGGGTGCTTTGAGAGAAATTCTTGTTCGCAACCGTGATGGCTGACATGAAACAAGGTCATCAGTGGGTCAAAAAGCACGCAGTCAAGCTCACTGTGTTTGCTCATTAGCGCCACGAGTTGTCCATCAGCGCTCCAGGCTACATATTTGACGGGGGGGCTGTTCAGCTCTGCGATTGTTCTTTGCTGTTGAATATCATACAAAAGGACCGAAGCCGTGGAGCTCAGGATAAGACAGGCAGTCCCGCCATAGAATATTTCATTCGTCTGGATAGGGGCCTTGATGTTTTTTACTACCGAATTCGACAAATCCCGAACTTCGATCAGCTAGCAACAGGTTTCAGGGGTCTCACAGGTATGCGACATATATTTCAGACCCACCTGGGTGGTCTTATTCAGAGCCGCAAGCCTGTTCCTGGCAACAAAGATGGCGCTGTGTGCGGAACCACGCTTGCCATCGACAGACGAGTCCTTCACTTCCCCATTTGTCTGTGTGGGTAGTGTGGCCAGCTCGAATAAACCGTTGTCCGAAGATATCGTGGTAACCACAGCGCGCTCTGCAGGATTATAGCTCAAAGTTCGCGGGGGAACGTATGGGCTGCCAAATTTGCGGACACTGAGCAGACCAATGTCCGAGCCAGTGTTGAAATCATAAGCTCGCACATATTTGTCTCGAATGTAATATAGGGAATCCGAGTGAACCGAAAAAGCGGGCCGTTCGCGCTCTAGCTTGAATACGATGAGACCGTTATCATGTCCTAAGTAGATGAGAGCTGAGATGAGTGACAGCATCAATCATGACCATGTCTTTCATACCTGCAGCGAACAGGTTGAGATTGGGATGTACAGCAAGAACCCAGAACCGGTCATGTTCCCTCCTAAAAGTCTGTATGGCGGTGCGCTTCGTCAGATCCCATACGCGTACTGTCTTGTCCTCCCCGCAGGATACAATCAGTTCATGTTTTGGGTGGAAAACGGCATTCGACACGTTGTTGAAGTGACCTCTGCACGAATCGACTTCCCACGCCTTGGTTTCGCTCATTCTCCATATTTTAATTGTCCGGTCATCAGCAGCAGAAACAATGAGAGGCAGAGTCGGGTGGAACGCCGCGAAGTTCACACCTCGGTCATGTCCTTCAAGCACGTATTTGACAGTTGAGAAGGTGTCAAATGTTTCAAAGTTGTTTGTGCCATGACTCGGCGTGTTCTTGCGCAGACCGGAGATGTCCCACACGCGTACAGTTTGATCCATAGATGTCGACACGATGAGATCCTCCTTTGGGTGGAACTGGGCAGACATCACGTAATGGGAGTGTCCAGTGAGGATCGCAATGCAATTACGCGATGTGCTGTTCCATATACGAATGGTCTGGTCGTCAGAAGCGGACAGCTACAATTCCATTAATTACTTCAGCAAGATCTAAGGTGTGGCATATTGAGGCCACTCACGATCCATGGCATTTCGTGATGAAACTGCACCGTTCGGACATAATCCAAGTGACCATGCAGTGTGAAGAGGCAGCGGCGATTTTGAGGGCGTAGGTCTAGAGAACATCAGACCAAATTCTCTCGCTATGCTCAGCACTCACCCCAGACTTTGATCTTGTAATCATCACCACCGGTCACCAACAGCGCTCTGCTGGGGTGGATGGCGACACCCCTGACTGGGCCTGCACCGTCGCGTTAAAATTTATTGCATTCGCGCGCTGTTCATAATACCAAAGCCTACCTTCATGCTCTTCAAACCTATCCACCAGCACACCCATTCGGTAGTTCCAGAGCTGCACACTGCCATTGTGAAGAGCCGCAGCAAGTAACGGCTGAGTTGGATGAAACGCGAGTCCTTTCCAAGACGCAAATTTCAGATGCATATCAAACAGCAGTCCGTCAGGTTACCTACCCTTGACGCGGTTGCTCTTGGACTCGAATTTTGTGAGCATTACGGACATCGTGAAAGAATTTCTGCGGCCAAAGCCTCGTGACTAGTCTCCGTTCAATGATATTTGGCCAGCCTTGCGGTGATATTCCGTATGTCGTTTGCCGCCAAAATCAGCGAAGCAGGAGAGATTTGTAGAAAGTACAGCTTGCTGCTTATTGCCGTGGTCAACGCCTCGACACGACGTGGCCGCGGGCGGAGTTGAAAAAAGTTCGTAAAAGGAAAGTCTCTTGAGAACATCGCGCGTAGCCTGTGAGGACGAAGTTCGCCAGAATACATGGACGACAGTCAACAGCCCATTTACAGGACAGAAAACCCCTCCGAGTGACTCAAAGTGCATGGGCGTACTGGGTCTCACTCCATTTCTGCAGAAGACCTGGTGAGCCCCAAATTTGTGCCATTTTGGCTGATGTGAATCGTCCGTTTGCCAAAGCCCAGAAGTGATCAAAAGACTTCCCGACCGCCTGACATCCTTGCGCGGTAGAACTATCGTCATGTAAGCTCTTTCCTTCGTCATGCGCGGCTCATAGTGAAGTTGTGGCAGCGATGGTACGCTAATAACACAGCGTCTTCATTACGCACCCATGCCTCATCAGCATAGGCATGTTTTGGGCTGGCACCGCATCCTTACCGAACTGAAAGAAGGCGATGTCCGCGCCATCTGTGTCTTCGATGGAAAGGAGAGAGGCACGGCCAAAATGCGCGAAGTGAGTCCCGCCAACTGTTACAAGGGTCCTCCAATTCAAATCGGACTCAGATCGAACGGCGCAGGGAGCTCCGCAAGGTAGAATCTGCTCGTGGATTCATCGAAACAAGAAGACTTAATAGACTCCATAAACTGACTCGCCTGTTGTCCCATTATTGCTCTTTGAGTACACCGGACCGTCAGCGCATCACTAATGTCTTGAGCAAGGTCACTGAAGCCCCGAGCCTGCTTCCCCTCTATCTACAGGATCTCACTATTCCGAGCGCTGTGGATGCTATTTCCGCCGCGCAGAGACCTAGAACGACACCCAGTGACTCTGCAAGAGAACTCCCACTCAGAGACTATCAAACACCATACCTCTACGCGCATGGCGGTTTGGAAGAGGAGGAGCTTCAGGAAGTGATAGCTTCAAATGGACTGACATCTTCTGCTTTGCGCCAACACGAGTCCCGCGGCGTCCGTATCAGCGGAGTTCAGGATCGGGACGACGGATTCAGCCATATTTCTGCTGACCCTTACGCTACTGCACCTTTCGTGACTGGGAATGATGCTGTTCTCGATCCTGTACCAAGCTGGTCTCAGGAAGTGCTCAACACCCCAGCATCTGGAGGTGTTGAATCGGAATTGTTCACACTCTACCACGAGTACCGCCAATGTGTCGCTCAGCTCACCTCCATGCCGTCTTCCTACGAGATCTCTCTCACACCGGGATTCGTGGCAGATACGAACGAAACCCAGATCGAATGCGCCATGTCGAAACAGCAGCTACAGATGACGTTGGACGAAGGACGGATATGGAGGTCACTTTCCATGTCATCGGATATGACGCCGTCTCTCGAAGCAGAGACCACGCTCTCCTCACTCGCGGAGAGAAGCACTGCCATATCCCGGTCCTACCAGCGGCGTTCCAATCCCCCTTCCCTAGAGACATACGAAGAAAGTAAAGAAATCGTACAGGCCATGGGTGTCCCATGCATCGAAACCACTGGTCCGTTTGAAGCTGAGGCGCTGGCATCTTCATTGGTCATTCATGGACATGCGGACTACGTTGCAAGCGAAGATACGGACGTGCTGGTTTACGAAGCACCCCTTGTACGCAACCTGACCAGTCGTGACAGCCCACTTGTCATTGTCTCAGGCCCAGACATCCGTACAACCCTTCGACTCGATCGTTCCAGCTACATCGACTTCATTCTACTCCTCGGCACTGACTTCTCGCAACGCATCAAGAATGTGGGTCCTCATCGCGCCCTCAAGTTCATCAGAGAGCACGGTTCCATCGAGCGCGTCATCACGCAGGAGAGCAAGTACCCTCCCCGAGTGTCTGTTCCAGATTATCTCGAACAAGTAGAAGTCGCGCGCTTGGTTTTCCGAACGTTACCACCGGTGCCCCCACCTGAACTTCTGCAGCCGACAGAGGAAAACCTCACCGCTGTGTCGGAGATTATTCAAAGATATAAGCTTCATCGCGTACTGTATAATTCTTGGGAGTGCCAAGCGTCATTGGCGGGGAATTACTTCGATGACAACCCTACTGCTATCTAGTTACCCAGCGAGACTCCTCTGCACGCATCTACTGCATTCACCGATCCATCTCGTCATGCAGCATATCGCTAGATCTTTAGAGCACAACACTTTGTGTGTACGTATTGTATATTGATATTACGCCTAGTGTAGGCATAAAGTATATATATATATATATGTAACTGAGGACACGGATAACAGTTAACAGCAGTGTACTTCCAAGAGAATAGATATTTCTAGATATCATACATACGCACATCGACTTGGCTTTCTCGGGTCCCATTAGACTTCGTTCCTCAATATGAAACTAAAGCAACGCTCGCAAAATGGTTTGTTGTCCCGAAGGAAAAACGAAGGGTCTTCGAAAGGTTTTTCACAACTCTGCAAGAGTGCTGGTATCAGTGGCCAGTGCCAGAGGGACCACAGAACTTACCGAGCACACGAAACACTCCCAGCACCACTTGCCACCAAGTGCTTCCACAGCTCGCATCCCATCTCTGATACTCCGCTTACATTGCTTACATTTGGGCATTCGCAGGCGTACATGACATGCCTCGCAGTACGGATGGCCTTTGTAGACCGTGAAACCAACATCGTCGTCCTCGAAGTCGCCATCACCTGTCACACTCAGTTCCCCCATGCGCGACGTGCTTCCAGATGGCGCAAGGAAAGGATCGCCACATTCAGCACAGAAGAAGTGTTGTTCATGATACGTCCGTTTGCCAAGCGCGGGGTCATCGAGTGTGATGAAACGCTCGTCAATTATGGAGGTCTTGCAGTGGAAGCAACGTGGAGCAAAAGTCTGTTTTACCGTGAGTCATTGGAGAAAAGGAGAAGTAAAATAGACGAACCTCGTGGTAATCTAGATGGCAGTACGGTCGACCATCATGTTCGTAGGATGAGACATGCTCTAGCAATTCATTACATACGGTGCACCTGAAACACCCTGGATGCCACCGCAGCCCCATCGCACTTACGATCCTCCCGATAATGGACCCTCCACATCCGCCACAAGAGAGACCGCCAGATCGTGGAGGTAGAGCTGGCAAAGTACGTTTTCCTCCGTTTCTCTCAAGAACTTGGGTATGCCTTGTGCCATACTTTCCTTCCTGCGCGTGAGCAGAGGGTTCTCCGTTGAATGCAGAGTTTTGTCCCTGGCCATATTCCGAACCTGATGTTCTCGGGGGCGATGGAACGGAGAACGATACTGATGGAGGTTCAGCAGGCGCTACCGACATGCGAGGTGCCACGGTCATTAATGTAGTATTACTAAGCGCTGACGCTGGTCCATCGGAATCGTCGTTTGAGAAGGATATGCTAGGGATATCTGCATGCTCAGGGTGTCTGCTGGTGCGCGGCGGGGACTCTGCTGGCTCTTGGGTACGGTTACTAACTTTGGGCGTCCAATGGCGTTGTGGGGGGGAGCCAGATATCTGAATAGAAGGGATAACGTCTGAACCCAGCCTAGCTGGAGAAGGTGATCTCCGCAGTGATGGAGGCGGGGCATCGTCAAGATTGAAAATTTCTCGCCGCTTTTCCTTCTGCCTGTCGGTCACTTTTTGGAATGGCGTTTGATGAAGGTCCTTCTGCGGACTATCGCTTCGTGCAAAATCGCGGCTCGCCATCACAGTTGGGCGTGGCGAAGGAGAGATGCCAGTACTAGTAGCAGGAGCAGAAGTAGGCTGTGACTTCGGAGAGGATGCATGCTGGTTTCCCCGTAAGTGAGGAACAGGCTGAGCGGATTTTTCACCACTAGAAAAGACCATTACATGCGAAACGGGCGGAGATGGCTGAGAGGTCGGTGTGCGGGGTAAAGGCGCAAGGTTTGTGGGCCAGCCAGACGAGGGTGGAGGTGGGGGTGTGGGACTTGTAAGTGCTCGCTCAGGACTTTGATTCCTTCGCTCCTCGGTCAAAGCAATGGAGGCAAGGCGAAACGTCAACGATCTACCGCCATTACCGGCGACGACGGATGATGTATTCGAGCTAAAAGGTGCTGGGGAATTATGAGGCTGCCCTGAAACAGGGGGTTGCGGTAAAGTCGCAGAGCGTGTTGGACGAGTGCGGGATTGCGGCTGTTTCGGCGGTGAGGGAGTTTTATGGATGGGACGTCGACCCGGAATATGGTCGTTGCTGATGTTACCCCGATTCGCAATCATGGTGCGAGAGCGCTGAGGTAGATCACGGATGCCGTATTGTGGACTAGGAGTTCGTTCTCCCATAGGGTCTGCAAACACGATCGGTTCATATTCACCCTCATCTGTACTGGGATCAGAAGGTGAAGAAATCTCTTCGTCGGTACCAGAAGAAGCAGCGACACGCATATGCCCGGAACGACCCCTAACATTGACCATACTTGTGACACAGGTCTGTGGTGACGAAGGAAGAGGTCGACGGGATGGTGAAGTCTGGGCGTGATCTAACCACTTGTCTACCAGATCAGGGTTAACCACGACATTCCTTTCTCTCATGTTATCGACGCCACTCGAACATGAAGCCGGGGCAGGTGAGGGTGACGATGCGAGGTTGCGCTTCCAGAGCGGTACAAACTTTGTCGGGGGAGACGATGCTTCCGGCTGCTCATGCATACTATAATTCACGGATTTGGATGGCGCTGGCTTGGGGTCCTCACGCCCTTCAGGAATAGGTTGATTTTGTCTGGAAGAAGATAGTGTAGGTCGTCGCGTCAGAGATGACGGTAGAAGTTGTTCCGCAATTGAGGTCTTGACTGGACTCGATGGACGAACCCGCAAATCCAAAGACGCATGCTTTGTTGACCGGGGCAAAGGTGTGGGCAAAGGACGCCTTGAACCATTGGATGATGACGACGAGGGTGAGGACATGCTGGAGGGCGATCCAGCCGACGCGAGGGAGGCGGAGTGGGTAAGAATGGCTGGTCTTGAAGGAGCCGGCGCTTGTATTTGAGGACTCTGGTGAGAATGAAGCGGAAAAGATTCGGGTCGAGCTTTGGGGGTCGGCAGAGGCCTACGCGAGCCGTTGGTAGGACCCGGTGCTGCAGATGATAGAGGAAACATTTGCGGCTGTTTTGCAGATGCATACGAGATCGGAGGTGCAAAGGACGACGTAAGAGGTGAACATTGGGTGATGGATGCTGGAGTATGGGGAAATGAATGATGCGCTTGATGCACAGCTGGCGGTGAGTGAGCAAGCTGAAAACCTCGCTGTTGGGGCTGAGGAGGTGCTATCTGGCGAAGAGGCTGTGACTGGGGGGGTTGCTCGGCATGTTGGTGAGGATATTGAACTCGCTGGGACGTCTGCTGGCCTGTGTACACGAATCCAGGCTGCTGCTGCGGACGCTGGTACCAGCGCGGATCATAGGACTGACCTGGAGCAGACACTGTACGGGTCGTTGTCGAGGCAGAAGAAGGATATGGACTCTGTTTGAAAGGCTGAGTCTGCGGCTGCTGGGTTGGTTGGAACTGGTTAAAAGCCATGTAGGAGAGCGAAATGACCTGGACGACAGCTGTTGGTCTCTGCTCATCGCGTACGGCGTCGAGCGCATCACTGTCTGATCATGTGATCGAACAAAACAAATACAAACAGAACAATGAGCGCAGAGCTGCACTGAATTTGAAGACAATGATGTAGGTGTTACGGCAAATGGTACATATAAGAAGTTCGACAACTTTTTGCCCTACGAATTTTCTCTCTCTTCGTTCTCGTTTTACGGTTCGCGCTGTGAGCTAGATTGGTACGCACTATATGTCCGGTTTTGCTGACCGACCGCGTTTGATTTAATTGTTGGAGAGCACTCGTCATTTATTCTCATCTGATCATCGGCCACTGTTGAAGGGTTCGGGCTCACCCGCGCATTCTCTATGCACTATTTTCGTCCAGCTAATTGAACGCGGCAGCCTGGGCTTACATGCCGTAGCCTTCCAGCGAGGTTGGATGGCACGTTGCGCTATTCCTTTGGTCAGTAACGAAATACTGGCGAGGTGCTCCCCAGCATCCGCGGAAATTGGAGGGTTGCCATCGTACCCGAGGCGATTCTATCATAGTTGCATTCATCCTCCTCCAGCCGGTCTCTGAAAGCTAGGCTTGAGCACTCACCCCAAAATGAATTACACATTCGCGTAACCTGAGCGAGACTTGCGCGTGGATAGACAGGCATGGAATTCAAACCTGCCCGCGAATACATCTACGTCAGCAACCCCCCCAAAAAAATCAAACTCGATGGCCCAATCTGAACGGCTAGCAACATGCTCGATCATGACACCTCGCTAGCATCCTGCAAGGACAACACGAGATGGTTGGCAATTACTTCACCACTTTCCGTTCGGACGGTTTGCAAGAGTTACTTAGTCACCACGCTGTGATGTGCATGTTCGCCAGTCGCACCGTCGATTCCGTATGACTTGACTGTGACGGGATGTCGTCAGGTGCGATCAGGTCCTCGACGGACATTCACCTTGCCACCCAATTTCCCCTTTCACCGTGCACCCGCCAATGGAGGGCAGTCACCTCGCTGTAACACCAATGTCATGACGTGCTGTTCATGATCCGTGAATGAAAGCTCACCAGGGTCTTGTCAGGTTTAATCTCCTCACCTGACGGCTGCAGGGACATGCCAGACTTGGGCTGGCGTCAATCACGAGCATGGCTCCGCGTTCCTCACTTTGGGTGGGGCTGTTCTGGTCGCACGCCCGAACCGGGCGCTGCTACTCCCAGGCAGTGATGATGAACGGGGACCGATTCGGCCCGTTTTGGGTGCGTACGGCGGAGCCAACTAATTTCGATCAGAGTCAGTCCACGGCGTTGCTGCTCCTCGGTGAGTTCCCCAGGAAGGAAACAGGCGACATTGGTCTGGACATCTTGGGTACAGAACCCGCCGACCTAGTAAGTAGCTGACGTATAGGAAGCGAGAGAGCGGCAAAAGTACAATTTCAACCATCTGGATCCCACAGATGCGAGAACTTTACCTATCCTAACGCCTTTCATATTCGTTCCGGCTGGAAATCACGGCAAGCGCCTCTCAAACGTGAAGGCGTATAGCTGTGCACATCAGGCTTTCCTGGAAACCAGCTGTCAGGGAATAATGGGCTCGCTCTAAAGCACAGGACAATAGGCGCTTTCATCTATGACTCATGGCTTCTGCTGCTTCAGGTGCATAGCATCACGAAGGATGACCAGGACCATCAGGCTACTAGTAGCTAAAAGCCTTGATGTCAGGAAGTCAAGAGAGGGAATCAGAACTGGTGGATGAGCATCGCACGGCGAGATAAGAAAATTATGAATCATGATCACCTGTAATATTATTTTCCCTCCAGGTTCCAGTCGTGACGTATGCATGCAATTGTGCCATCGAAAACGCGTCCTGACTCCTAGCGAATGACTGACAGACTGTGTTTTTCCTTCAAATGTGAAATGCTCCAGCACACCGAATGGACACACAAATTCCATGGGCCTACCTATGAGGGCTAGAAGTATTTATCCACGGGACATGGCGGGCAGCAGTCAGAACTTGAGGCTCGGAGCCTGAGCAGCCACAATGACAGGAATTACATCTGGAGTTGATAAAAAATCGACCGTCCTCGCGGTAAGTAGACCCAGCAAGACGAGGTTAGTCTGGAAAGCATTTCCGTAAAGTCTCGATGGACATTGGTTGGACGAGACTTCCAGGGTGAATACGAACATTGACATGCTCCAACCTTCCTAAGCACAGTGAAGGTTCGGACTCAGAACTAGAGATGAGCGAGTTCGGCAAGACAGATCTCAGAAAAAGGTGCAACATGAGCGGACTACGTGGACCGCTTTTGTTCATACAACTAGCGCAGGTGAACCAAAGGAAGCCGATGCAATATACAGATCTCCACTCTTTGGTTTCCCCTACCCCCTACCTTCGGAGACAGACCCTCTGCCGGGCTGCAACCTTCCATGCACACCTGTCGTTTCCACGCGCGCTCAGTTCACATCGTCAAGTTTTTCCTTCGCCGCAGCCTGTTCACCCTCCACATCGAAGTTCTCGACAAGATCCGGCACATCATCATCATCGTCCTGTGCAGCACCGGCTGCCGCTGTCCGCTGTTGTCCTTGTTGGATTGCCTGGTATGATTCTGCGAGCTTGCGCAGCGATGCGAGTGAATCAGGGCCAAGTTGGTTCAAAATACCGGGCACTAGTTCGGTCAACTCCTTGACGTGTCCTGTTCCGTAAATCGCAAAAGTGTTGGCGGGGACCGCGGCGTGTACTGCTCAGAATATAATGAGGGATATTAATATTCTTTCATATCCCGCCCGACGGAACAGTTCAGAGGAAAACCGGCACACGTGATGCTAGGCATGGTGTGGCGAAGACAAATCGACATACCTTTGGGAGCAGTGAAGTGTAGCACATTCCCGTCCTCCCTGAACATGTTGACTTCTTCTACTCCTGGAATGGGCTGCACGTTCAGTTTTTTGAGGGCACCCTGAAGCTTTTTGTCGTCTTGAGCAGCAGATGGCTTGGCTTTTCGTACAACTTTCCGGCGCATGGTACCCTTTCCACCTGCAGCACGTCAGATACATGTTGCGTAGAGGCGGGGACGGTGGGTTCAACGTGGGACGCGAATGCCGCACGTTTTACCCGTGTTGAAGAGAAATCGCTCACCAATCCTGTTAGCCGCAGCCTGCGCATGAAGTTTAGCTAGTTTTGCAGGATCCATGATGGATTTTGACAAGGATCAGATCCCTTGTAAGTGGGTACTTGGAGGTGGATGGTGAAAAGTTACCAACAAGGTTCGGACCAAATACATGTACACAATGTGAATCCAAGCACCGCGGCAACGATGGCTAGTGGGACAGCCGGGGTATCAAGCAGACCCACGCCTGGTCAGCTTTTCCCGCCAAATCTTTGACAGCTACCTCAACACAGGTAGAAACAGATCGATAATCGTTTCCCCCTCCGACTCCTTCTCCTCACCAAAAGATGGCCCCTGCAAAGTTTCACATCAGACCGGCTAACGTGAACGATGTTGTGCGTCGCCGCCTTGCGCAGTCTGTCATCGGGCTGATGACATTGACGACATATTAGGACACGATCTTACAGCTGATCGTTGGTCTTGTATGTAATTGCACACCCATCATCACCTCCTCCACTGATCATCATCTTCCATTTTGCAATTTGAAAGGCGACGTATGAGAAAGAACCAGAGTCTGTGAAAGCCACCCCAGCCCTAGTCAGCCTTGAACCTGATGACGGACGATTGCAGCACTGACCTGCCTTCACAGCTGCGGGAAAATATATTCGAAAAAGGGTATGCCCACACTCTTCTTGCGTTCGAAGGGACGCCAGACGCACCTGGATCACCTCTGGGCATGGCTCTCTACTTCTTCAATTATTCTACCTGGACAGGACGCCCGGGCCTCTATGTGCGTGTGAAGGTTGGTTAGCCAAATTACGGGCTTGACACGAGCGTTTCCTGCAGCTTGAAGATCTATTTGTTATCCCAATGGCAAGAAATAACGGTATTGGAAAGGCATTCTTCGCAGAGCTGGGAAAAATCGCTCGAGAGAAGGTATTTTTTTCATTGCCTACCTCCGCGGGCGATCGTCTCAGAGACGTCACGTCCACTTGTTACGACAGAATTGTGCACGACTTGATTGGTCTGTGCTTAAGGTGAGTAGCCACTCGATTAACGGACAAAATGGTGAATGACGATATATCCTAAACGACATTATTCCTCACCAATCACAGTGGAACGAACCCTCCATTGCATTCTACGAAAAAGTCTTGGGGGCCAAGTCACTGGACGTGTGGATGGGCATGAGGTTGGAGGAGCGAGGCATTGAAAATCTCCAGAAATTTGCGCCCCGCTCGGAGTGATCGGTCACTCTATAGCGGTGCACCATTTCGGCTGGTGCCGACGGCAGAGGCATGTGCATATTGCGGAAACAAAGGGTCCAAATACCCCTGTACAGGGATCAAGGCAGTGGAACCTGCAGCTAATTCTGCAAGAAATGAGCATGAACAGAAGGATGTAACATCACGATGCACGACTGTACAGCGCGGCGCATGAACTTGGCATATGCTATACTCCATCGTAACTGGCGCCACCTGCCTGGTTTGAGTTTAAAGATGAACAGGTTTTGCAACCAACATAGCACCACTCACCCGCCGAAGTCTAACGACAATGGGGTCTTCTTCCAAATCATCCTTCTCCCGAGCGGCAACTTCGACTGAGTAAGTTCGCAGCACCTCTTTGACGGATGCAGTGTGGACGGAAATCTGCGAGAGGCCCAGTAAAGCGTGAGTTCAATGAACACATTGACATCACAACCAAGGGCAGTGCAAGTATGATGTGACCATTGGTAACACCATGAGCCATCACAAGTGCTCTGACAGATGCACGCGGTTTTGGACGTAAGAAAAATGCAGCGAGGCAGACCTTTGCTTTCCGCATCACCTTGCAACCTGAGCCGATCCATACCACGAGGATAAACTTCTCGCGTTGAGACTCTTTGTCATTGGAATACGTGATGCGTGCATATCCGTAAGAAGCCTTTGAGTCGTCTAAAGCATCCCGAAACTCGGTGAGGCCTCCGGAGCCAGTTTTAGTGACTAGCAATTTATCGGAGCGATCGGACTGAAGCAAGCGAAGGTTGAGCAGGAAGATAATACCTGAAGGGGTCAAGTAAAGCATTTCAAAGGCGAAGCGATCCTGACCTCGTAATCGAGAAGTAACCAGTTGGTATCCGATTTGTCAGAACGTACGTCCAAGTAGGCTGGAGGGATCAGCAACACGATGCTGGTCAAAGGAAGCTTGCCGAGTCGATCAGCAGGCATGCTGACCTTCGTTGATTTTTGGGTCAGACACATCAGCCATCTTTGCGCCGGTATACCAGGAATTGAGGGTGAGATCAGTAACTCAACAGACCGCCTATTCAAGTGTATAGGTTGGAGGAAGACGAGGACACAGACCATATCGGGTGGAGCCGATGGCAGTTTCGCGGAGTGCGAAAAAGACCGCAAAGACGCTGCCACTAGTCTCAACAAGCGTAAAACCATGTCTTTAATATCTTTTGTGCAATCGCCCCCCTCGTTAGCTGTGCGGCTACCTTCATGCACAGATTGCTCTTGTTGGGTATTAAATCGTCTGTATTCGCGGAGTGTCGAGCCACGGAAGAAGAACTGGCGACTGGATGGGCATGTTCCGCCGACATCCCTCGTCCAAGATGATACCACCCCGTCCCTTGATCTCAGTGAGGATGAGCCCCCACCCCGTCGCCGCGAAAAGCCAGATACCGCACCCACTCCCGAACAATGGCGAGTGCATCGTCTCAGGATCAGGGAGTTATTCCCCAGTGGTTGGGCCCCAACGCACAAACTGTCGCGCGAGGCAATGGATGGCCTTCGTTCGTTGCATGCGTTTGACAAAGAAACGTTCAGTACTCCCGTTCTAGCAGAAAAGTTCAGGATAAGCCCTGAGGCAGTGCGGCGCATCCTGCGGAGCAGATGGGAGCCGTCTAGAGAGCAGCGAGCAAAGTTCGCGGATAAAGAGAGACGGAGTAGGGAAGAATGGGTCCTGCGAAATAGAATTGAGGAGAAGAAGAGGAAACTAGAGATACTATCGGACTTGAAGGCTGCAAAAGAGCAGGAAGCAGAGGGAAACGTTCGTCGCGCCCCGAAGGGAATCAGTACGAAGGGCAAATTATTCTTTGAATAGTTAACAGGACGATCAATTCGATATCGGGGTCGCTACAGGTGCATATTAACTGTTCTAATTCCGTAACTTAAAGTGTTCAATCCACGTCCATGTGCCATACTAACAAGTTCTACATGAAATGTGAGGTGTCATAGTTGTGGCATATTACTCACATGGTTACATAGCGTAAATATCCATATCTCCTGAGATACAGCAAGGAAGGCAGAATAAAGGAGCGACAGTGATTAGTGTGCTCAAGCGTTATGGTACTCAAGTGAAGTCCTGAAAAAGTAGATGAGAAATAAAAATAAGAAACATTTCAGTTCGTGCATAACGTCCATGCCGTGGAGTGTGCGAGGAAGAAAGGTCCAATGTCTGGACTCAGGGTTGACGCGTGATCGCAGGTTCAAGGGCCAAGACCAGCTCGCCCTACAGTGAGAGTACAGATTTCTCATGTCTGAGGAAGCACGTTCCTTTTTCTGGTCGACAAAGCAGAATGTCGTTCCAGTTAGGCTGCGGCAGTGGATCGGGCCGGTCGCCTCTTGAATCTACTATCGAGTAACGGAAGCCCAGCAGCATCATTGAAGCAACGAGCTTGAGCTCCAGTCTTGCCAAGCGCTGACCGAGGCAGACAGTTTTTCCTGCACAGCAGGCGTAAGATCAAGCCGAGGACACGTAATGACGCGGGAAGTACACTTACCTCCTCCCCAGCCAAGATACCCAAACGGCGACTTCACCTCCTCGCGGCTCGGGTCGAACTTCCACGGATCAGGGTACAGGTCCGGATTTAGGTGGACGTCCGAGAAAGGATATAGCACGTATGCCCCTGACGGAATGGTCTTGGAATCTATGACTGTATCGGGACCAAGGTTTCGACGCATGGCAGTATGAGGCTGCGCAACCCGGAGCGTCTCGTGGATAAGCGCGTCGAGAATCGGAGTTTCTGCCTCCCAAGCTTCCAGAGGGATGGATGCCAGATGTGATGAGAGGGAGGCAGTCGGGGCTCCCCCGTGAGGATACAGTGCAAGCAATTGCTCAATCTCAAACCCGGCCTTCTCTCGCCACTCTGGGTTGTCGCCTAGGAAAGTGATAAGCCACGACGCAGTTGCACCTGTTGCTCTTGCTCCAGCGACAAGCAAACCCATGATGAACTGTCAAGGTATCAACCCCAGCAGGAAATACAACAGAAAGCCTGACGTACCCCAACCATGACCAATCTCTCATCCTTGGCGTCGACCAGCATTTGAAGTGTATCATTCCGAGACTCGCCGCTTTGTACCCGAGTGTCGATTGCATGAGCGACGATGTTGTAAACTTGCTTCGTCGCCCATAGTTTCTTGAGCATGCTCGGCCCGGGTAGCCAGGGCAGGAGGACTGTGGCTGGTGTGGTCCCATTGTCCAAGGTATCGTACAATTGCTTAAGGCGGGAAACAAGTACGGGATCATCTGCTATTTCCTCGCTAGCAAGACATCGTACAGTGGTTTGGAAAAGTAGCTGTCATGAATGTGTCATCGCCTGAGAGAGATAAACGGAGCATCATCTGTGCCAGAACACACCTCATATATTTTCTCAAAGGGATCAAAGGTCCCAGATGCTCCCCAGGCGTCCATCACTTGGCGGCAATCCTCCAAAATGGGTGCGATGACTATTTTGGGTTGATTGGGTCCAAGGTTGATCAGTGGGTCAACACATCAAAGCTGCGGCACGCATACGTTGGCTAAGATGTTCATTTTTCTGGACAGCAGACAGACGTTTGTGGATGAGGGTCACTCGCCGGCTTTGGAGGTCGGATGTTACGCCCTTGACCACAGGAATCTACAGCACACGTGAGGACCGTTACGAGGTTCTTGGTACATGGGGACATACAGCGCCGGAAAGAAGTTTGAAACCTTCCGTGAGGTCAAACGATCGGTTGGCAAAGAAGGCTTTGCGTCCAGCCTCTCCGGACACAACGATGACGGTGTCCTATTTGCAACGTGAGCACTACAACGGTGAGCGGCGGTATGGCGGACATACGTGCAGCATGTTGAACTGGAATAAAGCCTGTCCGGTCTTGCGGAAACCGTCGTTCAAGAATTCGAAACGTCTTTGGAAGAAGGGTACGATAGCGAGGAGGTGGGAACCAGGAAGGAAAACCGGGAGATTAGCGCTGTCGTCTTTGTGGGAACCAAGTCCGAAAGTGAGGAGAACGAAAAGAACGAAAAGAGCGAGGACCACTTGGGCCTTGAGACTCGACATAAGAAAAGCGTCGGCAGCCGACTGCAGGCCGACCGTATACATGACGCAGGCTGCGAGAGGCTTTTGATAAGAAAGGAGGACGGCGATGGACAGAAACGCGATTGACGCCTCCTCTTATACCAGACGAGCCAACATGCCGTGCGTGCTGTGACATCCGAGTAATTAGTTGAACATGCGTGCAGTGGCACTTACCACCATGGCACGTCAGGCATCGCTGTGGAATTCAATCTGGGATCTTACCTTGGTACAGCTCGGTTCCGCGAGCGACTTTGCCGTACGTAACTGCGTAGACTCGCGTGGCAGGACGAGGCCTAGCAAAAAGCAAGCCTTCCGTGCGGCGCCAGTGACGGTGCAGTGGAGGTCTGCTGCCCTCCATATCTTCTCCTCGCCGTATGTCCGTCCAAGCTTTGCAGCATCATGGGTTCTGAACGTACCGCGATGTTTCCGACATTGATTGACGGCCCTGCAGCGCAGTAGTGTCAAAATACCTAAAATGCGAAGCTTTACCTGCCTCGAGGTATTCGTGCGGCGGAACTTTGCGCCTAGGAACGTACATGGTGTCCCGTCGGAGAACATCAGCCAAGATGGTCAGTTCACAAATGCACACTAGCAATCGCGAATGGCCGCCAGTGGCCGGGTATTCCAAAAGCTCGAATTTCTAATGATAATCAAAGCCTTTCACTCGTCCAATATCGTCACGAACACACCCCGCAACGTGCACTTTGTCTCCGGCCGTTCGTAGCTTCCGTTCAGGCGCTCATCGCATGTGCCAATAAAAGATTTTCACAGTTTTGAGCACGACCCCATTTCTATATTGTCCTGCTTGCATGCGAAGCGTGGGAGACGGACAATTCGTTATGAGTCGCATACGGCCAGACCAGAATGCCAGTGATCGAAGGCTGTCAGCACACAGAACCAGTGAGCCAGGGCGGCCAGGACTACACAGACGTGAAATATCTGGTGTGAAGCCAACAGATAATCGAATGTTCCAGGTGCAATACGCTCTGGAATGCGGTAGGCGCTGAGCGGGAATGAAGTCATGGAAGGCGTCAGGTGTGTGCAGGTTCGACGGCGAACGAGGATCACGCACTATATCAATGCCCCCGCTATGTACAGTATACCCGAAGTGATCAGCCAACCGAAACCCATCTCGGAGAATAACTTCGTCGCTCCGTGAGTGACCACTAGCTGTGTCACAGGGACTACAGCACACAGTCCAAGGCCAATGAACACCCCAGTGCGTGCATTCCTGTGTGTTGGCTTTGCATATTCAGGGTTGAGAACAATATGTGCTGCTGCTGTGGGACGGACACAAGCAATCTTTCGGGATATACGTGCAGTCAAATCAAAAACGCACCTATGCCGGCGACAGCAATGGCCAGAAGATAGAACATTTGTGACAGGGGCTCGCAGTAGAACCCATAGAAAATGCAGGGAACAAACGATCCAACAGTGAGCACTGTCAGCAGACGTCAGTCAAACGGTGCCTCCATCAAAGCTCATGTCAAGGCAGGACCTATGATGCCGAAGTAGTCTAATGCATGGCACCTGGCTGATACCTAGCTGCGAGTGAGTGTCGTGAACTCGACAGGCCCGAATAAACCTGCCTTCTCAGAGTGACAGGTAGCAGTGTGGAAGGCGGCGCTGGCGGATAGGCAAAAAATAGCGGACAAGAGAAACACAGCGAATGCGCAGGTATCGAGCCATGTTGCAGTCCCATACGTAGACATGTGTTTCGTTTGGAAAGTGAAAAGCAGGTTGATGAACAAGACAGCGCCTCCAAGATGAGTGTGGATGTTTACTGCGCCATCTACTGTCAACGACCGGTGCAAGGCGAACTGTGAAGAATGTGCCCACCAGTCTCGTTGTGGAGGTCTGGTCAACGTTGGTGCTTGTGATGATCACGACGAAGGAAACGGACATACGAACTTACAACCGAAGACAGACACGATGCAGCCCGGCCAGCCATTTTGCACCCTGACCAGATACCACACAACAGCTAAGTCTCCATGCAAGAGAGAGCCAGTTTACTCACTGGCGATAACCGCGCAGGATATATTCGTTGTCTCTTTGCCATTCGGGTATTTCATTCCAGGACAATGTCACAGATGCCTTGGTTGGTGACCGTCGCAGAGCGGTCGGCTTCGCGTGGTCATTGATACCCCCATTTTGCACAGGTATGGCTTGCGAGATCTTGGTAGAGGCGCGTTTCTGCATTGCGGGAGACTTCTGGTTTAGAACTGGGTATCTGCAGTCCAACGAATGGGTAAGAGAAAGATGGAGGTTTTTTCCAGGGAAAGACGTCGTGCTACCTTGCCAATGGGTTCATCTAGCTGTGAAAATAAAGATCGCTTCACTGTGTGAAACAAGAGTGCGTAAAAACTCGGTGCTAGCACACTGTACCTAATCGACCTCAACGTGCTGGCAATGATCTCAAGATCTTTGCTACATAGCAGTAGAAAGCCTAAAAAGCAGTGAAGATACTTCCCGCTTCCGAAATTACAGTAGCGCACGTGTAGGTGATGATTATAATACAGCGCCCCCTTGGACATAGTTACACTTTGGACAACGGCTGGTGGCATGAACTGGAGTGTCGAGAGTTCCACAAAAAGCATGGGTAGTGACCGGGACTGTTGGGTATCACGTCCCTACGAGACAAACACCTTCTTCAGCGCACCATACTCGCACGTTTGGCCAGAACGAGGGCATGTGACTCTGCCATTGTTCTTTGCTGCCATATCTTCCAGCGCCTATGGAGGAGGCTCGTGTTACAATGATATCACAAAGCAGAAAAGTTTGGCCCACCGCTCGCGAGTATACATAACCGTTCGGGAAGGCCATCGGCATGTTGTCCTCATCCATAATCTTACCACTGAGTCGACATACGATTGTTGAATTTGCATGATGACTATATGGCACTTCGTCGGCGAGAGACCTGATGACCGGATCACACACCGGGCAGTCGACGTTGTATGTGTGATCATAGCAAGCCGGTAGCTTCATGGAAGCAAGACCCGAGTAGAGGGCGAGGTTGAGGAGTGGCTCAGTCGGCAAACTGTTCAAGGTGTATATGGCAAGGCGGAAGGATCGAATTAACGATGTCCAGCGCGATTCATCGTAAAGTCGCTGAAACATGTCAGACACGAGGACAAGTCGAGACGGCAGGTTGTACCAACCCTGTACTGTGCACAGGTTGTCGAGGGCTGGACAGCTAGTAATACTGAGGCCTGCATTATTTGCTGCAAGTGTGTATCTTGCCAAGGAACTAGATGCTTTTTGGAATATGCAATAGCGTCCTGTGTTTTCCGAGACCGCGCAAGCTCGATGTACTCCTGCAGCCGGAGCTCAAATTCTAGGGTACTCTAAGTAATATAATGGTATTAAACAGGGCTGCATTGAATGCGGAGCGGCGCAGCTCGGGAACTCACCTTAATCTTCCGCAACGCCGTTTTATTTTCACTGCACCATGCTATGGCTTCGGTACAACTATGCCGGCAGAGCGCGCATTCGATCCTGTGAATATCCATGAACAGCTCAATATCCACTAGGGTCTAAGGCCATTAGTTTTGTATCGCGCAGGACTGCAGGTGTGATCTACGTACTTCGATGTCTTTCTCTTGTGCTAATTTTCTTGCAGTCTTTTCTCGACCTTCTCGTAGTGTCCAGTCGACAAGCCAACGGTCCAGCCGCGTATCTGCCCAACGTGAAAAGTCAGGGCAATTAGCGGTTGGCAACGCCTCAACGGCAGCCAAGTGGTGGAGACGTTCATGGGTCACATCAAGTGTTGGCCTGCCATTCGTTTCCTGTAAGTCAGAAAGCTTTATGATGTACGTGTCGTAATCAGCCACTGCAGATATCGCTCAAAACAGGAGTATCTGACCTTGCGTTTAAGGTTCTCCACTCGCGCTATCATTCCATCAACTATCTTGGTGGCATTCTCGGCGTCGACTTCGTTGGTCTTTGTACGCTGCTGGAGTTCGTTGGATGACGATTGTACAATTCCAAGTTCCCGCTCAATATTCCGCTGTGACGCACGGAATACTTTACGATAGTTCTCATACGGGACCTAATGTAGGATAAGGTCAGATTTGTGTGAGTGGAAACGCGACTTACACGTGCAAAGGGCTGCTCAAAGAGCATCATGCCCTCGACATTTATCTTTCCAGTGCTCATGGAGACGAGCACCTAAGGTAGTCCTGTCAACCAGTAGTGACGAAGCTGAAGCTGCGACCAGTCCAGCTCATGACGCCTCATCACGTGACAAGCTAGCAGTCTAGTCGACCGAATATGTTTTAACTTGCAACTTGGATGGTAAAGCTGCCAGTATTATTCCACTGAGGCGTACACCCGAACTATCCTTATCCATGTACTGCATTCCGCCGCTCCCTCCTCCAGGTATAAGCCTCTCTCACAAGTGCTACTATCAACGGGACAGCAATAGATGCGAATAATGGCGTGTACACAGCATATTTATGTTCTGCCGGGAAGTAGAGCAAGGCCAGCATACCAGGATTGAAGAAAGCATGGGACGCGAGAGACAACGCCTCACTGGACCACCTCAGGGAAGTCACAGGCGAACCCACAGTAGATCGATAGGCCTGTGACGGAATATGTTTTGCCCCATGAGATGGTGTAATGTAAACCTTAAGGGGTCAACGAACCTGCTCAAGGGCTGCGAGTGCATCGTGCACATCCACTCTGACGTTTTGGTCGACAGGCATGTTCTCTATTTGATCCACCAACTTCACAATGCTGTTCAGTGTTTGTTGGCTTCCGAGAAAATTTTCCATTGCGCGGTATCGGAGGAGGGCGTCAAGTTGCCAACTAGATAGGGGCGCGGAATCCTCGGACTTGATGCCGTCAGGTAAAGAAGGAACCCCCAACAGAGTGGACAGCTGGTTGGCGAAGGTCGAGAAGACAGGCACCAAGTCCACTGCGGACAAGTGCATCATCGCAGCATCCACGTGCTTATTCAAAATATATATACCGCCCCACTGGGGTAGCAGGAATGAGTTTTCTCCCGTCAACGAGCCTGCAAGGGATTAAGTACATGCCTACCACGGGCTGTAAACACTTGCCTTGCGTATCAATTATATGAAGCGGCTGCAGAGCTGCTGATGGGATAAACAAGACAAAATGAAGCACAGGGTCGTTGGAAACACTGGAAGCTGACGTCATTGTCAACATTTTGCTATGCCCGGACAATAGAGGATGGTTACATAGAGTCCATTCAGCAGAGTTTACGAATATTGTAAGGTCCTCGGCGGTAAGGCCCCGCAGAGTTTGATTAGCCACAACAAGCTGCGAGGGTTCGAAGGCGAGAGGCGCATGAAATTGGACCTGGCTCTCGACAGTGAAATTGTGCAACGCAGTGAGTCGTGAGAGAATGGGAGACAGACAATCTGCAGACAGGCGGATTATCCATCAGAACAGTAAGGAAGCGGTGAGGACATCCCTGCAATAACAGCTTCGATGTCCCAGCTACTAGCAGAACGGTCTGAAGCAGCGTTTTCATTCAGTAACGTGAACGACAGTCGATAACGCTGTGAGTATTGAGCCACGCGTTGGGCTTGGAACGGGGTCGTCTGCGGTGCTAGAAGGTTGGATAGAATTCTACTCAATCTCAGAGCTAAATGCAACCCTTCAGTCTCGAGTAAAAGTGACTGCCCTAGTTCCTTGGACCCACCGGACGAAGCGTCTTCTGGACTTACTAGTAGCTGCCTTGGATGGCGAATTGCCGTGACGTCGTCTAATATCACGGTGTATACGCTGGACTCCATTTCTGCGATATTCATGGTCACGGCTTGATGATAGAGCCTCGCCTTTGCGTCGCACCTTCTACTCGACTGAGATTAGTGTAGATGTCCAACTCTGGTGAGAACTGGGATGACGGGGAAAGTAGCTGGTTCAGCTCTCGAGATAGACCGAGTGCCTTCGTTTGGAAAGTAGACGTGTCAATTCGTACATCCACAGAAAAAACGGGCTTGCGATCCAATTGCGAACGAACGTGGTTTGAAGGAAGAGCTATACGCTGGATGCTAGTGAGGTGCCACCAGAAAGGAAGAGCAGCGACAATGATAAACCAGTAAGAACCTAAAACCAGTCTTCGTGTCTTGGAACTTTCAAAACTGAGTCTTTGGGGATCCTTGAGACCATGATTTACCACAGACATAGGGTCCATGTCTGAGTTCATTTGAAAGCTGCAACTTGTTGTGATCCGTACTACGGTTGCGGAGTTTCAAAATCACTGTCTACTACGAAGACGGTTAAGGCCTGCAGCAGACCAACAGTAGGACTGCATCGCTGACTTTCTCGCTCCATCATCGCAGCTCCGTGCACCGTGTTGCAATCTTCATCTTCAGAGCGGTTGTATCCTCAACTAACACGCGTTATCAGTAGTTGGGCACCAGGACTTCCCGGTTGCGAGTCTCCAGCAAGACCGTGTGGCAAAAGACCTGTTGCCTGAATATGAACTCTGCAAGCTACGGACAGTCTACTCCTACGGGAATCTCGTTGCAGGATTTCCGTTGTCCTGATAGCTTCTCGTCATATGATGTCTGTGACTTGGACAAACGCCGCAGCCTCCATCACTGACATATATTTTTACAGCATTCCGCTCGCCGTAGATCACCTTCTCCTGGGTTACTCCCAAGGAGGCATCTTTACGATAGCTATAAACCTCGTGGGGGCTCTTCTTACCGTGAGGATCATTTAAACAACCACTGGCCGAATGTTTGGCGGCCGGAACGCTACCGTAGCCGCAGCCCGTCCCCACCTCGCTACGAGCGCTCGAGAACGCAAGACTTTCGCCACTGGGACAGTAATTCTAGATGGCAACCAACGTACCATCATCATAGACGATCGCCCCCCAGCCCTCCACCGCGCGACAAAGGTCGACGTGATACCATGGCCGAGAGGATGTTTGAACCTTCAGATACCTGGAAACAGTCGCATGTCGATAGACCTGCACGCTATGAATTGTATGTTAGGATTTCGAGGTAATCTTACTACGAGAGCTCACGGCATTACAGACCGGACTCAGCGGCCGATCGGTACGGAGACCGTCGCCCGCCAATTCCCCGAGATTTTTCCCCGCGCAGGGGTTCCACACGCTCTGGTTTCACCCACTATTCTGGCGATAGCTACCGTCCTTATTCAGGGAGCTTGCGAGATACGGGTCTCGTTGCGCGCGCTGACACATATCGACCTCACTATCCAGACGATTCTTGGAGATCTTACACTAGTGATGCTGCTTACCAGCCACGAATGGGCACGTACTATGGTCGCGAAGATGACCGCCCTCTTAGTTCTATTGCCAGTACACCTCCACTTCGTCAGAGCGTCCGTTCTCCCTCTCCTCGAACCTACACTCGTGCAGACTCTAGCTATCGGGGAGCTCTTGCACGGTCACCTATCCTTTACGATAACCAGCGCTTGTACACGCCGTCACCATCACGTTCTCGCAGGAGTTCAGTGTCCGAGGAACCACCCCGTAAAAAGTTCAAATCTCGATCGTCGTCGCGAACATCTCGAGACTCAGGGCTGGAGAAGTCCGCTATGTCCGAGTTCAATGACGTATCTACTCTTCCTCAGCTGCCGATCAAGTCAAGTAATGCAATGGTGGAGACAAAGTCATCCACACATGTCGCCAACGACGTGCCTTCACTGAGCTCTGATCAGAAAGTTCCGTTGGAATGCGCCTCGAACACAGGAGTTGTTCCTGGCTTCTCAATTGGCACACAGTCACGGAGTCACGAGACTGCGCACGTGAATGGCGATTTGGTGGCTGGTACAAAAGGTCTCGACTTTGGTTCACCGCGGCCGGAAGCTTCTGAATTGACGCCTATCCTAGATGACGCCCTTTCGAAAGGTAAGAAATTGAGACAACATGGCAAATTTTCCAAATTTGATATGTAAACTATCAGGAACACCCGAAAACGCTGCGGATCATTGCACGGAAAAAGCTGTCATGGTACTGGACTCCAGCGAAGCGGGTCAATCTCAAGAGCCACTGCCAAGTAGCAATTTGACTCTAGTTTCAGAGCCTGTGCATAATGTGGAGTATGCTCCTACGAACAATTCCTTCTCTCCAAATGGGGTTGGTGACGAATGGTCGCCTTCATCTTCAACGGTGACGCCTTCGGCCGTGTCGAGGTCACTGGAAAAGGAGGTTGAAGTGGTTCCCAGTCCTACGTGTCATCAGGTTAACATTGACGGGCAGACCGTGAAGATTATCGCTCCCGAGCCTATCGCTAATTCTCTACAGATCGTAATCAGTGATCACAGCACATTTCCTGGATCCGACCACCCTGAACATAATAGCACTCACCAACCATCCGAATCCACTGACCTGAAAGCGATTCGGGATGGACTCCGTCTCGTTGTTCTAACGCGGATCCGTTGTGATCGCCAAACGCGAGCCGAGCGCGTTTTCCCTGTCGTACGAGCCAATCAAATAATTTCCGGGGTACACTCTCTATTGTGTCACTCGGAGAGCCAAAGCCACCTATTTCAAGAAGCGACAAGTGGTTCGCAATTTCGAGATATAATAGACAGTCAGGCTGCAACTCGGACGTCCTTGGTAGATCGCTTCGTCAAACGGCAGTCGGAAATTTTGGAGAAGACAAAAAAATTGAAAGAGGAGTACCTGGTCCTTCATGAGCGATGGCTAGAGCATTGTGCACGGCTTGACGAAGGTCAGAGGAATGGCAATCTGGAGGAAACCACTATTCCGGCAGGTGGGAGGGCGACTCGGCGCTCGACGGCCATCCTGGGGGATGCAGTGCGCTCTGACTTGGAGATGGAGCAAATAATTGCTAGCTTAGGTGTCGAAGAACTTACAGATCCAAGTTATCTTGCGGTCAAGAACGTTGCGAAAATTCCGGACATGATTTCAGTCACGCACGGATCGGTACCCCTACTATTCGACGATACGAACAACCTCGTGGATGATCCAGCAGAGTTCTACGGTGCTTCTTCTGGCCATGATTATTGGACGGAGGAGGAACGCAGCATATTTTTGACCGAGTTCGCGGCGCATCCCAAGCAATTTGGTTTGATCGCCGAGCGCCTACCTAACAAGTCGGTTGCCCAATGCGTCACATATTATTATCTGCACAAGAAACAGGCAGTTGACTTCAGGAAAGCCGTCATGCAGTATGGCTCGGGCAGGCGTCGCAAAAACGGGAAGGGAGCAAACAAGCGGAAGGGCAATGCATTACTGGCAGACATCCGCCGACATGATGATGAAGTTTCTCGCGAGTTGTCAGGAGGAGTACTTGTCGCCACTGGAGGTTCCACGACGGGAAAGCGCAAGCGAGAGATTCATCGAGGTGAATTGCGAAAATCGAGCACCCCAAGACGAGGGACAGTTCGCCTTGAGGCGACTCCTACGTCTTCTGGGACCACGCCTGATCCTGAGGCTGATCAACAGAAACGAAAACGAAGGGCAGCCACCGTCTTGTCCACTTGTACGGTGGCGCCTGGAACGACGGATGATACTGTTGGCGATGTAGTTGTAAGAGATGTCCGCTGAAATGTTTATCTCATTTGATCCTGATCATTCGTCGATCCATAGGTCCCGGATTTGGAGGGTAAATCCGTCAAGAAAGGCAGGAGGGCGCGCAAAAGCAAGGGCCAGACTGCTACACCGCAATCGGATGAGCCGGCAACGCGTGCGCCTGCGGTCGGGGCCAGTCCTCACGAGCAACTGGAGTCAATCATTCAACACAAATCCTCATCGTCTCTGAAGGCCTGGTCAGAGGATGACAAAAGTGCTGATTATTCTCTTAGCACTCGTTGACTCATTGACTTGAGTAATTTCAGGCTGTTTCATTTCTCTTTTTGCTCAGTACGGCGATGATTTCAAGCGCATTGCCGCATCCATGCCCAATAAGGTCCGCACGTGGTGTGATATTTTCTAGCTTTGTTTTTTACTCTGCCCTAGACGTCCGTACAAGTGAGCAACTACTACAGAAACAACGTTCGCGAACTGGACCTGGAGAGGGTTACTACGCTTGCCCCGAAGCGGTCTCCCACTCCGATACGAAACCGAGAACCAAACTTCCGCTCCGGCGGTATTCCTCCACCGGGCCCCATTGATACCTCGTCATTTCATTTCGCGCATACTCCGACAGACGTCGTCGAACTCTCAGATGTCACAGAACCCCTATCTTCGAGAAGGCTACAGATCAGTGACCTGCTAAGCGCTCCTTCTGGTCCCGGATTCTACCAGTCTAGCGGCCGTGCTGTCAATATTGTTCCCCTTTCCTACATTCAAGGTCAACAGCCACCTTTATGGTCGCGCCCTTCGCAGACCGAACCGTCAAAAGCATCCACTCGCCCTTCTGCAGATACACTTTTTCCCGTTCTGGGCGACTGCAACTTCACGAGCGTTTCCCAAGGTCATCCATTATCTCCGAGACCCTATCCTGTTGGTTGGAAGTACAGTCACTTCGCCACCAGTTGACCGTGTGGAAGCTGCTCATATTCTCGAGCCAATGTCTGTTGTTGTGCGGTGCTTCGATCTAATCTCGTTCGATTGTGACACTATCTAACGGTCCACTTCAATGGGATGGTGTGGGTGAACACAATCTCCGGGTATCTCTGCCAGACTTGTAGTGTACAACCTGGCTTTGTATGTCCATACCACGGTAAATCCAGCTTGATCGCAGTAGCAACAGATGTACATGTGCCGCATCTTTTATCGCCTACCCTCAACCATGATGATGTGGTAACCGAAGTTCGTCTTCACCAATGAGGACAAAACCGGTTTATCGACTGTCGATGGTGCCAGGGCGAATGCTGCGTCCTGAAAGGCGCCCTGAAACGCGAGATTGGACTTGAATAACACCCTAGTTTGCCAACCGCCTACCACCATGGATCCCCGTGTCATCCAGCCCAAGCTGCCCCCAGCTACAACAGTTGACTAGTATGAAGCAAGTTTGACGTGATGTTTAGACACGCACCTTTTGCCTTGTCTTCGGAATACTCTTGCGCAACCTTGTCAAAGCGCTGCCCACTCTAGCGTCGCATCGCATGAACGAGGTACTTGTGGTGTCTAGCTTTCTGTCGTCCTTACCTGGATCTTTTCTAGAGCTTCCAGCGCTTTCGATTGTTTCTCGCATAGTACGTGGCGGACGTTTATGGCGGTAGCAGCCTTTAGGACACCTTTGCCCTGTTCGACCACTAACCTGAGGACTCACGTCCGCATGGATGTATCAGAGGCCACACCTTGCCCTTGCCCGGCTCGTCTGTGGGAGAAGTACTTTTGTTGTCCTTCTTCTCGTTGGAACCCGTTTTATTCTTTCCCATTCTTGACTCAGGAAACTTGAGTAGTTCGCAATTGACGACCTGGTTCAGATCTACACGTCACTGACGGCTGCTGGACTATGACATAAGCTATAGTGAAATTTCTTATTATTATCTACTTAAAGTAAATAATAATCTGAGCACTCCGACTCTTACATACCCGCATATCGCACCTGCAGACGACCAGATCTGCTTGAGGCATTGGTCTGCAATGGCGGACAAAATAACCCGTATCGCCATCGTGGATTCTAATCGCTGCAAGCCGAAGCGATGTGCTCAAGAATGTAAAAAGGTCAGTAGATCAGCACCTCAGCTATGCTAGCGGATTGTGACGATCTCTTTCTCGGGATAGTCTTGTCCTGTGGTAAAAATGGGTGAGTAAGAGGTATTGAACCTTCTATAACATTGAAACCCTAATCTTGGCAATCCGTGTAGGCAAACTCTGTATTGAAGTGAAACCTGCCGACAAGATCGCCTTCATATCTGAATTTTTGTGCATCGGATGTGGTATTTGCGTGAAAAAGTGATAGAGCTGTTTCTATTCAATCCGTGTTCACAACTGAAGTGACTTTGGAAAGGTGTCCTTTCGAGGCCATTGCCATCATCAACTTGCCTACCAACCTAGAGTCAGAGGTCACCCATCGTTACACTGCAAATGCTTTCAAACTGCATCGACTACCTACTCCCCGACCGGGACAAGTGCTTGGGCTTGTTGGGACGAATGGTATCGGGAAGAGTACAGCTCTGAAAATTCTGGCTGGTAAACTCAAGCCTAACTTGGGCCGTTACGACGTCAGTTCATATACTTTTAGCAGCTACACAATACTGATGCCACATTTTAAGGATCCCCCTGATTGGCAAGAAATTTTGAAATATTTCCGAGGATCTGAGCTACAAAATTACTTTACCAAAGTTTTGGAAGACAATCTCAAAGCCCTAATCAAACCGCAGTACGTCGACCACATACCGCGAGCGATCAAGGGCAATATGACCGTATCCCAAATGCTGGATTCGAAGTTGGAACTCGACAACAAGCAACTAATGTGTGATGAACTTGAATTGAATCGCGTCCTCGATCGCGAAGTTTCCCAGCTGTCTGGTGGAGAGTTGCAAAGATTTGCTATTGCCATGTCGTGCATTCAGAAAGCCGATGTGTAAGCCGCTCTTAGTTGCGCTGGAGGTCCTGATCCAAGTGCCATGACAGGTACATGTTTGACGAGCCGTCAAGTTATCTAGATATCAAGCAGCGATTGAAAGCAGCGGAAGTCATTCGGTCGTTGCTTAACCCGAATTGTTACGTCATTGCTGTTGAGCATGACCTATCGGTCCTGGATTATCTTTCGGACTTCATCTGCTGTTTGTATGGAAAGCCATCCATGTATGGAGTGGTGACCATGCCTTATTCTGTCCGTGAGGGTGCGTGTCTCCCAGGCATATACAGAAATGAAGTGCTGACGATGCTGTGGTGCTCCGTGAGCAGGCATAAACATCTTCCTCGACGGTTTCATTCCTACAGAAAATTTGCGTTTCCGCGAGGAGTCGCTTTCTTTCAAGATGATGGAGACTGCGGAGGAATTGATCATTGACAAGACGCGGCATTATTCATATCCAGCTATGACGAAGACTATGGGTGACTTCAAGCTCACAGTTGAACCGGGTAGCTTCACCGACTCTGAGATCGTCGTCATGCTTGGAGAAAACGGTACCGGGAAGACTACATTCGTTCGATTGCTTGCTGGAGTCACCAATCCTGATGTCGAGTCGGACAAGATGGAACTCGCTGTGTCGCTGAAGCCACAAACGATATCTCCAAAATTCCCTGGCACGGTCCGAATGTTGCTGCTCAAGCAGATCAAGCAGGCCTTCATGCACCCCCAGTTCCAGAGTGATGTGCTGAAACCCATGAATCTGGACAACATAATGGACCAGGAGGTGAAGACGTTGTCTGGAGGAGAACTGCAACGTGTAGCTATCGTTCTTGCCCTTGGTAAGCGCGGCCCTGTGGACATGTGTGGTGATCCTCATTTGTCTTCAAGGTAAAGCCAATGTATCGGTTTACCTGCTTGACGAGCCAAGCAGGCGAGTTCCTTGAAGAGATCCCATGATTCATCTTAGCTCACTGCCTTGCAGTTTCCTGGACTCCGAACAGCGTATCATTGCTAGCAAGGTTATCAAACGGTAAGAAGGAATTCATAGCTGTAACGTACTTGCTGATCGTCGAGCAGCTTCATCCTTCATGCGAAGAAGACAGCGTTTGTGATAGAGCATGACTTCATCATGGCGACGTATCTCGCTGATCGCGTGATCGTGTTTGAAGGTCAACCAGCAATCGCAGCAACTGCCACACCGTAAGTGGACATCTTTGTTCAGGAAGACATAGAGCTTGCCGTAACTGTCATATCAGGCCACAATCCCTACTTTCGGGCATGAATCGCTTCTTAGCCTCTCTGGAGATTACTTTCAGACGTGATCCCACCAATTTTAGACCTCGTGTCAACAAGCTAAACAGTATCAAGGATCGCGAGCAGAAGAGTAGGTGTTGATCCCTTTGTCCAGCAATTTGCCTCATACTCGAGCTTGTAGTGTCAGGCAACTACTTCTTCCTCGAAGAGTAAACTTAGCACTCGCTCATACGGAATGTAGACGAGAAGATTCTAATGAGGATGGATAGGAAGGTCATTATAAAATCCTTCGCTACAAATTTTGGTTCTAACATTATCCATAACCACCCAGTTGTACTGTCCGAGAAGCTTATTGACTGTATAGGTGAAATCCCGAAACTGAATTGAACCTCGTGATAAACCTTGACGTTGTGTTTATGTTGATCAAGTGAAGTGTATGAGTTGCAGTTCGGCGACATGCTAAGGAGAACTGATACATGAAATGATGATGAGCCTCGGAGTTCATCGCTGACCTTTAAGGCACTACCGCTTATACGGGTTATCCAGGGGGGGTTCAAAGGGCAAAGTGGTTTGTCGATGAGGATGGTGCACTTTGAGTGTCCCGCATGTTCCAGAAGGCGAATTACCCTTCCCGTGAGCATGCATCTCTTGGGCAGACCCGCGATGCCCGCGTGTTGCTATGAGTCGATGTGAAGCGCACGTTTCCCCACTCGTCGTCGATGATTTCGAACGGGATACAATGCATCCTGTCCTCGAACCGATCCGTACCTTATCTCCAGACGTTGGTTCGGCTACCGGACACACAGGTACGTCGGGAGTGGCCATGATGGACGTTCGAGGTCTATGCATAGCCTGTGTTCTCGACCACGGAGGGTCGATTGTGCGGAAGAATCGTCTAATCGGAATACGAACTTGTGAAGGCATGACTTCTGCAATATAAATGGCGGACTGGCCTCCGTGTAGTTCTTCACTTAACAGCTTAACCGCCAACGACCCAGTCATGCTCCCTCTCACCCCGCTTTGTCTCCTAGCAGTTACCTGCGCGACAGCAGTCATATCACTGCCGATGACCACAGAACTGTCTGTCTGTGATGGCTATCAGTGGACTGTCACCATACAAGAACTCACGCAAGAGCCCATGACCGTATACAATCGTGAGTAGCTGCTTCCGTGGTAGATCTCCTTCACTTGAAGAGATTGTCCCGAGAATATGTCCAGATAAATTGTTCCAGTCCAGCTTGGGTGCAGTCGAGCACGGAACCCACACCACCCACGAGCATCCAGCCTTGGGGAATTACGTGCGTACGTTCCTTCCGACGAGACCGCAGAGTTTACAGATCTTGGTCACTTACCAGCTATGAGTGCGACATCCCAGAGACCAATTACTCTTGCGGGTCTGTGCCCGTGAGCACCTGTGTGGGTGATTGTTGGCATACTTCCGAGTGATTCTGCCTCATGAACCGACTGATAGTGCGGAAGGATCGAATGACCAGCATAGTAGTAGTGACCATGTTCATTCACGTAGACGTAGGCTTTGATCAGTACATGAGACACGTGACTTCCACCATACACGAGACGCGTCCGAGTCGCAGTTCAGCGCATTCCTCAGTCCAGTGCCAACACGATGAGCGATTTGATTTCGCCAAGAGTCAACTCTGCGCGTCTTTCAGATTTTTTGGGACGCACGGTGCGGTTACCTTGCAAACTACTCAAAGTAAGCGCGAATGTGCGTCTGCTTCTCTACTGGCTACTGAACGAGATGGCAAGTTTTCGGGAGACTCAGCAATAGTTGAGGCCTGTGACGGCGGACAAGTCGAGGTACAGCTCACGCAGGTACCTTTGTCTCTCGTCGGGTCGGGGATGCATCTGACACCACGCCCAGAGCCAAGAACTTACCGGGACCTTCGTCGAAATAATCGGTCAGGTCTTGAGCGAATCATGCGTCAAATGTATGCTGTGTCTCAACCTTGATTCAGAAGATCTCGGTACGCAGCTTCTCTGATGGATTCACGTAGCTGATCGAGGCGCAGACATGAAACTAGTCAACGACGTGGTCGAATTGACTTTCGACCCAAGATTTAAAAAGATGTTTCCTCAATAACTCGCCTACGAGGCTACGTTTCAATGATCCTCTTGTTCGTGAGACATTTTCCATTTGCACTCCCATCCCTCCATGACATTGTAAGCATTGTATCCTTGTCGAATCGAGCATTGTAACTGCAGGGTACAAACGTCTATCCTGATGGACCGGCGCTGGCTCTGGCCATCTTCTTAGTGTGTCCCCTTTTCCGATTATGATTCGCATTGCTGCCTTTGTGCTTGTCTTTAAATGCCCGCTCTCGGGCAGTTGTATCCCGACTTTGTCCCGGTGCACCACCCGTTCCTCGTCCTCGGTCACCTCCTCTTCCTCTTCCCCTCCCCCCTCCGCGACCACGACTCCCACCCCTCGGGCGATCTGATCCACTTCCACTCACTGTAACAGGTCCGTCATCCGTTCTGTTGCCCGAAAATTCGTGCTTCTGCAATACGCGATCCTTCTTTGGCTGCAAGATATATGAGTGGGCTGAGAGGTCGTTGAGAAATGGCAGCACCTACATTGCGCTCTAGCATAATTCTCCATCCTTCAATTTGTTCGTCTGTCCAGCCTGAGAAGTATATGTAACCATCAACATATGCAATGACATTGAGGGCGTTACCTGTTTGAGCTTTTAACTCACTACGAACTTTGCTCCTTCTGGTCTCAGCATCCCTATCGAATAGCTTCGGATCGCGAATGTATGCCAGTTCTAAGACGGTCTCGGGGGTTGGGGGCTCGGGCCCTTTCTCTTCTCCACCTTGTTCGTCACCACTTGTCTCTCCGTCCCCGATGACTCTGGCATCTCTCCCTCCCGTATCAAAGTCATCGTCGAGATACATGACGTCCGGTGACCGCTGTTGACCGCCTTCCTCGTCGTCAGAATCGATAGACATGTTTTCCGTGCGACGAAGGATGTCAGCCTTCATCCGGTCGACTTCTGCTCTATCTCTGATCAAGGTTGCTCCGTCTTGCCTGTAGAGATGGATAAAAATCGAGGAAAACGACATGAAAACCAATTCACCTTTTCTTTCCGTAGCGTACTCGTTCAAGGTCCATGCTCTGGTCATCAAAAATATTTCTCCTCTCGATAGGAGCGTCAACCCCTTCGGACGCACGCCCGATATCCTCAAAGTCCTCCGGGAAGCTTTCCGTAAGTGTGTCTTCATCGGGAGCATTTCCTTCTAAAAGGGCCGCGATCACTTTCTCCGCGCTCCCATGAAACGGATAACTGGGGTGTGCAAGAAGTTTGCGAAGATAGTCTGGAGATTGGTCGGGGAATATGTCAAGAATTTGAGTGATCTTCAAATCGAGATCAAGGTCCTGCGCTGCGGTCCTAGCGGAGTCGGGGAAGGTTGCCTTTTCCTTGCCCTTGCTCTTGCTCACTGGAACACCAGGGGTGGGCTTGCGCGATAGGTCATACGCCATGCCGGATGAGCGAAGGAGAAGCTTGAGAGCCCCTGGTTCCTTGGTTCCATCGGTGCTCGACGATTGGACATCGAAGGAGCGTAGAATGGTTTCGAGGGCAGGCA
This sequence comes from Phlebopus sp. FC_14, assembly GCA_021018615.1. Lineage (NCBI taxonomy): Eukaryota > Fungi > Basidiomycota > Agaricomycetes > Boletales > Boletinellaceae > Phlebopus > Phlebopus sp. FC_14. The sequence goes on along the minus strand of JAEVFL010000005.1, from coordinate 1,651,630 downwards.
TCCGATCATCCGTCTTCGCCGCACTGCGTAGAGCAGAAGCCAGCGTTGTCTTCAGATCATACGCATGCTGATAATCAGCCACCAGCGACCTATTGAGGAACGGTACCGACGATGACGGGTCCGAGGATATGGCAGAAGTAGAAGGTGGTTGCGCGTATTGCGGAGTGATGTCGAGTAGTGCGAACATCGTCCCGAAAGCCCTGTCTGCTTCGGCCGCCAGCTGGGTCCCAGATGCAACCGAGATGTTTTTTAGGACTCCAGTGATAAGGATGCGGAAGCTGTCGACCATATCGACTTTTGTTTGCAACCAGACTCGCTCCCAGTCATCGAGCGTGCGGCGCTCACTGTCTATGCGAATGCCGCCATATGATCGAGCTATTGCATAGAGACCTTCGTCATACGCTCGTGCAAGGGCAAGGATGAAGTCTTTGGAATGCGCAAAAGGGCGAATCAGTTCGGGTGGGCAAGCACGCAAGAGACTGATTAAACAACGGGCAGTCTTTCCGAGACCATGAAGTCCAGATGATTGCGCTGGCCTGAGAAGGACAGAAAACGCTGGCACGACATCTGCTGTGAAGATGGAGGGCAGGGCAGGTGTTCCTGCGAGCGCGGCAACGAACACCACTTTCAAACGGGTAGTGTTGGAGGGAAACGCGACGCAGAGATCCAGCAGTATCTTCGTGTCGAGGCCAGGAGACGACCCCGCCAATCTCTCCGCCAGCATCAGCACACGCTGCCGTAGCACACGCTCGTCACCTTTGACTGGGTCTGCGTTCTCCCAGATGAAGTTTTGGAGGATCTGATGGGCAGCATTGCTAGCGTAGCTGGAGAGAAACGCGCGGGTTGCTGGAGTGTCGCGTTTGTCTGGGGGTAGGGAGATCACTTGCGCCAGTGCATTAGAAACATTAAGATGAAATTGAGCTATCTGGGACGCAGTGAATGATTGCCTTGCCTGCGCAGACGGATAAACTGGCAACGGTGCAAGAGTCGCCATGAACAAGAGCTTATGACTACAAAGTGAAGAGCAGAGGAGCTGTCGTATGTACAGATCTCAAAAGCGTCCAATTCATGATCAATGCTACACTATGTCTCATGACACCGTTCAGCAGCGAATCAATGACGGTCATGCCCAAAATCGACCCAGGACACTTGTCCTCGAGTTCCCCAGGATCATACCTACTCCACCCTGGATGGCCGCACTTACAGGACGCATAGGCGCCGAATCATACACATGAGGACAAGGTTGCCGCAATGGTGCAACTTGATCCACAACGGCCGATCTCGTCTCCAAATCCTTCTCAAACCGTGACGGTCGTCGAGGCGACTTCCCCAGCTCATCAAAGTGAGGCGCATCAAACGTGCGTCTGGCGGTCTTTAGACGTGAAAGTATCTGTTCGTACAAGGCGATTTCGCCATCGAGGTGGTCTTTGGCGACAGTGGTAAAGTCTTCCAGTTTTTGTGTGTGGTAGGTATCCATTTCGGCCATGGTCGCGTTCAGCACCGTCTCGCAGCGTGTTGTCATTTCTGCGTTTGACTAAGAGCGTGTGAGCTGAACTGAGGGTTTCAGGTGTGCTGATGAAAACATACGTCCTCATTGATGGCTTGCGCATACCGCGCAGAAGTAGACTTGTGGGTCTCGATTGTTCCCTGAGATGGTGGAGATTAGCCGTGCCATACAAGTAAGCCGGGTGACCAACCCGATATGTCATGTAAGGGTGAGCAACATCCTTGAGAGATTCATGCGTGAAAAGTTGTCTTCGTCTCGCCTAATCCGGTAGTCAGCGATGAGGATACTACCCAATTCACGATCATCACAAACATGATCATCATATAGATCTGCTACACTCTGGAGGGATTCAGACGTCTTCTGAATCGCTTTCGTGAGCTTCAGACAATCTGTGCTGTTTATCAGCACGTCGCCGGAAGAAACTGGATGGAGTCAACTCACCTTCGCAACCCTCACGCCAGCACCAGGCGCTATCTTCGTTCACAAGGCCTGCAACCTGTGGTGACGTATTCTCCTCATCTTCAACAGTACCAATGAGTGCAGATGAAGATGGCTTGGCAGCGATGAGCGACAACAGCGAATACGACAGTGCTCTCTCAGCTTTGGACATCTCTATACGGAAGCGTCATCGCATATGTCGATCAGCGCTGGCTGCATCCCGTACCTAAGCGCGCTTCCCGAACGCGACGAAAGGTATTCCTCAGACCTTGCACGCCCTCCCCCACCGCACGCAGGTGATTGTCAAACATTTCACCTATTTCTGCAGCATCGTCCACGTCTATGTTAAACACCGGATGGAACACGTGCGCAAAGAACGACGGCCCTGCGGCAGTCACTGAGAGGAACTGGGGCATCATGCGTTTCCACTCCTTCAGTAAGAGAAAAGCATAAGCATATTTTTTTCGGTCGACACACTACGATGCTTACCAGGTCATCCTCGCAACCAAGGAACGACGTAACGACCTCGGCATAGCGTGCAACGGGATGTCTGACGATACGGTCGATATACCGCTCCAAATCACCTCGTCGTGCTTCTACAAAATCCGCATTGAATCGGCCCGCATACTGTTTCTCGGGGAGAGGTGGAAGCGCAATACCAGGAAGGCGCCGCAGCAATGCTGTGTGCAGAACGACAAAGTGCGAAAATCGTCTCTGAACGGTGATGTAAGTCGAGGATGGGGCCGCAGTCCTGCCATCATCACTTGCAGGCCCGGGGTCTGACAACGGGAATAAGGAGGTGACGTTGTACACGGTGTAGGCCCCCGAAAGACCGGATGTACGCTTTGATGGAGAATGAACCAACACTCGGAATCTGGGTAGTTTGGGCTGCCACGTAGGCCCTTCGTCGACGTAGTGTCTATCAGCTTCACCCGCACCAAGTCTGCTTAGTCGGTTTTCTTCTGCGACGGAACCCGTGGATAAAAAGCGCCCGTGGGATGTAGACGCGGATGGCGCAACCGCGACATTATTGTCTTTGAGATCAGGACAACCATTTAGTATCCAATCCTCTGCTCCACTGGTGACGAAGGAGGAAAATCGGTTGAGAGCTTTGCCACCGAGTAAACCCTCCCTGAAACTGGGAAAGACGTTTCGCCATTCTCCTGTGTCTTGAGGTACCAGAGGCGATAGTTCAGACCCAGTCCTTGTCTTGGGAGACGCATGCAGGGTAGTGGAATCGAACGTTTCCAGTGGCTTTTCCCCTGAATTTGGCTGCTGCAGACTTTCAGAAGGGGCGTAAACGAAATCCATCGTATACTATACAGTTTTCAGGACACTCTTGTAAGCCGTACGCGAGGTACAACGAAACGTTTCCCGCCGAAATGTGTACATACCGTGTAATACGTCGCGGGCAACAAGCCAACTTCACCTTTCGTCCTCACCAAACTCCAGCCCTCACCGACATCTTCTTTGAGGACCTCGATGACATCGCCTGCTTCGACGGAGAGCTCTCTGAACTCTGGTTTGCCCTGGAATTGGTAAAGAGCGCGAGCTTGGTGCCCTCTGAAGCCTGAATCATCAGGCTCGTCGTCTGAGAGAGATCCGCGATCCAAGCGGGGACTGGCGCCGGCCCAGGCGGTAGACGAGTTGATCCCGACATCGAAGTCATGATCAGAGCGTGGACGTTGGTCAAAGGTAGGCATTGAAACGGAGAGCAACGAAGCTGGGGTCTACTCTGCTGTGCGAGGGAGGGTCCCCATATATTGATGGCAGTTGGCTACTGGGAGGTCAGCCTTCAGTACTACTTCTGGGCATCTTGCAATTGCCATCATGGCAGCGGAGCAGAGCGACCAAACGGATGCTATCGTCCTTGAAATTGCTCATGCTACAATTCATAATACAACATTTATTCGTACAAAGCTATCTCAAGCAACCTTGGCCTTCTACCTCAGTGCTGGCGTCTCAGCGAACAACATGCTCATCGATGCAGGCGGGTAACGTTCTGCAGTCGTCCAGTCCGCCTTTTCTGCAAAACTTCGCACTTCTTGGACGGACTCCGGCGAAAGTGTTACTTTGACGGCATCCAGGTTCTCCTTCAGATACTGCGTGCCACGTCAACGAACCGTTTGCCAACAGATGGACGAGTATACCTTGACTTTCTTGGTTCCAGGGATGGGGATAACGTCATTCCCTTGAGCAAGGAGCCAGGCAAGGGCGACCTGTCCGGCGGTCGCATTGTAGCCCTCACCAACTTGCTTGAGCTTCTCTGCTAGCTTCAAGATGTTCGGGAAGTTTTCTTTCGAGTACCTATCCGATGGCGCGTCGAAATCGAGGTCAAGAATGGGTAACAATGTAAATTACCTTGGAACCAAACGCCTAAAATCCCCTTCCTCAAAGTCGTCAGGAGATTTCTACCACATAATCAGTACACTTTCTGATCATCGGCACACTATATCCATACTTACGTATTGGCCAGTAAGGAGGCCGCGTCCCAGAGGCGAGTAAGCAATGATCTTGATGCCTAGCTCGCGTGCAGTCTCCAAGACGCTCAGCTTAGGATCCTCAATGTCAAGCGTGAATGGCGAGTATTCCACTTGCACCGCGGCAATCGGATGAACTGCTTGAGCACGGCGGAGAGTATCTGCGGAGCATTCAGACAGCCCAATGTATTTGGCTTTGCCGGCTCTGGAGCACCTGATAAGCAACCTTAAAAGGGCTAACATACGATGCCTTACTTGACGAACTCGGCCAAAACCCCGACAGTCACCTAGGAGTATTCCGTAAGCGACGAGGAAATCCAGCACTGCCGCTACGACTGCTCACCTCAATTGGCACCTGGGGATCAGGCCTGCATCATCATATCTCAGCGACGGGCGCACATGTAGTAGGCCACGGTCACCTGTGCAAGTAGTACAGGTCTACGCTCTCGACTCCAAGGCGCTCAAGGGACCTGGCAAAGCACGCTCTGGCATTTTCAGGAGATCCATCCACACTGTTGAGTTTGGTGCGGTCGATTCCGAACTTGGTGGCCAAAAAGATCTCATTGCGCTTGCCGGTACGTTTGAACCTACCGGGTCATATCAGCGTGTCGGCTTCGATGTGCAGCGGCGGTTGTCTGCTGACCATTTTCCGATGAGCTCCTCACTGTCCCCATACACGTTGGCTGTGTCCCAGAACGTGCATCCACTTTCATAGGCAGCGTCGAGGACCTTTACATGCGGCATGAAATGGTTTGAGGTCGCATCGGCCACAATGAACCCACCTTGAAACGTTCTTCATCGGGTTCGACCTCGCCGTAGAAGGCTGAGATGCCCATGGCACCAAAGCCGATAGCGGAGACATCATCTGTGCCGATTTTGCGAGTGGGGAAAGACATTGTGAACGATGTTGAAGGTGAAGGTGCAAGCCGAGTGTGGAGACATGACAGAACTTGCCAGCTTTTATGTGTTTCCGTGGCCCTCCCCTGTTTTAGATCACATCACGAGTTGACTAAGACGACCTCAGCCTGAGAGCAGACACCCTGTAGTACACCAGTGAGTCATTGACGGGTCCGACATACAACTTTTAGCAGCTTCTCATCGCCGATGCGACTCGATCAGCAAGTATTGTCCAAGTGGCCGCAATGATTCGTACAATGGTCGGTATGGATGGCTCTCAAAGCCAATGATGTATGGTACAGAAATCACTACTCTATTAGTCTCTATTTGCAGTCTGGGAATCCAAGACTGCCCCACCCGGTCCACGCAGGACGGCAAGCACGGAAGTGTAGCGTTTCGTCGATCTTTTGCAACTCATCGATTTCCTCTTGAGTCAGGTCTATTATTTTGGTGTTGTCTGCCATGCAGAAAGGTCAGAGTCGATTAGCAAAGCAATAAACAAGGTAGCATACTGAGGATACGTTCGTTAGTGACCGACTTGGGAAGCACTGGGGAAAACATCAGAAACCGCATTCTTAGATATTGCACCGAGACACCGACCTGTGTGCAATGGCTTGTTGGCTTGTAGGGAAATCAACACATTCGCGGGGTGAACGCCGTGTTTGGCAGCAATCTTGTTGACGACCTCGTGCTTCAACAAGGGTGAATTTTCAGATCCCAGGGGAGAGTACGCTGTCAGTATGATCCCCCTGCTTTGGCAATACTCCACGACGTCATGCTGCGGGCAAGAACTAGGGGGAAATCAGGTAAATCACTTGCGGAGTATATGAATGACATACGGGTGCAGCTCGATCTGGTTGACGGCGGGCACAATACGGGCGGCTTTGAGCAAACGCTCAAGATATTCCACAGAAAAATTCGAAACACCTAATGCAGAATATGAGCAAAGGGCCAAACGGAGGCAAAATATCAGGTCTTACCGATGGCTTTGACCTTGTCTGGATTCGCCATTTGGAAATCCTCCATCGCTTTCCAGGTATCAAGCCAATCATAATCTTTGTCAGCTTTACCATCAGCTGTCATGGGGGCAGGATAATGCATCAGCCCTATCCAGGTGCATTGTCAGCTAATTCGATCATAGAAACAGAAGTTTCGAGAAACCAACAGAGATCGATGTAGGGCGTGTCGAGCTTTTCCAGCGAGGCTCTGAATGCTTCTGGAACACGTCTTTGATCTGGGTTATTGATTTTAGTCGTGAGGAAGACTTTTTCCCTGGGGACGCCTGATGCCTTGAGCGCTTGGCCAACTTCGACCTCGTTCTGGTAGCGGGCAGCGGTATCGATGTGTCTGTATTGATTTCTCAAAGCATATTCGACTGCATGTTCTACTTGGCCGGGTTTGGCCTTCCAAGTACCTGTGGATGACCATGGTCTGTGGGGACCCATTCGGAGCAGTGATGAGGGCGATACTCACCAAGACCAACGGTGGGCATGACAGCCCCGGTGTTGAGTGTGACAGATGTAGGTACAGGCATATTGATTGAGGCGGGTATGATTGTGAACGATTATGCGCTCGTTGCTGGTCTTTTATACGGTCCCGCCGTGAGAGACTAAGCCGTTTGTTGTTGCCGAGGGTCCCGAAGTGTGACGTTCGGGGTGTGATGCATTGGTGTCGCTGTCGAAGCGAAGACATTGTGAGGTGACAGAGCTGGTGTAACACAAACTTGGACGTACTTGGTTGCAACACCCACTACGTCACGGCGAACCCAGCCATTGCCGAAGTGTTGGTAGCCTGATACGGTGTACTGATATCGACATTCCCTTGTCGGCATGGTAGCCATTCAGCAAATGCTCCTTCTGGGTGCTTGCATCCTCAATCAATTGCAGAATTTGGTCGAAAATGTTAACTTTCATCACTCACCGGCTGTCCAAGGATCCACAATATATTCTCAGGCGATCAGCCGCATCAGTGGGAGGTTATCTGTCTTTATAAGTTCAGTACATTGGGTTCTATGATGGCGGCGCACGGCAGTGGCAGCATGGAGAGAGTATACATACACTTCTGCTCCTAGTCCCTGATGCCGCAAGAATCGAGATCTTACCTGCTAAAACCGATCAGTAGTTGCATCCGAGCATGATTTGGTCAAGCAAGGCGACATGTATGCATCGTCCTAATAGGCATTCTCCCAACCTACTTGAAAGTCTTGTGGAAAGACTCAACTTGTTCACGACAGATCCGCTGCGAGAAGGGTTAAACAATTTTGGGCATCATTCCAAAAATTCTTGGTGAGTTTGATACTAATAGAAAGTGGAAATTAGATGAGCTCTCACACCTTTTTTTGAAATTTTTATTTTGTTATTTATTTATTTTTTTGAATGAGGATGATAGAGAACATCTTGTGGAGTCTTTGCGAACTCGAAGCGGCGCGGTGCCCAAAACTCGCAGAGGATTCCAAAAAAAAAAAATGGAGTCATTGTTATTGTGGAAGGCACGCACTTTCGATTCCGCGACGCGACATGAACTGACAGCCGAGAGAGACTTTGATTATCCGACCACGTGCATCCTCGTGCGTGCCGCATCGATCCGAGGAGATCTGAGAAATGGAATTCCGGATCGATCATGTCGTCATAGGGTTCCATTAACTTGAACGTCATTGATAGCCGAAACAGCTGCTCCACCTATCCACCGTGTGCAGTGGAGTCGGTGATTAATAATCACGACGATACGATGAACTTACCGTGAACTCGGCGCAGGTCCCCGCTGAAGCGGCTGTGTGGTCGTGTGTCGCGAGGTTTCCGGTGACGAGCAGCAACCGACCACCATACCAGCGTCACCCACCAAAGTTTCTGTGTCCCGTTATACATCTGCACACCATTCAAGCATCATATGGGCTAGGAGAAGTAGCCTTCCAAATCGATTGCTCTCCCCCAACCTGGGCGAAATAGAGGGGGATTTTATCTCAAGAGCGTACTTACCTTCACAATGGCTTGAAGCTCTGCCGGACGGTCTGCTTGAGCTTGCGAACACTCTGAGTCAGAATGTCGACATGTGCGTGAGTGATGGATACCTGAACGCACCAGAACCTATAGGCTACAGTCTTGCACAGTGGAAGCGCCATTTAATGAATGCAATTCATGCTTGTCCTGATGTCCTATAGGTATCATTTTATGTATCAGCGATTCTCGCCGTGCCCGATAGTCACAAGTACCCGTTCGGAGGTAAAAACACGAAATAGGCTGCAACCAAAAAAACCACGAATGCTTGAAGAGTAGAACTCCAATCCATCCATATCCACATTTCTAACATCGAAGGTATACCAGCCCTGTTATAGTTGAATGGAGGGAGGCCCCCACTTTTACCATCCGCCAAAGACTCGTGCATCTGCCACTGGGCGATCCTCCTAATACGAACGACATACCACGCTATACCCATTGTTGCCCCGATGAGCTTGACATCAGGGAACCATGACAGCGACTTCATACGACTGTCTGGTTCATTTACAAAAGGCTCATCATCTGACGCGATCGACATGGGGCCACCACTGGCCCAACTTCGTTCGATTCTCTCGCGCAAGACTGTAGGCAAATCTGGACGAATAACGGAACTCCGACCAAAGCCGAAAAGATGAGCATGTCTAGCATCCAATGCCATCTGCAGATGTGCAGGTGAGCGGAGCCCTCCAGTGAGGAGAATAGATGGCAAGCTGATGCGTGCCGCAGGATTCGATTCCAAAGCCTTTGTAGCTGTCTTGGAAAAGTGCTCGAAAAATGCCTGGCGAGGTGTCGTGACTTTTGTCGATAAGAAGTCTACAAAATACATGAAAACCACAAAACTGCATTTACAACTCGGCTCATACCTGGAGATTCGTAATCACCACCACTGATTTCTATGAAATCGATGGTTCCCCAGTGCGCCATGGAACGGATATGACTGAGGACACGATTCATTTCTTTCGTTACCGTGTAGTCGGAAGGTCGTTCATCTGCTTCCAAGTAGTCAGCCGAATTGATCTTCAACCCAACAACGAAGTCTTGTGGGACCACAGCGCGGATAGCGTCGACGATTTCACGAACCATGCGTAGTTCGTTCTCTGGTGCACAAGAGTACGCATCCTTACGAAGGTTGCTCTATTCATAAATGATTTCAAGCCCAGGTCTGGTTGCATTTACCAGCTCTTACCTTGGGATTGAGGAATTGGGAAAGGAGGTCTGGTATTGTATGTAGATGAATGCGAGACAGAGAAAGTGTCGTGACTTACATCCATGAGCACAGTGAAGTTGGACACCGTCAAATCCCGATTTCATGGCTGTCAGAGAGGCTCTGACAAACGCTTGCTGCACGTCCTTGATATCATCCACGGTCATTTCACGCGGTATCTGGAATAAAGCACGAAGCGGTAGAGGTGGGACGATCTCCTCCAGCACGGTAGCACCAGCAACCGACTCGGTGCGTCGACTCGATCCAAGGCGCACGGGACTAGGAGCAAGCGGAGGGACCAGCGGTTTGCGACCACCAAGGAAATTTGGGGATTGACGACCGGCATGGGAAATCTGCATGATAGCTAGTGCACGACTGCAGGGCTCACGACTGGAACTATAGTCCTTCTCAGTCCCGTGAATGCTTCGCGCGAGTTGCGCGAACGGTTCCAATGTGTCTTCGTTCACCTCTCGCGGAATCACCATGTCGCGACCCAAGGAGAGGTGCTCCGGACAAACCTGCACGTTCCCAGTAATGACCATTCCCCACTTCTGTTTGGACCATGCCGAGTAGAGGTTGAAATGGTAGGCATTGGGAGGCCCACCGAACAAATTAGCTAGATGCTCATACATGGCAACCTGACAAGGTCTGAAAGGCAGCTACACGAAAACAATCGTCGCGCACCTTGACAAGTCGGTTGGGTATGGTGCGACCACATGGCAGGGTCACTTGAGAGAATAGTTCGTTTGCCATAGAGTATTTACAGGGATCTCCTGCCAACGAGCATGGGTTACGAAAGTGACTTTTGAGGTGATCTGGAACACGAGCCAACATCTGAAAAGGACTGTCTTCATATCATTCGAGTTTACACGCGGTGAAAGACGTGGACGTCAGATTGCTGGCTGTGAACTAGTACTATCATCATCCTTGCTAAGCACGTCCAACTACCAAGCGTGTAGTCTTCTCGCAGTATGGAGCTCCCTTTCGACGTTGTAAGTCTCCAAGATGCCCTACCACTCATAATCTGGATGTGCCAGATACTACGAAAGTGCTTGAAAGATCTCAAAGTAACCTGTGTACTCATCAGGTGTCATAAGCTCCTGGTCTTCTTCTGTAACCTCTGAGAAAGGTTTCGGCACGCCATTGACTATTATTGGATCATTTAGCGCGGGCCCATTAGTGAAGTTGAAACAACAGTCGTACCAAGGACAAGAGGGTCATCGCCTCCACTGCTTGCGTCGGCTTGATGCTCGAGTTCTTCCAAGGAACGGTCGCTTCCATTTACAGACTCCAACTCTACTTTCGCCGCCTTCTTCACTGCAACCCCTTCATCCTCTTGGGAACGCGACCTCTTGCGATAGTCGTTCAGCGAATCCAAATATTGAACTGACGGTTTCCGTTCCTCCTCCTCCTCTAGCTCCTCGCTCTCGAGCCATGATGGCGTAGCTTGAGCGGAAGCTGCATTCGAGGCAGCTAATGAGGCATAATACTGATCATAATCTAAACGAAATGGATAATCTGTCATGATCACAACATGCGAAGAATAATGTGCACTGACAGTCAGATTCATGGTTAATCTCTGGCTTAGTTTCCTCTTCCACCGGTCGGGCAACCTGCGGTAGCCTCGATGGTCCAACAGTGCCTAAGCCTTTCAACGATTCGTCGTTTGAAATTGCGACATTGCCCCGATCTTGTTCAGTGGTCATCGATCGTGTGTTCTCCTGGATGCCTAATGCCGTGAGATCACCAGAGATTGTACTTTTCAAATGCCAAGCAGGCAGAGCGTTCTGCTGCCGTTTTGCAGCTGCTTCCGCATCCCGTTCCTGCCGCCTTGTGGTTTCATCTTTGTCCATCGACATGACAATACCAACGCCCTCCTCCAGTTTGGCACCTGTAGAAGAGCCTGCAATCTTCAACGCTGAGGGTTGGCCCGACTTCTGCCTATCCGCATCAATGACGATATTCTTGACCCACAAAGGAACATCCAACCTGGATGAAACATGAGACGTTTTGAAGTCCACTGATGAATGGATGCACGAACGCAGGAATGATCATGGATTCCGTCTTTCGCAAGCCTTCAATGACAAAACGCATTGCTTTGTTGAAGCGCTGCATTCGGTCCTGGCTTCCCTTTACGCTCTCCGCATTCTCGTTATCTATCACTTCTGCATGGCAATCCTCGCAGACGAAAATGCCTCTTGAGAAGTCCATGAGCTTGTCAACCTCCAAGGGCAAGTACGATTTCCCGCATTGCGAGCAGATGTAGCCTTTGTTGTCCAGCTCCTGTAAGAAGGGAATATATACTGAGTATCCAAGCCATTGGAAAGGTGTCATGACCCACATTCCGCAGCCCAGAATCTATGATTCTTCGCATCTCTGCAATTCGCCACTTGACGACATCACAAAAGTGCTTGTAGTCTATGTAGTAGTATTGTCTGCCGACCGATCTTTGTGCACCTTCTTTGAGCTCGTTTTGACGGTACCTGGAGGATGAGTGGATGAGCGGCTTCTTCTGGTAGATACAGGTGTGACTTGCACGTGGATCAGACGGTCGTTCCCCAAGACGGCCATCAATTTATTCAGCTCTTTCGCCTGAAGCCCCATTCTTCCGGCCAAGTCATCGTCTTTGAGACTGGATCCCTGACGCATCAACGGAAGAGCGACACGAGTGTGTAATCGTGAAATTGATGGTATTGCTGGCGTTTAGCAGCCTCCGCGTCGCTACATTGTAAATACTTACACAGGGTGACGAGCAAGCTGGTCCAAGATGATGGTGTATTTTGGCTCGTAAAATCCACGGGCGACGTGTTGAACAAGGAGACGAAGAGTCTCTTGTTCTTCCTTACTGGCCATCCAAAATGTCCCCCGCTCCAACAATATCGCCCAGAGGCTCCCAGATGCGCCTTATGCGCGATATACGCCGTCCTCGCGATATGGTGGACTCTGTGTCGATTTGACGGTTGTCCTGTAGTAGTGGAACAGAGAAGAATGTTCTCAGTACGGGATCGAAATCGTTTCTCTGTTTACATAATACTACAAATATGTTTTTGCAAGAATTTTACAAACGACAGTGGCCTTTGCCAAAGACACCGTATATTAGTACAAAAAAATACACATGCAAGGATTTAACATGTTCAGAAAAACCCTTTTGAAATCCAATACTGAACCCATGATTGTGCTTCAGCCTCACTGATGGGTTGCATGTGAGCCATGGTCTGGCTCATACACTGTGCCTTTACAGTGCTGAAGCGGGGACCACCAACTTCTGTAGCGGTCGGCGGCGAAGAGCGGGAGATCCGATCGGTGTGAGACATAGTTCGGAAAAACTCCAGTAATTTGATGCCGGGCTGTGACAAGTGTCAGCAAACAAAACGCAAAGATAAGCCAGGCGGAGGACGGAAGGTTCTTACTATGTTAACCAGGTCACCCGATGTCTCGGCTTTCTTCTCCAGTAAATTGAACCACTGAGCGAAAGGGATCATTGGTAGGTCATCACTCTTCAGCGCCAGATGTTTCAGAACCGAGCTTCGAATGGAGGTCATGATGTCCCACCACGGAGTGCCTCGAGGATTGACGATATTTAGGGCAGGAGGTAGTGCTTCCTTTGTGAAAGCGATCTCGATTACTGCACGTGCCACGTCCTCTGGTCTCAACCACGAAACCAACTGGACAGCAATGCAGATTACAACAGTCTGTCCTAGAAATCAACGGGGACTCACGCCGTGTGCTTCTGGGAATGCCCCAAGAGCAATACTCGTCTTTACAATGTTCGGCACCCAATTCGTGGTCGCCCATGACCCTCCTGACCCGCCGGCTATTTGACCGATACGAAGAGAGGTCGCGTGCAAGCCACTCTCGATGATGATCTAACCAAATACGACGGTCAAGACAAACTTTCACACGAAAGACAATGACACGTACCCGTTCAGAGACATATTTACTCTCCCCATAGCCCGAGCCTACTGCAATAGAAGGATCGGGTTGGATTTCCTCGGGGAACGGGCCACGATCACGATCCCAAGAGAAGGCCGAACTAATGGAGGACATAGAGAGAAGGCGAACTTTGTTTCTCCGAGGTGAATCCCACGCGAGGTCGACCAGGCTCCGGGTTGCACAAATGCTAGATTCGAACGAAGACAGAGGCAGGTTGAAATCCACGCGCCAAGCATTATGTATGATGACTGTGATCGAGTCACGAATCTGGAGAGGCATGAACAGTGTAATGGTCCACAGTAATGAGATCGCACCTCAGCATACAGTGAATCTGGTAGGCCACAGTGTATTTGTGCAACATCTGCCTCGACGTATACGATCTTTTCCGATTGCAATAGTTCGACGCGTAGGTCCCTATCAATGAATGACGATCGCTGGCGTTGTTCTACCGAGGTAGACGATGAAGGACGGTTCAGCGCATATACTCGTTTTACCGCTGGGTTCTCCAGAAGCTGAGCCAGGAGATACGACCCTAGGCCACCAGTCGATCCGTTGAGCAGCACGACAGCAGCCGGGATACTATTGGTAGTTCTGGCGCTTCCGGAACCTTTTGGTCCAACAGAATACTTTTCAATCATTGCGTTCATTGCCATCTTGCGTTGCTCTGTTAGGTCTGGATCTGCACTCCGTATTAACCCGTCCTCGTGAACAAGAGCAAAAATTCGAGCCGAGAGACACTTGATAGTTGGGTTTTCAAAGACGAAATTGGGAGGGATGAGAGACGCGGCATTCTGAATAGTAGGCTCCAACGATTCGCGCAGGGCACGGAGGATTCCGTTACGAAGAGAAGCGGCACTCAGACTTGCAGAAAGGCAAGTGAGCCAGGCAATTACTGTAACGACACGTCTTACCTGTCGAAACCTTGCACGAACAAATCCGCGTTCGGATCGATGCTAGGGCCAGAGCTAATTGCAGATGAGAGTTCTATCAACCATGGTTCAAGCATGTCCATGGTCCATGTGGAGGGACCGGTTGAGCCCTGTGAACTAGCTTCCGCCGCATTGTACCTATAGATCATCAGCCCACCAACTCCGGAAGCAGACGAAAACAGCTCACAATGCATTGATCTCCTCATCATAGTCTTTCAGCGTCACTTTCCTTTGTACAGTGCCTTTTGCTGTCCTTGCGAGGGGCTTATCAAGCTTAGTGAGTATGATCATCTCCTTCAATATCCGACTGAATCCAGGAGAGGTCTTGTTTGCTTCCTCGATCACTGGCCTACACACGATCGGTAACCCACAGATCAACTGAGCAGAGCTGAAGAACTCACCAGATCTTGTTCTTGAATTCTGAAACGGCCTTCTCATCTCCAAATTTGACCACATACTCGGAGCGAGGGTCGATCAAGATTCCGACTTGATGACGTTCTCGCCCGAACATGATGGCGCCTTGAATCAAAGGACTGGAACAAATGATAGTTTCCATCGGGGCAGGAACTGTTTTCTCCCCAGATGCCAGTATAATGACATCATCCTTCCTCCCCACACTGTCGTCAAAAACAGCACGTAAGGAAAAGCAGGTATCGCAACATAGAAACTGACATTGTCCACAAATCCTTTGTCGGATGCTTGATAAATAAATCGGATGTGGCATAGCCCTTAACGTCAGGCAAATTCTCGACTGCTACTTGGTTAGTATCAGAGCTCTGGCATGCCGTTACTTCAGACTTGTGACGATAAATGGTGACGACGCACCAGGACCTGGCATTCGTATGTACCGTCGCCTTGAGGGACCCATCGTAACGGGAAATCAGGCGGGAAGCCGAACCAGCCCCAGTCTCCGTCTGCGATGGCCTTCTTATCTGGAAACGATGTCACGATACCGAACTCCGTGGCGCCGTATCCGCATCCAAGAGTTACGCCGGCAGCACACAGGGCATCGCCGACCTTAACAGGAAGAGGACCACCACCGAAAATCTAAGAGAATTTTGTACCTTGTGATCTGGGCTCAGGAGGAACACACGCACGACATAATCGAGTTTCTTGAGCTGTTGTACAGCCTCCGGGGACGTTACCCATTGTTCTAAGAACGCCGGGACAACTGTGAGAATTTTGCTACCAGTTCTTATGACATTTTCGATGATATTGTCAGAGGTTGGAATCACAGGTATGGCGCGCGGATCAGTTTGTGAGCGTGGAGGGAAGACAGCGGCGGTGAGCGGTGATGCAAAAGGGATGTAGAGCTGCATCACAAGGCCATAGATGTGAAAAGGAGGAAGTGACATGGCCGCCATCCGACGAGGCGGAGCCATTGCACGACGGAAACCGTACGTAAGTGCTGTATAACCCATCAACGACGAGAACGGGATAATATGCACTCTATCCTAAATACACGCACGTTTTGCCATCCAATTAACCTGGATCCTGTAACTGTGAGCAATCGGCTTCGGTAAGCCGGTGCTGCCTGAGGAGTGGACGTAGATAGCTGGTTTGTTGACGTCAGGGCGCGATGGAGGAGGGGGATAAAGAGTGCAGGGATCGGATTCGAGCTCCCGTCCCAGCATGGGATATGCGTCCGACAATGTAGGAAGCTCATCTATAGTCAACTCAGCGCCAGCAGCTGCTTTGCAGATACCATCGATCAACATGTGATGAGCGTGAAGTATGGTCACGATCCGTGAACAGTTCGTCTTCTTCATCAAATTCACGACCGCAACAGGCGAGTTTCTAGGCGAGACGAGGAACGGCTGGAATGACATTTGCCAGAGAGCCAAAGTATCAGGTAATGCCTTACCACTAGACCTGCGATGCTCATGCCAGCCACGACGGTGTGGTACAAAAGCGTGTCGGTGTTTGCAATAAGCATTACCACTTGTCCTTCAGGCCCGTAACGTTCAGGACGCAAGATATGAGCTACCCGATGGGCGGCTCGACCGAACTCGAGGAAGGTGATTTCGGTGGTGTCGCGAGGAGGCTGCTCATTGGCGTAGACGTAGATCGGATGGGATGGATCCTTCTTCATGCGGAAGTTTATCAAGTCGTAAAAGAGAAGAGAACCATCCAAGGGGGCTATGTCGGCGGTTTCTGAAGTGTCAAAGGTAAGGGAGATCATTCTGTTTTCTGAGAGTGCGCGGAGGGAAGGGTGCGGAAAGGTGCGCTCATATAGGCCTCTCAGTGGAATGACCCTAAAACTGGGGAATAAATCAGCCTGCTCGTTTATAGCCAGCGCCTGTAGACACCCACAGAACCCCGTACGGTCGCGACTCTTTCGCACGGATTTCTAGAACCAGACTGTCAGATGAAACATCAGTTTATATGAGGGAGCGCAGTGACCCAAGGGGCCATCTCGTACTAGGCTTAACGGCAATAAGAATAAGAGAACGGTCATTTCGAAATCAGTTGCTGCTAAATTCGCATTACGTACCGGCGAGAACTGAGCTGGTCGCGAGCCACGCCGCGTAAAGGTTGCCCGTCCAGAAGCTGTAGTACACTGCCTTTGTTATCCACACCACAGTGCAATTGACCAGCACGTCCCTTCTCGTTTGGAGGTTTTATTGTCATGTCAACGTTTGCTGGTTAGATTCGGAGATTTGATTGTCCCGCCCTTGCAGGGGACGGCTCTTGATTTTCACCGTGATGTTGTTGTCTCTGTTGGTGGTCGACAGTGGGCGTCGAAATCCACCGTGCACGGACACATGATCAATGTCATACATAGTGTAAGTAATACTCAGAGCTCTTCAGGAGCTGTTGGGATGTCAGACAGGTAAGATTTATGCAGGAATTGTCACTTTCCAACGCACAGCTTTGCACCGAGAGTCGAGACCTCGCGCTTGTCCAAAATGTTTTCTTGGGGCAGACGGTTTGTTTTCCCGGTGTTTCCTGAGCCTAGTCTCAGTGGTGACTAGACTAGTTTCAGCCATGGTAGGAAATAGCAGGACGCGCGACGCAAACCGCCTCATCAGGTTAGTCCCTCCGATGATCGCATTCGTAAATATCTGAGGCAGGCTAACGCTGGATTTAAGGTATTCCTCGGCTCTCCGCCTGGTGCGAATGCACGAGCTTGGTCCATACAACCCTTTTGCATCCCATTAACCTGGGGAACAACCTCGAGCGAACAGCTATTCCATGGTGGTTATGTGCATTGGGATGGTCACTGCACTAACCCGAACTTCTCATCTGACCATGTACGCACCGGGTCCAGCCCACAGGACAAGGGGGATACCCGTTAATGTGCATGAATACTTCTGCCAGAGAAGCTAGGTAAGTTCATTCGTTCCCGGACCAGGCGCGGCCATAGTGGCGTAACTTGAGGCAGGTCATGATAGCGGGTCAAGCTCAGCCCTCTTCTTTCACTGTTACAGGACCTTTGCCACCTACATATCTTGACCAGAACACACATTCATTACGTCCCACATATTCCTTCCACTTCGAGGCTTCGAGCGGCTCGCGTTCGCTCAGCTGAAGCGGTTCAGAATGAGCTCAAACTCAGGCGGCCGCCGATTTCCTTCGCACCACATTCGGAACCAAGGTCTATGATTGGCTTGGATGCCGTTGTCGTTCAGCAAGTGTATGGCCTTCTGACTACCCCCGCCACAGGTATTTAGACCCTGCTCCGTAACTGGCTTCATCATCCTCACTTTTCAACCGCCATGTGTCCTCGCATTGTCGCAGTTTTCGGAGCAACGGGCACTCAAGGCACTCTTCTCTATCCTTCGTTTTCGCTATCGCTAACGTTGTCCTCACAGGATCCTCCGTAGTCAAAGCACTTTTGGGCGATGGAACGTTCATCCCCAGAGCGGTGACTCGGAACCCTAGATCGGAGAGAGCTCTCAAACTCAAGGAACTCGGTGCCCAAGTGGTGCAGGCGGATCAGTGGGACATTCAATCGCTCAAGAACGCTTTGACAGGGGTGGAGGCCGTTTTTGGGGTGATTCAAAGTTTCACTATGTGGCGACAT
Organism: Phlebopus sp. FC_14; assembly: GCA_021018615.1. NCBI lineage: Eukaryota > Fungi > Basidiomycota > Agaricomycetes > Boletales > Boletinellaceae > Phlebopus > Phlebopus sp. FC_14. Next base: position 1,633,222 of record JAEVFL010000005.1, on the reverse strand, counting down.
CGCACTGAAGGTTGTGTAGATCACCGACTACTACGACCCCAAGACCTCTGCCCAGGGCCATGCGAGCGAGATGCTCTTGGGAAAGAATATGGTGGATGCAGCTGTGCAAACAGGCGTCCAGCTATTCATCTGGAGGTAATCATTCTCAATTGGCTTGCTCTGTTGCATGCTCTGACACCGGTATGAACCATTCAAGTTCTGTCCCTCACAGTACAAGAGCTTCGAATGGAAAATACCCCAACGTACATCACCTCGACAGTGAGATTTTGGCGCGTTGTCGGATGTGATCATGCATTGACGTTTGCTTTCACAGACAAAGCTAACATAGAGGACTACCTTCGGGACAGCTCACTTCCTCATTCCATTCTTCACACAGGTTCGTGCCGCTGGTGACTTGTTTGAACATTTGGGTGACGAGCGACTCAGGCTGGTTTTGCGAGAACACATGGAAGTGAGTGGCTGGAACTTGAAGCGTTGGTCCTCACTTTCTTACCCCATCGTTAGCTTCAACTGTCTCACCTCGTCATCTGACTCGTCATCCTTCCAGCTCACCATCCCGAAATATGACCCGCACTCCCAACAGTACATGACTTGGGTCGATCGTGACCTTGGTCAGTGTGCACTGGCCTTGTTAAAGAACTACAAGAATAGCGAGGCAGGCGTGCTCGGCGAGACATTCTATGCTGTTAGCGACAAGCTTAGCTACACGCAGTATGCTTCGCTTCTACAGCAAGGTTGGCTTCTCTCTAGGTGGTCAAAGCCGACGTTAACATGGACTACTTCCAGCGCTCGGCAAATCTGTTCGTTTTGTCACCTCACCTACTTGTGGAATGCTGGTGCGTCAGCGACAAATAAGACTTGGATTGCGCGTCCTAATTGCATGACCACATTTGCAGGAGCTCGATGAGATGGTGTGTTCCCTTGCTCGCTCTCGTGGTGTTTATGGGTTACTTTGTTTTAGTACTCATTCCAATCGGAGTTCGGCCTGTACCCCCACGCGCCCATCCCAGACTCCCGTTTGGAGCGCCTTGGGGTGAAGTTTCATCCTGTGCGACTATTCGTGGAAGAGGCGAAGAAAAGATATGTCTGAGGCTGTCGCCATTTTGGTCGTCACACTGAGCTGTATTTCCGTAAATATCATATTTCTGCTCGCCTCCTCTTTTAGAACTCATCTTGTCACGGCGCCATTTAGTACATACCGATCCGACGACCTCTGATTGCCACATAGAGCGGATGGCCAGAATCTATCGCTGCAAGCTTAGTTACGGGCAGTTCTCATTACCTTCAGACTCTGAAGTGGAACGCCCCGCATGTACGTTCAGTTGGCCATGAATCGCTAGTTCGGAAGAAGTGCCTTGCGATGATGCTGTGTCCTTATACATGTACTTAGATGTAGGCCGGTCTTACTTTCCCTCACAGAAAAGCTTTAATGCGTTGATTCGGTTTCGGTACTTAGGTCAGTCCAATTCACAGGTAGTCTCGGGCCTATAAACGCAATATAAACGCCCACAAAGAGGATAGATCTGGATTTCTACAATCTGATTAAACTCCATCGGACAAGCAGCTAGATGCGTAAGACAAGAACATCCGCTCGCGCTTTTTTCTAACGGCAATGCAACCCTACAAAATGATAACACCGCTAAATCGTATAGTACATCCAGTATCGATACAGGTCTAGAATCGTGGCGTGTTGGGGGAAGGGGGTCAGCCCTGGCCCTCTGTTTCCGGCTCATATACACAGCAGCCCACAGCCTCGAGAAATCTTGAACGTTCCTCCTCTCGTCTGCAAACCAGGCTATTGCCTGCCCCCATACATTTGCCGTCGGCGCAATGCTGGCTGCTGCTCCCACCAGGAGTGAAGATGTGAAACCCAATGCTAGCACCCATGGCGCTGGATGGATCAGCCAGGCATCCGTTTACAGCATCCCGACGTAAGCTTGGCATCAAAGGGGGTAAGGTACAAGGATCCGACGCATAGTTGTAAATGCGAGTACGTTGTGCAGAGGAGAGCGAAGGCGCCAGTAAGGCTAGTATGTGGAGCTTCAGTTCATTGGGTAGTGAATAGAATGGGAATCTTGTAGTGGCGGCGGGCGAAGGTGACTGGGGAGATGTCGGGGATTTTGATGCCGACTTTGAACGAATGAGTAAGGGCCGGGAGTATTTCAAAAGCTTGAGGGCTTCCTTCTCCGCTTGTCTTTTCCAATACACGTTACGCATGAGAACTCTGTGCAACCCTCGTTCACAGTCCTTCCAAGCTTCTTCCGTTTCTGGGATATTTGACGACGCGATTGCAGGGGACTGTTGGGTAGAGAGCCCGACATCTGGCTGTTGTGGAGCCACTGGGTCTGCGAGTTGATTTGCATACATCTCCACCTTGGTAAGGCACCAATTTCCCCTCTCGATTGCTTGAATAACTTCCCAAACGCCCTTCATTCCTAGACTGTTCCCGCAGCACTTCAAGGTTTGCAGACGGCACATTCCGCCACCGTTCTGCGTGACGCATCCAGTAATCCAGGCGCAGAGGTCCCCCGTACTTCGAACTGTCATTCCTATAGTGTTTATGTGCAGCTCTTGAAGAGCACGCGAGTGCAGAAGAGGGAAAAAGCGCTCTGCAAACGCATCGCCGAGGCGTGAGTTGCCTGTCAACGACAACATGCGCAGTTGCGAGCTGTTTATGGCGCTGGCAAGGCAAGACAGTGTTGCAAAATCAGGAGTAAGGTCATTCTGTCAACCGGCATTAGAGACGAAGACCCCACGATCACATACTGGTTCACTGACGTTCGCGAGCCACAATGTTTGTAGAACTCCATTGCTCCGAATGTATTCGGCCACTGCCTGGACACCTTTACAACCAATGCTATTGCTGGTGAGGCTGATTTCAATCAAAGTAGCCCTGTGTCTGGAGCCATGGGTTGAGCATAGGTACGCGAACAGTTGAGAGACCCCATCATCACTGAGGAGGTTGTGATTGAGTATCAGCTTTGTGACCGTAGAGCGTTGCAAATTTAGCTGGGAAATTATTTTCTGCGCGCCTTGTGAAAACGAGCCACGCAGGCAAAGAATTAGCAACGCAATGGTCCCAGTCCAACGCGGAACTGACCTGCAGTGCCGCATAAGCCCTGGTCTATGCGGCTGAAATGGGTCCTGCTGGAAAGTAGCACCGGTCGCGTCGAGGATGACAATGTCGCAGGCCTTGAAGTCGGAAGGCACTCCATGTTGGAAGGGTGTGATAAAACAGCGACTTGGTTGCAATTTACCTTGGTCGCACTTTGATTGGCCCTATGGAGAAGTTTGGGGCAACTGAGATTATGATATACTGAGAACAAGCCGTGCTGGCGGGTCGTCGGAGCAGTGGAATACGCTGTAACCTCCGTGGTTCAGTCTGTGAAGGCTGCAACAAGTATTAACCAAAAAATACAATGAAAGAACACGATGTAGTAATGTGCAGGACGGTACGTAGTCGTGCGAGCACAGCAGTCTCGAGATTACATAATCAACTCGCAAGTGGTAAAGTCGCCTGGCGAAGTGTAATGATAGGATTCGGATGCGTGTTTGGGGCGCCATCATTTTGCGAACAACCGCTCTTCTCCTCAGGGCCAGATTGAGGAGGCGATAAGTCGTGCATGGTATGACTTTCTGGCCCGGACCCACAGATCCTCCGCTTCCAGAACGAACGATGGAATCGATGAAAAATGCTGCATTGTGAGAAGCAGGAAATTCCCAGTTCGTCCTCGGAGGACAGTACGACTTGCTTCGGATCAGCTTGGAACCACCAATGGTGAGAGGAGCGATCTCTCTCCTTCCAAATACACCACGTCACGAGGAGGCCAACTAGAAGCATGAAGACTCCAACGACAAGGCGAGAGGTGATGTCCCCTGGTCCACACCACTCAGCTGAGAAAGCCACGAAGAAGAGCACCATACTACAAGAACAAAGTCAGGGCAAGGCTTGCTGTGACGGCACTGGAATTACTTACGCCCACAGCAGAAAGGCATGTGGAAGACTATAAATGATGGCGAGAGTTTCCAGACCATGCTTCACGTGCTGTAAACTGTGTAGAAATTTTGCCTGATAGACATCCAGTAGACTCAGTAATATGCTTGCAGAGCTGGCGATGCTTTGCTTACTGCCGCGAATGCTGAATTACGGTTCTCCGTACGGTTATGGCCGACGAACACCAAACCGAGCACAATACTTGCAATGCTAGACACTAGCGACATGTAGCTCGCGAGTTGCCTGACCGATATTCCTCCTCCTTCATCAACCGATTGGATGGCAAGGAATCCGACGTTGGCATTCAAGAGCACGGTAGCCTATATGACAGTCAGTCCAGCCGCCGAATGAAGCCATACGAGACGTACAAGCAAGTTGGTATCTTGAAGTTGAGAATTCAACTTGTTGATAAACATGTTCCACTGTTGTTTGCTTGCAATTTCGTCTACAAAGATTTTATGCAGAGCTCGAACAGTCGTGATAGGGGACATAAATAGAATCGGGGCACATATTGCCATGAGTTTCGACGGCTGATATCTCCATCCGTGCACACTTTGGTCAAAGTTCAATCGTGCACACACTTCTCCATGGAAATTCAGGAAGAAATTACGGTCTATCCAGTATCCGGAGTAAGACAACGGAAGATTAAGCCAGTCACCGTGCACGCACAGAAGGTGTACATAATGCGACCTATGCAAATTTTCTGAATCCAATGGGAGATGGCGAATGGACGTAGTATCCTCACCTATGATAATTGCTGAATGTCCACGCGAGGAGGATGTTTTCGCTAAGCATAACAATGAGATTTATGCAGTTTACTGGATGGGAAATCATACTCTTGATGCCATCGACGAGGGAATAATGATTCTTAAGTTCTTCAACATCGAGGGGACAAGACGACAAGTCCGAAGTAAGGTGGTCTATGGAGATTAGTGACAAGTTGGACAGGTTTTAACCGGCTTACCGCAGGTGGCATGTAAAATCATGTCCTTGACCTCCTCTTTCAACTCCTCGGTGACATTGCACAAAACCGGAAACAAGTCCCAATGTTTCCTACTGCCACGTCAGAAGATATAGCGGTGATACCCACTGTGAACATGCCTCCACGTCAACAAAACTGAGTATAAGGAAAATTTGTTGTTGTTGACCCACCAAGTAGCGTACCAGTAGTGGGATTGGATGGCAAGCCCTGAGTCCGTGATGTGGTCAACTGTCAGCAAGAGACGCTTCTGATATGCGGATGCGGCACCTTTGTGGGGAAGAGAGTTGACACCCTTACAGTCACCCAGAATGTCTAAGGGCTCCCATTCGTCCGTCCAAAACAAGCATCTTGCGGAGGGGTTCACGAAGTAATAGCAACATAGGAGTCCTTCTTCGTCCGTCATAGGTTCTAGAACCAATTCAACTTCATCGAGGTTCAGAGACAACTGATCCGCCTCGACCAGAAGCCGTAGCTCCTTGAGTAAGAAGTCTTGGAAGTACTCGATATCTGCGCGGATTTCATCGTCATATACATCAACATCAGTAATTGTTCTCTGCGGTCACGTTCAATGTCAGGACCGTAATTCTCTTCCGGAAAGACTAGCCTTTTCACGATGCAGATAGTAAAGAGCCCCTTCAGGATGCCGATGGGCCTCCCATCCTTGTGGTGGGGTGTCCCTTAAAAGACGTACGTCAGGGGTCGATTTCATCAGGTAAGACCAATTCCAACTCACCTGAATGGAGGATACTCGTATTGCATAGCCTTTATTGTATAGTCAGATGCTGAGGGTATCCTGCCATTCGAAGTGAATCTCTCAGGGTGCCGAGCTGTATAGGCATTACCTTATGTTTTCCTTCCTTTCGTGTTTTTGGTAACGCCTGACGCAATTGGCCGACATTGGTGCAAAACGTGGACCTTCATGGTCGATCGTTGGTTCCCCAGGATGGTCACCGCCTGGCCGAGCGACAAGATGAGCAGGGAAAGCTTGACGACCCAAGGGGGAAGCCGTTCCCTGGAGTGTGATAGAAGACCCTGTCACATAACCTGGGGATACTGGATTAACAGTTGGAACTGGAGTTCGAGGACGGGGACTAGGCCCTTCATAATGACGATATGAAGCCCGTCCAACAGATGATTGGCTGACGAACGTTCGGATTGTTCTGGAGGATCTGTGAGATATGACACTAGGACTGCGAGGAGCATCGGAAGCGGCGAGGCGATTTCTGAGGCTTCCGGAGGAACTTGGTAAACGGGGGAAGTTCCTTTCTAGATGTACCTTCGATGACGATGGTACGAAGGCACCACACTGACGGTCTGGACTTGGGGAACGTGAGGCGCCTGTTAAGGACATGGGAGACAATCGATCGCCGGGCGCATTAGCTGTGAGAGTATGTGGTTCCAGGACTGGTTGGGAACTCTGTGATACGCAGAGTTCAGTTTGATTAGGTTCTGAACTCAAGGAGACCTGACTCCCGCTCATCCACGGGATGTGCCCTTGAGTATAACGTCTGGAAGGAGTGGGTGAAACGGGCATGAGATTGGGTGAGCCTGTGTAGGGCATATCCACAGGTGATGATTGATGATTATCTGTAAACAACTCGTTTCGAGGAGAAGACATGGCGCAAATGCTATCGTGTACAAGTGATGGCAGTGGCAAACTGAAGCGTACTCGGTATCGACTGGCCGCATTGCACCTCGATGTCTGCTTGAATAGACGCCGACGTAAGAATGACAAAAGACGAAGGAGTAGACCTGTTGGGCGTCCCTTGCAGACGGAGGACAGATAGTTGAGTAGAAAGCTCAGGAAGCGGGACAGGGATTGTGGTAACATTGGCAGGATGTACTGCGCCGGACAAGGCGAAGGACATGGGGCATACTAATAAGCCAGCCAACTTGGAAACACGTTCCACCATAGACGGTGAACCTTAAACCCATGCTGTGCGTCGTTCCAGAAGGTCACAGAGAAAACAAATGGATCACGCCCGCCTGAAAATCCAGTGGGAGAACTAGAGGCGAACTAAATCCTACAACGTCAGCCTGCCCGCATGATAGCATGAAGAGATCCAACCTCTTTACCTGCAAAGCCAACTGACTTATTGTGGACTACTGAAGACATGGATGTAAATGGACGTGAGAGGGAGATTCCTGATGCGAAGGGCGTCTAAGGATGTATGTTGGGTACATGGCTCTGCCACATCGACGGACTAACCATAACGGTGGGCTCATAGGAAAGGAAAGATCAGGAAAGAACTCGTGGCACATCCACATCTCACGCAGAAATGAGCGGTCCAGGTATGCATTAATTTTGATATTGCTATGCAGCGTCTCAGAAGTTTACAGGAAAAACAACAGCATAGGACCCGTGGTGACGCGGAACGCAAGGACGAGGTCCGCCAATGAGTGTAACCTTGGCTCAAGGATTAGAACCTTCTGAAGAAAAGTTGATTTTGTTTTGCAGTTTCAACATGTCACAGAATGCGACCGTCTGCAGATTGGTATACGATGGTGCTAGAAGACAGTCGATTTTAGTTAGAAAATATGTGGTTGAGATGTATTCGGAAATTTACGTTGCATGAACTTTGCATTCCCTTCGTTTCCAGGACCAGGAGCAGTTGGCGCAAACAACTGGCGACCATGTATTGATAGAGAGCCTTCATCGCACGTTTTGCGGACAATGTTCTCTTTCACCCACGAAAGTTCCTCGGCAACTCGAGCGCGAGCCGTGGCCTCGTCAGGATAACTAGCCTGATGACGGGAAGCTGAGAAGTATGGATGAAATGCCCGAGTGATAGCAAGCCACTCTGGATCATAAGTCAACTTTGGGCCAGATTCATTCCTAGATGTAGCGGAGGGTCGTGCATCCGACGAAAGTGGCACTTCGACGACCTAACGGGACGACGTCAGTCGCTTGTCCCAGAAAACTTGCACCACACACCTCCAAAAAGTCTCTGTGAGGAAGGCATTTATCTAGCGCTATAAATTTTGTTTCCATTGGCGGAGTGACAGGACGTGGCGGGTGAATGACGTCCTGTTCTTCGTCTTCCAATGGTATCTCATCAGGGTTCGAGGGTGCTACGAGCGTTCGATTCGGCGTCCTTTCCTTTGGTGATGAGGCTTCCGACACAAGAGCAGGGGTCTCATCAAAATCATCCTGGAAAGAAATCTCCTCAGGGTTGCGTGCCTTTGGAGAAGTCACCTGTCCCATGGCATCTAATTTTGAATCGCCACGCTCATACCGCACGGTCGCCCCGAAGCGAACATGCATGTGGCCTGAAAACCACCAAGTAGGGCGAAGGGTCTGCAACAGACCCATGAGCGGTGGCGATCCGAGATTGCCTGTGTTAACATCTTGTCTAAAGAAGGGCTTTCGACGCAGGAGGCCTTGAACGTCTCCGTGCCGTTCGATTGACAGAGGCCAATCATGGGAAAGGAAAATATCTGGTCGAGACAACTGTTGAATGACCTATCAGCAACCAGACGCTAACAATAAGAGGGAAGTTGGAAGCACTTACAAGAGACAAACGACGGACATTATACTCCCTGATATGATATATACTCCTCATTGAAGCGGGGTCGTAGGGCATGCGTTCGTGATGACCTGAAAATTTCTCGAGGCTTGCTTCCTGAAAGATGCCCACTAGCACATACCCAGACGAAAATCATGGTTCTTGAAAATACCTGATGCACCGGCTATACGAACACCGTTTACCTGGACGCAGCCTGCGTGGCCGAGGAAGTATATGTTCGGGGCGAGCCATCCTCCGTGATACCTGGCGAACTAGTCAGGATAGGTCCAGGTGGACATGTTTCATTGACGCCTTACAGCTCCCAAAGGTAGTTGGACGCTTCGTGATTGCCACCAATAACGATCGTCAGGACTGGTGCGGTCTTTTCCCCCGTGTAATATCTAAAACGTTGGGTAGTCAGTTGGTGGTCTGTACAGGAGTGACAAGCCACAACGCTCACCACCTACTTGTAGAAGTCACCCAGTTGTCGATATTTCTGTGGTACTGCCATGCATTGCAAGTCACGATAATTGCGAACGGCTTGAAGATCGCCGCATATGAGAAGTAGATCAACTTTGTAGTTGTTTCTAGTCTCGACAGTTCGAATCTGCTGATATATGGCATCTAATGCACCGTGGCAACAGCCCTCGACAGCTACCTATATGACTTGACGCTATGCCCACTTCTAAAAGGCGAAAGACGCACCTTCATATTCCTTAAGCCGTTGAAAACCTGTTCATGACAGTACGCACCAAGTAAAGACCTTAAATGCAGAATATAGGCAGTGGCTGTGCCAACGTTAACGGTTTCTTAGGTTGTCATCGTCAGTTCCATGGCACGTATGGACCTTAATGAGTCCTCAGGCCTAATGTCTCACTTTTCGTATCTCGGAACAACCTCGCAAAGCAGCCAACTCGTATGCAGGCAGTAGGAGTCAATTAAAAAGACGACTTTGACGGGAGGCGGTTGCCACCCACAGCCACTGCGGCTAGTGGGCTGACAGGTCCGGACTCCCTCGTGCCCGCTCATAAGTAGGATGGCCGCATCATCGATTCTTTTCTCCCCACTTTGTATCCCGGCGATTTATCGCCATGCTTTTCAAGCTCTCACCGCCAAAATGGCCACACCAATATGACGAGGATCCAGCTACCGTCTGCTCTTCCGTCAACTGGAAAGTCAGAAATATTAGCGCTCGGCTGGCGTCAAACATGAGTATGTTTAACCTTTCTAGTCAAACTTTGATCACTAACAGTCCTTGAGGCGCGAGTACAATCATCAGTACGATCCGACGTCGCGAAGTTGTCCACAGGCTCTATCTCGGGAACAGCTGCTTAGGCGATGTAGGATGCGTTCGACTTTTCGAATATCTGAACTCTCCGGCTGGCCGCGAATGCAAGGAAAGCCTTACCGAATTATTCCTTACAAATAACGAGATTGGCTCCCAGGGGCTTCTCGCTGTGGCAGCATTTTTAAGAGACAACGCGGTTCTCAGGGAACTGTGTCTTTCAGGGGTGAGTCTTCATGGTAGCTACCCTCTCGCATCCGTGTCTCATGTCTTGTCTATAAGAACCCATTGACCACCGACCCGGCTGTCATCGCAGAATTTGCCTCTGCATTGAATTCCTCTCGCCTATGCACTTTGCAGCTCCTTCACAGCAGTTCCCTCGGGGATCCTTTCGTGCAAGCTTTCCTTCCGCGCCTCACGACGCTCTATCTTCGACAGTTAGACATGTCTGCGATCAGTATGACACACTTCGTTGTCCCCCTTCTGATCGACTATGTCAAATCGCCTCGGTGTAGTCTTGAGCGACTCCAGTGCAATGCGAATAGCCTTACTTTGCAAGGAGCACGTCTAGTAATCAACGCCATTCAGGAAAGTAACTACTCCTTGTGTAAGGTAAACCTCGATGACCTACATGTGCACGAGGACGACGGAGCTGGCGAAGAGAGAACTCTTGCTTGGCAGCAAGGGTGGCGAGTCCTCTCCGCAGCAATGCAGAGGAATCTGCGGTTAAAGGTGCAAGTGAAGGAGCAGTCTCTCGTACTCCTGCGCTGTTGCCGTGCGCTCTTCTTACGATCGGGAACGGAAGGGGTGTCGGGTAGAGCTGTCTCCTTTGCGTCAGTGTCTAGTCGCAATCGAAATTCGCGCGCTGTAGACGGTCCCTCCCGATTCTTCGACTTGCCCACTGAAATACAGCAAGAAATCATCGCATTCATCGCCCCCGTGCTGTCCCATCAACAACGTATGCGTATCGTCCGCTTCGCAGCAGACGTCTCGACCCTGCCCGAAATTGATCACAAATTACGAGCGGTGCGCGGGCGCACGAGGAATCTGGAGTCTATCATCTGGACAGGACTTGGCAAAAGACCGGTGTCACAACAGAAACCGTTCGAGGGATCGTGGCGACCACCTACATGGTGGGAGTGCCAATGTCCCAGTGGCGCCCAAGCTACTTGTCGCTGCCTACGGAGGTGGAGGCGAGAAAGGAGAGATATATGGGTAACTCAGGTTGCCTGTGATGCTTGGGAGCCCGCTTCCTGAATGGACGGTCAATCCTCTTTCGATCATTCTTTTTTCAGGACAATTATTACTGTTGTTCATCGACCATCGGTGAGGCGGACGTCCGACAAATCACGCTTGGTACCATGTACAAGCATTCGCCTTTGTCGACTTGTGGTTTCATATGCGTATTGTAGTCTCGTCACCAAACGTTTTTGTAAGCTTGGGGTTGACGCTACTGCTGTGGCCGCTTTCTGTAAGCCATCGCCGTTACTCAACGTGCACAAGTATGTCGCTTTACGTTGAGCAAGCTGTGCGTGCCTCTTTCCTGTGCAGTCATGTAGGACACATAAAGGAAATCTACAAAGTACTTGATCTTCACTTTCTGTGTGCCTTGTGGTGGTGACGGATACTTCGAAGCTCCCGTCACCTTCAAGTTGCTCACCTCCGAGTCTCAACCCTTCTATCAGCAGAAGCTTTTCATTGACCTGCAGCCATGCACCATTCGGGAACGAAGAAAGCCCTCCTTATCGCCGTCCGTCATGTCCGAGGGCTGCCTACCCTTCACTACGCACATCGTGACGTTAGAGAAGTAGAAAGCCTTCTCATAGGCAAGTTCGCCATCTTTTATCGCCCCGTGATGGAGCATCGCTGATCGACGCTTTGAGTAGATCTTTATGGCTATACGCGAGAGGCGGTGATTGTGATGGTGGACGACAAAAGAGTCCCCCGAGAGCTCTGGCCCAGCAAAGCCAACATCGTAAGGCATTCCGTCCGCAAGGTCCTTGCACCACTCATGCACCAGGTAGATCAAACAAATTAAACGTTTCGTGCGAGACGTATTCGACGGTGACCATCTCTTCTTCTATTGTAAGGGTATTAAAGGACTTCATTCGAGGTAAACTGACTCAGCGGATCCGTTAGACTCGGGTCACGGTCATCAGGTTACGTGCAAACATCATAGCGAGACTGACGGAATGGACGAAGGTCAGTTGCGCAGTTTTCTGATCTCATCCACTCACGAGCTTGTGGTCCAGGAATTTACGGCTACACTGGTCATAAGATCCTCGATAATGTAAGTGTTGTTGCCAAGGTAGTGTTAACCAAAACTTCTCATGTATCCTATGTAGGACCTCAGGAAACACCTCGTTGAACCTTTGCCAAAGGGGTGCAAGTTATTCGTCGGTGGCTCCTCCCCACACCGTGGCTGCATCACTGATTGCCAAGAGACAGGCACTTTGCGATTCATGTCATTCGAAGACCATTCTTGGTGAAGTCCTGTGACTTCACTAACTGCCTTCTACGGACTCATGTCAAGTCAGATCTCGATCACCTTGACTGTAATGAACCTGATTGTGAAGAAGCCTTTGTGTGTCGACGTCAATCGCATTCTGGTCGAACACTTTTGAAAGGTTGGATCGATCCGCATGTCTTATGATATTTTATCCTTCCCTTATCTCACTCCAGGTATGGCCCGTATGACCCAGAAGCCTTATGCACGCTCAACCCCTCGTTCGACGGACGACATTGACGATGCTCTAGGCGGAAGGAATCGTCTTCCCGGGAGGGAACAGACCTTAAGTGGCAAAAGCCCTGAGATTCCAAGAGGAAGGGCTCTCTTGCGAACTTCTGTCACGCTCACTTCAGATTTTGTGGCTCCCTCATTGTGGCTTCCGTTTTTTGATGCAGCCGCATCGTTGAGGCGGGTCCTTTCTCCCCCGTCTTGGTTCAAGTGTGATGGCGGTTGTGAGATACCAAAGGAAGAAGAGAAAAAATATGCTCATGTAGTGCGTCATTGTCCGGATTGTCTTGTCAATGCTAACTCGTTACTATACCTCAAGATCTCTCTATCTGCATGCCAAGACAATGAGATGGCTTACGACGACAACGAAGGGAAGGGAACAGTTACAACGGTGATTTTCTAATGATCCCCGAAAACATGGCATTGACTTGATTGTGCGAAAGTTTTTTGTGCAGCATCTCCGTGAGTGAGACTACTTAGGCTACTTACCTGCCATCTTTTCACGTAATTTATGACCTTTCTCCAGGTCAGAATCCTAAGTCAACACTGCTGCAGTTGTTGCTTCATATCAGGTATGCGCTTCTAAAACGTCTAATGGATGTAGCTGAGCCCTCTTTGCTGCCATCTAGACAACAAGTTGATGTGATCTCCAAGAAACGCCAAGTGGACATGCAAACAAAGGTCGTCTCACGACGAGCCACAGAGGTTATCGGAGAGAAGAGCATATTTTTCAGGCCTCCGAGACGCCGCAATACTGAGGTATTTGTTCGTAGCTTGGAAGAGTTCCTTCGGGAGCGTTTGGAGGAGGATGTTAGAAATGATGACTCTAACTTGAGTTGTTCTCAACGGCCTGGGGTAAACTTCTTTCATTCTAGTGGCTGATGAGTCTGATGTACTTCTGAAGTATGCCAGCCACTATAAGTTGGTCAGTCCGTCCGATGTCCAAACAATTAGAAGTCTCCCATTTTCCTCACATTTTTTGTCCAGGACCTCAACGAGACTGTTAACCTCTGAAATTCTTAATATGGCGCTGCTAGTCGATCTATACCCTCGCACCTCTAACGGGATCGTTGCGCTGTTTTGTTCAATGGACACGTTGCAATTTGTTATTCATAATGCCGACAACCACCACCTTCCCAGTGCTTTTCCATAGCGTTACACCATTGTCTATCGTAGTTGTAAATAAATCAGAGTAGAAAAAGATGGCGGGTTTAATTATGGGGTAGTTGTTTGGAGAGTGGCGTGGCGAGCGCCACGGCGTTGTCCAAGTTGCGCATGCATCTTGAACGCGGTAGCTTGCAGGAGGCTTCGATGACCTCGCGCGGGCCGCGCTGTATGCACTGTCGAGCAGCGTTATGTAAGCTCGAAGTTCGACAGCCTGTTACACGAGACTACTGTAAGCGTGCTGCAGTTTGTTGTAAAAGCATGCTTCGAGGTCGTGGCACATGTTGGATGCCAGACCCTGGTCTCCAGTAGCCGGCCCAAAGCGTCGAAGAAAGACAGTCATTTCGCCAGAGTCGATGTATCACGTAGTCTGTAGGACATTTTCGCGGCCTCCTCATCAAACTCATTCGATACGTAATCGAATCAACCGTCAAGTGACGACTCGAACTGTGCTAACTCGCTATTGATGTTGAAATTTGGGTCGTCCATGTTTTCACGGGACTCGTTTCGGAAGACACCATTGGCATTTCAACTTCTCTCTTGTACAAAAGTGCCCCCGCTCCACTCTCCTCGTCTTCCTCTGGCGATGGTTTTTGAGTCGCATGTGCTGTCTCCACGATGCGAAGGGTTTGGCTGTGATCCTCTGGATGCCAACAACATGAGCGTGAGCTTCGGGATATAACGACTGGACCGTAATATGTGAGGACCGGCCGACGAGGCTCTTTCGACCATCTCGACCTTCCGGTTACCCTCAGGCCGCTTCGATGTATAACCACCTACCCTCAAGTGGTGCGATGCCTTCCCAGTATTCCAAACCCTCAATGCTGCTGTCCACGGTCTCTCGCATATCACAGAATGATTGATTCGTTGGTGGCGGCGCCAAGTGGCTTCGTCGTGATTTGGCCGTTGGTGTAATAAGTCGAGTCTAGTCGTACTGTAACACAAATTTACATATCACGGTATTGTCCACGATGAAATTTACTACAAGGTTTAAAAAGTCTGCCTGATATCTCTGTGGATAGGTCTGACCATAATTACATTATAATGGGTGCAGAATCTAAAATGTGTAGAACTTCGGAGACGTGCCGTGTCTGAACATATCTAGCATTGGAACGCTTTAAGCCTTGTATTAAATCCATCGGGGCAGGGCTTACTGATAACTCCGAATCTGTCGGGGGGATTGCAAACGTGTGGAATCCCTCCCTTACTTTGTTGCAACACCACCCGTGATGATTGAGGAGACTCGAAGTTGTGAAAGCGAGCATTGCCTCATAGTACGACTGCATACACCACAAAGTACGTTTGACAGTGTCTAACAGCTTGAAGGTAAAGGGCATTCAGGGCGAATTAGCAAATCAAATATTTTCGAGTTGATAGCGACCAACCCACCAGTGCACAAGCATTACCGTGAAAACACACGGCACGATACTATGAATATCAGTAATTAAGCGGAAGGGACTGAGCTTTAATCCAAGGCTCTTCAGCAGTAACATACGAGCAATGGACTTGATTTCACATCCCAACCTTGTATTTCCGTTGGCCAGCGTTGTACTTCGAAGCTGGCAGTATGAAAAATGAGTACTGATCTGGTGGACGACCTGGAGGAGAGACATCCCATAGGTCATAGAATGACATTGCATCAGGTCTCATTACCATGGAGATTAGCTGTTCCATCCGACGGACTGTTTTTAGGATCGCCCTTGGATGCTCACAGGACCCACTGTGAAGTTACTTAGTCCTAGTTTCTGAGCCCAACTCCTGAGCCAACTAACACCTCCCCCCTCGACCGGTCGTGATCGTAATGGTTTTCCCTGCAGGCAGCCTTTCGCGTAGCTTGCGAAAGGTTTATAGTACGTGCCAACAACTCCCCTGAGATATTGTTATGTGAACCGCACTGAGGCATGGGCTACGTATGACTTACCAAAGTATTCCCTGTAGGAGAGGCATTAGGACCTGGTCCCTCAATGTTATATAGGCAACTTGGCCCCAGTCAATCCGAGTTACTTGCTGTGCCGAGTTGACGAGGGGAGATACGTGGGTGGTTGCAACGTAGGCTGTTTCCTCTTCACTTCCGACTGTCGAACATACAAGCTTCTTCTCGCTGTCCTCCGGATCTTCCGAGATCGGTTCGATGTGAAGACAAGCGTGTATGCGAGTCAAGTAGGTCTGCTCAAACCGCAGGTCTGGTATGGGTAGGCGTCTACGTAAACTTGTTTCTTCTTCATTATCATCATGGCGAGAATGAGAAGGATAGCCGGGGAAAGGGTAGACGTGCGAATCGACGAGGGAGGTACGTCGGCTTGTGGTCATTGTCGACGTCGTCGCAAACGATGGTGGCAAGGTCGGAGAATTCCGAGAGTTTGCTTCGCCTCGCACTCAACACACCAAGCATACTCGCAGGAGCAGATCACATCATTCAAGTCAGTTTTAGCAAAAGATTTACATGGCAGATGCTTGCGCATACAGGACCTGATATCAGAACCGCAGCCAGACACTCATTAGCAGTTTACTTCAGGTTTCTTTGCCGCACTGCAGCATTATGGGAGCGTCATGGTGCGTGTTCAGCACGCGTCTGTGCCGCGCACGGTACGTGTGTTTTGCAGCTTAGGTTGCTTACCTCCTGGAACCTCTTGCAAAAGTAGGAGCCCTTGATTGCAGCGATCGAGGGTTGTGATATATATGCAGTCGATCTTTGATGCCAACCCTCGCGCAACCCACCCTTCCGACTTTGGAAGGTCCCCATCTCACCAACATCACGGACAGGCATTTGTTTGAATACGTTCTTGGCTAACACGACCAGAGTGTTTTATATTAGGTCGAAGACAAGCCGTTTACAGCCCTCAACTCCTATCCATTTTCCCGTGCGTCTAGCTTTTTCTCATTTGCGCTGCTTCACAAAAGAGCTATGTATGACTGGTTAATGGACGGCATTACGATGGAAACTCGCTTTGAAGATTATTCACATTCGGCCAGCGATACACTTTGCGCCGTCGTCGTCTTCGATGAGGCTGTCTACGAAATGCGTCGGCATTCGTCACCCTTCTCATGGGTACTTTCCTCGTGCATCCGTACCCTGTGTTGAGGCTGTTCACTTGTTAAACGTGCTTGTTGCCGTGCCTTGCAGAGTGACCAGTCGCTCCACTCCTCTCCAAACGCAACTCTTCATGCTCACTCGACTCCTTGCTCGTATTTTACTTATTGTTCGCAGGTATCTATCGCTACATCGACCAACTACCGGACTCCTGCTCGCGTTATCATTTCTACGCAAATGCTTTCAACGCGTAAGGCCGCAGTCAGTCAAATACGCATTCGTCTTTCTTTCATCGTTTCCAAAACTATTATCATGTTATCGGGATACAACTGCTCCTATATTCCCCAGCATTGAGCATCCAGCTAGGGAACATCTGAAGATCAGGACGTTTTCCTTGTCAGACACTCCCTACATAAGTCCTTCGGGTCACTTGACGCCAAATTCGCCCCCCACACCAACGAGACGTCTACCGCTACATTTTGAACTCACGTCTGATGCCAGCTTCAGTCCGCCCCCCAGCCCAGCGCTTGGCAACCAAGGTGAATGGATATGTTGCGTTATGTTAATTCGTTACGTTCATCATGATCCTATGTAGACACAACACGCAGGCAAGGTTTACGGAGCCCTGTCTCCGCGACTGTACCACAGTCACAGAGGATGGAGCTCGTCAGGGCGGCAACTTTTGCGGGCACTCCCGGCGACCCTTTTGCACTCGCTTCCCAACCGCGCCGTCATACTTTGGCGGTTCCTACAGACAGCCAAGATGGCTTGTACAGACCTGCGAGTGCTATCTCGGAAACTAGCAGAACATCCATTGGTCGTGCGGCGTACAGGCGGCATGACGGTCCGGCTCCGCGCCCACGCTCCCCTTGCCCAAGTATTTATGGAGTGTCGTATTTGAAAACCGGCTCTACCACCACACTACCAGATATTGTTCGTGTCGAGTCTTCAACAAGCTTCCACACGCGCGCGGCAGTTCCCACTGCCTCAACAGAGTTGGTACACTCTGATGAGGCTGTTTTTGTATTCCGTGAACCGCGCTTTATACCCATGTCAGCCAACGATGTTATGCGTTACGATAGAAGCGCAAAGAGTCATGCAATGATGCAAGTTGGACATATTTTTGCCTCACGCTACGCTGCTGACGTCCCCACAGAGATCCATCGCATGCAGACTATACAATAAAGGAGTGCCTAATCGAATACCCTAACTCTGAGTAGGTTCACAGGTTACCTACTGATGGCTGGCTGCTGACATCCATATTAGGGGAAACCTCCCGCCAGGGTGGACAGCACATGTACACCCCGAAGGAGCTCTCTACTACATGCACGGTGAAATGGCATGTTTTCATTCTCAGGCCTACAGCCGCTTTCCTGACCTAGCTACAGAGGACGTTCACGGAAGTAAACATCTGTGATCCCACAATCATCGCTGACATCGAACACTTCAAAAGTACTCTATATGGCGAGTTGCGTCAAGCCATAGTGGATGGTCGAGTCAATCTGAATTTGGAAGATGTGGAGCTCGTTCTGGAGCCGAGGGCCGATGATCACGGTGTCTTGTGCAGTTATTACTTCGCCCACAGGCGCAAAAGGTGTCTCTTCTGGCTGGAAGATTTTGATGCCCGAAGCATGCTTGGTGACTGCAAAGGCGTTGCCGCCCTCTCACACAAGAGTTTGTGCACCCTGGCGTTGACAAAACCGAGGCTAACAACTCTGCTTGCCCCTTAGGACTCGCTGTTGAAGCTCAGTACTGGTAGGCAAGCAGCTGTGAAGTAAGGATTCGCCATCTCGTAGTCGTTTAGAAATGCTCATCGCCTTCGCACTGGTGCAGGCATATCAAACGTCATTGATCATCGTCTGTAGGAAACATCGCGACTTATTTCCTGTACTTGGCGAGGTCACCAGAGAACTCGCTACTGAGGTCAAGAGCATGTTGCTGCATGCTACCTGCGGTGAGCGAACTCTGTTGCCGAACCACCCCTATCCTAATGTAGCTCTAAGATCACCTTAGTTCTACGCGATCCACGGCGGCGCTAAGCACTGGTGAACTTATGAACTATCTCGCGGTAGTAGACAAGATTGAGAGTGAGTGATACATCCTGTCGTTGTCTCGATCGCCGACACTGTGCACGGAAGTCCACCCAAATTTAAAAAATGATCATGCAGTCGTTATTATTGGTACGACACTACATCAGCGGTCAGGCAGCCGTTTTGACAAGTCTTTGCAGGACGGATGATGCATATTATATGCAGGTGTACTTGATCTGTGCCAATACCGTAGAAGCTCAATTTTAATGTGTAGACCGCAATCAGTACCTCAATTTCCATGGACAACCTTGCGCCCGGCTTAGCGTCGATCAGACGGTACACGGCTGGAGGTACCGTCCATCGACGGCCATGATCATTCTTGCACCCCTACTGTGTATGGCGCCCATTGCTCATGTGCGGTCCTTGCATATGAGCTTCGTCGATGATATTGCCAGCACTGTGGAATGGAACACGTTTATCACGAAATTGAACGGTCAGCTACAAAACCTCAACCTTCTTGTGAGTCACCGCCGACCGAAGCTCGAGATAACACTAACAGGATTTCAGGGCACTGTACTGTTGGGCGCAAACGTTGGTTTTCTTGCTATTCAATCTGTCGACGAGGGAGGTGGACGCTCCGTGACGCAAATCGCTAGTTACACATCCTTGGTGTTTAGTTTTGGAAGTATTGCCCTGGGTTTGACCTTCATCGGCTTGAATCTGACCGGCCACGAGCGAGGGTCTGAGGCGGTAAGTATCATAATATCTATGTCATCCAGCCACAAGCTCAGGAGATATATTTTCCATAACAATTGTAGGCAAACTTCCTTCGAAGAATGAGTGACGAACGGCACGGTCTCGAAAAACTTGCTATCATTTACAGTCTTCCTTTCGCGTTCTTGATGTGGAGGTCGGTAATCGTCCTGCTTCTGTAGCTCGTTCTGTATTAATGAAGGCTCGATTTCCAACAGCATGCTTCTGTTCTTGCTCGCATTCTCGGTTGAATGGTGCAAACCCGGTGACAAGGTGTCGAGGGCTACGGTGGCTAGCGTCCTCCTTGTTGTCTGTGGACTCATTGTGTGGTGTATCCATGTCGCTCAAGACCGCAGAGCTAGGTGGTGGTGGAAGGCCGACCCTCGTGTGGTCCCGCGTGCGCGCGAGAAGCGTCCACCCCTAGCCCAACGACTAATTACGCGTCTGAGATCCTGGAAATCTCCCACCCCATCAAGGGCTTTTCCTCCAACGCACTCCCTTACGGACGCGCCTCGTGCCACTGGTGCAACGTCGACAACAGTGGATCTCACGATCCCTGTTGTGACGCTGCAGAAACCTGGAAATGATATCACGAATATTTCGCTCAGCAGCAGCACATCTGCCAGGAGGAATTGATTAGCAGTTGCATTTCACGCGCCATAGAGTTCATTATACAACCTGTGCATGCTAATTTGTTGCGACGAAGGTTACGCAGTACTGCATGTCGTTTATTACGGGAGTTGAACTTCCTCTGCATATTATTTTTTATCGAAGGTTAGACTTGCACATCTTGAAGCAAGCATGGTGGCTTGGTTGTTTGCTCTGTTGGCTCTCCTGGCGTCCTCGCTGTACCTGCCGGTTCACTCAAACGTCCAAGCTTTAGTTGGGAATGCACTCGGCCATAGTCCACATCAGCACACATCTCGGATACTCCTGTTAACCGCACACCCAGACGACGAATGCTTTTTCTTCGCCCCAACTATCTTGGCTCTTCAACAGGACACGTCAAATCCGGAACTCTTCTCTCTATGCTTGTCGATCGGAAACGCAGACGGACTGGGAGAGCTGAGGAAAGCAGAGCTGCACCGTAGTCTCGATGTGATGGGCATTGGACACAACAAGCGTTGGGTTGTTGACCATCCGTGAGGCAGTCGAACAAGTGATTGAGGACCGTCTCTCTAAATCGCTTCACTCCAGCATGCTCCAGGACAACATGACCGCGAACTGGGACGCATCGGTCATCGCTCAAGTTGTCGCACCTTATGTCGTGGACAATCACATAACGACTGTAAGCATGGCCCGTCTGCTCCTCGAATCCCACAGTAACCTTCTAATGCAGATATTGACTTTCGACAAGCAAGGGATATCTTCACATCCAAATCACTACTCCCTTCACTATGGGGCCTACCAACTCATAAATTCCATGTCTCTGAAAGCATCCACACCTTCTTCCATACCTCGAGTCTTCAGTCTGGTTACAGTTCCCGTATTCCCGAAATACGTCGGCATCGTGTCTGCGCTGCTGGCCCGACTGGATATATTGCTAGCTAGGGCGTTGGTCTCTTTTGCGTCGAGCAACTTGCCGCCATCTCTGCCAGTCTTCACGTCTGGTTTCAAGGAATATGTCACAGCTGCGAGAGCGATACGACAACACGATTCTCAGCTTGTATGGTTTCGTTATCTTTACATGGCGTTCTCGAGGTATATGTGGGTCAATGAATGGATGGAAGTGGAACCGAATGTTATGTAGACTTTGGCGTAGTGTCTCTTGTGTTCACTTGTTTGGCCCTCGTGACAGATTTCGACTTGGTGCATTGTTCACTCGTGGCGGCAACAACGTTGGACTATGGCTCGTTTCAGCGCCCTTGCGAGCGACAGCAGCGACGAAGAGCACGAGACCTACGCGTCCCAAGATGTTTCCAATTCTCTCGGCGCAGGAAAACCGATAGATGTGGACCAGGTCGTGCCACCCTCACTGCCCGACGAGGACGAGCACATAGAAGTTGACGGAGACGAGGTCGAAGAAGAAGAATCAGAGGAAACGTCTTCAGAGATGGATGAGGATGAACTTGTCGTGTCTCGACCTCGGCCAAATGCCAAGACGCGCAACCATGCACTGGTAGAAGATTCGGATGGCGAGATCCATTACAAGCATTCGGGATCACGGTCGACATCCCCCAGCTCTCTTGACTCGGACTTTGAAATGGAAAACCAGAGACCAGAGTCTCTGGCTGTTCCTTGGGCGAAACATGTCGGTGTCGACGCGCAGAAGATGCATGTCATGCAGACGTCCCTCTTTCGTATGCCTGAAGAAGCGGCGGCTTTGCAGGCCATCAGTAGACCGTTACGGCCGCGTTTTAGGCTGTCGCCAACTGTTGGTCGAAAACATAGCCGTGATTCTCTTGGAGATGGACGCATGGAGTCCCAGGAAGTATGTGGATCCTCTGCTGGCTCGTAATATACGCCATTTACGCTGTGCAGAGGGCTTCCTTTGTTCATGACATAGATTTACCCGTGTATCGCCCCTCACAAAAATATGCACGAGTCGAGAGCTCCGCTTCAGCAGTCGCGGGAAATGAGGATGCATTAGTGGACGCAGGTCTAGCGTTGGGACGGTCCTTCCGTGTCGGATGGGGTCCAAGTGGTACTTTGATTCACTTGGGTCAGTTATGCAGCTCTTGGAGTGGAGTGTGAGTGTCAATCTATCGCTGCTATACCGAAATTCAAGTTATTTGGTAGTGAAACATCTGCAAATTCCTCCATTGTCACTAAAACAACGGTTCCTCTTTCATCAGGGTTCCGGGATGAGTGCAGCAATAGGTTCTCCCGACTGTTACAACTCCATCTGTCCAAAACACCCGTAGTAAAGGACGAAGATGGCATCCCGTTCGCGGACCCCTCACCGGAGCTTTCTTTCTCGTCTTTCATCTCATTATACCCTTCAAACGATCACTCCTACGAGGCATCTGTTTTCCGTCTTGGTCATGCTTTATTTGACCATATTGAGCTCCACCTCGACCAAGATATCACTGTCGACGTTCGGAATCGTGTTTCCTCGATTCGACGGAAGGCGGCGTTTTCAGCTTGGCTTGGAGAAGCCGTTACTTCGTCCGTTGATGCGGACCTGAAAAAACTAGGTTCTGGGGATCCCGCGGACCTCGTATTTACCTTGCTCTCCGGAAACCAGACCGAGAAGGCTTGTGACATTGCTATGGATTGTGGATACGTCAAGTTGGCCACTCTCATCTCACAGGCGTCTGGCGACTTTGAGTTTCGGGAAGACATAAGAGAGCAGCTGCAGATTTGGCGTGAACAGCGGATAGATGTTCACATTCGCGAAAGTCTCAGAAAAGTGTATTCAATACTGGCTGGTGATCTGGACATCTTGGAGGGATCGAAGGCCAGTAGCCTCGAGCGATGTCCTGACGTCGACCCACTAGGGGGATTGGACTGGAAACGGACATTTGGAATGTACCTTTGGTTTGCCGAACCTATGGACGCCACGATAGCTCAGGTATACGAGTCGTACAACCGTGCCTCGCAAGAGTTGCCTTCACGGGTTGCACAACCGCAACCCCACTACTTGGAAACCTCACCATCTCAAAAACTCACCTTCAATTTACCGATGCCCTTGCCCTCCGATGCCCTCTTCTCCCTCATCCGATTATACTCTGAACCCGCATGTTCATTATCGCAGGTCCTTGCTCCATTCTCGTTCGGACCATCCCCAGGCGACTACTCATTTCCCTGGCATCTGTACATCGTACTTTCGCGATGTATGCGTATCCGCGATTTCTCTGACCGTGGCAATTCTGGAGACGGTCCAGAGATGCTTGACGAAGATGTTTCAGTCAGATACGAAGGTCACAGCCCAAGTGCCGACTTACTTGCAAGTAGCTACGCGCACCAACTCGAACAGTTGGGTATGCTACAGGAGGCTGTTTTTGTACTCTTGCATATCGAGGGGTCTGCGGGGTAAGCTTCAGGTGCAGATTGCGCGAATACGTTCACCAACCGTGCGCTCACAGACGAGAAATGGCCATCAAAGATCTGCTCCAGAGACAAGCGAACAAACTTGACGAGTGGATGTGTAGTGGCATTCTTGGGAGTCTCAAGATTCCGCTTGCCTGGGTAAACGACGCCAAGGTAGCTATTTTTTGTCAACATTTTGTTTAACGTACCGGCCTCATGTTGGCCATCAGGCATTGTATGCCATCTACCAAGGCAATATCTTCGAAGCTTATCAATTGTACGTGGCGGCTGGATTGTATCAGGCGGCGCACGACCTGGCAGTTGCGGAACTTGCACCAGAAGCAGTTATACAACAAGACTTTGAATTGTTGGTATCCCTCTTCGAGCGGATGGTAAGCCAGTCCGTCGACGGATGGCACGTGAAGGGCAAAGTAAGACTCCTTCAACCTCAGCCAACTACCGTTCTGAGGACTATCATCAGGCATACATGGACTACGCGCATGCTATGACACGGTTTCCGCAGCTGCATGCTTCGCTGTCAGGAGCTACAGTGCCAGACACTGTTGATGAGCAGGAGCTGGATGGCCTTATACGATCAATACCTAAGCTCATCGAAATCTTGCCCGATGTGCTCTCGTCCCAGTCAGATCCGAGGCACAAGGTGGCCTTGTCTGAAATGGTCTCTGGTCTAACTGCAGCTCTTGATCAAGTGAGACCTCTCACACTAGTGCGTCCGCCTACATTCTACGCCACGCTCCTAATTACTGACTCATGACGGTGTCTCGTTCACAGTCACAAATGCGGCTAAGGGGAGTGGACGAAGCTACGAAACTACGGCACATTCAGTCGACTGCATTGGAACGCTTCATGAGGTCTATCGAAGTTTCGTGACCGTACCGATGTCTTGTTTCTAATCCCAGCCTGGTTGTTATTACTTTTTATTTAATAATTACAGAATTTCTCTGCAGTCTGGACGTACACGGACCCACGGACAAGACGAACTACTCAACTTCCATCTGGTTAAATTGGTCAACGTGGCCGCAGTCCAGCGCCCAAGACCCTGGGAGTGAATGTCAGCGCGCCCAGCGGCGTGGTATTGTATGAAGAGAAGATCCCCGTGCAGTGCATCGTCCATGCCATCGACGGGCTAGCACAGAAGTTTATTCTTCATGATTGGCATCGCGCAGCCCGATTGTTTCGTAACTTCCGTCGCTAACTGTTATACGGTTCGAACTGTCCGTAGGCATACCGTACTTGAATCTTGCCGTTTGTGACGAGCGTACTTGTGTATAACGATGCTAGGCTACGGGATAACTTAAACCACGTCCGTTTGGTTAATTCCCGAACAGACGTCGCCCAGTAAAGTTTGTATCCTAAGCAGAGTTCGCGTCAAATGGACAGCCTTTTCTATCATTCGTTGTCCATGGGCCTTCTTGTTGAATTTTTTATATAGAAAACCGTTCTGCTCGATATCTACAAAATTTGGCCGGTGGCAATTGGCCACGTTGAGGTCGCACAGGTATAGCCAATGTTTGACGAACGGCTCCGAGCGCTAGTTGATCTGCTCCCGGACCAGCGTTTATTATCTCTGACCAGTACTCTTGCCAACCTGAATGACACACTCGAACGTTGAAAGAAGGATGCGGGAGATCTGCACACGACCTTCGTATTACGGGATACTTCCTCAAGGAGCTGACTACTTTGCCTTCCATACCAGGCGTGTCTAGTTCGTCAATTATGTCGCAGATCCCTTCGCTTGTACAGTCGTGACCTAGCACACACACCCACAAAACGAACAGGCAAGGTCATATACATTGGGTCATAGCGTCAGTTACGTCAAGATAAGCAAAGTTTCCGAAAAACTCTAGTGTTTAGTATCTAGTCGTGTGACCATCTGCCACTTAATATGGCGGGCTTCGCTTCAAAAACCACCTCTTCAAAATATCTAGTCAATGTTCTTTCCGCACTGCAAGAGAACAGTCGCAAGGATCGAGGCTTCCAAAAGGCCCAGCTGGATAGCGCGAGGTGTCAGCTCGAGGACGACGCAGTCGTATGTCTTTGACACCCGAGCTAACAAGTCGGAGCTTCCCGAAATGGTCAGCTAGAAGGAGAGGAAGATCAGACAAGTGGTCAAGCAGTGATGCGGATAGTACTTACATGTAAAAATCTGTCCGAAGGCGCCCACGAGTAGCTGACACCGTTACAAACCATGTAACGAGAGCTAGAGATCGACATCGCGTCAGCTAAACGACCATGGTCATCTGTCTAGATTGACGGACCTCCTTTGAGACGATAATTTGAGCCACTGTCCGACGTGCTGCCTTGCCACGATACCACGCGCCTCGACTTGAGGACGGGCCTGCCAGTCCACCTGCGCAATCCTAGACCCCTGAGCATTTTTCAGAACGGTGGATTCCTGCGTGGACGCATCGGTCACGAGGCGGAAGTAGGTCTCGTTGTTGGGCCCGATGACCTTGCAGTTGAGTATCGTCGGGTTGAACGACGTGAACCTGAACGTGACAAGTTCATTGAGCGGCGCGTGGGTGTTAGAGCCAGAAGGATAGGGGAGGGCGCCGAATATAGAAGGTGTAGTAGTGCTCCAGGTCTGTGCGCCGGACTGACCATTGCAAGACTCCTGGGCACTGAAGGGGTTGGTTCCGTACATAATCGAGCGAGATGAGAGATGGTTGAGAAACTTGGAAAGAACGATAGGATATGTGTTGACGAATGCTGCTCCAGTGGGGTGCACATCCTGCCTCATATACTGCTCTCGTCGAAGCTATGCCGCTCATTTTTTCACAGCGATCTAGCATTGCTGAGGCGAAATGGGAACGTTGAGCAGTTTGTCGTCGGTATCCTCTAGACGGATGCAGTCGCGGGTGCTGACGATTTGAAAGTAAGAGCTAAGTCCTTGTTGTAAGGCGAGAAAGACACAAAGAGCACTAGAGATATGAAAGTACGTCGACGAAATTGTCGATGTCGAAGCGGGTGCAATTTCGGGAGCTAAGGCAGCAAGCGCTGTCGAGGAGTCGCCAGAGAGTACAAGGGATATCCCTGAAGAATTCATTTATTGAAGAGGACGTCGTAGACAATCTCGGGAAAGGATAGTGCAGCGAGGTGAGTTTTGGTGGCTGAGCTGTATCAGGGTCATCAATACTAGTGTCTCGTGGGTACAAGTGCCGATTCTCCGTGGAGCCTAGGTGCCACCGCCGCCGTCTGCAAATAGCCGCAGCTTTCTGTTGGCTATTCTTGCGAAAATCATACCGTGGCCGTTGAGTCGACGAGTGAGGCAGTCGAGAGGGGGTTTCCTTTTATGTAAAAGCGCGGAAACGTCAATTTTTGCAGAGCTGAGTGGAGTAAGCTTACTGCCAATGGACCCGCCTGCGTTGCAGGACTGGAACGCCTCGGACTTGCGTTCAGCGCTGGTGAAAGACGAAGGGAGCAGTTCTCTAAGGACAGTACTCTGAAACCGTCGAATAATGGGTCTGGTGTAGATGTATACCCGCTAGAGGACGCACGACGCGGGTATCGCCGCCTCAAGTGTTTCCATCTGTCCTGCGACATCCCTCTCTGAGGCGAGAAACAAGGCGGTCTGTTGACTGGCATTCGAGACTGGTGCGAATCACCTACACAATTGAGGCGTCGAACCGTTCCGCAGTAGAGAGCACTAGTTAGGTGCGTTCGGGATAAAGAATGTCGATAGCCGAGCAACAGTCTGGCTGGTACGCGGCGCTAACGCTCAGTCATTCACGTTGACTCAGTACTCCGCCAGCCAGGATTTCGGACAAGAGTACACAAACAGCGTGGTTTGATCTTATTGCCAAGACAACAAAATGGGAGTGGAGGCGGAGAATAGTTGAACATGCGATGGTAGAGAAAGACATTGATACAATTTCGTACAGCCCCATCAATACAACTCGTATGTACTGATCAATAAATGCGAGGTACAATCGCACTACATGGCGTACCTATGGCAAAAATCTCAACACGACATTCAACGGTAAAACAAGTGATACGCACTTCCTTGTCCACTCTCTCGCGGTCGCCTCGTACCGAGTACGATCCGTCTTGTACAGATGTGCAATGTCATGTACCAGTGGATCATCCGGGTTGGGATCGGTAAGCATCGAACAAATCGACAGAAGCACTGTCAAATAGATGGTATCAACGGACCAGACACGACATGAAAACACGATTAACCCTTCGAAATCGTCAATGCTGGGGACCACTGATCCCTGAGGATGTCGAGACAGATCGAGCCATTGGCGTTGATGTTGGGGTGGTAGATCTTCGTCGTGAAGCTGACCTTGGGTGGTTTGAAAGGGTAGTCGGTGGGGAAAGTGATGGAAAGAAAGAAAACACCGCCCGCATATGGTGAATCACCCTGTCGTTCAGTTGAGTCGCAATGGTCGTGGTGCTGGGTTAAAGGAGGTCTACTCACCGGCCCCATGATAGTTGCCTGCCATTGGAACATGTTATCGCCTGTAGGACCAGCGCTGCAGGACGAGGGTGGGTCGCGTCCGAGGTCGATCAATTCCTGTTGGTGGTGCGCATCAGTATGCGGTGTGAGCGCTTATGAAACGCCACTTTGAGGGCCACAGGATCGGTGTTCGACACTCTTACCTTGTTAATGCGCTTGAGGGCCATTGCAGTATGATACTAAAAAATTCTTGACGCTATAATAGCCAAGGGGAAGGAATCGTGAACAAGATCGAGTATCATCGCACACGATCAGGTGGGCACAGGCGATTTCAGAAATAAATTTGATACCACCGATGAGAAAGACGAGCAAGTGTCGTAAGGACACGATGAGTCGAGAATACAAATGGCAGAAGAAGCAATGCTTACTGCGAGAGCTGCGAGCAGATGAGCGGGTGTTTGAGGACACAGTGATGGTAGAAGGTGAAGTCAAGGGTACTCGGAGAATGGTGGCTATTTAGGATGTTTGTAGTCTGTTTGGTCGCTGACAAAACGGGCACAGCAATTGTCTCTATCTAATTTCCAACTATTTACTCGTCCAGTCCAATGCATAAAACAATAATGCCACCGGTATCAGGTAAACGCTGCGACACATACGCATCAATCAACTCTCTCATGCACCCGTCCTTGCCACACATCCGAGGACGGCACAACCCTTTCACCGCGATGCTCATTCACGGAACCTGAGAGGTCGGTCGGTAAATGGACAGCATCGCAGAACCAACAGCGAGGATCATACCCGATTGTCATGAAACATCCTTCAACATGGCGCTGTGCAATATCAGACATGCTTGCAATTATAGAAAACCATAGCATACTTCGTATACAAGTGCGACATCCCCTAACAGCTTGCGGATGGGAAAAAAAATGAGCCCACATACCTTGAAAGATTCCCAGTCTCGTGTCATCAACTATCCTCCTCGTCATCGCTAATCTCCATCACCGTCACGTCGCACGACGAAGGCCAGCAAAATGCTGCAGGTTTGACAACTACCGTATCTCCCGCCGTGCTTTGCTCACCCAGTTCCATCATTCTGCACTTCGTCTTAACATTCTTCCATTTCGCGTTATAACTCAGGTTTCATGACGCACCGGCTACATTCTCGCATGGCGCTGAGAATGTTTTCCTTCTCCTCCTTGTTAGAGGCCTGATTCAATTTCGCCATCAATGCCTTGCTCTCGGCAATGTAACGCTCAAGCCTCTCCTGCCTGGTAGCGAGTTCGTGACGCATGTTCGACGGAACCGATCTGAAGACGGATTGTTTGGCACTTTCAATGCTTTCGGTAATGAATGAAACGGCCAATGTTTCCAAGCTATCAGAGCGGGAGAAAACGTCAGAAGACCGAAAAAATTTAAAATCAGAAAAAACACCCGACGTTGCATGAGTCGACGAGCTGACTGATGAAGGAGTGGGATTTTCGTTGACTGCGAGCATACTTGACGGGACCCCATCGGTGGGAGTAGCACCAGATGAAGTCAGCCCGTTCGTCTTGCTCTCCATAACCAGCCGGCGAAGGTTCTGCTCCATCACCAATTTATCTTCCGAAGTGGTTCGATCTGCAGCTGATGGGGTATTCCGCACTGAGCTGGAACTAGTAGACGTAGACGGGCTAGGAGTTGAACTTGTGTTGTTTGGTTCCAGGCCCAGTGCAAGCTTGCTCTGAACGATTTTGTCCTGAAGCTCTTTCTGACGTGCAAGAAGGAAACGCCTAGTGAAGCTAGGAGCAATTGGAGGATCACGAAAGCCGCGAGGTTCAGAGGGGATAAGCTGGGAAAGCCTTGTAACAGCTGGTTCAAGATCCTGCAATTCGTCGGGAGTTATATCGACCACTTGTGGAACGGGGTCTAGGATGGAGCTATCATTGACTGTGGGTACTGTGGTTGACTTTGTGCCTATTGGGGATGCGTCCACCACGGTAGCAGATGTGGATTCGTCCCCAGGCGGTCTGCGGTCTGTTGAGGTGCCAACTAGATCTGCAGGTTCGAGGAGCAAGTCCTGAGTGTAAGGAGAGTGCAGAACACTCAAGGGAGAGGACATGATCATGTCCTCCATGTCGTTTGGCGGTGGAGTGGTACATAGTCTGATAGATGGGGCCCCCGACGATGCAATCGATGACCTATCACGTCCGTTGAGATCCTTGTCTATTCCGACTTCCATCGGAGCACATGACCCCAACCCTGCTGTTGCTATGTGCAATCGTTCTGGGCTCGGCGACGTGCCTCCGGGGTCTGGATCATCCGTTGATGTACCAGTGTCTTTGCCATTTGCCTGGCCAGGTACACTGGGTCCCGCGGCGGAGATTTGTACCCGAAATCTCTTTCTCTGCTTGCGCGTTAGCGGTAATACGTTGTCGTCTTTACCTGTGGTGGTGTCTTCGATCTCGCCCTCTTCTATCTCTCCAACTCCAGACTTCGAACCGACCCCAACCACGCGATACCACCACGCTCTGATAGCTTGTCTCCCTTTTCCACGTAGTTGCTTACTATTGAACGCTTTTCGCGCCGCAGTCGCGTCAGGAAACTCGACTAGACCTTTGCCCTTCTTCGTGTCCAAGTCCACCTGGACAGGTCGCACCCGCCCGGTATTGATCGCCCAGCTTGCCACCCACGGCACGGTGCGATAACGTTGCGGGATGCAGTCAAGAACGACAGTACAAGCAGGATTTGGTTGAGAGGAAAGGTGTTTGGTGTAGGTGCCGTGAGTGCTCTGAGGGTCAGCCTCGGGACCACGACCTATAGAGGGAAGATTCTTGGATCTGGATCTCTTCGAAATGGCTTTTGAAACGGACACGGGGGCTTGAGCCTTCGTGGGGTCGTGTGATCCAGAAGCATCGTTGGAACTGGAGAGCCCGACATCAAGAGGAGGATCTTGGGTATGGGATGTCGTTAAGACGTGATTTGGAGGATCCAAATGGTCACCAGGTAAGGAATTCATGAGGTCTTGCCACGGAAGATATGGCGGGCCAATACTTCCGAGCCAGTATTGCATTTGCCATAGTTCTGGCAGTTCTGGTCCAGGAAATGGGAAGCCATTATGGAATGAACTAACGGTGTTGCTAAATTGCTGGGCCTGGGGTTGAGGTAGTGGGTGGGAAGCGGCTGCGGCTGAAGATGGAGGTTGGTTCATAGAAATTTGGGAGGAAGCAGGGGTGCAATGGAGTTGGGAGGTGCTCAGAGGTACCTTGCCTTTGGTCTGCACTGATGACTTTCCATGAGGTTGCGGACCCAATGCAGCTCGCTTGCCTTTACCCTTGGTTGGACCTTTCTGTATCTTCACTTCAGGTGGTTTATTCGGTAAGGGAAAGGTGGTGTTTGTTGCCTTGACCTTGGACGATGACTGATCTTGCCTCTGCTTTTTCCGCTTCTCACGGACCTCGTCATCGTTGATGGATGGCAAATTATCTGGCCGAGACTGAAATCCAATTCCGCTATCGTTACGCTTGCGCTTGAGACCAAGTGATGAAGGTGACAAAGGGTCGATTCTCCCTGCATGGCTTCCTGGTCAGTGAAAGGGGCAAAGAACGGAAAGTGCTTACCGTCAAGTTGAGGACCCAAACCGCGACCGGGTCGGAAGCCCATGCGGAGTGCCATAGAATATCCGACGGTCCTTGAGACGCTAGAAGGAGGCTGCAAGGTGCGGGTACTTGGGGCTCTCTCACAAGGTGAAACGATACTGGCAGACGGTACTGCTGTGAGATCACCCGCGTCTGTTAGGTCTGATAGAGTGAGTTGGGACTCGACGAAGGCCTCATCTTCGTCGTCAGATATGATGATGGGGGAGCTAATTGAGCCAGCACCGCGCACCATTTGATGGGCGTGAATTGGAAAGAATTTGTGTATGCGCAATGAAGTTGTTGCTTTACGCTTGTGTTCAAAGTCCGCTACTAGTCTTGCGAGGCATCTCAAGTCTTGATCGTGAAATTTCAACGTAACTGGTCTAATTCCCAACGACGAGGGTTGCAGCAAGATCAACCGCAGAGCGAACAGGTTACTATCCTACTTTTCTTCCTCACCGCCTTTGTCACGTTGTATAAGGCCAACGCTGACAATGGCACCGTCTGCGAAGGCATCAGCTCTCTTGCGTCCTTCTCTTGCCTGGTGTTCAGTCTGCTTGATGAATTCCGCTTCCACGGCTTTTATTCGCTCAGTCTGAATGTGATCAAAGTCGTCCTCGTGGTATGCACGGAGGAAGGATCACGTACCTGCTTGGTATGATGTAGGCATTCCAAGTAATCTTCGCCCTGCAATCGACAATCACCAGGATCCCCAGCCTGGGAGTAGCACTGCAGATGCGCTCCGTGAGTTCTGACGTGGACAAAGACGGTCCTAGGACTCACTTTGGAAAACTCCTGCCAATAAGTGAAACACCGCGAGCGGCCTGTGCTGGGTGGTCAGATAGTCCGTCGATGTGTTTTGAGCTGCAACGCACCTCCGGTGAAGCTGATACCTGACTGTCAACAGATGTCAGTCAAGAACGCAATACACGACGAGCACCACAACGTACGGCCATATGAGACTGGGTGAGGTCGGGGAACAAGACCAAAAGCGTGACACGCGGATGTCACAGCCTTGCAGTTGCACAGCCACCAATAATAGTCCAGTCCAGCTCCTTTCCTCTGATCATAATGGCAGATCAAGCAGAGCTGGTTTTTGTCAGAAACGTCGTAAAGACCCTCGCATCCCAACCACTTACCTTCAACGACGACTACCAGCAACCCCTCCAGAACACCCTCAAGAAGGTCCCAGTCCTATCAGTCAGTCCTTGCCCGTATCTCCCGATCTACAGGCTCACCGCTGTCGTGGCATCTTAGATTGAAGTGCCACCTGTTCCAGAACGTAAAGACGAGTCATCAATATCTGTGGCAGGTGCGTTTGGACCATCACACACTTACATGTATTTAACCGATACCACGCAGCCGCCTCAATTGACATTACGTTCAAATCTTTGAAGCCATCCCAGTCGTTTACACTCGCAGTGCACTCGACCGATACCATATCAGACATCAAGTCCAAGCTTGCGTCACAGCCGCGTGCACCACCTGCAGACGCACAGCGGCTCTTACTCAAAGGAAAGGCCCTCGTGGACACTAAACTCCTCAAGGAATACAACGTAAAGGACGGAGATATTATAAATTTACTGGTCAAGCCCGGATTCGATTGGGATCCCAACACGATGTCCTTCCCCGTCTCCCCATCGGAAGCAGAAACGAAACGCCCGCCACAATCCGGATCGCCTCCTAAGCTCGCCCCCGTCGTGAGACACTCACGGACGCCATCCATCGTTTTGTCCCCATCCCCATCCTTGGTCTCGTTGGAACCCGAGGGCAAGCCCCAGGACATCACGTTAAATTTGGACACGTCTGCCATACCTACGGCTTCGCTGTCCCCCACAGCACGATCATCATGTCAAAATACTATCTCCCAACCAACTTTCTGGGAAGGCCTCTACTCATTTTTGAAGTAAGTCCGTTGTTGCAGAGCTGGCGCCACAATAACCCATTACTCTCTGCAGGTCCCAGTTCACAAACGACGACGACGCCTCGGCCGTATTCGAAGACTTTTTGCTCGCTAGCAAGGGCAATATGACTGCTAACGAGATTGCGAAGATTCGTGACTCTGTCGGGGTCATCGGAATGGCAGGGAGATAGTCATGGCGGAATGTCCCCCTCATTTGTACAGTACGGCTAACGACTTGGTCTTATACGGGTACCATTTCCTGGGATTGTTTGTCATCGATAAAGTGCAACGTTGACGCGAGAATGTTGGTCATCTTATGTGTAAAGGCCAACTGACCTGAGCTAGTGAAGTTTCTTCCCGGTATGGCCACTTGTCTGCACCTTATAAGCCGCGCGTTGCGGTCAAGTCCCAGAAGACCCCTGAGCAAGCTACCACGACCACCTCAGACTCGAGTATCTCTCTCAAGTTTTGCCATGACTGCCTCCAGGGATGCATCTCAACAGTCCGATATCGGAAAGATGAAACTTGAGGCGGATGGCTCGTTCAAACGAGCTGCTGCTGCTTTTAGGAACTGGATTCAGAGGGACGGCGAGTTCGCAGCAGAGAAAGGTTTGTCTGATTTTGTTTGGAACGACCGCAGATTCTAGGTTTGAATCCGCGTTTTCTAGACAGATATCACCTCTATGTCTCCTATGCTTGCCGTGAGTCATTCCTTGTATCAACATTGCCCACTCTTAAATCGATCTTGGGTCGCCGTAATCAGCATGGGCTACACGAACACTCATAGTCAGGAAGCTGAAAGGTCTCGAAGACATCATCCGTGAGCATACCCGAGTCATGACATACTCATGAGACCGTGCGCTCACCTCCAGAAAGCTGTTACTGTCGTATCTCCCCACATGGGCGAGAACGGGTGGCCCTTTGCCAACGCCGATCCCTTCCCTGGGGCTGGCATCGACCCACTGTACAACTCACAACACGTCAAGGATCTCTACTTCCTGGCAGACCCAAACTATGTAGGAAGGTATGCATCTGTATCGTCGCTCGCTCTCCCAGATCGCCCATAGTTTCCAGATTCACCGTTCCTGTGCTTTGGGATAAGAAAAAGAAAACGATCGTCAACAACGAAAGCTCCGAGATCATCCGCATGTTCAACACAGCGTTCAACGATGTCCTGCCGCCCGAAAAGGCTGCCGTTGATATCTACCCCAAGGCACATCGCCAAGAGATAGACTCCATCAACGAGTGGGTGTATGATACTGTGAACAGTACGTTCTCTGCGTTGTACTCCCTCTTCCGTGTTTCACTCGAGATTGGACGGATATAGATGGTGTTTACAAGGCCGGTTTTGCCGGCTCGCAGGAGGCATACGAAAAGGCGGTGTACCCTCTGTTCGAGAGCCTTGATCATCTCGAGAAGATGCTCACAGGAAAAGACTACCTCGTAAGTGATAGACTGACGGAAGCTGATATCAGGCTCTTCGTCACAATGGTAGCGCTGCACAGTTCAACTTGATATCCGGAAAGCTAACGACCTTTGAAAAGATCCGTTTCGATCCCGTATATGTGGGGCACTTCAAGTGTAATCTGCGAACCATTCGCAATGGTTACCCTGCTATCCATACGTGAGATCTGCTTTGGAGACTACTTTTTGCGCTCATTCGAACGTCGTCAACTTCCACAGGTGGATGAGAAAGCTCTACTGGAAGAACTCAGCATTCCAGTCAACCACGAATTTTCAACACATCAAAGTTCATTATTACTGGTCTCAAACCAAGGTCAGTGTCCCCTCGGATATCTTGGAGACAAACGCTACATCCACGTGCAGGTCAACCCCACGAGAGTGGTTGCCGTGGGTCCGGTCCCCGACATCGAGCCACTCTAAGACTGCACTCTTCCGAGTATTGCAATGAAGTGAACGAACAGACGATTTCGATGCGTTGGGATGGCATGAGGTGCACCGCTGTGCAAAGTCGAAGAAATGAAATGTAGTCACAACAGGGGCCAACGAAAAGGTGTTGCAGGTCTATACTTATTACTTACTGGTATAAGAAACAAGAGCGCAACTAATGTGGACCAGTAACTGTGGGTCAATGGGAAGCGCATAAAATAAGGTGGACACAATTAGGCAGATAGGACGCGGCTAGTCAGACGACGAGGACAGCCACCGACGATCCTAATGATAATGAGACGGAGAGGAAAGTGAGGACCAGTTTCTCAAAGACAACAAAGGATGCTGTGAGGATGGTCGTTGATGATCCGGTTGTTCGAGTCCCTCCAGATGAACTTCTGCGACTCATCCTGGCGGCTTGTGCATTGACGGGGCATTGGGAGCCTATTTGTCCTTGTGAATTTGCAGAGCTCGAGAATGAAGTCTGAGAAGAAGTGGATACAATGGAAGAAGGGAAGGAGATCAGATCAGAAAACGATGAAGACTGTGACGTTGCAGAAGACGGAATGGAGGATAACGGGTGTTGCGGCGTTCGCGAGGAGCCCAAGGCGGATGGCGACCAGGGTGTAGACATGGTCGAGTGCATGGAAGTAGAGGGATCAAATGATGCTGTGGGCTCGGAAAGCCTGGATTGCCTATGTGGCATTGAGAAAGATGGTTCAATTGAAGTTGAAGGCATAGACAGGCTTCCTGAAAGACCGATGTTTGTCGAAGGTGACAATGATGCCGGAAATGTAGAATCCGGAGGTATTAGGGTTGCAGGTGAAGACGAAGGTGTAGGAAACGTGATGGTTGTCGCAGAAAGCGTGAAGTGCCCATGATGGGTATTTTTTTGGGAGTGGTAGTGAGAACGTACTACGGTGGGTACGGGTTTGCTCATAGTGGATGTAATCCCACCAGCGACGACACCTTGGCCATTACTGATGGTTCTATAAAATGTACAGCTGGAGGAAGAGGGAACGGGAGGCGGTGGGAGAGTCACCGGCTGTCCTCCATAAAACATAGAGCTTCCATACATGCCCATTGGCTGAATGAGAGGTAAATCGATGGATTTGTTCAAATTGTGGGACCAACAGACCTCTGCCGAGTCACCCAAACATGTCTCAAAAACCCCTTCAGAGTAGTTTGCAGGCATGTTCCACTCGCAGCCCATGATGTCGTAGATGTGTTGACACATTGTCGGCGTACTGAGAGAGGGCTTGCAAGCGCGGAAGCAGAACTGGTTATCTGAAACGAAGCTCTGTATGAACTCGTCATAATGAGGTAATAGTCCGCCGGACAGAGAATATCTACCGTCCACCCGTGTATTTGTTCAAGTGAGCCGAATGCATTTGAGAAGACAAGTGCACCAACGGGATTACCTTCGCCGGTAGTCCCATGTGGGCCAAGCTCCCCTCCTGCGTCACCAGGAGGGATATTAATATTCGACAAGTTACCCATGCCTGCATTCGCTGGCTTAGCAGTCACTGCCTGCTGGTGCTGCGCTGACGTACCTGTGACCTGCACGTAGTCAGGAGTCACCACGAAGTGTGCGCCAGTTATGGTACCGTCAGGAATCAAACGGGTTCCATATTCGCTCTGTAGTATTACATTAGGTAACCAGGTTCTGGTACTATTACTGTGCACACACCTTCATGCACCACGCAACTTCGATTTGCTGCATGGTTTACACGTTGACACTGGTCCTCGCTACAAAAATGCACGACACTGACCACTGTTTGCCGGATGACCGAAACGGGGCCCGGTTCGGGTGGCGCCCAGACGCAAAAGTCTTGCAGAGTGTTGACTGTC
This sequence comes from Phlebopus sp. FC_14, assembly GCA_021018615.1. Lineage (NCBI taxonomy): Eukaryota > Fungi > Basidiomycota > Agaricomycetes > Boletales > Boletinellaceae > Phlebopus > Phlebopus sp. FC_14. The sequence continues at coordinate 1,596,090 of JAEVFL010000005.1, read as the reverse complement.
CGTACGAAATAACAGGCGTCGGTCAATACAAAGGTACACGGAGAAAGGGGTGCTTACCATAGACGTTTTGGCAGTTGGAAGACTGATTGTAACCAGTGCCGCACTGGTTGTACCCTGACTGGCCCTGTTCAGTGCGATATGGAGCATCTTGGGGTGTGTATGTCGCGGTATACGTTGGACGCTGCGCCTTAGCGATGGTAGACCATAAGATTAGACCTGCGGGAGAAAACAACCGAGCCTGAACCATTCCTGCAAGACTAAATCACTCGATGGGAGCGGATTGAGGTGGGAGGGAGGAAGACGGTTCTGGGACAACATTCGGCGGAGGTATATAACCACCTGCAAGCACGGACATCTATCACCTAAACGAAGGGCAGCGGGATGGATCTTGTCAGTATCCAGTACCCCGTCAGCTGTATCAGGCGCCGTTTCCGCTACCAGACCTACTAACTCCGTCATCACGGTGACTGGGATAGACACGCGGTGGTCGTGCGTGCAGACAGGCCTCTGCTTGCAAACACACATGTTGGGCGACATCATGGATATTGGTTCGACATTGAATGCGACGCGTGTGCCATGATTTTAACTACCTTTGCAATACTTTGTGCCACGATGTGTTGCCAGCATGGTGGATGCTAAACGGTAAAGGTAGTCACTTTACCCTTGGGCAGACCAAAGACTCGAGGAAGGTTTATATGGGGGAAATAATTCGGCGCCAGAGGGTCACATTCGAAATTGAGTAGAACATTTTGAGCATGGCGTATGTAGCTTCGATGCCCAACGTCCTGTCTTCATTCAATGACACGATCGCGCGATGGATGAGAGGAGCGTGGAGCGAAGAACCACAGCTGTTTGTCCTCATGGGTCCACTGGCCTGCACAGAAATACGGAGGCGGCTGCCACTGTCCAGACCGAATCCGACATCGCTCTGAATGTTCACTTGGAGGCTGGTGGATAGCTACTTTTCAGAGGACCAAGTTCGGTCGTAATTGTTCCTCCCACCTAACTACTTACATCTCTGCCATGCCCGGACACGTTGACGACATGCTGCACATCATCTCTGAACAGAGAAGACTAGGCAAATATATATTGGTGTGCTGCGTAGACTCAACACCCCTTCGTTTGATACGTTTCTTTACAGAATTTTTCCGAGATCGATTGATTTCAGTAATGGTATGCTATTCAAAAAACTCGTCCCGCAACACTTGTTATGATTGCAGTGAATATTTAGTTTGTTGGACTGTCCTAACGGAGGTTGTACGGGCTATTGAATATACGAGATCCGTGACACAGGGGGTAATTGCTCGCATGGGGTATATAAGGATGTGCGTCGGGCTCAGTTCCTCTTTGCATCCTTTCTTCTCCCCCGCTTGTCTCACTGCGGATGCCTGCCACCGATATGAGCTTACTCAGCCTCATCCCAATCTCAAATGTCGACTTCCAGGTTTCGACTATCCTGTTCGCACTACCGGCAATAGTCGTTATTACACACCTCTTCTCCTATCTCGCAGATCCGTACAACCAACGCGCCGTCCCAGGACCCTTTCTCGCACGGTTCTCGGATCTTTGGCTTGGATGGACAACTAGTCAGGGTCATCGGTCAGACGTAGTGCATGAGCTGCACAAAAAACACGGTATGATTTAACAATCAAGCGTGGCTTTGTGCGCCTTTGACGGCCAGCGCCTCGTTAGGAACCTTCGTCCGACTGGCGCCAAACCATGTATCCGTTGCAGATCCAAACGCCCTTCAAATAGTCTATGCGCACGGCAATGGCAGTCTGAAATCGAATTTCTATGACGCGTTCGTGTCCATTCACCGTGGTCTATTCAACACTAGAGACCGTGCTGACCATGCACGAAAACGTAAAATTGTGTCACACATCTTTTCTCAAAAGAGCGTCATTGAATTCGAACTCGTTCTTCGAATTTATGTTGGCCAACTTATGAAGCAGTGGGACTGTCTCTATGATCTGGCGCTCAAGGATGGTTCAGGTACCGAGGGCGAAGGAGGCTGGATTGGTCGTGACGGCCGCCTTTGGCTCGACTGTTTGCCGTGTAAGATTCAAGCTAATCACGAGACTCTTTCAATTGACGAGACCATACAGGGTTCAACTACTTGGCATTTGACATCATCGGTGCCCATTGTCCCTTCTTCTCAACTACTGCGGTCTCATGACAAACGCGCGCATAGGTGATCTTGCCTTTGGATCTCCTTTCGCAATGATACTGAACGCGAAAGATTCCGCTCCGATCGCTGTATCCCAGAAGGACGCAATGAAGTGCTACGGCACGGAGGACGGCTGTGAGGTCGTCAACATCCCGGCCGTCCAGATACTCAACGATCGCGGCGAGTTCTCCGCTTCAATGGGGGTCCTTCCACCTTCTTGGCGGCCTTACGTTCGTTTGCTTCCTTGGTACCGTAAGGGTGGCCAAGCCGTAAAGAATCTGGCCGGTTTAGCAGTCGCGGCGGTCGCCAAGCGCTTGATGACTCCCACTGACCGTGTAGACCTGCTCAGCAAACTTCAGCAAGGCCGAGACGACGAAGGAAACCCCATGGGTAGGGAAGAGCTGACGGCAGAGGCCCTGACACAGCTGATAGCTGGTTCGGACACCACTTCCAAGTATGTTTCCGAAAACTATGTCTGCATTACACCCTTAAGGTTGTGCCAGCTCTACTTGTGCGATCACGTATTATCTTGCTCGCAACCCCAGTGTACAGGAGAAGCTACAAAAGGAGCTGGATGAAGCGCTGGCCAGTGAAGACGAGTTTGTATCGACGTTCGAACAAGTCAAGCGCCTACCATATCTCGAAGCTGTCATCAATGAAGCTCTCCGTGTTCACTCGACTTCCTCTCTTGGTCTTCCTCGTGTCGCTCCCGAGGGTGGTCTGACGATCAATGGTATCCATTTCCCTCAGGGTTCTATCCTTAGTGTACCGACATACACGATCCATCGAGACAAAAATGCGTGGGGAGAAGATTCCGATGAGTTTCGTCCTGAACGATGGTTCGAGCGGGATCATGCCACCATGCAGAAAGCTTTCAACCCTTTTTCATTTGGACCGAGGTGTGTCTCACGCTGAAATGATTTGCGTATCCGCTCGATCCATTCGCAGAGCTTGTGTTGGCCGCAATCTCGCTACCATGGAATTGCTGGTCATTGTCTCCTCGATTCTCCGACGCTACCATTTTGTACTCGCTGAACCCGCGAAGCCGGTAAGTGCTCACGGTGACGTGCAACCCTTCACACAGTGCTCATATTTTTGTCTTTGCAGCTTGGTACGCGAGAGGGCTTTTTGCGAAAGCCAATCGAATGTCGCGTGGGAATCGAGCGCAGACACTGAGACAGTTTTGATACGGGTAACTCGGCACTTTGATGTATATCCTGTCCATTTGCTATGTTTTGTTCTTGTTGCAGTGTATCCGGAAAACATCTATTCTTGCGCAGCTTGCTCGAAGCAGAGTATGGTCTCTCATCGGCAATCCGTCTCGTCTCACCACATCCTTCGAAGATCGCGCCATCGCTTGCTCTGCTCAACGTGGGATCATCGTCTCATAAAGACGAGCAGCGCAGAGGAGATGGAGGCATAAGTACTCGCTTATATAACTGACGCTGCAAGTCGATCACCCATCCACAACGCCCATCGACCTCGAGGCTTTCATGCCCACCCAGCCCCGTCCGTGCGGATTTGAATCATGAAAATAGCTGTTGGTGCATCATGGCCACAACCACATTAACCAGCTCAAGTAATTCGTTCTTCACCATAACGAGCACGCTCGACTCCAGTACATCCACCACGCCCACGCCCGGTAGTTCGGACGGCGGCGACCCCAACGGGAATGACGCTTACATTTTCACTGCTAGCGGCTCACCGCCTCTCATCGTTGCTTTTGTTGCCATCGGGTTGTTCATGATTGCCATGGGTGTTGTGTTTGCATGGCGAAGAAGGCAGTCAAGAGGGTTGCTGGTTCAACCTGTCACAACTATTCGCAGTGGGAAGAAACACAGATTTCTCGGAGAGAAACCTATCCTATGGGATATTTGGACCCACCAAGGCCGGGAGAATACGAGAACAATAGCAGGGACAAGGTGGAAGAACTTGATGGTGAGCTCAAATTCCAATGTCACATAGCTGAGATGATTCAAGAGTAGTTGGCGCTTACTTTCGATCCCTGTTGCTGTGTGCGTATGTTATGCTTCGTTGGCATTTCCGCGGTGGTAGCCCCTTTCGGCGGTTCTCAGCAGTCCTTCTGCTGAAGAATTTGCTGTGCCGACGCCCACTGCCTCGAAACCCGTAATCGTTCCTGCAAGTCAACAACCGTCAGGTGCCTTGAGGACACTGGTTGCGACGCTGGGAAGATTCCGTTTGCCTGTCTACCCACCGCCATTGCTCTCATCTCCACCTCTGCCGCCCCCGCCAGCATCGAAAGAGAAAGAGGAAGTTGCAGCACCAAAACGTCCACCGGACGACATCACTTGGAGAGAAGGCTCGTCCTTACAAATCTCCGCAATCATCGCAATGCCATCCCGAGGGAGGACTCTGGGAGCTGATTCGAGGGTGGACGGGGGAGGAAGCGAGCTAGGAGAGTTTTGGATTGGCACGAGAGAGGTTTCGTGGAGAGATTGCTAACAGTTACGGTGTGGCACTACGGTTCGAACAGTTAAGCTAGACGTTAGTAGGACATCCGGGGATTCGGACGTACGATAGGCCTGAATCGATAGAACGGGAGTCGTATCTGTGCATTTAACAAGGACACAACATGTTAATTTACACACCTAATGATTCTAGTTGTCCAGCAAGCGAGGAGTTTAAAGCCTTACCATTGTCAATATGGCTATCCCCAAGTCTTACGACGGTTGGTTCAACTTCATTGGTCAGGGAGGAGTCCAACTTCAGTATGCAATTCGATCGAAGTAACAAATACAAACACATGTAGTAGTGTACTAGTAAATGGATGATGCAGAGTGCAGAACATGATACACGCTAATAGGGACAATCCTTAAAGATGCCAGCTTAGTGATAGAATCGTGAATGTAAGTCAAGTTAATGAGAACTAAAAAGCTTGAGCGCAAAAACCGAACCTGGGCTGCGCAATGTGAATATAGCCTTGAAACCCGATCCCCCAATCAATGGGGCATGCAGTGAGTGATCACCGACCTCCCGTCAGGCGTACTGATGACGGGCACTGAAGTCTCTTGACAGGGTCATAACGACTTCCCACCGGTTATGCCTAAGCGTCAGGGATGAAAGCCCTGCAAACGTAGTGGACGTGATCATGCAATCAGCTCGGCGCACTCCACCCTGACGAGTACGCTCGAAGTCTCGGGATGCTCTGCAACGCGCGTAAAATATTTCTTCGATACGAGCGCGCTTTCTCGGAGACATCAACTCCCATTCCGATATAGTCAATGGCGCATAAAGCGCTTCGTGTATGGCTCCCAGGACATCTTCCACCGTCACTCCTTCGGGGTTATATACGGTGATTGGCCAGTTGTCCGATAGCAGGCCAGAGATTACGCGTAGCCTGCTGACAGGGGGGATAGTTGCCATCTGGGAGAGCTGGTGCGGGGTAATAGGTTCACCAGCTACGCGGGCTGATCGACGAGGCAAGAAGCGGACGTCCCACTGGATGAGAACGGGGGAGTAGTAGCGATCTCCAGAGACAGCAGAGGCGAGAAGGGGGTTGAGTTTCACGTTGTGGTGGGGCATTTTGCTCGCGAATTGCAGAGTGGTATGGTGGGGTCGAGAAGACTGAGGATAAGTGGCTATTCTCCCTGGTCATTTATACCACAGAACACCTCAGATGAGTTTCAAGACCATCTCGGAAGGGGCCGGGACATGAGTCAGAGGTGCAATCCGTACCACTTCACAATCCCGCTCTTGCCTGAAAGGAGTCCGCACTCTTACCAGTTGCGGAGACAGGCGACGCGCCAGCCGCCCCAAAGTGGACTAAACGTCCCCCGCCGCCGACGACATGTTTGGAATCTCTCGTTATGAGCACAGTGTGAGTGGGGGTAGGAGATCTCATCTAGCATGAGGCAGTGCGACACTTGCTGTACAACAGAAAATCATGCGCAAGTGGTCTGATCTTCCGCTGGAAAGACCACTTGCAGACACCGCTGAGATTAAACTTCAATATCAAGTCAAGTAACACAGGTCAGCAAAACAATTCACCTCGCCTTCGACAATGTCCGTGAAAGACACTGGTCTGCCGCCCATTCATGGGTACTGCGGCAGGCATTGCTTTAAAGGGAACAGTCGCCAGGTCCGAATGTCGTGGTTGACGCTGACTTTTCAGATTCACCTGACGGACACTGCCCAAAACGCACATTCTGCGGCTGCGCACCCATGACGGTTAGTACACACTATCACGTCGAGACACATGTAAACGAGAGAGCTACCAATTGCCTTGAAAAGATGCGTTTCGGCCATCTTTGTCCCTTTGTGGATAGTATTGCAGTGGGGCGCCTGCGGGATCACCCAGAGCAGGTCGGCATCCTGTGTAGAAACACGTAAAGAGTTGCTTGCCAGGTCAGTGGCATGTCGACGAAACAGATACTGCTCTCTATTTCAGCATGGCCCGGTCAGATTCTTCTCGGTGTCTTCTGCTGGCTTGTAATGTCGCAGCCTACTAACATTATCCTTGTCGGTACACAGAATTAGAATGTACAGACCGAAGGGTGCGAAAAAAGCGAAGGGGGAGAAAGCTACAACAGTTAGTATACCCTGTACGGCAATAAAGGGCATGAGCGTGAGTTACATAGCATGAGTATCATATGCCGGGTATGATGAGGCAGGGTCATGACAGAAGAATTCAGTGTTCCCGATAACCATTTCATGAAGCTCTTCAGGTTTCTCTTGCCTCTCCCCGCTGTGCGACGAGTGTGGAGGATGTGGCATGGCAATAAGCACCGAAACGCAAACGTTCGCTCCATGACGTGGTAACTCTGCTTGAGAAGCGCCTACGCTGGGGGATTTTGAAGCAGCTGGCGGAGATGGAGGGTTGAACAAATAAATGATTTCGAGGGGAATGTGTGATAGCAGGTGGCGTTTCCAGAACGTAGCATGTGGACTGGGTTCGACGGTCTTCAAGTGATCATTATTGTCTGCTGGGTCCCATGTCTCTGCTGCTAGTGGCTAATGTAGAGAATATCAGACATCACTCAATTCCTGGAAAGGTTGCGCACCTTTGCGTCTACGCATTGCTGCCAGTGAATATCACTGGGCACCACCCAGACGTCCCACATCCGGGGTCTTTGGCATGCCTGCCCAGTTGATTGCACACTCATTCTGGCCTCAATTGCCCGGCGACGAATGACGAGGCGATGCCAGATAATACCGGACACCATGAAGACGGCGAAAAGCGACAGAACGCTGACAAGAAAACCAAAGAGAAGCGAGGACGAGTTAGTTAGGGCCACAACCGGAGATGTGGAGGTGTCGGTCTCCGTTGGCGACGGCGACGGCAACGATGTCGACGATATGCCTAGCGATTGCGCGCTCGAAGACATGGCTTTGATCGCCAACCAGCGGGGTGGCGGGGTGTTTGAAGAAATCTCACATAGCGAGCGGATGTCTGATTTACCTTGAATTATCCAGATCGTGATTGGGACTTCGTTTGGCCCCGTGTCACCGCTTCATATGTCACGTGATATGTCCAAGCCACGGACAACTGACACTCCCTCGCCACATTTTCACATCAATTCTATTACAAAGACCATGGAAAAGAAAAAAAAAAAAATCACCAACCCCCACCTACGTGATCTGCTGTCAGCTCTTGCGTGCGTGGGTGTAAACCAAACATCTTACCGTCATAATTGGATGCGGCCATCCGTTTCGTCTTCCTCACCACCTCCATCAAACCCATGGTGTGTTGGTCCAGCATGTCGACATACGGTTTCAGGCTTGTTTTTTCCCAGTCCGCGCCTTCGCCCGCGCGATCCAATTCACGCAATAGCTGAGCAGCGGTTGGTACGCCACATGGATCGAAATCATCAATGTTGTCCGGGTCCACAGGAACGCACACACGTCCCGTCTTTGGGTGCACGCAAAATGGTGCTTTAAGCAAGTGATTTCGTCGCTTCGAGACTTCGGCATCAATACGAGGATAGGTGTATTGAAGAATGACATCCTCCAATGCACGGGTCTGCAAGATACTCAGAATCAAGCAAAGAGACAAAAACAAAACTGACATTTTCATTGTTTTTGTTTTTGTTTTTGTTAATCAGGGACTTCAGTTCTTGCCACTTCTCCGTAGAAGGTCTGTCCGGGTATTGTGTCCATTTTTTATGAAGGGTCTCCACGATGGAGTGGTCTGGAATCAACTGCAATAATGTCTCCCAGCCTTCTTGAGGACCGAAACAATCCTGATCGTCCAAAACGAGGGGTTCGAATCTCGAACGTAGGATGGCCAATGCATGCCACAACGATGGAGGTAGCGACTTTGAACTTGTCCGAACGCTGACCTTCTTGACCATCTCCTTCCCTCCTTCCATGACTGTCAAAGCATTCGCAATCGCTCTCCTTTGATCGTCTGTCAGATCCATAGCTGCTGGGTCGCTTATCCACAGATGGATGCCTCGCCGACCAGAATACACCCATAGTAGGTGTTCAAACCCGAATTGCTCGACGAGCGTGTTATGTAGCACCTTTACTGCTGCTGCAATGAAGCCCCAACAACGAGGGCACATGTCCGCCGCGAAGCAACAGGTTCGAACGCCATCATAATCAGTCATATCAATGTCAAATACAAGCTCGCGTTTCTGAGGTGTGAAGGCAGCTGGACGGACAGTCTTTCTGTCGCGTGGCTGAGGGAACTGCATGTATTAGTGTACAATGAGGCAACATTTCAACAAAAACCGACTTTGGCGGAATAGACGGGGCCAATCTCAAATCGGGTGGGATTCAGTGCGCATACTTGTTTCTTGAGGTCGTCCGCAGTGTTGAATGAGTGGTATCGAAGATACGCGTCCCCTTGCAATGTGAAGGCGAATTCACGGTGTGTGAAGAGTTTGGTGGGTACGTGTTCGTGATTGAGCCAGTTGAATATGGATCTAAAGGGATACAGCATCCTGTAAAATTGGAGCATGACCTCTGGGGAAGTATCAGCATCGTTCGGGGTGGTGAGCAACATGGTTGTCTTCGCGAACGAGCCATCGGTGGCACACCTATGCGCGTGACGCTCGCACGTGACGAAGATCACACCGCAAGCGTGACTCGGTACAAGCTTGCTGAGGTACTACGGATAATTGTCACCACCAGAGCGCTGGGCATTTGAGCCCCCACTCCTGAAAAAAAGTACTTCAATTGCTCCCCAGACTTTACGATGCTGGAGGTGGATAATTAGATAGATATTTGATGTACGATGCACAACTCGACAAACCACATACACGTAAGATATGAACAGGGTGATGCACATCAAAGGAACAAGAAAATGAAAGAAAATGAAAACAGAGGAAAAGAGGAAGAGAGGACCAAAACTGAATCTAGGATGTACGTGCCACAGATTATCAACGCAGAAGAACAAGTATGCCGTCATGGGTGCATCAATGAATTTCCAACGGGAGGGGAATACCAATCCGATCCAAATGTTTATGCAACAAAACACGAAAAATCACCAGTGAGAGGAATAGGATGGCAAGGACAAGGAAATGCGAAGAAAACGACGCCGAATAATCAGCCCCAATGATAAAAACAAACTACACCACCTTGCTTTTTAGGATCCGTTACAACCTACGCTTCTTTTGATCCCCCCCATTGCTCGTCATCGTCATCGCAGGGGCCGATTCCCGGTGCAGTAGACTCCCCCGCTTGGAAAACCCACCTTCACACTGCACAGACGACGTCCGCTTGATCGGTTGAGCGATAGTTCCTCCCTCCAAATCTTCATGGCTGGTGTCAGGTGAAGGCGACGTTCGGGACATGTTAGTCGATGGGCTCCGCGACTCACTGCCCGTCCCATCGCTTCCATTTGCATGACCCTCCGAAATATCAGGGGAACCAAACCCACTGCCCTCCTTCAGAATTTCGTTGGCGACACTAGGCACAGGTGGGAAGTAACCCGTGTCCCCTCCCGGTTTGCCGACAGGCGGGAAATAGCCCTCTCCGCCAGGGTGCTGATGTCCGCCTTGACCATCTGCATGGACGTGCACGGGTGCGCCAACTGCTGGATTGATCCACGGTGCATGAGGCCAGAACGCCCCAGGGGTCATTGTCACGCCGGGAGTCATTGCAACTCCAGGGGTCATTGGCACGCTCGGCATCGACATCGACATCGACACAGGTGGGACCATCACACCAGGAGACAACGGCATCATTATACCGGGAGAAAGGGGGATACCAGGAGAGAACAACGTCGGATGCACATTTGGCGAGTATGGCATGTGCAGCGGTAGTGCATGCGGGGGATGGGAGTAGTAGGACGGCGGCGGAGCCTGTGGCGGCGTTGCCTCATTGTGCCCATCGCTCTGTCCACCCTCACTCCTCGAACTCTGGTCACTGTTACTGTCGTCACTTGTCCTCTCCTCTCGTCCTTGTCCATTCTGACCTTGTGACTGGCCCTGACCCTGTGCTTGCGGAGGCAAAAATGTGAATGGCGGCATGCTCGGCGTGATCGGGGGCAGCCCATGCGGTGTCATGACTCCATAGTGCATGGGAGGATAAGTTCCGTATTGCGGGTGTCCTGGGTGATGCAATGGGCTGTGCACGTGGACAGGGTGGTGTAGGGGACTGCCCATGGGATGGTGGAGCGGGCTACCCATGGGGTGTTGCATAGGGCTGAGGGGATAACCGGGGTGATAGATCGGACTGCGAGGGTGCGTATGGGGAGAGAGCATCACGGGATGTGGAAGGCTAAAGTTGGTCGGTGGGGGAAGTGAGATTGGTCCGGGATGTCGGTGAGAGGTGGTGGATTGTGACGGTTTTCGGCCTGAGGCCGCAGAGGACGTTCGTTGGTCATTAGATGAGCCTTGGTTTTTCTTCTCTTCTGCTTGTCCGTTCTGGTTCTTGTTGGCACGACGCAGGCCGAGCGCACCGAGAGCCGTAGCAACATGATCGACTTCACCAGTCCCATTCGTCTTTGTCATGGGGGTCTCTTTACTAGTCTGTGTGGTCCTTGAGCTCCATACCGGTTCAGAAGCTGAGGACCCAGTGTTAAGCATGGACTGCGAAAGCGCAGAAGCTCCCGGTGAAGACCTGTCCGTCCGACCCTTGGGGGAGATCTGCGTGGTCCCGTTCCTAGACGATGGCTCTGCCTGCTCCGGCGAAGCGACAGCTGTTAGGTCAGGCCAGCCACTACGAACACCACCACTCCCCTTGAGCGAGGGAGGAGACGCACCCCTGGATGTCGACTCTGTTGCCCCTATTTCACCCACGTGTGACGGACTTGGGGTGCTTAACGGCATCGCAGGCCGCAACGCGCCTAGCGCAGGTACCTGAGATGAAGAAGTCGCGGAGCCATCGTCTTCCAGGGACGGCGCACCGAGGAATGCCGTCGAGCGTTGGCCCGAACCAAGGCTTGGGCGCTGGGATGACGTAGAGCTGAACGACGGACGTTGAGAGACGACCGATTGTCTCTCCGATGTTAACGAAGTAAGAGACGGCTTCTCCGCGTTTGTCGAACCGAATGATGGCCTTTGAGAGCCAAAACCAAGACCTAAACCCTCACTCAATAAATCGGTTCTCGACGAGCCAGCGCTCAAACTCGGTCTCTGTGTTCCACCCGTGGAGCTCACAAAGCTCGTCGGCTGAGAAGGCCCCACGCTAAGACTCGGTCTTGGTGAACTGAAACTGGACGCCCGTGACGTCAGGGGGTCGTTCGTCAGCTTGAGATCCGAGGTATGCTTGAGGTCCGCAGCTAATCCCATGTCTGCTGCCAACTTCAAATCCATGGTGCTTGCCTTGAGGCTGAGGGAATCGACGGGGAGGTTGGACGAGCTCAAATCACTGTGGCCAAGGGATCCGAAGGCATTCGAGGGCGCGATTGGCAGGGGAGAACCTGTAAGCGAGTGCGGTCGGGAAAGCGAGTGACTGGGTGTCGGGGTGAGCGGTTGAGTGGCCGACACAGCCAACGATTGCGCGCCTAAGGATTGCAATTGCGAATGCAATATCGAGGGTGAATGCAAGTGCAAGGGCGACTGTGAATGCGACTGAACGTGAGGGACAGGAGACGTGGACGTAAGCGAAGAGGATCGCGACTGCATAAGTAAGGCATCAAGCTGAGTAGATGTGAGAGCATCCAAGGATGATTCGACGTGAGTTAGTGGATGTAGCTCAAGACGCGACCGAGCGCGTGCTAAGGCATCGAGGTGGGCTTGTAAATCAACAGGATTTGCGTTCAGCGCATCGAATGCATGAAGTTGAGGCGTAATCGCAACTTGCGGGAGCGAATCATGGGAGAGGATAGATGTAGTGGCTGGTTGTGGTGAGACGCCAACAAGTGGGATCGTTTGGGCCGATTGAGCAAATTTATCGTAATGAACCTTCAGCGGTCTACCATTGAATTCGTACCTAAAAGGCAGCAAAGCGAATGAGCAAGTCAATATAAGGATGAAACGAGGGGGGAGACCACGACCATGGGACGCAAAGAAGCGGACCCATAACGCGAGGAGTGGTGATTTCGTGGATCATTGATGAATAAAAATAAAAGGTGCCACTGACGGCAACAGCCTTTGTTCAACGCAAATGTGGAAAGGACAAGAAATTGTTCCGATCTGCAACTGGATGTCGCATCGTGCTCGAAAGATGCAACTTACCCATCGAACATTCTTCTTGCACGTTCAGCACCATCTTCAGTCACAAAGGTCACGGTACCGAAACCTCTCGATCGGCCATCGGGTCCAAGAGCCACATCTGCACGCGCCACGGCACCCGCAGCACGGAACAAGTCTTTTAAGTCTTGCCATTGGATGTGAAACGGAAGCTATCGGTCGTGTGAGCATTTTTGTGGAGAAAATACGATTTATGGTAGCACTCTAACGAGAAATCAAGAAAGGAGACGCACGTTTCCAACAAACAAACTACGCATTCCTGTTCCTCCGCTCAATAAGTCGTTGTTAGCTGCGATTCCCACAGCGAACTCGTCATAGCCATTGGTACTGCTGTTCATGCCAGTGAGATTGAAACTTGGCGACACATAACCTCCAGTGGCGGGAGCAACAGCCGCATTCATCGCCATCTCGTCGACGCTGGCGCCCAGCCTGTCCGGACGGACTTCGAGGACGCGAGTTTGCCAGCAATAACCATTAAGCAGATCAATAGCACGGCCAGCGTCTTCCGCAGTTGCGAGCAGGACCGTACCGTACCCGCGTGATCGATTGTCAGGACCTAGGGAGACATCCGCCCTGAGGACAGTGCCAGCTCGGCGGAAGAGATCTTTGAGGTCCTGCCAGCGGACACGGTAGGGGAGCTAATGGGATTGATGGCGGGGTGAGGAGATAGAGAGCGGGGAGCAATATGAAAGGACGTACGTTTCCTACGAAAAGCTGGGTGCGGGTATCTCTGAGGGGCCCCGGACGGTCTGTGGAGGGTCGTGAGGAAGTTGCCATTTTGATGACTGCTTCAATGTCATCGTTAGATGGCGCCCCGGGTGGGGTGGGGGAGTGGGCAAGAAGTTGTGGGGTTTGTGAGTCCTGAGATGTGAAAGAACGTAACCGAAGCATCAGCGTCGGCGATCAAGCGATGGGCGGGTGGAATGGCTGGGATGGTGAGGGTAAGAGAGAGAGAAGAAACACACCGAAAGCGGGGCAGAGGACATGTCTGGGCTGGTTGTGGGAGGTATAATACTGGGCAAACGAGCTGGCGTAGTCGGCTTATTTTAGGGTATGGGTTTGTGTGATATTTGCCTGCGTACTGGCTGTGCGATGTGTGGTATGATATGTGGACGTTGTGGAGGACGTTGTGGTCGATGAGCTCGACCTGCGAGAGACGTGGAAATGAAAAAGAGACCTTGAAGCAGACGAGACTGCGTGTTTGGAGTCGATTCGTTCATTTACACGGCTGCTCCACAGCGACAAAAAACAGGGTACACACCCCCGCGCCACCCAACGTCAGAACGTCATGACCGCAATCACCCATAAACAGCTGCCTTGGCTTCGACAGCCCTCGTCCTCGTCCTCGTCGCCGCCTACGACAGCGACAAAGCACTCGTCTCTTGCAAATTCGGGCTCAGGGCGTCCCCCCACATCCCAATAACAGGGCCTCGCATGCCACCACGCGCGTAGTGCACTCGACCGCATCGTGAAGGTATGCCGCAAAAGAATTTCATGTGGGATGGACGGCCCAGCCTGGCGATTCAAATTATTGGCAACCACCCGCTCGTCCTACGCCCAGAGCCCATAGACCAGTGCGGAATATGGGTCATCTGGGTCATACGGTCGTCGACGAACAAGAAATCCATATAGCGCAGTGTGCAAGTCAGAGCCTCGGCGACGGGCTTGGGGCGAATTTTCTCATCACCATCAAGGTTCTGATCAGTGCATATCTTCAGATTAGCTAGGCCAGTTGGTCATCACCGCCCATCCACCATCGTCGAATTGCTTCAGTAGGTGGTGACACTCCACGTCTTTGCTATACTGTGCGTATTCTCGGCAAGGTCAGTGGCGTGCATAGTTGAACGATGGGCCACACGATACATGGGGCTCAAATTGCAAGCCCAGCTAGGCTTAGCTACTCAGCTATTAATTACTGTGCTATACTGCTCCAAATGAATGACAGTGCAAGACAGCGGAAATTATTCACTGCTGGACGAGCCTTTGTGCAAGATATCCCACTACGTACGTGCTTTTCATCAAAATTCGATGATACGCTGCTTCATCTAACAGCTCCGACGCAGCTGAGCGTCAAGCGTCGCTGGCGAGCACTGGCACGCACGGCAGTTGGCACTGATTACCTGCACGAAAGGTTCATGTTTCCGGAGCGGGTTGCGGTTTGTGCGCAAACCTCTACAATTGTAGAGCATTCGCGTCTATTAGCAATATGCTGACAAGTCATGTCATTATCAATATGACAGTCGATATTATATTGATATAACATGTCAGCATAATAGGTCAGCATATGGAGAATGTGAGTGTATTTTAAAATTTACCAGCCGCGACGATGCATTACTTTTCATCTCTTGACCTCATCGACAAAGATCACAGCCCAGGTAGTCCAAGAACACGAGAGCCATTGCCCCGGTTGAATCCTACCCGCAGCCTGCCGGTAATCGGCCACTGGTCAACTTAGTTGCGTCAGCACTTTTGACTCTGTCGTCTGTAGCTGACTGAGAATCCCAGACGCTGGCTGATCAGAGTTACAAAGCCAGTCGAGTTGTGTCTCCAATAAAACGCCTCCTGATCTTGTGCATATCCATTCATACTCTGCGATGACTACTCAAAAGGCACTCTGGCTCAAGAAAGTATTCGGCGAGTTCACCCTCGGTACAAACCCTGTCCCCCACCCCGGGACCGGAGAGGTCCTTGTAAAGCTTGAGGCTAGCGCCCTCAATCCTGCTGATTGGAAAGTTCAAAAGTTTGGTCTTCAACTGGTGAAGAAATATCCTGCGGTAATTGGTGCGGACGGGGCCGGCGTTGTGGAACAAGTAGGCGAGGGCGTAAACAACTTTGTCAAAGGCGACAAAATGTGAGTATCAAAGTGTAGTCTGTGTCTTCCTATCTAAGCCTTGCTAAGCTTCTTTCAGTCCTCGTTTGAAACCGACTACGCTACATTCCAGCAATATTGCTTGGCGGCGGCTGATGTAGCTGCAAAGGTGACTTGGCATCATTTGAATCGCGCAAGGTTCTGATCGATTCGGTGCATCCGTAGATACCTGACAATATCTCATTCGACGAGGCCGCCTCCGTTTCCTCAGGCATTATGGCACCTGCAGTAGCGTTCTACGGACAGCGACCTCACGGTTTTGCAATCGCGCCCCCTTTCGAACAGGGAGGAATCGGAAAATATAGCGACCAGCCCTTTGTTGTCATGGGAGGTGCTTCATCACTCGGCCAGTACGGTACGTCCCTCGTCACGTCCGAGAAGTCCGTACGAGTTGCTGATTGGCTTGAACAGCTATTCAGCTTGCCAAGCTTTCCGGATTTTCACCCATCATCACCACGGCCTCGTTGCATAACAAGGACTTGCTTCTGTCCTTGGGTGCAACCCACGTCATCGATCGTAACCTTCCTGCAACCGCTTTACACGAGGAGGTTGCGAAGATTACGAGTACACCCGTTTCCTTCGCCTTCGACGCGGTGTCCTTGGGAGATACCCAACAGGTGGCGTACGACCTCCTGGCTCCTGGTGGCCAGCTTGCGCTCGTTCTTGCCTCGCAGATCAAAGAACAAGAGCGGAGCGGGAAACTGGTGGTGAAGGTGTTTGGCTCGTTCCACCCTCCGTACAATCGTCTACTTGGCGTACAGTTCATGGAAGCACTGAGTAATTGGCTAGCAGAGGGGAAAGTCAAGGTTCCTATAATTTCTCCATGGGTGATGGTCCAATGAGGCTGACAACTGAATGTCTTGATAGCCTAATGTCGTCGAGGTCCTTGCAGGAGGACTGGATGGTGTCGCGAATGGGTTGAAGAGACTGGAGAACAATGCCGTTAGCGGAAGGAAACTGGTTGTCCGCCCATTCGAGACGGTATAACATAGCTGCGTTATGGGCTCAGCATCTGACAAATCAAGTGATCTTTGCAACCGCGAGGGTGAACAGACTGGCCGACGGTAGATTTTCCAACCAGAAGTATTTCATCAGGTATATACCCATTCGCCCGAATATCACGCACATGCATCCCGTCACCCTCGTTGATCGCAAAGAGAAAAGTAGATTAGGAAATAAAATAAACCATACAACTAATATACAACATGCGCCTGCCAGCCAGTAAAACAGCAAGAAAACAGTCTATTTTGCAGCCGAGCTCGAGAACTGCAATTCTATTTAGTGCTGAGTGAGGCAGAAACGTAGAAAGCAAACATGCCTTGGTGACACTCTTCGTGCCTTCCGAGATAGCGTGCTTGGCCAGCTCACCGGGAAGGATGAGACGTACAGATGTCTGAATTTCTCGTGACGAAATGGTGGATTTTTTGGAATACGCAGCAAGTTCTACGGCAGAGTGAAGGGCAAGTACTTGTGACAATAACAAAACGTACTGGATGCCTCAGTGGCAATGCGTTCAAAGATATCGTTGACAAATGAGTTGAGAATGGCCATAGCCTTGTTCGAGATACCGGTATCGGGGTGCACTTGCTTCAACACTATAGAGCGTCAAGAAATGTGGTCAGAGACGCGGACCAGACACTGACCTTTGTAGATGTAGGAAGAGTAAGTCTCCTTGCGGACCTTGCGTTTCTTTTTCTTCTCGCCCTCAGCGGCAGTGCCAGTGCCACTTGTGGAAGTCTTGGTCGCTTTCTTAGCGGCCTTGTCAGCGGTGGTCTTTGCTGGGGCCTTTGACGCGGCAGTAGAGGCAGGGGCCTTGGATGCGGTGGAGGCGGGCTTGGGTGCCATTGCGAATAACGGGGGCTGCGGAGGAAAAGAGAAATTTGTTGGACATGTCGCGGGCGAGTGGTTTTATGTGCGGTGACGCGTGTGGTCTTGTTTGGCGCGATGAGACGCGTCACGCGTTTGTTGATCTCCAAACCTTATTCCACCGCTCACGTGAGCTGGTATAAATACAGGCGATGCTCGTCGTTTCCTGCAGTCTGTCGTTTTGTCACCACCGTCGAGCACAACCAAGTCCCACTCATCCTCCAATAATTCACAATGTCCGGCAAGGGTGGAAAAGCAAAATCCGGGGGCAAGGCCTCTGGTGACGCATCCTCAAAATCGCAATCGCGTTCAGCCAAGGCCGGTCTCCAATTCCCTGTCGGCCGTGTACACCGTCTGTTGAAGAAGGGTAACTACGCGCAACGTGTTGGTGCCGGTGCACCTGGTAAGTATATTACCTTTCTACCCTCTTGTATACCTCTGACTGGACTTGCTAGTCTACCTCGCCGCTGTCTTGGAGTATCTTGCAGCTGAAATTCTTGAACTCGCTGGTAACGCAGCACGGGACAACAAGAAACAACGCATTGTGCCTCGGCACTTGCAATTGGCTATTCGGAACGACGAGGAGTATGTCTTCCTGGCCTAGCTTCGATAGCTTGCTAACTGCTGCGTTATTTCAAGGCTAAACAAGCTCCTCGGTGATGTTGTTATCTCGCAGGGTGGTGTTGTACCATTTATCAACCCTGAACTCTTGCCCAGCAAAACATCCAAAGGCAAGAAGGAGAGCCAGGAGGTGTAATCTTGTTTTAGACTCCATACTGTTTTCTCTGTACGACGTATTGTATTTTATAGCACTCTTTATTTCATACAACTCGATTCTTAGCGAATATTTATCTAAAATACGCGTTTCTCGTTTCGCGGCGCCAACGTACGCGCGCTTGATATGGATCACGTGCGCTACGCGTCTCGTACCATAAATTTCTTTGACGCCCGTCTGTCATCGACCCAATACGACCTCAACTGGCCGTAATTTATTGCTTCACTTGACCACTCCCGGACACGTCTTGTACGACTTCTAGTACATCTGTCTCGTCCAAGCGCCATGGCAAAATCAGCAACCCAAGCACCAAAACAACCCTCCCGAACCTCATTTACAAAATGGATCTTTCGAGTTGCATTTTTTTTCGTATTCTGTGCAACTTGTGGCTGGCTGGACGCCATCAAGGTGAGCCAAAGCTTTTCGCTCCAACTGCCCAAGAGCACCGGTCTCATCGTTACTCGTAGGATCGGTGGTATGTTCTTGACCCAGCGTTCTTGCACGAACTGGCACGAGATGCTATTGCCACGTCTCCCGATGACCCTAAAGGCATGATTACGCACATTCTAACCAACCTCACCTCCACCTATCCCCAAATATCGCCAACCATATCCCTCAACACCAACTCGGACGAGTGGGTCTTCAACAATGCTGGTGGCGCCATGGGTGCCATGTATATCATACATGCTTCTATCACAGAATATCTCATCATATTTGGAACCCCTCTCGGAACGGAGGGTCACACCGGTCTTCATACGGCGGATGATTTTTTCCATATCTTGGTAGGCGAACAATGGGCATTCAAACCAGGCGCTCTCGAGATGGAGAGGTATCAACCGGGTGATGTTCACTTCCTCCCACGCGGTACTGCGAAGCAGTACAAAATGCACGAAGGCTGCTTTGCTTTAGAGTATGCTCGAGGTTTGTTCATCCCAGTTGTAATGACGCACAGTGGAGTTTGCTCATTTGTTCGCAGGATGGATTCCTCTCATGCTGCCATTTGGTCTTGCAGACACGTTTACGTCCACACTCGATATCCCGACGTTATACCACACAGTGCGGATCACTGCCCGGGAGATGGGCAAAAACCTTCTTATTGGAAAGATTTAATTCCCTATATCAAGGAGAGGAGATGCACAGGACCCTGTGACACGAAACCAGGTGTTTAGACAGTATGATACCAATATTTGGATTGCTTGTCAAATACAGATTATGCTTACTGGCTAGCACTCTGCAGAGTGGATCGACGCGCATGTCTCCGAATCTCCTGGCACTGGACTGGGGCCCATGCTCGCAGGACAGCTACCAAACACCCAACTATGAGGCCTTTCTCCCGCAGTGTGATTATCAAGGTAAAAATGGCAGATAGGCGCTAGACATCATGGTCTGCATGTGCTTCGTGTCTGCAAAAGGCTCACTAAAAAATACAAGGGGCGGAAAACCACGCTCGTCACCAAGTACTAAGTATTCTGTACCATTGAATGCATATGTATCGATACTCAGACCGCTTCCATTTCCTTACCGTGATAATGCTTACAGTTGCTCCATGAAACTCCATTGATACATTTTCTGCCAATTCCGCCGCCGTACGTTCTCACTTGTGGGTAGTAAGGGCTTACGAATTGCTTTAATTCTAGACTCCCATGACAACACTACGGCATACTCTCGAGTGTCGACGCCGCACGCGTGCGCGCTCCAGCGATGGTATGTACCGGACTAATTCAGACAGGTCGATAGCGGGTGCGGACTTGTAATGCATGATGTTCATCGCGAGACAGCGACCTTCCTCCGCCAGGCTGAGTTTGGTTGTCATCGACGTTTGTATGCGGTAAAGGTGGGTGATTCATCTTCTCTCGTCTACTGCCTCCAGCTGACAAGTAACGAAGTGGAGATTTAGCGAGCGATGCGATCAACTGCCGCACGAAGAGCCCGAGGTCCAGCTCAAGTTTCAGGCCCTGCTTCTTTTCTAGTTAACGTTAACGAGGAGAGCGGAGTACGACACCCAAGACATCTCTATAATACTGAACAGGTCAGTGCTTCGAAAGTTCATCGTCTCCCTTCGGTCAAGTACCGTAGTTCGGCGACACGGTCCTGACAGCTTTTTTAAATACGTACTGATCTTTTCTGATACTTGGTTCAATTTCGCAGTGAAACCTTGTAGTTGCTGTACCTGCATAAGATTCCCTGCGGGTGTTTCCAGCACCATGAATGGTCGCCGTGGCCACTACCACAGAATAAATAGAAGCCCAGATGACCCGTATCTCTCAAGATTCAATTTGAGATCTGTGCATCTTGTCGCAGTTGATGTTGATACTTCTCTGCCGTTGCCAACGTCTATCTTGGAACTAAACTTCGGACATTCGCCAACGGCGCGTCCCAATTCTTAGCAACGCGGGCAGGTCATCTGTTAATGTGTGGTATGTGAAGCCCAACTATTGTCCTGTTTTATAAAACCCGGAGAGGGACTACTAATCTCTGCGGCAGGGTGACTTGGCACGTCAGCGTTGTAGGTATCGGTGCACCGTCGAGTATTTCCCGATCGTTCCAGCGATCAATCCTTACGTCCACTATATTTACCTCCAGTATTCTGGTGGCTTCCTCCGAAAGATCCCCCTCGATGTCCGACAACGCCACGGAAGGGTGCATGCTCTTCCACAATATCCAAATCGCCGTGATTTGAACTGATATAGTTGCTTGTGCTTTTATATGAAGTTGACATGAAAGATTGATTAAAATGTCCATATCAGAGCACAATTGCAGGCTGTTCTCTCGCACGACGCCGTCTCCTGGGCCCCTTACCTGGCCGTGAAACGCGCACGCCACGACAAGTCCGCCATCGTTGGTCCGGACACCCGCTTCTATCAGAATTCCATATAGCTGGGACTGCTTGGATCAATAACAACCAAACCGCTCCGGAGATGGAGTCCTCCATTGGTAGGTACCCTATTTACAATGCCGTTCCTCTCAGTTTCAATTGCTACCCGGCTCGGAAATTTATTTCTTTTCGTGGCACTAACAATAAGGGGAGAAGCGATGTTCCCGTCGGAACATTCCCGAGCCTACCTGCCCCTAGTTGCGGGCACGACTGAGTTGAAGTCACGGTCCGTCGATTTGTTTGTTATTCAGGACTTGCAACCAGGGACCTGGCGCCGTGAGGATGAATCACGAGCGGTGTCGGAGGGAATATCCGTTGTTCCTACGCCGCGCTGACATTGCTAGGCCAGATTTGATGTTACCATGTCCCGTCGAGCGTTCACGCCAAATAGTGCGTCGGAGAGTGTTGACTGGTGGAAGGACAAGCGGTCCGTGGACATGGAAATTCTGCCAACTCCTGTCTACGCTTTGGACACACGCGTGGCCCGTCGTCGGCCCCGTCCTCCCGGAGGCGGTGCTCTCAAATCAAGGATTTCTCATGTCCGCAACTTCTATTCGACCTGCTGTGGTCACTGCTCACGGGAATCTCTCTCATCCAGACAGCCCATCAGATCCCAGAACCTGACAATCATATATGCATACGTTCCATGAAATCCAGCACCCATTTAGAGCCTCTTGGGGTGGCGATATTGTACGAATCTTCGCGGGAGAAGGTCAAGACATTTTCCAGCACAGATATTGATGTAGTGCTGGTATGGGACCTTATGAGGCATTTTGTGTATATAGATCGATGTGAAGAAGCGAAAATATGTGTTTCACTAATGTATTGGCTGGAGAAGAAGACGCGTACCCTGGGAGTGCTGATCACTGTTGGACAGTAGTGTTGTACGTCCTGTGTTGTTCTCTTGCGTTCGGGCCCGGAGGTTGGATCAAACTGTATCGAGAGAAGTGTCAAGTTTGGCTGTTTTAAATTTGTGCGAGGTGCATAAACAGAAAGTGGCGAGTGGATAAAGTTACAAGTTGCCCGTATGATGAACCAAAAAGATGTGCGCTGCAAGGAACCTGGAATAGACTACAACGGGCGCAGCTGCGTGTCCGTCTCTAGCAAATAAATGGTAATAGAAGTCACAAACACTGCCAGCATCTCATGGTCCGATCATGACTTTGATGACCATGTTTCCCTTCTCATCCTTTCCGCGGGCCAACAGTTCGAAAGCGCGTGCGGCATCCTGTAACTTTACACGGTGCGTAATCAAATTTTCAATGTTTTTGAGCTTCCCCGAAGCCAATAGAGAGATGGCAGCAGGGTACGTGTTGGCGTAGCGGAAGGAACCCTGAATGTCAACCTCCCGCAAGGCAGCGGCTGAAAGAGGTAACGTAACATTTCGTGAGCCCATCCCGACAAGCATGACTTTACCACCTGTGATGGCGGCCTGAGGAATGGTGAGCCTTTAAATTCACATCAGCCCAGAAGATGAACCATACATGTATTGACATTTGAATGCAAGGCTCAGCGCCGGTGCATTCGAAAACGACGTCGAAGCCGTCTGGTCTTTTGAACTCAGTCAATGCGAGCTGCACGTGTTCCCTTGCTTGTCGTAGTTGTTCTTCGGTAGTTTTGGCTTTGTCCACCATTGGCAGGCAGTATGTTTGGGATGCGAAGCCGTTGACCTTTGCAAACTCTAATCGTTGTTGATTGATGTCGATTGCCACGACCTGAGAAGCGCCGTATGCTTTTGCAAGAGCACACGCGAGGATGCCAATGGCGCCAACGCCAAATACGAGTACACGTTGGCCTTGTTGCAAGCTGGCGCGTTTAGCGGCGTGTATGAGGACGCAAAGAGGCTCCGCCAAGGCTGCCTGCTCATAACTACAGGCGTCGGGGATGCTAGCGAGGAATGAGACAAGGGCACGAAGAGGAGGGACACTTGCACTCACGGATGAAGGACATGTGCAGGGTGGTTCATGCGGTCCTGCAGGGTTCCATCCAGATGAGGGAAGGTCTTGGCGCTGCTGGCAAACCTCATGCCCTTGCAGAGGTTATACCGACCGGAGTCGCAGTATTCACACTGCCTACACATGACGCCTGCCTCGATGGCGACGCGCTGCCCGGGAACGATGTTCGTGACGCCTGGTCCGACAGCGACGACAAGGCCGGCGGCCTCATGACCGAGAACGAGGGGGGCCTGAAGGGCAAAATCGCCATTGCGACCGTCAAGATAGTAGTGCACTGTGAGATGCGGCAACGATCAGGAGGGTTGAAAATAGTCGAGGGTAGACTTACGGTCGCTTCCGCAGAGGCCAGTTGATTTGACCAAGACTTGTGCATGGTTGTACTGAGGAGGCCATACAGGACGGTCCTCGACGCGGAGGTCTTTGGGCCCGTGCAAGACGGCGGCGCGCTGAGTGTGCACTTGGGCGGGCGACATAGGCGAGGGGAGGAGGGAGAGGATGCGAGCTGGGTCACATTCGGATGATCGTTCTTATAAAGTTTGGACGAGCAGCAGTCTCGTGAGGAGACCTCGCTCACTGCTCAAACGGGACGTCGTCACCGGTCCGCGCTTCCGGAATGACATAAACAGCCATCATCCGCCTTTGGACCTGATCCTCGGTTTATTTATCCTTTTGGACATAAATTCGCGTTTTTGCCAATAAACCGCATAATTTGGTCCGGGCGGGATGTTCGGGCCATTTGCCGATGCGGGGTAAGTCGCAGACATTCGCCGTCGAAAACATTCACAGAATAAAAGGACGAGATGGTCTGCCTCGTCGTCAACGTCGACCCATTATCATGGATCCTACGCCAGCAGTTCCAGCACCACAGCTCTTCTCCCTCGCTGGCCAGAACGTCCTCATCACTGGCGCCACGAGAGGTAACGTACGCGCACAACGACATCGACGTCGCGTCCTTATCTCTCATCTCTAGGCATAGGAGCGGCCTGTGCCATCGCGTTGGCTCAGGCCAGTGCTTCAGTTTGTCTCGTACAGCGCGAACCATCTCCGGGAACGAGTCCGAACATGGACACCGTAAATGCCATTCGTGCACTCGGCGCGAACGTCCAGGTCGTCCACTGCGACCTCGCAGATCTCGACGCAGTTCGCGGACTCTTTCAAACTGCCCTTCAACTTATGGGTGGAAGCATCCATGTTCTCGTCAATTGTGCTGGCATACAACGGAGATCACCGAGCGTCGACTTTCCCGAGAAGGACTGGGATGATGTACGTTCATCTCCTCGCGTTCACACTCATCTCATCAATTTCTCGAAACATGTCTTGAGTAATTGCCTTGTTAGGTACTTGATGTCAACCTCAAATCTGTATGGCTCCTTTCGCAAGCGGCGGGCCGGCACATGGTTCCCCTCCGAAGAGGCAAAATTATCAACTTCTGTTCTCTGCTAACCTTTCAAGGCGGTTTTACCGTCCCAGCCTATGCCTCGGCAAAAGGCGCTCTTGGACAGCTCACAAAGGCGCTCAGCAACGAGTGGAGTCAGCACAACGTTCAAGTCAACGGCATCTGCCCAGGCTATATCGCCACAGACATGTTTGTATCCTTTCATGTTATCTTCGGCGCCTTGGTCGCGATTCTTCTTCCTGTGTCCCCGTGACACACGACTTCTCAAGTGCGTCCTTCCCCGCCATCTATCCGGCGGGGAATCGAGGTTCTGTGTCCCGGGAACCACAGTAATCATCCTTACTTTTTCGGTCTCCGAGCGCGGCTGTTACGTTTTTACTTAACCTACCCATTGCTCCTTTGCAGGAATGAGCGACTTCTTGCAGACCCAACTCGGTTCAGGCAGATTTCGGAGCGCATACCCGCAGGAAGGTGGGGTGACCCTCGGGATTTTGCTGGACCTGTCGTTTTTCTCGCAAGTAGTGCCAGTCAATACGTCTGCGGAGAACTTCTGGTCGTGGACGGTGTACGCTGTTCTCTATTCTTGGCATTGTGCGCAATACTCACATCACAATCATCAGGGCTGGATGGGTCGGTAGGAAAGACATGCTGATATGCTTCGCACGCGTGCCACCTGCAGACATAAACGAATGATAACAAGGATCTGATAGAGATTGCAGCGCATCCTGTGTCCTTGTTGACGGATGTACATGCCTTGCTGTATATTCCAATACGAAACTATCTCCTTAATACCGTCACCGTGGGGCTTTGCCTCTGTTAGATAGCTAAGGAAAGGAACACACTCTAGCCGCGCGGCGCGTCTGAAAGGTTCCCCGTTTGGATCCACTTCCAGTTGTCTTGTTGGTACACCAGGTCCTGTACAACTTGCCAAAGATAGCTGGCCATCCGCGGTCTTCAGGTCCGGAAACCGTTCTCGTGATAGTTTCGTCGGACAGCTTCCTGCTGTGATTCGAGCCCATGGACTGCGTGTTACTTTGGCACCTTACTATTTCGCAGTGTTCTAAAGTGTTCTAACCGACAAATGCGTCGGGCCGGGACTGCCGCGTGAGAGTTAAGACGGCGCTGACTCTGAGTGGTGGATCTTGATGCTGGTGTCAACTTCATCCGTTCCATGTCACCAATGGCTCATGCAACGGCGACCGGTCAAGATGAAACTGTCAATCGAAGCGAGGCGCTTTATCGACCCCTTCTTGATAGTACCGGCGCAGCTGCTGCTGACGTGCTTCACTACATCAGGGGAAGTATAATCCCAGCCGCCAGCATTTGAAGGCAGGAGTGGTGGTCACCGATACGACCAGGCCGGAAGAACCTCCGAAAGGCGATGAAATTATCTGAATGAACGACATTGGATAGATTGCAAAATATCCCCTCATATCTCCTCATTTGAGACGTGACCCATGCCGTGGTAATGGATACGAGGTATACAAGCCGCATGGGGCATAGATGAAGGCCACGACGACCTGTCCAAACAGGCCCCCATTCTCGTCATTTTACGTTTCCAGAAGCGAGATTGAAAGATCAGGTGACGAAGGTACGCACAAGAAGAAAAAGGTTGGACAGTGCGATTGGGATGCCTGGTACCAACTGTTGAGGTGACGTAGATAGAAGGTACATTCTGTCGCGACTGTTTTCCATCTTATGGTCTGTTTCCAAGCGAGCGAGAAAAGGGTCCTTTTGAGGAGTTGTTGGGCTAAAATTGGGGATATGGAAACTTCACGGGATCTCAAGAGTAAACGGTGAAACACTGAACCAAATGGAATTTGTGAGGATGTGAAGGGAGAGATACGCAAAGTCAGCTTCCCCACCGAGGCAATATCGTGTATTGAATATGAATCTGAGGGGAGGCACGTGTCAACACGGGGTGGGAGCACCCTGTTTGTAGGCCATTTATCACTAAGGGGCTGGGACCCTGGCCAGGAGCCACAAGGAATAGGCATCGCGCGCATGAAAATGGGTCTGGTGATGTCAACGAGTACAAAACAAAAGGCAGGTGACCGGGAAAAAGGAATTACCACGAGTAAAGTTCAAACCTTCATCCCAACGATAGGTGTCGGATAACAACCTTTTAAGAAGCGAGAAGTAAGAACCTGGGGATGCGGAGGGATTCGTTCCGATCAGTGGAGGTAATTGTGATGGAGGCTCTTTCTGGCCTTGGCACGGCTGGCCGAGTTCTCAGCAGTTTAATGACCGTCCCCTTCGCGAACCCATGGAAACTGCGTTCATAGTTTGCGCAAAACTACTGATCTTGCAATGATCCGCAAGCGCTCTGATTTTCAGATGGGTACCTCCTAGAGGACGGTTGTCGTGGTCTGATTGGACAATAAGGTGAAGAAGCGGACTTATGCAGTGAAGTACTTCAAGCAGGAAGTGATATCTGGAGTGGCGTTGAACATGTACGGTCCGAGACTATCGAGATTGAGCAGTATAAGTGAGACAAAGTGGTCGCGATTGAAAACTAGAAGGCCCACAGGGAGTGTGACGTGAAAAAGTTACGTGTATAGACCTCGAGATTAGGTTTCAAGTGAACTGAACAAGAAGGCGTCAGGGCAAGGTCAGCTCAAATGAGGTCCCAATTACATAGAATATTCCGCAGAACGGTATTTGGCACGTTTTAGTTGCTGTATCCCAATTCCATCAAAGACCTGAGGCCAGTCGCAAGACATCTTGATCAACGTTTGGGGTCCAACAGACGTCGGCAGAGGCCAGCTGTGTGAGAGTGCTTGTGAGCTGTGAAGAAACCTACAAAGTACGTGAGAACTCAACTCGAGGACGCAGATCAGCTCGATGAGCGTGCGGGGTGGGTGTCCAAAATCCCCGCGAATCAGGGATGAAGAAGGATTTCCATGTCAGCGAGCCCGACAAAAGTTTCTCTCCACCTTTCGCATCTGCACTTGACCCAAGTTCCCCTACTCGCCGGAATCTGCTAGGCGATGACACCTGGCTCGTGAGGCCCTTGAGATACCTAACCTCCCCCCACAGCCTCCATCTTCCACGCCAGCCAGGGCGGACTCACCACCACCATACACGGAAATCCAGCCCTTTATTGAACTTAGTACCGTGGCACAATCCTAAATCACATTCGAAACAAAGACCCCAAACGAACACAGGCCATCCGGAGATCACGAGCCTACACAAAAGCCTACACCCTTGAGAAACTTTTCCTTATCCATCGGCAATGGATCCAGGTTGACATTCACGTCAGAAACTAACACATCGGACGTAGCAAGTCGGGACCAAGAATTGGGGACCTTGGAGCAGGGCCGACTCGCGCTGGGTACTGCCGGTGTATGTACCGCGTGATGGCCGGACTAGCAGAAGGTTTGGTCGAAGCGCGCAGTGCGTGTGATCAATTCCTAGAAAACGGATAGATCCAACACAGAGTTGTAGGAGAATTCTTTTCGAGGTGCTTACGACCTGGGAATTGCAGACAGACTTATTATGTGCGTTTTGCATGACGTGAACGGCAGCCGCTATGTGACCCAAGTGCAGCAATACCATGCCTGAGTGATATAGGACCTACTTGATCACTTTGATAATACTTTATGATGATTTCCGGTGATTGACGATGCCATTCTCGCGCGAAGACGTGCCCCGCTCTTGAAACCCGACGGTTGGATCAACATACTTTATGTGGACCATCTGCGGGTGGTCAGTCTAACTTCGCGATGACGGAGAGTTGTTAAGACATTGCTCAGCGTGTGCGTTCGACGTCGCCAACGACAGGCGAGTGCGGATGCAAATATGCACAAACGACTCACTGTTTCTGCCCAGCGTGAGGGGGCGCGATGATCCCAGACTTGACGCACATAGCAGCTCCCATGGTCAATCAAAGCGATGCTCCTTTTCGTTTACTCACTAGGCGATACGGTGCAACGCTGGCATATACGCAAATGTTGGATCCAAACAAGCTTCTTCACGATCGTGACTATCTGGATTTTTATTTACGAGACCTAGAATGCTTGCACAGCGACTGGATGGGTCACAGCCGACCCGTCGTCGTTCAACTCTGTGGTAATGATCCAGACGTCGTTGTCAAAGCCGCTAAGAAACTACAGGCACATTGTGACGCGATAGGTAGGTGCTTTGCGAGACGCACCCGAGTGGGACAAGTAGACAAGCGTCATGATCAGATCTCAACTTGGGATGTCCACAAGATCGTGCGAGGGATGGTCATTTTGGAGGGTACCTCCTTGGCAAGAAAGACTGGCCGTTGGTGGAGTCTATAGGTATTCAACGAAGGAAAGCGTCGCCCAATCCGCTGACCATGCATCGTTCATCACAGTTTCCGCGATGTCGAATTCGCTGATTGTCCCAACCTCCGCCAAAATTCGCCTTTGTCCATCCTCCACCCCACCTGCCACAACACTGGAATTCGGCCGCCGTCTCGAGCATGCAGGGGCATCTTGGACAACCTTACATGCAAGGCACGTCTCCGCTAGACGTCGACGTCAGGGTTCAGCAGACCTCAACGCTGTGAGAGCACTGAAAGAGGTTTTGACGGTGCCTGTCGTTAGCAACGGCAATGTTCGCGCATTCTCGGACGTCCAGAGAAACAGGGAATACACCCGAGCTGATGGCATTATGGTAGGTGAAACATTGTTGGGAAATCCTTGGTGGGTTCATTAAATTTTTCTTATCTTGGGAACTATGCTGAAAGCAACGGATGAACAGTCTGTTCTCTGGAAGCTATATTCCCGACCCAGTACATATCGCTCTTGAGTATCTTGACATATGTAGACTGTTCCCTGGTGTCGCAACCATTGGATCTGTCCAAACTCATGTGCGGCATGTCGTCGAGTTCCAATGGTACGTCGTTTCATCATATAGTCAGAAGACTACCGACCGTCGACGTAGCGCACGACGGACCTGGTATTCTAAATTCCGACTTGCATTGAATGATTCTAAATCCGTGGATGACATTGAAACGCTCTTACAAACCAAAGTGAGGCGTTGGCGAGGAAAGGCTAGTAAAGAAGTCTATGGGGAGGTCTCTCAAGAAGACAGTTCTGTGGACGACAAAGGAGATGCCTCCGACTACTTTTATTTGCCCCTTGACGATACGAACAATCCCCAGACCAGTCCCTAGTGACCTGCAATATCTTTGATATCCCTTTTCACCGTTCGTGCGAAACACTCGCGTATACCATCTACGTAGGTTGTAGTGCTCACCCCCCTTCGACAAGGAAACTTACAAGTATTCGGGCCAGTCCGTCTGATAAACGTTCGGTGTGATGACGAACCAACCTGGAAGACCCACCCTCTTGACTGCAAGGAAACACCACTCTGTAACATTAGGCGGGTTAGTTCCTTTGATGTATGCTTACAAGTTCAACGAACGACACCAGAAGTTCATCTTCTGCACAAGCGAAACAATTCGCTTATCCCTCAATCAGACTTGGAATTCTGCCTGTGTCCGAAATACGAGCCCAGAAAAAAAAAGTAAAAGTGACACCTAAAGGCACCTCGCAGGACGGTCTATAGACGGTATAGCCCACGTCTCCTATCGAAAGGCCGGCTGCTGTTAGGCTCAACTTCAGGTGTCCATATTTCCGCGGTGTTGCGCGCTAACGATTCAGTGACAATGAATTGATCTTACTTCAAGACTTGCGGCCTGAACGTGACCTGGACGGCGTATTAGCGTACTCGTTTCTCGTTCAAGCTCCACTGGAACCAACGGCACGCAGTCCATTGTGGAGCTATCACCATGCGCGTTTCTAGGTTGACGGACGGCGGTTGAAGCCGAGAAATGCTCGCCAAAGCGCGAAAGTTACGAACATGGCGATTCGAAAGGTGGTCGCCGCGACAGACTCGGTGGACCTACCAGTGAGGTGTGTCGGAGGTGAGTTACTTCTTCCTCAGCACAAATTCACCGGAATACTTGTCTTGGCACCTTGTGTAACCTTTGGAAATGAATTCGCATCAACACCAACCCCCATGGCGGGCGTCAAATTCAGTTTGCTCGAGCGCTGACCTTGCGTAGTTCTCCACACGGCCGTTTCCTCTTGATGACCGGTTCACTGCTACGGCTTGAAGGGTTATGATGAGGTCTCCCTCTGGCGAATTAAGTTTAAGCTCGCATCATCCGCACTCGTATCAGTGGACATTTCGCTGTCCAATGGTAGGTGCTAACCTTGTTGGCACGAATGTTGGTGCCGATGGCCACAGAAGGACACGAGCTAGCTGAAGATGCTGTAAGTCAGGAACCTCGTCATCGCTTTGAAAACTGTCTTCGTCATCCTCTCAACCCCCGCATTCCTACCTAGTGCTTTGTTACGCTCTCCAAATTGCTATCGTGAAAGCTATGTATTAAGGGCCCTTGTCTGCTGATGCTACAGCCTGAGGTCGGGTTATCTCCGCCGCTAGCGGTGGAGAGCCCAGTCATGCCCGTATGGCTGAGGGGATATGTTAGCTCGAGGCCATGGCGATCGGAAGGGAAACGGGGGAATAATACCCACCCTGACAGGACGAGCAGGCTTTCCACCAATGTAGTGCACACAGAGTGAGTATGTAGAATCTTCAATCTCGCCATGCAAGCTCACGTTCAATGTCAATCCCAGGCAACCCTCAGCACTGGATCGTAAAATTCGGCTCAAGGCTAGCCTATCATAGCAGCTTGCACTTTGACAGTACAGCTCCAATCTGATAATTTGGCCTCCGTCGTTCGCTCCCATCTGCGAAGATAACGGGAATGACGGTGATTGAGCCATTGAATGAATCCTTCGTACATTATATACGTCGAACAGCCTTCGGGTCGCATCCGAGGCCGACTACGCACCCGAGGACCGTATGAGGAGGCAAAGCAGCAGCCACAATTTTTTTGAAAAACGAAGGTAAAAACGTCTACTCCTCTATGGTGAAAATTTTCGGCGATCGAGTCGAGCCACACCGATCCGGCAAGAGTCTGAAAGAGACCGACCTCTCACCGCTCCCACCAACCATCACCGCACTCCCTACGCGCGAGCGCTCAGGCTTTCATACATATACCCTAATTCTCACAAAAAGCCGAGTAACCCAGAGCCTCGTTACTGGGTGCCATTTAATATCTATTTAATGCACCACCACCACGCCCTCGTCGCTCGCTAAATCACTGACCACAACGACAGATAATTAGACATACTTGATTCCCTTAGACTCTCCACCTATACCATTCAACATGGCCATCGCCCTCGCCGCGCCTCCTGCACCTTCTTTCCGTGCCCCGGATGCCTGCCATGGAGCACTTCCCACCCCCTTGTGCCCATCCGGTGCAGTAAACGACCTCTCCCAGATGCTATCCGACTTCTCTCTCTTGGTCCCCAAGCTCGCATCACCACAAGCCTCACCTCGAACCCTCCCTCGTCTTCCAGTGGAATTGCATCTTCAAATAATCGAAACGGTCGCCGGTTCGATACCTTCTACTCCTTCGCGCGACGAGCCTTATGATCCGAACGACGTGGCAACCCTCTGTGCATGCTCGTTGGTGTGCAAACTGTGGTTGCATACCGCAAGGGCGGGAATATGGGCTAACGTGCACCTCGGCAACAGAGGGAGAAGCATGGCGCTCGTCGAGCTATTAGGGGCATACGATTGCGAATGCGGTGCCCACAGAGAAGGGGACGGGATACAAGGGAGCAGATGTTCAAGATTGAACATCCCAAGCTTTGGACCTCACATTGCACACTTGTCTATCCGAGAAACGCGAGGAAACCCTTGGGATCCGAAGTGGCTGAACGATGCTCTGGCATACCTTGCATCTCATCTCCCACGGATAGAAAACTTTGAGATGGAGCGCGTAACTTGGGAGTATCTCTCCTCTCGTTCCCGGAATGCATGCCTGGAAAATTTCAAGTGGGCGAAGAAGTTGACGTTACGAGGATGCACATTCCACACGTCGAAGGAGATGTGTGATTTCCTCGCAGAATTTGACGCCCTTGAAGTACTTACGCTCGACGGGGTATATTGCTCCAAAATGAACACTCCACGGTGGTACCTCGACTGTTGGGTAGATGGGAAGAGGGCCGTAAAGTCACCGTCGCGGAGGCTCAGGGAAATCGGTTTGAGAAGAGCACCTACGGAGCCTGTGCTGGAGTGGATTATGGCCGGCGTCCAGCGCCAAGCACCACGAGCCAACTCGGATCCGGGCATCACCAGCTTCAGACTAGGAGGACTGGGCATTCTCGAAGCGGATGTTGTCGGACGATTTCTAAAGGAAGTGGGGAGGAGTCTGACGAAAATCCACGTCGGATTTCAAACAGAATTCATGGAGATGGGAGGTGTGTTAATATCATGTTCTGCATTGCGTGGTGTCTAATGAGTCGCTGCAGATGCATTCGTAAGTCAGCTGGACCTCTCGCGAAATACAAACCTCGAGGAATTCCATATATTTGGACTTGTCGTTCCTTCGCCGCCACCTGTTGACCCCTTCGAGGAAAACCCGGAACCTACGTTAACATTCACCCCACTTACCTCCCTTCTTTCGCAAATCCAATCGCCCATGCGTGTCCTGTCACTTGCCTTATACCCCGCAGATCTTCGCGCAATATCGACGATAGATTTTGAAGGCTTAGCCACCGTGTTTGAAAAGGCGGCGTGGTCAAATGTGGAGGAAGTACGAGTTGTGATCTCGAACAAAGGGGAGCCTGGGCTGGGGGAAGCTGTCAGACAAAGATTGAGTGCGCTGGGCGAGAAAGGAGTGCTGAGAGTCAATGTCGGTTTCGATGAGAGGGAGGTGCTTTGAAAGAGCGTTTGGCATCGTTAAGGTCTTGAGTGAGTATAGAGCTAATTTAGACATAGAATTTTTACCGCTGCTGTCGAAGTTAGATGTAATAGGATGGGCAAGATAGTTTTTATACGTGAAGCCTACCGACGAGAGTCTACTTGCACGCTCTGGAATTTAAAGGAAGACATCGGGAGTCCCATCCAGCCTGAGGGACTTGAACAAGTCACTCGACATATACAGAGCTGGATACAACCAGAGATGGTATAGGACTAATATTCTCACGGTCTCCCATCACGGTCAATTGTGCGAGTTGAGTTCAACCACTGTCTACCTCAACGACTTGCGATCACCAGAATGGCGGACGCAGGTGTGTCTCCAATAAACTTGCGGTGTACATTATTCTTGTCTCTCCTATAGGCTTCTTCAAAGGCACTTCTACCGATCAGGACAGGCGCTTTTCTGACAAGGAGCTCAAGTTGCTCAAGACGATGAAGTTCCCGCCAGAATTCGACAAAAAGGTATGTCAAAGCTTTTTTTTTTTCACCCCAGAGAGACTCATCTACATTTCTCTCTTCTCGTGATCAAAGGTGGACATGAAAAAAGTGAATTTAACGGTCATCAAACCATGGATCGCCAAAAAGGTCACCGAACTCGTTGGTTTCGAAGACGAGGTCGTCGTTGAATATGCGATGGGTTTATTGGAGGACCCAAATCATACCGTGCGTGTCTCATCTATCAACTTCTCTGCGAGATTTTTTTTTCTTTTCCCGTATATCTTGGTCTTGGTCTTTTTCTTTTTGGCTACCGCTGACGTTGAATAGACCCCCGACCCGAAAAAGATGCAAATCAACCTTACTGGTTTTCTTACATCATCCACCTCGGCGTTTATGATCTCACTTTGGTCGCTCCTTCTCGAGGCGCAAGAATCTCCTGCAGGTGTCCCAAAGAGTTTCGTTGAAGAAAAGAAGGAGGAGATGCGTAAAGCAAGAGAGGGTGATCAGCGAGCAATTGGTGAAAGAGATCGCAGAGCAAGACTAGATGAGATCAGAGAGAACGAACGAGGGGATCGTGCAGAGCGCGGCGGAAGAGGCAGAGGCAGAGGCAGAGGCCGTGGCCGAGGTAGTTTCGAAGGAGGTGGAAGAGGCAGAGACAATGGGTGGGGAGGACGCGGTGGTGGGGTAAGGAATACCTTATCACTCCAGCGACTTCACGCTAACTTCTTCTTTCCAGCGACCAGGGCGCCGTTTTTCTTCACGGTCTCCTCCCTCTTATCGTCGCCGCTCACCATCTGGTTCCCCTTTCGATGCACGAAGTTCCCGCTCGCCGCCTCCTTCCCACCGCCGGTCTCGCACTCCTCCTACCAGACGTACCTCACGCACACCTTCAAGGTACAGCTCGCCCCCCACTCGTCGCTCGAGGACACGCTCGCCTCCTCCCCACCTATTGCATCGTCGTCCCAATCGCTCAATAACGCCTTCACCCCGCCGTCGCAGACGTTCTCCCTCTGTCACGCCTCCTCGACGATCCCGTTCGCGCTCCCCACTACCAAACCGAAGACGAAGACGCTCCCCTTCGTATTCGCAGTCCCCTCCCCGTAGGTACAGTGGGGGGAGAAAGGACAGGGAAAGGGACAGTCGCAGTCCCCCGCCACGCCGTCGCCGCTACTCCCCCACACCCTCGGTTTCAAGTCGCTCACGTTCGCCACCTCGTTATGGCCGCCGCCGTAGCTCTAGTCCAAGGGCGCGCCGAAGGAATAGTCCGCCTCGTCCCCGTAGTCCCCCGCCTCGCCGTAAGGACTCTCGGGAACGCGATAGGGATCCAGGTGCGAGAGACAAGCGTCGCAAAAGACGTAGCCTTTCTCCTGCGGACATGGACATCGACAAAAATGGCGATCGTTCGATGAACCGCGAACCGAATCTTCCACAGAATTCTATGGGTGAATTGAAGATCAAAGGTCAGGCGAATACGCGTAAGTCCAAATGGGATGATGAGGACGCAATGGTGGGTAATCGTACGAGTTGTCAAAGAGCCAGTTGCTAATATCCTTGCAATGGAGTAGGCATCGAGCAGTGTGGATGATGGTACGAGACAAGATCTGGAGAAGCGCGAGAATGAGCTGAAAGAGCGAGCTCTTAGAAACAAAGTAATGAGGTCGAGAAAGGGAAGTGGTGGTGCCGTCGCCAGCTCTGGTTGAGCCACTGGTTGAGGCTGGTAATATTTTCGTCTTCTCCGACCCCTTCCTATCCACTGATTGTGATAAACATGTTCTCACCGAGGTCCACTGGGTTCGTTAGAAGATGGAATATTCTTTTCTTCCTGGCTGGCGAGTACCACAATGTGCTTTCTATTTCTTGTGCCAAATCCCTTCACTCAAACGATATGCATGTTATGCGATTTAGCAGAAATTCTTAATTTCTCCAATCCAGTCAGTGCTACAGGTCCATGTCAAATAACGTACTCTCCAATACACCCATGTTCGCATTTTGCGGTCTTTGTTCCTTTCCTGAGTTGAAGTCGCTGATACGTGTAGCATGATGGTTCCAACTACCGCTGGCAGACTGTTCACAGGAGGCTTACATTTAACTTCAAGTAGCTGGCTCTGTATCGATGCCTCAGATCGATCTTACACCTGGCAGCCTACTTCAAGTTCCCATTTGTACCCATGCAGAGGTAAAACTATCACACGAATCTGCCTTCTCCTGCCCAGTTCAGTTACGAACTACCACTGTCTTCCGTGGGGACTGGAAACCTCCCGCCATTCGATGGTGGAGGCCACGGTGGACCCAGTCGTCAAGTCGCAATTCACCACGGCCCGAGGTCTACTGACCTTGCGGTTGAACTTCGTGTCATGTTCTCCGTTTTCGCCCTTTCCAGGATATTGTCCGCTATGCATCGGTGCGTGCGTGGACCTACCTTATTGCACACCTCAACGAGTTGGTAGTCTATCTAACGATTGCCGGGCGCTCCATGGTGCCTTTGGCGGTTCAATCGAAGTCCAATATGCCGTTGAGCTATGCATCGATGGCCAGCCATGGGCTGTCTCACCCCCAGGAACTATCACTGGCAGCTATGGCACGATCTAAAAGCGCTCTCTGCGTACGATGGACGGACAACCGAGTCTTCGCCACAGATGGCACCGGGATGCGTATAACAACAATCCTCTGGACGCTGTATGTTGTTTCGCTATTCGTGCAGACCCACTTTCCAAAAATCTTGTCGTCGTAGTCAATTTTCGGACTAGAAACCTTGGCAAGCATTTCTTCCGCCTTGACATTTGCTCTATGTCCACTGGCACCCGCAACCACACCCACCTGCACCCCGTCACGTTTGGTTGTTCACGACGAAAGCTTGACGACGAGTGCCGTTGACCCTCGTCTCGTCGGCAAAGTCGGCAAAGGTCGAATTCGTGGCCCCTACCTTGCATTTTATGGCGACGTGATAACGAGCGTAGGGGTACACGGTCCTTCGCTGTTGGTACCTTCCCGCCCATCAATGAGGAATTTCCACCGGCGAGGTATACCCACTGTTACTAAATAGTCGCTCACATAGCTTCTCTGCAGGAGTGTACTTCAAGCGGCCGCAACAACATGGCCCTCATGGCCGACCGAGTCATATTTCTCGATCAAGAGCAGCTATTGGTCCTCTCACGCACGGGATTCTTGGAGGCTTACCCATTCACTGATCTGGCACGACCACCTCAGCTGCCGAGACAATATGCATTACCTTTCACCTCACGGAATTGCGGTTACATGGCATTCCAATCATCTGGTATATCTCCCGATACCATTTCTTCGCAGCATTCATACTCGCCCATGCCCAGGATATAAATACCCACTCTGGACCCTGAATTTAGAGGACCAGGTGACAGGTCAGGTGTTGGGCAAGAGGCAGTCAACCATATATTGTTTATTGCCATGGAGCCATCCTCGGACTGGGAAGAAGAGACAGTCAATGGCTTGAACACTATAGCATGGACAAGCTGGACCCCTTCTAGTCGGTGTTTCAACTTCTGCCATAGCTCTCTTTGCGGCGTCTATGAGCCTCGTGCAGTATTGTCACAAGACGATTCCGTGCAACTCATGTTATTCGATTGCAATCTCTGGAGGACTAAGCATAGTGGGCGCAAATTCATCACAGATCCAAAGACGAACGGAATTCCATGATTCAGTGAGCCTTGAACGTACATAGTAGTGATAACAGTGGAGACTTATTACCGTATGTCGAGATTGGTGATACATTACTACTTGAGGACACGTTTATAGATGAGTCTGCTGTCATTCTTATGAACGGCGACACGGTGGTTATGGTCTGCATGTGACTGGTTTCGATAACGTTACTGAGCACGAGTTTACGTGCGAGCTCACTCAAAAGTGAAAGCCTTTTCCTTCCCTACCACTCCCTTAGGCTGCCATCCTGACCTCTCCACAGTGGGTTTCGCCATGGCTGAACGCCACTAGCAGCACCAAGAGCCGCCGAGCGCTCCCTCACTAGAGACTCGTTGATGGTGATACCGAGACCGGAACCTGCGGTAATCACCAGTGAAGCACGTGAACATGGGAGGTTGCGTGGTTGTGATTCGGCAGGACACAGTAAGAAGTTAAGAGGGGCGACGAAAACACTTAGTCAAACTCGAAAAACAAGCTCTGTGTGCTTACCAGTAGGCGCTTGCACATGTCCATCTTTCACGGCAAAGACACTAGGGTCTTCAAGGTAGGTAAAGAGATCCGCGTCTTCACTGTTGTAATGAATCTATGGGTTACCGAATAGCGGTAAGACTTCAGATACTTTCACCAGCATATAGTTCGAAGCCCTTACCTGCCAGCTCATCTCTTGTATGACGACTTTCAGTCACTATCAGCACACGCTGCTCGTGCGAGCGAAATTACGCCAAAGACTCACAGTTAAGCCGCGACACACCCACTGCGATGCATGCTGCAAGCGCAATTGGTCCAAGCGGACAATGCGGTGCGAGGGCAACATCGTACGTTTCGGCAAGTGTAGCAATGCGTACTAGCTCTGATATTCCGCCACAGTGAGAGACCTAGTCCGGGGGAGCATTCGGACGCAGTCGGGGGAAAGCCACGAAAAAAAGGGAAAAGCAAGGGACTGGTCACCAAGAGAGAGATGACTATTGGGTGTGATACTCACATCAGGCTGCGCTATGTCTAGCGCTCGTGCTTCGAAGAACGGCCTAAAGTCGAATCTGGAATACAGACGCTCGCCAGCGGCAATAGGTACTGATACAGAACGGGCCAGGTCTGCGAATTCACCCGGGAACGATGGAAGAAGAGGTTCTGTCCCGAGACGTAAAAGTGTGAGTGCCTCAGATAACGACACTTTTCTTTGGTGGACTTACCTTCGATAAACAAGACGCCTTCTTTCTCGAGGAGGGCTGCCAATTGACGGGCCATGCCTTTGTGCAGACGGCCGTGGAAGTCAACGCCAACGTCCATACCTAGCTTTCGAATATCGCGGACTCGCTCGACGGTGGCTGTCAAGAGCTCAGGGGAGTCGAGCCATGCGACTGCCTCTGTGAAGACGCCAAATATGGCTCCAATCTGAGGGGTTCTACATTCGAGTCGAAAGGACGCACCAGTAGCATTCATCTTGACGGCCGTAAAACCCTGGGCCTTACGTTCTGCGGCGGCTTCAAAGACTGCATTGGGGTGATCACCACCAACCCAACCATACACGCGCAAGCTATTGCGAACTTTTCCGCCAAGTAGTTGCCAGACGGGAACACCGAGTTTCTTTCCTTTGATATCCCAGAGTGCGATGTCGAGACCCGAGAGTGCGGACTATGAACAGGAGGATGAGTCCAGCATTCGACGCATGACAATGCATGCGCACCATCAAAACCGGGCCGCCACGGTAGAAACGGGCCCTATAGGCACTCTGCCAGATGTCTTCGATGCCATCAGCATCCCAACCAAGGAAGCGAGAGGCGAGGTCATTGAAGGCGCCTTCGATGGCTTCTGTATGACCTTCGAGGGTAGATTCGCCCCAACCGACGAACCCGTCGGACGTCTCTACGCGGACGAATAGCCAACGTGGGGGAAGGCGGAAGATCTACATTGGATTTGTATAAGTATATGATTGAAGTAAGTGCGCCAAGGTGACGAACCTCGATCTTTGAGATGATGCTTGAGGCGGGCGTTGTGAGCGACATAGTTGGTGGTAGTTGAATCGGACTCACTCCGACTTTTAAAGCCCTGAGGACTGTTCTGCTGCTCCCAAGGAGGTGATCA
Source organism: Phlebopus sp. FC_14 (assembly GCA_021018615.1). Taxonomy (NCBI): domain Eukaryota; kingdom Fungi; phylum Basidiomycota; class Agaricomycetes; order Boletales; family Boletinellaceae; genus Phlebopus; species Phlebopus sp. FC_14. The sequence continues at coordinate 1,556,580 of JAEVFL010000005.1, read as the reverse complement.
GATGGACAGTCGACCGGTCCGGGCATGACAGACTGTCCGAGCTCATGTCATAGCTGAGCGCTGGGCCCAGAGAATATTTCTCCATGAAAGTTTGCCAGAGCGAGCATTTTGGTGTCAACGTCGGGGGACGGTGCAGTGTGTAGCGCGTCGTCGTAGAGTACGAGTTACAAGGACTACGCGAGTCGTGGCGAGCAAGCTCCTCTCGAGTTACCACGTACACGCCGCAACAACTTTCTTTCTGACCTTTGCTGCTGCGGTGGTCGTGCTCTAAAGAGGCGTTTGCAATAATTTTCCAGGTCCAGCACATACCAATGGTCTGCCTTAGGGCTCTCACCGTCCTTCTCTTCGCGACGTACGTCCTCGGTATCAAATTCGCACTTCCGCCATCGAGGCTGCCTCTCGAGAAATGCATATGGAACGCCGCACACACACATGCCCTCGTCATTGTCACTGCCAACGTCGGACCAGGGCCCAATCAACGTGTCGACATTGAGATTATTGACGCTACTCCCCAACGAAACGTTTACCTGTCGAAAAGGGACATCAATGGCGAAACAAGACTTGCAGTAACTGCACATGCAGAAGGGGAGGTCGGCGTGTGTTTCAAAAACTTCCTGACTGCTGGTGAGTGGACCTGCGCGTCTCGGTGACCTGGTTGGTTGGAATGAACAATGAAACGACCTTGGAATAGATGTCAGGAATGAGGTTGCACGAAACATGACTCGTGCGATTGATCTTGACATTGACATCGGCGCAGATGCTGTTGACTACAAGTGCGTTGCACCGTCTTTCAAACACGTTTCGTCAGCCCTCGTTGACGTCTGTCTAATGCTTGCAGTGCGATTGCAAACCAGGAATCTCTGTCAGGACTCGAGACAGAGATGCGCAAACTAGAAGGTGTCGTGAAAGAGATTGTCGACGAACTCGAATACTTGAGGAAACGCGAAGAACGGTTCTCAGACACAAACAGTACGTATTCTACATATCGCCCATTGATTTATCCTGTAATCACTTACTTTTACTAGTATCGACCAACCGACGCGTACAGAACTTTGCATGGTTCTCTCTCGTCTCTCTCGTCGGTCTAGGCGTTTGGCAGATACTCCACCTACGCGCATTCTTCAAGCGCAAGTACCTTATTGACTGATCAATGACTGTCCGTTTAGTTGACTCGTTCTGTATTCCGTTCTCATGGTCACCGTATTTCGTGGACGGTTGGTAGCTATCATACATCGCATTCTCTTTTTGCGTCAATTCGCGACAGTGTGCATCGGGATAAACGCCGAGTTCGACCCGTGGCTTGGTACCGATTCATTGCTATCCGCAGGAAATACCAGGGAAACAGTAAGTCATCATTGATAGAAATACAACAGTTAGCAAACAGCAACGACGCACGAATGGATGAGATGATAGGGTAGCCTACAGTTGAAACAGTTGAAAGTACCATCCGAAATAGGAGGAATTATTCAGAAAATGAAAGATAGAAAGCGTGCATGTAGGCAGGCAGAGTGAGACATCAGTATATGTCACCATTAGACCAAGGTACACGAGCGACACCGATCTGATAATCCCCAAGCAGGGGTGCGTCGTTAGGGGGAGGCGGGCGAGACGAAGTCGACGGCCGTGCGGTGTTCTTACGTTCGGGGCGAGATGGAGAGGGCATAGATATCATCAGGGCGACTTGGATTTCCTTGGGTGGGTACCATTCAATAGGTGGTGGCCTTGGTGGATTTCGGGGCTGCCGTCCATGGAACAGACGGGAGACTACTCTTGTCCTTATGCTAGTGGGTTGTGGCTGTGGCATCGGAGGAGGTTGAGAAGGCGAATCCGATGGCGACAACGTCTTTGCGTCTGGGTCGGGTTTAGGTTTACGGGACTGTATGGACGACGCTGATATTGGCTAGACACAAAGCGTAATGGAATGTCTTTGAATCAGTTACCATGCACAACGGAGAGACAAGAAAGGACGCGACATGCCTGCAGATCCTCCCAAGGAATGTCGTCCTTTTCTCCCGCTTGGAGACGATCCAGCCAGGTTTCCCAAAAGACAGGACAGACCAATTTCTGCCTTGGACGTCTCTCCCCATCCTCGCCAAGAAATCCATCATCCGTATCCTGACTATCCAACGTTGCATCCCATGCAGCAACAAAATATGCAAAGCGATGTCTTCGCGAACCGACTCCACACCCGACAAAGAGCAGAAGTAGAGCGACGAATGTGATGATGAACCCGAAGAAGTAGTTCGCACTCGCAATCGTGGGTGAGGATGAGCTGGTCGACGTGTTGCTGGGGTTAGATGTGGCAGAGATTGTGCTTGGGCTCTTGAATAAGGACGTTGACGATGTCGAGGACATGATAGTGCAGGCTGCTCGTCCGCCTGAGACCTCTGTCAGATCAGATGGACGTTGCACTGGGCAGTTGATGGGGACTACATAGAACTAGACAAATAGGGTCGATGCACTACGACTTAAAACTGAATACCAAGCAAGCGCCTCCATCATAATACAGTCTACCCAAATCAAAAAGTAGAGCAAATAGAATACCTGAGTACCAATTAATCTATACGTACCCGCAACAAAAGGAGTCGTCCCGGTATGATAGACAAATGCGTCACTATTTCAACTTGTTTCATAAAGTCCCCTCAGATTGCCTGTTTACGCCAATCACTAACACAAAAGTATTCAAGGCCTCGACAGGGGGGGAGGACTGAAGCTCCGGACCACTTTTTGCCAAACACTGGCCCGACGGGTCCTCACTTGCGGCCGGCGCTGATCTACCGGCGGACGATCTCTAGGACCCTGGTACGAGTGCTGGCGCGGAGCAGTGGGGCGTACCTCTCTGACTTGTACTTGGGAATGGCGTTCCCCATTTTCAGGGCTGGAGTACAGTGGTATGTCCAGATGACCGTGATGGGACCGCAACGCGTATCCCACATCGGTGGCATGAGGAGGTAGCTTGGAGTTGAGTGGTGGCAGGACTGGAGATGTGTGACGGCTAGAGTGCGACGGAGCAGGCATTATAAGGCCCAAGACTGGACGTTGTAATTCAGGAGGAGTAGAAGGCGTGGAGTCAAGCAAGTACAGCCTGGGCTGAGACTCCGGTTCAGGGGTTAATCGCCCGTTCCTTGGAGGTAGGTAGGCGTCTCGTGACGGCACGGTCACCACAGCGGGAGACATCACAGCTCCAGGAGGAGGAATGGCGGAGGCATGCGGCGGGATGAGGAACCCTCCGGGTTTCCCAGGAGCGAAGCGCGCATCCCATGGACTCGGATGAGGCTCATACTCTGCAGGAGTGTAGAATCGCTCCTCTTCATGGAGAGCCGTCAAGCCATAATCAGGACAAAAAGGTCCTTCGCTCCTTCCCAGGCTATCGCAGTCATCGCTCTCATACACAGATGCCACTTCCCAATCATTAGTGATTGAATTTTGCCGGTAAACTGGGATGGCCATGGATCGAAACACTGCGGTGGAGAAAAGATCTGGTTGATGGTAGTGAAAATGAGTGTGCTCCGGCCCCAGGGACTAGAGAGACGGAAACTCGAGGGCGAGATGAGGGAAAACGTAGGCAAGATGGAGGTACGGGACTGGGGTGCCAGGTTCGCAATCCTTGATATACTTACAGCATAACCACACAGACGCCGTCATGGTCCACAAATACTCACGCCAGTACGGAGCTCCGATTATGTGTATTGAAAAGCCTAGAACCAGGCCTTGATCAGTATTTCAGTTTGCAGGTTCGAATGACGGAGGTGCTGAGAACCTGAGCCATCTCAGCGATCGATTCATTTGAAGGAGCCCATCCGTGGAGAGAGACAACATTTTATCCGTCCATCCCCCACACGGCGGAGTCTCCAACTAGACCAACGAGGGACCCACGCCTCTCCGCCTTTACCACAAAGGGTTGCGCTTTGATACGCGGTGACCGGCTTCTGTCTGATCATGAAGCACCACATAGGCGGTGATGGCCTGGGGTGCACCAAATACACGAGGAAAACATGAAGTATGACGAACGTGACTAGCTTCCCGCAGAAGCGCGGTGGATTAGAATCCACGGTGTTTGGTGCTTCGACTTCGACTTCGCCGTCACGATCACTCTCCACAAGACGTGCTGGTGGCGTTGTATTTTCGATATTGTGACTGCAAGGTCTTGAAGGAAAACGCCTATGACCAACTCTGCGACTTCAACGCCCTGCACAAAAAACGATATCAGCGATGCCGCAAACCAAGAGGGTCACAAGCCAAAGTCTGATAACAGCGTCTCACCTAGATCAAAAACTGTTGCCATGCGATCATCGTGAGTACCAGTTGAGATGAAAAGGTATGAATTAGTGTCGCACGAGTCCGCAGGATGAATGCCAGGTTTTGCTCGAAGGGCCACATCAGAATGCATGCTAACTCCAGCCCCTTCCCACATTCCTTCCAGCCTCCACGCAGTCTCCGACACTGACGCCACCAACACCGGCACCGATGACTGCCATCCGTCCAACCCACGGCTCACCTTCAAGGACCCTCTTCAGTTCTTCCATCCTCTGTGAATGACCCACGGCGTAAAGCGGTATGCAATGCGCGTTCCCATGCACCCTAACAAGGAGCGGTGGCGGAAGCGGACGTCCGAGTTGGGAGGACAGCTCGTCTAGGACGGGGGGAATGTCTATCTGCGATGGAGAGCGCGAAGCGTAGGGGCCACCAAGCATGACTGTCATTTTGACAATCGCTTGACCCGAGGTGTCTTGCGATGCCGTCGAGGCCGAATCAAAGACACACCCCAGGATGCCCGTTCGGCCGGCTTTAGCGTAACCTTCTACTGGTCGCGGTACAAGGAACCCAAAACCTTCGGGATGAAATGCGCGAGAAGAAGACGACGGAGATGCGAATACGAAGTTGACAACCGTGACGGACGAGTATGTATTTGCTGTTAGATGCGGAATGGGTGTAGCCGGGGAAATGATAGTCCGCAATTGAAAGAGCGGAAGAGTGGAGACTACATGTGTTGGGAAAAGAGTCTCACGCGAAGAAATCGTCACCTGTACCAGCTTTAAGCCGTCAGAAGATCGCACTTGGAAACAATCCACCCACCTCGAATCGCTTATTCCAGGGGTTGATGCGGAGACCCATGACGTCGACCCCTCCGTACATACATACGTTCGGGTTTTCCCTGAGGGATCGAACAAGAGCTCGGACCAGAGTTGCAAGGCCATCCGTGAAGCTATAGACGGAGACATCGCGCATCGTATCCTGTATGCCGCCTAACTCATAGGTCGCGTCATCATCTTTCAGTTGCGAGCTATCTGGTGGACGCAGAAGCCCAAGGACAATGGAGCCACGGCCACGCTCTTCTGCCTCCCAAAGTGACGGAAATGCGGATCGTAAACTGAGGGTTCGAGCATCCGCGGCGTATATGCCATGCGCTAAGGCACTCCCAAATATCCTCGAGAAATTCTCGCCAAACCTTCTGGACAAAAACTCGTCTACTGATTCATCCTCGGCTCCAGGTGGTCTATTCCATCGTTTGAGTGGCTCGTTAATGACTGATGACAGAAGCACACGACCGAGGTGTGCGTTTGATGTGCCAAAGGAGGTGATAAGATCAGAGAACGATGACGGAACACGATGAATGCCTGCTGATCCAGGGATGTGTAGAAAACGGTTCTTCGCAGTGAGAGACGTTTTGGGAACAGTTATGAGGGAAGGAGACAAGTCTAAGAGGTGAATCTAATCGTTTGCAAATTGTTCCTTAAAATGATGGCTCGACACAACAGAATGGGACAGAGGGACAGACACACCAGTTCCAGGACACTACGTGCATTTGGTCTCAAGGTTCGGGGCCCCGCCTCGAGAAGAACATCCGCCTCTTCTTGCTCCCCACTTTCACCTCTGAAGGTAATTCTCGACCGCTCTGAACGCACCCAGCCTCCGAAGCGCACATCCTTGTTGATGATCGTGATTTGTGCGGCAGGGAAACGGCGAGAGAGATGAAACGCAGCTGAGAGCCCCGTAATACCGCCCCCGAGAACCGCAATAGACTGGGGCACCATCTTGCCTACGTACTGGAGCTGAACAACGGGCAGCTAGCGTCCTAGACAGTCGTTAGAACAACAACCAAGACATGATATAACCGGGACACTTGGGAGAGCAGAGGTATGCCTGCATGTCAAATGGGGTATTTTGTTCACACGCACTGAACACGTCGCTTGTCCGCACGCAGAGTGTTCCTCTGCCAAACCCACATTTCGATAGCTCGGCAAGGACTTTTACCGCCGCAAGACAAGGCTGCACTTATGCCACCAAGAAAAAGCGTCAAAGAGCTCTCTCCTCAGCCCACAACACCGCCATCGGGGTCAAGGCGCGCAAGCTCGACATCACCAGAAAAGCCGCCAGGTCCACTGAGCATAATAGTCCCTCCAGAAGAACGTGACCCCGTCAAGGTCAATAACGCGAACGTAATCGACCTCAAGAATGCGTGCGACGATGCCCTCAAACGCGTACGTAGTCGCAGACGCAACTTGAAGTTGGAAGTGCTAACTCCTGACCGTGCAGTACTTGTCACGTCCAAACTTGTTCAAGCAAATACATCTCCATACGGATGTACGGCTGATATTGGGATGGGCTGGCGTACTCGTGGCAGCGGCCACGGGATTTTATGGATGGAAAGTCGACTTTGAGCAATCTAAACCTGGCGTTTGGGCCGGTTTCATCCTGTAAGTGTTTTCATAGCGGTCACACGAGATGTTCGTTGTGGTAATCTAGTCCTTCTTCCACTCTCAAGTTATGTTATCCTGACCACCCTACAAACACTGTACGCACACCTAATTGAAGGTGACATCATCTTCGTCGGGAGGCGCAAAACATTCTCCAAACGGATAATAACCGAACGCATCACGCTCTCCTCACGGACACTTCCTGCTGCAGTGTCTACGTCCTCCTCACAACCATCTACAGCCAACGCGCCATCTTACTGGCTGAATATCACGTACTTGCAGTCCACTTCCAGTGGGAAGTCTCTTCTCGCGAAGAACCGCGCCGAGGGCTCTAAGGAGTACAGCGCTTTCTTTGATGAAAATGGTCTCATGGCTCAGGAGGCATTCGAGAGATGGGTTGGTGAGCTTGTAGAGGGGGCGATGGAAGGCAAAAACGCTTAACGCATGGGCTGTTGACATACTATGATCATATATATGGGTTTCGACGGTTTCGGTAGTGAGCGACATATGGTACTGTAGGATGCACAACACGGAGTCTGATCTGCAGCAGTATGTATCCGAAGGTGTCGTAGGTGACCGCGGCCTGCGCCAGTCTGCTCCGACCACTCTGCTGGCGTGACCGAGGCGCGAACGCCTCCGAGACCATACACCAATGCCCGTGATTGTTTCCTGTGGCGAGATTCTTCGAGGACCCGTCCCTCGCAATTTCACTCGCCATAGGAGGAGACAGCTAAATGTGATTGTGAATTCAGTGTCACAAGAATGCAGCTGGCTGTAATCAGGAGGTTCGTCTGCACAAATAACAAAATCTTTGTTGTCATTCACGATAATCGTAATAACTTGAAACGACAAATCAAACCAAGCTCAATATGGTGGAAGTTGGCACGTCAAAGTACAAGCATAAAGATAATATAACCAACGTACACTTCGAATAAGATATGACTAGCAGGATACAGCGCCTATGGATACATGCGTATAGTTATGAAAGGCCTTTTTACTTGCCTGAGCTGGAGAACTATCGACAGCGCGTCAGTGAACATATTGGCGGTGCGAAAGAAGGATGAAGAACCTTTGTGACAGACTTCGTGCCCTCAGAGATTGCGTGCTTAGCAAGTTCTCCCGGCAAGATAAGCCGCACGGCGGTCTGAATCTCGCGCGATGAGATCGTGGATTTCTTCGAGTACGCGGCCAGTTCTGGCGTAATTGGGTCAAGAGGTTCACAGGGACAGGACGAGCAACGTACTGGATGCTTCAGTGGCAATACGTTCAAAGATATCGTTGACAAAGGAATTCAAGATTGCCATAGCTTTGTTGGAGATACCAGTATCTGGATGCACTTGCTTGAGGACTGCGACAACATTGAAACGCGTCCACAGATACGAAGGACGGAAGTTACCTTTATAGATGTAGGAAGAATAAGTCTCCTTGCGGACTTTTCTCCGCTTCTTCTTCTCCTCTTCGCCAGCCCCCGCAGCGGCGGTCTTGGCGGTCTTCTTCCCTCCCTTGGCTCCTTCTGTAGTCTTTGCAGCAGTTTTGGCAGCAGTACCGGACGCAGGGGCTTTGCCACCGGTCGACGCGGGTTTAGGTGCCATTGTGAGACCAGTCCAAAAGTAGAGCCAGACGTAAGCGAACGTAATATGAACAGGTTGCTGGGACGCGAGATGGTACAGTCGAGAGAATGAGATTCTGCCAATGCCTCCTATATATACCAACACGTGACTTTGCACTTGTTTACGCCCGTGCACGACGCGTCACGCTTGCACATTTCTTGCCATCTACCGCCATGCTAACAACTCGTTCTGTAGGTGAATGCGTAACGTTCTCAACGGCGACTACAAGACTCGTTCGTGCTGCTACACGTCTTTGAACCATTATTCGTACATTGGAAGTATCTACCGGAACCTCTATTGACTCAGTTTCATCATCACCTTTTCCCTGGCACCCACAAGATCCTTCACGTCGCGGAAGCCACATAGCCCCACCGTGATATGCAAATCGCATATCGTCTGCATCAAAATCTGTTCCACCCCTTCCTCTCCTGCTATCGCAAGGCCGTAAATGGTTGGACGTCCGACTAAAATACCCTGAATGAGTGGTTACATGGAATGAGTGAGTAGCTTTGGACTCACTCAACGCAGCCTGTGCACCTAGTGCGAGGGCCTTTATAACATCGCTTCCAGTACGAATACCGGAGTCGAAAAGAACGGTGAGTTTCCTCGAACTTTGTGCTTGTATGACCTTTGGTGAGCGCATGATCATGTCGAGAGCATCAAGGGTGCCGATGGAACCGTCAACTTGACGACCACCTGTTGAACAGCCGTCCAGGACGTCGTGGCAATGATCAAGAAGCCAAATAACACACCATGGTTCGACACGATAATACCATCGATACCAAAGTCAATGGCCTTCTCGGCGTCCTACAAACAGATCGAAAATTCACGGTGCATACAGGGCACTTTGCGAAAGCCCTCACCTCCGGCGCTAGGATACCCTTGAGGACAATTGGTCCTTCCCAGTTGTCCCTGATGAACTGGAGCTCCTCCCAGCTCCTGAATATTCCCGACGCTATTTCACCCACCCATTTGCTGCCCAGAAGCATCGATTGCTGCGCAGCCACGTCGCCAGCTGCAGCCTTCTGTCTCACCTCTTCCTGAACGAAGGGGAATTGGGGTTGCTCGTGGCGGGCCTCAAGCCCGAAACGCGCCATGAACACTGGATCCGAGATGCCTTGTTGTACGCCATAGCCGTGGCCTGCTGGACTGTACGGGACTCCGTGATCGTGTGCACGCCATCCAAGGATCATCGTGTCGACCGTAACAACGAGCGCTGTGTATCCACTCTCCTTTGCTCGTCTGAGGAGAGATAGTGTGAGATCCGAGGACAGCGTCCTGAGGTTAATGTTATTTTTGTGACCAAAAAGATAGAGGTAAGCAAGGACTTACCAGTAAAGCTGATACCACCTGTGACCGTCGCTTCCATGTGCCTGGGCAATGTCCTCCATGGACCGCGACGCAGCAGAGCTAACGATCAAAGGGACGCCAACCTTCGCTGCCGCCCGGGCTGTCGCAAGCTCCCCATCGTTATGTACGAGTGCCTGCGCGCCAATGGGAGCAACAAAAACTGGTGCGGGGTGAGTAACACCGAAGATGGTCGTCTGTGGTCACAGGGTGAGGGCACGGAACGTAATGGACGGTAGCAACATACCTCAAGGTTGCGCTCTCCTACATTTTCGAGCATCCGGGGGACGAGCTTCCATCTATCCAAAGCCCTGCGATTCTCGGCACAGGTGGACGACGTACCCGCACCTCTCAAGACGTACAAGAATGCAGCTAGCGAAGGCTACGGTGTCATCACGTTATTCGGTGTCCGCCTACTTCACTCACATTGCTGGTTCTTCAATACTTCGCGAGCTTTCTCTTCGATCTCGTGGACGTCGACAGTGCCCAAGACTGGAGGCTTTCCCGACCCATAGATCCCAAGAAGCCAAGTGACCCACCGGCTGAGTGGGGGTGCAACTGTGTTCATGTTGTTCAATGGATTGGAGAAGATAGTTGGCGGGTCTGAGGTGAGGGAGGCACGGCCATGCATCCCTCGCTTTCATATACGCATTCTCACTGCGCTAGCACATGACGGACGGGCTTCCGAACGTGCGCCAGAACGTAGTCAGTTGACTAATTGTTACAAACCTGGTGACTTCTGGAGTCGTTCGCAGTGCTAAGGACGGATAGAGCTAGTCGTTGTTCGTATGCAGTTATCCAGCATATGCAGTGCAACTCGATTTCACGCCATGCACGATTTATCGATGTTTCTGCCATACTCGCGTTATCGTCTGGAAGCTGAAAAGATTCACCAACATGATGGTTGGCACGAGCACGAAATGCCTTAAGGTCTCCAAACCGATTCCTTTCGTACTGCATGTTGAACTGTCGAGGTGTGCCCACTGCCTCTAATGAACTCTCGATTCGAGATACTTACAACATGATCAATTCTCCAACGAACTCGAAGGGGTCCCGCCAATGCTTTCACGACAGAGTAAGCAGACGTCCTTATGTTTGACGTTGTGCTCATTCATGCCAATACCTTGCCATACTCGGCCGCAGATTTTGGAAAGAGTACAGCGCCGTCCTTGACAAGGTCGCCTCGCCCGACGACGAGTACGGTGACGTCCGCGTTGTCGTGCTCTCTTCCGCCCTCCCCAAGATATTCACTGCCGGGATAGACTGTAAGGTCTGCTCATCAACGACACTGTACCAAAATATTCTAACTTTTCATCTCAGTCCAAGACCTCAGCCTCACCACCCAGCCCCGGACCGCTTTCGCAGATCCCGCACGCACCGCCCATGCTCTCCGAGATCACATCATCTCCTTTCAGCATGCAATCTCTAGTCCCGAGCGTTGCCCCGTCCCCGTCATCGCTGCTATCCACGGCGTGGTGTACGGTCTTGGAATCGACATCATATCCGCATGCGACGTGCGATACACAGCATCGAATGCGACGTTCTCGATAAAAGTAAGTCTCCCCTCCCCGTTTTTCCCACTTGAACATAGGCGATTACCATAATGCCCAATCGTCTTTGTGAACGCGACGAAAACTCAAATTTTATATGGTCGTTTCGTTTGGCTAACCATACGGCCAGGAAGTAGACGTGGGCCTCGCCGCCGACATTGGTACGCTTGCACACCTCCCAAAGATCACTGGAAACGCCTCCCTGGCACGCGAGCTCGCATTCACCGCACGTCCGTTTACCGCCGTGGACGCACTTGCGCTCGGGCTCGTCTCGAAGGTCGTGGATGGAGGCAGGGAAGAGGTCGTACGTGCCGCACTGGAATTGGCGAAGGAGATCGCGGGAAAGAGTCCGATAGCAGTGGTGGGGACGAAGCAATTGCTGGTGCATGCGAGAGATCATAGGTACGTGTCTTGAGCCCTCCTGTGATTTTGTTGAATGTTGAGAGTGATCAATGTGATTATGTGTAACATTGCAGTGTTCCGGAAAACTTATTGTACACTGCGACGTGGAATGCGGCAATGCTTCAGACTGCGGTGAGTATGGGCTTTGATGTACGTATGGCCTGTAAGTCATCCTAAATTCTCTTGCCGGTCACCCAGGACATACCCCAGGCTGTTCAAGCGAGCCGTTCAAAATCCGATGAGCGCCCTGCCTTTTCGCCCTTGCGACCGGGTTCGAACAAGTCCAAGTTGTAATTATATCATGGTGCTCTGTCTGTCATCTCATTGATGAATGCGATGAGAAACAAATTTCCAGGCTTTGCGTTGTTTGTTGAGAGTCCATGGTTAAGAAATACAGCGGGTCAAAATACAAGATACATATTCTCTGACCTCCCTTTTGACTTGCGGCGACAAACATTACATCTTGGTTCCCAAGTTGACATGGACAGCTTTGACAGCGGTGTAACTGGCAAACGAGATCGACCGCCCGTCAACCACCCGCTAACAGGGATGGAAAGTATTGAACGTACTTGTGTAACGCGTACTCTCCAAGCTCACGTCCAATTCCACTCTGCTTGAACCCTCCAAACGGCATATTCGAAGTCAGCTGGTTCGTGCAGTTGACCCACACTGTCCCTGCCTTGAGTTTATGTGCCGTTGTCACTGCCCGGTTCAAGTTCTGCGTGAACACGGCAGCAGCCAAGCCGTACACCGTGTCGTTGGCCTGCTTAACTACGTCATCTTCGTCCTTGAATTTGATCACGACGCCGACGGGTCCAAAGATCTCTTCTTTGACAATCCGCATGGAGGCGTCGACCTCGGTGAAAACGGTGGGTTGGATGAAGTAACCTTCTGTGCCGTGTCGTTCACCGCCAATTTCGACTTTAGCACCTGCTGCTACTCCCGACTTGATATAGTCCATGATACGCTATTGGAAGGGACGCGACATTAAAATACGCCAGAAATGAAGGTGACACCAGCCTCACGTTGTATTGGATCTCAGACACTTGAGGTCCTTGGAATGTATCAGGTGCGAACGGGTCACCAACTTTCAAGGACTTTGTCTTTTCAGTAAAGCGTTTGAGGAATTCGTCGTAGATGGTTTCCTGCACGAAGATACGGGATCCAGCACAGCATGTCTGCCCATGATTGAAGCTGTAACACAGAAATGGCCATATCAGCTACGTTGGCGATCCAAGGACAAGAAGAGATGAACCCACAAAATCCCAAATGCAGCCCAGTTGACAGCTTGATCGAGGTCCGCATCATCGAAGATGACGTTTGGACTCTTGCCTCCCAGCTCCAGTGTGACGTTCTTCAAGTTACTCTTAGCGGCGGCCTCCATTATTTTGCGGCCTACCAACGTCGAGCCAGTGAAAGCGACCTTTTCAATCTTCATGTGGGACGAAATTGCGTTGCCGACTGTGTTTCCGTACCCGGTGACCACGTTTACGACGCCGGGGGGGAAACCAGCTTCGACAATGAGATGGCACATACGAATGGCAGTGAGGGGAGTGAACTCGGAGGGCTTGAGGACGATGGTGTTTCCAGTTGCGAGGGCTGGACCCAGCTTCCAGGCCATCATGAGCACTAGGCAAGGTTAGTACTAAGTTAGGTCTTTGGACGCAGTTCTAGGGAACGTACAGGGAAAGTTCCAGGGGATGATTTGGCCCTAGTCACACTTTTAGGTATCCGCCAGAATGGAAGTGAGGGGCTACTTACGACGACACCAATGGGTTCGTGACGAGTGTAATTAAACTTATTCTCGTCACTCTATGAAGAGAATGGATAAAGAGGTGGTCCAGCCGGGACATAGACCGAGTGCCTACCTCTAGGACCTGGCCGGAAAGCTTGTCTGCCCAACCAGCGTAGTAACGAATACAATCGATTGAACTTGCAACGTCGGCGTTTTTGGCCCAGAAGAAGGTCTTTCCTGTATTACGATACAGATGGTTCAAGCTACTCTGGGAAGGTATTAGAGCGTATACGTACCGTTATCAAGAGCCTCGAGGGCAGCAAGCTCGTCGGCATGTTGTGACATCAGGTTGGCAAGCTTTCCCAAGAGAATGCTACGCTGTGACCCAGGACAGTTGAGACCCCAAACAGTGTCGAAGGCAACCTGAGCAGCATCGACGGCGGTGTCCACATCTTTGGGCGTTGCTTCAGAGATGGTGGTGATCACTTTGCCATTGGCTAAGCAATGGTGGTCAGTGGCGAGAGCAGTAAAAGCGGGAGAGACTTGTCGTACTTGGGTTAATGATGCTAGAGATGGATGATTAGATGGGCAAAAAGATAGGGGAAATTGCCTACTCGATGGAGGTACCATCTGAGCCATCGGTGAACTTGTTGTCGATGAAGATGCCGGTGCTGAAGGAGACTTGGCCCTTGTATGAGGGGTTGTCGAACTGGTGAGTGAATACGGCAGGCATTGGTGGGGAGTGGGAAGTAAGATGCAGATGGCCATGGAACGGGCTGGGATGGCTGGTTTTATAGATGGCAAATCGAACACCTGACTAATGAAAGAACGGTCAGGTGGTCGTCTTCGATTCTTCCTATGGCTTCAAGTGACGAGCTCAGCTTCATCCCGCAGTTCTTCGCTCCAACACGCTCCAAGTCTGCAGCAGTCGGGCTCTTGATAGTGATGATCATACCTCCAAAACCAAGCAAACGTACTGAAAGAAATGTCTCCAAGCTGCTTTGGGTGCGTACTTTGTTCATAACAACTTTGCATGTGTCCACTTCCCCCAAGGTCACGTGACACGTGCTGAATAGAATAGTATAGACAGGAAGACAGGAAGACCTTGACGTCTCCATTAGAGTCTTGCTCATCTACTCCTTTTGTTTCATCACATATGACCCACAATCAGTGGGGAACATCGTGCTGAGAGAACATCCCGGGCGCCGACTGGTGCATTATTCTGCAATCCATCACTGCATCATCACATAACCATACCTTTCTCTGTCGGGCTAGACGTTGCAAGACTGATAAGTCTGCCGCAAAACCCATCTGGCACCAAAGAAGAAAACTCACCGAAACCACAACAATATTATCCTCCGCAATCATCGCCGCCTCCCAACCACGCTCCTGCCCCTCCGCTGCGCAGGCGCCCGGAAGATCGATCGTTGCAACTCGTCCAGGCAGGCTCGTCGCCACCTCCTCGTCAAACATATAACACAGTCCCACCAGCTTTCCCCTTTTCGCAAGCGGCGTCCATAGATGGTGCGGATCCTCGGCCGTCTTCACCCAGCCCCGTCGGCGCGCAGCATATTTGTTCAGATCATACACCCGTGCGACGCACCCGTCCTTAAACGGAAGTCGCTGGATGAACCGTGTGCCGTAAGTGTAGCATACCCACACCTCAGATGGTTCGCGAAGGAGTATTCGCGTGTTCCTGGGTCCCCACAGTGCCCACGGAATAGGTTGGGGTTGAGTCTCACGGTTTGCGTCTGGACTTGCATCCTTGCTTCGAGTTACAGCCGCAACTTGTTCGAGTAACACAGACCTCAACGTCAACAAAACCGTGCATTCCGTCTTGTCGTCATCCAAATTGGCACGCAACGTCACTGCGTACAGGTGATCCACCGACCCAGTGGAACTAAATGGCGCCGCGAGGTCCGGAGGCGCCGTGGCGGAAGGCGTTGGTTCCGATCGGATGAGTACGTCCTTAGCGGAGACTGATGTTCGCAGGGGTGGGTAGCGTAATCTGCATACGTAGGGAATCGACGAAAACTCGAGAGGTGTCATTGGATTCTCGCTATCGTGAGCATCTGAGTGAGCGAGCCGACACGATGCGACACTGATAATGTCAAGGGTCGGCTCCCGTTCGGAGACGAACATAGCTGCAAGGATGAGATCCTCAGATATGAAGGAGAACGAACGGATTTCCGGGCATCTAACAACCTGCAGGATTGAGTCAAGCAGCAAGTCACGGCAAAAAGCATCACTACCACTCACCATCTCTTGCTTCCCGGTCCGCCAATTCCAGACAGCGAATGCGTTTATGGTGTGCGTATTTCGCCCAAGGATGCTGGATTCAAATATGACACCAAAGTGCGGCCCACAAACTTGCATTATGAAAGTAGTGTTCCACTGCTCAGCGGACAGCGGGTATTGTATCAGAGGCCCATTGGCCTGTGGATGGTCTTGGCCCATGGAGAGTGTCCGCAAGTAAAAAGTTACCATTTGATTGGGCCTGAATAAGAGGGAGATTAGCATCACACATATGCATGGCGGAGATCCGGAAACAGCCAAAACGGAAACGAAGTAGACTGTCATCCCGTTCGCACCGTTGAAAGGATCGTTCTTTGGGAAAGTGAGGAACATAGACAATGACGCTCGCTAACTTACATCGTCCCCGTAACTTCGACACAAATGAGTAAATCCTGCGAAACATCAAAGTAAAAGTCGCGGAGGCGGAGAATTCCAGATTGCAGATTGACAATCCATCGTTTCTCAGGTATGCCTTTGATGGAGCACGGCAACTGGATGAACGA
The DNA here is from genome assembly GCA_021018615.1 of Phlebopus sp. FC_14. Classification (NCBI taxonomy): domain Eukaryota; kingdom Fungi; phylum Basidiomycota; class Agaricomycetes; order Boletales; family Boletinellaceae; genus Phlebopus; species Phlebopus sp. FC_14. Next base: position 1,540,440 of record JAEVFL010000005.1, on the reverse strand, counting down.
GATAGACGGTGCCGTGCCCCTTATGGCTTGAGCGAACACGCCCCCAGAGAGGTCCCAGCTAGAGCCATCTGACATATCTACTTCCTCGTGATGAGTTGACCATGTCATGTCGTTCCATGCTCGGTTGTACGACCGCAGTGCTTGCAGACGGGCGACATCGTCCATGGTGCATTGTTTGCCTGGGGTCAGTTGGGACGCGAAGAGTTCGATTTTGTAGAGGAGGTGTGCGCTCTCTGAGATGATCGAGTGGAAGAGTTTGCACACCTGTGATCAGAGGAGTCCTTTTTGTGAGCCACCTCGCTCATCATGTCGGTGACACTCACCTGCCCGCATCTCAGGAGAGATGGGATATCCAGCTCATTGAGAATCGTAGCTGTAAGTTCGTTGGGCAGACACAGGAGCCCCATTACAATGTATGATGGTCAAAGATGTGATTTGCCTCAAAAGGTATCGTTGAAGTGGAGGGTTGTCCAGAGACTAGTACTAGTACATGTTTCTCTCATAGAATAGTCATGGTGTGCTCTCTACGTTTCTCATTGACCCATCTTGCTCACGTTGAACTTGATCCAATCACTCCCAGGTGTTCTGCTTGGCCCACGACGACCAAGCCGTGAAAGGCCCTCGTATGCAGCGATTAGCTTTGCCGTCCCTTCCTGTCGAGCTGCTTTGCCACATTCTGAGCTACCTAGACGCCCACCAGCTTGCGCATGCACGCAAGGTGTGCCGTGACCCTATGTCTTTTCAGCAGCGCTTTTGCTCACTGCGCTTCGCTTCTCCAGATTTGCAAAGTCGTCAAGGCAGCCATTGATCATTCCGAGCTATTACAGTACATCATCGACCTTGGCTTTTACAACGTAGTCGAAGCTGGCCCACCCCAAATATCTATCCAATCTCAAGCCGCCGTTTCGGTCCCTGTCCCTGTCGCAATGCGGCGGAAGGAACTCCGAGAGCTCGAAGCGTCCTGGCAGAGACTGAGGTATCGTGGTCGATGCGGATTCTCGCTTCCTGTTTCTGGGCCGATATACGATTTTATGGGTGGAATATATGCGTTGGCTGGAGAAGGCGGTCTGCGTTTCGCGGTGTTGCCCCATGGCCACGAGACTCAGCCCGTTCGTACTTGGAACCACAACATAGACACGATCTCTATGATCGACCTCACCTTCTGTCCCTTTCAGGACCTGCTAGTCATCGTCACCATGACTGCTGATAAGTAAGCATCTCTGCGCTTATGATTTGCGTACAGGTGTTCCTCGTTGGCTTAATGTGCTCTTTGGCAGCCATAATCATGCATACGATGTACACTTGAAAACCCTCGCAACGAATCAACCTCATCCACATGCAGCTTTGCCCGTGCTGCAGGCGCTTAAGCAGAGTGACACTGCCACAGACTCATTTCATGCTGGAGGTCCTGTGAAGCTGCAAGTGATGGGGAACTATCTTGCTCTTCTGTGCCGGGACGTTGTCGCGAACGACTCTTACGTCGGAGATTATCTACAGTTGTGGACGTGGACTGACGCGAGGGGCTATGAGGTAAGCCACCCGTTATTCTTCGTCTGACTGTAGAAGTTGACCCGTTGTCCATTTGCCGTTGACATGACCCAGTTTATCTTGTACTTCGAAGATAGCGTGAATGACTTTTCTTTTCTTTCCGAAGACCGCTTTCTCCTCCTTGCTGACGATGGGACCATCGAACTCTATTCCTTTACGGACAAGACCCGAGCGCCGCAATGTACTGCCAAACTCGGTATGCCGAAACTCATGCATGATTGGCAATTGGCGGAGGCCTTTCTGGGCAGCAGCCCCACTCCAGGAATCGTTGGCGTCGCCCCGCCATTCATGAATCCCCGCACAGCCTCTAGTAACCACGACGATCAGACCTCGGCGCGAATGTCAATGCCAGTTTTCTACCCGGATGCAGATGATCAGCTTCTTGCATTCCACGTGACGGTCGTGCGGCAAACAAACGAAGCGGATACACATCCTTTTGTTTATTTCGTTCGCCGCAGTTCGCTCCTGCGCCTCGAGGATACGTATGTGGTGCACCTGGCGTTCTCGGACGTAGGTGCCTCTGACACTGCGAGTTCATCCGACCGGTCCAGCGAGCATCTCCCATGGGGCCTTTGGGGACCTTCTTCCACGCAGTGGTTCCCAGACACTAACCAGACAGACTGGCAACACTCCGTTTATGGCTTCCGCACTGTAGAGTCTCTAAATGAGGACATCACTCGGGAGTACTTCTCGCGCGAGCCGCGAAAGCTGCGAGTGCGGGATTTCAACCCGAACATGACGTGGAATTATCATGGAGAAGACAGGGAGGGCTGGACAGGGAAGCTTGTCCTCCCGCAACCTCCACCACTACCGCCAGAATCAGGCAGTTCAGACGCGTTGGGAGCGGAAGCGGAGGAGAACGAGGTACAGAGACCATTCAAGGAGCGACTGGGCAAGGCCTTACCTTATAGGGAGATGGTCAGCGAAGAAACTTTCGATGTGACTGATACTATGATGGATGAAAGCAGGATATTGTTGTTACGTAGGGTGAGTGTTTCTTTGGATCTTTAGCGTTCATGTGTTGCTTACGTTCTGTCTTTATCAAAGCGTGGGGACAATGGGGAACTAGAGAAAGTTGAAGTGCTCGTGATGTGAAGGCGGGGATGTATTGTTAATTATTGATGAAGAGGAGCAAAGATGCATCCCGGTCTCCACTTTGCATGATATTCCACATGAAATGAATGCTCACAAGCATGATCACACATCCCTTGATCCTCAGAGAACCACCCAGTGTGCTTGGGAGAAAGATGTATCATCCGTCAGTGTATGTATATAGTACACCCCCATCCCAATAGTGAGTGCCAATCGAGAGCGGTGCAATCTGGTTCCTCGTGTCTCGTTCGCTCGCACTGTATTAGTATCTATATTGGCAATAAAATGTAATGAAGGTCTGAATTATGGATGTGATATGACGTTAATGTCCACGGGCGACGGGTATTATTGTTAACAGTATGTGGGTTTGGGAATGCGGGGTGGTGTGGGGTTGCGGGGTTTGTAGGCGATTAAAGTCGAATCTAGTGGAGTGTCAGAGGCGTCCACCCCACGGCTTCATCATGTATTGCACTGATAAAACTCACGAACGGGGTGAAACGGGATAGCCCGCTCACTCATACATCCCTTCAGCTACATTCCCTCTGTGTGGTGCTCACCCGCCAGACCTCACCCCGGAGAGAGAATTGCATTCGAACCGTCGCAGCCGCCCTCCCAGTGAGGCTTCAATCATAGGCCCGCATAGTCTCTTCCAGTGCATCCGCATCCACGTCAAAAGAAACGTCGAATGATGAATCTGGATCTTGCTGAGGGATCGAAATCATGTCGCCTTTGGATACACGTGCGTCGTCGCCATTGAGTCGCGTCGATCTGACCTTTGATTCTGCGTTGAATACCGGTCTGTTAGATGTCCTGCGCGAGGGAGGGTCGGTCTTTGAGGACAAACCATGGCTAGTTCCGCTCGGCTTGTTACCACAGGTTTCGGAGAGCAACGGAGGCTTAAATTTGGGCACTGTTCCTTTCGTCCCCGAGGTTTGGGACAGACTATATTGAGAGCCCGGAAATCCCAACGACTGAGACGCACCTGAGAGCAGTGCAGGACGACGCATACCGAGGGGGGGCGGGCGTTGTGACGGGAGACGCTGGGTTGGCGATGGTGGAACTGTAAGTTTCGATTTGGGCGTTATTTTCGGTGGTGCCAGAGCCCGGGGTGATTGGCAAAAGGATACATCCATAGCCATATCTGCGTCATTCTTTGAGGCAACGACATCGACTTGCATACAGCTCTCTTCCCGGCCCTTCTCGTCATTGGAAGTGAGTAGCTCGGCGGTGGAAGTATCAACACACATTGCTCGATCCTCGTTACCATCCCACCCATCCTCGAAATGGGTAGCGATGTCTGCAAGGGAATTCCCCGTGGTATTTTTCATCTTGTCGTCCAATCCTTTAATCCCACGGCCATGGTCTCGTTCACCACCTCCACGGGGAGGCTTCGAGGTCAAATGGGGAGTGACATTAGGAACACTGGACGTTTTTGAAAGAATACGAGGCGCAGAGGTGGGAAGCGCTATGGAACTAGAATCCAAGGCCACAGTGCCATTCGCGCTACAGGTCACAATGGTGCTATTGGTAGACGCTCCTAAGCTAGTTGTTCTTGTCAACACCCTTGACGATGTTGACGTGCTTGCACCAGATATGGCCGACACAACCGATGTCTTGATGAACGTGCGCGAATTGGCGGCGTTCCTAGATGCATCAGGGGTATTCACAGTAGTCAGGATGTTTGAACTCGTAGTGATATCGTCTCTGTGACCTCGTTCACGTTCCCTGACTTTTGCGGCCACCCTTTGCTTCTTTCGCGAGTTCTCGTCCACTTGGCGCGACACATCCCGAAGCAGCGCGAGAAAGGCTGCCGCATTTGGGTCGTCATCTGGGATCTTGCGCTTGGAGTGAGATTCTACCGAATTCTTAGCAATGGTTGGAGCGGAAGCAGAATGGGAGGACGATCGCGGTCGAGAGACACGGACGGCCTGGTTTGCGGACGACGTGGACGCCGACAATGGCTTTCGTTTGGGGTGTACGTGATTGTAAGAGGATGCCTTGCCTTGCCTGGACGTCGAGGATGGGGAATCTTCTGAGCCTCGGGCATGGGCATGGGTTACTGACGATGACAGACTTGCAGACGGGGGTGAGAAATCAGACGAAGTTGAAGTTGATAGAGACGGAAGAGACGATGTCCGAGTTGATGGCACCCACACAACCGAGGTGGAATCAGTAGAAGGGAGAGTGCGTGCCCAGGAGGAAGGTTCGACATACGTGGAAAGGCGAACTACACAATCACTGATCAGTAACATGCAAAGGGACTGAGAAGAGAGATGCAAAGACATGAGACTTGCATCGACAGAGTAGGTGGCACTGACCTCCCCTCTCCCTCTCCGCCTCCCTCATCAGGGCTTGCAATGCTGGATTTGGGCTTTGCGATGGCACCCAGCGAACGACATCGTCTTGGTCGGTGGCATAATCGGGTACGATGTCCATTGAGACGTCGTTCATCGCGGCCAACGAGGTGGGCGGAAGGAGTTGGTGGTGGATGTTGAAGCAGACAAGGACTAGAAAACACGTCGGGACAAAAGCGACACGACGGTCACGTGATGAAAATTGTCGCGACCACTCGTCACGTCCTTGACGAGACTCGATCGCAAATTAGGCTTTGAGGCAATGTCCCAACTTACCAACAGCGCATAGGAAAACCAAGAGAACGATGCATTACCATTAAATAGGAGTAAAATGAATGAGCGTGTGCGGCTTGCAAATTCCTCCATCGAAATTACATAAAAAAGAGTTCGATACCCGTACTTGCCAGCGCATGAGATGCACAGAAGCCAAGCAGGACTAAATGAGGCATTTCCCCCAACCTCAGCTGCGTGTCAAGAGTAAAGCTCCTTCTCCTTGCCTTTTCTCGATAGCGGGGGTGCCGCAAGGCTGAGAGTCGGTGAAGACGCTGTACCAGCGGAACTCATATTTGTGAACGACGCGAGTCGTCTCGTACCCTTGAGATCTGTTGGTGAGGACTGCGCTAGCGATATGCGACTTGCTGAATTAGGAGACAAGTAGGGGCCTGGACGAGAAGGGGAGTGCGAGGGCCTACTGGGGTGTGAATGGGCTTCAGGGGTTGGCAGGGGTTGGCTTTCGCCCTGTTTCGCTTCTGTCAAAAGGAACTCAACCCAGAGACGGGAAAACGACTGGAGGTTTGGTTGGTGATGAGAAATAGATACAAACGAAGTACTAACCTCGGTCTCGTCCGTCTTCTCCAGTTCCATGTTTTTGCTCTTGCTTGGCGAACCAGTGCCTCTTCCCCAGAACAGACGTCCCGTCCCCGTCCCCGAACTTGACGTCGCTGCAGCACGTTGCAACCCCGCCTTCTCCCGCTCTGCATCTGTCCATGATAGAATTGTAGCTAACAACCCCAGCATCTCAAACCTCTTTGGGTCCGCACGTGGGGTGCACAGGAACGAGAGGAGGACGTTCGTGACCAGCCGTCTATCGACGTTGGTATCGGTAGGAGACTTGCGTAACCGACGAAGGGCTTCCATCAAATGCTCATTGATGATGACGGCTGACAGGGTGTGCGTTAGACGCCGAGAGCGACTGGCAAGATAGATGATACACCTTCGTGACGCAACTTTCCAATGAGAAGGTTCTTCTCTTTCACGTCTTGTTCTAGCTCCTGTGTTCGTGATGCATTGCTCTTGTTCTCGTTCAGTTGGACCTGTAAACGGGGAATAGGTTCACGGTTTCGTAGGACAGACGGGTACACCTCACCTCTGCATCGAGGGCGCGTCGCTTGTATTCTGCAAGTGATGATGTCACTTCGTCCAGCTGCATCCTGTAGCCCTTGACAGCTTGGTGTAGTTCGTGTTCCCTCGCTGGTAAACCTGCTGAACAAATATGCCACTCGCAAAAATGCGTCTGGCGCACCTGCCTGGAAATCCTCTAGTACAGACTGCAAGTTGGATGAGGTTTTCGTGGCAGTCTCCAGTTCTCTAGACTGTCGCTCTCTCGCCTCTCGCTCAAGTTCAAGATCGCGTCTAAGAGCTTCAATAGCCGAACGAGCTTCCTCTGCTGCCATCTTGTCCTGCATTGACGTCCTCTCCCACTCATCTCTGTCCATTCGACATTGCTCAAGCTCACCGACAGTTTCCCTCAACTGGCGTTCCCGTGCGGCGGCTTCCTGCGCGTTTTCGTCCAAGGCGCGGCTGCGTATCGAATCGAGCTCTTTCGAACTGCGCTCTGACTCTTCATGGGAGGCTATGAGCTCTGCTTTCAGGGTATCTACAGTTGAGGCGAGGTCCTCATTCTGAAGGACTAGCTGCTGGATATGTTGTTCTCTTCGATCGAGTTCTTCCTGGGCGAAATGGTTGAGTGAGCATGGCGTGCGGGCGAACAAAGGCACGTACGGCGTCCTGTTTGAGTTTGTTCCCGAGGGTAGTGCGCATCGTGGTGAGCTTGGCGAGCAGGTTGCGGTACTGGGAAGCAAGATTCTCCTTTTCCTCGCGTTCTCGCTCGAGTTGTTTCTGGAGTAGTTCTAGCGGACTAAGGTCGCGGTCGTCGTCATCGTGGCTTGTATGCGCCCGCCCATTGACGCCTAGCAAAGACGGAGAAGAGGTGCCAGTACCTGTGCTCGGCTCGCTGTCCATGGAGGAGCGCGCGTCGGTGTGAAGGACGTTGTTGGTTGAGGGAGAGAACGGCCGGGTGGGTGAATGAGAGTCATTTCGTTGACCGTTTGAAGACATGAATCCGTCATCGACCAACTCTACAGAAAGCGACCTCTTACGGAATGGCCCACCGCAGCACGTATGGGGTCACCGGCCACGTGGCAAATACGGAAAGTGTACTTACAGACCACAAGAAGAAAATCATTAGAAAAAATCCGACGAGATGACATGGTCAGACCCAAAATCAAAAGGTTCAATACCTCCAGAGGTCTCTCCTGACAAGAAGAAAGAAAAAAAAAGAAAAGAAAAGAAAAGACCGAATTAATAGCCTATGCCCTTCGCAGCCAACCAACATCTAGCCCCGTCATCGTCCTCAAATTCTCGGGGTACGACTGAGTGCTCTCCGCCAACAAGCATGCAAGCTTTCGGCATACATCCATCGGGTAGAACAGGTACTCAGCTTGAGGGAAGCCGGGGTATTTCTTGAGCAGGCTGCGGCAGACATCCTTCAGGTTCCGGTGGTGATAACAATTGACCAGGTAGACTTACTCTCTGATATCCGTCGTGGCGGATGCTGGGCCGAGGATTTTGTAGAGCACCTTGGATGCTTCGATCGAACCACTCTCGGGAAAAAGACAGGAAGCGGGGAGCAAATACGAAAGGCGGATTTTGGGTTTAAATAGCCAAATCTGCAACGAGGCGAATGAGTTTCAGATGCCCTGCAGAGGTGCGACGGAGCCCAGAAACACGAAAGATAAAAACGCCTCGTTACCCACCAAAAGCCTTGGCTTCTCGTCCTCCTCATCTGACAGCACGAACCGATAGGTCGCATGTGCCTGAACATGCTCCAGCATGTCCTGCACGACGAACGCGCTCATCGGAATGTTCAAAAGCCTACAGTACGAAACGTGAAGGACATCTCTCAGTCTAACCATCACGAAGGCAACATATAAAACAACAAACTCAGCGGTAGCGCTCATAGGTCGAAGAGCATACTTAAAGAGCCGATACATCCGCATCGTCAAATGGTTGTCACGCTTTTCGTGGCATTTGCCTATCACAGCACCACAGAGACAGCGCATCAGGTACGAATTGCTGCTGTGCTGTCGAGAACAGTTAGTCAACCTCCCTTCCAGATCGACAGGAACAAAAGGATCGTAGGGAGAAATGTGCCCTCAAGTGTAGCCCCCAATACACTGGCCTTAGTAGAGAGGGTTGTTTAAAAGAGTAGCGAAATTACTCTTGGACGCCTTGTATCAACCAAATCGCACATCCCGCTTCCCAAAACCAACAGAGGGTTTCAAGTAGCAGGACGGCGTACGTCGATAGGTAAGCGACGTTGGTCTTCTTGATCGTCCGTTGTTGACACAGAATATAACAACTCACCTCGGACTCAGCCGCCACCGTCACATTGTCCCGGACAACCGCCTCCTCACCAAATAAAACATAACTGGCCCCAACGAGCCCTTCGTTCGGGCCAGGCCAAAATCCGAATCCCCCTTTTCCCCCACTTCCATTCATTCCGCCTTTCGCAAGCTTCTGTTCCTCTGGATGGCACATCCACGCGTCAACAAGCTCTTCCCAGTGTTCTGAGGGCAAGTCACGGTATTTCAGGGGAGGAGATAAGACTAGTGGTAAGGTGCACGAAAAGCATGTATAAGTTGCCGGAGACAGAGAAGTGAGTTGATGAGCCGTGAGAAGAGCTGAGTCGTCGTGTTCGCTTGCCAATGCACCCTGAGCACACTCAACTTTAACCTCCCAATGCCCGCTCTGAACCAGGAGTTCCTTCTGACCGGGTATGACAGGAACAGGGAGGATAAGCGGGGGCGAAGGCTTTCCAGCAAAGCGAAGGAGAAGCCAGTCGCCGGATATGGCGCTCGAAGTACTTGGAAGCACCTCCGCTGTCGGCTTATCCATGGATGAAAAGTTGGAAGAAAGCGTAGAGGAAGACGTAGATGTCCAAAAACCGGCGACAGTGATAAAGATGAGAACATGTCTCAGCGTTTCATGATGCTCCGCTACGTATGCGACGTCCAGTGCACCTAGAGAATGAATATTAGACAAGGAGTTCCAACACCCTTCAGTATTCTTGACGGTGTGACTCACCACTATTTGGCGCCCCACCACCAGTAGGTACAGATTTAGCCCCAGCAACCCCCCCATTCCTGCCAGAGATACTAGAGAGACACTGCGATACCTTGGAAATTGACGAAGAACCCCTATCTCCAGTACTAGAAACCACATCTTTCGCCTTACTAGACTTCTCCTTCGATGCCGGCTTCAGCCACGCAAGGTGAGATGCAGAGAGGCTTCTGCTGCGGGACTTTTTGTGCATCGGTAGCACCGTCGTCGATTCAAAAGAGGAAGTTATTAGTTTAGCGTCAGCGTGCTTTACTCCCTCACTGTCGCTAGCTCGACCTCTGTTCTCGTCATCTCTATAACTTGTCGAAGTATTGTCACCGCCGGATATTAAGCCCGAGAGAGCAGTAAGCGAGGGGATAGAGCCTGAGACGGCGTGCCGTGACCTTTGCACTGCATCCTGGTCGTGCAACCTTCCAACAGAGGAACGACGTACGAGGTCTTCGAAATGAAGTTTACGCTGTTAACGGTTTGTTCAGCATACACCACCAATAAGAGAGAACGACGGGGCCAGGAAATCCACTCGCCTGCTCCTCGAGATCCCCCTTGCTTCTTCCTCTCCGGCGCGGATCGATAATGACACTCTGGTCCACGATCTCTCGCGCCGACGCCCGTCGCAGAAGATCAAGCATCACGTCAAGTTCCACGTCCCCATTTGCGGCGCTCGGAGCAGAAGCGCGAGCCTTACCCTTGCCCTCCCTTGCCTTCTCCATTTCCAGGATCTTTTCTCTTTTCAGCTCCACACGCTGATCCGCAAGCTGAGGAGCGACAACGTACAGCCTGTCGATGGCACGGGTGACAAGCTCAAGGTCGAGAACTGTTGTCGGGCTCTTCTCTTCAAAGGATGCTGAGGAACTTTGTTCGGCTTCGGCTGGTGGGAGTTCAAGACGCGGTGTTGGCAGCGATAATGGAACCTTCTCGGGAGGATATTGGAGTTTGTCCAGATTTTCGTGTGCCCCTTTTTCCTCGAGCGAAGTTCGGGCCCGAGGGTCCGCAACGTATGAAGGGGGTAAATCATACGGATACGGAAACTCGGCCTCGTACCGTGGAGGTAGATGACCATCGAACGACTGAGCACGGTTATCATCCAAGAGTCCATCTCCGGACGAAGGGAGGCTAGTCTGGTCCACTGGGTTACCTCGGGATGTCGAAGAACATGCGGCACGATCTTTGCAAAGGGCCAGGACAGTCTCGAGTTGCTCGTCGATGCGTGTCCAAAGGAGGGCAGTCTGAACAGCTTCAATTGGAGTAGTGCGGGTTTGTGGTGATGAAGTGTCCTTGATCGGCTGTAAGGAGGATAGTTGCCTTTGCAGTGTGCTCAGCAGCACATGAGAAGAGTAGCCTGTCGTGCCGTCCTGAATGGCAACTCTATCTGGGGAAGCGGGCCAAGCGGGTGTTGATGCAAGAGTAGGAGGTAGTCGCTCAAGATCGACCAGAAGCGCAACAATTGCTTGTGCGAGGTGTGCATCCCGTCTGTCCATCGAAGGCGCCAATGCATCCACGAGGTCGTGCAACTCCTCGAGTGGTGTTGCCTTATCTGCTGCTTCCGAGTCCGTTTTGGGCTGGGCAGGGGTGGATCCGCCGTCTCTGCTGCGTAAAATATACACGAGCGATGCAACGTCTGCTGTTGAATGAGTCTCTGGCGGAGGAAGAAAAGGATTCGCAGAAGTCGAGCGTAATTTAGCACTGGTAGGCAACGAAGGCGTGGAATGACGTCTAGATGAGTGCAAAGACAAAGGCGGGAAAGAAACGGAAAGAAGATTGGTGAGGGTCATGAGACACGACTGCTGAACGGCTTCAATCGATGGCTGGATGTGTTTATTCTGTCATTCTGTGTAAATTGACCATAAAATGGAAACTCACCAACACTGGATTCGCAGATTCCACGTCGTATTCGACCGACTCAGCAGCGAGGTCGTCCAGGATATCATCGCCTTCGATGAGACGTTCTACTGGAAATGGAGCGGGCACGGTTCTCTGAAGAGAACAGTCATCATGCTCGTCTTCTGTCTTTCCGTCGACTGGCTGCTCTTCTGGGTGCGTTCTGGGTCGTGCAAGGGTGGCCATGTCGTTAGGCTATGCGGTTGGCCTTTTAAATGGTCCCACGTGTTGGCGGTGCTGCAAGGGTCGCGCTAACTGTTAGAGCTCTTCGTCGGATGCGACGAGGACAAGGCCGATTGGCACTAACGAGTATTATGGGCAATCTTTCAAATGCTGAGGCTAGTCATCATTTATGAGTATGCTCAGCTTGCATCAAGTTGTATTCAGAAAAGGTGCCAGCGGTGGCCGGGGTCGTGGCTGCCCGAGTTCGAGTGCCAGCGTATCCGTCCTTGAAAGCTTCACGAAAACACAAGTCTTTCCAACGTGTGTCCTCCAGCCGTCTTTCCTGGCACATACCACCGTGTTCTGCTGATATCGCTGCAGTAGAGATGCTTTCAAAACGTCTCGTGGCGGCTGCACGAAGTCGTGCACTTTTGACCAGCAAACATGCTCCGGGTGCCGCCGTGTCCATGTCTAAAGGCTGGTACGTTGTCATTTGCGTCCTAAAAGTCTTTCTAACCACGCTCTTAACGGTGCTATCTTGTCAGGAATGTAGCTGGTTCGTATCTGATGCGTTCACACTTCCACAATTCGCCTCTCCTCCAAGGTCAGTACTATGACGTATTTTCCGCAACAGAACAAGGTCGTGATGCGTCTTCGCGCTCGACGCGGTGCAATATTCTCTAGCTCAGACAGTCAAGGTCCCTCAGATGGCCGAGTCAATATCCGAAGGCACACTCAGATCCTGGTCGAAACAAGTCGGCGATGCTGTCGAAGAGGACGAGGAGATCGCTACTATCGAGACGGATAAGGTGAGAATAAACCATACATTCAATCCCGCTCCTTGTATCTCGGTCCCTTCCCCTTAATGCTACTCCCAAAGCCTTGGGCCACGCATCCGTAGCAACATGTCCCCTCTCACTCACCCGATCACCGAGTCCCGTTCAATGCATAGAACTCATCCTGTTTTCCGCATAGATCGATGTCACCGTCAACGCTCCTACTTCTGGAGTCATTGTAGAGCTTCTTGCAAAGGAGGAGGACACTGTTGCCGTCGGACAAGACCTCTTCAGAATAGAACCCGGTGCAGGTGGTGCGTCAATCTCAGCTTCTACACGCCAAGTGCTGACTTAGCGGTGGCTTCCTCATAGCTCCTGTTACACCCAAAGAACAAACAGCAGAGTCAAAGGAACTACCGGAATCGTCAAAGGTCGATGCCGAGGAACCTAAAGACCAACAAGTCGATAAGACTGTCCCTCCACCTCCCCCGCCTTCCGAGGCTACTCCCAAGAGCAAAACGGACGGCCCTAAAGAATCGAAGAAAGTAGAATCAAAACCCGCTCCCAAGGAAGTGTCTTCCGTACCCCCCAAGATTCCAGGCAGCCGCAATGAGACAAGGGTAAAGCAATTCGTCATCTTCTCTCCCATACGCTGATTTATGTACAGGTCAAAATGAACCGTATGCGTTTACGCATCGCCGAGCGCTTGAAGGAGTCCCAGAACGCCGCTGCCTCGTTGACAACATTTAACGAGATTGACATGTCTTCGCTCATTGATATGCGCAAGAAGTATAAGGACGAAGTCCTCAAAGAGCATGACGTCAAGCTCGGCTACATGAGCGCGTTCGCTCGTGCTTGCGCGTTCGCCCTGCAAGAGATTCCTTCTGCCAACGCGTCTATCGAGGGTGACGAAATCGTTTACCGTGACTTCGTTGACCTCAGCGTTGCTGTTGCAACTCCTAAAGGCTTGGTCACCCCAGTTGTGAGGAACGCGGAACGTATGGGCTTTGTCGAAATCGAAAAGGAGATCGCCGCGCTCGGCAAGAAGGTCAGCGGCCCGCTCAACGCCACGATGTAACTCACAACATGTCACTTTAGGCCCGGGACGGTAAGCTCACGCTCGAGGATATGGCAGGAGGCACGTTTACCATGTGAGTATGTCCGCAATACTGGGGACTGAATTGACATCATATGGTAGCTCCAACGGAGGCGTCTTCGGCTCGCTCTATGGCACGCCTATCATCAATTTGCCCCAGTCGGCTGTACTTGGCATGCACGCGATCAAGGAGAAGCCCGTCGTTGTTAATGGTCAAATCGTCATCCGCCCTATCATGGTCGTGGCCCTTACATATGACCACCGTCTCCTCGATGGTCGGGAGGCCGTTACCTTCCTTGGTCAGTTAATTTTGCTCGCTAAGTGTTTAATGATTGTAAACCGACCTTTTTTTCATCTGTACAGTGAAAGTCCGTGATTATATTGAGGACCCAAGGAAGATGCTCCTCTCGAGTTTCTAAGGCTATTTGATATAGACTGTTTTATGATTGTTGTCAACCGCATGCTACCAGTTCTTTGACTGTAGTATGGTGACTCTCAATTTCAGAATTAAGCATTCAAGTTTACTCGTCACGTCAATGTCGAGTACGCGTGCGTACCAACAAATGCTTACCTGCGGGTGGTCCTTCGTCGTCATGATGCTTGCATGTCACCCACTGCGAGATTCGTTCGTTGCAACGGTATCTCTATAACCCATCGGATTATGCGGTTACTATGGGTAGACGTAGTACTATTGCAAAGTGGAGGCGCGTCTACTAGTCATTGACTCTGGCGGCGATGAGTCAAACTAGCAAAATATCGGGATGCAAGTCGTCCTTCAAGCTTGTCTTTATTTTCGGTGAAATATCCGCCTAGGACTGCCAACCCGCAAATCAACGTGAAGAGCTGAAGCAGCAGCGGCTTGATGTCTTTTGATTTCAGTGCGATCAACATGAGACTTTGGCCAAACACAATACAGATTCGACTCCCACAAGGATCTCATAGAAGCAACCAATTATGAAGCAAGGCAATTTGAAACGAAAGATGTGATTCGGACAGACGACAATGTTGTAGCCTCGCCCAAACTTGTAATGGTGTATGATATTATGAGGTTGCCGCTGTGGATCGCACGGTAAATGGCCAAATGTTATAAACTAGCGGTACATGAATGCATTCAATGAATATTCTGCCACACTTCTTTGATCCTATGTTCCCAATATCTAGGCGACGTGTAAGCTTTTTTACTGAGCGAACGCAATTTCAACCACATACTTCTTCCTCATGGTATCGTGTTCATATGCAAGGGACTTCCATAGCTGCGCAACACGTCAGCAATGATCAATGAAGGTGCCAAATAAACCGTGAATCATCCAGCTTACTTCGACCGCTTTCGTCAAAGCCTCTCCCGCGCTGCTCTCGTAAACATCTGCCATGAATTCAATCGCGGCGACGCAAGGTAACTGCGAGCCTGGCGCAGGTAATGGGTTTTCAAGATCAACGATTTCTTCGGTGGATTTATCTTGCTGCGTAGGGCGAGAAACCGCATACGGAGTAACAAATGATTTGAGATTCGAGTATGATATTTGAGCATAGTCGAGAACTCCTCGCAAGTAGTTCCATGCTGATGCATTGTTTGGAGCGATAGATATCTTGGTCTTAACGTACCTGTGGAACAGGAGCTTCAAGACATAGACGAAAGAACGGAAGACGGCCCTTACGTCAACTCTCTACGGATAACTTCATCTCTATCTTCGTCTCCGTTCCTAACGCCTGACTGAAACACCACAAAGAACCTGTGGTGCCAAGCCGAGTTGTTGCGCAGGTCGTTGCTGAGCATGCTTTCGACAAAATCCAGCTCTCCGCTCCAAAGCGAGTCGTCGTTGAAATGCGCTAGAATCCACTGTCTGTAGGACCAGGTGTGATAGTTTTTCGTATCTACCTGAAGACAGTTGGCGATGAACACCAGCTCCGGTGCGGGCGTCCTGGTTTGTTGGACGAGAAGACGGCGGTGGTGCCAGACCTGATAAGTCTTGAGATACTTGACCGCTAGCTCATCCATCAGCCGAAGCTCGTCATTCAGAGGGGAATTGAGGGCGATCAGAGTCTTATACCGGTACTGCCTGGTGTCCATGTCAATGTTTGAGCTCACGTTGAGATAGCATACTAGCCACTCGCCATGCAGAATAATGTGCAGGATTCTGACGAATGATGTTTTCGGTCAGTTCGAGTACTCTGGGACTTTTCTCCCCGGCTTTTACGATTCCTCTGAAGTAGTTCGTAGCGTCCTTGTCTGCAGTATCCACGTTCAGCCGACGGATACGTTGATGCGCATGCAAACTCACACTCATCCGTGTAGAAGATCGGGGCCAGAGGGTTAATGCCTTCGTACTGCTCCAGAGGGACGACATCTGCCCACTCTGATCGTTGAGAAAACAAAAGCTGGCCGTCGTCCATCGCTGAATCTCAAGGCCAAAGATGATCGATGATGGCTTCAAGATACTTGCACATTGTTCTTCTGCCATTTATAGTGGAAATTCATGGTCTTCTCAATAGGCGGGTTTCAAACTAACTGAAACAAGAGCCTTCACACAGCGAGCACAAAGTAGAGTTACAAAGGGTCTACGATAAGGCAAAACATACGATGGAATTAGGTATTAGGACACACATCAGCAGCACAACTGCAACACGACCAAAGTCGAAAGAAAAAAAAAAAGAATACCAAGGGCTACTTAGGCAGCTGCGGGAGCAACAGTGTTGCTAGCAGTGTAGTCCTACCACGACGATTCAGCCATGGCTTCGTGGTGACGAGCTGTTTAGCGTACCTCCATCTCAGCATCAAGGTCGGCCACACTCTTTTGAGGACGATCATTACCCTTCCTCCCGCGACCCCTAACCCTACGGATTCCCCGGGAAGCGGGCCTGTAACCGAGGTTGAGAAAGCAGAAAGGCGACGAGCTGAACCGCTATGAACAAACCTGGCCACGCGAGTAGTAGACGTAGGTGCCGTGGCGGGAGGGGGGGCAACACGGGACACAAGGGACTGAGGGGGGGCTGGCCGAGCTGGGTCTACGACGATTTCAATCTTCATAGGGCGTTCTGCAAGGTCGAGATACGAGGCGCGAAATAGTGAAGACATTCGTTAGTCGGCTGAGCTTCTGATGCAGGAAGCAAGCAAAAAGAACGGATACGAGGAATTCCAAAACCCAATCTGTCACCGAGGATCACTGCGTCGTCCATCTCCTATGCAGGGCGTTCCCACGACATGCCGAAACTATCGAGCCTTCACAACATGCCCATCCTGAAATTGGTCAAAGCGATGAAGACATGGAGCACGCCGACCACTCCGTCATTCTTGCACCGGCTTCAAAACCAAATCCCATGACCGCATCATGTTCAAGCAAGGCCATATCCAGCGGGCGAGCAGGTGGCGGAGGTCCGAAGGGTGATCAAGCCTTCGTTACCTTCCGACAGCTGAAATCCACCGTGCACCACAGGTAAAAACACGGTGGGCGAGGACAACCGTCGGTCGCCAGCCGACAGAGCGTCAACTCGCGCTTTCACAATCTGCTGTTTCGTGCCATGTGGCAGAGGGCAAGCCGCATCCAGAGGTTGACAGTAGCAGGTGTTCCAGTAACACAGGGTTCTTCTCCACACAGAAAGGAAACGAGAGAAGAAAGTGGCGATACTAACTCCCATCGATCAAACGATTATTGTATTGTTGATAAGCCTTGGTACCGTCACCTTTCCTCTGAAAGTGAACGGCCGCAATGCCTTTCGACCGACCGGCGCTGTCGTAGTGCAGTGTGACTTCACGAAGAGGACCAACAGTAGAGTGGAAGAGTTCCTGTATCAAAAGAATAAGCAACCTTCCACAACTTAGAGATAGGCGGGAACTTTACCTTAATTTGAACCTCATTCACGTCACCAGGAAGATTGGAAACGATAATCTTGTCAGCGGGGTGGGAGGCAGGTGCAACAGCGCCTGCAACCTTGGCAGCGGCTGTGTTTGAAGCCGCAGCGCGCGTGACCGGATTAGCAGCGTTGCCCAGGACCTGAGCTTTCGCTGAGCCGCGGCGCCCAATTCCACGACGGTGACCCCGAGGGCGGGAAGCGATAACCTGGCGGTATCAAGGTGAGTTAGAAAGAATATCGCAAAGTGAAGCTTCGCGCCCTCACCTCATCAAGAGACTTGTCCATTTTCAATACAAATCAAGATCTGCGCGAGAAAAGCCTGAGATACGGCTGCTCAAAGACGTGAATGACGATGCTGGAAATTTGCGCGGTGGTGGTAACGACAAAGGGGCGACACAAAGAGCAACGATCAACAAGCAAGATTTATAAAGAAGCGGAGTTTTCTGAGTTTGAATTATTTGTTGGGCGGTGGCGCCAACCGTGCTTTCGTCTGTGGTCTGCGTTCTTTCCAGAAACTGATGATCATGTCTCGAGGTGGGCGTGGTCGCGGAGGCGGTCGTGGGGGGTTTAGAGGTAGAGGAAATGGCTTTGGAAGCAGCATACCTCCTATGGGCCTCACGTTCGCCGACATCCAGGCTATGTCACGAGAGGGTGATGCCCTATATCCCGTACGGTCGCATACCTCGTAACTGTTTATGAGACGAAATCTAATGTCCAGTCATTGAGCAGCCCTTGGATCCGCTACCCGTGCTTGCGGATTACAGCGACGTCGAGAAGAAGATATGTGAACTCCAAAATGCTTTTACGACGCGACTACGAAAGTCGGCGTATTATGTCGTGGAACCTATAAAATCTAACGGTCATTCTGTTGCCGGCCTCCAAGGCGTGCTCGATAAGCACTTACCGTCAGATTTTAGATATTGAACGATATTCCGACAAGTACCGCCAAACCCCAGCGTCTCAGCCAACGCTCAGACGGAAAGACCTCCATGCACCATTCTTTCCCCAAGATATATTTGAGGGATACTTCAATCCGAAGAAGAAGCGAAAAGGCATGTTTCTTACTCTGCGGTGTTCCTTGTCTTACTGTGTTATGATGATGGTCAGTGGAACAAAGAACCAAGGCTAAACATTTGGATCTTGACGAGTTAGCCGACGAAGCCGAGGATCAGGTTTCACTATTCCGCATCCTCTGAGAGATAGTCACTCACGTTTCTTTAGGAGAAAAGTGGCGACGAGCGATCGGATGCAGGTTCGCAACCTGCAGAGTCGGACTATGATGTCGAGGAGGAGTATGATAATGACTACGCGGACAACTACTTTGACAACGGTGAAGGGGATGACTTGGATGATCTCGGGGGTGGTGGTGGAGACGACGGGGGTGGTGGTGGTAAGGCGCACCTTTGTCTTCTCAGTCGACGATTCATACGCCGTCAATCTTATACAGGTGACTTTGATTAGGTTATCCGGATCCCGTGCTGGAAACGGAGCGTCACTGCTTGGAAAATCGTGGATTTGTGAGTGCCTAGCAAGCTGTCTCGTACGTTCTGGATTTCTTTTTTTTTTGCGGAAAAGACTAGATTTGTGCTTGGGGGACTTCACATGATCTGTGCGTCTCCACGAACACAGGGTTTCCATCTCATTATACAATTTCGCGACACAACCAGTCTGATCTTGCACAACCCGAGCATTCCGGGCCATTTTTCTGGACAGCACTGTAAATTCAACTACTGCCCACGTGACCGCGACGCTGCCTATTTATGCGATGGAACTCGCGAGTTGCCTCCTTTCATTTATCCTTACCACCAAGCGTCGTTGATTATTCCCGCTCACTGTACTCCCACAACACCGCTCGCAATGCTGTTGTCACGGCGTCTCCTCACCTTGATTTTGGCGCCGGTCGCCATCCTCGCGTGCGAGGGTGATTGCATTGTTGGCATTACCAACAAATTTCTCGCGTTGTACTATCCTATAATTTTCGAGACTTTGCAAATCACGGTATTTTAGGTGTCCCTTCCATTGCTCAACTTCTGAGACCCATCACTGAACCAGGCTAATCAAATCGTGGCCAATACTATCCCACCCAGCGCACGCCGCGAGAAGCCCATCACCTACTTCACGTTCGTCCTCACTACCTACAATCAAACGGCCTACCCGGCTCTCGAACATGCCATATTTCCTGGCTACTTTCACGGCAAGTGCCAAGATGCCAACGGCATGAACCCCCCAGGTTGCCCAAATCCCGACTGTCCGAAAGTCTGCGGCACGCCCGGATCTTTGGTCCATTTTTACACCACGCTGCAGAACATTGTTTTCTCGCAGACGCGCGGCTTGTTGACCAACCTCACGTCGCCTGGCAGTCCCACATACAAGCACATAGAGAAGATGGTCTTGGCCGACGCCCGACAAGGACAGCGGAGAATTTCAAGATTTTCTAAGGTCGGCCGCAATCAAGTGGATGCGCGAGGATCGACCAACGCGAAAAAGTCATTCGAAGACTCCATTGGCAAACTCCCATCGACCATGACTAACCTGTGCGGCGTCAACCTATCGCGGTGCAGCTGGGAACGAGAGATGAAACATTTTATCTTGCAGTACCCCTGATGTTCGAGTTCTGGTCGCGTACCCACAAACGCTCCTTGGCCCACATCCTTATCACTTTATTCCACGCGTAGCTTGCACTGTATAATATTTGTTTTGTTTGTAAACCACGCATTGTGCAAATGACCTATATCAATTTCAAAAGATCACTCATAACACCCATGGCAGTGACTTCATTTCCGGCGCCAGGTCCCTGAATAAGGAGTGGTCGCTTCTTGTAGCGTTCCGTGTGAAACATGATGATGTTATCCGCGTCTTGCAAGGACGTGGCAAACGCATGACTGTTCGGATACCTGTGCGACATGTCAGAGGTGTATGTACATGCTAACAGACCACTCACTCTGCTAGTTCCGCCTTGATGACCCCGTTCTTGACGTCGATGACGCCGACATAACGCAGAACGTTTCCTCTCTGGGCGGCTTCCTTACGCTTTTGGCCGAATTCGTCGTCCATCGTGAATAGGTTGCTCATGAACTCGGTAGCGCCGACATCTTTCGAAACATCAGGGACGAGTGATTGCGTCTGAACGTCCTCGTATCCTCTGGGGAGGGACTCGGACAACGCAGGGATCATCCGGGATAAGATGGCGAGTTTTCGTGCAACGTCTGCTCCGTTGAGGTCGTCCCCCGGATTGGGTTCCTGTTAAACGATGTCGTTGATTGATTGATCTAGATGATGTGTAGATAAAAGCTCACCGTATAGCCATTGTTTTTGGCCTCTTCGACCACCTTGGAAAAGCTCCCCGCGCCCTCTTTGGAGAATTCGTTAAAGATGTAGCTCATCGTACCAGAAAATACACCTTCGATTTTCAGAATCTGTCAATTTTTCACCGCAGAAACATGGAACGCGTCAAGGACGGATTGTAACCACGCACATTCTAAAACCTACCTTGTCGCCCGTATTCACGAGATCTTTTAGAGTCTGCACTATCGGAAGACCAGCACCGACCGTCGACTCGTTATAGACCTTTCCACGACCCAGTGCCTCTCCACCTGCACTCCTCACAAGCTCTTTATAATCACCTAGATCTCCAGAAAATGCTTTCTTGTTCGGCGTGACGACATGAATTCCCTCGTTCAAGAACGACGGATAACATTTGGCAACGCCTAAATCGGACGTATTGTCCACCAGTACGACCTTCTTCCCCGCTTGCGCTAGCGAACGGAGGGCATCACGGAGCGTGTCGAGGCACGCATCGACGGTGACCGTTTCATCGGCGAGCACAACCCACCACGGCGAATCTGACGAGCCCTGTTGAAAGCACTTCGTCCCATCGGTGTAGAGGACCATGCGTTTGGAGTTGCATAGCGCGGCAAGGCTGAAAGGGTAAGGTGATTGGATGAGCTGGTTGACTAGCTCTTTTCCTACGCCCCCGACGCCAACGACGGCGACGTGGATTGAGCGTTCGTGTCCGTACGAGTTCATTGTGGTGGACAGGTGACAGTGAGTGATGGAGAGACACTGTGGAGCAATTTCAGAGGTACCTGGACTGTGACGATCATGATGAACCAGTGGGTTGGCAACATATTTCGGGTAGATACGAGATCGATTCACAGCCGCTGAGAGCTGGAGACGGCTGTACGACCGGGAACAAGTGCACAATCCTCGCATGGACGTCAACTACTGGCCTCCTAGACAGCAAATGAAAAGACATGAATCGGTAGACGATTGGCATCTCTACAGACACATGCATGAGAATCGCCTCCTACCACTATAATAGACAGGATGATTATCGGAGTAACTCTGGGGCCACTCGCAACGACACGAAATCAACTGAAAGACTTCTATTCAGAACACGATAAAAGAGTGTACTGGTTAAGGAGGATGTATAACGAGTGTGGGGTTAAGATACTTGAAGAGAGACGACGATGTTGTACGTGAGCAGGGGCACGTCGATCTAGGGTGGCGGTGAAGGGAGACAAGTAAAAGCTGCACCTGCTCAACCAGAACGGGAGAAGAGGCAGGTACGAGTGTGTACGGGGGGCGGGGGGGTTGAGAGGGTATGTGTGCGTTTTTCACTGGAAGGTAGCTACTGTGTGGTCAATGTAAAGTATACAAGTGACAAAGAACGGACGTACAACTTGGACCAATATACGCATCGGAAACCGTGTCGCACCACAGAAAAATCATGTAGGGTAAAGGAAATAAGAAAATGTCGAGATGGAAGAGGGAAGAGGGAAGAGGGAATCGGTAAAAAAAAGTATTGTAGATGATGGGGTATGACGCGACGCGATAGTCCGAGGACGACTGGACCGAGCCATTATTGATACACCAAGGATGAAACAAAAAAACCGACGCTACCGGCTTTGAAGCAAAGACCGGAAGTCTGAAAAAGAGAAAAGAAAGGAAATACGGAAGTCGGAAATGAAAATGCGAAGAAGTGATACGCCCGACCACCAAATGAATCACTAAAAAGACAATGCGGTAAAGGCAAGTATAGGTTGTTGAGACCCAAGAGGGAAGCATAAGAAGAAGTGTATGGAAACATGAAGTGGGGAAGAAGGGGGAGGGGAAAGGACAAAAATATCACGAGTCCCAAGATCCAAGAACACACTGCAATCGAGAAATAGTATGCCCCGCATGAAGAATACGGTGCCGTATATAAATAAGCAGGGTTGACGCATAGGAGTGGTGGAATAGTTGATGAGCGAGGTGTCATCGTATATACATTGGTCGATGGACGAAGAGTGGCGTAAAATATTCGATTTTATGTCTTGACGCCTCGTCATCTTTTGTACAAACGTGGGCTCTCCACGTTGAGTCGGACAACCGAAATAAGAAATGCTGATGCGATGGTGCGAAAGCATGCAGATGCGGGGATCGAGCCGATGGTAGTGACACATTGGGAAGGGGAAAGAAAGAAGAAATGGAATGGGGAGATGCCGTTACACCAACCGCCAGCGAGCGAGTTATAATTGTCGGCGCTGGACGGCTTCTGGAAATATTTCCAGCAAGGCGAAACGACGAGTGTGTTCTGAACGAGCGACCGTCACCAAAAAGAGACCAATGATGCAGACCAAAGTGAGAGCCATATTCCATTCGTTGGACAACGCTAAAGCCCGACAGCCCGAAAAAGAGTGACCACATACGAGAGCCGATGCCAAGAAAGAGAGGATAATGATATCGGTAAAAAAATTTGCGTCACGGCGTCAACGGAGGGAAGCCATGTCGACAGTTGGCCCATGCAAAAGTGTGAGTCGAGTTCGCATGCAGGTTCGGGAGGCGCGCGGATGTTCATTAGTGGTAAGGCGAGATTAATCTGGAGGGCTGCTGGCCAATACGAATAGTCTAAAGCTGTACGGCCATTGATAACCATCCAAATGAAAAGATATACAGAGCACACCTCTACACTTGTGATAAGGATCGAAGGAAGGACCGCTCAGAAAGCGGGAGGGGGCAACTCGTCCGGACTGGGTGAATTCTGGAACACTGAACTCGCAAAGAAACCGGATTTGTCTTTGCCAGTGCGAGTCACACTAGCCCCGACCGACCCAAAGCGTTTTGGCGGAAAGCCAAAGAGCTTCTTGAGCTCTTCCGAAGCGTCGGAAGTTGACGCGACATCCTCGTCAAAGGACATGTTGAAAACACCCTCACTAGGCGTACGCTGATGGTGGCGGCGTGCGGGCGAAGGGCTAGCGCCCGCCGGGGCAGCAAAAGTAAAGCTATTTGATGACGAGAGAGGTGCTGTTCGAGGGCCGCTCAACGTGAGTTGGTGCCAGGTGCTTCGTTCCGAGAGCTCCCGAGTGGGTGTGGTAGGAAACGAGTTGTCTTCCACATCGGTGGTGTCATCGCAGATCGGAAATTCTGCGCGCAGGCCAGCCTGAGTGTTCCCATCCTTTGACCTTGACGCGAGGCCGGAATTGCTAGGCGCAGAACGAGAGAGGTGGTAGCGAGGAGTACTGGCCCGAGGTACGGGAACGGCACGAGAGAGGGGTGTAGGTGTGGCAGGATGTTGAACAGTGTGATTCCGGCGACGAGCAAGTTTGCCGGAAGGTTGGGCGGCTAGAGGAGGAGCCTTGGATGGACCATTCTTGGACGGTAGTGACATTGTTGGTGGACGTGAGTTGTCTGAATCTGAATCTGAGCTGACTACGAAAGGGTCAAAAGAGTTGGATGCGGGGTGGTTGTTACGATGGGCAAAGGATTGCGTTGAAGACAAGTGGGTGACCTCTGCCTGCGAGGAGTGAATGGGAGGTGAAGGTTGACGAATATTACTACGTCGTGCATGCGCATGAGAGGAGGTACTTCTAGAGGGTCGAATCATGTCGAATCACTCAGAAATATGGCTATTTGCATAGATATTCACCTTGTCATTCCCTTATCTTTCGGTTGTTTGTTCTGTCGGCCGCGTGCGGACTTGTCCGGTAGAGGAGTAGCCGGCTGTGCTGGCGGCTTCTTCTCAAGTGCTGTAGCAGCGACATCGCTCGCCTGCTTCGGTTGCACAGAACTGCTGGAACCTTGTGTCGGTTGAGCCTCGGCAAGTTGAGGGAGGTGAGGACGATTCTGTGGAGCCGTGTGCTTTGACTTTGGGGAGCGATTTGGTCGTATGTTGTTGTGAGGCTGCTGCTGGTGTTGACGGGGTGAGGAAGTGCGCAAAGGCTTTGATACTGAGAGGATGCCGGGTACTTTGGTTGGTTGTACGATGACGGCTGGCGGTGCAGACGGATGACGACGATGGGAGGTTGGCGGCGACATTGGAAGGGCTACTGGTTTCTGGGCAAGTATCATTACAGTTGAAGTGAAGACGAGGATCTTGTGGACGCCACTCTGCGCAGCGACGACGGCGACGACGACGACGACGACGACAAGGAGGGACGGATGAGTGGAATAAAAAACGAGGATATCGAGCGTGGGATGGGCTGAGATTTACCTTGATCGCGTCAGCCGGCTTGGAGTGCTTTTTGTTCTCCGACAACGGCAGACGCCGGGGCTGGCGCAATGAGGCTGCCATAAACAGGGATTCCGTGATCAGTCGGAATTTGAATATTTTTCTGAACTTTAATTCACGGACTGGCCCTTGGATCGACCCAAAGCTGGCTTAGCTCTGGGCTCGCAACCTCCGAGCCTTACTTATTAGAGCTTCCACACGTCCTGTCCTTGTTCTCAGTCCTCCTTCATGGTTGGCTGTAGGCTTCGTGTGGCCAGTGTGGGCAGAACGAGGTGGTCAAAGCAGTGATCTTTTACAATAGCACCTGCGCTACAATCACCAATGCAACGTTGTTGTTGTCTGTAGCAAGCCAGTTGCCAGCCTTGTTTTGTCTTATCGTCCCCCACACGCACGGGTACAGGCGCACTTACGGCTGCGTTCTCCTCCGGCCTCCTTTTTCTCCTCTCCGCTGGACCCGCCTTGACTTTTCTAGCTCTGCCTCGTTACATCCACGACATGAAATCGGACAAGCACAGCTCTGTCTTCCTTCATGAAATCTTCGTGCATCAGGTGCTGATGGAAGTGGAGCATTATGGCGCCATAAGCATACTTACCGTCTTTTGGCCCTTCCTCTCCTATTATGAACTGGAGCATACTAACTCTGTGTTTTGCAGTCCGCAAATGAGATCTCCCTGCACTTTCACGGCAGTTGATGGTTCGTATATACCTCCAAGCTCCCAACTTCGCAGAACCGCGGCGCACCGTTGCCACCGGCGGACTCGTCGAGAATTGACTGTCATTGTTCTAGGTCAATCACACGTCGAACCCTTTCCTCACGATGGCGCAAAGGGCTTTGGTCCATTGTTGTCGAGTTGGGCTCTTTATTGTCGCGATCGTTTCGCAAATTTCTGCAACCCCTTGTCACACAATAACAATGATAATAGCAATCGAGTGCGAGGAGAAAACCCCACGTCCACACAGTGGTGCAACAAGCTGGCTGGACGGCACCTACGCACATATATCTTGACTCGCGCATCGCCGTTGACATGATCTCATCTTCATGTGCGTACTCCTTCAGCAAACTTCCGAGTCACACCTCTTCCAAAGTCCTTTCTCATTTACCATTACCATGGGTCGCAGCTTGCGGAGCCGACTGTCACAGATCAAGAATTGGAAGCAATTCGAAACTCGAAACTCATGATCAAGGAAGTGCATGCGATCGTGGTGCATTGGACAATGCCACAATGCAAACGCCGCAGGTACAACGTACACAGCACAGCACTCGACATTCCCTCGGACGATAACCATCGATGGCTCACATATCTGTGAGATACAACTCCGTGAGGTGAGGGTATGCTGTGGTCATGGCGATAAGGGAGAACGTGGTCCGAATGGTCCGAAAACCGTGCGAGGGTGATGCATGGTGGGCTCGAGCTGTTAGGAAAGCCGTAAGGTCAATTCGTTCGTGGTATATACGAAGATGTGTAACATCGAATGCATGCCATTTTATCCGCACGAATCTGGAGTAAGGCTAAGCATTAGAATTGAAACATGGTAGCTTGAAGGATGAACGTTCGAATCGAGACCGAAACACATCGCTCATTTACATCTGTCGCTTTACAATCTCGTACAATAGACTATTAGAAAGTTTGTCGGGAAAAGTCTGATGACAGGATTGTCAGATACGCCTCCATGATTAAACTGCAACCTGAAAACCCGCGTCTGAAGGAGCCCACCGCAAAAATCATTCAGCTGAAAAGAAGCAAAACATCCTCGCGAAGAGGTAAGGGAGGGAAAAAATTGGATGAACCCACGATAGTCCGAGAGTAGTCTGAATCGAGTTTCACAGGCAACGGAGCCCGCGAGCCACGAAGTGAACTCAAGAATGGGCGATTCCATACCATCACAAAAAATCAGTTTCCCTCCTCGTACGGCTGCACGACTGCATCGTGTGATAATGTGCCAATCGTACCGCTGAGGCGTTTCTCGAGCGCATGAACAACGTGGCCGGGACCGACAGTTACCAGTGATTTTTTTGGCCGACTATTGTCGCTGCCAATCCATGTATCATGAGAAGGTGACGTAGTGGTCACTTGGGCTTCTGCTATGTGCAGCAAATCGTCTGTCGCCCGTTCGCGATGAGGTCTTCTCGTCCGGCTTTTCCACTCGGTAGTGTACCAAAGTGTAGCGATCCGCCCTGTCAGAAGCCACGCAAGCGTGAGGACATACTGACAACCACATTGTGCATCCCCGAAGGGACACGTCCACCGCGATAGAGAGAAACCGACCCCTGCAGGGCAGACAACGCCCACCCGATCTCCGCAACGCGTTTCAAAGTCGACCGTGAGTAACCGGTAACTGCTTTTCTGGTACGTCACTCAACCCGTTAAGGCTGGACCCAGCAAGAGTCAATCGAGGGAGATGAGAATGCTCAGACCTTAGCCCGCTCACGATGAAAGATGCGTCCAAAGACACATTTTGTGCGTAGTGAGCCCCGTGGCTTTCGAGCTGTCGTGGATGGATGAGAGAAGGGGCACTTTGCGATTCCGGTCTTTGTACTTTCTCGCTAGCGGAGTATTCGGAGTCCGAAATCGGAAAGTCGGTCTGCCACTAGTGCCACGTCGAGGCGGACTTCGGACACTCTAGCAAAGTATCGTACCGTTATTTGTTTTCATGACTGTCCTTTACAGTGCCGGCGTTTTCAATGTATTTCGTAGATTCAAGGATGTCGATGGATGTTGCCCCTAGTGCCATGTCACGTGATGGGCGAGACGTACTGTGCACAACGCGGCTCAGCCTGCCAGAACCTCGAAGAGTCTGACGCATCGATTTGTATTTTCTCGACAAGTCTGTTCATCGACTTATTTCTTGCCTGTGCACAGATTCAACCTGCGCGGGCCAGCTCGTACGGGGGGCCATGCCGCTTCCCTATGTTCTCTTCACCTTGACATGCGCGGTGCTATGTGCTCTGGCCGCCCATGGCGCGACACCACCAGTCACAGTGTCCTTAAGGTCATCTTTCACTGCAAGTGACCCATTAATCGAGGCAATGTAAGTCAGATAACCTGCACCGTCTGACGTGGTCACTTCGCTGAGCGCGCATACAGTGAAACGATAGCAATGGAGGACTCGGCCGTATTATTCCCTCTGCTTTCCTCCTTCCCGCTCCAAGAGAAGCCAAGGACTCCGAGAGACGCGCACCGAGCTGTTTTTGATGTCGCGTCTGCTTACATGGGCCGGTCTGCTGTGCGTTCTGCCGAAGCTCTCCTTGCCCTACATGCTGCTGGTCCTCGTCTGGCGGCTTCTGCGGAATACTATGATATCCATATATCAAACTTGTCGGACAGCAACAAACCACTTAACGAAACATGCGCTTCTTGGGTCGACTGGTATGGACAAGTCATCTGTGATGCGGAGACGCTTCTCCGACTCGCCAATGAAAAGGTAACCCAAGCCCCCGTTGCCAAAACGAAGCGCCTTCCTGTGGATCACGTACACAAGCTGCCTCCTTCTATTGATGCACCTCTATATACAGCCATCCACTTCGCGGATCCCACAGCACCGTCATTTGCTTCTCTCCATAGTACTCTTCTCAGTTTGGAGCCGAAGGTCGAATACGTTTTTCGCTGGGCCAAGGGAACCAATCAAAGAGATGAAGGAGAGCTCTCGAGCTATCTCTCCGGTTATGGCGTAGCGTTGGACCTAAAGAAGATGGACTACCTCGTCCTGGACGACAGAAATCAACCGGGGAATGGTCAGGGTGGTCCTGCTCATGTGGATACAACGTCCAGGAGAAATAAGGGGGGCGAGGAAGATTTGGCCTCTATGGAAGAAGCTTTAACCTGCGTTTTTGATTCTTTACCCTATATCGACGGAAGGGCCGAGACAAGAGCAAAGGCGGGAGAGCCTCTCTCTTCTGAGGAAATTGCTGGTATGTGTCCTCTTATCTCTCCGTTGTCTAACGGTTTGATTACTTTGTCATAGACCTCGGTTTGAAAGCGGTACAATTTATCACATCGTTTTCTGATCAACCTCGCAAGGGGTCGCTGTACATTCACTCCTGTTGGCACAATCATCACATCACACCTCCCTCTTTCCTGGTCCTCTTCCGTGCCCTCTCCAATTCCTTCCCTTTGTATGCGGCGTCCCTAGCGCGCAAGATAAGAATACGCGATGACCTGAGGGATGAGGTTTACGAAAACTGGGCAAAGGCAGCACCAGGGGTAAACATGGCTTGGGTAAACGGAAGGCTCATCAACGAAAATGACGGAGCCTCAGCGAGCATGTTTGGGTAGGATTCCTTTATCACTTTGGTGGTCATAAGGATCGATTGAAATCAATGTTCAGGATCTTGCGCACTCTGCAACGCGAGCGTGGTCTCGTGAAGTCTCTTGTTGGGTTGGGACTAACACAAGAACAAGCCGTCGAGTTTCTCATGCATCCTGCCCACTCAGCGAGTGAGCTCACCGCATCGTCGTCACCACCATCAGCTTCCAAGAAAGGGACTATGCAGGGTTCTGCCAAGTCGTTTGTCACTCAAGGCAATGGAGACAACCTGGGAAATACAGGAGTGGAAGAGACGAAGACTTTCAATATCTCTCCCAAATTCGCAGATTTCTTGGATGGTCTAGTTGATTCGAGTGACAGACAGGAAGGAGGAAGTGTTGTTTTGTGGTGCAATGATCTACAAAACGATCAACGTTATGCCCTGTACAGCTCATCACTTCATGGAGTGAGTGACCCCTCCGGAGGACACTGATTTAAACTCACCGGACCATTGAACCCCCGGCGGATTACAGCTGCTTCGCACACACATGATGTCGTTGTTCTCTCCGTTACTACAGATACGACTGAACTTGATGAATATCGTCTTTGTGCTTGATTTATCACAGACCCGTTCTCTCCAACTCTTGGGTAGCTTGAACGATAACTTCGTGAAACGGGGATTTCCCGTGAGATGGGGATTCGTGCCTGAATGCGACGGGGAGGGTAAGGCTCCTTCTGTTGACAATACCACGTTGCTTACGGCCGGCAGGTTTCAAGATGGCTCGACTGGTATACTACATCCAGCAGAAATACGGACGAGATAGAATGGAGGGATTCATTCAAGAGGTTCATCTCCTTTATCCAGGTTGTCAGTGGATCATTTGCTAATATCTACCGTGACCATAGATATCCGCTTCTCACTTCGATCTCGGGCTGACTTCACTTTCGTGGCAAATCGTACACCAGTCATTCAATTCTTTCCATGCGGAAGATAGCTTTGCCGCTGTGGCTGGCGGTGATATACCTGTCATTGACGAAATATCTGGGGAAGATATTCTAGCAAGGGCACAGAAATATACGCGCCGGCTTGGTGTCGCAGCGTCTGGAGAAGCAGGAAAAGGACATGTATTCGTCAATGGAAGGTATTTCCCTGTTAATGATGTGAGCTCCATCTTACGCGCCAGCGAGAGCTACTACGAACTAACGCCTTTTCGCTTTTCAATAAGAATCTCATTCGTCAAATTGGCACTGAAGCCACAAGGCAGTTTCAAGTTCTCCAGGAGATGGTCTACATAGGTGAAATAACAGATTCTGACGCCAATCTAATGTCAAACTTCTTCTACGATCTTCCTTCGACCATGTCTCGGCGCAATGCGTATATCTTCGCCAAAAGCCCCTCTGGTAACGGACATGCCCTTGAAGGACCGAGCGTGGAGAAGTTCAATATGGCGGAATTGTTTGCAAATGCTGGGGCCGAGCAAAACGGAGGTTCATTCGTAGTACCGAGTATGTTCTTCGTCGTCACTCTGACTGTTTTCAGGGCTCACAAGAACTGCCAGGTGGTAGCGATGTCCTCCCCATCACCATGTATGTCATTGCGGACTTAGACTCACTACAAGGTCTTCAACTTGCGAAAGAGGCTCTTATGTTTGTTGTAGGTGTTTAGTCTTGCCTGTGCAACATCGAAAACGATAGACTAAGGACTTTACATTGTGCATCTGAGCAGAGCAACCCAGTTAGGTCGCGCCTTGCCTTCCTGCACAATCCAGATACCATGACGACCGGCCCTCTTTTCACGCTGCTATCCACGCTTGCTCATCGGGGCCAGCTCTCTGATGTCCCACCATCCCGCCTGCTAGAAGCATTGGACGATAGGTTGAATGAAACAACCAGAAAGTTACTGGGTTGCAAGGATGTGGACGACGCAGATGTTGTTGGTCTTCTTCAAACTTCTCTTATAATCACTCGGCAACTGGGCATTCAACCGGGTCAGCGGGCCATCTTGGTGAATGGACGAGTAAGTTGTCGACACGAAGGAAGTCTATTGTGATCAGTCTCAATTCTTTGCGTGCAGCTTATTGGCCCTCTGGACTCAGCTGCGGAGTTCATCGCGGAGGACTTCGAGATGCTAGAAGAATTTGAAATGAAACAACGTGTCGGTCGAGTGGCGGAGGCTATCAATGCTGTCCTTCAAGGAGGCGATGCTCTTGACTCGTGAGTGATACCATGCCACTAACTGGTCTCCTGGTACGAAATTGACGGTGGTTGCATCAGACCTAGACATGCTAACCTAGTTTCGATGGCGTCTTCCATCGTTTATGCCGATCAGCAACCCGACTCTAGCGAAGCAGGGCTGTTTGATACCCCGCCAAGGCCACGGACATGCAATTATAGACTGTTGTCGGGCGACTATATGTGAGACTGGGTGAAGCCTGTGCAAATTTTATCTGCTGACAATTCTTGCAGTAAGTTTGAGTTTGGCGACAAGTCGACGGCGCAAAGTCATGTTGCACTATTGATGGATCCCCTTAGTGAACCCGCTCAGAGATGGTCGACAATATTGGAGGTGAGCTCCTGCAACGACTTGACGGTATCCACAACATATTATCGTACCCTTCACAGCGACACCTTGACTTGTTTCCCGGGCTCTTTTTCGAGCTCTACTTCAACCCAACGCAATACTCGGAGGTGGGTTGACTGTGGACGAGCTTCCTTGTCACCTATTTGAGTTACTTTCACTTCTAGATACCTCTGAAACGATTCTATCGCTACAATGTTGTCCCCGGCCTGAGGTACGATGCAAATGGGTAAGGTGGTACTTTAAATCGCCTTCAGTTCTTCTCAAGCCTCTTGTAGACAGGAGGTCCCGGCTCAGGTAAAGTTTTCTGGGCTTCCTGTGGAACCAATCTATACCCTGGCGATGGATGTCCCACCGTCCTGGCTAGTGCGACCCCGTGAAGCTCTGTATGACCTGGACAACATTCAACTGGGCAGGCTACCGAGTGAAGAGAAAGCGACCGGGGTACAGGCACTCTTTGCACTCGATTATCTCGTCGTGGAAGGGCATGTTCGGGAGTTGAAGGCAAGCAGCCCTCCTCGAGGCGTTCAGTTGCAGCTCGTCGGCTCCAAGGATCTATCTACTGTGGATGACACACAAGTGGTCGCAAATTTGGGTTACTTGCAGTTCAAGGCTCGACCAGGTGCTTTCCGACTTGAGATCAGGGAGGGTAGGGGAAGAGATATATATCGTCTGGAGAGCGTCGGAAGTGAAGGATGGAATAGCCCAACCGTGGCTGATACCGGCAATGAGTTCGCCGTCATGAGCTTTGATGGCCTTACGCTCTATCCTCGGTTAGCTCGTAATCCTGGCATGGAGACAATGGACGTCCTGGATAGGTTACGCCTGTCTGAGCAGGAGTCACCCAGTATCATGGAAAGCTTCGTATCCAGGTTTGCCATTGTCATACTTTTATTCCTGAAGGGACTGACCCTGTCGTAGAATGGCCTCGCTCTTCAACTCCAGAAATGATAGTGCGGATGCTCAGGCGGTTATCAAGCAAGGTGATAGGCAGGCTGATATCAATATTTTCACTGTTGCCTCTGGGCTGCTGTACGAGGTGGGTACGGTCAACACTCGCCACGAATGTCAACGAACACTGTCCAGCGCTTCGCATCTATTATGATATTGAGCGTCCTACGCAACACCAAAAGTAGTGTCAAGTTCTGGTTTATAGAGAACTTCCTTTCTCCCTCCTTCCTTGTAAGTCTCACACGCTCTGCATTTTCAATCAGCTCACAGGTGCTCAGGAATTCATACCCCACATGGCAAAAGAGCATAGCTTTCAATACGAACTAGTGACCTACAAATGGCCGTCGTGGCTTCGAGCACAAAAAGAGAAGCAGCGCATCATTTGGGCTTACAAGATCCTTTTCCTCGACGTACTCTTCCCAATGGACCTCAAGAAAGTCATATTCGTGGATGCTGACCAGATAGTGCGAGCAGATTTACAGGAACTCGTCGATCTCGATCTTCATGGAGCACCTTATGGATATACACCCATGGGAGATGATAATTATGAGATGGAAGGATTCCGATTCTGGAAAACGGGGTATTGGCATGAGTTTTTGAATGGTCGTCCTTATCACATCAGGTGTGCAAGTAGGCCGAAATACTCATCATCTCACTCATCCTCTGCAGCGCTCTCTATGTCGTTGATCTCGTTCGCTTTCGTGAGGTAAGTATTTCTCGCGCCCTGGTCTTACAGTGTTGACTTCCTTTCATCTAGATGGCTGCTGGAGTACGTGATGTAACTTCAGTCAGAGATGAAATCCTCACAGCAACAACCAGGATATACTCCGCAGTTCGTATCAGATGTTATCAGCGGACCCTAATTCTCTGGCCAACTTGGACCAAGGTAGGCAGACGCGTTTCGTGTAGGTGAACTGAACATGAATAATGAGTGAAAGATCTACCAAACAACTTACAACGAGAGGTCCCGATCGTAAGTGGGGGGGTGACTTCCGAAACCTATCATTTCTCTGACGACCCGGTAGTATTCTCTCCATGAAGATTGGCTCTGGGTAAGCCGCGATTCTTTTTGCCCGAGTGTAGCATTGACCAAGATACTTGAAGTGCGAAACTTGGTGTACATCTCATTCCTTGATTATAGTGTGAGAGGCACTGAAAAGGCGGTCAACAGGCAACAAAGATAGGCTACACCGCGCAAAAACGATCGATCTTTGCCAAAATCCGCTGACGGTCCGTTGATCCAACTCTGATTTATGCATTATCTTATTTTTTTTCTGGCACAGAAAGAGCCCAAGCTTTCGCGGGCCCGACAAATCCCTGAATGGGAGGTATACGATGCCGAGATTGCTCAATTTGCACGGAGACTCGCTGCCGAGGGGAAAATTCGTGGAGGCGTGGCCACTGCGGATTCAAACTTTCTTGCTAGCGGGAATACACCCTCCGTTGGGGTGTTTGCCAATGCTACGAACGCTGATGTCTCGCCTTCACATGACGAGTTGTAGATCATACATACTTATAAAAGTGGCTCTCGCTTTCGTTTTTGCTCCGCCGCAGGTATCACTGCAGAATGTAGCCCAATGAGGGAGACCAAATTTCAAGTTGTTCCCATCCCAGGTCGAGTCGGAAACTTGACACATTAGCGATGCGTAAACGACCCGATTGAGCATGACTTGGACAGAACCGTGGCCATATCCGACCATGCCGATTCACGACAGATGTGCGTCTTCGGGGGTATAAAGACACGGTGAGCGGTCGGTCCCATTCATCAACGCCTCCCAACCGCGTTTTGCTATCGTATGGCCCACAACCCCACCGTTCTTGAAGAATCGCGACGCGTGCAGACAGCGTCAGGCGCTGCCGCCAGCGACCACGGTGACGCAAAAACCATGCAGGAGCCAGCCTCAGAGAAAGTTGAAAGCCCACCCGAGAAGCCTTATAGTATCTACACGACCTCCGAAAAGTGGTTGATTGTGGCGATAGCATCAGCAGCCGCACTCTTTAGGTATGTATCTTGGTTGTTGTTTACGAGTTGCCAATCAATGAACTCACGTCTCCATTGTTAGCCCCCTGACAGCCAATATCTATTTACCTGCGATACCAACTATAGCCGCAGCATTCGACAAGTCAATCGAGCTTATAAACTTGACTGTGACCGCTTACATGGTCTTGCAGGGTGTTTGTATGCCGTTCCCGGCATGTCAATCCGCGGAACATTGACTAGCCAATTTTCTTCCAGCACCCATGATCTGGGGGACGTTGGCCGATCGCCTGGGGAGGCGCCCAATTTTCCTTGCATGCATTTTAGTCTTATGTTTGTCGTGCGTCGGCCTCGCCTTGGTGCCTACTTCGGACTACTGGCTCTTGGTGCTCCTTCGCTGCGTACAAGCCGCTGGATCTGCTAGTACTGTTGCTTTAGGTACACCAAAGCATTCTGAATGTAACACCGCATATTCAGCGTCGAGACAGGTGCGGGCGTCATTGGAGATATCGCGACTCGCGCTGAGCGCGGGACATTCTTTGGGCTGTTTAGCCTGGGGCCTCAGGTAAGCCTTCTCCAACTCTGGAAACATTTAAATTCATTTTAGGTGCCCAAGTTTGGTCCAACCTTTGGCCCTGTCATTGGCGGTGCTTTAGCGCAGCGACTGGGATGGAGGTGAGTGGATGTTTACACTACACCGACTGACTAAGTAGCTCGCAATGCAGGTGGATCTTCTGGTTCCTATGTATCTTTTCTGCGGCATGTTTGGCCATGATGATCGCGTGAGCTACCTCATGGACATACCTTTCTAGCTGAGGCTGAATAACGTGTGATAAGTCTTCTTCCAGAAACGTTGCGAACACTGGTCGGAGATGGAAGTATCATTCCCTCAAGATTTTATCGCCCTTTGATTCCTCTTGTGGGCCATGGGCGTCAAGGTAAAGGCGCTACAATGCCACCCCGACCACCCTTTTCGAATCCCCTTCGGATACTAACCTATCTTGATGTGGTGAACCTACTAATCTTCAACGGAATCATATACGCCATCTTCTATGCTGTTATCGCCACCATCTCCACTTCCTTTGAAGCCACGTACTCGTTTCTCAACGAGACGGACATCGGGCTGTGTTACTTAGCCGTCGGTGGAGGCACTATCATCGGAGGCCTCACTACCGGCAGACTATTGGATAGGGATTACAAACATTTCAAGGAAAAACTCGTTCGCGAAGCTCAGGCAAACTCGGAAGATCCTGTGCGTGCACAGGACATCACCAAGGACGAAAACTTTCCTATCGAGGAGGCCAGAATGAGGATGGTTCCATTCCAACTAGCTATTTACACTCTCTGCGTCGCCGGCTATGGGTGGTGTTTGCAGACAAAGGTCAACTTGGCAGCACCACTCGTGTTACAAATTATATGTGCGTCTTGTCTTGCCAGCTGGTGGATGTGTTGATCGAACCCTTTGTTTCTCTTTAGTTGCCATTTCCGGCATGGCTCTCATGAACATCGTACAGACTCTCCTCATTGACCTCCTGCCCGCACAAGGGTCCTCAGTGACCGCATGCGTGAGTAACCTCCTGGCTCAAATAATGTTACTGAGCCGTATGTCCGGTCTCTGCAGAACAATATCGTCCGGTGCGGTCTGGGAGCTGCCTGCGTCTCTGTCATTGATCTAATCATCAAAGCTCTTGGCGAGGGGTGGACCTACGTTTTACTTGCTGGCTTGGGCTTTGCCACGGCACCTATGATTTGGTTGGCCATTTGGATTGGCCCTAGATGTCGCGCCAAACGTCGTGCCAAGATTCAAGATCGAGCCTAAGTTGGAAAAACATTAAACAGAGACGGGTATCCACCTTTTTACCATTATTCGCACATTACGCTGATATCAACAATTTATGCGACCACATCGGATACCGTACAACACATGCGACAGAATATGGTCATATCTGCATTCGTTTTCTACTAGAGTACAAACATAAACCTCCTTCACATTGAACATCTTTCATGCAACACAACAATCGTTTGTCTGCGACACATCGTAATAACCCACATGAGTCGTCACGCAGTATGCGTGATCCTCTGTCGTTTCATTCACCGAGTTGAACGGTGAGAATAGGACACGTGTTGGACGTGCCCGCTCAATTGATAGGTCGAGCCAGGATGATGGATTCATTTAGCTGCTTCCGCAGCTTTCAATGCGACGTCGAACCATCTCAATAGGTTCTCTCTCTCCTCCATCCCGACGCTGACTCTCACCAGCCCTTCCTCGACGCCATATTCTGCTGCCCAGCTGAGCTCCGCATAGTGCGCAAGGATTGTATAGGGAGATGCTAGTGTGAAGTTCGTTCCAAGGCTCGGACCTTTCAAACACGGCAGAGCATCAAAGAACGCTTTAGATGCGGCCAAAGAAGTGAAGGTAAGGGAGAAAAGGCCTCCATATCCACCGTCAGGAAGCTGACAGTACGAGTAATTGGTAGGTGTGGTGTATTTTGGATACCACACCTCTTTAATGGCTGGAGACGACGCTCCTCCAGCGAGAGAGCGCGAACGGAGAAGTGCACACACCGCTTGAGTGTTAGCATCGACGATTTTGATACGGCGAGCAAAGTCACGGGAGTTGCGCTCCATGAAAAGAGCATCTTCGTCGAAATAGACATCTTCGTAAGTGCTCATGCATGCTTTTAACGCCGAGTAGTGACGACCCTTGGGATTGAGGACAAGGCTACTCAGATAAGGTGAAGATTGACAAATGATACTGTGACATCGAGAGATCCCTTACCTCCCACCCATTGCGTTTGCGTCACCGCTGAAAATCTTGGAGAGACTGCTTACAAGGATGTCTGCGTAGGGCAAGACTTCGACGTTCACCATATTTCCTATCGTCTCGTCGATAACCAGCAAAAAGTCATACTTGTCAGCCAGAGCACGGAGGCGAGGGATGTTCGCAGAACGCAGAAGAGGATTCGACGGAAACTCGGTGAAGAGGGCGAGTACAGGTGGAGTAGAGGGGTTTTTGGCTGATACCTCGGCCAGAATACCTTCAAGAGTATCAATGTCTGAATCAAGACCATGGCCAAGGAAGTAGGCGCCTGGACCCCACTTCTCGAGTATTTTAAGTGTGTCCGTGTAAGGAAACCTGTACTGACATGAGAGTGGAACGGCTTGCGGGAATATGACTTACCCAAAACAAACGCTCTTTGCTACAGGACGGGCAGCGAGAGCCAACTGATGCGCGCTCCAAATTGCACTCATCCCAGTTGGATAGAGAAAAACATCATCTTCTGCGACATCTTGAATCCCTCTACTACTGGGACCTATTTCCATGTCCTGAGCACCCGCACACGGCCCTTGAGGACCATCATCCAGATTATCACCAACAAGAACGCCGGCGATGCGTCGTCGAAGTGCCCGTTTCGCATATGAACCGGCACTAAGAGGAAGGTTACGGCCATATCGCTCCTCGAGATAGGTGTTTTGATCCTTGGTCAGGGACTCCGACTGGGAGGATGAGGGTGTGACGAGTGACCTACTCTCGCCGAACGAAGGTGATCGAGCTACGTGCTTGACCGAGTAGTGTTTATTGAGGGCCTTGAAAGAAGGACGGGGCAAGATGGGCGATTGCGGTGGCGACGATGTGGACTGCGGTTGCTGTGAGTCATGATTGGGCAGTAATAAGAGACAGTGTTCAGCCAAGCGAGAGGAAATGCCGAGGCCCGTGTGTTGCCAGAATTGCCTGGCGATTGGATAAATTTCTGGTGGGAACAGCACGATATGTAGCTCAGCACATCGAACAGGGGAATCAGGCGAAGATTTCAATGAAGGAGTTGGCGAGGGAGTATCTTCGGGATGGATAGAATACTGGACAAGTCTGACATGTGTCGGGGTGTTGGCAAGGGCAGCTCGGTTGAGGATGAACGTTCTACATTGGTCTGCAACCTTTTTGGTAGGACATAATAGACACTTCTCGCCGCTAAGGCCAAATTTTTGTTCACATATGCTAGCGAGCTGCTCCTCATGAGACGCTTGGACGGATTGGATAGGGAAGGCACTCATACCTTCTGTATGCTCAGATGGATGAAAAACCGAGGATATCCCGAAATCATGGATTCTACGACGCGTTTCTCGCCTTCCTCGTACCCAACATTATCCCTCCAGGTGGGGAGCGAGACGGAGATCGCATGCGGAGTGTAGGGGGGAACAGGAAGTCCAAGAGTTTCAGTGCCGACAGCCACAGCTGCTGTCATGTTGTCCGCGATTCAGCGAGATGTTGGTGGTAGTAGTTAGTATTTTACTTAACAACTGCAGTGAAAAAGCCGTCACGATAGTCATCATGTCCCAGGGTCCTCCACACCCACCTGCCTGCAGTAGTGGCAGCTGATCAGAGTTGGTACTGCCTACATCGAACGTTGGACATCACCATCGCCGCGCTGGTTGCAATCCCAGGTTTACGTTCTGGTGAGCGTAGGCTCACGAGACATGGGTCGAATGCCTGGTCACACTTTCTTTTCTCTCTTCACGACGAGCAGGTACTACTCGCTAACCTTTGACCCATTCGCTACTTACGGTCAACGCAGGTGGGCTGTTCTGCTCACACCAGCAGACATTTGGATCCCGATGTCGCTCGTAGATTGGATTCTTATCCCCGTTTTCAGGGGGCGCTGATCTTTTCGCTTGCTGGTCGGGACATCGTAGCCTTCCATGGCCATGAGGCCGCTCGCTGGTCCAGATGGATCCCTTGGTCCCTTGGTCCTGTTCTGTATAGAACGTACTCAGTTGGACCCTCAGACGCACTCGAGTTGCTTTGCTCCACTTTTCAAGTCATGAGCTCCAGTATCCGTACGCTCCCTCCAGAAGGTAGCATATGGCCTATGTTGAACCCACTTGGACTTGTCACAGGGACCTTACGTGACCGATTGGCCAATGCCATTCAATATGGACTAAAGCCCAAGTACCCTCCGTTGGAGGTACTCCCATGTGCAAATGTCCATGTCGAAAAGTACATGGCCTGTGAAAACCAGGGGAAAATGACATGCATTGCATGCAAGCTAGTTTCCTATTGTTCGAAAGTGAGAATGTCTCACCAAAAATCATCTCATTTTCAATCTTAAATACTCAGGAGTGTCAAAAAGCCCACTGGCCGGTTCATAAGCGGGGTATGCGGAGTGTCTTGCAATTCCGTTGTTGCACCTTACGTCTACGTAGACTGCAACGATAGGATGAGATCAGCCAGCTGGAAGCCAGCCTGGGTCGCTGAAGGTCGCTTGCCCACATTCCTCGATATGAAGATCATGTCGGGTGCAGAGGAACTTTGGGACCGCTTCAGCGAGAGATTGGGAGTTGGCATGTCACTGTCTGTTTCGTTGTCATTGTGCTAGATGGAGCGGCTCTGACTTGCTTGGTGGTAGTCGGGGCAACATGCCTGCAATGGATGTCGTCAAGATCCATAAGAATGAATTGGGTTTGACAAGGGGCCTCTCCCTTGCCTTCGTAGGTATTTATTCATTCCAAAACTATCCTGCTCAATGACTAACCAATCTCAGCATCTGGAGACCTTAGACATGTCGTGCAGACGGTCAACTGCCTTGGAAACGACTATTCTGGACACCTAAAGATCTTATTGAACGATAGATCCCCACCTGTCGTGTCCCGCAACCTTATTTTGCTTCTCATCCTTGGTTCAATCCCTGACGAAGCGATTGCGGCGGATATAGCTCTTCACTTCTGGTACTCCGCTTTCATGCCCGTTGAGTATCGCCTCCGTATCTCGGCCATGCTATCCTCCCTGTTGAGGCAAGACAACCGGCAACATACACTCTCCACAGACCTGGGTTCAAAGTTCTTCTTAACCTGCATGGTTTCACGAGATGTAGCAGAGTGCATGTCATACGTCGTGGACTCTTCCATGTCAGTTGAGCAGGCGCAGGCGGAGTACGACCGGGTCAGGAATGCATCCTCTCGCTTAGATTTTCGAGACCAGATGTACGCGGGACTGAAACCCTCCCATCGCCTTGCATTCCTGGAATTTCGTCGCTTTGGTATTGTTCTCCCTTTTGGCGCCATAAATGCACATTTCAACGCGACGAATCGCTCACTTTTCTCGCCTCGCGGTGAATGGCTTCAAAGTGACTACGCAGACCCACTTGCAGGTTGGGAGTAAGTGAATTCGACGTGCAAAAAAAAAAAACGTAATCCTGATCTTATCATATGAGCCTGGACGATGTCATCCAGTCAGGACGAGCACACGGCGCACGGCCAGAGGACATCTACGGCTGCTTATACTTCCAGATCAGCTACGGACGTTCGCTCGGCGTGTTCGCGAACTGAACATTGCATTCTACGTGTCCAATGCAGATGCGTGTGGTCTTTCTAAAATGATCTCAAGTGACACAATTGCGATGCATGGCATACCATCCACCATGCGATTTGACCGTGTCGAAGTCTCAAATATTCTGGACCCCAATTACGTCGGGATTCGTGGTGTCCTGGCCTCGTGGGGACCTCTACTAGCGCAGAGTGACAAAGCCGCGATAGTCGGTTATTTTATGAACTGGATGGGTTACCAGCAGGATGCCCGTACTATACATGCTGGTAAAGGGCTCTTCTCTAACCTTCTTGAACGCTTGGGGAGGGAAGGAAAGTGAGACGCCCGATTCATTAACATATCCTTATTATCCAACCCTGATCCGTTCTTCACAAAAGGTTCTACGTGATGTGGACCCAAGAACGGCGATATATCTAACAGCAACTGACGTGGATACGTTGTACGATAACTCTGTAGCCTTCTCCGAGTTCTTGAAGAAGCAGGGCCTCGACAATATACTTGACACTCTGAAGCTCAAGCTCAGAGACGAGCACACAATCATCCCTCATGTATGTGATGACTGCATCGTTCAAACATCATACGCTGATCCCCGCATCTACAGCGAATCGGGGTGCCGCTAGAAGGGAAAAAGGGAGATCTACCTTTCTTTCCTGACGACGAGTCGTGGTACCGTCATGTGAGCAAATTGCTAACGTTGCAGAAAGTTGAACCTCATTACCCTATAGACCAAACTTCACAGTCAGACTTTCACAGAGCGCTTCGTGGAAGTCATTCGTGGTTAGGTGTGTATATCAAGAAGAGAAAGAATTAGAAGAGTTAGGAAGTGTATCTTTTCCGGGATACCGTGTACGAATTGTCCTTGACTGCGATAACGATGAAGCCGCGCTGTACACAATTCCACAGTGACTATTATGACCCCACATACCTTGTTTGATGGCAGCGACTTCCCACAGGTGAATTGAAATGCGCTACATGCACAAACTTCTAAGTACGACGATCACATTGACTAGTGAATAATGACGCGAGAATCAGATATCTACATGGCAAACAAAACTATAACGATGACTATACTTTTGGCTCTGGAATTCTTCCTTACCGCGGGAGCGGCGCATCGATGATAACTCCTTTATTTTTTATCTCGATTCCCGTGAAAAGAATTGCATCGCTCTCTGATAACCATTCTCAAAATCCTTGCTGTAAACAGGATTTGTCACGAGCGTCCCGTAGTCTTCCTCTTCGTCCGCACTGTCATCGTCTCCATCTTCACCCGCGAATCGAAAAGTCGGTTTTGGACGGGACAGTAATTGGAACTTTACTGGAGCAACGGAGTTGGCGTCTGACGGACGCGTAGGCGCATGATGTGGCGCTTCACAAGTGTGTCGTATAGCCTGATCACGTTGGACAAGACCAATGAGCAGCTCCCACCGGGCGTACCAACTAAGCTCCCACGTGCGAACACCATTCCATAGGTAGGGGGTGGGAGACAACGGTGGCGAAGTGTACGACAGGTCCTCTTGCGATAGGACGCATTTCGTCCCATCTGAGTCGTCCGCGACAAGAGTGACATCCGAGTCTTCATCGCCTGAACTCGCAGACTCGTCGGACCGCAAGCTCGAGGCCGATGGAGATCCAGGGATACCCTTTCCTTGACCCGTGGGCGGTGTGCGTTTGAGGAATGTAGACCTCTGATGCATGTCGAATACATATAACGTCTTGTGTATTGTCCACAGTGGAAACTTGAAGAAGCAACGATCCACATTGACAGAATACGGGTCCCTTAACGCTGAGATGTCACCCACGCGAGGGTAAATCGGTGCCCCTATGTCCTGAACATAGCCTCCGGGTACATATTCCTGCACATCGCGCTCCAGACCAGATGACGGGGTGCGTGCATTCGGTGGAGGGCCACACGCGACTCGTGTTCCCGCATCCGCACTTTCGCATGCAGCGTTCGCGTTCAAGGGAAAATCTTTTGCATGCGCCTGCTGTTGTTCTCGTCGTACTTGCCATTCCCTCCATTCCTCTTGA
Source organism: Phlebopus sp. FC_14 (assembly GCA_021018615.1). Taxonomy (NCBI): domain Eukaryota; kingdom Fungi; phylum Basidiomycota; class Agaricomycetes; order Boletales; family Boletinellaceae; genus Phlebopus; species Phlebopus sp. FC_14. Next base: position 1,497,693 of record JAEVFL010000005.1, on the reverse strand, counting down.
CGAGCATTCCAGAAGACCTTTTGGTGCAGAAGAGCATTGCGAGAGAGACCGTGGTGGGGATAATTCAGTCTCTGCGCAGACGTCCGAGATGGATGCGGGGACTCTTGCGGATCAGCATGCCCACCTGTTGCCATGAGACGCACTGGTGCTGGAGTACATGACGCAACGTTCGGACCGCGATGAGGCCTTTCGGTCGACGGAAACGGAGTGTGGCAGATGCTGAGGTCGTCTTCCAAGGAGGGATCGGATTCGCCTGAACAGTAATTTGTATCATTTCGGGGAGCAGGGGCGTCTGCGGATGTGTTCTGTACGACATCCTCCTCGTTTTCCTCTGTACATATCTCGCGTGAACGGGCTCCGCCGAAAAGACCAAATGTCCAATCGATCCTGCGAGGTGCGCTTTCTAAGCATGCCACGTCTTCACAATGCAATTCTGTGGAGATTTCTCTCTCATCTCCGGAGGATGTGCAGAAGTCCAGGCGACTCGGAGAGCGGGGAGGTGTTTGGAGTGTATCGGATTCGTCTGACAAAAACGAGAGCGAGTCGTCTAGGGATTCATTGTCGTTAATGTCGTCTATGCATAAGAAGGACATTGCGAGAATCGACGTGGAGGGGTGAAAGGAAAAGCTTTTCAGACGAAGGAGATGTTGGCGGGCATTTATATGAGGATTGTTGTGTCGCGTTCACAGTGGAACGGGACCGTCACGTGCATTGATTTACTCGTCAGAGTTTAAAAAGGTAACTTAGCCCCATGAAGTAGATTTCACAATTTACCACATCAAAAACATGCGCAGTCATACTTCTAGCTCTTGTTGAACCGCAGAGTTGTTTTTCGCAGTTTTTCCGAGCGTTCTGATGGTACCATATACCCACCTATGGACGCCACAAGCCCAACCCTCTGAGCTCCGTTCACATTACCATCCGTAGGCGCGGATACAACCTGTACGATGGACTGTGTTTCAACGCTGTGAATTTCGATCGTCCCGTTTGGGAGAAGCGTCGTGATATATGGATAGTCAAGACCTGTGTGGAATGTATATCATAGCCATAAGGTCCTAGATGGGTTGCTTACAGAGGGATAACGGATGGCTTGGCCATTGCAAAGTGCCTCTGACGGGATCGCCTTCGCCAGTAATGAACATACCAAGTGTACTTGCCCCCGTCCATGACAGCAGTAGAAATTCGTTTTCGCTGACCACAGTAATGAACGGCTTCACTGGCGTAGGGTCGTCCATCGCTTGGCTTAAAGGAAGGAGTTGGAACATTTGAGCACTGTGCAAATCGACGATGTTGTAAAACGTATCATCAGCGACGCAGAGATAATGGCCTGTTCGTCTTGCTAGTTGAGCCCCTGGCTGAAATGGTATTTCCTGGAGGGGAATTCATGCAGAGGAACTGACGTGAAAAACATCAAGGCTTACCCTGGAGTAGGCGAGTCGCTCTTCGCTTAGACTGAATAGTGCGATGGCATTACGCTTGATGACACAAAATTCCAGCGGCTGAAGCCTCGTAGAAGGGTCATGGGCTGAGGGAATGGGTCTTAGAAGGTGCTGATGATCCACTGCTAGTGTCTCCACGTTACGAATGGGTTTGATATTCGGAACCGGATCCAATGATGGCAGAGTATAGAAATGGACTTGACGATCTTTCGGAATTATCTCAATAATGAGTAGTACGTGGAGTATTAAATACGCACCGCACAGGATCAGGATACGAGATAGATACGGGATGAGAACGAGATCGTCGATACGCTTTCCGTTGGAGAGGCTCTGACGTGACTGAAGAGTGTATGATTCTAGCTGCGGAGCTCGACGGTGAGTAATGGAGGTGCGAGTATAATACCACTGACCTGGCTGGGGTCTGACGAGTCAGCCTGCAGTGCATACCGTAGCAGTTCGCCGTTGGCACATCCAACGTATGCCTCGGAACCTATGGAGGGCGGATCAGGAGGATGAGGATACGGTTGGGTGCCCCACGTACCCAGCGCTTGGACGCATGAGATATTGGCTCCTGTTACGCGAGATACGAGGGGTTGAACTAGGTACGGGGGTAGCGCGAGAGGGTCGGTGGGGACTGAGGACATTCAGGAGTTGACGTGTACAGCTGTCAACGGTCTCCTCGCTCGCACGTCGAATCTGGCAGCGACTGATACGCCCAGCTTGTTCAAGGTGAAGAGCTGGCAGACGAGGAAGACGACGACGACGACGACGAGGTGAAGGTAATACGTAAACTTGTAGTGGGCGAGGATAACTCCATGTCATATTCAGTTGTCGCATCAAACTCAAGTCATGCCCATATCCCGGGCTCGTCCTCTTATTCCCCGCTCCAATTCTTGTTCTCTGCCTCATCGTCTCCGTCTTGAATTTCCAGGTCATTGCAATGGCGCAACAACGCAGAGCCTCATTAGCTGGTGTGAGGAGCCCCAGTCCGTTGGCGGCAGCCCTGCTCCAATCCGTCACCGTAACCCCGGAATCCGATGAGTGGGTAAAGTCGTGGAAGCAGGTCCACGCAAGAGGTCAGTCCCTGCTCAAGATGTATACTTCCTGACAGCTACACTTCCACAACCCAGATCTCATCGACTGTCATATCGTTGCTGTAGAGGCGGACAGCACCGTCGAGCATGCTTGCGATGTAACTTCTCCGTTTCACCCTTTTCTTCGCACTGAGACTCTTGTTACAGCTCCTCCTGGCAGAAGATATCCCTTGTCTGGCAGTCAAGGCTCTGGCTCCAAATTCTGCCATCTCACCCTACCTCGGTCTCTTTGACGTGTGTTTATAATGTTCTTGCGTTCACGTTGCTCACGACAGTCATAGTTCTCCGACGTAAACGCGTTTTTGACCTTGGCTGCCACCCGGCACACCATCCCTCCCCATGAACTCAAGGCGAACTCGCGTGCCGACCAAATCATGTCTGCAGCTCGCTCTGGAAGCGTACCCGTTTATCTAGTAAGCAGTGAGTTTTCTAATTCTGAATGGTATCCCTTCAAATTCTAATGCCCTGAGAGACCTCTCCGAGAAGAATTTTCTTGAAACTCTTCCGCATGACGCCACCTTAATATCGCTGTTGTCTGTCTTCGCACGGGGAACACATCGAGGTCGGAACATCTCGCCTTGGTCTTCAGTCGTAATTCATACCCTGCAATAGTGATGGTTCAATCGGAAGCGCCGTCAATTACATATCTCGGCATCGTTTCTGACAGGCGCCTTCTATCGTGGTTCTCAGCATACGCTGAGCGAACACCTGCTTTCCAGTCTTACCTATCCAACTCACTCTACGCACTTTCTCTTCCTTCACTACACATGCATTCCTCCGTCGTCGCAACGACTAGCTCCTCCCAGGTCCTTGATGCAATGCGCCTCATGAGCGAGCAGGGTGTCAGCAGTGTTGCTGTGATCGATGAAGACCTAGGAACTTTACTGAGTGCCGTCAGCGTGACTGATATAGGCAAGGTGCGATTGTGCACCGGTACCAGAAAATTGGTCTCACTCTTAATAACAGATCGTAGTCCCGTCCCAAAGCAACCAAATCCTATCCACCCCTGTACACCAGTTCATTGCGCAAATTAAAGTAGAACCATCTCTTCAGCATCAAAGACGAACCTAATCACTTATTGCAGGAAGTCGACGGTTCCACGGACGGAGTTGACAAGTATCCTAGTAAGATGCTGGGTCTGCAACGCCAGATGAAGCTAACTTCTCTTGCACTGGCAGTATACGTCGTATTCCCTACCAGCACCTTATCATACACAATCCAGAAGTTGATGGCTAGTGCGTTCTTCATCCAATCTCTCAATGACGCAGCTCTCACGTTTTGTCGTGTAGCCAACGCACACCGCCTATTTGTAACCGACAATGACTTCCCGCTTTCCTCCTCTCCCTCGATTACCAACGATTTTGGAACGGGCTGTCTTTGTGGCATCGTTTCAGTCGTAGACAGTAAGTCCCACTGAACTCATATGGTATGCTCAGTACGCATACATACTTCCAATCTCCAGTTCTGTCCCTCTTTGCCCGAATCGCCAATATACCAGACGTGGACCCCACTCAACGGATGCGTCACCGCCGCGCCTCTTCCTCGTCCTCTCAGTCTGGTGGACTCTCACGTGAATTCTCCAGTCGCTCACGCTCTAGTAGCCGGACAAGCATGCGCATGAGCGCAAGCCCACGAATTGTAGCAACCACGCTGGACCACCGCAGTTCTATCTCCAGCCTGGACGCTTTCCAATGGTCTGAACTGGTTTCTCCTCGAAGGGAGTGAACCGCATATTTAAAAGTCGAGGTGTTGTAACCTTGATGTTCTTGTGAATTTCTCCGCTGTGTTCGATGTAGGTTTCTTCGCAGGTTTTTGTGGTATGCAGTGTACGACATCATTTTAACAGAAGGACGCTCCCAAAACAATTGTATTCGTATTTCGAGAATATCACCGCCAGCCTTTGTAGCTAGTCATGAGCTGAGCATCGATCTCTATTGACCCTTTAGCACGACTAGCTAGCAGCGGTGTGCTTTAGCAGCAATGGACAGATCATTCACGCTGAGCCCGCCCAGCCCACACCCCAGCAGCCTTAAGGGCAGCTTGAACCCGCCCCAACAATTCATCCTTGTCCTCGGTCCCAACGCTAATCCTAACTAACCCCTCGTCCACCCCAAATTCACCTGCCCAATCCAACTCAGCGTAATGCGCCAGAATGGTATATGGACAAGACAGGGTAAAGTTGGTCCCTAGACTTGGCCCCTTGGCACAAGGGAGCGCGTCGTAAAATGCCTTGGACGCCTCTAAAGAGGTGAATGTGAGAGAAAACAGGCCACCATAACCACCATCGGGGAGGCGACAGTAAGAGTAGTTCGTGGGGGATATGTATTTCGGATACCACACTCGTTTGATGACGCTCGTTGGAGAACCTCCTGCAATAGAGTTAGGATGAAGGAAGTCGCAAATGGATTCAGTCGTGTTGTTGATCGTCTGCATGCGTTCTGCGAAGTCACGCGAGTTGCGTTCCATCGCTATGACATCGTCATCGAAATAGTTGTCTTCGTGTATAGCGGCCAGGTGCTCCTTCAGCGCGGTGTAGTGACGGCCACTAGGATTGAGAACAAGGCTACACGGGGCCGAATTGTGTGAGATACCATACAGGAGAATGTTTCGGAAGACAAGGTTTCGACTTACCTCCCACCCAAGGCATTCGCGTAGCCTCCAACGAACTTGGACAAACTCGTGACGACAATGTCAGCATATGATAGAACATTAACGTTTGCAAACGTTCCAACTGTGTCGTCAACGACAATCAAAAAATCAAACTTATCCGCTAAAGCGCGAAGACGGGGCATGTTGACGACACGCAGATGAGGATTCGATGGACACTCCGTGAACAGTGAAAGTATAGGAGGGACCGAGGGATTGCTAGTTGATTCCTGTACCAACAGCTTCTCAAGGTCGTCAATATCCGTATCACGGCCATGTCCATAGAAGTACGCGCCAGGGCCAACTTTCTCTACGATTTTGAGCGTGTCGGTGTAAGGAAACCTGTAGATCATAAATAGGCGAGTAGCTTAGATACTGAAGGGCTTACCCAAAGACAACACTTTTAGATGGATGGCGCGCGCCTAGTAGAAGCTGATGTGCATTCCAGATGGCAGCCATACCACAAGGGAAAAGAAACACATCGTCCTCGGTGACCTTTCGACATCCAAGCAAACTGCTGCCCGATCTTACGTCGTCGTGGACAAGGAGACTAGCAATGCGTCTCCGGAGTGCAAATTTGGCAACCAAACCCTCGGATGAAGGCAAATTACGGCCACCTCGCTCGTCCGAAATATTCGTCAGGTGTTCTGCGCCATCGCACGCGGACACGACTGACGGGGTCGGTAAAGGCGATTGTACAAGGAGCGATAGACAGAGTTCTGCAACCCTAGAAGATATGCCGAGGCCACTATGTTGCCAGAACTGCCTCGCAATCTTGTAGACTTCCACGGGGAACAAAACGATGTATATCTCCGGGTGTTCCGTGGATGACATGGACGGTCCAGGCGATGCGGTGGCTACGGGCTGTACGTCGAACCGGACGACGCTAGCCTTCGTGGGAGTTCCAGCGCGCTCGGCTTGGTCCAGGATGAAGTTCATGCAATGGCCCGCAGTCGTTCTGGAGGGAAACAAGAGACACCTTTCATTATTCATGCCAAAGCTCTGCTCACAGAGAGTGGAGAGCTACCACAAATTACATCAGAGCCAAGGTTCTAGAACCTGGAATGGCACACCTTTTGAATGCTGCGATGAATGAAGAATCGTGGATATCCAGTACTCATAGCATCGAGGACACTTTTGTCGCCTTCCACGTAACCCACGTTGTCCTTCCAGTTGGGTAGCGAGACAGAAATTGCATGTGGAAGCAGCGGAAGCGCACGTCCGAGGGTGCCGCTCCCAATGGCAACGACTGCTGCCTTGACCTGGTCTTGATTCATGTATCAGAGATTTGAGGTTGGAGCGGGAGGGTGGAACCAGTGGAACCGATTTACAATACATTCGACGCTGTCTGTCAGACCTACCTTTCGCCGCATCGGTGATAACTCATGACGAAATTTGAGGATCTTCAGACCTGGAAATCTGCAACTCGTAGAACACCAGCGGCAGCGCAGACTTTACCTCGATGATCTCCTATCCATCTCCCCGCCGGTCAAGGTCGCCTGCGATGGCAGACGACGAGTTTCTGAGAGGTCCCGCCAACGAGCAGTTCAAGTCAAAGCTTTCGACGGGTTTACGTCTGAAAATCCCAAGTTCTCGAATCCCATACATAATCTGCATACAGTAGACATGTGCCACAAACGATACAACAGTGCGAAAGAATCTATAGAGTCTAGAATCACATTATTGAACGAGAAAGGATACCTGATAATGATAGTAGAAGAAAAAACAATCAAAACGCCGAGCTTACGACTGTCCATTGACATGACCATTGCCATCAGGACCGTTCGGCCCCTCTTTTGCCCCGAGGACACTGACAAGTTCTCCAATACGCTGCGAGAGCTTCTCAAGCATCGGGCTTACTCGTTCCTTCACTTCTTGACCTACGCGATTAACCTTATCGCCGACCGGCATGTCGGGTGTCGTGATGATATCCCGTAGGTCTGTGACGCAATTGGATATGTCAGGGTAAGTCGACTGCAGCGTTCTTGGTAGTGCCGCGGCAGATTGCTGGAGTTTTTGCAACTCCTGCAGCATGCTCTCGGATAACGTATGGATCCGCGTTTGTGCACTGGTTATGGAGGCCGACGCAAGGCTCTGAATTGAGTTGGCAGTCTCGGTTGCTTTTTGCCTGAGTGGATGTGAGTGCATACACGCCGTCTACAATATCATTTACATACACAAGAACGCTCTGTTGCTGAAGCTGCTTCAGATGTTCGGAAGAATAGACATATAGGTTGTCCTTGACGTGTTTAGATAGGGTGTATACGCGCTGATACTGATATTGACACTCCGAGGATGTCGAAGTCGGCGACGTTGTGCCAGACTCACTGCCAACCTTGTTGACAGCGGTCTCAATATAGTCCATGATTGGAGCAAATCTCTGTGTACGATATCACTGATAAGACACGTTGAAAATCACGTGCGACTGACCTTGTCAATGCCCTCCGCAACGCCCACAGCGGGCGACTTGACGGTCTCGTCGAATCGCTTGTTTGCAGAGGACATGACACTGTCACGTCTCTCCCGAACATAGGAGACGACGTCCTCTGGCTTCACCTCAAAAGGATAAGGGTACTTTGACGCGATAACGTCAAGACCTTTATTGGCATAGCCGTCCGCAGAGACAATGATGGGCGCAAGACGGACTTGGAGGGGTTGCGAGTAGTTATATGCGGTCTGGGAAATGACCTGAGCAGCGTGGTAAGGGGAACGCGTTAGTGCATTGTTGGACAGAGTTGTGTGTATCTGATCCAAGGACGACGCGATGATAGGGATGGAGGCGACGCGAGTGAGAACTGTGAGTTCTGGGACTTGGGGAGGGGATTGTGTTGCGGCTGTCATTACTTGCGTGTATGTCTAAGACGAAAGGAGGGAGGAAAAGGATGGAGAGACGGCGGTATGGCGAAGACAGGGTTCATATACTTTTGCCAACTGACATGTGATTAATTGTCACTTGGATGTCACGGATGCATTATATAATATCCTTGATAACGAGAAGATTTGAATTCAGATTATCTGGCAACTACCTTCGAGCTGATGGAAGTAGCTTGAGCGACAAACCGTCAAATTAGTCTCCCCTGAGTCGAAGTCGTTCCTGATTCCGCTCTGCTTGGCCTCCCAGACGAGCGTAGAACCCCGTTGCATAACCAGTCTTGCACACCAGCGTGCCCAAATCGTCCCAGACCACGACCGTTCTCGGAATTGGGGAAGCAGCCGTTGGGTGAGCAGTGGAAGCAATCTACTGTACAGGGGACAGGAATTGGGGGAATGACACGTCTCCATGCACCCGTTCTTGACAGCGTATGAAAACCGATCCTAGTTTCGTGTACTACCTATGGACACTCACAACATTGAACTCTTGCGATTCAAGATGCAATCCAGTTTCCTGCTTTAAGCTTTCTTTCTCATCACAGCTCTCTGTATCATCTCTTCCTCCTCCACCCACCTTCTCAAACCCAGCACCTTCCTCGTCATCGCTGAGAGCCTCCTCAATGATTGCACCCTCATCCCTCAATATGTCATATGACTGTTCGAAAATGGACAGGTTCTGGCCTGCCGATATGGCTTTGACGATCTGTGCCTCATGGGCTGTGTGAAGCATGTAACGAAATGAGTACGTGAGGAACGGTGTAAGAGAATGCAGTGGCCAGCTTGTAGGGACAAGAGAAATTATCTAGAGATAAAATGGGTCAGTATGAGGTACTAGGAATATGGGCTGAAGAAAGACCAAACAGGCCTAGGAGGGTCGGAACAAGACAAATCAAAAGAGCCACCCACCGCCGCTGCATCTAGCTTCGCCCCTTGTGAACTCAGTAATCGTGATGCCTGTTGTACGTCCCTGCACCCCGAGTTTGGTCACCGAGTGTCCACCATGCCTCATTGATTAGTGACAACTTACCCCTCCTCGATATACACTTCTACCAACACCCGCAACATCTCCCGCGATGTTATGCTGACCTTCGTTTCCCTTTCCATCCCCAGACCACCTTCAGCACACTTACCAAACCATCTCGCCCAATCGCTCAGCCTGCACCCCTCTGCAACGCTTACCCCAGCCCGAGCGCTCACGACGCCGCGGCTTCCCCCGCTCAGTGCATATGCTTCAGCTGTGGGGCCATCCCGCAAGGCATGGAGTATCCGGAACGTTGTACGGCTAGAGGACAGCTGTTTAAAATGGCAAAGGAAGTATATATAACCATCGCCGACAAGAGGGACACTTAAACCCTACCTTTGAACTCAATACAGCCATTTCGAGGCCCAATACCTTTTCACACCCTCCTTCTACTATCCTCTTTTTCACGCCTTCAGCGTTTTCCGTTGCCATGGCTTGTAAGACAAGAAGCGTTTTTATTCGTATGCGCTTGGAGGGCGAGTCCGGCGTTGTTGACGCAAAATAGGAGAGGAACGATGAACGAGCCGACGAGGGAGGTATGGGCGACGTGGATGGCGGTAGGGTACTGGGAGGAGATGACCGTGCTGGCGAAGGCATCGATGCTGGCAACAGAGACGCTGACGATGAACTGGTCCAGTTGGATGAAGAGGCATACGATGCAGCTTCACGAAAACAGCGCGAATAAGTGTGAAAAGACGTAACCCGAGTTACGTACCTTTCGCCCGCCAAAGCTTAACTACGACCTCATCTTTCAGGCAGTCTAACAGTTCATCGACGCAACTTTGTACAAGTTGGTCTTGTAGCGGGCGGTACTTTGTATCCCACAGTGCAGAAGGGGACGTGTCAAATTAGCACGCAGAACGTCAGGGTAACTTTGACCTGCACAAGCCAAATTGAATATACAGCGTGCACTTACCTCCCATGCCCTGCCAACAGTCAACCACTCCAAGTACCTTTTGGCAGCACCAGTACATCTGTGCTTGTCGTTCGCCTCTGCCGCTTTCAGTTCAGAAAGGATAGCTAGTTCATCAGCCAATTCTTGTTCTCGCTCCTTTTCTTTTACTGTGCGACCGGCAACGCCGACAGGCTTGTGTATACGGGGTGCGATGGATGTGAGAAGCTAGGAAGAAAATGCGCAAATTGTGCATGTCGGCGAACGGTCCGGATGTATACAGGAGATACATACATTCATTCCCTTTTCAACATCCCGTTCTGCAAGCCATGCGCCCCACTGCTTAATCAACGCACGCCGGTCTAATTCGCTTACGCTCATAGCACCCTCATGAGGTGAGGTCAGCGAGCTAGACTCTCCGAGTATCGTGAATATCTGTCCAAGAGGATCGGGGACGGAGGGATCGATATGGGTGCCATCGACGAGGCTTGTAGGGATACATCAGCCTCAATGCTCCCACCACATGAATCAGGCAGGGAATACGAATGAAGTAACGCAAGAAGAAAAGACAGAAGGAGAAGCTCTCAAACAAATATATAAACTCACCTAACGAGTACCTGAACTTCGCTGCATCTCCGGTCGCTTTCCACATCTCTACAAGCGCGCCCCATAGTTGCACTTGTGCAAGCACAACAGCAACAACATGTGTCCGAAGTGCCGGTACCATGGTAGGCCTTGTAGAACTGCGTGGTGGGCACACAACTCCCGTATCTGACGGCGGAGATGGATCCTGGGAGCCTTCAGAAGACGTCAAATCATGTTGTGAGGGTGGTCGGTACATAGGTTTCGAAGGAACCCTTGGAGATGGCGGGGCTAGCAATCCCTTCAACGATGGGACGTCTCCCATGTACGCGTACAAAAGCGCGAGCGCTGTGGATGAGATCTATGTGCTGGGAGTCAATGCGAGCAGGGGAACATAGAGATGTTATGAAGGGAAGGCGTGCGACAAGTACAGGCAGGCACAGACCCTCTGTACCTACCTCAACGACTTCGTTTCCCCATCGTTCAGACTCCGGCGCATCCACCAATATTTTGACCAAAACATCCCTCAACATCTCTTCAGCCTCTGCTCGCAGCCCCTCGCGCATCGCAATCGTCGCGGTATGTGTGCGCGTGCCACTAGCTGAAGTTGAAGCGCCTGCTGAGTGAATCGGTCCATGTGACACGTTGAGGTCGGTTGACATCGACGAAGGCTCCTCCGAGGGTTCAGTAGGTAAAGTACCTTGGCGCAAATAAGGGGAATAATTCCTGACTAAGTTTGTCGCGACTTTTCGTCAGTGCCCATTTTTGTGTATTTTTTGGAACATGGGGCGACAGGGGGGAGGAGGATGGGTGAGCTGTGAGCGCGGTGTGTGGGAGAGTGAACGAATGACAGAAGACGGTCGTTGATGGAGATATAGGAACGAGAACAGAAAGTAGAGATGAAAACCTAACTCACTTATGTCATCGATATTCCTCTCATGAGGCATGTGCTGTGCGACACCAGCCCATACTTCGACTTCCACCAAGTCATTCACGGGAGTTTTGAGTTCTAGTGCATTCAGCGCCGATTCAGATGACGTAGAGGAAGGCGAACCAGACGATACGTCAAACAGAGCAGACCTCAGTTCATCGAAATAAAATATCAACACTCGAGGATCAACTTTTCCCTTCACAAAATACTGGGTGGCCTCCTTGAACCTCGTTTGCCGAAAGAACGTGAAAGCGATACACTGATGTAGATACTGAAAAGTTTCTGCTTCTGTCTACGTCCCAAAAATTATGACGGACTTCTGCAAAGACATGGCATGGAGACGTACCTCATCAGTCCCACCAGTGGAAATCTCGACTTCGGTCCTGTCCAACAATGCTGCTGCCTCCAGGGGTTTCCCATTTTCGAGCAAGCATTCAACTTGTGCGATGAGAGCAGAAGGAAGAAGCGCCTGAACAAAAGTTGGACCAAAGACAAGGACAGAGGAACGCGGATAGGGAGGATGGCGCATCAAGTCTTGACTGAAGGCTGAGGGCGGAATAAACGCTTTGAGACAATTTGGAACCTGGTACTCGGATGACCGTAGGAAGGCCGTTAGCGAAGCCTGGCTGCTCACTCAGTCACTGGAGGTAGTCACGGTAGTAGTTAGATGAGCAGTGGCAAGGAAGCCACAATTGTAGACATCAAACTTTTATTCCAAGTCGGACTTAGGGCCGCGTTTTCAAGATGCTTTGCGGACGAAGGCTCGTCACAAAAATCTAAACTACATCTATGTAGATCAAACAGAAACCGTGTTCAGCTGGCAACAAACAATCGACAGTCGTCTAGAAACAGCGCAACCCGCATTGTCCTTTATGGCTTTCAGCCACCTTCTCGACCTGAGGAGGCTGAGCATCGTGTATGCCCTTAGGTTGTTGCCTTTTATCTTTGGATTTAGGTATGTGTATATTTTGTCGTTCTCCTGGGGTGAGGGTTTGTGCAGATTCCACTAACTGTAACACCAAAGAGAAAATATCACAAGATATGTTAGAAAACGCTGTGAGCCGGGAGAGGTGGGAGACGAAACAAGGAGACAAGCTTACTTTTTGGTCCACCGCTGTTGTCTCTGTGAGTTTTTCTCCATGCCGCCTTCTCCGTGTCAGCTTCTGTCTGCCTCTGCGGTCGGTATCTTCTTTGTTTTTTGCTCCTAGTGGACGTGACGTCTGTTTGAAGAAGGCCCTAAAGATATCTTGGGCCGTGCGCCTTCGCACTGCAAGGTCGGAAGCTTCCTTTCCTTCGCTCACTACACAGGCATCAACACCTGGTGGTTGAGGGGCATACCCTGGCTTTGAAATCGTCAGCCAAGCGCGCCATCACGACGAAGGACTGGCAACCTACGTCGGATACGGATGTACCTGTCCCCCCTGGACTGGTAACTTCCCCTGGCGGACTATCGAAGGGTGCGTCGCTGGTGTTCACTTCTATTGGGTCTGTTTTTGTTAATACCTGCGACGCATTTTTGAGCTGCATGTGCAGGAAAGCAAAGTGAAATAGAATACCTCTGAACACGTCGAGTATGTATCATCCACCTGCATGTTTTATCATCACTTTATGTATGAACATCCCATGGGATCTACATACCCTCGGTGATCCAGGTGCTAAATGACAGTTGACAGGGGTTATATCAGGGTCTGACTCAACATCGAAATCTATGTTTTGCGGGGCTGCCCAGAGATATGCGTTGTGCATATCGCAGGCAGTGGCTATGAACGTCCCTGTCGGAGAGTAGGCGACGCAATTGACAGTCTTTCTGTGCTTATATGCAGAAATTTGTCGCCCGCTGCGTATGTTCCAGACGTAAGCCGTATCATCAAATTCTGATGAACCAGCCAGCAGGTTTCCGCAGGGAGAGAGCGACAGCGAATCCAACAACCGACTGCTCGTTTGTGCTGGCCATCCCCGTACTCGACTACCCGTTGCCGCATCGTAAACTGTGATCTTCCCGAAACTGCTAGCAATGATTTGCATCCCATCTCGTGTCCATGCTAATGACGTTGCGCCCCTTTCAATCGTGATTTCAAGGCTGCCAGTAGTTGGATTCCAAATCTGTATGGAACGGGTTCTGGTTGCTAGTTGCGAACCGTCGGGGGAAAATTCCGTGCAGTACACTCTGCCGTCGCAGTGGATTGGGCCGATGACGCATGCGCCGTGTTCGACGCTCCAGATTCGTGCTGTATCATCGAACGATCCCGAAGCCAAAAGCTGGCCGTTAGGCGAGAAGTCAACGGAACGGACATGGTGATCGTGGGCGTTAAGCGAGTGCAGCACGCCTAGCGTGGTTGCATCCCAAAGCATCACCTTCCCATCCACTCCCCCACTCGCAATCCGCGTACCGTCCTTCGAAATAGCCACTGACAACACTGTGGAAGAATGGCCTTTCAGCGTCTCGCCTACCTGCAACCCACTGGCAACGTCCCACAACCTAATCTCCCCGTCATCAGCTCCTGTTACCACCGATTTGCCGTCCGGGCTAAAGGCGATGGACCGAACAGCAAGTTTATGACCCTTCAACGATTTCGTTGGAGCCATGCTAACCCTGTTCAAGGGAGCGGTTGTAGAAGGGTTGGACATGGCACCGAGTGTAAGGAGTGGTATTGGTTAATACAGAGAGGAGGTCACAACGGATGCAACCTTGAGCCATTGAATTCGAAAATGATGAATGTAAGCATGTTCTCCTCGTGCGCTGCGATTGGAGTCCTCACGCTCATATCGTACAGCCAGAACATTACTCGTTGTACTTGCATAACCCCACCCAGCGTCTCCTCTCTAGGGTGCTGCAGGTAAGAATATCTGGATCGTCTGCGAAGCACGCTTATGAGCTTATGGGACGCAGTAGTCCATAATCCCTCAAAGGCTAATAGGTGACCTCTTTCTTGCAGTTGGTGCCACAATGATAAGGTGAGTTTACGGAGTCCGGACAGGCCGCGCTGGAAGAGGTTATCACGACCACCATTCCCAGTGTCACCCTAAGATCCTATCATTGGGACCGGGTACCAGCAGGTTCAGCCCATTGGATTCAGTGCAACGAGGTTCGCGCAGCCTGGGCTCCCGTACACGTCTGTGAAAATGCACTGGCATCTTCCGTCTCACGAACTCGAACACCAATCGGAACCTCCGGCTTTGAATGTTAGCGGAAGAGTGTGTTGCATTGCTAGGGCTTCCATTTTCATGTGATCATTCAACTTTCCGTATCACCACGTGCACTAGTACCCAAATGCTCGGTACGCCGTGTTCATAATTTGGCTCTTGCCTCTACTCGCAGCACTAAACGACACCAGCACATGTCGTCTTATTCTTGATTAGCCCGCCACAACGATCATTTTGCGAACCGCCTTGCTTACCGCACAAGAAATAACGTTAGCATTCCTCATGCGATCAGCATATTAATCAAACTGCTGGAACGTGACGTATGGGAGTGCCATAGCTACTCGTGAAGTAAAGAGAGTGGCCCCTTACAATGGCCCATAATCAAGAACTATTCATTGAACACTCGCGAACGAAGCAGAGCATGAAGGGACGGAGCATTCCAGGGTCGAAGCGCGGGCATCTTCGCCACGCTGGTTTTGCTCTGGAGCAGACATTGTTTTACCCCCGACAGCACCGCCTTACCGAAGGATCCATATCTCGTACGTTTAGCCCCACTGTCAAGTTTATTTTCTTTCCATTCAGGTAAATGGACGTCAAACTTCAACTGATCATAATACACGTCGTCGTGCTTGGCCGGATGCTTCTTATCTTCTAGGGCCAATGCGCACCTGCACACGGCGGCCGTGATACTAGAAGTGCGGCGAGGTTGGTAGACGGCGACGCTAGTTTGTCATGCTGTCTTACTTGATCCCGGGAGGAATCTCTAATAGTTATGGTAAGGGTAAGCTAGCGCACGTTCTACAGTTGGGGGTACCGCCGAGAACCGTGATGCTACAGTTTGGTATTACCCACAGGATACAATTTACACAGAATGTAACAATCGCACAATAAAAGCACTCAATGAACCGGCCATCCTCAACCTAGTTGTGCAAAATTTCCGTCGCTGACTGGACCAGAATCTCCTTCTATCATCATGCCGGGCTGCACCTCGCTCACTGTCGTCCCCTGGCCGGTTGTTCCGAGGCTGGTCGTGGCATTCTTGCCAAGTTCCGCTTTGACGCCGTCCAACATGCGTCTCAAGTTAACCCTTTCGTTAACCAATGCCACCCGTGCGCTCTCGAGACCCTTGCGCTCTTCCTCGAGAAGTTCTTCCAATTCCTCGAAGGCAGTCATTTTCACTTCAAGTTTTGTCAACGTTAGCTTGATGAGTGATGCAAGGGTCTTCCGAATAGAGACGTCCTCTGCATTAGCAAGCGCTGCAGCGGCTCGAGCAGAAGATTTCAAAGCAAGGCCAGCAGCACGGGCCACGTGAGATTGCGGGATTTTGGCTTTGCGGGCGGAGGGAGTAGATTGCTGGTCGACCGACATGTCATCCTCGTTGGGTGCAAGGGCATCAGTTTTACTGGATGCTTCCGCCGTTCGTTGTCCGGCAGTCACTTCCTGGTTCTTTTCCATCGGGAGGCCAGCGTCGCCTTCTTCCTCGTTTTTTTCGTGACCCTCATCGCCTTCCTTCGCGTCTGTGGGCTTTTCACCATCCGTTTCTTTCGATGTATCTGTCAGGACGTGCATGGCGGTCTTCGCGGCTTCACTAGCTACACTAGGGTTGACCACCCCAGCTAGGAACGCGACGACGCTCATGACAGGATTGTCTGCTTGTTCAAAGGGAATTCTCCCCCACCTCAGCGGACCTTGATCGCCTTCCGCGGCGATGTACGGATCTTCAATTGGCAATGCAAGGAATTTGCGTATGCATTGTTGCGCGCTCCGGGTGCCGACATGGTCCTCGATGGCACTCCAGTCATCATCGTACATCTCTATGCCTTCCAGGAGCAGTAGTACTTCTTGATCGCTCCACTCATTGTCAGCTCCGTGACCAACGCCAGGTGGAGCTGCGGTTAACTTGACAAAATCCCCACTGAACATCGTGGAGGGGAATCGACCATCGAGGTAGCATGGTGCACATAGCTCAAAGTCTTTTACTTTGAGACTGTGATAGCGTACCGCAGTACAATCCGTACCACACGTATCGCATTGGTAGGACATGTTGCCCTTGGTATTGGAGGAGAGACCGTTAGTAAGAGCGGCAGCCTCTGCGGGTTTGATTTCCCGAGATGCTTTTGAAGTTGTTTGATAGATTGAGTTACGGAGCTCGAGCGAAGCGGAAGTTTGGCCAGAGCCAAGGGTCACTGAACTCTGGTGTTTAACAGCGCCATTGGCAGCTAGATGCGTGCTAGATGGACGTGTGCCAGGATGCAGTGATTGAAGGCCGCGTGGAGTGTCAAGAATAACACGGAAGTGGCCAGTAAACGGCGGTACGAGTGCTGCAGGCCTCTGTTCCGGGTCAATCTAGGAGGGGGTGAGCAGTAGAGTGAACCACCAAGCTGAGGACATACCTGATAGTTGATGAGCCCCCACTGTTCAAGGAATGCATGGACACGCATTATGGCGCAGACATCACCTGCAAGGTTTCGCCTGCAAGCGGTGACAGTAAGGTACTCTGTGGGCCTGAGTCTGTATGTGTTGATCATGAAGTCGCGATAGTCTTTATAAATGGAAGGGGTCTTCGACCTATTGCGCGAGTTGAAGAATTCGGGAAGTGCGCGTCGTTCCACAGGGTGAATGGTGGACATGTCGAACCATGCCGAGTAGGATGGAATGATCACGTCGTGCGTTTGGGCTGCCAGATATTTTCGCGCCTGCTCTTCGAGTTTTAGCCGCGTTGCCTCCAGCTGGGCTGGATCCTCTTCGTCTCCCTCGTCACCGGATTCGACCTCTTCATCGGCAGCCTCCCCCATCGACACATCTGCTGTATCCTCGTCAGCGTCTCCCTCCTTCAGCAACCGCACTTGAGCACTCGTTCCTTCCCCGCTACCATCTCCTGCACTTTCGGGCTCGTTTGGAAGGTTTCCTACGTCCCCACCTTGTATGGGGTCCAACTCTGAGCGCTTGCCAGTTGCGTTCTCGGGATCGACGGGGGATGCGTTTTGAGATTGTTGAGGAACGGTGAGTTTTATGCGTTTTGAGTCGGATGAGGAGGACGGTGAGCCGGCGCGTTTTGGCGAGTCCATGTCACGGGTTTGAGCACTTTAAAGCGAAAGCCAAGGTTTGAAAAAGCAGTTGTCCGTGAGTGGAGGGCAGGGGGGTTACGCTTGGAAATTGCGGGGGGGTCGCAAATTTTCAGTGGCACTACTGACTGGACGCTGCAGGATTTGGTTTTGCATGGCGACATGGCTGCTGGGACTTCCAGTCCGTGTCCGCATCCGACTCGACGGTCTTTCGTCTAGACTATGTCTCCAAGCTCGCACCCATCTCAGCGCGGCCCTTCAAACACCATCTCCAGCGTCGCTTGAAATAGAGACGATGCCCTACCCGCAAACTCGACCAGACCGTTCTGTCTTCGAAGATCTAACAGACGAATACACTTCTGTGTCCGCACCGGCTTCGGTGTTCACGCCTCTGACATCTTCCGACGCGTTGGCTTCGTTGGTTCTCAAGGGCGAATTTCGAGCTGCAGAATCCCTGCGCGAGGAGATGTTATTGCACCGGATTCCAATCACCTACGATGTTGTTTACATCCAAGCAGCACTCGACGCTATCACTAAAAAGAGACCAAAAGGTGCAGTCGACGATCGTCCTGACCTATTCGAAGCCTGGCTATCCCTCGTTCCCGATGCTCACGAGCAGAGGAACACCTTCACCGAGGTTCGCCACCTCATGTTTCGCAACATGGACTACCTCAACCTCCAGTTCATCTGCCGCTTTGGTCTCATTTTAGGATCGAAGGGCTATTGCGCTGGGAATGCTTCAATGCAGGTGGTCTCGGTCCTTGCACGTTACGCATGTCCATCTGTCACAGAAGCTTACTTGCGACAGCTAGAGGAGAAATGTAGATCCTATCATGCGAGAGTAGGCAGTGGATCTCCAGAAAAGTCCCTCTCTCGTGCGTATAACCTGGCGATCAGGACATTGGCATTGGCGGGCAGGACAAAGGCTACTCTGCGTTTGATTCACGTCGCAAAGGAGCGTGACATAAGCATCTTGGACTTTACACTTTCGATAGCTTCGAAGACTAGTCCAAAACAGGATGTTGACCACAAGTCTCCTGCTCTGCGTCCTACTTCCACAATCGCAGAAGCATCGCCGGACAGCCTCGCCAGACGTCTGTGGTTACTTCGCAAGGCTCTGACGTCACATTCGCCACCATCGCCCTACGCTTTGCTACGTTTCATAACCGACTATCGCACGGAAGGCCGCACTCGCGGCACCACTCTGCTTCGTGGGCGAGCCTACCGTCATTCTGCCAAGTCCGCCTCAACATGGGCTATGGCAGAGATGCTCTATCACCGTGCGCGCGAGGAGCACATATACACACTTATCGTCTTTGCTCAGCATTTCCATCTGATTGGCGTGCCCGGGAGATCTGTCCTCTCTCGCATTCGTGGGCAGCAGGGAAAGTCAGCTCGCCAGGGACGTTCACGGCGCTTGAAGTCGCCATCATACCCCATCTCGGAAAAACTCTACCCGACACGTCATCACACTGCACTGGTATGGGAAGCATTAGTCAAGACCTCCCCTAAGGCTGAACGGGAGAGGCTGTACAGTCTCTTGTTGAAACTTGTTCAAGGGAACCTGAATCGAGATCAACTACTCGCTGCAGAGACTTCGCAGCCTTTACACTTGCAACTCCCCGCGAACGCGTTCGATGCCGCACACTTCGCGCCGTTTATTCAGGCACATGCGAAGCGCGACCCTAAGAAGGCGTCACTGGTGATGAACGATATGGTCAACCTTGGTATTCAGCCCCAGATCGTGCAGTGGAGCATGGTAGCGCGGGGATATGCACAACATGGAAACCCATCGACTGCACTTCGTATCCTTGATTGGCTTGAGGATTCGGAGAGGAAGCAGCATATGGATGACAAGCCAGAGAGGGAAGAACGCTTGTACCGCCCTTCCGACCTCCTCCTCGGGACCTGTACAAATGTTCTGCGAGGTTTTGTTGCGGGGGGGGATGCGGAGAATGCACTCGAAGTAGAGCGACGGCTTATAGAGCGCTTTGGCTACGTATTGGGGGAGAGGCGTGCAACGGATGCTGCGATCACATCCCTGAGAATGTTGAAGACTGAGCTTACTACTCGGTTCGTGGATCATTTTTTACAAATGCCACCCCATTGTTCATGAGTGCCTCAGAGTACAAGATCCTGGAGACCTCGCTGACAATTCTCGATAAAGGTCTGCCTCCGGGGTTTGTCGTTGGGGATAGTACGGCCAAGTTATCGCTCGCCGGTTCCCGCTTCGTCAAAAAAATCGATCGGCCTCTTGTTTCTTGCTCCACTCCTGCGGTAACTCTACATGGCCCAGTCCTTGTCAGGGCCCGACCAATGTCATTACTTGGGATAAGAAGGCTCCATGGGTATACATCGTTGCGCAAAGCGAGTACGTATACAGCTACGCGGTAAATGGCTGGAGAAATCACAGGGATGTACCTACAGAGAAAATGGGGAAGCTATGCGTCCGTTCCGACTTCCCAAAGTCTCAGGCATAGTTACAGTGGCCAGGACGATCTTATGTACACCGGAACGAATGTATCGTAGGGGCGAGAACAGAGATGGACGAAAAGCAAGAGAAGGGTGGCTGCTAATGGAAGCAGGGGTAACTTGCATCTACGGAATGAACAAGACAAGAGACAGGATGAAATCACGTGGGTTTTCGAATGTGAGTGTAGGCGGGAGGGAGCTCAATGGTTTCTGCTTCCTCACCACCGTCCAATTCGCCAGGCGGGCCTGCGTCATCGTGCTGGATGATATTCACCGGCCTGAGCTGCCTTGGCATAGGCGATTTGCGCGAGCTTGTCATGCCCGTTGAACCAGATGCCACACCCAGTCCATCGTAATCAGGAGTTGCGGACCGTGCATCAGTGAAACTAGTGACACCGGACTGACGCCTGTCTGAGGTGCCGTAGCGTGAGCCTCCAAAAGAATCATACTGCGATCGTGAACCAGCGACAGAGGCGCGTCCACCGTCTTCTTGAGCATAGGCGGACGAGACTTCAGTGGGAGCAGTGGCAAGGAAGGGTTCTGGACGGTAGTAGTGCGGAAGTTCGCTGTTGACAGGAGGATCGCTGTCATCGGGATCACCCTGGAGAAGATCCACAGGCCGTTCTTTCTGAACTCGGGGTGCCGTCTTGCGGCGGATGATATAGAATCCGGCAAGGGCGACGATGACAATAGCGGCCAACCCACCAACGACGCCCCCTGAAAACAAGTCAGAGGGGTGAGATTAACAATGACGTTCGCAGCGCTTACCTGCTATGGCTCCTACATCCGTGGAGCTGTACGCAACGCCACAAAATGATTTAGGACATTACGAGAAGCATTGGTGTGATACGAACCTGCTGCCACCTCCGCCAGTTCCGGACCCATTGGAATTGGTTGGATAGGCACCACCTGCGGGGGGTCCTGCGGTGGACGACGGCGAGTTGTTAGTCAGACAGGAACTATTTGGGTAAAGTCCGGCAGCGACATTGTAGAGTTCACTGCCTGCGGTTCCGAGACCCCGCTCATCACCAGCAACTAACATTAGCGTACTGCCTTCACGAACAGAGGGTATCCAATCAAAGCCAGTTCCTTGTCCAGTAACCTGTGTAAGTTTCCCAAGTGGTATGGAGAATGATTGCCCTCCGGGGATGACGCCCTGGAAATTTACAGTCCTGGATATGGAGATAGTCGTAGTAAGTAGTGATTGCGGGCATGCGGACGTTTACTCACCCTTGCACTTGGTTAGGATCCCACCACAATCTACTTGCGCTGCATTGTACAACCTGATTTGGAGGGTTGATGTTGAATGGGAAATCGGGGGCTACGCTCTGGGCAGCATTATAGCAGCTACTGTCGCTGCTGCCCATCACAGTTGCAGCGACACTGGTGCCACCCGTCCCGAATCCGGAACTATCGCTGACCTAAGAGGGACGGAGGGCGAGAGCATCAGACGAGGATCCATAAGGTAGATCTCAGAAGATGCTTATCTCGCACACGAATCTACGTTATGGAGAGGAAAGGGGACAACTTACCACTGCCACGAACTGGGAGTCTGTTGGATATTTGAGCTGGAAGCTGACACTGGTCGAGTGTCCAGAGAACTGCTGGTACACAATGGTTCGTGCTTCGATGTTGTTGGGCAGTGGGCTAGGACCATAGGGAATGATTAGGACGCTGTAGGGAGGCGTTCCAGAGCCGGTGATGTCGATGGAAAGATTTGTGCATTGCTGCGGTTGGCTTGAGAAAGTGAAGGAAAATGCGGAAACGAGGTTGGATGAAAGAACGAGATGGAGAGCGAGCAGTAAAGCTGGCAGAGAAGACGGCATGCTCGTTAGCGATTCGAGGCAGAGCTCAGTTCTTCTCTGCTTTCATTCAGACGGCACAAAATGCGGAAACAAAACAGGTGGGAGAGGACTCGGTGGTGGCAACGATCGCCGCGTTCCACATAAATAAAAATTACACCGGGTCTGCTCACAAGCCAAATTTTTCCAACGTCTCTACCTAGAATTTCACGTTAAAACGCAGATCAAGTGCTTGTCGATGCACAGAATCCGAACCACCACTTTCATCAAGCAAAGGCAATATATTATCCGCTTTTTTATTTTATTTGGTTATCAACTTACTTGCATACCAAATATGGAAAGTCTCACGCTGACTCGTCCACTTTTAGGTGCAACTTGTCGCTTGTTCTTGCTCTCCTCACGCCCGCTCTCTCTCTCGGTTTCTCGTCCCACATCTCGCGGGAACCACGCTTCTCAACATCCTATATTATTTGTGTACTATAGAACAATTTTAATACCCGCTAGATTACGATCTCGGATGGCCTCCGAACTCGAGCTTCCGCCCAAAGCCCCTCCCACCAAGTACACCGCTCATCTGGGAACTCGCTGGCAGAAAGAGAAAGCAGCCGCTGGTAACGGAGCTTTCGAGTTTCCAGAAGATCCAAAATATATCGGTCATTGGATTATCGGTGAATGCGTCGGTAAGGGTGCTAGCGGTCGTGTCCGCATCGCCAAGCATCGGCGCACAGGACAGCTCGCCGCCATCAAAATCCTTCCCCTACAACCACTCATGACATCCCGAGCATCTTTAGCTACCCATCTGGCAAAATCGGAAAAACAGCGTCTTGGAATCGACAGGGAGATAATCATGATGAAACTCATGAACCATCCGAATATCTTGCGCATCTACGATGTGTTCGAAGGCGAAAACGAGCTCTACTTGGTCCTTGAATATGTCGAAGGAGGCGAGCTCTTTGACTTTTTAGTCAACCGCGGTCGCCTTCCTCCTCTAGAGGCGCTCGCGTTTTTCAAGCAGATCGTGTATGGACTCAACTACGCTCACACATTTTCTATTATCCATCGTGATCTCAAGCCGGAAAATATCTTGATACATTCTCTATCTCCTCCACTCATTAAATTAGCTGACTGGGGCATGGCTGCTTTTGCCCCTCCGGCATTGCACCTGGAAACAAGCTGCGGCAGCCCTCACTACGCCAGTCCAGAAATCGTCAACGGGATGAAATACAAAGGCCACGCGACCGATATCTGGAGCTGCGGCGTCATCTTATTCGCTCTCCTTACCGGCAGGCTCCCTTTCGATGACAAGAATGTGCGAACACTACTCGCCAAGGTCAAGGCGGGCAAGTATGACGTTCCTGCGTATATAGATCCTCAGGCAAAGGATCTCTTGACTCGCATGCTTGTCGTCGATGTTGATCGCAGAATAACGGTGAGGAGGCTTTGGCGACAACATCATTGGCGTTCAATGTCTTTCTGTAGATCCCAGAGATACTAGCTCATCCCTGGTTCAACAAGTCGACCCCCGGAATACTATACGTCCCTGCTCCTTCCGTCACTGAACTCGCTAAGCCACTGGCTTCGGAAGCGCACATCGACGCAGACCTCTTGGAGTCTCTCCGCGTTATCTGGGGCAAGCATGGCGACACCGAGTCAATCAAAGCTGACCTATTAAGCCCACAGGGAGAAGGAACGCTCGCGAAGGCATTCTACTTCCTCTTGCACCAATATCGCGAACAGACCCTCAAGGACCATGGTATCATTCACGATGTCGAAGAATCGCGTCCACTTTTGAACGGGAAGGTGGTCACGAAGCAGTACCGTTCCCCTTCCACGAGAAAACCCAGCAGGCTCGAGGTCGAGGTGCTACCCCGCCATGGAGCCGTCTATACGAACCGTGTTGCTACTCCCGCTTCGTCCCGCGCGCCTTCTCCAACTGAATCTTCGTCACCTGGGACTGCGTCCCGAGGTCGACCCCCGTCCCCGATTGGACCTCGATCTCCGAAGCCTCGGCCAGTATCTTCTCCAGCTTCCGCTGAACTCCCCACTAGACACAAGAGTATGAAAATTGGACCTGTCGCCGTGTCGTCTGCCAATGCACATGCGGACCTAACCCGAGCCCGCTCCTCTACGGCTACTATGGTCTCGACCCGCGTTACGCAGGATGCGCATAGCTACCACGCCCATAATCAGCAAATGTACCAACCCATGCACATCCCTGGGACACCTTCCATCGACCCTAACGTGCGGTTCCCTATCTCACCACCTCGTCCCTTTGCATGCCCTGTGTTGAGTCCCAGTCTTGCTCATGCACCGGCACCCATGTTAGTTACTGGCACCTACGAACGGAGGTCGATACTCGCATCACCAAGATTCGCAGATCACTGCGTTCGCATCGTGGGCGGTAGCGTTGGCGATCGGACAAACGTACTAGTTCCTCGCGGGAATATTAACCACGACCAGGAATTTCAGTCTGTCACTCAGGTTCACCAAGATGTGTCCCATCTGTCTGATCAATCCCGGTACCATGGACAGAGTAGTGCCCGCCACGGCAACGCTCTAGCCGTTGAGGACGCTAATTGGTCTGTGCGAAGTCGAGACAATAAGGAGAACTCTGATCACTTCGAAGGCAAGTATTCGTATCACGAGAACCATCCAATGCAAATTTCAGGTGGCCTATTCGCGAAACCGATTGACAGCAGGGGAGGGAGGGAACCTCGTAGCAACCTGCAAGGTGCGGAAATCTCGAACCGAGATGGCAAGGAACGATCGAAGATGAAAAGTACGTTGCATTCTCGATTGAGAATCACAGCAATTGAATACGTTCTGTAAAGCTCCCACTCTCGATTTGCATCCTTCGGTACTTAGCCCCAGGCGCTCTATGATAGGTTCGCCTATACAGCTCAGTCCGCCAGCCATGCCCTCCATACTGTCGTCCCCAGTTGGGGAGGTCAAAGGTTGGTTCTCAAACCTTTTCAATTGGAAAGCCCAAACGTACGTACTCTGTTCGACGGACCACCCCAGTGCAACGCGAAACGAAACCATTCGGATTCTCGAACAATTTGGCGTCTCTATCGGCATCGAGGAAACAGACGGTCAAGGAATGCTTCGATGTCGTATGAACGATCTTGTTGACAGCAACAGTGGCGCGCTCATCCAAAAACACGTGCGATTCAGAGTCGAGTTTTCGCCGCATCTAGGAGGTCCAATCTCACCACCGCCGGGTCTGGGAGCTGCCGCAAGTCCCGTTTCTCCGAATGTGTTGTCTCCGAGATATACCTTGAACAGGCATGCGATGGCGGGGTTTACATGTGCCATTGTGTTGGTGCAGGAGAAGGGATCAGTCTCTACTTTTCGAGCATTGTGTCGATCACTGAGGGAGGAGTGGACGCTGGATGCATTGGCATCTCCACCGCCATCTGGAGCTCAGGGAAGTTTTGCGGAGCAGCAGCGCTAACATAATAATATTCCAACCTGTTGGCCTCGCGTCCACTAGATGTGCCGAATCTTGATTTTTTTTTTCGAGGATAAATAGGTTGGATCAGCAGTGGCACTACAGACAGTGTACCGTACGAGTACCGCAGGATATAAAAGAAGAAAAAGTTAAACATAACCGCGGAAAGAAATGAAGAAGCAAGAAAACCAGATTGCAATGCAGGCAACACAATGTCATGCACGCAAAAGATGATACAACAGCTACAGTGCAATACTAAAATCTGTCCGTCCCGACCCGTCGATATTTCGATATGCCACATCACACCACGGTAATGGACACCTCCGTTGCAGCCTCGGGGGGTGAGCTTTCGTTCTCATTGCGAGAGGAGTTCGAGGTCAGATTACGACGAATATTTGAACGCAACGTATTAATGACGCCGCCCGAAGTCGGAGCTATCGCAGAGGGAGTGTCTCTTTCGCGATCACTAACATCCTCATGATCATGATCATCGAGGGAGGTGGACGGACGATGATCGTCGTCCGAAATATCTTTCGTTGGTGGAGTTGTGGAGATACGTAACAGCGACGTGTAAGCTGACAATAAAGTTGAAATCAGTCACATGAATATCTCGACGAATAGACAAGAGAAAAAGTGCTGACGTTGTCGACAGACAGGACAGAACCATCCCTTTGCTTTGCGTTTTCTTCGTGGGGTGGGAGGCACGACACTTGGAGCGGCAGCACCCTCGGCAGCTGCCGAAGTCGCACTGCCCTCCGCCCCTGCATTTGCGGTGGTGGTGTCTTCGGCATGGACGATATTCCCTCCTGCACCAAACTCAACCATGTTGACTGCACACTCTTTGCACGCAACAAGATGACGGCAAGGTAAAAGGATGACCTCGCGGGCAGAGGAAAGGCAGAGAAGACACTCGGAGGAAGGCTCTTCTTCGTGTGAAGGCGCCGCTGCTGTCGTTGTGGGAGGATAAGTGTGCAAGTCACCGGACGGCGGAGGGGCAACTTGAGGTTGGGATGTCGCAGTCGCTTGGGATGACAGGCCGTATATTTCGTGAAGATGAAAAGTGTGGGGTCCAATCTTGAAAGGTGAATCAGCACTTGGCACGCGCAAACGAGAGGATAGGACAGACCGATGCTTCTCGTTTGACAACTTTGACAACCCAGGGGAGCGTGTCCTCGTCACCTTCATTGCTACGAGCCCCTACGCGAACAACGTGAAGGTATGTAGTCTGCTCATTGATTGGGGAAAGGTCGGTCCCATCTTCGTCCAAGACGGACAATCGGATGGTTACTCTGACACCTTCCATCGCGTCCTCTTTGTCCTCCTTTAATTTCTCACCGTCAGTGGAAGGATTGGTAGCCTCGGCATCGACGACCGCCAACGCAGGACCAGAAGCTGCCCTACCCGAAGAGCGTTTTCGGAAATGGAAAGCTGTAAAACGCCTCCTGGGGCGGTCATTCCGACCATTACCAGAAGCTACAGCCTCGGATTCAGCTTGAGTCTCCGACGATGGCTCAGGAGGAGATGTCGACGGAGGTTCCTGTGGACGGGGAGTTTGTTCAAATCGGTCCAGTTCCAAGATAGCACCTTCATCCAATTTGAAAAGTTTACCGAAACCGCCGTCCACTACATTTTCGAAGACCAAAATGTGGGCAAAGCCCCTGTTATCCACGTTTTCAGCTAGTGGGTGACCGGTCGGCAGGATCACATGAACATATACTTTGCACTTTGGAGCATCGCAATCGTACTCGAACTCGAGACCATGAGGATGGTGAGAATCAACATGATCTGAATCATCGCCGGGGGATAAAGTAAGAGGAACCAGACGAAGAGTCGGTCGCTTGAGATTGACCAGCGCTTGTAGGGTCGTGGTTGGCTGAGAAGGCTACTGCAGACATCAGACTGCATTGAAAGCATCCGAAGGTGATAATGCACCTCTTTGCTCTTTTCAATCCATGTCTTGATGATGTCTGCGGAAAGGTTATCCGCAGCAGGCTGCTTTCCCATGGGCTGTGCCCACTGAGGAGCCGTGTTTGTGACGCCGATGTTGGGGCCAAAGAGGGTCTCTTGCTTCTTCTCCTTCTTGTTGGTTGTGAATGTGTCATCGGCTATGCCCATGTTGATGACAACAGCATCTTGTGTCGCAGTGCGAGCCATTGCGGCAGCGGTACGAGAGGTGCGGGTATCTGTGCGAGCCAGAAAAGGGGACGCTTGCATGCGCCGAGTGCGGTTCCAGGTAGAGTACTGGTTGTGGTCTGCAGCGACGCCAAAGTCGTCAAAAACGACAGAACGAGCTCAACGGAAAGACGGAAAGGACACTTACACCAGGCCGAGATGGAAGCCATCCTCAAGAGCAGCGACCAAGACCAGAAGACGTGAGTGTGAGCAAATGCGGAGATGCCGACCACTGCCGTCGGGAATGAACCCTGTCGCAGCCAATCCCCATCCGTCGGAGTACACATTATGTCATCCTTTTCCTAATATTGGACTTTCGGCTTTTCGGCATAGTTTGTGTGGGATGCCGTATCTCACTTATTCACAAAGATGCATAGGGCATGGCTGCTATATTGCTTGCATGGTGCATCATGGGCGCGTGGTGTAGAGATATCAAGAGGACAAAACAGAACTTGCAAGCAGTAACGCCTATGCAACCAGTGATACAACACCACCAGCTTCCTTTATTTTGGTCCTGTATAAAAGACGCACAACGTCAGTTCGCGTTTGATCCGAGAAACACCATGCGCACTCAGCCTTCCGGGAGACGAATCGTGCCTTCACAATGAAAGGCAATTTTGGTAGTCTACGCAGATGCTTTGAGTCTTGAATCCAGACAGATCTAGATCAACGTACTGTCCGTTGCCCAAAACCTTGCCGTATCCATGTCGGAGGGTGTCGATGACAGGCACAATCTCAGAGTCCACCGTCAAACTATTCTTCTCCTCCTCAGGAACAAGCGTCCAGAGCTTGTCCACGTTGATGATAGGACGCCATTGCG
This sequence comes from Phlebopus sp. FC_14, assembly GCA_021018615.1. NCBI lineage: Eukaryota > Fungi > Basidiomycota > Agaricomycetes > Boletales > Boletinellaceae > Phlebopus > Phlebopus sp. FC_14. Next base: position 1,469,291 of record JAEVFL010000005.1, on the reverse strand, counting down.
CGTTGCGAGTCAAGTGGAAACGACGCATACCAACTTTACCGAAGTAACCAGGGTGGTACTTGTCGAAGTTGGTGCTGGAGGCGATAGCGAGAAAAACAGAAAAGACATCCGTCACCTTGGTGCCTCTCCTATGCTCAAGCACACCCGACTCACCGGTGATGGTGTTGACCACCTGCGAGACCACGACCTCCAGGGTGTTTACGGTGCTTCCCAACACGTCCATGACCGGCCGAGACGTGGCCACGATGCTTGCGAGTTTTCGAGAGGTGGGTCGGCATTTTCTACAAATCCAAGGATCTCGATCAGTATATGACCTCGCTGCCGCATCCATGTCACGCCCTCGCCATCCATCATGAAATCTCCAAAACTAAAAGCAAGACTTGTACCAATCAAACGCCCGAGCATCTTTGATAGTCTCCTGGACGGCAAGGGCGTGACAAACAGCAATGAACTGACCTTGAGGGGTGGGTGTCGATATCGGGGACCTCGTCGCCTGGTTTCTGTCGATGAGATGTTTGTCGGACTTTGAAATCGCTCTGCTGCGCCACACTCCTCTTCTCCGCACCGACTTAGCACCAGCTCGCCCAAGCTCGTTGACGAAGGTGAGTTGAACCTCGCATCTACGCTGGAAATGATGGGGTTTTCTGCCCACATATTTATTGTCGATGAAGTACAATCTCGTGAAAACACATATTCTTCTGAACCGTATCGTCACTAAAATGTCACTTTGATGCCCACTCACATCTTTCCTTTCAACAGGAAATCGCATCCTCAGAACAATCTTAAGCAGCCAAAAGAGCCTCGTACGAGGGGATCATATCACTGTGTGCCGTTACATAGGCACTAGTTTCAATCCGTGTGCAGACTGCCGAATTTCAATCATGTTCGTTGTGTACATCGTAGCTCCAATGAACCTTGGCTGATAGTCATTTTAGTGAACGACTCCATGAACGCACCGAATCGGTTTGAGTTGTTCGTCCTCGATGATGGCGAAAAGCCGTGCGTGTCCCATAGCATGGTCTAGCAGGCTGTCTGATCCAAATGGTCCTGCAAATGTGTATGCTGTCTGTAGAGTGGAGGTTACAGAAGACACGAAAATTCCGAACGCAGCCACGTTCAAAATCATCAAGCAGGACCATACACTGGGAAATATGCTAAGAGCGTGCGTAGCTTATGTGCTGAATGCCGTTGTGTCAGGGGTGTTGCCCTGACGTCTTGAAACTGACATGTAATCCCACCTCAGTCAGGTTCTTGCAATGCCACAGGTTTTGTTTGCAGGGTATAAAGTCCCACACCCTCTTCACCCCTACTTTCTTTTAAAAATTCAGACGGACGGGACCGCCACGCCTCAGGCTGTCCTCGAACAGGCATGTACGAAGCTCATTGCCACGCTATCATCCCTGGAGGCAAAATTCAAGCGCGAATTTTCGTTCAAGGATGTTGAGGGTGCTGTACCCGAAGATCCGTACGGCACCTCTGGGACGGGAGCACAGACTTGGGGAACAGGGAAAGATTATCTGGACTTCTAGATTTATAGCACTTACTGGACACGTCTGCACACCTATCGAGTGTGGATCTAATTTTTTTTTATATGACGACCGGAGCATGCACATATAGTCGGGGATGGGTCGGAACGTGTAATCAGGGCTGTGAGTGAAACAAGGTGATATGGTGGTGAGAAGCATAACATTTGTAAGTATGAATAAGGGTCCACAAGCACCGCCGTTAAGGAAATTTGCGTGCAGCAACCTTGGCACTGTTCTTAGCAGCTCGCTTTACCTGTTTCTCTTTCCAAGAGCGTTTTTTCTCCTGCGTAGAACTGACATTAAAACCGAGGCGTTCCTGTTCTGAGGTCCGCTTCGTGTGCTCGTCGATGCATTCTCCCATTTTCGACTCTACAGCAGAATACCAGGCCTCGCCATTGTTCGGCATGGAGCTGTCAACGGTCCATTCGAGATCAAAACCCCATCCATGGCGAACGGACGGCTCTTGGGGTGCACCAGAAATGGGAGGGGCAACTGCGGAGATGAGGCCCCCTTCGTTTCTCCACCATTGTACGAACCACTTCGCGGCTCTGGACGTGTCTTTGACGCCACCTCGCAAAAGCATGCCCAGTCTAGCGGCTAGCTGTTCCAAAAAGTCGTCCACATGTATTATCGGTGGGGTGCCTGGCGGTAGGATCTTGAGATATGCGGGTGCTAAAATGGACAAAGACAGGGATACAGCGGATTGAGAAGGAAGTTCAGGGTTTCTACCAGGGCCACTCACAGATAGGATCGAGGATGACAAGTCTGTATAGTAAATAATTGACGAGAGCTTCCACGTCATATAAAGATTCCTTGATGCCGGCTGTAATAGATTTATTTTTTATTGCTTCAGTTTCCGTCCCTTACCGCACTAGTCCAGCTTCACCTATTAACGCCAATTTTACTCCCCGCTCTGCGCCATACTGGCCTCTGCCGAGGAAAGGAAGCATAACTCCGGGGGAATCATAGGAGTAAACAAGCGGATCTTCACAGAGTTTCAAACGTGTGGAAAGTGTGCGGGTATGACCGGGTTGCGCGGAAGTTTGCAACGCTTTCGGCGTCCCTGTGAATGTAGGCTTTCAGTGACGAGAACGTGATAACAGAGAGTAGACGTACGACCGGCGATCCCAAAGTTGCGGAGCGAATTCAATAACGTGGATTTGCCAACGTTAGGCATGCCAACTACCAGAACGTTCATCTCGGTGGCGTGAGGGTTGGTCTTTGCAATGCCTGGAAGGTGTGAATTTTTGAACAATAAAAAGGTTCGCTTCCGTTCCGCGGTATGTAGATGAAAGATGCAACATACTTACGAGCATCTCGCTCAACTTTTTTATATCCCGCGGTTTATTACATGACGCAAAATGCACTATCTGGTCAGGAAAGCGCGAAGCCATGGCTCTACGAAATGGCTTTGATGTCAACGAATTAATTAGGTAGCACTCGTACCGATCCTTGAAAGACGTACCTCGATGCCCCATTGCGGAACCAAGTCGTGTTTGTTGAAGACAACGATACGTTCACATATGATGCCACCATACCCGGGCACAGAGGGCGGTGCTTGACCAGTTGATGATTGGACCTGCAGGTCGCTAGTACACCTACCCCTTTCCGCTCTCCATTTCCTTATCGCTCCTGTCGGAAAGAATTCGGTAAGACCGTGTGGGAGCCGAAAAGATGACAGCGTAGATTTCTTCCATATAAGAAAGATCACGCAGGAGGAAGAAGCTAACTACATAAAATGCATTTGGTGTTACGCCATTGTTAGACTACAACGCGTGAGAGCATTGATCTCCACGACGCATTCGACCGAGTCCAAGTTCAAAAAAAAAAAAAAAAAAAAAAAAAGGAAGGTAGGTAAAACAAGCAAAGGTCAAATTTCAAACTCACCCTCCAAATTGTGATTGATACTAGTCAAAGGAAGGCGAGAATCTCTCAGCTCCAGGACGACGTCTGTACGTGACAGCAGGGCAGGCAGCTGTTTGGTGAAACGGTTCATATGACCAGGGAACCATGACGGGGGGGAAGGAAGGGGAGGAAGTAACATGAAGCAACGATAGTCAGAGTTCCAGGGAAGGCTGGGAAGGGAAGGAAGCGGCTATGGATAGACTGCAGCTGCCGGACAGAAGGAGATCAAGGCAGTTTCCGAACTTGAGCTCCGCCGCAGGAACGAGGAATTTTATATCGCACTGCGCTCTACTGCCGTCGACCGATGTACACAGAACGGAATAGCGAAGCGTACAAAGCGTTGGATTGTGGCCAATGTCTGGCAGGTGGTATTTTGCGGAGAATGTTGTTTGGTGCTGTTGAATTCTAAAGCTTCCGGGCATCCAGCAGTCGCTGATCATTCTCGGACTAGACCCGAGTCCAAAATGCAGTCCAGGGTGCCCTCTGCGTGGTGGCCACTCTAACACAACAACTGTAAGTAGCTATGTTATTCATCAGTATTCATCAAAGTAGATGTGGCTGGTACAATTTGGCAAGTTACGGGTTGCGGACACGTATGAATAGAGTACAAATTTCAATAGCAAGCTTTTAGTTATGAACTTAGAAATAGTGAGATATCATTGAGATGCCAGGGAATACTTGTAACAACAAACAGGATAAGTAACAGCAGCCTAAAGTAACACCGATATAGCATACGATAAAACCAATGAGAACGAAACGGCGATATATTGGCAATGATGATGATGATGAATTGAATGGCTTGGGAAATCCGGTGGAGTGGCAAAGCACGTCAGGGAACATAAGGACTCAGGAGGAGGGCGGATGGAGCAGTTGAATCCTACGAAATGATTTTTCTCATCCGAGGGTTTGTGTGTGCTGAACGTTGCAGACTTGGAGCACTCTAGACAAAAGAGCTGCGAGTGGTGAAGTACGATGAGAAAATTTTCACCGATCGACCAATTAGAGAAGGGTACCGACAGTCTATACCCAGCCGTCCTTTCCGACCCCGATAGCATCGAAGCTTTTGCCACTGCGAGTACGCCTCTCTTGCAAGACAGGAACAGCATCCAAGTTGATCAGCTTCTCTGATGGAGGCGGCGAGCCCTCGACCCATCCCTTCCACCCTTTCCTGACGGCGACCCTCTTCTTCCTCGGGGGAGGAAGAGGCGTTGGCGGACTAGCGACGGCGGGTTCGCTGGCACGCACGTCGTCGTCAGGTGTTCGAGGCCGTTTCGAAGATGTACGAGAGGTTGTGGATGAATCGGACGGACCAGGTGTGGACCGGGGGGATGATGCCATCGGGGGAGGCGTTATGGAGACTGAGCGCTGCATCGTGGCAATGTGTATTGTGGGGCGATGACTCGTACCTACTGCACGCCAGAAGGAAGAAGGCTGGATAACGGGTGCGCTGACGGTGTGACTTGGTGCGGCGGGAGCTGAGGTGGACTTGGTGGCGCTGTCGGCACTGGGTTGCTTCTCTGGAGCCTTTGCCAGCGCCTTTGCTCGTCTCTTTTCTCTGTCTCGCTCCCTCCTCTCTTTCTTTCTGCTCCTGCGCATTTCCTGCTCTTTTTCTACCTCTTTGTATGGCCCGACGCCGTTAAGTAAGCTTGTTAATACGTCTCTGGCTGGACGGGGATCGAAATCGCCAGCAAGGACGGAAGTAGCGGTGCGACGACGTCGCTTGTTGGCGGAGGATTGGGGGGGATGATGAGGCATGATGAGGGACATGATGGACGAGCTGCAAGCAGAGGGGGTATTAAAGAGAAAAGCACAGTGGAGTCGTGTTTGACCCTCTTATGCTTGTTGTATCCTTACGGCACATGGATAAGCATCTACAAACAACAGTCGTTGATTCGTGCACATGCCATAACAGGATCAGACCAAATAGAAGACTTGGAAGCTTCCCTCCAGAACGAACAGCAGCTCTTGCACACCGGGTAAGTGCTGGCAAGTGCACCAAGCAGACACAGGCTCAGCGATCCCTGCGATGCTGTAGCGCACAGCATACCGCAGTGTCGCACCCTGCTTTTGTCAGTGCGCCACTGGCTTGGGAACATTCCAGGAACTCCTACGCGTGGTGTTCAGACTAGCACTAAGCAGTCCTTCTTTGGCTGCCATGCTGGAGTTTCAATCTAACGAAATAAATCTCTCAGGGATCCCCGTGGAATTATTCAACTGATCTTGCTAACCCTCTCTGGACATGCACGTCTGCACTCTGCACAAACAACTCGCCCATTTTAAACCCCCGGTAAAAATATCCATGGCGTCTCCGTCTGCTGACCACCTTACTTACTCTCATCAGATACATCAGGAGGTCCGAAAAAAATCATTGCTCGGCGTTTCCGCCCTCCTGGATTTTTAACCGACAGACTTCATCGTCTCCTACAACAACGGACGCCGCACCGGCGTTATTGCGGATGCCGTATCCACGAGACCTCCCGATCTTTGTTTTATGTATCCAACCTTTTACGAGAACATTGCCACATACGTACTTGGGTAGGTCAAACCTGGCATACCTTCACGGGTAATCAAACAAAGGAACCTACGTTACCACGAATCCATCACTCGCCTGCGAGATTCTGCCTTCGACGAACCAGCCAGTCGGACAGTGGTATAACTTATCCCCACCATAGCAACTTGGATTCTCGTGCTGGTTGTTCGACAACGCCAAGCAGTGCACTTTTCTGGGATTTGCCCATCCAGCGACTTCCTCACTAACTGTTTGTCAGGCCTTTGTAAATCGTTGTCAATCACACATGCGTCAGATTTACGACAACTGCACAGACCACAGGCTTCGTGTTACGAGGCAACAACTTTGGGTCTAGGAAAAAGTGCGACCCTATACTATCACTTCCCCGGTCATTCATATAATAATTTACTTACAGTCCTGTCTGTCTTTCCAGGCGTCCACGTTTCCACGGACCGCCTTTTTTCCCGGCCCTTCGGCGGGAGAGTTTCGACAGCACTGAACTAATAAATTCTTTTTCGGCGACCCGCCCAGACGCAGATGTTTTATTGCCCCAATGTGACTTTGTCTGTGATATCTCGTTTGCAAGTCAGTTGGGCGCTCTCATTTGCCTCCCAGGATAATACATCTTGCTCCAAATTGCCCATACCTATGGTACCAATCACTATGGATCGATGCTGTTGGCATTTGTGGCATTTCTAACAAACCCCCCTCACGTCTTCAAATCACCCTGTGGCAAGAATATTGAGGGCAAAACTCTTCGTAAAATTCATGTCCGACAGCCAGGACAAAGCTTTACGGCGAATCAGTATAGCTGACGTCAAAGAAGGTGCGCTTGGACAGCTGGTTATATCTACCAGTGGCAGCGTATGGCATAAACGTGGTCTCGGTTGGCTCCTTATTTTATGGACAATTTCCTCTAACAGATGGCCTTTAATTGCAAGCACGATGATTCAACTTCGCAAAGGCTGCCTTGCATTTATTTGACTACCCGACAATTGGTTTTCCGAGACTGCGCGACGGGGTTTCCGGCTGTATGTTTTCTGTCCGAAAATTGATGTGTCGTGCTCAGTGGCCATGAACGGCTTCCTGGATATTTCAAGCGGAGGGATGATACTAGATTGTGGGCCACTACACCCAAAAAAACTGGCTGCGCGTTGTAGAATCACTGCAGCTTCGCAACTATATCCAACTTGGCTCAATAATAAAGGGACCAAGAAGGCGGCCCAGCATCTTCTCCTATCTTCACGCGTGGCTTCAGGAGTTCTTGAAATTCCAGCATCATTTAAGGGCGTGGCGCCGTTTCTTAGCATTGCGGCAGCAAAAGTAGAAGAGGGAAGAAGAGTTGGCGTTGACGTGAATCTGGACCACGTGAAAATGCTGGAATGCACAGAAAAAGCTTGACCTCAAAAGGTCGAACAAACTTCCCATTAGCCGACTCGAACGACTGACCTCGTCATTACTAGTGACGCGCTCTACCAACTGAGCTAAACGGGAGTCATATACAAGGATATAAATATGGAACAATTGTATGATGAGAGGCAGCAATGCATGGATAGTTTGGATGACCACCTGCTCTGCGCTTTCATCCATCCAGCAATTCATGATGAGTGTAAGTAACAAGAGCTACCTCGTCTATTGAACTGCCCTTCTCTGCGCTGCAGCATATGGCAATGTCCCCTGCCACCACACGACCATAGCAAGGCCAAGCACACCGTGGAATGTACCCCAAACAACTTCGGGTGTAAGTTTCATTCTACAAGCGGTTGAGAAGTCATCTGATAGTACGCGAAACAGCACGTACGACTCAAATGAGGCACCGAAGGTATGAGGAATGAATCGCGGAGCTTGGAACAGAATAGTAGACGCGACACTATGGTATACACACAACGCGATCGCGAGCGCGCGTTTTCCGGGTAAAAATTCTGCAATGTTCCTGAGAGTCTTGATCAACGTACGAACCGGCCGTTAGTAACGCACCAGGAAGCGGGTACACTAATATGGTCGCGATGCAAGTAGCGGCTATAAGCGCAGAGTACAACTGGATGGTTTTCGTGAGCAACTTGACATGTCTGTACAGGTACAAACCCACCTTTAACATTACCAAAGTCGTGTTCGTCATCTGCATAAACGGCAGGGAAAGCGGCGAGAAAAACGCCTGTACGGCAATAGGTGCTTCCAGCGCGATGTGCAGAAGGAAGACTGCCGACCTACATGAATCATGGACAAGAAGAGACATACAGTTTTAGATCGCATTTTGGCAGCACCGGGACTTACAAGGGACTTCGAGGGACCTGTTGGGCCATGGCGGTGGGGGAGGAAAGAAGAACGCGGTCCAGGAATTGAAATCAACTCTGGTGAGAGTGTTTCTGGTGTGTGCCTGTGCGACCAATATGGTGCACGTCGTGATTGGGATAATTACATAACCACACCTGCATGGCAAAATAAGTTACATTCGATAAGATGTCAGATTCAGAAAGAGTAGGAGTAGTATGCTTTGGTACATTTACACGTCCTTTTTTCTACTTCACCCATCCCCATCATCCCCGTCTTCATCCGCCATGGACTGGCCAAGACTTGCATTTCCGATCTCAACAGCATCCAAATCGAACTCCAGATCAATGAACTCGCCATCTTTCTGTGCATCATCGCCTGCTAGAGTCCTCAATCTGAGAACTTCTTGTCTTAGCTTCGAAATCTCGGCGTCCCTGCGGTCCACGCGTCCTTTGAGTTGTCTGATATAATCGTTGCCGCAGCGCAAGAGCTGCAGCTTACTGACGCCTTTATTTGGTCCATCACCACCGGCCTTTGGGGGACCACGTGGCGGCAGTGCTCCGGGAAGAATAGGCTCATCAGGGAAGTTTTCGTCAGAGGGCAAGGGAATAGGTGGCAGAAGGACACGCAAATCATCATAGGCTGCCTTGAGAGAGTCACGACGCTTTTGCTCTGCGTCTTTGTGAGATTTTCGCGTCAAGGTTGCCGGCTGCGAAAGAGCGGACGACCCCAGATTGAGAGAGGCTGGTGAGCCGGCTGCTGTTAACGCAGACAGGACGTTTGTGACTCGCAAATCTCGAATGTAGCACACGTACACGTACCTGGAAGAATTGGCTTGGGTCCGGGGCTAATCAAAGGAAGTGTTCCCTTCCTCGTCCCCTTCAACAAAGGAGCACCTTCTATCGGAGCTTTGTGCTTGACCGTATCCTTGCCCGTTTCCGACCTGACCCGAGGTGTTTGCGATGTCGGCGTGAGGCTACTGCTAATCCCCAAGCGACCCAGATTCATGATACTAGCGGGGGTGACGGGGGTGATATGAACATCTTCCGTAGAGGTTGCAGCCAGAGTATTCCTAGGTGCCACGCCAGGAGATGAGTTAGCACCCGGTGGAGCTGGGGGCGGCATTGAGAGATCCACTGGGGAAGGTGAATCCGTCTCCATGGCTGTACTATTTCTCCGTGTTCTTGAGGTTGAGGACCGTAAAAGAGGTGTTGAAGTCGCAGACTTGACATTTCGGGCGGGTTTTTTTGCGGCCGTGGTTGCTGGCATCGAGCGTTTTTTGGACGTTCGAGTACCACTTTCTTCCTCATTGGGCGATGTAGTCCGTTTGTTTGGTCTAGGGTGCATAGGTTGTTGTTGAGAAGCCTCCAGCCATGGACTGGTAAGAGGTGAGATGTCTATATCAAGATCGGACGGAGACGGTAGAGCAAAGGAAGGACTAGTGTGGAAGACGATGTTTGCGGGAGCGGAAGCGGAACCCGGATGCCGCAAGAATTGACTCGATCCTGCGGGTTCTTGGGGCGAGGGGAGGTGTACGTTTTCCAATCCATGAGAGTTGTATATATCTTGCTGAGAGTTGGTGTACGGCGAATTCATACGATTCAAGAAGTCGGGATTGGGAAGTGGCCGTATTTCTGTGGACGATACTTTGGGTAGAGGATCGTAAGTAAATGCGATATGAAAACGAAAACGAAAACGACATACTGGGAGTAGGAAGACCGCTAAAAGCTGAGACCTGCTCGCGCTGAGGCTCAGTGTTGGAGTCATGCGTAGCAAAATTAGTCTGGCCACTGATAAGAGCAAGCTATTGGCAGGATGTCAGTAATGGTGCTTGAAGTCAAGGCGAGGATCTAAACGGCGAGGATAAGCAGTTACAAGGAGACTTGCCTGTTGCTGAAAGATCTGATTCTGAATTTGGTTTTGCAGCTGCTGTAACTGGTGGAGTTGTGTGAGCTTATATTGCTGCTCGAGAAGCATCTGCGGTGTGAAGGTAGATGTCGACGGTAACGCGGAGTGGCTTGCATCGATGCCTTGCATGGACGTCAGGTTGCCCATTGACATCAGATCCAGGGGGCCGTTGTTGAAGGAGGTGCTGGGCAATCCAGTGAAGTTGGACAACCCAGATATGGCGCGTTGACTTGACAAGGAGCTCCCGTTGAGCACATCGTTTTGATGGCTATCCTGTGTGCGATGCGGTTCTGCAGGGGTGTCCGGGAACAAGAAAGCCAAGTAATCCTTCTGCTGCTGATCTTGTGAACGGATTGGCTCCATTCCACGGTTCAAAAGGAGGTGCGAAACAAAGCCTGGAGGACCGTCGCTTTTTGACGAAGTCGGATACGAGAAGATGGATGTCGCTCCAATGTCGCAACAGAAAAACTTGCGCGGACTGCCGCTGGATAGCAGGTACACTGACAGAACTGACATGTCGCCAAATATGGGAATCTTGTAAATCTTCAGGAGCACGTGATGCGGAGATTTGTCCGAATGCGCCGGGTGCGCGTTCTTATTTGGACTTGTTTGGTCTTCATAGGTACGACCACCGACTCGCTTGTTCCCCTTCAAAAAGACGCATCGAGGCATGCAAGGACAGTCAAGAGCCCCCGCCCGCCTGCATTCATACCACAATACAAAGCGCAACCTCTTAGGAAACCAAGCCGGACTAGTTGCACCTGCATGGAGGGATCAGAAGCCAAAGGAGCAAGGCAGCAAGATTCTCCTGAGTCGGCTGCCACTAGATGTCGGCGAAACCGAGGTCGAGGCATGTCCAGAGTTACATGTGTGCGACAGCTCGCTCAACATGCCGCCAGGAACTATTCACAAAAACAGTCGGTCCTTTGAAGGAGGCTTTCCTGATATACAACTCGCAAGGCCGTTCGAAAGGAATGGCTGTCGTGTCTTTCCAACGCGTAGGCGATGCTACAATTGCCAGAGCCAAATATGACGGCAAATTCATTGACGGTAGTAAGTTTAAAGCGTTGATGTCCTCCTGGGCCACGGATATATGGTTTGTACAGGGCGTCCTATCAAGATTGAAATCGTCGTGGACTCCAATGAAACAACCGCGAAGGCACCCGTTACTCAAACACAACCTAGTCTCTTGGGTCGGCTTGGAGGTGTTGTTGGTGCAAACGGTGCTGCCACCATCGTTCTGGCACAAAATCATGCTCCAAAGAATGCTCAACCACCTAGACCGTAAGCTCAGTAACTCATATAAGCGGATCAAAATTACTTAAAAGAATTTCTATCAGTCCACGAAAACAGATCGCACCACGTGTTGTTCAAAATCCTCCTATCGCTGTTGTTCCGCGGCGACGACAAAAAAAGGGTCCTAAACGCGTCAAAAAGTCTCTTGCCCAACTAGATCAGGAGATGGAGGATTATAGGGCAGGACTGGACGCTTATCAAGTGAACGGCAAGTGACGGTCCTGGACAAGGCGTTACGTGTCCTTGGTCTACTGATTCTGCTATAGGCAATGTGTATCATACATACCTTGTTTCACTGCGATTAGTTCATTACGTAATGTTATCACTTCCTTCACTGGTACTTACCTTTGAACCTGCTAACGATCATCGTTCGTTGATCTCAGCAGCGAGAGCTGAAATATGGCAGCCCCTCTCTACACCACTGCTTCAGGTCTATTGTTCCATGCAGGTAAGATCCTTATTCTGACCGTAGGCCTTCCTGCTCGCGGAAAGACCCACATCTCGCGGGCTCTCGAGCGATATCTACGATGGATGGGTGTCAAGACGCAGGTCGTGTCCCTGGGTGACTACCGTCGCAAGACGCTTGGAGGCGCTCAGAAACTCCCTCCCGACTACTTCAGTCTCGGTGCGTAATCATCCAGTACTTAGTATATCATAAGTAGAATCACACCAACATTCCAGGGGAGAAAAGTCCAGAGACTATGGCACTGCGCAAGATGGTGTCAGATGGGTGCGAAAGGCAGATATGGAGCTTCTTCGAGGGAGGAGGACAAGTGGTGATTTATGATGCAAACAATGGCACGAGGAAGAACCGACAAGCTCTTGCCGAAAAGTTTGACAAGGCCGGAATACATGTAATCATGCTAGGCACGTATGCTCAATGGCTAGCCTCAGCAGCTTTGACTGTGTTTGCTCACGAATTCCGTGTGTAGAGTCTGTATGTGACAACAAAGAAATTATCGAGACGAATATCCGCAATGTCAAGATATCTTCGCCTGATGTAAGTACGATCCGCGATACCGTACTCGGTTCCAATTACGCTCATAAGTATCGTGGATGGGATCCTGATAAAGCCGTTGAAGATTACTATGGACGTATCCAAAACCGAGAGCAATCCTACGAGACAATCACAGAAACAGACTGGCCATTCATTCGCATAATCAATGTGAGGCGTCCCAGTCATTCAATGCTAGTGGCCACTCATTCTGAACTGTGCAGGTCGGGGAGAAAATCATGGTGAATGTAAGCTAGCTTCCTTCATTTCTCCCAGTGACATATTTGAAAGTCATCAGAAAATTCGGGGTTACTTGCAAGTAAGTATCGCTTTTTATAGCGCCTCCGGACGAATTTTATCATACCACCACCAGTCACGAATCGTGTTTTTCTTGATGAACATTCACAACCGATTCCGAATGATATATTTTGCACGTGTAAGTTATTTTGTCTAGATGCAAATACGAGACTGATATTGAATCGAATAGTCTGGCCAATCGCTGATCGAGCACTCATATAAGGCTGATTCGGACCTTTCGCCTGCTGGATGGGAGTATGCCGAGAGGCTCAAAGAATTTGTGCTTGAGAGGCGCGCAAAATCTCTTATCCAACGTGGTTTCGATCCGAAAGACCGCAGGCTCGTGGTGCGTTTAATTTTGTTTCGAGATAACCGAGTACTGAACACCCTGAACACTCAGATATGGACGTCAACGAGACGTCGTGCTCATCACACCGCGTGGCCATTCCTCACTTCAGCTCAAACCCCGGCTGTCCCTCGACCCGTTCTGACGGAGGCTGAAAACCCACCCATTGATACCGCATCTGGTTCCGGCTTGAATGTGAAGGTTATCGAGAAGCCGCAAATGTCTGAAATCAATCCGGGTGTGTGGGATGGTCTTACACCTGACCAAGCACGTAAATTCTATCCTGAGGAATGGGCTCGATTTGTGAAGGATCCATATGCCTTTCGGGCACCGCGTGCGGAAAGCTACCATGATTTGTCAGGTGTGTCTTTGATTTCTCTTCCGATAACTGGATGCCAAGTAACTCCACGTGGTGTACAAGTACGTCTTGAGCCAGTCCTCATTGAATTAGAGCGGGAGAAGGAAGATCTCCTCATCATTGGGCACTCGTCCGTCATCCGGTGTTTATTATCGTATCTCATCGGTCTGCCCGCATCAGAAATTCCAGCTATCGAGATTGCTCGAGGTGACTTACTCGAAGTTGTTCCGACTTCTTACGGCGTTCATAGCCAGGCTTTCCACTTCTGGGACGGACCGGGCCGGCGAGTAGACGCGGCAGATGGAGAAGTTGAGTTGGGATATCTGTCTCCTAAAGATGAGACCAACTTCTACGAGAATTACGCCGAGGACACGAAGGGAAAGAAGAGGGTGACCACTATCGACATCGCTTCCTTCTCAAACAATTTAGATTCGCAGACCTCAGAGCAATCTGGTAATATGTCTTCACGATAGGACTTACTCTATGACCTTGTTTGTCGTTGTTGAATTCTAATGACCTTGCCTTTCTCGGAAGAACACATTTGCGACATACATCTGGAACCGATTAACGCTCCTCTCCTTCGTGTCTTTCCTTGGTCCAAAAATGTCGTGGTACTCACCTCCTAGCCGCCGAGAACTATCGCTCATCCTTTTTTCCATCTCAACCTTTGTCCTGTTTTACAATCTGGAAAGCTCGTTCCAGCAATTACGTGCTAGTCAAGTTGATGTGGCATTCTCCTCTCCTGCAGGATCCAGCGGATACTCAAAGTTTGGTGAGACAAGTAATTGGAGGGTTGCTTGGGATAGGGAGATATATGGAGACTTGGATTGGGAGGATCGGGAAGTAGCCAAAAATGCGCAGAGAAGGAGAGCGAAAGGCGACAAAGCAATGCGGGGCGACAAAGATGGGGTTTCGGCATCCCGTACTGCACACGTCCATGGGACGGTTGGTGCTAATGATGGATTTGTTGAGTGGGGGGATGAGATCCCAAAGACTACATTGATCCAACATGCACCGGGTAAGTCTAGGAGTGCCTATAATGCGATACTTATCCTTCTCCCTTGTCACTCGTTTGCATTCCTATACAGGTCATACCATCCTAGATAATGTATTCATGTTGAACGGCACCATATTCGTCGTAACGGATAATACTTCTTTCCCGCCATTGGCTGCCATTGGGTCTTCGGCGGAAAACTCGCTCGAAGCACCACGCGCATCCGACTGGCAAATGCTCTCTAGCGATCAAGCAAGGGAAAAGTTAGGGCGGTACGGTGGACTGTAAGTTTAAGCCTTGTCTACGTCCGCAGGTGATCAGACAACTCAGTAAAAACTTCCAGTATCCACGGTGTGACCTGGCTCTCGACTGATGCATCTCCTAGTTCGTCATTGCGCATTCCGCTTTGGGCGTCATTTTGACCACTCTGTCAGGTAACTATACACTTTTCTCTCTCTGGCACACCTACAGCTCTCTTAACACGTCCATCTCCTCTGCGGACACGCTTACGCTACCTCCTCCACGGCGGATATTTTATCCGAATATACCCACATTTATGGGTGTGCGCCCTGATCTCAATGGGCCTATTGTGCTGCGACAACGTTCTCCAAGCGGATTTCATCCGTATCTGCCGAAGGCGGCATTCCCCAGCCTTGGTTTGATGTACAAAGAAGATTGGGAAGACTACTCTCTCATGCATGTCCCATTTCTGCTGCGACGGGTAGTCGTTGCTGATCACGGTGCTGCCCGACGATCGAGAGGGGACGTCCCGCCTTTTGCGCTTCCTTTTGTGCAATTAGAAGCCTCAAGGGAGTGGTGGGAGCCTATTCGGCGGAATGTTGTGGGTTTTCTGAGTGTCGATCAAGAAACATCGAGGTCTTGGATGGGGAAGACGAAGACAGTCGTGACTTATCTCTCGAGACAAGACGCTACGGATGGCCCCAAATTAAAGAGTTCTGACCATGAGGCACTAGTCAAAGCACTGAACAAAATGGGAAGTAATTATGTCGTTCATATAGTATCCTCGCAGGCACCTTGGAGACGGAGGATGTCGGCCCTCGCGCAGTCTAAGGTAAGAGCAGAAACGTGCTTTCAGTCCAAATTTCCTGACGAGCGCGTTTTCTGCAGATTGTTATAGGCGTTTACGGGGACCACCTTGCAGACTGTGTTTTCATAATGCCTTCGGCACAGTCGACTCTCATGGAGATTTTCCCCCCCGGCATGTTCACCCGTGACGCCGAGATTTCGATGAACTCACTTGGCATTAACTACTTTGCGTGGTGGAAAGATCAGTACGTCTGGCCATTTTTGCCTTACTGGACCAACTCAATGTGATCCTAGGCAACATGGCAGAAATTCTCTCCCACCCGTCATCCCTCCTCAAGAATTACACGGCAGTGAGATACCTCTTGACGCAGTTGCGCTTATGAAGGCCATCCATCGTGTCGCATGAGCATGCCAATTAGCGATGTTTATTTCCTATTGTTTGCCAGCGATTCGCCCTGTTTTTTTCGTTCGTGTGGAAGACTACCTCATATTTGGGACAGGTAATTCACCAGACGTACAGCTCTGATACGTTGCTAGCACTTGCCCAGCATGGTGATGCTGTCGGAACTTTGTCCACTTTGCTGTCTTGGTAGAATCTGGGACTTCTCTAATATTACACGGCGTCTGACTCTGGATGGAAATCTCGTTTACGACCGACCATGGAGGCACGTACTTAGTACCAAGGTTCGTTTCAGCGACTGGATATTTCTCCAGCTTCCCTTTGAAATCATATAGGTTTGTAGCAACTCGGTGGCTAGTGCTTCTACCTCCATAATCTCTACTTATGGGCGCAAACGACTCACCATGCTTGATGGTAAATGATCTCCGTTGCAGTACCCAGAAACAGAAAATGACAGAAAAGGGTTGGGACATGCGAGTACAGTGGTTGAAGTTTGATGAACACGCCACGTCTGCTGGGATACGTGTATACCAGTGGCACAGACGGCACGGATGGGCGAAATAGAAGATTTTGAAGTTAGTCTGTTCGACGTACGCCCTTCGGAACAAGAGCCCAGAGAAACGTCATGAAGACGATCATAGCCACCAGCCTTCATAATAATTGATTAAATGCTCATTCAGAAGAGACAGGATAATGCACGTACAACGGCTGCAGGGCTCTGATGCCGGATTTTGAAGCAATAACCCCAGTCATGAAGGGTACTAGTGCAGAACCTGCCTGACCAAAGCCCGCTATCCATCCTATTGAACCTAAACTCGTGGTCATCGTTAGAAGTCAGTGCAGTCGGACGTAACACTTACCTGTAAGGAGCCATCGGGGTAGCACTCGGCCTGCGTGGTTCATAGTGATCGGGTACATGGGCCCCAAGATAATACCGAGGATAGACACAGACACCGCTCCACCGACTAATGAAGGCACTAGCCATATGACCAGCTCAAGGCCTATCGCAAGAAGCGCATATATAAACAGTACTCGTCGTTCTCCAACCTGCAGTCATCGCAACGTGAGGTCTCTATGATATAGGTTTCTTACCTTCTTATTCACCCATAATAGCGCGACGCGACCGATCATCAGACCTTTGCTGGATGATTAAAAGAGCAGTATAATACACTTTCCAGAGACTACGCACCTCCAAAAAATCCCGAGGATATGTATCCGGAAGACGGACCACCGCTCCGGACGTCGATGATGTAGGTCACAATCCATCCTACCCAATAACTAAGGAGGCGTGAAGAGACGCTGCCGTCGACGGACTGACCTCCTACCGTAACCTCTACACCCACATATGCAAGGATAAAGAAGGCGAGAAGATGTACGGCCTTAAGTCGAAGTATCTGTTGAAATTGGCTGCTTTCATTGACGTCCTTCTCGTCCACTGGCTGTCCGATCTCCGCTAAACATTCTTCGAGAAATAAGCAATTATCACTCTTGAACCATCGAGTGCATCCTACCATCCTGACTCTTCAACCGGAAGACCGCGACGAGAAAGATTGTATTTAGAATCGCCACCCCCAGTGAGACAAGGTAATGAAAAGACCAGTGGGGGAGTTGAGCAAATTGAGTAGCAACAAGAGGAGACGACAATGCACCGGCACCTTGGGGCTGTCTAATGAGAGGTGGTTTTCTTCTGCGGTTTGCGTTTCACCTACCGTAAGCCTGAGGGCAAGCAGCTGAGGTTCAGCATACGTGACCAATGAAAGTAATCATACTGCATGCAAGATTCCCATCTTAGCCTCCGCATTATCCTGAATGCTCGCGACGAAACCATTCGCTTGAGCGTCCTGAAAGTTGAATGTTCGACAGAATACTGCAGTAGCGTTGTGCGAAACCAACCTGTAGAGCCATCCCAAACCCATTAATGACATAGCCTAGTACAAATGCTGGGAATGGCAGCGCCGATCCTTCGATACAGTACGCAATGACTTGCAGTGCTGATCCTGCGCAAACGAGTATAGTAAAATGTCTGGACGCTCCCGTCTGGACATGCAGACACACCCAGAACAATAATCTGCAGAAATATTTAACAGCCTGAAATAACATGAAGAGAGACTGACACGCGACCTTTCCGAAATCATATCTAGCATTTAGTATGAGGTTGGAGAACGCGCCGGACAGAAAGCCCTTGAAGTCAATTAACAACCATCATCTAATGGGGGGGACGTGGCTACAAACGATGCATGCGAAAACGAAAATGAGAGACACCACAGCAAAGTTGACCTATTGAAGCCAGCGAAAAGTCTTGTGTGGCAGCTCAAGAGCCCTTCATTTCGAGGCGACTCACGTGGTAGACTTTTTGTATGCGCGGTAATAGAGGACCTGTCGTTCCATCGTTCCAACCAGCGAGATATAAGGACCAACAGAGAGCTGCAAACTGAATGTGTGCCCGCAAACGTTGCGCGCTGGTCTGGCTCTTCGGAGCAGCAAGAGGCACACTTGTACTAGATCCACTCCCTGAAGCGGTCTTCTTTGGAATGGCCTCCATCTCGACGACGCAGCCATCAGGCGCACCGTGTCGAACCACTGCCGGGTGTCTCGGATTGACATTGCTTTCGGCGAAGGGTTCCATCGTAACAGCAGTTTTGAGACGGGAGTTTAGGAAGAAAAGGAGACCTATCTATGGCATGACTCTCAATCCACTCGTGAGTGAGCAACCGTGGTAAGTGACAGCACTTACTCAGTCTACGGTCTCAAACAAACATCAAATCAGAGTCTGAACACTCTTTCTGAGCTTTGCGCCGCGATTCAGAAAATCAAGTATGTGGAGCGGAAGGCTCGTGCTTCAAAAGTGTATCGTAAAATAACGTGGACCAACAAAAAAGTCGCGATATAAGTCCTATGGAGGTCACCCGACAACTAATAGTTATTTGCTCCATTAACCCTATCCTTGAGCTGCGTGATAAACTGCTGATAGCTCGGTAATACATCGGCGCGATCTTGAATGAGGCAGCTCAGGGCCCAGAGACGTAATGGTGGTTCGCCGTCCTCCTTCACGACATAAAGATGAGGATAGTAGACGCCGCGGCGCATTTCGCGAGTTTTTTGGACGATAGCATTTACCCGCTGTGAGAAGGGATTGTCAAGAACAGGAAGCGTTGTCTGTGAAAGGGACGAATTTAGCATGATCAATCACAGGACAGAACAGATATCCAGGATCCCACCTTGCCACCACGCAACACTTCGTAATTGGGCAGGTTGAAAACGTCCAGCACGAGCTGTGGCACTGCGTCTCGGCCAATCCAGAGGAAAATCGTCTGACCATCCTCTATGAGGAAAAGTCCGTGTCGCTCTAGTCGTTCCGAAGTCAAGGGAAGTGGGGTTGGCATGATCACACCGTTCTCGCCCACGGTTCCGGCCTATCATCAATGTTAAGTCAGCGACGACCCCGATTAGAGAGCTGGTCTATCTACCTCAGGAGGCATATTATGCAGCGAATAAAATGTTGGGTGTATGTAAGGAATAAGGGTTTGAGACGGCAGCGATATAAGCAGGGCTTGAGCATAGGCTCTGAGGTCAGGAGGGATTTGTGCACTTTGACGTATGGCAACCTAACCACGAAGGAGATGGCACTCAGTATCAGAGGGGAAACCTGACAAATGTGGACAAGCCTTACATTCTTCAGTAATCCAAGGACCAGTACAGGAAGCATCTTCAAGTTCTCGGAGATCGCCAGCTGCGCGCTAGCACCCGCCCCAGCTGCAGTCATGCTGCTCTTGTATGATGAGAGAATGTCAACCACTCTTTGCATTATCGCATCTCTACTATCTTCCAGCTTGTGTGTAAGGGACCGTTCAACAGCCTTGTTTGCCAGAAGCGTGGCAAGGGCGACCTGATCTGCGGAAGCAAATACCTCTGATAGACTGCTCGTGGTAGGCAGCGCATGCGTAATTACGCGGATCCGGCGTTCGCCGTGGCAAGTGGTGTGCAGCACAGCTGTCTGGAATACCACGAAGGGTGCAGTGAGGGTGTCTTCAATCTGCACCTCGATGGCATACGATTGGTCGGTGGCGACGGCAGGCATTGCCAGAAGATCAGTAGACCTAATGAAGAAATTCCCGTGAAAGGAGGCCATTCGCAAACCTTCATTGCACCGATAAGCTGCGGTTCGAATCAGGCACAATAAAACGCCCTACCTTTGGATCCACGCACACGCATGACCGCTTCCAACATGATTGGCGTGGCAAGAACTTCTCCAAATTCATGTGCAAATTTTATGGCGTCTTCTGAACGTGATGCATTGAACGCGGGATAAAAGAAGGTTTGACCAGAAGTGTAGTGTGGGAGACACGCTGCAAAGGCAATTAAAAAGAGCCAGGAAAAGCTACAGCACACATACCAAGACTGGCGATATCCTGGTACGCAGCACTAAATAAGAACATGTCCACCGAGACTTGCGCCCGTGAGCACTCGATCGCGAAAGTCTTGTAGAACGGCGACGCAGCTTGCAACAAGCCAGATTCCTAAGTGGACGTTTGAATATGGGACATGTCACAACAGACGACACTACCTTTGAAGTGCCCAAGATCTTGGGATCTTCACGGTTCTTCAGAGCCCCTGCGCCAACACTAGGCAGCAAAGCGGACAACACGATGATCTTCCCACCGATGGGGGCCTTAAGAGCCTATATCAGCGATAAAACTGTCCACTGATCTTGATACGAACCATCAATTTGAAACCTGCTTGAAGTGCAGGACCAAGAGCACTGCCGACTGTATGGTTATCCTGGAACATGTCATTGATTCTGGTGAGGAGCGACTCCAGCGACGCCTTGGCCTCCGCTAGGTTGACGAGAAGATCAGTAGGTTTGGGCAGGAAGACATCATCCACGTCGGAAACGACCAGCATAGTAGTATCCGTTGAGCCAGGCTACAGGCCAACTTAGATGGACACCACAATGAGCATTAATAACTTACAGGCATCGAGAAGAAGTACAACGAGGTGTCGAAAGCGACAAACGCAACCTTTGTACGCTCATCTTCGTTGGGTATACGCTCCAGGTTTTCCAAGATAGTGCGTGTCGCAGTAGCAACCATGCCTTTGAATTCACATAAGAGCGATACCGTCCAACTGATGATGGTTTACTCACCCGATTGAACTGCAGTGTGGCTGACATCTATACAAATAACATACACCGCAGGCTGGGGCGGTCGGACCATGTATTCCGTTGGAGCTACGAACTCGACAACAGAGTAATTTAACTCAGCACGAGCCCACCTGTCTCCAGGCTGATTCCGAGCTTGGTCCCAGTCGAACAGCTGAGGGACCTCATTTGACAAGTTACACATGCAACACCGCCAACTCATTTTCTGGTTAACGTTTGGCTAGCAGGAAAGTGGAAAAGTTACTTACCGGTTCCCTCCGTCAATGAACTGAACGTAAGGATTAATGTATGTCCTACAACGTCTGCATCGCGCTATGACCGTGTCAGTAACTACCGGCACCTGTTGCTCTCCTTCTTTCAAGGAGCGATAGGGGGTGATTACGAGGCCAAGTGGTACTTTAGACTTGTTCAAAAGAGAGGACGTTGTCGGGATCGCGTTCAGTGTGCATCTCTGGTAGCTGTATTCCGCATTTGCGTAAGGCGACGTAGTGATGCATGAATTGGGAGGCAATCGGATCTCTGGAGGAGGTCGGAGTAGTTCACGCGGATCAGGTGGCGATGTCAAGAGGTTCGTAGTATATAGTTGCAAAGGCTTCAGACCCATGCCCATCTGACTGAACTGGTCAGCCAACTGATTGATTGGCGCAGTCGGGGGATGGTAAACGGGTTCTTGACCAAAACCAGGGGAGTTAATATACTGAGGCTCTTGGGGAGGTCCGAGGTACGACGGCTGGGGAGGTTGCTGTTGCTGTGCTCCGAACCCTTGCTCAGCGGCCAGGCCAGGCGTGAAAAGTTGTCCAGACGAGGCTGGTTGCTGCTGAACCTCCATTGCACCATAGGTTGGATCGACCAGACCGTCTCCGGCGCCATAGTAAGCTTGCGTCTGCCCGGCAGCATACTGACGGCGCTTTGTGTGCGAATGCATAGTCGGAGGCGGTGAAACCGAAGGCCCGTGTGTATCCATGGGAGCTGTTGGTCCTGCAAGAGGGGGTTCCCATTGTGTCCTTCCGGTTGCCGTCTCTGCGCGAGGGTCAAGATATTGAAGGCGAGCGGCATTTCGCTACGACTGACCGATGAAAAGATATCTCTGGTTAGCAGCATCCCTACGTGTTCCGTGTCAGTGGAGTGAAGTCAGACTTTTGAACACGAAACTTTACCATTCTGCGGCCCAACCTGGAGGTAACTGTTGTGCAGGGGAGGCCATTGGACTTGTGGACGTGTAGACAGTCTTTTGCGGTGAGGTATTTTCTGCGAGAAGGAATGCTTGGGAGCGACACGTAGCCAACACGCACAAATAATCCTAGAACCAACTTGTACTCTTGAAAAATTATAAAATAATAAACAACATGCTCTCGCGAACAGATGCAAGGCAGAGACTCCGAGGCATCAGAGTCTGAATATCTCATTAAGTACTTGATTTCTTCTTTTTGTCGAGTCTGTTTAGCAAAACGCCGGTACACTGCTCGAGCGCCTTTGCCTCCTCCACCTTCGCATCTGCACAGCCCGCCCATCTAACTTTCAACTGCTCGTCCACGAGGTAAACGTACCCTACATGTTTGTTCACTATGCCTAGCGGCTCGCGGACATACTCCATGTCTTGATTGGACACCAGATACGTGGGATGCAGCTGCGCAGGCACTTCTTTCGCGATAGATGAGAGAAAGAGTGAAACTAGCCACGACTTGAGAAGATTCTCCTGCAAATTGATCTGCACATGTTGGTATAAAGGATTCGACAAATACCGCGCGTTTGTCGGTGAAACAAATCCTTTTACGTGAACCTAATTGTGCTCTTGATCAGAAATGTGATGGGGTGGGTCGGAGTACATACCTCGGACATCCTCGTCGACAGCATGGATATCACGGAAATGCGACCTTGACAGATATCAGCCGTATGTGTCTTTTGCCGAGTGTCTAATCGAGAGCCCGAGATATTAGGGAAGTAGAGTGCCTTCTGCAATTTACAGTGAGCTAGTTGCAAGACTCTTACAGCAGGTCACTTGCATCCTCCCTGATCATCACGTTTGGGGCTATCCATGTTTTACCGCCGTGACGTCGAGTTGCGTTCAAGTCTGTGAAATAACCCTTTGTTGCCTCTTTAATCCTAGCACGATACTTAACATCAATGCAGCACAGACAACGTTGCGACTTACAGGTGATTACGCTGCTGAAGTCGAACTTCCTGATCCATGAGCTCCTTGCGGGTCTCTTCCCATGTTTTTGTGTGTGCCAACGGTCGCTCCTTCACACCCAAGGGTCGTTGCAGAAGCGGAAGGGGAGCATGAGCTGCTGATTTCTCCCGAGCCGGCTCGTCTCCTCGCAATGACGAGCTCAACCGAAAGGCAGAGCATCCTTGTTGGCGAAAGAGTCTGTCGAGAGTCACGGAGTACCGCAGTAAAGGGCGCACGGACATTCTCTAGGATCAAGAAACATCGCCAAATCTGGGAACGCGACATTGCACATCACGTGATCGATATATAAATGACGCGGGTCGCGCCCTCTTTGTTGATTATCCTCTCTTGACTCTAAACCACCACCAACTTCCAGTATCTACCACTATCTATCACACCATCTGTAAAATATTAGCATGGTCAGTTGCCTTTTGATGATGTGACCGGCATATCACTCACTTTGTACGTTTTTCAGAGCGGAAAGGGTAAGAGAATCTTCGAGTATGCTTACAATGGGTTTCTCCTAATGCTGGAGAATATGCAGGCAAAGCAGGAAAATCATCCGGTGGCAAGGCTGGTGCCGAGGGAAAAGCTCAGTCGCGCTCTGCCAAAGCCGGTCTCCAGTTCCCCGTCGGTCGTGTACACCGTCTGTTGAAGAAGGGTAATTATGCTCAGCGCGTCGGTGCTGGTGCACCCGGTAAGTCTCCTGCGCACCATAAGCTAATAACCTTCTAATACCAGGTACAGTCTATCTAGCGGCTGTACTGGAGTATCTCGCGGCCGAAATTCTCGAACTCGCCGGGAACGCCGCACGCGATAACAAGGTATATCACTTTCCCATTACCGTGACCGAGGGTTGATGGTTGCTTTTCTAGAAACAACGTATCGTTCCTCGTCACCTTCAGCTCGCCATCCGAAACGATGAGGAGTGAGTGTCGGCGTCGCAATGCAAACCTCCTTCACTGACACGTTGTCAGATTGAACAAGCTTCTTGGTGACGTTGTCATCTCTCAGGGTGGTGTTGTTCCATTCATCAATCCCGAACTCTTACCCAGCAAGTCAAGGTTTGTGTGCCCTCTTTTGCGGCTTGATCTAATGCTTATTTCCGCCACAGCAAGGGCAAGAAGGAGGGTGCCAGTCAGGAGGTGTAAAGAGCAGAAAGCTTTTCTTTATCGGTTCGAAATTTTTATTCTGTTCCATTTTCTGTATCATGTATTCGAGGTCTCGTTCCTTGTTGTAATCCACCCGCATCTGAGCGCAGATTTTGGTGTGAGAATGACGGCCATTTTCTTTAACATGACGTACACTGGAAGTCGTCTCCATCGATGAAAGAATTACAACGGCAAGTGCTTCCGAATGCAAATTGTCTCATGGCCCGAAAATCAAGCAATCAGCCAGTTACATTTGCCCTGAACTAAGCCCGTCTATAAGAAGAAAAAAACAAATATGTAGCTCAACGACGAACCCTGTCCGAGTATGTAAGCAATAGGAGGTAATGATGTGAGAGTGCGCGAGTGAAAGCTTGAGTATATGTAGCGAGGCGGTAAGACAATGAGCAATACGGTGGGCTCTGCGCAGCAGAAAGCAGAGCACTGTCCAAGAAATGTAGATGTACATGCAGGGATATCAGAGGAAAGTAGGTGAGAAAATGCGGAAGGTAGCCACATGTGGTGGACGGGATGAGACCTCAGCATGCGTATGTTCTCATTTCCCGCCTGACATTTTAAACAATACCAGTCCACAGAGAGCGATGGAGTACCCTGTCGTAGCGATAGAAGGGGTTGAGCTGTTGCTGCGATAAAATTGGAACAGAGACTCACCGAACACCTGCAGTGGTGTGACCGGCGCGCCGTAAAAAAGTACGGAGCCTGTGACAAGCAATATATCCTGGGTGTTTATCAATGGAGCTTTTGAAAATCAAACACTCAAGTGCTGCGTACTTTAAACACCCCTGCCAGGGTCAACACTAGCCCACTCCCTGCACCCACTAAGAATACGGCCGCAACATTGAGTAGGAACGCCACAGCTGCGTTGCTGATCAGGACCACCGGCCCGACGCGGTGAAGGTCATAGAACGGCGCAAGGCCTTCCGTGAAAGGCAGTATGAACAGATTGATGAGGGCACAGACGGGGGCATAGTAATGCAGGGAAACAAGAGGATCCATCTTGAGCCCATGTAAGAGGATCTGGATCATGACCAGACGAGAGGCTTCAAACTACGTGGTTGAAGATGTTCATGTCAGATTGTAGTCACGGCGCGTTCAGTCAAGGAACAAGGAAGACAAAACGCACCCCCACAGCAGCAGCTTGTATCAGAAATCCGGTAAGATTGAAATGAAGCTCACCCCGCGAGGCGAGGGCAACACCACTGGATATCATGCATACAATTAGGGCGAGTCTTCGGTTGGGGTCTTGTATCCGACATGCCCAGGAGATAAGGAGGATAGCAACGGCTGTAAAGGCCTGGTGTGCGGGGATACGGGGGTCAGCATGCGGTGACAGGCGAAAAATGGAGGTCCTTTATAGCGGGGTTCGAAGAGAGAGTAAACGGAATGGCGCACCTTGAGCATTTGGATGTACGCCATACTAAGATACAAATATGCAGTATTGCTGAGGATCAGACTTCCACTGAAGAGTAACCCGATAGGGAGAATAGAGCGCATGAACATTTGCTTCGACATGTGCACGTCTTTGGCTCCATCTAGGAGATTTGTCGTTCGTTGTAGAAGACGCGTTCCAAGAGCCTGATGAGCACACATGTCAACCCGTCCGATCAGCTGTGAATAGAATTTGGCGCTCACCGCGAACACGAGGTGCCATGTCACAAGGAAAACAGGATAACGGAATTGGAGAGTGTTGTACAGACGATTGTTGTACATTATCACGGTGGAGCTGAGGACGATCCATACAGGGATTATTGCTGCAGCTGAAATTTTTACTCTCGATGAGGAAGAGGCTGTAACTGGAGCAGGCAGGGGTGATTCGCGCTGCTCGGCGTCCTCGTCTTGTACTTGCAGTTCTGCATATTGGGGCTTCTCCAAAGGTTCCAATTGCACGTCCTGATGCTGGTGTTTCTCGTTTTTCGACATGGTGGCGAGTTCTCCGAGAGGCTGAAGCGAACCCAATTGAGCTCAGGCGCGCGGGCAGGGCAACCGAGTACTACTCATGTGCCGTCGACCACGTGGTAATAGGACCCCTATCGCGTACCATGCATGACCCCCGGGGACTTCCAGCATGGTAATCCTTTTCATCTCATCACGCATCGTGAGCTACAACCCCGACCTCGTTCAGCGTTTCAATTGCGTTGGTAGACACACCCGGGTATTCTACCGCTACTTTCTTCTAGGTCGCTAGCTGGCTGTTTACGACCGTTCGACGGAGATCGAGCAGCTAATTACTTGAAGGCTCGAAGGACGCAGCGATGTCCAGCCTACAGGGCTACGTCGATCGTCAGTCTAATTCCTTGCCACCACTTTGCGGGATGTGATCCTCGACGCAGGGAGAACCGCTTATTGGAGTACTGACCACGTATATAATAGGTCGTGTCCTCCTCATCCTTCAAGACGGAAGGGCAATCGTTGTACGTCGTCGTGTTGCCATATCATCCCCATGGTGAATCCTTATTGTCAACACAAGGGAACGCTCGCAGGTTTTGATCAAAAATCAAATGTCGTCCTTTCAGAATCAAAGGAGCGAGTCTACAGCATGGAAGAAGGTGTCGAAGAGATCCCGCTTGGACTTTATCTTGTCAAGGGTGACATGATGTGCGTTCCGCTTCCTTTCTATCTCCTACACACGTAGGCACAATTTCTTCTTCGCGGCAGTCGATACTTCATCGCGTTCATCGATCGTGTTCTCATCTTCTGTGTTCTTTTAATCTTCCTTCTGTCTTCACCGAGCTCCCCTTTCTCATCTTACTGCCCATGAACAGCGTCCTCATCGGCGAAATCGACGACGCGATCGACCAAGCTGTCGATCTATCCACTATTCGCGCTGAACCCATCCCCCCGATTCGGTATTAAACGTCTAGACCTCATAAGGTGTCGCGGATTGGACGATGTGACCAATTTTATGTGAACTCTTCATGCCCTCAAGCGCACCTGAGGTGCAGAAGCGCGTTAGGAGACAAAGAATGGATTGGGCCACACAACAGGAGACGAGTGGAATGCAGGAAGACGAAAAAGAATGTCGACGAGAACATAGAGCCAAGACGTGGCTCAACCGTACGATACATACCAGGCGACATAACAGCTCCAGGTCTCCCGCTCAGTTTCGCCCGTGTACATCATTTATTCATTGATTCTCCCCTTGACTACCATTGGTCATTGAGTCTGATGTGAGGTGGTGCAAGTCGCTACTTCGTACAGCTATACCAATCAATGTTTTTATAACTTAATATACAAAAACCTTGCCAGTCATGGGCATCAGCCCCCTCAATACCTTCCTGTGGTCCTTCCGATTGCTGCCGCCACGGGCTTGTGGACTACTAACCGAGCGAACACTTCACCCTAGACCAGGAGTGAAGATATGAGTTAGCATAGAGTAGAACAAGACATACCACTTCAACAAAAATAACAAGGATGATAAGCCTAGGGGAAGTGGAAAGAGAAAGTCAGAAATGTGAATGGACAAGAAGGCACAACGTACCAGATAACAATCCAGGTTATTCTCTCCATTGCATTATTATTGAGGTGGTCATGGATAACGTCGAGCTACCGGTGTTTCAGAAGCCGACACCGCCGCATGATTTACGGATAAGAAAGGCGACCCAGTCAGGTCAAGATGCACCCCAATATCCACAATACTCACAAAATCACTGGCAACTCCCAGCTTCTCATTCAACCCTCTTACCCTGCCTTCGATCTCCATGTATTCTCTTACGGCTTCGTACAACCCTCCCAAGCTCGCCTCTGACCAGAACAATTCCGGAACATCAAGGACATTCGATACCAGGTTCACGTCTCGTCTTAGCTTGAATAGCCGACCGGTGAGTCGGAGTGCATCTCGGCGTTTGAGCGACAAGGTGCCATAGAGCGAGAGCGTATGCGGGATGGAGAGTGTTTTTGGATCAGAGAGGATAAGAAGGGCGGTGCGTTCGTACGTTGCTAGGAGGGTAGATTGAGCGAGGGCGTGGGCGACGGAGAGTTTGAGGAGATGGGAAGGTGATTTGAATGCTGGATAGACGTGGTCAGTCAGGGCGCCGCAGTCGTGAACAGATGCAAGTGCGCATGTGTGAGCGCACACCTACTGAAAAAATCATTATAAATGCGAGGGTATGCGATGGATGGGTCGTGCTGCTCGACCATCAAGTGTCACTCTGTGCTTTCAGCTAACCGAGCATGATGTACACCCACCGCGAAATGACATGCTTCGATCTCCCAATCCTCCTCTCTGATTGGCCTCTTCAAGACGCCCGCGATCTCGAGATCTTCAAGTATTCCTCGTTCTTGAACTTCGGAAAAACCGTAAAAAACGGCAACACCATATGCGAAAAAGACCACTTCAGCGACCTGGTCTGGGTCGTGATCCATATCCTGGTCGCGGGTAACCTGATGAGAACGTTGATCATCGTGAACGATCTGTCCACGAGACAGCTGCGCGTGTGCGTGTGCGTCCGCAGTCGCTGAAGTATCATAAGCTTCGAGGGGACGATCATCTTCACGCCTGGAGCCTCTCAAAAGGTCCGCTGTACCACCGTCTACGGTTATATCACTCTCACTCTCAGCGTAACCTGTTACTTGGCCTGTTCCATCGACATCCGACTCAATAGGAGGGGGGTGAATGCTGGTCTCAACAGGAGATCCAGAGGTCATATAGCCATCGGTCTGGGACGTATAGCCATCCTGGTCTGTGCGCGAGGTCATATATCCATCCGTATCCACCTGCCTCCCTGACTCGGGTGGTTGCGCGAAATACGACCCTTGATATCCATTTTCCTCGGCCTCTGACAGCCGCGAGAGGTGTGCTTTGTAGTTCCGTGGTGGAGCTGAGGAGCGGATGTTGGCGTTTGGTCCATACCCTGGAAGGAGAGGGAGGTGGTACATCTGGAAATGGTTCGGTGTTAATGCAAGGAGGGCCACGGGGTACTCATGATAACCAGCGAGTAACACTCGGACGCGACAAACAGGATGTCAGTACTCACCACATACATGGCCTCATCGAACACCCTTGGGCTCACATTATGCTCTCTCTTGAGAAACGATGCAAGGAGTTTCGTCTTGAGGGCCTCAGCAACGCAGTACGCAGTCAGCCGCTTGTATCCTTCACGCTCCCTCTGCTCCTTGGTCATGCGCTCTGGAGCGGACTTGTATTCGCGGACGATAACACCTGCATCGGTTTCGTATCCCAGGACGTCCTCGTCCTCTCGCTCTACTTGCTCTGCGGCTGCCGCGGTAGGTTGCGAGGAAGGGAGAGGCCGGACGCGGAGAGGTTTTGTCTGGGGTGCAGATGGGAGAAGGACGAGCTTTTGGGTTGTCTTGGATGTGCGCTGTGCTTTGGGCGTTGGAGCGACCGAAGAGCGGCGGGCGGCGTTGGCGGGGCCAGGAGAGCTGGGGAGTGCGGGGTGCGACGAGCGGCGATATCCCGACCTAGACTTGGACTTTGTGCTCGGCGTCAGTCGCGGTGGAACGTGTGGAGGCGTGCTCAGCGTCGGGGCGTCGAGCGGTCGAGACATGGCAGAGCTGGCTCACTGACTTACTCGTACTGAGCGAGCTGTACATATAAGTCACAGCAGTAACGGTCACATAACTACCAACTTATCCTAGCTACGCTTCCGCCGAGTGCTGCTCCGCGTCCCTACCGAGGCAACATTAGCAGTGGATGCTCTCGCACTCTTTCTCGACGCCCTCGTGCTTTTGGCCGGAGGCGACAGTTCCGGTGACAAAGACGCGACAGACGATGCAGTCGACAGCCTTGACGATCGTCTCTGCGGGGTCTTTGCCTCTGGCAGCGTAGAGCCTGTCTTCGCGCGGCTCGGCCGGCCTTTCGGGAGACGAGAGGATCGCGTAAGAGGCAGAGGCGCAACATCATCCTCCTCTTCCCCTGCAGATTTCCCCTCGTCGTCTTCCTCTGTCCTTTCGCCGTCTTTTTCCGCCACTTCTTCCTCGTCATCATCTTCATCTAACAGTGACCCAGGTATGCTTTGCGCCAAACTTTCTCTTCCCTTGACTTTCTTTCTCCCATGCCCAATCGTATCTCGTCGGCTATCACTTCGAGTGTGCGTCTTAGTACGAGTATTGTTGCGTGCAGGTGGGGGACTCGGGGAGGCTGTATGTTGAGAAGGGCGATGCCGCAAAGCACGCGTACTCCTGCGAGGCGGCGAGGTCACCATGACCTCACCTTCATGTTCCCCTTCCTCTGTGCTCTCCTCCGTATGAAATGCTCCAGGAGGCGCACTTTCACGTTTCTTCGTTTCCGGGTCTTGATGCTGCGGTGATGTTTTAGTCTCGTGTGCGGTTCCGCTACCCCAGGACGCGCGCCCATTCCAACTCCCAGTCTTGCCAAATATTGAAAACCCAAGCCCGCCCTCGGCCTCGGCCTCTCTCCCATCCAGAATCGGGCGAGACCGTGCATTCACGTCCTCCTCATCCATATCCATATCCATACCCACGTCTCCATATCTCGTCACGTCATTTGTGATGAATTCGTTCTCGTCCCCACTGATATTCGCGTCCTCTCGCTGATCATCTTTAGCTTCATGTCTTCGTTTACCTTCGCCACCTTCGCCACCTGCATGGTACTTTTCTGTTGTCGACGACAGTGGAGCCGCAGAATGAGACGTGGAAGCAGTCAGAGAAGCAGTGCTGGCACCGAATAAACTTCTTCCCTGGGTTGCAGGCGGTTTATAGAACGCATTAGGAGCATACTTTGCGCTGCCAGATTTCTCGAACAACGAAGTTGGTGCGATAGGCCTCGATTTCGAGGGCGTGGCTATTGAACCCCCTCGGAACGGATGAGTTTGGAAACCCGTCGAAAGCACGCTGGTTCCACTAGAACAATTACCAGCGCCATGATCCCCCCCGAATGCAGTAAACGGGTGACCGGACCCGAGGCTCGACGGGCCAGACAAAGAGACACCTGGAGACGTCCCTACAAGCGGAGCAACAACTGCGACGGAAGAGAATGGCGAAGCTTGATGTTGACCCGTGGGCGCCGAAGATTCCGCCAGTGATGTCGAGCCGAATAAGCTCTGCTTCTTCATCAGATTCCCGTTGAGAGATGCTCGGGCTCGCATTCCGGGTGTAGTTGGAATCGCTTTTTGTTGGCCATTCACACTTGTACCCACAGACGCACGGGGAGACGGAGAAGGTACCTCCTCCCAGGACATACTCATGCTCAGATCCACAAATGACGTTTTGGCCTTACCAGGAGCCGACTGGGACGCAAGCGAAGATAGCTGCGAAGGTCGGGATATACCCATCGCCAAACCACCCATCTCGGCTTCGAGCAGGGCCCGCTCAGAAGGGGGAAGCGTGGCGGATATATCTTCGATCATTCTTCTCCTCTCAGTGCTCGCCGTGTCAAGACCATTGTTCTGTCCAGCGGATACGAACGCGGAAAACTGTCTTTCTATACGTATAGCCCCAACCCAGTCAGCTTCTTGTACTAGCCGCACGCATACGAGGTCTCTGATGGCGTTCAAACCCTGTTGGCTAACATCGGACGGCGGGTTGAGCGCGAACGTGTGTAATAGTCCTCGTTCGTATGCTGAGAGCGGGAACCCGATAAGTTGTGAGAGTGGCGTTGGGCGCGGGTTGGCTGAGGACAGCAGAACCAGCAGGGGACGAATGCGTCAGAAGCACAGTTATGACAGAACATGAAGAAGTACAAGCAAATGAAAAGAAGTCGAGTCGCAAAGCGCCACTAGAAAAGAAATCAAAGACATGTCGCACTCACGAGTCAAACACCACGTCAGCACTTTCTTCAGAAGTCTTTCCCTCGTTTGCGAATCCTCAGGAAAAGTACGCGTGTAGGCCCACACATCGAGCAATGACCCGCCTCCATTTGATTCTGGTGAAGGTCCGGATGTCTCGGCGAGTGCAAGCGCGTACAGGTCGATGTCGTCTGGTTCTATTAGAGGCGGTTTTGCCGTGCGAACGTACCGCACTATGAGGCTGGAGCGCACAAGCAATGGGGAAAGAGAGAGAGCTTGCAGGATTTTTGAAACGTAGTCGCGATTGAGTCGAGCGTCTGAGAGTATTGAAACCGCTTTCTGCTGACAAATTAGACCATTATGTTGGCCGAAAAGATGGCGAAGTTGGAATAGGGGGCATGTAAAAAAACCAGAAAAAGAACAGGGCAAAAAATGGAGCGCGAAACGCACAGAAAGATCATCACCCGTGTCCAACATCCAATACGCGTCTGCCAACATCACGAATTGCGGCGCGATGCATTGTTCCTCGGCCATTTTTGCGTCTCTCCCGTCGCCAAACCACTTGAGCAAGATGTACACCAAACAACCTTGCTTTAGTCCATCGTATACCGAGTCTTCGATTGCTTCCAGTAGCTTGCGCAAGTCGTCATAGTTAGTAGGAGGATAAAGCATGTCCGGGGCACGGATACCGCCCCTGAGGAGGAGGACATCGAAAATTAAGAGATCGGACATGGCTGCACGTCGAGACTCGATCGAGGACACCGTGGCTGAGTTCCACGGAAAGTCTGCGGGCGGAGCGAAGAGGGAAAGCCATGCTGAGACTCGTGGACTTGGTGTGGAAGAGTCCTTCCAGGAAATATCGTGAGCAAGGATGAGGGAGAAACGAAAGTACTTACGTTCATGCCAGCGACAAGTCGTTGCAGAACGTGTTCGATGAACGAACAAAACGAAAACAATGGTCGTTGATTAGTAATCATCCACCGATTCCAAGTTCAGTTAACACACATGTTGGAGGAAGATGGCAAGCACAGACGAGCCAGATGCAAACTCTACGGCCTCTGAGCTGAATGGAATCGATCAATCAAATCTGTTCGCGTACATCGACAGAGACAAGTGAGCCTCCAACCTCGTCATCTCGCGGAAAG
Organism: Phlebopus sp. FC_14; assembly: GCA_021018615.1. Classification (NCBI taxonomy): domain Eukaryota; kingdom Fungi; phylum Basidiomycota; class Agaricomycetes; order Boletales; family Boletinellaceae; genus Phlebopus; species Phlebopus sp. FC_14. The sequence continues at coordinate 1,436,095 of JAEVFL010000005.1, read as the reverse complement.
TGCTTGTTTAGCTCATACGCTTTGTTGCACACATTTATGTCCAATCGGTGTCAAATATTGCGCCTTTTAGCGTCCATGGATTAAACCTTGCTATCCCAGAGCAGGCCAAAGCAATCATCAAGCCTTGGGCCGAGCGGGAAGACACGACCCAGTGGGCGGATTCCGGGGTCGATGATCAGGCGAGTTCCTTCCTTCCGTGAAGATTGACAAGTGGTATTGATGACTATGGGCCACTGTCGTCGCTGTACCCCTCAAATGTACGGACAGTTGATAATACACGTTCCATTCGCGCAGAATGTACGCATCAAGTCTCTGGTACTCAAGCTTGGTAAAGAGTCATCCGCAACGTATCGTGTCAAATGATGTGTGCTGACGCGTCTCCCCGTCTCTCGCCTCTACGCGTCGACACGGGGCCCGTACACGGATAGGACGAGGCGATTGCACACCCCGTCACCTCCGCATCTATGCAAACTACCCGAATATCGTCGATTTTGCTGATGCAGAGAACACCAAACCACACTTAAATATCAGTCTTTTAGAGGGCGAGACCGGGGTGGTAGACTATCCGCTCAGGGTGGCGGCATTTGCCAGTGTGCACTCCTTGAGCTTGTATTTCGTGAGTGTTGTATTTTTCAATTCCTTGACAAATCTGGGCTCATCATCACGATGGGGAATATGCAGGGAGATTCAACGGGGGGGGACCAGACAAGAGTGTACTATTTGGGCTTCAAGGGCGATTCAAGGACACCACGGAAGGAGGCGACGAAGAAGCTCGACATACCCGCCGCCAATGCAGCAGATTCACCGCTGATAGACCGCGCGAAGCAGGCTGCAGGAGGACAACAGACGACGGCGCGATGATGGACTTGGTGTAATTGTACTTGTAGGATATCCAAAAACGGAAAATAACAAACACACGCACACAGCGCACAGTTTGAAGAATTTTGGTCTGCACTTGTGCTCGTCTGTCGTTGCGATGAACAAACTGACAGCGGGCGTTCGTCTGGGTCGTGCATTGCGCAGAACACGATGCAGTACAACAGCTCGACCGTCTCTAATTCTTTCGCATTTTGCAGGTCACAGAATTTCTGGTAGCGCCTATTCGACCCCAGCAGGAGGCTCCAGTACTAGCTCCAGCTCACCTCCCAAAGACGGAGAGTTTGTCGATGCAGACAGTTCGTCGACCTCAGATAATGCCTCGCTCTCCACCCACAATATTACGCACAAAATCCCAATCTCGTCCATCCCTCAATCCGCCTTCCCTGACCTCACCAGACCCGACGCGCTCCTCGACTCGCACGATTCCCTCACATTCTCTCCCACAAAACGAGCTCCTTTCCAGAACCAAGTCATAATGAGGAATGACCCCTCTATGTTCGAAGTCTATGACGACCTCCCCCTTCCTCCTCATCTACACTCCCGAATCATCGACGCCGACGCTCTCTCCGAAGCTGACCAAGAGGCGCTCATGGACGAGCTGGAAAAGGCGGGTTACGGTCTCGGAGAAGGGCAGGAGGTAGATGACATGGAAGAGATGGTGGATGGTACGGAAGAGATCGACGAGTTGGAAGGTAGGGTAGACATGGAAGGTGGAGACGAGATGAACCCCGAAGCATGGCCTGGAAACGAAGTGGTCGACCCAGACGAGATCCCAAAACAAACGACAAGGGCAGACTTTAGTCACTTGCTTTCGAAAGACCGCAAATTACACCTTTATACCCTTCTTGCACGACGCGTCACCCAACAGACTGGCAAGGGGAAGATCCACAGACAATACGCCCTCGTGGTTGTGGGCAACGGAGATGGCCTTGTCGGTTATGGAGAGGGGAAGGATGAAGATCTGAGTATAGCGAGGGAGAAAGCGGTTGCGGTTGCGACCAGGTCCCTGGATTACGTGGAGCGTTTTGAGAATCGGACGGTATGGACTGAGACCGAGTCCAAATTCGGTTCCACTCGCATTGTCCTTCGACCCCGTCCTGTCGGTTTTGGGCTGCGCTGCAATCCACAAATACATCAGGTCTTGAAGGCTGCAGGTTTCAAGGACGTCAGCGCAAAAGTTTGGGGGAGCAGGAATCCTATGATGGTCATCAAGACATTGTTTAGGATGCTATTGCCCGGCAACGCGCCGTTAGGGATGGGGAACGGGGTCGGAGGAGCTGGAAGCAGGCTGGATAAAGGGTCGGGTTTGAGGCGTAAGGAGGCGGTGGAGAGAGATCGGGGTAGGAAGTTGGTGGATCTGACGATGTTCTAGGCGGGAAGGCCTGACGCCATGGTGCATGTACCACGGTCTGTTCCCCCTTCCTCCTTCGCCGGTTGTCCATAAACGCTAAGCTGTCGTTCACCGTCACAGTTCACAGATCATCCATACTTATCTAGCCCATCGATTGTACTGACCCTTCATCCATTCCGGTCATCAGCCAAATTCATTAATGCACTCTCTTTCTAGAATCTCCGAGGGAACTAAGAACCTTCGAACCTGCGGGTTCTGAAGATGACTGCGCACTATCTGGCTTGTCACGGAGTGAGGTTATATTCACATTGAATACTTGTCATGCCTTGAGGCTTGCAATCTATCATTGGCAAAGCTAACAACTCGGTGTTATCACCGGAGGTTCTTGCAGGGTGGGGCGGATTTTCCTATCATCACCGACACGCACGTCGTGGACGCCATCGTGGTAAGGACACCCACCCATTGAGCACGCTCTAGCTGACAGACACGAACCCGCTAACTTCACTCCAGAAGTCGTGCATTTCACCTTAGCCGATACTGATTCCAGAGAAGCTTCGAATGTTCCGTGTCAATGACATGCCATAAAACACCACAAATTCGAGCACCCGACGACCAATCTCTAGAATTATCGGTGACTCCACGGAGGAAATTAAGGACTCGAGGCGAATGTTTTCCAGGCTTTCCCCTATCAACGACAGCCATCAACCCCATGGTTCGAGAATTGAGAGTCGTGCACGTACTCACCAGCAATTCGACACGACGCCTGTTCAGAACGACATTTCCGCTTCCGGGGAGCTCAGCGAAATGTTTTGCATGTATTGTCATGACATGGCAGGTGAGTCACTTTACATCGATCTCTCGAGGCTGCAATGCATAATCGATATGTAATAGGTGCGGATGAAGGTTGTACGCCAGGTACCACATACATAGAACGCCTGAAGCACGATCGCAGCCTAGAAAAAAGCAAGCCGCTGGAGACATAGGGAAACGCAAGACATGGAGAAAAGAAGCAAGGGAAAAAAAAAAGGCGAGCAACGAATTCGAATGGAGTAGGGGAAATGGAGATGTGCTGGATTGGATACAATCAGTGCATTCGTCATGGCATTGTTCGTGTGATGTGCTATCATGCGAGTAAAAAAGAAGAAAGAAGGCGACACAGACCTGAAACGAGATGGAATGATGAAATGATGAAATGATGAAATGACGCGAGAAAATGAGAATGCAGGATGAGTTCTACGAAGCGCCAGTCGTAGCAAATAGTTTTCCTGGTGAAAACCAGTGCCTTTTTGTCCGGGGCCTAGCTGCCTGGCGACATTGCTCCTGTGTGCCATTCGTGCCCGTTGGGGGTTCCGAACCTGGTGGTGAAGGAGAGCGACGCCATGTCGAAGTAGGGCTAGAAGAGAAAAAGGAATGGAAGGGAAACGCATCGGTAAAAGAGCCACGCCTCGACCTGGGCTCTTCATCAGCGGCCGCTGCTGTCCGCGGTGGGGAAGACGACCGCGGAAACGAGAACCGCCAAAGACTGGACGACCAACGCTTCTCTCTTTCCCCTTCATTCCCATTTGACGATCGTGGAATGGGGATCGGTACCGGTGCAGACGGCTGTGGAATAGGAATCGTGATCTGTGGTTCAGGTCTACACGTGTTCACGACGATGGCAGGGACGTAAGAATTTATAGCATTTGTTTTCGGGGCGGGTTCGCGGCGCCACACTGCGAGATGGGCGGGAGAGGTGTCGTCAAGCATGCGCTTAGAAGAAAAGTCTAGGTCCAGGCCCACGACGCTGTCAGAGGACGTGGACGGGTATGATGAAGATGAAAAGTCCGTGTCTGAGAGTTCCCATGTTGAGTCCATGTGCTGGCTTCCAGGCGTAGCAAAGGCAACAAGGTCGACGGAGGACGGCATAGGAGAAGAACTCCACGGGAGGGAGATCTTGGAGACTGATGTAGGGCTGGAGAGCAGGAAACATGAGGAAAATGGAGTGGTACTTTCCACCGCTGTATGCATCGAAGAAATGGTAGTGTGTGAGGTATTGCTCCCCGTGAAGAAAATCCGGCGACCACAATCAGTATTGATTTTAAGAGGTTTCGAGTGAGCCTGGGTGAGCCGGGAACGCAGCATACTGACACCCTCGGGAGTGGGTGGCACAGATGGCAAGGATCCAGATGCAGCCGGTGACAACGGGGAGTATGTCGAAGGTGGAGTACGTGACGCTTCGTATATTTTGAGCGGCTCCAACATCGTTGGCGAGGGAGAGCAGATCGACGACTCGATAGCCCACGTTGCATTGCACGAAGAGTACTCCTCGTCCCATGTTGGGTTTCTGACCGAGTGCTTGGTGTACTCCATATCAGAGTCGCTGTCTTTGCTCCAGCGGGACTGGGGTTCCCCAGGTTGCTCTACGGGCTCACCATGGGTAGAGGAGTCACTGTCACTCTCTAGGTCGACGTCGATCTCCCATGCGCAACGTGCCATGCTTCCTTCGAAGATGACACCTTCTGCGTAGAAGTGATCCACCTTCTCAATCGCAGCCCTGACTTCGGATAGGGTGATACGGTGTCGCCAGTCAACCTCGAGCATGCGGCAGAGGATGCTGTTCACCTCGCCTGAAATTGGAAGGACTTTGGGAAGGAAGTTAAGTGGATCCTGTAGGTAGGCTTGGAAGGTTGGGTCGGAGGACGAAGCCGACTTCCAAGGGTTACGACCCGTGGCCAGGTTAAGAAGAATGATAGCTAGCGACCAGATGTCATTGAACAGGGGGGAGTAGGACCCTGTCGGTGCGAACTCTCCACCTTGACATTCTGTGCGATGGTAAATTAGAATGCGAAATTCGAGCGGTTAAAATTTTTGCGAACCTGGACTCATGTGGTAGACACTACCCGTACGGAACTCCTCGCTGAACCTATCAGTAGTTGCGAGACCAAAGTCCGTGATAGCAACCCGCAGACCGCCGTCGAAGCATAGCACATTTTCAGGTTTGAGATCCCTGTGGTAGATTCCTAACGAATGGCAGTATTCCACAGCATCGAGAAGCTGCAGAAATATGTGCTTGATGAGGTGATCGTGTCCAAGGTAGCGACAATTGTGCAGGATCTGAGAGAAAAGGTCGCCATCAGAAGCGTAGTCCATGATAATGTAAGTGTAGTTGTGTTCCTCGACGACCCGATGGAGGGTGACGACGTTAGGATGGGCTGACGCAAGGCGATGCAGGGCTATCTCTCTGACGTGAAGTTGGCGCTGACGGGAGCCGCTGTGTATTTGCGAACTTATGAGACACTTTACAGCATAGCTGCGGGCAAGAGGGTCGCGAATATCGACTGCACGATAGACGACACCGTATCCTCCTATGCCAAGGACCTCGGAGAGCTCAAGGGTATGACTATCGATGAGCGTACCCAGGGCTGGGGGAGGCGGGGAGCTCGCAGAAGACTGTTTAGACGGCATCCTGGCGTATTACTGTCCTGCGAGGAATGGAATTGCGAAAGGGACCTTGTAGGTCGAGGAGGGGACCTCCCGGTGACGAGGGGCGTTGCGAAGAGGTGTGGAAAGGAGTAACGAGTAACGAAGAGTGGCTTGCGCAACCTGGCGATTTAAATGACTGACGTCCTGTTGCGGCGTGGCTAGCATGAGGCAGCCAGGCCGTCCTGAGTGATGGCGGCTGTTCGTGATAGACGAGGGGGGAGAAACGTTCCTGCAAGGCTCCAGGGTGGTCACATCCGCATAGCAGCCTTTTCTATCATACCACAAAACACGCGCCTCTGACGATCACTCAGCCATTTCAATATCAAGGGAGTTGGGAATTTCCCCTAAATGGCAAAAAGGCGGGCGGCAGAACGGTTGACGATACCAATATCGCTATTACGTGATCATGTGTTAGTGTAAACGAGGAGCCCATTCCGCCAAGACGCCCAAGGTGGGCGTGGACCTACGAGGAGACCAGCGAGAACGAACGAAATTCTAGAATCGACATATCCCAGTCGGGAAGTCACATTCGATCGATCGAGAAGTGGAGTTTGAATCTCCACACTGCCCACCTGAACAGCTCAGCCTAGATTCAAACGACCAGACCGGAGCCAGACGGTCTTGCCGCCCTGCCGCGCCGGCCCTTCTCTGCAATGAGTGCAAATTCGACGCGTCGGCCCTTGTCGAAAACGCGTTTCGGGCGGCTGCTTTCCATATCCGTATGTCGTCGGTCACTGGTCGAGGCGACCGCCTGGCCGAGTGCGAGCTTGAGTTCACGAGACTGGAAAACTCGTTCTGGAATATCAGTGGAGAAGGGTTGTAACCAAGGATACCGTCGAGCATAATGTGTCCACGCACCAGTACGGTTCTTTGCCTGGGTCTCCGAAGATCGGGCGAGGACCGCGGGTGATCCTAGTTGGCCATGGAGCGCCTAAAATCAGGCCGACGCGATCAGGCGTGGAAAAGCAGACTCGGGAGAACCGTTCAATCGCGCCCGAGTTGAACGTTGAACTTCGACTTGCCAACTCATTCCAACGAAACGAAACGCGACCAATGGTTGAAAGATGAAAGATTTGTATTTGGCTAATCTAAATAAGCTCAGGTTACAACAACCTCATTATAGGTTACGAGTTGCAATGAGAACACGTGATCCCGACGCGTGTGGGCGCGTCAGGTGGAGTGGCGGAGCAGCGGGGTCTGAAATCGATGCTATTTCGCTTTAAAATGTTTTCGCGACAAGCGAGGGCACGAACTCACCCCTCCTCAACGTGTTACGCAGCGACAACGCGCCCGGCATCGACGTTACCGCCATCTTCCCTACTCTTTCTTTTCTTTTCTGTGACAGAATCTCACCGTTGCTTCATTTCTCTTGTCATCCCAATGTCCGTTCGCTCCTTTACCGTCTTCCAGGACACTCCTACGGAACTTTCTCCCTCCCATCATGACAGCGATGACGCTTCCGTGAATGCCACTGCCTCCGAAGCAGCTGTTACGCTGCTATCCACCCTTGCAGCCATTGAGAAGGAAAACCTCCACCCCCTCACCGGGGAGCGTGCTGGTCCCGCCAGTTCCGAGAATAAAAAGAGAAAGACAGTAGCTCTTTCCACGAAACTACTGGTAGTTCCGTCATCTAAGAAACACAAGGAACTGAAGCCGGACTCGAAAAAGTCTCGCAAGCCTCCGAGCTCAGGAGAAAAACCGAAGAGTTCAGATGGCAGGAGGAGAGCCAACTCAGCCAAGGGTTCTCGCACGTCCCGCAAAACGTCCCCACTGCCTCCCGTTGATGAAGAGCTGGAATCGCAGCGCGACCCTGCACGTCTCTTAATCACTCAGGCCACCATTGATTCTAGATGTTACGAACTGACCGTTTCGCCATTGGCGGACGTGTCAGACGCTTACGATACGCGCTCTCGCGCAGAGAGTCAAGAACCCGAGAAGCAACCAGATCAAGTGCGTGCAATATCCGTTCATGAAGTCACATGTGCTGATCCTTTTCTTCAGGACGTGTCTGCTGAACCTGAATCATGCGATTACTTTTCACCTGCCCCAGCCGAGAAGCCACTATCTTCTCCTGAAGCAAAGCGAAGCGACGATGCCTTGACCTGCCAACACACGGACATTTCTACGCCTGAACGCAAGCGCACCTACTCGGAATTTACATTTTCCTCGCCATCACCTTCTTCCGAGCGTTTTAGGGAAACTCGGTCGTCGCCGATACGGGGTGACGTAGCAGCCATAGTGCTATAATTACCCCGCACCATTGGTCCGCCGTTCCCAGCTACCGTGCTCACTATTCAGCCTGGCTCTATCGTCGAAAAGGATACCTTTGCACGTCATTCTTGTGTATATCATCATTCCATATTTATGACTAGCTTTTTATCTTCTACATACGCTCCATGATCACCCATTTTGCTTCCCCTCTCTGTTTGGTTGCGCGCATTGATTAACTGGTCGTTTTGTGATTCCGGTACGTTGGGTATTACCAGACATGATAATGAACAGAGTCGGCGACAAAGCTACCGTCGTCGCTGGTGACAGCAAGCGCCTCCGACAGTCGTACTCGGTTGACATGCGCAAATCTTCTGGTTAGTCAGTTATTGGTTGAATTTGTACATCTTATCATTGAATTCAGATATCTGGACATGTCTGCCATTCAGTTTTGCCGTGGAACGTTCTCGGTTGCTGAGCCTTCCTACTACAGATGAGAATATCCCAGTTCAAGAAGCACCGGACGCCCGTCAAGAACGATGGTTACTCGTACCCTTCTCTTCACCTTCACCTTAGTTGCTGGTGGTCGAGCGTACGTTGATCATGGGCATCTTCACAAGGTTCTTTCAACGCCTCGAGGTCCCCCATGACCCGAGCCTCACTGTCGCTCAGCAGTTTATCACCGTGAGTGTTCCCTCTGAAATTGCAGCATATTGTCCAATATCCGCTCCAAAGAACGAGGACCTGCTTCCTGTTGTACCGGAAAACAGAACGTGGCGAGGATACAATTATGTAGCTTTGTGGGTAACCTCACTGCCAAGCTGCGCGAGCGACAGTAATTTGGTCCATTCTACAGCTGGATAGCGGACATGTTCAACATCAACACGTGAGTTCCCCGTGGTGCTGACCCCTTGGTTGGAACTAATGGTGGCCATGAAAAAAGGTGGATGATTGTCTCATCCATGACGCAGCTGGGCATGTCGTGGTGGCAAGCCTGGATCTGCGTTTGGCTGGGATACGGCTTGGCCATACCTTTCCTCGTCTTGAACTCACGTCCGGGGGCTATGTTTCATATCACGTTTCCCCTCGTCAATCGCACGAGTTTCGGAGTCTTTGGAAGTATGTGGTGCGTCTTCAATAGAGGCGCCATGGCTTGGTAACTATTCAAAAGCACCAACCTCGTGTGACATGCCTGATAGAACTCACAGCATATGGTATGGCGTACAGGCCAGCATTGGAGGAACTTGTGTTCTCGTCATGTTACGTGCCATGTGGCCTAGTGTAAATAACATTCGTACGTGATTGCCCCTACCTAGCTGTGACGGACTGACTCATTATTCTCATGCAGCTAATTCTATGCCGGCTTCATCTGGGACAAATACCAGAGATTTTATGTGTTTCTTCCTCTTTTGGTTCATTTCTCTGCCTATGATATGGTTTCCTCTCCATAAGATGTTCGTACGGCCTACGTTCGCGCGGAGAGCCTTTGTCTGACATGATTTGTCAGTCGTCATTTCTTCGTGCTCAAGATGGTTGTTACCCCCATAGCCGCAATTCTATTCCTGATATGGTGCATCGTCAAAGCCCGTGGCATCGGGCCGATAATCCACCAGCCTTCCACTATCCACGGATCCAATCTAGGCTGGGCCATGGTCGTGAGCCTCATGTCCTGTATCAGTAACTCTGCTACTCTCGTAACGTAGCCTGCCGTTTCGTCCGCATTACCTGCCCTCCACTCACAAGAAGCCGCACAGGAATGCGCCCGACTTCGCGTCTCGGGCGAAGACACCTGCTGCGGCGCTATACCCTCAGCTCTTCGCCATGCCATTGGCGTGTTCAATCGTGTGTTTGATCGGCATCTTGGTCAGTTCCTCTTCTCAGGCTATATATGGAGAAGCCATCTGGTCGCCAATCGATTTGCTTGGTCGGTTCTTGGATGATAATCCATCTCATGCTACAAGATCTGGGGTATGAAAATTTGTCACGACTGCGCTCATACAGTAGACTAATCTATTAGCTAGGTTTGGTTCATCTCCGCTTCCTTCATCATTGCACAGGTGAGCAAACCGCGTTTCTTTTTGGTCTTGATCATGACCCAGCGTTCATGAAAAACATTCCCCCAGATTGGGTATGTTTTCCAGAAGTAAACGGCGAATATGTCTCCCATATTTAAGGGCTTCGCCGTGTAGAACCAACATTTCGGCGAACTCTGTATCGGCAGGGTGTGATCTGACAGCCCTTTTCCCTCGTTTCATTGTGGGTACCTCTCCCATTGTCATGAACCTAATGAACCTAACTGATGCGTCGTCTTAATCGATTACCAGAATATTCGTCGCGGTGGATACATCGCAGCCATCGTCGCCCTGGTCATGTGTCCATGGAACTTGCTGAAGAGTAGCAATAGCTTTACTTCGTATCTGTCTGCTTACTCTGTCTTCTTGAGTTCCATCGCTGGTGTTATGGTTCGTGTTCCGCCTTGCCGGGTCGTGGCTACGCATGTTAATCCGGGCTTTATCTCAACCTTATCTAGATCACGGACTACTATGTGATCCGCAAGGGCCATTACAATGTCGCCGATTTGTATGATACTCGCGAGGACAGCTGGTATTGGTACACGTACGGTATTAACGTCCGGTATATCGGTTTTCGTTCTTTCCGGCGCGATGACATTGATGCCCGGGCCCTGTCATAGTGCCTACGCAGCATACATTTCCGGGATCCTGATCAATGTGGTAGGGTTTGCAGGGGCGAGTACGTGAATTGTGAAAAGAGCCTTTGGCTCTACGCTGACACCTTTCCATTCCGTCCGTGGAAACAGCTGGACGAACTGTTCCGGAAGCTGCCACACGTATCTATGAGCTATCTTTCTTTACAGGATTCGGTGTCTCTTCTATCGTTTATTACACCCTCAACCGCGCTTTCCCCGCTGCTGGTGCTGCTAGGACGTTTGCTGAAGTCGACGTGTCGGGCTGGGAGAATAGGGAGGGAAGGGGGATGGATGGTGGATCCCAGCAGGATGTTCAGGAGATCGTGGTCAACAAAGATACTGGATATCAGGTAGACGTGCAAAAAGTCCCAGTAGAGTAAGAATAAGAACGCTGTGACAAGCCTCATGTTGGGGTTGAAGTGACTTTGAAGTGAGTTGCCTTCTTTAGTCATGTTTTGCTCCGACATGGTTTGATGATGTCACCGACATGAAAGGGGGAGAATCTCACCGCCGCGAAGAGTTACTGTCATTCACTTCAAGCCATGTCGTCTGGAGGAACCCAGTCACCGCCTCTTGAAGCAACTGGCTCACATATTCCTATGGGAGTTTCGTGCATTGACGGGACGTGCTCTAAACCCGCAAGAGATATTGACCAAAGAGCCGGTGAGTAATTTGCTGATGAGTGTCAAAGAGAACGCTCACGAGAATCGAACCCCTCGAATCCCGAGTCAGATTATTTCAGTGATGCGGTGAGCTCTTCCTTCGTCCCCAGCTCCATTGAATTCTGTTGATTTATGATCTGGAATGTAAGGTTAAAGAGCAGTTTGCCCATGTGGAGGAGAACAAGGATCAGCGACCCACACCAAAGTTGAAGCGGGATTGAATGCGAAACTGACATGACAAGCGTCAGGCGCCAAAGTACGGCGAGGTTCAGAAATTTATGTCTGAAGCCTATGGAAAGGTTATCGTAACTTGTAAAACTTGTACATCTATACATGTTCCCCTCTCGACTTTACTGCACCTTGTTCAAATGATTCTTCCACCACTCTTCAAATTTTGAGCAGTTCAAACTACCGAATAGACGCGTAGTTTCTTCGGTAGAGAGTTGGCAGTTAAGAGGACGTGTAACGGCTTCAGCTCCTGTAGGTTGTCGATTGTCTGCTGTGACGTGATCAATCGGAAGACCGAGAATTTTGCCAAACACTTGACACATCTGGTACTTGGTGAACGTTTCATCTGCGGAAAAATGGATGACTCGAGATGGAGGAAGGGGTTCACTTGATTCTGCGACAACGTTCATAGCACACGCAAGAGGTCTTCAGGAATAGTTCCAACCACAGTATCGTGCTGAAAGTTGACCTACCCGATAGACGAACTAAGAACGCTGCAATGTCAACGACATTGGTCGGATACCGAATGGCAACATTGTCCATCATGTATTTCTTTCCTGATTGATCCTCGACAATGTCCAGGAGGATGTTGACTGCCGTATCTGAGTTCTTTTGGGCTGGTCCGTACCTGCAGATTGTGCGTGCCCGGAAATTGAACAACGATGAAGAGATAAAGGGAGGAAGCATTGCACTCACAGAACGGGCACTCTGAGAATGATCACGTCCGCACCCTCTACTCCAAGGACTGCAAGTTCACCCTCACGCTTTGTCTTCCCGTATTCTTGCAGGGGGTGTGGCGTCGACATAGGATAATAAGGGGGTGAGGTTCCGTCAAAGACATAATCTGGAGTGATATATCATGTATCAGAAATCTTGTTTGTCCAATTTTGCGTTTTACTGGATTACGTACCAGTTGATATGTAAACTAGAGTGGCGTTGTTTTCCCTGCAAAGCACAGCAAGTTGCCCAGGGACTTGTTCGTTCAGCTTCACGATCCGAGTCAACATTGGCCATCACATTTGCAATCAAAGGTCTGCCGCTGACGAACCTTTGCAGCAGCTGCGGCACCGGGGTTTTCCTGTATCACAGTGCGATTATGATAGCATTTCCTCAGCTCGAAGTACGCGATACTTACTGGTTTGAAAGCGTCTGGCCTCCGCTCCGCCGCACAATGTATGACCCCTTCACGGATGTCATTCCATGCGTAGAACAGGAATGCACCTCTGACTTACAATCAGGCTTGACCTTCGCAAACAGCTGAGCAGTCTGCTCCGTATCAACTAAATTGACTTTGGGAAGACCCTCCTTCGATTGGGAATATGCAAGACCAAGGACGTCGTGTCCAACGTTCTTGAAAGCATTATATACGGCAGCACCTAGGACACCCGATGCGCCTGGATCCGAGGTTAGATGCCAGCGAAGGGGACGGTAGCGCACCCACCAGTGATCAGAACCTTCTTCGGCGACATCTGTTACGAATCCTGGCAAGTGTAAGTATCGATGTCGACTTGAGATCTTGCAGGGGATCAATGTTTGAGGACTTAGATTCCTTGGTCGAACGCCCTAATGGATTGCGGAGTTCATGTTACATATTGAACATATATAGGCAAGGGCCACTTGGGACTCCAGGAGCACTCATTTTCTTTGCCACACATTAGTCTCCTCTAGGCAGACCAGGAAGGCAGTCGCTTCCTTCTCTAAAATGCTTTGCCAGTTAGCTTTGTACTTGATTTGAGGTCCCAGGCATTGGCAGGCGATGCATATACATACTGGTCGATTCCCGTCGAACTGGATCAACGCTGGAACTACTGCTTTTGCCACCTGGGCAGAGGGAATGCGATTGTTCGCTAGTACGTCGAGAAAATTTGCTTTTTTTGAAACCCGACAGGCTACAGTGCCTATGTCCTTCATAGTGCAAACTCATACTTGCGATCAGAGTGCTCGACCTCGAATGGGAAGAATGGTTGTAACCCCAGACCTTTCGACTGAGTGCCAATACGGCGCACGCTCCTGCCAGTGTCATCGCCTATGTAGCGGCAACCCTGCAGCTTGCCACTACATACATATGACATTTCATCCCCGAAATTGTGAATGCCGTTGGATATCGCCATGTTCTTAGCCTCGTGGCATGGTCAACCCCGAGCATGATCCCCACGCACGCGTCTAGATGACTGGCCGACCAGAGGTATTGTGGACGTCACCACTTCCGTCAAGATTAACGATAATCGCACAGGGCGCGCACTCGAGCCGAATGCATGAAGGCATTGCAAGCTGCGTAGGTATGGCTACGATGAGTCGGCACATCCCTCTTCCTGGAATCTTTCAGAAACACCGTTTAAGGGAAGAACACATGAAGGCTAGCCGACCCTCTCCAAAGTTTCCATCATTGCCGCAATGATGCCAAGGCGTTGAAAATGCAGCAGGAATTTACGGTGAGCATTCATGTATACATTGGGAAGGCTGGTCAATGTCTCAAAAATAACAAGATTTCGATTCTCAGCTATGGTCAAGCGACGTAGTCAAGCGCAGCCGAATGGACAGCGCATACACATAAGGGTTTCACATGATCGCTCTCTACATCGTCTGGAATGAGAACGACGTGCCACTTAATCCACTGAACTTGAGTTCGTCGACACTGAAAAGCTTTTCCTCTGTCTGCATCAGGTACAACGCTCCCAGGTCAATTAATAATTGCTCATAGCAACCGCCCAGTCTGTCAATGCCCGTCCCCCGCTACAAAGGGTGTCAATAATTTATCTGGTTCGTGAGTCCGATGAGGCTCATAGCCCTTCAAAGCATGTCGCCGTCAGTCATGTGGCGTTGGTATGTCAACCGAAAAACTCTCAACAGAACATTCATTGGCCATCGATGCTCTTCCTTTTGCTGTCGGTATTGACCGCGATTCTTATGATACCTCCAGGATGATATCTACAGGAGGAACAAGACCACATGAGGACGAAACCCACTCCCAGCGGTATTAACCGGATTCTGGACTCATGATCACCCTCTTTGGATGCCATAATGATCAGAAACCGTCAAAATGATCAATGAGATGCTCATGGCAGACATAATCCGTCATCAATGCTTTGCGGCCTTTTTACCGATCTCTCGCCTTCCTACCAAAGCAGCTAATAAAAATCTCCCAATCAAATTCCGCGAAACTATTTGCACAGTCTATCTAGATATGCGGTCATTGTTCCTTACCTCTCTGTCTCATGAGGGTGATACACCTGGTGTACGACCGGCGAGCGGCGGACATAAAGAGGGACGCAGTTTCCTGCCCCACCTAACTCTTCCTACCTCCCTCCAACTGTGCACAAAATGATACCCGTACAATCTCCCACTCGTCTCCGTTTGGATTCCAATGCACTGTTATATCCCGGCTACGTGCAGGCTGCTGGGCTCGAGAACAGACCAGCATCTTCCCATTCTCATGTATCGTCCTTCCGGTGAGTCCCGTATGTCCAAATCCAGGTTCTTCGCAGTATACGGATTGCTAACTCTTCTAGCTCGTTACTTCTAGATATGCGAATATATAGTCCCTCCATCAAAATGGTAAACCAGTCCGGGGAAGGTACCGCGACCTCACGACCTGTCTTCAGTGAGCATGACAGAGTGGAGGGTAGAGTAATACTCGACCCCAGCTGCTCACAAAATGGTCGTCTGACGATATCTGTATGTATTCCTCCTTGCGCGCACTATCTTCTGCTAATGATCGTCAGTTCGAAGGTGTTTTTGAATTTTCAACTGCAAAGAGCCATGAAGACGGCAGTTATTCATATAATCCGACTGTCGCACATCATCGACATGTATTCTTGCATTCGTCCGCTGTAACCCCGGTAACATGCACCCCGGAAACCCGATCAGCCATCCGTGAGGCCTTCGGTGTTCGAAAGCGACCCAGTGTCACAAACTTAAGCGGCCCTCTAAGCCGTTCCTGCAAATTTAGCTTCGAACTTCCCCAGGGATCTCGGTCAGGGGAAGCAATGCCACCCACATTTAGGACAGAGACTGTTGTCGCCAGTACCCGGGGGGGACAATCGTATATGGAGAAAGCCGAAGTTACCTATCGCATTTCGGCCATCTGGGAAGCTAGCGACGGGTCCGAGGCACACGCCATGTATGCATCAATTTAAACATTACAGGTATGGCATGACTGACCTAGATTTTCAGCCTCGAAGCACCTATCTTACTACAGCCAGACGATGATTTCGAATCGTTGGACGGTTCTTCCAGGAAGACGGACTCTTGGCTAGAAATGCCCCTTAAATCTGAGCGACTGATACCATTTCAGTGTGCGGTAATGTACACTCCATGTCGCCAGATGCGTTGCCCTCATTGGCAGTTCATATAGGTCGCACTCCCTCGGTCACTCTCATTTTCTCGCTCCAGCTCTATTCCGTACTTTGTCTTATTCACGACGAACCCGAAATCCTGCTGTCTGGCCAAGGAGATTGCTTCAGATGCCACAGTAGTAGTCCTACTTGTTCGCAAGGTCACCATCAGATCTCGACTGCCACGACCAACAACGCCGTCTCCGGAGTCTCCGTCACAAAATGAAGAGTCCGACACTTCCGCTGCTCTGGGAACCTCTCGTCCCAGGTTTCTGAAAAAAAACAAGACTGCACCAGCCACCATTCACATCCGTCGAACTCCCCAGGAAGAAGTCGTGGCTCCCGCAACATGCCAGCTCCGACCAAGCGAAGCCACTTCAGAGTCATATCCGGATGCGCGCACACTTCAGACACAGATTTCTATAGGATTCCCAAAGCGTCCCAGGATTCGCACAGGTCCTAAGATTCCGGAAGCGCAGCACAACATCCCAGATGGCTTGTACAAGGGAAAACTTCAGCTGTCGGAGGACATGTTACCTAGTGTTGACTGGCCCGGCATCAGTGTCAAAGTGAGATCAAGTATTGTCATTGGGGCGTTGGTTTTCTGACTCACCTCCGCAACCAGTATTACCTTGATGTCTCTGTGCTGTTCGGTCAAGATGAGGTGCGCGCCGCCGTTCCGATCAGACTGTTTTGAAGTATGTGCATACTTGGAACAATTTGCTATGCTAGACCCTCTGGGACTCGTTGACTATCCTTGTCATTGCTCGTAAATGGGCTGGACTTTCCTTGCGTTATTATTCGTTATCGAGATACTGAAGAACTCATTTGTCCACTCCAATCTACTACTCGAACGCTGTCAAGAGTTATACATACTTGTTGTGTTACAGTAAATATTTAATGTGACGCGCTGACCTTCAACTTGTATGCTCGAGTCTAGACTTGGCAGATTGCACCAGTACTAACTTGTCGTTCCATCGTCTCGACACATCACGATCACCGTGTGTCACACTGCCATAGTTGTACTTCGAGTCTGGTTCAAGTTGACCAAAAACTGAGCCAAAAGTTGGTTGGTCCACCATCTCGAGGCTGCATGATGAATCACACAGACCCGACGCAACACCCAACTGTAACATGGGATGCAATGCCCGACGGAAACGTCTTCTATCGACGCCTGCAGCTTTATTCAATACCTGGAAAACTTCCTGACCTGGACGATTTCATCATTGCTGGATGTCGGAATGGAGGTCCAATTGGTAAGAACCATAGCTAACTCACGTCTCGTTCTACAGGATGGTTGATGACAGCCACACAGCTCTTATGCGAGATAGCTCTAAAATGATTGCTCTCAGTCGTCCCGGTCCTACCTTTTCTAAATCTCAGATCCACGTAAATTCACCCGCGGGCGAGGGTTTGCTCTCATTCAGTGTGGATATATTCTCCGACTAGGAATACTGTCCTTTGAGGCTGATTCTCTTCTGTAGTGGGAGCAAGCAAAAATCATCCGGTTTGGATGGTCATGGGACGAACGTTTGGTAGTATTGAACGAAGATGGTATCTATCGGCTGTACGACCTTCAGGGCGACTATCAACAGTATTCGCTGGGTGGTGAGGCGGCCGAGATGGG
Organism: Phlebopus sp. FC_14; assembly: GCA_021018615.1. NCBI lineage: Eukaryota > Fungi > Basidiomycota > Agaricomycetes > Boletales > Boletinellaceae > Phlebopus > Phlebopus sp. FC_14. The sequence goes on along the minus strand of JAEVFL010000005.1, from coordinate 1,418,637 downwards.
GATAATCGACGCTCGGATACATGAACACGGAATGGTCGCGCTGTCGGGGTCTCTGACTTTGCTAGAGGTAAAGGATTGGGAAGGGTCCAGCCCTCTCACCTTAGCAAATCCTGGTTTGTTGGCGTCATACGATTCCGACACGAGGAAGCTGAAGTAGATACAGGTTTATCTGAGCCACCTTACGCTTGGGCGGTGATTCCACCTGACCAGAATATATCCAGACATGTCGAAGTCCTCCTTTCCGTGGAGAACACCATTATCGCTGTCGACAATCTCGAGAGTATAGATCAACGTATAGCCCGTGGGCCGTTCCTGCGGCTCTCTCCATCACCCAATGGCAAGCTGTTGGCGCTTCTGAACTATATTGGTTCCCTATGGGTTTTATCTACTGATTTCCAACGTAGTCTAGCCGAGTTTGACACCGAGACAGTTGGCGCTGAGGGTTCGATCAATCAGGTAGAATGGTGCGGGAACGATGCTATCCTTGTCTCCTGGAATAACCTCGTGCTACTTGTGGGACCGTCTGGAGACACCCTTCGGTACGTTTGAGGTACCTAACCGCGATCATGCGTAACTTGAACGATACATCAGATATTTCTACTTTGGTGCGACTTTTGCGGTCACGGAGATTGATGGAGTGCGCGTCATCGGACAAGAAGTATGCGATTTCATTCAAAAAGTACCTGGTATGGATCCTTCCGCTTGATAGCATCACCATGCACCGACATTTCATAGCCTCTTCCTTGTCTGTATTTCGACCGGGATCGACGTCATCATCTGCAATTCTGTTCGACGCATGGGAGAGCTTCAACCGCCGATCTTCTAAGGCAGACGAGAGCATTCGGAGCATCCGACCCGAACTTGCAGCTGCAGTCAACGGATGTATTGATGCTGCTGGTAATGAATGGGAACCTTACTGGCAGAGACGCCTTCTCAGTGTGAGGCATTTCTTCTAGCGAACCCCGCGACTTGATTTTGACATGCGTGTTCTTCTAGGCGGCCAAGTTTGGTGGGGGGTTTCTAGACCTTTATAACCCCAGTGATTTTGTCGCGATGGGACAATCGCTCAAAGTACTGAATGCTGTCCGCTACTATGAAATAGGGATGCCGCTTACATATTCTCAGTCAGTTTGCTTCACCATATCTGACGTCCGTCCTCAACGCTGTCCCCCTCAGATACCAATACGCATCTCCAACGCATCTTATCACTCGACTCACGTCAAGAAACTTGCACCTTCTTGCGCTACGGATCTCCTCCTTTATTTCCCTGAAACCTGATATCGTTCTCAAGCATTGGGCCAGTGCCAAGATTACTCGCTCAAAACCGACCAGTGCAGAGGGCGAGGACGATGAACTGTGCAGAGTGATTGTGGACAAATTTGAGAAGCTCGGGAATGGGGAAGTTAGTTATGCGGATATCGCTGAGCGGGCATGGGAGGCTGGGAGAAGTGGTTTAGCGACAAAGGTGATCGGCCACCAAAGTGGCACTTCACCCTGTTAACTGACATTCTTTTCTAATCAAGCTTCTTGATCATGAGATGCGTGCTTCAGACCAGGTACCTCTTCTGCTCACAATGAAAGAGGACAAGCTCGCGCTTTTGAAGGCAGTAGACAGTGGTGATACCGAACTTGGTAAGGCGTAATGTCCCTTTCTGCTGGCGCAACGAGGAACTCAGCTCAAAACAGTTTATCATGTCCTTCTTCATTTACATAAGCGTCTTCCACTCGGGTCATTTTTTCGCCTTATCGAGGATGGTGGCGAACAACTCGCACCTGCAAGCAGACTACTTCAGGTGTATGCTCGTGAACAAAATCGAGATATGCTTCGCGATTTCTACTACAGTGACGATAGACGGGTGGAAAGTGCAGTGTTGGCGCTGGATGAGGCAAGCCAAATGACGGTGCGACGTTCCGTCCGGCCCAACAGACACTCATTGATGAGGAATCACAGAACCAATCCGCAGTCGTGAAATCCGTTAAAGCTGCAGAGAAATTCTTTTCAGAGGATAAAGATCGTACTTTTGAAGCAAAGGTATCCCGTTTCATTTGCCTCCAATCGCCAAGGGTCTTTACATTTTCTTCATAAACAAGATGATGGATGAGAGTGGCAGGCTGCTTGTAATGCAACAACAGCTCGAGAAAGACTCTGACGGGAAAGTCAATTTTTTCGGACAAAGTGTATCTGAGACGATACGTACTTGCCTCATGAATGGCATGAACAAAAAGGCGGATAAAGTCAAGGCAGAGTTCAAGGTACCCGACAAACGGTGCGTTACCACTTACTGTATTTAATCCTGAACTCCTTACCCTGCTTTCAGGTTTTGGCATCTGAAACTGCATGCGCTAACAGCGCTCAGAGATTTTGTTGGGCTGGATGCATTCGCCCGCTCCAAACGTAGTCCAATAGGCTACGAAGCGTTTGTACGACATCTCGTCGAAGCTGGTCATTTGAAAGAGGCTGCTGCTTACGTGATGCGGTGTGACGGGCCCAAAAGAGTGGATCTTTATGTGCTTTGTGAGGACTGGCGATCTGCGGGCAGGGAGTGTAAGGAGAGGGGTGACAAGAAGGGGCTGGAGTGAGTTTCCTACGCGCTTGACTATATTTTTTATTTGCGCGACGGTTGAGAGCTGACGGAGTGTTAATAGGCAACTGAAGAGACGGTGTCCCAATTCAATGATTGCCCGAGAACTGGAGCAGATGAGTTTGTCGATGAAGTGATTCTGCCCAAGTACTATTTCATGTACGCGTCAAGGATGAAGCGATTTCTTATAGTCATGATTGTAGCAGCAAGACGATCGCTGATGATTGTCACAACCTTGATCTCAACGAAACAGTTGCTGTGCATGGCGCGGTTCACACATCCAATTCTTTGCAGATTTACTTCTCTCGACCAAACAACATCTCAGTGATTCCGCCCGGGTATCCTACGGGTCTCGGCGGAGTTTTGATCAATACTAGTTCATGCCGGAACCGCACGTTGTTGGCTTGCTGCTAAGTTCGTGCCCGCACAGTCCTTGTCGTCCACCACGAGAGCTTCCGTGTGCGTAGCCGCAGTTTCTGGCTGCTGTGCAGAGTACGCAGTCCTGCGGAGGAACGTGGACCGTTCCTCCGCTAGAATCGAGCGTGGGATGATCACTGGAGTTCTGACGTCACATCACGTGAGCATATCATCCGCGGACTAACCGAACCAAGATATTGACTTCCTAATATGGTATGCGGAGCTACAACGCGGATTTGGTCAGGGCTTGGAAGCGAACAGTTTTCAACAACTCCTAAACCATTCACGTTTTATTTAATAACCAGTCCATTCGTTTGTAAATTCACTCTACCGCCGCTGCTTCTTCCAGCCATGTACGTCCTCGCTTTTTCATCGACCTCCATGACCCTCACCGTCTTCTAGGTCTGATGTCTCCAGCGCCGGCTCGGCGACGACGGCGACGTTCGAGACCGCGTTGGTCTTCAACGCTGCGGTCTTCGGTATAGAACTCGCTGTCTTCACCCTCCTTCGTCCTTACTTCAAGCAGATCTATGAGCCTCGCTCAGTCACCCCCATCGACGGGTATGTGGCACTCTTCGATTATTAGCTTGTTATCGGGCTGAAAAAAAAAAAATCGCAGCGAACGTGTCAAACCCTTCAACGCTGGCATGTTTACTTGGCCCCTCGCCATCATCAAAGCAGACTATCGTGACATCCAGCGCGTCAATGGCCCTGATGCATACCTCTTTGTACGATTTCTCAGAATGATGATTCGTGTCCTCCTCCCTATATGGATTATCTCTTGGATTGTACTCTTACCCGTCACCTCCGTCAATAATTCCGCCCAAGGAAAAACGGGTCTCGATCGCTTTATCTTTGGAAATGTATCTCCATACAACCAACAGCGTTACGCTGCTCACATCATCTGTGTTTACATTTTCACCTGTGAGTCGCTGATCCTTTCATCGTTATATGGCTACTGATGGTTGTTCTCCAGTTTGGATTTACTGGAATATTAGGCGCGAGATGCGCCACTTTCTTACCGTCCGTCAACTCCACCTTATCGATCCCGTTCACTCGCGCTCTGCTCAAGCCAACACAATCTTAGTCACTGGCATTCCGGCAAAGTATCTCTCTGAGAAAGCTCTTTGCCAGCTGTATTCTCACCTTCCGGGGGGTGTTAAAAAGGTTTGGCTTAATCGGTGAGGTTTCTTCCCACTCTTCCGTGGCCGGGCCCCCCTTCTGGACTGCCACGCAATTTCCATGGACATTGGTCCTTGCACCTGATTGCAGGATCAGTTTAACTTGTCGCCGACCTCCGTTTCACGTCGTGTGCTGACATCATTTCCTCAGCGACCTCAAGGAATTACCCGCTGTTTATGACCGTCGTCTTACCGCTTGCGGGAAGTTGGAGTCTGCAGAGGCAACCCTTCTTTCCACCGCGGCCAAGCTTCGCGCCGAGTCAGTAAAGAAAGCCGAAAAACAGGCTGACAACGCGTACGAGCTTGACAGGACTGATGCTGAACGTGACATCAGTCTCGCCGAACGTCTGGTCCCGCGACACAAGCGGCCTACACATCGCCTTCCGGCCGGTTTCATGCCTTTCTCGCTTCCCTTCATCGGCGAGAAGGTAGACACGATCGAATGGTTCCGGAACGAAATCGTTGCAACCACTGTCTTACTTCGCCACGGTCGTAACACCATTGCGCAGCAGTCGTCACTTCCAGTCGAGGAGGATGCTGACGGTGAAGGCAAGATCGACGGGAGTACATCACACCAGAATTACCCACCTCTTAACTCTGCATTTATCACGTTCAACCAGCAAATCTCGGCGCACATGGCATATCGTACACTGGCGCATCACGAGCCGTACCGTATGGCGGACCGTTATCTCGAAGTCGCACCTGAGGATGTGCTCTGGGGGAACCTTGGCATGAACCCGTACGAAAAACGCATTCGCACGGTGCTCAGCTATGCAGCCACCGCGGCGCTGATCATCTTCTGGGCCATTCCTGTCGCATTCGTTGGTGTTATCTCTAACATTCAGGGTCTTTGTGTCCGCGCGAGTTGGCTTGCGTGGCTTTGCCAGATCCCCGAGGTCGTTATCGGTATCATCCAGGGTATTCTCCCTCCTGTCTTACTCGCCGTTCTCATGATGCTACTTCCGATCGTCCTTCGTCTACTTGCTCGCTTCGAGGGCATTCCGACGAGGACGGGTCTTGAGCTTAGCTTGATGACGCGTTTCTTTATCTTCCAAGTCATTGTACGTCTTGTTGTGCACGCTTACGGCAGTCTAAGTGCCAACTGATGATGGTTATAGCACTCGTTTCTTATCGTCACGCTTAGTTCGGGTATTGTTGCTGCGTTACCCTCACTTTTTCAGAATCCATCCTCGATCGCGACCTTGTTAGCCCAGTATCTCCCGCAGGCGTCGACTTTCTTCCTCACGTACGTATTCATCGACCCCTTTGAACTCTACTGATGTTGTGATGTTGCACAGGTACATCATCCTTCAGGGCCTTTCTGGGGCTGCTGGTGGATTCTTGGCTGCAGTGCGATTGGCGTTGTACTACGTCAAACTGGTAATTCTTGGGAGTACCCCTCGGTCAGTTTTCAACATCAAGTTTGGTCCTCAGTCGGTGGCTTGGGGAACACTTTTCCCTTCTATCACGCTTCTTACTGTCATCAGTAAGTCGTAGTCTTCTCCTGAATGCTGAAATATTGTGATACCTTGTCCAGCACTCGGCTACTCGATCATTTCACCCATCATCAACGGGCTCGCTGTCTTAGCCTTCTTCTTGTTCTATCAGCTCTACAAGTATCTCTTCTTATATCAGTATACGCAACCGGCTTCGACAGATACCGGTGGTCTGTTCTTCCCGAGGGCCATCCAACACGTGTTTGTGGGGCTATATGTGCAACAACTTTGTTTGTGTGCCCTGTTTTTCCTCGCGAGAGACTATCAGGGGAAACCGAGTGCGGTGCCGGAGGGTGCATTAATGGTGGCGCTGATTGTATTGACCGTAAGTGGTGTGTATCAGCGCACAACGTTGATCTGAAGGTTTACACAAATAGGCCGGATATCACATCCTCATCAATGAGTCATTCGGTCCCCTCATCAGTGCTCTCCCATTGAGCATCGCAGACAAGACGTACAAGAGTCCTGAGTTCTCTTCGGGCGAGGGTACGTCTTCGGGAGAGAAACGCATCACGGTGGACTCCACTTTCTCTTCTACTCCCATTATCGCCAAGAAAGGTCAGCGCTTGTCGGACTCATCATCTTGTCAAGATGCATCCCCGTCCACCTCTAAAGCCGAGGACGACATTGCGCAGCGTCTTGATGATGCCTACTTTTACAAGCATGAGGATGGCGTGGTCGACTATGGGTTCGCGCACCCTGCGGTATCGCGGCCGCAGCGCGTCGTGTGGATTCCGGAAGATGTCGGGCTTGGACTTGCTAGGGAGGAGGTGAGGGCGAATAGGGATGCTGGCGTGAAGGCGACGGTGGAGAGGGCGAGGATGGATAAGCGGGGCAAGGTCGAGGTGATGGGACCGCCTGTGGATTTGGATAAGTTTTGATGATGAAGCGAGGATGAAATGGTGAGATGTCGTCATGCTTTTTTTTCTTTTAATTGAATGCGACCTTGCTGTGTTCTGCCGCCTTTTTCTACTGATGTTGTACACGATGATGTTCTATCCTGATATCCCTTGACCTTGATTCTTGTTTCAGTTACCAACTTGTCCCTCGCTCTACATTAACTCACTGTGTATAGCCGTACACACGTATCAGAATGTCAGTGCTTTATATTTCGAATGCATTCATAGCTCGACGTGTACACTATCCTGGCGAGGATAGGAAGTACTTGTGGTACTTGCATCTGCAGCTATCGTCCGTTGCCGCGAATCATCGGAAATGGAGGTCGGGAAGACCGTGTCATGTGAATCTCGCAAGCTTGCCCCAACCGTCAGCGCACTTGCCATCCCAGTTGGGCTTGCTGAGATGGAAACAATTGTCGGGGACGTGGTTACCCCCGTAACTGCTGATGCTGACGCAAACGCACTCGACACGGGCTCCCCAGCCTTCATTTTGGCCCCCGGAATAAACCTCATCCACCAGAACGCGATCCTCAAGCCCCTATCCACGATCCTCTGCTTCAAAATAAAGAGTACGACAAGGCCAAAGCACACCAAGCCCAGTATAAGTAGCACTCGGTCCATCCAGTCCGTCTTCTCGAGTGCCGTGACGAGCTGTTTCGACGTGCCCAAGACGAGCGCAATTGCGTCGTGGGAGCGGGACGCCGACTGAAGAGTAGACGTCGAGGAGTCGAGGAGTTGGGCGGAGAGGACGCTTCGCTCGAGCTCTTGTTGCATCAAGGCGACCGTCCGTTGGAGGGTGTGCGTAAGGTCGGTGGTGGTTTTCGTGACCGCTGTTTCTTCTCTGTCGATAAAAAATTATTTAAAAAAAGGGTAGTTTTTTGAGGGAGAATACGGAAACGACGTACGTTGTCTTCTGGTCGACTACTTCCTCCTTCTTCTCCCACATGAGAGATGACCTGAGCAGTTCTTCCCGCTGTGAGCGACTCTGCGCCTCTATGGCGCGTTTGGACGTGAGAACGGCTGTTCGAGCTTCTTTACGCAGGCTAAAGTGACGCGAGGATAGCACTGTCGTATTCATGGAGGGAAGGATCATAATAACAGCATACCTTTGAAGCGTCTCTCGGAGAGCATCTACTTTCAATCGCAATTGTTTCCTCGGTCGCTCGGTCCGCTGATCATCCACGAGAACATCCAACTCCTACAGAGCGTCATAGTCCGCTCGGTAAGTTGACCTCCGCACATCTCTGGAGCGAGATGGTTTCAGTAGACTTACCTCAATCTGCCTCGCCAGGCCTTCCATGTCTTCTCTCACTTCCGCAGCCCAGAGTTGTTGTGTAGCCAGCGATCCAGTGCATGCTCGAAGACGTGGTATTTGAAAGTCTGACAGGTCATTTTGGCGCCGTTGGATAGCTTCGAGGAGGGCCAGTGCATCGGGATCCAAGGTCGTGGGGATGGGAGGCATATTCTTTGGAAAGAAAGGTGTCGCAGACACTTGGTGTGCAGGATGCCACGTGGACGCCTCGCTAGACCGGGTTATAGCCTGATACCGCAATGGAAAATAACAAGCAGCCCTGAAAAATAAAACCTCTCCCTTGCTCAACTGGCAACACTGATGTAGCCACGGATATGATTTGGCCAACTACATACGCTCATTACAGGTCCGCGTATTGGTACACAGTCACCAAGGTATTAGCATCCTTCAAACCCCAACCATGGGCTCTCGCAGTCAAAAATACCGTATATGCAATCCAGTTTACAATCACACCAACTCACAGTGGTCCTAGTGAGGGCGTAGACAGGCTGCGTCAAATCATACCACTCGGAACACAACAAGGATGCTTGTTCTTGGCAATAACTCAACCATAGATGGCAAGGCAAACGGACAAAACAATGAATATGTACAGTAGAAGAGGTTCATTTACCTACACGTGCAGCCCGCGCCCTCGCAGTATGCTTTCGCTTTTGTTTTAACGTGGGCTTGCAGGAGAGTCAGCATCTCAAACATCCCAGGAGGTTGGGCAGTGATCATTTATGTTGTGCAATGGAAATCCTGGGGTGCTGATGATATGGACGAGTTGCAAGAAAAATCGATAATGATGACGATGCGATGCGATGCATGACTGTGGGCACTTCGCGCTCAGTACATAAATGTCACAGAACGTCCCTCTAAACCTACGTTTTCAGATTATGGTGAGACATTGTATACTCCATTGTCGCAGGGTTCGGTCCACCCTGCATTCAAAGCGTCTTCAAGGATCACGACATCCTGTTTGAGGTCAAGACCTTCCGCCAAGGCATCTGCCTCGAAATGTTCGAACAACCTCTTTCCGTCCCCGAAGACATTTCCCTGAGGAATCCAGCTCGCCTGACTCATTGGATACCTGGCACAACGCCGTCAAGGGGTGATGAGCATGGACACATCTCATAACGTCTTTTCACTCACCCTTCCCACTCCACCAGCCACCGGTGTCCAGCTCTACCTAACTTTTGCCGTCCAACAAGGCGCGCAACGACGTACACGTCACTCGAATTTTCGTTCTTTTCTGGACAGTCCGGTCGTGCACACTCACTATGCCCGCGGAGAGTGTGGTGCGTGGCAGCTGCGACGTCATGTTGTAAGTGCTTCAGTTACTGTGATGCACAATCGGCTCACTCTGGACACTGTTATACCCGAAGTTCGCGTCAGACATGTATAGAAGGAAAGGACACCGAACTCACAGACACAGTGGACAGATGAACGCAGCATCTGGTTCCAGTCGCGGATCTCCCACTTTTACTCCAACGCAGGCGTAATGATACCACATGTCACAGCTGTCGATTAGGTGAGCCCTGTCCCACTCCGTCCCATGTCATAAGTGCTTACTTGTCGCATTGAATAAACTACCCAGTTGACCCGAAATTAGACTCAGAATCACCAAGGCGAGGAGAAACACACCTGTAGATCACCTGTGTTGAACGTCTTGGACAAGTCTGGCCACGTCCCCTCGCCAACAGACGGGAACTTTCGCGGTTCTTGATCAACGGAGGATGATGCATTCTGAGGCGTTGTCTTTCGAGCGTGTGAAACAACCCCTTTCGTGGACGAAGACAGTGGACTCTTCATCGCTTGGTTTGTTGCAGTCGTCCTTTGAGCATGCTTGTTAGCGCGGCGTGCCTCGTCCACTAACTCGCCTTGAATGTTAACACGTTCAGCACGTGGGTGAGGTGCGGCTGGCGCAGACCGGAAGGCATTACTCTCCGAAACATCGTCATTCGCCCTAACGACTTCCCCCCCTGTAACGAAGTATCTCGGGAAGTCTTCAGGTTTAAGCTTCGTATTCGAACCGTGTCGTGACTTTAGTGGACGCCCGCGGCCCCTTTTTCCCTTTGCTGCACCTGCCGTCTTTATCTTGGGTCTCTTCATCGGGGGTGCTGAGTTAGGCACAGAATCCTCAGCAGCCACAAGGGTGGATGTTACGCTTGTGACAATGGAAGTACTAGCCCGGGGTGTAGGAGAGGCACAAAGGGTCGACAGACTGCATTGGACAGTGAGGGCGTCGGCGGGCGAGTGATCACTTGCAGAAGGCGGCTTAGATTCCCCGACTCTCTGCGACTCGTTATCTTGAACGCCATCCTCGGCAATAGTGGCGTCACCACCGTGATGACTTTCGTCGATTGCTACAGCCGCTTGCGCATCTACAGTCATACTGGAACTTCTTTTCGCAGCTTCTTCCATCGGTTCCCCGTTCTCCACACCATGCCATTTCCTTTTCAAACCTCTCAACGAAGGTGGTACCTTGATGTGAATCTTGAGAGGCTTGCGACGTGCAAGTTGTGCAAGCTCCTCCAGGGAGGCTCTCGGACCACCTTGTGTGGAGATGCCTGTTTGCGATGCAGCACGACGAAGCGACGTAACCCACTGTTGTCGATACGAACGTGAACGCCCCGAAGTCCCGACCGCAGCAAGATCTGAATTTTCTTCTAAAATATTGCTTCGTTGTGTTCCATTACGCCGTGTGATGTAAGAAGCGAGTTCTTCATCGTCGCCGAAGGATTTCCCTTCTCTGCTATCCGGACCCAGAGAGGAAAGCGGAGAGAGTGAGCGACTTGTAAAGTATCCGGGATCTGGAGATGCGGACTCGGGAGGGACACCAAGTAACTCCGAAGGATTAACAAGCAGGAGCGGCGACAAAGACGACGGCTGACCACCCGAGTGATGGTTATGTCCTTGTGGGCAAGGGTGGTGTAGCCTCCGTGCTGGGGACCTTGACGTGTCCTTAAGTGGGACCGGCAAAGAATGTACTGACACTGGCGTAGTGAGCATAAGCGCCTGCCAGACATCTTCGTCCTGGGCGAGGCCATGTGAGTCTGTCGGTGTCGGATCACGGGTGAGGTTCTTTCTGGATGGGTCATGGTTGGAAGGAGGTAGGGTAGATGATTCATGCGACGACCGATGTGGAGTATCAGGTGGAGGAGGATTACGATCGCCGGGGCCAGAACCTGGAGGACAAGGTTTCGTTTCTGATGATGTGCTTGGACCAGGGACAGGGCCAGGCCATGGCGCCTGGGTCGTCTGCTGCTGTGAACCAGGGTCCTCCGCGTGGTTCGAATCGGCGCTTTCTGAGGTTCCAGCGGTAGGCACAAATGATGCAACCACAAAATCTGCCAATAAGTTTTCCATAGTCCCCACACTTAGCACATTCGTATTCATGTTCTCATCAACATCTCGACCGCCACTGAACCCCAGGGCGTTCACACGAGCTTGGTCCGGGTGAGTGGCATCACCGCCCATCCTCAAACCATCGTCTCCGGGGCTGTCCAGGTCCATGTCCACATCTCCATCCGTGTCCTCTTGTACAATTAATTCGGGGCAGTCACTAATCTGTCGCAATGTGTACAGGGACGGGGATGAGGATGGAGGTATAACGAGGGACCTCATGCGAACCTGCAGTTTGTTTAAAGGACTGAGGTCAATTTGGTCCCTAGAATATTCCATGTTCAGTACATTCCGACGGGAATCTGTGAGTGGGGGCATTAAAGATGGTGGAATCGCCGTCATCGGGGACTTTGGCAGAGCCTCAGAAGGTGAGGTCGTCTTAGTTGGAAATTCCGGCTCGAGACCGGTTTCGGATGGTTGTCGACTTCCACAGGGACGAGTCTCGGACAGTGAGGTTCTAACACGTTGCTCTGTCTCGATCTCGGGTGAGACTGGTTTATTCCCTAACTTACGCGGCGGTCCAGATCGGTCGGGATGGCTCTTTTCGCAAGGAGTATCCGGAGATGCGGTAGTAGATGGGGACGGGAGAGCTTGTAGAGCGGAAGTATCTTCAGAAGTCAAAGGAATGTGGGCCAACACAGGGGAGGGACGTGCTGAATGAACGGCCGATGTCTCAAGGGGTACTACATCACCAGGAGGTGTATCTTGGAGTGAAGAAATGCAAGTCGAGGGGCCTAGACAAAGCACCGGGATGGATATTGATCCCTTGGTGTGCGGAGCCAACTCAGACTGTGAAGAAGTGACGACAGCCTCGCTTTCCTCCCCCGTATTCCCCGCAACGGGAGTTTCCTGAAGTTCAGATCGGGCTATTGAAGGTTCGGCAGTGCCCTTGGTCATCGGCACGTCTGCCACCTGTGCATCGGCGAACTGCATAAAGCGGTGAGGAGCGGGCACGAAGATAGTACTCGGCTGGCTCGTTGATGATGTCAACTGTTGAGAAGAGACAACACCATCGGAAGAGCTTGAGGAGTCGTCCAGTTGCACTCTAATATCCCGCAACTGGTGAAAACGCGAAAAATGTGACAAGTATTGGACTGCATACGCGGATTGACCTATGTGATGGAACAATGTTGAGCAAACCTTAGATCAGTGACAAGACCAGGGATTTACCAGAATGGGGAGAATAGTGCACATTTGTCGCTGTATTAGGTGTATGGGTCAGTTGCTCGTCAGCGGATGGATTGGGCGCCAAGATCTCGCCAACACGCTATACATATAGCCTCTAACGCAAAACGAGAAAGAAACGATTGTTTCAACGAACCGGCCCAAATTAGGCATATAATTTCCATCGCGAAAACAGCACACAGTTGTGGTTGGCAGTGAAGAAGACGACTCACATGGCACAGATGTCCAATCGACAGGTGCGAATCCGGGACCGAGTCCACCACGGCACGACGTCATCGTGCATTCACTTTGAGGTGACGGAGGAGAGCATGCATCCACGGAGGCATCTGCATAATCTGTAACAGTCAATTAGACATTTCAGAAATAATCAGCGGGTAAGAAAGATGCAGATGTGATGTAAGGTGCTTGTATGCGCATAACGCGGGCAGGCTTCCCAGGGATACAGTTCAGTATACACAAACGTACGTTTTTCAAATGCCGCAGGAAGCGATAGAGGGGCTGCGGCGGATGAAGGCGAGCTCATGGATGTTAAACTTTGGGTGAATGAAGCAAGACTGGGGGAATGTGGTTCACGTGGATCCGAATGTGCTGTTGCCGTCTGCAGCGACAATTCTTTTTGAAGAAGCCCCGCTTCCAGCGTAGATGTTGGTAGGACTGGCGACACGAGAGGTTGGGGGGGCGGTGATGTTGCTGCATCACGGAGAACTGAAAATAACGCGCCAACATAGGTCAATGTTCAATGCAAGGAAGAAACTGTGCTGCCGAGGTCGGCATAGGAGACAATCGAAGATTACTTACGCGTCTTTGAAGGTGCATACCCAGCGCGATCTAACAACTCCTCTACCGCGAATTCAATCGCGGCAAGTCTGTCAGGGATGGCACATGCGTTGAGCGGCTCAGCCTGGGGCTCTTCTACCTCGGGCTCCAACTCAAGTTCAACTTCGCTGTTCTTTCCCCTACCTCTGCCTCTGGTCTTCCCCTTTGCGCGACCCTTTCCTTTCGTGCCGGCTTTTTTTGTACAGACCCCAAATACGCCCTCCAGTACACTGATGCATTCGCACATGCGTTTTTGCGCATTTCGGACACTGCGTATTTCTGATGCAGCGGCCTGAACGTCAGTTTGTACGCAGGATAGCTGGGTCTGGAGAGCGTTGAGTGCCGTCAATAGTGGTTTCAAGAACGACGGGGTGGTCGAATCAGACGGTGAAACAGGGGAAGGAGATTGTTGAGGCAAAGATTGGGACGGACATTGGCACGGGGATGAGGACAAAGAGTCGCGCGAGGGTGCACGTTGAACTTGGGATGATACTGAATTATGGAGTTGGGTATGAGACTGATGAGGCATCTGCGCAGATTGCCAACGGTGAAATGCATTGTCAGGTGCCGAGGCGATCGCCGACATTGCTGGCGGTGCAGTTGAAGGTGCGCTTGCACTTGCGTTGCTGGCGTTCCATTCTCCGCAGTTTCTGCGATACGTGTAGGAGTACGGTGGGCTCGGTGGACCAGCAACAGAAAACTGGGGGGCCCCTGGGTAAGGAAAGAAACCAGTGGGCGGGATGTTGTACCCCGCGACCCAGGAGTGAGAGGCATCAGCTCTCTGCACGGTGGTGCGAAATGTGTGTTGGAACGAAGACTCTGGTGGACGCGACATGGAGGTCGAGCTGGAGCTCGCTGGGACTACTGCTCGACGTCGTCGTGGAGGCGAACTTGTTCGATGGAGGACGGCGATAGTGCACGTGCAATTACAGGTCTACCAAAGTACGTACTACTGACCGTAAAGAGTAGCTCTCCAGTCTGCCTCAAGTCACCTCAGTTTCGTGCTGGCCTCGATTTGTCTCCAATGGAGTCCTGGTATCCAAACTTCAAATAGGTCGCGTTCGGGTAGTCCTGTACAAATGCTAATGATAACTATTACTTGCTCATAAGATCCAGTGATCTAACGGGCGACGAGAGTAACACTCAGCTTACGTCCACGGCCGCATCTGATCCTCCTGTCCCAACGCCGCTCACGTACCGTTTACTCTCGGCACACAGCAGGGCCACGACAAGCCCGCACGGCGCTGAATCTGACGCGATCCAGGAGTGATGGCCCGTCTCAGACCTTTGGAGATGGATAGTGACCATCGCCACTCGAAGCAATCGCATAAGCGAATTCGAGTTCGGTGCTGTAAGACGTGATGGTGTGAGACTTGCCAACAGAAGGCCAGAGCTTCTTCCGCAACGGTTGTCAACTCGTTGGTAGTGGTATACGTCCTAGTTCGGTATCTAGACCTAGGGCCTTCTTCCGATTTAAGACTGCATCGCATCGTGTTTGACTACCAACTTGTTGACAATATGTCGTCTGACCATCGACTGGAAAACTTCAGCGTGGATGGTGCGTACCGTGTATTGGATGTCATTGGCGAAGGTGCATACGGTATCGTTTGGTCAGTGTCTTTGACTGCACAACGCCGCGTATGCTGAACACCTTTGTCCTCCCCGCTCACACTTCCGCTACGCAGCTCAGCAGTCCATCAGTCATCGCAGCGGAAAGTCGCCATCAAGCGCATCACACCATTTGACCACTCGATGTTCTGTCTGCGCACTCTGCGCGAGATCAAACTGCTCCGCCATTTTTGCCATGAAAACATCATCTCGATTCTGGATATTCTACAGCCTCCATCCCTCCAGATGTTTAAGGAGGTATATCTCGTTCAGGAACTCATGGAAACGGATCTGCATCGAGTGATCAGGACACAAAGATTGAGCGACGATCACTGTCAGTATTTCATTTACCAGGCAAGTCTATCACTTTGATCGAGGTATCCGCTCATGAACGCGCGTCAAGACGCTCCGAGCATTGAAGGCATTGCATTCTGCGGACATCCTTCACCGTGATTTAAAACCTTCCAATCTTCTGCTAAATGCAAACTGCGACCTCAAGGTGAGTCTCTTCTATAGCTGAGCCCCGAGTCTACGTGAGGACATCCGGCTGACTGCGCCTCACCGCCACTCTTACTACAGCTTTGCGATTTTGGTCTGGCACGATCAGCACGACCGCCTCCAAACGTAGCAAATGACAGCAGTACATTTATGACCGAGTATGTCGCGACGAGGTGTGTGTTCACTCTTTGCCCTTTGACAATAGCACCGTAGATGCCGTCTTCATGTCCAGATGGTACCGTGCGCCAGAAGTCATGCTTACCTTCAAAGAGTACACCCGAGCAATCGACATCTGGAGCGTTGGCTGCGTGCTGGCAGAAATGCTCAGCGGAAAACCCATGTTTCCTGGACGCGACTGTGAGTCAGCGTTTCTGTTTTATTATCTTCCCTCTGTGCACTTGCAGTTTTCTGTCCGTTTCTCTTTACTGGCGTTTGATCAATGCCGGCATTCAAGCAAGGGTGGTGATGTGCTTTCTCGAGGCACGACCGGGTGCCACATCTAGCTTTCTTTCATATTCAAATTGAAAACCTGCATTTGTTTGCTGAATGTTCGGATACACTGCTAATCGAGGGGGTGCCTGACACCTGTGTGACCTAGGTATGTTCATTCTGGCACTAGCAGACGTGGTGTGCGCTTACTTGGTAACGTTTCGCCCTTTCGCCCTTTATCCGCTTTCATGGTCGGTACTTATTCATCGGATGGTTGCCAACATTCCGTGCATTCAAATTCCTTTCCTTTCCTATGACCATTACATACGGCTGAAAACAAGATCACGACCAACTTTCGCTCATTCTGGACGTTCTTGGTACACCCTCCATTGACGACTTCTACGCAATATCATCACCCAGATCACGCGAGTACATTCGCGCATTACCCTTCCGAAAGGGGAAGGAACTGAAGACGATGTTCAGTGGAGCTAATGAGTTGGTGCGCCCCTTCAAGCCTTGAATAGGTGTTTGTAACCTAAACCATATTGCCTGCTTTCTGCCTGTCTGATTTCGGGATTTGTCTTGATTGATCGACGGCCAACTTCCAGGCAATCGACTTTCTCGAGAAATGTCTCACGTTCAGTCCTCGAAGACGAATAACTGTTGTTGAAGCACTCCGGCACCCATATTTTGAGGTGGGTACGAGTGTTTTCGAACATGATAGCGAACCTAACGCATTGAAGCCATACCATGACCCGGACGATGAGCCTGTTGCCGAACCTATTGATCCCTCGTTTTTCGATTTCGACAATGGGGAGCCGTTGGGGAAGGAGCAGCTGAAACGTAAGTAGTCAGATGCCTGGCATCTCCCACCTTTCATGTGGTTGATTTCGGTTACGAACGCCTGGATGCTGACGTGGTATGCTTGGATAGTACTGATATACAACGAGATCACAAGAACGCAGCACCAGAATTCATTCTTATCCGCGGGAGAGGCTGTTTCCTGACAAAGAGGTATTCTTTCCCGGGACAGGACAGTATTGGAGGCTAATCGTGCCTCCGCGAACGAATTGGCGAAGACGACGAATTTCACACCAGGCCTGACGAAATGTGAACGGCGCCGTCCGTTGGAATAACATGGTATATCTCGGTCGCCTTTGCTCTTTTCGTGCTTTTGCGTGTTGCTATTTTTTTGACGTGTTGATTCCACTGTGTATTTTTTTCGTGATCATTGTGCAGTCATGCGTGAGTAAGGTCGTGCGTTTCTGCTAGCTTCGCTCCGGAATGAGGTAGATCCTTTCTTCGGCCTGGTGTATACCACAGTAGTATTGATTGTGACGAACAATACCCCAAGAAGTCCATTTTCCCTTTGTGCACCTTGGCATGGTTGAGAGAAATGTGAATTGGTTGATTGGAGAGTGTGCAAGTGCATCGCCCGTGCAGGGTCGACACAGTAACCTAGTCGCATGACTAAATATCAGAGGAAACGATGTTGAAACATACGTACGAAAGTCATAGCCTTGGTCTACGCACCGCCTCGACTATAAAAGAAAGGCACGTTCGACATCAATTTCAAACGAGAAGTCTTACCAATTTATCTGATTTGAGTGCTTGGGAGGTTATATTAGACCTATGTTTACTTGCAACACAACGCGAGGGAGTGGTTGAATGGAGTCTATCCCAAAGAGCGCGCGGTAACTCGCCTCGCGTCCGCCACGGATGATTGGGAGGACTGCGGCATGGATGCCTCTCTTTTTCATGTTTGGACGGCATGCTGTAACCTGATGATATGGGTCGCGGGTTGTTTGCGTTAACTGATGTGATAGTGATCCTATGGGTCGAATAATTTGTCGATGAGCGTTGATGAGGTCGTGCTGGCTAAATCACCATATGATACGTAGTAGCTTGAAAAATGAAAGATGCACAGGCGTGGCCTAGCGGGTTCACAGATGGTTCTGCACGTGTGTATGACTGCAGGTGCGATGGCCGTCTGGGACATGCTCACAGGAAGACATTGCAGAGTGGCACGCGGGGAGAGCGCGAACGAGGTGCGGCCAGTCATTCCCATGAAACTGATGCGACGCTCGGCCGACGTTGCGGTCCTCGTACGATCGGATCAGCAGTGCCATGACCGCCATAGGTTGTGTTTGTGGAGGCGATGATGGTGGTATCTGAAGAAAAGACTGCCTGAGGCTGCGGTGGAGAGTCTGAGTGGCGGTGAGAGATGTCACCGCATTTGGCGGCAGGGCAGGGCAGCGACGTCGTCTCGCATCAGATCAAGACAGTCCAAGGTCGGCTCACCTTTGTTTTATACCCCCAGCAGACGAGAGCCAACGCTGAGCCCATCTTCTGCCAGAGATACACTGATCAGGGCGATCACGGCAGAACAGCGAGCTGGACCGCCTGAGCCAGGATTAGTGCACGTTCGACCAAAGAGGAGACTGCAGGGCCACTGATTTTGATTTATATCGTCTACAGGTGCGATGGATGAGCTTCCTCCAGTTCCTCCTCGACCTGTCGACTACGATGCACGGCAGTCTGTAGAGCAGCCACCTCCTATACCACCGCTGCCACCAGAACTCCTCGCCCAGTCTCAGCGACAGTCGCTTCCTCACTTCGAGCCTCCCTTGGCTGCGCCTCGTCCCCATCGCTTGGATCCGAATTTACCTGCTAATGTGCGCCTCGTGTCCGTTTGTGACTTGGTGATGCGTAGCTGATGACCGCCCCATTATATAAACAGATGGCAAGAACATTGGACAACCAAGCTGCTGCCCCGCACCAACACCAGCACGACTCATATCGTGCTGTCTCTCCTTGCGTCCAGCCTCCAGCCAACTACAACCCAGGGGGTTTCGCACACCCGTCGCAATTCCAAGGTCGTGTTTCAGTCCAGCCGCCACCCAACCAAGCCGCTTGGTCTGCCTGGAATCCGGCCAGCTCACCCGCTGCGATACCCCTTCCTGCCTCCCCACGCCCTCCACAGCACCACCAACCCCCTCCTCCACAACAAAGGGCCTCTGCCTCCCCCGCCATGGCCACCATGTCCTACCAGCCTCAGCAACCCCAGATTCATCCTAGGTCCGCTTCAGTCCATCCGTCCTATTCCCCCGTGCAAACACCGTCACCACCGCGGCCTGTGAACGGCGTCCCATCACTCACCGCTCCTTTGCCATCCATTCAGTCGCTTACCGCAGCTTTGCCGACCATTCAGCAGCCCCATCATGACCCTGCACTCAAGATCAACTGGGCACGAGACGTCCTCATGTTGGTGGACCGCGCTCAACAAAATCCATCATCCAGTGACTCGACCGCTGTTGGTCCAGTCACCATCCATGACCCTCAACTGTTGCGTCTGTCCCAAGTGGCAGTTCCAATAGTCCTGCAGATTGCGTCCACACAGGCACCCTCGCCACTCCCAATCTACGTTGCAGAGGCAGTCTACCTTCGTGCCACCATGGAGGCTTCTGGGGCATACCCAGACCATGTCCCGCACAACCCTCGTATCGCCTTCCGCGACTTTGAGCAAGCTGCGCGGTCAGGGCACGCCCAGGCCTGGTTCCGCCTTGGCCGGGATTATGAAAATTTCAACGATGTTGCCCACGCCCGAGAATGCTTTGAGCGCGGTGTCAAGCTCAATGTCGAAAGTTGTGTTTACGTGAGTAACTTCCTTTGACCCTTATGGAGCACGTGATGACATTGTCTCACGCATTTAGCGGATGGGGATGGCTCATCTGATGGGCCAACTTGGCCTTCCAGCCCAGACCGAGCTCGCAATCCCGCTTCTTCACCGCGCTGCGACGCTTGCTTCCGTTCAGGTCCCACAGCCCGCGTACGTGTATGGTCTTCTCCTCCTCGGGGAATTTTCCCATGTTGCTGTACCTCCACAACTGTTCGCACCTCTCATTCCACCACATTCCTCGATTCAGCAAGAAGCTCGGCTTCACCTCGAGCGCGCTGCGTTTCTTCACTTTGCACCAGCTCAGTACAAGCTTGGACATGCATATGAATTTGCGCTACCGCCCTTCCCCTTCGATGCGCTCCTTAGTGTACAGTATTACTCTCTCGCGAGTCAGCAAGGCGAAGTAGAAGCGGATATGGCGCTCAGCAAGTGGTTCTTGTGTGGCGCAGAAGGTGCTTTCGACAAAGATGAGAGTCTAGCGTACACGTTTGCGGAGAAGGCTTCTAAGAAGGGGTTGCCAAGTGCCCAGTTTGCAATGGGATACTACAAGGAAGTGGGTGTTGGGGGGTCAAAAGACATTGAGGCTGCGAGGTCGTGGTACCAGTTGGTAAGTGAATTTCGTAAACGCTGGGATTGGGTTGGTTTTGATGATGCTCGATCCAGGCTGCTGAGCAAGGTAACTCTGATGCTATAGAGCGCTTGGCGGCATTATCACAGGCGTCTCCTCAAGCACTGTCTAGACAGCAACACGACGATATTACGGAAGCTAAGCTCGTTCGCAAACGTACACAAGCCAAACAACGCTCAGAGCGTACGGACGGGCCAGCCGGGGCCGGTAGACCATCGATAGAGGATGGTCGACAGGTCGTCGAGGTCATCAGGAGGAACTCGGTCGTGAGACCCTCTGCTCAAGCACCTGGTCCTGTCTCTGGACCCGCGCTTCCCCCGGTTGCTGAGCAAGCAGCTAACTCGCCAAGTCCGCGTATCAACCAAGGTCCAGCAGCGCAACCTCCACGACAGTTCCCGAACCAGCATCGGTACACGTTGGTTGATCCAGGATCAAATTCCGCAGGAGGTTCACCTCCACCGTCCAGGACGCAGTCTCCTAGCTATGCTAGGCCTACGGGACGTCCACCCGGTCAGAGAACGGGTAGTGGCGGGCCTGGACAGGGTGTGATGTCCCCCCCTATGCCATCTTCTCAGGTGGCCGAAGGCGAAGTACCTCAACAGGCCCCAACTCGGGCCCATGTCAAGGGCCCGACGACGTTTGCGGAGATGGGTATTCAGGGTGCAAGGTTGGAGGAGAAGGAGTGCATTATTATGTGAAATAACCAGCTATCCGCGTCCGCTTGGCTTTTCCCCGTCTCTTTCCACCCGCTGTCACCCAGTTCGTTTGGTAATGATACGGTCGGTTTATTAGTGTTGGCAATGGGGCTCTCTTCTTGCTTCATCACCATTCATCATAGTTAGTACGCTCTCCTTTTTCCTTCAGATCTTTCTTTCCCATCATAGCTACGCAGGGCCTGTCGCTATCTTCCCGGATCGATCACATCTGCTTTCTGTCTCACGTTCCACTTTTCTACTACCTGGTAGTCATAGTACGACAAACCCCTGGACACTACCTAATCAAAATTTTCGTCTCGTCAGGAGAAAGTTGTTGAGTGATCGGGGAGCACACGGTTGGCTTGTCGACGCTCTCTGAACTCGGCGAATGCGTCCCTTGGAGTAAGGTTGAAGCTAGTCAAGTTTGATGACAAGTACTTACTGCAAACAAGTGACATGGTAAACTTTTCGCGGACCACATCCTTCGCCGTTCAACAAGTTGGCTTCCTCAAACCCTTCCACGGATGCGTATGTATGATGGCTTGCAAAATAATTTTTGCCAGTGGCTATCTGGCAAAACAGTAACATCACCATGGCACCAGGCAAGTGACCGTGCCGTTGGCAGTTCACATTGACGAGGTGTCCCCGTCCTGTCATATCCATTCCAACGGATTCTAACTTATCCACCGTGACACCTTTAGCGAGGCTCTTGTAGACGGCTCTTACTCTCTTACCGCGGACTTGAAGAGAGTTTCCTTAACGTGGAAACGTTCCCGTCGATCATTCCTACTGGCAGGCTGATCTGCTCGGGTAATGGCCTAGTAATAGTACACATGGTACTCGTGCTCCATGTTCACATTGCTCATACGTTCGTATGCTCTGTGATGGATCGCTTGGAATATGCCCTCCGTATCCCCGCCTACTCCAAATATCTGCAGTCACAGCCGGCAAAGGCAAGCGTTATTTATCTTCCCTGACTGCCCCCAAACTTTTTATTTCTTTTTTCGGTGGAACGGACTTGGTACGTGCATGGCACGGTCGATACTATTTACAAGGGTCGTGAGGGGGTTACGATGGTAAAAGGCTCGCCCTTTTCACAGACATTTTTCTTTGCGTACGTGGACTTCCTTGCTTTCTTTGCTCGTCTGAGCATAGGCTCTCATAGATTCTTCATGACTGCTGCCACTTGGACGCAGATTGGAGCATCTACTGGCTGTCGGGTTTTTTGTAGGGCTCTTGGAGCCTTGGAAACTGCCTTCTACTGGGATGGCGTGTTCCACGGTACTGCAGATACCGTGATGCACATCCATCTGCGCAGCCTCCAGCAGATCGATCTCGCATCTTACGCCAATGTCGTTCGTGCGTGGACATCCGTTAAACGCCGATTTCCCCTTCTTGTCGCGAAGGTGCATATTGAAGAGAGGAATCCACAATTCCATGTACAAGAGGAACGGCTTGCGCAGTTGCTCCCCGAGGAAGTCACGTACAGAGACGTGAGATCGTTCAAGGAAGCTGACGCATTTGTGTCTGGCGTTTTGGAGGGTCCACCACCGCTATCGAGCGAGTTACTTGCTCGAATTTTCATATTACGACGCACGGACAGGAGTGACGACTTTCATGCCATCATCGTGGTTGGCCATTGCATCACCGATATGTGCTCCACGAGCACCCTGATGAGGACGTTCTTTGATACCTTGTCCTCCCTTGTTGAGTATCCTGTAGCTCCGCTGGAGGAAAGATTAGGATTCTACCTCCCGATGGAAGATCGAGCACAGCAGAAACATCTCAATGCGGCTCAGCTTAGGTGGAGACGTGCCCTTGGTTTTGCAATATACATGGTGCGATCTCGACTGTTCGAGGTACGACCTATTTTGGGATTACGCAGTATTCCACAGTCGAGCTAATGCATTTTGCAGGGGGGCCATACGCTTCCGCGGAAGTTTACGACGACCACTTTGGTAACACCCGCGCGTCCTCGAGCACTTGTGACAACTTTCCCTCCAGACGTGTCAAAAACCGTACTGGAGAATTGTCGGCGGCACAATATCACGCTCAACAATGCGTCTTATGTCATTAGCCAAGTTGCCATGACGCGCGTTCTATGGCGACGATACCTCCGGGGAGAGATCGGTCACGAGGAATGGGAGTATCGAAAGCGCCAGCCAATGCACATATACGGGCCTTTCAATTTACGTCCCTATCTGGATCAGGCATGGTTCAACGAAGGGGGTGGAGGTGAAGCCGGGATCAACATCGGTTTTTTTCAATATGTTCTGCCATTCATGCCACTTGGCGAATCAGCATCATCGGAACTCCTCGACGGTGCGCCGTCGTTTTCGTCGCTTCTGTCGTTTAAACGGTTTCTGCATCGTTCGAATTTGCTTAAAAACCAGTCGGAAAAACTCTTTCGTCACCCGAGATTTGTTGAGATCTCGGTAGCAGCGCTCGCCGAGCGTGTAGCGCCCTCGAGAGCGGCAGCTTTGGATTATGTTCGACGAGGGCGGAAACGCAGTGGTTGCGAAAGTGCACCGATTGACTGGATCGGGCGTGAGGATCCGATTCTTTCTCTGATTGGATCGAGTTTAGGGAATGTGAGTATTTCTCGTTCGACTCTAAGCTCCTTTATCAGGATACTGAGTTTACCGTGATAGATGGACCCATTAGTCCCTCTCGAATACCCACTGCCTCCGACCCACTTCCTTTCTCCCCTATGTTCATCTCAGCACCCCGGTCGAGCGGGGTACACGTGCTCGGCGTGCTCATCCCCACTGTCTCCGTCATCCGGAAAGGCCTTTCAAATGCCCACACCTACTCTTCAAGTGGTATATTGGCGCACCCACCTCCACACGCGACCTGGAGAGCTCTACCTAGGAGCCTCGCAATGTCACTCCCGATTGCAGTACAACGTGTTCTTCGACGCGAACGTCTTTGATGAGGATGTCATACGGGAATGGATGGAGGAGGTGCGCGCGGCGACCTTGTGGTATCTGGGGCGACCGGCGTGGGCACTGAGGAAGGCTGGGGATGCTGTAGCCGTTCGTAAGCGTGAGAATGGTGATGAGCGAGGGGAAGGGAGAGTGGCAGTGGAGGAGCGAGCACGGCTGTGATGCACATAAAGGCCATTGGAAGGGTGTGTATTGTGTATCGATCTGCCAGGAGTGTGCATGGAATTCAAGGGTTTGTAGATTTGGACATTTTCCAACAACATTTGGCTGTATGTTCTCTAGATTACCTCGTTTTACAAAAGCACGATTGTCGGCACAAGTCGCAAGTGAGATTGGACCACACGGTACCATCGGCAAATCATCAACTGCATCCTTAGATGCCACTCCTACAACTACTGTACAGGTGTACGACAACAATGACAAAAGCAAAGTACGAGTGGTAGGCCATAGAAAAAAATCTTGAGCTCATCGCTGCGGATGACGAGGACGATAATCGCAATCCAGCGAGTTTACCAATCCAACGCCGGATTTCCACAAGCGACGCTCTCGCATCCGCCTCCTGCACCGACGCCCATGTCGATACCAACACTTTCGTCTTTCCCTTCTCCCTCTCCCCCGGCCGCACCATTTGAACCATTGATGGTACCGGCCCCGTTGACCTTGGACACGGCCGTTCCCTCCCCACCTACGATCTCGACGTTCGGTCCCCCGCCCCTCGACACGACTTCCGCCGTTGCCTGCCTTACCATCCACTTGCTTGTGCCGAGGACAGCGTCAAGCACGTCCGGTTCAGGGAGCAGCACCAGCAGGCGATCGTCCTCGCGCCTGACGTCGAACGAGATGATGGAGTAGGACGTATCGTTCAGGCATTCGCCATCAGTGAGGCGGAAGTTGCGTTTGTGTAGGGGACCTGTGGGGATTTGGTGGTTTGTGGGTATATAAATGTGTAGCACAGGAAGGAGAGCATGAAGACGTACACGAGACATAGAGGTTCCCGTTCGTGTCGTCTCCGACGATGCCGTGGTCGAGGACGAATGCGCGTTTGTGTGGACACATCTGGAATACAGACAGTCGAATGAGTTAATACGTCCAGTTTCGTTGCCATCCTTCAGTCTCATACCTGTTGAGTGGCAAAGAAGCCTCTGCTGGGCACATGGAAAATGGCCAGTTGGGTGTCTCCGTACTTGACAGCCGCAGACCTGCGTCACAGCACATCATGGATCCAGTCGAGTCAGTCATCGACACGGAAGAATGCAACAACGCTCAAGACGCACGACGTCACATCTGACACATTCAAATCCTTCACATCCGCCAACACCCTCCATTGCCACTCGGACTTGGGCGTAACAAACGACGACGGGTCGAGTTTGGTCGATGGAAACTGTTTCGGCCAGTCCGCGGGACGTTGTTGGCCCCGTTCTTGGATGAGTTCAGTGTTGGGTTGGCGTTCATCCTATGAAGTTGTGATGTACGTTATTCCTCTTCTGTGGTTGAACGCTCGTCCTGACTTACGGTGTTCACAAACTGCTTAAACTGTTTTCTCTTCATAGGATCCTTGACCACCGCCGCCCACTCATCCGAATAAGTCCCGACAAGATCGTTCATGTCCTTCTCGAGCTCGTCACAAATGCCAAGTTCGTCGTCAAGCAGGATCTTCTTAAGTCTCTACAAGGTTGGGCGTCATCGTCAACGTTTTATCACGGTGGAGTGTTCAACGAAGGAAAATTCTCACCTCGATTCCACCCTCAAACTGCTCGACCCAGCGCGCCGTGCGCATCAGCTTATCCGCCGTCCGGATGTAATACATCAAGAAACGATCAAGGATGCGTACAACTTTGGACGGCGGGACGTCCGTCGCAAAAAGCGTCGCGTGACGCGGGTTGGAGCCACCATTGCCTGCCAGGAAGACTAGAGATGACGGCAGGAGAGATCAGCAAGGAAAGCAGTGTCAGAAGTCATACTCACTGTTCCACCCTTTCTCCGTCGCGATCAGTCCGAAATCTTTCGATTGGGCTTCGGCGCATTCCCTGATGCATCCGCTGACACCTCCTTTGAGCTTGTGAGGAGATCGGACGCCCTTGTACCTCTCTTCGAGGAAGATAGCCACTGCCAAGTATCGAAACATAAATAAAATTCAATAAATATGACTAAAAAACTCACATCCAACCGAATCGCCGATCCCGTACCGGCACCACGTTGTCCCGACACATGACTTGACCGTACGCAGCGCTTTGCCGTATGCGTGACCACTCTCGAAACCAGCATTGATGAGTTCTTCCCAGATGTTGGGCAGGTCTTGCTTTTGCGCTCCGAAGAGGTCGATGCGTTGCCTGTGGGGTGTAGAATACGATTGACAAATGTAGCGGTTTGCGAATTGCAGTTAGTGATGTAAAGTGGCCAGGATCTGATGCGACTGCACTTACCCTCCCGTGATCTTGGTGTACAACTTGTCTGTATAAACGAATGGGAACCAGAAAACGTCAGCCGACTCAATAGCCATTACTGAAATAAATGCGTTACAGACACTTCTTTGCCACCTGACCGAGTACGATTAACTTGTCTGGCGTCACCTACGTTATACCACCAGGATCAGCATAAACGAAGCAGCCAAAATCAAATGGACGGATCGTACCTCGCCACCTGCGATACGCGGGACGACGGAGAACGTTCCTATTCCAGCAGGCAAAGTGAGATCTTGTTGATACGAGCTTTCAAAATCTTCGTACCGTTCCGTTGCATGTTGGCCATATACCTATGCAACGCGCATCGAGATGAACTAATCTAGCAGAATGAAAAGTATGCGCCCACCTGTCATTGGTATCCTGATTCGCGTGATGCGATGGCGCCATCACGAGCTCGTTGTACAACGACGACAGGATCGACGCTATTTGTGTCATTTTAACCTATTCGCTGTTTTGGAATTCGCAACTTCAAACGCACCCACAGCCGGCTTACAAATCTCACACCCCACGGAGTCGGGTTTGACACCGGCGGAAGACATGACTTCTGCCAAAGTTTTCAATTTACGAAGTCTGTGTGCCTTGGGACTCAGGTAAAAATGGAGGAATGAAGCCGGCGTACTTGATAACCGTAAAGAGCTCTTGACGCGTCATCGCAAAGTGGACGCATAGATTATTCGAGAGCGCGTGTCCGGCTTTTTTCATTTCGGCCTACAGATCACGTGAGTGAAGAGGAAGATTCGAGATCAGCGATGATAGACGACAGAATGGGTAAAAGAAACCGACGGAAAACATACTTTGAATATGTTCGTGACAAGTGGCATACAGCCGCCGCACCCCGTCCCAGCTTTGGTCTTCATCTTGAGGTCGTTGAGGTTGTCGACGCCAGCTTTGACACATGCGCCGATGGCACCTTTTGTGACGTTCTAAAATGGGTCAAGTATATGGTGAGCGTGAGGACGGTATAATTTGGGCAGGAATTGCTACTCACGTGACAGCTGCAGATCTGTGTATCGTCGTCCAGATCCGCGCCGTCGTCTTCCCCGCCCTTGGATCCAGAGCCGACGATGAATTTGGAGGGCGGTTCTTCGATGGGTTTCTACACACCGTACGAAAGAAACCATGAAGTGACAGAGGGTAGGGAGTATAGGTCAGCTCTACGGTTACCGATAATGCACGTTCTCCTCACCTTCTTCTTAACCAACGACACCAACTTGACATAATCGGACGTGTCGCCTACCATCATCCCGCCCAGGAGATACTTGCCGTCTGCGGTGAAGATGTATCTGGTGAAGCGGTTGCATTAGTTTTCACAAGGCCGGTGACAGAGTGCAACAAAATACCCACTTTTTATACACAGATGAAAAGGGATCGCGATATGTCAGACATTCGATCGGACCGTCCGAAGCGGGACCATGGCGGCGCTTCTTCGTACTGCCATTTTGCTGGCTGCTGGCGTCGGAGGGGGTTGCAGATGTAGAGGAGGTGATGATGATGCCTGCGCTTTCAACACCGGGAACACTGTTGCCGTTTGGCGCTTCCTGGACTGAGATCTCCCATACTGGTTTCCCATTCGCACTCGATGACTTGCGCGTGAGCGGAACGGCCGCGGCCGGTGGAGCGGCATTCTCTTCCACCGCTGTGGTGGTGCTCGGGGTAACCGTCCCGCGGGGGATCCGTTTGTCAGCAAAGTAGTCGCCAAAGGAAGCCACCTATGGGTTGTGTGAATCATGGAGGGAAACATAGGAGGAGGGACTGACGTCGACACCCATGAGTTTGAGTTTCGTAGAGAGATCGGGCATGTTCTGAACGCGGTCGTCAGCAGGGGTGAACGTGGATAGCGCAGAAGGCCACGGACCATTTGTCGCGGTTTGAAACCGCCGACGCCTGTCTCTGTCTGGGTAAAGTTGAACGAGAGGATATCAGCCATTTCGACTGGACACAAAGAAAGGCACGGGATATGAGTTGCGTGTCAGCAAAACAGAGTACAAAATTCTGTGTACCTCCCGGAGCAATGAGCCCATAAGTATTGTCCTTCCAAGAGGCACATTCACCGATGGCGAAGACGTCGTCTGCGCTGGTCTTGAGTAGATCGTCGACGACCACGCCACCGCCTTTCTCTTTACACTTGAGGCCTGCCTTGCGGGCGAGGTCGTCGCGTGGGGTGATTCCTATTGCGTAGATGACTATCTGGGCGTCGAGGATTGCGCCTGTGGAGAGGACAAGGCCTGTGAGGACAGACTCGTCCTGGGAGGTTGTTATGTCGTGTATGGTAGTGCCAGTGAGGACGTCTACGCCCATTGCTTGTATGCGGCGGAGGACGATTTCACCGCCGTCATTGTCTAGCTGGCGGGAGAGTGGATAGGCTTGGCGGTTGATGATGGATACTTTGGAGATTGTTTCTCTGTGATAAATATTAATTTTAAGGAGACACGAGCGGCGGAAAGGTCCCTACAAGTCGAAGACTGCTTTGGCAGCCTCGAGACCGAGGAGACCGCCTCCGACGACGACAGCCTATAGAAGACAGATCAGCGCAACGGTAACCTGGTCTGAGTCAATATGGACGCACACGACCGCCTTTGACGTGATCATGCTGTGAGTAAGCGAGGATCTTTTCAAGATCTGAGATGTTTCTGTAGACGAATATGCCGTTTGTTTTCTGTGCTCTTGCTGGGCTGATGTATGGGGGCAGAATGCTTTCTGAGCCTGTAGCAAGGACACAGTAGTCGTAGTGGATGCGACGGCCATTGCTCGTTGTGATGGCGTGTGCGTCGGTGTCAATGGCGGTGACTTGTTCTGAGGTGTAGAAGAGGAAGCGCTGAGGGTCTTGTTGTGCATACCATTCGACTGTCAGGGGTGGTTAGGAAAGTGTAGCAAGACGAGCAGAAGAGAGTACCTTTGTTGAGATAGAGTTTCTCGACGGATCTGTGCTGAAAATAGTCTGTGAGGGCGACACGGTTGTAGGCGAGATGTGCCTCTGCGAGTGGGAGTCGGACGCGATATCTTGCGATAAGAGAGATATGTTACCTTCGCCGCATGTTACCAGCCGATAGCGTTTAGCTTCATCCAGGTTCAACATCTTCTCGATAAACGCTGCACATATATAAATCAGCATCTCCTGCTCGTTGTCGTCGTCGGCCACCCCAGCCACCCACCCCTTCTACTCACCTATGCCCACCATCCCCAGTCCGACGACGAAGATGGTCTTCCTTGGCTGTGCATCGCCGGAGACGATGTTGTCTTGTGCTGGTTCGATGGCCATGGTTGATGGAGAGGAAGAAAGGTGAGCGAGGGGAACGTCCTCCAGCGAAAGACGACACTCTGACGCGAGCACCCTGCGTATCCCATTTTCGTTTTTTTTTTTTTTTTTTTCCTGGCGTCTGGTCGTTATCTTAGGGTCTTGTGCACTTCCCAGCGCACGTCAGAGATAACGAGCAACATTGACAGTACACGGACCTCGGTCACCCCGCACCTGCCATATTCGGCTTATGTTGTTCAACGCCTCCGATGTGCAAGCCTGCGGATGGTCTGCGCACATTCGACCGCTCGTCTTCGATGGCTGCTTCTTTCTCGCAGAGCGTCATCTCCGCTGTTATGATCCATGAACATTCGCCGTCTTTTTTGCTGCAAAATCGAGTGATTTCTCTTATCAATCCTCGCCCAAACGCCGAGCACTTTTTTTGATGGGAATTGGAGAGGCTTATCTCGTTGACACGTTTCGTCGGTCCCTGCCCTCCTCGTCGTAAGCCTGCACCGACTCCGCAACTTTATGCCCCGTTCCGACTTTTCAGGGTTTCTTGCTTGGGCTCCCCTCTCGCACTGGGCCCAGCTTGCAAATCTGATTTAAGGTCTGGCAAGTACCCGTCCACTCTCTGTCCCTGCACCACACACCAGCCCTCTCTTCCCTCTTCCCGAGTGTCCTAAGGGGAAAAAAATGGCCTCCCCTGCGCATCACCAGCAGGCGTCCAACGGGCGTATCGATCTCAGGAATGTGATCATCAACCCCGCCAACTTAAAGTGCTCCTCCCTTCCCCTCTTCTCCATCCGTAACCAGTATATCATCAACTTTCACCTGTAAGTCCCTCACTTGACGAAAACACTCGTCTCCTCTCCCGCAACTAAGTCAACCCGCCCGTCAGCGCTTGGTTGGGATTCTTCGTCGCATTGTAAGAATCTATACCTGAGTTACGATCATCAGTAATATACCTCGCTCGTATTGCAGTCTGTCCTGGTTTGCCTTCTCGCCTCTCATCCCAGACGTTATCAAGACCGACCTCCACCTCACGTCCGCTCAAGTCGGTAAGTACCCCCACAGCTGACAGCCAACCCCATTTCACGTCCGCTCAGGCAATTCCAACGTCGTCTCATTATGTGCGACCCTCATCGTCCGCATCGTGGCCGGGCCCCTTGTTGATCGTACGTACATCCGCAATTTTCCTTCTCCCAACCCAACGTATACATTGCAACAGGCTTCGGCCCCCGTAAGGTCATGGCTGGTCTCCTTATCCTCGGAGCCATCCCATCAGGACTCGCAGGCACTGTATCAACTGCAACGGGTCTCTATGTAGTCCGTTTCTTCATTGGTATCCTTGGCGGCACATTCGTCACATGCCAAGCATGGACGACCGCCTTCTTCGACACCAACGTCGTTGGAACAGGTAACCTATTTTATTTTATTTCATTTCATTCAAAATTAGCCCATCTCATCCTCTTCCTTTTTTAGCCAACGCCCTCGCAGGGGGATGGGGTAATGCCGGTGGCGGCTTCACCTTTATCATCATGATCGCGCTCTTCAACGCGCTCCTCGCGGATGGCCTTACACCGCATGTCGCGTGGCGCGCGGCATTTGCCATTGTGCCTGTTCCAATCTTGTTGGCTGTGGCATGTGCCATACTGGTGTTGGGGACCGACCATCCTGCGGGCCGGTGGGCAGATCGAGAGAGAGTGGTTGCTGCGCGAATTGGTGGCGCGACGGAGCGGAGCGAGGACGAAAAGGAGGACATTGAAAAGAAGGGCGCCAGTGACGAAGCAGGTGTCGAAGTGACTGTGACCTCTGTCAAGGACTTCAGTGGGTATTCTTTTCCGCAACTTAAATGCCCAACTCATCATAAAAAATCGCGAAACGCTAGACATGGTCTCGGAAGCTTCAGTCGCCGTGAACAAAGCACTGACACCTGCCCTCGCCATCTCCGTGCTGACAAAACCGCTCACATGGCTCCCTGCTTTCGCGTACTTTACGACTTTCGGATACGAGCTCGCGATCGATGCGAACTTGGCAAATGTCTTGTACACGCTTTTGAAGAGCCCGTCATTTGGGCAGACAAAGGCTGGCTATGTGAGCTCCTTTCTGATCAGACGACAATGCTGCTCACATCACGAACTTGGTAGATTGCGGGGATCTATGGCTTCTTGAATATCTTCAGTCGGCCGATGGGTACGTCGCCCTGAGCTTTTTCCTCCGGCAATCTATGATGCTCAGCGCCCTTTTTCCATCTTGTCAGGTGGCTATTTTGGAGACCTGATCTACAAAAAATTCGGGGTAAGCAGACACCAGCCACGCTTACACATAGACCTCACCGCGCCTTTCGTGTCCAGGTTCCAGGCAAAAAGTACCTCATGATATCCCTTGGCATCGTGCAGGGACTGTTTTCCCTTGGGCTGGGGCTGTACATTGATGGGCGAGCAAAACCAGACTGTAAGTGAAAGAGAACGAGATCAAGCCTTGACGTTAACACACGCATTCCAGTGTCGATCATCATTGTCCTCTTCTCCATCCTTGCCGTCATCAACGAAGCTGCGAACGGCGTCAACTTTTCGCTCGTCCCTCATTGTAACCCCTGTATGTGTCTTGCCTTGTTTTCGGAGTGTATGTTGACGCATGCTTCTCTGGCCTGGTGTAGATTCAAACGGTTTCATGGTACGTCGACCTGTAAACATGCTACAGCCACCAGCATACTCACACAAGCTACGTTAGAGTGGGATTGTTGGTGCGATGGGCAACCTTGGCGGAATTGTTTTTGCGCTTGTGTGGCGGTTCCAGCCAGTTCCTGCCGGCAAGGCGTTCTGGATCTCGGGAGTGTTGGCGATGGTGAGTTTCGTAACTGTCTATTTTCGCCTTGTGTTTCGGTGTTGACGAAAACGGCGATGGACAGGGCATCAACGCGCTCTTGGCTGTTATTGGTGTGCCTCGTGTCTGAGTAGTGGTGCATGTGCGTTGACGGAGGGTGATGTCAAAAAGAAAAGGAAGTCCGTGATGTGCATTGTAAAGTGATTGTGAATAGCAGTACATAGAACGTTGTGCAAAGATTCGTGTGTTGGTTTGTCTCTCATCCTACGTGAGATCTAAGAAGAGTGTGTTCGAACCATGTCGTTGCACTTGTTCCCTTTGGCGTACCTTGGGGCAAATGTCAGTTCTGCTTGCCAAGGTGTGAGCTAGCTCAGCGTCAGGGCCAGGAGAGAGATGAGAGAGGAGCAAGAAATCACTTATGTAACCGACCATCATTTGTAAAAATATTGATATTTCGATGCTGGAATTTCGGACGTAGGAGTGGTAGTGGGGCAGCCACTTATCGTCCAATCACGTTTCGCGGTTCTTAGTCTTCCTTTTTGGGATAAAACGGCAAAAAGGGGCGTTGGCCCTGACTTTGACTTTTCATGTCGCTTCCGCCAGTTTCCAGGCGCTGTTTCGCTGTTTCGGTGTTCGGTGATGCTGCCAGACAAAATGTCATGAATCCACGTCAAATGTAACCGATCGATCAGAATGTCATCGATCAGTGACAGAGAGCCCCCAGACACCCCGTTTGTGGCAATTTTGCTTCAAAAAAATTGTAAAGAGGATGTTGTAGCGCTTGTGCTGCTCGCGAAATGGCGAATTAATAGATAACGAAATGGCGTACCTCTTTCCTCTGACTGTCCACGATGGCAGACCGCACCCAGCCCCGATCCCTCTCCACCTCGTCCGTGTCCTCCTTCTCCTCCACCCCGGCCTTGTCCTCCCCGTCCTCGTCATCCCCCACAGAGAACACCGCGCCCTCGACGCCCTTGACTTCTTCCCTCCGCTCGTCCCCCTCACTCAAATCCAATCTTCCCCTCGACGCAGACATCTTTGCGCCCCCCTTCCTGCCCGCAACCCTCCAAGAAACAGACCCAGACAGAAACGGACCTTGTCTGCCCCTGTCCTTGCCCCAGCTCCCGGTAAACGCTACCCCGCTCGAAGTCGCGCATGCGGTAGGTGTCTTCGATGTGCCATAATTATCACATCTCTTTCCCCGCATCCACTTATCGCGATAATTATAGGATCGCGAAACACCCGATAATTGGGTCAAAAGGGTGCGTCGTCCGAGTCCCAA
The DNA here is from genome assembly GCA_021018615.1 of Phlebopus sp. FC_14. NCBI lineage: Eukaryota > Fungi > Basidiomycota > Agaricomycetes > Boletales > Boletinellaceae > Phlebopus > Phlebopus sp. FC_14. The sequence goes on along the minus strand of JAEVFL010000005.1, from coordinate 1,385,075 downwards.
ACGTCGTCCTTTTCATTCAACGGCTTCAGAACCCTGCACTCGTCCGCTTGACCGGCAAACATCCCTTCAACTGCGAAGCGAAACTCGACTCCCTGTTCGACGCGGTCAGTACGCCCCCCCCCCTCTTCGTCAATAAAAGAGAGTGACCCTTCTCCCAGGGCTTCCTCACCCCTGCGCACCTCCACTTTGTCCGCAACCATGGCGCAGTCCCCCACGTCCCCTCCGACACCGCGCTCGACTGGTCCCTCCGCATCCATGGGCTTGTCCAGCGCGAGCTCACCCTCACCATCCCTCAACTCAGCCAGCTCTTCCCAGTCATCACCCTACCCGTCACCCTCGTCTGTGCCGGAAACAGAAGGAAGGAACAAAACGTCGTCCAAAAGACACTCGGCTTCAGTTGGGGTGCTGCGGGAAGTATGTGGCTCTTTCTACTCCTTCAGGGACGATAATCGACGTTTCTGTATAGTATCCACTGCACTTTGGACGGGCGTTTACTTGGCGGACGTGTTAAAATACGTAAAACCATTGCGCGGACAGGCAAAGCACGTCGTCTTCGAAGGCGGCGACGGTCTTCCAAACGGTCCGTACGGTACATCCCAACGCCTCTCGTGGGCCGCAAACAAGGACAGGGGAATGCTCATCGGTACGGGCCATCACCGTTGGCAGAAAAAAAAGTGAAAACCTCACCTCATTTTGTGTCATAGCATGGGCTATGAATGGCCTTCCACTCGAACCTGACCATGGTTTCCCAGTACGACTCGTCGTACCCGGTCAAATCGGTGGGCGATCCGTCAAGGTAGGTGACACCCGCAATAACGTAACTTGTGCCTTCTAACGCTTTTCAACGAATTTGCTCAGTGGCTCAAGCGGATCGAGATCAGTGACCGTGAAAGTCAACATCATGTTCGTATTTTGCATTGGGTTCAAATTTGCACCGCTGACCCGAGTGCCCGCTACAGCTGCATTTTTGGGTACGGCCGTTCTGATTTTTTGCGCCAAGAAATTTGTGCTCACGCGCACGTCTTGGCTTGTAGGACAACAAGTTGTTGCCCACGCAGGTAATGCCGGACCAAGCACGTGCTGAGAAGCACTGGTGGTACGACCCTAGGTTTGTCAAACCCACCCTCTTTCAAGTCCCCATCGAATGACCGTGACTCCTATATTGTCAGATACATCATCACGTCAGTAAAACTCTTCCTCCATCCCATCGCCGTTCCTTGAATCTAACACACCACCAGTGAGCTCAATGTCAACAGTGCAATCGCCAAACCAGACCACAACGAGAAACTCGCCGTGTCCAAAACGTTTTCCGCAGACAGCGATGTACCTTCCTACGCTCTCCGTGGGTACGCCTATGCAGGTGGCGGGCGGCGGATAACACGCGTCGAAATCTCGTTGGATGAGGGAGATACCTGGACGTTGGCCGACGTGTCAGTTACTTCCCGCTTTCTGTGACGGTCCATTGGAATATCTATTCACGCCCCAACCGAACAGAGAATATCCCGAAGATCGCTTCCGCGAGATATGTCATTCAAACCCAATATACGGCACGCTCGACTTGACGGAGAGGGACACATCCTTGTAGGGCGCTCACCTGCGTTTGCTGAGAACCACTGAATAAGAATATGTTGAAACATCTAGTTGCTGGTGCTTCTGGACGTTCAAGGTCAGATATGACGTGCTGGCGCAGTGCGGTGCCCTCATGGTGAGAGCGATGGACGAGAGTAATGCGCTTCAACCGAGGAACATGTGAGCACACGGACCTTTGTCCTTTTTTGTGGGTCGTTTGTATGCTCATCATATGTTTTGAACAGGTATTGGCATGCACTGGGTATGATGAATAACTGGTACGAGTGCACCAAGTAGTTGTTGGTGTTTTATTGAGATTTCTGACGACTTCGTAGGTGGTTCAGAGTTGCGGTGCACAAGAGCGTGGAGGAGGACAAGATCGTTTTGCAGTTTGAGCACCCGACACTCGCTGGGACAGCATCGGGTGGCTGGATGGAGGTACGTCGTCGCTATCGTCGTCATGGCTAGTCACCGCCACACTCATACGTCTGCGGATAGCGCATGAAAAACGTAGGTCAAGACATTACGAAACCCTCCTTTGGTGAACGATTCACCGCAAGCATCACGAACGCCACCCCACGTGCACCCCAAGCTCAGCAAATCACCCTGACCAAACCAGGTGTCACGCGCAAAATCACATCCGATGAACTCAAGCGCCAAGATCGGGAGCACCCGTGGTTTGTCGTCAATGGTGAAGTCTACGACGGAACGGGTTTTTTAAACGAGCATCCTGGGGGTGGAGACTCAATTTTGTTGGTTGCCGGCGAAGATGCGTCGGAGGATTTCATGGCGATTCATTCACCAGAGGGAAGGACAAAGTTGGCAGAGGTCCGGATTTTCTTTCGCGTGGCGAAAACCGTCGTTAACGGCGACATATAGTTCCATATAGGCACACTTGCGGATGCCATGGCCAAGGACAAGGACACCGAAGAGGGACCAGCGACCAGCGACACCGACATCTTCCTTCATCGCGCGAAATGGAAGCAAGTCAAGCTCTGCAATATCGAACAAGTCAACCATGATTCGTATCTGTATCGTTTTGCATTACCGCACGAGACACAACCGCTCGGCCTGCCCGTCGGACAACACGTGTTTGTTCGACTGAAGCGTAAAGACACGGGCGAGATTGTTCAGAGAGCGTATACACCCGTATCAGAGGAGGGTGCCGTTGGATTTATTGAGTTTCTGATCAAGTGCGTCTTCAACTTTCCCTGTACAGCGCACGTGCTAAAGAGACGATACGGCTGGCTTGTACAGGGTCTACTTCCCGACGCCCTCGTTCCCTGCAGGAGGTAAGATGACGACGGGATTCCACCAGCTCGTAATTGGGGATATTGTTGAGCTGAAAGGGCCCCTTGGGTCGTTTATCTGGACCGGGTGCGGTGTTGCGCGCTGGAGAGGGGTGGAGAGAAAGGCGAGAGAAGTGGGTATGGTCTGTGGTGGAAGTGGTACGTCTGCGTTGCTTTGAAAGTCGATGTGCTGATCCTACGCCTCTATCATAGGAATCACGCCAATCCTCCAAGTTCTCCGCAGCATCCTGCACGATTCCTCACACACCACCACCAAAATCTGGCTCATCAGTGCGAACAAGACCGAGGTGGACATTCTATGCCGCGCCGAACTCGACCGGCTGTACGCAACGCACGGTCATGGGGCTGAGGGACGGTTCCGGTTGCACTACGTCCTCAGTAACCCGCCACAACCACATGACGTGTGGACGGAAAGTGGTGGGAGTGTGGGGCGCGTGGACGCGTCGTTAATGAGGACGCATTTGCCAGCACCGTCAGAGGAAGCGCTCGTGTTGGTCTGTGGGCCGGACGCGATGATCAATCAAGCGATAAGGCCGGGGATGGAGAGTCTGGGATGGAATGCGGAGAGGTGTTTAGTGGTATTTTGAGGGGAAGTTATATGTATGACACCTGATATTCATGTTGGCAGTTGGGTGATGAACGGACTATCTAACGGTGGCCGCCCGAGGCATTCTTGTACTTGATAACGCTTGCGTGGTGTTTGGCTGAATACATACCTCCCGCCAGCTGCAAGACCTTTTAGGACCGTTGAAGTGAAGAACTTCCCGCGCCTTCTTCCCGGCTAGACTAGCTGCCGCTATGAGGGAGTCCAGCGCAGCTCCGGTTGTTTCAGCTAGTTGTCTGTGGTCCACCAAGCCCTCAGCAGGAGAAGTTCACCTTGCACCGTCCCAACATACGGATGTGACTCCACCAACGCACCGCATATACACCTCAGATGGGATGACCTTCAAACGTTGTACGGGGTTTGTCAGAGAGGAAAACGGAATGAAGGTCGTAATCATGGTCCGGAACCCGGAACCCAAGTTCGTCGTGCGGTCGATTGATGACGTGTGGACTTGCCTACGGATGAAAACGATCAGGAGGGCTTGCAACCGACGACGAGAGACGTCTGAATGTCTATCCGCAGTGGGGCATAGCGACTCTGCTCGTCGGATGAAATGCCCGACATGCCATCGCATTTTTCAATGGGTTGGAGAAGCCACATTTAAGCAGAATGAGTCTCTCGACCCGGGAATCGATCGAGACACGACAGATATCGTTCCTATCCAGCGAGTGGAATAGTTGCGAGAAATAGTGGCATCCACTCTTTTCCGAAGTTACGCATCAAATCAAGACTCCTAGTTTGACCATATCCCGGGGAGCAATAGACTCTTTGACAACTTTCAGATGATGTCGACTGGGTATAGACGGGATGTTTTCGAGGGTTGACCGGAGCTGTAGCGCACGTATCATATTCCAGTGGAGGTGACGTACTCGTCACGCGCGTGACGCCTTTCGTTCAGCCCAGCATCAGTACTAAGTGCAGAAGGAACGACTTTGTCTTCCTTCGACTCTTTAGTCCGTCTACGGGAGACTACCCCTCGTTAACGAAAAATGCATCCGACCGTCGCGTGTTTGTCCAAAGCATCACGGCGTGCGCTGACGCCGAAGAGAGGGTCGAAACATTTTTACAAGGGTGAGTGCTGCATGCATCTTCGTGAATGCAACGGCTGACCAGCATTTGTTGTCTTTCACCTCATCGTTCTACGACACGCCGCTTATACGAAATGCCCATGCGCGGACACTCGACGTCACGACCCTGACAACGTACAGGCACTCGACAAGCGCAGCTACCAGGTGGTCATCGTACGGGTGCACCCGGTGAATTCATGGGGCGAGGGAGATACAGGTTGATAGATGAAAAAGTAAGGGTATTTGTTGGGCCGCCGGCGGATGAAATCAACAATAGCGAGGTGAATTCATGGTTGCATTTGCAACCAAAGAGAAAGACAAGGCTAACGTGTTTCTGTCTAGTTGAAACCTTATGTGCATACTGGTGTTCGCCTGAGCGCGGAACAACGTAGAGACCAGATGTACCTGATGCCGGTCCTGCCTGGAACGAAAGTCAAGCAGTGGCGATATCTGCGGGAGAAGGAGGAGCGGGCGGTCCGGATGGGGTTGGTTGTTTCGTCGGGCGAAAAGGCCGAGGAAATAGAAGTGAAAGAGGAGTCACCATCGCAAGTTGGAAGGAGCCCGAGTGTCATGGAATGGCTCAAGTCGTCCTTTGCAAGTGAGAGAGTCAGTCGGTGACACTGAAGGGTTTTTTTTTTTTTTCATTTCTTCAATTGCGAGTTGACAGTGCCTACACGATGTGAGTTCGTCGAGACCGTTACTAGTTCTCTGAGGTCGCGCAGTTCGTTGCCAATTCATCGCCATAGATTGGATGCCATGGTAGTCCGGTAAATTCGGAGAGATATGTATTTCACGTGATTGGCGGTGCGGGGCTAAGAGTGGTGGACTTTAAAAGGCAGAGTCGCATCTTGCATTGGCTTGATCAGCTTCTCCACTCGACTCCTCTGCGAACTACAAACCCTGGATCCCTCACAACTGCATGTCATCCCCTACTTTCGATAACAGCTCTTGCAAGTACTGTATCTTACCTTCGTCGTGAAAGTGCTACCGCAGACATCCAAGTTCCAAAACTTGACCCTCTACCACAATGAGCGCTGTATTTCGCATCTCACCTGCTCTGTGGGACAAGATACACCACTTTGCATCCTTCCCACAAACAGGAGGTGAGTACTTGCCTTGATATCCCATTTGCCCATCGTGGCACATTCGGGCCACATTGGATCCAATGGGGTACGATCCTTGACTCGCACTAGGCTCGGTGTCAAGTTGGAAATGATCTACATGATCTCCCCGCGTGCTTCTCCCTGCAAATTGTCTGCAGCTTGCAATTATTCGACCAAGATTTGCCCACCTCTCTTCCTCTTCAACTTCTATACGTCGTTCCAATTCACGCCAACCTTACTCATCAAACACTCTTTTGAACAGTTTCATTACAACAGATGGTTCTATTTGGCCAACATCCCAGTCAAGGAACTCTACTGAAAGCAAGTCAATTTTTAGCTGGTCAGTCTCGTCCTTCGTACTTACCCATCACTTGGCTGTTGGTGCTCACTCTGTATGCATTTCATCCTTCCCATTCCTTCGAACTTGCACATACCCGATATCAACCCCCTTTACCCGACCTGCCCTCGCTGCTTCGTCTGACGCCCGGCCAAATGTCTTCTATCACTGGATGTTGCGCAAAATAAAAATACCATGTTTCAGAGGAACTGCCAGTTCGTCTCGCCCATCGCGTTAAAGAACTCGATGCGCTACCCCACAACCTTAGCGATATGTCATCCATAAGGAAGGTGAAGAACTGGTATGCCCAGAGTTTCGAGGCAAGTCGTTACCTGCAGAAATTTACATCTTTCCTCATACTGCAAACCCCCCCCCCTTTGCCTTGTGCGGGTCACAGGAACTTATCAACTTTCCACCCCTCTCCCTTTCTCCTGCGGCCAGGAAGTCGCTTGCCACACACTCGGACAGTGAAAACATGAACATATATCTTCCTGAGAGTGTCCCTAACCCTTCCTTAATGACATCTTATCTGGACGCGGACGCACCACCTTATGGAGATGGGCGGTCTTTGCCATACGGGGAGAAAGAAAGTGACGTGTATGGAGGGAGCGGATATAAAACGAATGGTGGGAGCGGCAACGGAGGAAACGGGAATGGAGTATGCGGAGTTAGGAATGGGAATGTCAAGTTACGGGCACCCATCGAGAGAAGGTGTGCTCCGTTGTGGTTCCTTTCTCATTCCTACTTACTATAAGCCCCCAGATACTATGCTCAAGCACCTACCCATGCATACCCGCCGGAAGTGCACGACTACAATGCACGCTTCACGAGGACGCTCGAAGCTATCAAGAGACGACACGATCCCACTGTCACGACTGTTGCACAGGGAGTGTTGGAGTGGCAGCGCTCAAGAGGAATAAAGCCCGGCATGGGCTTGGGTCTGTCAGCTGGGCAGGGATATTCAGGAGGAATGGGCGGCGGGGAGGTGCAAGCTTGGTTGGATAGATTCTACATGTCACGCATAGGTATTCGGTTTTTGATCGGACAACGTAGGTGTTCCCGTAGTTTTTTGTGTTTGCCTTCTCTGACGCTTTTACCTCAGACGTGGCACTCAATACGCACCAGCCTCATAAGGATTATGTGGGCATAATATGCACGCATGCGGTACGTGCCTTTCGGGCTTTGATTAAATACCTTCACGAGTTAATTGTGTACTGATTGTTTCCGGCTTATGTACTTTCCTACAGAATGTCCACGACATCCTTCAAGAAGCTATAGAAAATGCGCGGTTCGTCTGCGAAGAGCATTATGCCATGTTCCGCGGCCCGCCTGTCCAGCTTATCTGTCCCTCAGACCTGACGTTTCCCTACGTCCCTGGCCACCTATCACACATTGTCTTTGAATTGCTAAAGAACTCTCTGCGCGCTGTGGTAGAGCGATTCGGACCCGATTACGAGGAACAATCCAGTACCGCTAAAGACGGAAGTGGGAGCAGTGGCGGCGGCGGATACCCCCCGATCAAGGTCATTGTCGTAGAAGGAAGCGAGGATATCACGATCAAGATTTCGGACGAAGGAGGTGGCATTCCGAGGAGTGCAATCCCGTTGATCTGGACGTACATGTATACGACAATGTCTGGGCAGAGTCTTGACCAAGATTTTCATGTGAGTTAGCTGCTCCTTATGGTTCTGTTTCACCTTCGTTGCTCATGTACCCCTTTTCCTTGGTTTCTGTGACAGGCAAGTGATTTTCAAGCGCCAATGGCTGGATTTGGGTATGGCCTACCTCTCTCGAGATTGGTGAGTCGCGTGCTTTCTATTACGCCATCTCCTTCTGTACACGATCCTGACACGTTTCCTTCACTCCCCACAGTATGCTCGATATTTCGGAGGCGACCTCCGTCTCATCTCAATGGACGGTTTCGGCACGGATGTATATATCCATCTGAACAAGCTCTCGAGTAGTAGGGAGCCATTACCATGATGTGGCATCGTGGCTTTGGAAATTGGGCAGGTCCATTGGCAAAGCAAATGACCACGGACAAGGGTCAAGCATGGCTTCATTGAAGTATGCTTTCAACACAACATCCAGTCCGTCTTTCTACTATCTATGGTCGGCGGCAATTTAACAGTAGCATATGTAGGTATGTGCAGGATACACCTTTCATGATATGTATTAGCAAGTACGTACTTAACGCCCCTTTTGTATCTTTAGAATGCTTTTGTGTAATGAACATGTTGCTAAGGATTTACTCATGGAAGAATGCTTCACCTAACACACAGGTATATTTTTGTAATTATACTAGAGACATGCGTGTAAGTAGATCGAAGACAGCGAGAGTCGCGCAAGAGCAAAAACCAGCAAGACAGCAGGGAGACCAGCACTACGAAATGGAACGCATTCGTATATCGTATCATCTGTACGAGCGTACCGTACCACGAGACGAGAGGGGCGAGACAGAATGTAAACCGACGGCAGTTTCCAAGCTTAGATCAAAGTAGGACATCGTACAACACCCATGCTATCGTACAGAAATAAGAAATATCACGGTAAGTGCGGCGAATAAGAGAAAGGTGAAAAGTAGGGGGAAGGAGGTAATGACTCGGAAATGAAATCCTTTGGGACTGACTGGAAGAGTCACATCGATAGCATGTGCTCATATACACCTACCAGGCAGCTGACAGTCTTGATCGGTATGGGATCCCCTCCTCCCTAAGCTGGGCGGACATCCTTCAGGTCGTCGGTCCATCTTCTGATTGCCACGCCCGCTTAAGCGAGTTTGAAGCATGCAGAGACCAATCAGAAGTCGATGGATGCCGGGCACGGAGGCTCTGTGGTTGAGTGTTCGAGGGAGCAGAAACTGTCCGATTGGGATGCATCAGTTGCGAGTAGTGCGGTTGAGGTTGCGGCTGTAGTAAATGTGCTTGCTGCCTGAGCTGGGACTGGGGCTGTGACTCTGACTGTGAAGTAAGCCCCGAGGACGACGGCAATGAGACAGAGGACGGCGCGGTTGTATGTTCAGCGGAGGACGACGTAGCACGTATACTGGCGCCTTCTAAAGCATCTAGCTCCTCATACAACCTCTGGTTAGCGAACTTGAGCTGCTGAAGCTCGTACTGCCAACTCGATCCCCGAGTTGCATCTAATTCTTCGAACAGCGAAGCGGAAGGAGAATGGATAAGGGGTTTGTCCGCATTCATTTTCGCATTCTTGGTGACGCCAAGACCGGCGCTTGGATCCACGGCCCTACTGGAGACAGGGAGAACAGAGACTTGACACACGATCGGACACGAAAGGTTGTTCAGAGGGTGCACGAGCGACTGTGCGTGTGTGTGTGATCGTGGGATGCGGTAGAACACGATGCGGACCGGTATTATACGAAAGTCTTTATGTGTGAGAGAGGTAATGAAGATCGTTAGCGATGGGTCCTCTTGTGACTGTTGAAAGGGGGAAAGACGTGAGATTTTGATAAATGTGACAAATTAGAACTTCACCTCCGACACATCCAGCTGAGCAAGTTCGGCCATGACACTCTCCCTCAAATGATTGCCGCCTTCACTTACCATTCCCCAAAGGGACCTCCCAATGACTTCTCCAACTCCCCAGCCCAGCACATCCCGAATGCCGGCAGAGGCAACGAGAAAGGTGCCGGAAGGAGAATGCAGTGACCAAAACTCGAGAGGGTCATTACCACTGAAGGCAGCACTCGGATTGGAGTGGACATCCTTGGAAGTCGATCCTAGCAGGAGTGACAAGTATCAATTATCTGTTAAATTAGATCATAAACGAATTGTACCTCCACTTGCGGCCGTCTGTTTGTCAGAACCTGGTCTTGCGCCAACGCCAACGCCACCGGCGTTGCTCACATCCTCCCACTTAACTACTGGCATCCACCGTGCGCGTCCAGAGAGAATGATCGCCTTGCGGCCCTTACCGGGTTCGACGTGAAGTCTGCCTCGACATTCAAGCCAGATGTATGGAGGTTGAGTAGAGGTCGAGGTAGTCGGTGCGGGAGTGGAAACTAACTGGTGGTCGGACGTAGAATAAGATGGGAATAGCGAATCAGTGCTGGGGCGATTATTAGACGATGAAATTGTGGATGGATAGGAGGAGCTAGCTTGAAATCCTGTCGACGGCTGCGAGAGCCGCGAAAACGAGGCTGTTTTAGGTTGCGCGCGAAAGAGTAGATCTACTGGTTTCGGGACACCAGGTCCTCCAGATCCACAGCCCTCCGTACCTCCACTGGTTGTCCCGCTGCCGCTGCCACCACAGCCCCCCGTTCCAGTAGAACCGCCCAAACCGGCAGAACTTCCAAAGGTCCCTTCCTTAAGCTCCCTCATGAGCGGCACCAAATCAGCCGGGTGACACACGTCGGCGATGCTCCGACCAACCAGCTCGTGCGGTTCATATCCGAGCACGAGGCGTACGGAGGGCGCAACGTAGAGAAAAGACCCTTTGAGAGAAAGAACAAGGAGGAAGTCTGGAAGGAACTCGAGAAGGAGAAGGGAGAGTGACGGGGAGATGGGAAACGGTATTGTGGAAGCGGAATCAAGACTTGAGGTGTTGTGGTTCGCAGTAGCGACAGTGGAGCTAGCGGTCAAGGACGTGAGTGTAGTAGTAGTAGCACCCGACGCTGACGTAGACGTTCCTGAAATATTGGTACTCGTCGATATTGGAACCGAGTCGGTAAATGTCGTGTCTGCGATGAGGTTCCGCAGGTCCTTGGACACAGCAACACTCATCGGATGTCCATTTTTGCCTCCCCGTAGTCCCATCCCCATGATCAATTCTTGAGCCTGACCAAGGGAACCTAGCGAATGACCCAATCCTAGCACTCCACTTCCTCCGCATGCACTATAACTCACACAATAACTCCCATCCCTAAGCTTCTCCAATATCCTATTCGGCTGCTCCGTCAAGTCGACCTGAAATCCGACATGGTAGGCAACCTCGTCTGCTTCCTCGGGTGTGTTGTGAATACCGCCACGTAACGGGATGACAGTGACGAGGTTGATGAACGCTTGACCACCTTTTCGGTAATTGATTAATGATGTCTGGCACTCTTTGGAAGAAGCAAGGGATTTGCGCATGTAGGCAACTGCGTCTGGGGATGCGAATCGGCGAGGTTCACCTTTCGAGACGTGACCGGTAGGAGACTGTAGGAAGCGACAGTTGCGGCCAAGAACTTCATGCTCGCTGTAGCCCGTTAAGCGATAGAATGTAGGAGACGCGTAGACGATGGGAGAGTCATGTCGACGGACATCGGCGATTGCAAACGAGCATGAGAAGTCGACAGGACCCAGGTGAATGGTTGGATTGGGGCGATTAGTTATGCGCGAAAGAATGGACAGCAGATCAAAGCCCGAGGTAGAATAAACAGGCAGCCCGAGGGCGGACGGAGCGTTTATGGAAGGAGGTGGATTGGTATCGGTGAGTGTAGATGGGACATTGTTTGGGATGGAGAACGAAGAGTCGGGGGAAGGGACTATCGGGGAAGGCTGGTTGAGAATGGTGGAATAAGGCACTGAATGGGAAGTTGAAGATGGCGGATCCGGAAAAGGCTGGTGGGGGAGGTCCACATTTGTCGGAAAGTTGAGCGACGGGTATGAGGTAGACTGCTGTGGTGCGCCAGCAGGGTACTCGTGATGAGCAGTGGAAGATGTCGGGACTGAAGTAGACTTTTCTGGCTCAGTTGCGCTGGAATGTTCTCTCAACGTGTACGCGCTCTGGAACCTTGAGGAAGGCCGATAAGCCCCTCGATGAGGATGGACAGGAAAACAGAGCCACTCACGGGACAAAACCGTTGTTCGCAAACCATGAGGAGGCCAGCGAGTCTGGGCTATCCAACAGACCCGCTGGAAGGACTTCGGCACCACCGCCTGGAGCGAGAACGGGAGGTCCATTGAGCATAAACTGAGGGATCTGGAATTGGACAGCATGGTAAGATGGTGGATGGAAGTGTTCTCCGCCATACTGGCCCGAGCTGTCTCCGTAGTGGCCAGGGCTGTAGTAAGAGGCGAGGTCGTAGTAGTGAGCCCTGGGGTCATGAAACTCGTAAGGGAGGGAGTATTGACAGCTTTGGTTGTGGATGTCGTCGTTGACGGCTTCATCGTCGCGGAGATATCGCTCGAAAGGCATGTCGTCGTCTGGTCTTGTCTACTCTGCGCGACAGACGATGGGCTGAGACTTGCCTCGTCGTCTGGCTGCTGAAGAGCGTGGTGCTAATCGATGCCGACCGTTGGGCTAATGAAACCTGCCGAGATGGCTGGCTTTTACTTGATGGAAAACACGTTCACTACACACTGCACCACAAAATCAAATAAACCAGTCCGCTAACAGTGGCGTCGCTCGACGGTGTTCGCCAGTTGAATTCGAGCTATCCTTGCTGTTTCAATCGATAGCCACTGCCCCATCGGACTGTTTAATATCAAGGCTAGTAGTACATCTCCAGCTCAAGGTTGTGTCCAAAGAGTGTAAGTGTGGCCCAGACTAGAATTGTTAGACTCGCGCTTGTCCGCAGCCAAACCACAAAGATCCAACTTGGTTAGTTTGTACTTCCCTCATGGTTTGCTGCCCATCGTTTCTAGATAGCAAGTGGTCTCTGACGTGATAACTGACTGTATTGAGAACTTGCCCCACCATCCAAGCATTATCATCAGCACTCAGAGGAACAGCTCAAGATACGATTCTGCGGCATATACATCTGCTCAAGTAACTGGAGCTTGTTATTCATGTTCCCGGTCTATAAAGTAAATGAGAAACATTGGCAGCAAGGCCAGGTTCCACATGAAATCAACAGGATTATGACACTGGGTTTGATGTGCGCCTTCGTTCCCCTAGCCATCATCCACGAACAACAGGATGACGTAGTGAATAAAAGGCAAAAATTGGAAATTACAACCAATGCCAGACCACAATGTTACCTTCAGGTGTCAGCGATAACGAAGACAAGTGCAGACCGGAGAACTCAGCCTAATTCAACTTAGTGCAAGCTGTGCAGGATAGACATGTCACAAGGCAATGACATTCTGCGACCGGGATACAATATCGAGGGGTGTACATCCTAAAATCGGAGAATCGGTAAATCTTAAGCCTTGAGCTGTGCACGAAGGTTTTGCTCCAAAGGGCCCCTGGGGCGGATGAATTGCACATAGGCACCATCTCTGCAGAGTTTATTAGGCCCAAGCCCATAACAAACTCAAAGGGAAGGAGACGGTACTCACTGTAGCACCCTGCGATCCTCCTTCAACTTCAAGTAGTCCTCCCGGTCAACATTGGTGAATCCCCACTTCTTGGAGACGATAATCTTCTGGCGACCGGGGAACTTGTAACGGGCACGGCGGAGGGCCTCTTGAATGACGTGGGCATTTGAGTCTTTGCATCGGATGGAGAGAATGATTTGTCCGATGTTAACTCGAGCGACAGTGCCGTAAGGCTTGCCCCAAGCACCACGCATACCAGTTTGGAGCCTGGGAACATGAGATTCCTAAGCTTAACGAGGTTTGAAATGAATCATACCTATCAGCCCCAGCACAGGACAACATCTTGTTGATTCTCAATACATGGAAGGGGTGAACGCGAACACGCATGTGGAAAGAATCCTTTCCGGAAGTCTTGGTGACGTATTTGTTGGCGCAGATGCGGGCAGCTTCAAGAGCCTCGGAAGAGAGTTGTTCGTACTCGTCTGAAACAAGGTGGCAGCAGAAGGGAAATTCGTCGACGGATGCACGTTTACGACCAAGATCGAAGATACGAATCTGTGGAAGAGTCAGATTGCCGCGAATATAATAGGGAATTGGTGGACCTTGGGGTCAGGGACACCACGGTTGTAGCGGGACTTGGGGTAGGGCTTGTTCTTGCAGTAACGGTAGCAGCGAGCTGGACGGCGACCCATTTTCGACGATTATCTGCAAACACTGGATGTGAGCACTTGACTCGATGTCGCAGGATCTCCAAGCGTTCGCTGTAGCCCTGTGCCGCATCCATCCGACAGATTCTGACGCATCCATCGATTCCTGGTGCTCTTTCGCCACGAAATCGTGCGGAACGGCAGGACGACAGGATCTGCAGCGCTGGAAGACAATCAAGACGATACTTACGGATTACACGGGGACGTTGAGGAGCTGAGGGAACAACGGGTGCTTGGGAGGAGACCCTTTTGAGGTGGGAATTTTGGATGACAAATGTATTCGCTGAGTAAGGTGAGCACCGCCACCCGCCACTTTGCTGAGTGAGCCTTTTTTCGTGATGGAATGGCCTTCAGATCCAGGAATATAAGTGTAAGTATGTCAGCAATCAGAGCAAAATGTGTAGAACGCCGTTGGGAACGATTGCAGCAGATACCAACTTAGCTTTGATAGCGGCCTTTTGTATGTCGCACATTGGGGTGACAGCAGAACGTGAAGAAAAAGAATTACAATAACGTCTGGACTCGCATCTTTGTTATGGGGGTCGGCAGACATGTTTCAATGAGCTGTCACACACACCTGTATCAGGCTCACTTTATTTAAATCTGCAAAGCCAGTACGATGTGAAGAGACAGCGGCGCATAGGTGTACATAGCATGATTATAGAACATAGCCTATTGCAAATGACCTTACGACCTAGCAGCACCTGGAACGTTACGCCTCTCCCGACGGGGTGCCCGCTCAGGTTGCGCAATAACGACAGGGACTGTGTTGACATTGATGTCAAAGTTGAGCGCTTTCAGCATTTCCTAAGAGCGTGTTTTTCAGCATTCCATACCCAACTCGGAGAAATGCTCGTGCGTACAGCAGTGTCACCATCAACATCAAGGCCAGATGCACTCGTGTCGAGAGCAGAAATCTCCGGAACATAGTTGTCTTTTCGTTCCCGCTCCTCCTCCTGAAGCTTGAAGGAAATGCCGCGGACAGGCCCACGTTGAATACGCTTCATAAGGTGCGTCGTGAATCCGGATATCTTATTCCGGAGACGCTTGGAAGGGACAACGGCCTTCCGGGTAGAAGAACGTGAGCGTGGATGAGAGCAAAGTGATGCATGGTACTAACGACTTCATCGATGATACGCTTGTTGGTGTGGAAATCAAGGGTCAAGCGAGGGTAGCTGTGTATCCGCAGTGAGCTCAGCTCGGACGCACATATCCTTGGGACAAGAATCCGAGGCAAGATTCTATCAGATCCCAGATGTCTACTCACTATTTTTCGATGAGTACGCGCGAGGCTCTCTTGGTGGTTTTGGTGCGAACACGACCCTACGATGCATCGTCCATCAGTGGTCAACAAGCAACTTCAAAGTAATTTATGCGCACCATCTTGATGAATTTTTGACGTCAACGACGTTGAATACCGTTGCTTCGTTGCGCGTTGTCTTGGAGGAGTCTCGCGGGTTGCCGCGGTGGCTGGGTGGTACTATACAGCGGGACAGCCACCGCAACCTCTCCCAAATTTGTCAAGTGTCAACTTCAACCAGCCATTTCCTCCGAGCGACTGTAAGGTGAGTCCATATAAATGCTCGTCTCGAATCGTGCTCTCCATAGCACGACACTCGGATGAGCGTCTCACTTACTTTGATGTATCAGTACTTCCCGGATTCCTTTGTATATCCATCAAAATGGTCCGCGTTTCCGTCCTGGTATGTTGTATCATTGCTGCTGTAAACAAGACTGACCTTCGCGACATTTAGAATGATTGCCTTGTGAGCATGGATGGTATCCCAAGTGTTCCCTTGTTCTGAAACATTTGCAATTCCAGAACAACATTGTCAATGCTGAACGCCGTGGAAAGCGTCAAGTCCTGGTCCGACCTTCTTCCAAGGTCATCGTAAAATTTTTGAGCGTCATGCAGCGCCATGGTGAGTAGGGTCATCCCCAGAAAGTATGCGCCGATTTGAGCGCTTAAAAATATTTGATCAGGGTACATTGGTGAATTTGAGATTATCGACGACCACCGGTCAGGGAAGATCGTCATTCAGCTGAATGGACGCTTGAACAAGACGGGTGTTATCTCGCCCCGCTTCAATGTCCAAGTTACTCAGATCGAGTCCTGGGTTAACTTGCTACTCCCCGCACGTGGATTCGGCATTATTATCCTGGTGCGTTCCGCGCCTGTCAGATCGCGCAATATACAATGTACCGATTTTCTCCTGCAGACGACGTCGTCAGGTATCCTGGACCACGAGGAGGCCCGCCGAAAGAATGTTGGAGGCAAACTACTCGGATACGTCTACTAGGTGCAAATCGTGCTTCGCTTCGGTACTAGGAATAACAAACCCGAGTCGCGATCTTGAACGCAACAGGTTTTGAGTCGGCCAGTAAATTATCGGTATGTAAGCCATGAGGATAGGGCATGTGCAATGACTTTTGCATACGCGAGCTCCTTGCAGAGAGTGCGTGCATCTGGACTACTGGAACGCATGTCTACACGTGATAAGTGGCTGGGCGGTCGGCGAAGTGTGAATACACTCGGCTGTTCTTGCTCGAGTGTTACGCAGTACAATATATCTTCAGGGAACAAGAAGAGTGTGATATCCGGCATAATGCTCGAGTGGCGAAATGGCATTAGGATGGTTTGCAAGTAGAAGGCAAGTTAGAATTGAGAACAGAAAAGCATTACGACTCGTGCATAGTAATTATCAGATTTCCATAGACCGATCCGAGGAGGGGGTCCAAAAGCGAATTATCAAAAGCAGAGGGAAAGAATAGCATCCAAATCATTCCTTCGTCGAGAACGCTTTCGCTCGCGTTTCCCAGGACTTTCAAAGATCTGCACCAACGGCGTCCACAACGTACAACACTTGTTGCGGTCTCACAAACAAGCCCCTCGACTCCGAAGTCGACATATCCGACGTTGCAGGTGAGACGCTTCGCAACCGCTTCGAGCGGTCGGTGTCGACCACGAGCTGGTCGCCTTCTCTTTTGAGTCTCCCGTATGTGCCAGGTCCACCCTTGGATGGCATACTCCCCGGCCCGTCGACTCTTGCTCTTCTTGCTGTCCGACCGGCGTCTTCTCTGTCCCGTTCTCCGAACTCCCATTCCGATCCTGTCCCTCCAATGTCAAAGTAACGAATCCCACCCCAAGATCCATCACACCATGCTCTCCCATCGCTCGCGTCTCCTACCCACGCGCTCTCTCCGCCAACGCCAGTCATGGGCACCTCAACCCCAACCCATGGACCACGCTCCCCTGCAACTTCGCCTATGTATCGCGCAAAAGCGCGGAAACGCTTTCGTTTCGAGGAAATGATACAAGGGATACCAATTTCGAGGGAGGCTCCGAGTGGGGTGAGAAAGGTAAGTGAAGATTCTGCGAGTGCGACAGGAAGAGGGGGAGAAGACTTCGAGGGCGCTGACAGGGTTATAGTATCCGTGCTGGCCCGTCGTGTAAGCACAGGTTCGGACGGCAGGTTGTTCATTGTATCCAGTTGACTTTGTTGGTTATCGATGGTATCATTGGTATCGTTTTCTAGGTTTGGTGGAGCATTGAGGATATTCTCCTTGCTCTTGCCGTTTTCGCTGATGTTATCTTTGCCCTTGTCTACATTTTTCTTCGCGTCCTTTTCCTTGACCACACTGTGCTTTGGTTCTTTCTTCCCTCCATCAATGCCAGTGTCCCTGATCCTTGGGGACGGCCCTGGGCTCGACTTCTGACTCCCAGTGCCACTTCCAGAAGATTGTCTCTCAGTAAGTGGCACCGTGCGACCCGATCCCTTCGTCTGCGTTACAGGTGTTGTCCTTCCCGCGGCTGAACTCGGCAGTCTTCTCGTCCCAGTCGCAGGACTCAGCTTGTTCGTTTCGGGACGATCGTGTCGGCGCACGGTCGTACGTGTGGTTATTGCAGAAGAGAGCGAGGCGCCCGAAGAAACGCGGGGTCGTTGACCGCTTCCAGCATTCTCTTTGCCGTCTCTTCCTGCAACTGAAAAACCCGAAGCGGCACCAGAGCCGCCGCGACTGCCAGCAGCGGGATTCGACTTTGTACCGATAGTTCTAACGCTCACATTCGACACTGTTGATCCTGTGGATGTTTTGCGGGAGCGTGCACCAGCGGATGTAGGTGTAGGTGTAAGCTCAGATTGGGCAGTGCGGAATGTCGACTCGGATGTTGCAGAGGAGAGGGAAGACGTCGGACGTGAGGAAGGTATGCGCAGCGTAGATAAGCCATTGCCGGTGTGGTGATGGTGATTGGTGGACTGATGGGTGGAATGATATGATGACGAAGTAGTAGAACTGCGTGCGGTCGCCGTTGACAGTCGCGGGCGGACGGACGGAGTCGGGTGTTTAGATGTTGACGTGCCTGTAGTTGAAGTAGAACGCATGGAGGAGGTGCTGGAAGTGACAATGCGGGAAAGGGTGGGGCGCGTATGAGAGTGGCCGTTTGTGGGGGAGCTGAGAGACAGGGCTGAAGACATGGGCACGGGCGTGGGTGTGGTTGTACCATCCCTGTCCCCTTCTCCATCGTCCCCATCGTTCCAATTCTCTTCGCCGTCTTCTCCGCCGTTCCTCAAAGCCTTTGCGTCCCCACACCCCTCTTTAGAACGTTTGTCCATATCCACGTGACTCTTCGAGCTAAGCGTTGTCACGCTTTGACTCTTCTTATGTCCTTTTGCTTTATCCATAACTCCCCCGACCACGCTCGCAGAGTCGGGTGTTAATTTTGAGTCTGGCCGGATATCAGAGGTGGTCATCCGTGAGATGGTGCTCGCGTTTCGCTCCCGCACTCTGTGTCCCCCTTCCCCAGCTGCACGAGGAGCGGCGGGAGAGGATGGAGTCAGCGTCACAGTGCTTCGAGCAATAGACCGCACAGATGCCCCAGATGACGTGGGTTCCCTCCCATGGTGACCATGCCCTTTACTGGGGACGGAACGGGACAGGACAGATGCACGGAGTGAGTGGACGCTCAAAGAATCCGAGTCAGCATCTCCACCACCTCGAATGAGTGAAGGACGAAGGGCTCGAGAGAGGTGTGGGTTTGTGGCACGGTGGTGAGTTGGGTGAGATGGGGGAGACAGCAGGTCTTCGAGAGGAACTTCAATCTCTGTGTGAAAGATCGTCCGCCCACGTGGTTTAATTTTGGGGGTCGATTGATGGAAGGGAAGAGTTGTAAGATCCATCAAAGTAAATGAAACATGGGACTGAATACGCACCTTGTGAGATCTCTTTCACAGCCCATCCTTCTAGCGCGTCAAAACCTCCCTCTTGTCTTATTCCCACCCAGCGTTTGCGAATCCAGCGTAAAAGATCCAAGCGAGCGTCTTCTACTAATGCCCGGAGTGGAGAATTTTGCGGAAGGAGCGTAGATTCCGTGTCTGTAGGATGGGGACGCAGTAGGATGGAGGACACAAGTGTCTGTTTTCGCAGAAGGTTGTCAGCGGAAAACGTAGAGTAAGAGAGACACCGAACACACCTGATACACCTCCCCAGCCCATCGCTCGCCCATGCCCCTCTTCAACGCTTCCAAGACCCACCCAACCCTTTCCTTATCCTCAAACCCGACACCATCGCCTTCCAGTACTTCCACCCACTCCCTTGCCTCAAAGCAGGACTCACTTTCGCGCACTATGCACTCGTCAATGGTCTTGCGAGCTGCCAGGATCATTTCCCTGGAGACGTCTGCCCACGCGTCGATCGCGGCGTCAAGCTTGCGCAAGCCATGCTGTGCAGCGAACAAGAGAGAAAAGACATTGGCTGGAGTCGTGCGTTTGGATACGCCCTTGACAATGCTGTCCCTGATCTTTTGGGACAAAGACGCAAATTCGCCGTTGCACCATCCTTCACCGAACAGACCCACGAGAGCCCTCCTAGCTCCACGATCGAGGAACTTGTTTGCCACGTCGTCGGAAATCGCAAACTCAAGCACACGAGGAATGCGTCTAGCACACTGACGACATCTACATCCTCCGATACCCCACTTCGCACCTGTCACGCGTTCGTATTCGTCGAACTCGAGAAATGCATGGTACAGGCCGTGCAGCATCTCGTAGACGATCCGGGCCTGAATCTCGTCATAAAGACCGGTGAGAGAGAGGTAGGTCGCGCTGCGCATAATGGCGAAGGCGGTGTCGAGGTCGTAAGTGCGGTGAGAGAAGACTAAGGTTCCAGTGTATATATAGCCTAGGGTGAAGTGAAGGGAGGCAGGAGTGAAGGGTGGGGAAGGGAGGGACAATGTGATGGGCTCTCCAGGTGCAGCAGCAGGTGCAGACTTGGGCTGAGCCCATGAGAGAAGCTGAGCACGGAAGTAAGGAGAACGGGAGACGAGGATGAATCGGTGAGATGCGAACACGGCCGTCGCATGTTCTGGGTTCGTGGTTGAGAACGTACCGGAAAGGGAGACGCGTACGTCGGAGTACAGACGAGAGCGCCACATGTATACAAGATCTTTGCGGAGCTTGTGTATGCGATTCTCTTCTGCATCTACGAGGTCGCGCGATTCGGAAGTGTCGAAGAGGAATTCGAACGCTTCACCCAATCCCTTACCAGTGTAGAGATACTCGAGCTCGTTCGAGAAGAGGGCGGGACTGATGGTTGTGGGGATGTGGAGCAGGGCCCCGGCGGTGGTAGACAGGGAAGGGGACGACGAGCGAAAGGGGGAAGGTGAGCGGGAGTTGTGGGCATACTCTAGGGTGAGACTCAGCGACACGGACGACTGTGCAGGAACAGGCGAAGGAGACGGATAGTACGGCGTCGGAGACGTGATGGGCGCAGGGCGAAAGGAAAAGTATCTGGCCTGGAAAGATGGCGGAGCGCGCGCATAGACGATCGCTGCGGAACAGTCAGTCCTTGCGGTCGCATTGGAAGACAAGAAATACCTTTGTGCCCCCACACATCCTCAGAACCGTCGTGATCGTCGTCTGGGTGAAGTTCCCAAACAACATCGGGGAAGCGATCCTTTGCGTTGTGAAAAAGGTCGAGGAGATCGTTCTGCCATGCCTGGGTGGACAGTCGCGATGCTTCTGGTATGCCTGGCGGTGGGTTAGCGGTCGCCATCATACTACTGGACGTCGTGGACGACCGCAACGACCGAGAGGACTATAGTCAAGACTTGGTGAACGCAAAACACGTGTTGTAAGGTTAGGGTTACCGATCGGGGATATCCTGCGACACTCGACACAAGACGGCGACGACGATGGGCAAAGGCTCGAGGTCGCAGTCGTCGAGGAGCTCAAGGCGTGGCCATAACAGAAGAGACCGCCTGCGCGATGGCCAAGACGACGTCAAACCGGACAGCATCATCGACGACAATGACCGTGACCCATCACCTGAAAGCGAGTCCATTTCGTTCGTGCAGCAACCTCACTTACACCATTCTTACCAGCGTCGCAAAGACATGAGATCGACGTGCCAGTTGCGATGTGGGTATGTCCACCAAATGTCTGCATACTAATTTATCGTAACCTCGGAGAGCAGGACTTTAATCACTGCGATCCACGAAGGTGTTCTGGCAAGAAACTCGCTAGGCTCGGCTTGATCAAGGACCTTAGAGTTGGAACGCGATTCCGTGGGGTCGTTATATCGTGCGCCCTCGCCTTCGTACTTGTGGCCCGACCTCACTGGCTGGAGTAGGCCAAAAGCAACTGTCGTGTTAAGTCCAGCTGACAGGGACGTCGTTGCAAAGGACGGCCTCGCCGTCATCGAATGCTCATGGGCCCGCCTTGATGAGACTCCCTTTTCCAAGATCGCCAGTCCTCACGAAAGGATATGTATGGGTATAGTGCCCGGTTACCCTCTGCGTTTCTGATCGTACTCCCCAGTACCATATATGCTTGCCACCAACCCCACGAACTACGGAAGACCATGGAGACTCAACTGCGTCGAAGCGCTCGCAGCTTCTTTCTATATAACAGCATTCGATCAGCACGCAGAAACTCTTTTGGGGTCGTTTGGATGGGGAGACTCGTTCTGGAAGGTCAACAGGTAAGTTTTTGACGTCTATGCTGTGTTCAGGTATTAACGCTGGGTTGTCATTGATTAACCAACCATAGCCCGTACATTACCAAGTATAAAACATGCACCTCAGCAGCTGAAGTGAACGCCATGCAAAATACGATAATCACCGAGCTCGAAGAAATCTACGAACATTCAAGGAGAGAAAATGGGGGTAAGTGCACCTATTAGCCTCGTTGCCTGTCCCGCCACGCTCACCGCCCGTTCTGCCGATCACATGCTACTACAGAATCCGCCAGCACTGAAGATTTGTTGGTACCAAATCCAAATCACACGTTATTCGAATCCGAAGAGAAGGACGAAGATGCCGTGGACGAAGAAGACGAGGAGGATGATAGTTGAGTAACAAGGTGGTGATCACGTGCACAGGACTCCTATGTCGATGATCAGTATTATGTCAGCAAAGTAAGAGATTATCGCCCCGACCACTTTGTAGTGTAGTCAGTCCATTTCCTCTCTGTCTCCATCTTTCCTTGTCCTGTACGCAAAATAAAAGACGCAAGAGGGAAAACATATCATGCGCTACTACGAGCAACGATATCCAGAAGTGGACGAACTGGTGATGGTACAGGTGAGACAGATCGCAGAGATGGGGGCCTATGTCAAGCTGGTGCGTAGTTACTGTCATTGTCTATCATTCATCATAAATTATTCGATCCATGCAGCTCGAATACGACAACATTGAAGGAATGATTCTGCTCTCTGAGCTTTCCCGTCGGCGCATCCGTTCAATCCAGAAGCTCATTCGGGTCGGGAGGAACGAAGTCGTGGTTGTGCTCAGGGTTGATCGGGAAAAGGGTACGCGTCTTCCTGCGTCCGTTCAACATTCTTACATCCTACAGGATATATCGATCTCTCAAAACGCCGTGTGTCGCCCGAGGACATCACCAAGTGTGAAGAAAGATACATGAAGTCGAAAGCGGTGGCTTCGATCATGCGACACGTCGCCTCCAAGCTGCCCTCCGTCGATGCAGTCACAGACCCTAGTGCTTCGGAGGGAGGTGCTACTGTCGAAGCTCCGGAAGGGGAAAAGGAACAGGAAAACGCTGCAATGTCAGGCGCAGCCGCAGACAAAGCAGACGCAAAAAAAGCTCGACGTGCAGCTAAGAAATTAGATGCGAACGGCACCCCCGCTGGCGACGACGAGGAAGGTGGTCTCGGTGGTCCAAGCGAGGAAGCAAGGCTAGAAAGGCTCTACGAACAAGTTGCATGGCCCCTTGGGAAAACATACGGGCACCCGTATGATGCATTTAAATTGGCATTGACGTGAGTTACATCGGGCCCACTTCTCCTCATCCCCTTTTCCCTCCTTTTTCCTCCGCTTTTCTCAAGTCAAAAATACGGTACCGAATCCTTTCGTAAGGGCGGCTAGACTGACCACCTCGAATCACTAGGGAGCAAGCCACCGTTCTCTCCGCTCTCCCTACGCCACTTCCTCCTGGCACCGCCTCTATTCTGATGAGCACTATTGCCCGACGTCTCACCCCTCAGCCTATTAAGCTTCGTGCGGATATTGAGCTAACGTGCTACACTCCCGCTGGGATTGACGCGATCAAGAAAGCACTGAGGGCTGGAGAGAAAGAAAGCAACGAAACGGTCCCCATCAAGGCGAAGTTGGTGGCTCCGCCGTTGTATGTGCTAAGTACAAATGCCACAGATAAGGTGCGGTTTCTATGCATTCGGTTTTGGCAATTCCGCACACTTGTCCCGGTTTTTTGATGAGGACATTTGCGCAAGCTATTGTTCTTCTTGATTCCTTCGGTCTTGATGTTGAGACGTAGGAATGGATTGATGTGCCTAACAATTGACGGATACTGATGAGACATCCCTCCGTTTACACGTTCAGTATGCTGCTGTTGACCGCCTTGAGCGTGCAATCGAGTCGATCCAGGGAACTATAGAGTCACAGGGCGGTGCGTTGGTGGTAAAGATGAAGGTGAGATCGTCAAGTCTTCGTTGGCAAGGCACTCGTCTTTGAAAACTTATACTGACGGGCTTTACCCACTTTCCATAGCCCAAAGCGGTTTCAGAAACGGAGGAGCAGGACCTAGCGCAGCTCATGGCCAAGGCTGGACAGGAGAATGCGGAGGTATCCGGAGACGAGGATGACGACGAGGGAATATAGGCGTATGTACTTGTGTCAATTTATACGATGTACGATCGCAGGAGGTGCCATGTTCTCCTCGTTGCCTCCATGGAGCCCATGATACCTGACGTTCATAACGGTTTCTTAATCGGGAAGGCACAACGCAGTTAGGTAACCGTCCACCAATTCAATGCTCTCTCCTTGCTCTCTCCTTCATTCTTCTACCACTCACCGACCTCCACGTTTACGAATAATCCACCACAGCAATGGAAGAGGAAGTAGCTGCCCTCGTAAGCACTCGAACCGTGCACCGTGCTCAGTATGCTTACTGCGTGAAAGGTCATTGACAATGGCTCTGGGATGTGCAAGGCTGGTTGTAAGTGTTTCTGACATTCTGATCGCTTGCACGCTCTCACAATAATGCTACACTGCAATAGTTGCTGGTACTTAAGCCCCTTCTTCTCTACGTGTATACTCGTCTAATGATAATGCTTCAGGCGACGACGCTCCTCGTGCTGTCTTTCCGTAAGTTCGGGCGGGCTCCTGCGGCTGATCATACTGATCGTATTGTCGTTCAGCTCAATCGTTGGTCGCCCCCGGCACCAGGGTGTGATGGTTGGTATGGGACAAAAGGACTCTTACGTCGGGTAAGCAACGCCCTACATTCTGCCTGAACATTGGCTTATCGATGCGTCAGGGATGAAGCCCAGTCCAAGCGCGGTATCCTCACTTTGAAGTACCCCATTGAGCACGGTATCGTCACGAACTGGGATGACATGGAAAAAATTTGGCACCACACCTTCTACAACGAGCTCCGTGTTGCCCCCGAGGAGCACCCTGTTCTGCTCACAGAAGCTCCCCTTAACCCTAAAGCAAACCGTGAAAAGATGACACAGATCATGTTCGAGACATTCAATGCCCCTGCTTTCTATGTCGCTATACAGGCCGTTCTGTCGTTGTACGCGTCGGGTCGTACGACCGGTATCGTCATGGATTCCGGTGATGGTGTTACTCACACCGTCCCCATATATGAGGGTTTCGCTCTTCCGCACGCCATCCTTCGTCTCGACCTCGCTGGCCGTGACCTGACTGACTACTTGATCAAGAACTTGACCGAGCGTGGGTACTCATTCACGACGACCGCCGAGCGGGAAATTGTTCGGGATATAAAGGAGAAATTGTGCTACGTCGCCCTTGATTTCGAGCAAGAACTGCAAACCGCTGCTCAGTCATCGGCCCTTGAGAAGAGCTACGAGCTTCCCGACGGTCAAGTCATCACGATCGGCAACGAGAGGTAAGTACGTTAATCGGAAAGCGGTACGATCAAATTATATCGCCACCAGATTCCGTGCACCAGAGGCCCTCTTCCAACCGTCATTCCTTGGTCTCGAAGCTGCTGGTATTCATGAGACTACGTACGTGCGCTCGCGTCGTACGGGTACACTGTCTCACCATCATTGATGCAGATACAACTCGATTTTCAAATGTGACCTTGACATTCGTCGTGATTTGTATGGAAACGTTGTTCTGTCTGGTGGCACCACGATGTTCCCTGGTATTGCCGATCGTATGCAGAAAGAGTTGACTTCATTGTCACCCTCGAGCATGAAGGCACGTACAGAAGTGGGTCCATGTCTTTGAACTAACCGTGTCGTACAGGTCAAGATTGTTGCTCCGCCCGAGAGGAAATACTCGGTTTGGATCGGTGGTTCTATCCTCGCTTCGCTCAGCACCTTCCAGAATCTGTGGTGCTCAAAGCAAGAGTACGATGAGTCTGGACCCGGCATTGTACATCGCAGTAGGATTTCTTTTCTGTTTTGTGATGATACTTTTGATTTATTCTTTTCTGCAGAATGCTTCTAATGCAGTCATTGTCATGAGTGTGCGCAGGCGAGTTGGCGGAGTAGAATGCCTCAGCAGCCGGTTCAGCCTATGTTACAGACCTTGGATTGTTTGATGTAAACACATTGCTACAAACGTTTTGGCGGTCTGTGCGGTCATGGAAAGTAGAAAACTGTTCTTGCAAGCCTCAAGTTCTCGTTTCCAAAATGAATCGATTGACAGTATGTTCGCCCTTGTGACTGAAAAATGTGCGATTTCTGGGTGGTTGTGCTTAAGCGGAGTGGGACTCGATCCTGAGAACTTGAGTGCAGCACCTTGCTTGTTTTCTGTACCATCTTCCGCTTCAGAGGTCATCGCTGAGCGAACCCGCGAAAGCCTCTCCATCCTCCTTTTCTCTCCATGCCCAATCTATTTTCTCGTTCCAGGACAATCTCAACACCAGGAAAGAAGTCGACCTCAGGCGCACTCGGTGGTGGCAACCCGGTCGCTCCCTACGATGAGTTTGGCCGCGTGAACAGTAGAGGCTCTGGTTCAGGCATGCCTCTCAATTTCGGTGGCAAGAAGGATAGGGACAAAGAGAAGAAACGAAGTCAAGAGGGCAAACCTCGAACGCGTACGATCAGCACACCAAAACCTGAGGGCGATGTGGTTGACGCTGCCATCCAAATACCTGATGGCAGTTTTCTTCCCTTACATCTTGACCGACCGCGCGATGAATCTGGCGAGGAGACTGTTCTTGAGCATGACTACGGCTATCTTTCCTATGAGCGCCATGTTATTCTCGGTTTGGATGAAGTGGCACGCCTTGTAGACGTCGTCGCCACCGAGCTCGGTACTCGCTGCTTGACAACTCCCTTCGTTTTCTCGACTCTCGCTCTCGATATATCCTCCTCTGCTATCAAGCGGCTCATCCGTGCGTTTTTGGATACCTGCGCCAACCCCACCTCTCCCCAAGCAGAACATCGCTGGCGCGAAGAAGCTCGGTTCGCAGGTCCGCATGAGCTAGGCATGTGCATCCGTTGGGGTCTTGCGCGGGTCGTAAGAGTGGTAGGAGGGCAGCCTGTGCGAGGTCTCATATCTTGGGATCATTACACTGAGTTCCGCGACTCAGAAGCAGGTATGCATCACATCCCATTTCATCACATCCACGAGGCATCTACCGATCGATTAATGATTTGCGTTGGCGCTTCGCAGCTCTCAACTACCCCCCGACGCATTTTGCTACATTCTTACCAGCATTACCCTCCGTTTTGAAGACTGTTCTCTTGACACTGCTTAGTCTTCTTATTCGCATCACTGCACATAGTGCATCTTCTGGCCATACCCCGCCAACTCTGTCTCCTCTCTTCGGTCCTTTGCTCTTTGGCCTCGGACCAGCGACCCTTTCATTCCACCACACATATATCCATTACCTGCGTGCGGTGAATGCCATGGAGCACATCATGTTAGCATTCATCAGGTGGCAAGATGCACCAAAGACTAGTCTCTCGCTTTCGGATATCAACACGAACGTGGCATATGGAAGTATCACTTCTCTTGGAGTTCCCACGCGCCTCAAGGACTGGATAAGGGGGTATCCTTCAACGCTGCCGCCCCTGCCTAAACAGCAGGAACGACTACAGGCTCGCCGCGGCGCGCGGACTTTGCGGATCGTCAGCGTGCGCCGCAATGTGAGAATGTATTCTCCTGACCTCGTTAAGACTGCAGTAGGTTGGGCGTCGCGACCTCGGACCGGTCAAAATGAAAACTACGGATTGGCTGGATCGAAGGAATGGGAGCGTATCGCTCCGTCTGCTTTGAATCTACCACCTCGGTACTCTGAAGGATACAAGAAGCGAATGAATCTGCCTGCTAATTTTCACCCTTACACTGTTCCTGGGTCTGTGCCGTCTACAACGTCAAGCACGTCGTCAGCAAACTCAACTCTGGTGGACGAAAAGGACTCTCTTGGCCTGGGCCTGGGACTTGGAAGCCGCCAAGGAGAAGATCGTTTCAGGTCCCTCACTGAACTTAAATGGGGTGAATTCGAAGCAATGGGTTTTGGGACGCTTGATATGGACGAGAAAAAGCTTCAGTTTGACATGACCGAAGGCGCAAGAACGGTAGGTAATGCAGCTTCCTGGACGATGCATAAACTCACGGGGCATTGTCTCAGTCCCGTGCAGCAAAACGCGCCACGCTGAACTGGAACGACTTTTCTGCTACTGGCTTTACGCGTACCGATGCTCCCCTAAATGCTACGTTGCAATTCAGCACTCCGGTGGTTCACACAATATCATCTTGGCCTACCCACAATGCTGACATTACTAAGAAACTGAAGAAGACACAACGTGCGCTTCCTCCCTTTGGATGGGATACAGAACCTGTCATGGGATCAGAGGAGATGATCGAGGAGGCATTCATGGACGTCTTTTGTGACTTGCTCTATGGGGGTGGGTGGATGGACACTGAACGCGGTGAGGAAATTGACAGAGAGTGCAACTGGGCGTTGGTAAGCCGTACATTGAGCTTTGCTTGCGAGTTTACTCATTTCCCCGCAAGATTGAGTTCAAGTCACTTCCGATCAACAAAACCACTGCTCCGCAAGGAATTGATCCTCGCACTGGCACGACTGTCGTGTTATTTGAAGAATTCGTCCCTTTGGAATATAGGCAGCAACTCGCCAAAGAGTCGGGGACTAAACGTCGACTGCCCTTTCTGTTTTCCCCCTCCATTAAGTCGAAGCAATGGAAACCAGCCCCGACGCTGAATGGACGACCCTATGTGGTGGGCCATGTTCCCAAAAGCCCTTCGTTCCGCGAAGTCGAGTTTGAGGGTCTTCTGCGTTCGAATGGCAGTAAAGTTCTTACACTGTCCGTTCAAACTCCCCCGTCCAGTACAGCCCTCTCACCGCCAACGACTAATCGCGACCAGTCTGCACCACGCGTTGCCATTTCCAGCCCACCCTCTATGAACTCGACTGTCCCCACTCCTCCGAACAAACAACTCGAACGCGCAGCCTCAGATACCCCACTGACCCAGGGAGGTGGAAAGAAATCTCGATTTCGGCTCCCAGTACCTAGTCCATCAACCGTTCGACGATCCGGGTTAGTACCAGCTGAGTACTCGAGTGTGGATTTTGAGACGCGCTTAGCGAGCTATAGTGATGATGAGTTGTATGAGACCGCCAGCATAAAAGCCCTCACTCCCGCGGAAAAGCAGGAACGTCGCATGTCTAGAGATGATGCTTGGGTGGACATCCTGGTGGCTAACCATAACCGACGAATGGAGTCGCAGGAGGCTGAGTGGAAGGGACCTGGAGAGAGGGTGAGGGGCTTGAAAGGTGGACGATCCGACCCAGAACTCGCTAGTCAAGAAGTCGCGCAGGTTCTCGCTGGCATTCGTGCACGCTCCCCACTTTCCGATGATGAACGCGAAGCGACACCAGAGCCTACTCGTGTCGAAGGGACACCGGTGTCCCCCAAGAATAAGGAGGTCAAGGATGAGGATCCGGACGTGGTTTCAGTAATGTCGTACCCGAAGAAGAGAGTTGGTTATTTCGATCTGCACCCAGAGCGGCGTCCGGGGAGTGGGAGAACCCTTCCGGTACGACCGCAGGCTAACGCAGACGACTCTGACGGTGATGATATACCAGATGAACTGGTATATGGGATGCCCGAGCGGGCTCCTGTGCTTCCGCCAGAGCCATTGAGGGCGTCGTTTGAGACAGAAGGAAGTGAATACGCCCCGACCTCCAGTGCCTCGCCTGTCCGTGAGATAGACGTCCCAGAATTCGCCGACGTTGAAGAGCGTAGGGAAGAAATGGAGAGTGGTCACTCTCGTGCGGAATCAACGACGCTGCCGCAGATCCTTTTACCAACACCTGATACCCCAAAACCCACCGGTCAGAGCAAGACTGCTGCACTTATCGAAATGTATCGCGAGCGAGAGAAGCAAACCTTCAGCACCGTGACTCCTTCTAGGCTCCCTCTTCGATCCTCCTCCCTGCACGATAAAGAAGAGGCGTCGCACTTGGTCCCTGTTGTCATCCCATCCCCTGCCTCCCCCTCGCAGCCCGTGATGTCGAACCAACACATTGACGATGAGGTCGACTTTGACCAAGAAGAAGTTCTTTTGGCACCACCTGACATGTTGTTTGAAGGTTCTGGCCGTAACAGTCCTGGTCGATACGTACACGGTGAACCTCTTCACAACGTCCTAGAAGAGGAGGAGGAAGAAGACTGAACAACCTCTGGTCTTCATTACGCGTATATGTTGGATCGAAGTTGATATCCCCTCTCGCCGTGGTCCTTTTGATACTTGCATTTCTTGCCCGAGCTGGAAACCACACTTTTTGAATTACTATCACATTGTCAATCGTTTTTTTTTTATCATATTTCGCTGACGATCTTCTAATGTCCCCTGGATACCTCGATAGTTCATAGTTCTAGCTATGTTGTCCCCTCCTTTCTGTCTTTTACTGGAATTACCGCAAAGGTTATGGTGCTTTACATCGAATAAAGAGGTTGACTGTTGGAATCAAATGGACCATCGATATAGCGACTTGGACACGCTTTGGCACATGACTCGGATGTGATCGTTGAAGAGGCCCGTCCGCTCGAGTCCCTGCATACTCTCACCACCCTGATAGCAGTACAGAATCGCCATGGCTGATATCCCCGACCGATCTATACGTATTTGCGCGGACCGGGGAGGTACTTTTTGCGACGTACACGCGTAAGATTTGATTTCCACACGTTTGGAGCATCAGTGAGCGATGATGCACCAGCTCATACCCAGACCCACACAATCCAAACGAACGGAAGGAGTTGGTGGTAAAGCTTCGTAAGTTCGTTGCTTTCGACTCGTACCCGTTTGTTTGACTATGGTGCAACCTCAGTGTCCCAGGATCCTGCAAATTACGCCGATGCTCCCACTGAAGGCATCCGTAGAGTGCTGGAAATTGTAGCCGGAAGGGAGATCAAGCGAGGCACCGTTTTGGAGACCGGAAAGATTGGTTCGTGAGTTCAGGGTTCCATCACTTTTGCCGTTCCGACCAGTAGGGCGTAGATTATATTCGACTCTCGACGACAGTTGCAACCAACGCACTTCTGGAGCGCAAGGGTCACAAGCACGCATTGCTTATAACCAAGGGGTTCAAAGATCTTCTTCTCATAGGCAACCAATCTCGTCCGAAGATCTTCGACTTGAACATCCGACGACCTTCTCCCTTGTACTCTGAAGTAGTCGAAGTTGACGAGCGGGTAACGCTCGTAGGGTATACGTCTGACCCGAAAGCAGAAGAACATGCCATACAATGGAACGAAGACGAAAGCGTCAAGCGAGGGTACAAAGGACCCGGTTGGGATGGTGTAAGTAATGCCGAAGGACCGGGTGACATAGTCAGAGGATTATCCGGGGAGGCTGTCAGGATTTTGAAACGGCCAGGTTCGTACTCTCCAGTGCTGTTCTAGAGCTGAGGACTGAACGACTCCCTCAAGACGTCGAGCTTGTAAAGCGGGATCTGCAGCGTCTTTATAACGCAGGATACCGGTCCTTGGCTATCGTTTTCGTGCATTCATATACATTCCCGGACCACGAGACGCATATTGGAAGACTCGCTCGTGAGATGGGATTCACCCAGGTTTCGGAATCCTCCCAGTTACTTCCCATGATTAAAATGGTCCCCAGAGGCGTATCATCCACCGCAGATGCCTATCTTACCCCCATCTTGAGAGAATACTTGGATGGATTTTTCAAAGGATTTGACGAGAAACTCAAAGATGGCCGGGTGACGAGCCCCCGCGTTGAATTTATGGGCAGTGACGGTGGTCTTCTCGATCTGAACAATTTCTCTGGGCTGAAGAGCATCTTGAGCGGACCCGCTGGTGGTGTAGTGGGGTACGCATTGACTAGCTGGGACGAGGAGAAGAAATACCCCATCATTGGGTATGTTCACTGCTTTGTCTCATTGATCTTCCCTTAAGCGGCCTTTTTCCCTTCTAGAATTGATGTAGGAGGCACCTCAACGGACGTCTCGCGCTTCGATGGTCGATATGAAGTTGTTTACGAAACTACAACAGCTGGAGTGACGATCCAGTCGCCGCAACTTGATATTAATACCGTCGCAGCTGGCGGTGG
Source organism: Phlebopus sp. FC_14 (assembly GCA_021018615.1). Taxonomy (NCBI): domain Eukaryota; kingdom Fungi; phylum Basidiomycota; class Agaricomycetes; order Boletales; family Boletinellaceae; genus Phlebopus; species Phlebopus sp. FC_14. The sequence continues at coordinate 1,353,121 of JAEVFL010000005.1, read as the reverse complement.
ATCTTGTTTGACGTTTCGCAACGGGCTGTTTCTCGCAGGACCAGAAAGCGCGGGGGCCGAACCTGGACCAGCATGCTATCGGTGCGCTGACCTCGTTCTGTTCTGAGACACTGTATCGAGTTATCCTGCAGTAAAGGTGGTCCATTGGCTGTCACCGATGCAAACTTACTGCTCGGGCGTTTGATACCTGAATACTTTCCCAAGATATTTGGAAAGGCAGAGAGTGAATCCCTCGACATCAGCGCATCTAAATTGGCCTTCGAAGAACTTGCCAAGGAGATTAATGAAGGCCAGGAACATCTCCTGGACTTGGATGAGATAATTTATGGGTATGTCACCGCACATGTCGATCCATGAGGATAGTATAATGACCGATAAACCGAGTTTCATCAAGGTCGCTAACGAGACTATGTGCCGGCCCATCCGAGCTCTCACAGAGGCTCGCGGGTACTCCACCGGGAAACACGTGTATTAGTCTTCCATTTGATAATTGCCTGTCGGTCCAACGCTGATTTTTGACGCAGATTGGCAAGTTTCGGTGGTGCTGGAGGACAGCATGCCTGCGAGATTGCAAGTCTACTGGGGATTAAGACTATTCTCATACATCGTTACAGTTCTATTCTGTCGGCATACGGTCTAGCATTGGCCGATCGGTAGGACTATTTATTTTGGCTGAGAATTTGCGACTAATCATTGTTTCTTAGAGCCTACGAGCTTCAAGAACCATCATCAACGTTCTATTCGAGCTACACGAGGTCTCCCCTTGTCATCCGCCTTGATAGAATGACAAAGGAAGTTAGAGAGGAGCTGGCCCGCCAGGGCTTCGAAGGCGATCGTGTGACCGTGGAGCGAATGCTGAATATGCGTTTCGAAGGGACCGACACTGCATTGATGGTCCTGCCTAATTCCACCGACGGGGACGGCAACGAAGACTTCGAGGCTGCCTTCAAAAGAGTGTACAAGTCCGAATTCGGCTTTTTACTAGAGACGAAGACAATCATAGTAGATGATGTCAAGGTGCGTTATGGAATGGTGGAGACATATCTCCTACTCATACCTCTTTGCCTCAGGTCCGTGGCATTGGGAAGACTTTCGATTCCCTAGGAGAGTCGGTGTACTCTGAAGTGGACCGCATTCAAACCAAGCTTGTTGACCGCGCCAAGGCAAGCTCCACGAATAGCGTTTACTTTGATAAAGTTGGAAGGGTACACGACACGCCCGTCTATCTGCTGGACAAGCTTTCTGTCGGTGACGAGGTGACTGGCCCAGCTATGATCATCGACAATACACAGACGATTGTGGTCGTACCTGGAGCTAGAGCCGTACTCACCAGCAAGCATCTGTATATCACCCTGGAGTAGAGACGTTTTGTTAGACTAATAGACCCTTGCGGCGTGGAACGTGTTATCCTTAATGTGGGAGGACTACGGCAGCACCTGCCAACGTTCCCTCATAACTTCACTTCTCAATTTTCAGCGACCTAGCCGTATCTTAGCGGTGGAGACGCGTATCAAGAACTGATATATATGCCATGCCCTCGCCCTTGCGCAAACCCACTCTTTTGGCAGAGTTTTCTTCTCTGACGGTCTGAACCTCCCAGATGCTGCTTCGTCTCCGCCGTTCCACTGAACCGCTGCAGGCGTCTGGGGAGTCAAATAACATTCGTAGGGTCAGCCCACGAGATACTCCTCGCAACAGAGCCGCTTCGGACGGCGTTTTCAGACGCGTTTCTTCCATTTTCAACAACCGTAAGAGGACTCTAAAGTCTTCGCCGACACAGTTAACTCTCTCGCATGGCCACAGTCCCGTGGGGTTCGTCCGTCCGAATCGTCTTGCTCTTTCCCGCACGTCGAGTCTCTCCTCTCTCCCATCTTCACCAGAGATTCGGCGGCCGAGCGGGCTGGGAAGGCGAGCGAGCTCCCTGGCGTCCAGGTGTTCGACCGAAGGCCATGAAAAAGCAACAGGAGGTGCAGGGTTGACCAAAGGAAGTACCAGTTTACCGAATCTCCTGGATCGCCCTCTCGAATCAGCAAATTTGCTGGCGTATCCTCCTACCCGGATTCAGGAGCAAACACAGCGCAATGCGTGTGTCTTGTTCCCGGACGAGCTTCTAGAAGTCGTTTTGTTGTTGCTGCCCCGATGGACACTTCCTGCTACCGCCCTGGTATCTCGCAAATTTTGCGCTGTTGCACGCCATATCCTTTATTGTTCCCTTGATTTCCAAAGGCTCTCCGAACGTGCGGTGGAGACACTATGCGGTATCTTGGCGAACAAAAGGGAGCTTAGTGATCAGGTGGTTACTCTCGCTTGTCACTTCTGGCCAACCTCTTCGACAGATGGAAATGCCCCTCTTACACCTTCAATGGACTTTCTAAGTGCTCTGCAAAACATGCGTCACCTCAGAGTCCTCACCCTTCAATCTTTCGCATTCGTGCTTTCACACACCCCAACTTTGCCATTCTCTCTCACAAAACTCACGATCCTTGACGAGGCTTTAACAAAGCCTCAACTGGCGCTAATACGAACGTGGCTTCTCAGCCAACCCCACCTCGAATCATTAGCCTTCCCTAATTGTAACACGTTCACCGGTTTGGATGAGGTATGGTCTGCGCCAGGCCCTGAAGACAGCCCAATGGACACTGTACAGCCTGCAGCCGACCAAGAACACCACCAAGACTTTCTTCCGGGGCTGTTGCGACTGCATTGTCCTTCACAGGTCGCCGCTGTATTGTGTTCTTCTATGAAGCACCCTCTCCAGCGCATCACCCTCAATGTGCATGACACTCTGTATGCGGGTTTGCGTCCCAGCTCAGTGCTTCGTACGTTAAAGGGAGTTGAAGAGATGCATGTCGTTTTTGGCCATGACGTGGATAAACGCACGACAGAAAAATTTTTGGGAACTGCTGGAGGGATACTCACGGAAGTTTCTACGAACGGAGCGGGCGGTTTAAAAATGCTTGAGGTGGAGGTCTCGTGGGTGGACGAAGATGCCGCGGAGGTCTGTATCGGTCCATATGGTTTCCAGATTTTATTTTCAGCAGACTGATCTTCATGTGCGTATCAGACACTGTATCGGATTGTGACGGCCATCATTCCTCGTCTTAGAGGTTTACAGAAGCTTAAAATCACGACACCTTATCGTTCTGTGCAAACACAAGTCCCTATGACTCTGACGGTGCCATTACCACCCGCCCTACCGTCACCCGTTCCAAGTCACTCGTCCGCTCCATCCATGTTATCAACTTCCGTTGTTCATGGGGCCACGGTGGCGAAGGAATTTGTAGCATGCGGTTCTGAAAAAGCGTACGCGAAAACGTGGTCGAAGCTGTGTCCGTCACTCATCGACATACAATTCGACTTCTCTGCACCCTCTGACACTGAAATAGAACTGTGCGGGGTATGGTTCAGAAGGAAGGTCACCAACTTTCGTACAAGATGATAGTAATCCCGGGTTATAAGAGATTTCTTATCATATAATTGATGTCTAATAGTAGTTTGCCAGTGCGCTCTATGCTACGCAGTTCTCGCTGCTGCCACGCAGTCGATGAAGTCCTAAGAAGCATCTCACGATGGACTTTGACGCAGTTATGAATCATCTGGCAACGGACTTGCAACGTTTATAGCAATGTAGTCAAGCGCGGCGGCTCGTAACGTCTCTCTGAAATTGGACATCTTCCCTTTACATGTATTATGAGACGGATGATCGTCGATCATTTCCAAGACGTTTTGCATGTCAGGGTACCTGCGGGCGTGGTGGCTCACAATCATGTCAACGGTTCATCCTGGTAGCCAGCACCTTGAGAGGGTGGTGTCGTAGACTAATGGACGGGGGGGGGGGGGGCGTGGTGCAGGGACGTGGTGCACCGATTCATCGACGACATATTCAACACAATTCCCCCACGGCCACGCGTATCCAGGAATGGGTGTCCCATTGGCTCCCGCACCTCTAGGTACATATTTCGGAGACAAAATTGCGCCCTTTAATCTTGGTCCCAAACTTTTGCCGACCCAGTATACTGGACACAATATGGCGACGTAGCGATGGTAGGTAGCACCAGAAGCTGTGGCCCATGAAGCTGCCGTTGAACTGAATGGAAACAAGCGAAGATTTGTAGAAGAAGGCGATGCCTAGCCGCTCTGAACCATCATTTAAAGCAGGAACACCGCGCTGTTTCACAATACCAGAGCCAGACACTAGCCAATTTCGTGTTCTGCTAGAAGCTTAAAAATGCAATAATGTCATGGTCGTGGCGAAGATGCAATGACATCCTTGTCTACTCACCATGTTAGGGATCCCATTTGAGATGGGATAGGAATGTTTGCAATTTGGGCATATCATAGCACCTTCAACAATGTGGATCTACACTCTAAGAGAAATACGGCCGGACTTGGACGATAGATACCAGTGGCGCACCTCTAGAAGGACATGGTGCAGTTTTCGAATCAGTTCATCGTCCATCATTTCGGGCTGCTCAGAGGGAAGGGATGCATCGCCGACCTAGAAGGAATGAGAGTGTAAATATCGTGCCTTTGTTACAGTCTATTAAAATTCCTACCTGCTTGGCGGCGTCAACCAGAGCATCCCATTCAAGTCTGGGGACGATGTTACGGATGAAATCTGGATTGAGGTCTGCTTCTTGGAGCTCGACGTGGACGTCCTGAAATATCAGAGGGAAGTTGTTCGTCGTGCAGCCCTTGACATGGCAAGCCAGTAAATTGTGGGTTATAAGTCGGACCATTGTTGACAGCGTCGAGTTCTGTGGTTTCAATGATCAAAGTTGCGTCCAAGATGTCACAGTGGCGTGCGTTGTCTCGCGACTTGCTGACTTTCACAGTTTCCTCTGCAGTATGCGTCCTCCATCACCGTCAATACCTGAAAAAGAGTTTATCTACGAAGCTTTGAAGCAGTCTTTGCGAATAGATGGACGTGATTCATTGGACTTGAGGACGCCAACGATCACTTTTGGTCCAGAGTTGGGCTGGGTGGAGTGCTCATATGGTAAAACACGGTACGCAGACGGGTCATTTTCGCAAACATCTTTACAGCGTTTGCACAGTGTCGTTGCATATGTTGAAGCAAAAATGGCCAAGCCCACAGCAGAGCGTCCATTCGAGGGCATAATTTCGATACATTCTGAAATCTCCCCAATGGCATCGGTCGATTATGAACTCGGTCGGTAGGCTTGGGTGCTATGTTCTTGCTCCTGCATCTAACTGTATGTGAAATATCTCTAGTCCATCGGAAGAAGAGGTCACTATCACTCGTATGCTAGACAAGATCCTCAGAAGAAGCGATGCAATTGACAAGGAGTCCCTTTGTATCTTGGCTGGACAACGTGTCCGTATACGTCTTACTGGGCCTTTTTCTATACCACTAATCTACCTTCATAGGTTTGGCATCTACGCCTGACAGTACATTGCCTTGCCGATGCGGGAAACATGCTTGATTGCGCGTGCTTGGCAGGGATAGTCGCCTTTAAGCACTTCCGCAGACCTGAGGTCGAGGTCGTTGGAGACGAAGTCACAGTTGTAGGTGGTACCCTTCCCTTCTTGACAACAACCTCATCTTGTTGCAGCATTCCCCACTTGAACGAGCGCCTATTCCGTTGGCCATCCATCACACACCATTTTGCGTTACCTTTGCTTTCTTCCCAGACGCGGTGACCCGTCCAGTGATAGACCCGTCACTGCTGGAACAAAGGTTGAGTGCCGGTCTCTTGAGCATCGCTCTGAATGCTCAGCGTGAGATCTGTGTCCTGCAAAAGGCTGGAGGGGTACCCACAGCTCCTGACGAGATACTGCGTTTGGTCAATGTCGCAGTAAAAATTGCTAAGGACCTGGATAAATTGGTCGAAATGCGATTACGAGAAGATTGGGAGACACGGAAGGTCGAGGTGCGATAGCCTCGTTCTGGCAGAGCATGGTCCAAAAAACCCAAGGAAATGTTATTAGTAGGGGTGGTATAAGCAGTACTGTATAACCAAGTTGTGTATGTACTGTCACCGATGACTAAGCAAAATGAATCTCAACCACCTTCCGCACCAGATCAGGATGCTTCATTCTGTACGGGGCCGCTTCTTCGAAATGCCATTTTGCATCTCGACATCCTCGCCGACGGAAGAAAAATAATCCAAAGACCCCTTAGGATCAGGTTTGATAGTCTTTGCACCTTCTGTCCAGCCCAATGGACAAACCTCTCCGTGCTTGTCCTGTACCGGGCCGTCATGCATCAGCTTCCAGCCGCTACCAATACAACCCTACTCACAGCGAATTGGAATGCTTTAAGGAGACGGATGGTTTCGTCAACAGAACGTCCAACTGGTAGGTCGTTGATCGTAACCTGTCTGGTGCAGAATAAACAACCGGGAATGTTAGCCACACCGCTCAACTGTTACTCACCTGGTGAAGCCATTGGGGTCAATGATGAAGAGACCGCGGAGGGCAATACCTTCCTCCTCAATGAGGACACCATAGTCACGCGAGATCTGCATATTCCGGTCGGCGAGAAGGGGAAGCTTCAAGTTTGGACCAAGACCCCCTTGCTTTCTTGGTTGCTGAGCCCAAGCAAAGTGAGAGTACTGGGAGTCAGTGGAGATACCTAGGCGACACGGGTATCATTATTCGTCTTTGGCTCATGGGAACTGGCGACAGCTTAATTCACCAAGAACGGACGCGCCGAGCTCTCTGAACTGAGGTAGGGCATCATTGAAGGCTAGAATCTCTGTGGGACAGACGAAGGTAAAGTCCCTGGGAACTTTTCAGAACTGCGTTAATGCTTGGACTACTATGCCGACTGACATGGGATAGAAGAGGAGAATAACCCTGCCATTCATGAGAACTCGTGCATTCGCGTCAGCCCATGACATACCATTGACCCAGAAAGTCTGCGAGAGAGATGTCGTTGAAGAGACCTTCCACAACCGCGGCCGCTTTGAATGATGGAGCAGGGCGTTGCACGAGGGCAACCATTGTTTCTCCAAGTGTCCAACCGAAGAAAGAGCTGAGCAACTGGGCGAGCCAGCTTAAAAGGATTCCGACGCGTTATGTACACTTGTTTGTCCATGATGGTAATTGGTAGTCGAGCCAACCCTGCTCCTCTCGCGGCACCATCTCAAAAACACATTGTAGGCTCTCATCGCGAAACCGTAAATGAATTCTGAGGGGTCAATTTGGGACACTCTGCCCTCTGGGAACTGATCAAGGCTCGTAGACTGGGTTCCAGGTAATAGCACCTTTTTTCCCTTGATCTAACCCATCTAGTTTTGCCATATCGTCAGCTTCGATGTTGAAGTCGTACACTTGTCCATTCGACTTGATCCGCTGAGGTTGTGACGACTTGGGAAGCGGCACGAATCTGGAATGTAAGGTGATCGAACTCAGTACTTCACAGGACGACGTAGTTGTGTTCACCCTTTCTGCAAGGACCAACGGACCAGGATCTGTCCAGGGTCCTTGTTATACTGATAAGCCCACATGAGAAGTCGTCACCAAAGGTCAAGAATGCAGGCGCGCACCTTCTTTGACAACTCTTGTAGGACATCGTTGTCCATAGCACCCCTGACAAGAGGTGTGTAGGCTTGCACGATGATGTTGTGTTTCGCACAGTACTCCACTATCTCCTTTTGCTGGCAGAATGGGTGCAGCTGCGGAAGAGAAAATAGTGAGTGGTCGATCTTTGATTTTTGTGAAGCTCAAGTTCACCTCGACCTGGTTCACGACAGGCATCTCTAATCCAGCTTCGCGGATCTCCTCGATGTGTTTCGGGGAACTGCGGAACAATGGACTCGACGACGTTCCAAGATTGCAGGTCACCAACGAGGACTTACTAATTGGACACACCCACGGATCTGGTCAAGCCGGCTGCTTTGGCATCCAAGAGGGCCTTGTACGTGGCCAGACGAAGCTCCTTCCCACCATGGGGACTGTGAATAAGGTACAAGTCATAATAACCTATTTGCGAACATGGGTCAACACTGCGGTATGCAGTGGCGGCGGAAATCTCGCACCAAAACCAAGATTTTTGATGGAATCTTCCACTGCAGCCTTTGTCTTCTGTGTACCAAACTCCCCCTGGAAGACCTTGGAAGCTTATACCATGGAATAGTAAGTAACCAGTGATGACAACAGCATCCAGAGCCGATACGCACTGATGAATATGTTGGCACGATCTACCCCACTGCCCCTCACTCCGACGCCGACCTGTTCCTCATTCTCGTAAAAGCGTGCTGAATCAATCATACTAAATATAAGTAAGTATTCAGATACTTGAATACAATTTGGCAGGCCAGTAAAGGCCAGTACTGACCGATATCCATTCTTTAACGCAACTTCGCATGCCTTTGCACACTCAGTATTGAGATACACGCCCAGCCCAACAGTGGGCATTGTGTATCCTTGAAGTACCTGAGCCACTCTCGTACACGCATAGGTAGGTAGATCAGAGACTGACCTGATGATAATTTAACGTCTGTAGCTACCATAGTGGGGCCGAGATGGTACGTTTCAAGTTGGGATGTCTGACAATGCCAATTTTCACGACGCTAGCTCTTATTAGCTCCCAGGCGTCCACTGATGAGTAACACATGCACTGTGAAACTGATCCCCGGTGAAATTCAACATGTATTTAACTCGAACAACAGCGTGAATTCGCCACGTTAACCGTCGTTTTCTGCCAGGCAAGGGTGAAATTCACCCACTCCGTTCATGACCATTTTCGACACTTAGATGACCGAATTCACCATGGTGTGTCTCAAATCCAATGGTCGAAAGTATCTACATAACCTGGTGAATTTTCACTATTTCTGATTGCTGTTTTCATCTGCAATTACCCGTGTTTTCCAACCAATGTACATAGTAAAAAAAGGCAGTATGAGATGGCGAAAATGACTATTGGAGCACACATTTTCACCCATCAACCTAGTGTTCATCACCACTGATATGCATGATACTTTCGGATCAATTTCGCCACATCCACGAGACATTTTAACGATGCTCAACACATTTATTGGAATAGGAACTGATGAACAATCTAAGAGAAACATGTGCCATCAATCTGCGAGCTCGCAAGCTTGGGGTATAACAGCACTAGCTCAGCCACCATCAAGGGACGAGGGGCCATCCAGTAATCTATGTGATATGACACGTTAGCAAGGAAGACGTACTAATCAATGAGCGACATACCAATCAAATTTATGCATATAGATCATCTAGGCCTTGGCTGGGAGTCCCTGGTGTACCCATGTCAGCGCTGCTGCTGCCACCTTGACGTGGAGCTGGACGGGTATGGTCACGACGCTGAGTCATATTCGGTGTAGCAGGTGGTTCGTTCTCATTTGCAAGTCGTCCGGTTAATCCCCCCTGGTGGCGATCATGCAACTTGGTATACTTGCGACGATTTCGAAGGAACTGTTTGACAATCTCAGATGTGGCCCAATCATTCTGAAAACAACCCAGACGAGGGTGTTGCTTCCTTGCCTGCCGTAGGTACTCGTTAAGGGACATCACATATTATGTCAAATAACAGCATACCACGTCAAAAAGGTTTCCAAGGTCCTTTGGAGGCTGATGGCGGTAATCCAAAGTACAGTCAAGACGAGCTGCGTGACAGAGGTCGCGAACTGTGCGCTAAAACCATGGTATGTCAGCAAGCCAAATACGGTATGTCAACCATCGTAATCTTACGAGGATAGCACGGTATTGTTCCTTGTCGTCTTCCAAGTGCATCTCTGACTGTAGATTGAAGCCTTTGTCACCTGCAGAGCCCTTTGGTTTTGATATCATTTCTTCACGCCTATTAGTAACGCCTCCTGCAGCTCTCCGTTCAGCCTCTTTCCTGGCAGTGACCTCCTTCTCAAGACGAGCTAAATTTTACACGTAAGTACTGAACATTGATCTTCAAGATCACACTGAAAATATCACAGATTTTCACCTTTGAGGATAGCAAGCTCTTCCTCCTGCTCGTTAAGCTTCTCTTGCAGCACATTGGACCGGTTTTGCTCGCGAGCACCTGACTCATTGCGGCGTGTGGCTGTGTCTCCAGCGGTGGCTTGCACTCGAGACTGTGCTGCAGAATGGCCGCTCGTGTTTCTAGGTGTGTTTTTTCGTGGCATAGGGATTATACTATTGAGGCTAATGCTTCAAAGTCAAGGAGAGATGGTTGTGGTATGAAGAGAACAAGCGACAGAACGGATGTCTCAGATATGTGTTTTGGTTCGATTTCATCAGCCAATCACAATCGCAATGTGAGACTTGCGTTGACAACAAATCCCGTTTGTATCCGTTTGTGTCCGACGTGTCTAAGTAGACCATCGCATGCTATCTTTCTACTTGCAATCTCAATGTTTCTTGTAACGTGCTGCTGATGCCTGCCTCTCACTGTACTGTTTTATGCAGCTGTTGTAACCAGTGGGTAAGCCCAAGTACAGAACGGCGTCATAGACTTGGTCAAGCAGCACCACGATTCAAAGCTACATCCACATTCAACAAAACCCTCATATCTGGTTCTTGCCCTCCGAAGTCCCAGGCGCATGCTGTACGAACTGGATATCCAGACCTGGCAGTCCCTGACCCTTCTTTTCTCTATGAGGAGGTCATACAATATGATCCTAATTTTCCAGATCACGGCCATGTCGTTTCGGAAGGGACAGGCTTGGACTCGCATACAGTGATAGAGGAAGCACTCGCGAGAGCTTCCGACAGTGTACAAACACAAAGGCACTTCGCTGCAGCCACAGAAAGTGACGAGGACAGTCCAGGCCATGCAGACGATGAAGCTGATGAAAGCAATCAGTCAGTCACGTCGGATTCAGACGATGAAAACTTGGATTTTAGTGACATCCAGGCCAATGGGCTTTCTGCATGGGACTCACTTGGAGAAAGTTTTGAAAGGGATGTAACGGAAATGTGTAAGTCAGCAGTGATTCATTGCATTTTGTCTCACTCGAAAAACAACATCAAACCAGCCGCACATTTGAGCGATGACGACTTAGCGATTCTCCGAGTCTTCGCGCTCAAAGTTCGTTCCCACATGACTGCAAAGACATTTTCCATGCTACCGTATGCCTTCCCGAGCGCTCCACCACTGTCCCTGAAGGCTACACGCTCACGCGTCTCTGCATTGTCTGGTGTAACACCGGTACTATATGATTGTTGCATCAACTCATGTTGTTGCTTTGTCGGTCCAAATATCAATGAAGAATCTTGTCCACACTGCTCAGAGGCTCGTCGTAACACACATGGAGAACCTCGTGCACAATTCACGTACATTCCTTTGGTTCCGCGCCTCGTAGCAATGTATAGAAACAAGGATCTTTCGAGCAAGATGCGCTATCGGGCATCTGAACATCACCATGATCCCAACCATTTTACCGACATTTTCGATGGCAGCACATACCGGTCCCTACTTGATCGCTATGTCACCGTCAATGGCACAGAATTGCAACACAAGTATTTTTCTGACCCTCGCGACATTGCTTTGGGAATGGCAACTGACGGATTTGCACCATTTCGCAACCGCAAAACTACCGCATGGCCAATAATCATGTACAACTTCAATCTACCCCCCGAAACTCGGTTTCATCGTCAATTCACGATATGCGTTGGCGTGATTCCAGGACCCAAGAAACCAAAGGACTTCGACTCATTTTTATGGCCTCTAATTGAAGAGTTGCTCATTCTCGCTGTAGGTACACGAGCATATGATGCACTCGCTGCCCAATTATTTGCCCTACGAGCTTGGCTAATCTTGATATCTGGCGACATTCCTGCGCTATCTATGGTCATGCGCATGAAGGGGCACAATGGCTATGCACCGTGTCGCATGTGCAAGATTACAGGCCTTCGAATACCAGATTCCCGCTCAACAACACACTACGTGCCACTGGACCGTAGCTGTCATCCAGACGTCCGGAGTTCTCAGTCGGCAACCAAGCGCCACGATCCTTCGAACTTGCCTATGCGAAGTCATGATGAAATTTTAGCACAAGCTCGTGAGGTTCAGTTAGCAGCAACAAATGCAGAATCCGAACGACTTGCCAAGCAATATGGCATCAAGGGTATCCCGCTTCTCAGCCACTTGTCGTCCATTACATTTCCTTCATCTTTTCCATACGACTTCATGCACTTGATTTTTGAAAATGCTGTCCCAAATCTCCTCGCGCTGTGGACAGGAGATTTCAAGGGCCTTGGGCAAGGCCATCAATCATACGAGTTATCACCTTCTGTCTGGGATGCCATCGGAGCAGCAACTTCAGCATCGGGACCAACACTACCTTACGCATTCTGCAGTCGACCGGTCAACATAGCCACCTACGAGAAGGCACAGTGTACTGCCGACTCATGGTCCTTTTGGACACAGTACATTGGCCCTGTTGTAATGGAACACAAGTTTCTGGAGCGCAAATATTATACACACTTCGTCGCTTTCGTGAGGCTCCTTCGCTGCTGTCTTCAATTTGACCTCACACGTGAGGATGTTGACTATGTTCGGAAGGGCTTCGAGCAGTGGGTAGTGAAATATGAGGAGTACGCAGCACGCTGTTTGTGCTATTTGACTATGCTAACCCACTTACAGATTTTATTACCAGTATTCTCCGGACAGACTCGCAGTATGTACGGTTACGGCTCATGCTCTACTTCATATCGCCGATTCCATCGAGGCAATGGGTCCTGTATGGACGTCCTGGGCATTCCCAATGGAACGCTTTTGCGGATCAATCCTGCCAGCCATTAAGAGTCGTCGACACCCTTACGCTTCTATCGATCGATACATTGTCGACTCCGCTCACTTGACACAAGTGAAGCTGTTATACAATCTCGAAGACCATCTCTCACTGCAAAAACCTCGGGAATCTGAATTGGAGCACGCATTCTCGCATGCCAGTTGTAAGTCCCATCAATCCATTGAGGATTAATTGGGTGTTGATGCCTTTTTTTCGTTGCAGACGAGACATGCATCCTCCTGCCACCACACAGGTCATGCGAAGCCCTTGAATCACGACTCCTCAAGAAAGTGATCAGTCATCTAGCCACAACTTACAACACATCTACTACCGTCGTGAAAACGGTTTGCGGGAGGGAGCACATCACGCAATGGGGAAAGGTGCGGCGCCTCAATGGTGGGGACACGATACATGCAGCCTCGATGGCTCATGCTCGCCACGACACGCGTGATGCAACGTTCATCCGTGTGAGTTTATTTACGGTCGTCATTTCCAATTCCGTTGTTGATGATTAGTTCACTAATGCCCTTTCACTCAGTACGAGACTCTTGTCGATAAGTTCGCCAGGCAACGAACTCGCAAACCAGAATTCATCTTGAAGACTTTCTTTGGTCGGCTCCAACATGTCTTCGTTGTGGTCTTACCTGCTTCACTGCAACTCAAAACTACAAACCCATCCGTCCACTTCTTGGCCGCCATCGAGACATGTCAAATTGAACGCAGTACGGATCTCGATATCCACTATTATTCAACACTGGGTGGACTAGATATGGTGGACATCACATGTGTGCAGTGCGTAGTTGGGAGGGTGGAGACAAGCAATGGGTGGGCGATCTTAGACCGCAGCGGCAGCTTATCCCGTGCATTATATGCAGCCGACGGAGATGATGGACAAGGTTAGCGTTCTACGTGAGACCCAGGCATGACTCGGATATGGACCATAGTATATAGTTTCAATGTACTCGAGGAACATACGGTATGCAGCGTATGGCAACTACGTGATGTACATATATATATACACCGCACGATCAATCGTTGGGAATCGGCGGTTGAAAACCGACAGTTTTGTACGGTTGAATTTCCGTCTCGTTCGAGCCATTCGCCGTTCACCAGGTTTTCTAGTTAATCCACAATCACCAATTTTTTCGACACCCCAGGAATTCGCCAGGTTACCTGGTGAAAGCGCATTTTCACCAGACCGCCGGATGTTTTTCGTCCGATCCAGGTTTCACAGTGTGCATGGCGGGAGTGCATGGGTAATACATTTAGGTAGATAGAGGGATTACCTGGTAAAGAACGTCAAAAACAACCACCCATAGCTGTTAGAGTACATGTGCATTGTCGTCCCACGGGCTTGACACCTTGAGACAAGGGCCGCCACATACTGTAGGTGAATCCAACTGTATCCTCACGCATCGCACGCGAAGTCTGAGCTCTGCTGACTTGTGCAGGTGGATTCTAGATAAAAATAACCGGCACAGTGTTCTGAGAAAATTCCTCCTCCCCTAGGCAGACCAAAAGATCGAATGAGGGCAAAGTTCTTTCTCACTCATGGGTGCTATGATATGGTGTTGGTAGTGCAGAAATTAACATGGTCAGGGGGCTGTACCTGCTGGGGAGGCATAGTGGAGACAGATCGGAAATACAGGACATTGAAAGTTGACGATGCCCGAAGAGAAACAAAAAGGATGCAAAATAAATGCCCACTGGCTGGATTGAACAACCGACCTCATCATCTCCCAGATTGTATCTGGTACAAGTGACGCGCTCTGCCACTGAGCTAAGCGGGCTTGTAGACAGTGACGCGCCGTCTATATAACACGCATTGCAGAGAATTCATAGGATTTATCCTTGCATGTTTCCAGAGTGGATGTTCCGAGCTGTGCACAGATGAGCATTGTGATCATCGTCTGAAATCCGGGACCAAGTTGTAGAGTTGACCGTTAACACTCTGACATGCATGTAGCCGAACACTGCTGATAGATCAAATCCTTCGAGGTTGTGGACCTAATTACCTGATTGTGCACAGTGTAGAACGGATATCTGTCAGATCGGACGTATCTGTCACCGACGTCGTGTAAAATGATGGGCACTGGTCTTGTCCTTACGTTAGCAGACCACAGGAATTCGGACTGTTTACCAGCTTGACGAGTTTTGGTCAATTATCTCACTGTGCCCAAAGGCAGAAGGATCACCAGTACGATACTTTCGTAGGATACTTACTTATCGTTGATCACTCTCAGGCTAGTGCAACATCCGAAGATCTGAATTCTCATCATGCTCATTGGTTCACGCGATGGTTGGTCATCGATTAGACGTGATGATTGATGCTAAGTATACCTGCATCATGCATCCTTAGTTACGTACTTAATAACAGACTTCGCAACCCTTATTGGAGCAACCAGGACAACTTGGGCAACGCGTACTTACATACTCGACTTTCTTTTCTTCTCCCCGCAAGCCCTGCATATGCTAGGTGTCTCACTATGAGGCTTTTGCATTGCGGCAGCAAACTCCTTTCTCTTGCGATGATGGGATTATCCAATCTCAACGTCGTTTATGCGGGAAACACGACGTGTGCTGGAAGTTTGACGGACTGGTGAACACTTTCCTGCAATGACGGATACAACAACTGACGGTCATCATGTAGGTACACGAACGCAGTCGGGGAGACCGCATGTAAGCGATTATTTCTGGTGATAAGTATACGGTTGCTGGAACTAGCTGACCTGGACTAAAGGTGAGACGTACCAGCGTCTCAGACAGATTTGCAACCCCCAATGTAAGTTTGATGGTGTATCATCGAAACCGTCGGCTTTCATACCGTCTCCCCTGCTCAGATCAGGTTCCCTCCTTCCGACCCAATACCCCAGGAGATCAATGTGACGACCAACTACGTGAGTCGTTGTCAGCGGATCTGCGCATTTACACTAAACCGTTTTTCTAGAGGAGTGTTGCTGTAACTCGATCTCATGGGCGCTCAGTATGTTGTGCATGAAGTACGCAGATGCGTTTATGTCAAGTTTTTCCACTCATCCTAACACTTAAATTCATTTTGTCAGTTGCCAATGGGACGTCCCAGGCGGTTCATCCACCGGTATCGATGCCGGTATACTCAAATATTCGTATGCAAATCTGCTCTAACCTACTCTGCGTCCAGGTGTCGGTGCCTATGCCCTGTATCGTGCACCCACCGGTAGATTTTGCAGTCCGGGAACCAATCAATCGTATGGATCCGTTGTCTCTCGAGTCTGTTTCACGATTTTCTGAGGCTTCTTTTTTTCTTCTCTGTCCAGGCTGCCGGCTGACATTCAAACCGCTGTTTGCAACTCTGGCATCAAGTTGGATGACTTTTTGTATGAGCTCTTCTGGTCTGATGGTTCATGGTCAGTATTTCGAAAACATCCATGACGTCTTCTAAGTGTGGTCTGTAGGTATTTGTAAGCGTCATTAACAGTATTTCACCGAATTGCTTTGAGGCGTTCTCCAGCGTGTATACCATGGAAACGGCGAGCGTGGATCAGGCGACGAACAACAACAACACGTTCACTCACTGCAACTCTACGACTCAAACCACAACCGCCCGAACCACCACCACGAAATCGGCCACTTCAACAAGAAGTGCCACGCCAACAAGCGCCCAGTCCACGACTCACGCAACGACGGCAAAGCTTGCCGGCGGTGTTGTCGGAGGTATCATCGGATTGATTCTGATCCTTGGCGTTGCTTTCACTTGTTGGCGAAGACGTCGCACACACCAGGTAGTTCCCACAGAAATTGATGAGTCGGATACCCCACCCATGTCAACGACAATACCACAAACATTCGCAGAACGCAGTAAGAAAGTCCCTATTTCATTATTGCAAACACTCTAATGTAAGATCAGGCCGTAACCAACCGGACGCAACGGGGGTAACGCCGTACACACTGACAGCTTCTGGTAAGAATTGTTACCCCATTGTACCTTGGTCTCAATTCGCCAATTTCTAGCGCCGAGTCTTACTTCCCGGCCTGCGTCGGGTTACGCTTCGAAAATAGGACACCGCCCAGCGGCGAGCAACGTTTCTCCCTCTGTTGCTTCACCGCAGTCCGATGTGGGGACCACACTCCCTTCACAAAGCTCGTCTGACATTATGCAATCAACTGCACCCTCTGAGGGTGCGCAACGTCACGAGGATCTTGGACCAGTATTTAGCTTGGGTCGTTCGCCATCTGGAAGACTACCGCCAGCGTATAATCCAGATTGGGATGCATTACACTCAGGGCCATCCAATTTACCAATAGAGGAAGACCCATCCGCTTCCAGATCAGACGATGTACCCCCCGGTGTCCAGACCAAATAGCACCCTGGCACGACCTTGTTCCACGATACCACAGGATACCACTCATGCATGGACATTCGATATTTACAGTAGATGACCTTACGTATTCTGAATATGCCCGCGTCCATCTAAGTCATTATTCATTGACATCCATGGATGGCAGAGATCGATGACTTCTCAATCGTAGCCTGCCGCTTTGTTGCTCTCGTCCACTAACATTTTGACAGCTTGCGCTATCTCGACTGCACCCTGTAGGTATGGTCCGCATGATAATTAATGGTCGGAGAGAGGGAAATGGAGAACTCACAGGAGTGTCGGAATGGCAACAAATAGACACATCAGAAACATTCTGACCGATGGGTAGGAGCTTTCCGCCCACGGTTGTAACTTGGTGTAGCTCGAGAAGGTTTCGAACCTGCGCAGATATCAAGCATAAATTGCAGTACATGGCAAATCAACTTACCCGCTGACGAACTACGTCGATCGGAACGGGATCGTGTTTCCTGCCGAGACGTTTAAAGGGGGTGTCTTACGCAACAACGAAGCTTACTTTGTTATCAAAAGTTTACCCTCATCGCTGTAGTCAAGATCTGCAAACCACTCTGTAGCATGTCTTAGCAACTTGACGGTGTTGAATCGGGAAATTACCTGCGATGAACGGGACGCCCATGTCTCCCGCAGCTTGCTGGTGCGCTGTCCCTGCTAGACCCATAAATGCAACGCCCTCTGGCCGAGCAGCGCTGGCCTTGAACGTTTTAGCTACCCCGACGACAGCGCGAGCAAGTTCAATCGAGCGCGCGGTCTGTCCATAGACAGCGCCGTGAGGTCTGATCTAGGAGGAAGCGTCAGTTGGTCAACTAACAGGACGACCTAGCCAACGAACGTGATTCATCGGGAGACCGTGCCTCTTGAGAAAACCATCCAACGCGCCTACTTGGTAGATGAAACAGGATTCGAGTTCATCCTGCCTCGGGAAGTTGTGTTAAGGAGACAATAATAATTGGGAAAAGAATGCCTGACTGGTTCAATTGCCATCTCCCTCCTTCCGAATCCCTGCAGGTCTGGAAGAGAGGGGTGTGCACCGACGAGAACATTGTTGCATTTGGCCAACGCTACAGTCTTGTCCATCACACTGAAGTCCCTGACGTGAAAGACGTTTGGAATAGGCGTGTGTAGTGATTGGCTTTGAAACTTACGAAGCATGGAAGCCGCATGCGATGTTCGCCAAGTGTATTGTCTTCATAAGACCTTCATCGTCACCCTTGGCAGGATGGTTAGCAGTGACGTTGGATCGCTAACTTTGTGCTCACGATTTTGTAGAGGGAGAAACCCTACTGGTATTTCGGCAATGAGAATCCCGTCGAACACCTTCCAAAGCTACCAGCGCACCTCTCCCATGTCACAGTTCACCGTAGCGCGCAACGGTTTCGTCATTTGGGAATATCTACGCTGCAGCGATGAGGCGAGTCAAGGGCAGCAAGTCTGCCGTGGGCGCACAGGCTAATACTCCTTCCCTGCGCACGGACACCGGCTAGCACATGATGGCTGTCTTGTGAAACGAGCGCTGTATTTTTACAAGTTGGAGCTAATAAGTTGCGGACTGCATGGGAAACTGATGATAGCAATTATCCACGTACTTGTACTTGGTCGAGTACCATCAAATTAAGAATTCCTTCGACTCTTTGGTCTGCTTAGAGGACCTGCATCGAATCCGTGAGACATTGAATCCACTGATCGTAGTACCAGCGACATGTTGCCTCACCACCCAACCGACGCGTGCGAGCTACCTTTGCGACAAAAGGTTAGATTTGGAGAACAGGTCTCGCGCAGCATGCGCACTATGCCTATATGGCGATGAAACATTGTACCGTCCGTTCCCCTCAAACGCCTCGAGTCTGGACCACCGGATTCAATGCAAGGAAAACTTCTGAGTCTGGTATGGAAACAATTGTTCGAAGTCACAATGTTACGACAGGTCGACCAAATCGTCCAAACGACCTGATGAACGACTGCTACTTGGGTATGTATGGTCTGCCTAGTGCGAATGCGTCGTTGAACAATCTCGCATTTAGTTTCAGATGACGAAACCTATCTTTTTTCTGACGGTTCCTTGCTCGGTCCAAACACGACCCTTGCCAGGTCAACGGCAAGGAAATGTTCGACCGTACCGCACCCGAAGACTCCATGCCTGCTTTTTCAACCTGAGCTCCCAAGTCCCATAGCCATCATCTTTCGGCTTCCATGCTCATCATGGATGTCGATGCTTCCCTCCGTACCCCCTCAAGTGCTGGGGCAGGCCAGGAACCGCCTTCTACTCCGCCCATCAATGTGTCAGGTTCTAGTCGGGGACACGAGTCCGATCATGCTGAGCACGCACATATCCCTAGAAGCCAGGATATTCCCCCCCACGCGTCTCCCCCGTTGGTTGGCTCGACGCTCTCTGTCGGATCAGAAGCACACGAGCTTTCCCGACCTCATGGCAACCCCTTTGGAGATTTCGATTCTATCGGACGTTTGAGGACAGGCTCACCTGGGGCGCGAGGTGGTCATCATCGTGGTCCATCTCACCGCCCAACAATGGGTGGTCAGCACCCTGACCATGCTCCCGGCATGGAGGCCTTGGTGCCTATCGTAGAAAAGGCAAGGGTGAGCAACTATGTTGAAAGGGCTATTGTGCGTTCAAGAACTGGGGGGGTAAAACCCTTCGTCCAGGCTCCGCGAACAGTGGGAGAACGCCTCCAACCGACGATCGACGCCGCTCAAACCGAGAAAAACAAATATGCTCAGAAAGGTGGATCTTTTACCTCCTCCCTCGACGCTGTAAGCTGACCTCATGCGATTTTGGTATTTCTCTGATCTTCATCGCCAGCCAAGTGGACTGGATATGCGCTTAATATTGCTATCGGACTACAAGTCTTGTTGGGTGCAATGACGACCGGACTGTCAGTTGTGACGACAGGCAGGCAGGTATGTCCACTCTTGAAGACCTGCGGAATGAACGGATTGAATTATCGCCCACAGACATCCATTATGACGTCGATACTAGGTTCGACAATACATGTATATCTCACGACCAATCTGATGCCTGGCTTTCAGGAGGGATGTCGACCATGGTTGCATCGTATCTCGCACGTGCTCGAGGATCACATGAGCCTGAATTATCTATAACGCGTGTGAAGGACCTTGAACACTTTCTTCGAGACTGCCACTCGTTTCAGCTGGACCATGGACATGTCGTGGGGACTCCTGAGGATGCCTTCAATAAACGACTGGAGCAGCTCAGGCACAGATTCGAGGAGCTACTGGGGAATGCTAATGGGTAGGAGCTTGCCGCGTCGGAGGCACGTTGCTGACTATCCTCGCAGTGAGCGGAAGCTATCTCCTGTCTGAAACCCATGCTTTCCATCCAGTTTTCACCGTTCTTTCATTCCGTGGATTCAACTGCACATACACTCGTTTAATTTTGGCCCATCCTCTACACTTGTACTTTTCACTATCCTTATCTACATATATACGTGCGAGAATGGACGTCTTCTGACTTTTAGACCTAACATGTCCATGCAACCGATGGACTTATTGATCACAACATCGTTTACCTTGAATATCTTGGCACACATATTGTGGTTATCTAACGATAGCTGACGTGCAAATATATTTCTTTTCGTGGGTGTCGACGCTGAGCGGGAAGGTGGTCAGAGCTGCGCGAGTTATCAGCCTCTCATGTAGTAGGCAGAATGTTGCTGTCGAGGGACGCCATTGCCGGAATGTTTTTCGAAGAACGAGTCATGCCGCTACGAAGTTGAAGAGTCTAGGAATGCAGTCCCGATGGTCGGTCCCCGCCTAGCTAAACCTTCACCCGCCCCCATCGCATCCTCCCTAACCCCTCTCCCTCTCTTCCAACAACGCGTGGACCTAGTACCGTAGCATCAGGGAGGCTCTCGAGTCGAACTATTTCCCGCCGGAGATAGGCCACCAGTGTGGCCATGAGCTGAGGGTATGGGACATAACGATCGCTCTCGTGCGCGCCAAAATCGTAAACACCGCTATTGTCGTCCTTTCCCTCCTCAGCATCCACGTCAAGTTTTTCCACGTTTTCTACAAGCCCACCTACGAGGTTGACCGAGCGTCTGAAATTCTTGTCTTGCCCGACCACGTCCGCCGCACCTCCTTGTTCTGGAAGCGTGACACCTTTTGCACCTCGAGCTCCTAGCAGATTTCGCCATACAGCAGCCGCCATCTCCGCATCCCCTCTGATCAGTCCCAAATCCATGCTCATACCCAGGCCTGCCCACTGTTCCTTGAAGATTTTCATTTGCCGCGTGACGAGTCTCTCTGGAGCGCGCGCACGCTTTTCTGCCTTTGCGTACGCTGTTGGGGAAGGAAACGTGTGCGGCGGGGGCAGGGGCGAGGAAAAAGCATAGAAGGAGCTGTACGGGTATGGAGAAACGTAGTTCACCTCTGATGGACGGGAGTCAGGGTTCGGTGAGGGCGTTCGCGCTGATTTTGATCGAGGAGGGAGAATTCCAGGCTGTAGCACAAATCTGACGCGTTCTTCGACATCTTGAAAAAAGTGGTCTATTAGACCTTGTATGTGATTGATCCCGTGCGGAGCGGGAAGAGCACGCAAGCGGACAGTGAGGAGCCAGACGTGAAGATTGGTGACGGTGAACCATGACTGGAAAGTAGGCGGTAATGCACATTCTGTGTGAGAGTGAACCCGTTGTTAGTAGCAATTGAGACAGACTGAGGAATGAGAAGGTGCACCGTTTTTCCAGAAATTGGCTTCTTGATCCGCACGGGTTGCACAGAGGGTGTTGTACATGTGTAAGGCGCGTCGATTCGCAAACTGCTGAGGTGACCCGTACCCAAGTGCGCGCGCGACGCCGAGAAAGATGGCGTACAGTACCGGGGACGACCTAACTTTCTGCGTGAGCCATGACTGTTCTCGAGGTGAAGGCACCTGTGAAGGCGACGGTGCGGGTTTGGAAGACAGAAATCGACTAGGTTGACGGACGTGTCTTCGAAATGGGCCGTGCGTACAACTTGCGAGTAACGATCGGGAGGCCATTGAGCCACACACCGAAAACGTAGTCAATTATGACCCAGCAAGAAACCTGGCAACTCTGAAAATTCGTCACGCCGGAACCGGCCGGACCGCCATTCCAAGGCTATGTAAGTTATGTGGGCGAGCTAAACCATCTCCACCATCGTTCTTCTATCAATGCCTACAATGGACGACCACATTTTGACCACTACCAATGTGTTAACAGGCTCAAGGCAGCCTGCTGTCGGTGCGAAGCCGCAACAAGTTGTACTTCAAAATCTCACTGATATGCGAAGGAGTGCATACTCATCTATCATCCAGCGTACGACGAACATACTACCCTCGGATGAAATCTATCTGCGACACGTCAGCGTGGCTGAGTACGCTGATTCTTCGGGTAATAGGATTGTCATCAGGTATTAGGCAGCATATTGCTATATAGACTCTCGCACCCTAGATCAACGTCACTTGAGCGTGTCCTATGGCTCTCGCTCCATCCCCGCCGAGGTCTGACCTCGTTCAAGCACGACAAGCATCGACGCAGCACGAGTCAACCTCTGCAGCCACCTCAGTCACCCACGTAGATGGGCGCATCAGCACGAACGCACTCCAAGGAGCGTGTACTGGGGGACAAGGCCCGTCCGCAATCCCAGATGAAAAGCTCGAGGACAATATAGAAGACAGGAAGGTCGATTGGGAACATGACCCCATCAATCCTCGTAACTGGTCCCAAGGAAAGAAATGGACCACCACGGCCCTCGTGAGCTACAATCCTTCGCTAGGCTAGCTAATGACTACTCAACTTCACGACAAGGTGTCCTTCTACACTTTTGTCGCACCTTTAGGTAGTTCTATGATGGCTCCGGGACTACCTGATCTCGCTGCAAAGTACAGTATAACGGACGCGACGCTCCTCGGGCTCACTTTGAGTATATTCTTACTGTCGTTCGCCATTGGGCCATTGTTTCTGGGTCCCTTGTCTGAAATGTATGGTCGCAGATGGGTACGTTGATGCAAATGATTTGCTGCATCGAATCCTGACACTGTCAGGTACTACATATAGCAAACCTCTTCTTTCTATTCTTCAATCTAGGTTGCGCGCTGGCACCCGACACGAGCTCCTTCATTGGTTTTCGCTTCCTCTGTGCGTCACACCTTTAGAGACCACAGCATTCTGACTTGACCTATTGCAGCTGGATTCGCTGGCAGTGCACCCATAGCGTGCGGTGGTGGTTGCATCAGTGACCTCTTCGGCGAGCACGAACGTGCGTCGGCCATGGCGCTGTATGGACTTGGACCCCTGATTGGTAATGCTACGCTAGTGCTATTCAGCGGACAACTTACCTACTCGAATATAGGTCCTGCAATTGGACCGATCATGGGTGGCTTCATCGCCCAGTCAGTTGGCATACAATATGTCTTCTATGTCATGGTTGCACTTTCTGGCGCAGCTGCAATTCTGGCGATTCCTGTCCTGAGAGAGACATATGCGCCCGTCATTCGCTTTCGACGTGACAAACATGCTCAAGATTCAGAGAAGGCTGCCGAAATGCACCCAAGCCTTGCTCTCCCTCATGGGAATAAATGGAACTACTTATGGGTCAACTTGACACGGCCCATGATCCTTCTGACACGTAGTTTCATCTGCTTCATCCTCAGTCTCTACATGGCATTGTATGTCACAAGTTCATAGCAACGTCTCACCGCTAATCAGCGAGTTTCAGGATATATGGTCTGTTGCCAGCAACTCTGCGTGGCTTCTATCAAGCTAAGGCCGTTCACCACCAGGTATCTATTACTTGATGTTTGTCACGTTCCCAGGTATGCTGTGCGTCAGCATACTCGTGCGAGCTGTTCTCATTGTTTTGTCAGACCTTTTCTCCGGAGTGTACCATTTCAGTGTTGGCATTGGGGGTTTGGCCTATATTGGACTTGGATTAGGCTTCGTCCTGGCCACTTTATTTGGAGCTAGAATTTCTGACCAAATTTATGCATATGTATGTCTTCTTCTCCTTGTAGACACTTTGCTAATACCACATCAAGCTGGCCTCAAAAAATGGGGGCGTCGGGAAACCCGAAATGCGCATTCCAGCGCTCATCTTCGGCTCTTTCTTTGTCCCGATTGGTTTATTGTAAGCGGGAAATATCCATAGTGATCCTCGTTGCCTGATTCATTTGAAGCTGGTATGGGTGGTCTGCTCAAGGCCGAGTGCATTGGATGATGCCAATCATTGGGACTACGATCTTTGGTTTCGGATTTATGACTTTGTACGGCCTTTCCCGTCTGATTTTGAGATTCTCTGACCACGGTTGAAGCCTCCCTATGCAGCTATATCTCGTTGATACCTTTACATATGCCGCGAGTGCACTCGCAGCCGCCTCTGTATGGTTTCCTGTCTACCATGATGTGTGGTTGTTCATGGCGTGTTCAGGTATTCCGCTCTGTGCTGGGTTTTGCCTTTCCCCTCTTCGGGTCACAGATGTTTACCGCCCTTGGTTACGGTGGCGGAAACTCTCTACTTGCAGGGCTCGCCATAGTCATCGGAATCCCCTTCCCAATCTGGATTTACAACGCAGGCGAACGACTTCGTGCTAAAAGCTCGTTGACTCGATAGATCCTAGCAAACCTATAGTGTTCTTACGTCTATTGTATAGGGAACATCTCGATGTCAGGTGTCACCTCAATGGGAGTTTGTATCCATCTTTTGCGAAACCTTCAATTTGTCAGTTCATGTACACATTTTTTCGCTACTCACCAGCCGAGTTGAGATTCGAAGACTGGGGGGGGGGGGGGTCAAGTTACCTACCTGGACGCGTTACGCGAAATTGCCACTTGACGCGTTATGTACAGCTCATCACCTTTTTCTCGACTTCCTCTCTTTTGACACTTTGACCTTGCACCTCCAACGAGCTCTCACAAATATGTCCAGCATCTTTCGTCGTTTCGCCTCCACTGCAACTGCTGCCAAGTATGACATCAGCTTTGTTTTATCCTTGCAGGCTGCTGACCGACTTCCATAGACCGAACGTATTTGTATGTTTCATGCTTCTCCAACCTTCCACCTCTGCTGAATCTCATCGATGAAAGTTTGACATTTCGGTGAACTCCAAACCCTCGGGACGCATTGTCTTCAAATTGTATGACGAGACCGTCCCACTCACTGCGCGCAATTTCCGAGAGTTGGCCGTTGGTCTGGAGAAGGATGGGAAAAATCTAGGCTACAAGGACAGCTCCTTCCATCGAATTATCCCTCAAGTAGGTTACTTTCATAGTTGCAATATAACATGCTGATCGATTTTATTACTAGTTCATGCTCCAAGGAGGTGACTTCACTAGGCACAACGGTACCGGCGGATTGTCAATATACGGTGAGCGATTCAAAGGTAAGTGTCGATGTGATATGATCGAACTTTAGTGGTGCTGACGACTGGTTCTGCAACTCACGTTCGCGCATCCCCACGGTCTCATTTGATATGTAGACGAAAACTTCATCCACAAGCACCACAAGCCGGGCCTCTTATCTATGGCCAATGCTGGACCTCACACAAATGGGTCTCAGGTAAGTGACGGCGCCGTTTTCGCCTGCGTAGTGGCATTGATTTCAACACCAACTTCATACCAGTTCTTTATTACCACCGTCCAGACTTCCTGGCTTGACGGCAAACACGTCGTGTTTGGGGAAGTAGTAGAGGGAATGGATGTTGTCAAGTCAATAGAATCTCAAGGGTCACCTGCCGGGCGACCAAAAGCGACGGTAAAGATCGTGGACTCGGGCGTTGTCGAATGAGCTGGTCATCGAGAGGGACGAGGTCTAGCCGATGTGCCTAAACTTATGTCGCGCTGCTGAATATGATCGACAGATCTGTCGTTTTGGATATTCGAACACCATACTTAATGACAATACTTATGTTCAGTTCTTCCGGTTCAAGATTGGGGCACCAAAAACTTTCTCCGTTTTTCAGTGTTATGTTTAGATCTAAATGTGGTGTGATAATGAAGAGAATAACTAAAATATAAGCTTCGGTTTTCTCATACACACCCTCCCGGCCGTACCTTCCGTCACGGCATTCTTTCATCTTCTATTCACTTTTGCATGTGCCTTCATCACATCTGTCTGCTTCATGCGACTTTCCAAGCCCAGAACGGACCTTAACCAGAACTTAGCTTTTGTGAAAGAAGGACAAACGACGTCCAAAACTCACCCAAGGGATCGGCTCTCTCATGACCCGCGCCGGTCCACATACCGAGTATCCCAACGGCGCTTCCAGGGCCTCCAATTTGGATAGCCTCACTGGACCATTCAGGCTTGGTTGTATGCGGGACAAAAGAGAGCTGTGTTGTGGGGTACGTGTCCTGTCAGTGGTTGAGTTGGGTTGAAGGGAAAGGGTCGCGTTGTCCCATAAAAGCAAGTAGCGTTGTGCGACGTGCTGGCAAGAGGGAGCTTACCAACGGTAATTGGAGCAAGGCTCCAATAACGGATGCGAATCCGGCGGAAGTGGGAAACGAGAGAGGGAAAGAATACTCACCATAGTCCACCTCACCTCCCCGCTTCCAATCATACTCACCGTCCCTCGCACAATCCTTCCGTCATCGAGGCTGCGGTCAGACCCAATCGAGGAACCCACAAAGTGGATGACGGGAGGCGGCCGGAAATAGCGGGTATGGCCACGAGGAGGCCTGTACTTGCTCTTCGCTTTGGACGGGCCCTCCTCCATCGAGCCTGTAGCTTTCTGATCAAACTCGCTGGACGAGAGCGACGTGGATAGGGTGGAATCCCAGTCGGATACAGGCATAATCCCCGCCCGGGCATATTTCTCTATCCGTACCTCCATGGGAATGATTCGACACGCTTCTTGGGTGTCGACAGTGAGGAATTTGGTGCGGTCGAGCTAAGTTCGGCACAATGGGTGATAGGACATGATGGAGAAGTGAATGGGGTGAGATCAATGTGAATTCAGCACCATCTCCTGGCCATCTATCAAATGAAGAATCTAACTTACATTGAAAACTGGTTTCCAGGCAAGATGAAGATGACATCAGTCGGTACGTGACGCCGGCCTACATATGAAGGATGAAAAGGAAGATATCGTCCCACTGACAAGCTCGCATCATGATCGACAGTCGATCGATCAATTGCCACCGATCGCATTATCTTCCGACCATGGAATGCGAACGAAAGGTACCCAGGGAGAGAAATGAAAGTAAAGTTTGAGTCAACTCACACAGCAGTTCCCTATAATCCATCCAGCACACGCATCGGCTGTAAGGTGTTAAAGTCAGAGGATGGACAGCGTGAACCGACAAACCGAAAGCGTGAAAGACCATACGTAGATATCGGAACGTTGTTAATGCCATACAAGCAAAGGGAATCCCACATACGGGGAAAAAAAGGAATTGAGGGAATGGCGGAAACGGGTATAAAGTTGCACAAAAAATGGGTTAAAGAAAATTCTGTTAAGGCCTACCCAAACCAAAAGGCAAGAAGTGGTAAAGGAAGGCTCACCGCCAGATTCCAGCGACACCCGCCCAATCCCAGCCTTCTACTTCCTCACCTTCAGGGGCGTCGAGGTCTTCCGAGTCGTGTAGCGCGGTTCGATTGCTTTCTCCCTTCATCCCCTCGCTAATGTCTTCAACTCTTGCCTTGCCTTTGCCCTTGTGTTCCTTCTCTGGATCATCATTGCCCGCCCTTTTGTCATTCCGGCGATCTAAGCTGTCCCCCTCCCCTGGAGACCAGCGTGCTCGAGGTATAGATTCCATCCGCCCGATCCAATTGCTCCAATATCCGCAAGCGCCGCCTATTCTCGCGACCTCAAGGGTGCGAAATTTGTAGAGAATGTCTCGGAATTCAAATGTCCTCGTTCCTGTATTAGTGATAACGGTCAAAAACAGACTTGGAATTGGGATTGAACTTGTCAGCGAGGACATACCCGTCGAGACTCCCTCTTGCTGCCTTGTACCTTCGATTTGATCACGCGTATACGTGTCACCCTCCCCCTGGTCATCCCAGAATAGATCTTCTGTACCCGTATTATCATCCTCTTCCTGGTCCCCGGTTCCCCACACAGCACTGTCCTCGGATCCAAAGAGTTCTCGTAGATTTGCCTCCACAACGATCCGTACAGAGGCGAGGTATGTATAATCTGGACGTAGATGGTGTGGTTTGATCTCAAACAAGCCGTCGTCGTCCATCTGACTGCGCGCTGAGCGGTGGGAAGTACGACCAGAGGAAGGTGCAGAGGTAGGTGGTGTGAGGATGAGGGATATCAAGGGAAGTTCCTGTTCACCTTCATCTTCGTCTACTAGGTCGCCATTGTCGTTTCTAGGGTTTGCGGGCTCAGCGCTCATATCTCCAGCCAGAGAAGAGTGGGAAGAGTGATCCTCTGCGCCGCTCCACTCTTCATCATCATCTTCATCATCGTCTTCATCCTCCTCTTCCTCGACGATTTCAACATCCATACCTAACGCCCATCCGAGCGTTCCGAGTCCTTCATCACCTCTATATCTATGGGACCTTCCTCCCTTGCCAGTTGGACGACCACGACTCTGACGACCAGTAGGGGAAGCGGACCGCCGGACAACATGGTACGGTCCCCACATCCTATTCGCCATCAGGTAGCGCATATCATACACTCTCCTCCTCGCAAGCGCACGCGCATCAGCGTACTGAGCCGCAGAGGGGGGAAACGAGTTGCACGTGCCTTCGGGTGCGGGAGAAAGGGAGGCAAGCGGAGGCGGAACAGGTACGAACCCGGTGATGCACACGATGCGATGAAAGATGTCTGCAAGTTTGCTGTTCTCCCAGTACTCGGCAGGTGTGAGTGCTGGAGTGTGGGGATGGAAACCACGGACCCCGATGGTGAGAGACGGAAGGAGGGTGCGAGTGAGTTGGGGTGGGAGGCAAGGCGTGGCCACTCGGGGGGTGGGCATGGAGGGTTTCGACGTTGTGGTGTGAGGGCCATAGACGATCCTGCCTAGCCTTCGGACATTGCTTGACTCTCCTACGACTCCAAAACCACTTGCCAGCAAGAGTAGAAGAGGCGGGAGAGGGGGAGAACTTGTCATCCTCTCCCTCCTCTCACCTACGCCCGAGCCAACATTCCCGGTGGGAAATGGGGAAATTTCGGGTGTAAGGACAGTCAAAGCGATGGGGGGGGAGGCAGGAAAAGGTGTGAGAGTTTGGAGGGTGCTGATGAGGGAGTTAAGGGTGGCGAGGAGGACAGATGAGTCGATGTCGCCCACAGTATTGGCCCAGGCTGGAGAGTCTTCTGCGCCAGCGACACAGATGCCTTGTCTCCACTTTCTGAGCCATCGTTCGCCTTGCGCCCTCCTGCGATATTCGACACCCCAGTCCCATGCATCCTCTCGTTCTCCAGCCCTGGGATCGAGTAGGGCCATGTGGGACAACGCAGGCCTGGGATCATCCCAAGTGGCGAGGAACAATGCCCGCCAGAGATGGGAGTCTTGGGAGTTGTAGACGAGTGCGTGCAGCGATCTGCATGTGCGCGCGAGAGCAGAGATGGTCTTGGGAGAGTTTGCGACGATGACGATCGCTTCGATGAGCTCAGGCGGGAGGGTGAGCAGCACTGCTGGCGTGGAAGTCATCGCTCAAGGTGCGACGATAGCAACGAACTAGTCTGGTATTCTTAATGATCAAGAATACGCCGTTATCTCCGTCATCGGGCCAAGTATTAAAGGATCCATAGTAAATGACCTATCAATTAGAACCAGTAGCATTGGCTGACTATGCTACAACATAGCTCAGGTATCAACATAGGTAATTACAGATTCAGCAAACTTCTTAGACAAGATACCGCCAACGAGTACGCATCATGGCTTCGTGGCGTTCCGGAGCGCAGCAGGCCCAGTAGGTGGTGGCTTGGGCGAGGAAGAGGCTGTCTTCGCACCTCGTAGCGCAAGAGGTCGATCCGGTGGTGTCGGTCGCGGTGGGGGAATAATCACCGACGATGTCTGCGACCTGGGCCCGGACACGACTGCCTTCACAGACAGGGCGGGACTGGACTCCCGTTTGCGGTCCTTGCTTTGCCTCTCCTCCTCATCCTCCTCATCCTCTCTCCTCCGCTTTACCCCACCTTTCGACTCTTCAGATGCGGATTCCACACCTCTGATAAAATCCAACATTGTCTTCGCGACCCGAGCGTTCATCCGGATATCGACATGCTCCTTTCGAGTCAGCACCCGCATGGCTCCAATCTTCTCCGCAATCTCTCGAGCAGTCAGGTTGTCCTTATGGACCGAAACCAAAAGACACATCATCACGAACTCTATCGGCGACACCCGCCACTCCTGTTGCAAGAATAGACTTCTGAGCTCTCCATCACCGACTAGTTCAGATAGCATTCGAAACGTGCTGTGAATACGCTCGATAAACGTCGTATCCTTGGAGAGATCTTCGTCCTCGCCCTCGGATACTTTCTTCTTCCCCTTCCCTGGTCGCCCTGCTGTGGGATTACGGAGCCACTTCTCTAGCTGTGTAATTGCCCCAATCGTCGATAAATTGGGGAATCTTGCAATCACATAGAGTGCCTGCGCAATGCAGCGGAAGTCACCCCCACGGGAACGGTCCCAATCGAGAGTCGAACCACCAAGCGGACTATCCTCGGCGTCGAGATATTGTGACTGCAAAATACGTACGAACGACGACATCGAGGTATTGAGTACCTGCAACTTCTCTGTAAGCTTGTGTTAGGCACAAAACACGTCACACGTCATGTGAAATCAACCTGCGGGCGTCAGTGCCATCCCGAGTTGCACCCTCTATTGTTCAACCGTGAGGAGTCAGTCCGACACGAGTGGCAAGTGAGCCCGCACCTGGAAGATCTCTCGCTCATCGGAATCAGCAAGGTCTTGAAACTCTATGCAGACTATTTGCTTGTTTGCAAATAGCCGTCGATATTTCTCAGGCAGGAGTGTTCCGCGCAAACGTCCACTCTGAGACGCAGCGTTCACTTTGTACCAATACTTTTCACCTGTGTGACTATTCATCACCGTCAATTATATACTCCAAGACTAGTCGCGTAACGTACGGGTCCTTGTCTAACAGGTGGAGAGGTGATCAGTGATGAGAATAAAAGCGGAACTAAGTTAACCATGCTAGGCCACTTACGGGGTATCTAGACAGACAAATCCGTGAGGCACGGTACGAACAGCTAGGAAAATATGACAGACCTGTCCATCCATAAACCTATACATGCAGAAGGTGAGTGGCATGTCCGTTAAAACATCCGGAACAGTATACCTTTGTATAGATGTTAACCGCTGCTTCCCATCAATACAAGTCTTGGACTCTGATCCGTCTTCATGTTGACGCGTGACTGACAAAAGTGTCAGTCACGGGGAGGCGGGGTAAATAAGGACGGATTTCGTACCAAGGATGATAGGCGGGATGTAGAAATTCCGAAGTATGGAATCTATAAGACCGACCTGCTTCGCTTCCGGCCACACGACGTCTAACGCACGTTGAGCACCACAGGATTTTAAGAAATAAAACACGTTGGATAGACAAGTACCTCGCTGATACTCAGGTTCCAGGTCAATATCGCTGGCATGTATCTGATCTTTTCAGGTGATTAGCCATTGAGTGGCACGTGTCGGCGAGCGACACTCTCGGAATACATGACAGGCAACTTACCATAGAGTGCTTGTGCAGCATATGTCGTAGCCCTAGGCAACTTCAAGACGTTTTTGAGTTGGTACTCGTGATTCGCCTTGTTGGTCCGCCTGGTCCGTCTGGTGCCACTCAGTGGGGCTTCCACTTCGTCATATGGCTCTTCACCAGATCCGCCTTCGTAGTCGCTCGCATCCATGAACTTTGAGTGTTGTGTAGAAGAATGGCGTTGGATGGATAGACAATGTTAAATTGGCAATTGCTGAGCGTAACAGAACGCGACAAGTATGGACGACTGAGTGGCTGTGCGATGTCCACAGACACGTGACGCGTGAGGCCCCCCGTTCGAACCCCCGCCCATCGCAAAGAACCACACGCGCGTCGGTGAACACTGCAACGTTTGTAGCAGTTCTTCCTTGCACCCAGCTAGTTGATCACTGCCAACAAGCGACAGCGATGAGCAATTCCACAGCGTCTTCCTCTCGAATGTCTGCAAGTCGAGGGTCTGCCTCCTTACTTGCCTCGCGACCAGCAACGTCCAAGAGAGACTCACTCATGGCGGAGCTCGAGCGCGGTGAGCAATGCAGCCTTTGTTTTGTGTATAATTTTCATGATTCTATGTGTACCTCGGTTTAACCACTCGCGTATGCTCATGATTCAATGATTGTATTGGTCTTCTCGCATCCCCCACGCCTCTCCTCGTCGCCCACGTATCAAACGCAGATCCACAGCACTCGAGCGCGAAGCGGCAACAGCGCTCGCAAGCTTTCTCTTCCCATATGGCACATGCTTCCCTCGAACGTCAGTTTCTTTCAGCCCAAACGGTCAAAATGGAAACAGAAAACAAGTTAAGAGAAAAGGAGGTCTATATCGAACGGCTGGAGAGGGACAGACGCTTTCTCGCTGAACGCGAGCAAGCAGAACGGGAGGAAAAAGAGAAGGAACGTGCAACACATGCGGAGGAAAAGGTATGCATGATATTTGTATATCGTCACCATACGACACTGTTCACTCATTTGCCTTTATCCCGTCGCTCTCCTAATTCACCGCAGCTCAAAGCTGAAGCTGATCTACGCACGCTCCGAGACTCGCTTGCTACACTCCGCGACGAACTCGTCGAGGTCAAAGAAGCTTATTCCGAACTGCGAAGGTCTAATGACCATACCATCGCATCTCTAAGTTCCCGATCATCCACCCTTACACATCGAAACTCCGAGCTCGAACAAGAATTAACGGAATATAGGTCTCTTGCAGAGGAACGCGACGCTACCATCCGAATGTTGCAACAAAAGCTGGACGATGCAGAAACTGCTCTCGGTGACACAAAACTACGGAGAAGAGAGGACGAGGACGAAAACTGGAGTATCATACGAGACGAACTGCATCGCCAGGCGACTTACTTGCGGTCACTCGAAGCGACGAACGCAAGGCTCAATGCCGAACTGGGCAGATATAAAGACAGGCATGAGAATTTGGAAGTTCTGCGCGAGGAAAAGCGAGCCCTTGAGAGGAAGGTTTCCATCGTGCAGGAACTTCGTGAAAAGGTCGCGTCACTCGAAGCTCAGGTAGACGCTGGGCGACGAGAAAGGCAAGAATGGTAAAACTGTCGCAATATCATTTGGGTACTGGTCACATATCCAATATTACAGGGCAACTAAATCGAACGAGACCAACACGCCTCCCGAGACATCGCTTTCTGTGGTACAGAATCTCTCCTCCCTCAGGCTAACCCATGCGCGGTTATTGGAAGAACACGGAGCAAGCGTTGCATTACTTCGGAGGCGCGAAGCAGAACTTGCTGGTGCCACTGAATCACTTTCCGAAGCCGAGGCGACAACAAATGCATTGCGGGCTGACGTACAAGTGCTCAAGGACAAGGTTGCCAGACGCGATCAACGAACTCAGCTTGCGGAGAGGGAGGTCAGTTTCCTCCAAGCCCTCGTGGTGCGTATCAGCTCTGCCTTGCCGCAATTTCTATGCCCAATTTATATCTTTTGTACTCACAGGCTAGCTTTGCGGCTGAGGAAGGCGCTCGGGATACGCCTGTTTCGGAAAAAGCACTCGCGCAGCGCGTCCATCAGCTTGAGCAATCCCTCACCGAATACAAGGTCGTCAATGCGCAGTTACAAAGTACGCTGGATACCTTAGATGCCGACGATGGCACCGGAGGTGCAGGACGCAGTCGGAAGGAACTAAGAGAGGACTTGGCACAACACAAAACTGCAGCACAAGAAGCGACCAAAGGTAAATCAGTCAGTGACTATTCTCCACACTTGAACGAGCACCGAAAATTTCATCAAGCGCTTGAAGAAGCTCGGATAGCTATCAAAGTGCACGAAGATAAAGTTGAGGAACTCGAACAAACGCTCTTTGAGCTGCGAGGGAAGATCGGGGCAGGAAACCATGTGCCCCCTGGTACGCGGGTGCTGTGCCTACGGGATAATCCTGCACAACAGTGGAGCGACCTCCGGCAATCAGTTATGGACCGATTGAAGAGCGAGAACGACGCGCTCATCAAGCGCCTGAGGGATCTCGAGGGCAGCGGTGCAGTTGCGGATGCAAAAGCTTCCGAAGGGGTAGAGCTCGTCCCGAGAGAAAGCTGGGAGGTCCTTCGAAAGGAGAAGGAAGAACTGGAGGAGGTATTGAAGCAGAAAGAGAAACGCTTACTGCGACTGCAACAGGTGCGCCTGACGAGCTCAGCATTGATCGTGGCTTTCCAACAGCTCAACAGGTTTTTACTGCCAAAAGTGCCGAGTTCCGAGAAGCCATCACTTCGATCCTCGGCTTGAAGCTTGCTTTTTATCCTAATGGACAGGTGCGAGTGACGTCGATCTACGACCTCTCCGCCTCGTTCGTGTTCCAGCCTCCGAGCAAGACAAACTCGGACGGGGACGGAGCGAGAATGCAGTTGATTGCCCAGGGAGAAGGTGGGCCCCAGGACCTCCCGCAGCTGATGAATTATTGGGTTGAGGAGGAGCAGTGCATACCTGGGTTCTTGGCGAGCGTGACCCTGGAGTGTTATGATAAGGCAAAGAGAGAGGGCGGCGATCTGAACGGGATGTAGTATACTTTCAAGTTTTCTGCCTACTGTATTTCAAGGTACCGATGAGTACTCGTGTAAAGCTTTTAGGGTTGCCACCCATCTAATTCTATTCCATTTTTACTCGCTCTCGATGATCCTGACAACTGAAAAAAGAAAGTCAACGCTACCGTAGTTTCAGCCGCATCAAATGGATTCAGGTGCCAAAAAAAATTGAGTTGCTACTAGTACTACTAGGTTGAACTTCGACCCTGGCAAAAAAACTGCCCTTTGCCTTGCCTGCCACCCTCAGTGTCAGCGACGGCCAGTATATGCTTGTTAGCCGCGCGTACAGGCTACTGCAACCTGTGAGGTCTCCAACTCCATCTCATTCCGTGAGCATCTCACAAACTAGCAGATAGAACCAATAACTTGCTGAAAAAGTGCCTGGAGTAGGCATGGAAGCGGTCGGTCCTTTGATAGACGGCCCCCATCAGCGCCTACCGCCGCGTGTGGGTGCAGCTGCATGCGGTGTCTGCGGAAGGATTTTTTCCGGAGACGTTTTCTGGTCCATATGTGAAAATTGTCGATCGCCTAGCGCCCCTAGCACTAGCTCTGATTTGACCCAATATCGGTCTGTGGTGAGTGTGCTTCACACTTCCTTTGTTTGAATCTGCTCTCCCTCGGATGAACATTCGAATATTAGATCTCATTATTGCTGCATGTCTATCTGTTACTCTGTACTGAATGGTTTTCCTCCCATTAGGCGTTCGGATCCAGCGTACCCGTTGTCCACCCTCCTCGACCCTCTTCGTCGGTGTCCAGCAGCATTGGCGCTCTAGTCTTGTCTCCCCCCTATTTCAACGCGCACGGCCAGCTTGTGATACCATCCCATAATGTACTCCGCGTTTGTATGCGTTTTGGGTGTGGCGCTCGTTTGCTGATGGATCACATTGGAGAGATCTGTGAAGCTTGTGTCAAGGCTGGTCTGGGCAGTTATAACCGGACGGTGGGGTCAGCTGATCCTAAACGGGTACCCCGTCATGCGGAATCGACATCGTGTCCTCGTCTCCCTCACGAATCTATTGATCAAGTAAAACCCATCAGTTCTCATTCACACCTGCCTGGTGTGACATCAGGAACAGAGCACACGGACGAGGACCTTAAGCTTCTGTATCCAGAGGTTTGTCAATCAATTTCTTATCTGTTCTGCGGTTAGTTGTCTAAAGGTCATTAGGACGCCGCAGAAATTGCTGAGAATACCTCGTCAGAGGCCCGTGTACCAGCCGACATGCCGGCCGCAAAGGAGGATGCAGGCATGGAACTCGACCTCGTATACCCAGATGTTAGTCTTTCAGCATTTTGAACTGGTCATCTCCTCATTCAATGTCTTTCAGGATGTAAATAATGTCGTCACTAAACCACCCCCCAATAAGCCGTCCTCCGTGGTGAGAACCAAACGTTCCTCGAGCGCTCTGTTTGAGCAGCGCGAAAGCAGGCAGGCTACTATTCCATCCCTGGGTGCCCGAGCGGACGACGCAGTGTCGCCTGCATCAGCTTCTGCTATCACGGAGGTATTTATTCCGTTTCGAGGTGCGGGTTAGTGATGGCTGAATATGCGTCTCTAGCGCTGGTGCGAGACGTCGGGGTGCGATGAGGTTTTACCTCGTAACTCGTCATGGAAACGATGTGTCAAATGCACCATGAAGCATTGGAAGCAGCTAAAACATGCTGCCTTTGAAGCTCGCAATAAAGCGAGCCTGTCGTCGCTTCAAGCATGGAAGACTAAGGATACACCAGGCGCCAACTGCCAAGCCGTCACTTCTAGACCACGGGAAGCCGACGGAGTGAAGTTAGCCACTCTTTCGGCCAGTGGTCGAGACCAAATGTCAGAAGAGAAGGAGCCCTCTGGCAGTGATGAGCCTTCTCCATCGTCCTCCCCGAGTAATCACGGCATTCACGATGCCCTTTGTTCAATACCAGGATGGGACAGCGATCCTACCGATTTGTCGTCAGAGGACGGCGACAAAGGGGAGACGGAGATTGAACGTGAACCCGAAAAGAGGAGCCTCAAAATCCGGATCCCGTTACTTGTCAACCGTCAACCGCCCGACAGTTCTCTTCGTAAATGTGCGTACAAGCGGT
Source organism: Phlebopus sp. FC_14 (assembly GCA_021018615.1). NCBI lineage: Eukaryota > Fungi > Basidiomycota > Agaricomycetes > Boletales > Boletinellaceae > Phlebopus > Phlebopus sp. FC_14. The sequence goes on along the minus strand of JAEVFL010000005.1, from coordinate 1,316,246 downwards.
GTAATATCGCACTTTCCCAAGATTATCGTTGGAAGACTTGTGAGCCTTGCCGAAGATTCCAGCGTGCATACCAAAGAGCTCGTCACGATAACAAGCATCGCCGCCTTGACTGTAAGTAGATTGGACTGGTTCAAATTACCAAGTAACGTTCTTACAGTGCATCGTGACGTTAACACTACCTCCGAGGATCATGGATTACGTCGACGGTCTCCCACACCAACACCATCGGAACTTGACGTAGACGACACAGAGCTGATCCCCGAAAATTCCCGGCCTTGTGCGATCAGGTACTGTCGACGTCTTATACCTCTTCCAGAGGTGTACCGATGGAAGTCCTGTAAAAAGTGCCGTGCCCGTGCCCGTCATGAAGCCCGTAGAAAGAAGGAGGCGTTATACGCGGTGAAATCTCCGAACGAGGAACATGAGCCCGATGCTTCATCTCCGTACCCGGCGTATCAGCACAGCGGCGCGCTTATTTCATCTTTCAATACCCGACTTGAGCATTTCGTAGAGACTCAGATACTCTACCTACGCGCGAAGCTGCATTCGACTGGCAGGAGTTCCCTGCACAAACTTAGCCCGATGATGTTTTCGTTTGGAGGTGAGTATTCGACAATTGTTGGTCATAGGGGGACGTCAGGATCGAGGCCCCCGAGACCCGACATGGGCGTAATGCGGCATGAGGTAGATGCTGTGCTCCAGGAGTTGCAGGGTGTTCTTCGGACCATGTTCAAGTGCGTTTTCTTTTTTTTCATTCATTCATTTTTTTTTCTCCCTCTTTTTTTGTTCACCAATTGCACTTAAGGCTATCGGAGGCGTTCGCAATTAATACGGGAGGCATACTCATGCGATTCACGTGCTCGCTTGAGCTTATTGCTCCCCTACGGCCGTTACCCTTCTATTCTCTAAAGCAGGACTCGTCATCGGATGCCAACGCATTAAAATATGATCGCGACAGTCCTCCGTCGCATATACCCCTCGTAAAGCCGATGTCCGGTGACCTCGAGGTTGCCATCGTCCCGGACAATACACATAGACTTTTTATTGGACAACGAGCCATCATCCGTTTTCGTATGTTAGGTTGAACGACGATACGTATACTCTCTTGCATATATTACGATAATATTTGTTGTCTCCTTGACGCTTATTTCTGCATATCTTACAGCTCTAAGTATCGTGGCTAAATATTCGTATCTTGCGACAAATACCCTATGTATTACTTTGTCAGCGAGGATTTGGAGAGTTACCGTCTGCTTGTAACTCGAGTTCAAGAATGGTGCGTAGTCGCAGCTTGCATTGCATCAGCTGATGAAAGTTACACACGTTTGACTGTCAACGAGAAGCTGGCAGGTGTGGTGACCTATGTATACGAGCCGCACGAGTTCATCGAGTCGCAATGTATGGCTGGCAGACTGGCAGCTGCGACGAATCTTTGGGCTTTGTTTTTAGCCGCGCCATCGCCACGATGTTCATCAAGCGACGATGCACGCGAATCCTACGAGACATCGTGACAGGCGCCTTTCCTTTTGACAGCTCGTCAGAGCTTATCCATCCCCGAGCGTAGTTAACTGGAGTTATCGATCTAGCGGGACCGCTGTGTTGCACCCGTTGTCTGCCATGAAGGTTCTCATTGTTTCTACCCTCCTCGCCGCGATCTCAGAGTTCGCTCGTCCAGCTCTGGCTGTCGGGGAGGATGTAGAGGGCCTCCATTCTCTTATTAAGAGACGCATTCCTACTCACGTTGGCGCATTTAACTTCAGATTGACGTCAGGCAACGGGACCGCTGATACGTTTACTCTGAGCGATGCCAATTCGCATGGTAACGACCTGGGAGGCTCTCAGATCAACATTGAATGTACCACGATTAGTGCCTGTGCTCGCGGTTTGTATACGTAAGTGCTTCATCACCTCTCCAATACTCCTACGGTCAACTGCACCTCTCACTTCATAGATATGTCACCGAGTTTGGTGGGGTGGACATCTGGTGGACAGGTTCACGACTTGACCAACTTCCTCAAAAACTGCCCTCCATAGGGTCGCCCGTGACACGCAGTTCGATCGTTCAATACCGGTATTTTTTCAACACAGTTACTTTCGGCTACACGACGGCTTTCTATACGTTTAATGAGTGGGAGCTACTTCTCGACTGGATGGCTCTTCGAGGCGTCAATCTGCCCCTCGCGTGGGTTGGCTACGAATATGTCCTCATAGAGGTATTCCGTGAGGCAGGGCTCACTGACGTCGATATTGGAGGCTTTCTCTCAGGTCCTGCATTCCAAGCGTGGAACCGCTTTGGTAATATCCAAGAAGATTGGGGTGGAGGCCTACCAATGCAATGGATCAACGATCAATTTTCCCTCCAGAAGCTGCTCATTCCGCGCATGATTGAGCTCGGGATGACCCCTATTCTCCCTTCGTTCACCGGGTTTGTTCCGCGCGCTCTCACGTCCCTATATCCCAATGCTTCCATCGTCAATGGAAGTCAGTGGAGTGGGTTCCCGTCGGCGTACACCAACGATTCATTCCTTGAGCCATTTGATCCTTTATTTGCAACTCTGCAGAAATCGTTCATTGACAAGCAGATCGCCGCTTACGGAAATGTGTCCCACATTTATACGCTCGATCAATACAACGAGAACAACCCTTACAGCGGGGATCCGTCGTACTTGCGGAACATTACATCAGGGACATTCGCAAGTTTGCACGCTGCTGATCCCGAGGCTATTTGGCTCATGCAGGGCTGGCTGTTTTTCAGCTCTGAAGACTTTTGGACCACGGAACGCGTCGAGGCCTACCTAGGCGGTGTTCCAGGGAACGACAGCATGATCATTCTTGACCTCTACAGCGAGGCTCAGCCACAATGGGAAAGATTGAGCTCATACTACGGAAAGAAGTGGGTTTGGTGCCAGCTACATGACTATGGAGGCAACATGGGTTTCGAGGGTAACTTCGTCAATATCACAGCCGAGCCCCTGAGGGCGTTATCATCTTCTAGTTCGATGGTAGGCTTGGGCCTGACGCCTGAAGGGTTGGAAGGAAACGAGATTGTGTACGATGTCTTGCTTGACCAGGCATGGTCGTCCTCGCCAATCAACCGGACAACTTATGTATCATCTTGGGCTTCAAGGCGGTACCCTGTTCCAGATCTTCCCTCCGCCGCTATAAACGCCTGGGAGCTCCTAGGTTCTACAGTTTATAGCAATCAGGAGCTGTCTTCGCAAGCGACCGTGAAGAGTATCCTCGAACTCGCACCTGCGTTATCCGGACTCGTTAATCGCACCGGACACCATCCCACTATCTTGTTCTACGACACCAATACTACCATTGTTCCTGCTCTTCATATGTTAATTCAGGCGAGCCAGGAATCCAATGAACTGGCGAACGTTCCAGAGTTCCATTATGACCTGGTTGATGTGACCCGCCAGCTACTCGCCAACCGATTCATCGATCTGTATGGATCTCTTGTCGCTACCTATAATCTTACGAATTCCACTGCGTCCACAGTTTCTGCGGCTGGCAAACCACTGCTAGACCTCCTAGATGACCTTGACAGGCTCCTTCTTACGGACCCTAACTTCCTTCTTTCGACTTGGACAAACGCTGCACAGAAATGGTCGCACGGAAACTCGACCTACGCTGCGTACTTGCAATACAACGCCAGGAATCAGATCACGCTTTGGGGCCCAACTGGACAGATCAACGACTATGCGTCGAAGCAGTGGGGTGGTCTTGTTGGAAATTACTATGCTCCGCGTTGGCAGGCCTTCATCCAGTACCTCGTCGACACCAAGCAGAATGACACTGCTTACAATACGACGGCCGTTTCGGAGATCATGCTTGAGATTGGGGAAGCTTGGGATAGCCAGACTGACGATTCAATGTTGAACTCGAAGGGAGGAGACACTCTGGACGTCGTTCAGGCGTTGGCGAATAAATACAGTTAGTAATGGTGGTTATCCAATTGTACATACAAAGTTTGGCCTTGCTCAATTAATTGTCTTTTTGGGATTACGATGTTGAGGAGATTACCGCACGTCAAGGTTGTAGAGCTGCAGTGAGTGGATGTTGTGTTCGACTTTTCAGTCTGGCTAACGCTAGCATCTCCTTTGGTTTTCAGGACCGCGACATCAAACTGACTGTTCTACAGCGACTACAAGCTTCACGTGCGTCCGCACGCTCTCTGCGATCAGCGATGTCGCACCATCGCAGGAGATTCGCTCCTCCACAAGACATGAATGACCACCAAGCTTACGATGCACCAATCTATGAAAATTACCGATACCCTGGAAGATATGGGCCCTGCCCGTCGACTTCCACCCGTTCTTCAAGAAGTGGATATAATTATTGGCGTGACGATGCCGCGATGTACATGCCTCACACTCCAAATCCCTACTATCACGACTCATATGGCGAATCAACTGATCGTCGTTTCCAAGCAGGTGCGGAACCTCGGCGCCAAAGACGATACCACAACCAAACCAACGGGCCATCGGGGCGTAGTAGTAGCCCCGTTTATCCGCGACGGCAGCACTACTCAACTAATCATGCATCTGCTCAGACTCGGCCTACCCTCTTTCCACCCACGTTTCGTGCGAAGACTCCTCCAACTGATCTGATGCCACCCGCGACAAGCGCGCCGACACTCCATCTTCCCAAAACAGAGAACCCATCTTCTGTTAAGCATCATGCACGCAGACCCGACTCGCAATACATGGCTCTTTCACAACAACCGTCCACCCAGCTCAGCAATCCGTCAGCTTCTCGAAAGCTTCTTGTTCTCGATCTCAATGGCACGCTCCTCGTCCGTTCTTCTCATTCTCGACATCACTCTCGGCTACGTGCAGTTCACCCACGTCCTTATATACCTGCATTCCGAGCTTACCTCTTCGCACCCGAGACACAGGGGTGGCTAGATACAATGGTCTGGTCATCTGCACAACCTCATAGTGTCGCGGACATGGTCGATAAGGTGTTTGGGTCGTACAAATGCGATTTGAAGGCAGTGTGGAATCGTGAGAGCCTTGGGTTGACAACAGAGGAATACCGTGAGCCCCCTGTACTCGCTTGATCACTGCTCGAATCAACTGATACCACGTTGGAAGATCGGAAGACATTGACGACAAAAGACCTCACGAAGCCGTGGAAATTACTTCCACTCGGTGTAAGCCCTGCAGAGCATTCGGAACAGTCGTCAAATTCAGAGCGAAGGTCCTCTGCATTGCCTGACGGATCGTCATCACTCGCACATTCCGCGCTTACAACATTACTGTTGGACGACTCACTCCACAAAGCAATGTTGCAACCATATAACCACGTTTGCATACCCGAGTATGATAGTGGAAGGAGATCACACGACCTGCTATCGCTTCAAGCTTTCAGGAAGTCCTCAAAACGAATACGAAGCCAGGAATCGAAAGTCAAAGACGTGGTTGAAAGTGGTGCGGATTCTTTAGCAGAGTTTGCTCATTCCGCTTCAGACTCTGACCTGAGCGTGTCAGATCTATCTATCAACGAGTCCTCAGATTCAGCCGGAAGCGACTCCAAGGAACCATTTGACGTGGTGTTGCTAGCCGTCGTAGGCATTCTTGATGCGGTTAAGCGGCAGAGTAACGTCGCGGGGTGGGTTCGCGGTGGTGGGTTGTTGGCTGCGGGAAAGATGGCCACTGATGCAGAACGTACTGTTGAGCAGTCTTTCGCCGAGGATGCTTACGGGAAGAAAAGGGCCCGACAAGAAGCAAGAGGGTCGAGTGTTGGAGAAAAACGCATAGTGGACGGGCAAACTATGCTGGCAGATGAAACGGTGGTTACCAGAGCCGCGAGTACGACGTCGGAGCTCAGTGCACTTGCAACGCAAGAGGATGCTAAGTTACAAGCGACGACATGGTTCGATGATGGGCCGACACTGGCGTATTGGGTGGGGCGGGGACGAGAGGCTTTGTTCGAGCTGGGTATTGAGGCAGCACATGGAGTAACTGGCTAGAAGGCTCGAGGGACGCTGGTGATGTACCAGGACAACACTGCTTTCGTATCGCTGTTTCTTTTTTTTTTTTTTTTTTCAAAATGCGAACCTACATACCTGTGGTCATCGCGACGCGCATAATTAAATCAATGACCGTCCTCAGTGTGGAAGTCGGCCTTGATTCTGATCTTCTTAACACGAAGCGCTCGCGTTATAGTCCCCGAAGTTCGTTAGAGTTGTAACCCCGTTTGGATCATAGTCGAATCTCGAGACGCAGTAGATCCAAGTAGGTAGGTACATATTGGCAAATGGGTTACTTCGCTCCACCGTCTGACAAATGCTCTCAAGTGATGGACGGTGCCCCCTCATCGAACAAAACGACGACCAGGCCCGGGTAGTTCAGCTTGTCGATAGCTAGTGAGTACATTACTGTAAAACCAGTACTATCCTGCATACCGTTCCATGGCTGCCACTGTCAAGAGCTGAACTGACAATTTGTCCAGAACCACCAGGACAGACTGTCGCCGAATCGTGCGGCAAGTCCGGCCAGGATCAGCAAGTCTGACAGTGGATCTGGTTCGTATCCTAATCATGATGTATCCTGTTAGTAGACTTGGCTAACCAACAGATACTTGGCTTTCCCACTGTTCAGCTGCGTTGAGGCGGTTATTTTTGTTCTGGCTGCCTTGATGCAGATTCACGCCTGTCAGCGACAACTTCACGACAAGTCGATTCTCACACACGCATTGAGCGCTCAACGAGGGTTCGTCTCTCTCCCCGCTCTCCGCACCAATGGAGGTGCTATTATCGGTGGTCGTCCGTCGAAGTATTGCCGGGATTCTTCTGTTGCCTGCCCTTCTTTTCGTGACACTATGTACCCCTGTGTATGCCCAAAATTTGACTGATGGGGTAATTAAGGTGGTCACCCAGAGGCTTGCGGAAAGCGCCAACCACAGGTGGGTGTTTCCCTGGTTATACTTGCAAAATATTGGAATCTTAATCGTCCATTCGTCCAAGCTGGGAGTATGGCACCCGCGCTGAAGTCCTTCTCGAACTGAATGCCCCCACTTACTCAGTTCTCTCATCATCTCCAATACCTGCACCACAACAAATACCTTCTAATTTAACCAGCGCTCTTCATGACGTCCTATCTATTGCTCACACAATCGTGGCCAACCGCTCAATATCTAATGGTAATATCACCGGCCCTCAACCACTTATTCAAGATTCGAGCGCTGGCGATCCGCCAAGTATAGGTGTCGCAGTCCTTCTTGCTAATTGGACTGGCGAAGGGGGAGTGGATGGGTTGGACTACGCTGGTGCCGCACGAGATCAGCTAGACTTCCTCTTTCAAGATGTGCCCAAGACGAGCGACGGGGCATTCTCTCATCGTATGGACCAAGTACAACTTTGGTACGCCTTCTTTTGGAATGTCATGCTGCAGGCTTTGCTGACATGTTGCAGGAGCGATTTTATATACATGGTTCCACCGTTTCTTGCATATTACGGCGCGGTGACCCAAAACATAACGCTGCTCGAAGAGGCATATAAGCAGATTAGCCTCTATCGTAAGTATCTTCGGGACACGAAAGCTAATAATCTTTGGAAACACATACAACTTGGTTCGTATGGGACCGATGATGGTCATTGGTCCACCGGTAATTCTTGTTCCTGTGTTTGGGTGGGCCGTTGGCTGAGTTTACGCGCTTAGGAAACGCATGGGCTGCAGCAGGGATGATACGTGTACTTGGGACCATCCAGCGCTCTCAGTACGCGAATTCTATGAAAGGTCAACAAACGGATCTTGCTAATTGGGTTCGAGAGATCCATTCGGGAATGTACCGTCATCTGGTGCGCACTCGCCCGACGCTCATTCAGCCTCGCTAACATCCGCTGTGTCTAGGACGCTAGTGGCTTGTTTCATAACTATGCGGATAATACGAGCACATTCCTAGATGCTTCGTCTACAGCGCTTCTTGCAAGCACTGTCTATCGCCTATCTCTTTTGTGGGGAGTTCACACATATCTGCCCCTGGCCGAGCTTACACGGAAGACGTTCGCTGCGCCTTCAGGTGCAAATGTCAATATATCCGTGTCAGTCACAGCCCATACAATCACGGCTACATCAACTATGGCAACCTTTGTCTCGTCATTACCATCTTCTGTGTCTGCCTCTGCCTCTGCATCGTCATCGACGCCGTCGCCGTCTCCAATCACACCCGACATGCTGCACTTCACTCTGGATGGCTGGCTAACACCAGTAGTCGACCCCTACGCATATCCTAGCGAAGCACAGAACAGCCCTGAAGGCCAGGCATTTATTCTGTCGATGCAAGCTGCATGGCGCGATTGGGTGGCGGATGGTTCAAAAGGTGCGAACGGTTCTCCATGCACCACGAAGTGCTTTCCGGGCCTTTGGACGACTTTGCTGGTAATCATGGTGGCGATGTACTTGACCGCATAGTGACAGTCCGTTCATACGTCGTTTTTGCAGCCGTCAGTTAATCTGTATCTTGATACCCATCTCGGCATTGTTGCCCGAGACCGTTTTATTTTCGAGGACACCTCCGAGACGGTATGATACCCAGTGTCGTGTAGAATCAACGCATGTAGTGAATCTTGCGTTGAATAAGTAATGTCATAAAGTGAAATACATGAATGTAGGGTATGCGAGGAATGGCAATGAGGTGCGAGAGAGCTTAAGAGGCCGTCTGGGTCATGGTCCATGGAGCGTAACATTTGCCGATTGATGATTTAAAAGGTTTCTAGACAAAGACAACGAAGGCCAAAGGTTCACGATTAGTAATTCAACGTCGCATCAAGTACCACTCACAAAGGATAGCGCTGCAGGGCCAACCGTACATTAATGCCGAGGATTATCCCATCCCACCTCCCCGCCCTCTCCCTCCCCACCCTGCGTCTCGATGTCGCTCGCGCCACGCCAAGTCCCTCCTGTCCCTATCCTTGCCGTGGTCATAAATATCCCGCCGTCTATCGTCATAACTACGGCGTCGATCATACGCAAATGAAGCTTGGCTGCTTGACCGCCGATCCTCCGAACCCGCAGAGGAAGCTAATTGTGGAGGTTGACCGAGGGCTTCTGCTCGCATAGAAGTCCTTGGGGGAGCCGCCACGCTTGTCGGACGCTGTGGAAGAGTACGGCTGCCTATTGTAGTCGTACTGCTTGCAACGAGCGGTCGTTGTTCTCTAGTTTGTCCTCCAAATGAAAGCACACTTGCTGGAGCTGGCTGTGATGCAGTATGCATACGAGTTTGATGGGGGCCATGGGGTGGTACAGGTTGTGATCCTCCGAGATGTGAAGTCTCTACAGAAATCCTCTGGGCCAGTGTTAACTGTGGGGGAGTGTCACTGTACGCGCTGTTCACAAATCCTGGTACAGAAACAGGTACTGGTGAATCCTGCATTGCCGGATTATTCTGTCCAGTCAATACCCCATTGAAAGTTCCTTGATTATGAGTAGGTATTGCCATCTGGATCTGGTTAATTTGATTTTGTAGATTCTGCAGAAGTCCATGTGTGCGAAGCATCTCCCCAAGTTGCAGTGGATTAATGCTCAGTGTTTGCGTTTGGGGTAGAGTCGCAGCAGACGATGGCGATGTAGAAGATGACGGTGATCCAACCAGAGGCTGTTGTGATGGCTCTGGTGTTTGTTGGGTATCAGCCAGGGTACTGAGCCCTCTTCCCGATGGCTCATTTGTCAAGACCGTTGACTGCACTGTTCCAGCGTTTGAAAACAACGAAGCTTTAGCAGCGCGAATGGGCGCCAGCCTGTCAAAAGCCGAGGCTGAACTCAATGGAAGAGGAGGATCTGACGGCTCTGTTTTAACAAGAGGAGTGATCTGTCTGGGTGTCTGATGAGGTGGTTGCGCAGCAGGCGTAGAAGATGGATCTGAAGGCCTCAAGGGTCTGGACGATGCTTGCATTGCGGTAGCTGTCACGGACGGTGGCAGGCCGCTTTCAGAAGGAGGACGTTCTAGTGCAACAGACCGAGAAGTGGATGATGGGGCTGCGGGTAACACAGCAGGCGGCTTTGGGGGGGGAGGTATTGACCCTGGCTTTCGAGATCCGCCTGGAAGAGAACTAGAAGGCCGTTGAGCCAGCGTGGTCGTGGGTTTGCCCGTGGATTTTGACGCTGGAGTGGACTCAACGGGCGATACCAATTTCGTACCGGACGACATACTGGCCGCTTTGGAAGTCGAACCTAGGCACGCCATCAACGTCCGGCCAGTCAATATGCTTCGTTTATCATACGGACCTGTGCTCCCAGTCTTAGTATTCCGGGCTGATGGCTCTTCCGCCTCGTTGTCGCTGTCTGAGAACGTATGTCTCTTGCGCTTGACAGTTTTCGTGGGCTTCGTGGCTATCGATGCAGGTATATTGCCCTCGTTATCACTTGCAAGGTCAGGTACTTTGAGTCTTTTAGTTATAAAGTCCACAATGTGCTTCGTGACCCTGGTATTGCTTCGAATATCCTTATGGTCCGCACGCACGTCTTTCCTCAGCTTCTCAATTGCAGATGAGAGCTGGGTCAGAGACAGCGTCGTTCTTTTGAGATAGATGAGAACACCAATCATCACAAACTCGATTGGAGACACGCGAGTGGGGCGGTTAAGCGAAACGCTGTACTTCTTTTCCCGTGCGAGAACAACAAAAATTCGAAACGTTTCGTGCAGGTCAGCGCGGAGTTTCGGAGGTATGGGATTGCTCTTCAATAGCCATTTCTCTAGCGTCTTTGTCCCCGGCACCGTGTGTTTCGGATGGTTTTCAATCAGGTAGCCAATAGTCGCGAGGCATTGAAAGTCCCGACCACGTGCATGACCCCAGTCGAGGTAGCCTTCGAACCCCTCTTCACCGAGGACTTGGGATTGGATTTCACGGATTATTGTTGACCATGGCCCGACAATTGCTTGCAGGCGCTCTGTTTTCGCCCGTTGGACAAAGACAAAATAAAGAGGAACAGAAAAGACAAACCCGCCGGCGTGAGTGCGACACCCAACTGTACCCTCTTTGTGAAACAGTGAACACATGGTCAAAGGCGAATAGCAACAGCCTCGACGCACCTGGAAAATCTCTCGTTCTTGATCGTCATTTAAATCGGTGTATTCCACGCAAACGACTTGTTTGTTTAAAAACTGTGTCCGGAGATACTGAGGAAGAAGCTTTCGTCTAGGGCTCGTGATGTTGGGCTTAAACCAGAGTTTCTCGTTCGTGAAACTTTGCAAACGACACGTCACCAGTGATGTCAAACGATGAGGAGGATCCACAAACTCACGAATCCTTATCTGTAAATTGCGGACATATGAAAGTCAGTGTGTGCCCAGAAACGTTCTATACAACTGACGTGGTATCTGAAAGAATGAAAACAATGCAGAAAAAGATAGAACCGTAATCTGAGAAACCATCTGGTAGGATGATATATATCACGGACCTGTCCATCCAGGAATCTATGATAGCCCGAGTCAGTCTTGATGGCTGATATTAACGAAAGATTACCTTTGAACTGAAGTCAGACGTTGCTTTCCGTCGATACACGTTCGCAGTTCACTTCCATCATCTTGAAATGACACGGCTTGCAAAACCGGACATTGAAAACTCGCCAATGATTCAGGAGTCTGACGTACCGAAGATTATGGGAGGAATGTAGTAATTCCGTAGTATGGAGTCAATCAGCCCCGACTGCTTTTCTTCATTCCAAACAACATCTTCATGTCAAAGGTTGATTCAGCAACGCTGGTTTTCAAAAGCAAAAGAGAGTTGGTAGATGAAATCGCCTACCTCGCTGATACTCTGGATCAAGGTCTATGGCATTGTCGATGATCTGATCTAACGTTTTTTTGGGGGGTCAGGCTGAAAAGATCACTCACAATTACAAACGACTCACCGTACAACGATTTAGCCGTATACTGGGTCGTGCGAGGTGCACGCAGAACGTGGCTGATCTTATATTCCTTTGGACCTCGTCGAGTGCGGTTTGTTGATTTGGCGAGAGGAACGTCCTCTTCAGACGAAAGGTCCGTCAAGTCAGAAACGTCCGACAGCGACATCAAAGAATAACCGCGACGGGAATTTGTGACTGTCCCCACTGGGGCGAGATTTGTCGTGTAACGTAACCGTCGGCGTAGCCACAATCCTTGCTAGCGGAAATCCGGCAATGGTTGGCTGTGAATCGGAGAATTCGCTGTACAAAAACCCACAATATGAAATTTCGTTTAGCTCGGCGGTCTCTTTTGTTCTTTCGTTTTGCTTCTTTGGGTGACTGTTAGGGCCTCGGTTTCTGTGACCTGCAGCCTGAATGGATTTTTAAAACCACGTGACCAATATTAGCGCTCCGACTCAAATCTGGGACGCGTCGCGTCGCGTGAGCTAGGTTGGCATAAAGACACGAAGGATGCGCATTGAAGAACTCGTACTAGAGGGTGAGTGATACGAAGAAATGGCATCCGCTGTCTTGACATAGAACCGCAGGATTCAAATCATACCCTGTACGGACACAGATAACAGGATGGGACCCTTCGTTTAACGCTATCACCGGCCTGAATGGATCAGGGAAATCAAACATTCTTGACGCCATATGCTTTGTTCTTGGGATCACGAATATGTCTCAGGTATGTGTGCGTAGAGCTCGCTTGTTGACCTGAGCCAATGCATAGTACATTCCGAAAGATGCGAGCACAAAACCAGCAAGACCTCATATACAAGCGTGGTCAGGCGGGAATAACGAAAGCTAGCGTCACCATCGTCTTCGACAACTCAGACAGGGAGAAGAGTCCTGTGGGCTTGGAGAACTTCAAACAAATTACGGTCACTCGGCAGGTTCGTTGCTCTTCAACAGTTTCTTCATTCGACGACATGTCCTGTGTAGATAGCACTTCCAAATATCTCAAAGTACCTCTTGAATGGGCACAAGTCCACCCAGCAACATGTTCAAACGCTTTTCCAAGGCGTCCAGCTCAACATCAATAACCCCAACTTCCTCATCATGCAGGGACGAATTACAAAGGTAGACACTTTTCCTGACCAATCCACACTGCACCCACTGACAATCGTTCAAGGTACTGAATATGCGTCCTCAAGAAATTCTGGGCATGGTTGAGGAGGCAGCCGGTACCCGCATGTTTGAAGATCGAAAGGACAAGGCGAAGAAAACGATGGACAAGAAAGACAAGCGAGTTCAAGAGCTGACTTCTATCCTCGCTGAAGAAATCACCCCAAAGCTCGACAACCTGCGAACTGAGAAGCGACAATTCCTCGTCTGGCAGAAGGACCGGGTGGAATTGGAGCGGATAGGACGAATGTTGCGCGCCTGGGAGTGGACGGAGGCTAATCGGAAACTTGAGAAAGCGGATGAGGACATCGAAGAAAAGGCAACGGAGAAGGTGTCGATTGAGAAGCAGAAGAAAAAACTGTTAAAGGCGTGCAAGGCAGCAGAGAAGGACTGGGAGGCGGTCAATGCAAAACGCGAAGCGGAGCGCAAGAAAAGTGGCGAATTCAAAAAGATGGAAGAGGAGGTCGCTAAGTTGGACAAAGAACTGGTCAAGCTCCGTACCCAGGTCGGCCTCGCAAACGGAAACATCGGCGATGAGAAGAAAAGCGTCGCCAATGCCGAGACTGAGTTGCAAGCACTTCGGACCTCGCTCGAACAAAAGCGGGTACAGGTCCATCAGTTGGAGAGGGACTACCAGGGTGTGAAGGCGGCCCATGATACGATTCAAGGCGCTGTCTCAAACTTGGAGGAACTGCTGCAGACTCTTTTGACAGGCCTTTCATCATCTAATGCGGGCAACTCTGGAGGTGGGTACATGGGTCAACTTGCAGATGCGAAAGCCCGTCTGGCTCAAGGCACTGCGGAGGAAGAGCAGAACCATGTCAAGCTCGCCATGAGTAAAAAGGAGCTGAAAGCGCTGGAGACAAAATGGAAAGACGTCGAGAAGGATGCTGCCCAAGGACAACGGAGTCTGGAAAACTTGAAATCAGAACTCAGCAAACTGAAGCACCAGGTTGCTGACTGTGGCTGGAGTGCTGAGCAACAGCAGTCCAGTGAAGCCGGGCTTCGAACTGCCAGAGGTGAGGTTCGACAGCTGACGGAGGTAAATGAACTTCATATCTGCAGCGTTGAACTGTCTCTGAAAGCTTCACCACAGGGGCGCGACGCTGTTAAGCAACGCCTTTCTTCACTGTCCTTCGACTACTCTTCTCCATACCCGAATTTTGACCGAAGTAAGGTCAAAGGTCTGGTGGCAACCCTGACCTCCATCCCACCGCATCATCAAAACAAGGCAACGGCGCTTGAAATTGCTGCAGGCGGTAAACTCTACAATGTCGTCGTCGAGGACGAACGCGTCGGCAAAGACTTGTTACAGAATGGTAAACTCAAGAGGCGAGTCACGATCATACCCCTTAACAAGATCAACGCCTTTGCACTCACCGCGCAAGTATGTCTTACATCTATTTTCTCCTTTAAGCTCAGTCTCGGATGAGTACTTTCATTGGCTTGTTTAGAAGATTGCCCAGGTCGAGCAACTAGCGCCAGGCAAAGCAAACGTTGCTCTGTCGCTCATTGGTTTCCCAGATGAAGTCGCCCGGGCAATGGCCTATGTGTTCGGCGATACCATCATCTGTGCAGACGCTGAATCCGCCAACGCTGTCACCTTTGGTGCCAAAGTCCGCTCTGTGACGCTCAACGGTGACGTTTACGACCCTTCCGGTACCCTTAGTGGTGGCGCGCCACCTAGTGGCAGCGGCACGTTATTGAGGGTACAGGAGTTGTTGGATGCGGAGAAGAGATTAGAGCAGGCAAAAGGGAGACTTGTTGAGCTGGAACGGGGAGCAGAGGCAGGGAGGGAAAGAAGGGAGCGGTGGAGAAAGCTTTCGAGGGAGGTGGAGATCAAGGAACATGAAGTTACCCTGTTAGAGGAACAGCTCGGTGGAAGCAATGCAGCAAGGGTTTGGGTCCATTTTCCCGAGGTTTATCGCACCCGCTCACATCATAATTATAGGTTGGAGCTGAGGTGGAAGCTCTCAAGAAGGCTATTGTTGAACTTCAAGAGGCTGTAGACACCGCGAAGGAGAAGCAGAAGACCGCTCAGAACGACATCAAGAAGCTCGAGAAAGATATGCACGAATTCAAGAACAACAAGGAGGGAAAGATGAACGAGCTCAAGGTAATGCCGACTGCTGTCCCTCGTGCTTGTCTAATAAGTATGTACAAAAGGCCGATATCTCGAAGCAAAAGGCTGCACTCCAGAAGCAGTCGGTCATCGTGAAGACCCGGCAAAAGGAGCACCAAACAGCCGTACTAGAGCTAGGTATGCGATCACCTGCGCTCCCGGATCTCACTCATATATATACTTGGAATCTCAGAACAAATGGAGAAAGATATCGAAGCAGGAGAGTCATCTATCCAACATTCGGTCGAGCACATTGCCGAGCTGCAGAGAGACGTGGGCAAAATATCGGCCAAGGTGTCAGAAGTTGAAGTGTGTAACTTGGTTCGAGATGCGGGTAATTCACTGACCCTCTTTCTCAGGGTGAACACGCCAAGGCTGAAGCCAAACTTGAGGAAGAGCGTGCCACGCTTGTTCAGTTTGATAATGAATTGAAGCAGCTGGAAGAAGTGATGAAAGCTCAGAAGGCTGGCGTGGCCGACGCAGATTTGAACATGAAGAGACTGGATCACGAGATAACGGCACTGGAGAAAGACAAGGTGGCACAGGCAGGCAGGGTGGACAGCATAGAGAAACAGTTTGAGTGGATTCGAGAAGAATATCAGTAAGTTCACCCTGCTGTCGGTTAGAGTCTCGTGCAACCATTTTGGACAGGTCTTTCGGCAAAGCCGGCTCTCAGTATGATTTTGATGCGGTCGACAAGGAGAGTCTGTATCAGAAAGCCAGTGAGCTAGAGGAGAGACAGAGAGGAATGAAGAAAAAGGTCAATCCGAAGGTGATGAATATGATTGAAACGTGAGTGAAACGTTTATGCGCCGAGATGAGATTCCAACGGGATTTCAAAACTAGCGTGGAAAAGAAAGAAAACGAAATACACAAGATGATGACGACGGTGCTGAAGGACAAGAAGAAAATTGAGGATACGATAGCAGAGCTTGACCGTTACAAACGTGATGCCCTTGAAAAGACCTGGGAAAAGGTTGATGGGTCAGTACTTTATCTGGTGTTAGAAGGCACGGCGGCGACTGAACAAGTTAAGCAGTGATTTTGGGGAAATTTTTGGCGAGCTGTTACCTGGCAACTTTGCCAAACTGCAGCCACCGGAAGGCCAGGACCTAATGCAAGGACTGGAGGTAAAAGTGCGTCTTGGGAGCGTTTGGAAGCAAAGTCTTACGGAGCTGAGCGGTGGACAACGGTAAGGACATGGATGTGTGATCGGCGTTGGTGCTGACAGGACGAACATGTGGAATGCAGGTCATTGATAGCGCTTTCTCTCATAATGGCCTTGCTTCAATTCAAGCCCGCGCCGATGTACATTCTGGACGAGATTGATGCGGCTCTTGATCTATCACATACACAGCATATTGGACACCTGTTCCGCACTCGATTCAAAGGTTCGCAGTTTATTGTTGTTTCGTTGAAGGAGGGACTTTTTACGAACGCGAACGTGCTATTCCGAACGCGATTCCGAGACGGCACTTCGATCGTGGAACGAACGGCAGAGAGGTCGGGTTCGGGGGAGCACGAGCGGGAGCGGGAGCGTGTGCAGGGAGGACGAGGGCCGCGCCGAGCAGTTGCTGCCTCATGAGGATGTACAGTCGTAGGGGAATGACCTCGCACGTAACTTGGGTCGGACCGCATCACATGCACGCGGTGCCTAGAATGCCGCGAGTTTCTCACGCGTGGTGTCCCCGGCCATTTGCTCGCGACTTGTCGGCGAATTCGGCTGCTGAGATAAGCGAGGGGGGCCGCATGGGAGGAGAGAGAATCGGAGGGACAGATGGACCATGTGGAGGGTCTTCCTTATCAGCACATGCTCGCTCCGGAGAGTGCCTTGGTTTATTTCTATAAATGGAAATGTACGACGAGGTGTACGATCGGTTATCTGCCAGACCGCGTCCCAGCGTGTACATTACAAAAGGCGTGTTCGAGCTTCTGATGCGGGCGTAGGTCCTTTTTCCTTCCCGACACAGAGTCCCAATGTCGGCGACGTACGAAGAACGCACCAGCGTCGGCTCAGTCGAGAAGATCGGCGAAAAGACCCAAGGCCCGTCTGCTCCTCCTCCTCCCCGCCGAAGTTGCTTATCCAATCCCACAGACCTCGTCGCCGCCCTCCCCGTCGCGGAATTCGACGACCCCAACATCGACAAGGACGAGGCCATCGCCGGCATCCTCGGTCCGTTCTTCCCCGTCCTTTTCTCCCCCGTGTCTCATTCTCCACAGAGGACGACTCTCCCTACCCAGAGGTTCGTTCTGCCGTCGCAAACACAGACGATGCCTCCATCCCTTGCAGCACCCTCCGTGCCTGGGTCATGGGTAGGTCGCATCCCCGCTCCTTTGCTCTGTCTCTCCTCATCTCCGTGTCAGGCTTCATCTGGGCCATCATCATCCCCGGCCTCAACCAGTTCTTCTTCTTCCGCTATCCCTCCGTAACCATCACCGGTATCGTCGCTCAGCTCCTCTCCTTCCCCATGGGCCGTTTCTGGGCAAAAGTCGTCCCAAACGTCAAGATATTCGGTGTCTCCATCAACCCCGGCCCTTTCACGATCAAGGAACACGTCCTCGTCACCATCATGGCCACAGTCGGTTACCAGTCCGCCTATGCTGCAAGTGCTCCCCTCTACTCCCCTGCTTCCCCTCTTCTCATCATTTCCCCAGACGGATATCGTTGCCGTGCAACGAGTGTATTATAACCAAACCTTCAACTTTGGGTGTACGTCTATTTCTGTCCCTTTCGCATTCTCTTCTCATCCCTCTTCTTAGTCCAATGGATGATGGTCATCTCCACCCAGATGATCGGCTTCTCCCTCGGTGGTATCATGCGCCGCTTTTTGGTTCAGCCACCTTCCATGAGTACGTCCTCCCTCCCCCAATACTCACTCACGTGACAAACCAATTCCCCCCCAGTCTGGCCCGCCAACCTCGTCACTTGTGCTCTCTTCAATACCTTGCATGCCCAGGTCTATGCTGGTATCGGCACCCGCGGCGGTATCTCTAGAGAGCGCTTCTTCACATACGTTTTCGTCGGTGGTCTCTGCTGGTACTTCGTTCCCGGTTACCTCTTCCAAGCTCTCAGTTACTTCACCTGGGTCTGCTGGATTGCTCCCGAAAATGTCGTCGTCAACCAACTCTTCGGCTACCAGAGTGGTCTCGGCATGAGTCTCATCACCTTTGACTGGGCCCAGATTACCTACACCATCAGTCCTCTCGCGTCCCCCTGGTGGGCAGAGGCCAATGTCATCGCAGGTTTCGTGACCTTTTTCTGGATCTTGGCCCCCATTATATACTACACCAACACTTGGTACGCCAAGTACTTGCCCATGCAATCTCGCACGTCCTTCGACAACACCGGTGCATCTTACGACGTATCTCAAATCATTACTGCTGATTCAACCCTCAATGTCACCGCATACGAGAACTACAGCCCCCTCTTCCTCTCCACTACATTCGCCATTTCTTACGGCCTTTCCTTCGCATCCATCACGTCGACGATCATGCATGCCATCCTCTTCTTCAGGAAGCAAATTTGGCTTCAGTCTCGCCGGTCCATCAACGAACAACCCGATATTCACGCTCGTCTCATGTCCAAGTACCGCCAAGTCCCCGAGTGGTGGTACATGGTCATTTTCGTAGTCATGTTCGTCTTCGGTATCGTCTGTATCGAAGTCTGGCCCACCGACTTCCCTGTCTGGGGCTTCGTCTTGTCTCTCCTCATCGCCTTCTTCTACATCATTCCCATCGGCATGATCCAAGCCATCACAAACCAACAAGTTGGCTTGAACGTCATCACGGAGCTCATCGTCGGATACGCTCTCCCCGGTCGCCCTCTCGCTATGATGATGTTCAAAACCTGGGGTTACATCACCATGGCGCAAGCCCTTCAGTTCGCCTCCGACTTCAAGTTGGGTCATTACATGAAGGTGCCACCCCGTACAATGTTTTGGGCCCAAATCTCTGCCTGTGTCGTCGCTGCAACCGTCCAACTGGGTGTCCAATCGTGGATGTTCACAAATATCCCAGACATGTGCAGCCCGCACCAGAAGAACGGGTTCATTTGCCCCAGTACTCAAGTGTTTGGAACGGCTTCTATCATCGTGAGTACTGGAGTCTTGCTTGATTGCAGTCCCTAACCATGTTTTGTAGTGGGGTGTCATTGGTCCTGCACGTATGTTCTCGTCAGGTCAAGTCTACTACGGCCTCGTTTGGTTCTTCCTCATTGGCGCTCTATGTCCCCTCGTTGCCTGGCTTATCCAATTGAGATGGCCCAATAGCTTCATTCGCTACGTCAAGTGCGTATCACTATCATTATTCTACATCCGGCTGGGTAGTCCTGACAACCTGCGTCACTTTTAGCTTCCCCGTCATCTTCAACGGAACTGGTCTCATTCCTCCCGCATCCGCTGTCAACTACGTGACATGGGGTATCGTTGGATTTATCTTCCAGTACGTCATTCGTAGACGTCACTTCTCATGGTGGACAAAGTATAACTGTGAGCGTTTGCGTTTTCCGTGTCCATGTCCTCCTCTTCTCATCCTCATCCGTAGACGTCCTCTCCGCCGCGCTTGACTCTGGTCTTGCATGCTCCATCGTCCTCATTTTCTTCTGCCTCCAATACCCCCGAAACGGCACGATCGGGGAGAACAACGTATTGACGTGGTGGGGGAACACAGTGTTCTTGAACACGGCAGATGGCAACGCTGCGTCGTTGCTGCCTGTGAACGGAACCTTTGGGTGGGTTCTTTTTTTCCGTCTCCTTGTTCGTAATTGCGTGCTGACGGCCTCGCGTCCATTTTCCCCTTCCAGGCCATCAAAGTGGTAGATTTGATATTGTTTATTGTTTCTGTGGATGTCCATCTTGGTCTGGATCGGGTCCCTCCCTCCCCCGATCTCACTCGAAGACACTGTGGAATGTAATCGTTGTGAAAGTGATTTAAGTAATAATATAACACGTATCTCTCTTGTCATAACGATGAGTGATAGTGTGCAATACTTACCGCACCTTGGGCATCCAAACTTTGCAGAGCTGGTGGTGCCAGAGGACATGCCAGCGAACCCAGACTTGGTGAAATTGCGCAGATGGCACTGGCACAGCGTAGTAAATCTCCCATCAATAATAATCCCCACTTCATGGCTGCAACAGCTTGAATTAATCCTCGAGCTCTGTTTTGGCGTCCTCTTGAGCAGGTGAAAAAAGCCCGCTCGGTTCACTTTTAATCTCGGGTTTGTACTCGAGAACAGAAACAAATCGTCAGTTACCAGATGCTCATGAAAATAAGTGGATTCCTTGAAGAAAGACGACATTCATTCTCTTTCAACGTTTCAACGACGACCAAGGAGTGAGTTATAAGGAAGGAACGACTATCTTCCTTTCTGTATGTTTGGTCTGCCTAGGGGAGACTAGGAGTGAGTTACGGCGTCGACTTCGCCAGTCGGATGTGGCTGTGACCCGTCGCGTGGCTACCACGTGCGATCTAGGAAGTTACCGAGCTCTCACAAGTGCGAGTGGTGGTGTCCCAGCTATCCACACCGCCGTCGACGCTCCATTCAACCTCGCTCATAGTTTTGCACAATGGTAAGGTCTGGTTTATCTTGACTAGTGTTCTTTGCGAGCTGGCGTGCCGATCACCTCTTGAACCTGGTGGTCCAGGGTGGATGACGGGATGCTGATGTGGATGTACCGATCACTTTGTTCAGATGAGCTGACTTGCGTATCTCTCTCTGAACAGGCCTCCGTAGAGCTCGCCGCAACATACGCCTCTCTCATCCTCGCCGATGACGGCATTGAAATTACCGTACGCCCTTCCTATGTATGTGGATTAGATTCCACCTAACACAATCGTTTTCTTAGTCCGACAAAATCCTTGCCCTCACATCTGCCGCCAAAGTTGACCTCGAGCCAATCTGGGCATCTCTTCTCGCAAAAGCTCTCGAGGGAAAGGACGTTAAAGAGCTCCTATCAAACGTCGGTGCTGGAGGCGGAGCACCCGCTGTTGGAGCAGCCGCCGTAGCATCAGGTGCTGGCGCTGCTGCAGAGGCAGCCGAAGCACCAAAAGAAGAGGAAAAGAAGGAGGAGAAGGAAGAGTCAGACGACGACATGGTATGCATCCTGGTCTGGTATCACAATCGTCTATTGAGCGTTTTCCCTTGGATTTTACACAACAGGGCTTCGGGCTGTTCGATTGATCTGGGTTCTTCCTCTCACTTATCTTATTTCGTCTGCATACGCTTTCATGGGTTCGTCCTGTTTCGCGCCGCGCTGTATTCTCACAACACTACATTTACTACTGCGCATCAATCAAAACTTCTGAAACCCATACTTGTGGACATTAGCTACCAGTCCGCTTGGGTCCCAACACGAAAATTGAGCATATGATTGTGCATTGTTAGTCCATTGTGGTGAAAGGTTTTGAGGATCCATTAGACTGACTTGATCATCCGGATTGAATACCAACGGGTGTATAGCGAACCCACGTCACTTTGTTGGTACATTCATGCAACAGGGTGGTATTCTCTCGTTTTATCAAGCATACCCACGGACGTTCAGTGTGTACTCAACATACGTTAACCTCGGGTCCTTTGTTGACTTGATTCAGATCCGGTGCGCCGTCATGAATCCAGAACACTTGCGATGATACCGGTCGACATATACCTTGTCATTTTTGACTATATTTCTCCATCACGAGGGAGACCCGACGACGAAGAAATCAAAATCCTCGCCAAAATGGCCGCCGTTTGCAGACTCTTTGGTCAAATCGCCCTCCCTCGCATCTTTGAATATGCTCACTTCTCTGGTGCCATGATGGAGAGTAAATCATCTGCGCACCTCAACAGGTTGTGCCGGTCCATCGTCGCCGGTGAAAAGCTCGCTCAAGTCATCGCACTATGTGTCGAGGTGTGCCACTTTACGGATTTTGAGATGAAGGACACGTTTCTCTGGGGAATGAGCATGTTCTCGGAGCTGTACGCGTCGGGCATGGCGTATATGAAGAACATTCACCAACTCAAGTTTCTTCATTCGTTCGTGAGGAAGGAACACTGGGAAGCTATCATGAACATGGAGGCCCTTGAAGAGGTCGTATTCGACGCATGTGAATTTTATGAAGGTCCTTCACCAAGCCGAGGTGGACAAGTGCCGCAGTTCCGTGTGTCACGTCTCGAGGTGCTCAGATGCCTCGGTATTGATTACGTTGTACCGGCCGTGGACTCGAGGTCTCTGCGATTCCTCAAGACGGACATTGATTTTGCCCGAAGGATTATTTGGCACCGAGAATCCATCCTCGAGGAGCTATACATCGAGGGTGAAAGGATGGTCGACAGATCCGCTGCCGAGCTTCCAGTACTCCCTCCTACCCTCGCACAGATACCACCATCCGTGATCGTCCTCTCCCTCCGCATACCAGGGAAAGATGAAGAGATAAAATCCCTCTCTAGATTGTGTGTCTGGGACATCGTACCTGGGCTGCGTGAGTTCAAACTGGAGGTTGTTCGCGAAAAACACGAACCTGATATTTCTGCGTATACGGTGAGGTATCATTCGTTCTTCAGACATGGTTAATCTGACTTTTCGTAGGTGATTGCTTCGATCCGCGGCTGCTGGCGTCATGAAGGCCTACAGAGTTTTGTGCTGCATTACGTAGGGAATAACGGTCGGCCACCGGAAACCGAACGAGTAAAGACTCTAATTCGCGACACCTTTTCGAACGCGTTCCCAAACATTAATTTCGTAGATATCTATGGGACGGCTTTACGGCTGGTAGGACGAAAATGGGTTCACGTTTCGTCAAGTGACGAGTATGTGAATGTGAATCATGTCATGATTGAGTAGAATTGCGACGTCCCAACGTAGTACGTAGGTGGTAACAATCTACAATAGCCAGACTAACGGGTCTCCTGCCTGCACATTCGCGCCTTCTCTGACACCTTTTCCGAGCCCTTTCACCGATTTTCCAACATTCTCTTCTCCAGCAGGTACGTTGATTTCAGTCTTCATCGCTTCGAGAATGATCAAAACCTCATCCGCCGATTGAATGACATTTCCGACGTTGCACTTGATTTTCCATACAGACGCTGACATCGACGAAGCAACGTAGATGCTGCCGGACGTGATATCTGGGTGCGTTGGGTCTTCTCAAAAACAACCATTACAAACAAATTTTTAGTAACAGTTGGTTGTTCAGGACTCACCTTCTAACGCCGGCGTGCTTCCGAAACGGCTGGCCTCAAGCTCCTTCTGAGCCATCCATTCATCGAGAAACTTCTTTTCTCTGCACAGTAATGAGAAAGAATGTATCAGTCCACTGCGGCAAGTTACCTTGCTCCTTCTTGGGCTACTCCTTGTGCCTGTTTCCTCCTGAACTCAGAAAGCTCGTCGACGATGGAATGCAGGAAGCTCGCATAATTCGCCATTGAAAAGACGGTGGACTCGATCTGATGCAACGTAAGATGATATGCAAGACTGGATGCTGTGGCGTTCACCTTGAATTGGTATTGTCCAGCATTGAACTCTTGCTCAATCTGCGAAATACACGGTAAATAAAAATTTGAAGTATCGCGGCTACGCATACCTCCAAATATCGCCCCTCAGTCACGGGCTCAAATGCAACCTAGCGCACTCGCTGTCAGAGTTTCCAGAGTCAAAAGCAAGTATCTTGCTTCAGTCCTGACCTGATCAAAGGGCTGGAGCAACCAGGGCCTATCCGGGCTGAAGTCCACCCCCTTTCCCCAAGTTTGCCACGCTGGGAGGGTTCGTCCAAAGAGCTGATAACCTCCAGGTGACACAACCGGATATATAGCTGCGACCGGTCCAGCTATTCCAACAGCTCCCTAGATACAGATGTTTTAGGACAATTGCGCTGCTATATGTATACTGTCGCTTACGCTTGGGGTATAAGTGCGTGATGGATTCATCTTCTGACCGACTAGCCGACAACGTGGGTCAATCTGGGACACCAGGGACATCACCGTGCAGTTTACGTAAAGTAGGAAAAGGTGGACTTACCGGTACCAGGAAAGGACATGCGAGATAAAACCCAACTCCAAACACCAGCTGTTGGTAGTTGGCAAGAAGCAGGACTCCACGACCATGTGACGTACCCAAGTGGATCCAACCAGTTTCTGAAGAGCCTCGGTCGTACCCCCTTCGAGACCGTTGTTGCGGGCCAGATAGTCGATATTACTGGGGAGATATACAGCCTTATCGCGTGTTGTACTCATGTATCGTTCCAGGGCTTCCCGATTCCACTGGTCATCGAGAACAATGGGAAAGGAGATCTTACGCCCGGGAAATTCGACGTCCAACATATTGTCGGGCAGAGATTCATCCACTTCCACGAGTAGATCTAGAACTCCTCGCTGTGAAATTACCGCAGGATCGAAGCGGCACTGGGGAAAGTGGGGTTTGGCCTCCTTGGGTAATGGAGAGATCAATGATGCTTACCATGGTCGACCTTATGCAGGGCGCAAAGGACCATATTCCCCGAACTTGACGTTTGCGTGCCTCGGTTTCTAGAGCATGGACGCGTGCACGCAGGTTGAAGTCGAGCTGCATTGGGCCATACTCGACAAGAATTCCTGAATCCCCTGCCTGATGCTTTTTCGTTAAAGGGAGTGCTTCCGTCGTTGTTGCACATACCTGGCGAAAAGTCGCCACAGGCCTGGGACTACCTGGTTCCGCAGCGAGCCTCTGAAGAATACAGCCACGGTGAACAGTCTTGCTTGGAACTATAACGTTTGGGGGTGGCTCCGTAGGGCCCTCAGCCACAGCGGACTCGACCGCCTTGATCCACGACTGCATAGCCTGCGCACATGTCTGAGCATCTGTCCAGGAGATGCGGTTGAATGTCACTGTGCTCCCAGGGCTCAATTGTCCTACTTTCCACCTGTTAAGCAGGTCATCGGCATGTTTTGGTTGACCTCAAGGGACAGCTTACAAGTCTGCTGAAGCGACCGTGCACGCACACACGTATCCTCCCATGTCAGGTCCCTCCTGCGTAAGAATAACTGGAGTGTCGCCGTTGATGTTGACTGTCCCAAGAGCATAGCCGTTATCCAAAATATTACTCGGATGAGATCCCCCTTCTCCACCATTCTCTCGGGCCCACTTTATGCCGTTCTTGCTTTGTAGACGGATGCCCATTCTATTGCTGGAGGAGCTGATGACCCATGGCGTAGAATAAAACCCTGCGTTGCCCTCGGGGGTGAGGAACTCCTCGTCGTCATGCGGACCAGGAAGGACATTCACGATCCAGTCTTTTGGATACGTAGGGATTAGGGATTTGGGTAGCAAGAAGGGCACCAGACAATCCTCTTCTGGATGTGGGAGACAGTCACCGAGCGGGAGCTGATCGCCAGGCTTCAAGGCTCTGCCCTAGAAAACGTCAACGCTATTCGAATGGCTGTTAGACAGCGTACTTGATATCCTCCAAGCCCCATGGATGTCGATTTGGATCCAAGATATTCTGGAACATCAGGAAACCCGCCTCGTACAGCTACATACACTCTGAAACCAGTGCCAGCGCCACCTCTGTCGCTGATTTCCAGCGTTCCGTGCTGCGGGACGACTATGCGAGCCCACATAGGGGCATCTTTTCCGTTGACCTTGACCAGGACCGCCTTCCCGGTGATTGCAGTGACACATAGAGCATGGAACATGAGCTTGCACCCAGCCCCAGGGAGGACGACAACTTCAGGCCCTTCTGTCTCTGGAGGATTGCCAGCGAGAAGGTTGGCAGCTTTGAAGGCTTGGAAGTCCATTGGCCCGCTTTGTGGCATACCGAGGCCAACGCGCCTTCCAGGAAGATCTTGTATTGTCGCTTCTATACCGCCAGAAATGAAAGTGAGTGTCCTGCAAAGCGCATTTCAGCAACTGGCATCCAGCAGCAAACTTTTATCAGACCTGGGTGTGAACTCAAATTTGTTGAGGAAGGTGGCAGTCGCATTACCACTCTTGAAGATCTCATTCTCACAAATCGTTTTCAGATACGGTATATTATTTGGAGGTCCGTGGATCTTGCAAGCACTCAATGCTTGTGCAAGACGGAACACGGCTTCTTTCCTCGTGGAACCTCTCACAACCAGTTTACAGAGAAGAGAATCGAAGAATGGGGTAACAGTAGTACCCGTCGAGATCTAGGAAGGCATGGGTTTTTGACGGCACAGCAAGCGAACAGAAGGATACTAACCCAGTGATCAACCCTCAGCCAATCTTCAGTCGGGAATTGCACTTCCTGGAGTACACCGGGGCAAGGCCTGAAACCATCCGCTGGGTTCTCGCAGTAGATGCGAGCCTCAATAGCATGCAAAGACCCGTTGGCCAGGTTCCTATCAAACACGCCTTGCGATAAAGTTGGGCTGGCGAGATTAAGACCAAGACCGGATGTTTGTTGAGCGATACCTTGCGCAATCATTAGCTCTACGAGGTCAAGTCCAGGATGAATTGTTTCGGTAATAGGGTGCTCCACCTAAGTTGAAACTTAACCGACTTCGCAGGTAATGGATCGAATGGACAGTCTGAGACTCACCTGAATGCGGGTGTTCATCTCCAGGAAGAAAAATTTGCCGGATTCATCATCCACGAGAAATTCCACTGTCCCTAAAGACATCACTTGTAGGGCTTCCATAAAAACTCAAAGCAAACATGCTGACCTGCAGAGGCATATTTGATAGAGCGACACAAGTGAACTGCAGCTTCGCACATCTCCTTACGCAGACCTATTAGAAATGTCAGTAACAGATCAAGGCTTGTGCTACTCACTTACCAGGATAACGAGAAAAGAAGGGGCTCGGTGTTTCTTCGATAACCTTCTGATGCCTGCGCTGGACACTACACTCGCGCTCGCCCATGTGAACAACGTCTCCAGTTCCGTTTCCAAAAACCTAAGAGCTGTTAGCTACATACCTGCAGCGGTGGACTGTACAGCAATACTTGCCTGCACCTCTATATGGCGAGCAGAAGGGTAATACCGCTCGATGAAGACGCCTTCTTGTCGAAAAAGACTCTACCAATATGCGTTAGATGGAACCACCAGTGGGGAGCTTTCGTTACAGACTTCAGCACGTTGTTTTGTATTCTTGAATTGTACAGAAAGCTCTCCTTCATCGCGGCAGATGACAAGGCCCATACCGCCACCACCAGCGGTAGCTTTGAGCATGATCGGGAAACCGATTTGATTCGAGACACTCAACGCATCCTCGAACGTGGCCATAAGGCCCTGTGAACCCGGAACCACGGGTAGGCCAGCGTTGGCGGCAAGTATTCTGGCTTCGTGCTTGAGGCCCATAGCCCGAATAACATGAGGTTGGGGCCCTAGCCACAGGAGACCAGCGTCGATCACAGACTGAGCAAAGTCAACGTTCTCGGAAAGAAATCCGTATCCCGGATGAACCATAGTGACATTGCGGTCCTTGCACACTGAAATAATTGGTGTAGCGGAGATATAGAGATTGGACTCGGATACCGATTGCGCAGTGCCGCCTGACCCCTCTTTCAGAGGAACGGCTTCATTCGCGGCAGAGACGTGAGGTGAAAGCGCGTCGGAAGGTGTGTAGACGGCCACCGTTCGTATTCCAAGACGTTTTGCGGTACGCATGATGCGAACGGCAATTTCTCCACGATTCGCGACCAGCAGCTTATGGCGCCCATATGCGCTTTGGCAGTCTATGTTGAAATCACCCATTCCTCCAGTTCAAGGACCGTGGTGCGGTTGCAAGCGATGATAAGGATGTTCAAGGAGAGTGACCAGTATCCAGTGGATCGTAGCCTGTCGTTGCTCGTCTAGCTCGTCTGTCTCAGGCTCCACATAAATCATGTGTCCCATTCCAAAAATACGGGTGCGTAACAGTAGCCGAACTTCGAAGACAGCGAATGCTGAACGGTGGACTGAGGCAAGGTGAACACAATGAATCCATGGTCGCAAAAGCGCACTGGTGTCAGTGGCGAAGCTACTGAAGTCAGGCGACGACGCATAAGAACGATGGTAGGTGGAAGGTAAGTAGGCTTGGGACCATATTCTGACCGAGTTAGTGCCCAAATGATCATGTTCATGCCACTCTCATTTGGCGTCACAACCAGTCTGCAGGCTCACCATGGGCTAGCAATTCTCCCTCTCCGTTGAGCCTTTGCGACTTGGACCAGGTGGATAGTCTTATCCTCATCGCTCGTCGTTGGATCGCTCATCTCATTTCCTGGCGGTTTTCTGAACACAGTCATCGTAAATGCATGCAGGAAGGATCATGGCTGTCTATGAAATGCAAATGAGGAGCCCCTGCGATGGTACACTGCAGTCTTTGTAGAAGACCTGGATGCTTCTAAGTGCACCAGAGGGTGTCCAACGATGCTGACGACTTCCAGGCTCATCAAATTACTCAACAGGGCCAGTATCTTGCTGTCCTACCGTACCACCGACCTTGTTATCAATGGCAACTACTGACTTACCGGGGTCAGACTTGTACTGAGTCAGCAGAGGCATATAAAGGGGCTGATATTCGACTTCATCGTCCTACATTGATCTTGTGTCATTCAGTTTGTCTCCATGTCCGCCAAAACTCCCATATTTTTCACTGGTGCTACCGGTAAGGCTTAACACGCTGTCCGCCCCCATCTGACGTTGCCCGTAGGTTATATCGGCGGTACCGTGCTCTTACGTCTGCTCGAACATCATACATTCACTTCTTCTGAAATCACTGCCCTCCTCCGGCCCACAAAAGCAGATCAAATTCCAGTATTTGAATCCATCGGCGTGAAAACTGTTTTGGGCACCAATGATGATTTGGAGCTGCTCGAGAAACAAGCTTCCCAAAGTGAAGTCGTCTTTACCTGCGTGAGTTACAGTCCTTTCATTTTCAGTCTCACTTAACAATTCAATTCTCTCCGTGCAGTCGGATGCCGACGACGTGCCTGCTTGCGAGGCGATTTTGAGAGGATTGAAAAAAAGACATGAAAAGAGCGGGAAGGTTCCCATTCTAATCCACACTGTGAGCAATACTACGGGCTGACGTTTGCGATCACTGACGATGCGAGTATGAATAGTCTGGTACCGGTAAGCATCTCTCCTGTCAAAGCTACGATAAAGTTGCTAATTCGCTGCAGGCGTTCTCGCTGACAACGCACAGGGTAACTACACCTACGATACTATCTGGGATGACATGAACCCAGATCAACTTGACACACTCCCTGATACACAGCCTCACCGCAATGTTGACCTCCGCATCGTTGCTGCTGACGGAGAAGGTTAGCATGATTCACCCCTTTATCAGGTCGTGCAATCCTCACTCGGTTGGAATGAAGGATATGTGAAAACGTTCATCGTCCTTCCTTCTACAATTTACTCGATCGCCAGAGGGAAGCTCGTTGATCTGGGCATCCAAAACTCGCGCTCCATCCAGATTCCATCACTCATCCGCGCAGGCCTTGCCAGGGGACAAGGTGGAATAATTGGCAAGGGGGAGAATAAGTGGCCCAATATCCACATTGACGACCGTGAGCAGCTTATATGACCCGCAGTCAGTGATTACATGCGACTCAGTCATCCTGGCTTTCTATTAGTTGCTGAGCTTTATATGATTCTGTATGATGGTATCCTTTCCGGAAGGGCTGGACATGGCCGCGAAGGGCTCTACTTCGCCGCTGGCGACGAACACCTGATGAGGGACCTCTACAAAACAGTTGCGCAGGCACTGTATGAGCTTGGGAAGGGCAAGTCACCTGAGCCAACCCCCTTCCTTCAGGAAGAGTGTGACCCCAACGTGAGTACTAGTATAATTGTCGCCAAAACTAATGCCGACATCACCATTTAGGTCTTTACCCTTGGTACAAATTCGAGGTGCAAAGCAAACAGGGCACGTACTCTTGGATGGAAACCTAAGTACACAACGGAGGATATGCTGGAAAGCGTCACACGTTTGGGCGTCCTGAATGAAGTAGCTCGCGGCTCTCCTTTAGATGCTGTTTTACTCGTTGAAGGTGACTGTTACCTCTCATGTTCACCCAGCAGTGACAACTGCAAATAAAGTTAGCTGAAGGACAGAAACAAGGAGCTGGGTTGCGACCAGAAATTCAGTTTCGCCGCCAGAATGTAAGCTGTCTGACGCGGTCGTTCGCTCAACGTAATCCGTGACGTGTGACGCGTGACGTGAGTTCTAGATTTTTCCGAAAGTTTTTATTTCGAGTGTTTGCTCGGTTTTGTAACTTGTCCTCTTTCTCAACCTTCTTCGACGACGTTTCTTTTGTCCTTGTCCTTGGAAAGCCATGCACTCCATCTCGTCCACGTCGACGCGTGCGGTCCGTCGTGCTGCTGCGAAGGCTGCCAAACCCGTCCTTGCTCGCGGTGCCCACAAGGAGATCATATTCTCCAACACTGCCCGCTCGAGCATCTCAGCCGGTCTCAACCTGCTTGCGGATGCGGTCAAGGTCACGCTTGGCCCCAAGGGTAAGCTCACGCCGTGTAGCAGGTAGCCCTCGTCATTGACCGTGTCGCAGGTCGTAATGTCATCATCGAGCAATCCTTTGGTGGTCCCAAAATTACCAAGGGCAAGTATATTCTGCACGGTCAGAGGTACCCGTGTTTGCTAATGCGTACATCCAGATGGTGTTACAGTCGCCAAGTCCATCACACTCAAGAACAAGTTTGAGAACCTGGGCGCTCGGTAGGCTATTTCTTCACCTGGTGTGTTTCACACACTTACATCCAATGTAGTCTAGTGCAAGATGTCGCCCAGAAGACGAATGAGATTGCTGGTGATGGTACAACCACCGCCACTGTTCTTGCACAAGCGATCTATTCCGAGGGTGTCAAGAACGTGGCCGCTGGTTGTAATCCTATGGACCTTCGGAGGGGTGCGCAAGCTGCCGTCGACCGCGTGGTAGAGTTCTTGTCTGCCAACACCAAGACCATCACGACCACTGCCGAGATTGCTCAAGTTGCCACGATCTCCGCCAACGGTGATACTCATGTCGGCAACTTGATTGCTCAGGCCATGGAGAAGGTTGGCAAGGAGGGTGTCATCACTGTCAAGGAGGGCCGCACCATTGAGGATGAGATTGAGATCACGGAGGGCATGCGCTTCGACCGTGGCTACATTAGCCCATACTTCATCACCGACGTCAAGTCACAGAAGGTTGAATTTGAGAAGCCTCTCATTCTCTTGAGTGAGAAAAAAATTTCGCTTCTTCAAGACATTCTTCCATCGTTGGAGGCTGCCGCTCAGGCTCGTCGCCCTCTCGTGATCATCGCCGAAGACATCGACGGTGAAGCGCTTGCTGCTTGTATCCTTAACAAGCTCCGTGGACAACTTCAGGTCGCTGCTGTCAAAGCTCCGGGCTTCGGTGACAATCGCAAGTCAATCCTTGGGGACCTCGCCATCTTGTCTGGTGGTACCGTCTTCACTGACGAGTTGGATATCAAACTTGACAAGGCCACTCCCGACTTGCTTGGCTCTACTGGATCCATCACAATCACCAAAGATGACACCATCCTTCTTAATGGTGACGGTTCCAAGGATGCCATCCAGGCGCGGTGTGAGCAAATTCGTGCTCTCCTCGCTGACCCTTCCACGAGCGAGTTCGACAAGACCAAGCTCCAAGAGCGTCTAGCCAAGTTGAGTGGTGGTGTTGCCGTCATCAAGGTCGGTGGTAGCAGTGAAGTTGAAGTTGGAGAGAAGAAGGACCGATACGACGATGCGCTTAACGCCACCCGCGCTGCTGTAGAGGAAGGTATCCTTCCTGGCGGTGGTGTTGCACTCCTCAAAGCTTCGCTCGCACTTACCACCAGCTCACCGGGGTCGACGAACACACCTGTTAGCCCTGATGCCAAGGTCATCCCTACGTCTAACTTCGATCAAGACCTGGGTGTCAACATTATCCGTCGGGCATTGACTCACCCTGCGCGCACCATTCTGTCGAATGCCGGCGAGGAATCGTCTGTTATTGTTGGTACTCTATTGAACCAATATGGATCGGCAGACAACTTTGCAATGGGCTATGACGCAAGCAAGGGTGAATACGTGGATATGATCAAGGCCGGTATTGTGGACCCTCTCAAGGTCGTTCGCACCGCTTTGGTAGACGCTGCTGGTGTTGCAAGCTTGCTCACGACGAGTGAGGTGTGCATCGTTGAGGCTGAGGAGGAGAAGGCCGGAGGGCCTGGTATGGGCGGTATGGGGGGCATGGGAGGCATGGGCGGTATGGGCGGTATGGGAGGCTTCTAAACAACGGTTAGAAGGAACGCCCCTGGTCGCATGGATTCGTTGGATTTTTCAGGGCAAAAGTATAATGACCACACCCACCTTATTACGCTGACTTATTGCACTCATGATTACCCTCGCATCACGTCTCTCCATCGTACCTACTCATACTCTTTAGTTTTGTTTTTTTGCTTTATTCAATTGCATCACCACTCATACCATGCGTCCGTAAGCACTAGCCGAGCATCTCGCGGACATGAAAAAAAAATGCGGTCTCGTACGCGTGCAGTATCAAACGATTTACTTTTTGATTGGTTCACTTGGAGCAAGTATATCAAAACGAGATTTAAATAAAGGCCAACACTGACTTGTTCCAATGCCCAATCCCATTACTCCAACGAGTATTAGCATGAGCGCCCTCGACGCCAAGCAGCAGAGACGCAAGAAGTTCGAGGATGTCTTCCCGCGCATTCGCGATGGACTGATCGAACACATGAACGGGGAGAAAATGCCCAAGGAAGCGGTAGAGTGGTACCATCGCGTACGTTTTTCCAATATCAAACCCAGCCCTCTCTCTTTGACGATTGGCGTAGAACTTGGACTTCAATGTCCCAGGAGGGAAACTCAATCGTGGAATGTCCGTTGTGGACTCTGTCGAAATTCTACGCGGCCGAGCATTGTCGGACGACGAGTACTTCAAGGCTGCGCTGCTTGGATGGTGCATCGAGCTCGTGAGTCTGATGTCTGGCCTTATCTGAACTAGCTAGCAGTGCGCTGACTCCGATCCCCTAGCTTCAAGCCTTCTTTTTGGTCTCAGATGATATGATGGACCAGTCTATCACGCGCCGTGGACAACCATGCTGGTATAGAATGGAGGGTATCGGGAACATCGCTATCAACGACTCTTTCATGCTGGAAGGCGCGATATACTATTTGCTGAAGAAATATTTCCGCTCAGAGCCCTACTACGTTCATCTGCTCGAGCTGTTCCACGATGTCAGTTAGCCTGTGCTACGATGGCGTGTTCTGACCCGTACTCTTGATGATTTTGCAGACCACATACCAAACTGAAATGGGCCAGTTGGTCGATCTCATCACTGCACCGGAAGACCACGTCGATCTGTCAAAGTTCTCCATTGACAAGTGCGTGTTTGGCGTTTCGTGGCACCCATGTCTCTCTGAAGACGTCTATCTTCTTCCACTACAGACACGCCTTCATCGTGCAATACAAAACCGCCTATTATTCATTTTACCTCTCCGTGGCGCTCGCCATGCGTGTGTGTGGCGTCCCTGAATCGTATACCCTCCAAGGCCAGACGATCGAGCCTTACAAGGTTGCACTCTCTATCCTTCTTCCCCTCGGCGAGTACTTCCAAATCCAGGACGATTTTCTCGATTACGCCGGAACGCCGGAACAGATTGGCAAAGTCGGAACGGACATTGTCGACAACAAATGTTCGTGGTGCGTTAACATTGCACTATCCATCGCAACACCCGAACAACGAAAGATCCTCGATGAGAACTATGGCCAAAAGGACGCGGTGAAGGAGGCCAAGGTCAAGGCATTGTACGAGGCGATTGGGTTGCGTGAAAGGTATCGAGTGTATGAGGAGGCCGCGTACAAGAGGATTACGGGTTTGATTGAGCAAATCCCTGAACCGGAAGCTGCAACAGATGCGGGTGTGTTGAGACGGGAAGTATTCACGAGCTTCTTGAACAAGATCTACAAGAGGTCAAAATAAACGAGGGTGTATAGCCGCCATGAGCGTCAATGTACGTAGTCGTAGTGGAGAAATTGTACGGTGTGCTTTGTCATCTTGTCTACGGATTCGACAATGTCAAGAAGATTCTCGTTCTGTACTACACTTGTTCACCAAAGACTCTGGCGACAAAATGTTACAGCAGTTCGTTACAGGGCGGGCATAGAAATCATAACTTGTCATAAGGCATAATTGTGTGGGTCCGTTATTGGCTGGTTTCTCCGTCAACTGCTTCCCTTGCCTCACTTCCCAAGAGAGCTAACTTCTTCAGCCGTGACCGGAGGGTAGCGCGCTTGTGCCTGCGGCGTTCTCGAGCTTCCTCCTCCGCCTCATTTAATTCCAGGAGGTTGTTAACATACTCCAAGTCGGAAGGAAGCAGTCCTAGCCCGACGTTCTCCTGCGAGGACCACCTATTGCGCGAGGAGCGTGATGAAGCCGGGTCCGCCGAAACTATGACGTGTTCCCGAGAGTCGCTATCATGGCGCACAGATTTGCTTGAACAGGGGACGGGAGTGGCTGCCGGAGAGATCGCGTCCGCCCCGTCCGCGAGAGTGTCGCTGGGTGGAAGTTTGTCCAAGGGTCCAATAAACTCCATCTTCCTCAGCGTGGTGAAATGCTGGAGGAGCCTATCGTATCCCTCTTGATATTCGGGGATTGCAAACGGATCGGCTATATCCCATACGAACCCCTGAGGCCTTTGTTGTTCGTAATCGTCTTCATCGTCCTCGATAGGACCGAAGTCTTTAGGAAAGTCCTCAAAGGTAGGTGTTTTTGCGCGTTCCTCCTCGGGCTCAAGATCGAGGAAGGAATGCATGGTGCTGTCATCCTGAGTGTCGCTGGCGGGACACAAGGTCAGACAGTCGTCGGTACCGGATGCCAGGCGAAGGGGACCAAGAATGACACGGCGTGAATACGTTCGTCTCTTCTTCCTGCTCACCCCAATCATACTACCGCCGAGATCTTTGAGAGCGCCGACGAGCGTGACGTTACTGAACTCGCGACTGCGGGATCTCTTCGCGCCTATGGCTGCCATCAAGGCACCGATATTTTGGGCAGCGTCCGCGATGGAGCCGGTCCTGTTCGACACCAGGTCTGCCAAGGGTGCACGATGTCCAAACCTTAGGTCCTCCTGCGCAGCCAAGGTCTTCACGTCCCGCGTGAGAGTGACTCCCAACACCTGCTCGGCTTTGCGGTCTGACTTGCGCATAGCGGTACGTTCTTCAGGCGTGAGCGTGTTGCAGCTTAGCTTAGGGGAGAGGTACAGCGCTTCATCAATATGAATAAGGGAAGTCGATTTAGGGTCGTATCCAGAAGACGGCATAGCGATTTTTGGATGGAGGTATGGAAGAGGTTATTTAAAAATAAAAAAATGGCGAGACTGGCTCGGTAGGTGTTTTGTTTTAAAGTCTATCCTCTTCCTGACACTCGTTTCTTATAGCATTTGCCTGTGGACGGTGGACGCTTTGCTCGGATGGTGGGGTGGCATATCCTTCCAAATTTGGTGATGTCGAGTTGTCGGTGGAGTGTGCCGCAGAGCAAGGTTATTGTCCCTTTTTTTGGGACCTTCATCTGTCAAAGCTGTTTGCGAGACTGATTCTTGTTTTTGAGGCTCGACCCTCGCTTATCTCAAGCTGGCCTTGGCGGTGGATAACGTGGGCACTGGCATTGTCCTTTTGTACACAGAGCAAACATAGTTCTGCTTTATGGGTATGCAACCACTTAGATTGACAGAGAGCACATATACCGCAGTAATCCTTGCAAAAGATGAAAGGCGAGCGTGATTCTAACTGATTCTCAAAAGGTGCGACACCCTTCGATGCGGTTATGTTGTACACCCAGTTGCATGTTTCAATATGCTTCGTACGTCCCAGTAAGTTGGGCCATTCCCATTGTCTGTTTGATACTGTCGCATGCAAAGGGTGCGTAAAGCACGGTCATGTACGTCCGCTGAAGGATTAAACTAGGATTTCTTGGAAAGGTATCGTCGGGGAACATACGCCGTTCTCCAGAAGAGACTATCGACTTGCTTTGAGGAGAAATGGTGAAACGTTGAAGGCCTGTCGTGCAGTAGATGCAGACAGATCAGGTATGCTACACACGCGTAGCTCAGAGAGGTAAGAGAAACGGTGTTTCTACCTGACGCCTTGTCATGTCACCCTTGTGTGTGCCCACTTGGGCAACTTGAGTTTGGTCGTAGGACGACTTTCTCAAACATGGCCACAATCCGAAGAGGTAACTGTCTTAGATGAATTGATCGAATACGTGGCTAACGGGGGGAAGGTCCCGATCTATCTAGTGAAGGCCAATTATTGTATTCACGCCCGGATGGACATGATGATGTATACGTATTCGAGCGAGACTGGTCTCGACGTACGTCAGCCTGAACCAAGCCCAGGTAGGCTGGTAGAAACAATGAGATGGCATTAGAGCGGGATTCGATGCAGTCCGCTGTGCATACCAGAGGAGAACTACGGTGAAATGGTTCGTTCCATTTAACCATAGCTGGTAACATGGACCCGAGTGTGTCCATAACACACTTTCGTAAGTTCTGTAATGCAGAAGTGCTAACCAGTGGAAACAACTTCAGTGTCTCTGGTGGTTTGTGTCCTCAGCATCCACTGTTGTTTTTATGCGAAGTGCATGGAAAATTTGAAGGCGCCTTTTTGAGACGGAAATAAGAAGGATGCGCTCGTGATTAGTGCCTAACGACGGACGCTTGGGAAAGAAATGTAGCGATCAGATGCTTTGCTGACGCTCAAAAACCGAATGAATACGAGCTACACATATGAGGCGATCTTGAGTCTAACTCCGAGGTGGTGACAGACTGGATTCAAATCAAGTAAGGAAAAGTATAATTCCTGGACCTGCTCGATGGGTACCCTGGAACACGGGCGGCATCAACATGCGACATCACGGACCACGTCCCCTCAGCCTGCAAAGTATGGCGACTTCGTTCTTTGATCTGGGATGTTTTCACAAACGGGAGTTGGCGTCTCCGGTGAGAAGAGAGGCGGAAAGTAGGAAGACAGAATGGTGCATGAAATAAGCAATTTGGGTTCTCGTCTTGGCTTTCCTCGCCAAGAGCAGATGTCGGGTTGCCAAGCTCGTCCTCGATCAATGCGATCGCAAGGTCGCTCTCACTCATGTTTACCTACAGTCCTGCGTAGGTTGCATTTGCCATTGCTTTTTACTCCAATGATCGACTTTGCATATTTCCGCGTCCGACGTTGTGCTGGTGTCCTGTCACCGGTCTGGGCTGTGTTTGGTTTCGGACCGATGCGTGAATTCAAGGTCCGCGTTGGGCACCCGCTGGTTTGCTGTCGGCGACGGTCTGTTCGTTGTCGTGCATGTCTTGCATGCGGCAGGCTGCAGACCGTCTGTCCTAATATAGGATGAGCTATCTTTGTTGAATAATAAAAATAGGTGCTGGCTTCGGCATGTTGCGGCAGGGCATTCTTTATATATGGAGGGCATTCAGACTTGCAGCCAACGGCGTTTCCTGTTCTTGCCCCCAACATACCCACCCGTCGAGGGTACGTGCGTTCCATTCTCGCTCCAACCCTCCAAAATAACCATCCTCCTAAAAATACAGGCTCGCAGCAGTTTCTCTTAAACGCCTCTTTTTTCCCTTTCCTCCTCCATCCCACATCCCCCATAAAAAACACGCGTACTTTCATCCTAATCAGAATGCGTTTGTCGTCGCTCTTTACCTCTCCCTCTGCATTCCTCGCCGCCTCCATCCTTATCCACCATGCCGTAGCACAAGACCGTACGACAGAGCAAGGCGAGGCACAAATCACCGGTGAGTACACCACAACTCATGCATGCTGTTGCCTGGCCCAGGCTGCTCAGTACATGCACCCTCTCGCTTCCGCTGCAAGTGCGGACGTGCACGGCGTTCCCGTGTTATCACCGTTCATAACAAACACATCCCCCTCGCTGTATAGTTCGGTTCATGTTGCCTTCTCTGGTTATCCCGTAAGCGAGAGTCGTGGATGGTTCCAGTGCAGCCCAAGCATGTCAGACAGGCGAAGACATGTCGTTCGCCGTTCATTCTGCATGCTCATAGATTTTTTAATCCGGTTTTTGTTTTATCTGCTATCGGCGTGCATGACGCGACAGTGGCACTGGCAGACCGAGTCCAGATATACCCAAAACGGGAGATATCTTATTACGTACTAACCTCTGCCTCTGCCTCTTTGATTGCCTCCGCTTCCGTCACTGACCAAACACAACAGATCCCAACCAAGAATGCACACCATACTACTACGCACCAGTAGGTCAAGCAGTAGGACAGTTCCCTCCCCTGTGGACACCTGCCACCATCCTCACCAATGACTCCAATGCACAAGCGAAATACCAGAGCATCCAGAGCCAGATTCCCAACATCGCTCCAAAGGGGACCCAGCCTCAGTCCCTAGAGGGCAACTGGTCCGGCCTTTCATACCCCTCCTCTGACCCTGATTGTTGGTGGACCTATGACCAGTGTACTACCCCAAAATTGTCCGGCCTTCCTCCCGATCTTGCGGCGGTCCCCGAGGTCTGCTTCACTTCAACTCCCCTCCATGCTGCAGCTACTTATCCACCATCTAGCCAGATACTCTAGGATATGGCTTTGACGACGGTCCCAATTGTTCTCACAACGCGTTCTATGATTACCTGCAACAGAACAACCAGAAAGCCAGTGAGTCTGCTCAAGTAAGATGATGCGCTCTGTATTAACCAGGCTATAGCCATGTTCTACATCGGCAGCAATGTTATGGACTGGCCCCTTGAAGCGCAGCGCGCCCTCGTTGACGGCCACGAAATCTGTGTTCGTGAGTACACCCTGCTTCTATCAATGTCCCTTTCGATACTGACATCCGGTAGACACTTGGTCTCACCGCTACAGTACGTGTATACGGTCGCCATATCCACTCATTCCTGAAATCTTGTCCGTGCAGTGACCGCTCTGACAAATGAGGAAGTATTTGCCGAGTTCTACTATAGTAAGGTTTCGGCTACTCGTTACAGGCTCCCGCTAACCATCATTTTTAGCCGTACGCAATTCCACCGAAATTCAAGTGCGCTTTGTCACTTTCATCGTAGATGCAAATAATCAAGTTGGTAGTCGGCGTAACCCCTACTTGCTGGAGGGTGCGTTGCTTTTGTCGCCTTGTGATTTCGATTTGCTGATCCGTCGTCAGCCTCCTTTCGGTGACGTCGATGATCGTGTGCGGGCAATTGCGAACGCTCTCGGCTTGCGTACCATCATCTGGTCGTATGATTCGAATGACTGGCGTGCCGGAACCGCCAACATCACTGACGCTGACGTTGATACCAATTACGAGAACTTGATTGCTCGTGCCCAAAATGGGACCTTCAGCGCTGTAAGCGCTATTGGATTGAATTCGCGATCCCACTGCTGACTTCGCGTAGGGTGGTACTATTATGCTCACGCACGAGTTGAACAACTTCACGATGTCCGAAGCTGTTAAGTTTTACGATCAGCTCAAATCCGCGTTCAAATATCTCGTGCCTATGGGTGTTGCAACGAATCAATCTCAACCTTACGTCGAGACTGGCTATGCTTTGCCCAGCTTCGAACAATGTATGCACACGTTAAGCCCCTCTGGCTAGAACACTTGTTGACATAATCGACAACAGATATCAGTGGTACAACGACGCTATCCGCGTCCGCTGCATTGCCCACTGATCAGCCACCATCAACCAGTGGGTCTACCACGAGCTCTGGTTCCAGTTCCAGTTCTGGCTCTGGTTCGTCAGGCACGAACAGCGCACACAGAGTCTCGTTTGACGGGATGGGAGTGCTCGCCGCTTCGGCAATACTCGTGGGGGGATTGTTGAGACTATCGATGTGAATACCTAGTGGATTTGCTCAATTTTTTCCCGTCCTTGAAATCCTGGGTATTTGTGTCAATGGTCTCTCCGTCGTTTTGTTCTTTTTGATTCCACCGTTCGTAGAGCGCTTGGCCCCGGACAAATGAACAGTTTGCATGTTGAACATTCTTCACGAAAGCCACTTTTTTCTTTCCTGTGCTTGCGCCTTGCGCTTCCGCCACAACGTCAATGTGAATCAACCTGTTTTTGCCCTTGTGCCATGGACTATTTACGCCTTACATACCCACTAGTCGTATTGTGCAGAATATACAAGCAAATAGAGAGCTGTACAGCGGGTGCCTGCATAAGTGAACACTCGAATGCGGATCGACGATTTTTTTAGTAAGTTATGTACGCTGGGGACGGCTTGATCACCGAAGAGGAAATGTTCTCCCAGCAGTCGCGACCGTGTCACAGGCGGTGCCAAATTTTCCATCTTTTCAGCTTTGACATGCAGACGCTTGCTCGGGGAGTGCCCGCTTTGCACTCAACATGCAACTGGACACTTGCACACCATAGCTCACGACTACCCGCCTCTTCACTGCGGACATGGCTTTTCGTCCCATGCACAGGTAGACGTACCGCGTCCACGGCGACGGCCACCGTTCCCAAAGCAGCCCCTGCGCAGAAAGATCAACCAGCACTACCGACATACCCCAAATACGAGCTTTCCGAGGCGGATCTAAAACGCATCAATTTTCAGAGAAATATTGGTGTTTCTGCGCACATTGACTCGGGAAAGACGACATTGACGGAACGGGTTTTGTTCTACACGGGTCGCATTCGGGAAATTCATGAGGTTGGTTGCCTGTCCTGATGGACATATTTTACTTTGTTTAGAGTTGGAATACGTGCCTACGGCAATTACCTCCTTGCGTTCGTGTGTTGCTGGTCGGTTTGACAATGGTTTGATTTTAGGTTCGTGGCCGCGACGCTGTCGGTGCCAAGATGGACAGTATGGAGTTGGAAC
Source organism: Phlebopus sp. FC_14 (assembly GCA_021018615.1). Lineage (NCBI taxonomy): Eukaryota > Fungi > Basidiomycota > Agaricomycetes > Boletales > Boletinellaceae > Phlebopus > Phlebopus sp. FC_14. Next base: position 1,275,313 of record JAEVFL010000005.1, on the reverse strand, counting down.
GTGAAAAAGGTATTACTATTCAGAGTGCTGCAACGTTTTGCGACTGGCACGCCACGTCCCCTGTGACGGGCGACAAGCAAAAGTTTGCTATCAACATTATTGATACACCAGGTATGTTCTTGTATGCGCAAAAAACAACTAGTGATACTGTATGGCGTTGGCTGACAGAACTGCGCCTTTTCCAGGACACGTTGATTTTACCATTGAAGTCGAGCGTGCACTTCGGGTCCTGGATGGTGCTATCTTGGTGTTGTGCGCTGTTGCCGGTGTGCAGGTGCGTTCGGTCGTTGTGGATAATCGCCTGGCGTGATAGGAATACGGATTCATTATCGCATCAGAGTCAAACTACTACGGTCGATCGTCAAATGCGTCGTTACAATGTCCCTCGGATATCTTTCATTAATAAGATGGACAGGTAAGAGCGTGCGTTTGGGCTTCGGTAACAGTAACTAAGGCTCTTGTCAGACCTGGAGCCAATCCTTGGAGAGTCATTGACCAAATCCGGTCGAAACTCAAGATCAGCGCGGCTGCTGTGCAGGTTCCCATCGGTGCAGAGAGCGAACTCAGAGGTGTCGTCGACCTCGTTCGTTGGAAAGCGATCTACAACGAAGGAGAGAAGGGGTATGTGGACTTCGTGGTCATCCCAGTTACAGCTAATGATTATCTATGTATAGCATCGACGTCGTAGAGTCTGACGAAATCCCCGAATCAGTGCTTGATCTTGCCAAGTCGAAGCGAGCTGAGCTGATCGAACAGCTCGCGGAAGTGGACGAAGAAATTGGCGATCTCATACTTAACGACGAGGCGCCTACCAGCCGTCAGCTTGCGGAAGCCATTCGTCGCGCTACGGTCGATCTCAAGTTTTCGCCAGTCTTCCTCGGTTCGGCCATCAAGAACACTGCGGTACAACCCATGCTGGACGGCGTATGCGCCTACCTCGCGAACCCCGCTGAATCTGTGGTCACTGCTCATGATACGACACAACCGCCATCTGCTCCTCCTGTTCCATTGGCCCCTGCGGCGCAAGCGCCCCTTGTTGCGCTCGCATTCAAGCTGGAGGAAGGCCGGTTTGGACAATTGACGTACATGCGCGTTTACCAGGGAACCCTGAGGAAGAGCTCTTTCATCTTCAACGCCCGTACAGACAAGAAGGTCAAGGTTCCGCGGTTGGTTCGTATGCACAGTAATGAGATGGAGGTTAGTGAAGCTCTCTGTGCTGCGTTGCTGAGTCTAAGAGCTCGCAGGACATTGAATCCATTGGGCCTGGTGAAATTTGCGCAGTCTTTGGTGTCGAGTGTTCGTCTGGCGACACTTTCACGGATGGTTCTTCAAGTTTCTCCATGGTAAGTACTCTATGCGTGATCGAGCAAGATAAATGAATGTCGTTTTTGGTCAGACATCCATGTACGTTCCAGATCCTGTTATTTCGTTGGCCATCAAACCCATCGGCAAAGAAACGCCCAATTTTTCGCGTGCCCTCAGTCGATTCCAGAAGGAGGACCCTACCTTTAAAGTACATGTTGATCAGGAAAGCAAAGAAGTACGTCGGGCGCAATGGTGTGTTACCATCATCTAACTCTTCATCATAAATTAGACTATCATATCCGGTATGGGAGAACTGCACCTCGAGATTTATGTCGAGCGCATGCGGCGTGAATACAATGTTGCAGTGTCTACTGGAAAACCACGCGTCGCGTACCGCGAGACAATAACTCAACGCGCTGAATTCAATTACACGCACAAGAAGCAGACAGGTGGTGCTGGTCAGTTTGCGCGCGTCATTGGATATGTCGAGCCGATGGCGTACGACGAGGAACTCGGACGTGATACGCACTTTGAGAATTTGATCATGGGTGGAAATATTCCGTCCAATTACATTCCTGCTTGTGAAAAGGTACGCTTGAGCCTGATGCTTTTGTTTCCTGACGCGATTAATGGCCTCGGATAGGGTTGGTACGAAGCTTTGGAAAAGGGGACGCTGTCAGGCAACCCAATTGTGGGCGCTCGTATGGTTCTCCAGGATGGTAGCTACCACATTGTCGATTCTTCCGAACTTGCATTCCGTATCGCAGCAATTGGCGCTTTCCGAGAGATCTACGCGCAGACGAAACCGATCATTCTCGAGCCGATCATGACGGTCGAAGTCGTTGCGCCTGGCGAGTTTCAGAGCGCCGTGATTGGCAGTTTGAACACACGGCGAGGGACGATTTTGGATAGTGAGGTTCGGGATGAAGAGTTTACGTGTACGGCTGAGGTGCCTTTGAACGATATGTTTGGGTATTCGAGTCAGTTGAGAGGCGTGACGCAGGGGAAGGGAGAGTTTAGTATGGAATATAGGGTACGTGAAGTTTCATTGACAGATACGTCAGATGGAGAGACTGATGACATGGCTGCTTCCCCAGAGCCACGCACCTGTGCTTCCGCATCTGCAGAGGGAGCTTGAGGATGCTTACCGCAAGAGCATGCCTCAGGCAAAAAAGTAAAATGGGTGCACCCGTTGCTTTAGGATTGCATTGATGTGGAACGGTAGACTGGAGCAGAACTTACCACTCACATCCATCACGTAGATTTATCGCATTTTTATTACTGTACAGGATAATTGCAATTGGCGGTTGGATGATGACCCTTGCTCACCCATGTTGATGCGTTTACGGTAAGTAGTCATACCGAAAAACAGTGCGGTGAAACTTTTCTTCTCGACACACCTCAGTGACTTGCAACATCACTGAGGTGAGCTAACATTCATTCACTCTCGTCCTTGTCGACCTCTCCAGGTATCTGCCCAGCAATACGCTGTAACTCACAACTCACCAAGACTTCTGCAGATGTCCCGGATGAGCATCTCTGGACCACTGCGCACACTTGTTACCGCGTTCAGCGCGGCAGTCGGTCGACTCGATAAATCCCTGTCTCCTGTTGACACGATATCACGTCTAAGAGCTTATACGTTCGTCAAATCCGATGCCATCTACATCTTTCACTTCCTCCTAGCGGCGTTCTGGCTTATGATCATGGAGGTACCATCCTTCCCCAGCAAGCTCTTGATTCCTATTCTCTATACAGTCGCCCTCCTAGTCCCCTTCACCTCCCAGTTTTTTCTCCCCGCGACCCCAGTTTTTGCGTGGCTGCTGTCTTTTTATACCAACCGCTTCATACCCGCAGACCATCGGCCCGCCGTACACGTCGTACTCCTTCCAACGCTCGAGTCCGTTCTCTATGGAGCCAACATATCCGATATCCTCACACGTTTCACGCACCCAATTCTTGACCTCATTGCTTGGCTCCCATATGGTGTCATTCATTATACATACCCACTCATACTCTCCTTGTTTCTCTGGCTCTTTCGACCTCCTCTTGCTCTGAAGACATGGGCAAAAACGTTCGGATACATGAACCTCACAGGTGTGCTCGTACAAGTGCTCGTCCCTTGTGCAGCTCCTTGGTACGAGCTCATCTACGGTCTCACCCCGGCCACGTACAACACTCCTGGTTCGGCGGGGGGTCTCGCGCGTATTGACGCGCTATTTGGAGGCGACGGATACCAGCGCGCATTTTCCAGTTCACCTCTCGTCTTCGGTGCTTTTCCGAGCCTGCATGCCGCCTGGGCAACGCTTGGAGCCTTGTTTGTCACACACTTCTGGGAAGGCGTCTGGAAGACTGTGTGGATTTACGTCGGTGTTCTCTACTGGAGCACCATGTACCTAACACATCACTACCTCATCGACGTAGTAGGTGGTGCATGCTTGGCGACAGCGTTCTTCTATTTCTTCATGCCCGACGAACTCCGCGGCCCTGGAGGTTCAGGTGGAAGGTCGAAATACGAGCAGTATGACCTTGAGAGCCGGAGAGCCGGAGGGTCAGTGGGCGCGGACGACTTCGCCAGCGACACTGCAGAGTCTGCGGATTTGTCCGACGATGGCGAGGAAAACATTACATATCGCTCGCCAAACCCCAACTCGGAACAGTTTCCGGATCAGTCGCAACCACAAGTACCCTCGAAGAAACCTTCACGTGCTAATGGCTCGGGCAACGGGAGAACCCATCGACATACGGCAAGCATTGCGAGCCTTATTCGTGCAGATGAACGTACGGAGGGCTGGGGTTCTGTTGGTAACAATGGCTTTGTATTGTCTCCCGTCAGCCGGTAAGCTGCACAGTTGGGTCTTCACTGCTTGGGATATAGGTCGGGGTTTGGTTGGGGATTGCAAAATGTCACCGCTGAGATGTTCAGCATAGTTCCTAAGAACGGTAGATGATTGTCAATGATTTTAAACTAAAACAGACGGGTCGACGTTGTGGAGAGCATTCTCATCAAGTTTCTATCCCGGTCATGAAACTATTCTGCAACTCATCAACTTCCATTCCTGACGGCTGTCCTGAGCCTTTAAGAAGTTTTGTCGCTGCCCTCCTGGCCCGCTTTGCATCTTTCTTCATCACTTTCCTGTTCAGCGGATGACTGCGTGCAGCGCTTTCTTCATATGCAGATAGATCCTTCGCTCGCCTGAATCGCTTGGGCATGCGCATCGATGAATTGTCAATTTGGCCACGTAACTGTGCATTTTGTGGTTCGTTATCAAAAGATGGAGAGTGCGCCCTTTTCTGCGGTAGATGTGGAGGCGTCTCCTCTGTTGCCATAGGTTCAGCTCCATGGTCTGCGCTATCATCATCCATAGGGACCTCTTCCGCAGGTAGAACAGTGCCAAAGGCGCCTACATCAGCGGCCCCAAACAGGCCAGCCAGTTCGAACGGTTTGGAAAATTCGGTCAGAATCTGGGCTTGGCCGACGGTCTCTGCTCCTGCAGCGACCGTGCCTGCACCACCACCACTACCTGGAATGGTTGATGGTATTGAAGATGGGTGAATGGCCGGTGGAACCGAGAAATACGGTATTTTTTGATGATTCCAATCTATCAGTACTTGCCGAGCAGCAGAAAGAATATCTGGAGTACCGCCCTATTGATCCAATGAGTAAAGAATAACCATGACTGAGTATCAAGTCAGTCACCTTGAGCAACCGCCCACAGCTCAGTGCCAACATTGTCAAGAATTCTATTGTGCTTGAGAACTCTGGGAGACTATATATCCGCTGCAAGGTTGCACGTTCTGTACGCACAAGAAGTTCTTCCACTGCCACAGGGAAGGTTCTATTTCTTACTCTCCACTACGAAGCCACAGGGCACTCACCGACCGCAATGGGATCCTCGACATCCTCAACCTTGACGACGTTGCGGAGCAAGATACTGCGTTTCTGACGCTGAGTTTTATCAGCATCTTGCTCATCTTCATCAAACACGACACCAGGAGAGTCTATGATCTTGATACCACGTTCGAGCTGGACCGTCTGCAAGTCCTTCGTGTGTCCAGGTAGCGCGCCTACCGCGCAAACCTAACCAGAAGAAATTCCTTACACAATTCGGCAATGCAGCTAGGATGAACCAACCTTTGATCTTTTTAGGGAATTGATAAGACTGCTTTTACCAACATTCGGAAAGCCAACTACACCGACAGTCACACTATGTGCAACGCTGGGCTTGTAAGCTTTCAAAAGGCGAAGAAGTGCGGGAGCCGTAGAAGAAGACAAGTTGGATCTCTGGTTGGATGAAGCGGAACGGAAAGGTAGGGTGGGGGTTGAGTGTCGCAGATATCGCAGCCACTGCTCGGCATTTTCTCGCGGAACAAGGTCTGCATCGTAGAAATGATATAACGACCATCGCGATCTGAGGGTGAGGACAGACCTATTTTGTTCAGGACAAATACGAGCTTCTTCCCGTCGTTTTCACGTCTCCTAACTTCTTCTTCTACCAGTCGACTCCGACAACCTTCTGGATCACGGGCATCAAGGACTAATATCACGATGTCACTTTCATCTATCACTCTATGCAATGACCTGATAAAGTGGCGCCGAATTTGTTCTTTCGTCTTTTGGGTTGATCCTGAGCTGGAAGGCTGATCGTCTCGTTCTTGGTTGACCGAAGATGCTAATATTGCAAGCGACGACAGAGTTGGCTCGGACGCCATTGTCGTATCTTGACTCTTGCGATTCGAATGGGGTGGCTTTGAAAAGAAAAATTGGAAGACATGCTAGTGAACGTGTAAGGTGTAACGTACTGAGAGTGCTTTCTGCTTTTCCGCATTGCGGACCTTGAGATCGGGTAGTTTGGGGATTCCAGGATCCTTCTTAAGCCCTATCAAAGGGGTTTAAAACGACTGGTCAGATCTTGCAAATCAGACCTGAGACCTACTTGATCTCAGTGGCAAGTTCGATTTGTGAGATTCTGGACATCAGCTGGGTACAATGAGTTTGATTGGTACAATATATGACTCACTGTTTCTTCCCATCTTTGATGCAGCGTTTTGTTTTCGTTGAGGTTTTGCGGGACGGACTTTTCTTTGCAGCTCCTGACGCTTGACTTGCCAGCCTCGTCAAGCTTTGTGGGTGATTACATAAGCATGGCATTGTACACGTTGGACAGGCTACATTGACGTGCAACCTCAGCAGGTACATACACCATCCTCCTACGGGTCTGCCTTTGGTGAGACCATTCAAGACAACGAAATGGCAAGCTTCATACCTTACCACGCCAAAACTCCTCTGAAGGACCATCATCCTTGACAGCCATCCGCAACCACCAACGATGCCGTTCCAATCGAAACTGCACATGAGGATATGATTGTACGTATAACCCCGCTGGCTTTCAATCTTTAATTGATGTTCACATTCGTAGCATGATGCTCAACTAGATTACTATGGAAAACGGCTTGCTACCTGCTCCTCCGACCGGACGGTCAAAGTGTTTGACCTGGTGGACGGTGAACCGTCGAAATCTGGTGGTGGACAAACGCTGAAGGGGTATGTCGACGAGTGAGCGAGTCAAATTGGGAATCTCACCTCACTATTCCACCTTTTAGCCATACTGGTCCTGTTTGGCAAGTGGCTTGGGCACACCCAAAATTCGGAAACATCCTCGCGTCGTGTTCCTATGATGGCAAAGTGTTCATTTGGAAGGAACAGTTGCAAGGATCTGCCTCGGGAGGTTGGACGAAAATCAAAGAACACACTCTTCACTCCGCGTCAGGTGAGTTGGCCTTGGTTGCGGGATTTTCCTGTCTGATTTAATGGGTCGTGCAGTGAATTCTATCTCTTGGGCCCCTCACGAGCTTGGTGCCATCTTGGCTTGTGCGTCTTCGGACGGCAAGCTTTCTGTCCTGACATTCAAAGGTTCGCGTTGAATCTCATTTGCACTCAGAATTTCTTTCTAATTACCTCTTACAGACGATGGCCAATGGGCTGCCGACATTTTCAACGGGCACGCCATCGGCTGCAACTCTGTATCCTGGGCGCCCGCCACACAACCCGGGTCGCTAATCCATCCTCAACAACCTGGAATGCCGCATCCGTCACCATTCAAGCGGTTCGCCAGTGCCGGCTGCGATAACCTTGTCAAGATATGGAGCTACCGCGAGGACACGCAATCTTGGGTCGAAGAGGAGGCACTGGAGGGACACACCGATTGGGTGCGCGATGTTGCATGGGCACCTACTATTGGTCTCCCAAGAAGCTACATTGCGACAGCCTCCCAGGTTCGTTCCATTTTGATACCTCCCAAAGAGCTGGGCTAACCTTTGTCTATGGCAGGACAAATCAGCAATCATTTGGACAAAAGACACTCCAACTTCACCGTGGGTTAAAACCGCGCTCGATCCCTCAACGGCTGCACCACCCAACACTCCCGCAGTGCCGGGTAAATTCCCTGATGCGGTATGGCGTGTTTCCTGGAGCCCGGCAGGGAACATACTGGCGGTGAGCTGTGGCGACGGCAAGGTCACGTTATGGAAGGAGAACTTGCGAGGTGTCTGGGAGTGTGTTAGCGACATGAACAGCTGATTCCCTCGAAGCCAACTTGGCTTGTATGAAGGCTAGAATGCCGTTTGACCGGTTGAAAATACTAGGATCCATCGTCATGCCCACCTCGAATCGTAGTCAAGCAAGCAAGCTAGTGTAGTGTGTGCGTGAGATGTGTGGGTAAGTGACCGAGTTTTTTTGCAAGTACAACCACTAGCTTCTTGTAATGCCGCTACTGGCAAGATTCAGTCTGCTCGGCGACCTTCGCGTTGCGTTTCAAATCGCACTTTGGCCAACTCTCAAGCAAGTATGGTCCAATCCTTCACTACTCCTCCAACCCACAGCAATATCGCGTATCGTCATGTCTCACGTATGGTCGACCTTTGGACCAGGCATCGACGGGAACAGCGTTGAAACCAAGAAGGGGCTCGTCACCCAATATGCGTACGGAGTCGTTCTCGATGTCGGTGCGGGTAAGCACTGAATAATGTCCATTCTCCTATCATCTTCCTAATGGCGATACCTACCAAGGTCATGGCCATACGGCCAAATATCTAGACAAGTCTCGCGTCACGACATACGTGGCGCTTGAACCGAATGTCAACATGCACGAAGAATTACGTCGTGCTGCAAATGCAGCTGGTTTCAGCGAATCCTCTGGCACTTTTGTCCTACTCTCCTGTGGCGCAGAAGACATCACGACGATCCTCACATCTCTAGGCGGATACCAACCTGTTGATACCATAATGTCGATTCTTACTCTCTGTTCTGTCCCGGAGCCTCAGAGCACAATCAAATCATTGGCGACCGAAGTTTTGAAACCTGGTGGACAAGTGCTTTTCTATGAACATGTTCAGAGCCCCCACCCCAACGTCGTCTGGTGGCAGATTTTCTGGTCGCCAATCTGGAGCATGGCGTTTGATGGGTGTAGACTTGACCGCCCGACGCATCTATGGGTAAGGGATGCTGCTAGGTGGGATGTGGAGGAAGTGTGGGGTTTGCAAAATGAAAGCGAGGAGCATCTGTTTTGGCACCGCTTGGGCAGGTTTGTCAAAGCGACTTGACATGTTTTGGGTAAGCAGAAACGATGCATGCGAAACGGTCACCTAATGTTTCTGACGCGGAAACGTAGATTGTTGCAATCTCAGTACTTCATTTATCCTACGAGACTATGGATTCAAGTATACCCTTCATTGTGCACACCTGAACCGAGCACGCAGATCCACAACACACTATCGGGGCGCAATATTCGCAGCCAAATTATGATCCAACCTAGTTTTCATGAAAGAATTGGCCTACGCCTGTGATTGAGGCGCCTGAGTGGATTGACATCCTAACAGCAGGGTGGTCGCCACGCCCTTGACCCCACGGCTCATCTCAATCTTCTCGCGGTCGCATTGATGAGGGAATACAGACATACGCAAAGGGCGGTTGTTCTAAGCTCCTCAGGTTCGTAGAGTGTAATTCTAATGCCGTTACCCCAAGGACCCGCCTGGTTGAGGCTCGCGTTGTGGGCTGCAGCCTTGCAGTGTTGTGACCTCTCAATGTGCGATACGCCAGGCTGTATCCGTCGTCCCCAAGTCCGCATGCATGATAGAAGTGCAATTATATCATGATACACGACGCCACGAACGTAAATTCATCGCTCAACCGAAAATAAGCTGGTAGTTTGTGTATATGCCAGCTGAAATAACTCGAACGTCCACTCCAAAGCGGACGCACCAATAACAAAACAAGGCAACCACAGGCGATCCCTCGCTTTGAAAACAACTATTTCTTGTCACCGCTTCCGCCACTGTGGGATCTGCGCATGCTCATCCCAAAAACACCCTTTTTCTCGCTGTCACCTTCAGAGTTGGAGCTCGTGGTTGATCTGACGGAGTGGTTGTTGTCACGGTCGATAGCCTTGCCAAAGCTGGCTGCGTTTATTGCCTTGATGATGCCTCTGTTACAAATGCGAGTCAGAAAACGAAACTAGGAGTAATGAGATTCATACCTTTGAGTTGCATCGACGTAGTCGCCCCTGTCAAACCGCTTCTCTGTCTTGACAGAAACTCCCTTGTCTGAGATGGATATACCCTTGCTTTTAAGGCTGCGACAGAGGTATCATTGCCTTTGTATAATATTTGCGTGGCAGCCACAACTTACGATTCCCTGGTTGAATGAACGCTTGACGAGATGACCCTTGCAACATAGATGACCCCCACGATTGTCCCAACAAAAAAAAGCGTCGTCTGTAATGACTTTTCAGAATCATGCAAAGTTCGTATTTCGCCGCACTCACGATGACAAGAGAAAACAAATCGAACCTAGTTGTTATGTTGTAAGTTGCAGGCACGGTGCTTGATGAAGGGAAACAAAATGTACCATGAGGCCATGCTATGGTCGGGCTGTGCAGCTATGTCTGGGATGTGCGGGGTAACGAGTACGAGAGATTTCTGTCCGTTGGTGCCTCGAGTACGTCCGGGATATACTGCAGATTAGATGAACGGTGCTGGGTTAGATGGACGGTCGTTGGAGAATTTGTGAAACACGTTGAGGCGAACAGGAGCTGTGCTGGCTACTGAGATGCCAAGGACCGCTCGTGGTGAAGCTGACCCTCGACTGGGGTTAAGGTTTCCAAGATGGGACTGTGTGTCGTCGGTGTTCATCGCAGTTCGTTGGGTTCGCTCCAAAGACGCTGTGTAAATGTCCAACCACATATTTGGTCCTCATTCATCTAGTACGGGACTGGGCATTGGCTACTACTCGTCCGATTAAGCTTTTGCTTTCCCCTTCTCCTCCGCCAGTGCAGTCTGAACAGCGGCAAGAACCTCGGCGTGGACGTCCTTCCCCGCGGCGATTATGCCGTAGTTTTCTCCAAGCGTCCTTCCTAGCCCAAAGTCAAGAGGCTCACCTAGAGAATTCGTGATAACACCTCCGCATTCCTGAATGAGCACGGTGCCGGGAGCATGGTCCTATGGGAAAAAAATAAAAGAGATAAAGTCAACTTGTATGACAATTCGCTAACCCATATTTTCTCCTTGTATCCCGCCCGAGTCGGCATTCGCAAATACACACCTCCGTCAGCTCGGGCTAAGCAGCCGTATTTAGCTTGGCTGTCCATCTGCGTGGGAGGTCTAGTAATTTTGAGGAGTTCCGCTACTCTATTGTTGAACGAGAGATCGGAGTGCGCCGCTTCAACAGATTCCAAAAAATTTAATGATCCAGGTGCAACAGGGGGTATCGTCAGCGGAATTGGGTTAACGCCAGAAATATCTGTCTGCTCGTTTCACGTTAGGGTGAGCGGATGTAATCGGAGTAGGCTTGAGCACTGTACCTGTTCAGCTCCTTGGCCCTTGACGGCAACAAAGATGCAGCCTTTCTTTCCCTCAGGTTCTGCGCTCTTTACAGGAAGGTTTGGGCATCCGATAACTCCAAGGACGACTTCGCCCTCGATGATCAGCGCGAGACAGACCGCATATTGGCCACCTCGTAGGAAGCCTTTGGTGCCGTCAATGGGATCGAGAGTCCAACGACCTGAAGCTGAAGTAAGAAATGGACTTGGTGACCCGCATGAGATGGCTACTGACGGCCTACACGCCCACCCTGATCATTTCCACGGTCGATGGCATCCAAGAGTTCCTCAGGGGTTCTTTGTTCGACAGGGCCCAGCCCCCACTCTGCCATCTCGCCTACCCCAAGATCGGCTGTAAGCGCTTCGTTGGCAAGTTCGACAACGCGGTTTCTCAGGGTTTCGCTGCCCTCTTGGCGCAGCTCGTCTGCATCCTCCTCTCCGACGATGGGATCAGCAGGGAAGGCTCGACCTAGAATAGTGTTGACCACAGCTTGAGCGGAGTAGTCACCCACTGCGAGCAGTCTTTTATCGGGGTTATCTACGTAGTTGTTATAATACTGACTGACCTGTCACTGGTGACTTGTCGCCTTTCGTCAGAGTCTCGTTCTTGACAAGTTTGTTGAAGACGGAGGATGTCAGCGCACATGCCCGTCGAATAGCTGCGACTGCAACCTGCTTCTCTGTGGTGTATGGTAAAGACATGGTAGCCAGATGTGCACGTCGTGAACGCAAGAAAGAAAGCGTCAAGTTTCTGTGGACATGCTGAAACATCTACGCCTTGGAAGAGCAGCGATGACTACACGTGACCGCTCCCGGTACTCTTGAGCTTATTGCGCGGTCGAATGATATATAATGCGCGCATGCCATCAAACAGGCCTCTCCGCTCTTTCTCCCCATCTCCCCGCTTTCCCCACATGCACTTGGTCGCACTGGGTCACTCGAACCCAAGGACAGCAGAACACTCGTTTACATAGCACGGACTTGGACGGGACCGCAATCGAGACTGTTCTGCTGCGGTCCTGGTTTCATGTCCCACCTGGCGCGCTTCTGCCCGTCTCCTCGCTAGGAAATGCGCACCACAGCCATGGTTCCACACAGTAGATTTGGTCCGTTCTCGCTACCCCGCAAAACCCCGCCTAGTATCGCTACGGCTGTATGCAGATCCCATCATAGAAACGAAGGAGGTCGATGCCATCAACAGTTTCGTGCGATGTACACGCATTGGGTACGCAGGGTATGTATGTATTGCTCTTCTGGTTCTCGGCCCACCTGTTTGCCTGTCGCCTGACCAAGGTCTTGGTTCCAAGGGACCTGTCGTCGGAGAAGGAACGACTGTCTTCCTTTGGTCTGCTTACTAGAGACTACAAGGGGCCCGTCATTTGCAATACCCACCAAACCAGAACGAACAGAATGAACGAATAATAATTTAGATGATACTGTGTGGTATGGCTATATACATCGCGCACTTGCATGGCGTCAACCCAAGATAAAAGAAAACCCAAGGAAACTGTTAGAAAAGATGGTAAGTGGTAGACGAGCGTCATTGTCCCTGCAGCGAAATAATGTACAGTACTCGTATGCGGCAGTCGAAGCAGTCTATGTAGATGGATCAGGTGAGTAAGTAAAGATGAGGGCAGTGGAGATGTAGACCAAGAAAAGATCGCAACACAATGAACAGCAGTTGCATAACCGTCGTGATAGATGTTCGATTAGTAGGAGAAAATCATGAGCCACGGGTTTAGCACGATCTAATAGGCCAAGGGTCAGCATCCCTGACAACACGGCAAACGATAACACATACAGGGAACAAGACATGTGAGCCTGCAACAAGCCTGTCCACGTATACAAACCTTGTCAACACGCATCACGACAAGGAAAGCGAGAAAGAGTACGCACGCAAGTGGTAGAATCACCGCCCAATAACTGCCCGGGATCTGCCAATTCGGTGTGACAACGTCCAAGCTAAACACAACCATGGCTGCAAAACATGCAAAACTAAACGCGAACGCGAGCCAGAAGCGCTTTAGGATCCGCGGGACCTCGATGAAGAAATTCGATCGCTCCACTTCTTTTTTCGTCGCGCCCCAGGTGATGTTGTAGGAAAACATGTGCGCAAAGAGGGCGGTGGTAAGGTGGAGGCTGAGGCCGCCGAAGAAGAAGAAGCTGTTATGGGCGAAGAGGTGTCGGTGAGTGTGTAGCGATGCATGATGGTGATAGAGAAGGAACAAAGGCACGGCAAGCACAGGAACAGAAACAGCACCGCATAAGATCCATCACAAGAAGGTAGAAGAAAACAACAACTCACAAGAAAGGAATCCAAGTCACCGTTTCCACAAGCGAATCCATCAAATTCCGGTGGCCGAGACGATATTCGAGCAGGATATACCCCACATTTCCCGATCCAGGGAAGACAGTTAAAATCGCAAGGAATACTTCGAAGCTGTGGAGGTAGTATCCGTCCGTCTGGATTCCAAATCCGAGGATGAAGTAGTTGAGCACAGAGAGCACAGCGGAGGCGGCAATACCGTCTGTGAAAGGAAGATGATTGTAAGGCACAACAACACGTAGAGTGCGTTACTCACAGTACGAGAACATGTCTGATAGTGTCCATCAGTTCAGGCCGTCAAACCACGTAAGAGTTATCCACGTACATGCCATCATGCTTAACTTATAGTGAACAGGTGCATCTGACCATACAAAAACGCGCAGCTGCTTATTGATAGGACCCAATCGCCACCACCGAATCAATGGATTGAAGATCAGCTCGCTACAACCTGTTCCCACCACCCCAGAAATATCATCGTCGGAAAGACCTAGAAGCACAAGGACAACGTGTGCGTACCATATGAATACTTTTGCCATCTGTTCAATTCATCGTCTACGGTCAGGGAAACGCCTTCCTTGAAGCCGCCCTCTGAGTACGTGGCCCATCGAATCACATATTTCTTGAGCTAGCAGGCACGCCGATCAGAGGCAAAATCAAAAAGAGGCCAAAATGAGTCAGTCTTGCGAACCTGGAGCCGCAATGCCATATCAAAATCCTCCGACACATTACTTTCGGACCAGATCTTCCTCTTTCCGTCATCCGGGTCCACAAACGCGGCCTCCTGAAGTGCCGACCACCGCAAAAACGCATTGTGCCCGACAAAAGGAGCTATTTCGCCGTTGGAACATCCGAGCGAGATGCACCTGTTGATCCGTCGAGTAAAATGGGCTATTCCGTTTTCGAAATAGTGGTGTGCGACTTGCATGACGTCTTTGTAACAGAGAAAGTTAGTGAAGAAGGAAATTGAGGGCCTTGCGTCGCTTACCAGATTCGTGCTGGATGATGGCTACCTCTGGACTCTCAGCCAGCTCCCTCGCTGCATCGCGCAGACAGTCCTCGGGCACAATGGTGTCCGCATCGACAAGCAAAATAATTTCACCGATTCGCAATGACCGCCCATTGCACGCCCATGGCTTCCATTTTCCGCCGCTCTCCATGAAGACCTCGTCGCACGCCATGTGAAGGGCACGTTCCTCGAGTGATTCATCGTCACTGCTGCTGCTGCCTGCATCCAACTCACCCCGTTCCTCGGCCTCTTCGAGCGCCTTCAAATGCTTTTCCAATTTCAAACTCAATGCAAGGCCATAATTCATGTTGGACGCCTTTTTGAAGCGGCCCGCGCGTTTGAACCCATCGGGAGAGGAGTCATGAGGTGGGCGAGCGACCCAGCCAATGTTGTGATCTGCATAAAACGCGATACGTGCTTGTTGTTCTGCTTCTGGAAGGAGTTGCAGGCCGTCATCGTGGATGAAGATGGCGGAGGATCCGCCTTGTCGTGCATATGTCTGCATGGCCTTTTTGATGGAGAAGACCGAGGGTGAGCTGTGAGAGGAGTGAGGAGCGAGAAGAGACGGGGAATGGGGCTAAATACATTGTTTGTTCCAAGCTCTCTTTGTAGACGGGTAATTCAATAGTGATATGGGGGAGGGCAGAGTCGACTTCTTTGTTGGGCTTTGGACGAACGGCAGAGTAGTAGCGAGAGTTTTCATAGTACTGTGAGACGGGACCTATACTGTAGAGAGCTGTTAGTGAATATTATAGGTTTGAGCAAGAATTCTTACATCATTCCGATGTTGCCGATGATCTGGAGGGAAAAGAACTATGGACCGGCAATGGTAAGAACGAAGGGAAAGTAAAGGAGGAGGACTTACGATCGAGACGCAAAACGAGAGTGGTGCAGTCACGAGGAGAGCGAATCTGGTCCAATCACCGTCCAAGAGGGATTCTTGGAGAAGCATGCTGACGCCACTGCCGATAAAGACTAGGGTGGCGGTTAGGCTGGGCAACGTAAGAGAGAGAGGGCGTACAAATAGACAAGGCAGTTCCCAAACCATTGTAGATTGGAGCGATGAGCCTTGTTTGGCGTGGTTTTTCTGTGGCCTTTTCTAAGTCGGCGTTGCTGTGATGTTCTGATCTCCAGCTGAAGAATTTCCAGAATGACTTGGATGACTTTGGATTTGAATGTTGTCTGTTGGTGATGGTGATGGCTTGAGTGAAGGAAGATTCTCTTGTCTTTTCTACGAGGTTGTCATCGGAGGGATTTGTGGATGGGGAGAGATCTGAGGGGGGAGCGGAGATAACGGTCCGAGCACGCCACACGAGTTTGATGAGCTTTTCCTCAAAGTCGCGACACAAGGGGATGATGCTGTCCAGGTTGTCGGACCAGACGACGAGGACGCGTTCGTTGCGCTGGAAGAGTGTTTAGAGGCGAGGAAAAGAGCATGTGTTGGTCTTACGATGAAGGCGCCGCACTGCTCCTTTTCTGCACGTGGGAGCATGCTCATGGAGTCGATGATCTGGATGCGAGTGTCGCTGTCGACGTAGATGGCCTGTGCGTCGTCTGGCCTGCAAGGATGGTGAGTCGGACACGGAGAAGAGGCTGATCGCGTACACGGTGGAGAGGCCAGCATGGACTGCTGCGCTGCGGACTTTTACGGCGACGACGGGGTTGAGGACGCGGATGGCAGCTTCGAAGGGGGCGAGGAAAGGATTCTCGTATGGGAAGACTCTGAAGTGGCCTGGCTGGACGCGGAGACAGACACCGGCCGAAATGTTTTCTTCGGAGGGCTTGAACCACGCGTCGCCCTGCGTCTGAAGAACGAATCAGCGGTGGATTACGTAACAAGACAAAACACAGACAGACCCGCTTGAAGATGTGGTGGAGCAGAGCATCGTAGGCGTCGTAGTCCATGGCCATCGCGGGCGAGTCGACGAGGACGACGAGCAGACACAGCGCATTATAAACACGACCGTCAGATCGATCTCCAGATTCACTGCCATTTTGGGAGGGGTGTTGGTACCTGATCGGATTTGTCCAGATCACGTTCGGAAAACATTTTGTTCACTCGCCGAGCGTCCCCCTGAACAGTGCGAAGACCCTTCGTGTCTGTCATGCGGCGGCGGCGGCATCCCGTCTTGAAAAGGAAAATCGGCGGTACCGAGTGCCGAATCTGCGACAAGTTCGCAGACCCCTGTCGCATCCGCCGCACCTGCTCCATCGATGGACGTCATATTCACATTCCATCTCCGGGCGGTCCATTCCCTTTCATCTCGGTCTCAGGGTCCACAACAATTTCCCCCGCCTTCCAAGTCCGCGCCAATTCATTGTCATCCAATCGCAACACCCAGAGCATCCCCGATTCACATCAGGCTCTGCGATGCATTGGTTCGTTGATTCACCCGCTCCGTCTTCGTAGGTGCATCTCGCGCTTGCGTCAACACTCATATCGCCGTCGTGTACTATCATCCCAATAGATAGTTGATTTCCAAATGTGAATATCAAAGACTGCTCAATTCAACTCATCATGGCAACCACACTAGCGCTCACCAGAACAGTATCTCTTCAATGTACCCTTCCATTCGTCCCTTGTCCCAACTTCTTCCTCGCCTCCGTCCTTGTCCGAGGAACACCCGTGTCAAGAATTGGCGGGAACGAGGTCCGCCACGGACATGATCGGCATCTGCATGCACAAACCGGCAAGCACTGCCAGTTCACCGTTGATTGTAGCTGACTGCGGTGCTTTTTACAGATCCCCTCCCTTTTTTTTTCTAAATGGTATAATCCACTGGCGCACCGGTTGAAAAAAAAAAAGTCAGATTGACCCCTCGAGTGCAAGCGCGCACAACGGTCCGGACCCTTTTCATAGATTGACCCGAGATAATATGACGGAAAATCCAACACTCGGATATTTCCGTTAGCACAGTTAGAGACTGGTACTGGACCCGCAGCACTATCCACACATGCACGTAACGGTCTCAGACGGTAGGCTTGAGTGGGTCGCTCGTCACTCCAGCTTGCTTGTTCGAACGTTCTAATGACGTGTTCAGGGTCCACCAATCCGGATTAACATTCACGTAACACGACAACAGTATTCCAGTATATCGTGATATCGCAACCTCCGCTGCAGACTTCTCAACGTCTTCCTCTTCTGCCGTGTATCTCAAAGATACATTTACTATCTGCTATATCTCCCAAAGAACATATGTAAATCCAAATCCAATTGTTGTCATCGAATCTATTGATAAATCCATAACCACAACGCATACGTCCGAGGTTCTTATCAGCCTGCACGGAACGTACCGCAAACTATATACTTACGCGGATACACGCGAGCATCGCGGTCAAGAGTCCACTTTCGACCGGGATTCCAATGCTGCCCGTCCGACTCCGTATTCGGGGGGCTTCAACGAGGTTTGATAACGCGAAGCTCTACTGTTCTCTTCAGTCACTCCCGAAAAGACCGCCCTTAACATTGGAAATATCATCCACAGAGAAGATGATAACGGGAACCATTTCCCACTGGGTATTTGCGTGAGCGTGGGCGTGGATGAGGAAGACGAACAAGTCGGGACTCGACGACTCCAGAACCGGGGAGAAGAGGGTGATGCGCAAGTTGTCCAGGTGCCATCCTATGCGATATTTTCAAAAGGATGGAGACTCCGAAGCCGGGTAAAACCGAACTTCATCCTCATCGTGCGTCGGATCTTCCACTATGTTTATTTCTTGTGTTGCGATGGACGATCCGACTCCGATCTGTGAAAGAACCTGTGGTGCATATGTATGACCATGGGTCATCGATCCTATTGCACAGTGCACATGGGACGCGATGGCCTATTCGCGTCGGCCTTCAATCGCCGGTAGACGGTCGTCCCGGCACCTTCGAATGCCTTTGTGACCCAATGATGAAAATATGACCAATGACAAAGTGATCTTCGAATGGTGGAGATACGATGGGCAAAGACGAAGGACTCTGCAAATCCACATTACAGGCAATACTCACGATAAGAGCGTGTCATTGGTCCTGATAAGCCTATTCTGCATTATTCCACTCCCAAGGAGAGATATGGAGGTGTATGACAAAGTTGGGGTGGCTTCGCGTGTAGACACGAGGATGTGCAGTGAACCGCGACTCGGAAGTAGCACGCTGTAAACAACAGGTTATCGACATGTAAAGCTGAGGAATAGAAGTGAGTACATTGTAATGCGTTGCGCTTGCAACGCGGTTTCGACAGCCCTACCTTGACTCGACAACTTCTTCGTTAACTCGTGGTCATGCGTACGTGCTAATCCCTTTGACAACTGCAGCTTCAGGCGAACTTGATAGCCGAGTGTGGAACAGCTCGACGAAAACAATTGGAGGCTTACATCGATGTTTTCAGTTGTCGGGGATTCGGACATTGGGACAAGTAAGGCGACGGGCGATTGGGGCATCTGGAAATGATATTCGTCGTGCTCAGCCAATGGTTAAGAGTGTTCCGCACAACGCAAAGTGAATCTCGAGAAGGCGCAAAATTCGAATCGTCATGGAAGACATAGAACATTGACGTTACTCTGTGATCATCGTATTAGAGAATGCCATGGTCCTCACCTCATGTAATGGGTTGATAAGGCGTCGCGTATCACTCCCTCGTCTTTCAGAGCTATCAGAACCAAGAGAATAATTCGTTGCGGTGCGTCGTGCAGATCCATTTGGTTTTTCGTATCTTATTTCCTGATTTTCTCTTGATTGATCCATGGACGCTGGATACTCGGAAGATACGCGTCATCCGGAGGCGAGGGTCATTTTGCGATGAGGTTCAGCGACGTACAAAGTGTCGGTGTTCTCGTGGGAAATTTTCCGTGCTCCATGGCGGACACTTTGCACAACGGCAATCTAGAACGTTGTCGCGGTCAGGGTTCCTCTGTTTCTTCACCTCACGATTGTGCGATAGGATAGCGTAAGATGACCAGATGATACCAAGAGACTGGCGCGATGGAATGAAGGGCTCGCTTGCTAGGCTCATGAACCGGGACGCCCTTGCAGCCCGAAACCCTTTGACGAAGGGGACAAATGACCTACCTCGCCATATATGTGGGCTTCAAGGGGACAGACGGGGTAAGTCAGACAGTTTACTCAAGCCTCGAGGGCCATCGAACACGTTGATTGTTGACGGGTGGTGATGAGGATGTCGATGATGGACAAGGATGGCTTAGACTCGCTGTCACTGTCATGTAGGACTATCGGCTGGATCTGTTCTTCTTCCTTGGCGTCCTGCAGCTATGCACCATCGACTACTAGATGGTGGATTTGATCTTTGCATCACATCGAATCGAATCCAAGAAACGACGATAGTACTTTGTGGCGTCTGGTTTTTCGTCACACGGGTGCGCCATCGCGCAAGAGTAGGAAAATGCGAGGACGATGGCCACCTCCTTTGACATAATGAAAAGGAAGACCCTGAGGGTCTATAGCCGACCGACCGAGTGCTTCGCAGAGCAGTGTTATTGGACGATTACTGCAAGTGAGTGTTCCTACGCGGCAAAAAAATGGACAAGGTTCTACACCGAAGATGGCTAGCACCCCGCGAGTTGCAGCCTTTGATAGATTGGTTTTTTTCTGCTTTCTTGAGGCGTTTACCCTGAGCGTGCCTTTCATCGATTGGCACTGCACGGGGACGTTGAAAGGTGTTTTGGTGGCTTGAAGAGAAGCATCCCAAGACGCCACTCAGGCTCGTCTGATGGTGAGTTGGGACGATGCTGCCAGCCGGGCTATGCGCCTGTGTCGAGGGGAACGTGATTGCGGTATTCGGCTTCCACTTTGGCGCGACGCAAGGACAATAATTTTTTTTATTTTTAATTCTGCATCCGCATTCCCGGAATTCAAGGAACTGATGCAAATGTTGGCGACCAAGTTGGATGTCGGGATGTCGCGTTCGTGGGGAGAGGCATCCGCGATCAATCTCCGTTGAGATATCGTGCCAGATTCGATCGATGGAATCCAGATGTACCTTTCCCACGACGAGCACCGTATTGCCGAGTGGCAGCCGAGTCTTCCGTGCAAGATGGCCGGGACAAGTTCTCGGAAGACAATTGGGGACAGTTTGGATATCGAATGCGCCCTTATATCTCGGAGGGAGACTCGTCCTGCGACATTCCTCGCCCACCTCCAACAATGTCCAATCCTCCATCCTCCCCGACGCCGTTCTTCCTCGCCGACGACCCCGCCAGACGTGCACAACACCCTCACCGCCAGCAGTCTTCCCCAATTTCCTCCCGCCCCTCCTCCGCCGGCACCTCCGCCGTCAACCCCTTCTCCCCCCCGGAAATTCCCCCTCCTGTCCCTCCCCTCCCCACCGACCACGACATCGGCACGGCCATCCCCTTCCCCGACGCTCCGCCCACCCCCCGCTACGGCATCACCATTGCCTCCCATCCGGCCGATGCCCCCCGCGCCGCCTCGTACTATGGCAGTCCATCGGCCACGGCACCCAGCCGCACCACCTCGGGTGTCAGGCAGCGCGAGACATTTGCAGCACCGCCCTCCCGTCCCATGACCGCCCACTCCACCGTCCCTTCCGTCGCACCGTCAAAAAGGACGAAGCGTATCCGCTCGAACCTCCTCGAGGATCCAAGCTCCCTCGTCAAGCCCTGGGTCACCAAGAAAGACCCATATGCAACCCTCGCGTATTTCTTGACATACGGCGTCGCTTTCCTCGGCATTGCCGCGTCCATTATCAAGTGCTACTTTGGCTACAAGAGCGTGCCGATGATTAACGGCAATCTCTGTCTCGTCCTGGACGAAGAGTTCGACACAGATACGGACACCGTCTTTGGTCCGAACGGAAATTGGTTCCGAGAGATCGAGCTTGGCGGATTTGGGTTAGTCTCTCTCCTGACACTGATCGCTGGCCTACTTACCTCTTGCGTAACACTACCAGGAATGGCGAGTTCGAGATGACGACCTCGTCTTCCAACAACTCCTATGTCTCCAACGGATATCTCTACATCACTCCCACTTTGACGTCAGACGCCATCGGTGCAGGCAACATCTTCAACGGATACACCTACAACCTCACCGACTGCACCTACAACATCACAAATCCAGAGGCCCTCCCTGGCTCCACCAACAGCACCACGTGGGATGCCACCGCATACTACCAGGCCTGTGGCGCTGTCAGCAATTCCACCACCGGCACCGTCATAAACCCCGTGCAGAGCGCGCGCATTAGCACAAAGAACAGTGCCAGCATTCGGTATGGCCGTGTCGAGGTGAGGGCGAAGCTGCCGCGAGGGTGAGTCACCGCATCTCTCCTAGCATCTCTCCTTGCTGATGCCTGGCTCGACGTTCAGTGACTGGGTAAGCCGCCGCCGACGTGCTGCTTGTGAGCGTTCTCATCTTGATGCAGCTTTGGCCTGCCATTTGGATGCTTCCGGTCAACAACACGTATGGTCCATGGCCAATGAGTGGTGAAATCGACATCATGGAATCTCGCGGCAACGGCCGGTCCTATCCCGATCAGTAAGTCGCCTCTGCCATGCGATTGCCTTCTTTGTCATTGTTTGTCCTGCCAAACAGAGGCATCGACTACGTCCGCGGCTCGCTCAATTGGGGTCCGCTGACTTTCCTGAATGCCGTTTCAAAGACATTTGGCTGGTGGACCCAGCGCCGCACGGATTATGGAGAACAATTCCACACTTATGCACTCGAGTGGACCCAGGATTTCTTGTACGTGTCCACATCAAATCCAGACACAATCCTCACAATCCACAGACGCGTCTACGTCGATTCTCGCTTGAATTACATGCTGGAGCTCTCATTCAACGAGCCCTTCTTCTCCCGAGGCGATTTCCCCTCCGTCGTGCAGAACGGATCGACACCAATCGTGCTCCAAAACCCATGGGTGAACGGCACGAATGCGACGCCGTTTGATCAGCGTAGGTGATTTGCTCTTGGAAGAAATACGATTTATTGACGTCCCGTATGCTAACAGCATTCTACCTCATTCTCGACCTCGCCGTCGGCAGTACAAATGGCTGGTTCCCCGATAACGCTGGCGGAAAGCCCTGGCTCGACGGCTCGGACACGGCAATGCGGGACTTTGCGCAAACTCAGGATACGTGGTATCCCACGTGGGGATCTGACGGGGAGAGCAGCTCATTCATGGTGTATGTGTTCTCTTTGTTCTCGAAAGAATGTGTTCCCTGACATGTGTTTGGGTCTATCAGGGACTATGTCAAGATGTGGCAGCTGTGCTAAGTCGATGGGCTATGATTCCAACAATGGCACTGACGACCCTCATCTACTGGACTGTTGTAGTTTTTGGTTTGTTTCTGCTCGATCTCCGGGAGGAAAAGAGTCAAATTTTTCGTAGATCATTTGAACATATACTTACATTCGTATTCTTGGGTTTTAGGACAGACACTCGAGTATATTAACAATCAATTTGTATGTGAGCATCTTGCAACCCCTGCTACGTGTCGAGGATCAGGAATGTGACCAGTCAAGTCGTGAGCTCTCTGCATTATGTAGTCGCATTGGAACAATCGAGCGAGCTTCCTTGTCCGCACCAAGTCGACCATGGGAATAGACAAAGGGGACGACATGATGGAAGCTAGAACAGACGAACCCAAAGCCATGCGCGTAACGGAACCTGGACCATCCTGACACGGTCGAGGACAGACGAGACGCAGCCAGGTCCCTGAAAGCCTGAAGCTTAAAAATCCACCTCCCAGTGATTTAAGATAACAATGACAGGTGCATTTTCCAGGAAGCAGGCACGCGTCCGGAGACGTGCGAGGACCGACAACCTCGTGTCTGAGGAACACTCGGATGGAAGAAAGACGTCAGCCCGGGTCGCACAAACACATACATGCGGACGGTCAGGGGAACGCCGTGTCTGTGCCGTCTGGACTTTCTTTATGTTTTTACTATTCGTTTGTGCTCTGTATCGCTGTCCATAGCTTCATAAGCGGCCGAAAGTCTGATTGCCCTGCCTTACATACCTGTCAAGTTATGTCCACATTCGATCGGGCTCGTCGGGCGTTTCGCACCGCACGGTCATGTATGTACACAAGATCTAGCTGTGCCACGGGATAGAAAG
The DNA here is from genome assembly GCA_021018615.1 of Phlebopus sp. FC_14. Taxonomy (NCBI): domain Eukaryota; kingdom Fungi; phylum Basidiomycota; class Agaricomycetes; order Boletales; family Boletinellaceae; genus Phlebopus; species Phlebopus sp. FC_14. Next base: position 1,251,727 of record JAEVFL010000005.1, on the reverse strand, counting down.
ACAGCGTTGGCTGTTCACCCACACATGCGATCGGTATGTATGTACTAGGTTTTCGGGTTTCTCGTGGTTCAAACCTTGAAAAAGAACAAACTGAAAAAAGCCGGCCCCCAGTGGATATGTGAATATATCTGAATTGTAGTACTCACTGTATGTGGTGGTGTTGGCCACAGATCCGTATCAAGCGCATCATCAAGCCATCATAAACTACTCATGATGTATGAGCTTCCATTCTTTCCCTGTGGTCCCAAAAATCCCATGTTTCACGTCACGAGGCAGAGTCCCATTATAAATCGGTGATCACCCTGACCGTGACGACTGGGAGGCTCGCCGCGAGACACAGTGCATGTGCGAGGGTTCGCATCTTTTGAATGCTCGGTGCGGAAAGGACCATATCTATGGTCCCCAGAGCTTGGTAGCGGAGTACTTGTAGAAGGTATGTACTTGGAAAGCGGTCTCGTGAAATCTCGTGGCTGCAGCTCGTTTTTGTTACTCGTCAGGTATTATTCAATCTATCGTCTACAATCGTCAAAAGGTCGGGGAGAGGCCATGAAAAAGAAGGAGGAAAAGGAATCCATCATACATCTCGCTCCGAATGTCATCGTCATCAAATTTAAAACCTATACAACGTCATTGACACTATCGCCGACTGTCTCATGTTTTCACCGCTCTCCAGAAGGATGCGTACCTATATGGCAACGATGAACACATTGCGCGACCACAGAGCACCCCAAATACTCACATATTCACCATATCCAGTGCAACCTCCGGTCCCTTTCGGATACCAAGAGGTGTCACGACGAACCCGTGCCGTTCAAATCTTTTAAAAGTAACAACATGAGCCCGACGGACGATCAAATCACACCGCGTCTACTCACACGCTACTATACCAAGGATGCCTAGCTGCAGAGCGCCAAACGACAAATCCACCCGGCGCAAGCACACGCGCGAACTCGGCGACTTCTTCGTCGACATCTTTTGAGCCCGGTGCGAACCAATCCAAGTGGTCCATAATGACGGCGCGGGTAAGCGACCAGGTATTCAGTCCGCGAAGGACGCTAAAGGAAACACGTCTCAGCAACCGTAAATGGACAAAGCATCTGCCAATAAAGAAAAGGGGACGAGTGACGTACTTTACGATGGAATCCGTGTGCAACCGGAACGCCTCACTCGCTTTGCCGTTGTTCGCTCGGAGGGCATCGAATCCTGAACGAGTGAGATAAGCCGGGCATGAGGATGGTGTGTAGTGACCCGTCAACGTCTTTCGCCGTGTTCATAATAAGTTTCTATGCTCGTCGACAGCCATGATTCGATTCAACTCACCAGCGGATAGAAATAAGCCCCTTTTTTGAACAGATATGTCGATGGTAGAGGATCCAACGTATCCCTGACAAATTCATAGATACTTCCCTCATCTAGAAGCATATTTCGTTGGTTGAGAGGCACACCAAGCGCGTTCCAGCAGAAGACAGGACTTTTGAGCAACGCGACGACGATCGGATTGAGAAGCACGGGTTTCAATTTCTCCTTCCAAATCCTCTCCTGTTCTGCGATAGTCGATGCATTGCAGAGTGCCTCTGCGTCCTTGGAAACACCTGCAATCCCAAAGACAACTTGCGCAAGACGAAGTGCCAATCCACTATAACCATTTAGGTAAAACGCCGATGAGAATGCGTTGTCGTTGATGTGCCAGAACTGATACGCGATGGAAGAGAGAAGGGGCGATATTTTGGAATCGAGCAGGGTGCGGAATCGAAGGTGTTTGCCTTCTCCGAACATGGCAAAAAAGTCGTCGTACTCGAGAGTGTGTAGTGCAGCAAGCTTCAGTTCCAGCAGGTGCCCTTGACTGACAATGGCATGATTCCAACGACTGATTGTTGTAGACGGGTGGATGGAACCTACCATGGATTCATATCCACACAGTGGATCTAGCGACGTGGTGCGCTCAGTTAAGACGCTTTGCGGAACATATAGGAAGACGCACTCGTTTGGGCTGAGCCGCGATGGCATAGTGCAACGCGTTGTCTCCAGCAGATGTTATTACGAGCATGGAGTCCTCAGGGCCGAGGTCTAAATATCTCATGTCCTCCATTGGATCCTCCTTCAACACGTGTCAATTCTACCTCAGCTTCACAAGTAGGATGCTTACCCATGTAAACGAGTAGATGAATGTTCTAAATTCCTTGTGTACAGGCTGCTCGTAATAAGGCAACCTCCACGGCTAAGGCAATCCTCTCAGCATCCCTGTTGACAGGAACGAGACATCCGAAAGAACGCACTTTTCCGAGTTGGTAATGAAAGGAACTCAGGGGAGGCGACACATTGATCACGGTGTCACTTTTCGGGGCTTCGTGTTCGAAAGCAGGTTTACCAATTTCAAGAGGAGGGATGATTTCTGATTCCTTGATTGTGACAAAGGATGAGGGTGAACAATTTCCAATCATGTTGCCACTTTCCACTTCAAAGGCATGACAGAAACGAGAAACGTCGCAAGATCGTGAACGACCGAGCCATATGTAGTAAGGTCTGTGATGGAGATACTCAACAAGCGTTGCATGTGTCGATGCGTGAACCTACATCCGTACGATGAAAGGAACGATAAAGCGGTTCCTTCCATTGTATGTCTTGACCTGCGCGTAGACGTGAGCGTAATCATTAGGACAAAACGAGTTGAATAACCGTTCCGAACTTGTATTCGAGATAATCTCGTCGATGGGGCGACAATGACACATGGTCAAAATCAAACCAGATTTGCCAGAACCAGCGACTGAGCCAGCCACATTCCTTACTGGTACCTCCGATAGCTTTTTCGTGCAGGGAAGGCTGTCGTCCGGATGTGTAAAAGTCAACAACGGATAGTAGGCCGTTTTCAGGTGATAGAACGTAGTCGATGCGGTCGAGTAAGGCATAAAAGTTGGGAATCTATTGGCGTGTGTGCGTGAATGGAGCAGAAATGGTATGATTGTATGTGGAGCTGACCATAGAGAGCGAATAACTCAGTGTCACGAAGCTTACGCTACCTTTAGGCTCGCTATCCGTCCATTCAGGCAGAGAGAATTCCGGTGCGTCCTGACAGAGAACAGTGACATTGTTCCATCCGCGCCTCGCAAAGCGCTTCCGCGCCACTTCCAAAAGCGGCTCGCAAAGGTCGATCAAATAGACAGCATCAAACGAAGACACAGGGAAATATTTATCCATGAGTTCTATGTTATGTCCTGCAGAGGTTTAGATAGATCAGCTTGAAACAACAGACGTGTAAAAGGTCACCTGTGCCACCACCAATATCCACCCAGATTAACCGTTGTGTCGGATCTTTGGCGCGCAAGGTACGTAGATGACTTGCTGAAAGACTTAACATCGTGTTGCGACCGCGAAGTAACCCATTTCGAGTGGCATCGTAAACATCCGCTTGACCTTTATAGAACTACGGTACACGCAGAGTCAGTATGAAGCGATTTAAACAGAAGGAACCAGACCTTGTCCAATCGTGTCCGTTGGTCCGCACTACCAAGTGGGACGACGAAACAATGCCATATGAACTTGATTTGGGGGTGAATAACATGGCCCAACGCGAGAACAACCGCAACCAAAGAGCCCGCGAGGATGAGGCAAGCTCCAAGTGCCGAAGAACCTGTATAATATGCGATAGCGTTCCCGAGATACCTGTAGCCATATGAAGATAACGAGGACGACCGCGCACGCAAGACTGATCACCTCCGTTCATAGAACACAACAAGGCTGCAGAGCAATAAAACGGCGCGGGGAGAGACAAATTGCAGCATCGTGGAGACGATCGATGCAACCTGTCTATCTTTGCGTCGACCTGTCCGCATCTTATAGACAAATTGCGAGGTTGGAGCAGCAACGAATTCTTATCGAGCGAACTCGTTAACGCGGACTTGCATGCGAAGTGTCATTTTAGCAGCTTTTTTTCCTTCAGATGGCGGGTAAGAATTCTGCAGAGCCAATGGTAAGTGTGTGTTATGGAGCCACGCGCACGAGGGTGTCGGCAACTGTGACCAGGGCCCATGCACGTTCACGAACGTGCAGAGTCAAGGCCGCTAAGCAGGTTCTGCCCGAGAAGGACTGAATCGCTGGCCTTTGACGAGCAATCATTTTATATACCGCGTGGCCATATCAACTAGACGTCGTTTCAAACGTTGCTCGCTCCGTTTCCAGGCCGTGGATCCCCCTTGTCAGTCATTTCGGGTCTGCATCGTGCAGCTCGCGCCAGTCATCATCGGGCGTGTAAGTGTAACCACTCACCTGGGGGGACACTACCTGGACGACCGACAGGTAGCAGCTAGCCAAGGCAGCGAAAAGACAATTCATAATCATATGTACGTTGGGCCACCTGGATGGTCATGGTGGCGTGTTCGGTGACAGCTAGATTTGGGTCACTACATAGCTATTCCGTGAACAACACCCAGGCTGCGGAGCGACAAAACCTCGACATCGCTTCATGGGCCGCCCTCGACGTGTTTCTCGTCCAAGAACGCTCTTTCTCACTGCGGAGGGCAACAACCGCAATCCAGTGCTAGCCTTCGAGGAAATTTGGACGTGAGTGCGAACAACACATGCTATATACGCGTGAAAATTGCTGACCATAACTGCTTTGAATCGCAGTAACGCTAGTAGCGAAGCTGCTAGTACAATAGACATGAATCATTGGATGCCACACGATGAATCGCCAGCTCTACCCAACTGGTACGCAGCAGCGATGGCTAGCGATCCTTTCTGACGTGTCCGCGGCCCGCAGTTCCAAGCGATAAGCGGCCGAGATGCTCCCACTATCTATGTAGTATCTGTTCGCACGGGACGCTGGTTCTCCCCGGGCCTGCCTGCGGATGGCACATAGACTACTCTACTGCCCTAGACGTCATGACCACAGAGAGGCGATAAATCCCACATCAAAACATGTGAGGATCCGATGAATAGCTGTGCGCTTCTACTTCCTTAGCCATACCTTATCTTGTGTATGATATCAGGTCTGACCACGCTTGTAAATTTTCCAGTGGCTGGTGGAAATTATACATATCATGGTCATCCAGACCCAGACCGGCATGCCCCAAGGATGCGGCGAAGGGACAGAACCTTACAACCTCGAATTTCAGGCCCCAGATCTGCCATACGTAGCACGTTTAACCTTGTTCCCATTGACTCCGTGCCAGCTAGGCCCAATAAGATTCAGATTCAGAGTGATTGCCGCAGAAATCCCCTCTGACAGGTGGCCTGGTCCTCCAGGTGATGGACGATCAACAAGTCAGTCACTTTTCGTGTGTTCAATCGACAATTTTCCTCTACAGGTCCGTTCATTCACCATGGCGCAGGACAGCAGGTACATACCAACCTGATACCATGGCGTGGTTTTGGGTGCTCGAGCTGCATCAAAGCTAGGTCATTAACACACTAGCCATAAGGCAGCCGTTGCCGATGACCATGCGAGCTATTCGAGAGGAAGAGTATGTCCACACCTGTTGCTGATCTCATGCTGTTGTTAGGTGGTATAGTGGCGTTTGGCGCTGCCCCTTCACACCATAACGCGACATCATGTTGATGGGGATCGATCATATATAATCCACTATCTTCACTCGCAACGCGCGTAAAGTAGTACGGGCTGGGCAGCACCAGATCAAACACAACTGCTACGAATTTCTTTCAGCATGCAGTCTTGGTGTCACCCTCAAGGTCACTCATGTGGTTCAAGAGGCGTGCGTCGTCACGAACGATACTACTGCGGCAAATAACGAGGGCGCTATTTTGACGCTGTGCGAGAACGAGATATGAGAATATACGGACCGCCTTCACGGTATGGGATGACTGGCAAGCCTTCGATCGACGTGATTACGAAAGGACCCTCGCAAGTCAACGACTACGCTGTGCCCCACTGCAGTTGCGCAGTCACTTCACGCAGCCATGGACTTATGCCAGCCTCAGGCTTCTCGACATTACAGTCCCCGGTCGCAGCCTTCCCTTCGTCAAAAGCATGTCTTTGGCGCTTAGCTCTGATATATGGGGAAGAAAGTTGGTATCATGGCGCTGTCTTGGTCATGTCGAATCGCTCTGACCTGTTAGGTCGCTTATCACATAGGTGGGATTATATGGCACCCTCAACAAGGAGACCGGTGAGCTAGACGTCGAAGGAAATATCTACGACCCTCCATTCCTAGAAAAGCTGGACTGACTTTGCATCAACCTCAAGATCGCCGATTATCCGCCAGAAGTAAGCGAGGTGGAAGACAGCTTCATCGTGGCCTCATCGGGTGTCAAGAAGGGGGACCTCAGGTTGGGACCTGAAACGTAAGTTGGCTCTTGGCTGTGGACACCGTACGTCGTTCGCTTGTTTTGCGTGAAAATGCTCGTGACTGTATGGTGCGTGCCAGGACGGTAGAGAGGATACCATGTTCTGATGGAATTGACGTATGCATTTATATACTCCCATTTCACCCTTTAGCCTTAGTACTGGCATACCACTATATGGAGCTCTCGAACTCAAGAATCATATTCACTGTTGTGTCGATGATCAGTTGCATGTATTAGGCCGGAATCGAACTAGGGTGTCGCCAATGAGCGCCTGCAGAATGACAAGTACAAAATCCACAATCACCAAAAACGAGCGAACGAAAGGTGTACATGTACGTAGCTCAAAGGTAGAAGGTCGAGGGGCACGATGTAAGACTGGCCAAAGGCGGATGATAGTACATATACGCAAGGTAACAGCACGAACGAACAGCACGACGAAACAACGAGCCGTCTACTTGTGAGGAGAGGATCCTCGTAGAAATACTAACAGTGTAATCGAAAATGCACAGAACGAAAAAGGGATGACCTATGGAAACAAAAGTACCAGAACCAGAATGACAAAAGACTTAATCAGTCAGGTGAGACGATGGATACAGTCTACGCAGCGTTATGAGGTATTATGCAGATTGTTCGAGCCGCCAGCCCTTTCCGGAGACTTTTCTGGGAGCTCAGCTATGGACGAGGAGGATGGTGCGCTTGGAGGGGTGGGCCCCTGTGGAGGATGGCCGTTGTAGCCATGCCACGGGTTTGGATATCCACCGTAAGGGTGGGCGGGCGGAGGATAATAGGGGTAGAATGCTTGGGGCTGGCCCAACTGATGTTGAGGATCAGTCGCGGTACCGCTGTAGCCCTGATACCCGTAAGGGGATAGAGCACCTGGTGGACCAGGGGCGCTTGGCAATGCACTACTGTAAGGTGAGCCTGGATAGGCAGGTATGTGTGGGACTGCATACCCAGGTACGTAGTAGCTTGCCATCGGGAAGGGAGGGTAATGCGGAGATGGGGGTATGCTGGATGCTGATGGTTGATCAGAGTATCCATGAGAGGATGGAGGCGGAGGACCATGCGAAGTAGTGGGCGTGGATGGGGAAGGGAGTGCAGTGCTTTGATGGTCAGTTGGAGAGATAGACTCCGACTGTATCCCTTTGCCCTTGCGCCGCTTGGAGTTACCACCATACGGGTTGTAACGCCCGCCACGTTTACCATCCGCTATGCGTCCATCTGTGAGAAGAGGTAGGCCAGATGAAAGTGGTGCGGTCAACGACGGAGTCGAATCGGTATCGTCCGCTTCTCCTCGATACCGTGGAATACCATCAACACCAACTTCGACTTTGGGGGGGTTACGAAAGTGGGTCTTGTCGAGATACTCTGGGCTTATGTCCAGTGACGCTAGCTCAGGCAGCGACGAGGGAGAGCGAAGGCGACCTTGCTCAACATCCTCTATTTTATAGTAAGATATGAGGTGTTGTGAGACGCCGCCAATAGTCAGGGAAAACGTCTGCGAAGAATGCGTGGGAAAATAGGGTATGATGAGACGCACGACGACGACATACCTTTTTCATGAGGCCGTCACTTTTGAACTTGTAACTGTTTGTCAAGCTGCCAACAAGGACACGTTCACGGTGCCTATCCACTCCAAGGCTTGTCTCACCCTTTGGCCGGCTAAGAGATTGACTGTCCACGCGCACACCATCAACGTTGTATTGTGACTGTTCGTTCATGTTGTCTGCGGGGTCTGAACGAACGCCTCTGTGGCCTGCGCCACGTTTGTCTGTCTCGCGGTAGAGGAGAAAATTGCCGAGGATGCGGGAGGGACTCCAGAAAAAACCATCAGTCCAGCGCTTGATACCGCTTTCGTCCTCGTCGAAGACGAAGACAGAGCCGGAAGTGATCATTTTTCGTTCCGAATCCACGAGGCGACGGGTGACCCTTGGAATGAGGCCGCGTCGAGCAGCCTCGAGAATAAGCAGTGCATCGCCAGTAGTCTCTATCCAACCAGACCATGGAGGTTCTGTCCACGTCGTCGAGGGGGACTGGTTGGTGTTGTTAGCGCTGGTAGAGGCACTAATCTGCTGGTTTGCCGCCATTTCCCACTAATAAATGCGTAAGTACTGTGCATTTCATGATGGATTGGAGTAAAGTGATGCAGATTAACGATGATTAGCCACTAGAAATCAAAGTTCACGGACAGACAAGGTTGACTCACCGAGCAGGTAGATTTGCGGAAGGTAGGCGTGAGGATGGACTGTTTAGGATCCCCGACATTTCACGCCACAGTTGACAATAACAGCAATGGGTCCGTGCTCCCTGCTCTTTGCCGGTTTCGACGCCATCTGCTCGCTTGCCATGCATTTCAGCCTCGAGAGAAACCAAACTTCGACCCTCAGGTGCGTCAGAAACGCGCTACAACAGTGAAACGACGCCTAGACTGACTCTGAAAAACTGAGTTTGCGTCGGTAAGGTTTCGCGGCACAGTGCTTAGTCATCTACTAATTGCTGTCCGCGAAAGTTAAGTCTCCAGTCTGCGGCTGATCAATGTCGAGTACTCTATCACTATCGATCTCGAACACTCGGACCAGGTAGAATATCATGTTCAGTGAGACCCAGTGAGACCCTAGTCTGTTAGTGAATGAATATCAGATCAATTCCAACGTTTATTTCCTTCCACCAGGATGTCATGAACAACCGAGGGTTTGCCAGGCAGTTGAATCAAGTAGGGCGAGGCACAAAGCAAGAACTTTCTTTCGCCCACCCCATCACGGACCGGCAAGTGTTGTCCTTGCCTTTGTGCATGGGAATCAACGTCACTATTGAGAACGCGGATGCGGCCCCAATGCGGTGCATATGCAGCCTTACCACACTTTGTTCCTCCCTCTCACTTACGATACCCTCACGGACGTGACGGCTTTCAAAACTTACTTTATCTGACACCCAAGAGTCACTGTCATTTGGGTCAGGGAAATCTCAGCTTGTCGACCCAGCTGACAGGAAGGGGAAAGCTCTGCAGACCGGCCAATGGTGGGTTTTACCTTGGTTTTATTACAGTCAAAAGTTATCACTTACTGACCCGATGGCTGGCTTTAAACCTCGTGTAGACGGCAGAGTTGTCTTTGGACGTGCCACGGCCACGGCGCCAGTGGTTTGATGATCTTTCTCTCTCGGATGCCACCATGGCAACATCGCGCCATCGTTGATAATATTCAATTGATCATTATATCCATTGGCTGATTGCGACCAATTTTGGAAAAGATGCATCTAAACTGTTTCAAGCACGTTAGAAACATCCATCACTAAAACTATCTTCGATTGGTTTGCTTCAGGGTCTGCTGTGTATGCAGTGCCTGCGCAGGGCGAGACTCCTGCGACGATGTCACCATCAGCGTGAGTCGATTTCTATCAGCTTTTGCGTATCACATTCCCATCGTAAGGGCCACTGGAGTACAGGCTTGGCTTGACTTACATTTGAAGTATGAGAAAAGTATGCACATACCCATGAATATTGGGTGAAAATAGGTACCGCGCCTACGGCTGGAGTTGGATGATCATGGGGTCCGATTTGGCAGGCACCAGGCATACTCCTCTTGCTCGTTTAGGTATGCGGTTTGTGACGAAGACGATGGCACTGACTAGCTGACTCTTATTTTATCTTCCTTGTTGTAGTCCGCCGCTCCCGGAAGTTCCAGTGGGCAATGCTTCTCTGACATGGAAAAAACACCGCGCACTTGTAAAATCAATGCCTTGAGTGCTGCAGGGTTGCAACTCAGTCGTCGACCCTTCCTCCGCATTCGACAACCGTCGTGTGTTTTAGCTGCACCACACGGTATGCCATCCCCATAAAGGCGTACCAATGCACACCCTGTGAATCCAACTTCGCAAGGTTATCTTATTTGACGGGGGTCAGGATCCCGGATGTTTACTGGAATCTCGAGAAACATACTCGAAGGTTGCGTAAAAGATGCTGTACCAGCCCTGGCCATCAGAAGAATCCTCATCCCCCAAGGGCCATATCTGTGCCTGTTTCGGACCGTAACCATTTTTCCGTGGCCCTTCCATCTCGTACGGTTCCCTCACCGCCCTGGGCCTTACTCCAGAGGAGCGTCCACGTTCGTAGGCACCGGTACCTGCAAAACAAGAGATGTCGGCCCCGTGCACTATAAATGCTGGTCGTGCTGAGTGAAATCGTCAGGTCAGCAACATGGTGTTCGGCTTTAGAAGCCCCGCCGCGGCTGCAACTCTCTTGGTAAGTTATGCATATCTCTGAGACGCGTCTCTAATGCAGCTGTTCAGTCGACATATGGATTTCCGCCACCCGTACCCACAAACGCGAAACCTCGTGGTCTTTCAGGAGACTGGATGGCATTCGGGTGTTGGACGTAGGTCATTCTTTTCACAGTTCGAAGTAGGTCGCAAACCCTTTGATGCAGTGACAATGTCGGTTCCCGAACGCTTGCATCCGCCTTCTATTCGGATGCAACCGCCATGACAGTAGAGTCGTGCATCGGTTTTTGTTCTACCCGAACCAACTCTTTCATCTACGCCGGTGTTGAATATGCAGGAGAGTGCTGTATGTCGTGTTCCATTCACTGGAGTACCTACCACCTTATTGACGTTTATAGACTGTGGCAATGTTCTCTCGGCTGGCGCTTCAAACGTCACCCTGTCCAACTGCAACATGCCATGCACTGGCAATTCATCGGAATTCTGCGGTGCAGGTAGTTTACTCAATGTTTATTGGAGCGGCGGCCAGGCTCCTCCAGGCGCAATTACTGTACCTACCGTCGGAAACTGGACATCACTCGGTTGTTATAAGTGCGGCCGATTTTTCATTTATTGGATGAGACTGATCTCTACTTCACCTTCAGCGATACCATTGGCGCCAGAGCTCTGGCATATGGTGTGGCAGTCTCCGGCGGTGTTTCAGCTGAGACTTGCACGACTGCGTGTTATAACGCTGGATATCCGTTCGCAGGGATGGAATACGCCGATGAATGCTGTTAGTATCATCACGGATCTCATCCCGTTCCTATTGATCATAAATCCTGATAGACTGCGGCTCTACGATTGATCACAATGCCGGACCCACACTAATAACTGACTGTGATATGACTTGTGCCGGAGATTCAACTGAATTTTGCGGGGGTCCTAACCGTCTCAATTATACAGGAACTTTACCATCTACTCCCACTGAGGGAGCGGGCGAGACGAGCGGTGGAACAGGCTCAGTTTCTCCGGTAACTTCTGGTCTGCCGGAAACGTGGACATATGCTGCTTGCTACATCGACAATGCTTATGGGCGTGTTCTCGGCAACGAATACGATAGTAGTACAACGACCATCGAGAGTTGCATTTCGCACTGCAGCTCGGCCAACTTCACAACTGCGGGGATCGAGTACAGTACTCAGTGTTGTGAGTGGAAACATGTTTCACTTTCTGCAGTAGTTTTCTCACACAATGTTGTTGGTGTAGTTTGTGGAGATTACTTGATTAATGGAGCTACCTTGGCATCGGAAAGTGATTGCAACATGGCATGCGGAGGCAACGCGACGTACGTTTAGCTGGCTCAGGTCACCCTACCTCTCATTAATCATGTGTAGGGAGGCATGTGGTGGACCAAATCGCATTTCTGTCTACACTTCAGCCAGCAATGTGACGGTGCTTCCGGTTCCGACGACACAAAAGACGAGTCTATCTGGTCAATGGCAGTACCAGGGGTGTCTAGCGTAAGTCGCTTTACGGTGTCCGGTGGCGAGATTTTGATTGTGCCCTGTCCCTAGTGAACCTTCTGGCGGAGTGAGAATCTTCCCGTACGAGTTGGACTGGACGACAAACAACACGATCGATGGTTGCTTAAATCAGTGTGCCGCGTTTGGATACCCCGCCGCAGGATTGGAGTATGGAGAACAGTGCTGTAAGTTGCTGCGCTGATAAATTATGAAGAAGGCTGACGGGGAGATGAATAGTTTGCGGGGATATCGCAGATGTGGAAGCCAATGGCGGAACCTATGTCTCCGATTCTGATTGTAATATGCCCTGTTCGGGTGACCCTATTCATCTGTGTGGAGGCGGGAACAGGTTATCGACATACTATTGGAACGGGTCAATGAACGTCTGGAATACTCTAGATAACATTGGTTACTACGAGGCAAGTACACTCCTATAGTCCCTGAGTCAGTCGAAGGGTAATACAGGCGCAAAATTACAGTTCCTCATCGGTGGTTTGGTTGTTCCATTGATTGCGACGGTCGGCATTAACGACAAAGTGACCTTTCTCGAGAAATACGGAACTTCGGTTTACAACAATTCCACTGGAGCATACGAGCTCGATCTCAGTCTGACAGACAACTACCTGTTGGCGTGGCGTGAAATGCATGTGAAAACGGATGTGTTCTGCTCAGGCAGCATTATCCTCCCGGATAAGGGAGGCCGGCAGATTAATGTAGGCGGCTGGTCGCTTGAATCCACCTTCGGTGTGCGACTCTACACACCAGATGGGAGTCCTGGTGTCAATGGGACAAACGATTGGGAAGAGAATGTTGATGAATTGTCGCTTCAGGTCTGATTGTTAGCCCCCTTTACACTCCTGGCTTAACTCTTTCCTAGCGTGGGCGATGGTACCCTACAGCCATGATGATGCCCAATGGAAGCATCCTAGTCGTTGGCGGAGAGACTGGCAGCAACGCATATCCTCAACCGAGTCTTGAGATTCTGCCCAAGCCTTCTGGTGGAGACACTGTGATCACTCTAGACTACTTACAGCGCACGGACCCGAACAACTTGTACCCATTCCTCATGGTACTGCCGAGCGGTCGCTTCTTCATTGGTGAGAGCAAATCAGACCGCTAGACTACGAGGTGGTTCATGATCTCAAAACTACCTAGGCTACTACAACGAAGCACGTATTTTGGACCCTGTGACCTTTGACACCATCGCCATTCTACCAAACATGCCTGGCGCTGTTAATAACTTTCTCGCAGGTCGAACATATCCTATGGAGGGAAGTGCTGTATTACTCCCGCAATACGCACCGTACATGGACCCGATTGAGATTTTAATATGCGGTGGCTCGACACCTGGAGCCGCTATTGCTCTCGACAATTGCATCTCTATTGCACCGGAGGTGGAGAACGCAACATGGACACTTGAAAGGATGGTGCGTGGACCTGCCTTTCAATCGAGATCACACCTCAAACGATCAATTTACTCCAGCCGTCGAAGAGAGTTATGCCGTGCATGGTTACGCTTCCAGATGGGTGGGTTGTATTCTGTCTGTCTTGGGGAAGCTACTTACAGAACTTTACAGCACGTACATGATCTTGAACGGGGCTCACCAAGGTGTCGCAGGCTTTGGGCTTGCCAGCGACCCTAATCTTGGTGCTGTCCTATACGATCCATCAAAACCCGTTGGGCAACGCATGTCCATTTTGAATACCACGATTGTCGCTAGGTTGTATCACTCGGAAGCGACATTATTACCTGATGGACGAGTTCTCGTATCAGGCTCGGACCCCCAGACATATTACCCCAATGGGTCGTACGTGTACCCAGAGGAGATGCGCGTTGAAGTATACCTCCCACCTTATCTCAGTCAAGGATTCCGACAGCCGGAGTTCACAATTAGCCAAACCGACTGGGACTTGGGTGGGCAGTATGAGATAGAAGTCAACCTATTCCAGGGAACCACAGATACTATGCGTGTTTCTCTAGTTGCGGGTTTGTTTTGATTGGTCTCGTCTTCACCCGATCCGACTGACATGTACTCCAGCGTCGTCCAGTACCCATGGCAATGTAATGAGTGGGGGCCGCATAATCTTTCCTCAATTCTCGTGCACCGACTCCGCATGCACAATCGTTGCTCCGCCCAATGCTTATGTTTGCCCTCCTGGCTGGCATCAGCTATTCATCCTTGACGGACCGACGCCGTCACATTCTGCCTGGGTTCGTATTGGAGGTGACCCTGCACAGCTCGGAAATTGGCCTGATTATCCTGATTTTGTAACGCCGGGAGTTTGAAGGTTGGTGATACTACAACAGTGCTTTCGCCTGACGTGATCCCTGCGGTTCTTTGTTGACAGTGCTATGTATTACATATGTAACGGATGAGCGGAAAGGTTGCGAGTATGTGGACTGGGAATGTATTCAAATGAGCAGTTGGTGTAACAGTGGAGTATTGACCTTACAGTCTGTCTGTGCTAAGTGTTGTGCATTTGTGGATGCGATGGCGGTTGTCGGGTCTCCGGAATCAGTGGCTGACGCTCGTCCGCTGGATCATCTACTTGAGATACTGTTTGGCTTTCAGTGCATCGACATAACGTCTCCGTAAATCGGTGGCCTGGCGATTGGCGCGCGTCGTGAGGGAATCCTACATGAAGGGGAGAAACGTACGGACGGTCGTGAAATCAAGACAAGCACCTGCTAGGATTTCACAACATGCAGTGATGGTTAATGCGCAGCATGTACCGACAGGGTCATCCGACATTGTAGGGTATAACAAGATCATAGTATAGCGTGGAGTCGAGGGTGAGTTTGGTGCTGTTTACCAAAGGCCTTAGAAATAAGCAAGGACAAACACCGGCTAGCTAGATTCCTCGACATTACCACCACATCGTTGGCGTCGTTCACGACGACAATGGAACCAACAATTCAACGGCAACATAGAGGACGTGCGAATGGAATACACCACGACAGTGCCGGACTCCGAGGCCGCGCTCATCACAAGAACAAGCAATGGGTTGCGGAGGGTGGCACCGGACGGAGTGGTGCTACAACACCTCATACTGGAAGTGACGGCGAGAGATGGGAACGTGGAGGGCCCAGAGGTGGGAGAGGAAGAGGAAGAGGTGGGAGAGGGAAATTCCCAAATGCTTCTGTTACCTTTCGTCGAGTTGGTGGTATAGACGGCGAGACTCCGGCAAGCGAAGGAGAACATAGTGAAATGGAGGACGAAACTGAAGTAGACGAACGTGAGCCAGAAACTCAAGAGGAGCGAGAAAAATTTTGGCAAGAGGTGTGTTACAGGGTTTCCTCCGCATTGTTTCATTCGACGATATCACTTCATAGCTCGTAAAAGCTCGTGAGGTTGAGCGCAAGAGAGCGATTGCCGAAGGCAAGATGGACGATCCTCTTGTGCCAAAACGCTTGGAAGATGCGATCACAATGGTCGGAACATGTTTAGACATGTGCCCTCGGTTCGAGCGATATCGACGTGAACGCGAAAATAACCTCTTCGAATGGGAAACTGTATGAATCCATAGGCTTAACGTGTGAGCATTATCTGAGCCTTTTCCCTAATATTTCTTTGCAGATCCCTGGCACTAAAAGAGTCGATCACAAGCGAGCTGTCAAGATGTACGAACGAGCAGCAGGAGACAAAACTTTGCCATCCGATCTCCGGCCGCCAAAAGTTCTTCAGGTGCGACCGTATCATTCACGCAGGACACTGCTAATTTCACTGTCGCATCCTTGCCCTCCCCATAGCGCACTCTCGACTATCTTTTTCATGACCTTTTACCTCGGGGTGGTTTCTCAGCCACTTTCAGTTTCATTAGGGACCGTTCGAGAGCAGTTAGAAATGACTTCACCATGCAGCATGAAATGGGACCGATTGCGATTGAATGTCACGACCGATGTGCTCGTTTCCACATCCTCGCTCTTCACATCGAACGTGACCAGCCTGGCTTCTCCATTGCTCTGGAAGAGCAGCAGCTCATGAACAGTGGGTACATATTATTTCCATTCTGTCATGTGTTCTTACTCCATTCACGAATAGCCCTTCAGAGCCTGAAGGAATTCTACCAAGAACACCGTGGCAGTTATCAGTCGCCCACAGAGTTGGAAATGCGCGTTTATCACCGCCTTATTCATATTCGTGACCAGAAAGAACGCCACGATGACATTCCGCGATCCCTCCTTAGCCATCCGGTATTCGAGCTCACCAGCAGGTTCCGTTCCCGGGTTCAGGCCAACAGCGCTCCTATCACCAAAACTTCACCGTTAACTGTCGATGCAGACGCGATGCAGATTTTTTCTGAGCTTGCTGGTGTCCTCCGACGAGAAGGTAACGTGGTCATGACATATCTCATTGCCTGCATCCTCGAGAGGCTTTTCGGCAAGGACACCATTGAAGACATCGAGTCAATACGTGGAAACCTATCGCTCCCTGATATCATTGACGGTTACTCTGGGATCGGAACTCAAGATAATGATACGGACGTCGATGTCACCTCCGTTGGGGATGCAGAAGAAAGTCATCCGGAAGACGATCACTCGTTGATTACTTCCGCACATCCGTTACAGGGCACCCTTCAACCTAGTGGAACACAGTGGCTGAACGAAATGTTCGGGCCAAAGCCAACAGAATCTGCCTTCTTCAGTGGGAGTTCCGCGAATGTGGTACCGCAATCGCCTCCTGGTACAGAAAAATCCGCATTCTCGGATCTCACGTCCGTACCGAATGCATTTAGTACTCCGTCTTTTGGAGTTACAGGCGCGCTTAAGACAGCTGTTTCTGTGGTAGCTCCTGTTTCGGTATTTGGTTCCGCAAAGGATGGCTCGACGTCCATCTTTGGGCCGCCGACAGCTTCTTCATGTATGTTATCGACTAGCGCGTCTTTGGGGCAGCACTGACGTATATCTTGCTGTAGCGATGTCCTTCAGTCCCTTTGTACCAGCAGCTACCCAGACTTCCTCACCTAATGCGCCTCCTGTTTTTGCACCCGACCACCCTCAAATAACTACATTCGGTGATGCATTTGATCACCAGACTGCCCAGCTAAGCCCACCTTCAACGTCGCCTCAAGGTAATGGGACTTCTCGCGCAGCCCATGGCCCTCGACTATTTCCTCCAATACTTAACTCTCAGGCTCCCGTTTCTACGTCCGAGAAATCTGGTATTCTCATCGCATCAAATTCCGTGAATCCTGCTCCAAATGGCACTGAGCAAATCCGGTCTCCACCGGCCAGTGTCGCGGAACCTCTGCTAAGAAGGCGGCGGTCCGATGAGATACATGAATCGGTTTCCGTTTCCTCACCCTCCCCGATACCCCAAGTACCCGTGCAGCGACATGATACCCCGTCCTATGGAGCCTCTCTGAATGGAACGTCGAGCCATGTTCCAGCTCCTTCAAGTGTCTCTCTACCACTTTTTGGTGTCATTGATGAACCACTCTCCAAACTCGAACCCACCAACCCACCTCCCCTCAACAGACGTCATCCAATCTCATTACCTCCAACTCCCACTGCAACCGTCTTTATCCCCCCGTCTATGCCCACAAAGCAAAAATCAATCTTCGGCTCTCTCGGCAGCATTCAGACTTCCTCACTCTCTGCTGTTCCTACGGAAATATTAAGCCCACTCGTTCTGAACTCCCCTGGGGCATCGAGATCCTTCCCTTGTATGCCTAACCTACTCCGTCGGGATTCGATGCAATCACCCCTGCGAGCATCAATCAGCGCTGCTGACAACAAGGCTTCAAATGACATAGCGCACCCATTACAGCTGGGGAAGCCCACCTTAGCCATCATGAAACCTACAGCGCTGAACTTTTCTCGTGGCAGCTGGCTTGTCAGGGAGAGTTTCTCAAGGTGGCGACAACGGCTTGCAGATCGAGTGAGATGGATGGAAGCATGCCAAAGGAGCAATACATATAGCGAGAAAGTGCAAGCGGAACGCCTTTCACGTAGTACAGGTTCCCTCCCCCCGGAGAAAAGTCGTCGAATTGATTCTTCCGAGACCCGTGCTCCGTTGAGAAAACGACTCAAAAATCGGCTTTCCGGCGAATATAGACCTCCACAGAATGATGAGGAGCTTGCCAGACGGTTTGAGAAGGTACAAGATAATTTCAAACTGAAAAACACTTGCTGATGCCTGGCATAGAACCACGAAGAACATGCACGCCGTTGGTCACGGGGCTCTTTCCTCCGAATCCTCAAGAATTTTCTGAATTCCGCTAGCAATCCATTGCCTGACAATTGGTTTGCGTGGTTGTCGCTTAACCAGGAAAACGACGGAACGGCCATATGGCTGGAACAGAAATTCGACGTGCCCAACTCCGGGAAATGGAGGAACGAGAATGTATTCCAAATACCTCTATCGAGAGACCATACTAACGTCGAGACCTGCTATCCTGGAGTTGTTCTATTTGAGCGAACCCCCCTGACTAGCATGTCAGATTTATTGGAAAAGTGGGTGCTATCTTGTATGTTGTCCTGCCCTTTTCTAATCTTTCGCATGTAGGAAGTACCGTGTTCTGGAGGATTGCGCTCGTCTCCGCGAAATTGTCCAAGCGTTCTCTCCGAATAGACATTATGTTCCGTCCCTCATATGTATTTCATGGTCTAGAAGAGAGCCGGACGTTTCGACGGATTTCGACGACATGGTCAGTTGACACTCGCGTCCTAACCTATATCAGCTCATCTTTTTAAGGTTACATCAATGATTGGAGGCGGTATGTTCGCGTCTAGTCATGAGTTATTCATCACCACTGCGGTTTCCGACATGGAATCAAAGCTCGAGGAACTACTCCGTGTGGTCACATTTGATTACGGAGGCCGTCTTGTGCAATGGTCGTCCTTGAATGGCAAGTTTTGTATTTCATACTAACGCACCGATTCCTGGACTAGTATCCACACAGATCTGTTTGATATCTGGAAACTCTCCTGCGATGAAATGACTGCAAGATGGCTCGATAACTGCATCACGAATGGAAGATGTGGGTTGTTTTTCCTCTGGTTTCATGCGCCACTAACAGTGTTTATGGGGTAGTTCAATGGGATCTCCACATACATGTGTTGGAAGGATGCGAACGTTTCTCGATGCATATTATCGACGTGGTCATTGCGTTGCTTCGAGGCGATGCTTCCCGAATTGATCTTCCTCACCTGCAAATACCCGGCTTCGTGGACTCAGAGTAAGTCGCGTAGGACTTCACGCCCTCTACCGAGCTCAAAGTGAACAGTGCGACATTTAGCGCGGTTCTTACCTGGCTAGAATCACTGCCCCCGACAAGTACCGCTGTATCTCTAATCAATGACATCAAAGCACACCAGAGCATGTGCAGAGGTGAGTTATATCCCTTATATCCGGTCGAGGTGTTGACGTTTCTTTAAAGAGTTCCCAACGACGAGTTTCTCAACACAAGTTTATGCATTAGCACGCTCCATTGCGGCACACGTCGCAAACGTTGATCCGGACGTCTCTTATCGCGTATCCAGAGCGCGATTAGAGGAAGCAACCCATAGCATCCTTGATCTCAGAGCGTCTCTGGAGAGTGACATGAGAGCCCATCATATGGCTGGGCTGAGAGCCTCGTCAAAGCGTCTTGCATCATATGGGGAGAGCACGAGCAGGTTCGTCGGAATTGTTACGCCGAGAGACTTGCTGTACCAAGTAGCCCCTCCAGCTCTTCTATGCCAGCTAAGAAACGACGGTTATCAACATCTGATGGCTCCATCCCCAGCGACGACGGAAGCCCGCCCCTCACCTCGCACCAACCTTCGCCGTCACTTAGTACTGCTACATCACTGCAATCTGTTGATAGATCATCACTGGTGACTTCTGCCATGCTGCGGACCTTGACCAGAGATATTCTTGCCAAGTATACCTCTGATCTATCGTCTGCTTCACGATAGGTTTCGATCTGTGTTGTCATCTATGTAACTTGTATTACATTCGGTGGATCACCTGTATTGTTAATAGTATATTTAATTTTTTGCTGATGTCGGTAATCGGAGCTGACACAATTTCACCGCGACTTCTGAAGGAAATTTCTTTTGCTTAATCCCGCCAGCTTGCAGGCATGAGTACTTCTTGCTCCAAGGACTCACACCAACCTATCGTCATCATCACGATCGGGATGGCTGGTGCAGGAAAGTCCACCTTTGTCCAGCAGATCAACTCTTATCTGCACTCCAAAGACCCCTCGAAGCCGCCGTACATCCTGAACCTCGATCCGGCAGTGGCTCACATCCCTTTTGACCCGAATATTGACATCAGAGATACGGTGAATTACAAGCAGGTTATGAAGCAGTGTGTTACTGTTTGCTAGGGACGACTTACACTCGAAAATAACATACTCAAGGTATAATTTGGGTCCAAACGGCGGAATATTGACCGCGTTGAATTTATTCACGACTAAATTCGACCAAGTTTTGGATCTGGTGGAAAAAAGGGCAGAGAATGTCGAGTAAGTGTCTCTTGTCCCAGTGTTCAAAGGGCTAATGCACGCGTTTTAGTCACATTATTTTGGATACTCCCGGACAGATTGAAATTTTTACCTGGTCCGCTTCAGGGTCCATAATTACGGACGCCGCTGCCTCTGCCTTTCCGACAGTCGTAGCTTATATCATTGACACCCCAAGGACTACAGCACCTGCTACCTTCATGTCCAATATGCTCTACGCTTGCAGGTGCGCTTCACCTGAGAGCTGATGGCCAGCTAACCTGATTCAAACTAGTATCATGTACAAGACAAAGCTCCCGTTCATCCTTGTATTCAACAAAACCGACGTCGAACCCCATGATTTCGCCCTTGAATGGATGCAGGATTTTGAGGCTTTTCAAGCGGCTTTGGCGTCTCACTCAGGAACTCGAGATGCGGATGGCGAACCGACGTACATGAATAGTCTCATGAACAGCATGAGTCTGGTGTTGGACGAATTTTACAAGCACCTGAAAGTGAGTCGAAGCCTGTCACAGTTGAACCGTAGAAGAAATGGTGTCTCCAGGCTGTGGGTGTTTCGAGCACGACTGGTGATGGAATAGGGGGATTCTTTGATGCCGTCGAAGAGTCGAGGGAAACTTACGAAAAGTGAGTGATGCGCTTCGCAATATCTTGATGTATGTATGACCCTACTCCGTTCAGAGAATACCTTCCGGAACTCGCACGCGCCCGTGCGGCGCGGGAGAAGTCATTGCAAGATACGAAGGACGACTCTATGAACAGACTGATGAGAGACCTTGCCGTGGACCGTGCCAAAAATCCCCAAGGTGCATTGAATGACCAATGGGAATCTGACGAAGAAAACGAGGATGAGGGCCTCGATATTGACATCGTTGACAGAAGTGAGCTCATCCGACGACTGTTTTTAAATGTTTGTGGGCCCTAACGCCTCCCTGATAGGTGAAGAACCCTATCCAGGCCAATACATTGATGTAACGCGGATGCGGAGGCAAGATGAGCAGATAAACTGGCCGCGGCCTAGCTGAATGGATTAACGATTGTTCCTATTTGTTGGTGAATTCGTTTCTGAACTCCCGTGTTATCTTATTCGGCTGCAATACAGATGAGACAGCGAGGGGCCTGGGACGCTCGCCACGAAGGGATGAAGTGCTCTATGAAACGTTGCGCTGTAAAAACTGGATACTTGACGGTTGTGTGTTTCGGGTTGCGTGTCCCATGGGAAGAATGCTGGCCATTCGCTAGCTATTGTTCTGGCCTTGACGACAGATGGCAGACAGCGGGGAAGTTGCTGATGAGTTCAACTCTCCAATTATCTCGGTCCGAGCTGGGCGCTCCTTTGGACATTCCGTTTCTGTCAGGTAATGGCACGAAACAGGGGCACAGCCAAGCCATGGTATGGACAAGTGTCAATAGTCAGGCGTGACGAGAATTGGGAAGAAATTGAAACATTTGCAAGACCATCAAGTGTCCGCTGTTGCGAGTGCACGTCTGTCAACCGATTAAGATATAGGCTGTGGACTCGGCCTCGGCAAACTGCGACCACTGTCTACAACTGGAGCCGACGGATGTCCACTGAGCATCGCATGCAGTACATTTGTTCTTTCCTCCTTATACCAACCTAGCTCAACAGCTTGTGACTGAAATTCGGCTTTTGGAGAGCGCCGGGGCCAAAACTCTCCAAACAATTACCTTGCGAAACGGGGTTAACCGTCAACGTACTCTCTTGCAGATACTTATACCCTCTTCCCTCCCTCTTGGACATCCATATCATCTGCACCACCTGTAGACGTTTCACGGCATTCGTCTCGACCTTCCTAAAGCTCTTGATCGCTCACTGATTCTGTCCTTCCATGGATCGGTACGCGACTAGTGTCTCAGCTACTCACAGTGGCACAGTAGCTGATCTCGTTCTTCCATCACTGTCAGCTATGCCAAGATCGAAAAAGTCGGTACGTGTCGCAGTACCACGTCTGTGCTGACCTCGCACGAACCGAAGTGTAAAATGCATTGCAGGAGAGGGTACGCATCACTCGGCTGCACCCCCTGTCGCTCGCTGATCTGATATTGCCTTGCCTTCGATTCTCGTCGCACCACGCGTGCAGGAACGTACGGTGTCGTCTACAAGGCAAGAGATGTAACCACGAACCAGATTGTTGCGCTCAAGAAAATCCGCCTGGAAGCTGAGGACGAGGGCGTCCCCAGCACTGCAATCCGCGAAATCAGCCTTCTGAAGGAATTAAAAGACGACAATATTGTCAGGTATGCATGCACCGTCTGTCTTTAATTTTCTATCTCGCTTCCAGTGGTACGCCGTTATTTGACCGTTTTTCGGCAGATTACTAGATATTGTACATGCAGACCAAAAGTTGTACCTTGTCTTCGAGTTCCTCGACGTAGACCTCAAACGGTACATGGAACATGCAAACTCCAGCGGCTCACCAATTTCCATCGATATCGTCAAGGCAAGTTGCGTTACTCCAATCCGTTACAAAACTGTCCAACACCGCGCATGATTACGCGATAGCGAACGCGCTCGCAGCGCGCGTCTTCGCTTCTGTGCACTGGTTGGTGGCGCCAATCAGTTGCTACGCGTAACCTCGTTACTTTCTTCGTGCTGAGACATCTATCCAAATGCTCCCCGCACGTGGTTGTGTTCCCCACACGGAGGGATGCTATTTGATTACACGTCCCCCAGACTTCTTAGGTGCTAATCATTTCTAATGCTGATTGCTTTTTCCCTCATAGAAATTCACCCACCAGCTCAGTTCTGGCCTACTTTATTGTCATTCTCATCGCATCCTTCATCGCGATCTGAAACCGCAAAACTTGCTCATTGACAAACGTAACAACCTGAAGCTAGCAGATTTTGGCCTGGCTAGAGCCTTTGGTATACCTATGAGGACTTATACCCATGAGGTCAGTTTTATCAAAACCAAAGGGCCTGTGACTTTATCTCTCGATCTAGGTTGTCACCCTTTGGTACCGCGCCCCTGAGGTCTTACTCGGATCCCGGCACTATTCGACAGCCATCGATATGTGGTCCGTTGGATGCATATTTGCTGAGATGGTCATGAGAGGAAATCCTCTTTTTCCTGGTGACTCTGAGATAGATCAAATCTTCAAGATCTTCAGGTAGGTGCGAGTCTCCTTCAGCTACTCCGATTCTAATGGAACCATTTCAGAATTCTGGGAACACCAAGCGAGCAAAGTTGGCCCGGAGTTAGTCAGTTACCAGATTACAAGGAGACATTCCCACAATGGTCGAGGCAGGAATTGCGCAATATTGTACCTAACCTCGATGACTTGGGCATCGACCTGCTGTCTGTGAGTGATCAACGCATCCTTCCCTCTGGCAGACCAGTCATATGGACATACCTCTCACAGCGGACGTTGACTTATGACACCGCAAAGCGCATCTCAGGCAAGACTTCAATTTGCAATCTACTCTTGGTGCTAACACCTTACCTCATCAGCGAAACGTGCTCTTGTCCACCCGTGGTTCGCAGATTACACTTCGTGAAAAAAGTACTCTATGAGACACCAATCACGCTTAGTTTCTCGCCGCATTCTGTTCTTTAGCTATGCATACGGTATCTGTCCGCATAAGTTTCACGTAAATGTTGGCCATACAGTCTGATGTTCCTAGTACGTACACGCTCACCCTTTCATCGAGTCTCGAGGTCTGGCCGGCGCCTGCCCCGGATTATTTGCCAAACGGGGGAGGTTACGGCTACATGCAGTAAGGCGTTGCCCGTGATAAAGGCAGCGCATTTCAGTCACAGCTTGAGTGACTCCTTGTTCTCCTTCCTCCACACTAGCCTCGAGCTTTACTCGACCACAGCGACTCTGATTTCTGTCGATAAAATCTCACTACCAGAACTGAGTCAATGGACGACGACGTCCAGTATCTTGGGATGAGGCTCGCTTTACCAGAACCCCTGGATGGCCCCTGTGAAAAGCAGGGCGCTGTTACAGGCATGTTGTCCTGGCCTTCAGGTAGTCCTTACTCTAATTGAATGCAGGAATTACCTTGCACGTTGAGAAATGCGGCGAGAAGCCTGCGCATGCAATCACGTTTTACCGGTCTCGCTCAAACTACGTCAATATTGGACGTAAATCAGGATCTGACGATAAGTCCATGAGAAGAGAAAACGATGATCACAACGCTGTCTTTGCATGTCAGGTAGTGAGTGCGAGGCATGCGAAACTGGTTCTTTCGGATAGTGGACAGGTATATCTTCTCTAGGGTCAGGAGTCGCCGCTCAATGTCAATGCTAGGTATACATCATTGATCTTCATTCACGCCATGGGACACACCTCTTGAAAAGCGGGGAAACCCCCAAGACTTTGAAACCAGAAGTCGAAACCACCCTTGCTGACGGTGACAAGCTTACCTTCGGCAAGACGGTCGGCTCTGGCACGTATCTCGTGTCTCCTGTGGCCGTCCGCGTTGAACTCCTTCGTGATAACTCTTCTCGAATTACTCATCCATTGACCCCTCCCACTACTTCACCCACCCTGACCCGTAAGCTGAGCTCAGGCCGTTACGGGTTGTTCGTTCCTGCATCATATCCCGAGTCATCCTCTCCACATTCTTCATCCTCATCTTACGAAGCATCAGACGATGGTGCTTTTTCGCAGTCCGATCGAGATTCTGACATCGAAGAAGTTTCCTGTTCACCTTTCATTGTCCGTGACAAGGAGGACAACTTACGACCTGCCAAGATCCCAACTTTCCGTTCATTCGTCAATGATATCTATGCCTCACGTTTGTCTGCTGCCAAGAATGCTGTTCTTGCGTCATCCTCTTCTTCCCTGGAGGTGAACCCTCCCTCACCAGTAATGGTCGTCATCAACCCTACTTCCAACTCGCGCCTTCATTCGCCCATGGAGATATCCACGCGTTCTTCCTCACTGCCTTCAGAAGTACAGCATTCTGAACCAGCTGTGATCGGCGCATGGCCTGCCTCTCGTCCGCAGTCACCAACCTCCCCTACGATTGATGGCGAGCCACAAAAAATCGAACCTCCCACAAACTTTGAACCCCGTGACGATGGAACGTCGACTGATCATGTTGGAGAGAGTGATCCTTTGTCAGACAGTCTTCCGCATGAATTGATCAACCTTCGCCCCCCTCTATTCTTTCCCGTGGGCGGCCCCTTTAGCGATTCCATTTCAGCTGACTTTGGTTGCAACCCGTCTGTGCCTTCTTCGTCAGCTGATAGGCACCCCATTGACGGGAAATTACCTGAACATGCTATGAATGAACTACGAGCGGCCATAAAAAACGCTGAGGTAGAGGTTTTGTCCATATTACCGCGATCTTCTGTTTCTGAGATGATTACTAGGAACGAGTCGTGTCTTTGCAAGAAACCGTTGCAGACGTGAAAAGTCGTCAGTGCTTAGCCGAGGATGATATCATGGATCTCCAAACGCATGTTGACATGCTTGAACCCGAGTCGGACCAGTTACTCTCACGTATCAATCTGGCGGAGCGCAATATTGCGTCGTTGTCCAGTCTCCAAAGTCAGGTGAACACTCTTTGCAACAGACTTGATGCCCCAGAACCACGAACTCTCGATGCGCCTTTGAGCGATGTGAA
Organism: Phlebopus sp. FC_14; assembly: GCA_021018615.1. Lineage (NCBI taxonomy): Eukaryota > Fungi > Basidiomycota > Agaricomycetes > Boletales > Boletinellaceae > Phlebopus > Phlebopus sp. FC_14. Next base: position 1,225,648 of record JAEVFL010000005.1, on the reverse strand, counting down.
AGCTTGCGCGGACGCTTTGAAAGCACTAGTTTCAGGTCCGGTTCCTGTCTTTGGTTTAGCCGCAGACACTGATAAGTACGTCTTGCAGAGATGAAAGTACTCCGACAAGATGCCGAGAAGCGGATAGACGAGAAGATAGATGCCATCAGCGTCGCGCGTAATGAGGCCCTGAGCGCAATTACAGTAGAAGTCGAGGTCGGTGCTTTGTTTCGCTATATCTCTGATCCACTGCTTACAAGAAACAGTCGTTGAAGTCTCTGAAGCGTAAACGTTGTGACGATGACGACGACTCGCAATACTCCAGAGACAATATGAAGGCTGCGGTCACGGTAGAGAATTCCCGTACTTCCCCGGAGGTTATCAGGCGACCGAAACGTGCAAAGACGGCGGTATACACAGCTGCGCGTACAGCAGCGGCGATGGCAGTAGGAGCAATTGCCACGTGGTCCGCTCTAGCATTTGCGTGAGGATATAAAACTGTAAGAGATATGTGTGGCGGATATGCACTCAAATTTTCATTTGTTGTACTCTAAACTTTTCGCTGTGTCTACTTGTGTACTCTACATCTTTGCTTTGTGGGCTTTGCTAGAGACTCGGTGAGGGGAGAGGCACTATGTAAGCGATGGTTGCTTTTATATGTAATCGGGTGTGGTGTAGCGGCTAACATGGCTGTCTTTCAAATCAACTATGGTTGGTCACAGCAGCTCCGGGTTCGACTCCCGGCATCCGAAGACTTTTTTGTACTACAGACTACTCACAACGCGCGCTGTCACTGTCACCCTCTGGCATGAAACGTGACGGTGGCGCGTCGACGACATTTGTGACACTTCAAACCCTTGAAACATGGTCCGTGTAGGTCCTAGTAGGTCGCGAAAATCACGAAGAGACCCTTCCACATCTCAGCAGCAGGCTCGAGGTCGCCATTTACCAGCGGTCGATGACGATGACGACGACGACCATGGCACAGAAGACGGTCAAGAGGAGGATTCTGAAATGGAAGTTGATGGTAGCCAGGCAAGGACGGACGATGGCCAAGGAGTAAAATCTCTCCTTACTTCTCTTTAGCCTTCGAGTCATCTAATGCGGCGGACTCTTTCCCGTTAGGAGCTCAACCGAAAGGCCTGCGACCTAGTTAGACTGGCGCTCTTCACAGAGCACAAACGTATCCCTCTTCGTAGGGAAGACATAACAAAGAAAGGTGTGTCCCATCTGCCGAAATCTCCTACCTGAGTATTTAATATTCATTTGGTGTAGTCCTCGGTTCAAATACTCGCTCTTTCAACGCTGTTTTTGAAAAGGCTCAGAAACTTCTACGCAAGACTTTTGCGATGGAATTAGTGGAACTTCAGGCGCGTAATTACCGTGAACAAGAGGCGACACCGGGCGACGACTTACAAGAAGCAAGGAACGCCACTGGCGTGAAGAAGAAAGGTGATTGTCGTCAACCAGAGCAACCACGGCCGTTCAGGACCACTAACGATGATTATCTCTTCATGTTTCCTGTAGCTACCGCTGCCGGATCGAAGACATACATCTTACGTTCTGTTCTTGACATAGCTATCATCGAGCAAGCGGCTGTGACAGATGAACGACTTCTCGAAGAGCAAATAGCCGAAGGTCCTAACGAAGATTACGAAGATGATATCCCTCGAAACTATGGGAGCATCATATCCTGGAGCAGTGCTGACCAATTGGCTGCTCTTGGCCTCCTTCACGTTATTCTCGCTCTGATTCTGGTCAATGGAAGATCTATGTCAGATTGTGCGTAATTTTCATGTGCTGTCACGACTTGTCTGAGGTCTTGTCGCGTTCGTTACAGTGGACCTCAGAGCTAATTTGAAACGACTCCATCTACCCTCGAACGCTTCAGTGACCATGAATGCGCGGTCCACGCACAGATCCATGCCTATTGACACGTATCTCTCTCAACTCATTCGTCAGGGTTACTTAGACCGTGCACGTCTGGGAGACAGCAAAGTCGCAGTGGGAAAGCGCGGGCGTGGTGTCCTTGCCACCCAGGTCAACGCCGATGATAACCAAGCATATGAATGGCGTTGGGGAAATCGTTCCTACTACGAGATTGGTGAACAGGAGGTTGCAACCTTCGTCGCCGAATTCATGGTCGATCGAGCAATGCGAGATGCAGTTGATGAGGACGACGAGGAATATGGTGCTCCTACGCGTGGACGTGGGAGGGGCAAGGGCAAACAGGATGATGCAGAGAAGAAATTAACGACGGTGCTGAAGGCTATCGAAAGAGCAGCTGGAGGTAACTTGGCTGGAATCAAATAGATTGGCCGTGTTTTGGAAGCTTAGTGTGATCCATACGTTATATTGTTCACTCTATTCAGTACGCTACCAATCGACGATATATGTATTTGTGCTACTTACATGTCTACGAGGTTTGGCTTGGGAGACGAGGCAGCACTTATTAATGCCTTATCAATGCAAAACGACACAGCAGAGTCGCACCGGTGTATCTACCCTTCATGTCCAACAATCGTACAAATCTCCACCCCTGCTGCAGCCAATCCAAACGAGCACAAAACACAACTAGTGGTTGATCATGACCTAGAATCTCGTGCCGGCAAACTTGCAACCTGGTGTGCTAGTCAGCAAGGTACGCAAAGGAGACGTACAGAACCGGAACCTGATGAACGCCAGCTGGTCGGCATCAAATTCCCACTCGAAAAGTTCATTCCAAGTAATATGCGAAATCTCCTCAGACGTTGTCTTGCACTTGACATGAGTAGATTTCCAGTCTTTTGTGCCCGCGAAGTGGAACAACTCAGCTCGACAGTACCCGGTGAATTCAGCATGGCCAGTAGGGGCCACTTGCGACAGGAATAAGATGTCAAGTCTCGCAGTCACGGTTAAAAGACCTACAGGAGCTGACCCCAAATATGTGTCCTTGGAGTTTTACCTGTCCTTTCAGTTCTTGGTCACCAAGTTCAGGCTTTACCACCCATCCATGAGACGCAACAAACATTGCTTCATTGAACTGCCGCCCGTCGTCAAAACGCTGCCAATTGAGACACGCCATTTGAGTACCGTTACGCCATTGCGCCAAAGGGTCCAGATTACTTGAGCTTAGTCGAAGTCCGCGGGGGTACACGCGACGGAGGTACAGCTGTGCGCTCTGAACGAGTTCCGGTAGTGCCTTGGGTATCAACGATAACATAGATGTCTCGCTGACATTGATCACGATATTAGACGGATGCGGGGGGCTCTGAATTTCTAGGAGGCATGCAATCATGTCATGACTTATATCAGGTAAATGGAAAGCCTTCATACCTTCGTATTGCCAGTTCTTGGCTGGCTTCATGCTGCGCATATAGAATCCGAGGCCCGCCAACGAATCCGCTATCTTGGAGTGGGTATGGGCAGTGTTGATATCCGGGTCCTCGTAGTCGTCGTCGTCGAAGGGCCCGTCGACCAGAAGCTCGTTGCAAGGCTGGGTGCTGTGTAGCTCTTCGGTTTCCGGAAGTTGATCGATGTCTCCAGTGCCCGGGTAGTATTCTACCTATCGACAATGTTAGCTGACGCCGCATCACAGAACAAAAGTAGGAGACTCGACGGAACACACCATGACAAGAATGCGTCCTCGGAGATCCCGAGGGGTTATCGTGTCCCCACTCAATCCTTCAATTTCCCCCCGAACCAGTTTGTGGCCCCATGCATCGTCCATAATGACCACAAGTTCGTGTTGTTTAGTCACGGGGACATGGCATTCAAGACTGACGAGTACCGGCCAATCGTCTTGATGGACAGCTTCACCTATGGCTTTGCAGACTTCCTGGAAGGGCACGCTCTTGCTCAATGTATGGCCATGGGTCACAACCGGTCCCTTGGAAGAGGACCACACGTCGATTTCGACACACCGTGCGTTCTCACCCAGGACATGGGTGTACGACTCAGACGAGGAGCGCCCAAGGACTTGCCATGAGACTAAATATGTATTATGGGAGGACCTAGAGGGCAAAAATGTCACGATGTGAATGAGAGGTTGACTGTTGGACGAACGAGATGAAGTAGCTTCTCAGTGGTAGGGTATCGTCGACGGCAGGAACACATACTGCTGGTTGCCTCAGCAGCCCATCTATGTCCTATTGTGGGTTCGTAATGTCGGCGCCATCTTTCAGAGACCAGCGTCTGAAGTGGAACTTACGGCCACAGCATTGTCCTTGAGGAAAGCAATCACCTCCGCACTCAGCTTCACGCCAGTGTCGGCAGGTGGCGAGATATTAACTTCAGCCTCTACAGCAAGAAGTTCTTGCTTCCAGTCGGTGTCGCAAAGCTGTCCTTGGATGTGCGACATTCAACGAAATTTGAACGACCAGCAACGTGGCAGGCTGCCGTCAGTTAATTACTTCACCACGCATATCCCGTTGAAGTTTAGATTGCTGTAAATAAAGCTACAGAAAATGACCCGACGAACGAATAGTATCTGCGTGCCCACACCCGATGCAAAAGTGTGCTAGTATAACGTGTATGGTTTGTGGTCTCTTTGGCACGCATCGAGAACGGCACAAAATGTCTGAAACCACTCATGATAACAGAATTTTTGGCTGCAACTCAAAGCTCTGGGCGGTGTGTGACCTATGTAGATCCGAGAGCTGCAGTGGATCTTGCAATTCAAACTCTTCTGTATCCACAGATACCCGGCGAAGGTTCAGAATGAGGCGGGCGAGAGTTATGTTACTAATACTCCAGATAAAACTGAGGAGGTACAGTCAGGGTCAACAATCAGGTGGAAGTCGGACATCACATACAAGAGACCCAAGAAAATCAGAGGGAGCTACGAAGCGTATCAGAGGTGCAAAAATGCCAATTGATGCCCTGCTTACCGGTGCGGTAATGGATAGAACCAAGTTGACCAGACGTAGTGCTGCGATCAAACTAAGCAACGATTGAGGAAAGGAAGGGTGAGTCGTTACCAAACAAGCCCTGTGAACAAAAAGGAAATGAGCAACTGTTGCATTTCGCAATATCGAATGACTCACGAAAAAATATACACTCCCATCTCGATACAAGATCTTGGCCATCTGCACATCTTGCGGCATTGGACGGTCAAGGGCGTTCCAGCACGTCGTCGCAAAGATCATGAGCTCAAATACAATCTGCTCTGGGACGTTGGTAAAGGCAATTTCAAGGATGCGCCACCTACACCCGGACTCCACAGCAAGATGAGTTTGGGTTTTTCGGTAAAATTGCAAATATACAGAGTCGGGTCGAATACCAATATCGCTGAAGACAACGTTGGAGAGGAGAGTCAGGGAGTGAAGAGGGTACGCACGGAGCATCGACGACACAAAATATCCAGTCAGCCCGAGAGCCGCCATTTGTGTCACGATAAATAAAACGAGTGTCCAAAGTACAAGTCGAGGCTTACGATCCCAGAGAACCCACAGACGGAGCAACACTAGGACTGTTTCAAGTCAGCACGATATTCACCATCAAGCCTCATTCCTCACAGTTACTGGTAGCTATAGAGACCATTCCTATAACGGTGGCGAGCGCAAACCATCCTCTGCAGCTGACCGAAAGTTTATCAGATCCTCATAAAGGCATGTTTTCGTCAACTCACAACTGTTCCAAATAAATCAGCGATGAATCAGAGCGATCTCAAGTCAATTAGTTGCTGCATACCTTGTCTGAGAGATATGGATTTGATACACCACTGATTCCTGGAAAAGACATTGGAATAAGGCGCCAGGACTTTCAATTCTCAACGTACCATGGGCTTGCAAAATCAAGGCAACAGGGACCACATATCGATTGAAGAGAAACAGTGCTTTTGGGACGGAAAACTTTGCCTTCCAGATCAGGTCCACTTCGTCTTGCAGAGTCAAGAGATGGTCCCATATAAGAATCTAGTTCAGTGGATCCAAAACATCATCATCAGTGATGCAATCCAGACGTGGATTGTGCAATGGGCGTACCACAAGTCCGGCAGCTTTGTTGGGAATTGTATTGGAAGGCGTCAGTGAATCAAGCATGCCACGTTTTGCGATGCTAAAGGTACAGCAAGCCGTGGATTTAGCAAGTAGACTTACCGCTCACGTATTGCGAGGCCCTAAGCTGAATCAATTGAACTGCATCGGCCATAGACAAATGGTTTGGAGGCGAAAGCGAGCGGAGAGGCGTCAAGCGCCCACTTATTAGTGAAAGGAAAGAAAGATAATGAGGGGAGGAAGTGAAACACTACTATGTCAGAAATTTGGTTAACTAAAAGACCCGTCGATATTAAGTCCATGTGACAAAATATAATTGTGCCGGTCAATCAGACAGCCGGGCGCTATTGTGATTTGAGGACTCCTTGCAGGAGAAATAAAAACCTAATGCGAGCCATTGGTTGAGCCAAAAGTAAGGGTGCGCATGTGTTTACAGTGCACAGTAAAGGCATGTACGGCCCCAAATTGCTTGAAGGTGGAGCCCAGCTAGTAGGAGTCCAGGTCTGGAGATTATTCGCTCTATTTGGACGTGTTTCTCATGCCTGCATCAAATCTTATTATAAAAGGCAAATGTTTGGCAACAGCCTCAGAAATAAACAAAGGGACGTCACTTCCTGGCTGTCTGGGGACAAATGGACTTTCAACGGGGAACTTCAGTATTATTGGCGATTTGACGAAACGATATCCAGACAACTGTATTCTTTCCGCGGAGATACGCCTTTCCATGAAACATAGAAGATGGTTAGCAGAAACAATACATAATTGTGACACGAGATATTGTCCGGAATGTTGTGTTTAGAGAGGTGGCCAAAGGCCCAGGAGCTGGTCATAGCAAGCTGTGATAAAACATATCCTGCCCTGGATTCACCGTTGTGTGACCAGAGCACGTAAACTCCATAGCTGATGTCCTGAGGGCGAAAAGGCGATGTCTCTCCGTCGCCAGTACCTGGGCAACCGCAAGACCGCAGTCTGAAACGACGCAAGATATTCTATCCGCATCCGCCGCCATGGATAACGGGGGATACAGTGGAACGTGAAGTCCTAGAAAATGAGACTTGACGTTGGTGTCTGCGAACTAGCGGGATCAGCACCCGTATAACGCAGGAACAGGACGGGATGTGATCACCTTGATATCAAATGTCTCAGCGTCATGGGTCAGGTTCTAACTTCTCGCCTCTGGCAAGCACCCTCACAACCTTGCTAGGCTGAGCAACCACTTCCATCATTTGCATGACTGCAGCTGGACGTTCAACCAAGCCGGTTCGAGGAGATCCACCGGTCGTATGAGAGTTCCGTCTTCCGCGCGCGCCTTGCCGTTTTCCCCTTTCATCTTCCTCCACACTGCGAGGCTGGGCAGAAGGTGTCGGAGTAGCAGCAGTAGCAGAGGCGTCTAATTCGAGCAATTCGATCCCGGCTCTCGCCGCCCAATGTCCGATCAAAACTCCGGCCGAACGAGGCTCATACTTGTGTGCATGAGGACTGGGAGCCGGGAGTGGAACCGGAGACGAAAATTCGATAGTAGCGTCAGCTGCCCTACCGACCTGTGCAGGCCCTGAAGATGGCGAGAGCACTGCAAGGACAACCTTTGGCTTTCCAACGTTTGTCCTATCAAGCGTCAGAGCGGCATTGTCGACCTCCCACCGTGCACAGCAAATCATCCTTCGCACCCACTCAGGTGACCCGGACAGATGAAGGGTTTGACTCGCCGACTTCTCCTTGTCGTCATCCGTGGCTATATCCTTGAATTCGATGCGGTCCCAAGGCACAAATGCATCGTCCCGCTGAACCCTGATCCTTGGGTTCGTTCCAACCTGTGCTTCCAAAATTCTTGAAGCCGACCGTGCTCTCTGTGCAAGTGGACTGGTCCCCTTTTTCAGCAAATCCAACGTGTTCAGCGCTATGTCAAGGCCCCGTCAACGTCAACCACTACTTAATACGAGATCGACGGACCTTCGAGGGGTATGATGACGATTTCTTCACGACCATCTTTGCACCATTTCTTGACTTGATGGAGTGCATGAACCAGGACGCTTGCATCGATTACGACGAGATCTGCATCTTTCTCATGCCTCACTTCTTCACTTGACTTGCGTGGCTTCGGTTTCATTTCACCCTGCTCTCTCTCATTCTCTGCATGCAGCTCCTTCTTTACAGGCTTATGCCCCGATACAGGACGCTGTCGTGCTCCGTGATTGATCACATTGCGCCGATTGCCGTTCCCAATCTCTGCCTGCATTTGTCGTTGATCTCTCCAATTACCAGGTGCACGAGTGACGGATTTCTCGAGTTGTTCGACCTGGTGACTGAGGAATGCAGCGCCTAAAGCGCGAGACATGGCCAACTTGTTGGCGGTGGCGGGGGGAGCAGGCCCCTATGCATGTTGTCTAAACGACATTAGAGCTCATATACAAATGATTACTCACCTTGCTTTCTGCCATTATGTATGACAGCGAGCTCGAAGGTTTGTATCGGTTAAGGTGGGGGCGTGTGATAGTGCCGGGACCAGGCGCCGTTTGCTATTTATTGACAGACGGGGGGATGTATTATGTCAGCACATATGGTCATGCCACAAGGCAATACTATCACGGCACGGGGGTCTGTGTCTGCATCTTCGAGGCTTCAGATGAGAAAAGCCACAACGTTCGCGGCCGTTCTGCCGCATTTGTTCCTCAGATCATCGCCAGCGGAATTCTCGTCCAACGATTTCAGCATCGCAGAAGCCTTAGATGAAAGACACGTTGCCCTTGTCGCGTAATGTGCAGGAACTTGCGCTGACGCGAAAGTAGTTCTACCATCCAGCGCAACTAAGTCAATGACGTCCTCGGACCCGCGAAGCGATTGCCTTCTATCGTGCACGGGTCGACAAGCGGAGGTACTTCGGCAAGGTCAGACAGCAATGTTTTCTTTGACTTCTCTGAGGTGTTCTGATTCACGGGGAGATCGCGAGTGCTGTAGTATGTTGGTTGTGCTCACGCAGGATTCATGCTAGCAAAGATTGGCACAAGGCAAATGTCAGTCCGTGGAGTAACACTAACAGCTCAGAACTTCACAGCTCAAGAAGGAACAGCGACGATAATGTCCAAGACCCCAAACGCCCCTTTCAATGACCAGCTGACTCGCTCTCTTCGACGATCCCACTAGAATACTGAGGCGCGCATGGCTTCTCTACAAGTTCAAGTTGATGGGAGTGCAGCCAAGGTTGAGCAGACCATCCTGGATGTCAGATGTTGAGTAATTACAAGGGTTGGTGGATAGCAAAAGCCCTTACGAATTTGTTGTTCTTGCAGCATACAGGCTCGTTTTCACACGTAGCACCCGCACCGATGCCGATAATGTTGAGGGGAGAGCACTCTAACCCAATATTACCGGCAAGACCAAGAAGATCGCCTAGATCAAGACCGCCTAGACCAAGGTTTTGCAAGGTGGTAGGGAGCGACGGGTCACTGGCCTTTTAATTGTCTAAGTCTACGGGTCAGAGTACGTCAGGTGGTTGTGAGCTCACATTCATGACAGTGTTACAGCAGCTGACGGACCCGCTGTCACAGGTGTTGCTGCCATCACCGCGGGCATGGTGGATATGAGCTGCACTAGCAAGAGCAGCAAGAACAACGGTGACGAAGGTAGATGCACGAGCGAGCATTTTGATGTGCTTCAAGTGATGAGGGGAGTGCAAGACGGAGGAAAGCTGGCGAGACGGAGAGCTGACTACTGGCTTTTATGTTTTTTTGAATGGAGGGCCCCTGAGCGGAGCGCGATGTAGGGTGTTCTTTCAAGGAAATTGGTCGGCCGTCGTCGAGGACTGATGTTCTTTTTGTCTAAATGCAGTCGAGATGTAGTTTTGATGAATTTCCGAGGTTTCGAGGTCTGACATCTTTTAGTTCAATGTCGGTCCGCCATATGATCGAAAAAATGTAGTTTACGTCGGAATCACTGTTAGACCGGTTTACCAGCTGTCGAGTCTTTGCCACAGTGCTAGTGCGAACATCCGTGACTGACGCACCGTTGACGTCGAACCTCGCGCTTCGAGCGTGTTTGGTCAAGTGCTCTTGTCCATCGTTCCTGGGGATGGAAGGGAGCTCGCAGTCGGTATCCGATATCCCATGTCCATCCCGTACTAGGTACATCTCCATGGGGCACGAAGACGACCTCAGGCGACATTGGTAACTCTTTCGCGCCAGCGTGAATGCGGTCGCGAGTCCGACGCTGCACATGGACATCGCATCGACTGTTCCTCTCGACTCAACTTCACTCCCTTCTTGATGCATCTTAATCTCGCGAACGTCGCTCGTCCTTTGAAACGGCAGGGGACTAACTTCCTTCCGTCGACAGCTGCCGAGCGAAGACACCCTGCTGGCTTTCCAATCAGGATTCAAAAGCACCACCGCTCGACTTTTCATCGATCGGTCGCGATGGCTAACAGCCAACTCGCCTGCCTGGCTGCCAACCGTCGTGTCTGCCCGTCTACTCAATCGACCGCGCTTCTCGCATTCAAATCAGGCAACTATCGCTTGCGTCTGACAGCCATTTGGAGGACGTACCCATATGTGCCCTGAAAACACCCCCGGGCCCACCTGAAACCCCCATTCGGCCATGATGCTCACTGACCAAAAGTGAAACAACTCTTGCCTTGATCCGAATCATTTGCCACATAAACCGGTCAACACCGACAAGCTTTTCCACAACTGCGTATTATTGCATCCGTACAGCTATTGTACAATCACGACGAACTCTTTGATCCCTGCGCCTGAAGTTTTGCCTGCATGACATTGATCAGATAGTTCATATTGTCCTGCTTCTTTTGTATCGTATCTGAAAGCGTCTCCACGTTAGTACGGATGAGCTCCACTTTGGCTTCGTAGTATTTTGTCGCCTCCGCACGCGTCTACCGCAGGTGTGATCGGTTTCAGTGTAGAGACGCAAGAATAGAATCGTTACCTTTTTGACGTAGTAGCCCGTACCAACGTCTATAATAACGTGTTCTGGGTTCTTCAGCTTACCCGGGACATACAGCGAATTCGTGAGGGGAACAAGGATAGTTGTCCCTGTATCCATATAAGCACCCGGCATATATCGAGCATCAAAGGAGAATGCATACCAGTGTTCTTAGGTTTTACTTCGCTGACATTCTCGATACAGGACTTGAATTTTGACTGCGCTTGCTTGAGCTGAGCGAAAGAGTTGGTAAGATGGTTGAGTTCCTGCAGATGAAAGCGATATATCAGATCCGATTTTGGTGGGCCCACGACGTTCTACAGTGATTTACCTCCTCCAACTGTCGCCGCACGTCGGCCAGCTGCTGAACGTCCAAGTCGGCGACGTTGATATGTTGAGGTTGAGCTGATGCCATTTGGTCGCCTTGCCAGATCCAGCAGCAAGGCGAGGTTGTTAAATAAACCAGGTTATTTGCTCAGCTCTCATAGATCGGAAGTTGCCGCGATTCCCCTACCCCAAGGGCTTCGCAAAACGTACCGTCCTTGCCACCTGCGACTGCAGGTCGTAGTTGCCGACGAAACTATGGAAAACCTAGATTCCAGAGGCCGCACACCACAGGACATAGGTTGTGTTCCTCGGTTTCTGTCGGTTTTTTGGAACTGACATGACTACTGCTTCTGACAAGTTGCTATATTTCACACTTCCTTCCATCCAACCAAGGGCAATCTAGTCGACTGGTGTTTGAAGGCCAGCGAAGGCATGTCTAGGCTGTACCTTTCCTTTTAGACTTACACAAGTCTTGTTCACAGACCTGCAGCTTGACGGAGTGGAGTTTAGTACTCTACCAAGTGGACTGCATCTTGTAGACCGTGACGTCGTGTATGCACGCTTTTCCCCAAACCCTTGACCCTTCCAATCTGTTCACACTCATCAGGTACTTCGCAAAAGATGCACACTCAGGTGTCTGCATCTTTCGACGGCGGCGCACGACGGAACATGGCCAACGCGGCTTCCGACTATCTTCGTTGGGTATTTTACTCGTGAAATCAACGAGACCTAGGCCATGGAGACATGTAGACGCTCTCAAGACTCTCGTGGACGGTGTTTATTCCTCCTTGGAGTCTAGAGGCGTGTTGGAACCTGTCGAAACGGACTGGGAGCTTGCGCGGACATTCTTCGAAGAACGCAAAGTTCGAAGAGCAGATCTCGGTGGAGCCGGGGATTGGTATGGCTGGAGCCAAGAACTGGATAATGTATGTCCTCACCTTCTGGTTAATGATCTCGCGTGGTAACTCACATTTTCAGCCCAACGTAAAGCATTCGCCGTCGGACCCAACTCTGCATTTGTCCCACCTACTCCGCATTCTGGGACCTTCCGCATTGACACTCTACAAACACGTGCTGGGTCGTCGCCGGATACTGATATATACACTACCGCCCGTTGAGGCAGCATGCATTCTCTGCCAGGTGGCCGCGGATATTTGCTACGAAGCGCAGCTGGACCCATCGCTGTACGCATCAGAGGGCGAAGAGGACCATTCTACTTGGTACCGAGCTCGACTAAAGGGGAAATCGAAAGAAGGCATCACGGTTTTTGGGATGGTAACTTTAAGCGACTTGGACAAGATGCACCATGAAGGGAAAAGCGGGCGAGGATGGATTGCATGTACAACGGATGCGATCTTCCTTGAGAAACCATCGTATTATGACCTCTTGATTGACTTAACAATGTCAACGCCCTCAAGAACGTCACGACCGACGTTCTACCTATCCAAAGCCATACAGCAGCAGGACAACTCTCGAAGGCCGACACATCGTCTTTCGCTTGTACGCTTCACATGGAGCGACGTGAGATTGGTAAATAAGACGTTTTTACCAAAGTTTTCCCGGCTACTGAACAATACTTTGCAGTGGAACGAGATTGAGCGGATTCTACAACTAGACGGGAATAATGGTTGTACACACGAAAACGAGTGTTGTCGACCTCCCCCTGAACTTGATGCGAAAGCTCCCAAGCCTCTGTCCCCGTGGGCGGATGCATGGCGGGTTTACGAGGACGTCTGCATCGTTTGTGCGGGTCTATGGATGGGCAGCTGGCGTGGCAACTCAACGGCATCATATTCGACCGGAAACGGTTGGATAGCGAACTGGGGTGCTGTGCGACTAGAGGGGGACGATGACTTAAGCATGGAGGGGACGGGAGCGTTGATGAGGAACGTAGGACTGGGAATCGAGGGGCGACCGAGCGCGAGTGCGAGCGAAGGTCCAAACATCAACGTCAAAGGCATGCGAAGGACAGGTGGTATGTCACTGGGTGGTGGGAACGGTGGTGGGTTCTCTCCATCGTCTACCGGGGTCGAACGTCGCCAGGGTTCGTCGAGTTCTGGATTGACGTCCGCATCTATGCCAAAGCTGGGGAACTTGAATGAGACAGCAGAGCACAGGGAACGACAGATTTTGACGACGCTTGCACTACTGCAGACGTTCCACGCTAATACGTGTTTCCAGCTCTCGCGTCTGTCTGGATTACTCCCATCGTCCCCGACACCGCTTGTTGATGCACCTTCCGGAGCGGAATCAACTGTGGCCGACGTTGTCTACATCACGCCCAAGGATGTCACTTCGTTTGAACTTGGTCCGCTGAGCTCTTTGGATGCTCGATACCTCGAATGGCTGGGGGACGAGTACGGTGGTGGTGTTCGGTTAGTGGTGAAGAGGGGATGGAAGGACCTCTTTGGAGTCATTTTTGGGTTTGGTTGAGCACCACTCTCTCGAAGGTCGCTATGCCCAACTACAAGGGCTGTATACCTAATCTCATTCCATCTATGGACAAACTCCCAGGTTCAACGGCTCACCGCACGTATATCTGATATCTAATGAACATACATATATGTACTCCTGTGTATTCTGGTTATCGCTGCAAGGATGAGCGAAGAAGTCCGTGGCAGTGCGTGACCAAATGCTGAAAGGCGGTCGTTCCGGCCGGCCGGTCTGGTGGGTATTATACCTGGCTGTGAATCCAGCCGTAGAACGACGTTTGCATAACCGACGACTGGGCGGGGGGATACGCTGCTCCGACGCCCTCACTCTTATCAATCTTGGGGGTCTCCCCCGCCGAATCGTGGTGAGGTGTTAGTTCTACTCCCCATCCATAGTACAATGCTTAGCTGAGTGATAGCCGGTGCCCGCCCTAGCCGGGATGTACGAAAGCCGGAGCCAGATATTCCCACACAGCTCCTGGCTCAAGGCAAAAAGCTGTGGCTACTTAGTTGACCAACCGAAGGCAAAAATTTGGCTTGCCTTAGTAAGCCAGTTGCTTAGGAGTTCTGGACACGATCTTCTCTTTTTGATACGCTCGCGTGTCAGTAGTGTTGGCAACATGTTCCGCACAATGAACATATCTGACATGCCCTCTTACGCAGGTTTGTATGTCAAAGGTGTGTGGAGCCGCGTCTCTGCTATTTCAACAGTGACACGGTGTACAGAAGAGATGAGATGAGATGTATTTCCCTAACTACGCTTAAATAAGCTCAGGTTTACAGGAACCTCGAAGACAGACGCTAGGCACGTGACGGTCATGTGTATGACGAAAAGTGGGACATTTTCGAGCGAGCAGGAACCTTGCAAGCAAGGTAGTATTTGCATGCAAAGGTGTCCGTTACAATACAGAGGATCAGCCTTCAATACCGTAGATCATAGTTGTACAAGGAAAAAACGAAAAAACGGACATAAGTAAGGTCATCTTCGACAGCCGAGTGCGACGATAAATCACAAAAGTATGTCGTGGGGTTCATTGGCCTCCTCTTCTGCCATCAATACCATGACCTCATCTATAACCCCATCTCCGTTGTAACCTCCATCAACGACTCTTGGAAGCAGATGTTCGATAATTCTATAAGATCTAACAAAATGCTATTCCAGGGAGGACACCGGATATACCACATGTTCAGGAAAGGGGGAATGATGGGAATGAGACATACTTTGCAGAGAATATTAGTGCTGTAGCTGGAATTACCTGGAGTTCCAAGCATCTGCTAGTCCGATTAGCTTCGATGACATAAGGTGCAGCAAATAGGAGCAAATAAGCTTCGTCAAGCCAGCCTGGGGTGCATTGAGCCTCACATATATAAATCCTATGCGACAATTGACGGTCACGAACGTCGAAGTAGCGGCCTTGCGTCAGTTATTAAAAGTTGTCTTGGAGTTGGTCTGAGTTAGTGCGCTCGTGATGTAGTCCTATCCCCATTAGGAAGGTATCAACTTTTTTTTGGTCACTGCCAGCGGGTTTGTCTTCGTCTGTAGTTTTGTGTTTGCTACCTGCACGCACCTCTTCGCGCCTGCAGCTCGTGAGTTGTCCTCATATCTTATTAAAGGCCCCATCTCATCATTTGGCAAGCTCACCGCCAGTGATCTGATTGTTGTCTCCACAATCACCGCTTCACGTCTCTTCTGCGCAGCGGACTGGATTCCAGCTGGCGAGCGAATCATCGTTGCATCTCGCATCTCCCGCGCGTCCCGGGTAGAACGGCGGATGAAGTTCCTTGCTTGCACACAATCCTATCCTTGAACCTGTTCCGATATTGTCTCGCTCCAGCCTCCACCCTACCGCGCGGCGAACACCAGTGATTACTCAACGCAAAAAGCCTCTCTTTGCCCCATTTCTCGCCCATGTCGTCTTCATTCCCGCAAGTTCGCCGTCGACAGCCAAATTCTGGCGTAGGCGCGTGGTCCAATCGCGACTCAAATGCAGTTCGTGCTTCTGTGCTTGAAACAGCCCTGGAACTGGGCATCGCCCAGAACTCGACGGTTGCGAACTGGATTTTCAATACTCCACTGGCTGAGGTGCCCGAGGACGTCCTCGAGCTACACGGCAATCCTGAACCAGAAGCCGAAGTCGAGGAGGTGTGTTCGTCCTAAACACCAGCACAGTATCTTCTGTCTGACAGAACTACTTTTTTTGAATGCAGTCCCAAACGCCCGCTCTAACGTGTGGCTCAAATACGACGTCAGATGAATCGTCTTCACTCAATTCACCACGGAACAACAATTCGAGTGCAGGTGTAAGCGGCCTACAGGCACACACGCGCAAACCAAGTGCCACTGAACCCCCCCACGTGCACTTCGAAGACTTTTCCTCTGACCAGCTACAACTGTTCTCCCCGCTGACGCTTTCTCCTCGTTCACCTGCTCCTTCCAATGCAAGCAAAGTCAGCGGGGACCTGTTGAGTAAAAAATTCAGAGAGACCGAACAACCGTTGAATGATGACAGTCTTCGTCCTGCCCGTACTCATGGTAGCCCTAGCTCAGCGGAAGTCGGATGCTCCAGCGAAGGACATTCTCTTTCTAAGGGAAAAGGAGGAAAACAGGAAAAGAAGGCAAAGAAGTCGAAGCCCAAAGCCCTCGATCTGAGCAAGAGCGAAGGTCGAGAAACCGACTACACCTCCGATGGTGGATATCTCTCCGCGTCGTCGAACAAGTCTCAGGGAAAATCGCCCAGCAAGGGCAAATCTCGTGCAATAGCATTCTTCCGAAGGCGGCCGAAAAAATCCCAACGGGGCAGTGATGATGAGGACGACAATGGTATCCCTCCAGTCCCTGCAATTCCCGCGATTCCGAGACCTTCCAGTCCAAAACCGTTGAGATATCACGGCACGGCACCGTCGCCGACGCGTACAGGGTTTACTTCCCTGACTTTGAATTTTTCGAGTCCACCTGCATCACCTCCTAGACGGACAAGCAAGAGCCCGCCGCCTCCTCACATGGCTGCTGTGCCCTCTTCATCGCCACCCCGTCGGTCAAAGGACTTATCACACCCGTTACACTCACCCTCTTTTGTCCCTGCATCAGCATCAGCGGCTTCTACATTCAACCCTGCGGCAGCCACCCTTGAGGTTCCTTCATCCGTACCTCTTCCCATGCCCACATCTCCCTCCGCACCAGCGCTGACAGCTGCTGCAGCCGGACTCCCGTTCAAGCCTGCAACGGTTACGGTTACCTCCCCTCGGCATCATCATCTCATACCTCCACCAGCCCCGCCGCCGACTTTCCCTCCACCCCAACCACCCTCTCCACAGCCATCGACGCCGTCCCGGAGGACGTTTCCAACGTCTACCACAGCGTCAGCGCCGATGACTCCTTCACGACGAGCGCCTTTACGGCCGGTGCCCTCTTTGCCAATTCCTACTGCACCTATACTGACGCCCCGTATCTTCCAAACTCCACCCTCGACTCCGCGGGAGGAATCACCCTTTAGATCTCCTCATTTGGGACTGCAGCCCTCTGCAAAATCGGATCGAGTGCACTACCGACAGCTCCCCGACGAAGGAGATCATATAGCTGTTTTGGAACATCTATCACAAGGACGTAGCGCGCAATCCAGTACAACCACTGATGGTCATCTGGCCAAGGGTCTGCAGGTTTCATTGGCCAAGCAGCAGTCGGAAATCCTTGGTCAACCTGGCTCTGCGCACATTCCAATGTTCCTCCAACGTCGAATCCATGGTCAACAGCATGGTCATCCCTCATCACCGCGTCATCCTCCTCCGGATACACCTTTACCGCAGCTTCCTCCGACGCCAAGCCCGACACCGAGCGCGCGTTCGCGTACGGTGGTGAATTTACCCTCAAAATTCCATGAAAACTTCTCGTCAGTATCGTCTGTCCCTTTCTCCCATATCTTGTCGGCGCCATCTGCGAGTCCCACTTCGAGCATCTCGCGTTCTGGTTCCTCTGATCCATCTGTACGCTCCCTGCGTACGTCATCGGCGCCGTCCGAATCCAGTTACGGCCAGCAAACAGCTTCGCGTAGCACACTTGATTCCCGTCCTGTCACCAGCTCTTCAAGTACCTCGGAAGTGAGCTATGGGCTGGTCGTCACGTCGACTTTCGCGACTTCACATTCGCGTCTCGTGTCGCGTTTCTCTGATCGCAGCGACATCAGCGTTAGTGTCTATCCACCGACCAGTCAGGATAGTACTAGTATTTATGACGATGATGCTGATGTCGAAGAGGCCAGAGACGATGCTGTCGGGGATGACGATGACGATGACAGCTCAGTCTATCCATCCGAGGAACAGACCGCTGGTCGTCGGACGATGTATCTGGTAGAACACGGACATCTAGATGAAAATGGGGATGAAGTCGTCATCGGCAGCCATCACTGGAATGGGTTATCACTTCCGCCTCTCCCCACCCACCCGGGATACTTTTAGGTCTCCAGTGCAACGTGGCCTCGCAAAAGATGAAAAAAATTTGCATATTATCGACAATAAATTATCTTGTTTATATAACTTGCTTGGTGGGTATATTTTTCTTGGGTTTTCGAAGTCATTCGCTCCTTCCTCGTCCCTCTCCCTTTTTTCTCTTTCTAGTCTCCCGAACGTCTCTCCTTTCTATCGCGCTATCAGTCTTGCTGTCAAATAATACTTACTTTCTGGGATAGCCAGGGTAGCAACTAGCGCCATTCTACCTTGAATTACATCTTATCTACCTCTTCCTAATCGGTAAAATTTAGTTACTGCTCGACGCAGTCTTTTTGTTACATGGCTAGACCATTTAACTTGACTGTGGCATGAGAAGCACGATGAGCAGAGCCATGATTAAGAACAGTGTGAATGTTCATGAAGATATTGGGTAGAGGAATCGATTGCTGCCCGGATGGAAAAAACTCCACACCGACTGATCGACTTGAAGCTGAGACGTAAAAGGAAAATAAATACGCCGAAGGGGAGTCGAACCCCTGCCGCTTGCTTGGAAGGCAAGCATGATAACCGCTTCACCATCGGCGTTATGGTCGGTAGTGAGCTACCTAGAATTACATGCGGCGCAGCCATCGGCCACCGCAGTCCTGGTCCCACACCCGATCCTCCACATTCCGTCCAGGTCACCGACGTTCTGACCAACTGTTACAACAGCTATCAAACAGCCTACCCACTCTGAGCAGTTTAGAAACGGTCCACTGTAATGTCGCTGCAGCACTTTGGCAATCGGGCGCTGCGCGTCGCAAAAAACTACACCAAAGGATACTCAGAGACTCAGGCCAAGGTGCGGAACGCCACGTCGAATGATCCATGGGGGCCATCAGGGACACAGATGAATGAGATCGCACAACTAAGCTACAATCAGTGCGTGTCATTTCGTGGAGGTGGGGTTTCAATGTTAACGTGCATACAGGACTGACTTTGTGGAGATAATGGAGATGCTCGATAAGAGGCTGAATGACAAGGGCAAGAACTGGAGACATGTGTTCAAGGTACGCCTTTCTTTCTTTACGGAAATGAACAGATAAACAAGTTGAGGTGGCGTCAAGTCGCTGACTGTCCTCGACTACCTGCTCCATGCTGGTTCGGAAAACGTGGTTCTCTACTTTAGGGACAACATCTACATCATAAAGACTTTGAAAGAATTCCAGTATGTCGACGAAGATGGCAAAGACTGCGGTGCAAACGTCCGTCAAAAAGCAAAGGATATTTCAAACCTCCTCAGCGACGTGGGTCGCCTTCGGGAGGAGCGGCGGAGTCGAGCAAGTATGCGCGATCGGATGATCAAAGGAGCAACGGATGGCATGGAAGGGGGTGACGATGAAGGCGGGAGACTTGGTTCTGCTGCTCCTCCGTCCAGGAAAAATCGTGCAGTTGACAGAGATGAAGAGGAGCTCAGGCGTGCCATAGAGGCATCAAAACGCTCACTAGCGGAAGAACAGGGTCGGGCAACGGAGGAACGCGATCTCCAGACTGCTATTCGACTAAGCGAGGAGGAAGAAGCAAGGCGGAATAAGGCGGTTGAAGATTCCAATGCAGCTGCGCTATTCGATGACCAGGCACAGCTGTGAGTCTATTCAACTATAAGTTGTCTACCAAAACCCAGGTGTTTGCAGACCACCACCCGCAGATGGCTCTAACAATCCGTTCCCTTTCATTGATCCCACTCCTTACGCGACAGGATTACAGCCACAACCGCAGATGCAACCGCAATTCACCCTGCAATCTCAGTATACGATGCAACCTCAATTTACGTCTTTCAATCCGTACCAGCAGCAAGCGCAGCAGGAGGCGATGCAGGTACCCTCTCTCCCTTTTCCATGATTCGACACTTCATGATTCACCCGGTTGCGCCTTGCAGGCAGAGTACCTAAGACAGCAGCAAGAGCTCCAGGCTGTCCAACAAGCCCAACAACTGCAGCAACAGCAGCAGCAGGAGTGGTTCCGACAACAGCAGGCACTGCAAGCAGCTCAGCAGCAGCAGCAACTACTTCCTCAACCTACTGGCTTTGGGTATGTTATGTTGTCTCTTTAAATATAGGGTTGTGGCTCTCATTGTATTACAACAGTTCAAACAATCCTTTTGCTCCCTCTATGTCATCGTCATCCACATCTCCGGTGTCACAAACACCCGTCAATGGTGGTGTCGGGGCGCCCACATTTAACCTCCAGGGTACATTTGCAAATTCTTCTGCGCCTTCCTACGGGTCGACGCCCTCCCCTGTGCCGACTTCCACATCAACGTCATCAACCGCCGAGGTTGCGTCGCTTAACGGAGGCCATGCGGGAAGAGGACAGTCTCGTGCGGACAAAGAGCACGCCCATCTTGCAAATATATTCGCAAATCGGGAAGACGGGCAAGACACATTCGGAAATGTTGGTGCGCTCCGATATGGACATACGCAAGCTGGGCGCATGGCTGCTCAACAAACTGGTTTGGGCGCAAACAACCCATTTGGCCAGCAACAATCTTCCCAGAATTCCGAACAGCCGTTCTTTTCTATTTAGTGCAGAGTACGGAGGCAGAATATACTGTGGCTTGGGTTTTCCGATGCGCCATCGGTTTGGAAAATGGTTAACTCTTTCTATGCTCTTCTTGACCGTCTCTCATGACAGGCCTCTTTTCTGCAGCGCCTTGTTTATATCTACTACGCTATACGTTCCTTCCCTCAGATCGTTTTCGTTTCCATGTTTCTGCGCGATTGTCCTCTTGAGTGTTCAACCAGCAAGATCCTGAATCATTCGATGCGCCTTTCCCACTGAGGCTCGTTTTGTGGAGGCAGGTCATTATGTCTTTACAGGGAGCATCAGTGAGGGGTCAAAATCGCGACACGGAATGTGTGCAGTCTACAAGTCTCGAGCAATGTACAGTGACTGAATTGCAGATTGTTAGCCTCATTTACGAAATTTCTAAGTCGTACAGTGTTACTCTCATCCAAAGCGCTCACTAGCCCAATTGTTTTCCCAATCGAAGCCATTGATATCCTCATGAACATCTACTTGAATACCTACCTCAGCGATCGTCCGAGCGTGATCACGCAAGGCCTTTCCCAACCAGCCCATGGTAGTGACATGGGCAGAATGTTGAGGGGAAGGCACCTCCATCTTCAATACCATCACAGCATCCTGACGCCCAGACGGATGATAGGTATACCCTCCGATGGCCTCCCTCAACTGGACGGACGGTCTTGCATCCGAAGGTACGAATATCGTCATGTTACGAAGATTGTGAAAGCTAGGCCACGGGATGTCATTGCACACCCAGTCAGGGATCTTGCAGGTGTTGTAGCTGATATACTGCGCGTCTCTTTGCTGGATATCGGGGGAACGTATCGAGGTTGAGAGGAGAACAAGGGATGGTATATGCGCGAAAAAGGCGGCGCCCTCAGGTGTGCTTGTTAGAGGACGCCAGCGGGAAAGATCGCCTGATAATGTAAGCGTGGTGGTGCACCACGGTACCTTATTTACCGATGGGGCAGAGAAACGCATTGACGATGAATCAACGTCCATGGTGTCTGCTGCGGTCTGATTCCACCACGCCCATTCGAGACAGTTGCAAAGGAGGGTGATGCTTCGAAAATCGATGCCCAGAGAGGGCGCACCGAGCAACACAGGTGCGATAATCGATATGTCTATGTCAGAGTCGATTTGTGCATGAAGACTACATGCAGACGAGGACGGCGACGCTGCACTAAAGGCGAACCGAGGTTCCGCATGAGTTGGTGCAGGTGGAGGGGCCACCATGTACTCCCCTATCCATATGCGACGTACATATTTGGTGTAGTCAACAAAGAGCGGGTGACTGCGAGAAGCATGATCTCTTTGTATGCGGAGAGCATGCACAAATTTTGCTAGGCTGTCCTCCCGACTGAGGACGACGGTGTAGAGAAAACTGGGTATTGCAGCGCGCCTCACTGCGTTAGAGACGAGGCAGAGCGCCAAGGCGGAGGCGTAGGGATTGCCTTCGGGTTCCAGAGAGAAATCAGATACGGCTGCAAAGTGGATGACGCGAAGAACGAGCTCGATGGAGAGGCGGGAAAAAGGGAAGGCGACGTCGGTGTCGTGTATTGACATATGGTCACGGTGGCTTCGTCGGTTGCGGTGGAGGCGCAGTAGACGGAAAGCGTTGCATGTGTCAATGCGAGCGAGGTCCCTTTATAAGGTCCCAAGTGAACGTTGAGCGCTGCCTGCCTCATTGACCATCTCCTTGGAGACAAAAAGGGAATATCTGACCGGCAGAGATTGTCGCATGTCCCGAACTACGAGAGAGCAGAAACCTCCACCGTGGGCCGTAAGGTCCATTAACCGGCGACATGGGACTTGTGGAAGACATTTATTGAATTGTCTGCTCAACACGGACGTGTGCTGTTGTCCTCGGGGGGAAGACGTTATTGTAACCAAGGTCGCTCGGTAGCTTGCCGACAAAGTGGAAGGTGTGGTCAAACAAAAAGCGTTTATTTGCTTCCGGGGGAGTCGTGAGATCCCTAAGTTCAATTGTCAAGTGTATGTACAATGGTCGCAACTTGCATGGACTTGAAAGACTGCCCATCGCTGGTCCAAGTACAGTCATGATCTCAGTCATCTGAGCTGTCTTACAGCGCGTAGGCTGCAAGGACGGCACGCACACAGACGAAGTCAAAGCTTCTGGCTAACTGACGGTGGGCTCAGCCGTGGATCCCCTCTTCAGAAATCGAATGTGTCACATATGTCGTGTCCATGCTGAATCTCCATCTCCTCTCAATACCATCTGTCCTCAAAAAAGCATCCCTAAATATATTGCCCTCCAGATCTTTCTTTGCGTTTTCCATACTGAGACTGGCTTGTTCGCCTTGTTTGTGGGGACTTTCACTTGAAATCATGGTCCTTGTTGTAGGGCAGGCGCGTACGGGGAAGTAGCTTCTACGTCGAGACGGGAAAATTGCAGCGCAGGGGCATATTTAGAAGCCTGAGAGTATTAAGCTGAGTGAAGACGACCATCTTAGGCCATCTTAAGAAGAAATCTCAAAACGAAATCAAGCATTGAACACCAGCCATACCATTTTCTGGACCTTTCGACGCGATGCTTGTCGAAAGGCAATTAGCATGACTAGGCCATCTGTTAACGCTTGGCTTTCGCCCTGATTTTCAGGCAACTTAGTTCTTGCACCGCAGATATGTTATGTCTGGATCATTCCCAGACCAAACAACACATTTTAGTCGACTAGACGAAATGGTAAAACGCGATAGGTCCCGATGAACCTAACCAATGCGAGTAGGGCGTTCCTTGGGGGAAAGCTTTCTTGAACGGCAGGCGCTTTCGTCGTATGCGACATTCAACGGGTCAGTCGCCAGCCATGAACAATGGAGCGGACACGCTCGTCGCCGGGATCATCCGGGAACATCGGCTGGTATTCATTAGTAGAATTCCGAGAACTATATCAAGGCTAATGCATACAGGAAATTTCCTTGTTAAAATCTCTTCGCAGACCCACCCAAGACCGCGAGCTTTGGAAAAAAATTCAAGATCGCGGTGAGCCAGATGAGGACGGTGATGCGTATAGAATACGAGTACGGAGGGAAGTAGTTCGTCCATTGAAAGCTCCTTGGAATCATCGCAATGCAGGGCGGTGAGGCAGAGCCCACATGCTTGCAGTAAGGCATCATGCTGAAGGAGGTAAGCTACCCTAATGTATGAAAAATAAAAGCCGATTAACTTACCTGGGAGTGATTAAAAATGAGATCAGAGAGAATGATCAAATCGAACCCTCTCCATGGTTCTCTGTTCTGAGGAAGTATTCCCAAGATTGCGTCGACTGGCTGACCCCATTTGTAGCCCTGCAGCATATGTTCTGTTATGGTTGCTTCGCACATACATACGAAGAGAACGCACTTGGGTGACAATATTGTGTTTTTCTTCCGATTTGACGTTGCGCTCAACGTTATAATTCATATTCTCGATGAGGGCATTATCTGGGTAGTCAGTCAAGACAACCTGGTTAAATCCATTCAAAGGAGGTCTTTTGGGTAGAACTTGTATGCCTACCTTCCGGGCGCCATTCTTGGCGGCTATTATCCCAGGAAGGGCACCTCCTGCTCCAAGTTCCAAGACAAACTTATCACGAATTAAGTGGGGGTTCGAGTCCAGGTATGCAGCGAACGCGATTGCTGCGTTCCAGCTAGATCGAAGCACGCTGATTGTCAAAACGAGTGGTGGGGACAACTGGAAAGCTCACAGATGATGTCCCCACAGAGGGTGAGAGCCAACAAGTCGGATGTTCACATCTTCTAGTGAAGCTTGACCCCTCTCATCTGATTGTCGAGCATGAAATGAATTTCTGGAATAGGTGACAAAGGTAGGCTTGGGGCTGGGTGGGCGTACTGGTTCCTGTAATATGATGATCGATCAGTCAGATCAAGTAAAGCACGAGGAGCTACGCTTCTTGTTAGGTAGTGTGAGCCTCAGGCGCCTACTCACTGTAAACAAGGTTCCAAGTGAAAGCTCAGATTCCTGTTCGTCCATCTTTGATCCCGAAGGTAGCGAGGTGAGGCAAGTACTCGTTATGTTCGCGGACTTAAATAATTGATAAAGGAAAAACATTCTCATGCTATTTCGCGCCCAGATTGCTTCCAAGTAACAGTCGTCTTGGACAGACTTTGCAATGTGGTGAACCCGCGCACTCCAGACGCTCAGCTTCCTTTCATTCTGCAACACTTGGCCAGATGGACGGCAATCACCCACACTCTAACCTCAGTCATTCGACAAATAGTTCTTCCTCTGCGATAGACTTCTCGGGAACCGGACTGGCTAGTTCCAGCGTGCCCCCATCACCAACCCTCCATCCGTCAGACACTGGCAGAGCCTTCGCTCGCAGGCGTGCTAGCTGGGGCAAGGTAGATGCTGGACTGGACCCATTGCGCCTGGATATCCCGGCTACGGAGATTGGGTCATCCAATCCAATTGCAGGATCTAACTATGACTATGCACGCGACGAAGACCCGTTTCACTCATCACCAGACCACTCTCGCATGCATAACAGATGGAATGAACCACCTTTATTCTCGACCGCTGGAGCTGGAACCTCTTTTACTTCTCTTTCTTCTACCCTGGACTCCGACGTGGACACGTCTAGGGATGATGACAAGGTGCGGCTCACAACCAACATGTCGCAGTCCAATATCAGTGATCGCAATCATTTGTCTGGAGACTTGTCTGTGGACTCGGAGCACTCTGGTGGCCTGACACCGCGGTCTGCCCGGCGACGGACCATACGCTACAGTACGACGCCTTCACCTCTTCAGCGGACTGGTACGGCGCTCAAATCAGCTTTGCGTCGTGCTTCTATGCGCGTTGCGAACGTCCGGGGCCGTCGCCCTTCTGTTCGAATACCGGATGAAGATGACAGTGACGATGATTCGGATGCCCTGTCTGACGGCGGAGAGAGCGCTCAACCGGACGATTCTGGCGAGTCTGATGGTCGCACGCATGGAGACAAACCCCTCCGAGGCTGGGCTCTCGGATTTTTAGGGCCATCCAATACGACCCGTTTGAAGTTATACCACGTGCTTCATTATTCGTACGTCTCCGCCCGTATTCTTCTCACATCCAGCTCAGGGGGGAAGAAAGGTACACAGAACCAACAATATTGGCCTTGATTATAGTGAACGCGATTGTACTGTGTGTACAAGCATCGCGAACAGTTTTATTGCAGCCCGATCAAAGTGCTCCAAGTCCTCAAAGGGGATACTTTCACGAGTGGGAAGATTACGTGCTCTTTGTGCTCTTTGTTCTTTTCACGTACGTACTGATTCTCGCGTTACTTCCCGTTCGTGCTCATAGCCTTCAGAATCGAAGCTGTCGCTCGTATATGTGTCTGTGGTCTTCTGTTGGATCCAGAAGTCCCGACCTCGTCGCTACTTTCTATTTCATTCACCCCAAAGGCGGGTTACATGGGTGCGCCCACGAGTTCGGCGTCGAATGTAAATGTGAATACGACCTTGTCGCGCACTGGCACGTTGGCGAGAGGTCTGTCTTTCAAGAGACTCTACGAGAACCTATGCCGTCCATTTGCTTTACCTGCTGCTGCTCGGGCGCATGCGTCGTCAGGGGTCAAGACAGAATCGTACTCACTGGAGACTCGCTTGCCGCCACAGCCTCAGTCGCATACACGAGCTGCGTCGCAGCCCACGTTCTTCTCGCGGGCCATGAGGTCCGATGAACCGAAATCGGATCACGAAGTCGTATCACTGCCGTTTCGTCTGAACATTCAAACCACACGGCACAGGATTTCTCGGAATTTTCCCTATCTCCGTCAGAGTTGGGGGAGGATCGATTGCCTGGCAGTAGTGGGATTTTGGGTGAGCTTCGTACTGGCAACGAATGGCGTAGAAAGGGGCAAGTATCATATTGGGACATTCAGAGCGTTGAGTGTGCTGAGGATCTCGAGGCTGTTGGCGCTTACGTCGGGTACTGCAGTAGGTGGTATCTCTTTGCATGGTCGAAGTCTTTCTTATAGTGACCATATAGACCATCATGCGGTCCCTTAAGACTGCTCGTCCCTTGCTAGCCAGCGTGGCATACTTCGTCGTCTTTGCCATGGCTTTGTTCTCGTGAGGTTCTGTCATTCTCACATGCCTACTTGTATTACTTAGCGTGATTAGGATCATCGGAGTGCAGTCTTTTAAGGGTTCTCTCCGTCGTAGCTGCTACCTTCTTCCTACGCTGGGCGAAAACCACGTTCAGATTTCGCAGTTCTGTGGAGGATATGTAAACGCGACAACGCTGGATATTTCTCCTTACTTGCAAATAGATGGCACCCCCGGCGATGCAACGAAGGGGTTTATATGTCCTTTGGGCCAAGTCTGTCAGGTATATCTCTTTGTCTGCTTGTCCATCACTTGCTTTGACATGGCTTTGATTGTAGGAAGGTGAAAACCCCAGCAGTGGTGTGGAGAGTTTTGACACTATATTCAACGCCGCGCTTCAGGTGGTCGTAGTTGCCTCAGCCAACACTGTATGTGCGGTCTTTTAGTATATTCCGTTGACTCTATTCCACTGAAATAATCTCATCGCATCATCTCAGTGGTCCACAGTAATGTACTCAATCATGGACTCGGAGTACTTCATTTCTTGTCTTTTCTTCATCACAGGCATCCTTGTGCTGAACTTCTGGTTGATCAATTTGCTCGTTGCCGTAATCACGAATACTTTCTCTGCTATTCGCTCTGATACTAGAAGAAGTGCGTTTGGTGCAGCACCGTGCGTACTGAAATCCCCAACTACAGTAATATTGTCACTGATTTACAGTCTCTACCCATTAAGTCTGGGTCCTATCGCCGAGCAACAAGAAGATGGCTGGTCGGTAGTAGCTGGACGTCATGTCAAGCGAAACGGTCTCAAAGTCTTCTATACCTACACGCGCTGGTGCTGGGTATTCCTCGCTCTCGCCTCTTTGGTCGTGCAAGCCACCGCTGAAGCGAATATGAGCGGCTTGCACCAGGAAATTCTTGACAAGTCCGAGCTTGCCTTAACTGTCGCCTTTGACGTCGAAATGATCATCAGAATTGCCGCCGAATTGCCTGCATGGAGGAACTTTTTCAGACACGGAAACAACATACTGGACTTGATTCTCGCCATTGGATCTAGTATTATACAGATCCCGGTGATTCATTCCTCGGAGATATATCCGTGGTTGACCATCTTTCAACTAGCAAGGTTTTACAGGGTGATATTAGAGGTACCGCGAATGAAGCCTTTGATGGTGCGTCTTGTCATGTCAACATTCCATCGGAATGACAATGAGGATATTCTTAGCTGACCGTCTTCGGAAATTTGTATGGTCTTGCAAACATGACGCTTTTCCTCATGCTGGTCAACTTCATTGCCGCTCTTGTTGCTATCCAGCTCATCCAAGGAGACATGAGTGGAAGCACCACAATGAATTTTGGCCAGTTGTTCAACTCCTTTTTAGCTGTCTACCAAATATTTTCTTCCGAAAACTGGACCACAGTGTTGTATGATGCTACGGATGCAGAATTACCCCTTGGTCAAGCTGTCATCGTGGCAACGTTTTTGTCCTGCTGGCTTCTCTTTGCAAATTGTGGGTACTTTCTTCACCGCACGGGTCCATTATTTGCTTACGTGATGAACGTCCATTTAGTCATCGTACTCCAAATGTTCATCGCAGTTATCAACGAGAACTTCAGTGTCGCAGAGGAGACCAAGAGGGGGAAACAGGCTTCCTATTACTGGGCACATCATCAAGGACAGCACGTCACTCGCAGGAGCTGGATTGGGCGACTGAACCCCTATCGATGGCTCAACGCAAATTCACCGACCCCTGAGATTGAGAACTCGCACTCTGATGTTATTTCACCCGAGCACAAGGCTCTTATACAAGGTTATTCTGTCCCCCGACAGAGCAAGGAATCGGTTGCAGTATGTTCGTTCCGCAAAGTACGTTTTGAGTTGCTAACGTTTGTGGTTATCTTCGTAGAGAAGTACCCTGCCCACCTCGCGGCCTCAAGGACGTCATTTTCCGCAAAGGTCGATCACCATGCTCCAGCAACTTTTCACTGGTAGTGTAACGTCGAATGACGCCCCGCTGAGTAGCTTGCGCCCGCCACCAATGGGTTCTGCTGTCTCACAGGATTCAGGCGCGGACGAAATTGACCGACATCTGTAGGGACCGTTCATTTGAATCGTCTTGGGCTTGTTTACTTACCGTTGCATGCGTTATTAGCAATATCTTGGCCAGCATTAACCCCGACTTCCTTTCTACTCGGGACTTTAGCGATATGCTAGATGAACGCCGAGCACACAAAGCGGACTTTATTAGGAGCCATCCCACCTACGATAAGTCGTTCTGGTTGCTTTCGCAGGATAATCGTCTTCGTCGTCTCTGCCAAAAGATTGTGGCTCCAGCTGGTGGAGAGAGGATATTTGGCGTACCGCCATCTGGTGTTGCTCATACCATCTTTCAGCTCCTTATGTTTGTTGCCGTCGTGGGCGGCATCATCACCGAGGGAATTGCAACCCCACTCTACCGGCGGACCTACTACATTCAATACGGCATGGTTCGGCATGCATGGTTCAACATTGCGGAGACTGCCTTTGGTTTGACGCTTGTGATCGAATTCCTGATCAAGATCGTAGCAGATGGCCTGTTCTTCACCCCAAACGCGTATGTTCGGAGTATCTGGAACGTCCTTGATTTCATCATCCTCACCGGCGTGGTGGTGAATGTCTCGCTGACGCTTGTGTTTGTCGGTGGCCTCAGCCGACCCATTCATGCTTTGAAAGCTCTTCGCGCTCTTCGTTTGATCACCTTGATCGACAAGATGCGGAGCACCTTTGCATCGCTCATTCTGTCCGGGGTCATTCGTATCCTGGATGCTGCCGTTCTAGCACTCCTCTACCTTATCCCATTTAGTGTCTGGGGCACCAATATCTTCGCGGGACTGATGAACGAATGCAATGACGATAATGTTCCAGGCATAAGCTCTTGCACTGGCGAGTACGTGAACACCATCTACAACGATGCGTTCGGGTTTCCAGTACCCCGTGTTTGGGACAATCCCTCACCTTCGACAACTTTTTCCTTCGACAACTTCCGTGCTTCCACGCTGATTCTCTTCGAGATCGTTTCGCTCGAAGGTTGGATCGATGTCATGTCAGCGGCCATGAGCATCACAGGTGCAGGTCAACAACCGCAGACCAATGCCTCCCAGGCAAACGCGATATTTTTTGTGATATATAACTTGTTAGGAGGCGTAGTTATCTTGACGCTGTTTGTCAGGTATGTCCCGCCACTTTGATGAATTTTTAGAATGCCTGATTCCTGTAGTATTATTATAGGGAACTTTTCATCCCAGACAGGCTCTGCTTTCCTAACTCTACCTCAGAGACAATGGATTGATTTGCAGAAATTGATCAAGCGTCAAAAACCTTCGAAAAGACCACACAGTCGACCAGCATGGCCCTTGCGAGCCTGGTGTTATGATCGTGCTATTCATAAGCATGGTTGGTGGTCGAGGATGATGACCTTTCTCTTCGTGATTCAAATAATCTCCTTAATGTTCGATTTCAATTATCCTCGAGTCATTGTAGAACTAATTGCAGTAATCAAGGACCCAAACATACACAATGCAGCCAATACTTGGACAATTCCGCGGTGAGCAAGACTTTGTTACTAGCTCTGCAGGACTGATTAGGTATCACCAGATGACTTCTCTCTCCTCCTGACTTCAATGTACATTCTCGATATCACTATTCGATTATATGGTCTTGGATGGCCATCCTTTCGTGCCAACGGATGGAATGTCTTTGATGTGGTCGTAGCCTTCGGCAGCTTCATCACAACCATAGTTGTTCGCTTTGGCACCCCCGATCTTGCTACTCAGCAACTCCAAAAGCTTTTTCTCGTCAGTATTGCGTTCAAGCTTGTTCAAAGAACCGACTCCCTCAATCAACTGTTCAAAACCGGGAGGTATGTATCTCATAGTCCTGATCCAATGTATTAATACATCACTGTTCACAGAGCTAGCTTGCCCGTCATCCTCAGTCTCCTTGGGCTTTGGCTCATCCTCTTTCTGTTCTTTGCCATCATGTACATGGAAGTATTTGGAATGACGAAATGGAACTCAGCGGAGACCAGCGCTCAGAACTACCAAACGATGGGGTCGGCACTTGTTATGCTGGCTTTTATGAGCACTGGGTAGGTACCTCCCTACTCATGGCATCCCTTCTTCTGGCTGACGCACACGGTAGCGAGGGCTGGAACCAGTATATGCACGACTAGTATGAATGATTTATTTCGTATTTGCTAGCATGTTGATGGGTGCCCACAGTGCTATCGCGTACCCTCGTTGTACGATCATGTTCGACGCGATCGGTCAGACCGACTGCGGCAGTCCTGCGTGGGCATATTCGTTGTTCATTGCGTGGAATCTTCTTAGCATGGTAAGCTCTCCAACCTCGCAAAAAACACGTTCTTCTGATTATTTCGTTTATATAGTATATTTTTGTCAACATGTTCACTGGTGTGGTTGTAGAAAATTTCTCTTACGTTTTCCAGTCCACCGGTGGTGCTAAATCTATCACGCGTGGAGAAGTGCGGGCGTTCAAAAAAGTTTGGGCCGAGTTCGCCAATGCAAAAACAGGTAGCCTGGAGCGTCCTAATCTAGGGCCATTCCTAGCTGTACGTTCATCGCGTTTTATTCGTATGTGTACACGGCCTCATCGAGTTTCTGCAGAAACTCAGCGGTGTCTTTGAGGCTCGCATCTACCCTCAGGATCATTCGATCAGTGCGATCTTGGCGGTCTGCCGGGACAACTCGAGGCGGACCCTCAAAACTGAAGGCGTTAACCTGCGGAAACTGAACAAAATGCTTAGCAAGATTGACTATGATGCTATCAGGAAGCGAAGAATAACTTACACCAGACTCTACCACGAAGCTACTATAACATACCGTCAAGGCAGAGCAATATCTTTCACTGACATGCTAATTCTACTAGCACATCATAATCTCATTGTCGACGACGAGGCTCTCACGTAAGAGAACATTTAATTTGGTGTATGGTGCACGTCACTGAAAGTTACGTAGAATGAAAGACTTGATTAAGAGGCAAGAAACGAACAAGCTAGTCATGGATCTCGTGAATCTAGACAAAGTGAGGTCGCTCATGAGAATGTCGTCGCTTCGTCGCGAGTTTCTCCTGAAGCAAAGGAAGGCTCCCCATATGCAACGAAGCAAGTATTCTATTGCCCTATTTTGATAAGAATGCTCATGAGAGCAGACATACCTACGATTGTCGTAAACTCCACGCCTGCGACGCCTCCCCCATTGAGCCGAGATATTACCTCGCCTTATAGCGATCCTGGGAAGGAGCGGTTGTCTCAAGACTCCTCCAGTGCGACGCCATCCCCCCGTGTTCCCCTCCATTCGCCACAGCTATCTGTAAACGATAATTCTTTCAGAGGTGGGGCCCAGCGGAAAAGGAAGTCAAGTGATATTAGTATGCTTTCCACTGATATTGGCCATAATTATTGGTACATCTAGTCATTCTTGCTGTACCTCAACTGACGGGAATTCAGGAAAGGTCATTTTTCGGATGTCGAGGATGACACCGATGTTATGCTATCAATTCAACGATCTATGTGGAACGGTATGATCATTGTGTACTTGTTTGAAAGTGCACTCATTACGCTGCACCAGAAACGATGTTGCAAGTAGCGCGGGAGAAGGTCAACAGCTGATTTGCTACATTGCTATTCGCACATGGACTATTCATAGACACACTTAGACTAGCACCTGTACAGAAACATGCAAGTGTATGGTATTGGATCAAGCCAGAGTAAATGCATATAATGATTAGCATGGTTGAAGTAAAATGGTCAAACTTGGCCCTGTAGTCTCTTCGCCTTCCAAACCTGCTTCGGAGGAACCGTCTCAAAACCATCTTCGTCTTTTCTTGATTCTGGTAACGATGTATTACGAACAGCAGGAGAGGCTGGTTGAGCGGGGGAACGAGTTCCCGTGGCTTTCGCAGCTTCTCGCTGTCGCCACGAAGCATTGGCATTGACGATTCCGGCCCTGAATTTTGGAGGACCTGTTGCCGAAATAGCAGTGGATGTTGGAGCTGGACTCTCCGGCCTTGAAGTGGGCGGACCGCGCGACGCTCTCCACACGCCTTCCTGAGCTGAAGCAGTGACCGTTTTCTGCGAGCGGCGTTCCTGAGCACGTTGCTCCGCCGCCGCTTCGCGTTGAGCTTTCCTTTGAGCTTCTTCCATCGCAGCTTCACGCTCAGCTTCGCGTTGTCTACGTGCTGCTGCTATTCTCTCTTCTTCCTCGCGCTTCCTGACAGCAGCAGCCTCCTCTTCGGCGCGACGCGCTAGGTTTGAAATAAATAAGTAGGAATTTATTAACGAGTAGCATGACGTACCAGCTTCAGCTCTCTGGCGTTCTTCCTCCTGAGCCCTTCGCACAGCCTCCTCTGCTTCGCGTGCGCGTCTTTCTGCCTCCTTCTTTGCAATGTGGGACTGCCTGCGCTTCTCTTTTTCTTCTTCAACCCTCTTCACTGCCACTGCCTGGTCCTTCTGGAATGCCTCTGTGCGTTTGTCCAATATAGTGGATTTATGGGATAGATAGTCTGTCAACATGCGGGACAGGCGCTTCTTGGTTGCGAGAGCCTCCTGGTGTGCCTTTTCGCTGTTATCAATGCGCGCTTTTTGGACCGCCTCGAATGTTGCGCGATCCGTCGCTTGCTGTTCAGCGTAGTCTTGAGCCAGCAGAGGCCTCTCATCTTTGCGATATGCACGTTCCAGGTGATCGATCCGCTTTGCAGCTATGCGCAGGCGTTCATTCATATCCTTCTTTTCTTTTTCAAGTTGTTCTACTTGAAGTCGCATAAGACGATCTTTACTAAGATCTTCCATATCCTGAACCATCAGGGTTAGATCGGAACATGTGAGAGAGCTTGGGTTACGCACGTTGAAGGATACCTTCAGTCCACTTCGTTTCATCAGATCCTGGGCAAGTTTTTTCGCTTCCTCCGTCCGGATAGTTTCGATTTCCCTTCTCGCCCGTTCTATTTCTTTTCTCTTTGTTTCCTCCCTTTCCTTCTGCTCCTCCATCAACTTTTTAGCCCTCGTTGCTTCCGCACGCCGGCTGGCTTCCTCCTTTTCTTTCCGTACTGAAAGCTCGGAGAGAAGCTCGCGCCGTCGCGCCACGATGGCTCTGCGCAGCGAAAGTGCGCGGCGTTCGGCATTGGCAGCCGCCACTAGTTCTCGGAATTTCGCACTCTGGGCTGCAGCCTCCTCCTCGGGGGTTAAGGGAAGGGGTGTATCAATGGTAATGACAGCACTGTGCATTGCGGTGGCTAGGCTGCTGAGCCGCGTACGCACAAGTTCAGCCGATGATGGCTGAATTGCTGTTTCACGACTCGTGCTGGGACCGGCGACGGCAGACTCCTCTGCGTATGTAAAGGCCTTGTCTATGAAGGAGATAGTCTCCGTGGCATGATCAACACGGACACGGAGTTCGCCACGGCGGGCACAACCCATGAGATATGCTTCGACTTGCTCTGCTCCAAACTCTTCGAGGGGCTTGACAAGGTCGAGGAGGGCGCTAATCTTGAGAGTGCTATATACCTGTGAAAGCTGTGAGAGGAGGCGCGACGCGAGGGCATGTGCCAGGAGGGTTCGGTATCCTGCATAAGGGCCGTCATCTGCGCAGAGTGCGAAAAGGATGGGTGCTGTAGAGGCACAAAGAGTTAGGGGATCGAAGGATGTTTCGAGAAGATTATACAAGGTCTTGATTGGGGCAGGCGACAGTCGAAGGACATCTCGTGAAAGCTAACCAAACGTATATCGTTCAAAGACCTGTTTCCAAATCACGGACACACTTACAGCGTCTTTGAGTAACCCCGCACGCGTGGGTGACTTTGTAAGGCCAAGCAGGGCCGACAATCTTGCGTTCTTTCCTTTGCCTTCGTCCTCATCGCCATGCAGTCCGACAGGCACAGCAAGGGCACTAACGAGCACCTGACCAGCTAAACGGCTCATCTCCTCCTCCGACTTCCCCCCAATACTTGTCACGATCGCATAATACCTTCCCCATGCAGCGGCATGGTATAATGAGTTGCCGCTCATCAAGAAAATCTTCGTGAGCTTTTCATAATAGTTGGCCATCATGGCAGGACGAGGAGCTTTTTGGGCCATGTTGAGGAGATTGTGCACATCTTCGACAGATCGGAAAGCCTCTTGCCAGAGCTCGAGCTCGACTGAAGTGTTGAGCTGAGCAAAACGAGTGTCAAGGTGATGTTGGAGGATATCCGCATCGGAGAGGTTGATCGCATGCGCTTGATGCGCATACTTCGCTACATTCGACAAGTGGAGGCGAAGTGTTTCGCACAGGCGTCGGAACTCGACTTTACGCTGATACTTCAGACAAAATCGGAACGCTTGTTGCGCAACTTGCTATTTCAAGAGCACACTCAGCATCTCGACTAAGCTGAAAGAAGGATACTTGCCTGGTATATGGCTTCTAGTCGTGCATTGTTCTTCAGAGTCTCGAGTGATGTTCGATAGCTCTCCCACAAGAATTTAAGCCACGGGGTAACGAGGGCCCTATCCGTGCGATCCTTGTTCTGATCGCCGCTCACTGCTCCCAACAAAATACTCTCTGGCGTCTCGCTTGCTTCAAGATCATCAACGTCCACAGCCACCGCCCTGTCGGCTTTCTCTTGGGCTTCTTGAACCTTTGCATCCGCAAGCTGCAGGAACTTTTGAATGACGACTTCAATCGACCCAACGCTCGTGTTCTGGGCGATGTTCTTATACTGCATCAGGCCTTCCTTGGCAGTGCGCCCTTTGCGCATCTCGACACAAAGCTCGACAAACCGAAGCATGATGGGCTCAAGCGCCGTCAATGGCGCCGAGCGAAATCGTTTAGATGTGAATAACTCTGTGAGCGACTGAAGGGCTGCATGCGCCTGCCCGACAGATACAAGGCCTTCGGCCTGCTTGAGGACTGCCTCAGGTTTCGTGAAGGGCGCCATGATGGACTGCAAAAGTTTTGCATTGATATCAGCATTGCTTATAGAGCAATTTACATACTTTACTCTGGGTTGTGGTTGGGAGCGCTTCCCAGAATTTTTGGGCAGCTCAGCAATGGGCTTGCAGTCGAGGGTCCCGATGATGAAACGAAGAAAAAAGAAAGTTCACAGCCGTGGGAACATCCTGTAATGCGCCACAGCTTTTCCCTCTGACACCAAATCATGAATTGCTGTGTCTATCTACGCACAACGACTACGCCATGGTTACACCCAACGCTGGATAATGACGCTGTTCACCAATCCAGCATCTTTCACTGTCTGTCTGTCATCCTCCAATGTGCGATTTGGGAATGTTGTTCCAATGGTGTACGGGCGGGTCAAGTTTTCTGGTCGCGCTCTGCAGACTTTTCATGAGACGAGGGAAAGGAGCTCAAAACGTACGCACGCATTGATAAAGTTGCGAATATCTCCAACCGTGTGGATTAGGTTCATTCTGCACGGCATTCTGGAAGCAAGTTAGAAACAATCCACCAGCAGCGTGGCCAGTGGACGCACCTCGTCCCATCCGCCAGCCTGATCTGTACAGTAGTTGTTGGCTGAGTTTGGTCGACTTCAAACCTAGTTGTAAGGCTTCCCCTTTCCGTGCTTTGAGCGCTTGAGGAGACGGAACTTGTACCGGCCACAGTGAATGTGTCAGGCATTGGAGCAGACGAGGTGAATGTGGGGGTAGGAGAGCCGAGTCTATTTCCAGACCCCGAGAATGCAGCTGTAGGACGCTTCTGTGGAACATAGTCCTCATTCACCCGTTTCGACACGGTGACTTCCACGGGTTGGCCGGGTTGGACGTTGAGTATGGATACAGGAGCACGCCTAAATGTGTATGAACGGTAAATGAGTATCTGCTATGCAGCCATAAAGCGAATGAAGGCAACCCGGTATTAATCTCGGCTAGAAGACGATCGTTGGCAGGATCAGCATAACTGTAAAATTCACCGCCTTCGATGCTGAATCCATTACGCCAGAAGGTGATATTACGCTGGACGACGTCTTCCTCCACTGAGAAACAGGTCAGCATCGCCATCTAGCACAGTGTACCAACCGGCAGGATACAATGATCTTTCTTCCCCAATCAAATCGAACAAGAACTATAACCAAGACGATATTCACCATCTTTTACATTTTGATCGGGAACGTAGGCGCTCTCGACCTCGTCGCTCCCTAGTGTATGACCTCCACCACGGAAGGCACTTGACGGAGCTGCTGGTGTGGCGACTTCAGAGGCACGCGCCGCAGATGTTCTGTGCATGCATCGAATGATACCTTCAACTCGTCTCACAAACACAGAGAGACGTACTCTGCAGCACGCCTGAGAATGTCTTGAACCATCTGGCCGCCCGGAACCGCACCGCGACTACCAGGATTCTGCACAGAAATACCACTAAACCGACCTGAGCTGGCCGATCGAGAAGATCTAGAAGGTTGACTTGCCTCCTCTCACCTCCTGCGAACCAACTCTCACCTTCTTTAGCGTCATCCTCGTCATCGCTGGGTACTGGCGCTCGCGGGGGCGCCGAGGACAGCGACGCCAGTGTGGCAATGCGGTTGGAGCCTCCAGACCTGTTGAGGCGAAAAGAAAAATTTGACATCAGCATAGAGAGACCGCAGTTTATGGCGTGAAAAATGACACCTTGACGAGGTTGACGAGTTGTTTGCGTTGTTCCAGTCACCAATTCTGCCAACGCGCGGCGCAGATCTACCCCACATTGACGGAGGTGGGTCTGGGACTCTTCCTTCACCAAGTGTATTTTCGCTGCCTTGCGGACCGTCAGACATAGTGGCAAGTGGAGCAAGGATTGCAGTAAGTATGTATATGTAAGTTACGCAGCCCACTTGTCGTGTGTTACGTGAGAAATTGTATTAGGAAGGCGTTTTAGTTCTAGTCCCTATTCTAGTGCATGCAACCCCTATGAAATCAGTTATTTGAATAACATTTGCTCCAAAGCCAACTACCGCATGTTCTAAATGTTAAATAAGGGCAAGAAACTCTTCATGTCCAATTTCAGTTGCCAGTGTTTTGACGTCAAGTGAATGGTTCCGAACGTCGCTCGTGTAGTAAGGCCGGGAAACAAGCTGAGATGACTCACGCATACGGGCTTGTTCGCTCCAGCGCCGGGGGGTAGCAAAATATATTAATTGAGCATCTCAAAAAGACTCCCACCCTGGAGCGCCACCGACTAGCCAACCATACTGCGTTTTCTTCCCCGAAGCCTGACTACGAGTAATCGTTGAGCGTTCCGAACAAGTCATCAGAGTAAGGAACCGACCATCATCTAATCTTCTCTTGATTTGGATCCAGTGTCTACCCATACGGTCCCCATATGAGGCGAGAACAGACGCGAAAAGAGGTTCCGAGTCGGGATGAGTGGATGCAAAGGCACGCTCCAAGACGTAAAGGTCAACAGCTTTGTCTTCTATAAGGATAGAGTGAAAGGCAAGCCCAAAATCAATCAACACCTGGCAAAAGACAGACATGGGTAAAGGGTAATCCGATGCAACGTAAAGCCCACAAGATCATTGGAACCACGACGGAGCATTATGTTTGATGTCGTGAGATCGCCATGGATTATGTCTGCAAGATGCATCTTCGCAATTTCGATGCCAATCATGCTCATCAAAGTGTCTGAAAAGGTGTCCCTGAGCGAGCGAGATGGCGAAAACAAGGTCCACAAACCTCGAGTCACTTCAAACTCCACGAGGGGGTCTACACCCTCTTGGGTGTCTTTCTCGATTGATTCCTCTTCCTCCGCACCCCCGGGCAATAGAGCACGCACGATTTTTCCGTCTATCCATTCTATTCCAAGAACCCCCCCCGCCGAATCCACCATCCTGATTCCGGGAACGTTCACGCCGGACCTACCATGTTACGATCAAACCAGCCTTGCAAGAAGATAAGCAAGTTGCAGTGTCAGCCTTACCGCAGACATCGCATAAGGGCGCGAGCCTCTCCGGCTATCCGTTGCCGGGTCAACGACGCGTCGAGAGACGGATGTCGATAGTGTTTGTTAAACCGGTACTTGAGGAGAACCGGCTCCACCGCTGATGCCTGCGGATATACAACATGTTGCATTGATCCAACGGTGGTAGACGACTGATCTCGAAGATACGCTTTGTAGCATTTCTGATGGGTGGACACCGTGCGCTAATAAGTATGGGAGCTCTCGGAAAGATGGTGGTCAGACTTGCAGCTTCGGCACCCTGAGAGACCAGCTGTGAAGAGTCTAGCAAGGTCTGCGTGGCCGTCTTTCCAACCGACGAAGTCGACGCCATTGACTTGTCTTTGAGGAGGGGAGGTGATAAGATAATGCACGAGTTAGCGGAAAACTTCCAAACAAGGCATTTCCCGAAGTCGGAATTCGGGAAACAAGTCGTGTTTTTTGGATCCAAGTTCGACGGTCGGCCATTATCAGAAAGGAACGACTGTCTTGCTTTCTTCCAAATAATGGTCTGCCTAGGGGACTCGTCAGCGATCCTTAAGCCCGTTAAGTGTGACTGTTCGGGACCCATCGTACCTCTACCGTTGGCGGTAAAGAGAGTGTAACCCTTCCGATCACGAAACGCGCACGGATCGAGAAGCACCCGAGCGCAGGCCAAATCCGAATTGCTGTACGTGGTGTTCTGGAAGAAATAAACTGTATATACGCTCCCATTCCATTCTTCCAGAATCTTTACATGTCCTGATCGTGCTAACAGTTCTCGCCTCGTGCTATTTCAGTGGCAGAGCTCCGTGTGTGTTCTGAATTACCCTGTGACTTCCACCGCTTGACGGTCGCTTCAATGCTAGTTCAAGCTAAACTACAACAGGTATGGTCGATGACTGGGAGTATGAGCAGACACTTTTCACAGATGAAAGTCAGGGCATCAGGCCTGCGCACGGTCGGATGCCAACAGTCGGAGATGTTTCTCCTCCGACCTGTCTTTTCTAAAGTGGTAAATGCGATCCACCGGGATGTACCCCAGTATGAGCCATCAGACAGACCGAACATCTGGTGAGCACAGTATCATACGCGGATAAGCACGTCGGGGCATCACATCCTCCGTTTAACACCAGGTCCGAGCATTACGCAGTCGCCATTTTGTCTCAAGCGACATATGGTCGCGGCGCCAACTGTCAACGACAGACTTGTGGCCGCATTTGGAATCGACTATCGCTCATACTTTGCGCAGTGATACTGCAACCTCCGGAGAGTTTACGGTGTAGAACCAGTCTGACAACGTCAGATTTCCCGGCTTGCTGCGAACCCCAACGCCAAAAGCCGAAGTCGCTCAACTTCGCTTCTGATACAACTAAGGGTAAGTAAACCATAAATTTCACCTGATGATAGAATGTCTGAAAGCCACGCAGAAACTGTCCACTACATTCTATCGTAATTTCTTCGTCTCATCACATCACATTAGGATCTCTCGGAGTGCACATAGACCTGGGTTCCGTAAACCCTTGATAACATGTGTGTGTCTTTCGTTTACTTTCCTAGTTTTCCGATAAATTGACCTAGTGATTAGCACACAATATTGTGTAAGAATGAACTCGCAACCTTGGACTTCGCGAGGGACTCTTAGAACCGTAGACTATAGAGACCAGGTATGGGGAAAGGCGGGTTCTCGTCCGTACCAAGCCTTCCCTCAGCTTCCCACCTCCCCTGTATTGGCCATGCCAGATCTTGTCACCTTGACAGAGACCGTCACTTTCCCCTTCAGCGGTAAAATCGCAACAAATAGATTTATGAAAGCTGCCATGTCGGAACGACTTGCGACATTCTTGTATTATGATCCCATGGAACGAGGCCAACCTACCGAGGAGTTGATCAGGCTCTACGAGACGTGGGCAATGGGAGACGTAGGTATGACACTTCCCAGGACCATGAGAACGAACGTAAGGCATCACTGCAGGAATAATAGTCACTGGAAATATCCAGATCAAGAAGGATCATCTCGAAGCCTCCGGTACGTTAGCACTAGTCAACATACGAACTTTTGGAACTTATCACAGCTCGCAGGCAATGCAATAATTGATAGGGATCTCCCCGGTGACTATCTTGAAGGTTACAGGATTCTCGCTCGAGCTGCGAAGTCAGGTGGGAGCCTTGTCCTTGGACAACTCAGCCACCCAGGTCGACAGGTCTCGATCACAATCCAACCCTACCCGGAGTCATCCTCGGACATCGAGCACCCATCCACGTCAGGAGTGTTGTTTGCACGACCCACGCCGTTGACGAAAGACGGGATCAAAGACATAGTCAATCGATTTGCGTACGCGTCTTCTGTACTACATGAAGCCGGGTTTGATGGGGTCCAGGTAAATATTTGCCGCAGCTAAGGCGCGAGAATGATCTCCGAATCGGTTCTCCTAGTTACATGCTGCACATGGTTATTTATTGCAACAGTTTCTATCGAGGAGGACGAACAAGAGGACGGATGAATACGGTGGGTCGCTCCAGAACAGAACTCGAGTGTTACTCGAAACCATTGCGGAGATCAAACGCGTCGTCAATGATCCATCCTTTCTGATCTCCGTGAAAATGAACTCTCAGGATTTTTCTGAAAATGGAACTACGCCAGAAGAATCGATAGCCACGGCAAAAATGCTGGAGGCCATGGGGGTGGACTTGATTGAGGTCAGCGGAGGGACATACGAACGAGGGACACACGCTACGCAGTTTAATGTGAGTGATACTCTCTACGTAGGGTTACCCTTTGTTGAGTCATCCGCGAGAATCCGTCCATGAACAGAGAAGCTTTCTTTGTGGACTTTGCGGGTCAACTTAGGCCTCACCTCAGTAGATCCAAAATAGCTGTTACTGGAGGTTTTAGGACTGTAAAGGCTATGGCTGCAGCCATTAACGGAGGCTTCACAGATGGTACGTTGTTCGCGCAGTGGTGCAACCAAAGATCAAGCCCTGTCACTTTACGTTAGTTATCGGGGTGGCACGACCTCTGGCAGCCGAACCATTTCTCGTGAAAGATATTCTACGAGGTGAAAAGCATCGGGCGAAGGAAGACAAATTTCCGCCTGGACAGCTGTTGCGTGTAAGTCTCAAAGTTTCGGTTTTAACGGCACATTATGATGGCGAAAAACAGACTGTCGCCGCAGGGTCTCAGATGGCAGAAATTGGGAACGGGGAGGACATCACCGACTTCAACAACGCCTTTAATGTCTCTCGATTCATTGCGAAGATGCAGAAGGAGATACCTGCATCTATGTCGGAAGCGTTTTCAATTCATCGTGCATGAGTTTCCTACCCTCTCTATTTATCTCGCATTATACCCTCTCAGCTACACGTCGTTTGTATTCACGTCTCTGTACCATTTCTACGTATCATATTTCAGGGGGCGACCCCGGGCAAAGTGCCATCATGTTGAAGTGCATACTCTTCGTTTGAGGAATGTAAAAGTCCTTTACAAATCTTGCTGCATCCTGAAGTGCATGCGTGATTTGGGACGTGCCGGAGAGCTCACTGGTAGAAATGCTTTACCTTGAGGAGGTCAGTGCATTCTCCCCTGTCAATTGGTCCATTGCGGCCCCCGTCAAGCTCAATCAAACGCCACTGCTCCGTTTTGATCTCCTTAGCGC
Organism: Phlebopus sp. FC_14; assembly: GCA_021018615.1. Classification (NCBI taxonomy): domain Eukaryota; kingdom Fungi; phylum Basidiomycota; class Agaricomycetes; order Boletales; family Boletinellaceae; genus Phlebopus; species Phlebopus sp. FC_14. The sequence continues at coordinate 1,183,342 of JAEVFL010000005.1, read as the reverse complement.
GTGCGCATGCAAGCGGAGCCCTCACGAAGCAGCTAAAATGTAGATCCGTGTCTAGATCCTGAGGAACATCGCTTTGTCCGGAGGTGGCCACGGTCGAATGGATTTGTTCGAAGAGTGGCGTTGTCTCCAGCAGCTTTGCCCGTCCCAGCGGGGTCTTATCTGTGGCAAGGTCAGCAGACAGAGGCGTAAGCGGCGACAAGGAACATGCCTTTGCACTCATCAATAAATTTCGCCAAGGGACTTTCCGGAGCGAAAACGACATCGGACTAAATGGACAGGTGAGCAAGGCAAGAGCGTCTACGGCATTCTAGGGTACCAACGTTAGCCAAACTGTGAATCAAGCCCATAGTTCCACACGCATTAGGGATCTGTTTCCTCGATCGATCGGGTCAGCGCGGACGGAGAGCAGTAAGAAGAGATAGTTACGGTCTGTTTCATCCAGAACACAGTGGGATCGATGGGTTCCTGTCCAGATGCCTCGATCTTGGCGTCTTCTTCCTTTCGTTTTGCTGAAATGGCACCAGTGCATGGGAAAAGTAGAGCGACGGCCTTCACTCCTGGCGGTAATAAGCAGAGGAGCTGTCGCATACTAATGAGTAAGATGATACCCCTGAGCGGAGAGTGACAAAAGCCGACACCGACCTCATCGTCCAGGCCGTAAATGTCTTGAAAGTGCGCTTGGGATTCCACCAAACCAGCTGCATAAGCCCACTGCATGTGGTGTCAAGCTCCTCTGTCACGGTAGGGACCATGTGGCTTACAGAGTTGAAGACCTGCAATACCAGTGTGATCAATGAACCCGGAGTAAGTGAGATGGGTCAAATCACCTCTGGATTGCTCTCAAGCGGGATCCAACGAGAGTGTTCCATCGTGCTATTGCAATGGTTGACGCCCAGGTTACTGCTAAGGTGTCGCATGCGACGTAGTTCAGGCGATCGTTCACGCCACCCGGTCCATTTTTGGCAAGTAGGATGGGAGGTCTTGGTTACAAATTCTGGCTTAGCGCTGGGCTAGCTCATAGCTTAATTTACTGCCTTCCTACCTCGCCACTTGTCGGGGTTTCGTACATGCCGCGTGTTGTTCAGTATGTCTTGAACGTATTCATGTCGGGAGTCTACAATGCGGCTCGGAGGTTCCTCAAGCGGGATGCGCTCGCTGATAGAGCGAGAGCGAGGGCCGCTGAAACCCGAAGATATTATACAGTACACCGGCTCCACGGGTTCATGTGCATGCACGGTACGAAAAGCGAGTGCTTATGTACTCAATTTTCCACGTCGGTGCTTCACACCATCGAAGTGTGTGTTCGATAAAACTTGAAATGGAATATGTACATCCGGGTAGGAACGCTGTTAAGCCGCCGGTGAGTATCTACCGCTCAGCGCTTAAGGCTCATGAACGAAGTCTCGATAGATAGGCCATCCATTGCATTAGATCGTCGTCGTCTTTCGCATTTAGATGCCGTCATGAAGTTGTGGGAATATAATGAGCTCTGCACGCCGAGGAGAATACAAGGCAGCCTAGGAGCTCCACTCACGCGATGGTGTCTCTTTAATATTATGGACTCGATCGACATGGACCACCTCTGCGGCGAAATGCGTCGCTCAACGAATTTACAGGTCCTTTCGAACCTCTGTTGCTAGTGGCAAATGGATTACGAAAGGTCGAGTATGCTGAATGCTGAGACGACCATTCTATGTCTAGACAACGTTCTATGTGCCGGAGATTCATCGACGGCGGAAATTTTCCGTGGTCTTGACGGCTTACAGCCGGGGAGCGAGGAGCAGCCGACGGTTTCTAACCACCCATTCTGCGGCGCTACCGTAGGGGGACAGGGACTGAAAAGATACCGTTGGATGATTGATGCTTTGAGTGAGGGAAAAAGCTCTGATGTTCCATTTTCTGGGAGAGGTTCTCTGCTTTTTGTGGACAACGCGTGAACTGGAGTCCCTTGACATGACAGTCCCGTCTCCACGCCGGTTTATGTTGGCCAATGTGCAGTGTACACAGCGTTGGACGTGCCACAGCTCGCGCAAAGGAAAGTGCCGACCGCGACTTCTGCACCTGTCCATTCCGATCTTCATCCTAAATATCTCAAGCTCCGCTTATGATCGGTCACGATTCACATGCGGCAATCGTGCTTGGAAATGAGACGAGTAACTTTGTCCCTTTGACTTGAGTACATATATGGCCCGACCTGATCGATTTTCTGCCTCCCTCGTCCCCATCTGACATACTCAACATGGCTCACAGCGACGCCGGTAACTTTCGACTACGAACAGCCAAAGACATCCTGCGACTCTTGGTCGCTCCACCTCTCGTGCTTCTGTTGTGGACACGTATTTCGTGCATCCAGCTGGGATGGTGGTCGTCACTCGCTTATCCTTTTTCAATCGTTCTCGCTACCGTCGTCAGGGTGCAATACTCTGATATGGCGCAAGCCCGCGAAGCGAAACAACTCGGGGCGAGGCTCATTCCAAGAGTCGTCGGCAGATGGCCAGGAAACATCGATGTCATGCTCAAACTCAGGAATGCATTCGCGTCCAGCTACATCTACAACCCATACCTGGAGCTTTTTGAAGAATACCAGTGTACAACACTGAACACCCGTTTCTTGTGGATGGACAGCGTGAGTATTACGCATCGGCGCCCCCGCCGTATCTACTGTATTCATGATCTCCCCTCTCGCGTTCACTCAAATGTTAGATTATCTCAATGGATCAAGAACACTCTAAATTTGTTCTTTCAACTGGCTTCAACCATTTCTGGCGTGGGACTGCCCAGAGAGAGCGACTGTACGTGTAAAGCCTTTGTAAACTGTTTGCTCCCTCGATGCTTAAGCGGCCGCAGTGAGAGCTTCCTGGGAGATGGAATCTTTAATCGTGATGACGAGGTGAGGCTTTACTATTTCGTCCTCTTTTGATAGGTACTCAGTGTTGGAATAGATGTGGAAGTCGGTAAGGGCGAAGGCAGTGTTTTTCTGCACTTAGTCATTGACTAGTTTCCTCAAGCACCGAGCGCTGGCGCGCCCATTTTTCGCTCGTGACCGCATTGCCGACTTCCAGCTCTTCGACAGATATACAAATCGAGCTCTCGCGATTTTGTCAGAGACGACAGCCAAAAATGAGGCTTGTGACGTTCAAGACCTCTATGCCAGATTCACTATTGACGCTGCGTCTGAATTCCTTTTTGGAAAAAATTTGGATACTCTATCCGGCAAACTTCCAAAGGCGGGCTCGACAGCACTGAGCGAGAGAGGCTCTGTGACGGATGACGCATGGGGAACATTTGCAAAGGCTTTCGAAGCAGTACAACACATTATAACTGTTCGTGCGCGGACTGGTCTCATTTGGCCCGTGTTTGAGCTCTTCGACGACAAGACTGCACCATATGTGGATACCATCAGAAGCTGGGTCGATCCGTTGGTACGTCAAACGTTAGAGGACAAAGCGGCTGCAAAGAGGGCGGGTGTTAATGGAAATCTCGATGACAAAACGTTTTTGCAACACCTGGCCGACAGCACGGAAGGTTCGTCATGCCTCCCAGCCATTTTCGATGGCTGAACCTTTCGTCTAGATGTTGGTATGATCAGAGATCAACTTCTAAATATCCTGCTTGCGGCGAGAGATACAGTTCGCCTCCTCTTTATTGTGGACTGAGCACTGCTGAACCTCCTTTTTTCCAGACTGCTTGTTTACTGACTTACGTCACCTATTTCTTAGCGCTTCATCCTGGGGTTGCGCGCAAACTACGGGAGGAGGTTATTGAAGTTTGTGGTAATAGTGTCCCTACTTACGAGCACATCAAGAGACTCAAGTATAGTAAGTTCCGCAACGTCATGGTGCGCGGTCCACTCATCCGTGCTGTTGACACAGTGAAAGCTGTTATCGATGAAGCTCTAAGGTTGTTTCCACCTGTCCCTCTCAATCAGCGCCAAAGCCGACCGGTCTCGTGTACACTTCCTCCTCCTGATCGAACTTTCCCCCCTGAATCAGAAAAACCACTCTATATGCCCAAATCCACCACGTTCTTCTATTCGACTCTTCTGATGCAACGGAATAAAGCGCTTTGGGGACCAGACGCAGATGAGTTTGATCCTGAACGTTGGATTGACCCCAAAAGATTATCAAGATTCGCTTCTAATCCGATGATGTTCACTCCATTTAGTGCTGGGCCTCGTATCGTGAGTACCCATCGTCCGCGTGATGATGCGCTGAAAATGCGCCCACTGCCAATTTAGTGTTTAGGTCAGAATTATGCCTACAATGAGGCTTCATTCTTCCTTGTCCGACTGATACAAAACTTCGATACCTTCGCTTTGGCTGCGGACGCTCAACCGCCGTCTTCTTTGCCACCATCAGAATGGAAAATCGGACCAGGACGACAGGCTATTGAAAGGATTCGTCCAGAGGCAGCCATGACACTATTCATAAAAGTACGTGGTATTTTATCACCGATTTGGAAACGTTTGTTAATGTAGTTGCCGGCTCAGGGTGGGCTTTGGGTGAGGCTGGGAAAAGCTACAGAGTGCTGATGTGGAGACGACGTGACCTTTTGAATTCACTTTATTCTCGATACGGCAACGACCTGTGCTGGGCTTAGGCGGATACTGCAGTATCTTTATTACCTCATTATTTCATGCAACTTGTAACACCAACCATACACTGTTCTATGGATTGGTTAGAAAGTCATTTACGGAACCTATCACAGAGTAGTGTTATTTAGGAAGTCACATTCCACCCTTGAACCGAGGATTAGGAAGTCAACACTGTTTGGACCCGACGGCAGATGTATTCTCTTCACCCACTTGTCTTGAACCAACCCCGTGAGCATGTCCTCGGAATATCGGTGTGATCAGGGAATGGTCGACATACATATGAATGTGACGTAGTCGCATAACTGTCAGACATTGAAACGGCCATGGTAACCATGTATTCCTGCTGTTTAGTTGCACATCTTTGGAGGAGGGCGCCGCAGGGCTGACCAGGTGCCAGGCCATACACCCCGAGCCGGCTGGTCGGTACAGGTCAACGAGGGAACGCGGAAGGCGATGCTTTTCTGTCACCACGAGACTACGAGTGAACGAAACGTCCGTCGATAACAGATAGACTGCTCAGTGCTGCTACCGACCTCTTAGCCCCTGTAGGCATTTCATCGAGCACGAATCGTCGTGCAATTGTGAGTTGTCTTCCATCTCGTCTTTTGATGAACCCGATGTACTTGAAGTTGTTCTAACGTGTTGTCTTCCAGGGTACAGGCATTGCGGGGCGTACTCGCAATACGGAGGATGCTTTAAAGCGCGGTTCCGACTCACTGCTCGAGTCCAAGATTAAAGATCAACTTTCCAAACCCCGGTCTCTTCAAAACCGTGCTCAGTCCCTCGACCTCACCTATTCCCTTTCGCGTATTGCAGAGGCTTCGTCGCGGCTTCCTCCGCCTGAATCACCTACGACATCCACGGGAGGAGGGACAGGGGGGAATTCGAGTCCGACCAGTGCAACTGCACCGAGTTTCCCGAGTGTGTATGGACACGGGTCAAGGAGTGGAGCTGTCATTGGCAGTTCAGCGCAGAGGAACGCAAGGATGGTGTGACAGGCCACTCATAACAACGCCAATCCTGACCACAGCACGTGGGTGTTCAATGGACTGAGCTGGAGAGCGGTACGGCCAACGGATGAGGTGGTGGCACACCGGAGACCGCGTCTGCTATTGATACATAATATACCTGCGTTTCCTTCGTCAACATATGGTGGCATGCGGGGGACGCAAACAGAAGCTGCGTGGTTCCCAAGTCTTCTGCGGGAAATAGTTGCAGGTTAGTTATGCATTGGCCATATTTTGGCTAGGAAATGCGTAAGAGACGATGACCGCAAAGTTCAAACCCGATAGACTAAGACTTTCTCCCTTCATCCCTACCGAGATAGAATAGTGATACGGACGGCGCCCTTATAGTGGGGAGCCAAGCACCTACCTACTCTAACCCTGCTTCTAGCAGCAGAAGAGTGCTGTCTTTAGGCTCCAGGATGCAGATATGATAATGAGGAAAAGAAGAGACATTCCATAACAGGACATGTCGTCGGAACCAATTCTCGAGTCGTGAGAATTTTTCAAAGGTAGGTATGTAGTGCTTTCAACCCGTGGCATTGCCTCTCACTTGCAAAGTCCTCGATGCGAAAGACGTTGACAGGCGTTACTAGACATAGATGCCTTTCCATTCCTCGTAGAGTCTATACTTCGACGTATAGCTCTACTCATGGCATCTGCGGTTCTTTGTCTCTCTGGCCTTCACGCCCACCGAGTTTAAGCCGCGACATAACCACAAGCTCACGGAGTTTGGGGAGCCTCAGGGGTTACCACTCGTCATATGCAAACTATGATGGTATGTTTTGGTAACATATAGCTTTTCCGGAGCTTTTGACCGTCTGTTAGTTTGCATCGTCGGCGGCGGTCACGCAGGTTGCGAGGCGGCCACTGGGGCGGCCCGAGCAGGGGCGAAGACACTCCTGCTAACGCAAAAACTCGAAACTATTGGAGAACTCTCGTGTAATCCATCGATTGGGGGTGTCGGCAAAGGTACCCTCGTAAGAGAAATTGATGCCTTGGATGGCGTCATGGGTAAGGTTACCGGTGCGTATATTTACGTGTCGTTCTATGAAAACGCTCATTCTTGCTTCACCATCCCGTCTTTATAGACAAGGCTGGGATAATGTTCCACATGTTGAACAGATCAAGGGGCGCAGCAGTATGGGTAGGTCGTTGATGATCGCCTGTTCTTACAATCGCTTCTAATTCGAAGGGCTAGGGTCCCCGAGCTCAAGTTGACAGGAAGCTGTACAAGAAGTATATGCAAGACTTGATCTTCAATTACCCAAATCTTGAAGTCCGAGCCGCCAGCGTGTCTGATCTTGTCTTTGATCACGATATTGCTTCATCCTGTTCTAACACCATTCCTGTATGGGGCTCTGTGAAGGGTGTCCGGTTAGGTTCGACATTGACATTTCGTGTCGCCAGGTATACCACTGATCAGAAATGGATACAGAGAGTGGAGATGTCATTTCATGTTCCCAAGTCGTGATCTGCACAGGAACCTTCCTGTCTGGAGAAATTCACATCGGTACGTTGGCAAGTGTGCATTTCCTTGTTTATCTCGCCTATGAGATTCTTAGGCACCAAGACATTTCCTGCGGGCCGAATGAACGAGGCACCGTCCGTCGGACTTTCCAGCTCGCTGCGTGCAGCTGGTTTCCAGCTTGGACGGCTACAAACCGGTACACCAGCACGCATCCTTAAAAACACGATTGATTTTAGCTCGATGGAGAAACAGGATGCGGACGATAATCCGCAACCCTTTTCATATATGAATCGAACGGTTGCCAATGCGGTGAGTTGACCTGCTGTTCATTGATGGACGACTGGTTCAGAAGTGGCTCATGACTGTTATCAGCATAATCAACTTCAATGCTTTAGAACACATACGACAACTAAGACACACAAAATTATCAGGGATACCCTCCATTTAAGTGTGCACATCCAACAGACCAAAAAAGGTACGTAGTATAGTGTCCAATCTGCGTTCGATCTGTTTATTCCCATACATACGGGACGTAAAAAGGACCAAGGTATTGTCCTTCTCTGGAGGCCAAGGTCATTCGATTCGCGGATAAGGAACGTCATACTGTATGGCTTGAGCCTGAGGGTTATGACTCTGGTCTGTTTCCTTTACTCCCGGCGGTGCTTGTCGTTCAGGGTTCCTTCGTTCCAGATCTCATATATCCCAATGGTCTCTCATGTTCTATGCCTGAGGAGCTGCAGGAGCCAATGTTGCGCACCATCCCTGGCCTTGAGAATGTGAGGATTGTAAGGCCAGCATATGGGGTTGAGTATGATCATGTCGATCCTAGGGAATTGATGCGTATGTCTGGTCACAGCTAGAGATCCTCCTGAACTGATTATTACCCAGCATCCCTCGAAACGAAGAGGATCCATGTATGTGGGTTCTTTTGGAGGTGTCCAGCACATCCTGAGTTTAGTCGTAGGGCCTCTTTCTCGCCGGCCAGATCAACGGTACAACAGGTTACGAAGAAGCTGCCGCTCAGGGTTGCATAGCCGGAATCAATGCTGGCCTTGCTGCGCGGCACCAACCTCCGTTCATCCTGACTCGCGCAGATGGTTTTGTAGGTGTGATGATCGATGATTTGATAGGAAAGGGTGCGGAGGAACCATGTTTGTGACTCTTTTTATTCTGCTGCACGAGCGATTTATGGCCACATTACAGACCGAATGTTCACGTCTCGCTCAGAATACCGCCTAACGTTACGTTGCGACAATGCAGATACAAGGCTGACCGAACTAGGTACGTGCTTAGTGCAGTGGGTTGCATTTTTGCTCACATCTGGCAGGATATGCGGCCGGTCTAATATCACCCGAACGGTGGGCCGCATTTGTGAGTGACCGTGATGCACTACATAGAGGAACGGAAGCTCTTAAATCGACGGTACTTAGCCCGCAAGTGCGTACTGACACAGCAGACGACTGAGAATCATTCATTGATAAGGACCCATAGGGATGGCAGAAGTATGGCTTTGATGTAGTGAAAGACGGCGTTCCGAGAAGGTGAGAAATCATATTGCTAACGTGTCGCTATACTGATGTCCTTCTAAGTGGATTCGAGTTGCTCAGGAACCCTGCAATTACATTGGATGATCTGGCTCGTTCGGGGGCAATTCCTGGCTTTGACTTGCTTGAGCCGTACATCCGATACCGGCTTGCCGTTGATGGTGAGCTGTAGTACACAAAGCTGGACCATTTGCTTATCATATTACAGTGCTTTATGCACCCCACCTTCCAAGACAACTTGCTGATGTAGCGGCATTCCACACGGATGAATCCCTTCTGCTCGATCCTCATATGGATTATTCAAAAGTCAGAGGACTGAGCGAAGAAGTAAGAGAAAGATTGCAACGTCTGAGGCCGATGACTTTGGTGCGTACCGTTCCCGCACCTTCTCAACTCATTGATCGAACAGTGACACTTGTATAGGGCGCTGCTAAGCGTATGGAAGGAATGACGCCCACTTCCGCTGTTAGTTTACTCAAACATGCAAGGCGGACGTGGGCTGCAACTCAGAGAGCTGCCAATATTTCAGGGGACATAGAGATATCTCCGGTTGTAGCGGCATCCACATGTTCATGAAGCCCCCGCTTGGAACTGCAATGCCACCCAACTCAATTTTTCATTCCATACGTGACTGCGGTATTTTGCGCTTCCTATTCTCAAAGGCTCATTCGGGTCTCGTCTCGGTCAGTCGCATTCGTCACCGTGCGCCGTACCCTATTACGCTTCCGTAATTCTGTCCCTGCGAATTTTTCTGTCCAGCATTTTGAATGGGACTATCGGATGATGACTCTCCACTGCAGGTGTACTTAGTAAGTAGGATATATACTACGAATCTGGTGATTACTAGTAGGCTCTGCGGCAGTGAGATATGCTGAAAGTATGAGTGATCATCCACACGCTTATATACATGCTGGCGTCCAAGCTAGTCGACAAGATAACCTATCGAGGTTGAGCACTTCGTATGTATACATGAAGTAAGTATACATTTGAAACCCTGAGACGCTCCGATCCATTACGTAAATCTGGAGCTTGCGTCGAACGACTTGGAGCCTCTGTTCTAAACTTTTCAGTTCTTCACTCCTGCGGTGACATGCGCACTCAGGCCTTCATTCTATCTGCTCCGTCATCGGCCACTCGAAAGCCCCCCGCCAAACGGAGGAAGCTCGCCAACCACACCTTATTAACCTCTCTTGGTGCCGGATCTCCGACCAAGGCCCTCATGGAAACTGGTCCCGACCCAGACGTGGTAGCAACTATGGCAGGTCATGGTACAAGTGTTATATCTGGTTCAAATACCAAAATGTCGTGCTCGACGTGCCACCGCTCACTTTCGTCTGCAATGAGGCCAACTACGAACGTTCCCACAGTCTGCTCCAGGTCAGTGACCAGCGCGTTTGGTTCCCATCATACCCAAGCTCGCAATCACGAGCCACTCCAGCCCTGGTCGGTTCCCATAACTCTTCAGAGATGATGGAACGGTATGTTCAACGGGCGAGTCCACTGCCAAGGAGATGATGTTTATCTCATGCCGCATACCTCATGTTCGTTGCTGACGTGCCAAACGCTAACAGGTGTTCGGCGCTGACGTGTGCGATCTGCTCACGTATCTGTTCATCCTACACTCGTCACTTGTCCTTTCCACCTACTCCGGCACTCACACGCTCATCATCCCCATCTCCACATGCACATACGCCAGATTCCTACTCCAGCTCTTTCTCACTTAAACGTGCTGCCTTAGGGCTTAGCCTCTCTACGATGAACCGTGATGTATCCGCCATTGCCTCAGTGAAGCGCAAGAAGGCACCTGTTGATAAAGAGGAGGCGATGATTGAGTGGGAGTCGGGCGACCAGCCAATTGACACGTGCTATGAAAGGGCAGACGGTTACTCGACATCGGTCCTAATTTTTGGATGCAGACGTGTCATATGCAGGGCTTGCTCCATCGAAAGCGTAGCAAAGTAAGTGGCTAAATGTTTTTCTCGTGCAAAAGCTGTAGATTTCCTCCTACCTTTTAAGTGCTTTTCTCCCCTCCCTCTCCATTGGTGATAACTGATTCCGTTGGGATGACTTTAGCGACGGGACGTTATGCATGGACTGTTACGCCTTGTTGTGATGCGTCCGCCACTATACCAGCTGGACCTCCGAACCTTCCTCCACTGATATTCATTATTTTTCGTTCACTCGCCAACGTTTGGTCATGAGTCTCGTCAATTACTCATCAACAGCCTATGAAGCTGCACTTTGCATAACGGCATATCTAACCCCGGAGGATCCTCACAGATACATTTCATGTACCTCTCTCTGTTCTTTTCTTTACTAGATGCGAATGGAGTCATTCAGCCCACAAGTAAATACATCGTTACACGATATGCCAACCACATTCGGACTGCGTGAATCTGGGAACACTTCACCGTAGCTGCCCTAAAATGACCGTTGATTCAAATACGTTGCCAAACCGAGGCCTTCCGATTGGAGTACATTTTGACTTGCGTGAAACATAATTGTAGCCCTTTGCCGAATGAAGGAGCAGGTGCGATTCAAGCGATAGCCCGATGGCATAATAAAAACAATATACGCCGAAGGGGAGTCGAACCCCTGCCGCTTGCTTGGAAGGCAAGCATGATAACTGCTTCACCATCGGCGTAACAATATTGGTGCTTCTTATTGCCTTTTAAAGAAATTTGACCCTGTGGGAAAACAATGTAAAAACCCCTTTCTTCTTCCATAAACCAGAGCACAACCACCACCTGGAATTCAACATTCAACTTGGATGAGCCCAGCAAACATTCTCTGTATAGACTAGTAAAGAAAAATGACATTTTGAAATCTTGAAAATTCTGTTGCTTTGAGATTTCTGGTCCTAGTAAGTTTCATGTTTCTTCTTCTAATTTTGCACTTAAACTCATGTTCCAAACATGCCACAAGATTGCTAGACAACTCTAGAAATACAATGGGCTATTACATGGTTCTTCTGATTTCTAGATTATAAGCAAATTGCTATATATTGAAACAACTCAGTGCTCACATCTTGGATGGGAAGTGTACTAAGGTTGTTTGTGAGGACAAGACAGCTACTCAAGCACTATAAGTTCTAAGGAAAGACCAAGAGGATTCAATGAGGCCTCTGATCGCTTCATTGGGTCCTTATATACTACATAGGGGTTTGTACCTGTTTACCTCTAATCTACCAATAAGATGAGAAACATATGTACTAGGCATGTATCAAACATAGCCATTGTTATGTATCTAGTGGAACACGAAGAGAAACAAACCAAACTACAAGAGTGTGACCACTGTCATAGGCCACACACAGAGTTCCGCTAAACCCGTTAAGTCACACCACCCTCTATAGCAGCTAAGGCCAGGGCTTTTCTGAATATATTGGACTGGGGAACTACAACAGAGAGAGCTACTACTTATATATAAAAAGAAAAGCAAAAAGTGAAGCATCTTGAGCACTAGTGGTGAGCTTCATCTCAGCCATGGAATGAAAAAAAAGTAAAACATAAGGGAAACACATGTAGAATGGAAGAAAAGCATAAATGGGAGGTAAACATGTGCTGCCACGATCATATATGAGATCGGTGTGGACACCATGAGATGTGATAGCTATTAAATATCAAATAGTAGAGAAATAAGAAACATATATAGTAGGTGAGGCATAGATCTAGAAAAATTCATGCATATATGAAGAATAAGCATAGGGGCTAGTTCTTGCATTATACGATCTAATCGTATTGAGATGAGCAATGTGCTAGGCTCTCATAGTGTCTACACTAACACTGAAGTTGGAGAAAACAAATTAGTTATTGTCTAACTTGAAGATGTGGGACGATGAGGAGCAAGTATTGACTTATGCTCGTCAATGGTGAGCATGATGATGAGGAGAAATGCTTGAATTGCTTCATGGACAAGTAGCCTCAAGAGAACCAAGTTAAGGTCTTTGGGCATTAGTATTCCAGTATATATACTATACTACTGTTTGTACCAGACAAATAATTAGTAATGAGAAATGTTCCATAACATTCCATGGTGTTCCATATGATGTCATGATGATGTCATGGTCCAGACCAGTCTTGATACAATCAGCAGCTCACATGGTGTATGAGTGCGTACTGAAGTTAATCAAACTGAGGTTGCTCTTTAGCAGAGGGGCTGAAGGAGTTAAACCCAAGAGGATTCGATGGAGTCCTCTGGTCGCTGTATTGGCCTTTATATACTATATAGGTGTGTGTCCATGTTTACACTAGATCTAACTGATAATATGAAAGACATGAAGGACAGGCATGCATCAAGCATTGCCATGGAATGGAAAGGAAGTAAAACATGAGGGAGACACATGTAAAATGGAAGAGAATCATAAACAGGAGGTAAACATGTGCTACCACGATCATACATGAGATCGGTGAGGATTCCATGATGTGTGGCAGCCTATTAAATATCAAATAGAGGAAATGGGAAACATACGGTAAAGGTGAGGCATAAGGCTATGGAAGCCTGTGAGTCCGTGAAGATATAGCATAGGGGCTAGGTCCATGTCGCGTGCAAACTAGTTGCAAGTATCATGTCACGTGACTGGTCACGTGATTAGAGAAAAGACTTAGACGTTTCTAAGTCGTTGAGCATAAGTGCGCTAGGCGCTAAAGGAAGAAAAATAGAGAAAAATAGAGGAAAAATACATATCGTAATAAGTCTAGGTAGGTCTATGTCTAGAATATTCTAGGTGAGTCCAGACCTAGTCATGTGATATCTAAATATAAGTCCTTGTTGCACATGATATAAGTCACATGATCAAGTCACGTGATTCAGTCACATGAGTAAATAAGCACGTGATGTAAGTCATGTGACCATAAAAAGAGAGAGAAAAACAGAGAAAAATAAAGGAAAAATTATACCCCATAACACTACCCCCCTTCTAGGAATTGACTTCCAGGCGATTAAATGGAGCAGAAGCCATAGAGCAATAATTAACATAAGGGACAAACAAAGAGTTGAATTGTGATTGGATCATATGCAATTTCCTAGAAGCAGAAGGGTGGTAACAATAGAAATCGCAAGCATTACTTAGGTTAGCCTCAGGCTCTCAAGTACGCTCCTCATCAGAATAACCAACTCAGTGAATCAAAAATTCGAGGTGGCAACCTTGCAAGCGAGAGTCGACAATGTACTCAACCTCATATTCTTAGTCACCCTCTTCAGTAATGACCACTGGACCAGGTTATTGCACCAGTTAACTGGGCAAGCACTCTTTATAAGGTTTGATGCGACTAATATTCACAACTGGATGAATGCGCATCATGAAAGAAAGATGAAGTTCAACAGCATTTGAGTTGACTAGCTTTGTAATTTCATATGAACCAAGCCATTGTTTGATAAATTTCTAAGAAGGTCAAGGAAGTTTTAAATTAGAAGTGCTAAGCCACACCTTATTGACAATCTGATAAGAGGGTGGCTGTGATCTATGATGATCAGCCTTTCTTTTCATAGTAGCTTATACTTTCTCTAAGTTTTTACAAGCCTGCTTGAGAGTTTTTACCATATTGATTACAGGATCCTCAGCTACAGGGACCTTGGACTGGAGTGGTTCAACACCCATCCTTGGTTTATAGGATTGAGTGACCTCAAATGGAGATTTTCCAAGCGAGTCCTGGCACTTATTGTTATATGAGAATTGCACCAGTGCTAGCCAATCAGACCAATCATATGGCTTTTTGACAATGAAAAGATGGATGTATTCCTGTAATGCCTGGTTCATCTGTTTGGTTTGCCTGTCTGTTTGTGGGTGAAATGTAGTAGAGAGCTTAAGCTCAATCCCTAAGAATTTTCCTAATTTGTATATGACCTGAGATGCGAACTGTCGACCACGGTCTGAAACAATAGTTGTGGGAAGACCATGATGCTTCCAGACATGTTGCAAATACAATTTGGCTGTTCCGAAAGCCATGGTCATTTTGTTGGTGGAAATAAATATAGCCTCTTTAGAGAAACAATCAATAACCACTAGGATTGTGTCGTAACCATCTGAAAGGGGTAAGTCCATGGTAAAATCTGTCGAAACATCAACCCATGATCCAGATGGGATCAGCAGTAGTTGAAGCATGCCTGCTAGAGCAATGTGAGAACTTTTCATATGTATGCATTGATCGCAATGCGAAACATAGTCCTTGACTTGAGTATGTAATTCAGGCCAGTAATAATTACATTTCACCAATTTCTGTGTCTTCGATTGACCAGGATGATCTGTGACTGAATTATTGTGATGGAGTGTGAGAATGTCTTGGCGAAGCTTGGCATCATCAGGAATATAAATACAACTTTCTCTGTAGTAAAGCCCATCCTGGAGCTTGTAGTTTGACCCTAGATCCAGATCTTTAGATAGTGTCTTGATTTATTCAACAATTGATTGTTCTTCAACTTCTACAACAATGTGTTGAGCCCTGATCTTTTTGGAAGGAATGACAGTGACATCCTTGTTGTCATCTTCAACCCCATTGGAGTGATCATAATATTGGAATGAAGCATCTGCTTTTGTCATGGAGGTTTCTGCCTTATGGACCAAGGTAAAGTCAAATCTTGTGAGATACAAGAACCATTGTGCTTGTCTGCAATTCAGATCTTGGGATTTCATAAAAAATTGCAAATTCTTGTGATCAGATCAAATTTCAAATTTGTGTCAAGCACCTTCTAAATAATGTCTCCACGTTTCTAATGCATGGATAATGGTGAGCATTTCCTTATCTGCAATCTAATAGTTCTGCTCTTGTGCTAACAAAGCATATGAACTAAAGGTGCATGGTCGTCATTCTCCATCAGGACATTTCATAGATAAGACAGCCCCTGTGGCAAAATCCAAGGCATCGGTTTTCAGGCAGAATTTCACATTGATATCTAGATAGACCAAAATAGGTGCTATCATAAAGTGTTCTTTAAGCATTTCAAACACCTGTTGTTCTTTATCTCTCCAGTTCCACTAGAGATCTTTATGTGTTAAGTTCATGAGAGTTTTTGCAATCCCAGCATAACCAAGTATGAAGTGATGGTAAAAGTTAGTGAGACTGAGGAAAGAACAGACTTGTTTGACCGTTTATGATACTAGTCACTCCTGGATTACTTTTACTTTTGATTCGTCCATGCAAACACCATTGCGAGTTATGGTCATATCAAGGAATTTTACTTCTATCTTGTCAAAGAAGCACTTCTCTGGCTTAACAAATAAATCATTATCTTTGAGCTGCTGAAGCACATGTGCCATAGCTTTGTGGTGCTCATCGATATTGTCCGATTTTGTATAAATTAAGAGATCGTCCATGTAGATAACAATAATATCGTCCATATCCACAAATAGTTCGTTCATCATAGCTTGGAATGTAGCTGGCAAATTATAGAGACCAAAGAACATGATGAGGGGTTCGAAAAAACCTAAATGATAGACAAAGGCTGCCTTTCATTCGTCACCTTCCTTGATTCGTATATTATTGTATCCTCATCAAAGGTTCATTTTTGTGAAATATCTTGCATCCTTAAGCTTGTCAACAAGCTGACTAATCAGGGGCAAGGGATAATTGTTTTTGACCGTTCCTTCATTTAGATAGCGGTAATCTTGTACCATCCACTTAGTGCCTTCTTTCTTAGGAACGAAGAATACAGGTGATGTCTGAGGTGATTTAGACAGTCTAATATAGCCCTTCAAGAGCTGATCTTCAATAAATGTCTTGACTTTATCTTGCTCTCTAGCTGAAAGGGAAATCATTCTAACTTTCTTAGGTTTGAAGTCATCTTTGAGATTGATTACATGATTCCATGGCTTGTATATTGGCATGTGCTTGGATTCTTTCTTCGAGAAAGTTTCATAAAAGTCCTTATGGTAGATGCTAGGAATCAGTTCCTTGATCAGTGTTTCTAACATGACTGTGCTTCTTAGCTTCTTCCACATGTCATCAGTTTCAAGGTCACTGATAAGACCTTTCCATTTTGATATAGCTTCAACTTCTTTGTCTAGTTCCATTGAAGCAAGGCGTGTAGTGCAATTAGATAATTGATAACATGATCTTGGATAGTGATTTAATTTAACTTCACCAGTTTGCCAGTTAATGTTGGGATTGTGATACTCAAGCCAGATATATCCGAGGATGATCACAGCAGTGTTGAGATCACTGATTTCGGCTTGAACTACTTCTTTATGACCCTTGTATTCTATATGGATTTCTGCAAGATGAGTAATGTCTCCTGCTCAGTTCTTTGTTCCATCAATATTAAAAACAGAGATAGGTATAGGCAACTTGCATAGCATGAGGCCTTGTCGTTTAGCCCATTGGCAATCAATAAAAATAGAATTTGCTCCGCAATCTAGAAGTGTTACGCATCGAGCGGAACATGACGGAAAAACAAACCAAACCAAAAGAGATGACCCTTGACGTGGGTCACTTGGAGTCCGCTAGACCCGTTAAGTCCTACCGCCCTTATCTAGCAGCTAAGGCCAAGGGTTTTACTGGTAGAACCACGAATATATTGAACTAAGGAAATACAGGCGAAGACTGTAGCTACTTATATACCCTAGGGATCGTGCACGGACCATGGTCAGTGCCCTACTAAGGTGAACGAGCTAAGTACTATATAAGTAAGTCGATGCCTAGTAAGGTATAACCCTAATACCCATAGTCTGGTGTGAGTCTAGAACGGCCTAGACTACACAGCCACCAGATAAGATTAACGCTCATCGATTAGATAAGCGCCAACCTGATAAGATAAGATAAAATAAAATAAAAGAAAGTTAGACGCTACAAGCGCCAACGGGAAGCGCCTTGAGCGCTAGTGGCACTTTCGTCACAAGAAGTGCCTGGACCTGAATAGGTAACATGGTGTCAACATCCACATGTTTTTCCATTACTTTAATCAAGATCTTGAGTTTCTTTTTGAGGGATACTGATCTAGTAAGGATCTATTCAGGGAAATCATCTCCAGGGGACAGAGAGTTGATAGATAAAGTATTTGTTTTGGTTTTTGAGGAATTAAACACTAGTTGAGCAGCCAAGCCTCGTAAGGAGGACCCCCCTTCTACATACATATCCAAGAAATCAGAAAACAAAGAAACTAAACTATTTTTTTGTGATTTTGTTTTTCTTCTTTTGTAGATTGTTTTATGTTTTTAGGACTACCTATTGCACACGTATCAAGAACTTGAGATGAAACTAAACTATCAGAACTATCAAAAACATCAAGGAGTGAAAATCTATTTTTACAAGAAAAGGAGAAAGAATTGTCCATACTGTTATTAACACATTCATGCTCTGTTTGAGTTACAGGCTCAGGCTTTCTGACAAGGTGCTTTTGGGTGCTGTCTGTCGCCTACCAGAGATATGGTACCCTGAACTGTCTCTGTGTTGAAGGAGCTGAAGGCTTTTCCCTGAGCCTTCATTTCAGTAGTGTGCATATTGAAAAAGAAGGCCTTGACCTCCTCAAAGTCCATGCCACACTAATGATCAGCTGGCATGCTTTCAGTTTGTTGCACCCGGTGACCGAAGTTAGCCAACATCTGGTGCTGGTATGAGGTGTGGCAGTCCGAGCTGCATTGACAGTTTGGTGCTTTGCACTATCAGACAAAGTGGCCTGCCTTGCCACATTTGTAGCAGTCCATGTGGAGACATCTTCTCTCTGGCTGCTTGTCTTTCTATGCAGTGTCAATGTCCATTACATCACTACTAGTACCATATGTTTTACCTCCATGGCTGGAGGAAGAGGTGTTTTGTGTGTTGTTAACCCAGGTATGCCCCTGGGATTGGTGGTTACCAAATTGGAATTTGAAAAGATTATATTGGCTTCCAACTCAGCAGACTTCTTCAAGGTAATCTTTGATTTTTTCTTCTTGTATATCTTGAAGATATATTTTCTTAATGATTTTAGGCCAAGCTGCCCATTCCAAGCTGCCCATTCCAAAAGATAAACAGCATGCTCATGGAACCTAACAACAAATTCGTCTGTTCACATTTTTTCTTATTTGAGTTGGACGAGTTGATTCTTTGCCCACTCTTTATCGATCAAGGGTCGGAAATATCTTTTGATTTCCTCCCCTAATACGTGTAGTGTTGGCCATGTGTTTTGGTCAGTATATTTATGTATTAGGGCTTCAGTGAACTGACTGACCACTGGACCCTTCATTCAAGAAAGTACAGCTACACAACCATCAAAGTTGGTGGTAAGTACTGCAGCATTGGTGGTGAGCCAGATCTCAAGTTTGACCCATTATACAGAGAAGTTTTTATGGTTTCCATTGAAGAAACCTGGGTTGGTGAAGATTTCAACCTTGTGGCTGAGATTGGAGGGTTGATTTTACAATGTTTGTAGCACTGCAGTTATTTGTATCAACTGCACTTGCAGGTTGACGACATCTTGCTGAAGATTGGCCATTGTTTAGAAATAGCTGGGCTCTTCGTAGAGATAGTAAGGTGTGCCTTGGACAATTTGCAAGAGGCACCTGTTGGTGAGGGCAATGGAGGGACAGGAGATATTCTTTCACATGTCAGTATACAGGAAAATGGAGGTGATTGGATGTTCGCTGAGGTAGAACTAGAGGGAAAGAAGGAGATCAGGATGGCAGTGTGGGAGTGTGAAAAATTTGTTGTTCAAGATCCACCTCGATCTCTTCTTCTTTTTTAATTCTATGTAGAAAATCTATAGGCTCTTATTTGGAGATGAGCCACTTGGAGGTGGGTTTGATGTCTTTGAACTTGATCTATAGGGATGGGTGAAAATGTGGTTAAGGTGGTGAAATTGAAGGGCCACTGCTTGCACCCATGTATCAACATGCTGCTGAGTAGTGTGAGCTACATTGAAAAACTTTCTTCATCAGAGTCTTTTTCTTCCTTTGCCCTTTTACTGTCCAGTCAATAACCGACCTGGCACAGCCCCTACAGCTAAGTATAGTATGAACTAAATTTAAACCACTTCTAAGATAGTACGGGCACAAGACCACTCTTTCGTACTGGGAGGGTTGCTATTTGACTAGCTAAAAATGAATGCACCTCACAAGGATGTAGGAACATATTTCAAATGAAGATAAAGGGGTTTTATTGGAGGATTTAACCTCTAGGGACAGTACCCTAGTTCTCGCTTGAGAGAATCCGATGGTAGGACCCTAGATAGCATAATGTCCTTCCTGAACCTCAACGGCCAGGGATTAACAAAAATGAAAAGGCATGATAATGCGCAGTGAAGAAAAATGGTGTGGTAAAAATGACTAACAACATGAGTAGTACTCGATATCAGAAAAGTGGAAAAACTTGGTTCTAATGAGACAAGTGATGCACTAGGTGTTATGCATCGAGCGGAACAACAACGGAAAAATAAACCACTAAAAGATAAGAGACTGGGCACTGTCGTAGCCTGACACGGAGTCCGCAAGACCCGTTAAGTCCTACGCCCTTCTATAGGAACAAGCCCAATGAGACGAGCGATGGTCAAGACCTTTCGCAATGCCAACACTAAAACTAGCGGAGAAAACAGATTAGTTTACGTCTAACCTGAAGATGTGATAATGTGAAGAAGTAGAGCATCAAGTTATGCTCTTCGACGACGAGCGAGATGATGAGGAAGAGATACTTAAGTTCGCTCGTGGACGGGTAGCCCCAAGAGAACCAAGCTAGGGTCTCTGGGTGATGGCATTCAGTCTTATATACAAGTACAATGTTTGTATCTAACAAACAGATGATATCATAGGAATGTTCCACAACATTCCACGATGTTCCATATGACGTCAGGTGATGTCATGGTCCAGACCATTCTAGAAGTCTAAGGTAGAATGTTCTAGGCAAGTCTAGGCCTAGTCACGTGATATCTAAATATAAGTGTCCTCGTTGCATGAGAGCAAGTCACATGATCCAGTCACATGATTAAATAAGCACGTGATGTAAGTCACGTGACCACAAAAGTAGAGGAAAAATAGAGAAAAATAAAGGAAAAATTATACCCCGTAACACCCAAGGGTTTTACTATAGAACCACGAATATATTGAACTAAGGAACTACGACATGAGACTGTAGCTACTTATATACCCTAGATAGCATGCACAGACCATGGTCAGTGCCCCTCTGAGGTGAACGCGCTAAGTACTATATAAGTAAGTCTCAGTATGCTTAAGGTAATACCCTAGACCCCATATTCTAGATCGTAAGCTAGACCTGGTCTAGACTTACCCAGCCACAGATAAGATGTAAAGACAGGATAAGATGAGCGCCGACCTGATAAGATAAGCACCACCTAGATAGGATAAGATAAGAAAAACTTAGACGCCATAGGTGATACAATCAGCGGCTCACATGGTGTATGAGTGTATACTGAAGTTAATCAAACTGAGGTTGCTCTTTAGCAGAGGGGCTGAAGGAGTTAAACCCAAGAGGATTCAATGGAGTCCTCTGGTCGCTGTATTAACCTTTATATACTATACAGGTGTGTGTCCATGTTTACACTAGATCTAACTGATAATATGAAAGACATGAAGGACAGGCATGCATCAAGCATTGCCATGGGATGGAAAGGAAGTAAAACATGAGGGAGACACATGTAAAATGGAAGAGAATCATAAACAGGAGATAAACATGTGCTACCACGATCATACATGAAATCAGTGAGGATTCCATGATGTGTGGCAGCCTATTAAATATCAAATAGAGGAAATGGGAAACATACGGTAAAGGTGAGACATAAGGCTATGGAAGCCTGTGAGTCCGTGAAGATATAGCATAGGGGCTAGGTCCATGTCGCATGCAAACTAGTTGCAAGTATCATGTCACGTGACCAGTCACGTGATTAGAGAAAAGACTTAGACGTTTCTAAGTCGTTGAGCATAAGCACGCTAGGCACTAAAGGAAGAAAAATAGAGAAAAATAGAGGAAAAAATACATATCGTAACACTACCCCCCTCCTAAGGATCGACTTCCAGGCGATCAAAGGGAGTGTCACGTGGCGTAGGGACAGTTAAATTATCGAAAGGCTGAAATAATGATAGGAAATCCAAGTAAGCCATGCGTAGCTTACGAGGAGCCGAGGGATTTGCCCGATGAAAGGCTGCGACCACATCGGAAGCATTGGCCAAATTGCCAGCGGGTTCCCATGTTCTATCTTCATCAGTATAGCTCCGCCAGTGGACTAAGTATTCGAGCTGGTTACCCTTTTTCCGAGACTCGACCACATAATCTACTTCGTATTCTTCATCACAACCCTCAATAACTTCAATGGGTCCAGGGGCAATAACTGGTTGCCCAGGCAAGCGTTCTTTATAAGGCTTGACCCGTGAAATATTAACTGTAGGGTGAATACGCATAGACTTTGGCAGCTTAAGCATCAATGCATTAGAGCCAACCAATTTGGTGACCTCATAGGGACCGATCCATCGTTCAGTTAATTTACGTGAAGCTCTTGGCAGGTGCAGATTACTCGTGCTGAGCCAGACCCTATCCCCAATGACGTATTCAGGGGCAACTGATCTGTACTTATCAGCTTGCGCTTTCATTCGCTTTTGAACCTCTAACAAATTAGCTTCTGCATCCTTCAAAGTCTTGGCCATTTCTTCGGCAAAGTCATCAGCAGCTAGTGCCTTAGACACGTGTTGCTCGAAGCCCATTCTAGGAGCATAAGACCGTGTGACTTCAAAAGGGGTTTTCTTTGTAGAAGCCTGCTTCTTTGTATTGTAAGAGAATTGAGCGATGGCAAGCCAGTCAGCCCATTCTGCTTCTTTTTCTGCACAGAATAAACGAAGATACTGTTCCAAGTCCCTGTTCATTCGTTCCATCTGACCATCTGTCTGCGGATGATATGCAGTTGATAATTTAGGAGTAATACCTAATCGCTTGCATAATGCACGCATTACTTCCGCGACAAATTGCGGTCCATGATCAGATATGATAGTGCGGGGTAGGCCATGTGCCTTCCACACGTGGGTTGAATATAGACGAGCCATGTCAAGGGCTGTCGTTGTTTTTAGACATGGAATGAATTCGACTTCTTTAGAGAACCTGTCCATCATTACGAGGATGGAGTCGAATCCATTGGAATCAGGCAGATCTGTGATAAAGTCTGCTGATATGTCTTCCCAAGGTGTCGTAGGAGCTTCCAAGGGATGTAATTTTCCAGCGGGAGGCTGATTGCTCCCTTTCATATGTGCACATCTATTGCAACAGGAAACATAATCTTTGACCTGTTGTGACATCAACGGCCAAGTGTAGCTGCATTGCAGTAAATCTATTGTCTTCTCAACTCCTGGATGTCCAGCAACCGGAGTGTCGTGGTGTAGCGTAATAATAGATTGCCGTAGACCTTCATCGTCAGGCACATACATTCTCATCTTTTCATCATAGAGAATTCCATCACTGTCATCATGAATGTGGAACTTCTCACGTAACTTCTGGACTTCTGATTCTTTCAGCTTGTGCATAGCATCAAGAACCTGTTGTTTGATCTTATTGCCTTCATCGGAGATTAAGATGGTCGCCCTAATCTTCTCTGGCGTCAATATGGTTACTCCTTTATTGTCATCTTCAATGCTGATCATGTGATCTTCTCGTCTAGATAAGGCATCGGCTTTTCCCATCGAGGTTCCAGCCTTGTGGATGAGTTTAAAGTTGAACCTAGATAAATACTGTGCCCATCGCACTTGGCGACAGTTAAGATCTTGTGCCTTCATGAAATACTGGAGATTCTTGTGATCATTCCAGATTTCAAATTCATACTTGGCACCTTCTAAATAATGTCTCCATGCTTCAAGAGCCTGAATCATGCTGAGCATTTCTTTATCAGCGATAGGATAATTCCTCTCTTCAGGGGTCATGGATCATGAGGCGTAGGCAACTTAGTACCATAAGTCATCTTTTTCAATAGATAAGACTCCACCTGTTGCAAAGTCTGATGCATCACATTCAAGACAGAAACAACTATCTTCATCTGGATAGGAGAGGATAGGAGCGGACGTAAACTTCTTCTTTAGCATATCAAATGCTTCTTGTTGTGCTTCCTTCCACACAAAGGGTGTATCCTTCTTTGTTAGATCATTTAAGGGTCTAGCCACTTGGGCATAGCCTTGGATGAACCTTTGGTAGAAATTGGCAAGTCCGAGGAAACTCCTAACTCCTTTCACATTTTTTAGCGCAGGCCATTCCAGAATAGCCTTAACCTTGGAGTCGTCCATCTTAATTCCATCTCGGCTGACTGTCATACCGAGGAATTCGACTTCTGGTACCGTAAAGGTACACTTTTCTGGCTTGATAAATAAATCATTTTCTTCCAATTGACATAGGACTTCTTTAACGATCTTTTCGTGTTCCTTAATGTCATCGGTTTTGGTGAATATTAATAGGTCATCAATGTAGATCACCACTACGTCATCCATGTCGGCAAAGATTTCATTCATCATTGCTTGGAATGTGGCGGGTGAATTGTATAACCTGAAATACATAACGAGGGGTTCATAGGCACCGTGGAAGCATACAAAGGCGGCTTTCCGCTCATCGCCTTCCTTGATGTGTTGTTGTATCCCCATCACAGATCTATCTTTGTAAATAGCTTAGCTCCTTTTAGCTTATCCACTAATTGGGAAATCAGCGGGAGTGGATAATTATTCTTGATGGTGTACTCGTTTAGATAACGATAATCTTGAACCATGCGTTTAGTGCCTTCCTTCTTTGGCACAAAGAAAACAGGGGAAGTTTGTGGAGACTTTGAAGGTCGTATGTAGCCCTTCCTTAGTTGTTCATCAATGAAACCAGAAACTTCTTTCTGTTCTTCTACTGAGAGAGGAATCATTCTTCCTTTCTTTGGAACGAATGTATCCTTCAAGTCGATTACGTGATCCCACGGTTTTCAGATAGGCATGCGTTCAGATTCTCCTTTTGAGAACTGTCCATAGTATTGATGGTATGCACTAGGCACCATCTCTTCAATTGTCTTTTCTATTTTCTTAGGTGCTTCAATGCTAGCTCTGATAGTGTAGGCATGATAAGCAGCCTCTTCTTCTTCTTTTTCTAGAACACGAAGGAAAACACTTTTCTCCCTTAATAGATGGCAACTTCTGGGGCATCGTGTCATTTTTACTTCGCCCTTGGCCTAATCTATTTCAGGATTGTGCTTCTTCAACCACGTGTACCTGAGGATGATCTGATTACGTCCTAGATCCGTAACCTCTGCGGTAACGCGTTCCCTGTGCCCTTCATAGTCTATAATTAGCTCGATGGAGTGTGTGACGTTTCCAGCCGAGTTCTTTGATCCATCAACATTAAATACGGGAATGGGGTTGCATAAGAGAGTGAGTGGTAGTTTTTGGCTTGTGGCCCACTTCTTGTCAATGAAAATAACATTAGCGCCACAATCAAGTAGTGCGTCAGTGGCAACATAAGCCTTCTTATCATGGGAGGATGCAACTTTGATCTTCATCAAGATCTCCTTCTCCATGTTGAGCATTCTCAAGAAAAAGTCATCTGGGATTTCTTCATCTGACATATTTTTTTGTGGTTTTGCTGAAACTGAATTAAGTACTGGTTTGAAGCCCCGGCCAAGCCCCTTCACAGAAGAGGACCCAGTTTGGCATGGTGAAAAAAAAATATCATCCGACTCATCCGTGCTTTCCCTAGGTTCTTCAACCTCAAGGACGGAAAATTGGTTGGATAAATATTCATTAAAAGTAACTGCACGAACATCCAGTTCGTTCATGCGGCACGGCCTTTTCCCTTGTCATGGACATCTTTCATGTCCCAGAAATATGCTCTCATTTCGTCATAGGACATATTGTGGATAGCTGCAAAAGAATCATTGCCACGTGGGGCTTCCCTTTTGAGCTCTTCTCGTACTGGTTTGACGACGTGCACTTGGCGGCCGCTGCGGCATTCCTTTTTGTGTTTGCCCCCTAGCCATTTGCAGGAGGGGCACTGAACTCTTGGCTTGGGGCAGTTCTTCACCTCATGTGGTCCACCACAATTGTAACATGTAAGTTTTGATGACGACCCTCTTTGGGCGGCATCAATCTGCATAGCGTTAGGGTCGCCACATGCCTGAGACATTCTTCGGATAGTGGCACCCATGATGAAATCGAGGGACTCTTGGGCGGTCCCGATGCGTCTAATTTCAGCAATGTATTTGGCTACTTTAGCCTTTCTTTTGCCTTCCTTGAATATTTGGGCGATGATGCCCCTTCTGACGTTATTTTCCAGCATAAAGATAGCGTGTGATTCGTCTATCGCAGCTTGCTGGTACAATGCTTCGAATTTGACGGTAAAATCGTCTGTTGATATTTTACCCTATAGTAGCCCCTTTAGCTGACTACGGGCCCAATCCACTTGATTGGTGGAACGGAATAATCCTTCAATTTCTGCCATCATCAGTGCCCATGTGTACGTATCCCCTTTTATAATCCACATCTGAGCAAAGGGACCGGCTTTTGGCCCTTTCAGATGGGAGAGGACAGCCAGGACTGCTTCATGTGAGCCCGGCGTTATTGCATATGAGTTGATGTTTAACCAAGCCTGCATCTTGGTCCACCACTCTTCGAATTTAGCTTTCGACCTGTCATATTCACCAGGGTCATTGAATACTTCTATCTTCTTCGAATATGCTCCCCCTGTACTCGCAGAAGTTGAGGCTGAGCCTCCTGCTGTACCTGCTCATTCAAGAGCAGCAATCCTATTGTTGAGTTGATTAATTATTCGACTCTGGTCGAACATACCCTGCCTGGCAGCGGCAATTTTGTCATCCCATTGAGCATTGGGATCGTCCAAGATATCGAAGACGGCTTGCGACATTTTGATTCAAGAAAATTTGTACGTAAAGATTTAAATGAAGTATTGTAATTCTTGATCGTAGATCAAGGGGTCGCATGTAAGTATATGGGGGCGGCACCTTACTTCTTTAAGGACGCGAAGAGGACGTAAGCGTGGACGTAAAAAGTTGAGGAGGAATTCTTCAAAATAATCCCAGCAGACATGTGCA
This sequence comes from Phlebopus sp. FC_14, assembly GCA_021018615.1. Classification (NCBI taxonomy): domain Eukaryota; kingdom Fungi; phylum Basidiomycota; class Agaricomycetes; order Boletales; family Boletinellaceae; genus Phlebopus; species Phlebopus sp. FC_14. The sequence continues at coordinate 1,156,765 of JAEVFL010000005.1, read as the reverse complement.
GGATCAACAGGAAAGTAAGTGCGTCTTGCCCGACGTGGGCGTGGTGTGGAAAAAGGGGTAGGGATACGATACCTAGCCCTAGCTTCTTCTTCTCTTCTGGGACCCTCTCCTTCTTCAATGAGACCAGCCTCTACCTGTCGTATGTACTCGTCTACGAGCACGTGTGGAATGAATAGCCGATTGATAAAGTTCGGCAACTGGAGGTAGACAGCTGGCGGTGCGTCATTCAGGTCTACTGAAGTCAAGCGAGAAAGGGGTGGAGATGACTGAGTAGGGACAAGGGTGGCCTGGTCCTCTTCTGCTTCTGTAGCGAGCGAGTGTAATCCGAGTTCTTCTTCGAACCACTGCTCTTGCTCTGCCCGTTGCTCTGCTGTTAGCAACGTCGAGTGTTCGACGGACAAGGTGGGATACTCTCCGCACTCCTCTTCATAAGAGGCTGGGTATGTGGGCGTAGATCTGTGTGAAGACACTAGCCGGTGTCACTTTAACGTTAGTCCATGAGCGAAACTTCAAAGACGTCAAACGTGTTTACTTGATGCTTGTGGTGGTCTTGACCAGCAAGCGTCACGAGCAAAGTCAGTTAGAAATGATCGAATCCTAATGATACAATCAGTGGCTCACATGGTGTATGAGTGCGTACTGAAGTTAATTAAACTGAGGTTGCTCTTTAGCAGAGGGGCTGAAGGAGTTAAACCCAAGAGGATTCGATGGAGTCCTCTGGTCACTGTATTAGCCTTTATATACTATACAGGTGTGTGTCCATGTTTACACTAGATCTAACTGATAATATGAAAGACATGAAGGACAGGCATGCATCAAGCATTGCCATGGAATGGAAAGGAAATAAAACATGAGGGAGACACATGTAAAATGGAAGAGAATCATAAACAGGAGGTAAACATGTGCTACCACGATCATACATGAAATCGGTGAGGATTCCATGATGTGTGGCAGCCTATTAAATATCAAATAGAGGAAATGGGAAACATACGGTAAAGGTGAGGCATAAGGCTATGGAAGCCTGTGAGTCCGTGAAGATATAGCATAGGAGCTAGGTCCATGTCGCATGCAAACTAGTTGCAAGTATCATGTCACGTGACCAGTCACATGATTAGAGAAAAGACTTAGACGTTTCTAAGTCGTTGAGCATAAGCGCGCTAGGCACTAAAGGAAGAAAAATAGAGAAAAATAGAGGAAAAAATACATAGCATAACAATAGGCGCTAAGCGGAAGCGCCGTGAGTGCTAGTGACGCGATTGTCTCACTAGGCTCTCACAGTGTCTATACTAACATCAAAGTTGGAGAAAACAAATTAATTATTGTCTAACTTGAAGATATGAGACAATGAGAAGCAAGCATTGACTTATGCTCATCAATGGTGAGCACAATGATGAGGAGGAATGCTTGGATTGCTTCGTGGACGAGTAGCCCCAAGAGAACCAAGTTAAGGTGTTACAAGGTATAATTTTTCCTTTATTTTTCTCTTTCTTTTTGTGGTCACATGACTTATATCACATGCTTATTTAATCATGTGACTCTGCTCATATGCAACAAGGACTTATATTTAGATATCACGTGATTAGGCCTAAACTCACCTAGAACATTCTATATCTAGACTCACCTAGACTGGACTGGACCATGACATCACTATGACATCATATGGAATGTTGTAGAATATTATAGAACATTTCCATTACTAATTATTTGTTTCCTACAAACATTATATTAGTATATATATTGGAATACCATCACCCAGAGACCTTAGCTTGGTTCTCTTGGGACTAGCACAATGAGGAGAGATATTTCTTAGCACACTCATGGACGAGTAGTCCCAAGAGAACCAAGCTAAGGTCTCTGGGTGATGGTATTCCAATATATATACTGATATAATGTTTGTAGGAAACAAATAATTAGTAATGGAAATGTTCTATAATATTCCACAACATTCCATATGACGTCATAGTGATGTCATGGTCCAGTCCAGTCTAGGTGAGTCTAGATATCAAATGTTCTAGGCGAGTTTAGGGTGTGCTAAGAAATATCCCTCCTCATTGTGCTCTTCATTGACGAGCTCAAGTCAACTCTTACTCTTCACTCGTCCTACGTCTTCAAGTCAGACGTAAACTGATTTGTTTTCTCCATCTTTATTCTTGTGTTTGACACTGCAAGAGCCTAGCACTGCCACTCGTCTCATAAGATCTCTGGGCATTGGCATTCCAGTATATATACTATACTACTATTTGTACCAGACAAATAATTAGTAATGAGGAATGTTCCATAACATTCCATGGTGTTCCATATGATGTTATGATGATGTCATGGTCCAGACCAGTCTAGGTAGGTCTATGTCTAGAATGTTCTAGGTGAGTCTAGGCCTAGTCATGTGATATCTAAATATAAGTTCTTATTGCACATGATGTAAGTCACGTGACCACAAAAAGAGAGAAAAATAGAGGAAAAATTATATCCCGTAACACATATGGACCAACTCACATGCACTAGGTCACATGATTAAATAAAGACTAAAACATTTCTAAGTTAAAAGAACTAGCACTTGAGGGTGCTAATACTTAAATAAATAAAATAAATAGAGAGAAAAATCGAATAAATAGAGGAAAAATACCTATCATAATATATATCTCCTCTGCATGTCAACTTATACTGTTAAATGAAATTTCTCATACTGTTATATATATATATATAGAACAGTCAACTTACAGTATGTAGGTGACTAGCCATCTTAGTAAAAAGAAAAAGGAAATATACATCTTTCGAAGTAATTGGCTCTCACATAACTAGTATGAATATACTAAGATTATTTATAAAAAGCAATCAACTGTTCTACTATAAGAGACATAGAATCCTAAGAAGAACCAAGAGAACTAAACTAGAGTTCTCTGGTCAGTGGATTCTAGCCTTATATATTATACAGGGGTTTGCACATGCAGTATTTATATCTAATCTACCAATAAAATGGAAAACATATGTAGGATACATACATCAAATATAACTAGAGAATAGAAGAGAATTTAGCAAGAGCATGAGTTAGAGTCACCTGTGTGAGTTGCAGGTATAAGTACTATATATATATGGGTCTGGGTCTGTTCACAAGGCATCTGTACCTGTACTTATATCTGCAGATAGGGTATATCATGAAATACACAGCTGTGTTTTGTTGGAGTTATTGTACTGTACTATAGTAGATACATGGAAAATTGAATTGTATAGTCATTAAATCTTAACAACATGGAGACAAAGAACCTACTTCTAACATTGTTGAGCATGCATCTACATCATAGGTGCAGTGGGCAAGCTCTAACCCACCTGATTGGATAAAGCAATAAACTTAGATGATAGTAGTTAGTGGAAGAAAAAGATCTATTGAAAGGTTCCTAGAGAAAAGTCTTATATATAGTATCATATCTCAGGTAACATTAAGTCCTTTTCTAACTCTTTCACCTTTTCCTCTGGGTTTTTTGAACACTACTATGACACTTAGAGTTTTCGTGACCACTCAAAAAATCTTCAGAAATATCATTCCTTAAAGATGACCTCTTTCTCACCTGACTCTATGCTATCAACCCTCATTTCCTCATACTTACGATATGTTGTTTCCATCAGACTCATTATCTGGTGATTTCTCTCACCTTTGTCTTCATTATCAATCTATTTTTTGTTAGCTGAGGTGATCTCACACCTCTAAAGCGGTCATTCCTAATCCATAAGTCGTCCATTCACTTCCTCCTTCATGTCTTATACTATACTCACTACCTACTTGCTTTCCATCAAGTCTCTAGACTTTCCTGTCTTTGTTTCAGCTTCCTACACAAGCAGATCTTATACTTAGGACGCTTCTAGCCTCAGTGGCTGATTGTTTACCTTTGTTTACCTAGATGTGCACTTAGACTCCAGAGTCCACTGTTCCTATTCTTTGGTTACTCACAGTGGACTCTAGGTACTATACTCTGATTTCTCTGTCAATGTATATTGGTTACTCACAGTGGACTCTAGCCCAGCTCTCCTGAAGCTCCCTGAGTCAATTCAATAAGTGGCTAGTCCGCTTCTTCAAGTTCCAGCTTGAACATATTATTTGATTATTGTACTCAAATACCACTTCCCTGTTAAGTCTGATACTCTCCAAGCCAAATTTGAAGCTTCAGAGAAGTGAAGAATCAGAGATAAACTGAAAATAGGAACTTTGACTTCAACTCATATGCTACACCCTTGTATGGTCTCATGTCCTTGAATTTATGTCAGAAGTAGATAGAAGGTCAAGAGAGAACAAAAACTGAGACACTAGAGATGGAGAAGTCAAGTCCAAAAACTCTTCGGAATGGCTATAAGGACCTAGAGTCCCAGACTAAGTAAAGTGGTGACTTTGTTGATATGTGAACTAAGGAGTATAGATGGGAGTGTTAGGCTTATATACTATTATATAGGATCGATGAAAATATTCTAAGTATGAATTATGTTATGTTGGAGGTGAAGTCCAAAGAGGATTGATGCATGTGAAGGAGGATGAAATGACTTAGCCACTTACATAGTGAGATGGATATACTAAAGTCATTTGCTATAGGACCTAAGGCTACTCTAGGATGAAGAGTAACTAGAAAAAGACCAAGAGGACTTGAATGGAAGCCTCTGATCACTTCATTGAGTCCTTATATATTATATAAGAGTTTACATCTATTTACCTCTAATCTACTGATGAAATGAGAAACATATATATATATTAGATATACATCAAGATAGCTATGGAATGGAAGAGAAGTAAGGCATGAGAAAAACACATGTAGAATGAAAGGGAAGTATAAACATGTGGTATCACAATTATATATGAGATCAATGAGGATACCATAAGGTGTGGCAACATTAAATATCAAATAACAAGGAAATGAAAAACATACAGTGAGCTCTAAAACTGCTACAATAACTAACATTAATATGGTGTATGAAGAATACCACAATTACTCATGGGAATTTCACTTAGCTTTGGTGGAATCAAACAAAGTATAGACATAGGACTACAAATCGGTTCCTGGGTCATGTGATTTTGTCCAGTGGCTGTGGGAATATGTCCATTTCAAAACAGTAGTACCATTGCAATAGTTTTATATCTTTCAATCACAAAGGTAAGATCTTATAAAAATCAAGTCATATTTGATTTTATTTGATTATACAAATAAAGATACACATATAAATGCCATGTCTGAGTTTGAAATAGTTTACACACATTTTTGTTTCCAATCACATTTATCATGAGATCCATTTCCTTTACTCAGAAGAACACCATTCTCTCTATGTTTGATGCTGGCAATCTGCTCATTCTGTTGCTGCTACCACTGGTCTTCATGTGTGCACCATTTCTAGACTTTGCTTCAAAGAGTGTTCTGAGCTCTAGAAGGCTGCTGGAGGTTGTTCAATATGCGTCATGCTATTTGTCTTATCTCATCTGACAAGACAGAGAATGCTGTTCAAGTGACCAAGGCACTTACCAATATCATCAACCAACCTCTCTCTACTACTACAGTGCACTAGCACTTGAAGAAAACTGGTATGAAGGTTGTAGTCAAGTTCAAACATCCCCTTCTCTCAGCTAAACCTCACAAGGCTTGCTTAGACTTTGTATATGCTCATAAAGATTGGACTGTGGAGGACTGAAAGAAGATAGTATGGTCTAATGAAACTAACATCAATCACCTAAGGTCAGATGGATGCAAATGGGTGTGGAAAGAGACAGGTGAGGGGCTTAGTGATAGGCTAGTAGAGGGCACAGTAAAGTTTGGTGGTGGTTCACTGATGATGTAGGGGTGTATCACTTGGCAAGAAGTTGGCTATATTGCTAAGATTGATGGTAGGATGGATGGAAACCTCTACCTTCAGATTTTGAAGGATGAACTGCTAAATACTCTACAGTATTATGGTCTTGATCCACCTGACATTATCTTTCAGCAGGACAATGACCCCAAGCATACTTGTAAAAAGGTGAAGGACTGGCTTGAAGAGTAGGATTTCAGGACTATGGTTTGACCTGTACAGTCTCCTGACCTAAATCATATTGAACATATCTGGGATTACCTCAAGAGGAGGATGGCAGAGTATGAACATCCTTCTAATAGAGTTTATGAGTTGTAGGAGAGAATTCAAGTAGAGTGAGAGAAGATATCAGTTGAGGAGTGTCAGAAGTTGATTGAAAGCATGTCTAGAAGGATTGAGGCAGTGCTCAAGGCAAGGAGGCTATACCCAGTACTAATATATATCTCAAATATCTACTTAATACTGAAAGGTGCAAAACCGTTGCAATGATGCTGCTGTTTTGAAATGGACATATCTCCATAGCCACTAGACGAAATCACATAATTCAGAGACATATTTGTAGCTCTTAGTTTGTACTTTGTTTGGTTCCATCAAAGCTAAGCAAAATTCCCACAAGTAATTGCGGTATTCTTCATGCACCATATTAATGTTCTGTGGTGCCTCTCATGTATCTTATCTGAAAGAATACTTCTTGGTATTTCTCCAACACTTGCTGCACTGTATTCTATCAGTTAAAATTCACATTTACCTCTGCTCCAATCCTTATCCACTAGGTCCCAGATGCCTTTATCATGATTGAAACAAATGCCTTGAACTATGCCATTGCTAGTATCCTCTTCATCCTCTGCTTCGATGGAGAACTTCATCCTGTCATGTTTTATTCTCATACTCTTACTACTTCTGATGTTATGAGGTATAAATTTTTCTTTTTTTCTCTCTGTTTTTCTCTTTCTTTTTGTGGTCACATGACTTACATCACATACTTATTTACTCATGTGACTTGGTCATGTAACTTGCTCACGTGCAATGAGAACTTTATATTTAGATATCATGTGATTAGGCCTGGACCTGTCTAGAACATTCCTACCTAGACTTACCTAGACTAGTCTGGACCATGACATCATCATGACATCATATGGAATGTCATGGAATATTGTGGAACATTCTGCTTACCTATCTATTTATTCCATATAAACAGTAGCAATGTATATAGTCTGCAAATGTTAATCCAAGAGTTCCTAACTTGGTTCTCTTAGGGCTATCTGTCCATGAGCGACTCTAAGTTTTCCCTATTACTCTGCTCACTGTCTACAAGTCTAAGTTGACACTACTCATTGACTCGTCCTTGTCTTCAGGTCAGATATAAACTGATCTGTCTTCTCGAACTTCGTGTTTTAGTGTCAGATGTTGCAAGAGCCCAGTGTATCACTCATCTCACCTGAGCTCAACTATGACACTCATGACAAAGAACTCCTTGCTATCCATGAGACCTTTTGCACTTGGTGCCATTATCTGGAAGGTTCCTCCACTCTAGTGAATGTCATCATGGACCACAAGAATCTGGAGTACTTCTCCACCTCCAAGCTCCTCACTTGCTACTAAGCTCATTGATCAGAATTCCTCTCCCACTTTAACCTGGTTATTTGCTTTCACTCTGGCAGGCTCAGTGTCAAGCCTGATGCCCTTATTCAATGATGGAATGTCTATACCAAAGAGGAAGATATGGACTATGCTCACACAAACCTATAAAATCTACTATACAGATGTTTGTTCATGTGTCTACCAGATCTATTGATAGAATGAAAGATATAAGGCAAAAGCATGTATCAACACAAGGAGAACATGTGTAGAATGGAAGAAGAAGCATAACATGAGGAAAACATATGCTGCTGCATTAATATAGTGTGTGGGTCATGAAATGTGGCAGCCTATTAAATATGAAATAATGGAAATGAGAAACATATAGTAAAAGTAAGGCATAAGGCTATGAAAGCCTGTGAGTCCATGAAGATGTAACATAGAGGCTAGTCCTTGTATCATACGATCTAGTTGTATGTGTCAAGTCATGTGACCAGTCACATGATTAGGAAAAGAGACTTAGATGTTTCTAAGTCTTGAGGACAGGCACGCTAGGTGTTAAAGGCTTAATGAATTAGAATAAATAGAAAGAAAAAGAAAATAAATAGAGGAAAAATGCATATCATAACACTACCCCCCTCCTAAGGATTGACTTCCAGGTGATCAAAGGGAGTGTGGATAGTATGAGGAGATAGTTAAATTATCGAAAGGCTGAAATAATGATAAAAAATCCAAGTAAGCCATCCATAGCTTATGAGGAGCCAAGGAATTTGCCCAATGAAAGGCTGCAACTACATCGGAAGCATTGGTCAGATTGCCAGCAGGTTCCCACATTCTATCTTCATCTGTATAGCCCCTCCAGTGGACTAAGTATTCAAGTCAATTATCTCTTTTTTGAGAGTCAACCACATAATCTATATCATATTCCTCTTTCCTGCCCTCAATTACTTCAATGGGTCCAGGGGCAATAACTGGCTACCCAGGCAAGCACTCTTTATAAGGCTTGACCCGTGAAATATTAACTATAGGGTGAATACACATAGATTTCAGTAGCTTAAGTGTCAATGCATTAGAGCCAACCAATCTGATGATTTCATAGGGACCAATCCATCATTCGGTTAATTTATGTGAAGCTCTCAGCAGGTGCAGATTACTTGTGCTGAGCCAAACTCTATCTCCAATGATGTATCCAGGGGCATCTGATCTGTGCTTATCAGTTTGTGCTTTCATCTGCTTCTGAGCTTCCAATAAGTTAGCTTCTGTTTCTTTCAAAGCCTTGGCCATTTCTTCAGCAAAGTCATCAGCAGCTGGTGCTTTAGACACATATTGCTTGAAGCTCATTCTTGGAGCATATGACCTTGTAACAAATTTGAAAGGGGTCTTTTTGGTAGAAGCCTGCTTCTTTGCATTATAGGAGAATTAAGCGATGGCAAGCCAGTCAGCCCATTCTGCTTCTTTTTCTATACAGAACAAATGAAGGTACTGTTCTAAGTCCCTGTTCATTCTTTTCATCTGACCATTTGTTTGCAGGTGATGTACAGTGGATAATTTAGAGGTGATAACCTAATCACTTGTACAATGTGTGCATTACTTCCATGGCAAACTGTGGTCCACAATCAGATGTAGTTGTGTGGAGTAGGCCATGTACCTTCCACACATGTTGTAAATATAGATGAGCTATGTCAAGGGCTGTCATAATTTTTAAACATGGAATGAATTCAACTTCTTTGGAGAACCTGTCCATTACTACAAGGATGGAGTCAAATCCATTTGGATCAGGCAGATCCATAGTGAAATCTACTGATACATCTTCTCAAGGTATAGTTGGAACTTCCAAGGGATGTAACTTTCTAGCAGGAGGCTGATTGCTCTCTTTCATATGTGCACATCTATCATAATAGGAAACATAATCTCTGACTTGATGTGACATCAGAGGCCAAAAATAACTGTGCTATAGCAGATCTAATGTCTTCTCAACTCCTGGATGTCTGACAACTAGAGTGTCATGATGCAACGTAATAATAGATTGCCATAGACCTTTGTCATCAGATACATACATCTGATCTTCTTTATCATAGAGAATTCCATCCTTTTCTTCATAGATATGGAATTCCTCACATATCTTCTTAACTTCTGATTCTTTTAGCTTATGCGTAGCGTCAAGAACCTATTGTTTGATTTTATCACCTTCATTGGAGATCAAGATGGTCATCCTAATCTTCTCTGGTGTTAATATGGTTACTCCTTTATTATCATCCTCAATGCCGATCATATGATCTTCTCTTCTAGATAAGGCATTGGCTTTTTCCATTGAGGTTCCAGCTTTGTAGATGAGTTTAAAGTTGAACCAAGATAAATATTACGCCCATCATACTTGGTGACAGTTAAGATCTTGTGCCTTCATGAAGTACTGGAGATTCTTGTGATCATTCCAGATTTCAAATTCATATTTGGCACCTTTTAAATAGTGTCTCCATGCTTCGAGAGCCTGAATCATACTGAGCATCTCTTTATCAGCAATAGGATAATTCCTTTCTTCAGGGGTCATGGAGCATGAAATGTAGGCAACTTAGTACCATAAGTCATCTTTTTCAATAGATAAGACTCCGCCTGTTGCAAAGTCTGAAGCATCACATTCAAGACAGAAACAACTATCTTCATCTGGGTAGGAAAGGATAGGAGCGGATGTGAACTTCTTCTTAAGTATATCAAATGCTTTTTGTTATGCCTCTCTCCATACAAAGGGTGCATCTTTCTTTGTCAAATCATTCAGAGGCCTAGCCACTTGGGCATAGCCTTGGATGAACCTTTGGTAGAAATTGGCAAGTCCAAGGAAACTCCTAACTCCTTTCACATTCTTCGGCACAGGCCATTCCAGAATAGCCTTAACCTTTGAGTCATCCATCCTGATTCCATCTCAGCTGACTATCATACCAAGGAATTCTACTTCTGGTACCATAAAGGTATACTTTTCTAGTTTGATAAATAAGTCATTTTCTTTCAATCAACATAGGACTTCTTTAACAATCTTTTCGTATTCCTTGACATCATCAGTTTTGGTAAATATTAATAGATCATCAATATAAACCACCACTATATCATCTATGTTTGGCAAAGATTTCATTCATCATTGCTTGGAATATAACAGGTGAATTGCATAATCCGAAATACATAATGTGTTAGCTGAGGTGATTTCACACCTCTAAAGCGGTCATTCCTAATCCATAAGTCGTCCATTCACTTCCTCCTTCATGTCTTATACTATACTCACTACCTACTTGCTTTCCATCAAATTTTCTAGACTTTCCTGTCTTTGTTTCAGCTTCCTACACAAGCAGATCTTGTACTTAGGACGCTTCTAGCCTTAGTGGCTGATTGTTTACCATTATTTACCTAGATGCACACTTAGACTCCAGAGTCCACTGTTCCTATTCTTTGGTTACTCACAGTGCACTCTAGGTACTATACTTTGATTTCTCTGTCAATGTATATTGGTTACTCACAGTGGACTCTAGTCCAGCTCTCCTGAAGCTCCCTAAGTGGATCCAACAAGTGGCTAGTCCGCTTCTTCAAGTTCCAGCTTGAACATAATGAGGGGTTTGTAGGTACTGTGAAAGCATATGAAGGCAGCTTTCCACTCATTGCCTTCCTTGATGCGAATGTTGTTGTATCCCCATCATAGATCCATCTTTGTAAATAACTTAGCTCCTTTGAGCTTATCCACTAATTGGAAAATCAGTTGAAGCGAATAATTATTCTTGACGGTATGCTTGTTTAGATAATGATAATCTTGAATCATATATTTGGTACCTTCCTTCTTTGGTACAAAGAAAATAGGGGAAGTTTGAAAAGACTTCCAAGATCGTATGTAGCCTTTTCTTAGTTGTTCATTAATAAAACTAGAGACTTCTTTCTGTCCTTCAACTGAGAGGAGAATCATCCTTTCTTTCTTTGGAATGAACGAATCCTTCAAGTCAATTGCATGATCCCATGGCTTTCTAATTGGCATGTGTTCAGATTCTCCTTTTGAGAACTGTCCATAGTATTGATGGTATGCACTAGACACCATCTCTTCAATCATCTTTTCTATTTTCTTAGGTGCTTCAATGCTAGCCCATGTGGTGTATACATGATAAGTAGCCTCTTCTTCTTTTTTTTCTAGAACATGAAGGAAAACACTCTTTTCTCTTAATAGATGGCAACTTCTGGGGCATTGTGTCATCTTTACTTCACTCTTAGCTCAATCTATTTCAGGATTGTGCTTCTTCAACCATGTGTATCCTAGAATAATCTGATTATGTCCTAGATCTGTAACCTCTGTGGTAACACATTCCATGTGTCCTTCATAGTCTATAATTAGCTTGGTGGAATGTGTGACATTTCCAGCCAAGTTATTTGATCTGTCAACATTAAATACGAGAATGGAATTGCATAAGAGAGTGAGTGGTAGCTTTTGACTTGTAGCCCACTTCTTATCAATGAAAATAACATTAGTGATGCAATTGAGTAAAGCATCAGTGGCAATATAAGCCTTCTTACCATAGGAGGGTGTGACTTTGATCTTCATTAAGATCTCCTTCTCCATGTTGAGCATTCTCAAGAAAAATTCATCTGGGATTTCATCATCTGACATATTTTTTTAGGTTCTATCGGAAACTGAATTAAGTACTAGTTTGAAGCCCCAGCTGAGCTCCTTCATAGAAGGAAATAACATCCGAATCAACCGTGCTTTCCCTAGGTTCTTCAACCTCAAGAACAGAGAAGTGATTGGATAAATATTTGTCAAATGTGACTATACAAACACCCAGTTTGTTCATGTGACATGACCTTTTTCCTTGTCATGGACATCTTTCATGTCCCAAAAATATGCCCTCATCTTGTCATAGAACATGTGACATATAGTCACGAAAGGGTCGTTGCCTCATGAGGCTTCCCTTTTGGGCTCTTCTCATACTGATTTGACGACTCGCACTTGATGACCGCTGTGACATTCCTTCTTGTACTTACCCCCAAGCCATTTGCAAGAGGGGCATTGTATCCTTGATTTGAAGTAGTTCTTTACTCCGTGTGGCCCACCACAGTTGTAGCAGGAAAGTTTTGATGACAACCTACATTGGGCAGTGTCAATTTACATGACATTAGGATCACCATGTGCCTGAGAGATGTTCTTTGGATAGTGGCACCCATTATGAAATCTAGAGACTCTTGTATGGTTCCAACACATCTGATTTCGGCAATATACTTGATAACTTTAGCCTTTCTTTTACCTTCTTTAAAGATTTGGGCTATGTCCCGTCTGACATTGTTTTCTAAAATTGATATAGTGTGCAATTCATCCATCACTGCTTGCTGGTAGAGTGCTTCAAATTTGACGATGAAATTGTCAGTCATCATTTTGCCCTGCATAATCCTCTTAGTTGATTGTGAGCCCAGTCTACTTGATTGATAGAGTGGAATAATCCTTCAATTTCTGCCACCATTTCTGTCCATGTATACATGTCCCCTTTGATGATGCATGTTTGGACAAAAGGGCCAGCCTTTGTGCCCTTTAGTCATGAGAGGACTGCTAGAACTGCCTTGTGTGAGCCCAGCATGATGGCATGTGAGTTAATGTTGAGCCAAGCTCGCATTTTGGCCCACCATTTTTTGAACTTAGCTTTTGATCCATTGTACTCTCCAAGATCATTGAAGACCTCAATCTTCTTTGAGTATCCTTTTCCTCCCGAGTCTGATGAAGTCGAGGCTGATCCACCTGCTCTTTCTAGAGCAAAGATCCTGTTTGTGAGCTAGTTTATTATCTAGCTCTGGTCATATATGCCCTGCCGGACAGTGGCAATTTTTTGTTTCCAATTGATGTTGGGGTCATCCAAGATGTCAAGCACAGCTTGAGACATTGTGATTCAAGAAATGTATACATAAAGAAAAAACTTTAAAGGAAATATTGCAACACCTTATCATAAACTGTGAGGTCTTCTGTCAGGATGTGGAGAGTATGACATAGGATACATAAGATGCGATGTGTGCGTAAATGTGGGAGAAGGAAGTCTGATAAGAAATCATTGTGATAGTCCTGACAAACATAAGTGGGATTAATAGGAAAGTAAGTATATCTGGCCCATCTTGGATGTGGTGCAGAAAACAGAGTAGGTATTCAGTACCTAGCTCTAATGTCTGGTTTCTCTTGTGGACCCTCTCTCTCTATGATCTGACCTGCCTCTACTTGCCTAACAAACTCATTAACAAGTACCTCCAAAACGAAGAGCCAATTGATAAAGTCAGACAACTGTGGGAAGGTGACAGAAGGCACGTTGTTCAGGTTGATCAAAGGAGAGTGCAAATGGGGTAAAGATGAGTGAATAGGGACAAGGGTGGCTATGTCCTTGTTGTTGTCTGTACTGGAAGATGTGAGTTCAAGTTCACGCTCAAACCACTGCTCCTGCTCTGCTCATTGTTCTACGTGTAATGACATCAAGTGTTCATCAAACTGTAATAAAAGCTCTCCATGCTCCTCTTCATAAGAGGCAAGGCATGCATCTGAGAATCTGGAAGAAGACACTGGCTGGTGTCACTGTAACGTTAGTTCGTGAACCATTTTCTGTAACATCAAAAGATATTACTTGTGCTTGCAGTGGTCTTGACTGGCAAGTGTTGCATGAGCAAAGTCAGTAAAGAGATCAAATCCTAATGAAGTGTTCAGTGGCTCACATAACTGGAGTGCATACTGAGGTTGCTCTGGCTCTTAGAATATAGGAGCTACTGAGAAAAGACTCAGAAGGATTCAATGGAGAATCTCCTGGTCGCTGCATTGGCCTTTATATACTATACAGATGTTTGTCCATGTGTCTACCAGATCTATTGATAGAATGAAAGATATAAGGCAAAAGCATGTATCAACGCAAGGAGAACATGTGTAGAATGGAAGAAGAAGCATAACATGAGAAAAACATACACTGCCATATTAACACGGTGTATGGGCCATGAGATATGGCAGCCTATTAAATATGAAATAATGGAAATGAAAAACATATGATAAAAGCAAGGCATAAGGCTATGAAAGCCTGTGAGTCTATGAAGATGTGACATAGGGGCTAGTCCTTGTATCATATGATCTAGTCATATGTGTCAAGTCATGTGAATTAGGAAAAGAGACTTAGACATTTCTAAGTCTTGAGGACAGGTGCTAAAGGCTTAATGAATTAGAATAAATAGAAAGAAAAATGAAGGAAAAATGCATATCATAACACTTTACCCCTTTGTGCAATCATTCTAGAAGTGTCTGTTCTCCATGTAGCAGTAATCCTTGACTCTGAACAACTCTGCTCCGATATCCTATCTGCTCTCTTCTGCAAACCCATCACTGCTCTACTTCTCTCTAGTTCTTCAGACCTACATTGGACACTGGTCTTCTTATTAGAGATGATCACATCTACATCTCTGACACTAATGATCTGCATCTCTGTGTTCTCCGAAACTGTCATGACCAACTCATATCTAGCCACTTTGAGTTGAATCATACTCTTAAGCTTATCCAATGAGAGTACACTGGGTCTGGCATATGTACCCTTGTGAAAGACTAGGTTACTGTTATCTCCATACAGAGGAATTCATAGAGGTGCTCAAGGTCCACTGCATAGTTCTAAGCATGAATGGAGGTGAGATCATACTCTAGATAGATGGAGATGCTCAGATGATATCCCTTGTTCACAAAGAATGGTGATCCACCAGTAGTAGCACTAGGAGCATTGTTGTAAGCGAACTCCATAAGAAGAAGTAACTCTGACCAGTTGTCCTGCTGATAGTTATAGTAAATGCAGAGATATTGCTCTATTGTCTAGTTGATGCATTCAGTTTGTCCATCACCTTTGAGGTGATATTCAGAGGTAAAGTGAAGACATATGTCAAGTGCCTTGCCAAGTGATTGGAAGAAGTATGAGATGAACTCCAAACCATAATCAGAGGTGATGTAGAAGGGAACTCCATGCTTGGAGAAGATATGGAGTGAAATAACTTGGCTAGATCAGATGTGGTAATAGTGTCATAGGTAGAAATAAAGATGAATTGTTTACTGAGTCAGTTCATAACTATGAGTATTGCAGTGTGATCATCGGAGGACAGAAGCTGTTCAATAAAGTCCATGTTATGGGATATAATTTTTCTTTTTTTCCTTTATTTTTCTCTATTTTTCTCTTTCTTTTGTGTCATATACAACAAGGACTTTATATTTAGATATCACTTGACTAGGCCTGGATTCACCTAGAACATTCTAGCTATAGGCTCACCTAGATCAGTCTAGACCATGACATCATCACAACATCATATAGAACTTTGTGGAATGTTGTGGAACATTCTGACTTACTAATTATTTGTTCTTTACAAACATCAGCAGTATATATAGTCTGCAATACAAACACCTCAGAGTTCCAACTTGGTTCTCTTGGGGCTATCCATCCATGAGTGATCTAAGTCTTTCCTCACTACTCAGCTCATCGTTGATGAGCTATAAGTCAATGCTTTATCTCTTCATCTTTGCATGTCCTCAAGTCAGATGATAACTGATTTGCTTTTTTAATCTTAGTCCTAGTGTTGATGCTGTGAGAGCTCGAAGCATCGCTCATCTCAGTCCATGAAGATAGAGTTCTATGGTTTCTCTAATATTGAGAGTATAGAAGTTCATATGGGTGATGATGGAGCACCTTGGCATAGGTGCATGTGGTGCATGATTTAGCTCAATAACAATATCAAGACCTTGCAGATGCAAGGAGATCTCCAAGCCTGGACTTCAAAGTCAGTGATCCAGTCTACATCAAAGCCAAGTTCTTCTGCTCTATAAGACCATTCAAGAAACTCTTGAAGAAGAACCTGAGGCCCTATTCTATTATTACTCAGGCTGGCTCTTACTCTTTCACATTATGTCTACCTAGCTCTATGTGTGCTGTTCATCCAGTATTCCATATTTCTCAGCTTGAACCATCAACTCTGAACTTCATTTCAAATCGGACTCAGCCTCTACCTCCATTGAAGTATGAAATCTCAGAGATTCTGAACTCCAAAATAGATAAATGATGAAGACAATGCCAACTTCTATATCTAGTATGATAGCTTGGATATGAAGGAACTAATGGTGAGACTTCATGGCTATTAGCAACTGAGCTTGGAAATGCTTGCAAGCTAGTTGAGGATTTTTATCTCTAATATCCCAACAAGCCTAGTTCATGCACTCTCTCATAGCTCCAACACTATCAAAACAACTCTGATGTTCCATGTTTCAGCCTGAGTCTAAGTGCTGATGTTGTTTCCTCTATCAATTATAATCTTGCTATCAATGAGTCACTCACTGGGCATCACAGAACAATCCAAGCAACTACATTGTACAAAAAGAGGATAGGACAGCCATTACAGTATATATATAAAATTTATTTTCTGGGCAAGAAGATCCAAGGATGCAACAACAATCCATCTATATATCTCTGCAGCTTCTTCCTGCTCCCTCAATTCCTTCTGCTCGTCCTCCAGAATTCTGTGCTCCTCCTTCATATTATCCTTCTTCTCCTTTTTCTTTCTCTACAACCTCTTTTTCTTGAGGGTCAATCTCCTCTCATTGATCATCAGCATCCTCTCCATGATCTTTAGCTTGCAGTCCTCTACCTGTATGAAGTAGATGTCATTGATCCTTCTCATGATAACCTCCTACACGATAAAGTGCAGTTGATTCTAGAGTGTGCCCATGTCATATGAGAGCTAGATCCTATTACGGGGTATAATTTTTCCCTCATTTTTCTCTATTTTTCCTTCTCTTTTGTGGTCACGTGACTTATATCACATGCTTATTTAATCACGTGACTGGATCACGTGACTCGATAGCACATGACTTGTCACATGTAGGCAAGGACTTTATTTAGATATCACATGACTAGAGCCTAGACTGGTCTAGAACATTCTACACTAGACTTACCTAGAACAGTCTGGACTATGACATCATCTGACGTCATATGGAACATTCCGATGATATCATTTGTTTGTTAGATACAAACACTGTACTAGTATATAAGAATGAATGTCAACACCCAGAGACCCTAGCTTGGTTCTCTTGGGGCTACCCGTCCACGAGTGATCCTAAGTCTTTCTCCTCACCATCACGCTCTTTGTTGACAAGTCTAAGTCAATGCTTCCCTCTATCTCGACCCAAGCCTTCAAGTCAGGCTTTAACTGATTTGTTTTCTCTGCGAAGTCCTAGTGTCAGGCATTGCGAGAGGTCTAGTACCATCGCTCGTCTCATTAGAACCAAGCTTCCCACTCTTCCAGCGTCGGACACTACTCATGTCGTTAGCCATCTTTTACATACATCATTTCACTTCACTGTGCATTACCACGCCCTTTCTTTTGCTTTAGTCCCCGACCATTGAGGTTCGGGAAGGATGCTGTGCTATCTAGGGCCCCGTCGACGGATTCTCTCGAGCGAGAACTAGGGTACCATCCCTAGAGGTTAAATCCTCCGTCAAAAACCCCTTCTTCTTCGTTTGGGCATTGTCCCACGTCCCCGTGAGGCGCATTCATTTTACATACATGTCGTTAGTAACCCTTCCTTCACGAAAGAGTGGTCTTGTGCCCGTGAAGCCTTAGGAGAGGTTTACTTTAGTTTTACCATATGTAGCATTTCAGGGCTGTGCCAGGTCGGTTGTTGACTGGACAGCGAAAGGGCAAAAGGAAGTAATAGGCCCTGACAAAGAAACAATTTCCAACATGGCTCGCACTACCAGACAGCGAGTTCTTGATACTTGGGTGCAAGCAGCGGCCCTCAAATTCCACCACCTAAATCGCACTTTTACCCCCGCCCCTCAAATCAAACTTGAGGACCTAGAACCAGTCCCTGAGTGGCTCGTCCCTAAGCAGGAGCCCTTAGACTTCTTACACCGAATAAAGAAAGAAGAAGAGATTGAGGCGGATCTCGAAGAACAGATCTTTTACACTCCCACACTGCCTCTCCGATCTCCTTCCCCTCTCCCAGCTCTACCTCGGTGAACATCAAATCGCCTTCATTTTCCTGCATGCTGTCACGTGCAAGAATATCTTCCATCTCTCCGCCGCCCCCGTCAACAGGTGCCCGTTGCCAACCGTCCTAGGCACGCACCCTATTATTTGTATAACGAACTAGGCTATCTCTAAAAGATGGCAAATTTATAGCAAGAAGTCGCCAACCTCCAGGCACAATTGCAACAAGTCACAGCAGCACTTCAAACGCTGCAAAATCAACCCTCAAACATCAGCCGAAAGGTTGAAATTTTCACAGACCTCGGAACCTTTGGTGGGAACCAGAATAATTTCTCCATCTGGTGGGTCAAGTTAGAAACCTGGCTCACCACAAACCAGGTGGTTCTTATAACCAACTTCGATGGTTGTGTGGCCGTTCTCTCCTGAATGAAAGGCCTGGTGGCAGGTCGGTTCGCCGAAGCCTTAATATGAAAATACACCGATCAGAACACATGGTCAACACTCCATGTGTTCTCTTTGAATACCAGTTCGGTAAAGGATCCCAGGGGAATGCCTGAGTTAACAATGTGCAAAACAAATCCTCCTCCAGCCATGAAGGTAAAACATATGGATCAGGTGGCGACGCAATGGACATTGGTGCCACACAGAAGGGCAAACAGCCGGAGCGGAGACGGCTCCAAATGGACTGTTTCAAATGTGGCAAGTTAGGCCACTTTGCCCAACAGTGCAAGGCTCCAAACTGTCGTTGCAACTCGGACCGCCATATCATGGACTGGCACAGGGTGTTGGCAGACAATGGTTGCCAAGTGCAACAAAATCAAAGCACACCAGCTGATCACTGGTGTGGCATGGACTTTGAAGAGGCAAAAGCCTTCTTTTTTGATATGCACACTACAGAAATGAAGGTGCAGGGAAAAGCCTTCGGCCCTTGAACACGGGGACAGTTCAGGGTGCCAAATCTCTGGCAGACGGCATACAGTGCCCAAAAGCATCTGTCAGAAAGCCCAAGCCTGTAACTCAAACAGGGCAAAATAAATGTGTTAATGACAATGTTTCTCTTTCTTATAGTAATAGGTTTTCCTGTCTCGATATTTTTGATGCGTCTGATAGTTTTGAATTTCTTGATAGCGCAATAGGTAGTTCTAAAAATACAAAACAATCTACAAAAGCAGAAGATATAAAATCACAAAAAAATAGTTTAGTCTCTTTGTTTTCTGATTTCTTGGATACGTACATAGAAGGGGGGTCCTCCTTATGAGGCTCGGCGGTTCAACCCGTGCTTAATTCCCCAAAAACTCAAAATACTTCTTCTATCAACTCTCTGTCCTCTGGAGATGATTTCCCTGAAAGAATCCTTACTAGATCGGTGTCTCTTAAAAAGAAACTTAAGATTCCGATCGAAGTAATGGATAAGCATGTAGATGTTGACACTACATCACCTATTCAGGTTCAAGCTCTACTAGACTGTGGAGCCAACTCTATTTTTATCGATCGCCAATGGGCTAAGCGACAAGGCCTCATGCTATGCAAGTTGCCAATACCTATCCCAGTTTTTAATGTTGATGGAACGAAGAACCGAGCAGGAGATATTACCCATATCGCAGAAGTTTGCATGGAATACAAAGGTCACAAAGAAGTAGTTCAAGCCGAAATCAGTGATCTTGGCACTGTTACAATCATCCTCGGATATACCTGGCTTGCGTATCACAATCCTAACATTAACTGGCAGACTGGTGAAGTTAAATTAAATCGTTGCCCAAGATCGTGCTATCAATTATCTAATCGTGCCACGTGCCTCGCTTCGATGGAACTAGAAGAAGAAGTCGAAGCTATCTCAAAATAGAAAGGTCTTATCGGTGATCTGGAAACTGATGAAACATGGAAGAAGCTGAGAAGTAAGCTCAGGAGCAGGATGAAGTCAAGTCATTCATTGAAGACCAGCTCTCGAAGGGCTATATTAGACCGTTTAAATCACCTCAGATGTCGCCTGTATTCTTTGTACCTAAGAAAGAAGGCACTAAGTGGATGATTCAAGAGTACCGTTATCTGAATGAAGGAACAGTCAAAAACAATTATCCCTTGCCCCTGATTAGTCAGCTTGTTGACAAGCTTAAAGGCACAAGGTACTTTACGAAAATGGACCTTCGATGGAGATACAACAATATACGTATCAAAGAAGGCGATGAATAGAAGGCAGCGTTTGTCTGTCATCTCGGTTCTTTCGAACCTCTCATCATGTTCTTTAGTCTCTGTAATTCGTCCACTACATTCCAATCAATGATGAATGAGCTATTCATGGATATGGACAATATTGTTGTTATCTATATAGATGATCTATTAATTTATATAAAATCAGACAATATCGATGAGCACCACAAAGCTGTTATACGTGTGCTTCAGCAGCTCAAAGATAATGATTTATTCGTCAAACCGGAGAAATGCTTCTTTGACAAGACAGAAGTAGAATTCCTTGGCATGACCGTGACTCACAATGGCGTTCGCATGGACGAATCAAAAGTAAAAGCGATCCAGGAGTGGCCAGTCCTACAAACAGTCAAACAAGTCCGTTCTTTCCTCGGCCTCACTAACTTTTACCGTTGCTTCATACTCGGTTATGCTGGAATTGCAAAACCTCTCATGGACTTAACACGTAAAAATCTCCAGTGGAACTGGGGAGATAAAGAACAACAAGCATTTGAAACGCTTAAAGAACACTTTACGACAGCACCTATTTTGGTATATCCAGATATTGATGTGGAATTCCACCTAGAAACTGATGCCTCGGATTTTGCTACAGGTGCAGTCTTATCTATGAAATGTCCCGATGGAGAATGGCGACCATGCACCTTTAGTTCACATGCTTTGTTAGCACAAGAGCAGAACTATTAGATTGCAGATAAGGAAATGCTCACTATTATCCATGCGTTAGAAACGTGGAGACATTATCTAGAAGGTGCTCGGCACAAATTTGAAATTTGATCCGATCACAAGAATTTACAATATTTTATGAAATCCCAAGATCTAAATAGAAGGCAAGCAAGATGGTCCTTGTACCTTACACGATTCAACTTTACCTTGGTCCACAAGGCAGGAACCTCTATGACGAAAGCTGATGCTTTATCCCGACATTGTGATCACTCCAATGGGGTTGAAGATGACAACAAGGGCGTCACTGTAATTCCTCCCAAAAAGATCAGGGCTCAACACATCGTTGTAGAAGCCGAAGAACAACAGATCATTGAACGAATCAAGGACTTATCGAAAGATCTAGATCTAGGATCGAACTATAAGCTCTAGGATGGGCTTTATTTCAGGGAAAATCATATTTATGTCCCTGGTGATGCCAAGCTTCGCTAGAACATTCTCACACTCCATCACAACAATCCAGTCGCTGGACACCCTAGTCAATCAAAGACTCAGGAATTGGTGGAACATAATTATTATTGGCCTGGGTTACACACACAGGTTAAAGACTATGTTTCACGTTGCGATCGATGCGCACGCATGAAAAGTTCTTGCATTGCCCCAGCAGGCATGCTCCAACCACTGCCGATCCCATCTGGACCATGGGTTGACATCTCGGCAGATTTTACAACGGACTTACCTCTTTCGGATGGTTATGACACAATCCTAGTGATTGTTGATCGTTTCTCCAAAGAGACTATATTTATTCCCACAAACTATGATCACGGCTCTCGGGACAGCCAAGTTATACTTGCAACATGTCTGGAAGCATCACGGTCTTTCCACAACTATCGTTTCGGATCATGGTCCATAATTTGCATCTCAAGTTATGCACAAATTAGGAAAATTCTTAGGGATTGAGCTTAAGCTCTCCACCACTTTTCACCTGCAAACAGACGGGCAAACAGAACGGATGAACCAAGCGTTACAGGAATATATCTGTCTTTTCGTAGCCGATGATTGGTCTGATTGGCTAGCGCTGGTGCAATTTTCATACAACAACAAGCGCCAGGATTTGCTTGGAAAATCTCCTTTTGAAGTAACTAGATCCTACAAACCAAGGATGGGTGTTGAGCTACTTCAATCCAAGGTCCCTGCAGCTCAAGATCTCGCTTCCAATATGGAGAAAACACTTGAGCAGGCTCATAAAAACCTAGAGAAAGCATAAGACGCTATGAAATGGAAAGCCGATCGCCATAGATCACAGCCACCTCCTTATCAGATCGGCAATAAAGTGTGGCTTAGCACTTCTAACTTAAAACTTCCTTGACCTAGTCAGAAGTTTATGGAACGCTGGCTCAGTCCATATGAAATTACAAAGCTGGTCGGCTTGAATGCCATAAAACTTCGATTGCCATCTACGATGCGCATTTACCCGGTTGTGAATATTAGTCGCATCAAACCTTATAAAGAGCGATTGTCTGGTCAACCAGCACAACAACCTGGTCTGTTGCTGGTTATGGAAGAGGGTGATCAAGAATACGAGATTGATTACATTGTTGACTCTCGCTTGCGAGGTCATCACCTCGAGTTTTTAGTTCACTGGGTTGGTTATTCTGACGAGGAGCGTACTTGGGAGCCTGAGGCTAACCTGGGTAATGCTCGTGATGCTATTCACGATTTCTATCGTCACCACCCTTCTCCTCCCAGGAAATTGTGCATGGTTCAGTTACAATTCAACTCTTTATTCTGTCCCTATGTTAATTATTGCTCTGTAACCTCTGCTCCGTTTAATCGCCTGGAAGTTGATTCCTAGAAGAGGGGTAGTGTTATAAGGTATAATTTTTCTCTCATTTTTCTCTATTTTTCCTTCTCTTTTGTGGTCACGTGACTTATATCATGTGCTTATTTAATCACGTGTCTGGATCATGTGACTCAATAGCACATGACTTGTCACGTGTAGGTGAGGACTTTATTTAGATATCACATGACTAGAGCCTAGACTGGCCTAGAATATTCTACACTAGACTTACCTAGAACGGTCTGGACCATGACATCATCTAACGTTATATGAAACATTGTGGAATGTTGTGGAACATTCCGATGATATCATTTGTTTGTTAGATACAACCACTGTACTAGTATATAAGAACAAATGTCAACGCCCAAAGACTCTAGTTTGGTTCTCTTGGGGCTATCCGTCCACAAGTGATCCTAAGTCTTTCTCCTCACCATCACGCTCTTTGTTGATGAGTCTAAGTCAACGCTTTCCTCTATTTCGTCCCAAGCCTTCAAGTCAGGCTTTAACTGATTTGTTTTCTCCGTGAAGTCCTAATGTCAGGCGTTGCGAGAGGTCCAGTACTATTGCTCGTCTCAGATCCTACCTCGCTTTAGACCCTCCATCAGATCAATAAGTGCAGTCATGACTGCTCTGAGGGCATTACAGTTGTTCTGGGTCTTGCCATCATCCACCTTCTAGTGCTCCTCGTCTTCTGTAAACTCCTCCAGTGATTCCTATCATGTCTTTTTCTTCTTTCAACCCTTTTCACTATGAGAAGACATGAGAGTGGATGTCTATTCCTGTTTTTTCTTTTCCACTGGCCCCTGGAACACTCCACATATATAGCCCAGTTACACCTTTCAATAGGCCTCATACGAGGTGGCCTTTCCATTGTACTCCCCTAGTATGACACAGGGGATTCTCTTCTAACTGTAGCACTAGCATTTGTGCAGCACTCTGTACCCAGCATTGTCATTGATGGTCTAGCAGGAGTGTCATCAGACTTGTTGCTGCTGCATCCATAACACTTTTTTTCTATAGCTTTTTTTTTTGCCTCCTCCTCCATCTTGTACCTTGCCTTGTTCTTCTACATCTGCTGCTTCAATTTCCTCCTCACCCTTAGCCTCTTTTCTACCTCTGCCTGCTTTGCTTCTTATCTCTACCTCTTTTTAATATGAGCAATGCTTCTAGCTCTCACAGCATCAACACTATACTGAAGTTCGAGAAAACAGATTAGTTTTAACGTCTAACCTGAAGATGTGACAATGTGAAGAGAGAGAGCATTGAGTGAAGCTTTTCAACAATGAGCGAAGTAGCGAGGAGGGACTTAGGATCACTCGTAGACGATTAGCCCCAAGAGAACCAAGTTAGGGACTCTAGGGTATTTGCCATTGCAGACTATATATACTACTGATGTTTATATGGAACAAATAGATATGTAAGTAGAATGTTTCACAACATTCCATGACATTCCATATGATGTCATGATGATGTCATGATCTAGACTGGTCTAGGTAAGTCTAGGTAAGAATGTTCTAGGTAGGTCCAGGCCTAGTCACACAATGTCTAAATATAAGTCCTTATTGCACATGATATAAATCACATGATCAAGTCATGTGATCTGATCACATGAGTAAATAAGCATGTGATGTAAGTCATGTGACCACAAAAAGAGAGAGAAAAACAGAGAAAAATAAGGGAAAAATTATACTTTGTAACACTTTTCCTCTGCTCTTCATGCTTTCTTCTCCTTCTGTGATTGTTTCTTCTTCTGAGTTCTTCCGTGCCTCTCCTTTGCCTTGATGTCAAATGTCTTGTCGTCATTCTCCAAATTCTCTATGAGTTTCTCTACCAGGGCCTGAGTTTAGTTCTTCAGTATATGACTAGAGGGCATGTTGGTGTTGGCTTGTGGGACTATACTTGATGACATGGTGGTGACATGAGATGGATGGTAATAAGAAGATAAAGAACACTCATATCCAAACCACTGCACACATACCCCACATTGTTTCAAACTCCAACTTTCTTTCATGTCACACATCACTCCGAAAACTTTGCTAAGTTCTAGGCATGTGCTTGTATAGGTCCTCAAGGGTTCAGACCTAAAAGGAGGATATTGTCACAACTGTGCAACTCTGTACACCTCTGATCACCATTAAAGCAACCTCCAACTAGTAGAGTGCACCTCACACCATCTCCAAGTCATCTCTGACATATCTCCAACATATCACTGACTAAGCATTGTGCTCTTAGCCACAATCTGATTTGCATTGCTACAGGTACTGCCCTGACGACTGTATATCCTTGTAGTCACAACCACTAACATACTGATCTGTCCCTCAGATTCTAATCCATCTTCACTATGACAATCTATTCCTATCTCCTTCAAATTAACTCTAACACCATTCACTTGATCTCTGGGTAGCAATCACCTTCATTCTCCACACTCATCTCCATGTCCACTATTGCTACTCCGGATCTCTGCTCCATATATTTCTATCATTTATATCTCATCGCCTTCTCAAAAATCTATCACCTCTTTCACATGCCCCAATCTCCTTCAGACTTCATCTCGAGACAACATAAAACCATACTTAGAATATTTTTGCTGATCCTACTTAGCAGTATATATTGTAAGGCCTGGCACTCCATGTATGCTCTTTAGTTTGAATATCAACAAAAGTCATCTCTCCACTTAGTCCAGGACTCCAAGACCTCCTCAGTTTGCTCCAAAAGCCCTTGGGCTTGACTTCTCCATCTCTGTCACCTCCATTTCTACTCCTATCAAGTCTCCTATCTATTTTCTATGCAAATACAAGGACATGGGATCATACAAGGGTGCAGCACACAAGCTGAAGCTAAAGTCCTTACTTCAAGTTCGTCCTCACTCCTCTGTTCCATCTCCTCTGATCTCTGTTTCTCTCTGGAGCCCCAGACTTGGCTTGGAGAGCATCAAACTTTGACAACTATCTGCTAATACATCAATTTTGAATTCAAGGTGCTCACATCCTATATGCCAACTATGTAAGTCATCAATAGACAAACACAAGTTTCATGGTGTGATTTGTAAGTCAATGAAGATCAAAAGGCTTCTACAGTTAGTTGTCAATAATCAAACATTTAACAAGTTGAGATTTCATCGGATACACTAGCTCCTGGCCCACACTTAGACTAGCATTTTGCTATGACTTGACATACATCTACTGCAATTTAACAAACAACTCCCTAGACTGCTGCAGAGCCAACAGTTCTGCCTTCAAGGTTTTGTTCTAAAATTTAATTAGAAGAGCAAAACATCAATATCTCTGGTACAAACCTTGTCCTCATTAGCCAATTGCACTACATTTGGAACAGAGCTTTGATAATCAGGGTGTAACATTGTGTTCACAAGCTTCTGAAGATTGAGCTGGACAAGATCAATGTGCTTGTCACACTTTGCAATCTCTGCTGCTAGATTCACAAGACCCTAGAGATCATATGTTACCTCGACATTAATAGAAAGCATCACAAACAAACTATACCTTCACCAAGAGATATACCACAGTAGTTGTTGATGGAACTATAGCTGAACCACATCCACCCGGCAACTGTGACAGGTCTTGAATAACAGTGATCTTTGTGCATCCTTTGACCAAATTAAGCATTGTGACCTGCTGAGCTTCAATAAGGGTCGCTTCCTCTTCACTTTGAGCATGAATAAAAACTGGCAATACTATCAACATGCTATGAGGAATCTAAGCAACATTATAACTTACACTGAATGTCCGACTGCAAATTGTATGATGCTGCAAGAGAACGGCCAGTCCGCAAGATAGAAAATATATAGTCGAAGTGTTTCTCCGCGTCTCTAAAGCTGAATTTTTCATCCTATGAAATCAAATAAATTAGAAAATGTTAAATATTACCAAGCAACATACAGTGATTGGGTATTGTGACACCATAACTGACGGTCCATCATCCAATCTCCGTGGTAGACACTGCCACAGTTCCTCGGTGATGAATGGCATGAATGGATGGAGAAGTCGAAGGCCATAATCAAGACACGTGAGTAGGGTCTGTTGCGCAGATGCACGGGCCTTAGCATCAACAGTAGGATCTGTCATGGGCTTCATTGCTTCCTGTAAAATAACAACTTCAGTAGCAATCTCCACAATTTGAAGATATTCACACAATGTAGACGTCGCACAGCTCATAAAGCCAGAAGTTGTAAATAGCCGTGGTCGCAGCCATGAAGTTCCTTTGCTCCAGATAGGAGTTGACTTCAGTTGCCGCAACGTTGAGTTTGTGAAGAATCCATTGTTCGACAAGGCTCTCGTTTCCTGTGGGCTAATGCGCCAGTCAGAAAGGGTAGGATGTCGCCCACGTTGACGTACCAGGGCCTTCTTGTTCGGAATAAACTCGGAATCAAGCTTGAGCATGGCAAACTTGGTAGCATTGAAGATTTTGTTGCAGAACTTTCGATAGCCCTCCACGCGTAGGATTTCCAAATTGATGTCGCGCCCTATGTCAAATCAGGCGTTGTCCTAACCTTCAAAGTTTCCACATACCTCCACCAGAGTAAGCACATAAAGCAAATCTAAGACCATCTGTGCCACACTCGGGGATGCCCCTGGGAAAGTCTTTCTTCTGACCAGTTATTGCCTTCGCAATTTCCTTCTCATCCAAATTGCCTTCATACAACTTATCGTGCAAGGCTTGCAAAGGGAGCCCATGGATAACATCGAGGGGATCTACGACGTTGCCAAGAGACTTGCTCATTTTACGCCCGTGTGCGTCGCGAACCATGGCGTGACAAAGAACCTCGCCAAATGGAACTTTGCCCGTTAGATAAATGCCAAGTAGAACCATGCGAGCAACCCAGAAAAAGAGAATGTCCCAGCCGGTTTCGAGCATGCTCGCCGGATAGTAATGTTCAAGATCAGGAGTCTGTGGCAGTTCGTTGGTTTTCTATTCTACCGACACGAAAGAACTTTACCTTCTCCGGCCAACCAAGTATCGAGAATGGCCATAGGCCGGATGAGAACCACGTGTCGAGGACATCTTCATCCTGCTCCAATGTAAAGTTAGCACCAGCGGCCAAGACTTTTGCACGCTCAGTGGCTTCGTCGAGCGTGCGTCCGACGACCCAGTTCTTGCCATCGTTCGTCTAGAACGCGGCTGAAAATCAGCAAGACAATCCCGCAGAGCATGATCCACTCACGTCGTTTTCCCTGCCTTCGATGCGCACAAAGTACGCAGGGCAACGGTGTCCCCACCAAAGTTGGCGTGAGACGCACCAGTCTTGGATGTTATCTAACCACCGGTACCAGTCCGCCTCTGATTGCTTGGGACTTATCACGAGCTCGCCAGCACGTGTTCGCTGGACAGCGATAATTAATGTATTAAATATACGCCAACCATGAGGTTTGAGGATGATATACCTTGATGGCTTCTTCCGCGAGGGGCTTGCAGTTCACCCACCACTGCGGCTTAAGGACGGGCTCAATGATGTCGCCGGACTTGCTGTTTCCAGTGAGTCACTGACACATTCATCTTAGAGGAAGGAATACCTGCAGATGGGGATCTGCATCGGATTGTCTTTCGTCTCGACGAATAACCCAGTTTCTTTGAGTGCCTTTACAACCTCCCTCCTTGCGTGAAAACGTTTCATACCCTATTCCATATATTAGTCACCCAAAACAAGAAAACCGGAACAAAAGCAGCAGTTCACCTGGAACTTCTTGCCCGCATTCGCATTCAACGTTCCATCGTCATTCAAAACGTTGATGAAATTTAGTCCATGCCGCACGCCAACGTCATAATCGTTCGGATCATGAGCTGGTGTGATCTTCACGGCACCTGTACCAAACGCCATGTCTACCACGACGCCATCCGCGACGATAGGTAAGCGACGCTCGACAAAGGGGTGTTTGGCAAATTTCCCATGGAGATGCTAGGAGTTGCATGGGTTATCATAATAGCTCCCGGTACCCGTCCGCCTACCTTGTACCTCGAATCATCCGGGTGCACTGCGATAGCAGAATCGCCCAGCATTGTCTCTGGACGCGTCGTTGCCACAACGATCTTCTCGTCTAACAAGGATGGATCAGATGTACACTACCGCCCTTGTCGCGTACATACCAGAGTCCTCTATCGGATAAGCAAACGAGGTGATAACACCGAACTCGAATTTTTCTTTCGCGTCATACCCTGGAACATTGAGCAGGGTCCTGCCTTCAAGTTGTTTTTGATCAACCTGCAGCAAAGCATGAGAGATGGAACGTAGAGGAGTGAGTTATCACACCTCTAAGTTTGAAAGCGTGGTGTTCAATTTAACACACCAGTTCACAAGGCGGTTTGCTCTGTACAGGATTCCTCCTTCGTGCAATCGACAAAACGTTTCTACCACAGCTTTCGACAGCGACTAATGAAGAGAGAGTAAACTGAGGAACACAGGTAGTTTGGCTCTGCTCACAGGATTCATGGTAAATGCCACGCGATCCCAATCGTAACTTCCTCCGAGTCGGCGGAGCTGGTTGGTAATACGCGACTGGTAACTTTTTTTTTCCTGTCAGAAAAAGAACGAATGTGAAAGGGATGTACTAACTCATTCTTCCAATCCATGACCTTGTCAAGAAATGCTTCTCTACCCAAATCGTGTCTCGTTTTTCCCTCAGACTTATACAGACGACGCTCTACGACAGATTGAGTGGATATTCCCGCGTGATCAAATCCAGGTACGAATAATGTTGTTTTTCCGAGCATACGATTCCTGCAGCAAAGTTTTATCGGCACACGGACGCGGGAACACGGCACTTACCAGCGTACCAAACAGTCCTGAATTGCCACAGTAAGTGCATGGCCGATGTGTAAACTCCCTGTGACATTCGGAGGGGGTGCGGGAATGACGAAAAGACCCTCCGGTTTGACATCGCCCTCGGGTGCGGTCTGTGGCTTGAAAAATCCTTGGGCCTCCCACCAGTCGTACCAAGCTGCTTCAACCATCTGAGGGTGATACGCTGCCGCCATCGGCTGCGACATATCTGCAACAACGAAAAGTCAAGGTGCACAGCCCTTGGCAATACAACCCACCTTTTTTCTCCCCCTTCGGAGTAGTATTAATGAATGCGGCCTCCGCTTTCCTGTCTTTCTCAACCTTTGCCTTTTTCTCACCACTAGAAGTGGAGGTAGCCTGTTTGAGCTGTTTCGCGGCAAGCTTGGCCTCCTTCTCTAGTCTCTTTGCCTCCTTCTTAGCTGTGGACTGGTGATCAGATCTGGCCTGCCGTGCACAAAAGACACCCTACCTGCACTTTTAGAGGAATCATTCGCATTTTGCGCATTCTGAGACATTCTTACGAGAGATTGTGGTCTACGATGAAGATTGAATGGGATCAAAAGGTATCGATGTCTGCATGCTCCAAGCATCCGATATCGAGTGTTCGAGTCAGTCAGCCTTAACTTGGGCGTCTGTTACGTAAGCTATCTGAGTCGCGTAGCTGTAAGTCCATGTTCTACTGGTTACATGCTGTACTAGTAGTACTATCGCAGCTGAGCACTTTCCTATTTACCGCCGTCTCCTTTTCTTGAGCACCCACCGTCGGTCGGGCCCATCCAAGCATTTCTCGACACCAGTCGCGATAC
Source organism: Phlebopus sp. FC_14 (assembly GCA_021018615.1). Lineage (NCBI taxonomy): Eukaryota > Fungi > Basidiomycota > Agaricomycetes > Boletales > Boletinellaceae > Phlebopus > Phlebopus sp. FC_14. Next base: position 1,126,077 of record JAEVFL010000005.1, on the reverse strand, counting down.
GATTTCGCTCATCTTCTCATGCGAAGGGGGAGTTTGCGATTTAATCAGCTTCCACAGACATTCTTGAGCCTTTTGCATGCCTCCTTTGCTTTTGCGCAAACCCAGCAAGCGCTATCCCTGAACTCCATATCGTTGTTCACAGGCTCCGCTATTCCCAACCCGGCGTCATTTAGTCTGCCTTCTTCATCACAACTTACCGTTTCTGTTGCAATATGCTCGTCGCAGGCCTCATCTGCTCGGTTCTTCGTGTCAAACAGTACTTCTGGATTTTCGAGCTCTACTGTCCCGGAACCCAGCACCGATAACTCCCTTGAAATGGCGTTAGAGAATGGTTTTGGCCACTGGACCGGCATAATCTCTGACACTGGATTATTGATCGTCGAAAATCTTGGGGATCCGGGATCATTCCAGGTCTCGGTGTCTAATAACGGTGTGTCGGCACTCCGTTTAAACGCTCACATTAGTGCGTCCTCACATCTTGATAGGTTCATTACACGAAATTGTCGATGATTTGCCGTTTCTGGGTGACACGACAGCGAATCAAGTGATTATCTTCTCCCCTCCGTTCGCTCCTGAAGAGATAGAGCAACCACGCTATCCTAATTATACCCTACCACTTGTTAGCTCGTCTGCGCCTGAAAACCCTCCATCCCCACCGACATTCAATCTTGTTCTAGCACCGCTATCTGCACAACTGCCATCACTGCTGCAAACAAGCTGTAGCTTACTAAACACTTCTATGGCCGGTTCACTAATCAGCTATGACCTGTGGAAGCGAGATACCGAGGGATGGAGGTCACAGTGGCTTGTTGATGGGCTTACCCCAAGCACTAACTATACTGCTTATGTGATTCAAGACCAGCTGAAGGTCAGCGGACCTGTGTACTTTGTCACGAAATCAGGTATGTCTCTCGTCATCAGCGAAATTCTTTCTGACATTCGCGGACAGCTGGCTTCCCTTGTCCACTCGTCCATTCCCTCCCATACTGCGCGTCCACAGCGTATGCTGTGCCTCTTCCTCCACCACAAGCGCCCGCCATTGCCTACGACGCCACGTCCCTTCCGAAAACCATCAGTGATCCGCTCCTCCACTACGTTTCCAACTTCACCGCTATGTTGCTCACCTTCGCATGTGGGCGTGATCTGTATTCTCCTCTCCAAACCTGCGCCGACTGCCAGTATAAGTACCTGTCATGGCTCTGCAGTGTTTCATTCCCGCGTTGTTCAGAGCCTGTACCCTCCCCTGATGGGAATGATGCCCAAGTACCGCTTTCGGCCCTCCAACCCCAGCCAAGTGGGGTGACGCCTCGCAATGTGTTCTTCCCAACCGTCAATTACTCATACGCGTCGCTTCTGCCTTGTCTCGAGACTTGTAATGCCGTCGATCGGGCCTGTCCAAATTTTTTGGGATTCAAGTGTCCATTGCCACAATTCAACGCGGACTCGAGTTATGGGGTAGGATTCATTGACGGCACCGAAGGAGGTGTCATTGAGCAGGGTAAAACAGGCACAGCGCAGGACAAGTGGGGCAATATATGGTGTAACGGCAGCTAGTCTTCATGTACTTCTTTTCAAGCCTTTCGGAGTAGCATGCTAATACTTACATATTCTGAAACGTACTAAGGTATCTTATAACTATCCCTCAAACGCTCCAGGTGCGATGTCTACCCCAAGGGCGCTCTTTGCAAAACCTCTCATACTCTTTTCTAATTCGTCCTCGAAGCCTACGCTCTTCATCCCCAAGAAAATCCTCAGCCATTGGCGTGCTTTGCTCACCCAGAATGCCAGGTCGATTGAGAACATGATCCCCCGAAAAACCAGATAGTGCCAATACTCCTTAGAACGTCCAACAAACGTAAGATTCGATGACGTCGTCAATGATCGCGATGCCCAATAACCAGTGATCTTGATACGATTGACGGGAGAGCCGAATGTTTGATTATTTCCTGAGCAAAAACAGTAAATCAGCCAACACGTAAAAAGAAGGGGACAATTCTGCCAACCCTGCACAATCCTACAATCAGGATCAGCCGTGAACAATAGTCACCATGTCCAAACAAGTGCCATACCGCATATTTCTCCCCAGAAATATCAACTCCTTCGGCATCTTGTCTGTATCAAGCAGAAAGCCCTTCAGCTTAGCCTTCATCCGCACACTTTGCTCATACTGATTCAACTCTTCCACTGTCCCATTCCCATCCTCATTTTGCTGCCTAAACCTCACCGGCCGCATTAACGTCGCACTCGCGAACAAATCTGGCGTTCCGATGCCCCATGATTTCGTGACTGTCTCGATGGCATTCCAGTCCGCGGCCAACAGTGCCCTCCACAATGTCGCATACTCGTGTCTGAACGACTCCCTCACACGAACGTAGAGGCCGTGGTCAAGTAGCACCAACTGGGGAAGCGTCGCATTTGATGGATGCGGACGAATGATGACGTTCCCTGGGTGGGGATCGCAATGTACCCAACCCCAGCTAAACATCTGAGCACTGAACAACTCGACCATGGTTTGCATGATCGCCCTAACACCGCCCTTTAGCCTGTCACCCTCCCTCGGAAGATAGAGGTTATCAATGGAAGGCTTCTTGTCGTGTTCTTCACCCATAAGCCTTCGGATCGCTGCACGGTCACTCAAGCGTACGCCATCGATCCATTCCGCCGTGAGTATCTTTTTTGTCGAATATTCCGGGTACACCTTGGGTATGTACACCTTGCCTGCCAAGCGAGGCTCCGCGGCGACGAACTCAGAGGTAACTCGCGCATTATGCGCCTCCTGTACGAAGTCCAGCTCTTGCCTTAGGTGACTGTTAATGAAATCTGCAATGCACTGTCATGTCCCGGAATATGACTCAACAATACGTGGATCACTGACCGACAGTAAAATAGACAGGCATATCAAATATCCAATTTTCGAACAACCACATCACCACGCGGAACGCGCCGAGGTCCCATTCAATTTGTTTGCTGACGTCAGGCTTCTGAATCTTTACTGCAACGCACTCGCCGCTCCTCAGTTTTGCGCGGTGTACTTGAGCGACGCTGGCGCTGGCTACGGCCTGTTCTTCGAACTCTGCGAAAACGCCATCAGGGCCGGCGGGTGAGCGGCCAAACTCAGATCGGAAGACCGACAAAATGGCAGCGTATGGAATCTGCGGGGCGTCGTCGAACAAGCGTGCGAACTTATCTTGCATGGGCCTCGGCATAAGAGGCGCATTTGCACCAATAGCCTGACCTGTGTTAAAGTAGATGGTTCTGAAAGGCCTACGGGATTGATGTCCACCTAGACGACGCACCTATCTTGATATATAAGCCACCATTAGTGATGAAAAGATTGTACATCCTATCCGCGACTCTCTGATGAAGTTGCGGTATTTGATCGGCCTTTTCAGGCAGGAAATTCATCTTGTAGTCTAGGGTAATCATACCGCACTAGAAGCATGAACGTTAGTACCGCACGAATGGTGGAGGATGTTCGGAGAGAAAGCATGCGAATAAAGGCAGTCGTAGATCAGCCATACTGCGTGTAGACGGGTGGCAGAAATGAAATCCATGGGCCATATTGCCCTATGAATTGGACAGCAGACGTCACAGGGGATGCGTTGCGTAGACGCGAGAAGAGCTTTGGCTCCGTGGAACGAGGAACGCACGGCCAAACAACTCCACGAGGGCGCCATCTAGACCCTGATCAACAGCGCGAAGGAGAGGGGGAAATGCACTTTCGTTGATACTTATTCGGCGCGCTAAGCATTTCTAGGTGAATGATCACTTACGGTCCAGATGGTTCGTGCGTTCCGTCCTATCGCTGAGGCATTGAGTTCCTTGTCAAGGAACCAGAGAGCCCCTAGGGCCAAAAGAACAACACCCGCTCGTCGGCCGGACTTGTTCCGCAGCTGCGTTCGTTGTTTCGGAGCTTCAGGATGTTTTAAGGTGGATAAGTGCTTTCTGTCGAGACAACGCTGAGATGCGCCAGGATTTAAAGAAAGCAACGGGCGCTGCGCTGCGACAGATTGGAGACGTCGGAAGAGTAACATCCCTTGCTGCAGGAATATCGATCAACTCGGCCCAGTAAAATGCAACCCTGGGTCTATAAGAGCCATTATGGTATGACGCAAGCTAGTGCCGGTTGGTTGACCACGTAATCATGTTCAGTGAGTTCTTTACCCCAGTCTAATACACTTGCATGGGACAAAATTCGTTACCTGCAAGTGATATGCGAACCCCCGCCGCAATATTTATTTAAATCTACTAACATTTCGTCTTCAATTCTGCTTTCTGCGGTTGACGGCTAGTAAGGTATATCTGCAGTCTGGACTCTGGCGTGGTGCACAGCATGACATTTTCGGTACAATTTATATATTACCTAATGTGACTAAGACGCGGCAAACTCGGTATATAAACCAGGACACGGCTGGCAATGCGAAGAGTCTTGGCTTCCCATCCTGCAGTCGAATGGTACCAGCTCCATTGCACTCCCCTCGCTCTCCTCGTCTCTTATTCACCCTGTTCCCTGTCCTTTCCCAACATGCCCACCACCTCATTCGTAGCCTTCGTGGTACTAGCGGAGACCTTACCGTTCTCCATACTTACGCGAAACGTGCTAGCGCCGAGCCTCACAGCACCGAATTCATCGTGTTCGCTTGTCTTATCCCAGTCCTTGTCTTGTTGTCAGGTATATTTGCCGGTCTGACATTAGGCTACATGAGCTTGGATGAAACCCAGCTCAACGTCCTAAGTATGAGTGGTACTCCGTCAGTGTCTTCCGTGTTTTTCCCCTGTTCTCTCATTCATCGAATTCATAGTCGGCAGAAGCGTTATGCCAACAAGATCAAACCCATCCGCAAGAATGGACATCTGCTCTTGGTGACTCTTCTACTAGCCAATATGATTGTAAACGAGACACTACCGGTTGTCTCCGATCCCGTGCTCGGGGGATCGGCACAAAGCGTCGTCGTTAGCACGGTCCTCATCGTCATGTGAGTTGTTTGCTTTTCATGGGCTTTCCTAGCTGTCCACCAGTTATTTCTTTGCCAATCTGATAACGAGAGAAGCATGCATTTGTGGCTTGGCGTAGTGGCACAAATAGGCGGTCAAAGCAGTGCAGCTGACATCTATTTCCCAGTTTTGCAGAGATCATACCACAGTCACTCTGCACCCGCCATGGCCTCTATCTAGGCGCTAAAATGGCGGGTTTTACGCGAGTTCTCATGTACCTTCTGGTTCGTCAATTCAATCTGAAGGGTTTGTAACATGGAAACTGAAGCTCCAACAGGGTATAGTCTCTTGGCCGGTGGCAAAGTTGCTCGAGTTCGTTCTCGGTCCTCACCACGGCATCATTTATCGCAGGGCAGGTCAGCGATGTATTTTCTGCCCCCCGCAGCCCACTTGCTGATATCTATGTTCCAGAGCTTAAGGAGCTTATTGCCATGCATTCCTCCTTGTCTTCCCATGGGGGAGATTTAAAGACAGATACTGTCACAATCATTGGCGCCACACTTGATTTGCAAGAGAAGGTCGTCAGACAGGTAGATCGGTTTACTCGGCTGATTTACACCCGCGCTGATGGTTTACTTCCCAATGCAGGCGATGACGCGTATAGAGGATGTGTTCATGCTCTCCATCGAAGCGAAACTGGACTACGAACTGATGAAGAAGATCTGTTTGACAGGTCACAGCCGTGTACCTGTATATGAGGAGGTGGAAGTTGCCGTTGGTTCTACTGGGCGTTTCGAGAAGGTAAAGAGGATCATCGGGATCCTTCTCGTCAAGCATGTAGGTTCCTGAACTGGGCATCAATGTCATTTCCGAAACCTAGCTCACCATCTTTTTTTTTTTTTTTTTTTTTTTTTTTTTGTCAGTGTGTGCTGCTAGATCCCAAAGGTACATTCATCTCACTTTCGGCCGTAGGGTGGGTGGGTCTGACATCCCTTCAGATGCTGTCCCTTTGCGGAAAATACCCCTGAATAAGGTTCCCTTCGTTCCTAACAACGAGTCTCTACTTGGCATCTTAGACAGATTTCAAGAGGGTCGTTCGCACATGGCTATTGTCTCACGCTTCAGTGTTGAGAGAGCTGCATCAGTCAAGAAGGTCGCCAAGCGTTCTCTTACTCAGCGTCTTCGTGAACGTGTTGGGATGGGTGACTCGAGCGACTCTAGCGACGAGGAGGAACGTGATGCCAAGGACATTAACGACAACGGTTCTAAGGGCATCTCGTGGGCCAAGGAAGTGAATGGGGAGTTGGCCTTCGGAGCCGACGGTACGCCTATGAAGAAGTCTTTCGCCGGTAGTGGTCATGGTAGGCCAAAGCAACGACGGAAACTCTGTGATCTCGACATAGAGATGGGTGTTACGGAACAAACAGGCAAGGAAAACGACTCGGAAAGACAGAGAAACAGATTACCTTGGTCCTCGGCCGGGCTGGAACAGAGCATGCCTGCTGACGCACTTTTAACAAAGAAGGATGCCGAAGATTTCTTGCAAGGTATCGACCCCGCCATTATGCCTCTTGGTATCATTACCCTGGAGGATGTGCTGGAAGGTAAGGACATTTGCTATGTTGTGTACCTTTTTTTTTTTTGTTCACGGAGACTATCAGAACTTATCGGCGAAGAAATCTATGATGAGTTCGATCCCGATGGCGCGAATGGTACAATATCGTCATATGTCCCCACGACTGCGTCCAGTTCGAAGAGGATTCCGCGGTCCGAGTCCTCTCCAGATCTGTCTTCGACGATTGTCGTCGAGCCTCCCATCTCTCCCAAATCGGATGCTATCACTCCGGTTATGCGTCCTTTAGCGATTCGCGGACTCAGCTTTTTACGTTCCAAGAGTGCACCACCCAGCCCGCGCGAGGATGGTAAAGCTTCCTCCGTTTTATCACCCTCTCGAAAAGGCACTTCGACGAGCCCAAAAGAAGATATCACCGAAGGTACACCTTCGAGCATCGTTCGCGATCTACAAGCCATGGTGACTATTGACGAGCCTAAAGACATCTTGGAAAAGGATCAAGACGCTGCTTCGCCTCCAGTTGACCCGACACCTATTCACACACCTTGTGAGACACCTTTAAAGAAGCGGGCGGTCAGCAGTGTCGGGCTCGCATCTGCACTACATGGTTCGACGAGCTATCCGACGTCGAGATCTGGTTCGCCTGCCCCCTCTCTCGAGGCAATTTTACTAGACAGGAAACGGCGCATGGCTGCCGCAGCCGCTGCAGGTAAAGACGCCAACTCCGTGAATACTGTCGTCAGCACAGTCGAGAGGACTCCGGTTATGCGAATCACGACCCCGAGCATCAAAGGCGCCAGCAAATTCAAGAGCAGTCCATTGGGAGGTGGCGAACGCACTGGGATCATCATTGCGGAGAAGGTCAGACAAGAAACGAAGGCTCAGGAGGGAGAAAGTGTACTTGACAATGCAGACAAGAAAGGCCCCGTTAATGAAGACGACTCTGGCTACTTATAATACTGGCTCTTCGACCAAAGGACTTGTTGTTACTATATGACCATGTACTACATCTCCTTCTGTTGGCATTGAGCTATCCTTGAATTTGCGTCAATGTATTTGCATATTGTGAATTTCGAGACGTTGGTTTTGTAGTCCACGGCTCAAGTTGGCTTCCATGCTTGGCCTTTTGCTAACATTCTCTTTCATCTTCAGACCGACACTCTCCAAACCGTCCAGGATGGCTCGGTACAATGCCTCCTCGGTAGGTCCTTGGACCCCTCTTTTAACCACTTTACCATCCAGAACTGCCAACGCAGCAAATGCCACTGGCAGCCCAACACATTTCGACATGGCGGACCCGGTAGCGGTACCATACGCGACGAGAGATGACGTATGTACCTCGTGTGGGTGGCCTGGGATATCGGACTCGGTGACGATCTCGTGTGACAAAAGGACAAGATCTCGTTCGCCAGGTTGATACTTCAGTCTATGAGCGAGAAGGATTGTAAGCAGGTCGATGGGTGCAAGTGCAGTCTTTGGAAGCGGTGGTAATTGCTCCGGCCGCGGTGACAACACTAGCCAGTGCAGAGCTTGCATGACATTTTCAACTTGCTGGTCCGGGAGAGTAAGAGATAGACCCCATTGTAAAGCACCCAAATCGTGGGGATTGATGCGCTGCTTGATTTTCATCTCACACACAGCGCGTGGAAAGTCTAACCATGAGCGGAGGCGCATTCCCGAGGTTGGTTCCTGTTCCAACATCCCGATCATCTTGAATGAATGCATAAGGTCCGAAAAGCCAGGGTACCTGATCACAGAGATGGGAAATATACCTTTCTTTTCGTTGAGCCTTGGCGACGCACCTTAGTGTCCCGCGCAGCACAGACCGGAGTTCCCTAACATCCCCGAGGCCGTAGGTAACGGCATAAGGCAAACTATCTCGGTTTGCGATACCTTCTAGCTTTAAGACGCTCGAAATTGGCACATCTGGAAAGTAATTACTCAGAATCTTCTCTCCTGGTAGTTTCACGATCTAGAATGTAGGTTATCAGAGCGATAATGTCTTTAGCATGGATGCATCGATACCTCGCCATGGAGCTTGAATGTGGCTTCATTGAGCGTCGCACTGAGCACTCCTCTTGGACTCCAGCTGAATTTGTAACCCAATGGAACGTCTGCTACTTCCGGGGAGGGGAGCCCACCACAAAAAGATATGAATGACAACACCCGCTTTTTCTCTTTCTTTAGCTGCGCGAGAAGCGAGAAGGCGGAACAGTGATCGATGCCAGGGTCCAGACCAATCTCGTTTAACAGGAGAACGCCAGCAGCCTCTGCGCTGTGAAAGCGCACCATCAAGACGGAGACAGCATTACAGAACATGAAGACGTTACCGGTCATGCAAAGCTCGCATATCCGCCGATATGTATGATGCTGTCACCATATGTTTGCGGTGCCGGATGCACAACTGTGCGATAGAAGGGTGGAATGACACAGGTAGAAGGCTACCCATGATATTCAGCATGCGTGATGCGGAGAGCCATCACAATTTCGCTATAGAATTCACCTGATTACAACGTCGGCACCCTTAATGAGGCCCGAAACCTTCTGTCCATCTGTCACGTCCACTGAACACAAGCTCGCGTTCGGGATGTTGCGCGTTAAACTTTCAGCTTCAAGCTTGGAATTGCTAGCTGGTGGCCGAAACGAAAGGTCCGAATAATGCGATGAGCCAGGTACTAGATATCACAAGAAGACCTACTGACCAACCAGTAATTCAATATCTGAACGCTTGCATATCTCCTGAATTGCAGGTCCGGCAACCATCCCACTTCCCAACATTAAAACTTTCTTTTTCTCCTGTGTGCCCTTTGGTTGGATTGTTGCAGAGCGCCACTTCTCAACTGCTTCTTTCAATTTGGTATGCTTTCCTTGGAGCTCACCACCTCGTGCTATAGTTGCTACATTGAGCGCGCGTATGTTGTCTTCTTCCGTAGGTTCTCCACGATAGTCCTTGATAAGTGTCTCGAGATATGGCGTCAGAACGCGGCAGAAGTGCTGCGATGCTTCGAGCGGCAAGGTCGAAGGAAGGATATCCACAGACATAATTTGCACATTCGGAAGATGTGCTGGGAGGGTGGATGGTCGGTGCCAGAAGAATGGTTCGGAAATGGTTGAGGCACGCGGCATGAACTCGAGACCGCCCTTTGAGTTGCAACACAACGTGTGTACAAGTCAATCGATGAACACCCACAAGATAGGTTTAGGAACTACATACCCCAACATCGCAACTGATGTCGCCGATCGTTCCAAAACGTCCACGTCCCATCTCTACAGCGCGGGCCAGTGCAGTGGTAAGCTGGTCGTTGGTCATGAGACGAGGAAACCCTGGAAGCCAGCCCACTCCGTTCAGGAAGAGCGTCAAATAGGGAGCGACCTGATGCAAGCTTAGAACGCTCTGATGATTCAGGGGATATGTTACTCAACCGTCGAAGCAAAATGTGATTGATATAGGGATGGGTTCTGGTAATAATCATGTCTGTCATAACGGCCGCCATCGACTCGCAACAGGTATTCTTCTGGCTTTACGTGGACAAGATACACCTGCAAAGTATGTCAACATAACAGGACTCACGATCGATAATATCGTCAACCTTACGCAGGTCAGGCTCTGTCATGGAAGATGTCAGCGAGGGACACGCTGGGAATGAAGGTCACTTTTACCTGGGTCGCTCACGAGCGCAGGGAGATCCTGGACATGGATCTTTGTGATTGGCAATTCCGCGAGGATGGAAAGAGCTCCCTGTGAGACCTTCCCATTCCTGATCATCAGTGAAAACCACCTGCGGAAAGTTACTCAGTGACAACTTACCCGGTCAGCCCCACGACAAGAGGTCCCAAAGATTTAGGTGTTCCGTGCCCAATAATCTCCTCGCCGATTGCTTGCAGTGCTGCACGCAGTGAGGGCAGAGAGGCATGCGTATGTGGGCGAGGTGTATGCTAAAGATAGTGATCAAATCAATGGGTTGGCGTTTAGCTGCCGAGCCGCTCACAAGGAAAGGGGAAGCAATTCCGAGTTCGAGGTGCGCTTGAGCCATTGCCGAAAGCGATTCGAGAACCCCCGCAACTAATGAACATGTCAGAGAGAATCATTAACATGTACTATCATCGTACCTCCTGCAAACCAGCCGAAACCGACGGTTCTTTTACCGTCAGTGCCCGTAAGAAGTTCGTAATCTATCAGACGCGGTAGAAGGTGACGAGATGGACCTTGACTCAAGAAGCCGGAGAGCAACTCCATGTTGTAGGACTGTCCCTTGGTCGTATGAGAGAACATTAAGTGTGTGCGGGGAACGACAGGTGCGGTGGGCGCGGTTCCCGGTGGTCTCGGTGTAGGTAAAGGTGAAACAAGAAGTTCGTCGAGGGGTGTTTCCTTGATACCAAGGACAATGTGGGCAGTGTCAAGGGTGGGACGGACCTTGGCACCAACCTGTTGGTTCAAAACGCGTCAGAGTAATGCAATACTGGAAGCTCAACCGGCCGATGTAGCGAACCTTGACGAATTGATCCACGGGGAAAACTCTTCTGTCGCAATCCTGAATGAGGACGTCTACGTTGTGCGTATGGATGAGGTCCTCGACGACATCTGGTGTCAGCGGACACCTCCGTTCCCAAACCCTCGTAGGGTCCTCGCGTCGAATACCTATGGTAAGCTTTACAGAAGTCGCCTGCCTCATGTATCGCGCGCCCCGTCCAAGTAACACGTTTGACAACGCCTGAGGACGGTGTTGAAGCGCTGGCATCATGGGTGCTGTTGCAGGCAAACTTCAGTATGCGGAGTTGGAAGACAGCGGGCAGAAAGGATACCAGCACAGGACTGACTCGGCTAGCTTTAAGTAGCGGGCGAGGGAGCCTCGGAGTGGATGATCCGCCCGTTTACGTTTACTTTTGGGGAGCATCGATGGCTACAGGTCTCCGTCCGGGCTCACCGCAAGGAGAAAGGCGCTGGCCATCCAGTCAGTTAACCGGTGACGACCGCTCGAGAACCTCGTCGTGCATGTTGGTTTGCGAGAGCTTTGCACCTCGATGAAGACAACCCAAGTCAAATCCGGATATTATTCTACACGTATCTCGATGCAATCGGCGTATACTATGGGAACCCAACGTACTACGGTATTAAGTACTTAACTTGGCGACGCGAGCGACCATAGGGGATCGTCAAAGTCCATAGTTTGGCGCAGTCTCCTAGTAACCTAGTTACTACACTCGTGTCAGGTCTAACTCTCACATGTTGATTCAAGTCCTTCCCGAGTCAATTTCCATTGATTTCCATACCTCATCGCCAGAGCGTTTGCCGTGGTGGATCCACTGTAACGCAGCCTGCATGCGCATCAGACCCGACGCTTATTCCGTAGACTCGAGTGCTCCTAGTTCCTAACCTACTTATAGTGGAACCACGACAACACTTCTCGATTCTAAAACATTTCCCAGTGTACCTTCATGGGCAGTCCAACCAATCGAGGTTTTCCATGTGCGAATATCTAACACCTTCATAGCGAGCTGTGAATCCGGATTTCGCATTCGACTGTAATCAATAAGTCCCCTCGCACCTGGCCATGCAGGCCTCTCTCACTGGTGATCGAATCTCCTCAAATTCGCAGAACAGGTATTTCGCAGTGTTAGAAAGACGGTACAACATTAATGGATCAATCCGACAATGAGATCAGAGTCCTATTTCCTCGACTATTGGTCTGTGAGATCTATTTTCAAAGAGAGATTTCCGGTACCCCTCAAGCATTGAGGGTAATGGGACTGCAACCAACGTTGACAAGGCCATTCTGTAAGTGTCTCTTGTTAGCCATACGTCAAGCAAGGCTATTGAAGATTACCTACGTAGTAGTTATTTGTGCAGCACACCGGTTGTTGAGTGCAGGTAGCTCCACTCCCAGTTCCCACAACGGTGATGGGCGTGCAGCCGATTCCAACTTCACCAGTGATGTCACCGAGGACGATACCGAGAGCACTCAATAGACTCGTCACAGTACTGGAGTCAGCCTATAACTTCGTGGTCAGTTTTGGTGTCCTCCTGAAGCTGCTCGTGTCCTTACAGATTGAACGCTGTTGCAGCATGAGAGGGAACCGGTGTCACACTGGCTGGACTGGCGAGCGACATGTGGGGTGGCGACCGCGAAGACTGCCAAACAAGTGGTAACAGCGGCTGACAGACGAGAAAACATTGTGAAGGCGAGAGCTGAGTGAGGGAATGCAACAACGTTGGTTGTTGACCTCCTCTCCAACTTCTGACAGCTCTTTATACGCTGGAAGGTGCCTCTCCCCCGTCAACTCAATCCCTTGGCTACGTACACAGGTGTGTCACCTCTCATACATTCTTTTGCACGGTTCTATGCTACTGTGCATTACCGATCAGCTCTTTGCTGAGTTTTCCACGACGATCATGGAAGCATGTATTTCGTGACCTCATGACATACCCGCTGTTTGAATGGGACCGGTCTAAGTCCGCTATGAAGCAAGGCACTCCCTACGTTATTTCTGATGTTGGTTTCCCGTTGAGTCTCTTCGATTACCGAGGCTGATGGAAATTCACTCTACTTCGTGACGTCGGGTATACCATGACACTGCTTTGATGAGAGATCGAAGGGAGGTGAGCACTTATATTTCTCCGAAGAGTTCCGCGGAGAAAACTGAGGTTGACGGAGCAAGGCGTGTTTCTGGCGGGGAGTGTCCGTCAGACCGAAAGGAGAGAGAGTGTTTCAGAGTTTGACCATCAAGGAATGTTCCGCTAGCACGTGAAAACTTCTGTATCAAGGTGCAGTTCAGGCATGACTTAGGTTCTGCACTCGTAAGTCCCTTAGCTTGCTCCACAGAGACTCACGTCAAGGGGGAGCAGCTGGCATTGACTGCGCCAATCTGTGAGCAGAAATGTATCTCTTAACATTCAAACCTACGGATGAGTCTACTGACGTATAGTTGTTGCAACAGACCGGTTGCTGAGTGCAGGTACCAATACCAGTGATAACTGTAGTTGACTGCCCACCAAGGACGAGGCCTGGCAAGGGTATTTTTAACAAACAGTGATAGTGCTAGATGATCGTGATTCTTAAAGTCGCCTACTGCCCTAATCCTGTCACGGGGCTGGACAGGTCGTGTGGGCAGCAAGAATCGACATGTGGTAGAGCTACAGGTGAGCAGCCTACGACTCTCGTTGCTTGGCTGAGTATACCAGCTCCCCTTGCGTCCTGCGGACCTATTCGGACCTATGAAAATATATTGTTTCCAAATATCCAGTTAACCCAGTCAATGCCCTTCCACCACGTTCACGTAACGCTGGGTAGGCGCGCTTCTTGGTATCCCGTATTGTTCGGGGACATGGACATACGGCGTCCAACTGAGCCTTCTCCCGTGGTCAGCGGGCTTTGACATTAAATACTTCGTACAAATAGCATACATTCGGATCGCCGCCTCCAATTGAGCGAACGTCGTCTGCAATTCCTGTAATCAGTCATTCGAAATTTGATATTGCGGACTGTCGAAACGGTCTAGCGCCGATTCGAACAAATCCACAAACGTCGCCATGTCCCCCTCATCGAGATTTTACGCACCCCGGCCTGCAGCGTGATTTTGATGACGCACCTCTATCAAAGTCGTCCCCCCTTGTGACATCATTGGCCCGGACAGAGCATGGCGGTCGCGGTCGTATGCGAGGATTTTACCTGGTCCTGAAAGCATCACGCACATATGATTCGCGCAGTGTGGCATACGTCTGCAACATTGTATCTGAAATTTCACACCTACTTCAGCGGAATACCAACGGATTGGATGCTGCTTGCGCACAATACCCGATTGAGGGTGAGATTATTATTTAACTGCAACAGCAATGAGTAAATTGATTCGAAGCATCTTTGACTCCGAGCAAGTGCACCCGTGGGTGGTTGATGTACATATAGGCAGCGAGGCAACTTGGCGAAAGTGTTGCAGACTGGAAACGCGAGGTGGTGGTGCATGGCACGTATTCTTCTCGAGAAATACGCAGGCATTAAATGGCTTGCTCAGAATCTAAGGACACCGGAAGCTTGAAGCATCATATGAAGCAGCTTGAACGAGAACGAGAACATGATAGATAGGCTGACTACGCTAATATATAGCTCAGCCATAAACATGAGTGAATACCTCGTCAACACGGTAATATAAAACCGTGAACGAGCTGCATACGTAATCTGAAAACTGATCATTTAGTACTTACAACTCGAGTAGCATCCCTGGAGTTATGGGTCGCCTTCGAAGGGACAGGCAGACGCCGAAAAGCGTTGGGACTAGCAAGTCAAATCAACGCTGCAAAATCGACAGGGTGGAGTCGCGTCCTTCTCTCGAGCCTGGGAGCAAGAAACACGAGGATCAATCAGACGCAGAGGAAGTGAGTTCGACCCTCACGCATTCACAAGCACTCAGAGTTAACAGGACGTTATAGACCACGAATACTAGTGTTCAGCTGGATGCGTCGCCGCGATGGTATCAGACTGTTTCTGCGCTTACGCCCAGTGGTACCGACGTTCCGCGTCCAGTCACGCCAGCAAAGCTTGCCGCCCTTCTGGAACGTGTTACATCCCTACACGCCAACGCAGTTCTTGCTTTCCAATCTAAATCGACGTTTACATCATCCAGCTCTGAGCTTACCTTCCTTCACAATATATTGCAATCTGGCACTCTATCCGATCGTCTAAGCGCGTTGACACTCCTTGTACAAAGTAGTCCGTTGCATAACACAAAGGCACTCGACACGCTGAAGATCATGGCTGAGAGGGCCAAAGGTAAAGGTGGTAGAGAAGAAAGTTTGAAAGCCTTGCGCTGCATTGTCGATTGGTGGGTCGGTGGAGGTGCCCCGAACCGTAAACTTAGGTGCGCACACCGTTCATGTCAAGGGTCCAACTAGATCACCAATTTCAGGTATTTTCGGGACCAACCTCTTACGCATCCGGACGCAGATGATGCCCATCTACTGGTCTGGTATTTCGAGGATTGGCTGAAGAAATATTTCTTTTCGGTCTTGCAAATTTTCGAGGCACGTTATCATCGCTGTACTCGTGTGCTCAATCCTAATCATCAACAACTAGACGCTTTCTACCGACCCACTGCCCTATGTAAGGATGCAAGCCCTGTCTCTAATCTACACCCTACTACGGGAAAAACCGGAGCAGGAACATAACCTGCTGAGGCTCCTTGTCAATAAACTTGTAAGTTTTTCCACTTCCTGCAATGCCATTGAATTCCAAGCGATATGTTGATTGCTTTAGGGCGACTCCGAGAAGTCAATATGCTCTCGTGCCTCGTACCATATCCTTCAACTGTTGCAAGTGCATCCTTCCATGAAGGTTGTTGTCATTCGTGAAATAACAACACTCATCTTGAAACCAAGTGCTTCTACAACCGCAGCCGCACCAACGCCGAGATCGAACGCACACGTAAGGTTTACTGACGATGCCACCGCAACAAAATCGAGATCGAAAGAAGGTCTCAGCACCAAGAAGAACAGCAGCAACCATGGAAGATATTACGCTGCCATCACATTCAACCAAGTTGTCTTCGGGCCGGGAGACAAAGACGTTGCAATGCATGTTATCGATGTATACTTTCGTCTGTTCGAAATTATCCTCGGCGAAGGCAGATTAGAAAGCGCTACCGAGGCCACAAGTGACAAGGCGGAAATTGATACAGTCAGGCCGAAGCTTAGCAACAAGAAATCTGTCGGGGATGGTGGATTTACTGAGGTCGAAGACGCGGATTCGAAACTAATTTCCGCAATCCTCACGGGCATAAACCGGGCCTTACCTTTCGCGAAACTGGGTGTCTCTGATTCAAGGTATGAGGCGTTCTTGATAGCTGTCGGGCTCCTGATCAAAGTCAATATTAGTTTAAACAAGCATATCGACACACTGTTCTTAATCACACATACATCGACATTCAACATATCGCTGCAAGCTCTCATGCTGATACAACACATCTGCGCTTCTCTAACAAGTCAGCCGAGCACGTCGACTTCTGCAGCGTCACTCTCAGAGTCCATGTCAGATCGATATTATCGGACACTATATTCATCTCTTCAAGATGGAAGGCTTGCATCGTCATCGAAGCAGACCATGTATCTGAACCTGTTGTTCAAGTCCCTGCGAGCCGACAACAATAAGGAGCGTGTAAAGAGTTTTGTGCGCAGGTTCATTCAGCTTCTAGTCAGTGGTAGCGCTGGTGGCGCTGAATTTGTCGTCGGTGGTCTTTATCTTCTTGGCGAAGTAAGTACACCACGTAGGTATCTGCGTGATCGACGTTGAGCCTTGGATCAAGGTCTTTAGCACAATACCAGGTCTACGTGCTTTACTTCAAGGCACCTTGGATGTAGGTGAAGGAGAGTACGACCCAAGGAAACGCGATCCTCAATTTTCCCAACCGTCCACATCACCAGTATATGAACTTGTGCGCCAGTTTTACTTCTTGTTCTTCGACTTCAACTTGAATATCATCCTATTAGCTACCACTACTCCACCATTATCATCCCACTGTGTCCTTACATGCGCGTCAACTTCTGTCTTTCCAACCCATCACCTCTAGTCCCGACCTCACCCTCAACACCCTTACACACTTCTTAGACCGGTTTGTTTATAAGAACCCAAAGAAAGCAAAATCAAAGGGTACCAGTGCTATGCAGCCTGCTGCAAGTACAACTGACGGCATCCACGTGAAGCGAATCAAAGGCGAAGTCAACAGCGGTGTACTGCCGAACGAAGAGAAATTCTGGAAGCAACCTATTGAAGATATACCGGTGGAGGAGGTATGGATTTGTCGCCACGGCCCTTAGTGAAGTGCCACTCAAGCAGTTTTCAGGTCTTCTTCCATAGGTATTTCTCACGCAAAAATAGGAAGAGCTCCATCAAAACGACTCGAGCTCTTGAAGATGGTGAAATGCAGGATGAGGAGATGTCTTCTGATGAAGATTCAGTCGCTGACCTTACAAATATTGGATCGATACCCGACGGTCCTCCTACACCCAACCGCGGTGAAGATGATGTGAACGAAAGCGACAGAGAGGAAGATGCCATTTGGAAGGTATGAAAGCGTATCTTATTCCCTTCTTCATCCGCCCTAAAAGTATCCTCAGGCTATGAAGGCGACAATGCCCAGCGAGGCTGGCGAAGAACTTCTTGAGGATAGTGACGATGTGCCGTCTGACTTAGACGCCTCAAGTGACCAAGATGATGAGGGGGAGTCGGTATCCGAAAGTGAATACAGTCCCAGGATTTCCTTGGCCGAAGGAAGTGACAATGATGATCTGGTTGCTGTCGATGATATTCCTGGCGGCCTCCTCGATTATGATGGGTCAGATGCTGAAGATGGGGGTGAGGAGTGGGGAGGGTTCGGTGATGGGGAGAAACGAAAACGAGGTGACAAGGATGAAGGAAAACGGAAGAAACGGAAAGCGTTACCCACATTCGCGAGCTATGAAGACTATGCAAAGATGATTGAGGGTGCTCCGGAGGACGACATCTAGTACAGTTGCTTCCTGCACTAGAAACACCCACTAGTTCACTGAGAGTCTGACGCACTCCAAGTACTTCCAGCTCGCCGATTAGGGAATTTGTCGTGTGAAGTGCAGTTCACGCCATGATAGTGTTGCGAATTATTACTGTAATAACCCCATCGACGAAAACATCCCGTTATTTGCACTCCGTCTAACTTGTACGTCACACACACGAGTACAAGTCTCTCAGTCGTCGGACTTCGTTGACAGGAACACGACCTCGCAACTAAGACATGTCGAGGGCGTTTGCTAGTTTAGCCCGCCTTGGGAAGGGGTGGGCTGGTAACCTAGATCATGTTCACGAGTTGCGAGATCAGGAGCTTTCTGTAGGCTCTGCGAGTCACGATGAATTGCAGTAAGCACATCAGGCAAGAGAGTGTGGCCTCCAAAGGCAAACAGTCCTCCAATCAACAGAGAACATAGACCCCATCATGAAGAAATAACCTTAAATGCGTCAGAACCTCCATCTTCCAAACCCGTCAGGACGGCCTGGCGAACAGCGCCAAGATATTCTCTGAGCTGCCGGCCATCTTGATGAAGGAAATCGTCATACAACTTGTACCGTGAGTCTGCCACGATGTTGGCGAGTTCGAGGGCAATCTTGAGGTTTCTAATGAGATGATATTACACATTGAAATGTGAGCTTTTTTTGTACATTGGCGGTAAAACACGTACCCTGGAATGTGCTCGCGGGAGGAGTACAGCATGAAATGCAGGCGAAGGATAAGCTCCGGAATGTAAATTTGCCGGATACGCGACATCTCACGCCATCGACGATCTCCTAAAGACATATAAGGAACGTCCGAGCACAATCGTAGAGGCCTACCTTCGTTGCTGCCCAGGTCCGGAAGCATCCAATCAGAAGTAAGGATTTTCACAATGGATTCGTGTGCTTGATCAATGAGGCACTGCGAATACGGGTCATCGTTTGCATTCTTGAGTCGGAGGATCAGCATGCCTTGTAGTCGTTCAACCAAGCCATCCGTGTGTCCTTGTTCATCAATGACACCTCTAATGACTGGCATTCGACAACCCGATCGAGAAGTTCCCAGACATTGAAGAATTGTCTGTAATGGAGATATTCTGTGGCACGCTCCTCAGGCTCGTCAATGGAAGCCAGTTCGCGCGGTAGTATTTCCAGGAGGTTCCGAGCCAAGCCCACACGTCCGGCACCAAGGAAATACCGCAAGATTACAGTTGCCTGCTCCAGCGCGGTATCGTAGGTTGCGTCCATGAATATTGTCCATTCTATTGAGCGCAGGAGTAGCATCTCCTCATCCAAAGGGGTGGGCTGCAATGCAATTATGGAAGGTAAAGCACCCCTTAACCGCGGTAGAGACTGCCAACAACCTTTGTTAGCGCAGGTACACAACGCTTGGGAATTCTACGAACCTCGAAAGCCTTCTCAATCGTCCGTTCAGCTGTGACGACGGCAACTTGCTCAATATCGAGACCATGCTCACGAGCGCGCATCAAAGCCACTCGGCGTTCATCCACGCCGGCGGAGAGATCTAGTGATGTCAGGAACATAGCATAGCGCTCTACCGCGTTGTCACCGAGAGCGCCTGCATACATGGCAATCAGCTCCCTTTGGCCAGCGGCCTCCATCGATAGTCAGTATGCAACTTTGAAAACGATGCCACTAATCTCACCTCGAGGACCTGGAGGTATGCTTCAAGGATGACCTGAACGGCCATGGGTGGCACTGAGATGTCGATCATCTGGAAGAAAAGACACAGATGTGCAAAAAAACGTGTCATCGTTGGGTATCTGTCCTGTAATCAGTCCCGGTTGGTAAGCAATAAATGGAAAGGGCGCACTCAGATGAATCTGGGTCGTATATCCCATCCCGAAGACCAGCAGCAAACGTCTCAAGTAAGGGATGTGTTCGACCGAGAATAATGGCAAGCTGTGACACGTGAAAGGCGTTGTCGGCGGGAGGCCTTGAAGGAGACAATATCAGACAATCTCAGAAACCGCGACGGAAAAACGAGATCTCTGACCCGTCTTCAACCGTCACCTTACCAAGGGTTTCGAGGGCAGAAGTGGCCTCTTTTTCCCACTCTTCTTCTTCAACCACATCCCCCTCCTCCACCGCCACAAGGTCAACCTGCTGGGGTGTCGCCAATCCGCCCTCCCAAAAACTTCCTCCCATTTTAATCATTTCGGCGCTCTGCTTCTCTTCGCAAAGGATACATATTTGAGCCCATAGATGATCCTCCCATGTACGACATGCCGACTTCAACACACTAAAGGTCTGCGGGGACGGCGCGAGGGCAGCGTACAGTGTCCGCTCAGAATCAGATAGGTTGGACTATATAACCGTCAGACATGAGTCGACACCAGAGATGGAAGTAGCGTACATTCAGCGCTGCTCGTGCGCACGTGGATTTCCACAAGCGCCGATGTCGATTACCTTGCCAACCTTCTGCATCGTCCTGATCCTCCGTACCGTCCTCCTCCCGCTGTTCATTAGCTTTGCAGAGGATCAACAAAAATACACGTGTCTGAGCACGTACAACGCACCTATGGCTCGCCATTGGAAGAGTAGTGAGCCCCGGATGCTGGCAGCTCTCCACGGTTGGTGAGCTTTCCGACAAATCTCAACTGCTTCGTCGAGTCTGCCAGCCCGTACGAATGAGTACAAAGCCTGGGCCAAAGCTTTTTCGTATCCCTTTCAGAATTACGGTCAGCATGTCCATTATTATATGACCAAGGGTGCTCACAGCGTCATCAGCAGCAAGTGTTCGTCCGTTCCCCTTATTCACTGCATCTGGATCCAACTCTGCTACGAGTCCCTCTCTGGGTGCAGCACCACTGCGCAACGTTTGCATCGCGTTGTATTTCGTAAACTTCCAGTACCCCGTGGTGGCCTCGGGATATTGTGGTGGAGAGGCAGTATCATGGAGCCACTCCCGTACTATGACGAGCTCAGAAAGAAGGGGCGACGCGTGCATGATGGCCTGTGCAAGGGTTGAGGTAGGAGTGAACGGGTTTTGCGCTAGCAGTGTTCGTGGATGAGGATAGGCTTGGGGCTCGGTTTTTCGCGCACTGTGCAACAGTTGAACGTTGATGTTCGGAACGTGTCTGACATTATAAGAAAGCAAGTGTTACTCACGGCATGAGTGCTTGTAGCAAACCCCAGGTGTTTGCCTCCATTCTCAGCGCCTCCAACTCAGCCTGTGAGACGTCAGACGAAGCTGCACGCTCCCATTCTTCGATTCTGAAAGTCGTTTATCGTGTGAGGAAACTCCAGGACAAGCAAAGGGAAATCATGCTCACTGATCGCGGCATAGCTGCCGCAGTCTGGGAGCAAAACCTGTCAAGGGATCAAGCAGCGCAGATAGGTCATCCTTGGTGACCTGGCAAACGGAAAGAACCTCTGCGCACGAAGCGTACAGAGACTCGGACATGTGTGGAATCTTGGACGCGAGCAAGTGGCATAAACGACCTCAGGCGTAGTCCAATTCAAAGCCAGCGACAACAACTGCTACGTATTCATATTAGTACTAAATTATTGATATAATGCTCTAAGCGTAACCTAGATGGATACCCGTTGCTGTACCACAGAACACCGAAGGCAGAGTCCCCCTATGAAAATACAGGCAAAAAAAAAAAACGAACGAACGAAGATGAAGTGTTGAAGGAACGTACATGCATAGCCAATAATTCAGAGATTTCCGCGCAAAGGAGATTTAAAAAAAAAAGAAAAAAAGTGGAATTGCCAGACACGAAGACAATCTTCCCCCTTAGTCTGCCATAGGCTTAGACCAAAGAATGAATGCAATTGTTGCTTCTCCCCATGATGCTGTCACGCTGACCACGGTCGAAAGAATGGAGGCCAGCATGCCATCATGCACCCCACTCATCTTCGGGTTCTGCTTCAGGTCGCACTTGCACGTAGTCGGGGAACCAACCCCAACGAGAAAACTCCACACGCGACTCTCCCAAGATGCCGGTACACACGACAACGCCTTCATTTTCCAGGGTGCTTCTTTGCACGCTACCAAGATTACCGTGAGCAGCGATGATGCCAGAAGTAGAGATGACTCGGTGCCATGGTGCACTGGTGGACGTCTGGCCAAAGTGCTTCACAACTGGAGAGACGTTAGACACACCTCCAAACGAAATGGAAGAATACTTGCGTTCATTGACACGCCGAGCCTGTTTTGGCACCCCAACGAGCTTGGCAATGTGCCCGCAACTAGTAACTTTCTGCGGGGGAATCATCCGGACGAGGTTGTAAACCTGAGGATTGCTGTCAGTGAGCAAGTCGATCGGGCAATGATTACGATACGAACGGAGGCGTTGAAGCTTGCGGCGTCCATTTCAACTCGCGAAAGAGAGCCTGTTGCTGGTGATTGCAAGGGAGGACAGGAGCTCTGGGAGGCACGATTGTCCGAGCTGTCCATTATAAGTCGCTCTGGTGAAGCTGTGTCACCAGGGGTCGTCCAGCACGGTGACCACGTCCTCGACGCTGCTGAAAAGTCTCCAAGTCAACACGGAGATCGTTGCTACCGGAACTGCACTAAAATGTCAGACAAAATTGATGGGGAATACGATGAACTTCAAAGTAACCTGGTAATAGTGCAGCTGTGCAGTAGAACCAGCCAGTGTCAGGCATGGGAACCGACCAAGCTTTGTCAATAACAATTACAGACCTCTGCGACGGGGACCGCTTCGCTGGTTTTCCAGCTCAAAGAACCTTTACCACACTCAACATGACGGTGGCGACCACTTGAGTCGTCGACAGCACTTGTCCGCGCCCGCTGGCTTCCTGCCGCTCTGTGCTATCTCCTGGTCTGGTGACCAGACTACATAGCTCACTTCGTGGTCCGCACCAACACCTTTGCCCAGTACGTTTACAGCATGTACGTTTTTCTCGAAAGATTCATACTTCCAGTTTCGACGAATGCTCCGCATCGATCGTCGCAATGCCCAACCCAGAAACAGACGACGTAAGCTTTGGATACAATCGGACTTCGAGCCCTGTTCCTCAGGCTTTCATCGGTCGAAAGCGCCTACACTCTCGTCACCTGCTCTGATCAGGCGAAAGAAACATCTGTCTTGTTATGGCCGAGTCCTTACGATGGGCATGAGGCAACTCTATTTTACCCCTCCGAAATGGTTTTTAAGCAACTAGGCGAGGGACTCGAGCATCCTCCTCGTGACCCATCATCATTCTCAGCTACACCACACTAGTTTCCTCCGATATGGTCTTTAAATGGCTTGAGATTTCCCTCCCCTTCGTCTCACGCGACTGTCGTGCAGACCCTGGATTCCTACCGGTCTCGGTGAACTGGTTTCCTCACCGGGTCTGCAACTATCAATGCCAATTCTGCTTTCACACGAATACCAACGACTATATGCTTCCACTTGATGAAGCGAAACGTGGACTGCGTCTCCTAGCTGAAGCTGGGATGAAAAAACTCAATATCAGCGGCGGGGAGCCATTCCTGCAACCTCGTTATATAGGGGAGATATTCAGGTTCTGCAAAGAAGACCTACGCATTGAATCGTGCTCAGTGGTCAACAATGGTTCAAAGGTAACAGAGAAATGGCTTGACATGTATGGCCAATATCTCGATGTCATGGCAATTTCTTGCGATTCTTTTGATCCCGAGACCAATATCAAGCAAGGTCGGGCAGAAAAGGGAAGCGCCACTCACATAGCGACCGTCTTCAAGGTTGCACAGTGGGCCAGAGAAAGAGGCATCAGGGTCAAGCTGAATACAGTTGTCACCATGTACTGACTTTCATCCGTCGTTGTGTTCTGCGGACTTACTAATAATGAACAGCAATAACTGGGAAGAAGATATGAATGACCATATACAGGAACTAGCACCGTTTCGCTGGAAGGTAAGGTCAATTCAGAGTACAGTGCTGAAGCTCTGATCCGCTGTAACTGTCTCCAGGTTTTCCAAGTACTTTTGTTGGACTCTGAGAATACAGGCCCAAGTTCTCGGTCCATCCGCGATGCACGGCACCTCACCATCACTAAGGAACAATTCAAAGCATTTCTCGACAGGCATGCTACTCAAAGCTGCCTGGTTGCCGAGGACAATGACACTATGAAAGACTCGTACCTCAACCTTGATGAAGAAATGCGGTATGTTAAGTTGCTGTACCACACCAAACAATTATTGAACATCCTTTCAGATTCTTGAATTGTCGAGACGGCGGAAAGAAGCCCGGGCGGTCTTTGCTCAAAGTCGGAGTCGCGAATGCCCTTCTCGACTCCGGTTTTGATGCGAAGACCTTCATGGACAGAGGGGGGATATTTGACTGGACGAGAGAAGGCAATGGACAAACTCTCGAGTGGTAGTCACGACAGCAGTGCTGTGTCGGCGGTGAAATGTTTGTACATACCAACAATTTGAACAAATCGGTGAACATGCATCGGAAGAAGGAACGACTGTCTTCCTTCGACTCTTTGGTCTGTCTACGGGAGACTAACACACATCCATGCTGCGCATGAATCACTCAGACTACATAGGTTTACGAAACGCCTTGGTTGAAAAATAATGCTGCACACTAATGCACACTAGTGCACACTTTGCGCAAGACGACCACTGACCAAGATGTGTTCCAGTCTAACCAGACGCTCCATGAGGCATGCGCATTTCTCGAGGCTGTTACCTGGCAGCTCTCGCGGCGTGCTCGACTGTTCGCTATCGACGAACCGCATTCTACGACGCAACATGATCGCTGCTAGTTGTGGTGAACCTCGCCGTAGCGTATTGTCCTTGGTACTCTCTTCTATCAACCTTGCTCTCCCTATTGGTCCCTTCGACGACCCTTCGGCCATTCATCGTGCTTCATGTTACGCTGGCTCGATACCGACAAAAGAGGAGGAACGTCTGGTTCCCTTGCTCCTTCATTCGTCATTGTCAAGTGGACCACTCGGTTTTCTGAGACCAGAGGTCGTCCAGGCGATTCTTAACCACAAAGAATCTGAAAAGACTTGGGACATCTTACGCAGAACAAATGGTAGCCCTTGGGCGATTGCGTTTACTGATGGCATAGGAGACATCGACGCTAGGTCACAGGCATTGGGCTCTGTCTTGAAATCATGGCGGGACCAAGGTCTTTTCCCCGACATTTTGAAGGGTACGTACATCCTGTCGTTCTCTTTTCTTCCAAGATTCATCCATGTCCGTATCCAGGTTGGAGCAACGAGACTTATCCAGTGTACATGCCCCGGCAGCTTCGCACCAGCGCCGTCGATAGTCATTCGGTCCTTGCATTCGGAATTGAGCGTGCTGCGTTGCCCCTCTTTGGATTCGTAAATTTTGGTTGCCTGCTGACAGGTTCGTTTCTGATTCAGACTCGCCTTATGAAACTTTTTGTTTCCTGACGTGAGTGCAGCGTTTTACGAATGCTCAGAGACAGGGAAGACTATGGTCTGGATCCCCCGCCGGTCTCTTTCAAAGAGCACGTGAGTCTACGCTGATCGTCTCTGGAACTAGCGAGCTGAATAGGTGTATAGGTGGCCTGGACGATACGACTGCACGGTCGGAGGAGGCATGGCCCTTGGCGAGAGCCCCATCAACACAATCATTCGAGAATGCACAGAAGAAGCCTCGCTTCCTCGAGCCTTCGTAAAAGAACACGTACGCTCGACAGGCGTGCTGACGTTTATGAACCGATCGCCTGCCAAGTGGCTTCTGCCTGGAATGTACTATCTTTACGAGCTCCGCCTTCCGGCCGACGGTTCCATCCAGCCATACACGAATATCGAAGATGGCGAAGTCGATTCCTTCCGGTTGATGAGCACTGACGAAGCACTCGAGCTCCTGATGGAGGGGTTGTTCAAGCCAAGTTCAGCAATGGCCCTGATAGATTTCTGCATACGAAGAGGGATCATCACGCCTGAATCGGACCCTAGATATCTTGATGTTTGCATGGCCATGAGGAGGCCAGTTGTTCTACCTTTGCCATGAACAACTGCATTGATATAGTTTCATCATGCACCATTTGCCCAAGTACCATTGCTGGTATGATGCGTGCGTTGCAGGTCGAAAATATAGAGGTAGTTGCTGGTCATAAGATCTATAACTTACACGGAGCGAATTATACTTCCGCCATCTCGTCGCGTCAAAAGCTCGATTCTTCGGCCAACATCACGCATTTGCAGCGATGGATAGTGCTGAATTTCATGCAGCAGTAGGTGCAACGCGTTTGCAGGTCGTCGTACAGTAACCTAGGCTGGACGAATAGGTATATCACGTCGTCCGACAGTAAGATGCCTCTCTCAAAGATCTCCACGCTGACAAGAAATGTACCTCTGCTCAGAATCCCTCCGCAGAGGGTCACGAGTTACAGTACGAACTCCATTCTCCATGCATCCATGTCCAAATCACTCACCTTGCATAGGCCACATTGCCAAATTAATCGGCATGCCCAGACACTCGCGACACGTTGGTCAAGGTTAGCTTGTACATGTCTCCAGTCTGACACTCAATACGCACACCAAGCAGCACTGAAATTCCTGTCCAGCGATGTGGTTCCTCCCGTGCCTTGGCACCGAGTCATCTCAGCAGCTGGAACGATATCTTCGCGTGGGCCGGGGACACATGGTGCGCGGCGTCAGCGTGATGTTCTGGAGGCAGAAGGAGTAGAGGTGACGGATGGACGAACTGGCGAGTTTCGAATCGATTTGGCAACATGGGGATGGTTCCCTCAGCCTGGTACTGTTGACATTGGAGAACACGGTGCGCCTGGACCTCCGCAGGACGACGAGTAGTGAGGATGTCGCATCGAACCTTGCAGTTGCCAGTACCTGTAGTGGTCGTGTGAGCAATGCCACGACCGATTGTCATCGATGCGTATGCCATGGCGCCTGCTTTTTAACTGTCGCAACACATGTGGTGAGTTGGTCTCTCTCCAATCATCGTCGAGGCGGTATATTCCCCGCTATCTATTATTGTCATTTTCTTCAGTGAGAGACACGCTGCGGGCAGCCATCTTTTGAGTCGTTCCACACTTCTCACCGGACGACATCCTCGCCAGTTGTTGCACTAGTCTTCTCTCTACTGCTGACGTTGACAAAATGCCTTGGGATCTAATTCGTTTGAACTCTGGTAAGTGGAATCATTCGACTAGGCTATCCCTGTGGCTGCGTTTCTTGTTCAAACATCACCATCAATGCAGGGTATTACATTCCTAGTATTGGCTTCGGAACTTGGACATTGGGCAACGGACAAGGCCCTATTGATCAAGTCGAACAAGCCCTGGAGAACGGCTACGATCATATTGGTGAGTTCGAACATGTGCAGTCTAGGACACGACTAACTAGTGTTCGCTAGATACCGCACAGTCTTATAGAAACGAAGGTGAAGTCGGCGTCGCCTTGCACGAAAGTGGGCTCTCGCGTTCGGATGTCTTCATCACAACGAAATACTCTGGAACATATGGCTTGGACATGGATACCTCAATCCACAATAGCGTGACGAGCGTAAGTGATACTAGGTACCTCTCAAGGCGGAGAGCTCAAACGTGTTTCAGTTGGGCCTCGACTACGTTGATTTGTATCTGATCCACGCACCTAGCCTTGCAAAGCCGGATATCCCTACGGCATGGGCGCGCATGGAAAAGATCAAGGAGGCAGGACTGGCGAGGTATGGGTCCATTCGCAATGCTATTAGCACTGTCAAAATTGGATCTCATACATATGTACAGGAGTATCGGCGTTAGCAATTTCGACGTGAAAGACCTGGAAATACTGCTCGCCTCTGCCAAGGTCAAGCCGGCTGTGAACCAGGTGAGCACGGCTGTAGAGAGTGAATCTGACAGACTAACATTGGTGATTGAGATCCTTCTCCACCCCTACGTTTACCGCCAGCAACTCCCGATCCTGGAGTATGCAGCTGCTAATGGCATTGTGATTGAGGCCTATAGTGCTCTTATGTGAGTGAGCGTTTCTACCTTGCCTCTCTGGCGTCTCATTCCGCGGGATAGCCCGATTACGAAAGTACCCGGTGGACCACTGGATGCTCCTTTGAAGACCATTGCTACGAAGCTCGGGGCTACACCTGATCAAGTATTGCTTGCATGGACAAAGGCGAAGGGTGCCGTAGTTGTCACGTATGTCCCGTTCTTGGCCGTTTTTGCAAACTGCAGGCTTATTACCGCTTGTACAGCACAAGCTCTAAAAAGACCCGTTTACAGGGTTACCTTGCCGCTGGTGACATAGGTACGCATCTTGGAACCCTGCTACCACTGCACGACAGCTTCTAAAATGCATACTGCTCTTGGTGGGTTCAGTGCTTTCACAGGAAGACATCGCCGCAATTGATGCTGCGGGCGCACTGGGTGAGAAGCGCATGAACGCCAGGATGATACTGAGAAAGATAGCTGGTGGTGCACTGGTTGGCGCCGCAGTCCTTGGGGTTTGCGGTTACTTCAACATCCGCCTCTTGTAGACGGGGTTAGTGGCGCAAACTACGAACATTGTCAATTATGTCTTGACTATCCGTCGTAGGTACGAATGACACAGTTGATTGTAAGCAACGTATACACGATGATCTTGACAAATATTAATCGCAGGCAAGGCTGCTGCTGTTCATCCGGATATGGCAGTGACCGAGGTCCTTTACTGGAGGTGTTGTAGGCTTCGGTGAAGCTTTGCAGGCGCCTTGCAGCAGCCTTCTTCCCCGTGACCACCACTTGTAACACTCGACCTTACTCATTACTGTAACGTACCATGGCTCCAGTTTCTACGCAACCCGCCTCAAGCTTCATGAATGTGCATTCTGTCGAATTCTGTCTTGACGAGAAACGCGCCCAGCAATGTCAGCTCCACTATGCAGAGCAATCGATTTGCAGATGCAGCGAATCGAGTTCTCACCGCGCGTGTCATAAAGAGAGGATGCGCAGGATCATTGGACCTCTCGTTTTGTTGGCCCTTACTGTTGGGGCATTACTTGCGCTGTCATGTCTGGCTGACATGGACATCTTGGGTCTCCTTGGTGTCTCTGACGGGAGTGGTATCTCGCTGGGCAAGCGGCAAACTAGCTCCAGCTTCACGCAGAACAAACGTTGGTTGCAAATTATATTTTCAGCCATGCCAGTTCTGATGTGTTGTCACATGCGCAGTATACCTCATCATCATATTCGTTGGACTCTTCCTCGTCCTCGTAGCGGCTATTTTGCTCAGTTTTTGGTGCTGCCGAGGTAGGTGACTTAGTGGTAACATCCTTAGTAACTTGACCATCGCGCTCGCTCCTTAGGTGCGTTCGCAAACCCGCTCTGCTGCCCATGCTACCTGTGCGCATGCTGTGGCGGTCTCGGTAAGTCGAGTGCAATTGTCTTCTTTTACGTTTTCGTTCATCAAGTTGTATGTTTAGCTTGCTTGGAATGTATTGGATGTGGATTGTGTGCAGCAGGCCTGGAGGAGGCTGTCTGAATGCACGAGACGTCTGCCAGGAGCTTTTTGGACACTTGCGTAATAGTACCCGGACGCTCGATACCGCAAGGATTGGCCTTGTTTGCATCTCACATACGAAGTAATTGATTCTGCGCATGCATGGACGCGATGTGCGGAACGAACCATACTTGGGTATATACCCACATGGACCACGATGGCCGGACGCGTTCTAAACGAGAAAACGATGCTCGTCATTTGCCACAGGACAGTAGTCCGTGACCAAGAATTGCGGAAGTGTTTCCCCGCGCGAGCCACCTCCGCGAAGATATGCGTTTGCTGAAGAGTGCTCTCACGAAGGCATGAAAGTGTCTATTGTGGTCCCTGCCACCCGCGGTGTTTACTTTCTGGGGGCGGATTGGAAGCTCTTCGTCTCGTGAGTGCTACAACGTGTCAGGATGTGGAGGTTTCTTTCCGCCTTCGTAGAAGTTCGTAGGCTGGCGAGATGTAGTCCAATGATCGGTGCCATATGACGCGCCGCGAGGCACTCCAAAGCGCATGCTGTCGCTACTTCTTAGCTCGCTCAACTGCAGTGTGGTCGTTGCATTGGACCTGGAGTTCGATACATTTCACCAGCTTGTTGACCAGTAAGCATTACTACCACAGATGGTAAGGTCTGCCGACCAATATTTAATTTGAATTACATAAGTAGTGGCTGCCTTGAAACAGGTACTTATTCAGTAAGCTCACAGGCTGGTTCAGTTACCGGATTCGGATAACTACATTAGGCAGCAACGCCAAGCAGAACAGCAAAATGTCCAGTTGGATCACTTTTGCGGTGATCCGCAGGGTGGATATGCAGGCAGTGAAGGTTTTCTGATCCGCCTTTCCTCCATCGTCTATCACCGGTCTCACTATCGACCCTTTTCCAGGCCAAATAACAACGCGATGTTCTTGACACCCACTGACCGGGCTTGTCGTTGACTCGTTTCGCACCCGGCCATAATACGCTAGAACTCCCATAGCAATCCTCATCCCAAATCATGTCGTAATTACCCGAATTTGAAGCGGGGGCAGTGTGAGCCAATCCTTCAAAACCAGTCGGGGGGTCGAGAGGGCATCCACATAATCGCCTTTTCACCCTTTCATAGAGCCAACATGGTTTACATTCCTCCCTCCCATGCTGAACGAATCGACGTTAGCCTCAAACGACGCCAGCCTGACCTATCTCGCCACCTCTCGGCAGAAGCTAGAGCTCGACTTCCCAATCCCATCAAATCCATATGGAAAGCTGCCCAAGTAAAGCCGGGCACCATTAACATGGGTAACGGTAGGTACGACGTCGATACCTGAACCGTCCACAATATTTACCCAACATTGTCCAGGTGACCCACACCACACCCTCTATCCAGTCTGCGAGATGAACTTCGTCGTGCCTTCCATTGACGAGCATGATCCAGTCCAAGCCTGGAGGGAAGGCACTGGCGAACAGCAGATCATCGCGTCGTACAAGGACGATCCTTGTGCATTGAGCCTCAGGACGGCTTTTGCTTATGGTGCAGGTGCAGGTCTGAAGCACGTCCGAGATGCGCTCGCAGACCTTGGCGATCGCATCCACGCCCCACCCAACCACACCGTTTCACTCAGCCTCGGAAATGCGGATGCTCTGACAAAGTGTTTCCGCCTCCTAGGCGACCCAGGAGACTCTTTCCTTTGCGAAGAGTTCACCTTTTCTGCTATGACTAATGCAGCCCTTCCACTCGGAATCACATGGGTTCCTATCCGTATGGATAAGGACGGCCTCATACCTTCTGACATGGACAAGGTCTTGTCCAACTGGAATGAAGCCTCTCAAGGAAAGCGGCCCCACGTCTTGTACACCATCCCGTGAGCAGCTTTAGGTTCCTCTTCTGTGCAGTCGGTTGATTGCTGTACCTCAGTTGCTCACAAAACCCAACTGGAAGTACGCTCTCACTGGAGAGACGCCGGCAAATATACCAGATCGCCCGAGATTGGGACATCATCATTCTCGAAGATGATCCATACTTCTTCCTTCAGTATGATCTTGACGTCAGGGCTAGCACCATCGAACAATACGGATTCACCCGCGCAATGGCTGAGGTCCTTCCGCGTTCATTCTTGTCTATGGATTACGACGGTCGCGTAATGCGCCTAGATAGGTAAGCGGAGATAGTGGGCTCTCGACGGATAAGGACTCATTGTCTGCTATCGTAGTTTCAGTAAGATTCTGGCGCCCGGCATGCGACTTGGCTGGGTAACTAGCAATGACTTCTTCGCAGAAAAACTGGACATGTTGACCGACTCTTCTTCTCAACATCCTCACGGTCTTGGACAAGCGTTCATCGCAGAACTCCTTGGAAACCAAGGATGGGGCGTTGACGGCTTCATGAAGTGGGTGTCGTCTCTTTGCCGTGAGTACGAGCGCCGGCGCAACCTATTCATGGATGTATTCCGACGGGAGGTGGCCAGCACTGGCCTCGCATCTGCCGAAGTACCACAATCAGGCATGTTCGTGTGGATCAAGGTAAACTTGGATCGCCATCCCCGCTACCGGATGGAGAACCCCGGTGGACGTGTTTCGAACACGACAGAGCTTATGGATGAACTGTTCCGAAAGCTGCTTGACTGCGGGTTGGTCATGATGCCTGCATCCACATTTGCCATCACAGATCGGTCAGGGCGCACGTCGGACGATCTGCCCATAGCTGATGTGAGTCTTTGTGATTTGGCGCTTGGAGTCCTTAGGTCTGATGTCTGCTCGATAATAGCGTGTCAACTATCTCCGTGCAACATTTGTCGGAACTGATGAAACTATTAAAGATGGGCTCAGTATCTTTGGCCGCGGTCTCGAAGAATTCTTCTGCTACTGACCGACTACACGTGTCCCCTTTGGACAACGCACGCGACCGCATGTTATGATTTGTGTATGTGTATGTTAACCGGAGACGTTTTGGAGAACATATATTTGCTGACAGTGTGGTGTTTGGTCGGTTGGTTCATTTGATAAGTACATTAACAGGAAGAATATGTCTACAGCATACATACTTGCTCATTTATGCATGATCGTCGCACCTTGTAACTCATTTCAATCATATATGCTCTTGTCATTGCAATAATGATGCAGTAAAGAAAAGTATCCTCGAGTGTTGACAGTCGAGTTGATGTCGGTGAACCGAATCCGGTTCTGCTGTTGACGTTCGTAAAGTTCCGAGTACTGGCTCAAAGCGACGATTAATGTTCCGGGGTTGGTGACGAGTGATGGGCAGGCTTATGTTGCTGGCCCCGTGGTCCATGGGTGCAGTCGACAGCGATCTCGTGCTACGGTGGAGAAGGTGATACATGTAAGTAACGCTGCGCAGGTCATCGGATGTGGCGGAGAGTTTAGACAGGTTGACGTAGCAAATGGCAAGTGTCCTTCATACCACAAATTAGTGCTGCAAGTGGGCCTGTATAACTTACCAGAGGCTTGTGCCAGGGCTGGAGCTGACAGTCCTCTTTCGTTCTTCTCGTTTTGCCCCCTTTCGCCAACTGCGAAGTTGTTGAGCGATGGACGAAAGCCGTCTCCTGTCTGGCAGGCACCTGTTCATCGTAGTCGCCGCATTGCTGTTGAGCCTAGCGCTCATTGCTGTTGACCAGACCATTGTTGCGACGGCCTTGCCGGTCATTACCTCCCACTTCAATGCACTGCAAGATGTTACCTGGATTGTCGGCGGATACCTGCTCACAACTGTTTCGTTCATGCCGACGTATGGACAACTATTGGCCATCTTTCAGACAAAATGGTAGCTACGCTCTTGTCCACCCAGTGTCCAGTGCTCCATGGTTCAAAAGGGTCTACATGATTGCAATCATCATATTTGAGCTGGGTTCCCTCTTCTGTGCTGTAGCCCCCTCTGCCAACTTTCTTATTTTCGGGCGTGCATTTGCTGGAATGGGTGCCGCGGGCATTTCTGTGTCGGTCTTGACTATCCTTACAGAGGTCAGTGTCTGTTGCATGGCCAGCCTGTCTAGGAGCACACCGCTCATAGCGTTGTGCGACAGAGCACTGAGCTTCGCCATCGAGCCCTCGTCTTCGGAGCAATCGGAGTGCTCTTCAGTGTATCGAGTATAGTAGGACCTTTGGTCGGAGGCATGCACCTACCCCGCCTTTCAGAACCGCTTTCTTACAAATAAAAATCCAGGGGCGTTCACAGCTCATCTAACATGTACGTCCTAAGTGGCTATATGCGTAACAACTGACGGATTTCCCTTTGTCAGGGCGGTGGTGTTTCTGTGAGTGGCCTATGTGACATTCTAGACCCACCTGAGTTTCCATCGCTCAGACATCAATTTGCCTCTTGGGGTCGTTTCTTGTTTGATCATCTTTTTCAGCCTTCCTGTCCATAAACCACTAGTTTCATATTCTGATCCCATGACTATCACAAAACGGCTCAAAACCATGGACTGGATAGGTGTGTCACAGAAATACGCCGTGACGATGCGGGAAGGTGATCCAGATAGGTTGTCTACTGTGTCTCGCGACCACCGTGATGCTTGTACTTCCTCTTGAATGGGGAGGAAGCACGAGACCATGGAATTCGTCAGTTGTGGTTGTGGTATTTTCCCCCCATTAGTCATTGCTCCGCCCTCACTGTTGAATAGCTTCTTTGTGTGTGCGTGATCCTGCTGATGGCGTTACTGGTTTGGGAATGGCATCAAGGTGAGAACGGGATCATCCCCCTAAAAGTACTAGGAAGACGGACACAGTGAGCGTCCAAGGCTGCAGATTAGTATTGGGCTGAAATATCGATATTTATTATAGGATTGGGGGTTGCATCGTCATGTTTTTCACGATGTTTGACATGCTTGTGTTTACTTAGTACGTGAGGCCCAGTTCAGTCGTTCGCGTGCGCTGAACTGCTGACGTGGCAAAGCTACATTCCTCTGCTATACCAAGCGGTGTTTGACCGCAGTCCTATCCGTTCGGGCGTGGACATGTTACCATTCCTAATCTCCACGGTGGTCACCACCATAGTTACTAGCGCGTTCATAGCGCGTACCGGACACTACTGGACTGTCCTTGTCATGGGCCCTGCGTGAGTGCTTCGTCCCCTTTTCCGATTGTCGCCGACATTCCGATGGACAGTTTGTGTTGTGTCGCCGGCGGGCTGTTATCCACTATCACGGAAACTATGTCTAACGCAAAACTGATTGGGTATCAGATTCTGTATGGCGTCGGGATTGGTAAGGGAATCCGCAGCTTTCTTTCACTTGTTTTCTAAATTGAAAAATAGGGTCAACAATGCAGAACGCGTTTATGGCGCGTGAGTGCACTGCCCAGGACCTGACTTCTCCCAGTCACTAAAACTTTTCTCGGAGTTCAAGCAGATGCCGATTTAAAGACAGTACCTGTATGCAACGCGATCGCATCGTTCATGCAGATTTTAGGAGGCTTCGTCGGGGTGACAGTGTACGATGACCTTCCTGATCAAGAAAGGCTATGGTTTTAACGCTCGCTTCCCACTAGTGCTGGTGCGATCTTTAACAATCAACTGCGAAAGAACCTCTCTATATATGCCCCGGATGTGGATCCCGGCCCTGTTACCGCAAGTGTAGCAGCGATCTACTCGATACTTTCGCCGCAATCGCGTCAGAGTGTCATTCACGCATACGTTAAATCAGTGCGTTTCGTTCCGTCTCAGATGAGAATGTGGGGATGAGACTGTCCGATAGCTGGATTATGTGTTCTTGACTGCTGTACCGTGTGGTGCGCTGACCATCTTCGGAGCTGCTTGTATGAGGTGAGCATATCGTTTATTAGGGATCGACGCCATGTAACGACCCTGTCGACTCTCAGAAACATCAATATCAGGAATAACAGGGACACTTCGAAGGATCTTGAGTCGGCTGTTACGTAATTTACCATTCTAACCTCACAAGTCCTACCTTGCACCAATTCTTCATTATGAGTACATGTAATTACATCACAATGAATGTAGCCCCGTCGAGATGGATACAAGGATGCGGAAGTCTATGGAACAATCACGGATCGGACATGAGAAGACCGCGTCAAGATCTCTTTCAGAGCGGTATTTACTGCCTCCATATCCTTCATGTCAACTGTCTTGACCGCCTTGGGGCCTTCCAAGTCACCACTGTCGATCTTGGAAGCGAGCAAATCCAAAAACTGCTTAATTTCCACGGACCCCAACATGCTTGATTTCATACCCTTCATGGTGAGCGCCTTCGTGTAGAAAGTACGCATGTTAATCGGAAAGATGCCGTCCTTGGCATGTACGGCCATTACAACGACGCGGCCGGTACCGACGGGCGTCATGGTGAAGAGGGCGTCATTGAGGGGTTGTTCATATCCTGCGCAATCAAGGAGGACGTCAATCTTATTCTGAAGGCCCTCTTTGGCTATGGCGTCCCGGATGGCGGTTTTCGACGTGAGCTCGATGGGGGTGACGTAGGGTGGAGGGGTGACTTTGGCGAGGGAGGTGTATGTGCCAAAGATACGTGCGCCTCGGTCCTTGCAGAGCTGAGCTGCAGCAGAACCAATGCCACCACGTGCACCTGTGTAACATATTGTCAGATTGGTTCAGTTTGCGCGCGCGGACATAAGATGCCTACCGATGATGATCACGTTGTCGCCTTGCTTGACGTTTGCGAGCGTGTCGACGGTGATCCACGCGCATAACCAAGGAAGGGTCATACTTCCGGCCTCGACATGAGTCAATGTTGTTGGTTTGCGACTCAACGCAGCCACGGGGACTTTTACGAACCTGGGTTATTCGAAATAGTCAGGCAAATTGCAAATGCGGCGGAAATGGGGACCAGGGCTTACTCTGCAAATGTGCCATCAGAGGTAAAGCCTCTTTCACTTCCTGTTCCCCAGACTTCTGCACCGGCCCATTCTTCGTCGGATGTGCCTGCTTCATTCAAAGCTTCGACGACTACTCCAGAGAAGTCTCTTCCTGAGATACGTGGTGTGGTGACGAAAGGCAGGATACCCAACACTGCCGCTGCATCAGACTGCATCCCACACAACGGGGGAATGAGGAGAGGTAATACTGTCAGTACAAAATGTTGTGTAAGATGTCGGCTACGAACCCCGTTGATTCCGGCGGCACGGACGCGTACGAGAGCTTCTCCTGGTGCCAGCGATGGTTTGTCGACGTTGCTCAAGGCGAGGTCATCGAACGAGCCGGTCTTTCCGAATCGGAGTGCTTGCATCGTGATGAACCTCTTCTGGCAGTGTCTACGGATGCGCTCGTCAGCACCAACGTTATGTATGTCCACTGGCTACTCACAGCGTTAGAATACCGCGAGCTGGGACACTGGAGCTGCACGTTGGGGTCACGAAGGATATAGGCGAGATTTGGTAGGAGGAGGGGGGCCTGAAGAATCGTCGCTGATGCAGCAGAGATAGCCGTGCAAGGCGCTGATGGGTCTGATAAGTCATCGTCCGCATTGACAGCGTATACGACTAGTCTTTCCGCTGCACTTCCACTCGCTTCACCATGTTTGAATGTCGAGAGCGGTGCTGACCTGGCAAACGTCAACCAGTCAAAACCCATTAGGATGACAAGTCCGC
The DNA here is from genome assembly GCA_021018615.1 of Phlebopus sp. FC_14. Lineage (NCBI taxonomy): Eukaryota > Fungi > Basidiomycota > Agaricomycetes > Boletales > Boletinellaceae > Phlebopus > Phlebopus sp. FC_14. Next base: position 1,089,086 of record JAEVFL010000005.1, on the reverse strand, counting down.
TCGGGTAGTAACTACATAACTCGCTAGTAAGTCACTTGGCTGTACTCCTAGCTACTAGTGCGTTTAGATCGGATGGATGGCTCACTCGTTTCGAACCAGTTCAAAATCACGGCACACCACAGCTAGTCTCCAATGCGTCGGAAATGATGGCGGCGTGGGTCATATTCGCGTTCAATGTTTCTGGCTCAAATCTCCGATTTACAGCCTTCATCGATCCTTGACTTTGACCGAGTCCAGCGCCCCATGAGCCTCGAGGTTGCGTTGGCCACGCCAACAGTGGTGTCCCAATCAGTCATATCGATCAACGTCCGATACATCACCCACCATTCTTCTCGGTTGGTGTACAGCGGCGTCCAGCGCGTTCCATCGTGGATTGGAAGCGAGCAGAACTAACCACCCCAAATTAAAAAATCAAAGCGAGGAGCAGAACGCCTAGTATCTACATGAATTCTTCCTTCTGAACTTCGGCCATCGATGCGCGTCAGCCCATAGGAATGATTGTACGTGCTGTTTAGTTAATACCAACCGAGAAACTGATGGCGGTGTATATCTTCCAATATTCAAGGCAAAGGTTCTGCTGGTCTAAATGAATACGGCCGGATAACGGATAACAGATTGCTGTGCACACTCCTCGCTCTCGATGCCGAAGAAAACCACGAATATTCGAGTGGCGACATGTGCTACTTTGGTCCGCGTTGTCCAACAAAATGAAATTCGACTTTCCAATTTCCGGTCAACTCAAGCCTTGCTTAGCATATGCTACGGCCTTTAGGCACCACGTTCTTAACACTTGTTGACGTTTGTAGCGGTATATAAATCGAGAATCTCTCTCAAAAGCCTTGCTGAATGTCGGTCCAGAGTTGTAGTACACTCGAGAGCCGAGTGACCACTGAACACCTGGCTTACATCTCCGCCCGCGCACGCACGCACGTCATCGTCGACCTTTGATGTCTTTCTGATGGCTCATACGCTGGCCGTTGATACATAATGAAACCATACGCAGGGTTATCGTGAACCAGAGGATATAAATGAAACGAGCATGTACGACAATGAGTGAGTCTATCGGATAGCAAGACCTTTCGTAATGATCAGATTCGAATGTCGGAACCCTCGAATTCTCTCGAGCACTCTCAAGTTACATACCCCAATACGGCAGAATTACCTTGTTGAGCACCCGGAGTCAGGATGCATCCATAACGCAACACTTGCCAATGTCTGGGGACCCACCATGACTGATGAGTAAATTACCGCTCAAAGCTCCCCAAGTCATGCTTGCCACAACCGTATCCTCTCACCAAATATCCCCAGCAACCCAAAACCCCCAAACGAAAAGAACGCGGTCATGAAACACTGCAAGCCGAATCCCCATCCGTCACCCAGGTTCGCAACGAGTTGTTGGTTATAGAATAGGACGACGAATGAGCCGAGCTGTGGTGATTGGGACAGACGATGCATTGGTGATAACGTCAACACCACGACTTGGGATGGTCGGAGACGTGACTTACTGCTCGGAAGAGGTTTAGCACTGTGGCGACTTCCTTGGCGGCTTTTGGGTAGCAGTCGACACAGTAGGAGAAACTTGCGTGGAAAAGAATGTCGTTAGCCACCCAACAACTTGAAGACGCGATGCAAAGCTGAGGGAGGTACTCTTACCAGACACTGGTCACCATTTGGACACCACACGCATTCACGCCAGACCCGACTGCCAAAAGTGCCCAGTGATCGCGTCGATCGGCAGAGAGCCCAAACCACAAGAAACCGACCTTGGTGAATCGGCGAAATGTGAGTAGAGTATAACCAGACAACCAGCGAGGTGGGGTTTTACAATTGATAGCAAAATCCCGGCGTGTCCAATTATCAACCGCCTCTCTAGTTTGGGAAGGGGAGTTGCTGGCGTAATCATACCCCTTTCCTTGTTCTTTACCTCGACCTCGCTGTGACTACCAAGTGGTCCGTAGTATCGACCATAAACGATCCAGTCGCCCGCTCGTCCCGTGATGCCTTCTGCGATAAGAGAACCGACCAAAAGAGGGACATACAACAAGCCCTGAGCGCGGTCGTCGAATCCGTAGACCTCTCCGTATATGACAGGAAACAAGTTGGTAAGTGATACGATGCCATCTGTAACATAGCATCAATCAGCAGGCACGGAAAGAAGATGTCGATGACCAACGCACAGCAATAGGGCACGACGAACGCCAGGCCTGCTAGCCATACAGGAATGTACCGTGCTGCGTGGAACGTGCGGATAAGAGATGAGCTGAAGGTGGTATACAGGGTGATAGTACCCTCCGGCGGCACTTGCCCGGGGTGGGTAATGGCAAAGTCGATAAGGGAAGGGAATGATAAGAGCTTCGAGTGTAGGCCCGGACTTCCTTCTGGTAAGCAGGCGATCTGTAGGAGGAAAAGTACGCCGAGAAGCATGGCACAGAGCCATAGGATCCAACGATACGAGAGATAATATGCGATGAATCTGCAAATACATAGATAAGATTAGGCTGGCAAAGCACGCTGGTGCTCACCCGCCAATCAAAGGTGATATGAATGGCCCGATGGTGATACCCAGGGTCCAGACACCAACTGCACGGCCCCGCTCTGAGGGACTGTACATATCTTTGATGTAGCCGACACCTAGCGAGAATGCCCCACATACGCCAAATCCTTCGAACACCTTGTGGACTTACATTAAGCATCAAAATGGACTAGACAAAAAGGGGAGTTGTACTCTTGCTGCCATCATACGACCATAGCTTTGTGCCGATGCAACACCACATGAGGCGCATACGGCTATAAGCATAGACACGATCGTTACCTACATGAAGAAGTCGCGGACGTTGAGACATGTTTGCTAAAGGACTTAGATTACACCGCCAACATACTGGCCGTTTACCAAATTGATCGGCCATGGGGTTCCAAACGAGTACCTGGATGCTGTTTCAAAAGTCATGTATTTATGGCAAGATGTTGTTGCTCACACCAAAGCCCATAAGGAGAGCATACGCCCCAACCAAGTAAGATATAGCGGTGATACTCTTATTCATCTCTTGTGAAAGTTGCACGAAAGCCGGGATCTGATAACGTATTTCATGTTTTTCGGAAGGTAACAAAAGGATGTCTACACACAAAGGCTGGAGCACACCAGGAAGCCACGAATACTTGCGCTACGACCTGGAAAAGCACGAGCGTTTTAAGCCATCGTGGCCAGGCTAACGGGGTGCTTTCGGTTTCGGGTGGATTGCAAACCTCTGACATTGTTGCTTCGTTTCCGAGTTTAGTGAGGAAAGTTGAGGTTTCCCAGTGTGTACCAGCAGCGAAAAGGCACTGTTATCTCTCGCTTTGCGGACGAGAGCCGAACGAAACTGATCAGGACCGAACTAACCTTGCAATTGTTGGTCAGCTTACGGTATGAGTGCCTGTTCATCGACACGAGAAATCACCTAGAATCACTCAAAAGGAAACGAGAGCTGTCGGACTCAGCTAAGCGTTCGACGAGCAACCGTTTTGGTGATAGTATAGGCCAAGAAGATCTGCTATTACTCTCCACCAATCAGAGCCTGCGTCAAACCATGGATGAATTCAGTCCGCTAATTTAAGTCTCGAGGAAGTATGGGAAGGAACGTAGGTGAGCGAAATGGCTCACAATGGGATGTTGGGGTAACTCTACGCGTCATTCATAGACAGATATTACCGCCATATCTGCGAACGAGTGGGCGCTGAAATCGATAGACCGGTGTCACGGTTTCCGTCGTCAAACAGAGCGCGCATTAGGAGGGAACAAGTTTTCCGTTAACCGAGGCAGTGCGGGGGACCGTTGCGTGTATTGTTGGCTGCGTTACTAAACTCGCCTCCTGGTCGGTGATGACAGCGTTGGCACTGCATGCGCCTCATACTTGTTTAGGAAATCCCGTGCACGCTTTTGTATTGGTACAACTCCACACACAAACAAAAGCGCTCAAGTGAAATTTACAAAATCCGGTCTATCGATATGAAAACAACTGTATTTGAACCCATGCAACAATGCAGTGTCCGATGCGTGCACAAAACACCAGCAGCCGACCCTGAAGGAAGCGGACGGATGAGATGGTCGCCGAAGCCGAGCTGGGAAGAGCTTGGGATAGACACTCGCGAGTAGGAGAGATAAGACCGAGCATGATGGGCGAGCTGGTTCGGGAAGAGATCGATGGAGGACGTGGAATTGAGATATGGCTCACCTGGTGGTTGGTTGCTGTACGGCTGGAGGATATCGCCGACCTCATAGGGGTGCGATAAAGCGGACAAAGTCCAGCCAGGTGGCCTATGCGACGGCGGACATGGAGCGCAGTGATCCTGTAACTTGGAAATGTATGTACGCGATTTGATGCCCCATTCAAGGGTATTATCGCGCGTAAAACACGCAGAGAAGCGAATAGAATGGCTTCATGTCCATCATCATCACGAAACCACAAAACTTGGGAAAACTTGGAGATCAACATGACTGGTGGATCTGCGAGCTGCCAAGTCCTGTCACGGAACCAGTTCGGTTCGACACACGCCTCTTTGGTCTTGTCCGCCTATGCCCCATAGCACACAGCGACGCGCCCTTTCTCCGCTCGTCCATCATATCGACCTGACGTGCAGTGTCGGGCACCAGTCTAGCAGTGCCAGAGATTGCCAGGCGCACGGCCACGACGAGAATCTGGTGAGTACGACATTTCTGTGCACGTCAACTCATGGGACGTAACTCGCTCTTTGCTCGCATCACGGCCAGCTCAAGCCATCATTATGGCTTTCAACATGTCGGCAGTCCAAACTTACCGCACGTATAAAAGCCCGGACGTCCAAGGACCTCCGAAATTCACCAAACCACCCATCCTCCCTTAGACCAAGCCTGTAGACTTTATCACGATCAATGGCTCCCGTTGCTGTCACCCCTTTTGCCCCTGTTGATCCCCTCCATGACCTCAAGGCTTCCCTCGCAAGCCAATTCGTCCCTGCGACCCTCATCGACCTCCTTGATAACGCCGTCTCTCGCTATCCTGACCATCAGCTCGCCTTCGTCACTTCCTCGGCTCACGACTCTTCCATCCAATCAAAGTCGTTCAGCGTATTCAGCCAATATGCCCGTTCCCTCGCCCAGGCCTTGCGCGCTTGGGACAAACCCGCTGGCTCAGTTGTCGTGGTCTACTTCACCGAACACGAGGACAACATGGCGGCCGTATGGGCCTGCTTGCTCGCCGGCTACGTCCCTTGCTTGCAGCCCGCTTTGAGTGCTCAACAAGCACACAAGGAGGGCCATGTCGCTCACATCAAAGGCCTGTTCTCCTCAGCCACCTGGCTCACTAACGAGAGCGGTGCTGACCAAGTCAGCTCTATCCCTGGCCTTGACATCCACCTGCTTTCGGAGCTCAAGGCCTCGGCAGACGCCATAGATCCTTCCGTCGAATTCAAGGCACACCAACCCAAGCCCGACGACGAGGCTATTCTCTTCCTGACTTCGGGTTCGACTGGCTTCTCTAAGGCTGTCGTCCACACTCACCGCACCATCCTGGCTGCTTGCTCTGCCAAGGGTCAGAGCTACGGTCTTACGTCCGAGTCCAACATTATGAACTGTAAGTAAATGGCATTGTCGTCACCATATCTCGTTGACGTGCAATCTCAGGGGTTGGTTTCGACCACGTTGCGGGTTCGCTAGAGATGCACATTACTCCCCTTTTGTTTGGTGCTTCCCAACTTCACGTTCATGCGTCTGCCATACTCTCCGACCCTCTCCGCTTCCTCCGGTTGATTGAGGAAAAGGTACGCATATAATTACGGCAGCCCGGTTGATTAGTTCATTGATATCGTCATACTGTAGTCGATTGACGTCGCCTTCGCACCCAACTTCCTCCTTGCCAAACTTACTCGCGACCTTGAGAAGCGCACTGATCTCTTTGGTACATTTAACCTCTCATCCATCAAGCGCATCAACAGTGGTGGCGAAGCCGTCGTCAGCAAGACGGCCCAGGCTTTCGCCACTACAATCAAGAACCTCGCCAAGGATTCGAATGCCTCTTTCGTCATCTCTCCTGGTTTTGGTATGACCGAGACCTGGTAAGTCGATTGAATAATGACAATTGCGCTCTTGGCTGATGATATCTATAGCGCTGGGTGCATCTACGACCCAGTCGACGTGTTGGCCACTACCCCTGCTCACGAGTTCTTGGAACTCGGCGCGCCCCTTGCTGGTTGCGAGATGCGCATTGTGGATCCTGAAGATGGTGTTACTCTTCGTCCCGACGGCGAGACCGGTGAACTCCAAGTCCGAGGCCCTATGGTGTTCGTCCGCTACTACAACAATCCCGAGGCAACCTCTGCCAGCTTCGTCGAGGGTGGATGGTACCGCACCGGTGATGTTGGCATCATCGAGAATGGCAAGATGAGACTCAGTGGTCGTATCAAAGACACCGTCATTGTTCATGGTGTTTCTTACGGCATCCCTGAGCTGGAGACGCACCTCCAGACCGTTGAGGGTGTCACTCACTCCTTCCTGGCCGCCGCTCCTTACCGTGCACCTGGCCAAGAGACCGAGGGTTTCATTGTCTTCTATTCACCCACATTCGACCTTGACAGCGAAGATGCTCCTACCAAACTCTTCGCTACGCACCGTGCTCTCCGTGACATCTCTGTCAAGATGATCACGCTGCCTCCTCAACAAATCATTCCTATTCCTGTGAGCCAGATGGAGAAGACTACCCTTGGAAAGCTATCCAGGGCTCGCCTCGTCAACCTTTACAAGCAAGGCGAACTCGCCAAGCACATCGCCCGCGCTGATGAGCTGCTTAGCGTCGCTCGTGGCGCTAGCTTCGTCGTTCCTTCCACGGAGACAGAGAAGACTTTGGCTGGCATCTATGCCGGTATCTTCAACCTTGCCGTCGCTGACGTCTCTGCAGGCGACAACTTCTTCGAACTTGGTGGCACGTCCATTGACGTTATCCGGTGGGTCTAACTCGAGATTTGTGACGTATTCCTACTGATCGGACTCGAACAGGCTCAAGCGTGAGGGAGAGGCTGCATTCGGCTTGCCCGAGATCCCGACTATTCAAATCCTCAAGCACCCCGTCCTGTCCAGTCTGGCGAACTACATCAACGCCATGGTCTCCAAGGATACCAGCCAGGAAGAGTACGACCCAATCGTCCCTCTCCAGCTGACCGGTAGCAAGACCCCAATCTTCATGGTCCACCCCGGTGTTGGTGAAGTCCTCATCTTCGTCAACCTTGCCAAGTACTTCCAAAACGAGCGTCCCTTCTATGCCCTCCGTGCACGTGGATTCGAGCCCGGCCAACCATTCTTCACGTCGATGGACGAGATGGTGTCGTGTTACGCAGCTGCTGTGAAGCGCACGCAGCCCGCAGGCCCCTACGCCATTGCTGGTTACTCTTACGGTGGTGTCGTTGCGTTTGAAGTGGCCAAGCGCCTCGAGGCGATGGGTGACGAGGTCAAATTCACCGGTCTCATCAACATCCCTCCTCACATTGCCGACCGGATGCACGAGATCGACTGGACAGGCGGCATGCTTAACTTGTCGTATTTCCTTGGTCTTGTCACGAAACAGGACGCCAACGACTTGGCGCCCTCGTTGCGGCCGTTGACGCGCAAAGAGCAGCTGGATGTTGTGTGGAAGTTGTCGCCTCCTGAGCGCCTTGTGGAACTTCAGCTGACACCCGAGAAGCTCGACCACTGGGTCGACATCGCGGGCTCGCTCATCGAGTGCGGGAAGGAGTACAACCCATCTGGTTCAGTTTGTAAGTCTTTTCTTCCCCTCGTTGTCTCCCCGCCTTGTTTACTGATCCACCTCGCACATAGCCGTCGTCGACGTGTTCTACGCCATTCCTCTTCGCGGGAGTAAAGCCGACTGGTTGAACAAGCAGCTCAAGCCTTGGCAAGAGTTCTCCCGCGGCGAGCCCAGCTACACAGACGTCCCCGGACAGCACTACACGCTCATGGACTTTGACCATGTGCCTGGGTTCCAAAAGATTTTCCGTAGCCGCCTGGAAGCTCGTGGTCTGTAAAAGGGACCAGTTGATGGATACATGGGAAAACAGGATCTGACCTTGGGATAAGGTGCAACGTGCTGCGTGATATATAGTATGGTAGTAATTACTTGTTGTTCATCTACGCTTTTTATTGTCTTGTTTCCTTCCGTGTGCATGTACACATAACGATACCATAATAGATGACGTTTACTGACGTGCGTCATTCAAGGAGAGCTTATGAGCACTAACGTCGAGACAATGTTGATACATGTATAATCATGGACCCTCGATCAATTAGAGCTCGTGATGACGTTTACAAACCGAATCAGCAGTTGATCAGCCTGCTCGCTACAGCTCGATCATTATGATCTTAGGTTCCGGGTTCAGTGAGCATGCCGGATTATCGACAATGCTTTAAACAAAAGATAATATGTGTCTTAGAGAATTTGAATATCCATCCGACTCTACTTGCGCTTCGACCCCAGCCCAAGCCTCCTCCTACTTACTGTACACGCAACACCACTGGCACCCCAACGCCAAAGCGCTCACGCCAACGGTGATGTACACCCAAACGATGTAGCCGATGTGCCCGTCTGGAAAGAGACCACAATGGACTTGATCGCCGCATACGAGGCGAGAATCGCACATGAGAGACATGCAAGTGTGAGAAGGAAGTTCCAGAGGTTGAAGGTAAAGTGTTTCTTGGCTGTGCGATCACGAAAAGGCGAACGTCAGATTCTTTGGATAAGAAAGAAGGCAGGAAGAGCGAAGTCAGGAAATCGCAAATAGGAATCAAACATACCTGCTCGTGTCCATCGGGAGAGGTCTTTCCAAGAATCCACACGAGAGCCGTGCGGGTTTCGGACGTCATATGGCCCGTCTGCCGACATGGCGTCGTACTGCATGAGGTAGCCCAGGTACATGAAGGGCGGGAAAGTATACGTGAATTCTGTAGACCAAAACAGTGCATGCATATATAACGGTGCATCTTTGAAAATTGGAGCGACTCACGGAAAATGCAGACAGCCGCAACCAGCGCAGAAATGTTTGAGAATTGCGGAATCGCAGAACCAATGATGAACGCGATCGCCCAATACACCACAACAGAGACCGCGAAGATGTATTTTCCTTTCGTGGCAGTCAATGGAGGTGCACCAAAGAGTTCGACTAGGATGGTGTTGTAGACGACTTTGACACCGATGTTGCCATATAAGGCGGCTGCGATAAGCGCGGCTACGAGTGAGATGGCGTTAGTGGCCGTTTGTAAGCTGTAGAGCGAAATGCCCTGGTTTGCGGGCTGAGGAAGACGGGACTGAGTTGGGGCGGAACAAGGTATCAGGTTGTGATGGACGTACGTTGATGACGAATTGTCCTTGGTAAGAATACACAAACAAGCCGAAGAACATATAAACAAAGCAGATGAAAAGCTGGGCAAACGCCATCGCTTTTAAGAAGTCCATGGGTCGTCGCATCTCCGCTAGGAATTCAATGAAAATCATCCTGCAAATCAACCGTCAAGTACCTGCTAGTCACAGCTAAGAGAGAAGACTTACGCGCCACCGTACGAGAATACAATCTGCATGATACCGTTCAATTGGGGCTCAAATGGCTGGGTGTTGATCGCCAAGGTTTGAACCGGGCCTGGAGGGACATTGTACGCAGATTCAGCTGCAGTGTAATTAGGCGCGGTGTATCGCACGGCTGCCATGGTCATGATCAAAGTGATGATGTTCAACCATATGGCCGAGTTTGCTATCCAACCGAACTTCCTCAGAGTTCGCACCTGCCCAAGAATCATTCCTGTGAAAGGGTCAATTCACTCTGCAAACATGGAGATGTGGGCGCTGACCTGCCAAGGTCCAAACGACGTTGCAGACGCTAAAGCAAAGCTGGTCCAACAATAATTATCAGTGCGTGAGTCGGAGGACTCTGGCCATAGACATGCATGCGTACTTTGAATTGTGCCATTTGCGAAAGACCTTGTCCATTTCCAAGAATGATTAAACCGACATTGAATATAAGCTGCAGACTCTGCAAGACGTTACACACTGAGATGTACGTTAGTGAACGCGGATCGTTGGAATGATCTGGCTATGCAACGTACAGTGCCGGAACCATGGGCCATAGATACGTTGGCCGAGATCACCAAAAGACTTCAACGGATATTCCACTGAGTCCAACTTCATGAACATGTGCCAAAGGAGCACACCGCTATAAGCTGCCATGATACCAAAGACGACATAGCAAGCAACTCCAGGACCGTAGCCTACTTGGGCAAAGGCGAATGGGGCAGAATAAGGCCCAAGGATATCTTGGTGCAAGCGTTTGAGCGAATATACCAATTAACATACATTCGAGCGCTTCTTACCTGTCGTGATAAGGTAAAACACGCTACCCCATGAAGCCGTTCTCAGAGCGCTAGCGGCAGCACGGTACTCCTCATCGGAGACTGTCAAAGCGCCTTCGTCGGATTTGTGGCCCTTTTTCTCATCCGACGCAGTTGCAGAAGTAACTGACGCCCTTTCTGCCTGTGGCCCTTCGCTGCCGAAGAAAAGCTTTGACAAGCGTCCGCTCTCTACTTCAGCGCCAGCCAGAGCTTCCTCCCTGGCGCGCTGTAGTGCTGCGAAGTGGAGGTAGGTCTCGAAGTTCGGAGACGTTCCGCCTGCTAGGACGGGGTGTTCAGGGGCATAGATATCGTCCTTCTCAAAAGGGTGGGCACGGGGATCGTGACCGCCTTCGACCGCGGCAGGTTGGAAGGCCATGGTGTGAGGGTTCAAAGTGGACAAGGGAGGGATGGGCAACGACGATAAGGCGGTTTTTATTTGGAGGAAGAATAGCAACGGGTACCGTGTGCTCCAGCGTTGTGTCTGATGATAGATGGGCATCCCATCCGGACTCATGCGGACTGGTAGTATCGCATCTCGTTCCTGTAACTAGTTGTGGAACAGCCACAGGTTGCCGATGGATCGGGTTCGGCATTTCGACAAGAATCGATACGCAGCGAAATTCTTGCTGCAAAGAGTCGCATCAGCCTCCGGAGTGTATATTTGGCTACTCCCACGTCCAACATGATAAGTGGTTGAAGAGTCGGGCAGAGCACGGTGTCAGCATCTCCGTGCACGATGTCCTACCACGGACACTGTTGGGTGACCAGCGTATTCTCATTTGACCGGAAAGGCCCTACATGGAAGGCCATCGTACGGGAAGCATGGACGATTGTGAAAACTACATGTGAACCTAGCAAAAAATGCGCAATTTTCAATAGAGAATATATAGATGGGAACGAGATGTCCACTGACCACTGCAGTCCTTTGGAGCCGCGTGGGGCTTTACGCGACAATCGTTATTCTTGGTCGTTGTTGTTCCCCAGGTCTTAGGAGGTCTTAGGATCCCCGGGCGCTAAGCACATCGAGTACTTGCTTGGAGTGTTGGACTTGCAGGATTCTAAAGTCGACCTCATCATCGCCAAGACAACTCGCAGAATGCAAGTCCGGGGCCAACTAGAAGGTCCAGCAAAGCTTGATGGGAAGAATGCAACCGTCTGGCGTCGTGGAAATAACGAATATGATTACCGACGTCCACAGTGCTCAAGCTGTTGAGCAGCCGCGTTTAGCCTGTCGCTCAGTGATGATAGGATATCTATTAGGACGGCGATGGTCCCTTTGGCGGCCAACAGACTTGGTATTATGGTCGAGGACATATCCTTTGTCCTGTTACAAGGAGAACGCGGCCGACGACCATGAACGGACACTGTTTGCCAAAGGGTAGACAGACTGGAATCTGGCAAAAGGTTGGGTTCGACTTGGCCATCACGTATGTAGTTAAAAGGCTGGTTCTGACAGCTTTGACGCTGCGGTAGCGGACGTACGCGTATGAGAGTCTGCGTGACTCATCTTGGATGGAAACACGGCACTACGAATTGTTCTTCCTCAACTATGTGGAAGACTACTTACTAACTTACTATAGTATTACTAGTACCATCAAGTCGCTCATATGGACCAGCCCGTCGAGCTGTCTTCCAACGCTTGTCGTAGGGCACTTTTCACGCCAGAACTCCTCGACCTTATCTTCACCTACTTGGATAGAACAACCAACGTCACTAATGCATGCGTTTGCAAGCAATGGTCAGACATAGCGCTAGACCACGTCTGGAGGAACGTCGACGACCTGCTACAGCTATTCAGGATCCTAAAGTCAATAAAGCTATCATCAATCGAAGAACGCTATGTGAGTTTCCAGTCTCTTACCACCGAGTCTCAATGACATTCGTTTTCCAAGGAATTTACCTCTACTCCAGGGCCAGACGACTGGCTCAGATTCGAAAAGTATGCCCGTCGCGTACGGTCCCTGCGCTTCAATTCCGACGAATACGAGCACTTGGGAGACGTGCTCGATGGTGTTGCCAGGACGCGAACATCATTCGACATACTGCCATACATGCATACGTTGGAGTGGATAACCACCGAAAAGCTTTACTTGGAACGCTGCGCGATGTTTCTGCACTCCCGTCTCAAACACCTCGTCGTGTCCACTCATCCTGCAGCCTGCCGATCAACGCTTTTCAAAGACATCTCAGCTCGTGTGCCTTCCATCCACTCCTTAAAGCTTGACACACCTGAATACGATGCTAGCTTGGAAGCAGATATACGAACATTGTTACAAAACTTGCCAGAACTGCGCAAGTTTTCTCTACCCGAGTTTTACCTCACTCTTCCCATTTTCGAGGAACTTTCACGGATGAAAAACATAAGTGTCATTGAATTTGAGCACGTCTTGCAGTTCGAGAATACGATCCCCGATGCGACATCCTTCAACCCCATTCTGGCTGAAAACGCCTTCCCGGCGCTTTGGGACCTCGCGTTGACGGCGCGGATAGACCACGTAGGCGCGTTCTTGCGCTCCCCTTTCGCGCCTATCAACATCACGTCTTTCTATATCAACTCATACGACCTTCACATGCCGTCCGAAATGCACGCGTTCCTTCTCACTCTATCACAACAATGCCAACTTCTCTCACAGCTCTACGTCAAACTTCTCCATAAGGAGACACACATGACCACATTCGTCCCGGAACACCAGCTCTCCTATGATACCATTGGACCCGTCCTATCGTTTCCCAATCTCACTACGTTCGAACTCATCCACAAATATCCTCTCAAGATTACGCTCGACGAGGTCGACGATCTAGCGCGCAGGTGGCCGTCGTTGGAGAGCTTGATGCTAAATGCGGAGCCTCTCTTCCTTGACCCTGATTTATGCATGCTCGACCTGAGGGCTCTGTTACCGTTCGCGAGACATTGTCCGAATCTACGACGACTGGGGCTATATGTCAATGCGACGGAGGCGAAGATGCATGCTTCACTGTCGTTTGACATCCGTCCATTCACTGCTCTGCAGGATCTTTCCGTTGGTACGTCTCTAGCCGAGGACCAGCACGCCGTCGCGGGCTTTTTGAGCATGCTGGTTCCACCCAACTGCAAACTTGAAGTTGGGATAACGTGGATTAATTATGGAACGGATACATTCCGAACTTTGGACCTGGTTCTTGACAGTGTTCTTTCCGAGCGAGGCCAGGCATGGCTGGCTATTTCTCAACTACTCCCGGTGTTGATCGAGTTCAGGAGGGAAGACGTGGAAAAGTCGAGGGGGCTACACAAAGAAGTGGAAGACTTGAGGATGCGAAATCGTCAGCTCATGGCAAAGATAAACGATGTTCGATCAAATACTTCTTGTGTCGTGGCATAATAATACAACATACATGTACATCGAATCTCGCAGTACTAGTACTACTACTAGCGTACTACTAGTACGAGCAAGTATAAATATTGGGTCATTATTGAATCTCTGTCTTCAAACCCTGCGATGACCTTGACCATCTCTGCATCCCACCGAGTTCTGTTCACGCCAGAGCTCCTTCACCTCATCTTCAACACCTTGGACAAGACGGCCAACACCAGGAATGCATGCGTTTGCAAGCAGTGGTTTGAAATCGCACTCGACCACATCTGGGAAAAAGTCGACGGTTTGTTCCATCTGTTCCGCCTGCTAAAACCTATCCAGATTTTGGTATTTGGCGGTAGCCATTATGTGAGTCTTGGCTGCCAGCAGGGCCGTCTCTCACTTAACGTGAATCTAATCATACAAGGATTTCGTATGTCCCCCAGAGCCACAAGACTGGGCCAGGTTCCAAAAGTATGCCCGCCGTGTACGATGTTTGCGGTTCAGAGCCGATAGGACTGGGTACAACTGGACCCTTGTGCTGGATGCTATCGCCAGGACTCGAACGTCACTCGACATTCTGCCCAACATGCACACTTTGCGGTGGATCTCCAAAGACAGGGCTCACCTGGAACGCTGCATGATGTTTTTGCATGCCCGTCTCAAACATCTCGTCGTGTCCACTCATCTTCCCGCGTACCGATCAACTCTTTTCAAAGATATCTCGGCTCGTGTGCCTTCCATTCATTCCTTGAATCTTGACATATCTCGATACGACTCCGCGTTGGAAACAGACATACGAACACTGTTGCAAAACTTGCCAGCACTGCGCAAGCTTACTCTGCCCGAGTTCTTCCTCACGCCTCCCATCGTAGAAGAACTCTCACGGATGAAGCATATCGGCGTCATAGGACTCGAGCACACTATTTGCAATGAAGACCGTATACCTGTGACATCCTTCCACCCCATCTTGGCTGAAGGCGCCTTCCCGGCGCTTTCGGAACTCGCGCTGGTGGCCCATTTAGCCGATGTAGACGAGTTCTTCCACTCCAGCTCTGCACCTATCAACATCAAGTCTCTCTACATCACCACCTATGACCATCACATGCCATCCCAAATACACGCCTTCCTCGTCACTTTATCGCAGCGATGTCAGCTTCTCTCACAGCTCTTCATCAAGCTTCTACATAAAGACGACACAATCACATTCGACGCGGAACAACAGCTCTCCTATGACACCATCAAACCTCTTTTATCACTCCCGAATTTAAAGAAGTTCGAACTTATCCACAAGTATCCACTCAAAATCTTCCTGGACGAGGTAGACGAACTTGCGCGTCAGTGGCCTTCATTAGAGAGTCTTAAACTGAACGCGGAACCGCTCTTTCTTGATCCCGGTTTGATTAAGCTCGATCTGCGAGCGTTATTGCCTTTCGCTAGACATTGTCCCAGTCTGAAAAGACTAGGGTTGTATGTCAACGCCACGGGAGAGGAGGTCCCGATAACTCAAATATCCGAAATCCGTCCGTTCACTTCTCTCGAAGTTCTTTCCGTCGGGACGTCCCTGGCACAGGGCCAGGAAGCCGTCGCCGGGTTTCTGAGCCTGCTGTGTCCGCCAAACTGCGAGCTCAGAGCTGACGTCACTTGGACAAAATATGGTACACACGAGGATCGATTTTTCCACCCAGTTCCGAAGCATGTTATTGACATGCGAAGCCAGGCCTGGCAAGCTACTTTTCAACTAGTTCAGCCTTTGGTCCAATTCAGGAAGGACGCGAAGGAGAAGTCGAGATTGCCGCAGAAGGAAGTAGAAGACCTGAGGATACGCAACAGCCTTTTGACAGAAAAACTCAATAATGTTCCTTCAAGTGATTCCTGTGTTGTGGCCTAATAGTATATACACAGATATTCCTGTCTAATCACCACATTCCTTGGCTTTTACATCTAATCTTACAACTAGGTTGGATATTTTCACCTTTTCTATACATCCTTTAAGCTCACTAGCCACGACTAATGCTTTGCACTTTTATGTGGCAAGGTCTGCTTGTAAAAATGGGACATAACACCTTCCGTGTGCGTCATGGTCAAATTGAATACGGGATGGGTAGCGTTCTGGGTCCTTGTCAGGTTGCGAAACGGCAGGACGATGGCAAATAGACACACCACGCGGTTCACTTGACCACCCAACACATGCGACGTGCCGTCCTCTTCCGTCCATGAGAGCGCCTCCACGAAGGCCGCTTTACGCAGCTCGTCACCGTTCGGATGAACTAGATTTCAAACTGTTGAGTTATATCAATCACAACATCGTAGCATGATTACCTGAAGCCTGCCACGCTGTACTGAGCTCAGCTCGTCTAGCCGGGGAGGGAAAGACGTTGTGCTGAGCGGCCGAGAGACCCGCGAGGCAATATAATGTATGGTATGCATCAGAGCTCCTGTAGCACCGTAATCGCGGCCAGTCAGTTTACGAGCATGCTCTCCCTAACACGAAAGAAGGCACGTGCGCACTTTGGTGGCTTGTCTCGTAAACCAGCTGATGGGTGTTGAGCAGCACAAAGAATGTACCTCTGGAGTGCCTGCTGGTTCCAAACGGACTCTGCACGATGAACGTAAATTCACAGCGAGAGTAGCGTTACTATCCCCAAGTAAACAAAGACAATGTAGACGATGAAAGGCGTACCATCGACATCATGCCAAGACGCCTCATCATGCGCGGGATTCGTCCGCTCGTGATCCTCCTGTGACGGTCCACGATAGCCACCTATCCCCTGGGACGCCAGCAGAGCGAAACAGCCCCCGACCCACCACGAGTAACACCCGTCCACGAGCTTATTCGTCCGTCCCCTGAACCCACCAAGCTCGCTTTCCGACCCCTGCATCTGCACTAGCCAACGCATCAACCGCTTGTAGTCGACGGACGGCTTAGAGTTGGCGGAAGAGTGGTGGTCTGAGTGGAAGTAGGGCTGGAGCATAATCCACGAGGCGAGCGCGCAGAATGTGTACCCGCCATGGGCTTCACCAAGGGGTGGACGGATGGTGTCCAGGAGCTTTGTCGTTCCGTGTGAAGATGATGCGATAAAGTACGGCTGTGAAGCCGACGAGAATCCGCCTTCGTAGGTCTGACAAGACGCGACGAATGCCGGGGTACCACGAAGGAGCTCAGGGGTGATCAAATCTAACAAGTACGCCACGACGAGCAAGCAGTACGTCCCGCTGTGCGTCAGTGTAAAGTCAAGAGTGAATGTATATGATTGTCATCCACCATCCGTAATCCCCTCGCGTGTGGAAAGAACTCACCGGACATCAACTTCGGCGTCATGAGACACCAAGAAGGACCCGTCAGGTTGCTTAAGGGACATGAAAAACCGGTAGAGATTCTCTCTGGACGACAAGACGAATTAGCAAACGTGACCAGGCTTTGCTTCAGTACCACCATCCCCCATCACGAGCGAGAACTCACTTGTCGATTTGATCCCAACCTCCGCCGGGTCCAGGTCTCCCAACGATCGCAAGAGCACACACCGATGCATACGTCGGTAGCAGATGGGGAGCTTGACCGGGTCCCCCACCAAACCCTCCCTCCGGATGCTGCCACGCCAGAATTGTATTGATGACTCTGCAACAGAGCCTTCAGGATTAAACCCATCCGTGGTCTGAACCTCGCACGAGCGCTCACTTTTGCTTGTTATCCGGATCCAACGCCACGCCCATCAAGCTGAAACTCTGCAGCGTCCAGTACATCAGCCATGGTTGACTAGCATCCTGGCTGATGTAGCTGTAAGGAAATCCTTGGACGAGGTTTCTGACGAGGTACTGAAGGTGTGCATTTTTTTGCAGATGTGGTGGAGAATCTGGATTGGCAGGTAGATGTTTGAGAAGGACGGACTCCGTTTTGGCTTGGATGTCAGACGTTTCGGTTACGTGCTGATCGTCTGGCGATCGTCGAGGCTGACCCGTCGGACGCATTGGTCGATGCTCGAGAAGTGTCCAAGTAGGACATTGCGTTGCTTGTCACCAGAGCCATAACAATAAGAGAGACCTTCGTATGTCATAATAGGCAGTCGTGCTTTCAATGTTCACTCGAATCTCTCAGAAAATAATGTGGTCACCTCTAGATTGCATACCTCTACCGTCAGTAAATTTACAATACCCTTTCAATCAGACCCAAACCCTCCTCCTCCAAAATTTTCCTGATCGGCTCGCAGATCTCCTTGGTGTACGGCGCCTGCACGCCCGGAGTCTTGAACATGCCATCCAGTACGAGCTGAACAGCTATACCACAAGGAACACCAACAGTGAGGGCCATCGCAGAGTGTCCTGACGGGCTTCCGTATTGTTCGAGGGTTGACGTCAAAGTTTGCTGTGGGAGTGGTAGTGCGTGAGTGTCTTTCAAATCCCGAAACAGTCCCACTACTTACTTGACTTCCGTCCTGCCATTCTACCACAAATTTGTGTTGGAGCATCACCAGATCACGTTCCCCTTGCTCGTACTTCATCAACGTCTCCAGCTGGGCGCATAGCGTATCTAGCAAGTTGCCTCCTCGGGGCTTGACTTTCTCGGAGGAGAAAAGACCAATCCATCGGAACCCTGAGATGATGCGAGTGCTCTCGCTCTCATTGGGGAACTTGCAGATTGATTTAATATGCGCAACGAGGGAGCTGAACCAGTTGGTCGAGTACCGTCAACATCACGAGATCATTTCAACCTACCTTTCCGAGGCGTCGTTGGCGCCGATCGCTTTCTGCGTAACTTCAGCCCATGTAAGACTTGCGGTCAACCATGGCTTCTCATTCGCGTCGAGGAAGCCCAAGTCAACCAACGCTTTGATGAACTCCGGGAATCCTTGATAACGCAAGGTACCGCGAACGACAGTCTCGGCCTCCGGAATTTTGTAGAACTCGCGGAAGGGCACGGAGTTACGGTTGGGGTATGCTACGAATGCAAAGGCGGGAGATACGAAGTAGGGTTTAGCATATCCCATCAAGTCGCTCCCGGAGATGTCCAGCTGCTTTCCCTCGGACAGGTATGAAGCCGAGTTCAAAAGCGCAAGTAGGACACCCCGTGACGACCAGGAGAATTTATATCCCAATGGATTTCCAGAGCACTCTGGGGCTGGAAGACCACCGCAGTAAGACAAGAACTGCTTGATCTACACCCATTGAAATGTTCAACCCAAACCGATCGCACATAAAGAATCCTGACCTTTCCACCCTTTTCGTGAACCTCCGAGATAGTTTTGACAGCGTAGAGGTGGTCGATGCCTGGATCGAGGCCGATCTCATTCATGACAACGATGCCCGCTTTCTTCGCCTCTTCGTCCAGTTCCATCATTGGAGGAGAGACGTAACTCGTTGTCACTACATGAGTCTTGCCTTTGATGGCGGATTTGATGACTGTGGCGTGGTGGGTGTAAGGGATCAAGGAAATGACTAGGTCATGTGCGGCAACCTGCGCATCGAGGTCGCCGGTGGAGTTTACATCGAGAGAGATCGCCGTCGAGTTTGGAAGTCCGGCGGCCAGAGCCTCTGCACTGGCGAGTGTCCTGCAGGCTGAACAACGAGTTATTAGACCATCTCGTATAGGGAGTGTCAACACGGACCGATCGTCAACTCGTTCGACGGATCGCGGACGACATATTCAGCGCAAGGCCTGGCGACGAAGCCGGAACCAAGAAGGAGGATCTTGCGTGTCTTCTTCCCTTCTGTTGTGGCTTTGGCAGCAGCGGCGCTCCTGCCGAAGATTGGTCGAACGTCCCTACTCTCTTCTAGGATAACTCGCGCGAACTCGGGGAGGACAAATGCTGAGCGGTGTACGTTTTCGTTATAGTAAAGCGTGCCTGGGACCCTTCTGAGAGGGATGCTGAGATCTCTTCCTGGCTCCTTGCAGCACATCATGAATCCAATCTGTCCCGATGGGTATGTAGGTATTGTCGTGAATGCGTATTCGGAAACGGGGAAAATGCTTTTAGTCATGTTCCGAAGCTGGGAGATGAGTGGGAGGTGGAGCCAAAGACACTCTCCCTGAGTGGATATGTGGCCTCCAGGCGTCAACGCATCGTGGAGGAGCTGGAAGTACGGCTTTTGGAAGAGGGACTCTGCAGGACCCACAGGATCGGATGAGTCGGTGATGATAACATCGTAAGTTGATTCATTCGCCGCGAGGAATTTGAAGCCGTCTCCGATGAAAACCGTGACTCTGGGTGATTGCAGAAGCGAGGACATATGAGGGAGGTAAATTTTGGATACCCGGATCACCGCCTTTTACCAGGAATGTGTGAGACGCATACAGGGCTATGAAAGAGAGAGATAAACCTCATCTATGTCGCAGAGGACTACTTCTTCGACTGTCTCATGCTTCAAGACTTCCCTGACGACACCGCCGTCACCACCTCCGATGACGAGTACTCTTTTTGGGTTAGGATGGCTGGCAAGGGGAAGGTGTGCGATCATCTCCTGATAGCTGTATGGTGTGATGAATTCTGATAATCGGGCTCAACGGCAGAGGACGTTGTGTACGTACGAGAACTCGTCGCGTTCGGTGCACTGGATGACCCCATCGAGGACGAGGACGTTACCGTACGTCTCTGATTCAAATACGAGCACGTCTTGGTAAAGTGATTTCTCGACGTGCAAGATTTTGTTGACCTTGAGGGTCATGGCCTGACCTGGCCACTGTGATGAGATTTCACGAAACCAACCATCTGTTGGAAGAAGTGAGTTGTTGGTCGCAGGAAATTGTTGAGATCACACCTTGGATGCTGGGATGAGTGAGGGGTGCCATTTTGTAAAGAGTTCAAGGAATGGAGAAGTACTGATACTGGTACTAGTCGGTGAAAAAACTTGTAATGACTCGACGAAATCTTATCGGACATCTTGATCTAATCAGCCTGTACATACATACTACTGCCAACCAATTAAACTGGTCAGTAAACGATCCAACGCAGATTATTTTTGCTGTAGAATTTCTTCGCTGATCGCAGCTCTGCACATCGTCGGCTCGATTACTCGTCGTTGCAGAGACTGGGACATTTTCATGAATTACGCGAACGTCCAAATCAGATAGCACAATGAGCGGACTATGAAGCAGTCCATCTCAGCGAATGTCTCCTCAGACCCACCTTGCCTGACAGCAGTCGGCATTTCTCGACTCGGACGGTCCTGGAACGTCAGTAAGTAGGTGAGTTCGTGCTCATTGCATGGTGTAGCGCGCTCATATCCCTGGTGATATTCATTCCCGCTTAATATTGCTCACAAAGAATAATATATCATGTTGGGGGAAAATACAGCGCACCCTTGAACGTGTTCCGTTGGTATGTCACGCCCGCCTTTGTGCGCAACTGCCAACGACCGCCTGTCTGGAAGGCCGTTTCCTTTCCAAGAACTGCCCCCTGGCCAACCCCCACCTGCCAGCGTCCGTGACAAAGGCTCATTCAATTTCTTCGTGTTTTCTTTTTCGTCTCCCGTATTTCAATCCCTTTCTTTCGTCTTTTCCTTCTTCCTCAAAACATCCATCTCTCCCGCATTCAGTCATGGACAAGAGGAAGAGCCTCGATGACTCTTGCGACGTCTTTCTCTCGCGGCATCCTTTCCATGACGAATTTAGTGGCCACTTCTCTTCCTTACCCCCGTCTGCATGGTACGACGCGCAGGATCCAGCATACATACATCCCCCAAGATTGCTCGGGCCTCCAGAGCAAATTCCTTCCATCGCGTCCTGTGTATATCCGCGTTCACTTCCCGAACCCGGCTGCTCAAACTCGGAGACCTTCTGCAAACCCGCGCGGTCCCTAAATGGGCGTCGTCACATCCCTCGCCCTAGGAACCCGTTCATCCTCTTTCGCTGTGATTTAATCCGGCAGAGGAAAACGCAGGCGGTTTCTGAAGTAGACGGACGCAACATCTCACGCGTGGCAGGAGAAATTTGGCGCGAAATGTCCCCAGAGGAAAAGCAGCCGTGGCTAGAGCTAGCTTTGAAAGAAAAGGAGCGCCACGCCCTCCTTTATCCCGAGTACAAGTATTCACCCATCAGCGGCGTGAAGGGGAAGAAAGGCAAGAATGACCTCACAGAAGAGTCACGAGCGCGTGAGGTCAATACGCTGGTAGCCTCTCTCCCCCCTGGCCCCGTCCGGCGCAGGGATGCAAGGTCCGTGACAAAGGCTCAGAGTCGTCGCGACGTGTCTTCTCGGCCCCGCCCGTACCCACAGCCACTTCCAGAGCGACGCTCCTCCTCCTGTCCTCCGGTCGGAGCCGTCCCTGTCTCAGCCTTCCCTGAGCTACAAACGTGGATGCCCTCTCTTGCCTCTCAGGATGATATGCGTCGTCGCCCCAGTCGTACCGTCATGTACCAGTCTGTAAATTCGCGGCCCATTGTCGAGCCTGTCGTTCCTAGCTTTCACGTCCCGCAATACGGTGACGCTTGGTCTGGCATGTTCCATGCTGAGCCGAGGCCTCTCGAGAGCGAGGACACGGGCTCTGGCATCAGTCCGCAATCGAACAAACCAAACGCAACTGAAAATTCAGCTCTTCCTTCGTTTGATACGTCAATGGTACGAAGTAATTGTAAAATTCTCAGAGCACCCTAACACGCATTTATAGGACCCGACGTTTTCGGTGAACTTTCCTGACTTCAGCTTCGACGAATTACACCGTCTGGAGAACCTGACGTTGGAACCTACATTCACCGATCCTTTTGGTCCCTCTTCAACGCCCGGGGCAGAGGGTCCCATTTATCCACTGCCGATGTCCATATCACCACTTGATTTTACTGAACTTCCGGGACCGTCGGGCCGCTCTAATATCTGAAATGTATCGGTTGGAGCGATGGTCACGCTCTCGATGCATGCAGCTCACCTGCAAACAAGGAATTTAACAATGTGGTAATTTTTTCCTTTGCGATCGTTGACGTTCGCAACGTCCACTGTGACCTATGACGACTTCTTTTGTGTGTTAAATGGTGCGGCCGCACTTACTTAGACTCAACTAGCTCTGTACTGTACTGTACTGTAAAGATGTATTGCACGACCCCTTGGAGTCGTTACACTCCTCGTACTACTTGACTCGACCTCTGACGCGTATTCGCATGATTTCTTTAATTTCTCTGACTCGCCATTCTCGGTGCCATGGCCAACGAGTCACTCGCACGACTCACCTCTTCTCAGCTCATATAAACATGTCTTCTCGCACGTTCAAATCCCCCGCCATCGCCAACCGTCAAAATCACAAAATGGGCAAAAACAAGAAGAACAACGCCGTCGTGACTGAAGCCCACCTTCACCTGCCCGCGCACAAGCAAGCCGAGGCTGCCGCGACGCCCGTCATCGATACGCATACGCACCTCATGACGACGTTTTCCGCGTACAAGAGCAAGTATCATGCCGGGAAATATGACGACCTATGGGCATTTGTGAGGGGAATGTACGAAGGCAGGAATGTGAGCGCGATCGTCGACGTATGGTGTGAAGCGCCGGTCAGGACGGCGTGGAAGGAGGTCGCGGATTCGGCGTTGAGTGTGGAGGATAGAGAGAGAAGGTGGGGAGGGATTGAGTATTGGTTTGTGTTGGGTGAGTCCAACGCGTCTGTCTCCGGGCTCTCCGCCACGTCAGAGGATGGGATGTCCATTAATTGTCACTTTTACAGGAGTTCACCCGTGAGTCTAGTCCGGCTCAAAAACGAACGTGTCTATAATATATCATTCTGGCAGTAACGAAGCCCGGCGGTACACCGATGAAGTTGAATCGCATATGTAAGTCTGTCCATCCATCCACCCTGTCAATTCGTTTTTGAACATCCCCTTGAAAAACAGCCTCGAGGCAATGACCCACCCTCGATGCGTAGGGTGGGGCGAAATAGGACTTGATTATCACTACGACAACTCCGTTTCAAATCGCCAGCTTCAACAAAAAGTCTTTACAAGACAGCTCCGACATGCAGTCAAACTGGGAAGAGCTCTTACCATCCACACCAGAGAAGCGGAAGAAGATACTGAACGGATTTTAAAGGAGGAGGTACCCGCTCAGCACAAGGTCCTTACTGCTTGCTCTTCTCATCTTTCATCGATTGTGTTAACTCACCCTCGATCCTTTTTCATCCATTGGTAGATCCATATACATTGCTTCACAGACTCCCCAGCGTTCGCTCAACGACTCCTAGACCACTTTCCAAACCTTTACATCGGTATCACAGGTGTCATTACCTATACCACTAACCTCAACACATCCGATATTGTGCGACAGATGGCAATGTCAAGTCAAAATGGACCCCGCATATTGCTCGAAACGGACGCGCCGTTCATGGTACCCTCGAACATTTACGCATCGTTACCAGAAGTCAAGGGTAGGCTGCCGCTTTGTCATACGGCGATGATTCCATGGACGGCGGATTTTACGGCTGGTGTCGCCAAGCAAGGGTGGGATGCTGCGAAACTTATGACACGGGCGAATGATAATGCACGATTGGTTTATGGGATCTAGACTTGACACCGGAGAGCTTGCATAGATGGTCCTGCCATAGAAATATGAGGCCAAGTTATTATATTATCATGTGGATGCAAAAGCCTCCCAATCATACACATAAGTAGGTAGCGAAAGATTAGTATGCAGAAACTATTCAAAACGGCGGGTAACGCAGAGCGATGGTATCCAGTGCGTGTCATTCTTAGACCCTTCGGTCTAGCGACCGGTCTGACGTGGTCTCGTTGATTTCGTGAATGAATTCTTGTTCCTGTTTCTCAATGAATGCCTGGCGAGCTTCCAAGTTCACAGCACCGAAGATGATATCCATTTCCTCCAAACTACGACCTTTAGTTTCAGGAAGAAGTCTGCGCTCGTCAGCGTAACTAGGGAACTCTTGTGAGGTAGGTGGAACTTACAAGGAAAAGACAGCCATGCCGCCGATATTGATAGTGGCAAACATGAAAAAGAGCTTGTATCCCAAGTCAGATACAAATGTCGGAGTCTCCTTCGAAACAACAAAGTCTGCAATGATCAGTCGGATTAGATGGTACAGAAACCCGCTGCTATCACTTACTCCACAACCACTGGGTACCTGATGCGACGGCAAGACCGTAGTGGCGCGTCCGGGTGGGGAAGATATCAGAAACGTAGACCCAAGGCAGCGGACCCCAGCCCATAGAGTAGAAGCAGACATAGATGTAAAGCATCGCAGCCATGGCCTTCGATGAAGGTGGCGGTGGTGGAGGAGTTTGACCAGGCAAAACGGTCTGTACGGGGTGTGTCTTCAAAATAGCGCCGATGATGAAGAACGTGATACCCATTCCCGTGGCGGATATGAACAATGAAATCTTACGCCCAAGCGTCTCGACAAGAAAGAAAACAAAAAAGGTCGTTGCAATAACCTTGACGATACCGTAGATTCCGGATGCAAGCAGAGAATTCAAGGTGCCAGAATATCCAATCTTGAAGCGGTCAGAATGAATGTGCGTATGAGAGGTGAGTGATAGCTCACTGAAGTGAATATCTCGGGTGCATAGTACCCCACTGAGTTCTGTCCACTCCACTGCTGAAGGAGGAAGATAACGAATGCGATAACGAAGCGAATGAAATTCCCCTTTCCAAAGAAGGCTTCCTTTAGTCCAAGTCCCTTGCGAGCTTCCCGTTCTTCTCGAATGGCCGCCTCAATCTCAGCCATTTCATGTCGTACTTGAAGGGAATCGGAAGATTCCTTGCGGAGATAAGCAAGGTTCTGGAGACCTTCTTGAATACGCCCTTTAGACGCAAGCCAGCGCGGTGATTCCTGATCCTTGTTAGTGCCAAGAAGAGGCAGTTTTCCGCGAATGTATTTACCTTGATGGTAAATAGTCCGAGGCACATTAGACCAGCAGGAACTAGTTGGAAACCGAAAGGAATTCTCCAGACGCTGGAGCTGTTTGCCATGTGAAGCCCGACGCCCACTGCGCTGAAAATCAACCAAGGTACATCATAACAGGATGGAACCAACAATTTATGAAATAGGAAAGCATGACGCCAATGGCTACCATGATCTGGAACAACCCGGTGATACGACCACGGACGTCCTTGGGTGAACATTCCGATACGTATGTGGGGGCAACAGCGGAGATACCACCGATACCAAGACCGGAGACTACACGACCGCCGTAGATGTAGCCGATGCCCCTGCTCCCTCCGGCCACCGTGGTAAGAATCTACAATTGTAAGAGGATGTCGGCAGGACTTGTGGAAGTGAATCGTCGACGCCACTCACAGCTCCAACAGAGAACACGACATTGAAACTGACTAGCGTCCACCTGCGACCGATCCAAGCTACAATCTAAATGAACGCGTGGACGGCCCAGTCGAGAGGCGACCAGCTTACCTGAAATTGGGGCACTGCCTAAGGCGCCAAAGAATGCTCCTGCCTGGAGCACAGATACGACGTTTGATGAGACTGCGTTGTACTTGCTCGCGTTTAGACTCCCATCTTCGTTGGTGAGGCCGAAGGAGGTTTTGAAGAAGCTCTGGAAGACAACACCACCAGCAATACCACTAAAATTCTATCTGCTCAACAGTGCTCAACCGTGATAACTCAAGGACGAAATGTACGTACGTGTCATAACCAAACAGGACGATGCCCCAGTAAGAGATGAAAGCCAGCCCTTTGGCCAAATGAGAAGGAGGACTTCAAGTTGAGCATCATGACGGATACTTACAGTAGACCCTGCTGTTCTTGAAACTGACACTATCGAACATGGCGAATATTGGGATTGAGCGCGGTGTCGCTACAAGAAATCGTCCTTACCAAAATGACTCTTACTTATAGCTAGCGAGATCCGACTTTGCGGGGAAACGCAGACCTGCGATAGGGCTCCGTTCAAGGGATTTTTGACACATTTTAAACTGTAAGTACTGTCGCCTACCATTCACTTGGTCACCCCACACCGTCACTCAAGGGGATTCAGAGTAGCAGCACGGCCTATATTCATGCTCTATTCCTGCCTTTTGCTGGCCAGCAGGACTTTGAACATGCCAAGTTCCGACATTGATTCAGGCCATACGCGCGAAATCTCCGCGCAGCATTTCATCATAAATACTGACGAATAGATCAATGGATACACACCGGTCGATGCTTTCCGCATATCTGAATTTCGTGACAATAAGCAGATAATACCACAAGCAAGTGTTACTTTGGGCCGTCATCCGTGGACTGGTGCAGAGCGAAGGCGTCCTAGCTGCGCATTCATGCAACTCTTGGGTCTGCTTAGTCGGGAGACCCTACCGTGACGGTGTTAGCAATGCCAGCGCAAAAAGTCATCAGCGCATAATCAGTAGTGCTCGAATATCTGAACATCTCAAAACGTCAAAGGTTTCGTTTCGTCGGGTCCAATCCTTTCCAAGAATTTTTGACTAGTATTTTACACCCTATTCTACCCCCCAGTGGTTTTTGACAGTTGAAAACTAGCTAATAACACGTTAAAAACACCTCGAGTTAAAAACACCTGAGATTTTCACTGAGCCCTAATCTGCGAGGTGGCAGCCGTGGGTATCGTCTACAGCGTGCACTTGAGCACACGACATACTAAGTTCTCGCTGCAACTCTGTCTTTCCAGAGATATAAAAGACAGAACTCCGTGATTTAACGTGATCTTCGCTTGCGGCTCACCTTGCCGTGTTGACCCAACTCACCCAACTCACAGAAACCGGAAGGAACGGTGAGCAGACAGGTGGTCGAAAAAGAAGAGTCAACATGCAGTACGACCCGTCTCATCTTTAATCTCAGTGAGGAGACTCTTGTAAGCCGCCGTCACTCCTGGCAACCATAGGCTCTGAAGAGACCAATCAGTTCGAATAGAGCTAGTAGCATCAGTAGATTCTGACCAATATCGATTATCTTGACCCGACCAGAGCGAGCAAAGATAGCCAAGTTCTTCCCAACAACGGAGAAAGCATCTGGTGAACGCGGCAGGAACTCATCTGGTAACCATAAAACCCTTTTACCGCCTTGATAAACCCAACCATTTCCGGTATCGACGGAATATCCGGAACGCAGGAAGTAGTCGTGCACTATGCTTGCATCGGTTCGTGACACAAGGTCTGCCTGATAATCGAACGGGCTCGTGGGACCATCTTCGTGGTCTTCGGATGCGAGGTGTACATCTTGGTTCTCATCGCGAGCGAAACAACGCGTCATGTCCCAAGTCGTAACAATTCCGCTGCCGCTTCGGCAGCTCACTGTGTTAGGGCGATTGGTGAAGGCGATAAAGTCAATGGATTCGTCAGGATTCGGTGGCAGAATACGACGGGAAATTGCTTGTGCGGGGTTCCATGCATGTACGGAGCCGTCTTTACATCCAGCGATCACGAAGGATGAATCTGAGGCCACAGCGATGGTAGTGATTTCAACAGTGATGTCTGTTAATTGGTCAAGGACGTCGCCGTTCTCAACTGACCGTATCGTCAAACAGCCCTCCTCGCTCCCGCAAACAAACGCTGCATTTCCCGGAAGGAAAACGAGTGACGTGATGGACTTCTGTCCAGTTTTGACACAAGCCGTACATTGTCCCGACGTAAGTTCCCATACTTGAACGACCCCTTCTCCATATCCACAAGCAAGCCATTCGCTCCTGGGGGAAAAAGCGACACATTTGATCTTCAGCAGTCCAGAAAAACGCTTAAAGCGAGCTCCAGTAGAAGCATTGTAGACACGGATGCTGGCTGAGCTATTAAGGGTCCAAAAGTCCTCCGCCCAGTAGGCAAAGTACCTTGCATCATGGGAAGGAATAGCAGCTGTCGTCATTTCGGTGTCTCCTGATTCCAGTTCCTTGATGATTTTCCCTTCCGCATCAACCAGAAAAAGGTCAAACAACGTCTTGATAAGATATCGTTGACCGTCCACACTGGGGCGAAGGTATTCAGCTACCTCCTTCATTGCTTCTTGAACTTGTCTCCATCCATCAACGGGATTCGCTACGGTCCTCCAGACTTGAATAGTTCCGTCAGTATTGGAGGTGACAAGTTGCTGCGCTGCACCAGGTCCAACTGCAACTGCAGTGAAGCCTGTAGCACCAGATCTTATTGGAGCCGGATTGAGGCCTGGAACCATGGAATCTAAGAAGTAGAGCGCAGCGCCGCGAGCAAAAGCCAGAGTTTGCGAATCAGGCGAGAGAGCCGGATACATTGGGGTGCCATCATCCGAATCCGCAATGCGACCCAAAAGTCCCGGGGTCAACAATTTGGCTGCTTTCCCGTACCAGATCGGTGCTATGGTAGTTGCCTTTCGCAGAGATTCGTCTAAAGACCAAATGGACTGTACGGATGTGCGAGATGTTGCCCATAGGAAGACATTCAAGTTGCAGACGCTAATGACATGTTCGTTGTCCGGGGTAAAGCAGACATTCATTATCGGCTTTCGATGTCCTTTAGGCGAGGTTCGTATGCACACGCCTGTCCTTGTGTCCCAGACACGAACTGTCTTGTCATCAGATCCAGAAGCAATACTCTTTCTGTCCTTGGAAAAGGCGATGCAGTTGACCTTCGCATGGTGTCCCTTCATTTTTCGAAGCAAACGACCTGTTGTTACGTCTGAGGTGACTACGGTCATGTCTTCGGAACCAGAAGCCAACAGACTATCGTCAGACGAAAACACCAGGCAGTGGATAGATGCGTCATGGAACGCAAAACTGTGCTTAAAATTACCCGTTGGTACCTCCCATATATGAACAATCCCTTTCGCGGAGGCGGAAGCTATAAGGCGACTGTTCCACGTGAACGCGATAGTGGTGATAGCAGAACCATCATTGACGGAGGAGTCGTTGAATATGAGAGACTGTCCCGTCGAAACGTCCCAAACATCAATGGCTCCGGTCTCGCAACCGACGGCAGCATAGACACCAGACGGTGAGAAGCAAACAGGACAAGATGATTTGCCACTGCCCGCGAAATGAGCGACGTTTCTCCCCGTCAGTGAGTCCCACATCTTCACTCCTGGGAAGCTACCGGTGGCGGCAATGAGCCCTCCTTGGGAGACCGCGAGTGATTGAATAGTGCCTCTCGTGGAAAGTGAACAAGTACAGGCATTCCAATAGTTCTCAAGGCCGTACAAAACTGTGGATTGGCCCGCCAAGTCTTGCTGGTACGTCTTGCGTAATTGCACGCATCCTGGGATGAAGGGTAGTACCGAGTAAGTCTGTAGGGCCGCTTGTTGGATGCCATCAGAACACATGAGTACGAGCCTCTCAGCATCGTACAACAGCGCAAGAGTCTCTTGATGAGGATCTGAAGAGCACTAAAACCTAGTTCAGGTATGTGATGCTCAAGGACTTCATGATCTACTTACCTTTAACCAGTTAGCAACCAAGCGTAAGCTTATAACGGCACTGTCCAGCTCTCCGAGTAAGCTAAGTGCTTCAATCCAATTCAGGAGATACCCGCGAGCAAAGCCTTGGACACAGATGACGAGGGTCTCGTTTAGTCGTTCGTCCTTGGGGACGAGGGAGAGATGGTGTGCGAAATGTCGACAGGCGTACTGGACACCAGCATCAATGTGGAGCTTGCAGAGCTCAGATAAGTTTGCGAGTTGAGTGTGTAGGATGGTTGGATCCCTCAGCTTGCACATATCTGTGGTAAGTTGTCGAATCATTGACTCCAGACAGGCTCGAGCAAGGATCCGATGATAAACTACAGCATCCACGAAGAACTGTCTAGATCGCTGTGGGTTTGTGAGGAAATCCCGAAAGGAGGTATGGTAGATGCGAATGGCTCCATCTTGCGCAGCGTCTGGGACAACTAAGACCGAACGGAGACTATCGGCAGTCAAGGATGCATCGACTTGAAATTGGCAAAGGAGACTGTTGAGGGCACGGGTCGAAAGCGGGCTGAAGACGAACGCTACGGCTCCAAGTAACAAACGGGTCTTGTCAGCGTCAGGGTATGTTCTAAGTGCATCGAGATACAGGGTATCCAAATCCGCGTAAAGAGACGCACTAGCTCCCTGGATACTGCCCCGAAGGACAGTATCCAGCCGGGAAGAAGCGTTATGATGTTTATCGCCGACAAATTTGACGACAGTAGTCGCAAAGATGAATAGCCTGGATGATTTTTGCACGATGGCCTGAACATCAGCTTCGGGCGGCCAGTCATCAGGGAGAGACATGGTCGACGAAGCGTCTGCGACATTAAGTCGTATATCTTCAAAAGCGTGGTCGAGATAGGATTTAATATCGTCTTCAACGTTGAAGTCGTTCAATTGGAATGGACAAGTTAAAGCTCGTAAATCTTCCTGCCGGAACGTCCTCAGAATATGAGCCTCAGGTCTACTTGTGAGCAGGACTTTCAGAGGCCAACGACAATCGCGAAGAAGTTCGGCGAGGAGTACGACAACTTCACGTGCCATCTTTTCGTTATCACACTCGTCCAGCGAGTCAACGACAATCAACGTAGGATCCTTATGAGAATTCTCCACAGCTGAAAGCGGTGCAAGGAGGAGCCTGCGCATCTGCTCCGCAAGGACCTTTGTTGGAATGGTATAGTCATCGGAGAGGGCATCAACGATGGCAGGTGTGATGGATGGAGCGAATGTCAGCAAGTGACAAGTGATTGTGGGGAAAAACCGCTGCGCGGTTCTGCGAGCCATTTCTTTCCTCGAGAAAAAAAAGCTGGCAGCAAGACGGTGTTGGCTGGCGTATTTCTCTGCTACGGTCTGCGCAACGGCCGATTTCCCAGATCCAGCAAGACCACTTAACCAGCAAATTCGCTGTCCGCTGTCGCGGTCGTCTACCCATTCGGTGAGACGCTCGAGTAGCCCGAGGCGGGTACCAGGTAAGCATGTTGGAGCCGGATGGCGGTCTATCGAGTCAAAAGACGCACTGGTGACAGAAGCCCCCACCAGGCTCTCGAGCGCTGTGGTATAACCTCAGCGACTGAGCTGTTGCATGTTGGACTCGGACTTCCTCACCTGAAGACCCTTGGAATATCTGATTACCGTGGATGATGGTGTTGACCGTCTGGTTTCCCTGGATCTGCGTTTGGGAGCGAAGATACTGGTCTCTGTGGACCTCACTGAAGGTCGAATGGCTGGCGTCGATGTTCGACGCGTTGTTGAACATGTCTGCCCTTGTTGCATCCCCTGCCAGCGCATCAGCCCCATGCCAGTCAACGGCTGCAAATTTTCTGTAAATAGATCGTTAATGGCGGATGCATTATTTGGTATCGTTGAGGGCGTGAGCTACATGACAACATTACTCGTCAATAAAGAGTCCGTGATGGAAGAGGGAATCTGAAGCACTGCAAAGCAAAATTGAAACAACAAAGATGACTCTACAGATACTCGAAACGTGTAAGACGTAAATGCAATTGCGTGAGTAGGCGTTATATGGACAGGGAATATGGTACCAAGTGTTGGGGAGGAAAGGTTGCAACCTGACCGGTATATGTGAACGTATAGTGAAAGAACTTAGGTTGAAGTGTTCATGTCCATGAGCATGCGTACTTCCTTTATACACTCGTTCAATCGCAGGTGTACCTCCTTTGCGTTCTCCAAAAGAGGCTTAATGTTTTCCGGCGTCATCGAGAGCTTGAAGTCCGGGAGTAAACGTGTGTCCGCGTCGACTGACTGCGGAGGGGCAGAGCGCACCGAGCCAGTCTTCACAATCATCTGACCACGGGAAGGAGGCCTGTGAGGGCTCACCCGCGGTAACGATGATCTGTTCTTGGACTTTGCCGACCGAGGTTGACGTTCACCGTCCTCAACTTCCTCCACATTCGATAAGCGGGTAGAACGCATGGGCCTAATCGAACGGGGAGATGCCTCGACCTGGAAAGAGATCTGTGATGTGTCTGGAGCGCGCCTGGGAGTGACTGGGCGTGAACAGTGACCATGTTCCGGTAGGTACGATGATCGCCCCCTCTTCCCTTTGATGGTGGCGTGCCCATCGCTCCCGACAGCCCGTGTGTGTGCATCGAGGTCTACGGCGAAGTCGATTCGATCCCAATCTTCCTCCTCGCCCGTCATGTTGCTCCCTCGACTCGCACTACGAACGTCACTGTGGCTGTCTTGCGACGACTCACCAGCGGAGAAACTGCCTTTGTTCTTTTGCCCAAGGCGGAAGATGGAG
Organism: Phlebopus sp. FC_14; assembly: GCA_021018615.1. Classification (NCBI taxonomy): domain Eukaryota; kingdom Fungi; phylum Basidiomycota; class Agaricomycetes; order Boletales; family Boletinellaceae; genus Phlebopus; species Phlebopus sp. FC_14. The sequence goes on along the minus strand of JAEVFL010000005.1, from coordinate 1,056,310 downwards.
GCAAGCGATGGCCTACGAGGTGATGCCTTATGGTTTAACGGAGGTCCGCCGTATGGCGAATTTGACTGTTCTCTTGTCAAGCGGACAGATTCAGGTCCCGTGCTCGCCTTGGATTTGCGTCGAAGCTGCGCATGAGAGTGGTGGTGGTGATGACTATCACTGTCCATGGACGATTCAGTGCTTAGCGAAGCCGTCGAAGCCGGTACCGGAGGCGGTGGGGGCTGCTGTGAGTGACTTCGCTTCAACATCCTGAGCATATCACGTAGTCCACTCATCCCAATCTTGCTTGCCCTTCGCTTCTTGACATGTTCAGAGCCCTGATTCGACTCTTCGGAGGGTAGAGTAACGGTACTGCTCATTGCATCACCCCACCGCCAATTCCGGTTGATTACCATTGCGTCATCCGGTACGGGTGTACCGTCAGGAAGCGCTTCGCCATTGTGAAGTATGTCCCGTAGGAGGACGAGCTGACGCTGACTAAGATCGTGCCGTCCGGTCGAAGCTCGCCATGCCGGGGTTGGTGGACCAGAGGCTGATGTGGCCCCGAATGGTGGAGGTGGCTTTGACTCCTCGCCAGAAAGCGTCACAGCTCGTTCCCGACTCTTACGGTTGTCCAGCTCGGATCGCATTGACGGCGCCGAGACACTTGTAGACGGAGGTGATGCCGGAGAAGGTGCACCGCCTCCAAGCTCGATCAGCAACTCAGCACATTCCCATGAGATCTTGTATTTAGAGGTGATGGCGCGGAGAGATGAAGCGAGTTGCTTCTGCCCTGGTAACGGAGAGGTCGGTTTTGTGTTCGAGCGCAGGCGGGAACGGGGACGACCGAGATTGAATATGGTCGGGGACGTGGCTCTGGATGGCAATGTATCCTCCAGCATGGCGTGAATATCACCTATCAGGCTGTGGTAAGTTGACTGAAGTTCCTTTAATTCTAATTTATGGAAACTAATGAGTGTATGGCGCAAGCAGGTAAAGAACGTCGACTCACTATCAATGCTGGCAGCGAATTCCCTCACCATAGTGAGGTCACGCTTCAGCCCTATCTGCGCTTGACTGATCCTGGCAGGAATCTTAAGGTCACCAAGTGAATTTCTACGGGGAACTGAGGAGTTGTAAGGTACAGGATTAGGTGCTTGTGTTGCCCGACCCAGGGAGGCTGATTGAGGTGATGACGGTGTCTTTGGCGACGCGCGACTTGCTGCCACTGGACTTGTACTAGATGGCAACGACGCTGAGACACTGCCTAACGCTGCGGCAAGCGGTTCAGTCCCGTCCCTGAGATACGTCGGTGGAGAACGAGAAGCGGAAGCTCTGTTAATAGTTCTCGGTGGGGATGGCGGCTGGAGCTCTATAGGAGGTAGTAAATCTGCCATCTGCGAATCTTGCAGTTCATCATGTGCAACTGGGCTTGTAGGAACAGGGGGGAGCGGGATAATTTCAGCAGTGCTTTTCTTCTTTTTGTGTTTCTTCTGCCCAACCAAGCTAATCTTCCGAACGCTGCCCATGAAGCTTCGACTGCCTTCCTGAGGCTGTGGCAGCACATTTAGCTCATCTACACTCTCCGTGGGAGTTGGCGTCGAAAATACCCTGGACGACGTAGTGCGTCCCACCGACGATCCATAAGACGCATGCCTGGTACCAGACGAGGGATACCTTCCATTTGGAACTTGCATCGATGTCGGCCTCCTCCCCACTAAAAGTGAAGGTTTGCCTTCCCCAACCCCTTCTCCGTCCACGAACAACTCACCACTGCTACTCGGGTCGAACGTCCGGCTTGGCTTACCCCTCGAGAGTTTACTTTTACTTGGTGTAGAGAGCGCTGCGTTCGTTCCAGACCTCACTTTGGCCTTGTCCAGACTTGGCTCATACTTGAGCTCAGCGGTCTGTGGCGGCGGCGGAGACCCAGACCCAAGGACGCCGCCAGGACGAAAAAACCACCCCGATTTACTGTTGTCATGCGAGATAGTCGGAGGTGATTGGGCAAGTGAGCTAGAGGGACGAGGGTTGCGATCTTCACCATTCCCAATCTCACGCATTGTAACCTCCGCAGGACCGGTACTCGCTCTCTTCCGCCTCACACCCCATTTCTTCACAGAGCCTATGCGTGAAAGAAGTGGCGTTTTGGTGTTACTTGGAGTGGCTTCTGATGGAGGGAGCGGAGGTGACGAGGGACGCTCGGGAGTAGAGGGTGGTAGAGGGGGGGTGGAATCACGTTGCTCCTCGACGAGCTCAAAGACATTGTTATCTAAATGAGGTGGGCGGGACTTTTTGCGAAGTCTGCGCCTCTCCCGGTGGATCGGAGGGCTGGGAGGTAGCATTGCTAATGACCCACCCAAAAGAGCCAAATGAGACGTAGAGGTTTGCGCAACGGAGTTTCGCCCGCTTGTCGTTGGAATGGAGAAGACAGAGGTAGTGGGAGATCGCGGAAATGGTTCAATCGGAGAGAGGAAGGACTGCGGAAGTGCTGGGACGGGGGGCGGTGGTGACTGTCGAAGCATAAGGCCAGACCGACTTCGAGCGGTGACAGTCCTATCTTCCTCTTTATCCATAAAGCCAAACTCCCCCTCTTCATCGGAAGAACCGACATACGCGTCGTGGCGCGTTCGTTTGGCCATGGGCGTGTCGTTCTTCTCTGTATCAAAGTCGTCGTCCCAGTTCTCAGGTTCAGCAAGGGGCCTAGGCCGAGGGGGTGTGTGGTATGAATGACGGGTCCTCAGTTTATGGTGGTGGTGTCGTTGAGCAGGTGACTCGGTTTTGTCCTCAAAGTCGTCATCCCAGTTCTCAGCCTGTACTGTAAAACGCTTTGTGGGAGTTGAAGGACCCGGTTCTGCCCAGTTTGCGAGCTGATTGCGAAGACCCACACCAAGATGATTCTTCTTGTCCTCTAGTATGTTGGTAATGGTAGGTTTACTGGTAGTTGATGACGGCCCTTCTGCGTCCCAATCTTCTGAAAAGTGGGAGCTCGCGACCGATAAGCGAGGCTGCACTGATTCCTGAATTTTGCGAGCGACTCTTCTCTCGCTATTCTGGCTAAACTCGAAGTCATCGTCCCAATTCTCTGAGGGAACTGCAAACAGAGCTCGAACATGAGCACTTTTGACAAGGCACGCGGCAGCACTAACCTATCGTTTCCGCATGCATCATGGAAGACGGCCGCGTTCGGAGACGAGGGCGTCACTGCAGAGGCCCGTCTCGTCGTTGTGGACGTCGTCTTCCCGTTGCAAACAGAATCCAGAGTTGAGGCGTGCTACTAGTATGTTGGATGTGAAGGCGACCGGAATACGTAAAAGGTATCCTGTTTTGCTTTGCTTTGTCCGGCCAGCGCTTGAGCCCTGTCCACCGCTTTGGCGTTGGTTTATTGTTCTACTGACTGCAGACACACCGTACAGTCGGATTCTGACCTGGCAGGGTCTGCAAGTATATCGATACAGAAATAATAGTACACAGCACGTTATGCGCCCGAATAGCAGCAGCCAGCAGGCCAGCGAGAAGGTTTTAGATCCATATTATGATTGCGAGCTATGTACCCGAAAGTCCCAGATAATACCGTCATAGATCATGCAACAGCACAGGTTGCTCAAACAAAGCACAGAGCGTGGGCGCGCTTGGATTGCACGATGACGCCCTGCAATGTGCTGAACAACCAAGGCGGTCCTTCATTGTGCCAAAGATAGCAGTTCCGGGCAAGTCAGGAGAATTGTGTGAGGGTTGTAGGGGCGACCGAGAGGATTTAGCCGCAAGACGCGACGTGCGGATTGTATCTTCAGGTGCAGACGAGGCCAGCTCTGCATGCGAGGACATGGCGCAGGGCGATGATCGATGAGCGGGATCGGACACCCGAGGAAACTCCCCGAGTTCCGTACACGTCGCCTTGGGTGTTTGTTCCTCGTGGACCTGTTTAACGTAAGCTTACCCGTATAGCCAGAAGAAAGAGAAGACAGACCCAAGGGTTGGTGACGAGTGGAACTGGGCAACGTGACCACTTGAGCCCGTCCAGGTCACTGAATTCTGTCTTGACGGACTCGAACGAACGCAGCAGCGCGCGATTGAGGTCCTGGACCGACCACGGGTAAATCGAGGGTGCTCGCGGTTGACAGTTGACGAGTGGCGCATACCTCTGGCATGATAAGAGCCTCCTGTTCCCATCGCATTTGTTCAAGCTCTTGTTGCCTGAGGCGCTCCATGCGTATTTTGCTGCGATCCGAGATCTGAAGTGGCTGCACGGGTTTCATGATGTGCTAGACCAACGATAACGAGAGTGCTTTAGGGAACGTGAATAGAAGAACGGTGACCAGCCGTTATTTGGGCGTGTATGTGAGGAATATGGAGAACAAAAAAAAAGCGAAAGGGCGTCCAGAACTTCTAGACCATATATGTTTCGCAGAGAACGCCGCCCGCCCAGGTTTTGATGTCAACGGCTAGGCTGCGAGTCGCACAGCACAGTTAAAATCTGAGAGCTGTCTGGCCAGTCCGCCTTGAGAAATGTCCGTAGTAAGCAATATCCGTCTCGACGTCGTTGGGCACGATGAGCACGATGAGCACCGAGCTAACGAGCGTGACACAGGAGACACGTGACATGATGTGACCGTACGCGTCCAAACTCCGCTTCAAAAGCGCGTTCCCATCTTCAACGCGTCATTCCTTTCTCCACAACATGCTCGAAGCAAAGCTGCAAGAGGCCGCTCTTCTCAAGCGTCTGCTTGACTGTAAGTAAAGCAAAGTCCAACAATCTGGGCCAGCCTGACGCGGATACCAGCCATAAAAGAGCTCGTGACAGACGCCAACTTCGAGTGCAATGAGGAGGGTATCGTACGTACCAGTCACCTCCAATCACACCCTTTTCTTGAATTTTGCACTATACGTAGAATTTGCAAGCTATGGACAACTCCCACGTCGCCCTGGTTGCTGTAAAACTCGAAGCAACGGGATTTAAAAAGTATCGCTGCGATCGACCCATGCCTCTCGGCGTCAACCTCAACTCCCTTACCAAAGTTCTCAAATGTGCAAAAGATGACGATGTCTGCACCATCAAGGCCACAGACGATGCTGACGTCCTGAACCTCTTGTATGAATCGCGAAGTAGGTCGTTTAGTCTCGCTAAAAACGCAGATACTGATTAAAAGTACCCCGCGACAGGTTCTGACAGAATAGCGGAATATGACATGAAGCTTATGGACATTGATTCAGATACCCTTGGAATTCCAGACACCGAGTACGATGCCCGTGTGACGATGCCTTCATCTGAGTTCACCCGCATTGTACGCGATCTCTCCCTGCTTGGCGAGTCTGTGCGAATCGAGGTGTCCAAAGAGGGTGTGAGGTTTGCGAGCGAAGGAGAGGCTGCCAATGCGAGTGTCCTCTTAAGACAAACTGAGGCTGCAAAGGAGAAGTATGCGGATTATGGCAAGGATGATCAAGTGAAGGGGGAAGAAGACGTCGAGGAAGAAGGAAGCAGTAAGAAGGTGAAAAAAGAAAAGAAAGTAAAGAAAGAGTCGGAGGATGTGGAGATGGATGGAGAAGAGGGAGGTGAGGAAGATGAGGACGGCGAGTTCAAGGCAAAGTCGGATGATGAAGGTGAGGAGGAACAGGAGGACGAGGAACCGACGAGCAGAAAGCGCAAAAAGGCGCCAGCGACGGTGAGTCAACCCAAATCACGATGGCTATTTTTTCTTACGTCCATTCAGAATGGTAAACCTGCAAAGAAAACTAAGAAATCTGAAGAAGCACCGTCCGACGGCGGGGTCATGATTGAAATGAACCAACACGTTTCGCTCACGTTCAGTCTCAAATACCTTGTGAATTTCTCAAAGAGTTCTGCACTGTCGAATACCGTTCAACTCATGATGAGTAATGACGTCCCTCTCCTTGTGAGTACCAACCCTCACGGACCCTACTACATACTGAACTCTGTCATAGGTCTCATACAGGTTCGGGCAAGGGGACATAAAATACTATCTGGCACCCAAGATCGGGGAAGAGTGAATCTTGTTTTACTGGCCTCATTCTGTTTTGTCGCATTTCGTTCTGTATCTACGTGCAATTCATCGATGATTAATGACCAAATATAAACAAGCGGGAAAAAATTAAGTGTATGTCCTTGACAGAAAGCAAGAAAACCTGCAAGACAAATGGATAGCATACATGATAAATCCCATAATCGATCCCTTCAGACTGACGGCAAATCGTCTTTGGTTTCGTCCATACCGAACCACTTGGGAATCAGATTCCAGACCTCCTCTCTTGCTCTCCCTACCACCTCCTCGAATTCCCTTTTGCACGCCACACACATCTTCAACCCGCACTGCTTAACCCCATCCGAGAAATCTTTCCTCTCCAGCATGTCTACCGCCTGCGTGAGCGTGTATAACGGATCAGCATCCCTCCCACACGCGATTCCGCCCACTGAACGCAGGACGTTCAAATGGATAAAATAAAACGACTCCCTGCAGCGCGCAGACGTCGCTTTCGCGGAATGTAGGCACGAAGGGGAGGGTCTGTCTTTGAGAGCATGAGAAAGGAACGTATGAACGTAAAGCTGAGCGTGTTCGCGACCGCGAAGAGTGCGATAAAGGGAGTCATGCGAAAGCTGTACCAGTGGGAGCTGCGACTCGGTATCGTCGCTATGTATCGAACAAGTGTCCGCAGAAGAAAATATAGGGGTGAATGCACGCGCGCCGCAAAGAATTTTGCTAGGTCCATATCTGGACAGATCGTAGAAGGCACTGGGGAGAAAGTCTGGAAGACCCAATTCGAGTGCAAGATTTATTGCGAGAATGGGGTGTGCGAAGGACTCGCGTGGGACGTATCGACCAGAAGCGTCAGTCGCTTCTGCCTCACGGCGGTCCCATTCTGCCAGAGTGAAGGGCCAGTCAAGCTCGAGGCGGGTGAGGCAACGCTGTCGGAGGTGTTCAATAAAGTATTTGGTGGACAAGCGGAGGACACCTGCTACGGCAGAGAAGTCGCTTGCTTGATGTTTCGGAAAGTAGCTTGGCAATACAAGGGTCAGTACGAAACGCGCCGGTCAAACGAGGGAGGCAAGTTCGACACTCACAGTCCATCGTAGAGGGCGGCTAATAGGTAATAAATGTCCGACGGACAATCGTACAAGTCCACTGTTGGACATCCGTCCACCACGTTCTCCGACTCATCCACGACGGGCTGGGGGACAGAGAACAGGTCACGAAACACCTCCGAATGACGCTCGAGTTGACCGCGGTGGACCTTGAATGCAGCGGACCCGGCGATAAGGACGACGTTTCCGTCTTCGAACCAGATGTCAGAGCGAACAAGCGCTTTCGGAGGGGCGACCGGGAGAATGGCAGGGGAAGACCTATCGCTGCTACTGAGACCGTCCGCGGGCATTCGGGTCAGGCAATAGCACGGGGGAGCAGGACAGGGGGGAAGGAAAGGACGGGTCGAGGTTGGAGGCTGACCGCGACATATCACCTCGGAGACCCAGACACCTGCCAGTGGACCGAATCTAAATCAACAAGTTGGGTTCGCTTGCCTGTTGGTAGACCTCTGAGATGATCGTCGAGGATGGACCTCGCATGTTAGTCTCCGTAGGAAGGAAGACGGTCGTTGCTTCATTATAACGGCATGTGCTGGCGAGTGTAGGTCACAAATGCCGCATGAACATGTGCAAGTTGTTCACTCGATGGTAGAAGAGTGATCCTTAGTCTCCTCTAGGCAGATCAATATATACTAGGAAGGAAGACAGTATGTGGTCTTGAGCAGATTCTCGATACGTTATCCTGCATACCGAAACATAAAGAGAACGTGGTTTCTCTGGTCGCTGCAAAAGGCAGGCTGGAAACACCTGAATCGACACCTGAGCTTGCACGGATCCCTTGTCCTCAGTAAATACCAGGGACGATGCGATACCTGACTACTCTCGCCCACCGATTCCACTCCTCCCCAAACTGGTCTCTCATTAGCCTGTCCTCGTGTGCTGCTCTTGCGAACAGACCAGCGGTCATGACCACCGCTACGCTTCCCCAAAACAGCAGCAAAATCTTCAGCGGGGTGAATGCCAAAATACCGGATGTCCTCAGCCATGAATCCGGATTTCCTTGCATAAGGAATACCCCAATAGTAAGCAGGAGCGTGCCAGTGTAACTAGGATGGCGGACAAAAGAGTAAGGCCCTTTGGTTAAGAGTTTATGCTCCCTCTGAATCGAGAGTTCAAACGTAAAGAAACGGCCAAGCGTGCGGTAGCATAGCTTGCGCAGGATGCCTGCAGCGGTGATGAGAAGGCTCCCCACGACATATAAGACGGGAAGCGTTGGCGGGGGACGTCGTAGGGGAACTGAGGCGGGGAAGAGGATGGCAACCACCTCTCCGAGTGCAACAGACCATATTAGCGTCTGTGTGGACAAAGCAACTATGAATACAGGAAAGATTGGCTAGCTCTACACATACCACGGTAAAGAGGTGAGACGCTATGACGGTCCTGGCGATGACTGCTTCGCGGAAAGTAGATGAGCTCACGCGTTCATCAGATGTCGCAGTGTGGGGTGCGGTTACGGCGACGTGCATGCCCGTTGCAGCAGCAAGAACAAAGGGGAGGCGAAGGAGATCCATGGGGTGGTTGGATACACGCACTGGCAAGCAGACCAACAAGGTGTCCCAGAAACACCATTTCTCACGGCTGTGGTTCTAAAGCGGCGAGGTCGTTGGCGCAGCTGATCCCTGATGCGGCCTCGATAGGCAGGCAAGACTCAAGTTGTTGGAGGCGCAGAAACAAGATTCAAGAACAAGTCAAGTTTCCTCTTACGCTTGGAACGGTAGTTGCCGAAACCCTGAACTTGCCTGCAGTGGTAATACGTGTCTGCTGACATCTGCCAGTCACCAGATACTCGGAGTCAAACGTCGCTCAGAAGGATGCTCTTTTCCACTCGTTCTAATCGGACAGCTTCGCAACTCAGATCTCAGAAGTCAAGCTATTCTCCAATACTTGGAACGGGACTCGAGAATAAATGTATTAAGCATTCGTTTCCGTGCCAAGTTGCTATCCGCCATGTCGCAAGGTAGTGCCCCGACGTACATCCCTCTCTTGACGCCCGAACTCTCACAGAGGCTAAAGCAGCACTTTGAGAACGTGCTTGTCGATATCATCCAGAGGAATCGTCTTTCTCGCTATGCAACCGAGTCTCCTGCCCTTCTTGCCTTTCGAAACTATCCAGAAAAACCTTCTGGAAATGACCTTAGTGCTGCCGGGGTCATCGCAGAAAGATTCCATAGCACAGTTCCTCTCTCCGACTATGATGCATACTACCCTTTCATCCGCAAGCTGCTTGAACAACCTTGCAAGCAGGCGGAGGTAGAAAATCTGCTCTCCACGGGATATCCGTCCTATGTCACTTTCTCCAGTATGACAACCGGAAAATCTTTGAAATATTACCCCAGGTACGGTTTGCCACGTTCCAATCCACAGCAGGGTTCCGCATCAGATAGGTGCATGTTCAACTGCCTCGTCATGCACCTTGGGACGAGGCGAACTCTCCTTGTTGAAAATGAAACTGGTCAGCCTGTTGCCAAGGTCCCGGTATGTACAGCCTCTGCCGCAATGCTTCGAACGCTCTTCAACATGGGATTTGACCAAGACAAGGGCGCTTTGGGGATTAAAGGTATGGTCGTTTCCATGTGAGGTCTTTCCATTGCGTAACGCTTTGCTTCACTTGTCCTAGTGCCCCCGTTAACATCCCCTATCGCTGTCTCCTTCATTGACAACTACCGCTCATTCATTCTCATGCACGCACTGTTTGCATTAGCAGAGCGCCGTCTGGAAACCCTGTACACAGCTTACGGTACCATGTTGATCGATCTGGTCACGTTCATGGAAGAAGATTGGGATAAGCTACTCAAAAGTATTGAGACTGGCACCTTGCCCGACTTTGAGGGCACTGAACACGTCCGTCCCCACCTTGCGGTAAGCATCGACCAAGAGGTTTTGCCATCATTGACCCTTTGGGAAGTTATACTTCTCTGCGAACCCGGAACGGGCAGTAGAACTACGCTCCATAGCGCCTATGAAAGGGTCCCAAGGATGGCTAACGAAGATCTGGCCTAATTTTAAGGAGTACACCGGTATCGTGAGTGGGCCATGGAGCGGTACATTTTCGAAGGTAGTCAATACACACCCTTTCAAATGAGAGCTATTGTTGATCCACTTCGTAGGTTCAGTCGTACTTTAACTCGGACGTAACCTTGCGTAGCCCCGGTTACGTTCTTTCCGAATGCTGGCCTGGGATCGCCTTCAGTGGCATCAATCTGTACTCGCTGGCTGGAGACGATTATTACGAATTCCTCCCAACCTCAGAAGTAGAAATCTCTGAAAGCGAGACAGCCGAATGCTTGATCCCCGCTGTGGGTGGTTGTCTTCTCTCCGCTTGGGATAACTGACGTTTTATAGTGCCAAGTTGAAACCGGCAAGACGTATGAGCCCGTCCTCACCTCCAAAGATGGTCTTTGGCGGTACCGACTTGGGGATTTAATCAGGATAGAGGGTTTCGAGTCGACGAACGGTTTCCCAATCATGAGTTTCATTGAGAGACGATAGTGAGCCTGGCAAGTATCGCTGCCATGGTTTTTTCTAACCTAGGTCAGCCCCGAGATGCGGATGATCGATGCCACGCTTCCTGCCAAGGTCATCATCGATGCGATCACCTCCGCGGCGGAAGACACTATTGGTCGTATTTTGGAGTTTACGTCGTACTTTGATTCACGGGCGAAGCTTCCCACCGTTGGTTACATCGTCGAGCTTGATGGTGACATTGGTACGTGTCATTTCCATTTCTCTCGATGCTTGGCATGTGTCAACGTCCAGGAAACAATCTAGGACGTAATCCGTCGCTCGCACGGAATCAAGTCCTCGACGTGCTCAAACGTCAGCACGAGAACATCCAGCGCAACATCGACATGAACAAGATGGGATTACCTACCATCTGCATCGTGGAGCATGGCACATTCGCAGAATGCCGCCACAAGAGGGTTGAAAGCACGGGCGTCAGTCTGACACAGGTGAAGATACCTGTTATCCTCAATGACGAAGCATTACTTGGGTGGCTGTTGCAAAGAAAGGTTCATGAAGCGTAATCACTGATGCTTGACCCTAAATCTAGAGTCACGGTCTTAACCAGTGTCCTGGAATGGCAGACTATATACTATAGTGAACCCGCCTCCTAGCTGTCCAAAAGACCTTCTAATGTCGATGGTGAATTCGTGGTGTGAGTGTCGAAAAAGAGTCGGCCAATAACCAGACGCATCACGTCTATCTTCATTTATCTATGACTTGTGTAGCGGGAGAGTACGGCTGATTCGCGAAATAAATCCTCCACTTCGCCGCGCTAGTGTCTACCGTCCATGCCTCCCATAGAGAAGAACGGAGGAACATACACGGACACCCATTTTTCCATCACTTCCTTTCATGCGGTCCGCACAAATACCGAAATGCTATCATTCGGCTCTCGTCGTTGATGTACTGGTGTTTAGTGGTAAGTGAGGAAGTATTGTTCCTCAGAGTTCCCTTCTTGGGGAAAGTTTCTTCCGCATCCTGGTGGTCTAGACGTCGAGTAGTTTGATGTCGGCCAACGGATGCTCATGAAATGTTGTCCTCACAACGGAAGACAGATTGTTGGGAGGGATATGGGCATTCACAACATGGCAGGAAGAGACCTACAACAAGAACGGTACCTGCGTGATCTATAGCCTGGATGCATACAGGACAGCACCCATCGGTCTCCAGTCTTTCAAAAGCGAGAACCTCGGGCTTTCCATGGTCGCTTTAAGAGAGCGATATACAGAGACATCTGTGCCCTCGTTCTGGCTGTAGGAAGCGTTGCCCGTGAGACCAACGTTGCAAAACGCACCCCCAAACCTTAGCACTTACTACACTTGGACAGTAATTCGGGCGTAGAGCGCTCACCACTGCCGAGAACGGCGGCGCCGGGCAACTTTCCTGGATTGCCCAATTTGGAGGCACTCATTTGAAGCCCGCGAAACCGCTGAATTTTGGTGATTTATCCACCGCGATGCGACAGAAAAAAATTATGCTAGCATACAAAGTACTTTCAACATTCAGTTCTGCTCCACTTATTATTGTGGATTTTATTGAGTTGCTCATTCCTCCGTAATCGTCGTGAAACCGGCTTCGAGCGTCACCGTGCACGTGTTCGGCTGCTTGCGTACACCTTCGGACGGGTCCAAATTCAACCTCAGATCCATCTCCGCTTCATTATGGACAACTTAAGGACCGCTCATGCCCCACAGGCGCTGAGCAGCAACTTCGGTCTTCAAACCAACGAGCCGTCACTGGCTGTAGGACGCACGACTCTCAGTTAGTGCATGAGCAGTATGCAACGAACATCCAAAGCGCTCATTGGTGTGTCTCCGCGTTTCAGATCATTCAGGTCTTTCCGTACGTCCGTTTCGATGGCCAAGGCTACTTCCACCCCTCTTCAGCCCTTCAAAAATTGGCCAAATGATGTCGGGGTATGCAAAATGGAAGCCTCTACACTCCCAAGTTTACAGAGCTGACTCACTTGCATAGTTCGACGTAGTGCACGAAGAACGAGAGCCTGTTGAGCTCAAAGTCTCGGGAAATATTCCTTCGTATGTCTCCGGGACGCTCTACCGCACTGGCCCAGGAGCATACCAAGTCCAATGTGACAAGGGAACCACGTTCTCCATCGACCACTGGTTTGATGGCTTCTCCCAAAACCACCGTTTCCACATTACTCAAGAGCCCGGATCTTCCAACCCTACGCGCGTTATGTACAACTCACGTATGACTGTGGACCCTCTTATTGAGGCTGTTCGGAAGACGGGAAAGTTGGGGGGTTTCACGTTTGCGCAGAAGCGCGACCCCTGCATGAGCTTTTTCAAGAAAGTGATGAGCCTCTTCATTCCAGAACATTTTGATCCTCAGTTGACCAACGTCGGCGTCACGCTCTCAGTTAACCCTCCAGGTCTCAAAGATGTTGACACCATAAAGGGGAAGGCTAAGACAAGCGGACATACTTCCGGGGCCAGCTCTCTCTGGGCCAAAACTGACGCCGCTGCCCTACGTGAAATTGATCCTGAAACTCTGGAACCTATGGGGGTTGTTGACCAATCCATACTCAGCCCAGAGCTCAAGGGCAAATTGTCCGCCGCTCACGCTAAATCCGACCCTGTGACTGGCGATATGTTCAACTACAACCTGGAATTCGGTCGTTCAGCCACGTACCGTATCTTCCGCGTCTCGGCATCCACAGGCAAGACGGATGTAATTGGAACCGTCACGGACGCGCCGGCTGCGTACCTTCACTCATCCCTCCTTACGGAGAACTACTTCATTCTCTGTGTCTGGGCTGCCCATTATTCATGGGGCGGCGCCAAGATGTTATGGGAGAAGAACATGCTCGATGCTATTGCTCCCTTTGATCCAGCGAAGAAAGCCCTGTGGTATGTCATCGACCGTAAGCATGGAAAAGGACTCGTGGCAAAATACGAGTGCGACCCGTTTTTCTGCTTCCACACCGTCAACGCTTGGGAAGTGCCGTCGTCATCCGATCCTTCCCAAACCGACATCGTGGCAGACTTGGCCATATACAAGAACCTTGATATCATCAAGCGGTTCTACTATGACAATCTCAAGTCGACTTCTCCTGCCGCGCTCAACTACGTGGGCGAGAAGCGCAAGGATATTGAGGTCTTTTTGAGCAGGTGGCACTTGCCTCAGGTGAACGCTCCCAGTGCGGAAGGAGCCCGCAAAGCGGTCAAGATTCACACAGCAGAACCCGACCACTCATGCGACCTTCCCGTCATCAACCCACGTTTCTTTACGAAACCGTCTCGCTACATCTATGGCGTCTGTGACCGTGGCTTGTCAACGTTTTATGACGGCATTGTCAAGTACGACACCCTCACGCACACACCGACGTATTGGTCCGTGCAAGGGCACAGTCCTGGCGAGGCAATCTTTGTCGCCAATCCGAATGGAAAGGAGGAGGACGACGGTGTACTCTTGAGCGTTGTTCTGGACGGACTGGCGGAGAAGAGCTATTTATTGGTCCTGAATGCGAAGACAATGAAAGAGGTCGGAAGGGCCAGTATGGAGTGCGTGGTTGGCCTTGGGCTGCACGGGTCATACCATTCCGCAAGTGTCCAAGGTGTTGGAAAGGATATCTGATTGAGTTTGGACATTTGCGATTTGAACACATCCATGGCATATCTTGACATACACTCTGCATCCTGTGCACTAACGAACATGATTACTCTTAATCTACTTGTGCCTTGTCCAGGGCCATTTCACTCCCAAAAACAGCGTGACGAAGAGGAATGAATTGCACTATTCATCACGGTGGTGTGCTCTTCAACAGCATTCCTAATGTCTGAGTTTCGGTTCCGTTGGAATAGCAATACTCCTGACTTCGACTCAGCTTTTCGTCGTCACCAACCGTTCCAACTCCCCAGATCTCGGGACGATCTCACATTTAAATGGGGAAGGACGGCTACATTCCTCGCACAGGACCATGTCAGAAAGAACATGCAACGGGGCAGGCATATTACTCACACAACCTGTCCACTTGTGAATTGCGGTCTGATCTCGATTTCCTCGCCACGTTCATCCCTAGCCTTTTTAATCTGGAAGGCTGCCAACAGCGAGGCAATGGCAATCCATATGGAAGCTTCCGCGAGGTAGCGGCCGGGACAGATGCGTCGTCCAAATCCAAAGATGTAGTGCATATTATCGTCGTTTAACTTACCCTCCGGCGTGAGGAAGCGAGATGGGTTGAAGATGTGTGGGTCTTCATAGATGGATTCATCATGCGCAATAGCCCTACCACGAGCATATAAGTAGGTCGCCGTTTGGTCCGATCATATGTACAGAACGCACCAAACGTTGACCATCACAACGGTGTCTGAAAGGTATGCGCTCGATCAGAAGCCTAGCAATCACATAGGGGATGAACGTACTCTTGGGAATGAAAAATCCATTGTACACATCATCCTCTGTGGTAGCGTGCGGAACGCCTGACCGCACGCTTCCCGTCAGCAAAATGCATCTTCCGTACGAACCCATGAGCTTGCCTGCTGGAATAGCCAAGAACCATCTCAATGTTTCACGCAAAACGGCTTCGACATATGGGAGAGTCTCCCTGTCATCGAAGTCTGGAAGTCTTCCTCGACCAACCACCTCGTCCAGTTCTGCCTGCGCACGCTTTTGGACCTCTGGGTACATTGCCATTACCATGAAGAATGTTACCACGGTCGAAGCGGTCTGAATAGTGGCCAGATCATGATTGCGTTCAATGTCAAGGTGAGAAAATGACGCACGGTCTCGAAACCAGCTGGCAGAGGGCTGTCATCACTATAAAAACTTAATTCATCCAATTGCGCACCTGTCACTGCACTGGCGGCAACTTCCTTGATGATTTCCTCATCCAGTGATCCATCGGCTTCTTTGGATCGGGAAAGGAATTCGGATACAAGGGATGGCTGGGCGGACCCGTCTGCCTGGAATCACCAGCTTAGTGTGATATACGAGTAGAATCTTGGCGACGGACCATAGACTGTTTCACGAAGTTGAATGGAGTATCCAATACTTTCCGTGCGAAATCCCGAGACACAGGGGCATCGCGATAGAAACTAAAGCCAGGGAGCCACGTAGGAAGGTATTTCACTGCACAAATGAGAATGATAAGTAAATAGCGCAAAGGGAATACCTACAAAACGGAAAGAAGGTGAAGGAAGCGATATTTATTATCGAGGTGCTTTGCACGAATAAGACGATGGCCCGATTGACAATATCAAGCATAGGATCCTCGCTCGGGAGAGTAGTATATCCATATGTCGCGGCCATGATTGTAGAGGCGGCGAACCTGCAGGACAAAATTGGCACAATGCATCTTCGGAGACATGCGGTCTACAGACGTGGCAACATGGTCCACCATCCGTTCAGGGCTAGCCAACAGATTCAGAAGTAATATATGAGCTTTTCGCAGTTGGAAGGGACGCCAGTTGAGCACGGCCTCTGGACGAAATCCTTCTTGATGGAAACGACGATGCAATCTCCATTTGTCACCGTAATTCAAAAGTCCGGTCGTGAACTCCCAGCCATACCTATGAATGTCAGGATGTGTAGCCGTTAGACGGCATGGGATGCAACCTACGTACAGCGCTATGGAAGGGAAGTACGGCCGATCTGAATACTTTGAGGAACGCTTCTCGAGGAGATCCCTTGCGACAGCCAGAGAGTCGGTGACGAGGACTTGTCTACCGGCATCAAAGTATACAAGATGACCTGGTATAACATTAGATGGAAACTTTTGGACGACAAGCAGGATACCATATCGTTTGTTCCATCTCGTGAAAAGGAGCCAAGGCTGGGAGGGATCCAGCGTGAGCAGACTCTTTGCAGCGTAGAGAAAACTTGGACCAGGAGGGAGCGGCGTGGATTGCCGCCTCCTGGAGCTCTTGACAGCAATCAGTATCACTGACAGTACGCCGACGGCGCAGACGACGGGTAAGAGCAGGATTTGAGGCCGAGACACGTCCATGGCAGCAAGTCTGGCTTAGCACCAGCCGGCTTTCGCTTTCAGAAAAACCCTCATCAGCTAGAACTGGTGACCAACGTGTGCTAATGCAAACCTCGTGACAGGGTGATGGAAACATGGCCTCGTTCTCTCAGCAGAAGGGAATGAAGCAGGTGACAACTCCAAATGGAAACGTCAAGTGGCGGACTTGGATCACTGGAAGTCGATCATCAACTCGATCGCGGGACCAATCAGAGCGCATGAAAGTTCGTGAGGTCAAGCTAGGAATCATTAGACCATTTAGAAAAGTAGTAGTACATGAACAGTTCATACACCTTCATACATAGTGGGCTGGTGGAGAGAAATGACTTTCTAGAATGACACCTCATTCAAAAGTTCAATTAATGCCAGTATTCTACTTAATGACAGGGTGATCGAGGTCCGCTCCTTTATTTCCATTTAGAGTAGTGTGGCTTTTCGGTACGCACCTTCCACATTTTATACGGAGTTCTACAAAGCGCACTTTCTGCACCCCTTAAATGCCACCAAACTGCCAGAATGGCAGTGGCATTGGAAAACCGCAATTGGTGCGTGATGCTTCTATAGAAAACCCTGGAACTACCCACCACGAGAGAACGAGGGGATAGACATCTTTCCATCACCCTGTCACGAGGTTTGCATTAGCACACGTTGGTCACCAGTTCTAGCTGATGAGGGTTTTTCTGAAAGCGAAAGCCGGCTGGTGCTAAGCCAGACTTGCTGCCATGGACGTGTCTCGGCCTCAAATCCTGCTCTTACCCGTCGTCTGCGCCGTCGGCGTACTGTCAGTGATACTGATTGCTGTCAAGAGCTCCAGGAGGCGGCAATCCACGCCGCTCCCTCCTGGTCCAAGTTTTCTCTACGCTGCAAAGAGTCTGCTCACGCTGGATCCCTCCCAGCCTTGGCTCCTTTTCACGAGATGGAACAAACGATATGGTATCCTGCTTGTCGTCCAAAAGTTTCCATCTAATGTTATACCAGGTCATCTTGTATACTTTGATGCCGGTAGACAAGTCCTCGTCACCGACTCTCTGGCTGTCGCAAGGGATCTCCTCGAGAAGCGTTCCTCAAAGTATTCAGATCGGCCGTACTTCCCTTCCCTATCGCTGTGCGCAGGAGTCACTCTTCCGCTGTCAATCGACTACGTGTCCTAATATTTATTAGATACGGCTGGGGGTTCACTACTGGACTTTTGAATTACAGTGACAAATGGAGGCAGCATCGTCGGTTTCATCAGCAAGGATTTCGTCCAGAGGCCGTGCTCAACTGGTATCCCTTCCAGTTGCAAAAAGTTCATACGTTACTTCTCAATCTGCTAGCTAGCCCTGAGCAAATGGTCGACCATCTTGACACGTTCGTAAGCCACATATTTCTGGAAACATTCTCGTAAGTACTTCGCCGTTTTTGATCTGCAGGTTTATCGCCTCCACAATCATGGCTGCAACGTATGGATATACCACTCTCCCACACAAAGATCCTCTCCTCGATATTGTCAATCACGCCATAGTTATATTCATCCAAAGCACGTCGCTCATAAAGGTTGCTTCCTTCACGTTCTTTCCGTTTTGTAAGTACTCCCTATCACACTTTGTTCAAAACTTTGATTTGCCTAGTGAAATACCTGCCGAGGTGGCTCCCGGGTCTGAGCTTCTATCGCGATGCCCCTGTGTCTCGTCATCTCGCGCGGAAAATGTTGGATAGTCCATTCGAGTTCGTGAAACAGTCTATGGTCCGTCGCCAAGATTCTACTCGTATATCACACTAAGCTGGTGACCCCAGGCAGACGGGTCCGCCCAGCCATCCCTTGTATCTGAATTCCTTTCCCGATCCAAAGAAGCCGAAGGCAATGGATTTTTGGACGAGGAGATCATCAAGGAGGTTGCCGCCAGCGCGTTGACAGGTGAGCGATTCGATGAAGTCAGTGCTTACGATGATGACAGCCTTCTTCAGCTGGTTTCGAGACCGTCCGTCGTTTCACTTCTCTGACATCATCCGAACAGAGAACCAACTAATACTTAACCAGACCGCTTCGACTTTGGTAGCATTCTTCATGGCAATGGCAATGCACCCGGAGATACAAGAGCGCGCACAGGCAGAAATCGACGAAGTGCTTCGCAGAGAGAGACTGCCAAACTTCGATGATAGGGACTCACTCCCTTATGTCGAGGCCGTCTTGCGTGAGTTATACAGGTCGTTCCCAGTTATTCCAATAGGTAATTTTGTGCGTTGGTGCCGGAGATCTTATTGACTATAGACGAGTGATTAGGCGCCCCACATGTTATAACAGAGGATGATGTGTACAATGGGTTATTTATCCCGAAAAGTAGGCATATTTGTTGGTTTTGCTTGGTCGCCTCGTTGAGCACACCCCCAGAAACCCTTGTCATGGCCAACGTTTGGTGAGCTCTTGCTCAATGCCAAGGACAGCGTTGCTCAACCTCTTGTGGCAGGGCTATTGGACACGATGAATCCAACTACGAAGACCCACACACTTTCAACCCATCTCGCTTCCTCACGCAGGAGGGTAAGCTAAACGACGACAACGTACATTACGTCTTTGGATTTGGTCGACGCATTTGTCCCGGCCGCTACCTTGCGGAGGCATCCCTATGGATTGCCATTGCCTCGGTGCTCGCGGTCTTTCAGATCAGAAAGGCGAAGAACGAACTTGGTGAGGACATCGATGTCAGACCCCGATTCACAACAGGACAAGTTGTGTGAGTACTGCGTCTCTCACCGCATGTTCTTTCTGAGCCACTCGCATGGAATGTAGCCGCCCTGCCCCGTTTAAGTGCGAGATCGTTCCGAGGTCTGGGGAGTTGGAGCGATTGGTGAAGGTGAAAAGCTGAGCGTTGGATGTCGTGCCGCATTCTTACATGTCGGAGTGTGTTTCGGGTACATAGCCTTCGATCATCACAAACGATACTACTTTCCAAGGCAATGAATCTTTCCAACTTGAAAGGTCCAATTAATTTACTCAGATATCCCTCCCAACATCTTTGACGAGTGCGGTAGGACGCCAGTCGAGTCCAAACGCGCACTGCTTCATCCTGGATCTGATCTCCCGACTTCGTTCATGAGCCTTCTTCAGATCAAGTCAGCCCAGCCATTGCGAAGGCTCAGTCGCACAATCAGCCGATACATTTTGTGCCCCTTCAAGCTCGGGGGTATGTAATGCTCATTACCTTCTGCACCAACTGCGTTTGTTACGACCACGTCTCAAATAGGGCCGCCTTTCTCGTTTGACACCAAAATTGACTCTGCAGTACGGCTAGTATCACCATATGACCGCACTAGCATGATGATCCATATCTAAGGGCGCTAAAACCTGTTCGTTCAAAGGCCCGTCCCCGCTCGAACTTGAACTTTATTTCGAGGGCATGACAGGGAACACTTTGCCAGGACACTTGTCTGGGAAGATGTCAGTCCTTTCTTGTCAACTCAAAGCCAGAGGAATGGCCTGCATTTCATCCTACGCACCACGAATCACGCGATACCCTGTGGAGATCCCAAGTTGATGCCCGCTGATCAGCCTTGGATAGGCAGGGGAGGTTCGTCGCGCTGGACGTGCTGGAACAAGCGGGGGTGATACAGATGTGCCTTCCCTTGCATACTGGTTGGGAAAGCTTCGAAACAGTTGTGTCACCAACTTCAAGAGCCGCAGACTGACCATGAGGTCTACATTGTTCAGCGACCGCCACTGATCGCCACCCCTTCCCCGCCTCCAAGCTCAAGAAGGGTGCTTATTCCCGATCTTTTGGTCCCGAGAAAGCGCAAGACGCCGCATTTTCCCTGGCCGCAGTTCTGATCATGATTTATCGACACCAGGTTGCCCATAAGTCATACGTGGGGTGGAACTGACTGGGTACAGCAACAGTAGTCGGAGACTGTGGATGGCCCAAGTTGGTGGCGCGGGTTCGGAAACAAGTGCTGTAGTAGCAATTGAGTTGGCACAAGTCGACTTCGGTAAGTTACTTTCATCACGTCTTGAATTATCTGTCGAAAACTGTCGAAAACCAATCGGAAACAGTAGCTTTCGAACGTTTTGCAAGTCCACCGAGTACACTAGTTACTTACCAATGGTATGACTCTCAAGGTTTATCAGGTTTGTCAGGTTCATCAGGTTTCCCAGAGTACCGGAGTCTTGATTGGTTCTCGAAACCTTCTCAATTCAAGCCAACTCGTACAAGACGAGATCGTGACCCGGTATCGAGTGCAAAGCTAACCATAAATACAACTCCACCATCCTGGCCCCTGCTTCTTCAGCGCCTCCAATAACTCGAACCGTCCTTACCTATCGAAGCCGCGTCAACGGGCATCCGCAGAAAGCTCTTTCCCCATTGTAGAACTTTCAAAGTACGTCTGAAGTTGAATTCAGATCTCACCCTCGAAATAAGATTCATGTTCGATTGGCATGTTATCGCCGTACTCAACCCTTCGATGTTCCTCCTGGATTCCGATGTCGTATCAGTCCAGTGGCGCGGACGAGCTCTAACGGCGGATACATGGTTCTTGTGCCATAATTCCCTGACCTGGAACGCCTCACACGGTCACGGTGCGAGTGTGGAGATGACAGAATGCGCAGCTGACTTTGTTGCTCCTTGCTTAGGAAAGGAACACATCCAGTATGCGAAGCAGCGGCGCAATAGGTATGCCGCAGACGGAAAATACTTTGGAGATAGGGAGTTGTACCAGCGGCAGGAACTCTTCTTCGGAACCTTGAGAATGGCACGTTGTCACTGTTTTGTTCAAGGTCGGAATTGTACACGACCATTGTTGGGGAATGTTTCCTCGACCCACCAGGTATAAAAGCCCCTCCACTCTCCGCACTTGTCCTTCATACCAATTGACTGCGAAAATCTCTCAATTCGTTCAACATGCCTTACTCATACAAATACTCTGCTGACATCCCTTTCAAAATCAAGACCGTTGGCGGCCTCGCCCTCTACGGCAAAGGCAGCGTAGTTGCCTTGGGCCCTGAGATCCCGGGCAGCAAAGCCTACTTGGTACACGCGTCCTTACCCTCTCGTTGACCAGAGGTTGACTATAGTATGGCAGTGGAAGGCCAACCCGGCCAACGACGGCATCCAGAACCTTGAAAGCGGCAAGTACATCACGGCTGAGGGCACGGTATGGCAGGCGACTCTCGCATAGCACGTCACGGCGTCGCTGACCAGCCTGAGCAGCTCGGCGACATTCCCCAGGACTGGGACTTGATCTCCGTGGGCGGCGATGATTACAAGTAAAGTGGCGCCTTTGCGGAGCCCTGCATGTCGTTTATCTTGTTCCACACAGCATCAAGATCCCCGGAACGGAAAAAGCTGTTACTATTGCTGGCGAAGCAGTGGGTCTCCATCTCCATGATCATCCTGACCTAAGTTCTGTGACTCACTGGCCCCACAGACGATTGCTCTCCCATTGGGTGCTGATGTCGGTCAAGCTTTCAAGTTGGAGTTCCAGCTGTAAATCAATGTGGCGCAGTGTATTTTGATGTACGAGTGTCTCGTTCAAGTTGATGTAACGTTGTACTACTGTGGCGAATGTATGCGCATGCTGTCTTCGGGTTTCTGTTTGGTTATGTACTGGTCAGGCAGTTGCGAACTCATGACGCTCCTTGGATCCTTTTGCGCACAATAACAGCCAGTGAATTCTAAACGTCCTGTTCCACTTGCCAACTAGGCACAACTGGGACCGTCGCCTCGTCCGCTCTCCCCTCCATCGGAAGGCGCCCCAAGAACGCATTAGTCTCCCCTAGGCCGCCCAGACCAATAGTAGGATGTCTGAAGCTAGTCATTCCTTCTGGACTGTAATGAAAACGCATAGCCTCTGAGTGCGACCGATCTGTTGGCTACGGTACCATCCTGCAGGACGGCGGTCTCGGTGGAATCCAGGTCGTAAAATTGCGCATCACCAAATTCAACCAGCTCCCCTCGTCTGGGCAATCCTTCACCTTCCAATTCTTCTAAAGTCTCCGTTAAGAAGATCGAATAGAAAGGAAGATGGTCGTTCTCTTCAGTTTGCGCAGAAATTGTTCAAGTTGATCCTAAGTACGCCCCCCTGGCCCGCCCAAGGGTTAGGGGCCTTCTATATATGGTATATACTGTGAGGGCACCTCATCCAGCCTTACAACCGTCTTCTACTAATGTATATGTTAGACGGTGTGGACCCTTTTCCCCTTCTGCATATAACAACATATAATCTGCTTTGATACTTGCAGTCCCCTTCACTCAAAATGATACCGTGAATGAGAAAGTGCCGTGCGACGGGTAATCGAACTAAATCCACGTACCCATTCCTCACAATTTTGAGCACTGCACTGGGCCACACAGCAATAAAGTTCGTCATGCTATACAGCCTGTACCTCTTTCTCATGTTGGTCTCGAACTCCAGACGGGGCGCCTTCAACAACGGACGGCATTGCAGGTAACTTGATCACCAAGCGCGAACGGGCCTGAGACTGACTTGGTGTCTATAGAGGTATTACGCTCATTTAATTGACCTCGCGGGTGTTTTCAAAGGACAGGGTCCAGTTCATTGTTGTTACGTATGGAGAGTGAGCTTGCTCGCTATCGACGTCATCGTCGATGAGTTCGGGCTCAATACCGCGCGACACGTCACGGGGGCCTCCTCCAATACCAACAATTTGTTGATGGGATGTTAATGGTGCACTTTCAGTTGAAGTCTCGAACGTCAGACCATCGGGGACGAGGTCTTCGGCAGTCGGAGCACGTCACAGCATCGCGAGGCGTTCACGTCCTAAGGTAAAGTTGGCATCGGTGAGCGCTCGATGAACTTCCATCACGGACCGGTGCAGATTGGGTATTATCCGTGCCCGTCTTCGCCATTAATCTGGGCTGGTCCCTTTGGGGCCCTGGGGGTAGAGGCACGTTGCTCAACCTCGATAACGCGTTTGCGCGTTGAAACGCACTTGATACGACGTGTAATAATTGATTATCAGAAGTTTTCATTATTGACTATGATAAGCTTTTGCCATTGGCTAAAGTTACGTCATTAGAGATCCCCAGCCCACCCCCTTCCCCGCCTAGTGTGCCAGATTTCGCCGGCTGGCACCCCTTTGATTCATTTGAATCAAGGACTGTTTATACACCCCAGTGCGGCCTGGTCGAGTTTACCTGTTGCACTCTTAACTAAAATCTAGCGACAAGATACAGAATGCTCGCTCGAATAGCAACGCTGAACAAGGTCGTTATGCTTTGGGAACATAAATCCGGGAGAACAGCAGATGGATTCGATCACAGTACAACGTTACATTGGCCGACGAGATACCATTACACAACCGCAGTCAAGATACACTGCGCCACATTGATTTACAGCTGGAACTCCAACTTGAAAGCTTGACCGACATCAGCACCCAATGGGAGAGCAATCGTCTGTGGGGCCAGTGAGTCACAGAACTTAGGTCAGGATGATCATGGAGATGGAGACCCACTGCTTCGCCAGCAATAGTAACAGCTTTTTCCGTTCCGGGGATCTTGATGCTGTGTGGAACAAGATAAACGACATGCAGGGCTCCGCAAAGGCGCCACTTTACTTGTAATCATCGCCGCCCACGGAGATCAAGTCCCAGTCCTGGGGAATGTCGCCGAGCTGCTCAGGCTGGTCAGCGACGCCGTGACGTGCTATGCGAGAGTCGCCTGCCATACCGTGCCCTCAGCCGTGATGTACTTGCCGCTTTCAAGGTTCTGGATGCCGTCGTTGGCCGGGTTGGCCTTCCACTGCCATACTATAGTCAACCTCTGGTCAACGAGAGGGTAAGGACGCGTGTACCAAGTAGGCTTTGCTGCCCGGGATCTCAGGGCCCAAGGCAACTACGCTGCCTTTGCCGTAGAGGGCGAGGCCGCCAACGGTCTTGATTTTGAAAGGGATGTCAGCAGAGTATTTGTATGAGTAAGGCATGTTGAACGAATTGAGAGATTTTCGCAGTCAATTGGTATGAAGGACAAGTGCGGAGAGTGGAGGGGCTTTTATACCTGGTGGGTCGAGGAAACATTCCCCAACAATGGTCGTGTACAATTCCGACCTTGAACAAAACAGTGACAACGTGCCATTCTCAAGGTTCCGAAGAAGAGTTCCTGCCGCTGGTACAACTCCCTATCTCCAAAGTATTTTCCGTCTGCGGCATACCTATTGCGCCGCTGCTTCGCATACTGGATGTGTTCCTTTCCTAAGCAAGGAGCAACAAAGTCAGCTGCGCATTCTGTCATCTCCACACTCGCACCGTGACCGTGTGAGGCGTTCCAGGTCAGGGAATTATGGCACAAGAACCATGTATCCGCCGTTAGAGCTCGTCCGCGCCACTGGACTGATACGACATCGGAATCCAGGAGGAACATCGAAGGGTTGAGTACGGCGATAACATGCCAATCGAACATGAATCTTATTTCGAGGGTGAGATCTGAATTCAACTTCAGACGTACTTTGAAAGTTCTACAATGGGGAAAGAGCTTTCTGCGGATGCCCGTTGACGCGGCTTCGATAGGTAAGGACGGTTCGAGTTATTGGAGGCGCTGAAGGAGCAGGGACCAGGACGAGGTGGTCTGCGACCGATCAGCGCACGGTTCCCTCTTGTACGTTAGCAGCCTGACCAGAGAGGTTCTAATACCGTACTTGGAGAAGTTGTGAACATTTGTACGGTTAATTGCGAAGCAAGTGTACTCACGAGCGCTTGTTTACTGTTTCCGAACCTTTATTCTAGTTCAAGAAGAGTCTTCAATGGACTGAGTCCGAAATCCTGGGTAACTTTGTGCGGGGATGCGATTGATATGACCAAGGGTATTCAATTGGATTCAGAATTGTTGCTACGGGCAAGGGTGCTTGATACCTACCGGTATTTGCCACATATTGCAACCAAATTGCAACATAGGTTCAAAGTCTTATCATAGATCTCTCTGACTACTCCCACCGACTTCATGGGCAACTTGAGTTGGCCAGAACTGCGGCGTCTTGCGCTTTCTCGGGACCAAAAGATCGGGAATAAGCACCCTTCTTGAGCTTGGAGGCGGGGAAGGGGTGGCGATCAGTGGCGGTCGCTGAACAATGTAGACCTCATGGTCAGTCTGCGGCTCTTGAAGTTGGTGACACAACTGTTTCGAAGCTTTCCCAACCAGTATGCAAGGGAAGGCACATCTGTATCACCCCCGCTTGTTCCAGCACGTCCAGCGCGACGAACCTCCCCTGCCTATCCAAGGCTGATCAGCGGGCATCAACTTGGGATCTCCACAGGATATCGCGTGATTCGTGGTGCGTAGGGTGAACTGCAGGCCATTCCTCTGGCTTTGAGTTGACAAGAAAGGGCTGACATCTTCCCAGACAAGTGTCCTGGCAAAGTGTTCCCTGTCATGCCCTCGAAATAAAGTTCAAGTTCGAGCGGGGACGGGCCTTTGAACGAACAGGTTCTAGCGCCCTTAGATATGGATCATCATGCTAGTGCGGTCATATGATGATACTAATAGCCTCCTACGGCAATTTGCCATACTGGCGGTTGGTTGGATGACTTGTGCAGGTGGCGATCCAACCTTCGAGCCCAAAAAATATAAGACGGTATCGACTAGCTGTTCCACTGAGCTGGAACTTTTCCGATATTCACAGCTCACTTTACCCACTCAGTTGTTACTCGATTTAGATGACAAGACCGGCGCCTAGCTACAGCAATCCTGATCCACACGCGGTGGCCATCGTGGGTTAGTATGCGCCATCAACAACCACCAACTCAACCTGCATAATTGACCGAAAATAAGGTCTCTCGCTATGTGCACCAGGCGGTGAATCAGGCGGGCTCGACGTCGAAGAATTTCATGAATTTCTCAAGAACCGTGGGTCCGGTATCATCACCGTACCACCACACCGTTGGAATGCAGAGGCTTACCATGGCACTGCGCCTGGTCAATCCTGTACTGTACGTCCTTTAGGATATCTTACGAGTCTCCTCTGTGTTGGTCTAATATCTATCAGGTCAAGGGTGGCTTCATCCCCAATTTCGAGTACGCGGACGTTCAAGAGTTTGGCATCACTACTGCAGAAGCTGGACAGGCATGGAACACTCACTTTATTGTGTCAGTGTCATGACACCAGCTGTCTTGAATCGCTCATTCATTCCCTGCAGCCTTCACCAGGCATTCAATGCGTTGCAACGCAGTGGGGTGGACTATCGCGGGACCAATACAGGGGTATATGTTGGGTGTCGTGAGTCTTCTGGTCAACTCATATTTCGGTACTGCGCTGTTTAACACCATGTTTTATAGCGGGTGGATTTACACCGTTCGATGTAGACGTCACTCAAGCTGGAGGTATGAGATATCCGTTTTTGGGCCCGTTTGCAGGCGTTCACCGAACACCCAATATTTTAAGCTTATTATATGACGGGAACCTCTATTTCCATTACCGCCAATCGGATCAACTATGTCTTGGACTTGCTTGGCCCTTCTACTATCGTCGATACAGCCTGCTCGTCTACGCTTACTGCGATGCACATAGCAGTACAGGCAATCCGAAACGGAGATTGTGACCAAGCTGTTGTCGCTGGAGTGAATCTCATTGCGTCTCCACCCGACACAGTTGCTTTCAGTCAACTCGGGGTGCTTAGCCCAGATGGTGTATCCAAATCCTTTGACAATGACGCTGACGGATATGCTCGGGCAGATTCAGGTGGGCAAGTTCTAAATATTTAGACGGCACAGGAAACAAATAAGATTCATTCCTTTAGCCGGAGCCGTGGTAATAAAACGGCATGACCTTGCCGTTAGGGATAACGACGTCATCCATGCAACGCTTGTTGGAACTTCTTTGACTTCTTGCGGCTCCCTCATGGGCTCTCTCACCACGCCGAACCCGGAAGCTCAGGCCCAGGCAATCCGTCAAGCATACAAAGACGCTGGTCTCGAGCCGCATCATTCCGATTTTGTCGAGTTGCACGGGACTGGTACTGTTGTCGGAGACTCCATCGAGGCCAATTGTGCTGGTGAAGTATTCTCGGAAGGTAGGCAAGGCAGAGCGATTGCGATTGGATCTGTCAAGAGTAATGTTGGCCATGGGGAGATCAGGTACGAGGGCTAGACATCTACGTCCCTGCTGCATCAAATCTGATGATCATTCACGGAAGCGCTTATATGACTTCATTGACGAAGGTCAGTGTGTTGTCACTAGACTGACTGCATAGCGGTGAATATCCTTGACAGATCGTCTTAATGTTGAGTCACAAAGAAATATTGCCCAATGGCTACTTCAAAAAGCCCTCTGAGAGGATTCAATTCGAGAAATATAACCTACGTGTTCCTGTCGTGACTGAAGAATTTGCCGCTCAGGATTCCCAGCGCGGCCTTGTTGCTTCCATTTCGAGTTTCGGTTTCGGAGGTTTGTATCTGCTTATCCTCGTATCTCGTACCTGATGTATGTTTTCCTCAGGTTCGTGTGGACATACTGTCCTACGCGAACATGAAAAGCGTCCCGTCCGCTCTACCGCTGGCTTTCGTGCCGCAGAGGGGCCTTTCCTCTTCACGATGGGTATGTCGATTGTTCACACATCATCCAGCTTAGTAGATAGATGATGGATGACAGGTGCCCTGACTCTCAAGTCGTGTAACACGCTGTTGCGAGAATACAAGGATAAACATGTTTATTCGGATCTACCTGCACTTTGCGAGCATCTCGGGCGTCGTACCCGCCAGATGGTCTATCGTACCTACGCTGTCGCCAATAACTTGGACTCCGCAACGTTTCCGGATCCTGTCATGGTTGGGAAGCGCGCGAACCCCCTCGTATTTTGCTTCTCTGGACAAGGACCTCAGCACTGGCACCAGGGTCGGAACCTGATGGCCACATACTCTGTCTTCCGTGACAGTATTTTTGCGTGCGACGACGGGTATAAAGCCTATGTAGGAGAGTCCTTCCTGGACAAGACTGGGTTGTTTTTGCAAGATGGCTTCAAATCGTCTGCGCTTGAGACCAGCCTCGTATGGCCCGCGGAAATTATTTCAGTGTCGATTGCATTCTTCCAGATTGCCATGTTTGATCTCCTTAGTGCGCTCGGGATCCGACCTACAGCTCTCGTTGGACATTCTTTAGGAGAAACAGCCGTTCTATACGCCTCGGGAGCTGTCTCTCGGGAGGTACGTATCTAACGTTATTAGCGCATACTAAGGCTAACGATCCTGCTTTTGACCCGTTAAGATGGCGGTAAAAGTTGCCATTGCCCGTGGTCGTGCGTTAGGAATCGTTGACAATACTGGCGGGTCCATGGTTGCCGTTTCTGGTTGTGATGCAAATGCTGTCCGCGACTATGCTGATGCTGCATTGACTTTGGCCAGGAAGGACGACAGCAAAGCCAATCAGCTTCATCTAGCTGCTTTCAACAGTCCGTCTGATATCGGCGTGTCAGGACCCGAGGACCTTCTGCTGACGTTTGCGGACTATATCAATCGCTGGGTGGATGGAGCTACGGCTCGCAAACTTCGTGTCAGCACAGCTGTGCATTCCCCCTTTGTTGCTCCATGCGAGGATTCATATCGTAAAGAACTTGCCACCATCTTCTCTCAGCACCCTGGAAACCACCTTCCGTCCATACCCGTTATGTCGACTGTTACTGGCGAATTTATAACCGAGCCGTATACAGTTGACTACCTGTGGAAGAACATACGCCAGCCTGTACTATTCTCGACCACTATCCCGAAGATTGTCGAGCGTTATGGAGAGCGGACAACATTCGTTGAAGTGTCTCCTCATGCGGTCTTGTCTCAGGTATAGTACGAGCTTCGACAGCTTGTATGTGACTCATTTTATTTGTAGTATATCAAATCTATGGGTGCCCATGATTCTGTTGGAACTGGGTATCGACCGCCATCATCGAAGCATCTCAAAACTGGCGCGAGTCTGAAGACGGAGACCCATGCATTCCTGGACACCGTCGGACGTTTACTTTTGTTCGGCGTTAACTCTGTAAGAGCATATTTAGATTTTACTCGATATTCCCGTTTATCCTGTACAGATCGACTTCTCCCTCCTCAACGGTTACCCTTCCAAATCAATACGCGATATCGAGTATCCATTCAACAAGAAGCTGTGGCTATACGCCAATGTTGCAGCAACACCTGCATCCTACCATCGATGGCTTCTTCCTCCTACTCGAGCCTTGAATTCCGTCCGGCTCCGAGTTGGTCCTCACAACCCAGAACCATGGATGTCTCAGCACGTCATTGATCGTTCTGTGAGTATCACTACACCACTTAGCAGTTAAATTATTCATACTCCTACCAGAACCTTATCCCTGCTTCCGCGTATGTAGAAATGGGTCTGCAGTTCCCCGGCGTCACTGAGGTCTGGGACTGCCGCTTTGAAAATATGTGTATACTCGACGAGTCCGTTCCTCCAACGACATTGGAGATCTCGAAAGAAGGGATCGAGTGGTTCGTGAAGTCTTCGACTCCGCTTCAAAACATGAGAGGAGACCTAGAGTGGGTACGACAGAATGCACCACCCTTTGACACTGTACACTCCCGTGGAAAGATGAGTTATGGCATGCCCATTCTGGGTCCTGATGCAATAACCAAAGTGAATGTCGGCGAAGTCGTTGAACGTTGCTCCAAATCGAACACGAAAGAAGAACTCTACGAGCAACTGGAAGCCTATGCCCAATTCGGTCCCGAGTATGTTTCACTCGACTAGGTCGCGCAACTAACTGACTCTCTTCGTTAGGTTCATGCGAATCAACAGATTCTGCATGAACGAGACGGAGACAATGGCTTGGATTCGGGGCCACGTAGACGGTCTGAACGAGAATGACTACAATATCCATCCTGTCATCTTGGATGCCGTTTTTCAGGTCCGTGGTTGTTAAATATTGAGTAGACTCATCTGATTTACATCATGAAGGTGGCGCTCTGCTGGGCTTTGGTAAGTCGTTATATAGTTATATCTCTGCTCGACTTTATGCTGACTTTCGACCTGAAGCTCTACAGAGAGCTGGGTGGAGGGGGCCCAGAAAAAAATGTTTACGTGCGTTCGTTCACCTTCAAAAGTCGTAATTCACCAACTCATGTACTATGCCAGTTGCCCCACTCGCTCAAAAGGGCATTCCGAAACGACGGAAAGCCCGAACCCCTCGTTTTGCCAGAAGAGTTCTGCGCTTACGCATCGTTGGTTGAATGGACACCCACACACTGGACCGCCAACGCATATATCTTGAATGAAGAAGGCTCTGTCCTGTTCACAGTCGAAGGTGTGTTCCATCGTCGTACCTGCATTTCAGGCATTTGAATATTTGAAATCGGTCGCAGGCCTCCGGTTCAACTGGGTCTCACAAGAAAATCCCCTGCCCACGACTCGTTTCACAGATATCTGGCAACCTTATTCTCTGCCCTCCGCAGAGCGACCCGGTTCCATCGTCCTGGAAGGGCATACCCCTGAATCAGATGCGACTGAACTGTTGACGACTCTCGACGAGCTTGCTGTCTCGTACACTACGACCGCGCTTGCGTCAGTGTTTTCCTCTTTTGAGCAAGTCGGGGTGTCTGATGCGTATCCACTAGGTCCCTACCAAAGAACTTCACCCCAGAGTCTCCTGCCGCCCAACGTTACTATGCTTCGTGCCAGAGCCTGGCTGGCGGTGTGGAAGTGCATTCTGACATCCCCATTTCTCCTAGTATTTGCGCTTCCGTCGAGACTCGATTCAAAGATATACTGCAATTGACTCACCGCGTCGGCGAGAGTCAGATAGGTAAGCTTTATATCTATCTGGACCATCCATGTCCTGATGTGACTGTGATTTAGACCTGATGACGTCGGCGCAAAGCGCATTTGATTTGCTCTCCCAGGACGATGCCATCGATCAGATCTACGGGGGTCCACCGTTTGTGGACATCGTATTGGACACGTTCGTGCAACGATTTGTGGATCTTGTTACCGCTGCCATGGTCGCTGGCAAGCGCATCGTTCGTGTTTTGGAAATCGGCGTTCGCGACGGCCGTCTCACTAAGCTCCTCGGACAAGCACTCGTAGATGCTAAGTTCCAGGCTGGCTATTATGTCGACTATGTTTGCAGCGACATCGAGATGAGATTTGCACAGAAGGCAACTTCTTTGTCGCCATGGATGACAATGACTCCTGTGGTTTTCGATCCGACTGTGCCAATCGAGGAACAGGGACTAGAGCCGGCTACTTTTGACATCCTTGTGGCATTCGATGCCCTGCAGAAGTATTCAGATGTCCGTGGTACTCTTTCCAACCTCCGTGGAGCGCTTGTTCCTGGCGGATATCTGGCCACAATACAGTGGGATGGCAACTCATTGGCAACGTCGGCTATCGGTGCGAAATGTAAGTTAGTTCAGTAGACCACTCGAATACGACATAACATTTCCACGCGCAGGGCTTAACTTTGTCTTTGGCTCAGAAGAGGGTTTACAATCCCTATTGTCGCCCTCGGACTGGAAGGATGCGCTGGACTCAGTTGGTTATGATGGACATCATCTGCTTTCCCAGAGAAGCGATTGCATTGGCTATATCGCTTCCATATCCCAAAGGTCGCACTTGAAATCCCTGACGAACGGGATCTCAAAACAGCATCACGCGGACGACCTAACAATTATCCGCCACTTCTGCGGCGGCAATGAACCTGATCTCGTTGCATTCCTATCCGACCTTAGTTCAACGCAACCTTATTCCATTTGGTTGCACACCGACACGGTTCCCAATAACGCTGCCCTTTTGGGCCTTTCTCGCTCCCTCTGCCACGAGTTTCCTGATTGGAAGATATCGACTGTGTTATTCCACCCTTCGTGGGACTCCTCGCGTCAGCACGAGTTCATCTTTGAGAAGTTGATCCCCCTCAAACTTGTGAATGCCGAACTGAAAGTTGATGAATTGGGTTCTATCAGTGTGCCTCGAATCATCGAGGCTCCAGCATACCCAAACACTAAACCTCGAGGATCGCAAACGGTACAGTTTGACGAAACGCGAGTATGGCATCACTATCCACCCGCACTGCTTTCCAATGACGTGGAAGTCAATGTGTCCTTCGCATCTGCTTCCCCTATATTCCCAGGGTGTTCAGAATTCTCGGGCGTCGTGACTGCAGCTGGACAAAATCTCGGAGAAGATGGCCACCTGGTAGGGAAACGGTGAGGGTTGAATCATGGAACGGTGAATGAGTACTAACTGGATTATGCAGGGTAGTCGGGATAGTGCCCGGACATAGCGGAAACATCGTCGTCTGCCCCCGCTCGAAGGTTTCCATCATTCCCGATGATCTGTCCTTGTCTTCGGCTGCGGCTGTAGTTGGACGTTTAGCCTTTATATCGGCGGGTGTCTTGAAAGTTCTTCCATCAAGGGCACACACCGCTATTCTACACGCTGGCGACTGTTCTGCGCCTGCGTTCACCACCTACTCATACCTCAAAGCCACCGGTTTCGAGATCCTGGTCACCACTTCATCAAAAGCGCCGGACTCCCGTGGCGCACAAGAGTTCCTCTCGCTGACATCAGTGCATACATCAGCTGACCATCGAAGCTGGGTCGCCGCCGCACGCGAGCTCGCAGCAAAGGGGGTCGATTTTGTTGTTAACTTTGATACCGACCCGAGCGTAAGTGCAGAGACAACACAAGTTTTGGCAGCAGGCGGTACCTTGTTGCAAGTCGGGGTCGATCTACCTAGCCGACTCCGCCGTGGTCAGCGATATGTTTCTGTCGACTGGCCTACTCTAGCGGAGGATGAGTACCTCCTTCAGGGCCTGGAAGATGTTCAACCTGAAGTTCGCGATTCCTTGGTGTCCAGTGTAGAGTCCTGTAAATTGGGCCAGCTCTCGGTCGCGCATGAGAAGGCGCTGTCTAATTCCCCTCACGATGTTGTTCTCGTGGGCCTGGAAAACATTGATCCTGAACTCTCAATCCTTAGGGCAGGGGCGATACCTGGGACAGCAACCTTTAATCCCCATGCAACCTACGTGTTGATTGGTGGTGTTGGGGGGCTCGGTATTTGTCTCGCAAACTTCCTGGTGGATAGGGGAGCCAAGCATATTGTTCTGACATCCAGATCTGGGACCAAGGCGAGTTGTGCCGTAGCGGACATCAAAGGTTGATGCTAACAGCGTCGCCGGGACCGGTTTGGCAGGCATTTGAAGACGTGAATTTCACCCGCGAAAAGAGAATGGTGCATTACCTTCGCAGCCTGCCCGGCGTCACTATCGATGTCGCTGCTGTGGACTGTCTTGATGCGCAAAGGACGAAAGACTTGTTCGCCAACCTTGAACATCCTGTGGCTGGTGTTTTCTTCCTCCCTGCGAGACTGAACGATCAGTTGTTTGTCAACCTCAAGACAGAGGAAGATTGGAAGATCGGTAAGCTCCAAGTTTTTTATTTCCAAATCAGAGAAACCAACGTTCAATCCTATTAAGTCTACGATGTCAAAATCAAAGGGTTGCAGATTCTCTTAGAATCCGTTGATCCTGCGTCGCTCGATTTCCTTCTGCTTGCAAGCACTACTTCCATCCTCAGCGGCAATGCTGGTATGCAGATTTGGGTCTGTCATGATTTGCACTGAAATAGGGCTGCAGGGCAAGCGAACTACACAGCTGCACAATACCAGTTAGCTTTGATCGCTGATGAGCTTCCAAACACCGTGTGTGTAGCCGTGCCGCCAGTTGTATGTGCACTTACGTTCTGTATTTTCCATTTCCTGATTTCTTCCATCTCATTATCCTTTAGCTCGATAGCGGTATTCTAGCGCGCAGCACAATGGGTTCTGCTAATTCTCGGAATGCTGCATTTGAGAAGGTTTGTGTTTTCCAGATAACAGCATGCACCGTTTAACGTGACTTCAGTTCAAATCGTTCGGTGTCAGTGCGAGACAACTAGCCCAACAATGCATGGACGCGATCTTGACCTTGGGCGCCAAGCCCCGTAACCCACTATATATTCCGGCATTGGACTACAAAGCAATTCTTGAATGTGCGTCATGTCTTAGAACTACATATGGAGGAACTGATCACCATCCTGAGCAGTCGGGTCAGCCCCCATCAACAACTCTGCCCTCATCCGGCATTTGGTCGCTAAAGATGAGAACGATTCAATGGTTACGGGCACAACTTACGAAGGGACAATCCGTGCTGCCTGCGCGAAGATCCTCTCTCTTCCGGTCGATGAGATAGAAGAAACAATTCCGTTGTCTGGCTACGGCCTCGATTCCCTCACCGCGGCTCGTCTGAAGGGAATCCTGAAAGCAGAATTTGACCTGGAGGTCACTCAGCTTCAGCTACTCAGTAGCTACATGACAGGTTCGTGGTTTGGTTTTGTGACTCGAGCGGCTAACACGGTGATCGCGTATCAGTGGAGAAGCTGCTTTCGATGCAAGCCGAACAAGCGACGATTGCTCAACAGGGGCAAGACTTGGGCACGGCGCAAGACACTTCCACTTCCGATGGCACATCTAGCGAGAACAGCATGAATGAAACAGTTGTCCCCCTTAACGACGTAAAAGAAGGTCGTCCAGTGTTCTTCGTCCATGGGGCGGGAGGTGGTGTTCTCGTCTTGCGCAAAATTATGCAAAAGGTCCATGTTCCAGTGTACGGGATACAGGATACGCCAGAGGCACCCCTCACGGGGACCCTCCAGCATCTGTCGGCCTTCTATCTCGAGAAGATCAGGCAGAAGCAGAAAACTGGACCATACCGAATCGGCGGATTTTCTTTTGGTATGCCACTTTGTTTTTTGCTGTACTACCTTGATTCAGGGCTGATGTGTTTCTTGTGTTAGGTGCTGGGTTGGCCCTCATCATTACTCAAATGCTGCATGCAGCCGGGGAGACCGTAGAGATGCTCATTATGCTCGAAGGCGCACCTACTATATTCCACTTGCCCGCGATGCGAGAGTACCTGCGTCAGACGATTATGGAGGGTACGATATCAAACAACGTGAGTGGCAGAGCAACACACGTCATGGACGACTGGTAACACTCCAGTACTACAGATTCTCAGGATTGTCGAAGACATGGTAACTAGTGGAGCGCTCGATAACGCAGAGGATATCCATCTTCAGTTCCAGAACTATTTCGAAACCGGAAATAAAGGAAACAAATGGGTTGCAAGATTTTGTCAAGCATACGTCGCTCACCTACTGATGGGGGTTCGCAAGAGTGTGGAAGTAGAGCGGCGTGAACGAGAAGGGGATTTAGACGGATTTGCATGGCCAGTTGAACGGACTGTGTTGATGAAGGCGCAAAACGGCACCAAGGATGATCCGCGCGTACAAGGGATTTCGGAGGCCTGGGATATGGACAAATGGACCGACAAGGTGGAGGTATACGAGTTCCCTGGCACACACTTTGGTTTCCTGAAGCCAAGCTCTGGTGTTGCGGAGGTGTTGAACGGCATTGTATCGGTGTGATTCTACTCGAGTGTAACAGTAGGTAACAGTACAAAGATGGAAGTAGTGATCATTAAGTTATAAGTGAGTATTCGAGTCCACCCTACCACCGCTACTCAACTTCATCCTATCGTTATGCCATGGAGGCTGCGGTAGTGTTTGCTGCGGGATTCGACCGTTCAAATATTCGGGTACTCCTACTACTAACATTACTGGTCCACTTCGGACTCAGGACTGACTAGGCATTAAAACAAGCCTTCGAACTGGAGGACCCGTCCACCAGCTAGTAGCAGATAGCAATTGTAAGCAAGGAACGACCGTCTTCGAGTCCCTCTATCAGTCAGCCGTGAGAGTTGCGGAACCTGGTATTTCGAGACATCATTCACCGGTGAGTCAATAGCAAGTGGAGACAGTACTTGTACGTGGCGTCGTTTACAGTATCGAAAGCTGAAGCATCGGCAACAGTGGGTGTCCAGAACTTGCAGGACGTTCCTCGAGGATGACGACCCGCTGCGGGTTCCTTCTGGCCGCTCAGCCTATGGGCGAAGATTTGGAAGAGAAGACCTGGCTACTCATCAGAAATCTCAGAAGCAGAAACAGGGTGCTTCCTCCACGGGGATCTGGGAATCTTGGCTGCAAGATCCTCATAATTTATATAGCAATGTAGCCTTGCTACTGTCTCCCCGCCGTCTCCGTCGCAATGTCGCCCTTAGATATGCTGCATTTCGGTGCTTTCACAGTGGGGCTCATTCTCATCGCCAAACTCCTGAAGAAAAGGAACGAGAACAAAACCCGAGCTTTGCCCTTGCCTCCTGGACCCAGCCCATTGCCCATCGTCGGCAACGCTCTGAACATCAGAACTGCAGAACCTTGGGTAACTTACACTGAATGGAGTGCTCGATACGGTGAGTACGCATCCTTCAGACCGTGTCCAGGTAGCTTAAGTGTCCTCAAAACAGGGGACATATACACGATCCGTTTCCTCAACCAAGATATTATCATCATCAGTTCAGAGAAAATTGCCAGGACACTCTTGGAGCGCCGCTCAAGCGTCTATTCTGATAGGCCCTACCTTGCTACCCGGGAGCCGTGAGTCTTCATAGCTCTCCAGTCTGAAACTCTGCTTGACTCCCGACCAGATATGGGTGGGCTTTCCATTTCGCCTGGACTCCCTACGGCGACAAGTGGCGCAGTCAGCGCAGGATGTTTCACCAGGTATTTAGGCCAGATGCAATCGTGCCATTTCGGCCGATGCAGCTGCAGAAAGCTCACCTGCTAGCCTCGGGTCTTCTGAACGCTCCGAGCAATTATGCATTGCACTTCCACAGGCGGGTTGTACGTGGATGATGAATTCTTGCCATTGACGTTATCGAACAGGTATGCGACGGGGACCATCATGTCTATGGTGTATGATTATGAAATTGAACCGGACCGCGATCATATGGTGGAGCTCTTTGACCATGGAATAAGTCTTGGTATGGAAGCTCTCACGCCAGAAAGCGCAGCGGTCGTCAACACCTTCCCCTTTGGTTTGTCCATTTCTGGTACTCTGTCGCGTTCTTACCAGTCTTTCAGTCCTCAGTTTACCCGTCTGGGTACCAGGTATTGAAATTTCGCGCAAGGCGACTGAGTCTGTGGAATGCGTGACGCAAATGCTATCAAGGCCTTTTGAATATGCGCGTCTACGAGAGGTATCTTTATTTTAATATCGAGCTCACAACATTGAAGTAGGTTCCAGGCTGAGGGTACTGCCTCACCATCGATGGTGTCTGATACCTTGAGAAATTTCAAACGCAAGGACGACCCAAATCTTCTTCAGTTACTGAAGGAAACATGTGCCTCGGCATTTGTCGGTGAGCGAATTTCTGCCGCAATAGGTGACTACTCACGTAGAATCCTCAAAAGGTGGAGCAGAGACTGTTAGTATATCTATTGCTATATTTCCCACATCGCTGAGCGTTCTGCAGAGTGCGACGGTTCTGCATTGTTTGTTGCTTGCAATGGTGCAAAACCCTCGGGTGCAGAAGCGTGCCCAAGCCGAGATTGACGAAATTATTGGAATGGATCGACTTCCTACCTTCGAAGATCGTCCATCGTTGCCTTACGTTGAAGCTGTCATGAGAGAGACTTTTAGGTTATATCCTGTTACTCCCCTGGGTGGGGCTTTCGGCATAATGCAGGACAGTTACTAAATCCATTCGTCATAGGGCTTCCACACGCAACAATCAGCGATGACATTTTTGACGGGTATTTCATTCCCAAAGGTAGGGACCACTTTACGCTGGTATCTTTTCCGTCGGTGACCAACCGATATTCTCCAGGATGCACTATCGTAGCCAACATCTGGTATGTGTTGGTCCGAGGCACATTACGCCGGCGAAGGAAACTATTTTGTTTTGTA
The DNA here is from genome assembly GCA_021018615.1 of Phlebopus sp. FC_14. Lineage (NCBI taxonomy): Eukaryota > Fungi > Basidiomycota > Agaricomycetes > Boletales > Boletinellaceae > Phlebopus > Phlebopus sp. FC_14. The sequence goes on along the minus strand of JAEVFL010000005.1, from coordinate 1,017,982 downwards.
GGGCGATGTTGCGGAATGAGAGTGTTTATCCAGATGCAAATAGTTTCAAACCAGAAAGGCACTTCGTAGATGGAAAGTTGAACGATGACTCGGTGATATCGAGCATTGGATTTGGCTTTGGAAGGTTTCCTTGTTCTCGTCCTTTGCGTCGGACACTGTTGATTGTGTTTCACCTCCAGGCGTAACTGCCCTGGGCGGCACAGTGCTGATGTATCTCTCTGGGCTGCGATTGTGACGATTCTGGCAACACTAGTCGTGTCGAAGGCTGTAGATGAACGCGGCAACGAGATCGAAGTGAATCCGCGGTTCACCTACGGCGTCACTTCGTAAGCACCCCGCTTGTAAATACCTTGACCACTTTGTTTACTGACTTTCGGCAGTCGCCCGGGCCCGTTTACTTGCGCGATCAAGCCGCGTAGGCCAGGCCTCGATATTGTAAAGTTGGCGCAGCACAGTGCGTAAAGCAGATGGCGTGGTTCACGTTTGGCTCAACGTATGTGAAGGTTGGTCCTACTAGTAGATGCTACCTGCCTGTAGTGTGCCTTGTAAATCTATCGACTAGTTTGAAGCTTTTTTGGAACCAATGGAGTTGCTTCTTCTTGTGCAGGGACCAGCATGCCTTATTGACTATCTTCATACTGTTCTGAAGGTCCGCCTAGGGGAGACTACAACTAACCTCGTTCCTACCTTCTTCAATGGTCGTGAACATTTGTGAGTCGGGATTCGGAGTTCGCCGACGATGATGCTCAGGCTGGCCACTACAGTGAGCTTAACGTTCAATCCGTTCCACAGTCGATGAGTAGTTGGCAGTGCGTGGTTGTCGCTTGGCTCAGTGATGACCCCTTCGGCATTTTCAGCGTCTGGGGAAGAAGCGATCACTCGCTCGATTGATTTGGAGTCCCATCCATCTGCTCAACGCTCCATATCCTCAGACTTTTCAGAATTCTACGAGATCGAAAGAACTGCAGGGACAATCGTCCAAGGGAACTTCAAGAGGGTCAGACCATCCATCAAAAACCGTTCCTAAATTGACGGACTGTACAGGTAGCGCTTCAATTTCCGGATGAGCTTTTGCACGACTCTGTTCCAATATATCGCCTATTGAAGCATCGCGTTGGAGACGGTCACGAGTTATACGTGTTAGCGGACACATCCTATGGCAGGTACTTTGGCGAGAAGTTTTTTTATGTTCTGTGTTTAACATGTACCCATGATCCAGCTGTTGTGTTGATGAAGTAGCAGCCCAGCATGTCGACGCAGACTTGGTAGTTCATTATGGACATGCGTGCATGAGCAAGTAAGCAACCCTCACTTCTGGCCCCCTGGAATACATCTTAAGCTGTGTACCAGAACGTCCAGGTTGCCGGTGATCTACGTTTTCGGCCGCAAACCGATCGACGTGGAATCTTGTGTTGATAGACTTGCCGAAGTTGTTGCGGCAAGCCAGCGCAAAACCGTTGCCCTACGACATGATGTTGGCTATTCGTATCAAGCCGGTGCGATGCATTGACCTCAACGCAAAAGAAATAAATGCGATCGTTTTCATGTAGGAGAAATCGCAAGGCGCCTTCGAGAGAAAGTACCACAGACGAGGACAGCAATCCTGTACCATGAGATCCCAATTAGGGTCGATCCCTCACTAACCCAGGCCGGGTTAGCCGCGACTGAGGACGACGCCTCAGTCACTATGCGTGATGGGTCCGGAAACAAGGAGCATCCTTCCAGTACGTCAGTTGTGGATGAGAGTGACACCACCATCGTCTACATCGGTGAAGAGAGCCTTACCCTGACAAACCTGCTCATGACTCACTCATCTAGTGAGGTAAGCCAAAAATGTTTTTAGTGTCTACAGAACTCGTCAATCAAGCTCTTTTACCAGGTGTACTCGTATGACCCAGCAACGGACTCTGTACGACTTGAATCTGGAAGGACCAACAAGTTGCTTATGCGACGTTTCGCAACAGTTCAAAAAGCAAGGGATGCCGACGTTTTTGGTATCTTAGTCGGCACTCTCGGAGTCGGTCAGCACCTGCGTTCCTATAAGTATACCTGTTACCCTGAAGGGCCGGTATTACAGCGTCTTATTTACCGCTGATCTCCCACCTCCGGCAAATGCTGTCGAAGGCACGAAAGAAAAGTTACACTATCAGTGTTGGAAAATTGAATCCAGCGAAGCTCGCCAACTTTATGGAAATTGAGTGCTTCGTTCTAGCTGCATGTCCAGAAAATAGTGTCATTGAGGCGAAAGTATGTGTGTGCTGCAATCGAGGTGACTTTGCGCTAACGCAGCGAGCTGTAGGAGTTTCTGAGACCGATCATCACACCGTTTGAACTCGAGGTGGCTCTTCAGGTGGAGGGTACATGGACAGGTCGATATGTCCTGGATTTTGAACGACTGATTAGTGAATACAAGGGTGAGTGTGTTTGTCTCGTATTTTCGTCCAAGCTGATGTATGGCTCGGCAGGTACTCACTATTTGGATGACGAGGATCACGACCCAGACCAGCCAAGTTTCTCGCTCGTTACTGGGAAATATCGTCATGCGAGGCGCTTCGGGGGTAAGACACATTGAGCGGGGAGTCCTAGTTGTTTCTCACATGCGCATAGGACCATCCAACGACCTCTCGGACGATGACGCCGCACCTGGGACTGTTATACTCCGAAATCAAGACGGAACCGTGGCAACACTCACGGACAGTGCCGCAGGTGAGTCTCTTGAGTATCATAATCCACATAATTGTTGAGGGGATCCGGCAGCGATGTTTCTGCATTCTCGTTCTTACCAGGGTTTAGATGCAAGAGTGGGAGAAGATGCGCCTAGTATTCTGGAGCAAGGTCGCAGTGGTATTGCTCGAGGGTACACAGATGATCATCGATAAAGGGCAGCCTGCCAAGTGCTCTCTCGAAAAGCTAGACAATGCTAGTAGAAATGACCGTGGTGAATGTGGGACTGGGTGTCGTAGGATAGACTTGGCCCGGTCCCGTGACTCAAAGCGGGTAGTCGTCGTTCTTGTTCCCAATCCACTCGTGCTGTGCTGTTGTTCGCAGAACAATTGCGCCAGGTAGGCTCCGTCAGTCGAGCACAAGCGGCCTAATTGTCCTGTCAACAGCAAGGACAGTTGGGAAATGTCGAGACAAAAGACACCAAACGGAGTTGCGGTCGTTCCAGATGGCCTGAGTGTGACGCTCTGTTTCACACTCAGGCCCTCGACACTCCCGCTCTACAACGGTGACCAGGTGAGACTCGCATGCGGTGTAGCCAAAGCGTGTGGCGAACGTCCAAGCGTCCCGTTCGCTTTGAAGATGCTGTAGATCAAAGCGTCCAATGCGCAATGGTTATAAGCAGCCCGCAATCTCGAGTTACAGTACACTAACATCACAATCAATCGCACCTGCATCCGCAATCTACTCCACCAAACTCACATTCTCAACCTCCCATCTAAAGACCATGTCCTCATCAACCCAACCATCCTCGCCCGACGCATACGGATCTGGGGAAGCAACGGCTTTCGCGGACTTATTGCTACATGGCGCTCCTGAAGGTGTCACGAACGCGTATGTCATCACCCTTTCTCTATCGCTCGGTCATTGCCTGACTTCTTGCCGTGCAGCACAAACACCTTCATACAGGTTATGGATGCCAAGTATAATGGCAAGATCACCCAGGTGATCACACATGTGAACGACGCCGTTTCGGCCATGACCTCCAGTGGCGACAACGTCATGCTCGATCGTGCCCTGCTAAGCGCCGCGCTTGTAGGCTGTCTTTCTTTCTTATCGGGGACCGGTCCTACCAAAGAAGTCGAAGAAGAATCCGCCTCCACGGAGTCTGCACCAGAGCCCCTGCAAGAGTCTGCTACCGAACATGTTCAAGAGTCTGTTGGCGAGTCCGCTCAAGAGTCTGTCAGCGAACCCGCTCAAGAGCCGGTTAACGTGCCTTCTCAAGAGCATGCCCCCGAGTCCACCTCCAGTGACTTGAGCTATCCAGAGCAACCACGACGTGGACGCCGCGTCCGTCTTCCCTTGAGGCGCGAACCCGCTTTTATTGGAACTCCTGGCGACTTCCATGGAGTCCTTTACGGTCGCACTACCCCTCTTCCCCAACACGGTCCAAGACCTTACCCAGCTTGGCCTGCGCGACGCAAGGGAACTTATCGCGCGCGCACGCATTCCCCCGATGCAACCGATATCAAGGAGCGTGCTAAGTATCTCACTCAGCTCTTCGGTTTGGGCCTCGAGGGTAGATTACCTTCTTCGGACGGCGGTGACAAGGATGGATCTGAGGGCGAGTGTGCTAGCTCCACTTCATCTGCTCAGTCCTCCCAAACGGGTGTTATTCGCGACGCTTCCTTATCCCCCGCTTCTTCTGTTGCACTGTCGTTGGCCCCCTGTCGGAAGCGCTCTCGCGAACCTGAGAGCGAGGACGCAGACGCTCCATCCACCTCCCAACCCGGAACTCCCTGCGTAGACGGTGGAGATTGCAAGAGCGCTACTTCACCTACCTCTTTTCGAGACGACGGCAGTGATACCAATGGCTCCTTGAAGCGCAGAAAGATGTCTTCCGGTGACCTCAGTTACCCAGAGCCACCCGCCACCCCTTCCCGTAAGCGCTCTCGCGAATCCGAATCCGAAGATGCGAATGTTCTACCCGCTACCCCTGCGCCACGCTCTAGGAGTCCCTTCTCAGACAGCGGAAAACCTGAGGCCGCTTCGCGAGATGATGATCGTGACTCCGGTGCTTCTCCGAAACGTAGGAAGATCTCTCCTGCGGATCAGGAGGTAGCGCATACGCCCAAGACCCCCTCCCGTCCTTCTATCAAGCTTAGGCTCGGACGCCTCAGTCGTTCTTACACCATGACGTCCTTCAAGAAGGAAGAATGAGCGGCACTCTTGTGTGAATTTCTTTCCTGTTGTATATTTCTTACTTCCCCTCTTTTTCCCTTCTTTTTCTCGAGATTCCACTTGTATAGCTCGCATTTCCGTGAGGCGACTTTGGAGATTAGCGGCCGTAGTCTCTCTTGTCTTCTCACTTTTCTTATTACTGTAGACTCAAGTTCTCTTTTCACCTTGTTTGTATCATTGGCGTGTCTTGTAAATGAAAGCGCATGCGCTGTGAGGCAGGTTCCTTCGGGCCCTTTCTTGCAGTGCAATTTCTCGGAGTCAAAGTCTAACTGCAGAAAGGAAGATGACCAGCACACGAGCCTCTGTTCAAAGTATTCAGCAACTTCGAGGCCAACAAGAATTGTCAGGATGAAATACAGTGCGAGGGTTATACAAACAACGATCTAAGAGCCCACCAATGCCATAGCAGTGACTCCCGCTGCCAAACTCACGAGTGCGAGCGCCTGCTTTCCTAGTCCACTCCGCCACAAAATTGGGTCCATGACAAAATCACCAGCAAGCATCTCGACGCAAGCTGCATAAATCAGCATGCCTGCAGATATTGCACACATGAGTCCCTGAATAAGGCGCATATGCGCTAATTCCATGGTCAGTAGCGTGATCTTGGATCGTACGGACGATAGAGCATACCGAGATCTTTTCCTTGTCCGAATATAGCTATCCCGAGAATGATGCCAATGGGAGTGGTTATAGCGAAAAGGCCTGTCAATATGGGCTTAAGGAAGATAAAGCATTTGGGGCGGAGGTCATGTGAGGAAGGTAACGAGGCTATTCTGATTCCCAGCGAAAGACCCTCAAATAATTGATGGAATATAATCGCGACCAGAAGCGAAGCTAGTCGGGATGTATGAGCGTGCCGTCAACCAGTAGCTGTTGCATACGTACTGAACTCGGGTCCAGATGTAATGGCAAGGGTCAGACCAATGACCAGGGAGTGAATCATGATACCCAGTTGTAAAACCTCGATCAACATGAGCACGTTGGCGCATAGTATGAGACGGAGATAACCCACAAGTATACCAACTAGTTGCCTCTTTTTGCCAATTTTTACATCCGCATTCTCGATGTCATGATCATGGTAGGCACTGTCCTGTCGTTGCGTCTCCGTTACCTCGTCCTCGGGATCAAACACATGGTCATGATCAAGGCCGGTCATCGCCTCCCTGTCATGTATAAGTCCTACACCGCCAGGTACGCCTTGGCCAAATTCTTCCGAACCATACATCGTGGATAGCCTACGGCCGCGTTCATGATGCGATCTGTGCAATCCTCGAGGCTCGTGCCTGTGATGTCCTTCAAAGATCGAGTGGGCTTCACCATTCGCACACTCATGACCATGTTCATGACCATGGTGAAGGTGTGCGGAAGAACCGTACGAGAATCTTTGAGTACGGGGCGGGCTGTTTGATTGATGTTGAGAGGAAGTTAACAGGGATGCACGTTCTGGGTCGGCGTTTTCACTTTCGCTGAGTTTAGGTATAAGTCTGGAGCCTCTGGAATGTGGTCGTGATGGCGACCCATTCCTGGGACTGGTCCTGGGAGAGACAGACGGCGAGCTATATGACTGCAGACGATCGACATATGACGTAGAGATATCTATTCACTAGAGTGAGGATGCAGAAACATGGACGTCCTTGTGAGCGGGTAGGACACCTACATTCCACAAAAAATATAGATAGTAGCGAGCCAAGCCTAACAGGGATCATGAGTTTTTATGGTCGATTTTGTATAAGCATACTAACGCTATGAGTCCTGTGTAAGCGCCGACATTCCATTTGGCAAGGACAAGAGGATCTCTTAGGGCTTCAAAGGCATCCTGTAGCAAGTGCACAAACGCTGTGGACAAAATGACGCCTATCACAAGAATGATTAGAAGCCACCGGCAGAAGGCGGAATATGAGGACAAACCCGTCCCGAAATGTTTCCCGATAAAGAATACGATGCGGGGTATTCTGAGAAACGAGACATGCTTGGACGTGGATGGGAAGGAGGATGCTACTCGAAAGATGTTGACAAGAGAGTAACGCATAGATTGCAAGGGCCTGACCTAACAAAGATACCGAAAAAATGACCAGTGTTGCAATTATACGAGCTCGAAGGCCCTTCCCCTCTACTAAAAAGTAAGGATGAGCCAACCACTTGCAGGACTGTGCGGCTGGTACTCGCCTGTCACTTCCGATATCCTGTTCAGGAACTTACGACGGCCATCTAGCACGGACGAAATGAATGCTAGATCCTCTGGGGTTTGTGATGAAGTGCGAAGCATCAAAATCCAATAAATATGTCGGCTGCGTCCTGCACTCGACAACGCGAGCAGTGAAGGCGTGAAGATTGGGAGGTGCTACATACAACTCGACGACGAGCTCAGGTTCTTATACTCGTGTGAGGACCACACCAGTTATTCCCATTTCAGGAAACTCCGGGTAGTACATACAATCGAGTCCAACGGATAACATCTACGCAAGATCAGCAAAGCCAACTCGGTTTTGACCCATGTCAAAGACCGTATATGTGTTCCTCAAGAATATGTCCCCAAGCACCCAGATATCTACGACCAAGATGTTACACCTGACCAGTCATTTATGCATGGTATCATACGCACCGACTGAACTTGGAGAATTCTCTGCTATTGCACTGATACACTGCCCGTCAGAATTATTGTCTGTCCCCAAGCTGTACGCTTCGGGTGGAATACCGATCGACTTGCCGTTAATTTCTATGCTAATGGTCGGCATCGAATCGCAAGGTACTGGATGAAAAATATTACATCACTGGCCCGATTACCAGTCAAGTCCGAGCACCCTAAACGACTTACACATGTAAAAACCTTGGAGCCCCGGGTAGGGTGTACCACCTAGCTTGTCATAGAGTGTAGCGATATTCTTCGAATCTCCGTAAACAGGGGTTGTGCCCGTAAGAACGATGGCGCTAAAACCATCAATGATTGGGCTTCCGTCCACACTGACACCATCCACATCAATTTGGAAGTACCGCTATAAAACAACGTCACTTCATCCACAAAATATCATCTCGCGGAAAGAACATACCTGCTCGGTCACCGGCGCATAGGTAATTGCACCGTTGTAGAGGCTCGCGTCAGCGCCACCAATCAACAATTCCGATCCCGAAGAAGAGAGCTTGAATGAGACCACTGGTTCTGGTATTGCATTCTGTGCGACCAGATTGGAGAAGAGCGACGGAATTCCTTGTTCTGTGAGCGACGGATAACCGAGGCCCACCACTCCATTGAAAGGCTCCTCAGCATAAGACTGACTATATTGTTCTGCAACAAGAATGGTTTGATTTGTTGTCTGGAATGCGGACTGTGAGAAGACCATGTTCATATAGTCCGATAGTCGGATGCATACTCACAGTATATCCTCCCACAGAAACTACATCGCTCCATAGCTCTCCTGATGCCCAACCAGGAGTAGAAGTAGCGTTATAAAGCGTAGATCCAAGATTCTCAGCTGTTGAACTAGCACTTGTGTCGAATATAGCGCGCCCAGTCCCACACGAACTCCCACAAGTCCTGCCAGGTAGGACTGATGGCTAGTTCAGTTATCATCCGGCACACAGAAAACACACCCTCACATGTCATACTGGAGCCAGTGTCAAACATGACTGAAGAGAAGCAATACGTGGTTAATGTATACACGAGACCGACAATGCACTCGCACCATTGAACGTGACAGGTGGGGTTCCTGCTGTAATTTCTCCATACCAAAGGTCATTCTGATAATTGGTCAGGGTGACAGCACCACCTTCGGAGTCCCTCATACTCAAATCGCGCTTGAGCTTGCTGACGGTGCAAATGAGAAGATGACCACTTTATTTGCGCATTGTAGACGAACCCTTCTACATAGCTTGTACGTGCGCGCAATGCGCCATGGTTGAGGGTACCATCGGCATTCGTAGGGTTAAGGCGCTTTCTAAGAGGTACTGCGCTGAGGGGAGTGCGGTTGGCAAGAGCAGAAACTGCAGGAAGAGCAGGTATGATGCAGAGAAAGAGTGAAATAATGATCATGCTGCTCCGTGGTCAAGGACCTGGTATGCGATTGGGAGAGGTTCTGGCGGGGTCGCAAAGGCGCGCAGGGCAGCTTTATATACAAATTCGCCGTATGGACCCTCGATGGCGCCGTGGAGACGAAGGGACTCCATCATGAATTGTCAGACTCGCGCTCCGTTTCACCTGAAACTGTTACCGGCGTTGATGGTGCTTGTTGAAAACCCAACACGAGGGGGTGACCATGACTACCATTTGTGCGTTCAACCATCCAGGATGAGCTCAGAGCAGGCCCTACTCACCAGCTCTTCAGCACCCCCGTGTTGGTCGAGGCGTATAACTGCACAGCCACACCTCCATTATTGACTTGATCTAGTCGTCTTGCAGAGTTTAGCTGGCCATGTCGCTCCTTGTACTGTCAGCGCAAGACGTGCAAACAATAACGGTAGACTTGAAACTGGAAGATCTAGAAGTCCTTATGGCTTCGGTATTTCACCGTCTCTCGTCTGGCGCAGGCTTTACGTCTCCCCACAGAACGTCCATATCCATGTCCCGACACACGACACTCTTCATGCCCGCTCGGGTTGCGGACATCGGGACGACCATGAAAGTTGTATCCGTTCCTACTTCTCGCGAAGACAAACAAGGATTGCCCGCCTCAACCATCGTTCTGGATGAGACGACGGGCTGCGTCAAGGCAATCGTAAATGCTAGCACTCTGACTGCTCTTAGGACGGCTGCTGGTATGGCTCACCCTATTAGTACCGAAGCATTCTGATAATGTCCGTCCCCGACAGGTTCTGTCCTTGCAACTCGTCTACTCATCTCCAAGCAACCTACGAACCTGGTTGCGTTCGGTGCTGGAAAGCAGATCGAAGCGCATATCGACCTTCATCTTTGTGGATTCCCATCGCTGAAGCAATGCACCATCGTCAATCGTGCCTTGAATTCCCGTCTAGAGAATCTTTTGGCCTCTCTTTGTCTGTCTCACCCAACTGTATCTTTCGTCGTATTTTCGTTAAACGATACAGACAAACGCAACGTCGAAAATGCAGTGAGACAAGCGGACATCATCTGTACAGCAACATCAGCCACAGAGCCACTCTTTCCATCGGATTGGGTTTCTCCCGGTGCTCACCTCAACCTCGTTGGAAGCTTCACCCCAAACATGCGCGAGGTCGATTCTGAACTCATCCGGCGCGCGGAGAGAGTTGTCGTCGATTCTCGAGAGACCTGTGCTGTAGAAGCCGGTGAACTCATTACTGCAGGAGTGTCCAAGGAAAGCATAATTGAAATTGGTGAGCTGGTGAAGGTCGAAAATGGGACGTTCGTGCCTACTGCACTGTGCGAGGCGGCAAAGGCTGTTGGAAGTGTGACGATATTCAAATCGGTAGGCGTCGGGCTACAGGACGTTGCTATCGCAAACCTTGTCGTATCTCGAGCAGAGCAGTTGGGGATGGGTACTAGAATTGATTCCTACTATTGAAATGAGAAAGGTACGGCGCTTCTTGCTGATCAATGGTGTTGTTACTCTGACTGTAGGTCGAGCTTCGTAGATCCAAAACGTTAATTTAACGGCAAGTGCAATCAAGGCAATATAAGACATAAAAAGCCGGCGACAATCTATACCTTCCTCTTTTTTCGCCGAGTCGGCGTTTCGACAGTCTCTACATAGCTCTGGTCCTCTTCCTGGCTCCTTCCCCTCTTCTTGGGCACTCCATTCATGGGAACACTTCCGGAAATTGTGCGTGTACTTCCCTCAGCGGGATTTAGCGCTCCACCACGGGGTGTAGTAAATTCTTCTGAATACGCTAATGGTGCGCCTGGGGTAGAACTGGCTGGGGCCCCGGAAAGCTCGGCATCGGGGCCGTTAATCCCTTGAATCGTCATTGGCTTGAAGCGCAATTTCACCAGTGTGGGATTGCTTTTACATTGCAACAGTTCCTCGTCGAGGTACGCGACCGTCTTGTTCTCCTCGTCTAATTCAACTCTCCTCCACGCGCATTGCACCGTACCCGAGTTATCCACGGCCACGGAGACCGAAGGAAACGGTTTCCCCGCCGCGTCCATCTGGCTGCTGTCCGGAGTGAAGACAAGTTTGTATGGGATTCTCCAGTTCTGATAGTCGCCGTCGCAAGAATGCTTCACGCTTAGGGCGAAGGGCAGCGATCTCTCCAGTGGTGGCTCGCGGCCCCTATTAACTAGGGCTGCTTCCCCGCACAGGAACGTGGGTCCATCCTTGAGTCGCGCCTTGACGATTCCGGCTTGCATGGCTTCTTTATATTCATCGTCGAATTGCGTCTCGATGATGGTAAAAGGGACGCTGTCGACGGTCAGATTTGGGGTGGCGCCCACTATGAGATCGATGCAACCCACCGTAGTCTTGTTCGTATACCACGGCAATCTTCGCGAACTTCTGTCCGGTAATGCTCAACTCTCTCTGCCAAGGTTCGTATTCTAGGAGTGGATTGGATATGGGGACAGAGTTGCTTGAGCTCGTGGAGTGCGCGGCCCAGCTCGCACACACTCTGCTCTATGATGGCGAACTGTTTCTCGATTGTTGAAGGGAGCACTGACTCAAGTAAGGCAGAGAATGAGGTAGCATCTGGAGTACTGCCAGAGCAGTGGTCCGTCGTTGTCGAGGTCTCGCCTGAGGAAATGAAGCTTGACATTTCTTAAGTTTGCACGCAACAGGGTGAATATGGTGTGTGTAGGAGAGGACCACCAGTTATATGTCTTCCGTGCTCTGAGACATTTTGTTCCATAATTGCCATCTCAAAAGGTCAAAGCACTTTTGTTGGCCACAAATGCTTCCGCGTGATTGGATAAGATTTTGATGGTGAAAACAAACACCGCGACGAAAAAGGTAGAAAGATGTGATGTTCATGAAATAAAAAAATCCAGGACATATCATGAAGATAAACAAGCTCCATTCCACGTCAGAGGCACCACCCCACCGCATGCCCGATGGATCTAATGCACCGTCGTTGACTGAGCATAAACGCCTTGATGAGATACTCGTGCTCCTTGTCTTTCCGACCTTGTAACCCGTGCGCTTTCGCCAGGTAATACCAAGCCTCTGGAACATCCCAGCCGAGACCACTGGTGATGTATCGTAGCAAGCCTGCTGAGAGGTCCACCTTGTCCAGATCAATGGTTGACTCTGACGACTTGCCAGAAGTACTGGGGGTGAGATAGGTGCGACACATGTGAACTGCAGCGGAGACGTCATCCGGAGCAATAAAGAGCGCTTTCTGGAAAGCCTCTACCGCCTCCCGATCGTGGTTTAGAGCGTTGTGGTATAATCCAAACTGCCAATACGGATCAGAGGGTATCAAGGCGACGGGTGCATTCCCTGCGCACCTGGACCCAAACGGCTGGATTCTCCGGGTTTTTAACTTCAGCTTCCTGGATGGCACCCTTTGCTTGGTCAATCTTGCCCAATCGACGGAAGGTAGCAGCAGATGCCGCCCACAGATCACTCAATAATCTGTCCTCCCTTGTAACTTCACCTTTTGCCTTGGTCTCTTGAAGAGGCGGCAAAACTGGGGGCGGCGGTGCAGGGGGCGACTCGATGGGAGTGTCGTCATGGTGCTGGATGAGAGAACGCAGCCGGCGCCGCGAATGTATCGAAGACGCCTGATATTGATGGTTCTGAAGGACGGCATGGAAGTCTTTCGCGAGTAATTAGGTCTACGACGTGCAACCACACACCAAGCTCATTACATACCAGGAGCAGAAGTCGTCCGCCTCAGATGCAGGCTGCCGTTCTTGGAGACTCCATGTCCAATCTTCTTTGATATGGTGCTGATCTTTTCCTGGCCTTTATGAACACGGTCTTTAAGCATTCGCTGGACCTTTCTACCTTTCGAGGAATCTCGATCCACGAAAGAAGAGCGTCTCACGATCTCCTGTGTTTTTTCTTGGCTAAGCGGGAAGCGGTTGTCCGGATCTGCTGGTGAGGCCGGAGTAACAGTGATAGGAGGCGGCTGCGATGCACCACAATCTGGTTCAGCTAACGAAAGACCGAGGGAGTCAGGAATTCCACTGCCTGTATTCTTCCATTCAATCTCAGCTTCCTGGACGGAAGTAACGAGCACCATAGACGCTGCCTGAGTAGCTGCCGACCTAGATCCGGTATCCATTGACGATCTCACTGTGCAGAATTGTTAGTTTGACATGTTGGATTAAATTCTAACTCACGCGGTGTTTCAGATACGTATCCCTTTTTCTCTGCAACCCAGCCGAACACGTCAACCCATTTCGGCTCAGCTCCCTCAGCTCCTTCAACATGTTCTACGAGTACCATCTGGGTGAACCGTAATTGCAATGCATGCTCAAAGGCGTCCCTTGGCGATGGGTTGGGGTAATCCGGGAGAGGTCGCAAGAGGGTGTAAGAAGGCGGAATTACGGTTGCGTTCGGTTCCAGAGGCATTTCATTGGCGATGGAACGGACGCCCTTATCATCAATTTGAGGCTCGGACAGCGCCTTCTCTGCCACTATCGAGGCAGTTGAGGCACCAGGTGAGATTTTTTCTTGCTCAATATTCTCTGGTGCGACCTCGATATCACTCTGTTCCTCCGAACCCACAGAAGCTGGTTCACCAATTCCGGCTCCAACTTCGAGGACACCTTTTGCCTTGTCCCATTGTTCCTCAGCAGTGAGGAGCAAAGCAAGAAGGTGCCAATGTCGGATCTCGCTGGCTGCATCCTCGACGGCAGCACGGGCGTACGCAATAGCCTCTTCCAGGTTCTGTGAAGGACCTGGCAATGCAAGAGCAATGGCAAGCTGGTGGTTTGCAGCCGGTGTTGAGAACGTGGAGACAGACTTGATATATTGATCAAGCGCACGCGACAGACGGCTAGCGCGAGTACGCTGATCTTGCTCTGGGGAAGTTGTGGCGTTTTAATGAAATATGGACAGATGATTCGATGAAATACCTGACCTGTGAACGCCGTGACCGTATTCCATACACCTTCCGCGAGAGCTACACGAGCGACAAGCTCCTTATCATTGGCTTCTAGTCGGGTTTTCGCCTTCTCCAGGAGCTCTCCAGCTTCTTTGACTTCTTCGACGCCATCAAAGCCGGCCTTCGAAAGTGCCAAGCGACACAACATCCTCGACCCTTCCACCAGCGTTTCCACCCAATGACGATCCGTGTCAAAGTCGACGTCCACTCCGGCTTCACGAGACTTACTAACGATTTCGACGTATAATCTCAGAAATCGTTTTGCAAGCTCATGGTCTCCAGATACGTAGAGTAGCCGGGCCATATGTCTGAAGATGCGGTATGAATTGAAAGTAAAACGCGTAGCCCACCAAAGAACCTGCTCGACCATGAGATTTTGGCGACAGTACTATTGAATCGTCGACCTACATCAATGACCCAGCGTGCTCGATCCGGCATGGCTCCACTTGCCTCCCAGACGGCGACACAGAGATCCACAAAGTCCTCTACTTTGACATTACGCTCGCCAGCCCTCGGAAAATATGTGCTCTTGTCCAATATCGTTCTGTACTCATTGATTACAGAACGAGCTGTTGCTAACCACTGCGGTGGTCCCTCAGGTTGCAGCATGTTTGGAGTGATCGTAGGACTGGAGCCCCTGAAACGTATGACTAGAGATCGCAGGTGCAAGACGGCAGCAATTGAACGGTGAGCAGTGCGAAAAGTTGGCGGCCAATGAGTACTACACGCCTCATAATGCGTGAAAAACGTCCACAGTAAACTCTGCCCATCATCCAGAGGTCGGACACGAGCAAGCAGAGTTATCGCACGAAACATCAAGCGTTCGGTCCATCGCCACAATTCGCGGTAGTGAGTGAAGGAAGACTGCTCATTTAATCCACGAGGGATCTCAAACTCCAAGATGCTCAGTAATGGGATCGATGTTGAGTAAACTTGGATAGCCATGTCGAGATTCGAGGGGTTTAGCTTTTCGTGACACATCCCTAGAACATGGCATTTCCTGTGTGAACAAAAATGTATGGAAGAAAACTCTAACCTTGCAGACATATGCTTCGTATTGACTCCGCCATCGCCCAAGCTCTACCATCTTCGATATCAGCGATCGACGCGGACGAACCGGCAGTGTAAAAAGTGCTATTCCACGAAGATGACGTCTCGGTCGTTGAGCCGGGTACATAGAGTGCAGAATTATCGGATCGCATAGTAGAGGGTGGAGGTATATGACTCTGCGCGTCGACGAGTTTCGGTACGTGGCCGAAATGAGCAAGGCAGTCTGCTGGTCGCCCAAGAGCGTAAGCGTAGTATGCGAGCGCTAGAATGAGAGACTGAATGGATTCAAGTTAGTTGAGAAATATAGCGCGTAGGATGTGCACCAACATCCGAGCGTTTACTCTCCAATCTCTTGAGTGTTTCATACCCTCCGGTCGCTTCCTCTTTCCGTTCCGGAAGTAAGATGCACTCGTCGCCGAGGCGAAACTCGTCTTCGGGCTCCAAACCAAGTTGGTCCTCGTCCCTTGCGTTCGCTCCAAGCAGTATTGACAGTGCTTGGGTCTGTGAGGCAATCTCGGCCACATCTTGGAAACGTTTGCAATGCTTGTTGAATTTGCGTAGAAGCTCTGACCAAGTCAGCGGTGACCCGTTGAAGGCTTTGGCGGGTAGAGTCGAAGACCATTGACCTGCGGTAAGTGCTGACCTTAGCTGTGACCAGTAGTGCTTGTCCTTTGCATGCGCCATGAATCTGGCCGAGTCCTCATCGCGCTCTAACACGCGAATTTGGCAGGAGTGATAGATTTGCTTACTAATCAGCAACTGCGACCCCCCAACATTAGCACCCCCCAGATTCTTGAACTCCTGCCTTTTGTGGACCAATGGTGGCAGGGACTTTTGGCGGTGATCAAGCTTTCAAGCTCTTCGACATTTCAAACAGGCGCAGAGCTTCGTCAAAGCTCGACTGACCCGACATTCTTCTCTTCCTAGACGACGTACTTGCTGCTCGTATTTTATCATGGCGTCTGACTCCTCGTCGTCTACACCGCCATCTCTTACGCCAGATTACACCGGTTCCGGTGATTCGTCTTCAACAGCAGAGGTCGCGGCTCGAAAAACGCGCCGTCAGACAGCTTTCTACCCTAACATGAACTCTAGTAATAAGCCGATCAAACCCTTCAGTCGCAGTGCAGCTAAACGCCAGAGCGTCATGACGCTGGGAAGCATTGAGCACCTACAACACTACTTCACGAAGACAGGAATTGCCGCAAAGAACGGGTGAGTTGGTTCCGCCTTGTGCCAGCTCACCATACTAATTCGTGGACTGAAAAAAGTCCCCCGAAGAAAGTCAAGAGCCACCTCGTCCCAGCAATAGGCGGGATTTCGAGCATAAAGACCGCTAAAGCGTCACTCGGCAGTGTCCTCGAGTTTGAACTCCCACCTTCACCAGTTATACCAGAAATACGACAGCCAGCGTTTTCGTCTTTCGTCAAAACATATGAAACAGATCCAGAAGCGTTCCTTCCGGGCGTCATTGAGGACCTGATTGCTGTTACGGATATCTGGGGTATACAGTCGGGGGTTGGAGACGGAGACAGCAGCCTGAGTCATGGCCACGATCTTTCTAGCGCCATACCATCACTACAGAACGCGGAATTCGACGTTCTGAACGCTCTTAAGACCACCACACGCGTCATTCGCTCCGTCCGTAACTATGTCATCGCCCTTCCTGACGAATCCGCCGTTACACTCCGCTCCCAGTACAGAAACAAAACCGCCTCAAGTTCTCCAGTTCCCAAACGTAATGCAACGCAATCAAAGTCACAAGCCGATCCGTTGTCAATGATTCGCAAATCCGCGTTAGAAGTATTGGCTGCACTCCGCGAGCTCGAAGAATGTTCAAGAGTCCCACTATCGGATGAGGCGTACGACGCGCAAAGCGATCATGGTTCTTCGTCGCAGGAGCAAATTGCGCACTCACGCGGCGCGTCCCCGAGTGCGGTATCAGACGACGATCCCGACTTGCCGCCCATAGATCCAGACATGTCGATATCTTTTGTTCGCGTAGAAGGCCGGTACGACTCGGTCCCTGTCTGGGAAGATGATAACGATTATGATTCACATAACCTAAGCGAGGAAGAGAGAGAGAAGCGGGAGCATTGGGACGACCGACTTGTTCTTGGCGGTGGATGGCTATACAAGCAGGATGTGCGATTGGAGGATTTAGGGAAGGAGCGAGGTGTTGTCAGACGATATGTCGACCTCGTGGACGACGTGCTATTCGGAGGAATCAAGGACGGGAAACGTGGATGGAAAAAGGCACGCGAGCGTGTAACGAAGAAGGAACGAGACGGTCGAGGCAAGGGACGCAGAGTCAGTGCCGGTGATGTTGATGTCTTCCGTTTCCCCGCAGACTCTCCCCAACCAGGACGCCGCGTCGTCTCATCATCAAATGTCCTCGATGCCATGCAAAGCCTGTATTTGTCAGGCGAGTCACAAGGAATGGAGATGCTTTCTGAAGAAGAAAGCGTTGACGAGGATGATCTGCCGGAGTGGGCCAAACGTTCTCTATTCGATGATGACCCAATCGGTTGGTTCTCGCTCCTTGGTCCGAGTTAACTTCTTCTCATCGTGCATTTAGGTCGCGCACGCGCTCTGTTACTCTCCCTTCTCCCGGATGACCTTCACCCGTTAATTGCACCCTATAGGGATAGATCGGATTTCCTTCGAACACTTTCTTCAGGCCAGCTGCTCTGCGCCGCCTACAACACCGGGGTACGCCGGTCGCGAAAGCCATGGGGTTATATCAGTCCCGATTCCATCCATGATATAGTCTCTCTCGAGCAGTCCGACAGAAGTCAAGGCGAAGACGAAAAGGGAAAAACAGGATGGACGTTCAGGAGAACGGACAATCTTCGTCTATGGGCTGCGTACGTCTTTATCACTCTTGTCTTCATAACGTTCTATTGTGCTGAAATGACACCCAAAATATCAGTGCTCTGAAACTCCGTTATCTCCTTCCTCTCGTGGTGCCAGCCACTCCCGGCCGACCTGATCACAACCCTCCCACGTCCTCGCCCTCACCCAGTGCTTCCCCAGCTCGGCCCCCGTCCAACAAGACATCCTCTACCTCGAGCTCCACACCTGCCAAAATCCGGTTTGCTACCTGTGAGCCCCCATTGGCATTCGATCCCCGTCTCGTCGCGCGCAGAGATGATGGCTGGGATGTCATGCTCGAGAATGTCCTGCTGCGATGGACGTCTGCAGTTGTTGAGGAGACCAAGAGCGAGCGGTAAATTTGCGTCGATGTGCCGTGCTGCGTCATACCTTGTCTTTTCTTTTCTCTTTTGCCTCTTCCCCCTGTGTTTGTTCCATCTGACTATACCATTCGCTGTTCTATACACTACTGTACATGTTCTCCATATGACATTCCCTCCCTCGACTTCTCTCCAACCTCTCCTCTGCAATATTGAACATCTGACTACTACTTTGGCTACCATTTGGTTATAAAGGATGGAATGTAGTAATACACTATATACATAGCAGGCATATTTCAGGATTCAACAAATCCAGACCCGTGTCCGTCGCATGAGCCACCTGTACTCAGCTGTGTACCTGAGATTGGCGAGGGACCCCTCAAAGTCAGCTGCAGGACGAAATTGACACCACGTCAGGGACTGAAGCCGGAGGCCTGCTGATGGGATTCCGGAGCAGAGCTCAGGCTGGTTCACCGGCACAGGGACTGCAGACGATCGGTGACCGTGCCCGCAAAAGAAAATCATGGTGCACAACGCTTGCCTTGCAACTACACACCTGCCATTCCTCATATTTGTTCTAATGAACGCATGACGAATGAGCAGTGAGTGATGGATGGTATTAAGTGAGATGGTGCAACAAAGTACTGCAAAAGGCGTGTGTAAAAAGGCATTAAGATCAAGCGCAGAGAAAGTGTATAAAAATCGATAATTTGGACGGCACGGCCAAAGAGGTCGAAGCACTTCCACCGACGACCGGTCCATACCCATGGCATGCACACAAGCGTGCAGCTAAAGCAGTCAGCCCCTCACATCATACCTCGCGCAATCTGAGAAAGCTGTTCAGCCATCTGGGGGTAATTCTTGATGAACTGCAGCTGCGCTTTGCTGGCCTGTGAAGAATAAATATAAGGGACAAGTATTTCAACAACAGATACGTACCTCCAAGTAGGTCAACGTGGAAACGAGCTCGGCCTCCCCTCTTGCCATATCCACCTGTTTCTCGAACCACCCAATGGCGACCTCAATCTCACTCTTTTGGAGGGCAAGCTGCGCGAGCGTCGCAACAGCAGGCTCACACGAGGAGTCAAGGGCCAAGGCTTCGTGACAGAGAGCTTCAGCTCCTGAGAATTCTTGCCGCCATTGGAACAATGCGAGAGCTTTGTTGACAAAGGGAAGAGGGTTGGGTGGAGATCTGAGATACGGGAAAATGAGATACAGCGCAAAAAGAGTTGTGTGAGCTTACTTGGATTTCTCAAGTTCAATAGCTCTATCAAACTTTTCTACAGCGTCCTCGAATCGTTGCTGATCCAACAATAGTTCACCACTAGTTGGGCATTGGTCAACACAGAAAACGTACTAGCGCGGGAACCGACTCACTAGTAGTTGCAAACTTCCCCTCTCCTAGGGAAAGCAGTCATGGCCCGTCGGAAGGTCACCATACTTTTCGCGGTGTCACCCATTTTGTACTGCGCCACTGCGAGTTGGATTTGCGAGAACACAAAGGTCGAATCCAGTGAGGTCGATTTGGTGTAGTCAGCAGCGGCAGACTCAAAATCGTTAGTGATGAAATGAACTGCGAGGGAAGATGAGCGATTGTTACCATGTGTCGTACCTTGGCAAACGTACCTTGGCCCCGGTGATAATAGACATCCGGATCTTTCTCATCCACTTTTATTGCGTCTCCGAAACATCCCATTGCCTGCGTATGGTCACCCCCTTCCATGTACACGCTCGCAAGTTTTACCAGTGATTGTGTCAAGGATGGATTGAGCGAAAGTGATTCGAGAAGATCAACCTTGGCACCAGATACATCGGAGATAAGGAACCTATACAAGGGTTTGAGTTCAGAGTGCACGGCGTATAAAATTGCATGGATGACGCACTTGAATGTTCCTCTCAAATTCAGCGCCTCAGCACGTCCCTCGTCCCATGAAACGCCTTGGTCAAGGGCCTCATTGACAAATGTAAAAGCGTGTGGATAGTCCGCCGCGTCGAGTGCCTCTATCGCGAGTAACAAGGTCTGATCACCTTGAGTCGGGGTCTCGGGGAGTTTAGGGTGTGCGCCTAAGCGGGCTTAATTTATGTCACCTTCCGTCACAAATGAGAACCTACGTTTGCGGAAAGCAGCAAAATATGCTGAGATGAACGTTTGCGATGGTAAGCGTGGTTCGCGAGTCTGTTCATAGACAACCACGAGTAGAACGATTTGCGTGACATGAACAAGTCGACTAGAAAAAGATAACTCACCACTAAAATCGCCTGTGCTCTCTGCGTTGCAAGTTTCTTCAGCACGCGCTCTACTGCCTGGGCAGCTGTCTCGTTTTGGAACTTCTCCAGGATAGTTGCTGCCGTGAAATCTGTGACAATACGTTGTTAGGATTCCAGTTCGACGTCAATGCGCGACGGACACTCCAGTGGAGTTTTGCAAACTCGACGCACCTCTCAATGCGTCTTCGTACCGGCTCAGAGCCTCCAAAGCGTTCGCACGTCTGTTGAGAGCCTTCACGTAGCTGGGGTCCTCGTGAAGTGCGGCATCGCAGTCTACAACTACACGTTCGAACTGAGGAGGGGCCATATTCATGAAACCTAGGGACGCGTACGGTCAGTCCACGACAGCAAGGATGACATTGGCACGGGAGCACACGAGACATGCAAAAGGAGAATACAAAAAATACAGGAACCTAGAGTATACGCACATGCAGCTCGATTGCTATAGAATATTGGGTCGACTTTCGGTGACACCTTGATAGCCTGGGTATAGAGGTCGACTGCCTCGTCAAATTTACGCGCCTGGTACAGACTATTACCCTGTGACTTGAGGGAGCCAGCCAGTTTCGTACGTTCCTGGGGTTCATTGACTGTATGAGTTCACTTCGTGCGAAAGGGAAGTGAGCGAAACCAACAGCGGGAGTCATGGCAGCTATCTCCTCAGGTGACGGTCGTACGTTCTCTGGTTAAAGACTTATGAGTAAACGATAGCAAGAGATGTAGGTTGCTTGCGACTCACCGTTCTCGGCAGCCTGGGGCTTGATTTCCTCCAGGACAGGGCCATCCGGATCGTTGACCGTTTTCCGCTTCTTTGAGCTGCTGGAAGGTTTGTCCTTTTTCTTATCCTTTGATCTGCCCTTGCCTTGACCAGGTCGCGAGGACGAAGAGACGTAGTAGGCAGCGCCCACTGCAATAGCTGCTGCTGCAGTACCAACAAGGATGACGCGCCTGTTTTCTGAGACGAAGTCTTGGAGACGGTCAAGAACAGATGGTGGAGGATCTGACGGTGCAGGTGCCATGGCAGAGACCGAACTGATGGTGGTAGACGAGAAAACTTGGCTCTTCGCGGTTGTGCAAGACGTCGACGCCCACGCAGGCTCTCGGCCAAAATTTGCTCTTAGCCGAACGGCCAAGTCGTGGGATTATTACGTCATACAGGTAGCCGCATTAAGGCTGACTAGCAAATCAATATTGCTGGTCTTCCGAACTACTAACCAACAATGGGCATAAGACTCGTACGGTGAGCACAGAAACTTATCTTATAAATCGACCACGCATTTGCCTCGACGGTCTGCTCGCCAACAAAAGTTTTGCACAGGTATTCCAGTATTTCGTGGTCGAGGTAGATCAAGGTTACATGCAAACTCTTGCGCCTGGACGCATTCACAGAACCCGCCCTGGATGCGCTGTATTATGAGACTGACTAGCGAGGGGCTTATTTCGCTCTCTTCCATACGACTTATGAGCATGCGAAGAACCACACATCGTTTGTATCGATATCTTGTATTTGCAACTTCTTTGCACTCGCCTTGCAGCATGAACCTCTGTTCTACACGACAAAGGACTTCGGTCATTCCTGGGCATTAGCAGACGAATTGCTGGACTCAGTGGGCCAGGAACAACTTTATAAGCCTTGACATTCTGACACCTGTCCTCATTCAGTTTACCTTCCCTCTCAACGACGATGTGGTATGCCAAATCACTTTGGAATGGCTCTTGCCGAATAGATCTTCACCCCAAGGTTGCACTGCCTGGCGTACTCCCTGTGGTAAAGCATTGCGTCGCTTTGCACACACTTTGTGGCCCTTCTGCGGTTGTCAAATTTCTTGGCAGCGTGATACCCCGGTCGTGTTCCATTTTGGCCACTTGGGACAACCTCACAGCCAAATTCTACCCCCTCAGATGGGACAATACGTCGGACCCTGGCTTGAAGTGCAGAATAAGATGTCCAGAAAGCGTATGGTTCATACATCGACCTCGCTCATGGCGCACGAGGTACGTACATGTGTTGACGTGATCTTGAAAGTCACCTGTGGGATAGCCATATTGGTAGCGCAATCTTTCCTGTGCGTGGATAATGTTTGCTTGAACATATACGTTGTCTTGCTTTTCACTATGCCTGCATTGCTAGCAGGAGGACATTGATGCATAGAATCTTCCCCGGAACGTGCTACAAGAAAGCGGCTTTTTCTTGTTTTAAGTCCCTTTCTTTCAGATCTTGAAACATTGGCCACTTCGCCAAAACCATAGAGCATGATATCACGGCTTTGGTTGTGCTGTGCGAGGGGGCATTGCTTGTCGTCCAAGCGTATAATATAGCCTGCAGATCTCAGGGACTTTGTTCCATTACCTGACCTCACTGGGACGTTTTCCTCATTGCTTTCCCTCTGCGAGGCTATTGCAATCGCCTTATTGGACCCCATCCTTCGGCGGATCCGGGACACTCCTCCATCGGTTACCAGTAAGTACCGTACCCTCTCGTTAATGCTGCTGAATCCATCCGAAGCTGAGAGCAACTCCGAGTGACCAATTACTCGGGACTTCCTTGACGGAGTGTGGTGGATTTATCTATTGTACTCGGATAAATGCAGAGCTGGTTATGCTAGCAAGGGTCGCATGTATAGTGAACGTTGAACGCTGGATCCCGGCCATCGCGCAAAGCTAGACTACGACTTAACATGAAGCTCTGTCCCAGTGCATACTGCCAAGGTCATAGCGTGTGTGATAGATATATATTTAATATTGCTTTCCCATTGCCTCCTGCCTCTTAACGCTCTACAGCAATGGACATCATCGCGAAGAACGAGGAGACTCACATCGACAAGATCAACCTACCCAGTAGGTCTACATCCAATGTGTCAAAGGCTTCGCTGATAAGTAGTGTATGCTTGATCTCAGCATTGAGTGCCTTTGTCCCCATTCTCGACGAGAAAGACAAGAAAGCGGGAATAGAAAAGATAGAAAAGAAAACATTCAAGTACGGTCAGCGATATAGACATAATGTAAGTCGATCCTTGGGACCTGATATCGCGTCTCATGATCTTTTGGCAGCTGGACGTCTATTACCCACTAAAGCCTTCCTTGACATCAAATGGCAAAGTGCCAATCTTGTTTTTCATCTACGGAGGAGGTTACAACACCGGGCAACGTCAATTTCCACCCCCTTTTGACATGGGGTATCGCGCGCTGGCGGCCTTCTTTGCCCACCGTGGCTTCATGACCATCATTCCCGACTATCGTCTGGTCCCAGAAGTCCGCTTTCCCGCTGCATCAGAGGACATTCGCGATGCCATCGTCTGGGTGACGAAAAACGCAGGAACGATTTCGACGCCTTCGATAGAACCCGACACCGATTACATCTTCGTCATGGGTCATTCGGCAGGTGCAGCGCACACCAAGGTGATGACTCTATACCCCAAGATACGCGAAACACTTCCGCCGCTCAAGGGACTCATATGGAATGCTGGGCCGTGGTTCTTCAGTGTAGAAGGCGAGAAATTCCGAACAGAGGGTCCCGTCAAGTTCTACTTTGGTTCTGCAGAGCAACAGAGCGAAAGAGAACCAAGGGCACTGTGGAATAAGCTGTCAGATGACGAAATCAAATCGCTCCCCGACATTCTCCTGGTGCAAGCGGAAAGGGAACCAAACTGGTTGCAGATCACTGGAGTGGAGATCATGAAGGACATGGAAAGACGTTTGGGGAAGGCACCACAAAGAATTGTTGGTATAGGTCATAATCATGTCAGTCCGAACTGGGCGCTTGGTTCTGGGCAGGGCGAGGAATGGGGTTATGAGGTCTCGAAATGGCTGCATGAACGGATTGGCACGTCCTCGTCGTGAATTGTCGATACCTGCAGCATAGAAGACGTTGTCTAGAAACCAACCGTCAGGAAATTCGAATCTTTTAGGCCGCACGTGATCAGCGGGATGGAGTCAGGTCGGCCTTGTACTCAAAACTACAGAGTCAAGTTGGTTGTGAAAACGACCTTTGAGAAGACGCGGGCATGGCGCACCAGCGTTCGGGCAGACCACGAACTGCATCTCGTTCGCCAGTCCCACTGCGGACTCCAACGACCCCGACAGACCACTTCTTACCACCCTCTCACTATGCTGCCGCGGCTGGGGTGCCATATCCCTTGAATCGGAAGCAGACGACGAACGTCAAGGTAGAACCAACGAACGACCTGCATTTGACGCCTAGCCAACACAGCTCACGTTATCTGGACTCAGAGAATTGTTCACAGTCAGGGACGAGCAGCCGAGGCAAGCGCAAGAGTGGTGTCGATGGCCTTGGCCATATGGAGACCCATCTTCTCCCGTCGCTGAGGGATACAGTGGACCGAATGACGAGGACTCCATCGCAGCTATTGGAAAGCTCCCCTCAACCTGACTATGTGTGCGGTGTCGCAAGGACCCCGTCGTTTTCTTCTCCCGGCAGTGGGATCTCCAGTAGAAGCGATCCGCGCAAGAATAATGTCATACCTTCACCGGGGCCAGCCCTTAAGCACCCAGCGTTCCACTCACCATCTACTCTTCCGACCCGATCGATGGCCAGGTCTAAACCCAAGTCAATTCTAAAGTCCCATGGTTCTTCCGACCGACAACAAGCCCATCAAGCAGAGCACGATATTACCCCGACGAATCGTACTCGCAAAGCTGTCAGAACTCCCCAGCAAACCACATCAGGTGGAGGTCAGTCGGAGCAAGTTTATGATGCACCGACTCCTCAGCTCCCGAAAGCCAAAGCAGAACATGCGACGCGCACCGGTAGGACACGTTCGCGAACGGACCCGGGTACTTTTCCGCAAGGCTTATCGCCAAGTCGTGGAGCGAGCATCCATCAACCTAGCCATCAGCGTTCCCACATTCCAAGGCGCGTTGGCATGCCCCCTAGTCCAGCGCCGTCCCGGCAGTATAACGGTGCGCGCGTTTCGGACAGTGGTTCAGAAGTCGAACCCTTGGATTCAATTCATTATGAAAACAAGAAACTTTTTATCACCAACGCCGAGTTGGTGTCGTCATCTAGTTCTGAACGAGAGCAACCCAGATCTGCTTTCGGCAAGTCCAGAATTCCTTCGAAGCGCGATTACGGACAAACTACGACGGCTCAGTCGACACCGCCCCGCTATGGCCTCGGCGTCGGCTTGACGGGAAGTCTCCAGAAGAGTATCGTTGATACGTCAACACAGCCGTGGTCTGGCAGGTCTTCTATTGCCGAAACTTCCAGGAGTCGATCCTCTAGGGCGTATGATGTATATTCTAGCGATGGCAGTTGCGACGTCGGTGATGTTGGACTGAGTCATTACAACGAAACGCTTTCTAGGAACCAGCGACCACACTTCAACGAGAATGTTCACCAAGATAGACAAAGTAAGCAGCCGGAAGATCACAGTAGCGTGTGCTCGAATGAGCAGTACCACATTCCTGTCAGCGAGTACAGCGGAAACGATGGCCCAGCGGTGAGCGGTAGCAGTTCCGAGGAGTTCGACGGACGGTACTGTGGATCAGAAGACTCTCGGGTCACCTCCCAGGCCGACTACAGCGACTCGGGGTCAGAGTATTCGTTTAAAGATGAGGAAGTCATTCGATACCCGCCGGGTCAATCGCATATAGCACCAGGAAAGCGTCAAAGTTGTGCGGCGGAAGTTCGAGATCGAGGTGGTTGAGTGAATCCATCCATGTCCCACGCTGACATTCTCATGCCCCCATGATAGCGAAGGGTGTTTCCATCACCAACCAGAACACCCCGAAAGCATCATCTTTCGTCCGACACAACCGAGGATATCAGCAGCTGTATTCGAGAGATCCATCAGTGAGTGGAGATTTTACAGACCTAGAAGCGTCGAATCAGTCCGAGGACGAGAACGTTCGTCAACGAGAACCAACCGAGGAGATCTCTCAGAGGTACTCTTTCGAACTATCGCGTATAATGGCAATGTCCAATGCTGCAGCTGCACGTCAAAGAGAAGCTTTTGGCATCTCACCGGGCTCCGAGGTGTCCAACTCTGGTGTCTCAGGCCTCCCACATGCAGACAGCGACTTGTCATCAGTTGGCGGGGACGGCTGGCAGGATCCATGCGAAGTCGCAACGGATTCGCTCTTGCAACAGATGACTCGTACGAGTCGACAAGATTCGACTGACCGCCAGCGCTCAGCAAATGAGCCTCCAACCCACCATATGCGTTCCGAGTCTTCAATATCCCAGGATTCAACGTACCCGACTCAGGAGTCTCGGATATCAATGTCGGCTTCGACTGCAGACCCACTATCTCCTACTTCATCGGCAGATCATAGACGCAGGTGGTCAAATCTCGAGCGGCGCGTATCAGACTTTCATGGCGAAGTGGAGTGCAGAAGGCAGCGATTTGTCTGGGAGTTGGCCGAATCAGAAGAACAATTTGTGTGGCAACTTCGAAATATGATTCAGCTTTTCATCTTACCCCTGAGGGTAAAAGATACTAGGACCTGGGTATCCGGCGTTCCAGGGGACGTTTGCAAGCTCTTTGACTGGCTCGAGGATATCGTACGGGTTCACGCACAACTGTCATCATCCCTTTGCGCTAGACAAGATGCTGACCATGGAAGACTGCAAAGCATTAGCGAGGTCTTCCAAGCCTTCATTCCAAAGCTCGAAACGTATCAACCATTCCTCGTGAAGCTCGAGTTTGTCGCAGCTCTGATCGACAGCCTCGTCAACGAAGGGAAGGACGATTTCGGGGTTTTCATTAAATTGCAAGAGAAATCAGACCAGTGCGAAGGCTGGAGCCTAGAGAAGTATCTCATTGAACCTGTCAACCGACTTGCTCAGTATCCTGAACTCTTCAGGGTGAGTTGTGTCTTGTTAGGTCTCCGTCTCGCTCAAGAGTCGTCCAGAGGTTGTTGGCATTAACTCCGAAATCGCATCCCGATTATTTCTCGACACTTTCACTGTTCCATTCTGCAAAAATGACCATTCGTGTTCTCTTTCGTGTTCTCAGCGAGGTCAAGGATCGTGAGGACGAGTACGAGCTCATGAAGGAAGCTTGTTCCAGAGTTCAAGGCATCCCTTCCCACCTGGTCAAACGAGAGCGGCGCCTACTCATGCGTGGATCATTGGCATGTACTGAAATCGACGCTGATGCGAACGGCTCGTCCTCAGATGCACTGCCCAAAGTCGACGATACGTCCCATCTCCCGCTAGAGACACTTCCGAGTGATCGACCCCGTCGATCCGACAAACTCTGCAAGGCCATCAAAGGCCGATCCGCTTCCGTTAGATCGACATCTACTCTAACTTCCTGCAATTCATTTTGCACTGCCCCCTCGAGCTTTGACATTCGTTCCGGACAGCACGGAACTGTCCATGGAACGCCTGTCGTTCGCGTGGAATCTGAACCGGAGGACGTGGACGTCTTTGTTTTCACCGACTTGCTTTTATTGGCATCTCCCCTAAACGTGAGCGATCAATCCAGTGAGGCCAGTGCACTGAAAGTACGGGATGGTTTTGGCCTGTCGAGAGTCATCTCTGTGACAGACGAAATTGGTAAAAACAGTGCATCTTGTTTGGAGCTTGAATGACATTGAGATGAAACCTAGATCGTCGTCAAAGCATCACTGTAGATTTGGTCCCATCGACCGCTGAAGAGCTCGACCAGGGCCGCTTACACCCAGGTGGACCCGTCGTGACCATCTCTTTTTCTTACAGACCATCTCGAGCTTCTGTCGCTGAGGCCTCCGCGGGCCGCGTGTTACTCTCAGAATGGCTACCACCTTTGCGAAAGTGCTGTCAACATACTCTCAAATCTATCTCATCGTTGACTACGAAGGGGTTCGCTTTCCACGATGCTACCTCGGACCCGGATGCGCAGAATCCCGTTTTGTCCATCCTTGCTTCTGGTCTGCCATTTCCCAAGAGCCCTTCCATGCAAATCGAAGCGTCGGAAAAAGGGGAAGCCAGCAACTCAGAGCAACAGGAACGAGAAGAACGTGGTTGGTGGTCCAAGAGATTCCATGAAGTATTCATTGAAATGAGCAAGCAAGATATTCACGTCTAAGTAGTCACTGACACAAAGCCCGCCGAAACCCCCCCAGATACATGTTACTAGGTACAACGATTTGCTGTAAATACGTCATATTGTACACGAGATAGATTGCGATTCGCGCTGTAGATCATGAACAGATTTTATTTAGATGGCAGGGTGTGGATGCGTCATCTTGTAGCGAGCGCTGCAAGAAGTACGTCTGTGTCCACTTTTGCGGCTTTCAATACCAGGCGCACGAACGTCTGCGCTAAGTGTGGATGGTCGTTCTCCAGCCGACGCATGCTTTCCCTTGACAGCTTCCAAAGCACGGCCTGGCGTTCAACTATCACTTTTGCATTCCGAGGAAGTCCAGACAATGCTGAAAGCTCCCCCGCAAGTGTTCCAGAGACCATAGATTCTTCGATGACAGGCGTATGATCTGCAAACTTGTACGAAGCCCGAAGGATGCCTGATTCGATGATGTAAAGGCCGTCTGGTTCATCCTCTTTTTCCCAGAGTACAAGACCTTCCGGGACGGAGACTCGCTCGAAATAGGGAACGAGTTTGGTCAACCCTTCGCGAACCATATTGTCGCGCGAGGCAAAGGCTTTCAGGAGCGTTTGGAAAGGCTCCGAGGATATTTCGCTGGCGAGAAGTTCTGAAATAGTGTGAGCAAGGCACATCCGTCAAAAAAAAAAAAGGTACTGACCGGTGGCAATGGTTCTGTCTCCGGCGTCCCGCAATTGCAGTCGTCTTGGAGAACCTGCTAGCGACTCGTGGAGGTCTATGTCCGGCAGCTGACGACCAGGAAGAGCTAAGAAATGCTGATAAGACACGGAAGGTAAAAAGAAGCTGTTTGACCCACCAACAGGGGTGGTCTCCTTCTTTCGGGCCCTGAACCATGCACGCAAGTACGCGTTTTCAGTCCCTGAATTTACTTCAGTACCTCAGGACCTATCAAGTAAGAGCCATACGCACATTCCATGGCGTCGTTTAATGTCTCAAATAATTCCACATAGGGCTCCTCCAAGATGCCCACACTTGCCAGTGCCTTGCCTACCGCTGATTTAATTGATACGCCACAGAACACCAACACAACGCCTTTGGCAGCGAGCAGACGTTGGACACGAACGAAAGCCTCAGCGGAGGACATGTCAACACCACCAACAAGCGAGAGGTCGACGACCACGAATCTAATAGGATGCTGCCGCCAGAGGGGTTCGTTGACCATGCTTCGTAGGTTGTCTTCGACGTGCACGATAGTGCCGAAGAAGAGGAAACCTGTAGTTGCGGGAAAAAAGAATGAGAAAAAATGTTGAATGCTAAATGAGAGATGCTGACCTTGCAACTGCAAAATCCTCGTCTGTTTTGAAACTTCCCGTATATATGCTCTGTGTATGGGAGGACGCCGTACGGTAGACATAGCGGCGTCCCCTGTATAACACGCGCGAATGCTACGCCGCTGGGAATTTTGCACGACGAAGAAGAAACCTAGAAAAATATTTAACGACGGTCCTCGAAGTCATTCCTCTAACTCACAGCTGACGACGATGCCAAATAAGACGCCGATGACAAAGTCCCAGACGGTCATGGTCACCATGATACTAATGATGGTGATGTATTCCAGCCTATACCCGAGGTCTGCGATTAGCGATTCTCTAACCCACAAGGTGCTGTAGAGCTATACCTGCTGACACGATGCCATGTATCCCACAATGCTTCCTTCACAAGGTCGATGCCAAGAACGAAGATGAGGGCACCGACGACCATGACGGCTAAGGAACATTTCGCATTAGAGGAAGCTGTTATAATCAGAGACGTGACGTGAACCTACGAAGGTAGGCTATTGGTGCACTTCCTATGATGAGGAGAAGAAACGTAGCTAGTGCGAGCATGAATCCTGCGACTCGCATCCCACCACCAACGCGATAAAATCTGGGTCATGACTTGTTGAGAACAGCATGAGGGAGAAAAGAAAAGAACCTACAACAAAGTGTTCACATATACCAAATAGTTGGGCCTACAAATGTCTTAAGTACAAGCGTGAACGCGCCAAGACAGTTCATGTCTTACACCGTCCCAAAGATTCCGGCTAACAGATTTGAATAGCCATGACCGACGAGCTCCTTGTTCGTATCAATATCTTCATCCAACGACACCGCTGCGACCTATCAGACACCCCAGCCCAAGCCCTCGGGGATTGCACGCACCTAGAGCGGGGACGTTCAAAGGGGGGTGGAGTATGTTGAAGAATAACCTGCGGAATTAAACGTGAGACATACTCATCGTAGTTGACAGACTGAGAACGCACAAAGCAAATTGTGTCGGTAACGTCGTCCATAGAGGGGTCCATCTGATGATGTGCCAGTCTCCATCAAATCTCAAGGCACGTCCATGACCTCGAGATAGGGGACAACGTACCGTAATACGTATAGAAACCATACCATTCGTCTTCCAACCCACCTGTACCCTGCGCGAAGTCAAACAGCCACCCATCTTTGCGCAGCACGCTGAGGTCGAGCTTGGCGGCAGCTACGACAATATAAAATATGATAAGTATCATCAAGAAGTCTATGGCCACAACATTGAGATCGTGCCACACTCGAGGAATGAACTTGACTGACAGATCGGAAACAACAGCTGGTGTTTCCACCGCGCCGTGATGACTCTCAGGAGGACGGCAAGCACAGCCGGAGGGACCCACTGAGCGAGAGCATGTGGATTGAAGGCAAAGTATCGCAGAGTTTCGAGTGTCGGTGGGTCCAGAGCATCGGATGGAAGCCGGGTGCTGACCGTCAATCTGCGGAGGAATGGAACGGCGGCAAGGTCATGCGACCAGTACGAACAAGCAGTTATGTTGGGACACTCACCCTGTGAGTATTAAAAAGATGCCAACTCCACCTATGCACCTGCGATGCCGTGAGTTCACGAGTTTCAAATTTCCTAGGGTCACGAGGTGGAAGAAGAGGGGTACTTACCCGACCAATATATGCCTCGGAAAGAACCCGATGAGAACCCCAAGGCGGAGGTAACCAAGAAGGAAAAATGTGAGCCCTGTAAAAAGATCAAGTGATCTGCCATGATTTGCCTAATCCGGAGTGACATACCAGTGAGCAATGAGGAGAGCGCAAACGCCACGAGCGTCGTGGCTATGACCTCGCGAGCATTCTCCTCCCCGACGTCCCCAGCAATAGTGGATGCCATGATATGGAAGAAAGGCTAACGAGAGTGAGCGATTCCGTCAAAGCACGCCATTGCACGGTTTACATACGACCACTTCGATCATCATGCTTCCGTTTGCGCCTGCAAAGCTACTACCTCCGAATGTGTATGCAAGTTGCGCAACCAACGTTCTATGGCGCAATTATGGTGGGTGAGGGGCACATCGCACGCAAAGGGCTGATCGAAGGCTTACGAGACGAAGAACATGGACACGCCCATCCCTCCTAGATTTTCGAAGATGCCGGCAGCGGGAAATATAATCATTCCGTCTGCAGTAAGCCATTCATTCCAATGGAACGTGCGAGAAAGAGAGCTAGTTGACGTACAAGAGACACCATCCAGTATGTTGAGCAGGGTTCCGAGGATGACAGCAGGAAGGGATTTGAATGCTTGGTGAACTAGACCTTCAAGTGCCCAGGGGTCAAACCTTTTCCACACGCGGTCGAGACAGTTGTAGAATGGCTTTTGATCCGCGGCATGACCGCTTCTAGCAGAAGGGAAACCAGTTGGTGGTGAACGTGCGTGGGACAACAAGGGGGTTTCCTCATTAGGTAGTTGTGTCAAGGAAGGTTCAGGTCGTCGTTGTGATTCTGGATCATGATCACGAGTGTCCGACTGTTCCGGGCCAGTGAATCTTGGCGGTGAGACCGCCATCGGCGAAAATTGTGGTCGTTCTGTCGTTGGTGTAAACGGTGGGCTTTGCGACTGGGGACCCTTTGGAGTGTGAAGGCTGTCGGTGGAGTCGGGTGACGCAGCTTGACGCGACAGAAGGATGGACAGAGCCGATGGAGCATTTGGAGAGGTGTCCCTCGCTCGCATGGTGACCGCGCCAGACTGTGGTGGCTTTATCTGAGAGATGTTAGTGGTCTGCACGGTCTGCATGGAGTCCAGAGTTGAAGTAGAGACAGAGAGGTCCGATGTTTCGGCTGAGAGGTGGGGGCTGCCTTTAGTAAAGGGCGAGGAGGGGGCAAAGGAAGTTGCAGGACGGTAGTGGAATGACGCGCTCCCTGCAGTTATATCTGGTTCGAGGTGAGTAGGAAAGATGAAAGAATTACGCGGCTCAGTGGAAACATCGATTGGCTGCGCACGTTCGAACGGAGAGGGGGGGGCCTGGGCCGAGGAAGTTTCCATGGCTTCCTGGGGAGAAGCGAAAGGCATATTGGAGAGATGCACGGTGCTCTCTCGAATGTCACCTGGCGAACGTGGCAGGACTGGTGTCCGTGAAGAACCAGACGACACAAGACTCCTAGGCTGGAGCAACCTGGGGAGAAGGAAGGTTAGGAGGTAAAAGTAGACAAGTTTTTTTCGTACAAAACACGCACCCTGCTCTGTATAGAAGCGATTCTTCTAGGGGCGGAGACGTTATGGGGGTGATGTCGCGGTCTGTGGCATCATTTGGGTCTCTGTTGCGCAACCCATGACCAGACACAGCGCCATTTCTGGAGGCGAAGGACATGAGACGCCGCAAATCGAGCTGGGACTGTTTCCTCGGCGGATCTGAGGGAATCTGAGTGGAAGACGGAGAGTTGTACATTTTGTTTTTATTTTATTTTCACTTCTTTATATGTCGAGCATGTTATCTGTCCAGACAGCAAAAACGTCAAACCGTTCCAAGCAACTCTGTCGTTACGTTACTTTAGGGAGCCTGATAGTCGCATTTTCTCGCCGTTATCTCCGTCGGTCACATCACACGTAACGCATGTAACGTCACGTTGTCACATATTATTCCTTGATCGCTGTTGCCGCCGTTGAGCTCAGCAGTGAACCAGCATGTCCAACACCATCGCACTGTGAGTGACCCAGCAGTCCTGACAGCGACGACCGAGCTCAACAGCACACAGATATCCTCTGTCAAACTTCACCTTTAGGTATGTCCACGCCGTCTCCTACTATGACTTTGAATTTGAGCATCGATCACCAGCACCAAGGAAGCCCAGCCCGAAGAAGACCCATCCGTCTCCGCGCGTCTCCAACGTCTCCAAAACAACTATGAGGATTTTGGTATGCGACGAACCGTAGAGGGCATCCTGGTCGTACACGATCACGGCCACCCCCACATTCTCATGCTCCAAATCGCCAACGCGTTCTTCAAGCTGTGAGTCCATGCGTTGCCTCTCAGTTCCGTAAAAGAAACAGGCGAATATACGTGTTTGTACCTTCCTCAGACCAGGTGACTACCTTAAACCGGGGGAAGACGATATCGATGGCCTCAAGCGGAGATTGGACGAACGCCTCGCACCACCTGTCGAGTCCAAGCAATTCAACGCTTCCCACGGAGTAGACAACGAATGGGAGATTGGTGATTGTCTTGCACAATGGTGGAGACCTAATTTCGAAACTTTCATGGTCCGTCTCCTTTTACTTTCTCTTTCGTGGACACAGTAAATGTCCGTCGTCCCCTAGTATCCCTTTGTTCCCGCGCATATAACCAAGCCTAAAGAATGCAAGAAGCTCTTCCTGGTGCAAATGCCTGAACGCAGTGCGTATCAAACAAAAGCAAGTCAACAAGCGTTGGCTGATCCTCCCCTTAGAGGTGTTGGCCGTCCCAAAAAACATGAAACTGCTGGCGATACCACTCTTTGAGTTGTATGATAATGCTGCTCGGTATGTCTGGTGAAAATTTGCAATGGAGTTTAGATTGACGACATTCAATGACAGATATGGTCCCCAGCTGTCGGCCATTCCACATCTGTTGTCGAGGTACAACTTCATCTACCAGTAGTCCTCTTAGGAAACAGTGGCACCCGTTTAGCCGCCCTAAACAAAACTCCAGCCTCCCGAAAGGCATTATCCAGCAGCGACCCTCTCCGAGGACGACGAAACGTAGGGTCCTTGGCGAACTCTGCAGCATTCAACGTTTAGTCCTCAACCTGTCCAGTGTTGTAATTCACCTATTGTCTTTATCAATGCACTCGTTATCATGCCGTCAATTGACTATGCATTACGCATTATGTTTCAAGCAGATAAGGGGTCCATCCATCCAGCGGGAAGCAGACAAATCAGAAGTTGAAATCTCTTAAAATCTGTGGGGATAGGCACTGAGTAATGCATGGTCATATAGTATATTGAACGACGTCAACAACGCATCCCCACCTCCAACTTCAACATCCACACGCATCTCCACCTCCCCGACCCACCTCCCCTCCCAAATCAATCGTCCCCGGCATCCCATCTTCCATCCCTCGCTTCCCACTCGCACTCCCCGCAATATCTGGCGTGACCGGTGCCCACAACTCCGGCGTCTCCAGTATGCGCCTCACGACATCCTCGAACACCTCACGGACACCGACGGACGTCTTGGCGCTGGCTTCAAGAAAAAGGGCGTGTTGGCGTTGGGCAAATGCCGATCCTTCGGTTGTGGATACTTGGCGGGAGTGTTCCTGCATTATTGCGTGAGTCTTGCAAGTAAGAGGAAGGGAGGGGGGGGAACTAGACCTTGTCTAATTTATTTCCAACGATGATCTTGGGTACAGTTGTCGGGACATAGGTATCGATTTCCGTGAACCATCTCGGTAACGCGTCGAACGTTTCTCTATTTGCAACGTCGTAGACTATGTGGAACGTGGAGCGGGGTTAACCAGGAACTTGAGCTTCAAACGACACTCGACTCACCTAGAATGATACCCTGCGCACCACGATAATACGACGATGTAATCGTCCGAAAACGTTCTTGGCCCGCAGTGTCCTGTTAACCACAAACATGTGCAAGGGGGTGGAGTTGTTTCTTAGTCGTTTAGCGGTTCCCCTCGAAGGAGGGGGCTAACCCAGATGCTTAGCTTGACTTTACGTCCGTTAACCTCCATCTTGTGGACCTGAGTCGTAAAAGCTGAGCATACAATCATCGCAGGGCCACAGAAAGTTCAAGCCGGGTGGCGCAAGGGACACTAACAGCCATCCCACTCGAAAAACTTCAAACGCCAAAAGTTCACTTACACGAAAATCCACCCCAATAGTCGCGGTCGCCTCGTCCTCCGGTATCCACTGCTCGTCCGAGAATCTGAGTAGCAAGCTGCTCTTGCCTACAGATGCATTGCCAATGAGGAGGAGCTTGACGTTGACGGGGGTTGCGCCTGTCGTCGTCGTGTTCGTCACTTTGAGAAGGTCTCTGGTACCGGTGGGAGGCATGAGCTGGGTGGTGTGGATTTGGATTCTGGAGGCTTGGAACGAGTACTTGCCGCGAGGCAGGGCAGGACATGTGGCCTCGTTTACTCCGCGTTCATATCAAGTGATAGCAAAGCAATGTACATTCGTGCAATTAGGCAAATGATACAGAAAAGACGTGAATCATAACCAGCCAGACAATCATCATACGAAAGAAAAAAACAAGTCAAGGCGCTCATGACCAACCGTTCCTTTGCATGATTCTATTCCATCATCCTCATCATCTAGGATATCACTTGGTTAGACTGTTTCAAACCCTCTATCCTCCTCGTGCAGTTATCCAATGTCGTGAGCTAGATCCGGCAACTCAAAAAGCACCATAGTGTCTTGACCAGGGTAACTTGGGGATCCACCTTCCAGCCTTGTTCTTGAACCAGCACCACCCAAACGGCCCGCACTCTTCATCGGGGTCACCAGGGGTCGGTTTTGGCTCCGGCTCCGGCTTCGGCTCAGACTCGCCGCGGCATGAAGCAGGAACTTTGAGGCCCTGTGTATGTGCATTAGTCGGGAATAGATCGAAACGAAACACGACAAGAATCCTTACATCTTCTCTAATACCTCCACCCCAGGGTGTGCTCCCCTTCAAAGTCGCATCTACTCCCAATCCCCTCTCCGCGAAGCCTGCCCAGAGATCACAAACATTCTCACCACCGGTCAATACCTCATCCGCCTGGATGATCGCGTCTCTTGCGTCAAAGAACGAGGGTGTGCAAGGTTGGAGTTTCATCCCGTTCAATACGAGCTGCAGAAGAAGCGTGTTCCCGTGCTTGGGCACGAGGGGATTCGGTTTGCCTGTCTGGAGGTTGAATGTCTGTTCACGGTAGAAATCATTGGGAGGGAGGGAACCATCTTCATTCGGGACAGGAGGGAAGAGCGTTTCCGAGAAACCGTGTTTGTCGATGAAACGTTGCAACACGATGAAGAGCATTTCTGCCCAAACCTCCCCGATTGCGTGGACACCCCAGTACCCGGGCTTGTCAAGAGTCTTGTAAGTAGACGGGTTCACAGAGGTGGAAATGGAGTAGGCATAGTTGCGAATACCGCCCTTGCGGTTAGAAGCCCAGGCGCCCATAGGATAATCCGAGTAAGTAGGAATGGAGCGAACAGTGGTCGCGATAAAGTCTGTCCAAGTTCGAGAGCATAAGTGATAGTTAATGTGCCAAAACTCACCTCCCCATCCCTCACCCATCCCTCCGCTCTCACCCCATCCAAGGCATCCCGAGTTCTTCGGTCCACCCGTCAGACGCGTCGACAGTCCATGCGACAGCTCATGAATGACAATTCCGGCTTCCATATCCCCATCTGGGTATGGGGAGTCCGTGTTCCAAAGGTACATGCGACAGCGACTGGCGTTTGCGAGGGTTCCGTCAGTGGATGAAGTCACTCAATTAACGCAACAGAGTACACACCCGTTCTGGCCATCAGGAGGAGTCATGAAGTTAGCATTGTTGAAACCGCTGCCATCTTGCGCGTTTGCAATAACGGCATCACCCTCGGCACCACCACGGCCAAAGTTGTATTGTTGAAAGTTACCAGCGGGTTCGGTAAATCC
This sequence comes from Phlebopus sp. FC_14, assembly GCA_021018615.1. Classification (NCBI taxonomy): domain Eukaryota; kingdom Fungi; phylum Basidiomycota; class Agaricomycetes; order Boletales; family Boletinellaceae; genus Phlebopus; species Phlebopus sp. FC_14. Next base: position 980,657 of record JAEVFL010000005.1, on the reverse strand, counting down.
GTATCTGCAGTGAATCCTCTGTCGGCAACTACGACTTACATCTAGAGATGAGAAATCAAGACATACTGGTAGAACAAATCATGGACCATGTTGCTCGTGTAGAACAGCTGAGTAACAGTGGCGTCAATGTGCTCTCTAGCCTCTCGCATCGAAGCATCTTCAGAGTCCATGGGACTCGGAGCGTAAGGGAACGAGAAGACGGTAGAGGGAGAGTGTCCGGAGTCTGCTCATAAAATCAAGCTCAGCTCAGCCAATAACCAAGAGAGGATACGGAGGGATGAAAACCAGTCGACCAAACTGTAAGAGGCAACATTGCAAACTCCAAAGGCCACGAAGAGGAGGAAAAAAAAGTGCAGCGAGAAGAGTGCAACCCACCTCCGTCAGGAATGTCGCCCTCTGGTCTCCGGTTGAACATCCATGCGGACCTGCCTTCCCAATTCTCTTGGGCAAACACGTTATTTCCCCACGTGGTGTTGGTCGTACGCCAGAATGCTGTACGCGGGGCGAAATGGTGAGTTGAATGAATGGAATGAAAAGTATCCGTATGGACTAACCACCACCATGAGCTTTCGCGTCGCTAATGGAGGGATCCTTTGAAAACGGTAGAGTGTGCCACCCAGCGGGCGAAGCAAGAGTGTCACGAAGCTCGGATGTGGTTTCACGGCCGTATGAGAGGGAGTAATGACTTTCTGCTTGATTTCATGTTTGCAAAGTAATCGAGAAAAGCGTGTTGTGATCGAATGTAAGGTACAATGAGTCATCAGCACACTGGCCGCAAAACAAAAATGGGAAAACATACTCTTTTCGCCCTCACTTCCAGCTTTCCTCTCAGCAGCCTCGACGGGATCGTTCGTACCCCATGGGAAAACAACATATGTCGCTTCTGTGACTTTGGGAGGGGACGGGTTGCTGGGTGGAATTGGTGCAAAGGAAGCATCCACTTCTTCTACTGGAGGGGCGAATGAGTCGGTTTTGTGGCAGGAGATGAAATGGATCACAGACCGTGCTTTGCGTGACACTCCTTTGACTTCTTGCCTGCCTTACCCTTGCGTGCCTTGCGAGCCGAACCCTTGCCGAACTTCTTGCCCCTGGCCTTTACCTGCCCAACACTTTCAAAGTTGGACCCTGGTGGGATGAACGCACCCAAGGTGGGGAGATGTTCTATTCGTATGCGACCGTCAATCAGCGAAGATGAGATAGTGACGGCCAGGGAAGACGTACCCTCGGATGCCTCAGGCATAGGGAGAGGAGAGTCACTGGCCCAGTCGACCACGCTGACGATGCGGTGGGGAAGAGTTGCTGAGACTGTGGCTTCGTACCAGTTGTGTTCGAGTTCGATTTCATACTGGATATGCAAGTCAGGGATTTGTAGAGGAGCAAGGAGGTGGACTGACACGATGAACGAGCTCTAATCTTACGCTACCGTCCTCACGTGGTACCTGTACCCACACCATGCGGGCCTTTACCTCGCTGACTGCGCCGGGAACGTTCCCAAGACTGACACCGACAGAGACGTGGTCGCCGAGAAGATGAGACTCGGGGGTCAATACCATTCCGCTAACGAGGGCGTCGGGGGACTGCTCGATAGAGGAGAGGGCGGGGTGAGAGTCGGGGAGGGCGGAGGCAAGGAAAGCGAGGAGGGGACGGCGTGGGTCCAAGTCTAGCTGTGATGAGTCGCCAGCGAACGAAGAGAGGGAGGGTACGTTTGCACAATTGGATGCGTAGAGGTGTTCGAGGGTTGCCAGACCCTGTGTCACCTTGTGGCTATCAGGGGCGGACATGGGTGTTTGGGGGGCTTCATGATAGGAGGGGTTCGCAAGAGAGCGATGCGAGGAGACGGCGGAAGCCAGCTGTGAGCAGTATGCAGCATGAGGGTGAACTGGCGGTTCTCCAGGCTGCGAGGCGAGTGCAGGAGCGGGACCTGGGAAGAACTGTGGATGATATGGGGAATGTGAGCGATAGGGAGATAACAAGCAAAGTGGCGTACCGAATCGCCGAAACTAAGGATCTTTCCGTCCTTGATGTTCAAATTAATATGAGCGTCTGCGACTTCTATTCCGCCGACGACCTGACGAGCATAGACGTGGGTGACGCCTGTTGCGTTGTCGGTGTACGAGTCTGGCCGGATGACGTATGCGCGGCCTGTTGCGGGGTCGGCATAGTTGGCCATGAAGTCGCGTGCGACGTCCAATGGGTCTGCGTTGGCATTAGTTACAGGCGCAAATGGCTGAGCAGCTGCGGCCGAGGTCTGGAAGCGGGCATGAGGAAGGGCAGGACCAAAGCCCAACGTCTTTCTGCGCTGGGGAACGTCTGGAGCGACGGGGACAGGCGGAGAATGGGCTGCGACGTTGGCGGCGAGGCCAGCGAGGGCGAACGTGACTGGGGTGAGTCCTCGCATGGGGGAAGGAGAAAGACCCGCCAACTGACGCGGTCACTCTCTTTTAACACACCTCTCCTGCATTCCGATTGGTCGATTGCGGTCACACGACAACGTGACAACAACTTGTCACAACTCTGTCACAGTGCTGTCACGCTCGTTGCTCAGAGACGACCCCAAATGGAAGACCCGCTAATCATAGAGGGTGCTCGATTCCGCTTAGCCCGCTTTACAGTGAGTCGCCAGAGTCTGCGCATACGAGACTTTGCAGGTGTACACGCACAGACCAAATGGTAGAGGCAGCGCGGCTTCGAAAGGGGGTTGGTGCCAAGACGCGGGGACTTGTCCTAATGCGTAGAGCTCAAAGTTGCCAGCACTCGAAGAAAAATCGTCTCTTCCACTCCTCTCCACGAACCATTGCCTCGTTTCAAGTGAATTCAGTGTCGTCGAATCACAACCAAAACCTGCACGTCACGGCTCCCCACGGAGTGCTTTTACGCATCGCAACCAAGCGATATCACATGCCATCCTTGACAACCTCTTTGGATTTTTCCTTGCTCGATCTACATAGCTAGCGGGTAGCTGCTGGTAAGTATGTAACTGATCGAGTCTCTATGCCACCACGCGCCAAATCACTTGTCATCATCATCAAAGATCTGCGATAGCGACTTGGTACCGGCACAAGAAATGCCCATTGATATCGGTCAATTCCGCCTTCAAGTTGCCAACGTTGGCTACAGAGCCGCAATGCACGACATCTTGTGCGTACGTTTAGGGCGGTTGCCTTCATGACACCGACAGCTGGGAGCTCGTGACCGAAATTGATGGATAAAAGCACACACAAGTACTAAAGACCACACCACAACCACATAGGATCGATCCGCAGATCAACAGACATATCACCCACACTCACCATCAACCGATCCGCAACACCACGTTCGCAATATCCCCTCCAAAACCAACACTTCCTATAATCCTAGACGGCGCAGCAAACGACATATTAACCTCTGTCAGATAGTCACCCCAGATATTCACACTCGTTTGATACAGGTACGTTTCTGGACCACGATGGCCCTCCCGACTCATCGTCGCAGACGTATATTCCTTGGTCGCACGAACAACCACATCCGTCCACTTACCACCCTCGAGCGCAGCTTTACCCGACAACGGATAATACTCCCCATTACACGAAAACGTCAGCAAAGACGCCAACAACTCCGAATCCTTGCCCCAAAACAAACGCGCGGCGCTCGTATTTCCCGTTGTCTGCACATCCGCCTCAGTCGGGCGTACGCTGAACGAGAGGGAATAAGGCGGACCAACGGAATCGACGCCAGTATCGAATGGAAAGTGGGGTAGCCGTCCAAATGCAAACACGATATCGCCCGCCTTGTTCTTCCCTTTGACAACGCGATTCAGATTTTGGCCAGGTGCCCAGGCGTTCAACGTTGGATAAGCGGCTTCGAATTGCTCCACTGTGAGCTCCGACACGCGCACGCCAGATCCTGCCCATGTCTTCTCAGCGAATACAGCAAGCGACTGCGATAGTTGGTAGTACGTCTCAAGCGGCGTAGTCGAATTCGGTCCCCAGTCGTTCCATAGGGCAAAAATGGCTCCGCGGACTCCAGGATCGTTAAACTCCGTGTTATTTCCCCCGTCACTAGCACTGAATATATTTGGCGCCCAACCACCACCTTCCGCATCAGCGCCAGAAAACAACAAGGTGATATTCAGCGTCTGTGGTAACCCACTCTCGCCAGGGATCTTGCCTTCAAGATAAAGAAAAGCTTGTTCAGAGTTGATCACACGATAGCCATCCTCGAGGAGTAAAACCGGGATAGACGCATCCGGAAAATCCCAGTGTTGGATCGTCACGTTGGTGGAAATAGCCGACGTGCTGCTTGGTTCGTATGTTCCCCAGACTCGAATCCCTTTCCCGCTCTCCTTCTCAATGTACGATGACATTTCGTTCACGAACGCAATGTATGGATCCGCAAGCGACGCTGCGTACTCGTCTGCCCCTATATGAACCTCGGAGGAGGTGAACCATGGTAAAAACTCTGCCCAGATGGACTGGATAGTAGGTATAGTTGGGGGATAGGTCAAGTTAAGGACGTCGGGCGTTCCGTTGATCATAAGTTGAGGCTTCCACTGCGAAATGACGAGGGAGTGAGCAGGAGTATCGATCTCTGGAATGACCGTCACGCCACGCTGAGCGCATCGAGACTGTAGGCGACTGAAATCAGCAAAAGGCCACGATTCGTTGCGATACGGCACAAGCCCATAAATCGACGAATCGGGGGGTGGCTGGAATCGGAAGCTAGAGTATAACGTGCGCCATTCAGGTCCGTAAAGAATTTCAGGTATCCATAGATTGTCAGACGCATGGATATGGAACTCATTGATCTTGAAGAAAGATGCATAAGCGCAGAGGTCGACTAATATCATGCCGTCAAGAAAAACCCATCAAAGACATTGGCAGCTGAATACTCGCCAAGAAAGTCGGCCTCATACCAATGGCGCCCAGCGTCGAGCATGAAGCCTCGTACCTCCCATCCAGGGCTGTCCCTGCCAGACCCAACAGGAAACTTATACGTTCCATCCGGCGTCTTCCCAGAAAGTACAAGCTGCTGCAACAGCGTCCTGGTCCCCCACCACACACCGATTGACCCAGAACCAGATACCACGAACGAACTGTTAGAAATCGTCAAGTCATACCCTTCATCCGTGATGGCGCCGGAATACAGTGTGTGTTTATTGGTTTGGTCGAGCGTAAGGACGATAGTTGGATGGTTGTGCTGATCAGATGTGTTCAAAGGAACAGCACGAACGGGAGGAAGAGGAAACAGTGTCAATTCTTCCAAGTCCTTGTGGAATGTCCGTGCAAAATCGAGCAAGGTCAGTCCACTCGGTTGTGAGCTACGGCTCGAGGCGTATCTTGCGTCGACCAGAATTTGAGTGGCGGACGTTAGTTCGAAACGTTCAGGTGAAGCTGCAGGAATGAAGGACTGCAGCGAAGGGATCTGGGGCTGCAGTGCGGTTGTTGAAACGCAAACCACGAAAAGAGATACTACGATAGAGAACCACATCAGGAAAGCTCGAGGTTGGAGTAAGTACTCAGCTCTTTATGTCCAGATTTATACCGACCATGGTGAGCTTCCCCGGCGTCCCGGTCCCCCAAGCTTCTATCTTGCTGCCAGCGGCATGGAGGGATCGCTTCCACCAGGCTTCGTAGTCGCACCCGGTTTAACTCCCGCAATTCCATTTCACAAAGCGATCAATGAGACATATGTACTTACAATCTTAACAGCGATTTGAAGAAAGTCTTTACTATCAAGCATGCACGCAAGCCATCCCTGTTCTTAAGGACTCACCCGTTCTAACAGCAAACAAGTTAGAAGAAGCCTCTATTCTGACAATTGCAAGTAATACCCACACTTACCCATAGTCTTCACCTGGAAGAATCTTGAGCGTGACGACATAAATGTCTAATTCCTGCTGGTACTTTGGTGCTGCCGGCTTCTTGAATCCGACTATGATCTCAGTATGCAATACCACCGATGCAGTGGCTACATAATGCGCACTGAACTCTCTTCGCAACCAGCAGAAGAGTAGAGGGTGTTGAGAGTGGGAGCCATGAAAACGCGATTCCTCTGTGCCTCCTGTGCTATAGAAATGATAGCTGTTGTACGTCAGGCAAGACAGGTTCTCAAGAATAAGAAACCTTGTACACTCACAGCAATGGTACAGGGTATCAACACCATACTGAAGGCGTTGACAGTCCAATTTGTCACAGAAGGTTCTTGATTTGATAACCCCTAGGCAGTGCAAGGTTATCAGTACGGACCTACGTAATGTCAATCCGAACTCGTCAGATCTTGTGCAGCAACCTTCTAATCCGTGAACTTACCTCCACAATCACACAATACAAGGTGTACATCTTGCTGAGAGGATGTTATAATCAGACCGAGATGCTCGATAGGAAATTCACGCAGCACCACCCAGTCGCCCACACTTCCAGTGTCAATTGCGTAGAGGACGGCAACCTGTTGATTTAATATTAAATAAATTACCGTAGTTAGGGTCAGGCAGCCCAACCTCTGCGTCCGTCACGAACTTGACCCTACGGCCACAATCAGCAGTAACTAACCCCGCCTGTATCGCGGCCTGGCGCATGCGATTCTGTTGACGGCTCCCCCAACTAGTAGGGGTCGTGAGAATGACGAACAGTCCAGGGTAAGGAGTGATCCAAATCATTTCAGGCGTCGCGCGTAGCCTGCTCTAGACAATGAGCATACGAGAGCGCATAACAGACGAAAGACACACCTGTTTGGGCCAACGCAGAATCTAGATAACCCGTTTAGCTCACGCAGTCGCCTTTCCAGAATAACATACCTCCTCAAATTTCGGGAGCTTGCCTTTCTGCAAGATGCAGAACGAGGCGGCGGTAAACGTCGTGCCGATATCCACAGAGACGACCAGTCTCCTGCTTGTCGCTCCAGAACCTTCCCATGGCGCTCTCGATCCGCCGCCAGACATGAATATTCGGGTACTAGACTGAAGGGTCACCAATGACCTGCTGCGCGGGCCTCAAGCAGTATGTACGCGGACGTGACCGTCACATAGTCTTATAAGTTACGAGCCTACATAAACTGAGTAAGCATTAGTACTTAGTATTTAGTTGCTCAACGAGTATTCAACATCCCCTTTCACACTATTCTGCATCTCAATCAGAGATTGTAGCATCGCTTGTCCCTTTTCGCTCAGCTGATCGTGGAAGCAATCCTCCTTCATCCACAGCAGCCCGTGTTGGAGGACATTTCTTGCGCGGGTGGAACCACCCTTAATGTCGCCCATACAACCATGAAGGGTCGCTCGGCGTTGCTTGGAGTCGTATGCAGCGCAGTGGAGAATATTGTTGTTATAGAAAACCGTTTCTCCGGCTGGAATACAGCGTCACTTTTACGATGGATAGCTGATATTCCCTTCTCGTCACTCACGTTGAAGCGTTACTTGTATGGACCCAGGCATGTCCATGGGATTTTTGGGCGCTTCTTGCGTGCTAGATAATGCCCTTTGCTCTTCCGTCCTTGGGAGCTTGTGGGACTTTGGAACGATGTAAAGGCACGAATCCTTGTACAAGGCGCTGTGATAAAGGTCGTGAGGGTGATTCTCAAGCATCTGCGTCGCACCTACGTGTTCCATTGTACCTAAATGAAACCCGATCGTTAGATACCCCATGCTCGATGGTAAGAAAGCGGATTCACTCCATGCGTCCAAGAAGCAAGAGCTTTAACCTCCTCCTCGGCAGTTGCATCTTCCTTAACATCGTCACGGTGCCATCGAAGCGCAAAGTCATGTTCCAAGGGGTTGATCAGAAGATTGAAAAGTTCTTTGCAAGGTAATTCAGCTCAGCACCACGATCTCTCCCGCAGCTTGAATCCGGCAACCGTACCCATTTGCAGCTCGTGGTCTTGACAATTCAACAACTCCTTCGAGGCATTCGTGAGCCCCTCTGAAGTGTACCAATTGGCGAATGCGGGTTCATTGAGATCGGGATGCATGATATGCTGCACGCCCCATGAATCCGGACTGTCATTGTCGAACGGAGGGAATTGCTTGCCCACGGTGCGGCGGTATGGCCATGCACCGGAGCGCGTCTTTGATACGGCCCGTTCGCAGGCTTCTTCGAGAGCTTTGAAGTCTGCAGGAGGTATCAGGCCCGGGACGATGACATATCCTTGTTCGTCATATAGGTCCTTGATGGAAGGCATAGCACAACCGTTGAGGGCTAGCAGGAGATTGACCAATGAGTCGCTGAGAACTTGTGGTACAGCAAGCGCTCTTAAATACCCGCATACTTATCGGAACCCACGCGGCCATCGTATAATCGCACGAACAACGGAGACAGGTCCAACGTGTCAAAATATCTCATCTATAATAAAAGTGATAAGATAGGTTGAACTCTCTAACCTCAGCTTTCTAGTTGGCTACGCTCTTCTGCGATCGCAGTCGCGCCAGGACCTGCTTCGAAACGCGCTGCCGCCCTTCCTCAGCGGTCTGAAATGTAGTAGACAGTTCAAACCGCTCTTTCCCAATGATGATCCACACCTTAAAGGCATGGTCGCTCTGCTCCTCATGGATCAATGGTGCTCCAAGTCCGTGACGCACGCAGTAATCTGGACGAATCATCGAACACAACATAAACCACTTGAAGAACTAGCCCTGACCTACGAGTTTATGCACATCAGATTTTTGTCCATCGCGCGCAACGTTCTCAAGTCTTGTAGCTCTGGCCTTCCCCTTCCTGTCGTCGCCCGATGGTTCACTACCCTGTGCACCTTCGGCTTTGATCTCAGCACTTGACAGGAATGAGCCTTCTGGAGTCTGTACGGACCTTGCATTTTCTGCTCGCCAACATCAGGACCCGAACTTTCCGAGGACGGTTCCCTTGAACTGAAAATCTCCCCTGGTTCGCGATCAGCATCACTCGGATGCATCGAGGTCGATGATTGCGCAGCGAAACGTAACGATGTGCAGTGCATAATTCCTGACGGTCCAGAGGATGAAGAATAGTAGGGAAGTGAAGGAGACGGTTGTAAGTTACTTGCTGGATATACAACAGGGGTTTGGTAGACACCACGTCCTTCATACCTGGTGGGATTACGATTTGGCTGAGGATGTGGTAGCGATGGCCCACAATGGGGGACATGCACGGTGTGAGCTAGGGATGTAGATGGCCACCCAAGCTGCGGCTGAGCAGCATAATTGGCAGCCCCAGATCCACCATCGTTCCCAAATCCTAGACGAGATTGGTCAGACGAATGGTCCCCCATGGAAATCGAAGGACCAATGCCGCCTGGCTCGGGAACGCCATGGAACTGATAGATGCTATTGTTTTGACTGTGAGCCGTCTGACTACCTTCGCCATGCATGGAGATATGGTCACCCTCTCCTTTCTTGCCTTTCTTCCGCTTCTTTGAAGACTTTCCCTCCTCGGATGCTTCAACATCCTCGAGCCTGCGCTTTGCCACAGCATCTGGATTATAACTACGCAAAGTGTATGGGCTAACGTAGCCGAGTGGCAGCTGTCCTCCCCGAAAGCGTATAAATTCGATTACACCGTGTTCAGCAGCCTGGCAGACGGCGGCCGCTTTCGCGTCGGCCTTGTTACGATAATCGCATGGTACTGCGTATCTTCGCACCTGCTCCGCTGTTGGCGAAGTGGAAAGCTCGATGATTAGACTGGCCCCGAATGCTTGAATTTGGTGAACTGAGTGTAAAGGCAGTAACACAGAGTAAAAACCTACCGTCCCTGTGCTTCTCAAAATCAAAACGAGGATGAAGCCCCGCATCAATCCTGCTCAGCTCCGCCGTCATTGTGGGGTATATGATATTGGTGGAGAATGAGCGCATTGCCGAGGTGACTTGTGTTCCGACAGCGGATGTGATTTCCCGAATGTACTCCCCGACCCCCAGTGACATAGCCTGGAGGCAGACTGCAGCTTTGGCATCTGATCGTTTAGTAAAGCGAGAATCGACCAGATAGGCTCTGTAGTCGCCCGGGCGATCGAGCTTAAGGAGACATCCATGCACTGCGGAAAAGTGAGCAATAAGGTGAGAACGAAACGGTAAGCTTAACACGAACAGCCAGGGGTATTATCGGAGGTAAAAAAGAATGACATCGCAAGCTTGCCTCCTCGCGCATTTTGAAACATGGTATTAAGCCAGCCAGGAGCGTTGACCTCGTATGCGTCATCCGTATCAAACCGTTCCGGAAAGGGTCTCGGCAACGAATCATAGAAGTTCTGCAGTGTGAGGGGTGTTCTGGTGTTGATTACGGGACTTGTGCAATGCATTAAAGTTGACGTGAATGGTTGCGGAGACGAGGGACGAGTCTGCCCGTTTCCGTGTTTAATAAAATCTAGGACGCCTTCTGATATGGCGACTTGTGCGCAAGCAAGTCTAGCTTCTCCGTATTTGTCGAACGCTGGCTCTGACAAGTAGATGCGGATTACGTGCGGAGAAAGCTCAATTCGGAGAGCGCAGCCTTGCTCTAACTCCAGGTCAATGGACAAGATGGCGGGTAGCGACTTTCGACGCACTATTACCTAGTTTGGGCTCGAAGAAGGCAACCCAACGCAGTGCGACGCGTCCAGCACGCCATTGAGCACAACAGCGCTCAATTTCGCCAATGGGCGAAGGTCCGTGATCTGATGTCTCGCTCGGGATACCCGACACTGCCTCCTCCTCCGAAGAGGTTTCAGCAATAGATGCCAACAAGCCCTGCTTGATCTTTGAAGTGTTACCCTCACCACGCATAAGGAAGTCAAGTGCGCCCATCTCGATCGCAATCTTGGCTGCTTCGGATTTTGCCTCATTCTTTCTAGCAAAAGTTGGCTGTGTCGTGTACGACCGCTTAGAACCATCAGGGCGGACGATAGTCAAAATGCATTGTTTGCCTGCTATCCATTGTCAAGGATGTCAGGATGACGGAGTTGTGGGTTACTCACTCCTGGGCCCTTTCTCCTCGACGAACTCAAATTTCAAGGCGTCTGTACTGCCGAATACGCGCTGGCAAGTCTGATGAAGTTGACTGACTGCATTGACATTGACGGTCTCGGTGGGTTTCGCCGCTGAAGTTGACGGTAGCATGTCGGGTACGGGTGGAGAAAGGGCCAGCCCTGCGGCAGAAAAAGTAGTGACTGGAACTGGCTTCGGACTACCGTAGAGATATTCTTGCACGGAAATACATCCTATGTCAAGGAGGTTTCGAGTCACCGCATCGAAGACAGCTTGAGAGATCCCCTTGTCGCTTTCGTTGGTTCCGGATGGCAACGACATCAGTGCGGATGTCTCTCAGGTATTCTGGTTGTAGTTGGTAGAAATGTTTCAGTGTCTATTGTTTGCGTAGACACGCTGCAGACCGTGCACTTGAACACACCAACACCCTTCACACGTGAGATGGAAACAACGCACGTCTGCAGTTGTCAGCAGAACTCGCCCGTTGCTGCAGTCGGAGCGATGTGTCCCGTGCGTTACGTGTAGGATGGAGGAACGGTGGACGATGGCCCGCCCCGGGGCTGCAGACAAATGGTCTTGACAAAGCGGAGCGTGTTGTATCGTTATACCCGTACAGAATTTCGTTTAGCTGTGCTCAGGCATTGCTTGAATGTCGGTGAGAGCGATGAAAAGCCCTGTGACTCCACCGGCGCTGGATGCGGTAGGTCGCGTCGTCTCGTTTTACCCTCTTGGCGTTCTCACAAAACACAGACATTCATTCGAAAAACATCTCTATGTACACACAGTTCAGACAATCTCAGGACTAATAACCTGATTTTTATGCGACAGAGCTTGCAGACGAGGCCAGGAGCGTGTACGGTGTTGAGGCTGTAGGTATTTGGTATGGAAGTGAGCGCGATCAAAAAGCTGTTTCTAACAAGCGGATGACAGGTTTGCTGTGCACCACTACAACATCGTGACCTCGTTTTCGTCGTCAAGACGGGCGGCAAGCAAGACAGAATATAACCCTGCAAGACTTTCCAAGTCCCAACCGCCAACATCTTGAGTTTCGCGGGTTCATATTTTGTATCCTTCTCGTCTTCCACGTCCTTCTCATTCACGACAATCGTTGTGCCCGCCAAGCATGAACACTCCCTACACAAGCTATGATACTGGTCCATACCGGTCTTACTCCACTCCCGCCCAATATAATCCACATGAACGAGGAATATCGAGGACACCCAGTCCCACCCCCAGCGAGGCAGCAGCCTTGAAGCAACAGTCAATGTTCAACTTCAGAGCAATGTTTCCAAGAGACAAGATCTTCACCAAGAAATACATATGTGAGTTGACAAAGGGCACTCGTGCAGGTACAAGTGTAGATGGATCACCACCTGCAGTGTACTACCTCATCGGTATCGTCGTCATTGTCATTGGCTGTCTTTTCATCTTCTATCATGATCAAATCGTGTACGCTGTGCAACCTGCTGCGAACTGGATGCACAGGTGAGTAACCGCCCAACCGCTAGTTGTCTGATCCTCTTTGCGAGCCCTGGGTTGACGCTTTTGGCAGTTTGCCCTTCGGGTGGTTGATCCCAATTGGCATATTCTTTGTGATATCCTTCCCTCCAGTTCGTTGTGACCATTCTATATGGGTTTAGATATTTATTGACACTCTCACAGCTCTTTGGCCACGAAATTCTCGCCATTGTTTGCGGTCTTGTATGGGGTGTCTGGATAGGCTTTGGGATTACCGCCGCAGGTACATTTTTGGGTGAAGTTGGAAACTTTTAGTGCGTACCAGTTCGCCTCCGTAAAATTTGCCTGCTAACGCCTACCGTAGTGCGTTCAAGTACCTTTTGGGTAAGCGCGCTGAAAAAGAAGAACGAAAGAATATCCAGTATGCTTGCATTGCCAAGCTTGTCCGCGAAGGTGGATTCAAGATCGCATTGATTGTACGATACAGCGCTGTTCCCGGTCATTGTGAGTACTCGAAGACGAAGGAATAATTTCTTCATGATGACGCTGTTCCTTCAAAGTCACGACGGCTATCTTTGCGGTGTGTGGAATGAACATTTGGGTCTTCATGTTAGCCGCTATTCTTTCCATGCCAAAACATCTCATCACGGTCTATATTGGAACACTACTGGAGAGTACTGCAAATGGTAGGCCTCACTCTATCGTGGCTGGTCCCCACTAATATATACTGATAGGTGGAGCCTCCAACCAAAACAAAATCCTAAGTTACGTTGTTGGAGGCGTGACCGCAGTGGTTACTGTGGCAGCAATGTGGTACATTCAAAGGGAAGTGAACAGAGTGAAGCCTGACGTCATTTACGCCCGTCGCAAAGCCCGGTCAGTACATTGCTCTCGTCTAAATGCGGTTCTCATTATTTTCTGCTGCAGCCAAGTGAAGTTGGAAGGGGAAAGTGACTTGTACCAAATGGGGGGCGTCACTGGCTCAAATGAAGATGCAGTATTTAACCCCAACTCTTCGGAGGTCACCGTCACCACGCCGCTCGCCCACTCTGATGCCCCCTATGACCCTCCATACCAACAATGGGATAATGAGGGTCGCGCGGTTGGATATGCTGACCCTGGCGTGTTAGCCCCTCAGCCTCGTCGAGCTAATGGTGCGTTTGACCCCGGTATGGTGACGCCCACGCGTGCGACCAGTGCTGCGGCCATAAGCCGGCTGCGCCAGGAGAGCACGGATAGCGTGGGGTGGGAACTGCAAACCAATGCCGCGGACGGGCAGAGTTACCCGCTACACTCCATTTCTGATTCCTTGCCAGCGCAGCCTCTCCGAAACCCATACGAGGACAAAGGAAGCTCCGAACCAATTATCCCACCATTCGCTCCACCTCCTGGCCCACCACCTGCTGCATCTCCAGGATACGCTTTCAGCTCGCCGCAACACAGCTTTGCAGGAGGAAACGCGGTCAATCCGTCTACGCGGTTGAAATCTCCCCCTCCCCCAACCTACCGATCATAAGTCACCGGTCCAACGATTTTTAGTTGGTTCGACGCTGGCGTGGAATGGAAGTGTAAGAGTGAATTACATCCCTTGATCCAGGCTATCGTCATCGATCCGTTCTTTTCTTCCGGGCATCAGCTAGCTCGCCCTCCCAGCGGACGTGTGTCCATAGCACTTCTTATAATTTATAGTCGATTACCATGGGATACCCTCCATACGAAATGGCTTGTATTTACGCTGGACTTGTGGATCGCACCTAAAATCATGTTATTAGCATGTGTCTACTACGTATGACCTTCTACATTGACTTGTGCGAAATTAATGCTTGTCGTGACATACTCCATGCAACATGCTTTGCGCTGGTACTTTTTTTCCTTGGCTCTCACTCCACTCGTTACGCTCAGAAAATATTGCAGGCTATGCCGCGAAGCATGAGGCGTCTACAAAGAGTAGGTCATAAACAGGCGGCTCCACAATGCCTTGCACGTCTGAGTACCACTTGGTTTCCGCCCCTGCCAGCGTCCCTCCAAACTTCCCAGAATCCCTATCCTTGTTCAGCTTACTCCTGGCCACAGCTGGCTGGCCCAGTTTTCTTAGCTGCACGCCCCGCTAGGCATTGCATATTGAAGATAGCGACGGCTACCCTGATTGTCCACGCACTGGTGTAACGCCAGACTGATCCATTTGATCGATCTCACTGTGTATTCAAATCAATGGTGAAGTTGCAGTCTCAAAATCGATCCTGTTCGCTAACATAGACAATCCGTTCACGTAACAGATAGATGTCGCGTTTCCAGACGTTCAACCTTATGTTCCCCAGTTCTTCTGGAGGTTTTGGCTCTCCGACGCGTACGTGGGTTCGACTGTAGTCCGACTCGCTGGGGTTTCACTTTGCTTAGAAACCCGCTTAAACATTCTCTCGATGACCACCGTGTCCACATCTATGACGTATTCAACAACGTGCTCTCAGAGACGCGTCGGATACCTGAGCAAGAACGCACCGTTTTCCAGGATTTTGTCACAGAAGCCCTCGACGACGGCTGTCGTTCCGCGATCCGCACCGCAGAACAAGCCTTTACACGCCTGGAGAATGACGTGGAACGCATCCTCGCTGACATCGTGCTCAAGACACGTTCTTCTGGCAGTAGTCAGACTCGGATGACTGCGAACAGATTTGAGGTACCGATCCCGAAACGAAATCGGGACCAACTTCTTCGTTACTTTATCTTCCTACGCTATCGAAATAGCCAGCGGTACAAGACCACTGTGGGTGGTTTCACCCGTCGCATTATCACAGGGACAGGCTCAGTCGTTAATGCACGTCATGCTTGGCATCGCGTCCGCAGGCGCGCTGTACTCGGAAGTTACCATGCATTTTTGCACCACGAGTCACTGGACTCGCGTAATTTCCACCGTTTCGAGGGCCTAGATTGTTGGGAGTTCTGCAAAGCGGAAATCTGCATAGGTGTTGCTTCAGAGGGACACCAATATGTCCTGCCTGACACCTGTTTTACGTCTCTGGATGAGGATTTTGGTGAAAATTCGTAAGTACACGCCCGTTTAATGAAACGCCGTCGAGGGATGTCATTTTTTCTAGGACTTCTGTACATCTTCTATTTCCCATTATGCCCACTCTTGCACTTTACGTGCTTGGAGTACAGGATATTGAATACTCGGTGGGGATTTACCATCCACCCACCCTCCTAGGAGATGATGGAGCGGTCTGGATTGACGTTGGCGTTGAATCCCCCTCTGATGTCCACTTGCGTAATGCCTCGCTCCTCCAGCGTAACCCAGCCCACCTCTATTTCTCCTCTCTCACCTCCATTGTCCAGGCGATCTCGAGCTACGACGAGTTCCGCTGGATCGCGGAACATGTCGATTTCTCCCGCCTGAAGCAGCGTGCTCGACAGAAAGCCACTCAAGAGAAAGTAACAAAGACCCTTGTCGTGAAAGGGAGCGTGTTGCTGGTCGATCTAACAGATGAAGTGACCAAAATTGGGCAAGATCCCGTTTGTCATGGTGGATTTTCGGACGTTTGGAAAGGTATTTGGAAGAACGGTTCAGGGAACTCGAAGGCGGTAAGGTCATTCTTCTGGTACGGGTAGTAAAGTAAGCAATCTTCCAACGGACAGGTTGCGCTTAAATTCCTTCGTCAGTACCAGAGCGTGGCGACCGACGTTCGCGAGAAGCTTCTGGGGGTAACTACTTTACATATCCTTGTTCCATTCGAACTAATCCCTAAATATCACGTAGCGCCTGAAAGCCGAGATAGTTGCGTGGCATCGTCTGCAGCATGCAAATATTGCACCGTTATACGGTGTCATACAATCCGCAAACACGATTGCTATGGTATCCCCATGGTGTAACAACGGCACAATCATACAGTACATTCAGAGAGAGAACGTGCATCCTGACAGGTTAGCTCTGGTATGTGCGTTTCCCCACCGCGTATCGGTACACAGAGTCTTTGTTAATCACATATGACAGCTGGTACAGGTCGCATCTGGGGTTAGCTACCTACATAACATGAAACCTGTTGTTGTACACGGTGACCTCAAAGGAGTGCGTAGGACATTCTCTCGCGTCTTAAGCACTGTCATTAAGCGCTGTCCTTGACCACGCTTCTCGCAGACGAATATCCTCATCAGCGATACTGGAGACGCACTCATAACAGATTTCGGACTCTCGAACGTCGTCGAAGAGCTATCCCTGACCGACGCCACCCTACGAGCTGCCAAACTGGGTACATCCCTCCTCGCAGGGTCTACGCGCTGGATGGCTCCGGAACTAATCCTGACACTGGTCGAGGACGATGAAGAAGTCCCACCACTCGTCACTACGGAGAGTGACGTCTACTCCTTTGCGTGTGTTTGCCTTGAGGTACGGTTTGAAGAATAAAATAACCCCATCTCATCGTGTTTACGTTTGGCATGTTTCCTCTAGGTAGCGACCGGAGCACTGCCTTACTCACACCGCAAGAACGATCATGCTGTTACCATCGATATCATGCGGGGCGTAAAGCCGTCCCGTGGCGCCCCTCCCATCAACGTCCAAATGGGATTCGCAGAGAAGCAGGAAGGCGTATTTTGGGATGTCATCCATCGGTGTTGGAACGCCTTGCCCGCGCTGCGGCCGGCGATGAGTGAGGTCAAGGAAGCGCTGGCTGCGCTCAAAAGGTGCTCCTGATACACGTACAGTCTTTGAAATGGGGTTATGGCACTCTTATACTATAACTTTCTTTCCAAACGAGGTGGAATAAATCATTTCACGTCACGATGTCATTAATCTTGTACTTAGGTTTCGCGTTTGATCAGAAGGCCTCAGAACCTGGAATCCCCTAATATACTTAGTTGCTGTGCACCTCACAAGTTCAGCTCAAAATCGCCGGCGAGATGGACGTAAATGTATATAGTTGTGATTATGCGTACAATGGCTCGAAGACGACTTTCATTTGACATGTACATTCAATTGTCCATACCTTATTAAGACTCATCATCGTACATCATCATCAAAAAACCCGTCAAAATCCCACTCCTTCTCCGTTTCTCCCTCTCGCATCCATCCGAGCCTATGTAGCGTCAACATGGCCACGCGCAAAAACAGCGTGCCGTCCAATTCTTCCAACCCCATCTTCCCTTCCG
Source organism: Phlebopus sp. FC_14 (assembly GCA_021018615.1). NCBI lineage: Eukaryota > Fungi > Basidiomycota > Agaricomycetes > Boletales > Boletinellaceae > Phlebopus > Phlebopus sp. FC_14. The sequence goes on along the minus strand of JAEVFL010000005.1, from coordinate 963,157 downwards.
CCTCTTCCTCCCTCGCAAGCTGTGCATCTGACACCATCCTACCTTCTTTTGTCGGCGGTGCGCACCAGCCCTTCTTGCGCACGCCGTATAGAGTGGAATAGTGTGCCAGGGCACGTTGTGCCTTGCATAAATGTTCGTTCGGATGCACCAGTGTGGTTTGGATGACCGAAAACCAGCCGTTCGGTGTCAAGGCATGGTCCGAGGTCGGCTTTGGAAGCGTCTTTGGTGCAGGCGAAGGGCTAGGTCCAGGCACTTTGTGAAGAAGCTGCCCTGTACCTTTGTAGAAAGATCGGACATCAAGGCGAGGTCGTCCACGAGCGAGATAATACGCGAGAGACGCCGTGAAGTATGTAAGGAGTAACAGGCGCCGCGACGAATACTTTGGAATCGAGAGCAGCAAAGAGGGCAAGAACAGCGAAGACGTCAACAGATGCATCAAGAAGAAGTCGCCTTTGAACGGTTTCCCAGCTGAATACCCCCCGACGCCGTAGATGATAGTGTTCAGCCAAGACAGCCCTTCGGCAGCTTCTGCGATACCAATCCCTGACGAGATGTCTATTACCCACATTTGTGCGTATTCCTGAAGAACAGAGCCTTGTTCCTTGAGAACTTGAGCATACATGGATTCATCTTCCGTTTTCTTTATGTTGGAGAAGCGAGGATCACAGGCAACGAGCGCAAGAATGGAAAGAGCGCTGCGTTTACTACCCTTCCCTGTTGGAGACGAGATGACGTCGGGGAACCATGACCTTGAAAGAAGGTCCGGATTCGCCCCATGGACTGCCGTCATAGCCAAACCTGTCGCGCAACGATTTGATGAGAACGAACCCAATAATCTGAGGCGAACGCAAACCTTCGGCACTGATTCCAACCAATCCAAATTCAGCACCATATCCCGTATGTATCAGTGGATGAAAAACGCCCTCGACAAAGCGAGATAGCATTTCGGGCTGTTCTTCGGCGAAATTTCGCGAGAAGTTCGCATGGGGCGAAAAGACATATTCTTCAAGGCACTCTGACAAACCTTTCTTTAAAATCTCGGTAGTGAAAAAGTCGAGATAGGCGGAGTAGTACCTTTATGCAGTTTGCTCAGTACAGGTATGGAAAAAATGTGTTATAACCTACCGCTCATCGCCCAGGTGTTTGAAAACGTTGCTTTGCGTGATGTGGCCGGGAGATTCGAATGCAGGACGCTGATACTCACAATGCGTAACGTAGGCAGCGTCGATTACCGGCCCACTTGCTCCCATAGCCCAAATGGCAAGTAAATGGTGAGCCGCATGACTAGGGAGCGTCAGGACGTCAATGACGTTTGAATAGATAACTGACGGTTTTTTCACGCACTTGTGGAAACCTTTGTAATTGAAAAAAATGTGCCAACGTACATGATTATCCTCCAATGTCTTGATGAGAACGTCTGTTGCTTCAGAATCAATACCTGGGAAACGCTGTGGGCATATCAACGATGGAGGAGGTGCTGGAACGCCGAAAAGCTGATCCAAGGGAGGATGCTTTGAAGGTACAGGAATCGTAGCTGCAGTCTGAGGAGAGTACTCCGCAAGACCATGGGCGGACAAGTTGCCAGGTGGAAGGTGTGTAGGGTCATCGCCCTGACGATGGTAAGGCCTTTCGGCTGTATAATCGACCTCTTCACAAGCACCCGACGCCATTGCACGACTTGATGGTAGTAGTCAAGAGGAAAGGGGAATTTGTTGGACTGCCACTCGTTCTTTATGGGCTGGTCAGTGTGACGTCACATAAAGTAATCACATACGAGCACACCTGACCAAGTCCGACGGAGCTGCATCGCTGGAGGAACAGGTCACGGCAGAGAACGGCCAAGGGAATCGGCAACGTTGCCTTGTACAAATACCCGATACACGTTATACAATGGGAATGCAAAGTCCATCATGCAAAACAGTCCTTTCAAGCCTTGTAGGAACGTTTCGTCGCTTCCCTCTCCTCCACAGCGGCCTTCTCAAACTCTTGGTAATCCCACACCCCGCTGTTAGCTTGGCCTTCTTTGACCCATCCAAGCGCTGCGCCAGTCAACCACGCTACGCGGAGGAACACAGTCCCGTCCAGATACGCATAGTTGGGGTCCACTTCGACACCGTCCTTGGACAGCGAATCTATCATGAAACCTACCTCGCGATAGCCGTATAATGAGCTGAAATGCGAAAGTGCGCGCTGGACCTTGCACAGGTGTTCGTTCGGATGCACAAGGCAATTCGCGAGAACGTCGTACCAGATGTTGGGTACTTGAGCATGAGGGGAGGCAGGGGATGGAACCGCGCTTTCTCCAGGCGTTTGTTGTTTACAAGGGAAGGTGTTAGGGTATCTCGAAGAAGGGTTATTCGGAATAGGTGCAAGGGGAGACGAGAAGAATTCCTTCAACGGGAAACCTGATCGTCCACGAGCCAGCCACCACGTAATGCTCGTCAGGAAGTAGGCCCGAAGGAGAAGGGTCTGCGATCGATGTGAAATGAGAGCACAGATAGATGGCAAGAATAAAGCAGACGTGACAATATGGGCGCTAGATTGATGGCAACATTAGGTTTTCGGTCCACTGCAGGGGCATGGCACTTACGTGAAGAAGTCAGCACGGTACTCTGCTTCATCACCGTCCCAGCTTCCAACGCCATACATCAGTACACCAGCCCACGCGAGCTCCTCGAGATACATTTCCAAGTCTTCCTGGGCCCTAACCTCGCAGTCCCACATTTCAGCATACTTGATGAGGGTGTCCCCATGTGATCGAAGCATCGCAGCGTACTCTAGTTTGCCAGTTATTTTGGATGCAAATCGTGGGTCACGGCGCATCAGCGTCAGGATATTCAACGCCCGAATACGAGAGCCGGATGGTGGCATCCATTCAGGCTCTAAAACATCGCCTCGGAACCAAATCAATATGAAGCAGCTCAAGTCTCACCTTGTTTTTCTAGGTCTGGCAGGGCAGTAGTAGTACGCTCAGATTGGAAGAGTAGACGAGTAACTAGCGTAGTTGCTCCTGCAGGGTGCACTGCAGTCCATGCGAGGCCTTGACCATCGCAAACGATTAGAGCGAGCAGGTATTCAATGCGTGAAACAGTACCTTCTGCGATCATGCCCGGCAACCCAAATTCAGCACCATATCCAACGTGGATGATAGGATGTAAAAGAATTTCCATGAGTCTATTGAGCATTTGGGGCTGCTGGGCGCCCTCATTGTCGTCTCTAACGTTATAACCCTGGGAGAAAATATATTCTTCTAGAATGGACGCGATAGTGGATGCAGGTTGAAGGACAATACGATGGAAATAATTTAGGTACGCGTTGTAGTACCTGAACACGAATACATTCCTGAGCTACGTGATTAGGAAACAAACAATGACGTACTGATCATTACCAAGATAGTCAGGAAAGTTTGCGTCTGTGATCTCGACGCTGTCAGGCGCGACGAAGGCGGCACGCATGTGATCAAGATGTGTATCTTCATAAGCTGCACTTATGATGGGTGCCGACGCGCCAAGGGCGTATATCGCGAGCATATGGTGGGCAGCATGGCTAACAAAAGGCGAGCCTCGTGTCAGCGAGTGAACATCCACTGAAAGGCACCCTACTTGTGGAAAAGGAAGTGGTTGAAGAAAATATGGCTTCGCTCATGGTTATCTTTCAGGGCCTTGAGCAACGCGATCGTCGCGTCTGGTCCGGAGATGGCTGCGCGCGCTGGAGACAATACAGAAGGTGGTGGGCGGGGGACAGGGAACAGGCGGGAGAGCAGTTCAGGCGGTGATCTTGTAGCAGCTGTGATCGCGACATCGGGTGGACAGGTTGCCATTGAGTTGCGGGTTGGGAAGCGAAACGAACGATGGGCTGCTCAACGGTGCGGCCAGTTTATAAACCCTTGGACATCGAGGATATAATTGATATGGTCTGGATATGCGACTCCGACTGCGCAGTTACCTAATGCCATATGTCTGGGATCAGAGTCGAGTAGGAACGGCACGTAATGAAAGGGTACGAGCACTGCCGAATAGTTGTCGATCTTCGCCGGACGCACGGAAACGACGGAGTGGAGAAGTTTGTGTGAGATAACGCTCTCGACCTTCTGATGAAACCCCAATTCAGGCAATGAGAGTTTTAGCAATTCGCGTACTGAGTGGTGACATAAGTACTTACACGAACCCACGCATTGAGTCTGACTTATGTGTGTAGTATTTCCGTGGTCTTGTCTACAGTTCTTACGACCCGATGAGCAAAGCCTCTACCCCGAAAACCTGAGATTAGTATTACGTGTCTCAATCGAGAAGTGTATCGCAGAAGCCACAGCAACTCACACATGGAACTTGAAGGTGGAAATGGGCGGTTGCGCCGGGCTCGGGTGCCTTCCATACGTATATACCTTAGCTTCCTAGTACCTTCTGGAGATCTGCTGGGGATAGTAGTACCACAAACAGTGCACGACCTTGTCGTTTTTGGACTTCAGTTCACAGTCGTCGACGTACTGTCGACAGACTGACATGGTTCATGTTTCCAGGCTGTTGTGACAGAAAATGGTATTCGGCACCTTGATTGACAAGACGTCAAGTATGAATCCATTTGAAAAACGTACCGAACACGTCCAATGCGTCTTGAATTGAAAAGCTGAAAATTCGTGGCGTCCGTCAATCTCGCGCCAACTTGATACCCATCTACTCCGGCAGGGAAGATACTGGAAGATCAAGACCTATCTGCCGCCAACCGAGTGGTTTTGATTCGCCGACCAAAGTTATCCAGTCAACCGAATGGAAGACCAGTGGCCGTGGAGCTCAGAGGCAAGCTGCGGCGCTAGGCTACAGAAGAGTGGCCGATGCGAGCAACCTCGCATGTGCCACGTTCGACACCAACTAACATACTCGAAACATTGCAGAGGCATTCCAACACTATCATACATTTGACTATCAACATCTTCCCGCACCACCTTCACAGCAACTTCTTGTTGTACCATTCGTGCTCATACCGCAATGCCTGCTTGATCGTACTGGCAAGGCGCCAACCATGACCTTCACCTTCAAACAGGTGGTATTCTACCTTGTCTTCCCCTCCAGGTTGGGCTTTGATCTGGTTCACAATCGATTCGGCCTGTGCAGGAGGAACTATCTTGTCCTCTGCACCTTGGAGAACCTATCAAGGGCCCTGGATAAAGGCCATCGTTACGCAACATCGATGAACACGCACCAGTAGCGGTACAGTGATCCTGTCCGCATGTTTCACCGGACTACGTGCATCGTACACTTCTGGAATTTCCTCTGGTGTTCCTCCCAGCAGTTTACCCATGTATTTCAACTCAAATTTGTGCGTAAATTGCGCAAGCGAGACTAGATCGGAGACACCGTACAGTGATGTCGCAGCTTTGAAATATGACGTGTCCTGGGGAATAGAAAGTGACGCGAGAGTTGTGAATCCTCCAGCAGAACCACCTCGAATAGCAACACGCGAGCCATCGATGAGTGAGTAGGGTGCCGATGCAAGCATAGACGGGGCTTCTTTGCAGTCTTGCACGTCGACGACGCCCCAGTTACCTGCCAGGCGTTGACTACCAGGAATGAGGGTCATACAATTAAATTCAACGGATTCTTACATGTATTCTCGGCCGTAGCCCGACGATCCACCATAGTTGACATCCAGCCTTCCCGAAGCATATCAAATCAGGACATCTGGCTGCACGACCGTAACGCACTCACCAGGCATACCCGCGGCTTGTGTAATACATCTTTGACCAGTTGAGTACTTGCGCTTCCAGAGCAGTCGGCCCTCCATGAACACCAACAATACAAGGCGGCTTCTCGCCCGGGATATTGGAACCAGAATACCTTGGGTTCTTGGGAGCGTAATATACGACATATAACGGCCCCCCACTTCTCTGAAGCGTGATCGGTCGAGGTGGTGAGACGTAGTCCTCGTTGCCCGAAGTTGACGTGCTAGACTTTAACATGTCATACGTCGGCGCGAACGACGGGCCTGTAAGCGTGCAGAGGACAAGACCTCCGGGTGCATCGCTCTTGCTAGCTGTGAAGACAAAAGACGTGGGACTCAAACGTCTGACGTGTTCAGCGACGGAGAACGGGAAGTCCTTGACTTCTTGTGGATCAGATCGTTGGTTGAGGTTCACGATATACAAGATGTTCCTGCCGTCGCGAAAAGCTGTGAATGCAGCGTGGTCGCCATCACCAAGGATCGCAAAAGGGTAGTTTCCGAGTATCCACGCAGGCCCCCCAAAGTCCTCCTGGAGGGGCGCAGAGCATGCCAGTTCTGTAGTACCTGTAATGGTAGAATAGGTGAATGGGTTCTGGAAGCCGTTGGACTGGTCGGAGGTGAATATCAACTTGGTGTCGGACGACCAAGCAGGATAGGAAACCGCTTTCGTTAGCTCTTCGCCGGCAACATGAGCCCGATTAAGGACGACGAGGCTTTGGTCCTGTACAAGCACGTCGGCGACGTATAGCAATGAGCCTTCCCAAGGCATGTCTGGGTGGTACCATTCTTTCCAGGCAATTTTGGTGCCAGATGGATTGAACACTGGCGACGCATAGAAGTCCGCGCCTGTAACGAAAGGGTATACTGTTTTCAGATTGGTGTTGATTACGCACAACGTCGTGACTACAGTTTGCGGGGTATCCACTGTATGGTCCTCGAGAATCGAAACAAGAAGATGCTTGTGTACGGGGTGAACGGTAAAGTTAGCATAGCGGTATTTCGGGTTCTCTACAGCGTGCAATAGCATCTGTTAGACGCTGAGTGCTGGGAACTCTCGGTACTGCTTACCAGGAGTAACAGGCTCTGGCGAGTTGTCACCTTTGACGGCGTACACCTTGTTATCAGCAAAGTGCGAAAAGTACACGATGCCGTCGTATGCAATCGCAGCAGCACCTCCATACTCTTCAACACCTGTCCTTGCGCTGTAAGGGGAAGGGATCAGATCCTCGTTTGTCTTTGTGTTTATGATGACATAGCGGCCGCCTTCTTCTGCGCGCCTTTCAATGTGGTATACGACGGAGGTGACAGGGTCGACGAACACATCGTCGAATACGATGTTCTTGAGACTCGTCAGACCTACTAGGGGGCATCCTCAAATCACTTACACCCTGTACGATCGAATCTGGAGTGATGGGCGACTCCCATTTGCCGTATGGAGCAGTTAAGGGCATTGTCCTCATCCTGGGATTAGGCTCGAAGTCGGAGGGTAGTAGGACTGTCCTCCCACGCGAGCCGCTGATGTATATATCCGCTGCATCGATGCGGATGATGGCCGCGCAAGTCAAGTAGATTTGAATGCCACGTGACCATCTACTGGTTTGCTTTGAAGGAGGTAAGCTTAAAGTAGCGTCTCATATGTCGTGCTTATGATTGACCACTAGTAGGAAGAAAAACAGTCGTTTCTTCTCTATAATGTGCTCGTAAGTCCGTTTGTTGAAGGACAAAAGGTGCTTTATACATGCAGTCATGCGAACACTGCAAAGTGGCATCGATCAGATTGCGGGGATTAATACCGCGCGCGCATCAAAAGTAGTCTTCCGACATCGATACGATCTCGGACTCCACAGCCCGTGCATTCTGTCACTCAACAACGTCGCAGCCACATTCCAGAAAGCAGTAATCAGAACAAGAGCCAGGTACAGGGTCATCTGGGTCTGCACGGTCATTCCGCGTCGATTGATAGAACCTTGTCTGGACCGCAGTATCTACGAGCGCGAGAACTTGGCCGCGGATATGGAATAAAAGCAAATAAATAATTTGCTTGCTTCCGATCCGGGAGGACATTGGCGGAAACAGAAGGGTTGCTGGTGAGCACCGGTTGGTGTTAAACCCGGGGGCAGCCCATTACAAGATATGAGAGCTCTAAGTCCATCCTGAAGGTGGGCACTTCTCACCTATTATCGCGCCTCCCCCTCAAATTACGGCCTGAGGTTGTAGACATTGTGTACATGCGTACGTCAGATCGATCGCAGGCCTGAAGGGAGACAAAAACTAGGATCAGTATAATTTGAATTGGTCTGTATTTGTTTCAATAGAACTGGGCGCTTCGAAGATGAGAGTACGTTGTGATTCCCAAGTGGATGGACGGCGGCGTTCATGGCTATTAGCATCAATCTTCGCAATCCGAACCAACGTCAATGAATTGCGGCCTTCTGAGCTCGTACACAGTTGATTTTCAATTCACATACCACGCCTGGTGTCGTGAGCGGTTTAAAGTAGCCTCTTGTCGTACCATTCATGTCATGCGTGATGGCACTCACCATAGTAGAGGCAACTCGCCATCCATGAGAGGCACAAATTTTTCGTCTGCGCCCTGACGTCCCTGTCAAAGACCAAAGTGTCCAAACTGCCAGGAGCATCACTTTCTTGAGCCGTGAACACGAAGCTATTGGGAACAAGTAACTGCTCCGTGCTGGGCAAGGGGAAAGGGAAAGTTCGCCGCATGCACGGGTACGGACTGTCGTGGGATCGATGGTGAAAAGGCCTTTCCTACCATCCCTGAACGCAATGAAGGCAGCGCAGGTGCCATCTTTAAGTATAGCATACGGGTCCGAGAGACCATGCAGGCCGTCCGAAGTCCTCGAGTACAAGGTTCTCGACTGAGAGTACCGCCTGATTTGTGACGGCGGGACGTATGCGAAGATTCTGGGGCCCTTTGAATCCATCGGAAAGGTAAAGTGGTATAGATTCCGTGACCTCACAAGGTAGGTAACATGTAGATCGAGTTTTTGTCTGCAATATAGGTTTTGTTTAGCACAGGTAATGCATCAGACTGCAGGAGGACATCTGCGGTATAGAGAAAAGAACCTTCCAAGGGCATAGAAGTCAGCGTCGTCGACGAGAGCGAAAACGGCCCAGCGTCGCGTGTTGGTGACACAGAGGGTGGTGATCACTGTTTGCGTCTACGGTATGGTAGTCCAAGATAGACAGACCAGATCGTGATTCTCTGGATGAACAGCAAAACCGGCGTCGGAATTTGCATTCTCTAAGCACCCATTGGTCAAAAACGGATGCAGATACCATAGAATACGATTATACCGCATTAGTGCCACCAGTACTGGCTAGAGCGTGGATCCAGTTCTGACGGAGTATACCTTATCACTGAAGTTGGAAAAGTACACAACGCCGTCATAAGCAATCGCCGCAGCCCCCTCCGTACTCTTGTACACTGTTCCGTGCATTGTGGGGAGAAGGGATGAGGTCTTTGCTTGAATGTGTGTCGAGATGATAGATCGTCCTGTCGTTCAACGTGATAAATTTTCGATGGTACCGAATCGACAAATACGTGATCGAAAGAGATGCTCTGCCGGATGGACGATGTATGATAAGATGATAGCTTTGGGCTTACACCTTAGAGATGTGATAGGTGAGGTTCCACACGAACTTTTCGACCAGACATTGGAGAAAATATTTCGCTTTTGGTGTGGATGGCGTTTGGAAGACTTTGGAGCGCCAATATCTGTGGGCGGATGTTCTTACTGACATTGTGACCATAGATGCCATTGACACATGGGCCAGAACGTGCAGAAAAGAGTTGCAGCCCGTGCCCGCTCATAGACGACTTGCTTGTTTCTTCTTGACTGACAAGAACTGTTGAGTCTGTGCTCGACTTGTCCCTGGTGAGAAGATGGCATACGTAACGAAACGCACTTGGTTGGATGGACTCCGCAGCTGTCTGCTAATACGTTTCGTCTCGTTCGCCTCGTGATGCTTTCGTTGGAGAGGTGGAGTCAGGCCTGAATCAAATCAGCCCTGGCGGGGATTGCGCGATCCAGCGAGCAGTATTCGCCATTCCCCGGTTCAGATTGCAAACTGTCGAATTTTAAATGGGATACTGCTTGAAGCATCCCCACACCGCGCCCTTCCAACGGATCCTACTCATCTCGTCATGGCAGATCCCAACAGGTAAGCCAGCTTCATCCCACAACTTATGTGCTATATAACACCGTACGTGATGTTGTCCCACTAGACCTCAGGAGTTCGAGACCCTGCAGGTCCATGCTGGTCAGATCCCTGATCCCACCACGAATGCCCGAGCAGTGCCTATATACGCCTCCACCAGTTTCGTCTTCAATGATTCAGCGGTAAGTGCTTCAGTGGAAATGCCTGAAATAGGGGGTAACCCACTTTTGCTAGCACGGTGCAGATCTCTTCGGTCTCAAGTAATGTGCCTTGTTCATGGCATAGGATTAAGTCGACTGACTATTTATTATAGAGCCTTTGGCCATATATACTCTCGCATAGGCAACCCGACTGTGGTGCGTTCATCCGCGACATCTCATAGATTCTTTCATGAATCGTGTCTCAGGACGTCTTCGAGAACCGGATTGCTGCGCTTGAAGGCGGAATCGCCGCCATCGCGACCTCCTCAGGTCAATCCGCCCAGTTCTTGGCAATCTCCACAATCGCAGGCGTAGGGGATAATATCGTTTCTACGTCAGTAACGCCAACTTGCAGCTCCTTTTCGACATTCTCATTTCTCTCTCTAGTTCGTATCTCTACGGAGGTGTGCGTGATAACTTTCTGAGCTATAGTTGATATCTTCTCAGACACGGTGAATAGACCTACAATCAGTTCAAAGGTGCGTCCTGTTGAGAAGCTGTTACATGGTGTGCATCTAACGTTAAGCAGTTACGTTCAAAAAGTATGGCATTGGTGTCAAGTTTGTCTCCGGCGACGATCCTGCTGAGTTCGCTGCAGCTATCGATGAAAATACGAAAGCTATTTACGTAGAAAGCATCGGCAACCCAAAATATAATGTTGCACCTATCCCTGAGCTCGCCAAGGTAGGAGTAACCTTGAAAGCAGTCAGGGTATGATATGAAGCAGCTTTTGTGCTATGCTAGGTCGCCCACGACAACGGCATCCCTTTAATTGTCGACAACACTTTTGGAATGGGAGGCTATATTGTCCGTCCCATCGCGTTGGGCGCGGACATAGTTTGTAAGCATCTCAGCATCTACGTCCAACGCTTGTCCTCATTCTTCATCTAGTGCATAGCGCAACGAAGTGGATTGGCGGCCATGGAACCACCATAGCTGGGGTCGTAATCGACTCTGGTAAACTCGCTATTACATTTCCATTGAACATGCTTACATGCTCATGATCCAGGCAAATTCGACTGGACTCGTGGCAAGTTCCCGTCTTTCACATCGCCATCTGAGGGTTACCACGGGCTCGTTTTCAGCGAAGCCTTCGGTGCATCCGCGTTTGCTGTGAAGCTCCGTGTCGAGCTTCTGCGTGACCTCGGGCCTTGCATGAACCCTTTCGCGGCTTTTCTGCTTATCCAAGGTCTCGAGACATTGAGCTTGCGTGCCCAGAGACACTCTGACAATGCGCTCGGCTTGGCTACGTGCGTATGATCATTCGTTGACCGACCCGCTAAAGCTTGAAAACCTCCATAGCTGGTTAACGAAGCACCCCAAAGTGGCTTGGGTTTCGTATCTGGGACTTGAAAACCACGAGTATCACGAACGTGCCAAGAAATTATTGCGGGCAAACGCATACGGTGGTGTCCTCAGCTTCGGTATCAAAGGCGACGTCAAAGCAGCCAGCAAAGTGGTTGACAGCCTTCGGCTTGCAAGTAACCTTGCGAATGTCGGGGACGCAAAGACTCTTGTGATTCATCCTGCAACAACGACGCATCAACAATTGGCTGAGGAGGAGCAACTGTCGTCAGGAGTCACTCATGATTTGATTCGGGTATGTCCCTTTGTCGGGTGGTGGTCCTCCCAGCCTCTTACATGTTAAACGCAGGTTTCGGTTGGGATTGAACACATCAATGATATCATTACAGACTTTGACCAGGCGCTGAAGACCGTGCCTTAGATGGTATAGCCGTCCACAATGGCTTCAGCCGCTGAGAATTGCAGTTGTACTTTCGGATCCGGGGTGCTGTGTACGATTCTGAATGTGTATTTGCTGCTGCAGACAATCGAAGAAACAGATTAGGAGCGCATTTCAAAACCTCCGCTAACACACGAATAGATAAGGAACACATTTACGACGTTGGACAATTCATACTGCCGCTTCCGTATTGCCAATTGTTGCAGTAGTCCATTATAACTTGGCTTTTCCGCTCAATCGAAACAGGTACGGCTTGGAAACCTTGTCACGCAGAGAAGGAGGTCGATTCCGCGACTAAAGCCAGAGCCATTCCACGACTGTCAGGTTCGTACCGCAATTGACTTGAAGCTTGAAGATTTGGACATGGTTTTAGCTCAGTTCTGACCTTCGGTGTGCAGGACACCCCTAGGTTGAGACTCTCACATGACCAATGAGAACACCTACTTTCGTACACAAGTCGTAGGTCCAAGGCGGACGACGGCGCCTCAAATAACCCCTTGACTTTCAAGAGATCTTGGGAAGCGAATCGCGGCACTTGAAGGTATCGTCGCGGAGGTGGCTTGTTCTAGCAGTCATTCCGCGCAATTTCGGCAGTCGTTACGATCGCCGCACAGAAGGGGGGTATCAGACCAGGTTCTACAGATTTATCAGGATCATAGTCCCTATTATGGTCAGTAAGACTGGCGAGGTCCTGTCACCGTTTCCCTCCTGGCGAGCCACACGTCACGTACTCATCTCCTTTCACTTGCTTGGCTTGTGCGTATAACGTTGTAGGGGAACCAACTAGTCGTTGGACCTAGCCCACGATTACTTGGACGAGATCGCAACGTAAGCATCGGAAGAAAAGTGAGCGCTCACCTTGGTGACTGAGACCACGGCAGGCATATCACGTCATCGACCAACAAGATCGCGCGTGGTATATTGCGAGCACGCTTGGTATGATGAGAACCTGCTGAACGCCTAAATTTGCAGGTGAAGTCTGTAGGGGAACAGAGTTCCCGATAGGCTAAAGGAATGTTGTGCACGTACTCATGTACCGAAATATGTGACACGAAGACTTGCGAAGACTGTCTTGAGTTTGTAGTACCACACTGACTTAAGACTGCGTTGTGGCTCGTGCACCGATGCAATAGCGGGTCACGTGCGCTGATTACCGCATATAACACGCTCATCAACAAAAGACGCGTCTCTGCTCTAAACCACCACCACCCCCTTCACCACCCTCGACGAACAGTCGCAGTTCAATCCCACCAGTTCATATATCAAATTACATTATCGCTCACAATGTCCGGACGCGGCAAGGGTGGAAAAGGTCTCGGAAAGTAAGTCATTCGTTTTGAACAGACTCGTTCAGGACACTGACGTCGGTGAACCAGGGGAGGTGCTAAGCGCCACCGCAAGATCCTTCGTGACAACATCCAGGGTATCACAAAGCCGGTAGGTCTACACGTCTCTGCTATTCCCCACATAACTCATGTATAACTCAGGCCATTCGTCGTCTCGCCCGACGTGGTGGTGTCAAGCGTATCTCTGGACTTATCTACGAGGAAACTCGTGGTGTCTTGAAGATTTTCCTCGAGAATGTGAGTCACTCTTACATGCTGCGGTGCCGTTGTCTGACTCGCCATCCCTCAGGTTATCCGTGACTCCGTCACATACACCGAGCACGCAAAGAGGTGAGAACATTCAGTGGCATTGCTGTGCTCCGCTCTGACCTGGCTTCCGCAGAAAAACTGTCACTGCCCTCGATGTTGTCTATGCGCTCAAGCGCTCTGGGCGCACTCTCTACGGTTTCGGTGCCTAAATGGCCCGCCTATCTCGTATGTATGTGAAAGGGATGACCTGGGTGCCGAGCCATCTAGTAACAATGCGATTGGGTCACAGGTTTGGGTTGAAGCATATATCTTGTATCGCCGTCTTCTTTGTTCTCATTTTCTATGCCTATTATCCTTGTACATTATGGGTTGCATAAAGCCTTGTTACAGGAAATCTCAATATGTTCTTGTCATGACTTGGAACCCTTCCAACCGCGACACAGCCAATAACCCTCTGCGGACTCGGCACGACTGGCGGACGGCTTGATGTATTGGACATACTTGAAGTTCGGCTGCAGGAACTCTTTGCAGAAACCTTGCAGTAGCGGATGAGCAAAGTGCTTAAGTCTATGACCAACAAAGTCAGCAATGTGAAGAACCAATATCGAGTGGACCCACAGAAGTGTTCCACCACTACTCTCCTTGAGCAGTCCTTCGCGCGAGCCCTGGACCCGCAAATTACCTTTGGCAAATTCGAAGACTGAATGGCAGATCTTGAGACTCATCTCCACATCCCGTGATTTGAGGCCAGAAAAGTCGGCAGCCATGTCAGAAAGAATGACATCTGCCATTCCAGACGGATTCTCTGGCTTTCTGAGAGCCACTTTTACGGCGGTCACGGCCTCTGGAGACAGAAAATCCATCTGCAGCGTCTGTACACCGGGTATTGAACTCATGTGTAGGAGATCGACGGCTACAATGACGCCTCTGCCAGCTCTCGCACTCCATGAAATCCGTTCATCTACCTCCTCATCGTCGTTCAAGCCGAATGCAGGCAAAGACTCCGCGTTTGGATTGTGCGCGTTGAACGTTTTGGGGTTGATCCAGCCGAGTTTTTCGGCGACGACTTGACTCCAGCCGCCAGGTGCAGCGCCTAGATCGACAACGGAGCGTACGTCGGTATTGGACAGGAAGCTGTTCCATTTCCTGTCGAGTTCGAGGAGTTTGTACGCAGAGCGAGACCGGTACAAAGATGCGCTCCGCTCTTTCACGTACGGGTCACGAGATTGCCTGGATAGCCATGAACGAGAGGACGAGCTCAGCTTTTGGTGGAGAACAGGGGATGGGCGAAGCGACATGCACAGTCGCGGTGAATGGTTCTTGAGTTTGGTTAGGCGTTGTTTGGCAAAAGCCTCTGATCCAAACAACCACTTGGCGTAACACAAGAGTCCCTCATCAATGCCAGCGCAGACTTTAGTCCCAGGATATAAGCAAGTAGAAGAATTTGGTCCTGACGAAGATTACGTTGATGAAGAGGAAGAGGTGTCATATGTCACACTCGATCTTGGTGCCGTCGAACCCACTCTCCTACCAAGTAGCTCAACGTACAGATTAATAGTAAGTCGTGTTCAGTATCGAATGAATACCTGACACATGTGTTTCAGGGACTAGATACACAAACGCCTTTCCTACAGTTATCTGGCTCAATATTCATGGGACAGCACGACACACTGCTCGGAACTGAACTGCTGTTCACGGAAGAGAAAAGTACGCATGTCCCTTATACTGGGACGTAAAGCTTATACCGTTGAAAGATGATACGGAACCAAATAGGCGCTCCTTTGCCCATGTTGGTTCGACAGAACAGCGTATTCGATTCAAAGAGGTGCAATTGAAGAAAAAGACTCCAGCTGTGACCCCATCCGTCCATGCCACCCCAGCAGAAGTGATTGCTACCGAGCAAGACCATTCAAATACCAGGTCCACCTCTTCAGATCAGCCTCTGGAGCGTTTAACGGGACACAGCTCAGCGGCCCCTACGCGTACCCGGAAGAAGGGCTCGAGGAAAGGGAAGGAACGTGAAGTAGATCCACGTGACGAAGATGCAATGGACACGTCCTAAAACCATTATAATTGACATTCAAATTTCGAAAACCCAGCAAAGGTAGAGCATTTACCTCGTCTTCTTCATCCTCTGATAGTGGATCATTTTCCAGCCCAAGGGCTCACCGCCATTCGTATTCAAAGGCCACGGCCCCCCCTATTGGTGTGGTTTTCTAGTGACGATGGCTACCAGCACGCATACGTGTCCAGCGCAACCTGCGAAGGTATTGTCTGAGAAGTCCCACGCTGGTGTCACGCTGTGCCAGCAGGCATGCAGTAGATCTTACAAGCTAAACGTTTACTTCTGCGCCCTTA
Organism: Phlebopus sp. FC_14; assembly: GCA_021018615.1. NCBI lineage: Eukaryota > Fungi > Basidiomycota > Agaricomycetes > Boletales > Boletinellaceae > Phlebopus > Phlebopus sp. FC_14. The sequence continues at coordinate 947,360 of JAEVFL010000005.1, read as the reverse complement.
GGAAGATGTTGGATGAAACACGGTCAGATTCATACTTGCGCAACAAGAGGGAAGAGGTCAGTGCACCGCAAACAGGCGTACAGAGCTTGTAGAAATGGTCCAGGATTGGCAATGCGCCACAGACACTGTGACTCAATAAGTTTTATGTTTCTTCTTCTGGTAGACGGAGTTCGCTATTGAACTGGCGACCCCGTGTTTGTGGAGACCCGATGCTTTCTTGTGCGTCTACCATCTTCGCGGAGAGAACGGTACAAATATTGGATTGCGAAAACCTAACGTCCTATGTGATCACCTACGGACAGTACAGCACGTTTATTGTCTAGTGGGACGTGACCAATTTCCTGATATCTCCTGGATTCGAGACCTGTTACATCCAGCCTGTGTTAGTACCATTATCCATGGTCCAAGTAAGGTCAGCCTACCTTCCAGCCATGAATGGCAGCAGCACGAGTATACCCATTGAACGCCTCGTCTGGGCTATACGGTCTGAACAAGTCGCTCACACCAGTCCGCGACCACATAACAAACGGCAAAACAACTTACGTATCCCAAGCGTTCGCCTGAAGACGGGCAGGGTTCGGTTCCACATTTGATATCGCAAGCTTGATCTGAAGAAGAAGTGCAGAGATACTGTAGGAATGAAATTGATTAGGGGTGGTCGCGATCCGACACATGTTGCTACAATCCACAAACCTATAACTTGGGAGCCAGCCTGGAAACTTTGGTCAGCGCATGTGTATGGCTACAATCAATATGTGACACGAACCATCCGATGTAAGTAGATCTATGCATATGGAGCCCCCTGTGAGAGACAGATAAGCGTTGAAACCACCTACCAGTAGAAACATCGTACTCACCAATTGTGACATGGCCACCACCGCCCTTTGGCCGAATGATCAGGTCAGACTACAACCAGAGAGCAAATACTCGTACTTGCGAGAAGGATAGAAAGCGCGGACGAATGATGCGAAAGAACGGTGGGGCGTGCGGAAAGGTTGGTGGGAACCTGACCTCAAACACCAATGAGTTCACTCCCCTGTACCAACCAGACGTAAGCTTCATGAGCCTGTTACAAAAAAAAAAGCATAGCGCTACCTGGCCTTCATATCTTTGGCAAGGGGTAGTTTGGGATCAAACGAATGCATCTCCAAAATCCACTGATAGAGATTGTCTCCATTATACTCTGGCGGCATGTACCAGCCTAGTAGTGCGAGCTCATTCTTTGTCTGAGCAATGTTCTGCTCTCTCATCATCGCCCCGAGTTCTCTTTGTAACGCCGCCGTGGCGGCATTGGAAAAATCCGTAGGGGGAGGAAGCATTTCAACAACGTTCCTCTCAAGCCATTCAGTATCCGGGTTCCATTCTTCAATCGCCTTCAAGGGCTGAGTATCCTGGGACATTAAGCCTTCCTTGCTCTCCAGCGAGGGTTCTTCATCAGGCCTGCCGTATATCGCACGATCTTCTTCATCGTAGCAGATCAAAGTTGTCACCTCCATGCAAGCCTCGAGGAGGCTGTTAAGATGGTGCGATGGTTGCGGGATATCGACGTCTGAATGGAACACTGTGGCTGTACGTCCAGGGTCTTGCATGATATACGGCACCCGTGGATATTGTGAAATGGTAATGCTAGTACTGGTCTGCGCGATACCAGTCGGCTTGACCTCATTCGACCCACTGGAATCTCGGTCCCCACATTTCACCAAGAGGTAACGACTACACAGATGAGTCCGTGAAAGTTGTCCAGGCAGCCAAAGACACCACGAAATCTCACCACATGATCCAGTCTGTCTGAGATACCACGTAATACGGGTTATGACTAACGAATTTCGAGGGGAGATTGATGATTTCCGCGAGCGCAGTACACGTGGAAGGACGAAGAACGCTGTTCTTCCACCTGCTCGCGCTGGCTTGCGCATAACTTTGTAGTGAAATACTGCCATCTTTGGCAAAATACACCCCTGAACTCCTTTTCAACATGTTTGCATGACGCTGAGCACTAGTGCCTACCGTTTCCATACGCTCTCCCGTGAGCAATAGATTTCCACCATAGACCATGACGTATAATCTGGCGGAAACCGTTAGTGGATGATTAACGGAGGAAGACAAACCAGCTCACTGAATGCCAATTTTTGATCGAGGACCCATGAAATGCCTAATAACGTGTCAATATCAGGGGCCAGCTTTATTTTCTCATATACCTACAAAAAGCGTAGGGTACTTTTCAGCGTTTCCTTGACCTCTAGTTTGGGTCGCCAACTGATTTTGAAACTTGGCTTCTTTGTCAGGGGACCCAAACATAAAGCGAAATTGTCGAAACTCCGGTCCTAGCCCTTCAAGGCAATTAAATAAGGGTACCTCCTGGAACAGAAAGCCGCTCACTCGGGATGCGAGCACGATCTCCTTCCTTTGTTAACTCCTGGATATGGGACGTGCACGACGCAACGCACCTATATTTTCCAATGAGATTTACCTCAGAAAAGCGATTGTTACGTGCCATTTAAGAACAGACCAAGCCGCCGGCAGGACCTCTGGCTTCATGTCGGTGAGCTTTACTTTCGTATTGCCAGTGGAAGCAGCCTTCTTCTGTAAGTATTTCTTCATGTCCACGATCTGTTCGTCTAGAGTCAGCAGACATGCAGGCATAACGCAACGCCAGAGACGCACAGAAGGTAAGGAGTCAATAAGGTCCCGGATAGTTGATCTCATCTGCAACCCTCGGTCAGCCGCACATCCCATGAAGGCAGCCCGCATACTTGTTGAAGGTCCAGAGTATCAAACTCGCACAGACCATCGCTATCGCTGGCGACACCTGGAAGTGGAGGAACACGCAAGCCCATACCGCGTGGCAGTGGGTCATCGAGAACCCCATCGGCGGCCGCAATGTAGGCGAGAGAAACCAACAGGTCTACCGTCTCGGTGTTGTTGCAGACATCTTGCTGCAAATGAGTGTTCAGATTGAGAATATCTGGTTGAAAGTCCATATGCATACCTCAATTGATGGGCCAAGGTTGAGAGAATAGTACTGGAATACACAAAGATTGGAATCACAGACGTAAGGCTTCAGGGCTTCATATTCTCGATCGAGTTTCCGGTGACAAACAACGCAGTGACGTGTACAGAGCTAACCATAAGTCAGGGAAAAGTAAAGGGCAGGAAAAGGGGAACGTTACTGCGAGCCGACGTAAAAGAAGAGAGAATGACGTTTTCAAGAGATTGATGTCCACAGCAGACTCGAGAGGGTCATCAAACAACTTATATGAAGCAGCGAGTTGCTTCTCTTCCTCGTCTGCTTGCTGGCACATCTGAGAAAAGTTCAGTAGTACTGGTACCATAAGGTCGTGTCAAAAACCCACCTCTCTTGTGTCAGACACAATGCTATGAATATCTACCTGCAATATCTCTGCCCGCCGCGAAAGCATTTCTGCAGCAGCCCAGCCGAAACGATACTTCCGACGAAGCTGGACCAATCTCAGGAGATATTGCTCAAGCAAAGACTCGAGCGAACTGCTCAAACTCATCCTTTGAAATTCCTCCGTAAAGGTTTCGCGTCCCTCTATTTTAGGTTCCATGTCCACCTCAATACAATCTTCGTCGTCGACATCGCTGCCGGAGTGCGATGGTTCGGGTTCCTCCTCTAGGGAACCAAACTGCCGAAAAGCTGCCATAGCGCACTCCTTTGATGGTTTGTACTGCCGTGTCAGACCGACCTTGAACTTCAGTGATGCTCCAGCATGCTCAGCTTCACGTGAGAAGGTGCCGTCTGACTGTAAGAGAGGGTAAACGCCGAAAAACCCGTATATGAGGAGCGTTAAGTGTTGTTCTGGTTCAAGAAGATGGCGATCCCATGCCAACAGCGCATGCGGGGGGATGTTCTTGGTAATATCAATGACAGGGATTGATATTGACAGTATAAAGTTGCTGGGACCGGTCCAAATGATGCCTGGGTTGTATCCGGCAGCTTTGGCTTCGACGAATTCTCTGGTGCACCAAGGAAGATATGAATTTTGTTTCAAACGCACAGCCTGACATGTGAGAACCTTACCTTTTGAGCCGGCCAAGCTGAATGCCACGCTTGCTGGTCACGCCTTGGAAGAAGGATTCGTCCTCGAAATCGATGTCGTCCATTTGGTCTTCTTCTTCTCCTTTCTCATCTTCGCTATCGTCGCTACGGGACAGCTCGGCGACAATAAATTCCACAACGTCTCGCAATGTGCACGCTGCTTTGTCAGTCAACTTGTCGATGATTCTAGCGACATGTAGATCTAATCTTCCAGTTTCTAGCGAGTATCCAAAAAACGTGTGGTTAAAAGGGTATTCAGATGTGTCTATAAGCAACGTATGTCAGTTCGCACAAGAAGCCGACCCAAATACAAAAACTCGCCTGATACCAACAAGCTTATGGACTGCTTCACGCTTGTTTCGGACTCTACTAAATCAAGTTCAAAGGTCCCTTCGTCGTCTCCTGATCTCACATCTACAATCACGATCATCCGCGTAAAGAACACACCCATTACTTGAAATTGAGTAGACACGTACTCTTGACTGACCAAAGAGTAGTGTTTGAAAGTGCCTCCGGATTAGCCTTCAGTTCGTTTAAATCTGCAATGTATCTTTTGCGGCCCCTTTGTGGCTTCGACGAGGGAGCGCCGAAATTACCCCTAAGCCAAGAAATAAAGGAACGAGCACTTGGCGCGCGCGAAAGTGGAGGAACAAAGAGTTCTGACCTGTGATCCATGGCGACAGAGACGTTGGACCGTAGGATGTGGTGAACAGACCACTTAACAGGTGCACTGTGGAACAGTGTGCGACGGCCCGTGAACGTTTGAATCTCGCAACCCGTGAAACCTCGCCTTCAACGGTACCAAAACTTGGAGAATGGGCAAAAACCAATCTATGGATGGTCGCCTTGCCTTGCCAGACACGAGTTGCAACGTTGTTACTGAATGAAAGGTGCGTGGCGCAAGTCTAGGACGCGTCGAGTACTAACACCCGACGTGGCGAGTTGGATCCAGGCCATTTCGGGAAATAGTGTGCTTTGCCAAGTACGTTGGCTTAGACTACACCCACGCCATTACCATCCAAGACCTAATGTAAAGACCAGCGTCAGGACGCTAACGACACCCAAACCAACAGGAACGCTGAACCCAGCGTTCGATGCATTAGGAACCAATTGACTACCGTTGCCACTACCACTACTTCCGCCCCCCGTCGTCGTCGTCGTCGCCGGCGCCGCAGTGGTCAGAACACTGATAGCAATTGTCGCACTCACGGTCGTACCTGCCGTCGCAATCGTTCCAGGGTACGATACCGTCAGTGGTTGCAGGATAACCCCAATAAGGGTACATTCATCGATATATCCTGTCGTTTTTTTGAGGATACAAACCTCGTACTGCGGTTCGCTTGGACACACCGTTGAGTAAGTCCTGTCCCCAAGTCACCATCCCAGTTGTCGGGTCTGTTGCGACGATGCAGTTGACACACGTTAGCGCTTCGGATCCGATAGTATTCGTGCAACATGCGTATGCCAGACATGTCTGGACGTTGCAGATGTACAAGTGTGTTCAGGTGTGGTGATCAGCAAACCAGTCCGGGTTGGTGGGTGGAATGAAACGGACATTCGCGGCTGTTACTACAGGATTGCAAGTCTCCTGGCATTGTGATGGAATGTCCCCAGGATTAATCAGGTCAACGTTGAAGTCGGTGCGTCTCGTCAAACCGTCATTTATCAAGTCTTATCGTTTTGAAACGGGTGAATATGAGTCAGGGAGTAAAACCTTAGAAAATAGAAACACACCTGGCAACGCAAACACTACCGCGCTACCAGTCAGCACAAGATGAAAAATTAGATCAATCGTTCGCATGTGGTGAATGCCAGGGATTTCCGCGGATGCCCCGACTAGCCTGCAAGCGAGGAAAGGGCTGACACTTGCGAAAGCTGCAGGCCCTGTGCCTTTTGAAGCTGTTGGCCATGGGATTTTTCAAGGTAACATTGCACGCGCTCACAGTCCGTCCCCTGAAGGCTGATGCCAATGTGTCGCACCTGGCCTGGAGCCGGCGCCCCTGGTGCATTAGGGAAGAACGACAACACTGCCTCGAAACTTTAACTGGCAGCATTGAAAACTTGATCGTAATTACCTGCTCACGCGCGCTGACATCAATACGTTGATCAACGATCTCGACACCGTTGGAGATCGCTTCCGCTTCCCGTTCACCTCTGGGTGTAGGACAATATACCTGTCCAATGAATTCAAGCTCATCCACGTTCTCTGTCATTATCGTTGCGAACGAAATGTTTCTTGTTGATCCCCAACGAGCGTGAGCGCCGAACACAAGGCACCACCACCCCTGTTCTCCCACTGCAAGTCCGCTACTGCCACCATGTACTTCCCACTCTTGTCGTCGTCGCCGGTCAGAACACCAACAACAATTGTCGCAATTACAGACGCACTTCCTGTCGCGTGATGGCTTTTCTTCGACGCTGTGCCAAGGAAACTTCGCACACATGCACGGTCTAGCCTATCGAGAGGCCACCCACGAAAAACATCTTGAGCGCTGATACAAGATGTAGTGCACAACCCCGGATTAATTCGAGGCTTCCCGTTCATTGCAAGTTGGTGGCACTGGCGCCGCACTGGTCCCGAATTCGAGGTGTCTTGATTATCATTGATAGAAGACTGTGTCTTGACGAACAAGAGTGAAGGAAACCGATTGCGTTGCTCACCATTGGAGTTTGTACTGCTTACTGCGCTTGCGTCTGCGAAAAGTATGTTGCCTTCTTCTTACTGCCTCGAAGCCGTCGTGATCAACAGCACACCGGAGCGACGCATCCAAGTTGAAATCAACGATCTTTGGAAGCCTTACTAGAATCTCACTAGGATGATGCTTCGCAAGAACGGCACTTCATGCGCACCCTGACACCAGTTCAGATTGGCCACACCGATGCAAAGATTGTTGCCCCACTTTGGTTTCGACTACACGATATCATAATCATACATCCAGGTCAACTTCCGATGCTCCAGCCATGCTCCTTCTTTTCAGTGACCCATCCAAGTCAGAACACTACTGGACCTTATCCAATTTCCAGAGCTGGTTGTGGCCGTCCCATTTCCCCCAGAGTTCAACCTTTGTACCAGGGGTGGGGTTTCCGTGGTCGGAGAGATCGATGTTGAAGTTTGTACCAGGAACCAACAACCTGAGAGTATAACAACATACAGTCAGTGACAAGAAAATAAAGCAAGCATAGTTGGACGATGGATCTTGAGCCGCGTACACCACGTCCACATCCATCCTCCACACACCTACCTGATCACACCATCAAACCCTGGTTCATCCTCCACAAGCCATTCAAACGGTCCCGACTCTGCGATCACCTGTGTTCCATCTCGCAATCCCTGATCAACGTCGATGGTGAGGTACTTTCCCTGAGACTCAATGATCCACAGGTTCCCAGTTCTTCTGAAGGTCCACTGTCCAAATGAAAATGTACCACGGGAGCAAAACACGTCAGCCATTCTCTTTCCACTTATCTTCTCCACGCTGCGACTGCTTGAACTTACAGCTTGGTTAGGGCCGCCGTGGTATTGGTAACCAATGACTAGAACGAGCACGATCGCATGAGTACGTTACATACGGCAGGTAGGGGGACAACGCACTGGAACGGTTATCGCCTCCAGAGAGGTCAAGAGTTGTCCCAGATTTGACGTTGGTAAGACGATATCTATCACCGGATTGGATGCACGCCATGTTCGACTTGTAATTGTTACAGGGGGGAAAGAAGAATGCAGAGTGGCAAGAGAAAGGTGCCTCCTTTATACCTCACGGGTGAGACAAGCTGCGGCGCAAACCGAAAGCTGGGTGATATCTGATACCAACAGCATCCGGGGGCCTTCTGCATGTCCGCACACTCCAATGGGTCCCCTATTGCGAGGCAGGCTTGGGGCTGATTATCGATTCATTTTGGCTGGGCCATCAAATCACAAGACCATCGAACTGCGCAGACTGCCCCTCTTGCTCCACAAGTCAATACACGCGTTTCAAGATCACGCGCGAATTCTGGCACTGGTCCTCGTAACTCCCTTTCTCCGACTGCTATTTCGGTTTTAGGTCGATGCAACATACACGTTTCCCTGACAGAAAAGAACGTCCGCAGGCCCACTGCAAGCATGTGGATAAATAACTACGTATCGTATGAACGAGAGGTCCTATATATACAGCAAAAATTCGTAATTTTCTTCGTCCACGTCTCGAGTGGTTTTTATGCCAAAAAAGCTGCGTAGCGCATCCGAGCCTCCTCCCTCCTGCACGTTCTCCACGAGAGGCATACCGGACGGATGTATATGATAATGGGAGTGGGCTGGGAAGCAAAAGCAACCATTAAACCAGCGATTTGCAGAGCATACTCTCCAGCCTGCAATACTCCGGCACGATAGCCGCATATGTCATGAACGCATCCACATCCGCCTCTGCCACTTTTGCCAACCCAATCTGTGCTTCCGCGTCCGACGTCGGCATTGCGGTCACAGGCGTCAGCGTTGTCGTGTGCGAAGCGCCACCACCATTTGCACCTGGACTCGTTCCCCCCGTCGCGCCCAAGTCGGGCGTAGTGAATGCCGTCGAAGGTGGCCCTCCAGAACCTCCTCCGCTCGTCGTCGTATCCACCGTCGACGCCGTCAACGTCCGCATTCGGCTGATATCCCTTCCCAAATCCCGGTCTGCGAAGCCTCCCGCAAACACAGAAGCATTCAACATCCCCCCCACCCGCTCCATCTCCTCCACCTCGTCTTCCTCCTCCTCCACGACGACGGTGGATCCAAGCCCAGAACGTGCATGTGCATAGGGAGTGCTCGTGCCACTGTTAGCACCACTACCACCGCTCCCGCCAAGAGGCCCATTCACGTTGGTGCGCAAGAGCGTACCGCCGCTCGCCACCCACCGCTTTCCATGTAGCCGTCGAATTTCTTCCTCGAAACCCCCAAGTCCTCTTCCCGTACCAGACACACCCGGAAGGGAACTACGCTCCTTTCCCCAGATCCATCGTGCAAAGTACGCACCACCTAGAGACGCTCGTCCCGGGAACCCTGCAGCAGGCGCGTTACGGTGTGGAACGACTTGTGCGGAATCGACTTGTGAGTTGGGCATGAACACGGGGGCGTTGAAGACATCGCCAACAAGGTTGGCGACCGAAGGGAAGTTTGCCGCAGCACCCGTCACTAGCATCCGCGCGGGTAGCGGCGAGAAATCATAGGGATCAAACGAGAGACCAAAACTTGATGCACGGGTATTATTGGGTGCAGCTGAAGTAATCGGACTTGGTCCTGGACCTGGTGTCTGAATGTTCCCGCGATTGCGATTCGTATTTGAACCGAGGACACCCGTCGATATCATACGTGACCATCGCACACGGAATGAAAGTACCTGACTTTCGAGAAGACATCGAGGGTTTGCTCGTAGGTCTCTGAATTCGTTGACTTTGACACCGGTTTCGAAGCGGTAAATGCCTTTCACGTGCGATAGTGGATAACTGTCGCCTTGTAGCAGCCAAAAACTGAAGAGTTTATCATCGAGGCTGATCGAAAGGAAAATGATGCATGAGCGTAGGTCCCGCAGACAACACGAACATACCCAATAGACCCTCCAGGCGGGACGATAGCTACCAAGCGATCAAAAGCACTCCAGCTCTTAGTGTACATGTCTCGTACAAGAGCACGGGGAACATCGGCGTTTCTAATAACAGTATTCAGACAAAATCCGCCTCATAGATCGAAATGAAACTTACCTGCTCGTCAGCATAGCAATATATCTTCGTTTTTCACCAGCATCTTGTGCAGGATGGGGGTACAGGCTGTAGAGGCGAGTGGGAATGTAGTGTTGTGCAGGCGTCATGAGCAAATCCATAGGTCCAAAAGAGAGAACAGCATCCCCAGGTGACGGACATAGTGAAAGATAGGCAGAAAGATAATCAGTCGTAAATGGCGTGACAATAGCATCTGTAAGGACGGCATTGAGTCTGGGAGCGACAATTACATAAACAAGAAACCAACCGGGCTCGAAACCATATCGTTCGCAAAGATACCGTGACACGTTTGCAGACCTCCTCCCACTCCCCACATCGACCTCACCCAGCCAACTTCGAATTCTCCGTCCCTCCTCTCGACTACCGCCCACTATTTCAAGCACGCCCTCGTCCCAGTGCCCCTGACCAGCGGCATGTACCCACATACCAGTTGCACATGCCTCTGCCTCGCCCATATTTACCCACTCACCGACGATCATACTTCCAAGAAACGTACTTGCAAGCTGCACCTTGCCCGTACGAGCCCACACGTCCGACGTCCAAGACTCGCGAATACGGAGTAGTTGTGCAGCCAAGAGAGAAGCGTTCGCACATGTCCCGACACGAGCGACCATGAGGTCAGGTCCGCCAAGAAGTGCTTCCAATGCAAGTGCATGTGTGTGTGCGGAGGTGTCTTGTGCGACGGGAGTATTTGCTAGGGAAAAGGTGTTCGGGGGAAGTTGTGAGTGGAGGGGGAGTCGCGGATCCAAAGCGGGGAATGAAGGTATGGGAGTGGATTTCCACCAGACAACAGCATGCTAACGACCGTCCACACAACCATTTCAAGTCAGAATGAGATAAATAATTCCCATCATCCCCAAGTCTCATGCACATACCTGAGCACAACCACCGATTGCCTTTATCCTCGTCACATCATAATTTCTGGTCAATTTTTCGAGGAGAAAGTCTGTTGTTTTTGCAGGCGCGGTTGCAGTTTCAGCAGGTGACCGGGAGCACGTGCCGATTGGGTTATGATCGAGAAAATTCAAAAATGCCAAATTAGTAAACCCTTGAAAACATGGAAAATTTGATTCCGCGAAGGCGCGCCGCACCAAGAGCTTTAACCCACATATCGACTGGAGTGGTGTATGCATCGCCGGGCGTCGTGAATATGCCGCCTTGAGTTCTGAGACACGGTCAGCACCACTCAAATACGTGTACAGGTCATAGACACAAGTGAGAAAAATTCAGTAAAAAATGAACGGCGCTGGAACAGCTGCCATCGGGGACAAGAGCGGGCGGAAAGAGACGCACTGATATTCAGATAATTCCGAGTCAAAGTCGACGCATTCGACGCCCATGAGCTCCAAGCTTTCGTCTACGATCGATCCACGCAATTGGTCCGTGGCTAGTTCGAGTCCGAGAAAAAGCGCCGGTCCTGATTTTGATCCTGGAGCCATTCCTGTTGATCAAGACGACTGTTTCAAGATGTTGGTGCTATATGTCACAGAGAAGGTATAAATCGACGAGATGATGGTATCGGGTATAGCTGAGTTGATGAGGCGTTGCAGAGCGTTTTCCAAAGCGAGCGTCTGAATGATCTATGGCCCAGTCGAGATTATGGCTAGTCGTTGCTGTAGTCGTAACAAGCAGAAAACAAGGAGAGAGATGGCAGGAGGTAGACTGTCAGACGATTCGATTCTCAGGCTTGTGACTTGCGGCTCAAAGTCCATGCCATCATCCAAATCCACATTCTTCCCACGCTACAACACTTTTCTTTTACGTCTCCTTGACCTCACTCAGCTCATGCGCAAGCTTCACCACGTCGTTCTGGACGACGTCGTCAACAGCGTAGAGAACGTTCACATCGACGGCACTCACCCCATCGCGCGCAATCTTCACGGCGGGATCACCTTCTCTCGCATTCCGGGTCACCGTGTTTCCCTGCAGGAGGGTCAACTTTGCATCTGGAAGCACATCAAGTCCTCACCTTGTTGCTAGTAACCTGCGCCTTACCTTCTTCGACTATCTCTGCGACTTTACCCGTGGGTTGACTCGTGCCCCATTTCCACCTTCCGAGCGATCAGCACGCTGTCGACACGCAACACATGGGACTTACGACACATCCTGGCCCTCCTTGAGCTCATCAACTTTAGACTTGTCCATACTGTATTAGAGAGTACAATGGGTGGTGGAAGGAGAGACTATGGGCCAAGGTGTTATATTCCCGCCTGACATACCCTCGATCTGAATTCCATCCGGGCTGGATCGTGGCCCTCGACGTCAGTCCGCCGGCCTTCGCTCGAATCGAACAACCCCTCTGACATCTACAAATGAGGTATATGTACACGGATAGGACTTGGGCGGGTACATAACATGCGGACTCTTCATTCATAACCAACAAGACTTAACCACATTCGACAGTCTTCCAGCTCCATCTGAAATTCAACCAGTTCAAAAAATCGCAGACGCGCCAGCACACAACAACTCACATCCGGTATCTGGAGCACGTCTTTGACATCGAGAACAACGTTCTCCGTATCCTGCATTGCTTCATAGACATGTACCTGCCAGGACGTCGGCTGGATGCTCCCTTCACCAGGCTCCGGGCTTGCGGTCGGTGATGCTGCATAGCACGCGCACGGACCTTTGGCCTCATACTTGTATTGACGAGCGAGTACAAGAACAAGGCCGTCCAGCAAAGCTGCAGCTGTCAGTAGGGAGACAGGAAATTGAAGCATGTCGGGTTCTGTGAATCGGAAACGTCGTAAAGATAAGCAATTCTAAAACTCAATGACAGCAGAACAAACCTAGGATCGCCTCAAACAATTTGTCCCATATTTCGCGCTGGACTGCAGGCCAGCCGTCCCTGATTGAAGCCGTCACCTTTCGCAGACTGGGTGATACTAACCAAAACTCGTCCAGGATGGCTTGCGGGGTGCAGCTACCCAAGCTAAACGAGAATGCAGAGAGGATATCACGCTGTGATAGCTGACCGATAGAGACGTGAGTAATTATGTGCTCTGCAGGACGAAATACATTACCTCGAGATCGTGATGGCTCATCGAATGAGGCGCCAATTGCAGAAAGTCTCGTGCATACACCGGATGGAGCGGTGGAAGGACATCGCGATGGAGCTGTTCATGATTTGACTTCGCCAATACAAGGACTCGCGATGCGAGACGGTTTACCTTGACACACAGCGCTAAACAGCCCACTGCGATATCCCAAGTGAGCGCATCGCGTCCTTCGGTCTCGTCGTGCCAGTCGATCTCTCCACCGCGAGTTTGCTCTCTCTTTAAAACCAGCGTTTCATCCTCATGTTCTTCGGATGCATCTGTCATGTGATCGTCAATATCCTCGTCACCATGTACACCGAAAGTGCACGCCGTGCTCTGGGCCCGATCGTACTTAACCCCACGTCCAACGACGCGAAGGAAGTAACGGTGAAATATCAATGCAGCATGAAACCGGGTGTCGGGCGAGCTGCTCAGCTGGTCGTACAAATCAAAGCCGTCGGTGCAACCTTGTCTTGTCCGAGATTTCTTAGGTTCGACAGGAAGCACCTAGTATCACCATTAGTTTCTCAATGACATACATACAATGAATGCTCACATCAAGCATCCACCCCGTAACTTGTTTCCGAAAGCCATTATCAATGCCCAAAGCGCGCGCCCACCTGTCGCGATTCTCACGTCTAGACAGGGGTGCCGGACCGGGGACAGAGAATGTGTCACTGCTGTCCAAAGATTCGGACGCGGAACGGGTACTCCCGTCTTCCCAAAAAGCGCCGTCGTCACTGGAATCGGAACTACTCGTGCTCTCGCTCGCTCCGCGAACAGCCGGCCGATTGGTAGCAGATGTCGTCGTGTCCCACTTTTCGGCACGCTGTTTGTCATGCATAGCTAATCCATCGCCCTCGCGTTCCTCGCGCTCCCGAGCGACAAGGCACTTAATCCGCTCCTCTGCCCAATCTTCCTGGCACTTTATGGAGGGAAAAGCGGAACACGGTGGTGGCGCAATGATCGGAACGGGGGCCATCTTTCGTTGGGGACGGGATCCAGATTGGTAAACTGCAATCGTCCGCATGAGTGGATTCGCTTTGGACCGGGCATATTCGACAGAGCCAGGCAGTGGAGTGGTAGGTGCCGTTGGTGGGAAAGGTGTATCTTGTTGAGGGGATCGGACAGAGAAAACGTGTGTGTGTTGAGGAGGGGGTGAAAGCGACGCCTGCGACGGGACGGCGATTAGCGTGGCATATATGCGCGTGGTCAAACCTACCGTTGACGACTCGGCATCGAATTCTGAGAACGAAGCTTGCGACCTTAGAGACCGTGCTCGACGCAGACTCGCAGGTTCCTTAGCTTTATAAGTAGGTCTGTTATTCGACTTCTCGAGGTCGCGAGAAGCCTGCCGGTCAAGTTTGATCTTCTTTGTTGGAGCACCTTGTTCCGCATCCTCCACAAAATGTGATCGATGCCGTTTCAGAGAATCACCACGGGCTGCTTGTGAAAGTCGCGAGACTAGCTTCGTAGACATTTTCGCAATGGAATTCTTCGAATGGGGACCATCTAAGCGATCGGTAGAAAATCCTCGAGGCGCCAGAACGTTGGAGGTGAACTGCAGCTTCGAAAATTGTAGTGAAGCATTGGACGATTGAGGGTGTCCTAAGGGTATTGAAGGGCTCTCCAGTGGCGTGCTTGTCAATAATTTATTGATACCTGGCAAACAGATCACGGTGGTCGGGCTATTGATCCTGGTATCTTGCTGGTGTGAATAAGAGGCGTGTTCTCGGTCATCTCGGTGTTTACGACTGTCCTCGGAGTCTTCCTGGTCCATGAAGTTTTCGGCGCATACATTAGGGATACCATTGCTCGTCGCAGCATTCGTATCTCCTTCAGAGCGAGTGATACCACATATACTTCGTAGCCACGGTGATACAACATCGCGTGTCGACGCCTTGCTGGTTTGGGGGTCGCAATCGGAAGAGTCAAGTATAGCCGAACTTGGCGGACTCGATTGCATGGGTTTTGCGCTCGCAAGATTAAGGCCGGAGGTGCAGACTGACGAGGTGGATTGAGTCGCTACCTTTGGATCACTATCGAAATCGTCAGGACTCATTCGTATGCCAGCGTGGCGAGACCATGGTGAACTCGTAACCTCATCCTGCGTAACGCCGTTCGGTTGCATGATCGGGGAAGAGTCCGCATTTGTCGCGGCATAAGGAGGAGATGATGAATCTAGAGGAGGGCTTGTAGTCGGAGAGTCAAGCTCGTCGCCAGGACTGTTCGCAGGTAGTCGAAAGCCGGCCTGTCGTTCATTTATGCGGTCATTCCCGCGCATTTTCCACGGAAGTAAATCCGCGTCGGACACATGTAAGTCGACGTCTGCGCGTCTTCCTTGCGAGGGATCTACGACGGGTGTCGAAGACTCGGATGTAGGTACCAAACGTGGTCCGGATGAAGTGCGGTAAGACACTGGCAAGCGGTCTGGGATGTGTCCATCGATATCGGGCGTTTCCATCGTGATGATATCTAGCTTGAGGGATGTCGGTAATACCGTCGCTGCGTGGATGTAGTCAAGGACAAGTCGAGGTAAAGCCCCTGTAGCGACTTCCATAATTTTCTTCACTAGGTCACGTGCACGATTATCTTCTACTGGCGTTACATAAGCACTGTGTTCACAGTTTCGAGCATGGACGATTTCGATTCGTTTGCCGCAAACGAAAACCAAGCCTCCACATCGCACACACCCATCGAAAACAGGTCAAATGGACACACGCCTTCAGGAATTACACTTGTTTTGCCGTCACTCAAGGCAATCAAGGCCGCAAAGGTTGGCAAGAAGTCCAAACCGAAGAACATTGCCTACGCTCAGGTCGCAGAGCCTAAGCCCAAGATCCCGCGGCCGATCAAGCTCAAACCGCTCAAGGAGGTCTTGATGAAGCTTATCACACAAATCAAAAAGTATGTTGTCTTGTTATGAAAAATTTTATCTTGAAAGATCATGCTGAATCATGATTGTCTCGATTCTAGGAAAGATGATTATGCCTTCTTCATCAACCCGGTGAACCCTGAACAGGTTCCGGGTTATGCAAATGTTATTAAGAATCCAATGGACTTTGGCACGATGGCCACTAAAGTGAACAAGGGAAAGTACCGTTCTTTGGAGGAATTCAAGGTCAGTATCGTTTATCTCTGGATCAACCTTGTCCACTCGACTTGGTTCATAATGGTCTCGGAAAATCAATGGTTTCGTTCGTACTTCGTACTCTTTGTTTACAGCTTTAAGTTTCAGCTTCAACCATTTGAGCCGTCTCTCTTCTCGTCGCTGGTGTAAACTGTCGCTATGCTGACTCACGTTATTTCATGCCCAGAATGATTTCTGCCTAGTAACTACAAACGCCAAAACGTTTAATCCTCCAGGAACCATCTACTATACCGAAGCAGACCGGCTGGAAACTTGGGGCCTCGAGCACATAGCACGCGCCTCTGCCCACGTCATCGAGTACGAAACTGACTGGAACATCGAGATCGAGAATGACGATGATGGTACGCCGTTGAACATAGACGACGAAGACGGGACTGTTTCGACTCCACGAGATGTCGACGGCAGCATGGCCGCTGCGAGTCCTGCACCGTCGTCTACTCCTCTGCCTGCGCATATACCCATCAAGAGAGGTCCGAGGGGTCCATATAAGAGACATGCGCCAAGTGGGGTGTCTGAAGGTTTGGATGTGGAAGGGAGAATGCCCGGATCAAAGGACGGAATTGGCGCATTTCCACCTGGAAGTGATTGGGCAGAGCTGATGATTGCGCTGAAAATCAAAGGTTGGTCATGGGTCGTACTATTCAACCCGCTTATGTATTGATCATGGACAGGCAAACGGTATCGAACAAAGAAAGAAAGACTACGCTTCGAGAAAGAGGGTCCACCGTATCATCCTGATGGAAGTCTGAACTATGCAGAGAGTAAATCCACTTTCATATCACTTTGTTTGTCTTCTCATACATTGCATAACAGTGGAAGACCCATTTTCAGTTTTAAACGTCTTTGTTCCTGACCCACCTGCGCGTCCGCAACTAACGCCTCTCTACCCTCCTCCACCTGCAGGTCCCTCCCAGCCACCCTTGCCCATGGTCGTCAGTCTCCCACCAGATCGAGCCCTTCCTACCCTCCTCACCGCTGATTCCTCGTCGACCGCATACTCATCTAAAATCACTCACCCTCTGAAGAAACGTCGACACTGGACGATCGTCCGGAACGCTTCTTCTCGAAAGCAAAAAGATCGAGACGCAGAAAACCCCGATGACGAGGCAACTCCGACGTGGAAAGTACCACGAGAGCCAGCGCCTGCTGATTATGGATCATTCGCTGCATTCCTCGGTGCACTCGCCACTGAAACTGGCACACAAGTTTATAGTTCCCAGCAGAGACTTTTTGCCACAATTCGCTCGAGCGTCGAAAATCGGCCCATCAAGCGTAAGCTCAAAACCGAGAGTACCACGCACGAGGAGTTCTGGACGGACGAGAAGGCCGCAGAAGGCTGGGACTATGTGAGGAACGTCGTGTATGGCGGCGTAGATGGATATGCGTATGTGAGGAGCTTGGCAGAATTTGTCAAAAGACCTGAAGGTCAAGACTGGCTCGAGGACCCCTTGTTGGACTTGGGTCATCGACGGCCTCAGGGCGAAGAAGACAGAGCCAACGGAGTAAATGAGAGCGCGCTGGGCGTCCCACTCGCGCGCTATGTGGAGGATCACCTCGTTGATACTATCACAAGAGGACTTCATGGCCATCTACGAGACACATTCTTGCCATTTTCTCCTTTTGCTCACTCTTCATCCTCCCCCACCGGCGCCAATCACTCTCCTTGCGCACCTTCACCGAGCACTCCTGTCTTCCCCAACCCCAAACTGACAGCCCTAGTCGCCCGCACCACAGCTCTCCCATATGCTGCCCAAGCGCTCGCTGCTCTCCGCGTGCTGCACGCTGAGCAGCTCGATATGGCCGCGCTCGTTCGTAGTCCTGAGGAACTGGCCAAGGAGTCGATGCTTCAGGGTCAGGTTAGTGAAGGTGGCGGGTCAGATAGCACAGGTGCGTTGGCAGAAAGGGACGCAGTGGAAAATGCATTACAATGGGGTGTGGGTGCTATCGAGGAATTGATGAGGCACGGACGAGGCTGTGCGAATGGCGCAGGACAGGGTGGAACAGGAAAGATCAAAGTGGAAGAAGAAGACGCTGGCGATGGTGGGAACATGGATATGGACACAGACACCGTTGAACCATCAGGCACCAAAACCAACACCCCCAATCAGACCAATGGCAAGGGTGCAGGTGAACCCGAAGACCCTCTGCTGTACGACTTGCGCATGAACCTGATGGCACTCGCCAAACGTGCGCCACTAGACAAGATTGCCAGATTACCAGCCAACCTAGTACCTACGAACATTCGCGGGTTGGTGCCGACCGTGTAGCAGATTACCAGATTCTATAGAAACGATTGATATATACATCTTGTGGTTCCGGGTAATGCAATGCGTAGAGTAGCACAGAAAGCATCATAATTAATAGATGGAGCAATGAAAGAACGAGTGGATAAGCCGGCCACTCTTGCTATATGGAAGCTAAAGTGAAAAGAAAGCACGATACATAGCTTAGTTAAAATAAGATGAACAGATGGAGACGATAGGAAAGGGAGACTGAGTGAACATAAGTGATACAACTGAGTGCAGTCCATGCCAGCGTGCGATGATAAGTGGAACAAAATACAGCATGTGGATGCACCGTATGCAAAGTTTGCGGCTGGTATCATTGATGACTTGCGTATCGGTTAGAAGACTCGAGTCTGTGAGTGTTTTGGGCGCAATGGGGGTGGAGATACCCAGGGTTCTGGCATGCGTAAGGATGGACTTTGAAAAACTGGTGGCTGATGGGAGTGCGGGGAGATTCGGGTAGGTGTTACGTTAGGGAAGTTGGCAGGGGAATGCATATGCACAGGAATATGGAGGGATGGGCTTTGATGATGTGCAGAGCTTAGTGATAGAGGAGACAAGGTATTGCCCGTTGGAGCGGCCGGCTCACGCATTGATTGCATGGAGGGGCGACGCATGAGCAAGTGTGAAGTATGTGAACCTGGGGAAACAAAGTCATCGGACGAACTTTGCAACAGCCGCACGGCGTCTTGTATCCGGCTTTTTAGCTCCTCAATCCTCTGAGGCTGGTAGTTGTTGTAACCCATTGGCCAGCAAAGTGTCTTCACCCACGTCTCCATGATGTCGGGAGTCCATTGGACACCGTTAAGTTTGGTTCCATGGCGCAACATCGCGACAATATCGGAGGGGTCTTCTTTTCTGTATCGTACGAGTTTGAGGGCAACACCCCAGAACATCGTTACGCTTATGAGTTTGAGTCCTGGAGAATTATAGACGGTGTTCAGCTCGACGTTGTTGGGTTGCTTTGAGTCATGGTAGATCGGGTCATAGATATGACCTCTTGGACTGTGGGGCAGGGTCAGTCTGCGTCATCATAACACAATACTGGGGACACTGACTCTCGAGCCAGAGGTAGAGCAACGTCTGGATCCGCGTTCATCCAGTCTGTACTGTAGCATTCTCAGGATACCGTCCAGACTGAGTGAAGACTACGGACGCACCCTACTCGAAACTTGGCGGCTGTGGCGTTGATACACGCCTGGAGCCTCTCCTCGGCATCATAGACGCCAACTTTTCTCCACTCGTGACCAAACGCCCGTCGAATATAGTCGATATCTCTGGTCGTTCTGCGTGTGCTCGACGTCGAGAGCGATGGGTGCAAAATCATGACGGCGCCGCCATGAATGAAGAGGCGAATTTGATGTCCAAAGACAGGGAGCGTACGTGCTTGGAGGTCGTCGAGCAAGTCCAGCAGCGTTGTCCGCGACAGCTGGACCTCGTTGTGTGACTGTGGGGAGGGGAAGGACATGTGTATGGAGCTGCAGGGCACTGGTTCAATGGCAGGTTGGACTCTGAACACAGGTCTTATAAATCCGACTGCTTCCGTAGTGGACATATACACTCGACTGCTTTTGGCGGCTCAGCTCATTTCGCTTCCATCAGCTGCTATCTTTTTTGACAGTACAAGCTGTACTCACTCGCACGCACAATCCTCGTGTTATTGTCTACTAACAAAGACATATACCGTAAAACCTTGTCATTTGTGGGCGTACGAGCGGCAGACCCAGCAGGTGAACTAGCTTGGCAGCCATTTCAAGCAGGTTGAGCTCACGAGGACACCTAGTCGACCTACCTCCACTGGCAGATCTACCTAATTGGTTGGGCTCTATGCACCACAGGAACCCGTTGCCAACGCCAACTTGACTCAATGAGTAGTGGCTCGTCAGAACTTGTTTGCAATGGAGCACCATCTATCTCTAGCCATGGCCAACACACAGACCTTTCTATCAGAGCTATCGACAGCCATTCAGTCCATCGCATAACTTCCGGCCAAGTCGTCATTGATCTCCAAACTGCCGTTAAAGAACTTGTTGAGAACAGCTTTGATGCTGGCGCGACAAATATAGGTGCGTACTGTGACCATCCCATCACGCGTTTTTGTTCTTGCACGCGCTGACACCGCGAAGAGGTCCGCTTTCAGAACTATGGGCTCAAAGCAATCGAGGTCATTGACAATGGAAGTGGTATCGCGTCAAAGGATTACGACAGTATAGGTGAGCTTTCCTCTCAACGCGCCGTTTACAAATCTCGACCACTAAACTCAACTCGTACATTCATTGTTATTCTCAAAGCGCTCAAGCACTACACATCAAAGCTTGCCTCATTCGAAGATCTCTCGAGGGTACTAACATTTGGCTTCCGTGGCGAAGCCCTTTCATCTCTTTGTGCACTCTCTGATGGTATCACCGTTACCACTGCAACTGCTGATGACGCCCCAATGGGCACCTTACTGGAGATGGACAGGAACGGCAGAGTCACAAGCCGACATACCAAAGTTGCAAGACAGGTGTGCCCTGTATGCCTACGTGTCGTTGCCACAAGGCGCTGACACCTATATCAGAGAGGAACGACGGTCACGGTCACCAACCTTTTCAAGCCTCTCCCTGTCCGCCGAAAAGAGTTTGAGCGGAACGCAAAGCGTGAGTTCCAGAAGGCGCTCAACTTGTTGTACGCATACGCACTGGTTCCATGCGCGAATGAGAACAGAGGCGTGCGATTCACGGTGACCAATCAGACTGAGACAGGGTGAGTTGATGGTAATACGGTGGCACGTTTTCCATTTCAAAGTGCTATTCGTGTTCTTTTCCTGTCGTCTGTTTCTTGCTAACGTCCCTTCTTCGGTTCGTACCGTTGTGGATGTCACCTGTTTCAGCCGTAAAGTTGTTCAACTCAAGTCAGACGGCACGCCCTCCACACGTGCATCTGTGACTGCACTCTGGGGACCCAAAGCTCTGGAGACCTTAGTTGACCTGAACCTTTCGTTTGACGTAGAGACTGAGAAGGCCGTACTGAGGCGACAGGGGCCTTTGGACCCAGAAATGTCAGTCTCATCTTACCATGTATTCTTGCGTCGTCTCCTTATTGTCTAATCATCGATACCTATGAAGAACGACGGTAACACCTGTCAAAGTCCACGGCCTAATATCCAAGTTTGCGGTCGGTGCCGGGAGGAGTAGTAGTGACCGACAGTACTTCTTCGTCAACGGGAGACCGTGTAACCCGGGCAAGGTAAGTTTTCACGCTTTCCTGTCTCCTCCTAAGCAGTGCGATCAAATCAAAAAGATTGTTCTCTTTCACATCCGTCGCCTCCGTGATTGATTTGATCAATCGTTTTGTTTTGTTCCCTTGTAGGTTCAAAAAGCTATTAACGAAGTCTATCGCACGTTCAACGCAAACCAGTCTCCGTTCGTGATAGCTGATTTCATCTTGCCCACACGTAAGCCTCTTTATTCAGCAACCATGAGATATCTATTCATGACAATGAACACCTCGGAATCCCTCCCACGCCTGGACCCACATTTGACAATGAACATCACGGGCATGATGCGTACGCCCACAGATGCTTGCGATATCAACGTAAGTCCCGACAAGCGTACCATATTCTTGCATAGCGAAAACAGTCTTGTTCAAGCCCTAAAGGTGAATCTTTTTGTCTTGTTTCACTTGCCCGTGTCTGTTCGGCGATCGGCTTTCTCTAATTTGGTGTGCATCTCTTCTCGTGGTCAAATCTAACCCGTTTGGTACAGCTCGCGCTAGAAGAATCATTCTCTTCTTCTCGTTCGACTTACGATGTGAGAACCCAGCCTACCCCTTCTCGGACACGGCCACAGCCTACACAGCAGAAAAATAATACCTCAGCCTCACCGCCACCTCGAGGACTAATAGCACAGGATACCCAAGGATCGCAGTCAACTTCTGGGGAAGTTGACGATGCTGACGTTTCGCGTGAAGATATGCCCCCTGCGGCACGTGAACCTCATGCACAGGAAGACGAGGCGATAACCATAGGTGTACCGCATCTATTGCTAGAGTCTGAAGAGCATGCATCCCGTGCTGTGGATCCTAAAGCGTCAGGTAGCACCGATGGCTCCAATGGCGTGAGCGGGGACGAGACGCGCAGCACATCTACAGATCATCCTAGGGGTCGTGCTCCTTCTGAACCTTTGTTCTTCCCTGGATCTGATGACGAATGCCAGGGTAGCGGGGCCGCTGGAGACCGATCAGCTGTGAAGGAAAGGGAGTCGAGAGTAACTGGACACACCGTCAACGCCATGCGGTCCTCACATGTTACATCTGCGACATCAGCTGGCCCCCAATTGCGTACTCCTACCGCCTCATCAGCACCCACACTTGCAACCAATAAACCCCGCTCAGTTCAGACCGTATTGAACACGCGCGGTGCTTCATGGAACATCGGGCGGAGCGCTGACAACGCTGAAGGCTCGGATGAAGGCAGGGAGCGGAAGAGGGTAAGGTTGGCTGGGGTCGGAAAGACGAGTTTCAGGTCTTCGCTGAGCCAGTTTGTCAGTGCGGGGAGTCGAGCTCCGGCAGCAGAGGAGAGCGAAAATGAGACAGAATGCGGGGAAGACAGGACGCGGCAGTCGTCGAAAGCGGATCCAATGGAGGTAGAGGAAGAGGTCGATGAGCTCGACGAAGACGTCCCTGTCCGAACTTCTCGAGAAGTACGTTCGGGCAAGTTGGTGTCGAGGTCTAGAGCAGGGAGTGTCTCGTCTCAGGGTACCGTGGTCGTTCCTTCTGACGACGAAGACGCGATGGACGTTGATGGTTTGGGCTCTCGTGACCCGTCGCACCGAGAAACTTTGCAATCCCATGCATCGAGTATGCAAGCGACTACCCGACCACAGGATGTTGTGGATCTCACCGATGACTGGGATATCAGTCCCACCCTTGTTGGTACCGAAACCAAGGGCAAGGAAACTTCCATCAGCACCGAGCTGACCCAAAGTGGGGATCTAAATGATGAGACAGGACGTGCAGTCACTCTTCATGTTGACCTTGTCAGCATCGGATCTTTCTATCTCGATCTATACAAACATCTCAGCTCTTCCAATACGTTCCATAGCCCTCCAGCGCAGCATCCGATACCGGCATCGACATCAAGCTCTACACTCCGTTCCGCTGTCGAATCGGCAAATCTTGAGAACGCTGCTGCAGACAGCGTTGCGTCCGCTGCGCTTTCCCGAATCATATCCAAGTCAGATTTCCAGCATATGCAAGTGGTAGGGCAGTTCAATCTCGGATTCATCGTCGTCCGCAAGCGCACCTCCCTCGGCTACGATGGAGAGGAACAGTCGGAGATGGATGACCTCTTCATCGTGGACCAGCATGCTGCGGATGAGAAGTGGAATTTTGAGACGTTGCAAGAAAAGACTGTCATAGAATCACAACGACTTTTCAGGTGTGTCTGAGGTCGTTTTGATAAGAGGCCTCCGTGGGTTAACACTGTCCTCTTACAGACCTCAACCACTGCAACTTACCGCTGCGGACGAAATGCTGGCGGCTGAAAACGTCGAGATACTTAAACGGAATGGGTTTGAGGTCTCACAGATGGATGAGAGCGAGCATCCTTCCCCCGAGGAAGAAAGCATGAGCCCTCGTCTCCACCTTGTTGCGCAACCTGTGTCCAAGGATACTGTTTTCGATATGAAAGGCACGTACCACTTCAAAGGTTCTGTCGCTCGCTCATTCTATAATTCCCCTCAGACCTTGAAGAGCTCATTCACCTGATGCAAGATCGTCCTGCGGGTACGATGGTCAGATGTTCAAAAGCACGAGCAATGTTCGCGATGCGGGCGTGTCGCAGGAGTGTGATGATTGGCAAGGCTCTTGACAAATCACGTATGACGAACGTACGTGTTGCGTTCTTTGTGAAGTCGCAAATGCTTGTAAGTAGCAACCATTGCTGACAACTCTCCAAGATTGTCCAACACATGGGTACTATGGATCAACCGTGGAACTGCCCACATGGCCGGCCGACGATGAGACATCTATCGGACTTGACGTCTTTTGGAAGATACAATCCACCAAGGCGTGCGATTGATTGGAAGGCTTTTGGGACAGATGAGTCGGAAGCGGAGGACTGAAGATTCCGGCACTCCGACACTGAGTGCCGGATACATGGCCGTCGACGCGGGTGCAGTCACCACGCCAGCGATGTGCTCATGCAATGCTGTTATCTATGGGAGACTTGTCGCATATCTAACGAGTATCACGCTTGACAGGAGTATATATAATATTCTGCGGAATCTAATGCTTTCACAGCTGTTACTACCCCCATCCGAGCAAGCAGGATCGTGCTCATATTCCTACTAACTTCCCTACAGCACCATGTCAATCCATTCTGTGAAACGCGAACACAGTAACCTTGCGTGGGACAACAGGTACACCGCAATCGCTCTTCTGTGTCCTGCCATCTGATTCTCACTCTTCCCAATTGTTTCTGCTAGCATACCACCTATCTTGACCGTATCCTCAGGGTCCACCATCAGCTTTTCCTGTCTTGACGCATCCAATGGTCAACTGAACCCCTCTTCCACCTCGGACTCCATCTCTACGCTCAAACTCGAGCTCTGCGACCAAGTCAATGGTCCCATATACGTCGAGGGGGCACAGCCAGGCGACACACTCCAAATCGACGTGCTCAAAGTCCAAACTGCGGAATGGGGCTGGACCGCTCTTATACCTGGCTTCGGGCTCCTCGCAGACGAGTTTCCCCAGCCAGCGCTCAAGATCTGGGATCTCTCTGAGAGCACAGACGAGAGTGGACTGAAGTATGCATATTTGAACAAGGAAAAAGGTATCCGCGTCCCACTCCGCCCATTTGCGGGTGAGATGGGTGTCGCGCGTGGCGCGCCGGGTGCGTGGTCGACGATTCCGCCGTATGCGACGGGCGGGAATATTGATACGAAACACTTGAATGAGGGTTCGACGCTGTATTTGCCTGTGGAGGTGGCTGGTGCATTGTTTGGTATTGGGGTGAGTGATGTGGTTTCTGGTGCCACGGTGTCAACCCGGATGCTGACTGTCGGCTATTCACGCCAGGATGGTCATGCGGCACAGGGCGATGGAGGTGAATTTAGGTTCTGCTTGTGTCCTGCCTAACCTGACCTTGTGACGCCTTCATGACACTGATCGTATCCAGAGGTATGCGGTACGTCCCTTTGCCACCGCTTCTTTATCTGCTCCGTGACTTGCCTTAGGAACGGCAATCGAGACGCCGATGGAAGTAACTGTGCGCCTCACCGTGCGCAAGGACCGACCATACACGACGACCCCACACTTTACTACAGCAGGCACTTCAAGTGCAGCCGAAGAGTACTATTGCACGACGGGCGTTGATCCTGGTGAGTGTCTGTTTGTCTGATCAATCCCAGCGATCTCCGTGTGGATGAGTGGAGTGACGCTTGAAACTGAAATGATGGTGTATGTGCTGGTGCCAAACTCACCGTACCTTCGCAGATATCAAAGAAGCAACCTGTGCTGCTGTCCGTAACATGATTGCGTACCTGGTAGCGGAGCACAGCCTCGACCGAGTGGAGGCGTACATGCTGTGTAGCGTCGCTGGCGACCTCAGAATGCACGAAGTGGTGAGTTGTCAAGAATCCAGGACTATCGGTGCCTTGATATCGGTACCGCGAGTACAAAACAGAGCTCTGATGTGGTTTCCTCGTAGGTGGATATGCCAAACTATGTCGTACGTGTATTTCTCTGTAGGCGTGATCGTAGGAGCTGATATCCAGGTGACCGGTGGTTCCAATGCACAACGGATGAATGTTGGGTCGTATGTAGATTGGAATGATGGTACCGAAATCCGTACTTGGCTCTGCATGAAAAGGGTCGACGCTCTTGGTGCTTCCGGTGCTCGAATCCGATGCTGTGTACACTATCAGCGGAATGCAAGGACATGGACTTTGATGCGGCTGACGCCATGGTTTCGATTCAGTGCCTGCGGTGAGATTCGATCGCAAGTTTGGCAGAAGGTATAGTGGTATGCGTGCACAGCCAGAGATCGATGGCCATGGTGGCCCAACAAACCCTCGAGACAGCGAGGACCCTCCCTAGACTCCATGTACAGAGTTTTGTGCCGTCCGTTCCAAGAAAGCGCCTCGCTTCGTCGCAGAGTATTTCCGTGCATGTGCATCCAGTGCTCAACGGAGTCGAATGTCGTCCTGTCTCCTTGTCGTTAGCTGCCAGGTCAGCCGATAGATGCATGTGCGGTAGCTGAGCCGAGAGGAGTTTGGCCAAGACTAGCCGGATCCGTTGAATGAGACCCTATACTTGAGGAGCTCTGCATGCAAGTAATAGGAGCCTGAGGTCTGCATTCGACAGCAACCTCCACGTTTGGCCTCAGACGCGCGCTAACCCCAACTGCTAATTGCAGCTGTGAAGATCCAAACGTGACGAGAAAGCCATGCATCTGCCCGCAGTTAACGCACCCAACCACCAGCATCGGATCCTCACCCCAGCGATGCAGTCCGAGTTGCAGCTTAGCACCGCTGGCAAATCCTCAAGCTCGAGTCGCTTAACGAGTGCCCTGGCAACAGACGTCCTCTCCGCCGGACGTGATCGTGTCATCTCCTTCCCTGGGACGAGCCAATTCAGAGTACAGGGCGTCTCAGCGTGCGGTCTCGCCGCACTCAACTTTGCGAGGATTGTGTTTCGCCAGATCGAGCGTCATGGAGGAAAAATTGAAGAGGTGTTGGATGACATTGGGAGTAGGAAGACAGTGGAGGTGAGTGAGTCAAGGTGGAATCGTAGTCACCTTTTCGATCTTTTACTGATCTACCAACACTTGGGTGGCGGACTCATCTTGGATAGGAAATCATCTCCATCTGTGGTGGATGGTCAAGCGCATCCCATCTCGAAGTCGAGGAGATCTGTCAAGTCCCACTCTTCGAGAGATCCCTCAAGCTCGTATCGACCAAGTATGGCCTTCCAAGGCCAAAGCATTTCAAGCGTGTCTTGTCGTGCGTCCCTCGCTCTCCCTCTGACCGTATGCCGTCTCAATAAACTGATTGACATGTGTGGTCTTGCCTTCTCTTCAGAGAGATGAAGGCCGCAAACTCATCCATGGTAGTAATCATCACTCGTCCACCAGAAATCATCGCCTGTTTCAAAGTAGCAGATGCCACCTCTGACAGGGCCGTCTTTGTCGTGTTTGACTCCCATCCACGTCCTTCGCATCCTCATGGGGCTGGGTTGGTCTTCAGTACCTCCGTAGAACAGACGGCAATCACACTAAGTTCCATCCTACCTGTCGACGAACACTTGCTGTCGTCGCCTGATTTGCAGTGGCAGGCTCAGCTCCTCGCAAACTGCTCCGGCCATGTGTTTATCGCGAGAAATCCTCGTCTGCTTGATCCGGAACTGTCCAACGTAGAGTCGAGTTTAGCTATGCTCGCGCTCCGTGCGCAAGTCAAGGAGCTTAAACAGGAAAACGATACGTTGAAATTGGACAATGAACGGCTGGAGACGATGGTCCGTGGGCTCAGAGATGCGTTGCAGAAAGAGAAGTTGAAGGCAAAACGCGTGGTCGAAGACTTCCCCGCTTTGGGTTTCCGACCTTCACCACCAACGAATGCGGTCGCAGGTCCTTCTCGAATCCCGTACGGACACCGCGATACGGAATACAATGGTGCTCGTAGTATCTTTGCCGATAATCCACCGCCTGTGCCTGCGACGAGAACGAAAACCTACGATGAAGATGAGGAGCTTGCCGAGAAGATGCAGATTGAAGACTTGAAGAAGGAGAGCGAGAACTTAGCATATGCTTTGCAGCTGCAGGGCACATTCGACGCAGAAGATCAGAGACTTCGTCACGAAAAAGGAGAACTAAATAATCACGTGCAGACTAGGTTTCGATGTGGCATCTGCTTCGAGGACGAACCGGAAGATAACGCCGCTACGGTGGACGGCTGTGAGCACATGGTATGCAGGACGTGCATGAGGGAGTTTGTATGCCAGAAGATAGAAGAACATCGCTTCCCTGTGTTGTGCCCCATTTGCGTGGTACAGGGTGGGGAGCGCGAACCTTCTGGCAGGTGTCTTTGTGTACTCCAAGACACCCAATTGATTTTCAATGGCAGTGATAACCGGTCTCCTGGTGGAACAGATCGGCGTTACGGAAAACCAATACCGCACTTGGATTGAAATGGAGTTGGCCCAGTTCTCAGTCATGATACACTGTCGAAAGTAGGCCATCCTTGCTCGGAAGCAGACTTCCTACCTGATAAGGACTGCGTCGCCTTTGGACAGGTGCAATCGTTCGGCCTTCGTTGATCGCCACGACCATGACGATATGACGAATATTGTGTGCCCCATGCAGGACTGTCACCACATTTGGTGCAAGGCTTGCCAGCAGACGATCACGATTGGTGGACCAAAGCATTCGTGCGATGGGTCATCTGAGCTAGATCATTTGATGAAGACGAAAGGATGGAAATACTGTCCAAGTACGTCATATCTCTGGCGGGTCCTGGTTTCGTATATCGTTCCTTCTAGATTGCAAGACACCGATACAGAAAGAGTCAGGATGTCACCACATGACAGTCAGTCCCGTACAGACTATATTATATGCTGGTATTGGCTCACCGAATATTACGTTTCCATGCAGTGCATTTCGCCAGGATGCAACACCCATTTCTGTTATGTCTGTGGCGGGTTGATCGTCCGTTCTGCACTCAAAGACGAAGTGGGCCGCGCGATTACGGCGCATTATCAAAAGTGTCAGTTGTTCGAAGTGCCTGAGTGATGGAATAAGGGGGACTCGGGTGGCTTGTATGATATCTAGTGCGTAGGCCTTTGCTGTATTGAACTGGACGTAGGGTATACACGATCTGAAGTCGTGCCTCGTCTGTCGTCTGTCGAGTTTTTCGGACGGGAAAGGACGTTTGAACCGTAAGGTCGTAGGAAAGACCCGGTTCTCGGTTTCTCGATCGGACGAAGCAGCTCGAGGTACATCCGGATCAGGTGACGTTTCTCCATAAATTTTGGCCAGCATTCACCTGTGTTGTAACGTCGTCAGGGCAGCTCGGAGCCTACCGCTTCGTCCGCGAGAGTTGATCGCAACTCAGCACGTAAGTCTTTTCTGGCGGAAGTAGTTCAGAACTCATTGCCGATTCCGTGGACCGTGGACCGTCTGACGTCTAGTTCATACGGTGGTGCTGTGGACGAAACTGCACCGTTCGGTATTCTCTGCGTCACCTGCTTGTAAATCTGTGCTTGTGCTATGTCCATCTTCCACGAGGGCCGTGGTGGGTTTGCATTTGGCTAACTCTTCTTTCACAGTGAGTGTAATAGACTGTGGAGTAGATCGACGAAAACTAGCCACTAACCAATAATCAACATTGAGCGATTTTGATTAAGTGAATCCGAGCTTGTCCCCTGCCATTCGCCGCCAACAAAACTTTTATCCCGCAGAGAGTTGGTCGAACCGTTGTGACCGAGAGGACTTTTGGCTCGTATTACATCAGCAATGTCCTTCGAGTAGACCTTGCTTGCTACCACGACGTACCATGGCCGACGATGACTTGTACAACCTCGAATTTCTCTCGCTCGTCGCCAAAATTACCCAGGAAATCGACAATTACACTGGGTACAACGATAAAACCTTGGCAGAGTTCGTGATATCTCTCCATGACCAGTCCAATTCCCTCGCGCAGTTCAAGCAAAAGCTGCAAGACGTCGAGGCTGGATTCCCGGAGTCCTTCATCGAAAATCTCGATCGTCTCATTCTCAGCTTACATCCAAAACACAAGAAGAAATCTCGGTCGCTAGCCAAGGGTGGTACCACCAAGACTGACGAAGATAGCCAGCATGAGGACGACAAACGGAAGCGCCTCTTCCCTGGTCTTGCTCTGCCGAATCAGGAGATCACGAAGGATGTCTTAATGAAAGAGGTGGACGACATGATGGCTCAATTCGAAGGTGGTGCAGCGAAGAGGATACAAACGGAGGATGTTGAAGAACGGCCAGCTAAGAAGCAGCGAAGGGATCGTTCGAGGTCTCGCTCACCACCCCGCCGTTATAGCCCTGGTTCTGATAGAGGTCGTTCATATGACTCGAGACGGGATCATAGGAACGGTGGCAGGGACCGGGTTCAGCTTGACGAAAGGCCCGCCTTATTCAAGATTTACAACGGTCGGATAACGGGTTTGAAGGATTTTGGGGCGTTCGTACAGCTTGAGGGTGTGGTTGGCCGTGTAGAAGGTGAGGAGTTGATTCAATATTGCCGTTGCATTGCACTTACTCTGTATGAAAGGCATGGTCCACGTCTCGAACATTCAGCAAGGTGCTCGGGCAAATTCTGCTTCGGATCTCCTCAGCAGGGGACAGCAAGTCAAAGTCAAGGTCATCAGTGTAGCCGGAACTCGGATAGGCCTTTCCATGAAAGATGTTGATCAGTCTACCGGCCGTGACTTAACGCCGCACCTCCGCATCAAGTCTGAAGCAGAAATGGAGGAAGAGCGGCAGCGCGCCTCGCGAGCTTCCTCCGGTGCAAATGCTGTTCCATTGCGCTCAAAGGACGAACCGACTTCGACTATACGATCCGCAAAGCGGCTTACCTCACCAGAGCGCTGGGAGATCAAACAACTCATATCATCTGGAGCCATAGACGCGTCCGAGTACCCAGATTTGGACGAAGATTTCAGCAATCCAATAGCGCGTGCTGAGGTGGAGGAGGAACTTGACGTAGAAATAAGAGAAGAAGAGCCGCCGTTTTTGGCAGGACAGACGAAGCGCACACTCGACCTCAGTCCTGTTAAAATTATCAAGGCCCCGGATGGCTCACTAAATAGAGCTGCTATCGGAGGCGCCGCACTAGCAAAGGAACGCCGAGAGCTTCGCCAGCAGGAAGCTAATGAACAAGCAGATTCTGAAGCACGCGACTTCAGTGCACCGTGGTTAGATCCTATGGCAAAGGATTCAGAGAGGATGTTTGCGCAGGATATGAGAGGTAACCTTAGAGACCAAAAGGCAGGGGAGGTTCCGAAATGGAGGCAATCAACCTTCAATAAGGCCACTACGTATGGCGAAATAACCACTCTCAGCATCCAAGACCAGCGGAAAAGCTTGCCTATATATAAACTAAGGGAACCTCTCTTGCAAGCTATCGCTGAAGTGCGTTCGTTTGAATTTTGATGCACGAGAAATACTAATATTTACCTCTAGCATCAAGTCCTCATCGTCGTTGGGGATACAGGATCTGGGAAGACCACCCAAATGGTGCAGTACCTTGCAGAAGCCGGATATGCGGACAAGGGTCGAATCGGTTGTACACAGCCGCGTCGTGTTGCTGCGATGTCAGTTGCCAAACGTGTCGCGGAAGAAGTCGGTTGCCGTCTCGGACAAGAGGTTGGATACACCATTCGGTTCGAGGACTGCACCAGCCCAGAAACAAAGATCAAATACATGACGGATGGTATGCTGCAACGAGAATGTATCATCGACCCTCTTTGTACCCAATACTCTGTCGTTATGTTGGATGAGGCACACGAGCGCACCATCGCTACCGACGTACTGTTCGGTCTTCTTAAAAGTGGGTACTTGTGCACTGTTTTCCAGAACAAGGGATACTCATTTATTGGCAGAGGCTGTCAAGAAGCGACCAGACCTGAAGCTTATTGTCACATCCGCTACACTGGATGCCGAAAAGTTCTCGAAATATTTCTTTGGTTGCCCCATATTCACCATTCCTGGCCGCACGTACCCTGTCGAAATCCTTTACACGAAAGAGCCGGAGAGTGATTACCTTGACGCATCGCTGATAACTGTGATGCAGATCCACCTCTCTGAGCCGCCGGGTGATGTCCTCCTCTTCTTGACGGGTCAGGAGGAAATCGATACATCGTGCGAGATCCTGTTCGAGCGAATGAAAGCCCTTGGACCCAAAGTTCCCGAACTCATCATCCTCCCAATTTATTCTGCCCTTCCTTCTGAAGTGCAGTCTCGCGTATTTGAACCCACTCCTCCCGGCGCACGCAAAGTTGTCATCGCCACGAATGTCGCCGAGACCAGCTTAACGATACCCGGAATATACTACGTCGTCGATCCTGGCTTCTCGAAGCAAAACGCTTACGACCCTCGGCTAGGAATGGACTCGCTGGTCGTCATGCCCATATCCCAAGCTCAGGCCCGTCAACGCTCAGGACGCGCTGGGCGTACAGGTCCTGGGAAATGCTATCGCTTGTACACAGAGGCGGCATATCGCAACGAGATGCTACCCACTTCCATCCCAGATATCCAGAGGACAAATTTGGCTCACACCATCCTAGTATTGAAGGCGATGGGCATTAATGATTTGCTTAGTTTCGACTTCATGGATCCTCCGCCTGCACAGACAATGTTGACAGCCATGGAGTCTCTCTATGCGCTCTCAGCTCTCGATGATGAGGGTTTGTTGACTCGTCTTGGTCGCAAGATGGCGGACTTCCCAATGGAACCGCCACTCGCGAAGACGGTCATCGCATCCGTCGAGCTTGGGTGCTCCGAGGAAATCCTGTCAATCGTAGCCATGCTTTCCGTCCAAACCGTCTTCTACAGACCCAAAGAGAAACAAGCCCAAGCCGACTCGAAGAAAGCAAAGTTCCATCAACCAGAAGGCGACCACCTCACCTTACTCACCGTATACAATGGGTGGAAGGCTGCCAACTTCTCTAATCCTTGGTGTTATGAAAATTTCATCCAGGCGAGAAGTATGCGGAGAGCGCAGGATATTCGAAAGCAGCTTGTGGGTATCATGGATCGGTAAGCAGTACCCCCTATTGCGCGTCTTGGAGGCCCTTGGCCTAACCATCCTCTAGGTACAAACATGACATTCTATCTGCTGGCAGAGACTACAACCGCGTTCGCAAAGCCATATGTTCAGGCTTCTTCCGGAATGCCGCAAAGAAGGATCCACAAGAAGGCTACAAGACTTTAGTGGAGGGTACGCCAGTGTACATCCATCCTTCGTCCGCACTCTTCAATCGCAATCCGGAATGGTTGATCTACAATGAGCTCGTGCTCACGACTCGGGAGTACTGTCATAACGTGACGACCATTGAACCCAAGTGGCTTGTCGAAGTTGCACCGCAATTCTTCAAGGTTGCTGATGCTAACAAGATCAGTAAACGCAAGAGGCAGGAAAAGATTGAACCGTTGTATAACAAGGTAAGTTTGGGTACACGCGTCTGGTCTGTACGTTTCATTTTTGCTGACTCCCGTCATCATAGTACGAAAAAGCCGACGAATGGCGGTTATCAAAGGTCAAAAGGAGTGCTCGATCAGTAAGTTTTTACTTGTTTTATCGTCCATGAGAGAGTCGCTGAGATGAGGGTTTACTTTTTAGAGTCAAACGTTTGGTTGATGACCTGTTCTGCGTTGTACATTTGCTTCTGTTGTTGCTGTAGGTTATTACCATCTAATTTGCTTTGTGTTCGTTAGTGTGAACAGCAATATTGGGTACCTCCAAACATGGCCAAGAAACACCCTACTTGAGGGTCGACGAGTCGATCGATCTACCTAGTTCGAGTCGCGTCCGCGTTAGCAGTTAATAGGTCGTTCGACCACATCATGAGTCGAAATTTTAGTCCCTGTAGGCAGACCAAAGAGTCGAAGTAAGGTCGAAACTCGCACCGAAGAGCAATCACGGAGTGATCGTAGTAGCACCGCGGGCTAGTCAAAACAACGACTACCGATACTAACTGCAAGGAAATTGAGAAGGAGAAAAAAAGAAAATATCAAGTAACAGGGCGTTTAACTAGAATAAGAATACTTGAAATAAACTACGGAAATACGTGTATCTGTACCTGGGTACTTGATCAACATTAAGTATATAGACGGAAGACAGAAAGAACGAAAGAAGACTTCGGGACAAAGAATACATACAACACACATAAATAATATAATATATATCAAAAGACATACTCTAGATAACCTTCATTTCTTCGAGGTGCCGCCTCAGTATACCCTCTCGGACGCCTAGAAGGACGGCCTGTGTTGCTTTAATGTCCTGTGTTTGCGGATATGCGTGAGTGGGAATGAAGGCGGGAGGGAGTTAGAGGTGACGTACGATGGCTGATGTTTCGTGACAGAAGAAGGTTCGTGCTTTGGGAGAGAGACGTTTCTAGAAAGGTGGGATTGGTCAGCGGTCGGGACGGGTAAATGGGGGAAGGGAAGAGTCACGTACATGGTACCCGCGAAACTTGTCCTTGAAGTCTATAATTCAAAAGAACAGCAAAGTCGCGCGCATCAGCACCAATCCATCCATCGAGGGAAGAAGAAAAAAAGGAAAACGAACGCACATTTCACGACGCTTTCTACTTCATTCGGTAAATCCCCATAACTAGGCACGTACGTCTGGACACGAACTCCCGCCTTAAGCGTTGCCTCTAGAATGTCCATCTTGTTCAGGAAGAGGATGATATTGGCGCGCTCGAGGAGACGGTTGGAGCAGACTTGTTTCCAGAGGTGGACGGAGTCTTCCTAAAGCTTGATATGAGCGAGAATGAATGTACTCGTGGTGGAGGGACATACCAAACGATTGACCATGCGGTCTTCATCTAGAACTTGGTTAAAGACCAGAGGGGCAAGAAAGATGATAGCTTGGACTGTGCGAACATGGTTCGTGCATTCAGAGTGTGAATGAGGACATCGCAATGCAACGGGCCTACCATCTTCAAAATAAGGCACCCACTGGTGTCGCATACTCCGACTACCGCCGACATCATAAATGTACCATTCTGTGCCTATTTTCGAGGCGAAAGGGACAATTCAGTATTCCAAAACGTATACGCAATACAAAGAGATAAAATGACGTACCGCTATCCGTAGAAAATTTATGTTCTTCCACTCCGAATGTGCGCACGCGAGCGCGTACGATGTCCTCTACGAACCACTTCAGTTA
This sequence comes from Phlebopus sp. FC_14, assembly GCA_021018615.1. Lineage (NCBI taxonomy): Eukaryota > Fungi > Basidiomycota > Agaricomycetes > Boletales > Boletinellaceae > Phlebopus > Phlebopus sp. FC_14. The sequence continues at coordinate 912,187 of JAEVFL010000005.1, read as the reverse complement.
GTCACATATGACACGCCTTGACGGCAACAAAAAAGGCAGCCAGTGACACCCACCAAATGCCGGCGTCCAGTCGCTCTTCCCTATCCGGGAGACATCGTTCAGAAAAAACCCTGCGCTCTGCTCCATGCGTACGCCCCTCCTCTTCAAGAGGGCTTGTACAGCCGGATCTGTCCAGAGGGTATGTATGTCTTCTGTGAGGACGTGTAAGAGAGGCGTCGGGTCCGAGGGATGGGGGCGGGTAGAACGGTGGTAGGGGTACGATGCATCCACAGACGGCTTCCGCCTACCAGACTGTTGTTGCTCCGAAGGAAGTACATCTCCGCCGTCCACACCTGACACTTTGGCCAATACGCTCTTCCATTCGCCTCCCGCGCGTACGCATATCTCGCCACTGTCCCGTCCTAACCCAGGAACCGAGCCGAAAGCGGCGGAGTCGTCTACTGAGCCGCCTGAAGCCCACTTGGCCCACCCGGAAGAGGCAGAGGACAAGGACCCATTCCTAGCAGAAGCACCTGCCCCGCCCGCATCGGGAAGGAGCTGTCGATTAAGGTTGGTTTCTATGCTGAGTAAGGGCAAGAGGCGCAGTCGAAGCGCAGCGTGATGAGATGTCAGGGGAGGGTCTTCGTTTCCCTGAGATTGACTCTCGGATGGTGGTGGCTTGGGGATGAGGTCTCTCTGGGCGTCGAGTGCGGAAGCGGGAATGGAGATAGGGTTGTTTCGTGAAGGAAATGTGCAGAATCGTGAATTTGAACTGGACGTAGAGACATCGACGCGGGATGTGGACAAAGCAGTACTATTGGAAACACTCGTGCTCGGGCGACGTGTTCCATTTGAAGATGTTGTCCCGCTTGAAAGTGCATCTGAGGATGAAGTAGTTTCGTTTGCACGGCGTCCAACTCCACTCGCAGGATTGTCGATGCTATCATCTGATGTGGCTGTGGTCACGGTCGGTGAACGTACACGAGCGGATGTGTCATTCACACGAGTGGACGGCGAGACACGGGATCGAGAGCGGGCAGAGGCGAGGGATCTATTTCCCTGAGATTCTAGTTCGTCTTCGATGATGGAGAGGAGCTTCTTGACGGAGCTGGAGATGCAAAGGTTAGGTAGATATGGTAGATGAGCAAGCACAGCAAGACAAAGGGCAAGAAGGACACGCACCCGATAATATTGAGCTGTATGACGGTCTTCCATATTGATACCTCCTTCTGAAAGTAGTTGGGACAGAACGCGAGCTGAAAGTCTGTAGACGCCGATATGTGAGTATGAAGGCACAGGATATAGGATGGGCGGGATAGTACTCCTGAGCATGGTTGATTTGCCCGACTCTGCTTGACCTGATTGGAGATGTCGTTTAATGTGAGAATGTGGATAAGAGAGAAGGGACTGACCGAGGAGGAGAACCTTGACTGCCCTGTTCCTCTTCTCGAGGATCTTCTTCGATTTCTCGATGGTGTCGTCGATCTCCTTTGATATTCTTGCTGCTTCTTGCTGTTTGGAGATGCGGTCCATCTTCTCTTGTAGTGTTTCGTTTGGGGAAGGTCTGAAGGAGGACGACCAGGCGTCTTCCTGTGTTCTATTGGACAGCTTCTCGAGAGATGGGCGAAAGCTCATTGTGGACGATGAAGGCGACGAGGAGGGTGAAGAGAGGAAAGAGGCGAGAGAAAAAGACGAGAGGATGTGGAGGATTAAATATCGTGAAAAGGATGATATGTCGGAGAGAAACAGATGAGGCAGCTGGACTTTCGATCGGTCGAGATCTCATGAATTACCAATTTGGGCACCGTCGCTGCTGTGATCGCCTCGGTTACCCCGTTTGGTATATTACAAATCAGGCATCACACGCCAATCTCGACTCGGAGGAATATATACAGTATTGCGGAATTTGAAGAATATTTTCTGCCAGCGCTGCGACCTCCAACGACATTGAGCGACGGTCGACGACGGGGAGAACGTCTGGGGCGGTGGTGATGGCGGTCGCCAGGTCGCAGCCTCGGATTGCATCAGTTACTTATCTGCGTATGTCCGGGTACTGACGTCCGAATGAGCGCACGACTGATTACATAATATGATATTACACTTTCTGGCAACTCCACTGGACTCCGATGCGCGCAGCTGATCAACTCCACCAACGTCAGCGTCCGAGGCTGTACTTGAGCCACAACTCCAAATGGTCTGAACGAATAAGACTCTCCCAATAGACGACAGCCAGTTTGACCACTATCAACGGCACCGAATTAAATTAATTGCATCTAGCTCAGTCAGACGTCTACAAGTCTAGGAAATCATCAAAACGACACGTCAGAGTACCAACGAATGTGTGACCAAAAGTAAGAAAAGAATAACCAACATTGTCACCTCCACATCTCCTCCTCCTCTACATCCCGATACCCATACGCACACCACACATCAGCAGCTCCCAAATCACCCGCACCGTCCTCTTTCGTACCCACAACACCGCCAACATCATACGCCGATCTCGTCAGCCCAAGCGACACCTTGATCATCGGCGGTCCAGCCTGGTATTCTTCTAGTTCTAACAATGGCTCCTCAAGTGCCTCGTTGTCTTCGTTATCGCTTTTTGCATCGTGGCCCACTGTGCGCCCAATAAGCCTCAATACATTCCTCGCAGCCACCTCTCCCTGATAATAAGCCGTATGACCCGCATTAATGGCTCCAAACGCGTCTGCAGCATCCCCGATCGCAAAAAGATGTGGGTACAACGTCCGCATCGGCACATCCAGCTCGATCAGGGTCTCCACAGGCGAAGGCGGTTCCGTGCCGCAAAGTGTACGCGGAGAAGACAACGTCGAAGTCGAGGTAGGTTCGGCATTGTTAATCTGACCTCGCCGCCCAGGATAAATCTCCAAATCGACCATGTTGTGATTCCCCCCCTCCAAATTGTCATCAACAGGCACCAAAACCTGCATGCTCCGCGTTACTTTCACCATCCCGCTGCCTTCGTCCACCGCACGTGGATCGAGGCCACGCAGGAGGTCCGTGTTAGGCGTTTGTCCTGTGCAAAGGAGCTGTTCCATTGCATGAGCATTGATGAAAATCGTAACAAACGTGTGCCGCAAGGACCCACCACCAGATCGCCCTCAAGTTCCCTCCCCATCGTCGTCCGCACCCCTCTCGGCCCTCCGTCCTCGCCACTTTTCCCGACACGCGTCAACGACTCCAAATCTAAGCGTTCACCCAAGATCACGTGTACGCCTAACTCATCCAGGCTTTGCAGCACTTCGTCACTCAATGCAGCATCGAATCTTGGCAAAAGTTGTTTTCGAGAATGCAAGAGTGTGACGCGTTTTTGGGGATAGATGGAGGCGATGTCTGAGGCGAATTCTGTAGCAGAGCTTCGTCAGTCGTCATAGATAGAAATCGCATGGGCAGAATCTCTCGCAAAGAATAACTATCTAAAAACGACACTTACGAATACCCAGAGCGCCACCTCCGACTATCACAACACTCCGGGCTGCTTCAACGCGTCCTTGACGCGCACGGAGCCACGATATACCCTGGCTTTTCATGCCGGTGTACGGTTTGGCATCCTTGGGATACTTGGTGGGTTCAAAATGTCCACGTCGTACCTCCTCTTCGAGGTCGTCCTCACTGCATTTCGCGTGTGCTTCAATCGCGACCTCAACCTCCTTTTTGGTACGAGTCTCAGACCCAGAACTACTGGGACCCGCGACGGCGTGTCGCGAAGCCCAGAGATTGATAGGTTCAGGAAGGTGAGATCCAAGCGCGTAGATCGCATAGTCAAAGTGAAGGACGTGTTCTACTTGCTTATTGTCAAACTCGGTGGATACGAGCGACGAAGAGTCCGAGTGCAATATATACGTGAAAGAATGAGAATGCAAGGATGTGATCGCTCCATGGATGCGTTTGTGCGGATGCGTGCTTGTGCGCGGATCAGAACCGGAAGGAACACCGAAAAGATTATCATAAGGAATAACTATCGTTGGCACGGATCATCATCAGACAACCAGCTCACAAAAACAAGGAACCGAAAAGCGTGAGGTACTCACATGCTTTATGCTCGTGACCAGGAAGAACAGCGTAACGGGGTAAATTATACACATCTATAGTTTTCACGCGGTTTTTTCGAATATGCAGTGCCCGCCAGCGTCAGGAATTGTGTATAGCCTAGCCAGAACGAGACTCACGGTTAAAATGCCTGTGTAAAAACGAGTCTGTCAGACGCAGCGCGCGCGAGGAGGTCATGCTTACGAATTTCTATCTACCAAGACAACTCTCCATCCACGCGGTAGTCCAGCTGCGAGGATTTGTGCGGCCCTGTATCCTATTATTATGCAGCATCACATCACGACGTGTAAGGGGCGTCAATGCAAAAATGTCAGCCAAAATTCACATTTAGGGTTAGATTATAAATGGAGTGATTTTGGACGAGAGAGGACGACTTGAACGGAGGCACGATGTGATAGCTGCGCTAACCCTGGCGTACGTGCATACGCCCTACGGAACATCGTGAACACCCTCCGTGTCGTGCAGGGTCACGTAGACACCAGCACCATCCACACTGACATGACAAAACGAGACAGCAACATAACGTACCGCCGTACGAACCGCCCAGAACGGCAACCGTGCGGGACGCATCGTCGTCGACTGGGTCAGACATTGGCAATGATATCAACACGCGACGAAGCAATGAGCGGACGCTGCTGAGCGAGACGATGAACGAGCGGAAGAACAAGCGAGACCCGAAGGAGTCGCCCGAAAAATCTTGCAATCTGATAATTCGGAGGCCGAAAAAGCTTGTGTGGCTGTGAGCCCTGGTCGGGATATCGGCTTTTCCGAGATTCTAGATTTACAGGGAGAAAAATGAATCCGACCTGCCTGGTTCGAACAGGCGACCTCAAGATAAATTATACCAATTACAGTCTCGCGCTCTTCCAACTGAGCTAAGGTCGGTATATACAACTTTGCCCGTCGTCCCATGTGACACCATCCTCAAATCCACTTCCCTACCATGTTGCCAGCGCTTCTTCACCATGGCTTTTCTTCCCAGACGAAAGGGTCTTAGAAGGTTGTTCGTGATATTGGCGCTTTTACTCGCCGTGCGCTTTCTCCTTTACCCTTCCTCGTCGGCCTCTCGTACCTTGGAGTATCAGAGTTACAATGTCCTGGAGCGCGTCACTGGGCCAGACAAGACCCTCAGTGTCCAGAAGTATAAATTCATGCAGAGTAGGATGGGAAGGGATGCCAGGCCGGATGTATTCGAGGACCTAATAGTTGACGGCACTCAAGATTATTGGGATCGCTTCCAGGTGCCTTTGTGAGTTCTGCCAGTAAAGTCCAGCTTGCGCTGAAGACCCTAAATGTCGACACTCCCATTAGCATCACTGGAAAAGACACAGCACATACTGACATCCAAAACGTGCTTAATGCCGTTGAAAGCTTGCTGTCACTCAACGGCTGGGTTGCCGCATACTGTCCGACCTTGATACGACCGTTTGGACAGAACAAAAACATTGATGACGATGCTTACGACGATCTTGCTAAAGAGGACCGACCTTATTACATATCGCTGGCCATCCACTCCGCTGACCATTTCTTAGTAGACCAACTTGCCGTCATCGTCCAAATGGCCAAGCGTCTGGGCACTTCCAATTTATTCGTGTCCATGCTGGACTATGGTTCTACAGATTCTACTCCGACCATCACAGACCTTTGTGAAGCAGTCCTCACTCTTCTTGGCATTCCGTTCAGAATACGCCGTGTCCCCCCAATGACCGAGGATCCCGCCGCAGCTTACTATCCGTCAGAAGAGGCGTATATGAGGAACCTAGCCTTGGAGCCGCTTCATGAGCTCTATGAAAAGCGGCAGATTACTTTTTACCGTGTAATTTGGCTCAAGGGGTTCACGTGCCCCAACGACATTCTGGAAACACTCAGAGTCAGCATTATAAATGAAGCTGCCATGGTCTGTGGAATGGACTGGGCCGAGTCGAATGGTCAGTTTATATTCTCGGATAGGTGAGAGCTCACATTCAATTGATCGAACAACATTTAATGACACCCATACATAGATGGCGCACTCGAGACATTCACGGTGATCAGTTCCGCCAGTCAAAGTCATCCTCAAAACCAGACACAGTGCCTCCGCGGGACAAAAATGGCGCCGCTCGGTATATCCAACATCTGCCTTTCCAAGCATTCTGCTGCGAAGCAGGAACTCACATCGTAGACCCTGCTCAGTCATACTACAAGGGCTTGAAGTACCGCCATGGCACCAATTTCCACAACGCCTCCTCTTCAGATACTATAACCCAGCGTGCGCCCGATGCCGCATGTTTGGACAGTAGTCAAGCGTGGTTCTGTAGAGACCTTTGGGTCAGCAAGGCATTAGAAGCTGCCCAAGAGGACGAAATACTTCGTCCAACTTCTCATGCTGCGCCGCAACCGGCACCAGACGTTCGAATGAGACACCGACGTCAACTTCCGGAGCATCCCTCGGATCCTGATGTCAATGCAGGGTCTGATTTTGACGCCATGCCAGATTCGGAACTCCCATTGGATACCTTGCCATCAGTACGATTGGCGGTCCCTAATTCTGCTTATACGCCAGCCCGGATTTTGGTCAACCCGCGCTGTGTAACCACTTATGCTGGTGTAAGCCACACGCAGCTGGCGCTAGACCTTTTTGGTACCGATGACGAAGACGAAACCCAGGGGAACACAACTAAGAACGTTCTTGATGATTGGGAGGGTGCCCCTGAGAGTTTTGTCTGTCAAGAGCAAATGTATGCCCCCTTTTTGAGATGCATCCGCCCGTTGACTGAACAATTTTCCTAGCCAAACCGGAGGTAGAGTGGCTGCAAAAACACAACGTTTACTTGGGTTTTCTATTCATGATGAACTAGCGGCGAGATCATTGTCGTGATTTCCTTGGAATACATAGTCTAGACGATCTGATAAAAGTATACATGGACCTTCACAAGGCTCGCGGACAATTCATTTCGAGGCATTGACACTCGTTAGAATGAACGACACTACAGAACTAAGGGATTCCCCCGGAAGGATTCAGTTGTCCAAATAGAATTAACTGGCTCTCCAATCACAGGATGGGTTCTGTGGTGATAATGTAGATATATGTAGGTGTTGAGTTATGTACTGCCAAACCATGGCCATGGAGTCCATGGGAAGACCGTACGTATCATCCGTCCTTTCTCGACCTGACGGCTGATGACGAGACCTGATGTCTATCGTACCCTTCGTTTCTTCCCGAAACCTTTGAAAGCAACGCCATCGTCGGAGTCGTCATCTGCAACGATATGGCGCCTTTTACTCCGTCTCGTAGGCAGTGCCGTTTCAATGTCGTCATCAATGAGACGTTTTCCACTGGGCTCCTGCGAATGCTCCCCGTCTGATTCTAAGAAAAGTCGCTTCGGCGCGCTTCTTGTCTTGCTCTGCGAGCCTTTAGGAGCTGGACGTCTCGTCACCTTTACAACAGGTTCATCCATAGTCTCATCGTCGGATTCGAGGACAGTAGGTGCACTGCACTTTTGGGAATTTTGCGTCGCTGAACGACTGGGCTGGAGGGTCGTATAATCCTTCGCAGTAGTACTGTCTTTCCAGTAGCCTGAAAAAGGTATCTCATAAATTATCTCATTAACTACGACCGTGCATGAGCCATACCTGAGCCAACGCCATAGTCACTTTCTGTTTTAGCTACTAACTCAACAGGAGCTCGGGGCGAAAGACTCTTATTCTACAAAGTCTTGTCAGTGAATAGATGTTCACAGAAATGAGCATTCTCGCCTTCTTGAACTTCTTAAAGTTGGGTCTACCGTCGTAAGTCGACATATGGGTGGTCGAGTGTCGGTGATGTGAATCTTTATAGATGTCCGTCTCCAGAATCACCATGAAATTGCCCCTTATATTTCTCACATCGTTCCCGAAATCCTCTAGCACTTCCCATGCACGCTCTTCTTCCTGCCTGCGAAGGTCGGGTTTCGAGATGCGAAGGTTGTTAAATTCTCGATCAAAATCATCTTCGGTTCTCTTTCCCTTTTTCTTGGAAGCTAGGGCAGTCAAAAATGCTTGATCGGTGTCGACCACACCATGTCTGGTTGCCTTCGGCTTGGTTTGCGTCCTTTCTTCTGTCTCCGATTGTTCCGGATGATCTTCCGGCGCTGGTCGAGAAAATTGTCTGTTAGACTCGCTACCCTCAACATTAGGCAGGACAGATGGTGCCCGGTCCGCCTGTGAAGGACTAGTATTTTCTTCCTCTTCCTCCGCTACAATGTCCAGTCTCCGCGAACGAGGTCGACGTGCAGTCTGAGAACGCAATGGCCGTGTTCCTGTCTGCGTGGTGCTCTCGTCATCTTGCGCAAAACCAACTGGGTCTGAGTCGCCCATGACGACGTCATATGCAGCTGCTATACTACTCGGATCCTCGTGTCCTGCCTTGTCAGGGTCGCTGGCATCGAAGAGTGCTTTAAATTTCTTGAGAGGCGGCTCCTGATTTGGTTCAATGTCAGAGAAGTCCTGCGTGGCGGAAGTTGAAACTGGCGTCGCAGCCCTGCGTTTCAACCGTGTCGATCGGGGCGCGGGAGGAATTGTGAACCCTAAATTCTCTTCCTGGGCATGACTGACGACCGCAGGTGAGACAGATGCTTCGTGGTCACTGGTAGTTGAAACAGGTTTTACACGACGAACAAGGGTCTTGCAAAAACTTGAATTCCAGAAATTCAACTTCAACAAAGAAAAGGCTGCGCACCTTTCGAGGTGGGGGCGGAATTTCTAATCCTGGAATCTGAATTTGCGGAGAAGAGGAGCGTGGCTTGACGACAGCATTGTTCGAGTCTTTTGGAGAAGCTGAAAGTCCAGCACTGTCAGGCACCTTTTCTGGCTCGATTGGTAGTGAAGGCTCGTCAGGATGCGTGTTTGGAATGAAGTCTGGAAGGGGAGACTGGCTCCTCGCCAGCGATGCTGATCCGCGTACAATTAAGAAGGATTCACTGATCGACTTGCATATGCTCACATGGAGGAGTAGGAGTGTGATCAATGATGGAAATATCCACGTTGACCACAGCATTCAAGATGCTGTCTACAGTGATTGTAGGCAATGAAAGACTATACGGTGAAAAATCAGAAATGCGATGCGGTTTCGCACGAGTGATAGATACCTCTGAGCATCGGCAACCATTTCCTGCCACTGATCCAAACCGACATTCGCCTGCACGACCCGCTCTTGGTATACAATGAACACATGCAATCCTGCCTCCACCTTCCTCTTTCCCTTGGCAAGAAGCTGTCTCCATTTTACCTGACCGGCCTTCATCGGAAACCCCTCGTACTCTCCTCCCCCGCGAGTGACCAGCTCTCTCACCTCAGGATCAATCTCCCCCTCTTTGTCCCCGAGAAGAATGAATCGATATCTTTTCAGAAAGTTGAGTCGCTCTTCGCTTGGCTCCCAAAATTTGAAAGACTTGAGTGAAGCAGGTAAGGTGGGGGAGAATATTGGACGATATTTGCTTTCCAACGGTGGTATGAACAGCCGTTCCAGAGCAGTCAGTTTGAACTGGTTGCTTTCCTCGGGAACACATCCCAGCCGAATAAGCTCTTGCAGCCATTCGGTTTTCACGAGTTGAGTGGCCGACAGTAGTGATGTGGTTAGGGGGACCGTGAGCTCATACTTGGCAGTGAGATGGTGCGTGGCAAGTGGGTCGGGGGACGTCAGTAGACTTACACCTTGACACATTGATCGCATTTTCGATAACACATCATAATAACATACTCACCGATGGAAGCGCAGTCTTCGGCGGATATTGATGCTACTCCTCTTCCAGGTGGAAGGAAACATGCAACTCGCCGCCAGTTCACCCTAGGATCGCCAAGTTAGACTGAATAAGTTCAGAAATTTGAGACTCACTCCACGGAGATTCCGGCTACAATGTTGACTTTGTCCCCTGATAGAAGTTCGCATGACGAACCAGGATTCACGATAACGGCTTCTCCTTCGCGATCGATGGAAATGGGTTTCTCCTTGGTATTATGCATATCTAACCTCGGAACGGAAGATGGATCGACCTACAAACGAAAGCCTCAGATGACGTACGAACATCACTTGGAAAATTTCATGCCATGTCTCCCTGTTTGTATGAGCCCACCGTAAACTCGCAATGATCACGAGAAATTTTCTTGTTGTTGACAAGGAGCTGTCGTTCTTTACGACCGAGAGGATATCTCCGTCCAGTCTTCAATAGCTTTGTCTCTGAGACCGAGGCACATTAACCGCTATCTACGACGCGTATGAACATGCAACTCACTCGTGCTAACAACATCTCCAAGTCCCCCATCGAAAGGCCCAGTAATCACCCACATAATTCCAGGAAGCGCGCCCTGCGACGTGAGGAAAGCCGGAAGAGAAGAACGTTTAGAGCTTCAAGATAGGGTCGTAGTAGTTAAAGTGAGACGCGCCAGTTAACGCGCCGCGCTGGCAACGCGAGCACGTGATTGCAGATCATGCAAACAGAATAAAAATTATTATAAATAAAAATTATAATGTTAACATTCTCAACTCTTTATTTGCCAAGTACGGGTACATATTATTCTAATACTGCGCCGCACACGAGAAGAAAAAAAAGAAGTGAAAGCATCATAGGTTCTGCAAAGGAGGATGGCACGAAAGTGGTAGACGATTCCAATCTGGCTTAAAACGTTCAGCTGCGACGTTCACTGTACGGCCGGTGTAGGGGGAGTAGTAGAAACTGAATGCATTTGATCAGAGGTCCCCATTGGCTCGCCACTAGTCCTAGGACCAGTGTATGGCTGTTGCCACTGCAACTGAGAGCGATACATGGTCGCTGCTGTGTTGCTGTCTGTGGGAGTATGGTATGTATTTGGCATTGCCGGGGGGTAGGTTCCCGGGTAGGTGTATGATACCGGATGATACGTTGGGTGGACCTGTGGCGCTTGGTACAGGTGGTAAGGCCAAGTACCAGTACCATAGGCATTTGCGGGGGCCTGATGCGTCTGAGTGGGCAAGTACGTTGGTGTAGGCGTCGACGACGTCGAGGTACCTGACGACGATGCACTCGCCACGGGAGGAAAGGTAGCAACCTGAAGGGTTGCTGTATCTTGGGTCGCCCGGGATTCTACGCGCATTGACAGTTGGGAAAGGGTCCAGCTTTGGGGAAGAACTAAGTACTTACGTTCGGATGCGGATGTCAGTTCGGAAGGCTTTTGCATCACAGTTTGGCCATCGGTGTTGCCAAAGATGACACTACCCCATTTAAACTCACGCTTGATACCCCTATCCCACAACACCTCCACGGATTTAGTTTCCTCGAGAACGCGCACCAGTGAAACCTCAAAGACTCCAGCGCTCACACGGATCTTTATGCGTGACATTGGTGGAAGTGCCAGGAGTTCATTACGGATCTTATCTTGCTTGCCAGCTTTTTTGGCGGCAGCGACGGCCTGAACGGTACGCTCTCAGCAACGCGCCATAGCGTTGAATGAAGGTACTCACCGGATTGTGCTGAGTGCACAGGACCTGTACTTCATTCTTTTTGATCGTCTTTAGTACGCGGGATTCGGTACCAACAGGTGGCGGAGGGACGTGTGGTACAACAACACCTATTTGCGTGTCCGGTTCTGCGGAGACGAAGACAGGAGGCATGAGGTCAACGAGGACCACCTCCTTTTCTATTTCTCGGACGATGGAGTAGTGGATGCCGTTCTCTCCATCTCTCGCACAACAAACATGGAATGACTTGGCGCATTTGCCCTTCGTACACTGTATAGGAGCACCATGCGCTTTTTGGCGACCCTTGGTGCAAGCTGCACATTTCTACAGACTTAATAAGCACCTTACAACGGGACCTTCGAGGAAAAGGCCATACCAAATTCCATCTATCCCTAACAATGGCATCCACGCCAAATACTCTCAACTCTCGCATCTGCGATCCATCTAAGAGAACATCCCCGGTCTCAACTTCGTCAACCCATGTCTCAGGGACGACCTTTGCACATTCCTCATGTGCCATCCACGCCTCAAAATTGGATATAGATGCTAGGGATTCCGGCAGCTCTCTTCTTCCAACCGGTGGGTCCTGGACGCGCAAAAGGCCATCGCGCGACATCGACACGCAAAGACAGCATGGGAAGCCCTCAGGATCTGCGGGCTTCGGACCAAGTTTGAGGGTAACGGAGACTTTCTGCCCAGTGGGCCCAGGTTCACCATTCTTTGCCTTGGATCGCTTGCGTATAGATCCATCAATAACGACCTCCGCTTTTCTCTTCGATGATGGGCGCTTAGAAGGATTCAAGCGCTCGGCTTCCCGATCACGAAGAAGCTGGTCGACGTCAATGCGGACGCTGATGAAACATGAGAACTTCGGAAGCACGATAGAAACTTCAGTCACCTGTCTGTTATACATTGACATGCCTTCGCCTTCCGACCTAACTCCAGCCAACTGTCCAGGGCAAAGTTAACACTCTCGGCGCAGTTGAAACCGAGATTAAAGCCCGCGTGATAACCCCTGGGGTATGTGATAACAAACTCTCGCTCCCGCTGCACAAGAAGGTTCGGTCGGCAAGAGGATTGTGCCAGTAGCGTTGGGGACGCAAGGAAGGACTTGTGGCGCAAAAACTGAGGACATTGAGACGTATCCTTGGGGAAATAACCTAATGCGCACATCAGCTATTGTCGCGAGTGACAAGTAATGCAAAAGCACCTTTCATTGTTGATTCTAGAGCTGCTGCACGGCCCTGAGGCACTGCGTACCAGAACTTTGGAGCACCGAAATGGATGTAATTGATGCTGAAAAGGTCCATATCTTCAACATGCCAAGCAAATGTCGCTCTCCACATTCCGAAATAGAGATACGGCGTATTAACGCCTGGAAGGCCCTTAGAAGAGGCTGGGAGGATACGGGACAGGAGGGACGGTAGATGAGCTACGTTCCATACTTTTGTTTCGTCCGTATATAACGAGCCTTGATGAAATGTATCACCGTTGTCAGAATGTGCACTACTCTCCATACTAGTACGCACCTTGCATGTCTGCACCATACCAAGCGGGTTTCCCTAGACCACAGTTCCTCCAATACTGACGCTCGAGCTTCTGGCAGAACTCGTTGGTATAGTCAGCATTCGTCGTGTCAGCGGGAAGCCAATCCTTCTGGGGATTGAAGGAAGCTAGGAAAGCCGCGTCCTTGGCGGCGCGTTCCGCGAGCTGAGCGTCACGGTTCTGTGCAGCGCGTTTGCCCTTCATTTTCGATTTCTCATCGGATGGGTTGGAATCATCCTCGAAGGACCGATGCGTCGACCCGTCTCCATCCTCTTCCAGATCAATATCGTGAACCTCAGTTCCAGCGGGAGCGTTCATATCAGACGTTTGGGTTGGTAGAACGTCGACATCATTAAACTGCGGTGTCTGAGCATTACCGACGCTGGTCGGTGGTGACATCGGCACTAGGTGGGATGCGTCAACACACATATCCATGGTTTCTTCAGCTCGTTCCTCCTTGACCGGGCCATTGTGGTCCTCTGCTTCGGCAGGGTCTGCTGATTTACGAGTTGCAGGCTTCGCGCGACTCTTCCTGGCCGGTCTCGCCTTCGCTGTGGTGCTTCTGGCATGTAGCCCAACATCCTCGACACCGGGAGCGCGAAACTCCTCCTTGTTGCATAGTTCCGCCCATTCCCGTACGCTCATAACTCTGCGCTTCTCGACGTTCTCCTGTCGAAACAAGCCCCCACGACCTAGCATGTGCTGTTCAATGGGTGATCTAATCTTGACGGTCGCCAGCTGATCCTTCAGAGACGGTAATGCGTTGACCCTGAGCATCCCATTATTAGAATTCATCGCTGGACCGTCTGACGGATGAAGAACAGATACTTACCACTCGGTTGGCGGAATGACCTTGACAATACCACTTCGAAGTCCCCAGCACTCGATCTTGTTCATGTACCCTTCGAAATCAGCAAACTCCTCCATGGTAGGCTTGAATACGGGAATTCCACGGTGTGCGAGAGGATCATCATCAGGGTCGAACCACGTCCTCCCGTCTGAATTAGGTGAAGGGGGAAGGTGAGCGCCTTCAGAACCGAAGAAATGGTCTGGTTGTACTGGGAGTGCTGGTGTACCAGATCTTGAGGACGTCAGCGATGGTGTGCGGCTTGTCGACATCGCGAGACTGTAAATCTCCCACGGCGCGTAATAATGAATACAGCGAGGCTCCTTCGACCCTCAGAACTATCACTAGCTTTCAAGCAGAGGTAGACGTCGTGATTTCTTTTCCGTCGTTGCGTAGCGCTGGCCTCGTACGGGATACTTGAGACCCCTCGAGCTTGGTCGTCGGAAGCCACTGTGCGCTCGATACAGTTTGTCGAACCAAAGCCTATCTCGGCAGATACCGGCGGCGCTTACATCAGCTTCCATATGCGGCTACTCTCACTGTCAAAGAGCTGAGCAAGTCAAAAAGACTCATTCAAGCAAGACTTCAAGTACTTTACAACTTTCCAGCGGACCAGCCAAAAAGATGCCTCCAGTCCCGCATCTGATGACCATGGCAGACCTCACGGCGCCTCAAATTATGCGCCTAGTCAACCACGCGCATTACCTGAAGCAAATATCTCTGCCATGGCTTGCACCCCAGCAGCAAACCAAGCGAAATACGCGTTTGCGTATGCCTTCACAATCGCTCTTTAACAAGTCTATCGCCCTCATCTTCTCCAAGCGCAGCACTCGCACACGTCTATCTGCAGAAACGGCCGCTGTTCTTCTCGGCGGGCGCGCCTTGTTTCTTGGACGCGAGGACATCCAGCTAGGTGTCAACGAAACACCGCGAGACACCGCGAGAGTAATCGGTGGTATGTGTCAGGGCATTTTTGCGCGTGTCGGCGCACATGAAGAGATTGAGGTGAGCTAGGCCTGGCTGCCTGACTTGCCTGCTTGTACGCCGACACCATTCCAGGAACTTGCCAAATATTCCCCTGTCCCTGTCCTCAACGCACTTTCCTCGCTCTGGCACCCCACTCAGATTCTTGCAGACGTCCTTACTCTCCAGGAGCATGCCCACCTCTTTGAATCCACATCGACGTCGGCTCCATCAAAAAGCAAGACCTTACTTCCCTTGCGACCCCTCACTGTTGCTTACGTCGGTGACTCTGCCAATGTCCTCCACGACATGCTCGTCACCTACCCCCGTCTTGGACATAAGTTGCGCGTAGCCTCTCCTCAGCAGGATGCCTACCGGTGCCCAAAACCGGTATGGGACCGCGTCACGGAACTGGGGTGCGACAATGATATCTGGTGGGGGAGTGACCCTCGCGAGGCGGTCAAGGGCGCGGACGTCGTCGTCACTGACACCTGGTAGGAAGCATATCAGTGATATAAATGCCGGTATTTACCAATGATGCAGGATCTCTATGGGTCAGGAGGCGGAGAAAGCACAGCGGCTGAAAGACTTTGCTGGATATCAGGTGACGGAAGCACTTTGTCGGGAAGGTGGTGCAAACCCCAACTGGAAGTTCCTCCACTGTCTCCCTCGGAAACAGGACGAAGTCGACGATGAGGTCTGTCTACGACTGCATTCGTGCCTGTTTCCGGCTTATTCTTCTAAATAGGTGTTTTATGGCCCTCGATCTCTGGTGTTCCCCGAAGCTGATAACCGTAAATGGACGATTATGGCTGCTTTCGAGTAAGTCTTGGTAGTATCAACTAAGGGGATTTTCTAATATAGAGTATTACACAGCCTTTTGTTTGGCAAATGGGATCTCACCGGAGAGAAGTCGTAGAAAAGTATTGTCGAGAAGATTACGTGCGGGGATTAGGGTAGTCCGGCTGCTCAGTCTTTAGTTCCATCTCGCCTTTATTGAAGAGACAAACGGACTAAATTCATTCTGCAACTTGAATGTTCATCTCAACCCTTTCTTCCATATTCTGAATATCTACGGTTGGTTCATAGAGCCACCATCACGAGTTAGGTCAGCCTACACGTAGTTACGCTCTTCGGTTGCTTTTGCACAGTAATGAAGTGCTCCATGTCCTGGACGACCCTTCCTCTTGTACCGTTTGCCTTGGCTACCTTGTTGAGCGTGAATGGAGCCAAGTCGCGCAAGCTATCGCTTTCAGGTGCTGCCACCGCGTTCGTGGTTGGCTTCTCCGTAATGGCGACACCCGTACGCGGCATTGGCACATCTCTCATCGTGTTTTATCTTGTCGCTTCCCAAGCGACCAAATGTGAGTAGTCAAACCATCTGATGACTGATCTCACGAGCGAGTAAGACGGCAAAAGGCGCAAAGCACAACTCGAAGAAGGTTTCCAAGATGCAGGGAACCGCACAGGCTGGCAGGTTGTATGCAATTCTCTGGTTGCCTTCATTGCAAGCATTGTTTGGAGCTCGACATTTGCTCCTGACGTGCTTCCATGGTCGCTAGTTGCACATACCCTCAGGACGCCTCGTGGTCCTGTGTATGTGAGTGACAGCTGGTGCCCAATGTCTCCCACTGTATTTGATGGCTGGAGTCGGGCGCTCGTGTTTGCAACGCTGGGGTAAGCATGTCATTATCCCTTACCGGTGATCCAGTCATTCTATCCCTCCAGCTGATAGACAATTCGCCTGCTGCCTCGGTGACACGCTTGCATCAGAGCTAGGCATATTGTCAAAGTCTCCGCCCATCCTGATCACTACCTTGAAGGCCGTTCCTCCAGGTACGAACGGTGGTGTTTCCTTGGGAGGCACAATCGCATCCATTGCCGGCGGAGGTCTCATTGGCCTGACACTCTTCATGAGCTTGGTCGTAGAAAGCAGTGCCTGCAGAGCTGAATGGTTTACTCCCGTGTCTGGTCAGCTGGGGGATGGCTGCGGGGTTCCTTGGTTCGCTGGTACGCGAGTCCGTGTGTGGTGCTTTCGAAGCCCGACTAATGTACGTTTATCTGGCCCTTTAGCTTGATTCTCTCCTCGGAGCCACCATTCAACGTACGCGGTACTCTGTAGATAAGAAACGGGTACTCCAGGACACTTCTACAGCAGGAGGTGACGAAGCTATCAAGATTGTCAGCGGTCTGAATATATTGTCCAATAACCAAGTCTGTCTCCTTTTTTTCCACCTTCATATGTACTGACTGGTCATCCGCCGTTGTGTGGGGTATGACAGGTCAATCTAATTTCGTCTACGGTTGCGGCGCTTGTGATTGCAAGGCTCGCCTAAGAGCGATGAAGTGGGCCATCGATGGGTTCGCGATCTCCGTATTCGTTGCCCGAAGACGAGTCGTCTTTCGCATCATACGGACCATAGTACTTTTTTCTTCTTGGAGTACCCTGACCTTCTTTGCGTTGTTGGGCCAATCAAGGAATATACCGTAGTTACTGAACTTGCACCATTTGATATGTCCATGCTCACGTGCTCTGTCTTTGTGTATGAGGTCAACGTTCCGAGTGTCAGCGTTCAACTGTCCCGCAACTCAGCTGCTCTCCCTTTAACGCCTCTTATTCACTCCTGCAGGTCGTCCCTTCTCTACCTGACCACTCGTCGTTTTCCTCCACCAAGTACCCGAGATGGCAGAAGAGACTGTCAAGCGCGACGTGCACAACCACTTGCTTTTCGAGTGTGCTTGGGAAGTCGCCAACAAGGTGGGGGGGATCTATACCGTGATCAAGACCAAAGTACCAGTTACCGTGGCCGAGTATGGCGACAGATACACCCTGATAGGCCCCTTGATGTACAAATCAGCGCCTATGGAGGTAGAAGCGCAAGATCCAACTGATCCTGCGCTCGCCGCCTCCCTCGAGACCATGCGGGCACAGGGCGTCAAGGTCTTGTATGGACGCTGGTTGATCGAGGGCGCACCGCGAGTACTCCTGTTTGATACGGGAAGTGTCCATCACCGCCTCGATGAATGGAAAGGCGACCTCTGGAATCTAGCAGGCATCCCCTCCCCACCTAATGATCTTGAAACCAATGAAACAATCATTCTTGGTTATCTAGTTGCTTGGTTCCTGGGAGAGGTAAGTAGTACAACACCCGGAAACGACTATCTTGGCCAGTCTAACTAGCAATCTTCTAGTACGTTTCCCGACAACTCCACACTGCGGTCGTCGCCCATTTCCATGAATGGCAAGCTGGAGTTGCCATCCCGCTCTGCAGAAAAAGGCACATAGATGTCACAACCGTCTTCACGACCCATGCTACCCTTCTTGGCCGTTATCTCTGTGCTGGTAGTGTCGATTTCTACAATAATCTGCAATACTTTGATGTCGATCACGAGGCCGGAAAGCGCGGCATATATCACCGGTACTGCATCGAACGGGCCTCAGCGCACTGTGCGGATGTGTTCACCACCGTGTCACATATCACGGCGTACGAGGCAGAGCACCTCCTGAAGCGGAAGCCGGATGGTGTTGTTCCCAACGGCCTTAACGTAGTCAAGTTCCAGGCTATGCACGAGTTCCAGAACATGCACGCTACTGCAAAAGCAAAGATTCATGAATTCGTAAGAGGCCATTTTTATGGTCACTATGACTTCGACCTTGAAAACACGCTATATGTCAGCCACGTCTCTCACCTAGCGCCTTCGTTTATTCTCAAATCATTCTTCACAGATGTTCACTGCGGGTCGCTACGAGTATCGGAACAAGGGCGTCGATATGTTTATCGAATCTCTTGCACGTAGGTCATCTTACCATCTTCGATATGTTCTTCCCTAACATGATCGACAGGTCTCAATTATCAGCTTCAGAAATCAGGCTCCAAGACGACCGTTGTAGCATTCATCATAATGCCGGCTACCAACAATTCTTATACTATCGAGGCGCTCAAAGGACAAGCCGTCATGAAACAGTTGAAGGATACTGTGACCGAGATTCAGAGCAAAATCGGTGCCCGTCTGTTTGAACGAGCAGCCCGGTTCCGAGGGTCTGTTATTTCAACAATGAACTACATCCGCCTGACACATTGTGCTGATGCAGGGATGGAAAACCGGAAATTGCTCCGGAGGAGCTTCTTTCTGCGGAGGACCATATTTTATTGAAGCGCCGGATGTTCGCACTCAAGCGCCATTCGCTCCCGGCCGTCGTAACGCACAACATGGCTGACGATGCCAGCGACCCAATCCTGAACCAAATTCGCCGCGTCCAGCTATTCAATCGACCCTCTGACCGCGTCAAGGTCATCTTCCACCCTGACTTTTTGAACTCCAACAATCCGATACTGGGCCTTGATTATGAGGAGTTTGTGAGAGGGTGCCATCTGGGTGTTTTCCCAAGCTACTATGAGCCCTGGGGATACACGCCAGCAGAGTGTACAGTCGTAAGTGTCTCTCGGGGCAATCTGCCAGTGGCCTTGTCAAATGACCTCATGGTCAGATGGGTGTTCCTTCCGTCACCACCAATCTTTCTGGATTCGGGTGCTTTATGCACGATCTCATTGATCGACCTGAAGAGGAGGGCTGTTACATTGTTGATCGCCGGTCGCAATCGGTCGAAGACTCGGTCAACAGCCTTACCGACAATATGTTCACCTTTTGTAACAAGACACGCCGACAAAGGATCAACCAGCGCAATCGGGTCGAACGACTGAGTCCGTTGTTGGACTGGAAAAACCTTGGCGTCGAGTACTCCAAATCAAGGCAATTGGCCTTACGGCGGGCCTATCCGGACGCATACGGGGAAAGTGAAGATGAGGATGACTACTTCAGTGGGGGAATCGAGCGCTTCCTGCCCACGTCCGTGCCTGCCAGTCCCCGTCTGCGAATGACTGGCATGGCTACGCCAGGGGATATGGGAACGCTTACAGAAGAGGTGAGTTGATGGCCTGACGTGGGTGTGAAAATATAGACTAAATTCACTACTAGATGCAGAGACTGAACACCAGTGATTATCGTGGGTTTGATTGGCCGCGGGGGACCGAGGACGAAGAGGACGGATATCCTTTGTGAGTAGGGTTCTTATCAATGTTTTCGCCTCAAGTACTCAAGCTCCGTTTGTTCGCTTTCAGCCCTCTCGTCATGAAGGTGCGCTCCCGCAGAGGGTCTATTCACTCTGGGGTAAGCACTCCTGGAGGTGGATTCAACAGTCTCAGTGAGAAAGACCTGCAAAAGGCAGATGCGGCTTTGAGCCAGGTGAATGGGGGTAGTGCAGCCGAGGCGTGAACTTACCACGCCGATGGCTCCACCAACGACACGATACCCGTGACGAATATTTGAATGACGACTTCTTCTAAGGATATACTCTGAAATGTATCTAAATATTGATGACCATGTAGTTGTATCAACTCGAAAACGTTGGCCAGTAGCTGTATGCCAGCAATAAGCACTTTGAAATCCCTGTCACTTTGCCTCGGTTGGTGCCGGTGTGCGCGACCCGGCTTTTTCCGCCAAGGAAATGGCTGTCAGAAAGTTGCTCAAGCTCGTTTAGATCACTTTTTACCTCCACACTCCACAGCAACATCGCTCTGTCTTTGCTCGCCGTCGCGAACGACGACGGGAGCCCTTTTCGTCGCCTCCAAGGCCGAGCGTCTTGCGATACTATACCATGAGTCCACCAGGGCCCACGATGAAGACCATACAAAAGCGGTTTTATACCGCTTTACCCCGCACCGTCTCTTCTGCCTCATCATCGACCTCGATATCCCGGGTTCGCTCAAACTCTGCATCCTCTGCACGGTCTCTCTACACTGCAAACTCTTCCTCTGGGCCGTTGGCCTTCTTTGACTCACCACCCCCACCCCCACCGAGCTCTCGCCCTGGAAATCCTCATGTCCTCTCTACGTCGCGGCTACCGGTGAAGGGAGAAGGCGAAGGACCATCGCATTCCACTGGCCCGCATTCTCATAACTCACCCCATGGACAAGGCCAGACATCAGGCCAGCCGCCTTTTTCCCTCGCACTCACGTCGCCGCAGGCAAGCTCTTCGCCACCTCACTTGCCAGCGTCCTACCAATCTTCCGGTTTTTTCCCCTACTCATTTTCTCCTCTTCCATTTTACAACGTCTCGCTTTCCGATCATTCCGACTCTCATCCGCGTGTCAAGCGGCAGAGGATGCGATACCACATGGATGTTGGTGCATATGGGATTCCGAAGCGTTCTAGTGGGCATGTGAAATCGGGAATGGATGGGTATGGTAGTCCAGGTCGGAGCAGCGGTCGTCTCTTTCAGGGAACACCGATCGAGGATCTCAGCCTCGCTGTACAAGTAGGCGAAGATGCCTACTTCATTCGAGAAAATGCCATGGGCGTTGCCGATGGCGTCGGGGGATGGTCACGAGCCAAAGGTTGGTGCATTGCATTTCTCATTCATCTAGACATAACCCTACTTCTACCGACACCGTAGACCCGCTTTTGTCAAAGCATACGTCTCAAGACCCTTCTCCGAGTGCTTTGTTTGCCCGCAGGCTGATGCACCACTGCTCGGCCGAGACATTGGATGCGGATGTTCCCGCGTCCCGGCGACGTGAGGTATCTCCCGGGCGTAGTGTGTCGCCACAGCGGAATGGCAACACAGCCTCGGCTGACTCCTGGTCGTGGAACGACGTGGATGAATTAAACCAAGAGTTAGAGGATTCGTTAGAAGAGCTTGAAGATGGCTTGGACATCCTTATGATTCTCGAACGCGCGTATGAACAGACAATTAAGGCTCATGTTGTGACGGAGCCATCGGAGAGTCCATCCTCGCCACCAGCCACCACACCAGGTGCGGCGCCATCATTAACATCCATACCCGAAGACGCACCCCTCTTTACGTTGCCCGATGCTACAGAAGAATTACCTAAATCAACTTCCTGCGCGGAGTTCCCACCATCACCGAAAACTGTTCCACTAATGACAGGCTCTTCAACTGCCCTCGTTGCAGTCCTCCAACATTCTCATGCCTTAGCACGAGCACCCTCCGTACCGAGTCCGATGGTCTTCCATAGCCCCACTGTTTCGCCGACACCATCGCACGATGCGGTTTTGAAAATTGCTCATCTGGGTGACTGCATGGGGATGCTCGTACGAGACGAACAGGTTGTCTGGCGCAGCACTGAAATGTGGTGGGCTTTCAACACGCCTGTGCAACTCGGTCCCAGTTCCTCTGCACGTCCACGCGACGCGCAGATCGTCGAGTTGCCCGTGCAGGCAGATGATATCCTCATTCTCGCTAGCGATGGACTCAGCGATAATCTCTGGGACGCGGAAGTATTGGATGAAGTGATACGGTTTAAACGATCCTTTTTGAGAGACGGGGGACAGGGATCAGGACAGGGCTTGTTGGGCCGACGGACTCTTGCCGGGATGTTGAGCGAGGCACTGTGTTCAAGGGCACGGCGGGTCTCCGAGCGGAAGGGCAAGAGTTACACAGATGAGGAGGTCGATGTGGAAGATGAAGTACCATTTGCTAGACGCGCCAGGGAACAAGGAAAGTCTTTTCGAGGGGGGAAAATTGATGGTAGGTCTTCTTAGCGAATTCCTTGGAGGGTTTCACTAACGGAACCGCAGACATCTCCGTATTGGTGGCGGTCATCTCTCCAGCACCAGAGATGGTCCGGAGTTCATTGTAGCTTGTCATGATGGAAGTGTAGCATGTCGTTTCGGAGTATCATATTGGTTTTGCATGTGTACAACAATTCTCCGCATTTTTGCTATGTAACGCCTGGCCACCTTGAGAAGTACGTTGACAGCTCGCTCCTTCAGTGCTCCTTACAGTGGTCTGTTGCGAGCTCCGGTCCATTTCTAGTGCTCGAAAGACGACCGCCAACAACTCATAGAGGAGTACTTGTGCCAGAACCGACACCAGCCTCACGGGGCTGCTGAAAAAAACCTTTGTATTACAGCTCGTGCTCGAGTGACCTAGCTAACGTCCATGGCTTCACCGCCTACAGGCACCACGTTCTCACTTACAATCAGACTTCTGATGGTCTCGCTCTTCCAAGCCGTCGTACCCCGCCTAAACCCATATTTGCGCTCCTTCTCGACTCGCTCATTGGGCTTCACAAAGTTACGCAGCATTTCAGTTCCTGTCGCGGTGATGACGCATGCGTCCACATTGGAACCCGAACCGAGATCATTGAAGATACCAGCTGAGATGGCATTTGTCACAAGGGCAAGTGCTTCTGCGCGCTGTGGAAAGTCGCATTAGTATTTGTAAGATAGGAAATGAGGCATTCGCGTTACCTCCATGTCCGGTTTCCATCCACTCTCGAACACGGCCATAGCGGCTAGACTACCTGATCCCATCGTCACGTACGGGAGCTTGTCCGTGGATCCGTGCGGGTGAACGGTGAACAGGTGAGGACCAGTCGGGTCAACACCACCAAGGACCAATGCAGCCCCTACATGTCCTTGATACCTACGTTCCATACAGTTAACCCCGACACCGGTAGGGCAATGACAGACCCGCATACCGGAAGAGGTGTTGCTTGAGCATAGTCATGGCCGTCACCACTCGTGGTTTTCTTCCCGTCGACAAAGCATGCAGCTCAATATTGGACGAGATCGCTGCGGTCACGAATTCCGTGTCCGCGGCTGTTCCAGCGCCACAACATCGAATAGACTCTGAAATGTAGTGTATCTGTGCAACATGTTCAAGGAACTGGCCACTTGTCGCCTCGAATGCGCGCTCACTTTCTCGCAGTTTTTGTCTGCAACGATGGGGCCTTCTGTTGCACGCGTATCCGCACCGAGTACGATACCATCCTTGAAGAGACATCCAACAATTGTTGTACCGGTGCTCGTTGCCTTTGGGAGCGGCAGTCCTTTCTCCTGCAGGAAATTATTCCTGTCAACCCATCAATTTGGATGATTCCTGGGGAAGCCAACTTATTCACCGTATCGAGTTTGAGAAATCAAAGCCTGGAGGGTTGTAAACTGAGGTCATCTTCGCAAGTGTGGATTGTTAGAAACTTGATCAGTGCAACCTTTGAAATGCAAGTGCGCATACGCGTCGTACCGCGGGGTAGACCCCTGACACTTTCTTTCCTGATCCACTTTTAGGACCCCGGATAGTGTCTGGCCCATCACCGCTGTTGAGAGCGAGCGCAGTCAACGACAGCGAACGACACGCTCACCATAACACAACACATTCAAGTACGCCCATAACTCACCATGGACGGTTGGAACAAGCTGCAGTCTAGTTTTTCTGGCCTAAACATCGGCCAATCTGCCAATAAGTTGGCAAAGGGCTTCAACTCAAGCGTTCAGGCAACGAGGGAACGCCTGGGCCAGGTTGCGCCTGAGGAGATCACTGAACTTCCCCAAGGTAGATACGTGTGTGGAAGGCGTGGCTGTTCGTAACTCATCGGATACGTCGCAGAATACAAGAACCTCGAAGCTCGCGTTGACGCGTTGCGTCAAGCCCACCTTGCGTTACTCAAGTAGGAGTGCTGTAGCCATATCTTCGTTTGCATCTCATCCTATGGTCCAGGATTACCAAGGCCTACGAGACCGAGTCGTATGATTATCCCGTTCAGATTCAAGAGTCTATCACGGAGCTTTCTACTACCATTGGACACGGTATCACCAACTTTGCAGCTACCAATCTCAAGGGCACGAATCTTCCAGCGCCCAGCCCTGTCGCCCCCACCGTTGCACAGCACAAGACACTTCCCCATGCACTCGGCCGGGCCGCCACTAACGCGGCTACTGCGATGCAGAACGCGCCAGACGGCACCAACGACAAGCTTGGAAAGGCCCTTGGTCTGTACGCTGGTGTTTGGGACACGATTTCTGGGGCCCGTATCCAGCAAGATGAGTCCATTCGAAGACAGTACCTCCATCCTTGGCAGACGACGTTGTCAACATCCATCAACGTGGCTATGAAAGCTCGTCAGGCCGTTCGTATTAGCAGGCTTGAGTTGGACGCCGCAAAACAATCGTGAGACACAGTGCATGTTTTTCATTTCAAGCTAGTGACCGGTGTTCCACAGATTAAAGACTGCCGGCCCCGCCAGACAGGAGCAGGCCAGGCTCGATGTAGAGAACGCGGAAGACGACCTCGTCCAAAAGACTGAGGTTGCTATCACGCTTATGAAGACTGTACTTGACAACGTAAGCACGTATGGTTCTTTGTGTGCTTCATCTAGCAGACCCTCATTGAACAGCCCGAGCCCATCAAGAACTTGAACGAGCTTACTAAAGCTCAGGTATGGATATAGCACTGGCCAGAACGTGCTGTCTGATTTGTCTCCTGCAGTTGCTCTACTTTGCTTCTGCTGCCGAAGCACTCTCATCCGCTCAAGGTGAGATAGAGGAGTTGAGCGTGGCTGCCGAGGGCGAATACAGGTAAAATTGAGTCTTGTCAGTCATCCACTTCTACTCACCAGGCAACATATTTGCAGGAAGACCCGTGACCACTAAACTGATCCCTCTAGCCTAATGACCGTGAGGCTACTCACGAATTCCGCAATTGGAACCACAGTACAATGTCTATGCGTACCATCATGTAACATACTCACTTGCCCGCCCTCTGCCCTTCGTTTTTTTGTCTAATTGACTGCTTCTCCTCCTATCCCTTTCTGCCCAGTACTGTATGTGATTCGAAGGACCCTCGATCTGCGCAGTGGTGGCTAGCGTAGCTACTGTCTAGCGTTGTGTAGATACGCTGAATTACCTCAGGCTCATTTGAGCATTAAGATGTATTTTTCATCGCGGGATGTGTAGACACGTTCCACGGCTTACCTAAGCACATGTTCTGCATAAATTTTTTGCGAAGGAACTTGTGCAGGACGTCCACCCACCATTGACACCTTTTTCGCAGACCAGAGGTAGGTCTCGTTATTTTTCTCTTTTCTGTGATGATTTTCGTTGCTGTGCACCAGACCGAGTGCTTCTGCTCTTTGAGGATCACATCCCTGACCATCTATTATACGCTCGATGGTCCTGATCTTTTTATCCTGCATTTGTCTTTAAATCAAGTTGTGCAATAGCTAATCGCGTTTTCAATTTACAGGTTGCATCAAGATTTACGCTTTGTTTGGTGTCGTCCTTTACCATCTGATGTCGGCCTGAGCCACACTTTGATAGTACATACTAATGCTTTCCCTCATTCAATGACATCTACTTGGTCTTAATCTTCATGTGGACCGATTTCGCGCGGGTGAGTTGATCGTAACCTAGGTGGGCATAAGGTCAATGGTTGGATTGGAAAGAACGGAGTATTGAGACGCACCAAACTTGCTGAGGCTAACGCCTCGCCCGCTGTTCTTGACCCCAGTCCACGAAAGCGCAGGATCGAGGAAATCACACCTTCAGTATTAAAAAGATACGAATGAACCAATGAAACAAACAGGACAGCCTGAATCATCACCTATTGAGGAAGACAGTGCCGGTTTGTAATTCCTCCAGGATTTGGAGGAATGCAGTCTCGGATTCGGGACTTGTCCACACAGATGCTGTAAGGCCGTACGGAGAATCGTTCATGAGGCGGATCGCTTCTTCGTCGGACGCAACCTGGCCTAATTGTGATCTCGGGGACATTTGTTATACGTTTGAACGAACCCTCTTGATACCGACAACTGGACCGAACGTCTCTTCCTTGAAGCGTTTCAGAAGAATATCGGTTAGAGATTGCATTCATGACATACCATCATGACATCCATTGCTTTGGAATGAACATAGTAAGTCAAGGTACGCAATGACGCAAGTTCTGTACGTCCAACTTACAGTGGTCAACGTGAACTAGGACCTGTGGAGCGACGTATGCATTATTTCTTTATTGATGACGATCTGAGATAAGTGACTGAACAACGCGTTTCGAAAGTAATCGCTTACGGTTGAGCGATCGGAAACAGTTCCTCCGGGATAAGGGCCCTGGCTCCCGCCTTGACTGGTCGATATTGTGATCGAGCACTCACACATCAACCAAATGCTCTCACCTGCATCAGCTACTTGCTTCCGAATTCTCTGCGCGCTGGCGATGCTGACCACTGGTCCAAGATTTGTTTCGGCTTTCGTGGGGTCACCAAGTTTGTATTTCTGTTCCGGGTAAGACACTGGATACAAGTAACAAAAGGCAATCTTTTACCTTCACGAGGTCCACAAAGCCTGCAACAAATTCGCCGTACACACATTCGTGCACATAGATGCGCTGCGACCGGTGGGTACCTGGCAGTTAAGCGGCAGAAAGGTCACGGCTCACCTCAACTGCACAACAGCTTTGACCCGAATTGAACATCGCCCCTAGGGGCAACATTCCATGTTGTTACATACATGAGGGAAAAGGCTTGACTTACCATCCACAAGCTCAGCAATCGTGTACTCCATATCCGCATCTGGGCGCACGTACGCGGGATCCTTTCCACCGAGCTGTAAATGCGTCAGAAGGGCAGTAGCTTTAGCACGGTTCCCGGATACCTCTAGAGCAACTCCCTTGAAACCTGGTGCCTCCACTGCGACACGTTCGACAGCCTGTCCTCCGATAACGCTACCTGTGAACGAGACAAAGTCTACGAGCTTGTGCTGTACTACGTATGATGTGAGAGGGGGTGAAAGATGCAGGACTTGTATAATATCCTCTGGCACGCCGGCCTTGTGGAGCGCACTGGCGAAGCGCTCTGCGACGAGAGGCGTCTGAGGGGAGGGTTTAAGGAGCACGGCATTCCCAGCGATTATGGCCGGAAGGACAGAGTTGATGGAAACGAGATAAGGGAAGCTACATGGAGTGAATGATTGACCGTTAATCTGACTGCATAATATACGCACTTCCATGGTGCGATCACGAAGACCACACCGAGGGGGACACGTTGTATGTATCGCTTGAACCCTGGCGTATCTGTGTCCTTCAATGAAACGTCCGAGAGACTGGATTCCGCGATGGATAACATATACTTTGCACGAGATAGGAATCCCCTTATTTCCCCTGGCACCTGGCTCACGGGCCTAGGGTGTGGATGAGGTCGCGAAGTGATATAGCCCTTGGAGGAGTGACGCACCGACCCATTTGCATGGTGAGCTCCATGTACAGCTCGTCACCACTCATTTCCTCGAACACTTTCTGTGGATCATGTAGCAGCTTCTAGGAAGGGATCAGAAGGGAATCATACTATGAATTCGTGCCCGATCGCAATCCGCCTTTTCAACTCGACCTTCTTCCATGCCTGTTGTGCATGAGCTGCATTTCGAATTTTCACGTCGAGCTCGGCCTCGTTCGGGTACACGCGAGTGCACAAGGCTGCCTGATTATGAGGGCTGATCGTGGTCTGAGACTGTGCGCTGGCCATCGTTTGGGCACGTTCTGAGATGGCGGCGGAGGTGGAGTCGTTGATGTCACGCATAAACGAGATTCACTCATATCTACAATATCATATCTTAGCCATCACCCACCATCAACAAGCCAGATCGTCGTGTGGGGTTGTCTGCACGCGGCCACCTTTGAAAGGGAAAGATGGCTAGAACCAGCGTTTTGCCATCAACCACTGACAGTCATCCAGGTGGAACTCTTGAATATCTCCTTGAGTGACGGTAAACAGAAATTTCGATTGGCACTTGCTACCCTGTCTCTCACTGAGGGTGGCTAGCGCATCTGCGCATCTGGCTTCCGCCCTATGTCGTTCCTTGTTCCCGTGGACCTGCAAGACCACTCGATAAGCCGACGACAGCCTTGTAAAGCACCAGCACTAATCAGTACTCGATACCTATTGATGTCCAAGTTGCGCTGCTAGCTGCTAATGAAGCAACTTTGACTGAGTCGAGCTTGGACGTGCGCACCATCTCTGTGGCCGTGAAGATTCGGCGCTGACGCTGCACACAATGCCAAGTGATGTAGTATTAAACAAGTCCGAATGCTTATACTTTGTACCGACGACCAGTCTTCGTAAAGAACGTCTGCAGGATGTAGACCTGCAACCTGCACGCCCGTCAGCAACAGAAAGCGCATGTTCTGATCTAAACGTACACGGCCATACTGACCACCCCTAAGCTTTCACAGACGCCATACCAAAACAAGCGGCTAATGTATTCATGTTCAACCAGGTTCGCAGCGCTAACATTCACCGCTTACTTTTGAGTAGACTTCACCAACGAAAAGCCTCGCGTCTCTCGAGTGTGGAAACTGAACGAGAAGTCAGGTCAGAGTTCTCCGAGGTGAGAATGGCATTATAACACACTATCTCTGTGTTCGCTTGATGTTCATAAGCAAGCTGTTCAGGCGATACACGCTTTCTTCCAGCGGGCTCGTGTGGTCGGAAACTTGTCCGGGCTTAGCGGCCACTTCTCTCCGTGGCTCACTCTCGACCATGATGTCGAAATCTAGAAGTTTGTCCGTAAGTGTGGACATGTCGTTCTCGAAGCAGAATGCGTATTCTCCGACAGTGTTTGCGGTGAAGACGTAGTCGCCCGAGCGTTCGCGTTTGCCATCGAGTAGAAGCTTTTCATTGGGGTCCTTGATGTCGAAGTCAATGTCAAAAGAACCTCCTGCTTGTACCTATCAACGAAATTGGGTCACAGTGCAAATGGGTATAAACTTGCTCCCATACTGCGAAATAGAACTGGGAGGATTTAGAATGTACTGTATAGTAATACATCTCATGTGTGCTCACCCCAATCTTCTCCCCTGCCTTGTCAACATCGGCATAAAAGCATAACCGTTCGTTAGGACCAATTGAGGTGGTCAATGCAGAGGCATTGGCGTGGCGAACAGACGCCAGTAGGAGGATACACAAGGACAGAATGCTAAGCAGTATCATGTCGGTTGACGTGGTCGACGAAATGCTAATCAGTTTAGGTCTCGGCAGCCATTTGCCGCACTGTCGGAGAGTCAATATTTTAAATTCCGCGAGCTAACCTTGAGTTCTTCTCCTATCTATCTTCCACTCCCAACAATCCGAGGACAGATCAGCTGCAGGTGTTTCAAGACCGTGCACTCGAAGTAGGTATCAAGGATTAGC
The DNA here is from genome assembly GCA_021018615.1 of Phlebopus sp. FC_14. Taxonomy (NCBI): domain Eukaryota; kingdom Fungi; phylum Basidiomycota; class Agaricomycetes; order Boletales; family Boletinellaceae; genus Phlebopus; species Phlebopus sp. FC_14. The sequence goes on along the minus strand of JAEVFL010000005.1, from coordinate 882,351 downwards.
ACCAGAGCTTCTCTGATCGCTCAGGTTAAACGAAGAGACCCTCAAAATTTCCATTTACTGACATTCCATCCGTCGAAATATGGTCCCAAGGATATCTCTTGCGAGCGCATCCAAACCAGCCGATTTACTTTGCGAAGGCCAGATAGACATATTTTCTCCTCTTAGGGACTACGATACAAGCCACCTGGAGTCGTACTTAGCCAGTGATGTTCATATCACTGCGTCACCGATGAACTCTTTCTCTGTGGCGCGTAATTTCGAGGAGGAAAGTCAACACATCACTCTCATTTGTACTGGATATCCTTCTAGCATATGTAGCTCTCTCGATTCTATTGGAACACTGCGAGGATCGCCTTCGATGCTTTCGACACCTTCCCGCCACTCCACTGATCCCCTGGTAATACCATCACCGACCCCATTACCACAAACGCCCACTCCAATTTGCACGGAATTCTCGCCGCCAGTAGGAGTAGGAGGCACTCCTTTCGAGCAACAGTTTACTGCCCATCTGTCCTCTCGTTGGAATACATTCGAACATGAAATCTCTCCTGTCACTCGAAGGACATCCCTGGGCTTGTCTCAAGACTTTGGATCTCCCGTTGCGTCAGCACGTGATCCAACCACCTCTCGAACCAGCAAAGATGTATCCCACTGGGGAGCACAGTGCCAAGAGAGAGTCTCCTTAATGGACAAGTTTCTTTCTGTAGCTCCGAGGGCACTTCCGTCTTGCGAGGAATTTCAGACGTTTTTTGATCTCGATCTTCAAAAGCAACCTTCGTCTCCTGTATCTGAGGTGTCTAGCCTTACCCCACTTTCAACCCCGGAAATCTCCAACAGACGCCGGCAATCGTCATCTCGAAGTACACCCCCTACCTCTCCGACAATGCAGGTTTCTGGACACACTGCAAATCCGAACTTCGAACGATTCAAACAAGCTCACGCGGATCTTTGTCTGGATGCTCAACCGAGGCAAGACTTTCCTGGACCGTACTTTTTGGACCGTCGAGCTGTGGCAAGTGATACTGTCGCCGGATTCAAGCGAAGGCGAAGCCAACACCCTACGAATGCCGATTCAGTCACTGACTCCTTTAAAACCAAGAAGGCGCGCATCTCGAAAATTGATGAGGCTACTCACATGGAATCGGTTTCCACGCCGAACATACCAACAACACGCCGCCTTCCTACTGACATCCCTTATCATCCGCAGTTTCCACTATTTTACAGGCGCTTTCCGGTCAGCTCCTATTTCCTGAATTTCGAAGAAGAGTTCGTGTTCAAATTGGCATGTGCGATTCCGCCTCCGGGATATTGACCTGTACTATCCTCGTATGGCAGATCCTCCCCGCTGGAACCGCAGCCTAAGCACCCAGGGGGAATATATAACCCCCCTCGAGGTGCTCACGATTTGTACACACCACGCTACGTGAAAGGCTGTGGCACAACGAAGGTTGGTCTGTGCCCCATCTGTATCGAAAGCACGTCGCGTGGCGGATTAGGTCAGAAGGTCTGGCTCTCGATGAAGTTTTCTGCTTATAAGTGGTGCGTATATCGATAGGCAATCTCAAGATCAATGCTGCTGAATGTATTCCAGAGTCTAATCTCTGACTCTTTGCGTGTCTGACATCAAACTCGCTAGCTACCACCTGCAATATGGCCACGGTATGATCATTCAATAGCTGAACGATTGCGTACATCTCTATCCACACTATGACAGGAATATCAGCGGCGTCCACTCGTCCCTTCTCCCCGCCGGTTGCTTTCCGCTCAACCGAGCGCCGCAATGCCGGTAAACATGAGCGGACAGTCATTCTTGAAGGCAAGTGTCACAAATGCAAGAAATGGATCCCAATTGAGAGCATGAAGGACGTTGAAATCAAGGTAACCTCACTCTTTCCCTTGAATCATTCTCTCACCCTGCCTAGGTCAAAGAACTTTATTGGTATGTAACGAGCCATTCCCAGTCAGCTACGACCTCATGGGAACAAGGTGGAAGCACGCTGCGACCTGTCACCAAGGCACTCAAATCCCCGGCGATGACGACTTTTTCGAGGACGACGACATTTATCGCCACGTTCAACTACTCGCATTGTGACTCCCCACTGCGTTTCGGATTGTTTCCAAGTTCGTTCGTTCCCACTTGTCACGTATATGGCGGCATTTTTCCATTTGTTGTGCTCATTCTACGAAAGCTTGTCAAGCCCCTCTGATTGCTATCTCACTCGTGCCTGGGCTTATCCGTGTATTGTACCGTCATAACTGCATAGAACTGTCGAAGATTGAGCTTTGTGTTGTTATCCACCAGCTGTTTATACTCCTTTCGTGTCCCTGCAATGCTTCTGGGTATCTCTGCGATTGACGTCGTCGTAAGTATTAGAAGGGGCCAGCCGTACGCCTGGGCAATACGGGGAAACCTGGCATTATGATTATGATTGTTATTTGGCTAACTATTAAATACATAAGCTCAGGTGGAATAGACTGGCTTTTGAAGCGTCATCTGGCCACAGCGACAATGTACTTACATTTGCACACGTGATTTACTTATGCGACACCTCGCTGTCGCCGCCTGTGCTGTCGAGCTCGAATGTCCCGCCAGAGGCTAGGCTGTTGCTAAGTAGAAAGGTGTAGCTCTGTCGACTGTCCTATCACCAGTGCCGAATGATGTCCAAGGCAGCACCTGAGATAGAGTCATTGTACTCTCAGGTTCATCGGCGCATGGTGGAGAGCGGCGAGTGGGACAGGTGCGTTTTTGTGCTGCTGTGCTCGACTTTTTCACGATGTTCGACGCTGAGGTACTCTGTTGATTGTGTTGTAGGATCTTGCGCCTTCTTGCGGCGAAGCTCTCAGAACACGGATGGTCAGACGAGTTGTGTCATCGTGCCAAAGGTATACATGTTCGACTGATCAATGGGAAGAAAACGAAATTTAATGACATTTCAGAGCGTGCTCGGGCGATGGACCCGCTCTCATTTCGAGCCGTTCTGGAAGAGATTTCACCTCACGCGCAAGGTGAGCACGTTGCACGTCTTCTCATTGTTCGAGATGTTAATAGGTTGACCTGTAGTGACCGTGCCTCTCGCAGTGAAACGTGAAATCACGAATTTGATTCGACAATATGTGAGAGAACAGTTTGAAAAATAAAAATCGTACCCTTCTTGGGCCTTTGATTTCCAGGCGAACAGGTCTGGGCTTGCATGGCGAGGGGCGGGCCGCTGTGGATTGTATAAACTGGATGTGTATATCATGCAGGTTGATTGAACAAAGACGGAGTGATGATCATGACTTGCGGCGAGGTGTAGTCACCGTCACCGTCGAATCTCCACCACGGGATAATTCCTGAGCCACAATTTTCTCTGCCATCTTCTTGACCTGTTGTGCGCTGCTGTCCGACTGGTTTCTCTTCGCACCCAGAGAGAACTTTTGACTGAGGGCCAACGGAGCTCTCTCCCACCTCGTCACTCTTATCCCAACGCCCGGCATCTGATGCTTCACCAGGTACTTTACCCACATGTCCACGACCTCCGGATGGGCGTCCCAAGCCTTGATAACACGCTTGTGTACCCGTCGTTCAAAGTTCTCCTGACTTTTCTTATGCACGAATGGACCACGAAGGACAGTCCACAACGATCGTTGCGTTGGAAGCGGCACAGGACCCGAAGCGGGTATTCCAAGCGCGCTCGCCGCATGGCCTATAAAATGCGCAAAAATGTCGAGGTAGTAGTGGTGATGCGACCGCAAGTGGATTTCTGCGACGGGAATTGAATGCGGGCGAGGGAGTTTTGTAGGTGGATACAGCGACCTTCCACGGATGACCATAGAAGCCAGCTCAGGTTCGGTCAGCGGTGTCATCCCATCCGACTCTGGAGGTGTTTGGACGGGTGGAGGTGTTGGTTCGGTGGTCCTGGTGGTGTTGGCAATGTCAATGCAAAGTTTTGAGAGCTGATAATTACGCACGGGACACTGCCGCTGTTGAACCGCACCCATCGTGAAAGCGCTGGCAGTGATAGTCGTGGTGGACGAGGTAACATCTTGACGCGACATGCACTCGCGAGCCGGAGACGGCCCAAATTTTTGAATCTTTGCGATCCGGGAAGTGCCGGATTCTAACGAGTCTTCGTGGTCGAGGTTGACGAAACACGTTCTTAAACATCGACCATCATGGCCTCGCACGACAGCGATCCTTTTTACCTCAGGTGAGCATTCACAGCATGTTTTCGTGCTTGCTATTTATTTCGTACAGATACTAGTAAGTGGTTCTTAATGGCAAGGTCAATCACAACGCGAACATCTGTTGCAGCACCGGTCATTCAGGCAAACACGGACACGAGTTTCTCGAGTTCGAGTACTCACATGGTCGTCTGCGTTACGCAAACAACTCAAACTACCGAAATGACAGTCTAATCCGTAAAGAAAGTGAGTATGAACTGGTCGTTTGCAGTGACAACTTGTTCATGTCGTCGCGTAGTGTGGGTTGGACCATTGGTGGTCAAGGAGCTCAAGCGAATCGTGGAGTCCAGCGAGATTACAAAGTAAGGCATTCTTCACTGCATCAATTGCGGGAAGAGGCTGATATCCTCGTCAGGGAAGACGACACAAACTGGCCCAAGAAGAATATTGTCGGAAAGCAAGAGCTCGAAATCCGTATCGGAAACGATCACATCGCGTTCGAGGTTGGCATTAATATCGTTGAATGAGACGGTCTCTGATGACTTTTGCAGACGGCCAAGATAGGTTCACTGGTGGATATACAGGACAGTGAGGACCCAGAGGGGCTGCGAGTTTTCTACTACCTCGTCCAGGACCTGAAAGTAAATCTTATATCATCTTGTACTTTGTGGAGGATCTAACCGGTTGGTTCAGTGCCTTATCTTCTCCCTCATCTCCCTCCACTTCAAAATCAAGCCTATATAACCTTTGTCTCTGAACACGTGTCTTGCTGTGTCATGTTGTTCTCTGCTTTCCCCTGTCTTCAGTGTGTGCCTTGAAGCGATAAAAAGAAAAATCCGACCGTTTGGGACGTATCCTGCGCAAGAAAGCGTTGTGATATATGTGTGAGGTAATTGCCTGTCTTTATGCTGAGGATGATCAGGGCGCTAATCCATCCACAGACTTCATAATGAATGTCATTCATTTTTGTTCTCCGGTAACTCTTCCGCAAGAAAACGCGCGAGAAGACTTATTTTGTAGGGTTTCAGCCCAATCATGAGTGCACTGACTAACTGCTTAGTAGGCCTTGCATAATTGTGCCCAGTACCCTAACTAGCTTCTTCGACTTTGTTGCGATCAATAAAAGAGGGAAATGGTCGAGATCGATTTTGCGCTGTCAGCCTTGAACCTCGGTCTGTTTTCTTACTGTCATCTGTACGCTACGTGGGCAACGTTTCAACCAAAGAAGCACTGAAATGCAGGCATGCATGAATTGTCGTTAGGTGTGTGATATGATCCCGCAGTTTCATGCAGATAAATACTGATTCTTCCAGAACTGCGGCGTCCCTTTGCTACCTATACATACTGCCAACATTGGCAGGGTGTACCGTCTGGGTGCAACGTGATCGTGATCGGCTCTTCCTCCGTGATACCGCACTGGTGTGACATATGACGACTCTTTCTCCCCTGCTTAACCGCGATCTTGTGAGCGTTTTCGAGTAAAATGCATTATGACTCTCACCCCCTTGTTATCCCTACATGTGCAACTCGAGCTTTGATCAGGCCTGGCCTCAGTTTCCTTCGTGCGCCTGGTATTAGGCCCAACTTGCTTGACTTTGGCGAACTCCTTTTCGTCCGTGGCTTGAGCAGCCTTGCCGTCTGTCTGACATGTTCCTGTTTTTAATGCTTCGGAATGTCAAACAAGAATTTTGACCTCTATCTTCATCAGATCTTCCTGCTTACCATGTTCAACCAGGGTATTCCTTCCCGCCTTGAGACGTTTGCAGTCCTCGATCACCACCTCCGCAAGATTTTTAAGCACATACCCAAGCTCCCATGATTGGTCCCCGCGCGCCAGGAGCTCCAGAGCTTGCGGTCTAATTTCATCCAGGGTCTTCTTCTTTTCCTGTGGCCGTTCCGCTGCTTGGGCGGCTTGCTCATGCATCAGCCTGCTCCCATATTCTTTTAGAGCGTCCAACTTAATCTGCATGGCGAGCAACTCTTCGTCCATGTTTGACATTGTCTGCCAAAAAGCGGGGGTGTCGGCACAGGTTTTCGGTGTCGATATGAACGGGATGAAATAGTCGACGAGTCGCAACATGCTGGAAGGAATTTGTCTAGGTAGGATTCAGTGAAGTCGGACATGGTACGTGCAGGACTTTATGTTGTCCGAGGGATGCTAAAGCATGGACCAGCAGGGTACGTTGATCGTCATCGTTGTCAGGTGTCTCTCGTCTTTTGTCAAAGCGGCACAATGAGGTCGATAGGCAGTAGGAGGCCAAAGCGTTAGCACAGCAGGGCTCATACTTGTCTTTACTGTTTCAAGACATGGCCTACAACGCAATTGTGCTGAGGACCGATCTTTTTCACCAGACCAATTGCGGTGCCTTGCTACAGCCAAGTTACTGTCGTCGACTGCTTTTGGTAGTGCTGTTCTTTTGAACGAGGAGCCACCTCGAATATGCCATCAGCGACACGGCGATTCCTGGTCCTAAGATGCGGTCTGGTCCCGACGGCGAGGGACGGTGTCTCCGAATTGATGTCTAGGCTGGGAGAGGCGATGCTGCTGAGCCGGTCAATATGTAATAGCGTCCAAGCTGTGGCTGGCTCATGAGAGTGTTCGGTCGAAGATAGAGTCTTGTTGTAATCACTATACTAGTGTAATCGTGATGCTACTAGTCCCTTCGTGAGGTTGTTCCCAATGTCTGCAGCTGTTCTGTGGTTTCCAGGGTCGTCGGCTGCTGCCAGTCGATGTCCGATCAAAGAAATGAGTCTGGTGGGTTAGCGGCGGTTGAAGGGTCTGCAGAGCCCTCCAGCCAAGCCCACGCTCACCGTTCACCGCTCGGTCAGTTATATTTGCTCGGATCTCCGTGGTGTATTCCGTCGTCTGCTCACATTTTCATCTCTCAGCCGATCTAGTTGCAGGTGCTGAACGTCGTCCGATGGCCAAGCGCGGTCAGTGCGGAGGAGATAAAATCTCTGTCCACTGCCTCGCTGCCGAAACTAACCTGCTCAGGTAATTGCGCTGGTCTCAGCTGTCGTCAGCGCGAGACATGTCCCCGATGAGCACTTAGCGCGGAGATCAAGGGTATGTTTATAAGTATCCATCTCTCAAATCACCGCATCACTCACTTTCCGCTCCCAACCTGCAATGGCGACATCTGCTCCCCCAGACGTTATAGTGCCTGCAGAAGCCTCCTCTCCGGACGTCCTTGCGCGTCTCTTCCCTGCTCTCCGGCCCCCTCCATCCGTCCTAGCACCAGCGCGTATGCCCAATGCCGGCCCAGAGGCCACCGCTGCGTTGCTCAAGGCTCTCAAGGACAACCATGAGCGAAGCCACGTCTTCTTCAATCAATTCAGCTTCCACAAGTACGTTTTATTTCATTATGCAGTGGCCGTCCTCTGAATGAACCTGTGCTATTGTCAGCCATTCGGCTCACCACCTGCTCGCCCTATACGCTCTCGGTGCTCCGAGTCCGACGTTGAGTGCGGCTTACCAGGATACACATCTCGACCATATGCGCATCGCATTCGTTGCACCTGAACGCGTGGTCATCACCGACGATAATTTTACAGAGTATCTTGGAAATGATCAGTGCGTACTTTCGTTGCTGTCTTTGAGCTGGCGATCGATAGCTTGCCCCTGATCAGGTACTACAACGCCTATCTGGACTACTTTCATCGCGTTGTTCTTGAGCCCGGCGCGACGATTCCTTCGCTCCTCGAAAAGTACTTGTTCTCCGAACATTACAACATCAGAACCCCCATGGAGGGTACCCAGCAACCCGAAATGTTGAACAGGTTCTTGGAAATTCTTGTGCACCCGATCATCCACGTTGGATATGGTGCCGAGTTCGGGTTATTGGGCATGATTGCCGAAGGTGCGTACCGATCATTCTGACCCCGCGTTGTCTCGCTTACACTTCGGATCGTAAAAAAGGTCTTGCATGGACATCGGTTCATCCCGCTGGCGCAACGACGCTCATATCTCGTCTTCTCTTCACCCCGAAACGTACAACTCCCATAACAGAACTGGAAAAACAAGGTGAATGGTAACCCCAGAATATTGTATCAGCGGCGAATTCTAATGATCTTGTCATGGTGTGTTTCAGAACCGGAATGGTTACCCAAGCCAGGCTCGCGTCTGAGAGCGTTGAACATCCTATCTCTTATGCTTCGTGACCCCCGATTCGGCTCAAAAGTACTCGACAAGCACGAATACGCTGCCATGCTCGAGTCACATGGGGAGGTCATCAACCGATATGGCGAAATGTGGGACTGTGATGTCAAGAATCAAGAAGACCTTGAAAAGTATCTCGAAGAGCTCATCTGGGCTGGCACGCTCATGTACGGCGTTGGAAGCTGGGACGGTGACGAAGCGGAATACCGTGCGGATTTCTTCACGTGAGTACCATTGACAGGAACGAGGACGTTCAGCAGAGTTTCAATTCTCTAACATTCCCCTCCCCCCCCCCTTTTTCAGTGCCCATATCGTGACATCAGCGTTGTTCCTTCCTTCGTTATGTGCACACATCTCGCACCGGTCGCAAACCCTCTTACTCCGCGCACACTTCCTAACAAGCATCACATGGTGGCTCGTCCGTGGACGCCCAGGCTTCCCCCTTCAAAAATTCACCTCCTACCCACTCCCACCCCTCCCCAACAGCCGCTCATCCAAATACACCACCACCCTCCCGGGTGCTCAACCCATCCCCTCCGCATGCGCCCTTCCGTCCCCCACCTCGCCCTACGCCATCCACCCGAACCCGTGGTACACCATCCTCGCCGACGCGATCGTCCACCCGAACGAGCACCTATGCAAAGTCCAACGCGCCCTCGCGCACTTCAACACATTGTACGGATACCGCGAGGCGGGGTTCGTCATGGACGCGCTGAACAGGGACAAGGACGTGGGTGTCGACGTGGACCCGAATTATGCGTACCTCGATGGGACGGTGTTTTTGAGGGTGGCGTGGTTGACGGGCGCTGCGCTTGGATGGGTACGGGAGGGCGAGCCGAACTCGGGCGTGTGGAATTATCAGGAGTTCCAGAAGGCGGCGTTGGAGGAGCTGGAGTTGTTGGAAAGAGAGGGTAAAGCATAGTATGGAAATTTTTTATGAATTCATCGGGATGTATGAATGGTTGTTTTTATTGGTGCTGATAGACAACTGCTGTGACTTTGTTGTAATTTATTCGATAGTAGGCTGTATTAGAGGTGAATTGAAAGTCCGTACCTCTCTGCAACTGGAACAGGACAAGGCTATTATGTACGTACACTCGGCGTTCAAAGTAGACGGAGACACCATACGAGCTCTTTGCAATTGTCAAAAACAAGAAAGACACTGATGAATGTGTAGCAAACAACACAGTTACAACACAATAGTACTGTAATTTAAACGTCATGCATCAGAGACAGCAAGCCAAAACCAAGCTAAAAGAGAAAGCAACATCACAGCAAACAAGGAAACATGAAAGCATCTCGAAAGAAAAGTACAACTGTGATTTGATTATACTGTGGACGACGGAACGGAGGTGATCAACGCATAACAGAAACAAGGAATAGAGATGCCAACATACAGTGCTAAATGAGAAGGATGGCATGGTTCTACAGCCGACGCGTAGATGATAAAGATTGATCAGAAGAGGCACCAGGTCAAAGCATGAGCTAAGGGATGACAGGGGAAAAAAATCCATGCTTTGGGATTCGGGACACAGCTGGAAATAGAGAGAACAGGAAGGGAGGGTGATGCGGGGGATGGCGAGTGCAAAATTAAATGAAGATGGGATAAGCGAGACGCTGGAAGCGCATGCATGTGGTACCCAAAGGGACTCTGACCGACGGGACTGAAGAATAAGCGTGGGTCAGTCAATCGTCTCGTATTTGGATTGTAGAAAGGTTGTCTCACCATGTCCTCGTCAACGTCCCACTTAACGGGACGTGCTCTATCCCAACGCTGGGCCAAAGCCCGACTTGAAATCCAAAGTAGAAAAGGAAAAAAAAAACCGGAGCCGCTGCCGTCTGCACGACCAACATGCTGCTCGCGAGCATCGGAAACAAAACGGCACTTGCCACCCGCATACAGCGGGAGATTTCCGTAAACTCAAGCGGACACCAACCGTCCAATCATCCTGTCACCACGCTTCTCCTCATGATCCCCTGTCGCTACCGCCATTGCATCTTACCACCCAGTGCGGCAGCCTTGCATGCTTCGCAGACCCTCACTCTGCCTGTCCGCACCGTCCCCTTGCGTCCCTTTCGAACCCAGTCAAACTCTGTCGGACTTGCGCTGCCGTCCATTATATTACCGCCCTCGTCGCGCTCGACTTCGTCTGCATATTGCACGCCAACACGCCGTCCAAGTTCGCGGAACATGGATCTGAGTCCCTCATAATCTGGGAGATCTGTGAATCGGAGGGAGAGCGCGTACGCGAGGAGGGATGTGAACTCGGGAGGGAGGGAAGCGGTAAGGGGGATGCAGGGAAGCGTGATTTCAACTTCCAAACTTTGGAACTCGTCTTCGTCTTTCTCCCATTCATTAGTGGAAGCCGTCTCGTCATTAATTTGTGGAAGATCCGAGACGTGGATTTCGCTGGTTGGCGACGTTCGAGTTGGCGTGTACGAGAGACGGGTATCTCGGTCACGAGACGGATGCGGTGTTTTGTGTGGTGTTTTGCGCGTGGGTGTGTGTATATAAGTAGGGAGGGGTCTTGATTTTTCGGCTGTGGTTGGCATTTGTTCATCATCGCCCGTCCTGTCTGATTCGCTTTCGAACACGGACTCCTCGCTACCTCCTTTATTTGACTTTGGGCTTGAATGAGGGGCTGTATCGGTATAAGGTTGCCTTCCGCAAACGACCAGCAACTCGGCCACCTCCCTAAGCTTGGCTTCACCAATACTTTCCCATGTTTCGCCAATAGTGCGTCCCTTAATCTTCCGCCAAGGAAGCGTTCCGCGTGCGAAATATATGAGCATGTATGCGAGCGATTCGAGGTCATCTCGGCGTGAAGTTTCTATGCATGGCAAAGCGCGAGAGTCATTCATGGATGGACGACGGGAAAGGAGATTCAGGTAAACGACATACCCTCCCCCCATTGTGCTCCAAGACTAGCAAAGAGACTTGTACCCACGCCGTGTCTGTTGGCGCCATATGCATCTCTTCTCCATGGAACGTGTTCGCCGGTGCGTGCGTCTTTGAAGCGCCGCGCGAGGCCGAAATCGATGATGGATACAACGGAAGCAGAAGGGGAAGAAGGTTGGCCAATAACGAAGTTGGCGGGTTTCACGTCGCGATGAATGTACGAACGGGAGTGGATGAATGCGAGACGGGAGATCTGCCGGAGCACGTCGATATTTTTGGAATTTGCAATCAAGGAGAAGACGAGAATGAGAAGTACAATTTGTACGTGTGGAACGCACACCGACGCGTCCACCTCACCGCCGTTGGGGATATCGGCTATCCCGGCGCAGAGGAAGGAAGACTCACCAGCTGGTCAGCAAGTAGCAATACGGTGCCCAAAGAAAAGCATCTATTGCACATCTTGAAGAGGTCCTCGAGACTCGGACCGAGAAGATCGATGACCATAACGTTATAGTCGCCTTGTTTTCCAGAATACATGATCCAAGGAACACCCGGGCCGCCCATGAGAGATTTGTAGACTTTTGATTCTTGGCGAAGGGGAGAGGTGAGGGTATGTGGGTGAGGGAGGGCGGGCTCGAGCTTTATGGCAACCTCCTTTCCGGCGATGGTGTGCACACCGAGAAAAACAGATCCTGATGAGGTGTGGGCATCAGTGGGTGTAAAGTTGGGTGTGGTAGGAATGGAGGTACCACAACCGCCATTAGCGATCTCTTCTTCTAGTCTGTACTTGCCACCGACAGTCAGGTCGGCCATTTGATCGTCTCTGCAACTTGTGTCAGAGGTGAGCGTGTGTCGGCTGTGGACTTGTACTCACTGAGGGAAGTGGAGGAAGTGAGGATGGACGCGACGTGAAATGAAGATGAGACAGCCTCTGACTGTGGCGTACTAAAGTTCCTCTTATGCATTATGTAATCCTTATCGGCATAACCCGAAAACGGTTTGGATGCGCGGATCACGGGACCGTGTCGCGTCCCGCTCGCAGACCACAGCCACCCAAAACTGGCCAACTCAACCGCAGACGTTGGGCGACGGGCTCAGAAATTTCATCCGCTCCATCTCCTATCAAACCTTCACAATTCGACCAAGAAAACTCGCCTCGATCCAGCCTCGCAGGAGTTGCCCCATTCTCGAGCTTCATTTCATCACTTCATCTCCAACCATCACCATCGCTACCACTGCATCTTCCCCTCTCTCCCCGCGCAGCTGTTCTATCTATTCATGTCCGTATTCCATGCACTGTTGGTCGTAAACAACCAAGGGATTGGTGGTGCCCACCCCAAGTGCGAATCGGAGGATCTGTCTCACAAGTGCTGGGTCACCAACTCCGGAATTGAGAACGCGGAATTTGTCGAGCGGTGAACTAGCGAATATCTCTAAGGTCCGCGAGGCGTCGATCCAATCCATGTCTTCCCGCCCGTTCGACTTCATGCTTGCGTAGGAACCTCGACCGTCCCTGCATCAAGTTCACGCTATGATCTCGACTGCGCGTTTTCACCATTGAACTGTGTCATCTCCGTCAATTTCATACGGCTCATGACGAGGAACAGAATGCCTAGAATTGACCTGACTGGCCCTCGATGTCAGGTGCGCCCAAGCCTGCCCATCGTATCGAACCTCGGAGCCTCGAATCCCCGCTCTTGGAACCTGATGACGGATAGTGGAATTCGCTCTCCAAAACAAGTCCCCTGCTGGACGGAAGCCTTCAAGGAACGTTTTCGTCTTGACAGACGTGTGTGTGCCCTACGTAAAATAGCCGCCGGTCAGTTCGGCTTTCATACGCAAGGGTCTGCAAGCGTCGCTGTATATCGGTTTCATAGCCGCCTCAAAAGCGGGTGTAACCGGGAGAGGGTCTCGGTAAATGTGCGAGTATATTCAATCGAGCGAGATCACAGTGTTCAGCCAATCACGGTCCAATAGTCAAAACTGCGTTCTTTGAACCGTACTCAAACTGACTAATGATAAATCAGATCGGTGCGTGCAAGATGTTGCTAAACGGGAAACCGAAATCAAAAACGCTGACCCTCGAATAGCTGGAAAATGCAACTCACCACAACTGATTTAGTATTAACACGGCAGAGTAAGGCACACCCACGCCAACCGCAAGAGCGTGAGCAGCACTGCCGGAGAGCTAACAATGGTCGCCCCAAGTGCACCAGCTCGTGCGGCGTGAACACTATCAAGACAATCCAGTCCCGGCTGGTACGTGTTCATCAATCCAGCACCCGCAGCACCAGCAGCTGCGTTCAATGCAACACCTACGACAACACCTCCAATTTTCGTCACATGTCTCAGGCCGTCGACTTCCCAGTAGTGCCATAAACCGCAAACATTGCTTGCCAAAGCAATAATGAGGATGGATATCCCTGGGACTACCGCGCCGCCAGCCGCACCAATTTTCATTGAAGAGGAGAGCGGGACATCGTAGCCGCTATAATTCGCTGCTCGGAGGACAGACTGCCCGATTATCATGCTGAGGAAACCTGAGAAGGTGCCCAATGCGACTGCAAGGATGATGGCGAAGAATAAAGTGTAAAAGATAAATAGCTCAAATTTATCTGCATTGCAGGGACGATCCTGTCGCCACTCGATGTCGGTTGTAGCTTCCGATGGTGCGGGCGGCGTGGATAACATCGAGAGCGTGGTACGTGAAGGATAGAGTGAAGAGAACGACCAAGTATGTGAGGTAGATTGTTGTTGGCACGACCTCTAAAATGATGCGATGACACAGAGACTGGGGATTATAGGGGTCACCCGACAAATAACGCTCATGAGGAGCGTTTCTTACGCTCCAAGCCAACTGCTGTGGGCCGGTTATCCCCAGACATCATCCAAATTTCATGCCAACGGTCGCCGATAAAACTAAAGTTTGCCCGATTGGATCCGCTCTACCTAGTACTGTTGGCCTAGCTCCATGAGCACGTACCTCATGCTTGTAGCACCTCCGAAAGCTGAAACGGACAAAGACAGAGTTTGGTAATTTTCTACATTGCTGGCAGGTGTCATACGATCTTTAGCAATCAAGTCGTCTTTTCCGCGAGAGCGACTGTCAGTCAGAACGATCGCACGCAAAAACATTAGGGAAACCACAAAACCTAATCCCCTGGAACATCCCGATGTCTCTTACATTCTCGCTAGCAGTTTCCACCGAGCGTCCGTTCCCTCTCCGCTAGTTTTAACGACCTTGCTTTCGCGCTGCAACTTTTTCAAGTGCTGCGCTACACTTCTGGCGGCAGGCTCCCATAAGTTCCGAGGGTACCCCGCATAGATCTTGGAGACGATTTCCCACGTAGACCATGCGTTCTCCCCCTCTGGAGGGGGCTGCTGCAACACCTGCACGATCTGTGTCTCCCTCTCCATACGATGCTCGATGTAAGTGCTTATCAACTTAGCGCCATCGTGGACCACGGGGCCATGTCCTGGGTAGAGAACCGAATATTTTCCTGATTCACGTAGTAACGAACGAAGCGTCGAGATATACGTGGAAAGATCTTCAAACACGGCGGTACCCTGACCGAGTACAGTGTCTGCAGTATACAACGCGTTGTCGAAAGGTAAGAGGAGCGAGATCGAGTCTTCCGTGTGACCCGGAGAATGGATGACGTGCAAACTCGTTTCTGAGCTGGCATCGACGGCGAATGACTTTCCATTAACCAGGTCGTGGAAAAGAGATCCTGTGGGGCTGGGCGTGTACGTGTCTGGTGATATCGAATCCATCACTTGTTGTAATCGATCGTCTGGGAGGGACGAGTGAGGAAACTTGTGTATGCGCGGTGGTTTGAAAGGAAGGGTCTTGTTTCCCTCGCCCCACAGATCTCGGAGAAGGGTCAGAACGGACGGGAGACCACCGACATGGTCGGGATGCCAATGCGATATGATGATGTCGGAGACGTGCGCGAGGTTCGCATCCGTATCAGCGCTCGCTCTTCTTAGATGAGACTCGAGCAAGGGAATATACTCGGGTTTGCCTTCACCGGTATCGATGAGAGTGAACGGTCTTCTTTTGCCGATCAGATAGGTATTTGTTCCTTGCGTGAATGATTAGAGTCAGCGCTAAAGTGGGGGAACAGAGCTTGTCATTCACCTTGAAGGGTGAATTTCCCTGGGTTCTGGCAATGCGGCATCGTGAAGATCATAGAAATTCCATGGGATCATTTCCTGCGCTTACTTGGCCAAGAATCCTCACAACGTAGTCGCTGAGCTACTCCAGGGAGCTGTCCACCGTCACCGTGCTTGAATAAATAGGACCTGCTTACCCGCGATACTGACTCGAGTACTTCTAGTGTGGACGACATGGCTCGACGTCTTGACTTACACGTTTGTGACGGCTTGAGGAGGTCGGGGGCTCTGAGCAACCACAAACTTGGGGTGAAATATGAGGCTAAGGATGATTCGTGGTTCCGACTTCCGAAGAGACGTCAGGACACTCGGACTGTACTAGTAGTACAGCACAGTATACAAAAGTGACGCAAAATGCATGCTTAATTAACTACTGGTCTCGTCCTCTTAGGTTAGGCTCAAACACCCAGCTGGATACGTTGTTCATCTCAAGCAATCTGAAAGTAGGTCTGCGAGACTGCTCATCGTGTAGCAGGCAGGGCGAATCCATCTAACGTCGTCCATCGCACGCAACGTAGACAATGGAAAGTGTTCTGCAACAACTGGGTCTCCCAACTCCCAATAAATACTCCACAAATTATTGTATCGGAGTAAGCTAAACGTTGCATAACAAAAAGACAACACCATTCACCTTTCAAAGGTCTCACTCTCACTTCCACGAATGGCGATGTGCAGCGATGGTCACGAAATTGAATAATAAATGTCGATCCGGTAGAACTCCAGTTCGAGTTCAGCCTCTAGTCGTACCCAACGGTCCTCAGGCGCGCTCCTCTTCAAGACCAAGGCAACCCCGGGATCCAGTTCGAATATGTTTGGCCCTTTGGCAGAAGGATGGCGCTGGTCCCAGAATACTTCAGTTGTTGTGTGGTATACCAACAGAATCATCGATCGCTCTAGAATCGCTTCAGCGTGAGTTCTTTTGAGAAGGGTTCATGTATGATGCCATCGCGTCGGATTGACCGTGAAATGCCAGTCTGTTCAAGTAGGAGTCAGCCTCACGACGGGCGGGTGGTCAAGCTGAGAAGTCGTTAGGGCGAAAGTTGTCTTTGGAATGTCGTTGGAATGTAGTGGATACGCAGGTCAACGGGGTGTTCCAGTAGAATTACTTTGGGCATGACTCTCTGCCAGGAGTTTGAGGAGAAGACAGAAAGTTTACTCTTACCGTTCGCAGCTTCAAAGTGAACCACACGCCCAACTCACACCCCTCACTTAGTGCAAGACAACACAACGCATAGAACAAAAAAAAAATGTCCGCTCCCTTCACTACAAACGAACGTGTCCTCTGCTACCACGGCCCACTCATTTACGAGGCAAAAGTTCTCAAAACCGAAGTATGGGACGAGACGACCACGCGCGGCGCTGGTATAGGCCCGCATTTTTTCGTGCATTACAAGGGGTGGAAACAGACGTGCGTGTGTTTAGTTTAGATCCCCTTCACTTTCTACTTCTACCTTGGACGTTCGCCTTTCGTTATTTCTAACCATGGAGCAAGAAAAGGATAGTATTGACGCCCTGAACCAACACACACAGATGGGATGAATGGGTTCCGCTGCAACGTCTTCTCAAAATGAATGACACGAATGTTGCGCTGCAGAAGGCGTTGATGGCTCAAGCATCCGCTGCTGCTTCGTCCTCTAATACGAACAAAGGAAAGGGAAGTGGTTCTGGTTCTGGAGGAGGGTCAGGATCCGGCGGTGGGACGGGAACGACTGGCAGAGGAGGGCGGAAGGATGGAAGGGGGACGAAGAGAGGAAGGGAAGAAGTGAGTTTTCGCTCTCAGTGGCCCGTCCTGACAGTCTTTCCTCTCTCGGTGGACAAACGCCGACTTGTCTTGTCCTGAATACCCTACGTCTGACCACCCTTGCGACTCCGTCATTCACAGGATGACAGTAATCGAAAACCCGAGATGAAGTTGAATGTGCCGGAGGTGCTCAAGGTGTTGCTCGTCGATGATTGGGAATCAATTACGAAGAACAACCAGGTCTGTTTTCTGCTCATTCTTCGCGACCCTACGTGGATACTCACAACAAGTACCCCACGATCATGCATTCCTATAACATGGATCGTAGCTCGTCTCACTCCCACGAACTCCGACGGTTGTCGAGATTTTGCAAGAGTTTAAGGAGTATGTTACAAGAATGGGTAGACAGATCAGGTTTGTCCCCGTCGTTCAGCGTTCTTTGGGTGGAACTTTCTTATATCATTAATCTGTTGTTGCCATCAGCCTGCGTGATCCTGACCTGGTGCTGCCAACTATTATCTCTGGTCTGATGGTTTACTTTGACCGCTCTCTCGGCGCAAATCTTCTTTACCGCTTTGAGCGACCTCAATATGCCGAGATCCGCAAGGCCTACGTCACTGGGCCGAAGGTCCAGGTGGGGACCGAGAAAGATATGAGTGCAATTTACGGTGCTGAGCATCTGTTGAGGATGTTGGGTGAGTAGACACTTTTCCTCTGAAGTTGAGAAGCTCGGTCTTTTTTTGGGGTTGAAGGTGGGGTTGGATGTCTGTGCTGACAGTGATACCGCAGTGAGCCTCCCGCAGATGGTGGCGAGTTCGACGATGGATGCGGAGAGCGTAGGGCTGGTAAAAGATTACGTGAATGAGTTGCTTGTGTACGTTTTTGCTTCGCGTGGTCAGTCTGCATTCCTTCTCATCGCGGCGTTTCGACAGATATCTCGTACGCGAACGAGATAGGCTTTTCCTAACGGAATACCAAAGCTCGAGTTTACAATATCAGAATATCTCGCGGTCGTAATTTATATCGTATTTCCTTCAAGTTTTATGTGCAGGGGGCCATGTATCATGTCCAACTACGGTTTCTCTCAAGTTTCTCTTGTCTTGGAAAGTTGTGAGCTTTCTTTCAAGCCATTTTTCGACGGTCACGTGGAATGAGATATGTTATTGACGTCACGACAACTGGACGGGTACTTAAAAGCCTTCACAGGCTGGAGTGTCCCCCAGATTTCTCTCTTTCTCACCCGTTTATCTGCCTCGTTGAGATATCAAGATGGCCTCCATTCTCACCGGTGCTGCTCGTGCTGCTCACTCCGCCGCAGCGACCGTGCTTGCTGCCGCTCAGATCACAGCGGGAGAAGATATCCCACTCAAGAACGTCAAGGAGGAGGATCCTGAGAAGAGCGTGATTCTTGACCTGAGTGGGAAGAATATCATTGTCTGTTCCCTTGATCCTGTAGTTTCGTCGCGTCGGCCTGATCTGAACACTATAGCTTGGCGTTCCGGGCGCGTTCACGCCCCCGTGCAGTTCGCAGGTCCCGCAATACATTGCAGACTATGACAAGTACAAAGCGAAGGGGATAAAGGATATTTACGTTGTCGCTGTCAATGATGCCTTTGTGACGAAGTGAGTTGGTCGCGGACGCGCATACATCCACTGTTTCTCTTCTGCATGCATGCTGACAAGGGTTCAAGGGCATGGAAAAAGAAGCTCGCCCCTCAAGGAACCGGTGCGTCCAGTGCTTTAGGTCTTGAGTTCCCGTTTACGCGCCGATGCAGGGGTCCGGTTCATCGCAGATGATAAGGGCGAGTTCACGAGTGGACTCGGACTCCTTTTCGACGCCTCCGGACTTCTGGGCTCTCCTCGCTCCAAGGTACGTGCCCCGTGGT
Organism: Phlebopus sp. FC_14; assembly: GCA_021018615.1. Classification (NCBI taxonomy): domain Eukaryota; kingdom Fungi; phylum Basidiomycota; class Agaricomycetes; order Boletales; family Boletinellaceae; genus Phlebopus; species Phlebopus sp. FC_14. Next base: position 863,326 of record JAEVFL010000005.1, on the reverse strand, counting down.
TCTTATCAGGCCCATTTTCCACCTGGCTGCTCGGCATGAGAGCTGATTCCATTGTATCGGGGGTTGTTGTAGCGCTACGCCATCATAGCGCAAGACAACAAAGTCGAATTCATCGCTGTCGAAGATGAACCCGCGAACATAACCTCGACCGCATCGAGCGTCGTGCTCGCCCAAGTCTAATTGGCATAAGCTGTGACCATAGTGACAGGAAGTTCGAGTGCATGGTGAGATACGCCTGCAATCGGGGTTGTTGGGATGTTCGAGAGCCGGAAAAGTGGGACGTGGTAACGGAGCATTTGGCATAAACTGTGTGTACTCTTACATTTCAATGAGCGATCCGAACGAGTTGCGGTGTAATGAGAGTATAGCACGCACCCTGCTGTTGGCGATTCTGAAACTGAGTTGAGAGATCAGGACTCCAAGTCACCTTCTGCGCTATCGTTACTCGTCGTGGTAGAGTGCATGGCCCCATCGCCGGGCTTTGGTCGAGGCGGCGTAGGGTACGTAAGTAGCTGAGGAGAACTTGTTTCACATCAAAGGCCCATATGGCCTGCGCCATCACCATTAATGATTGTAGCCACCATTGGCCGGTGTGGTTTCCTACAAGTTGCCGCTATCACCGCATTGTGAGCTGCCATGTCCAGCTCTCGGGGTGATTGACCGGACTTCGCAGATGCATGCGGTCGTGTCTGACCTTTGTTCATCTTCCAGTGCTGCGAAATCAGACCTAACGTTGGGCTCAAATCGAAAGGAATCTTGGGACCGAGGACGGACAGCTCTCCCCTCTGTGCGGTGATACTATTGATCACATATATGTGGGTCTGCCAGGCAATCTCCGAGTCCTCCTAGTATTGGGGACGCCCTCTCCGAGTCCAGGAGGTGTGTGTGTTCTTATCCCGTTCATCATACCAGATTATACCCGTTCCCCCCCTTTTTTTCCCATTCATACCAACGTTCGGCATTGGCACTTATCTATTTGGGATCGAGCACGGGCGTCTCTTAGGCGGGTCTCGCCTCCTTTACGTCCACGGTTTAATCGGTCCTGGTGACTCGAGAGAATCATTTCAGGCCGGTTCTTGGAGCCTGTTTTCGCTCCCCTCCATCCCCATCCACTGGCTCCTTCGTCGTGTTATGGCCTCAAGCGTTCGACGGGCTCTGACACTGTTCATGATCGTAGTTTTACTACTGCGCTCATGCTACGCTTTGTCTGGCGACGCTGGCTTTTCGTGGAGGTTTGAGAACAGGGGCCTTGTACGTGATCTAGTTAGTTTCTGAATATCAAACTTCATGCAGGTGTAGGACGGTTCTACCTTGATGGAATGCGAAACGTTGGCCATATCAATTTCTCCTTCAAATGGCAACTCGTCTAACGTTGGGATGGGCCCATACTATCTCCTCGCATTCGAACCCAGTGGTACTTCAACTACCACCCTACTCGGCCATACACCCTCTTCTCTCCGCTGGCAGGTCACGCATAGCATAGGTGAGAATCTCCTTGAGTCACAGTCCTGTATAATCGCGTGCTCAATCACGTTTTTCTAGGTTCTCAGCTTCTTCTGAGCCTCGTGGACTCCCAAGGTACTTCTGGTGGCGTCCACCCCATGCTCTTCACGGTCAAGGGTGAGGCGTCCTCTGTATCTTTCCAAATGATTTTGATGTTATTCCTTAGCGAACACCGCTGATCGCGAATGCTTATACGTTGACCCGCTCTCTTCCCCGCTCTCTCCACTAAAGCCGGAAATAGTTTCGTCCGTGATTGGGCAAATTCCACCATGCGGCGCCTGGGATCTATCCGTGTTTGGTGGGCGGGCACCATACACGATCAGTGTGGTATCTCTGGGCTCGTCGACTGTTTACAACTTCTCTCTACCGCTCGGCCAGCAGAGTTTCACGTATAATAATAGAGGCGGTATTTCGGGGCGGATGGTAGGTGAGTTGTTCGTTGTCTTTCTCATATGTTCCAGCGCCCTTCGGTTATGTTTCAAATGCGCGGCGGAAGGCTGACTGACGAAATTTGGTTGGTGGCATTGACACTTTCCCTTACTCGGGCAGCTGCCGTCAGTGATTCGTGAGTTCTCAGCAACATGTGACGTAGTTAGGCTTTCATCTCATCATTTGCCGCCTATTTGCGCTCGTTTTCTAGACGCGGATTATTCGGAATGACGACTTCTATCGTGGACATTGGTGGTTTCTCTTCCCATGACACATCCTGCCTGGGCCCGTCACAAGATACCCTTTCTATCCATCGCTTCAAACGTCTTGCTACCAGTGCAATGGTAGACTGGAGCCGCAAAACCATGATCGTCTTCGCCGTCTGCGTTTCAGTGGGAGGGACTGCGTTGCTTGCTGGGGTGGCCATCGCGGCCGTGAGATACAGGCGGCGGAAGAGAGGACTAATCGGCGGCCAAGACACACTTCCACGGCCGTTTGAAATTGCGGTCCCGGCACCGACCAGCACGTCGACAGCGACACTTCCCCAACTCAACGTACCTGTGTCGCTGCGCGTTCTCGACATCTCATCTAGGAACAACACTCGAACACCGGAAACGCCAGAAAGGAGTGCGCCGAGACTGCGCCAGATGCCGTCTTCATCTTCGCAGGCAACAGAACTCGCGCCTGCTCCGCGAGCTCCGCGCACGCCTCGCCAACGTCCATCGGATTCATCGTTACGGTCTAGCCACGAACACCACGTCGGACCATCCTCATATTCCCATGACCATTCTCGTTCGAGGACGAGCTCACGTACAACGCAGGGTCCAAACCATCCCCGGACGTGTTCCTCACCCTCCAAAGCGGAGCCCACGCAGAAAGCATATAGAACCCGTACGACTAAAGGTGGATTGTACACGTCCCGTTCTGCCAGCGACATGTACCGCGCCGCGAGCTCAGTACCGCGTTATCGTATGCATGAACATGGAGGTCCATCGACATCTGGAAACGCTCATATTACTCACGACGTCCATACATACCCACTTCACGCACACGCACATCCCTATCCTCATCACAGCGCACAGCAGACGGATGTGGGCGTACGCGCCACCAATCACCTTCGGCACTATCACTCTGCTTCTCCGATCGTACGGCCGGAGCGGAATGCCGAGAGGAATATCATCTTACAGCATCGCGATGTGGTGCATGAGCCACCGCCTCCGTATCATTAATCTCGCCATTTAGATGTGCTGTCTTTCTCGGAGGGGAGTTGGACATGGAGGTAAGCGATGAATACGTATCGGTTTTCACCCGTCTTTTGAACCATGATCATCAGTGGATGGGTTATCAAACAAATAAATGCAGAGCAAAGGAATTGATGGGTGATAATACAGCAATGTTGCAGTTACTACTTGGTCTGGGAACCATACCCCCTTATACCTTCTGCAAAGTCCCACGACGTCTGTAGATTCATTGTGGGTGAGATCTGGACGCCAGCGCTTGTGATGGTCGCGATTTGGTACTTTTAACGGTAGTTAGTTACGAGCCCACCAATGGGCAATTTAACGAACCTTGGACAAGCTTCGAGCATCTCGGTAGAACAGCACACGCATGTTGTCTTCCAGTATTTTTCGTGCCTGTTCTTCTGTCAAGACATTCTCGAACCCTTCTACAGCTTTACGCAGCAGTGGTTGTGCGATGTAGGAACCGTAGCCAGTGGCAAGGGTCGAAGCTGAATAGGTCGTGCCCAGCAAGTCAACATAGGCCAAGAAACTGGATTCGTCCAACGCCGCTTGAGACCTTCTTTTGTTCATCAACAAACTCAACAAAAATGACATACCTCTTCCCATCTTTGAACCCTCCGACGAGGAGTGCGTTCCACAATGGGTTGAACTTGGACCGCCGGCCATACATGACTTGAGACAAGTACTCGTGTATTTCTACAGGGCCGAGCTCGTGTCCGTCGTGAGCGGCGATTTCTTCGATGGACAGCTCCTCGAGCATTTGTTGGATGTATTGGAAATCGGACATGTCCCCACCTGCGCCTATACAGGTGTACTTGCCAACGGGATGGAGACGCTGGACGTCCTTGAATCGCGCAAGGGAGCCATACGACGCTGTCAAAAGTAAGAAGTCAGGAAAAAGAAAAAGTATGTGGGCGAGTGGCAAGGACAACGTACCAAGATTGTCAGCTGCCATCATGATACCATCCTTGTATTTGATGGCGAGGACGCTCGTACCCGTGACGATGGGCTGTCTGCGGTGTAACGGAGTCAGAATACAGTGAACGTCACTTCTACACAAAAATCGCTTACTGTGTACGCTGTACGCCCTCTGCAAAGGCGTCCTTTGGACCGTTATGAGGTCTTGGGTGGATAGGAAAGGTCCCATATGCGTCGAATGCATCGTTCCTCTTCAATGGAGCGCTCAATCAGCAGTCCCCGTCCGCTGAAGAGGGTACTTACAGGACGTCCCCAGTTCGTAGGAAAGTGATCCATTGACGTTCGTTTTTGAATATGATGAAGTCAAGCCTTGCTGAGCCTCGTCGACGCGCAAGCCAGGACGCGACAGTGTGCGTATGTAATCAGCCTCGAATCCTGATCAGGCAGTCCCCTGTTGTCCCTCCAGTCATTGTCACAACTCATGCAAGCCAGTCGCATCCGCACCACGTCTCAACCCACACGTAAGACGCGTCGCGAGACCCTCAGATTTGCACTTTGCTGCACAGTTGCCTGCACGGTCTGGCTCATCGACAGAGATAGCAGCGGTCTGCTTTAATCCGCTTAAATGTAATGCTCACCGATGTTCTACCTGGCGCTTGATGCTGTGGATGAAGAACGGTGAGAATGATTAACAGTTCATGGTTTCTAATAGTTACCCAAGACCTGCCTCCACACGTATGCACGTACCTTTTATTCATTTGATCCATGCTTCCACTCATATGCTGTCATCCAGGTTCTCAAACTCCCTTTGATTGAATATTCATCATTCAAATCCAGTGTTGGACACTATACAAACCATGCTCGCCTCTGCGTGGCTGCACGGCGAAGCTTCGCAATTTCCTTGAATCAGCTAAAGTGTACATGGCATACTAACCAGTAGCACGAATTCCTGTCGAAGCAACGACCGAGGACGAGAACATCTGGTACCTTCCAGAAACGCAAGAAGAAGATCGCTGACTGAAGTACTGGTAGGGGCGCTATGCCATGCCATGGTTGGCCCAATGGCCGCGGCTCACTGATAGAACACAGTGCTACAACACAGTTGCCGATTGCATATCCATGCCATGCCGCTTTCGTGCTGGTACACAGGACCAGTATTAATCTGTCCCAATGCGCTTCAACTATACGCCGCACCAGCTGCACTCCAAGTCTCCAATGGTAGATAAGTAAATCCCCGAGGACTGGCGGATCAGAGCGCTTTGACCTAAACTCTTTTCGGTCGAATGCATCACCGCGTATGTCCGCCAGTCGTCATTCAGTAACTGGGACCGATAAACAGAAGTCAGCAACTTTCGGAGACAGACTGGTATTGAGAAGTAAGTGCACGAGTCCGGCCCCGCTTGTCTGTGAAATACTGTACCTTCTAGATCATCTTCAAGGGAATATATCTCCGTCACTCTTGGCTACGACTACTCTTCGGATCACTCTTCGGCTCAGATCTTAATGTCACATTCTCGAAGCTCAGCCGATACGTCACATCAAGAAAACCATCTCGTAAAGCAAAAAATGAGGTGAGATATAAACCAACCTTTTCATGGATCTTTTCGCAGCAAAGGCCCCAGCTTTTCCGTAAACGCACCTCCCTGGTCCAAGTCTTCAGACTACAGTCTTTCGCTATGTTTAACAAATTCGCTCTTTTCACCCTTACTCTCGCTGCTTTCGCAGTCGCGTATGGCTCCGGCCACGATGGTTTTTCATATGAACCATCCCTCTCTAAATTACCTGCCAGCACCCCCTCTGCGCCTCATACCCTGCCGACAGTTCATCCACACGCTGGTCACAAGGGTGGCAAAGCGCGTCGTCTTGGCCGCGGCCAGAAGGATGGTTCGCACAAGAGCGGCCACGGTGGTAACAACGGTGGCTTGGGCCTTCTCGGGCGCTCGCACAACGGCTCCAAGGGCTCCGGCTCTGGGGCCCCGAGCAATGGACCAGTAGAGTCCCCCGGGCCCGTCAAGAAGCCCGGTTCTTCCCAGCCCGACCCAGTTGACGAAGCTGCTGGCGTTGTTGGCGGAGTGTCCAAGTCGCTCACTCGTCGTGATGACACCGAGACCGAGTTGACGTGTACCGCTGGTAGTCTTACGTGCTGCATGTCTGCGAGTACCACCACGGACTTTGGTACCCGTCAGTTACTCGCGTCGATGAACATCGACACGAAGAAACTTGTTGGACCGTACATCGGGACTCTCTGCAGAGATACAGACATGGACGGCACGCAATGCCTGGAGTGAGTCATTTTCTTTTGTTTCAGCTCGGAAAACACGAACTGACGGTTCATCAGCGATCTGCAGCCTTTGTGCTGTGAGGACTACTACGCGAACGGGACCGCGGTTAACTGCATTGATCCTCGGAACATCTCTGGCGATGACGACTGAGATCTGAGAGGTCTGCCCGTTCTACCCGAAAAAAAACTACCAAAATTTTCATGCTGGTTAATGTTAATTCTACTCGTTGACATGGGGCTTTCGTTCGAATTCCCTGGGTTTGTAGGGGTCTTGTTCAAGTACTAACATACCTGATGTTGTACTAGATGACTTTATATTATAGATCGACGTAGACCTTGTTTGTCTTTGCTTTTCTCAGTTCGAGCCTCTTCATAACGCTCGCATACGACACTGGGGGCCAACGTCATGCCAAATTCAAACTCTGCCATTGATGTGGGAATTACATGCTCGTCAATCGACATACAGCGAAAGAAGGCGCTCCAGGACGGCGATTGTGAGTCGAACACAACGCATTGGAAAACGGTTAAAATGTCGGACGTCACCTCCTTGGAAGTGTCGACTCTGAGGTAAGTATCACACCTTCCGAGAATCGGCACTTCCGAAGGGGCCCTTCGTCCTCCGAGCTCATTGTCTCCTTATTTTTCTAAACACCTGTCCCGTTATTGAGTTGATAATAGTGCTCTTCATCGCCCGCCGATAAGAGTTTCACGACCGTGTTGAAATTCACCATCAAGCCATCTCAACACGACACAGTGCAAGTATCTTCTACTCCCACAACTCTTCTAGAAGTTCCATGCAAGGGCTACTCTAGCGGAAAGCTTCCTTGGGAGCCATCAATTGGCAGAAGTCATGGATGTTCTCAACAACCGATTGGATGGTTTGGAATCCACGAACAACGCCGCTACCCTCTCCGATCAGGATGACTGCGCCGAAGAAATCACATTCTACAACACGGACATGTCCAGCTAGACGTCCTCCGCGTATCTATCGAGGATGATATCTGTGCAGATTTAGAAGTAGACGTGTCCGATCTCGAGCTCACGCAATAGGGTACTACTGCAAATCCACCGGGGCAGTTCAACACGCGATTTAACGCTGCCTCCTGCGGCGTCATGTTGCCGAACGGATCGTGTCTGCCGCCTGTGTGGACCGGTAGCAACCCTTTGGCATGGCAATTCAGGTGTGTACATTTTTCTTCTCCCGGTTACGGCTAACTAAGCTCGTTCAACAGTGAACATCGGTGCACGGGCGACCAAGCCTACCTCAGCGCCAAATTAGCCATCCATTACCAAGTCAAGGATCTCGATACACCCAAGGCATGGTTCGAAGTCCACATCGACACGATTGTGGAGGCGTACCGCGTGCAGCATCACCTTCAGAAAGAGGATATGGGTGTGTACGTTATACAATACAATCTCTTTCATATCGTTTCTCATATCCTCGTGTTTAGCCAGGTTTCCTCCGCCCTTCTTTTTTCCAGCCGTCGGTTCCTTCCACACAGCAGAATGCGCGCTCTTCGTCTCGCACTCCCATCTGATCCATGACCTTGATTTTCCCGTTTCTCACTAACGGATCCCAGGAGTAAGTTTGGGGCGAATATACTTTGTCGACGCGGCCTGCTGTGGGGAGGGCTGTCGTGGTCCTCGCGCGTCTGCGGTAAAGACAACCGTTTGCAAAGGCGAGAGAGATGCCGGTCCTGCGGTCATGCTCGCGAGGTTGGGGTGTAGGGATGGAGAAGACGAGGCTACGTATGGGCGTTGACATTCTTTCTTCTCGCTTGACACGGTTGGCTAATGGACAGTAGCTCTCGTTCTCCGCTTTCTGCGATGTGCTCTTATTATAATAATTCAATAATATCGCAGCTCGAACGAGCGCATCAGTCAACCTCAGGAGACCAAGCTGAAAGTCGGGCAGATTCCGAGCACGTCGGATTCTGGTCTAGTACATAACAGAAGCACGTATGGAAAGATATAACCAGGTCATCAAAACTCAACAAGTTTACTTCATCTTTTTGCGCTTCTTTGACGGTTCTTCACTCGCCTCAATACGTCCAACCTTGCCCGCACGCTTATTGGCAACTCGTTGAAGGGTCCGCTTTGTTTCGCCATCCTTGAACGTGGAGAGGTCAAAGTAGACCGGTGCATACTCCAACAGCCTGCCAAAGACCGTCAGATCATGAAAGCAAGATACAACCAATAGGTGACCCTCACCATTCTGGCCGCACATCGGTCACCGTGCGGATGTACGGTCTGGTCGTCAACACAAACTCGTTAAATATGACCCAGTCCGGTTGAGTGTCCAGCCCGCAAGATGGATGTAGCGCAACCACCTGTTCCAAACGAACCAATGAGCGATCCATGCAATAACCGTTCAGACGGCCACGTACTTGATTGTCCTTCACGGTCAGGTAATTGCCTTTCTCTCCCTCTTTATGTGCGACCTGCATGAAGAACCCGCAGCACAGCGCCTGCCGAACTGCGAGGTAGATCTTCTTGGGATCTTGAATAGACACCAACTCAATCTCGTAGCGCTCCATCGTACGCTGTAGCTGCTCCCGGACGTTGTCGGCCTGAGCAAGAGCTCTTGCCGACAAATAATTGTTCCAAGCCCAACTTTTGTCGTATTGATCTGTATCGACACACAGTCAGCACGTGTAAAACGTTAGAAGATTTCCGAGTTCTTACTTTGCTTGTAGTTGTTGTACACGTTAAGAAGCGTCAAATGGTCACCATCCGGGACGGTGAGAAGAGCTTTCGCTGCGTCTGCTTCCTTGCGTTGATTAGGAGGCCGAAGCCATATGTTGGGTACTGCAGACCTCATGAGCATCAACAGCGCGCAGTGATGAAATGACATTACCAGACAACATGGCAGTAATAGTTAAGATCTCGTTGCTACATCTAAACTCGGGGCTGACAATAAGCATTTTCGCCAACTGCAACAGGCGTCAACCTATAATGATGGATGGAACACGAACTAAAACATACCTGGGGGTCTAACGGAAACTCTGCCATGATGCCACCAAGAGCTGTCAAATTGCCATCGTTGTCCAGTGCAGCCAGAAAGTTCAACAACTCCAGGGCACGCATGAGCGTCTCAGGGGCCGGGGCATCGACGTAGTCAAAGCGGACAAGATCCTGCCGCCACGTTCAGCAACGCAATCTCAAAGTGACGGGAAATACTAACCTTGACCCCTGCTTTGACAAGCTCCAATACCGTATTGGCGAGGTTGCTTCTCAATATTTCGGGGTGCGTCTGCTCCTCGAGCTCCGACATGAAGTCTTTTTCTGTGTACAAGCGGAAACATTTCCCAGGTCTCGTGCGTCCCGCACGTCCAGCGCGTTGTTGCGCGGACGCCTTGGATATAGGACTGACAAGTAAACTCTCCACACGAATACGTGGATTGTATACTTTCTGCTTTGAAAAGCCGGGGTCGACAACATAGACGATACCATCGATCGTAAGCGACGTTTCCGCGATGTTGGTCGACACGACGACTTTTCGACCAGGAGGTCCATCCGGTGTCGCCGCTTGGGGAGGTGGATCGAAAATGCGCTGTTGTTGCTGCGGGGGGAGTGACGAGTAGAGAGGTATGCAGACGAGAGGACCGACAGATTCAGGATCCTGATTAACGAGGTCATCCGCCTCGAGCTTGATCTTTTTACAGGCGTCCTCGATCTCTTCTTCACCCGTCAAGAACAACAAAACATCCCCAGGATCCTCCGCACGGTGGATCATAAGCACAGTGCGAATAGCGGCCTCGACGTAGTCGGGTTCAGGTTCTTGAGTGTAGAACACCTCCACCGGATGGGTGCGTCCCGGAACTTTGAACAAGGGCGCGGGAGATTCACCCCTAAGGCCAAAGTACTTTTGGAACTTGAGTGCATCCAGGGTGGCAGACATGACGATGATTTTCAAGTCTGAGCGTCGCTTGGCAAGACCTTTCAGAAGACCCATGAGAATATCGGTCGCCAGTGTTCGCTCGTGAGCCTCATCCAGGATGATCGTGGAGTAGCGATTGAGATCTGGGTCGTTCATGACTTCGCGGAGCAGCATACCGTCCGTCATATATTTCAGAAACGTAGTGCCAGGCTCAGTCATGTCCTCGAAACGTATCGAGTAGCCTACTTGTCGGCCCAGTTGAACTAGATCACAAATGAGTGTCACATTAACATCACCACGATTGCGTGTGCTTACCGTCCATTTCATCAGCCACACGTTTCGCAACGGACATGGCAGCAACACGCCGTGGTTGTGTGCATGCCACGATCTTGCCCTTCGTATGCGGAAGGTCCGAAAATGCAACAAATTGTGGTATTCTATCGGTGAAAAGAGACCAGTCTATAAGTCGCGGTTCAAAAATGATAGACAAAAAATCTCTCTCGGCTGCCAACTTACTGCGTTGTCTTGCCAGATCCTGTTTCGCCTACCATGACGATGATCTGGTTCTGATTAAACTGTACAGCGCCGTCAGTCCCTGATCGTTAGATAGCAGAAAGGCAAAGACGGCGGATGTGGGGTATGAAGCGTCTACTCACCATCTTGTAAAACTCGTCCATCTGCGCATACACAGGCAGCTTCTTCCGAGCCTCCAAGATTTTCTTATACTGGGACGTATGAGGACTCTTCGTGAATGGATTTAGGTCGTGTCCCTGAACGTGCACATGTAAATCTGTCGATCATCAATCAAAGCAAAAATTCGCCTACCAGAGCCTGGCGAACTTGATCAGCTGTGACTCTCCGAGGGAGAAAACCGAACAACGGCTCCTTCTCAGCGGGTAGGCTGCCATTTTGCGCAGGTGAGATTACGCCTCTTTCGCTCGGAGGAAGATGAGAAAGGTAGGGATTTTCTTTCATAGCCATGGACGTTGCCACAAATATGTACGGCTGAACAAGAGTGAGCACAATGGTAGTTGGCGGGTTAAGTGAAATAAGCAACGGTTCTTAGAACTTTGCAAGTAGAAATCGCCGTGCATCACGTGACTATTCACACCATTAGAAGCTCGCATGCTAATAGTGCCCAGCGGATTGCAATGTATGTATATCGAGCTCGATACCCAGAGACACTGGTGGACAAGAACTGGACTAAAAATAAGGTCCACTGGTGAAAAAATGTTGGTACATGTGAAGGACGGATCAACCGCAAAAACAATGCATTAAGGGGGAATCGAACCCCCGGCGGGTCGATGGCAACGACCCAGGTTACCACTACCCCATTAATGCTTGGGTACATGAAGCCACAAGATGAACAATATCCCGACTCCAAAGAAACACTTGTTTCAGTGGAAGACCATGAGCAGTCCCATACATCCAAGCTGAAAATGCGGAATGATTACGCCCCACGCAACTCTGAGTCATTCCATCTTCAACGGACAAATAACCGTCGTCCTCTGCCAGCCCGTGCGCTTCCAACGCGCCCAGTCTCGGCTTGATAAACTCGGTAGGCTTCTCGAAGATGATCTGGGGACAGGGGTCCAGTCTCATTTCTGCGTGCCTGGACGGCTCGAGCTGGAAAGAACGGAAACCGTCAGCGCATGTCATTAAACAACAACGGGGCCACATCTCACCTTTTTCCACTATTTCTCCGACAAATACTTTTGCGAAACCCGCTACTATTTGTGCCACAGGCTGAGATACCTGTTGACCGGTCGTTTGCTGAATGACCTTCGAGACGTGCATTTACATAACGTTACCAGTAAAACGGGCGATGAAAAACCTACCCTACGAACAGCCTGTTTGGGTAACGCGTGTCGTCGATAGGCTTCGAACCGATCGTACTGTGCAGGACTGAAATTATCCATCAATACCCTACAACGAGCCTGATCAATACGACTTTTTTTTTTTTTTTCGCCAGAGGGTCAAAAATACAAACTTGAGGTTATCTTTGCTTTCACTTTGCCACGAAAGCTGTGCCGAATAGTCATCATCGGCCATGGCGGGCAGTAGCTCATCCTCCCCCTCAGCATCCTCGTCACCTGCCACAGGCTTCGGCGTGTTCCCAGTATTGGGGGCAGCAGCCGAGGGAGGCGCGGCTGCAGCTATCGTGGTCGGTTGCGTGCTTCCTTCATCGCCGCTTTCCATCAAAGTCTCGGCTGCGCCTGCACCAGCACTCGTGCTTGGGGCAAGAGTAGATGTAGATGTAGACGCTGGCACATTGGGTGCACTAGCAGGAACGGGGCTTGCCCATTGCACTGGCGTAAACTGGGTATGGATATTGGGGATCGATTGCGCCTGCTGAGCTGCTGGTCGAGAAGTGTCGGTCGAAACATTTGGCAATGCACCGCGAGGTTTGCGACCCCGTTTTGCGCCCGTGCCACGACCGCGAGGAGCGGGTGTAGGTGTTGCAGGGGGAACTCCTGGGGAGATCTGGATAAACGAGGATGAAGAATACGGTGTCGCCATTGCCAGTAGCCGTTTGAGTATTCAGGAGCTCAAGGTGTTGTCTTGAAGACGGTCAAGGATAAATATCCGTAAACAAATACAGCAAACTACTTTTTGGTATGAAATAGGTAGTCGCACTGTAACTTGCAAAACGCCAAATACACGCTCTTAGACCCGCAGTAGAACGTCTGCCCGTTATCAGGGAGCAACAGTAAGCGCGACAACATCAGAAAAAAAAGGATATCAAAAAAAGCAGACACAAAGGAACCATGAAAACTGTCCCTTTCCCCTAAGACCACCATACAATTCACCAATCATCGTCGTCCGAAAAATCCCCCTCTATCTGCGCATACGCAACCGTTCGAGGAGCAGCCTGCGGCGGTACATCATTCGGGTCCACGTCGTTTGGATCTTGATCCCCATCACCCCCCGAGTTCTCGTTCTGTGCAGACATCGGTCTGACCAGCCACTCGTCGCGATCGGGCTGAAGTGCGTGACGATACTTGTGCTGCTCGTCGATAGCAAGACCCTCTGCCATCGATTTCCACATATGCAGCTGCAACCTGTAAACATGAGTGAAACGTCCACACGAGGACGCTAGAGGAAAGACTTGCAAGCTATCGTCTCCCGCGCACGTCCGAACGTCCTTCTGCATCCGTAAAATCTTGGCAGTGTCTGGCAGCGTGGAGCCAGGTCCAAGCTCCATGACGGCTTTCGCCAACTTTCCGACGTCCACGATGCATGCAGCGGGGAGGGATACATGATTCTTCTTGCTTTCATCTTCTAATTTGACGCGTGGAGGGGAGCGGTCGCGAGGACGAGAAGAAGGACCGGCTGATCTCAGAGGTGATCTTGATCTCGAAGACCTACGCATCTTGGAGTTTCCCTGTCACCAAAGGTCAACAATGAACTGTAAACAAGGATAAAGCACGGATAGTTCTACTTGCCACTTCGTATTTCAGGGGTAGTAAGCCCGTGAGGCCAGAGCGGTAAGAATCGACATCGACGCCCGCACGACGTAGGATCACTCGCGCCATGGCTTCATCATGCACCAGAACGATCAGTGGAACGCCATTCGCATTCACATCGTGGTCGAGTAGCGATCGTAAACGCGCATACAACGTCTCTTGATCCGTCTCTTCAGCTTGCGAAAATCCGGGAGCCTGGCGAAGCGTCAGATGCGCATACGACAGCGTTCTTAGAGATGTTACCTTTGTCCCGACATTCGCCAACGAAGATTTAACTTTGATGTGGACTGACGACGCAGTAGGCGAGTCGAAAAAGTGGGGCAACAATGTGTCGGTCCATCCCACCTCGATAATCTTTGGCGAGCGCAGCCGGTTCTCCTTTGGACGCTTATCGACATTCCACTCTCCAATAATGAGAGACACGACTCGGACGGGACCTCCGAACCAAGAGGGCCTCTCCAATGCAAACTTTTCGGGTTCAGTGATGCCCTTCACGAGCCCATAAAAAATCCTGTGCACCACGTTAATCTCGGCACTACAAAAACGCTTCCCCAAAACATCAACGCCTCACCGTTGTTGTTCAAAATACGCACGGTGATGCTCCGCCTGCATCTGCGTCTTAATGTACCCTCTATTCGCAGTACTATTATCCTCCCTCTCCTCTACATCTCTCCTGTTCTTATTTCTCGGCCGTTGCTTGTACGTATTCAGCTTCACCGATAAATCTTGAGCAGAGGAAAAGTAGATCGGTGATAACGAGAGGAAATCGCTCGCCCGCCATGGGTTCTTGTGCCGAGGCACCCTCAGCCGATGTTTATGCGTGAACGAGAGCATTTGTTCAGCGCTCATCAGGACGTATGAGGCTCCCGAGGGGAGTATTCCTGTTCGCAATGGAAGGTGAATAAATGGAGGGCCACAGAAACGAATGTCGCACCTAGCACGAGCTCGATAGGTGCATCGGGTCCGCCGGGTCTAAGTAGCTTGGACGTGTCTGCTGCGATGGCGTCTACCATTGGCTTATTGTCGTACTGTTTGAACCTGGGGTGTATTCATCAGTCTCCTTTCAGATCTCCCGTTGATGAGGAGGGGGACACGTACCAACCATCGGAATGGGCTCGAAAGCCTGCGATTTGGTAGAAACACACCATGGTGTTGATAATGGAAGATGGTGTATATATACAGTGGCAGGAGACCGTTCACAGCAATGGGTATCACCTCATCTGTAGTCAAGATGCGGAGGGGTGCAAGTGCGGCATTGTTCAACTCATATTGACGCGTGCTGGCGATCTTCGAAACGCGGGATGCTGGTATAGCACGTGACCCCGAACACCGAGTTCAAATACAGCACAACGACGTTCAAAAGCACCAAGTACCGCACTTGAGTACATAGAAATACCTGTACAGCAATCTGTCTGTACATCCTCAGCAAATGAGGATAGGTTTGTCCGTTGTGGACAAACTGATGGTACAAAGTACCCTCCTTGGATGTGGTTGCCGTTTATCATGCCAATGCCAGAAGGGCATGTCATCAACACGTTGCAACATGAGTTGAATGATGAACTGTAATAACAATATGAGAATTTACGTGTCTACCTGTAGGACCCCTAAAGCATGATGTTATGGCTTCACCAAGTCGTCCCGAGATTCAGCATGCTGCAACAATCCTTCTTCCACTGCTGATTCTCCCAACTCAACAGACACATCACCAAGGCTCTGTTTCTGTTTGGTGAGCTGCACACAAAAAAACCCAAAAAAAAAAAGAGAGAACAGTCGAGCAAGTCAGCATGAGTATCCCGTTCAACAGGTCACAGTATCGTGTGAAACAAAAGACATACAACGACAAAGATGGCAGAAGCAATGATGATCGCGGCGCCAGTCATGGATAACAACGACGGCACGGTCTTGAAAAATATGCGCTCCAGTACACCAGCAAAGATGACTTGGACATATACACCCATAGTCCCTCGTGCGGCCGTCTCGCGTTGAAGACCCATCGTCAGGCACGTCTGAATGACCAACAAGAAGCAAGTGGTTCGCCCGCTTCACCATAAACCTCACCTGCGCAGCAAAGCCGAAAATTCCAATCATGAGCAGCATTGCGGCCCACGACCAATGGGTAGGGTACACGACGGGCACTTTGAGGAACACCATACTGTAGCGACGGGAGGGGTGCGGACATCGAAAAGTGAAGGTGGCATAAAATTGCTAGCTCGACTTACGCTGATGCGGCGACTATAACAGACCAGAGGGAGAAAAAGGTCATGCAGTGCATGGCGTGTGCACGCTTTCCGATCGCGCGGATGGAGATCACTATCGCCCGCGATGTTATGAAATGGAACATGGCAGTATTAACCGAACGACGTACTTGCACCACTCGCAAGGAGGACTCCGAATAAATGCACGCTGGGACCCTCTTCTAAGTACATGTTACAGCACGAGCGTGAGGAAAGGACTCACCCAACAGCACGCAGTCTATCCGAAGCGTTCGTCTTGGCTGCCGAATCATCGCTGTCGGCGATCATCATCGACGACGGATCACCAAAGAGAAAAGGCGGTCTAGCGATCAACACAACCCCAAAAAGGCTGCAAACTGACGGATAATGCGCATACTACATAACGCAGAAAAATATGTGTGCTCACGTCCTGCAAGAGCTTCCTTTGTCGAATAACTCTCCTTCAATATCAAGTGACCCAATATTGCAGTGAACAAAGGACCGAGAAACGTCAAGACGGTAGTATCTGCCAGTGAAAGATATTGAAGGGAATAGTAAACTCCAAAGAGACCAAAGAATCTGTACGACGATGTCAAGGGAGCAGATGCGTCGAGAGGAGTTGGGGCGCACCCTGTAACACCTCTACAGACGAGAAGTAATCGTACGTCTTTGGGTCCGAGAAACGGGTCGGGAATTTTCATGATGATCCTAAGAGATCTTGTTATCGCATTTCCTCTCTCGCGTAGAAACGCAGTAGCACTTGCATGTATAGCACGCAACAGATGAGCGTTATCCCCTAGCATCGATATAAGCACCGACCACGTACGGAAGCAGGAGCGCCTCTTACCATGCGAACGATGATGAGCTACGCGACGGTGAGCAGCCGAACGAGGTAGACGACGTCCTTTGGTCACCTCTAATGCAGGCACAGGCGTATCCAGCTGGTCCAGCACTTTAACAGCAAGATTCATGAGCGAGAAGAATAGCTGCGCCAGCATGATCAACAGCAATCCGGCATTGGCCCCCACGAAATCCGCACAACGCGTCTTGATCGCTGTCCATCTCTGCCTAGGGAGCGTGCTCAAGTTTATCGTTCCGGAAGGGAGACGGAAGGAGGTTTTCACGGTCGGAGCTGGCGTGAAGATCGACCCTAGGACATGATGCCGTCTGGGTTCTTGGACGAGAGGGATGTACGTATTGGCACTCTTGGTGCTCATGGTAGTCCAAAGGACGGGGCAAGCATCCTCTTAATCGCAAATACGGATTGAGTGAGAATGTAGAGAACACATATGACCACGGAAAGGCACGGTGGACATTCGTACTCCCACAGGATAAGATTTCGGCTGTGTGTATTAGGATGAGGTTTGTCAGTACTACGATGTTTCGATCGTCGGCCGGTATTCGCCCGAATCGACCCGCTAGTTGCAGTACGTACATGGCTGATATCCTCCAGCGATGTCTTGGTACCATGGCTCTCCGCAACGACAGTTTGGAATGACAGGTGTTTAGCAATCGCTTGTCACCAGCTGGCTGGGTGTTGCCAACGCCGAGGGACTTTTCTCATTTGAATCCGTGGAAATGAAGACAACTAGCCCAGAAGACTGCGCAAGTCTTGTGAATGTGTACTTGTGTTGCGAGAGCTGTTCCGAATCCCAGAGAACGGCTCGGGCGTATCCGCGAAAGCTCGCAGATACCAACTACGCGGTCGGCGCTGCGTTTTTATCAGTGAAAGGGCCACCTCTGACACGCGCACGCCGAGTACACCGTCGCGCGATCATGTCCCCCATCACCACACCCATCCTCCGATCCGCGCGCCAAGGTACACCCTCTTAAAATCACAATTTCACCACGTGTCACTTCAGATCATGACCGTAAAGTGACCCATATCCATTACTGTGTAACACATTTGATTTTCATTCCCTTTTTTTAAAAAAAAGAAATTCCCAATTCAACATTCAAACCCTCTTATAAGCCTGCGCAATGTTATCAAAAAAAAAAAAAAAAAAAAAAACCGCCGATCGTTCGTTTGAATTTGAAGGTTAGAACGGTGTTCAGTGACTCTTGTACAATTGAAACACTTTGTTTTCAAAAAGTTCTGAACGTCGGGGATCAGCCCTGGGCCATCCGTCCAAGTCAAACGAGGCTAAACACTGGAACATCCGTCCGAGTCGCATTGAATATGCAGTGGTCGTTGGAAATCCGAAGTGGGTGATAGGGGGGGAGGGGAGGGGGGATTTGAGATTGAAAGGTGATTTTAGGTATTTGGTAGTCTCCCCTAGGCTGCAGGCGGTGTATATATGATCATTGCACTGACTGTGAGGGACCAGTCAGACAAGTTCAGACAGTCCCCCAGTTACGTTCCCCTTGGGAGACCCTGCCACGTCGATGGTAGCACCGAGCCCCAAAGACCCTGCTCTTGAGATTCCTCCGAGATCGGACACTCGAATTCACCCCTAACGTTATGCGGCGGTCTGAAGTGCACGCGACATGATCGATCATTATGTTCCGCACCCGGTCGACCAATGGCATGTCATACCATACCATACCATACCATATCATATCATATCCCATTGCCAATAGCTGACTTGGAACGGTGATATACCATATGACAATAGCAAAAAGTGTACTATATGAATAAACGTCCAAATGATCATCCTCTGTGTAGGTCCATAGAGAAAAAAACGTCTGCAACGGTTCAAGAAAAGAAGACTTGAAATGCAATGAAAGATATCCTACGTGCGTGTGCGCTATGCCAATAACACACTAAGAGCGTGAACACGTCTGTCCGTCAGCTTGTAGATCATATCCTGGCTGGCAAGAAGTGACGACGCATTCCCCAGCAACACACGACACCGCCAACACATGTGGCAGAGTCCTGCAGTCATGTCTAAATAGTAAAACGATCATCAATGATCATGTCCTAGCTTACAGCAAAGATCTAAAAACACAACTCACTTTCCAGGATCCATACTGGAGCAACCTCCACAGGATCGCAAATCCGCTGCAAAATCAACGCATTCGTACTCGACACTCTCCAGCTCCACGAGACCACCCGGAAAAACACCGGGAACGGCCAGGATTGGACAGGCCGACAACCCGCTGGGGCAAAAGTTGCGCTGCAAAGTCGTGCCTGCCATGATATTCTGCTCCGCCAGGCCCCGCTTGCCAGTCGCTTGACTGGGTCTGGGTGCGGCGCCGTCCGTGTGGCCGTCGTCGCGCTTGGCGGGGTAATGCTTAGATGGCACAGCTTGACGCGCGGCGAGATGAGGCGAAGGTCTCTCCTGACGGCCTTTCAGGTGTTCGGACGGTGCCGCCTGGCGAGCGTCATGCTGAGGTGACGACGCAGCACGACGGTGGTGTTGGGAAGGGCCTGCTTGGCGAGCTTGGACGTGCGGCGACGGCCCATCTCGTCGCACATGATGCGGCGAAGGGGCCGCCTGGCGAGCAGCTTTGACGTGGGGAGAGGGTCTATCCTGTCGAGCGTAACGGGGGGAAGAGGCTGCCTGGCGCGCTTTGTTGGAGCTTTCAGAAAATTCGTGGGTGGGGGATGACGGTGTTGGTTGGCGGGGAAGGAAGGGAGCTCGCCATCGTCGAGCAGGGGTTGGACCTGCAGGGGGATCTACACTATTGCCAAAAACTCTGGCAGCGGAAAATAAATAAACCACCAGGGCAACGAAGAGATATCTTGTAGCGTGGACGACCATGTCAAAGAAGGGACCAACAGTGGGGTTGCCGGGTGAAACAGCGTCGACAATTGTCGGGAGAGGCAAGAAGATATGTGGTAGGAAGGATAGAGGGGCCTGACAGGATCCTACTGCGCAATCATATCGATACACCAATGAATGCTGTCCGAGCTAGCCCACAGCCAAATATGATATAAGGTATGACGACGCTGAGCCCTAGAATCCAGAGAGCTGTGACGTATTTGAAAGTGAGATGGCCGCAGGCAACTGCGCACGGAGCGAAACGACCGCGTTTCGGAGGTGAAGAACTTGACGGCCAAATGGTAACGGTCCGCGTAGCGGATTGTATTTCGAGGTTCGTCGCATAGGAGGAATCACCTGAGATTTCAAGTACGGTTTTTATGTGTGTGATAGGCCGAGGTCCTAGGATTGACCGAGTAGTGAGAAAGACCATATACATTCCCTCTTCCCCCCCCCTTCTGGGAGTTACGTTCGTAATGTTAATATGCCCCTTGTGCTAGCGAGTCAAGAACCCAGTGAGTATTCCGGACACAGGCTCGAACTCACCACCGTGTGCACTGCGCTATGATCGATCGTCACCGTAATGTTACCCTGCCTCACGCCTCCTGAGGAATTTGCGGTCAAGCTACTAGGGTATCGTCAAAGAGTGACTCGGACGCTGCGTCGGGCCTTGTGCTCCTTGGTCAGGTTCAAGCGCAAGATAACATGTAATGTTCAGTTCAAACCCTTGTGCTTGACGTTTCCGACGAGTACATACCCATACATACTACTCTCGACCAACGTAGTACCCAAGGTTCCTCGTTCGAACCTCCGCACATAGTTGCGGCCGCAATTCCGTTTTGTTTTTCAAAATGCTGTTGGTACCACATCGTCGCTTCGGTCGGACATTGGTCACGAGTTCGAATTCCTGTACGACGTACATCCCACCCAGTCAGCCACACAACATTGATACATTCGAATTCATCCATTCCGTGTCGACTCAACCACCCACCCACCAAAAAAAAACCGCAAATACGAGTGTATTTATATAAAGATTCAGTAGATATAGAGGTGCTATGTATGTATATATGTATACCAGAGGGATAAACCGGGAGGGGCGTACGGGGTGTGCGAGAGAGACAAGGGGAATCAACACATCAACAAGTCATTGAGGGGAAAACGGTCACAAACGCAACGGTCGAAAAGAAACGGGTTGTCGCAGAGAAACACAAGGAGGGAAAGGGGGCAAAAACGTGCGAGATCGTAGGGAGGGAGGAGGGAGAGGGAAGGAGGTAGGTAGGTGCCAGCCTGTAAACAAGAACGCGAATCATACAGACTTCTTCGGCTTTTGAGGGGAATGCGCTTGCTGCTGCTGCTCCTGGAATCTATACGCCAACGAACGAGACGCGAGGGGGAGGTGGCGGCGGCGGCGAGGCGAAGGTGAAGAAAACCGAATTATTATGGGAATGGGCGCGTCCATAAGAAGACGAAGCGGTGGGAAAAGCACGAGTAGCAGGTAAAAAATTACTAGTTTTGCCAGAAGAAACCCATAGACGAACGACCGAAAAAGGTACAGTATCGACCTCAGATATGTTGGAGATCGTGCATAGAGAGACCGTAAGATGATGATGAAAGCAAGAGCAGACGGAGCGGGACGAGTGACGAGCAGAGAGATCATGGATAATATGGGGGGAAAAGAACACACAATATGTATAATTTTTACTTTTGAGGAGCTCCCAATCCGGCGCGCAACTGCGATAGGGAAGAGGGCCAAACGCGATCCACACGATTAGACACGACAACCAGACATTCCACGGAGGACTCCCAAAACCAAGCACGGCGACGACGATTACTGAGCGACGGCAACGGCGTTGTTGTTGTCAGCATAGTTCATCTGGAGCTGCATGTGCATCGCCTGTTGCTGCTGCTGACGCAAAAACTGTTGCTGCGCAGAGGTGTACATCATCTGCTGCTGGTACTGCTGAGCGTACGTGGGGGTGGAATGGCCAGTGACGGGTGTCGACTGGCCACTGGTGAGGGGAGTAGACTGCCGTGAACTTGCGCTCGAGTTCTTGCCGTGGGCATGCTGAAGACACTCGTGCTGCCCGCTCGCCAACAGACCGAGACCGATTGCGCCGTGGTCGCCCGAGTGCTGGTAGTGGTAGCGAAGGCCGTTCATGTTCTTGTACCGGCGTTGACAGTCACCGACACCACAAGCAAAGGGACGCAACCTGCGCTCTGCCTCGCGCTCGACCTCGCGAAGCTCACCCTCGCTGATGGTTTGGTCGTCGTCGCCGGCTGCCTCTCGTGCAGAGCGCTTGCTTGCCAGGAGGGCCTGAACCTGTTCGAGGTCCTTTGGGGGAGCAAAGTTGCAGCTGCCGTGGGTCATGTGGTACTTGAGACCGTTGGCCTGCTTGTAGCTCTTGTTGCAGTTGGGTTTTGGACAGCGGAATGGTTTGGAGAGGAGCAGAGAGGAGGCGGGGCGAGAGAGGGTTGTGCTGGCGCGGGGACTGGCTTGCTGCGAGGAAGCAGGCTTGGGAGAATCTGAGGATGCGTGTTGTGGATCCGCGGACCGCGCGGGCTGGGCAGAAGCGCTGGAAGGGGAAGGGACGCGAGAAGCAGCGGGGGTGTTGGCAGGTGTGGTTGTGGTGGAGAAGACGAGGGCGGGGGGGAGACAGCCGTAGGGACTATGCGACTCTGCGGGAGAGAGGGGCCCGTGCATGTCATCGCTGGCTGGGGGGGACACCGTTCCAGGCATGGAGGACGAGTAGTCGGAATAGCCCGCGTAACCATTGAAGGGCTCGGTGGCATTTGACGGATTAGGAACTGCGGATCTGGAAGGTGGGAAAGGAGCGAGGGAGTGGGCGTGAAGGTGGCGGGATGGAAGGACGGCTGTGGTGTCAAAGGCGGATACGGAGGGTTCTTTGGCTGATTGGCCGTAGTGGTTGAACGAGTTTACGGGGTGGGAGGACAGGGGGGTGGTGAGGGGGGTGTCTGGGGGGGAGGGTGCGCCGGAGGAGGGCGTGCTGGCGTGGTCCATGTCGAGTTCCATGTCGTCTGGATCGAAGCCGCCTTGGTTGTAGGACGGTGGTGCTGGGTCTGGGAGGTAGGACACGGGCTGGGTGCGGAATGGCTGCTGCGCCTGGAGGAAGGAGACGGGGAACTGGGGATGGGGGCGCCCGAACTGGTCGAGGACGACGACGTGCACGTCTTCAAAGTGCTGTACGAGGGCGTGGAGGTCGTCTATTTGCAAGCCGCAACACGAGTAATTGCGACACTGGCAGAGGCGTGAGTGGAGGGCAGGGACTTGTGCGAGGGACTCACCAGCTCGTCCTCGCGGTCTACGACGGAGAGGGCGTTGAGGATGGAGCCGCGATCGCTGTCGATGGAGGAGGAGAGCTTTCCGCACTTGAAGTCGCTGGGGCTGGGGAGTGTGTGTGAGTGAGCGAGCGGGCGGGCGGACGACTGGTCTGGAGAGACGCTTACTCGAGTGGGCCGAGGAGCTGGCCGGGGGAGCATCCGGGGTAGAAGCGGCTGCCAAACGAGCCAGCGCGGAAGGAGAGCGGCGAGCCGAGGAAGTACGTCGACGGCGCAGGGGAGCATGCGATTGGAGTGGACATGGCGCAGAGAGTCTGTCAGTGGGGGCGATCGGAAACACAACCCCCCGTCTATTTAGCCACTCGACCACATCAGCCAATCACAGCGCACACCCTCATTTGGACACTGATTATCACACGGTTACATAAACTCTCTCCGTTGGCGGTCCGATCATGCACAAATATCAATAAACATCCCCCAATAGCATCGCCACCGTCGCACCCAATACCGCGATCAATTTCAATCAAATCCGTCGCTACAGGGAACAACCAATCACCGTATGTTTTTTAACATACATATTTCCAATTCACGACAGATTCACTTGCACGACACCCTAATCTACTGGCTGATCCCCCGCCAACAGTCCCTGCTCGCTTCCGTCCATGCTGGCCTCTCCTCCACAGCACAGCCCCTCAGCGGTGGACCATTACGATCCCCAAACACACATACAGAGCAAGTCGTTTCTTCCGAAAACAGTCACTTTAAACTTATCCGCGTTATGTACTCTTCCCATTAGCACCGCGTCGGGTCTCTTGCCGCTCTTCATCCACCACTCAAAACACTACTGGGCAGCTTACGTTCATGTCACTAACCTGGTTAATGCCACAGTGGTTCCATTCTCCGCACTGCTACACGTTCTGCTCGCGCTGCTGCTGGGTGAGTTTCAAAATTACACCTCCTAGCTCCTTCTACTCCGGATCACTCCTTCTACTACTTCTGTACCCGCAGAGAAGCACTCGAGCGGATACCGGAGCCTTATCGTCGACGACACACGGGTCCATGAGACCACTGACGCAACCCATGTAGGATCCTTTTCATATCTATCCATACGCACACACTCCGCGCCGCGCCATTCCAAGTAAGTAGTCATGAACACGGTCAATCCCCACCATGTTTCAGTCTCGACTTGGCTCTATCCCAGCATGCACGTTCGGTCGCAAGAATTCTACTCATCCCTTCCTCTCCACCACCAGTGCCCGTCCTGATCGGCCCTCAGCCAGCTCCGCACCGGATCTACAACCACTCGCTCGCACTCCACGTTCCGCTCCTTTGCTCGATCGTCCCTACGAGTGCACGTAAGCCGAATGCAGTGCAGTTGCGCAGGTCCTGTGCTTTATACTTTGACGAACCGCAATCCCATCGCACTTGGAACGGCGTAGCTCGAGCGGGTATGCATAACGAGGTGTACCCGGGCAGTACCCCAGAGCTACGAGTCTTACTCAGCTTCATGTATGCACCCACTCGTGCAAGTTCCGAGCCCGCTCGCGCGGGTCCATTCTACACAACTTGCAATTATATTTACATGAACGACATTTGGTCAGCGCACTGCATCCAAGACGCAACCACGACATATCTCAGGTACACACATACAACGTACATATGTACGGTACCCGTAGTGTCCTTTTGGCAAAAACAACTATGTACATGGTAGCAATGTTACCAAGCACCCCGTTCCACTTACCACACCTCCCCACCCAAGCAAGCTTTGAGCATGGTTGGGCTTATCATCTGCCCATGTATGGGTGTACCCGCGCCGTGGCCTTTTCGATCATGAAACCCGACGGTCAGGGCCAAGTCCATCGGGATGCATGGCCGTGCTGGCTTGCTTTCGATTATATAGAATCGAATGAGGTAGAGCCGATGGAGGGGGAACGCGGCAAGGGACAGGAAAAAGGAGAGAGAAAGGGGAAGAACATCCGATCGATATCGCGACCCGACCCGCGTCCGACATCATGAGAACTCGACGAAAGAAAGCCATCACCCGCGGGGCAATCGCTCTCTTCCCTGATCCATGGACGTTCGTCGTCGCTAATAAACCATTTACTTGTTATGGACACTGTACCATGGACGTGTCAATAGGAGCCATCGTACGACATAACGCTTGTGTCAATTTCCAGCCACTTCAAACTTGAGACACGACGTCAGAAACGAGACGGTTATCTCGGGGGGATGGGACGTGCGTACGTACGTACCGTACGTATACCCCCTGCAAAGTTCTGTGACAGGAGACGCGCGGCGATCAGGACCTAGGTAACTCGTGCATCCCACCTCCTATGTATGCATGTAGGGCCCGGTAATGACCCAGACTTGTATCAACGTCCCCAGCGGAGAGCAAGGTCAAGCCAGAGACTGATCAAAGAAGCCCAGAGCTCCTCGAGCGCTTGAAATCCAAACCCAAGGGGGAGCTTACGTTTCCTTATTCTTCGCTTCGATGACAGCAGCTTGAACAGTTTAGGAACCGCACGAGTGATGAGAATTAAATAGAGAGATCTGGACGCGTCCCCCTCCTCCAGAAGTTGAGGATGGCGGCTTACTGCAATCGATAATCCAAGGGAGGTTTGTGCGGAGTTCAGCCACGACGGGTATACGACGTTCGTACTGATCTTGAGTTGCAGTCCGTCTTCCTTTCTTCCGGAATCGTGCTACTCTGAAGAACTATGTGGGAACCTGCAATGCCTTGAGATATGATGAGGGAATGGACAAAGGCGAGCATACTCGCCTTTGGGACGCCCTCGCGGAACGCGGGTGCACAAAACCGCATTGACTTGCTTACGTTCGATCCGTGGTGGTTGAACGTTGATTCCCGCTTTCGTGCCCTCCACAGAGAGACTCTGACACCCGATGCGGTTGGCCCCATTGGGACGGACCCGAGTTGCCAGGGTAGGTAATGCGTTTCTCGTGTTGGCGTTCTTTTGGCGGTCCACTCTCCCAGCGCAGCGCGTCTCAGACCGACAGCAGCAGGACACGGCACCACGGCCGCAGTGCGTGCGGCGTGCGTCGTTACGCCTACCCGCGAGTACATACTGGCTGGGTTGGCTCGGCTTTTTACGCAGTCCCGAACCGTCGAGCCCATCCGGCGCTACTCGTGTGCATTCTGGAATCTATAAAGTATGAGCTGTGTATCGCCCTGCCGGATCATCACATCATGCACAACTGCACCCAGCAGAATCCCCAAAGACTGGACTTACGGAGATACGTTACACGGGGGCCCATGAGCATTGTCGCGCCTCGGCGACCTTGTGTCTGTCTGATATGCCTCGTGGTGTCCGGAAGTTGTTCGCAGTAAAGAAGTAGGTAAAAAAGACACCTCTTCTCCTTTTTGTTTTTGTCTTGTTACTGCATGCGCACATTGACACTGCGGAAGAAGGTCGGGTTGCTTTTTGGGTTTTTCGCTGGTCTCACGTGTCGTCTACCCTTGTGCCTCGTGCATGCACGCACACGCACAAGCGTAGAGGACAATAAACGAGTGTGCGGATTGTGCCGTGTGTTCTATCAGAAAAGAGCAGGACGTGTAGTATTAAGCCTCTCGACTGTCTTCCTTTAGGCCCAGGCCTATTACGAAGGGACCACGAACTACATCTAGGCTCTTACTAGAGCGCTCCTGTCCCCCAACTTAGTACAGCAACTCACAGCTCTTGACTTGTGCCATGTGCTATGTACTACTAGTGATCCTGCTCCAGCGGAAGCTTAGCTGTTTTCATATCACTTGAACGCGCGGGCAGTCCTGGCCACCGCGGCCGCGGCCGCGGCGCGTCCGTCAGGTTCCTCCCATCGAGCGCCGCGATGCACGACTGGCATCTTGTTTCGTGGCTACAGTCCGTGCAAGTCGTATCGCCGCTTGCTAATACCAGTACATATATAAGTACTTGGTTCTGAGTTCTCAAAATCAGAGTTCCGAGTTTTCGAGTGCACAACCTGAGCCTTCAAGGTCGCCGCTCGACGTTTACCTACACAGTTGACACGTATATACATACGTGGGCATCCTGGTGGTCTTCTTCAACTTCCCTGGGCGGAGCAAGTCGACATTTGGGACTCGTACTTGCCGCATCCATTTAATTTATATAGCCTCCCGTAAGTTCAAACTGGCCTCGAGGCAAAAAAGATGCCACAGGATCGATGGTTCTTTTCTTCTCTTGAACTTTCCAAACTCGAGGTCACTGCAAGTTGGTGGGTTCTCAGCTTCATCTTTTTTTATTTTATTTTTAATGATGATGATGATTGATCGGGCTTTTCACCGTGCGTCCAACTCAATCAATAAAGAAATCGGCAGATTGAGCGCGTGAATGAGATGGGTAGACTCTTCTCCGCTCTATAATCACAAATATGCCTCCAATGGGGCTCTCTCCCCCTTTCCGCAAACGCGCGTGCACGTGCCATCCATGCTTCATTCATTAGATCACCCTCGTAAGTGCGTCGTATGCACTCTCACTCGAGCTGCTTGGGAGTTCTTTTCATTATTTTTCGAACATCCAGGGCTGACAAAACAGAGTTTCAATAGTCATCCAACTTCTGATCGGGTCGTTCACCGTCTTCCGCTGTATTACCTTGCCTTATCCCGCGACGTCATGTCGATATAATGCATGATCTGCATACGCGCCTCGATATGTCACAGGTGGGTGTGGGTAGTGATATGTGTCCACGTCTCGTGGGACTCGGCTGTGATCTCCTCTCCCCGCTCTTCAATGATTGGAGAGAACCGCGTTAATGCGCGTCCGTGTGGATCTTTCAAATGTTGTCCAGTAGGATCAGTGGGCACGGTTACTCGATCGGTTAGCTACTCGATCGCGGTGCTATGTACGACCGGGCGTTGTCGGAACGTGCCGTCCGTCCGTCGTAAAGGCGTCGACGCGACGACACACAAAAGCGGCGTATGATGTCTACATACCACTTTACATATGATATCTTCCCATTGTCTCCCAGCCAGTGCAACGTGTACGTGTGTACGCCACTCATCATGACCAGATGATGAGGATGATGAACGCGGGTCTGTGCCATGTATGTACAGCATATACATGCATACTTGCGGCGGAAGGAGGACAACCGCGGACTTTGATGTACATCACCATCGTGATACCTAAACTCGAGCACAGGCTCCTCAAGCTCATCAAGTCTCCCATCGACAAGCAGCCACGTATGTAAAAAGACGTCCAAGCATCCATGGATCCCATAAAGCTTGTTTGACCAAACTTTCATAGACATGTACTTGACTCTTATGTACGGTATGTACAGTAACATAACTCTAACCGCTCCATGGGTGACAGGTGAGTTGACGAGTAGTACTTGGTTAACATCCTGCCAGTGGGCAGGTACAAGTTACTTTAGAGTGGTGCCGCAAACACAACATGACAACGTCCATCAGAAGGGAACAACAAGCGTGAGCAAAACTGGGACGGAGGCGATGGAGAGCAACTGATGTTTATGGATGTCTCACATACCTAGGTTTCGCCCTCCCTCTTTCCCTTGGTGGTGGGCGCCAGCCAGCTGGCAAAAAACGACAACGCAAAGGAACAAGACAAAAAAAACCCACGGTCAAAACGCTCCTTCCCCACAACGTACTCCAGTGCTCCAGCTTCAATAGCTGCGACGTGGGCGAACATGTACAATAAGGCTATAACTTACATAAGAGTATGCCGAATCAGTTCCAAACAACAACCCGCGAGGGAAAGGCTCCGCCGAGTTGGCCCGTACTTGTGACACCCGCCCCCCCTCCCTCTTGATCAAAAAGGCTTTCTGGGGATAACCTTGTTTGTGGTTGGAAAAACTATAATGATGGAACCCGTGGAACACTGTCCTCGACTTGGACTTGCCTAATACTAATACTTGGTTGGCAACCGGCTCCGAGGTCATAAGCAAGTGCTCGTGTCTGTGTTAGTACTAGCATGCATGTACTCGTATCCATGCAAGGCAGCAGATGCGAGACGTGGACTTCGTTTGTTTCGTGTCTTCGTTTCGAAATGTAGATACATAACCTCCGCGGACACGTAGGACTGGTGTACTGCGCTGTTTAGTAGGCTATCGTTCTGGAGTTCTCCAGCGTCTCCCAATGACGTCGATAAGGAAAATAACTCACATGATCATAATTCCATTCCTCCCGCGCTCTCAATCGTCTGTCCATCAGAGCATACCTTATGAAGCTACGTAGCTCATAACGTCACAAACCCGGATTCAACCGAAACTACTCACCACCACAAGAGTCGAAAACATCGTCATGCGCCCTGGGCATCCAAGTACGGGCGCAATCTTGGAAAACGCGTCAGCTTTCAAAATCATTATGTTACCTTTAAGCTTTCGTAAACTTGATGGATAACCGACGTCCAAGTCCGAATAAATGTATCGCGGTCTCTCTCCCCCCCAAAATGTGTACGTGAGTTTGTCATTGGATATCTCTTCGGGTTCGACGGTGTTGCTTCGTGCGTCGTTTGAGATGGCAACGACGATATCGGTGCCTACCATATACGTGCGTGCTTCCGTCGACGTTTTCGAGTGTCGGCCGGCCTTGTCGATTTCGTCTCGCTGGCCCAGTTCACATCGCAGGACCCTCCGCGGCCGACATACCTGGGTCTATCAGTTCACCGACGAGGCGGAAACCGAGCCTCGTCATCTCACGCCCGCCTCGGTACCAGTGGCGCGTGCCAAGTATCACATACCCCAGACGATCGTGTTAGCCCCACTAAAATCCAATGCTGGTCCAAGCCCGCCCGCGCGGCCCGGAAGACCCACAACAGCGGACAAAGTAGCGACGGTTCTGACTTCGCGCACCGTTCCTCGCTCGCTCGCTCGGTACGTACAGATCTTGATGCGCGCGCTCCCTGTGCCTTTGAGAAAAAAATGGGGTGGGGGGAAGGTTCCTGACGTATGTAGTACCACTGTAGCAAGTATCACCTGCTCCTGCCAACAATGTTACGCCGTTACCATGAGATCCGATAACCCAGTCATAGTCGCCCGACATACGACTTTTTACCCCACGATAGCCAAGACACTCCACTCCATAATCATCGTCATCCCCGCATGGTCGGGAGTCATGACATCCTGTCTGTGCATTCCTCGGAAGGTATTAAATTGTCACTGACCACAGGGGACCATTCATGGTCACGAGATACGTCGTAGGAACATACGTACCTAAACGAACCCAGGTCATGACAGCCGCTTCCAGCAGGATGTCCTCGACGAACGTGATCGGGATGACCAGATCCGACCTTTTCAGTTGGTTCGCATCTGGGGCAGGTTATGGTTCTGCAATGATAAACCAAACGTCTCCTTCCTACAGATCTTGTAGCGGTGTCTTACCTGTTTCTCTTCGCCACCTCGATGTGACATGAAAGAAATATTACTAGCTGATATCTTTGAACGTACCTTCAAGCCATGGCTTATGGGGACCACTTGAGCACACCTCACTCGAAGTTACGTTCCATCCACCGACTGACCAAATCAGCACGGATGATATGAACACTCACCATAACATGACTCTCATCTTCTCTCCTGGCCAACGGGCTTTCTTACAAGCAGCTTTCTCGGTCCGTATCATTATGGAAACAAAGCACAGACAGCCAATATTACAACCAAGTAGTAGGGTTCGCCGGAAGATACAGAGAAACCAGACCTTTGGGCTCGCTTGCTATGGATAGGAATACGATGGTGGGACATACTGAGAGGGGTGCGAGTGGTGTCGCTGCGGTGGTGGGTATAATTGCTGGGGATGTCCATGTGGGTAATGAGCGCGATTGTGCC
Organism: Phlebopus sp. FC_14; assembly: GCA_021018615.1. Classification (NCBI taxonomy): domain Eukaryota; kingdom Fungi; phylum Basidiomycota; class Agaricomycetes; order Boletales; family Boletinellaceae; genus Phlebopus; species Phlebopus sp. FC_14. Next base: position 832,605 of record JAEVFL010000005.1, on the reverse strand, counting down.
TCTGCGGAGGATCCGAGCTCGTCATGAGCAGGGATGCGGCCGCTTCGTCACTATATGAGACAGACGACGAGTCAAACACGGTGCTGACATCCAAGAATCCAGAGGATCACATTTACCCGAACACGGCCTTGAGTAGATCATCTAGCATGGCCTCCTTCTTCATTTTTTCCTCCCGTGCTTGCGTACGGGCCACTCTGCAGGATGGCACATCAATGCCACGGGTGGAATGATAGAAAACCGCAGTTGGAAGCTCACCTCAGCTCCTCAATGAGAGCTGCATGCATTTCCATAGCATACTTCATCTTGGCTTTTTGGATCACGTACTTGACGAGGGCCGGCGAGCGCCCCAAAATAAGTCCCGTATTAGGATCCATAAGACGGGCAAGATGCGGTGGCACTCCATCGTCCTCGTCTCCATCGTCCACACCATCAGCAAATTGTTCTTCCTCAGGGGGAGGCGGAGCAGTGTCAAAGTAGTCCGGACCGCCTGCTTCGGAAGGAGAACGAGGCTCTACTTTGAATGTGTTGAAAGCGGATGGCGGGTCGGCTGGTTGGGTAGGGGCGTGTGAAGGACTGGGCTGGGGTGTGTTGTCCCGCTTCCGTTTACGAGACCCACCGCGTCCAGAAGGCGGAGGTGGCATGTTGTGCTGCAGCCGCATATGTTTTGCGAGGGCGTCGGAGCGGGTAAACGACTTGTCGCATTCTTTATGGCAAGAGTTGATACCGGATTCAAAAACGGGGAGAGATCACTGACCTGGCCGAGAACATATAAACGGTTTTTCCCCCGTATGCGAGCGGATATGTGAGATGAGTGCGAACCGGGACGTTTGTGCAAGGCCGCGTCGGCTACAAGTTGACCATTCGCAGGTGTAATTGGATTTGTGCACGCCGATGTGTGCTGTAACGTACATTATACGTCGTCGTCGTCAGTTGGTTGAATACGGCACATGAGAGCTGACGCGGGGTAAGCGGGACTACTTACTCGAGTGGATGTGTTCTATGAGCTTTGGAAGATGGGTGAACACCACTCCGCAGTCTTCCCAGCGACATGTTACAGTGTCTGCGCCTTGCTCGGCCGGCAAAGCTGTCGAAGAAGGACCTGGGGAACCAGCAGGTTCGTCAGTTGCTCCGACCACTGAAGTGTCCCCAGCTTCGCTGGTAGAGGAATCGTCGTCCTTGAGCGACGACTGCGAGAAAGAAGGTGACGGTGAGCGGAAGTCTGGAGATGGCGAGTACATGTCGGTAAACCAGTCGTCTCTAACAGAGCAAGTTATGGATATGGACGTAGGTGAGCAGGAGTATTTACGGTTGTTTACGCGCCTGCCCTTGGCCCCTCAACGAGCGCCGTCGAGAAATTTGCTTACTCGGACTAGGTTTTACAACACGACAGACTCAAATTCCCTAACCTCTAAGCAGACTCCTCTTATTCAGAAAGGAAGAGAGTCGTTCCTTTCTTATATTGGGTTCAATGACAAGTGCGACAGTGAAATTAGTCTGCAAAAGCTCGAAATGGGACACTCGACGTGAACGTTGCCCGTGAGCGCCCTGAGGACCATTGTCAGGATTTGCGCGGTGCCGTCTAATGAGAAACGTTGTAAATGACGATTGGTATGTGCATTATAACTTAGCTAGCAGCGGAAAAAAGATAGCAAGCTTCAAACGTTGATCACTATCCTAGTGCTGTCCGGAGTCTTCATCCTCCTCTCTGAACGATATCCTTGACAACGGAGAGAGGCCATCCACTCCCATTGTCACACCGCTGTATGCTCTGCTACGACCCAGTAAAGCGGTCTTGTCGGTTCCATTCGCACCTCCGAACTCTTCTTCTGCGACAATGGCACCGGTTCGTCGATCCAGGCGGAATGTTAAGCCAGCCAAGTTATGCCGCATCCGACGTTCGTCGTCATACGGAAGTAGGAGTTCACCAAATCCAGAACGCGAGGTCAAGGAGACGATGGCAGCGATAGAGCTAGGCGGGCTGGTAAGCCATACGTTCCGCCGCGACCGTTTGTGAAGAAGGTGCACAACGAAGCCGACTAACCCAATGAGAATCATTAGGACACAGAGGATGTGCGCTGGCAGCGCTCTACATATAATTAATGACGACAATCAGTTTTGCAGGGTGAACCGACGCAGGGAAAAACTTACTCTACGAACAACCTTGGGATATCAGCGGTGACGAGCGCAGGTATGCTCGTGTTGGCAGGTCCAAAGTAATTTGCCTGAGCTGCGATCGCGAGGTGCTGTGTCTACAATTCGCGTGGTCAAGACAAGATCAGGTTGAGAAAGTAGAATAAAGTACTCACGTATATAGTTGTGGTAATGTTCAGGAAACCGCTAGGGTCGTCGAAGACAGACTGGGGGCCATTGGGTTGTTGAGATGCATATCGATAGATTGTGCCGGGCACACCGGAATTTATGGATACGGCTCTTGCATTGACATATACGCTGTCGCTATAATCAAATACGACCCTGCAAGGAGAAAGAATGCATGCGTGAGCCATCCACCAAGCAGAAAATGGCACCGTGCTCACGAACCCGTTGTAAGGTTGCCCATGGAGCGGGCTGCCCGTAACATTGTTGCTACTTTCGTCTTCGTATAATATTGAACAGCTTCCCAGTGAGCCATCGTTGAGATCCATTGACGTTTGTATCACGAAAATCCTCATCGTAGGTTGGCAAAAGACTGAGGCTAAGTAAGGTTGGCTGTCGGTCGAGCTGTCCATCAAATAGTACCAAAACACCACTGGCTGGTGGCTGATATCCAGACCAGAAGGAGCGCAATTGCTAACATTGAGGGCGCTGTATTGTTCGTTTCCGTTGGCAGCGCTAAAGGCGAGGTGGGCCAAACAACCGCCAGGAAAGGTAGCCTCAGCAATATAGCCACTGTTCGAGGTCGTCAAGTGAAGTGACGTGGGGTTGACACAGTTCACGTTTGTCTGGATGCCTGTTGTATTGACCGCGAGAGTTCCATTGAGGTAGGATGCAGATGGGGCCTGGACAGGAGAATGGAACTACATAAGAGGATGGCGGAGGTTGATGGACTATCTCCCTACCTCAAATTGAGCGGCCGTCCACACACCATGTACGAAAGGGGGGTCTTGAAGGTTGCTGTAAACTGGCGTGTTTCAATACGCAGCTGAGCCTGGTCTCTGAGGATTCGCGTCCTACCTGCTGCATCCACGAACTAAGTGCTGATGAGCGCTCATTGACCATACAAGTTCTGCGCATAAGCTCACCCCAGCAGACGCCAAGAAGGCATTGAGTTGGTTGATGCTAGCAGACAGAGCAATGGTGCCAGTACTGAGAGCGGATGTATCTGCATGTACGGTTAGGCGCGCATTATTTTTACATGACCATACCAACCGGATGTATGGGGAACTTGTTTGACTTGCAACAACGAGCCAGCAAGAGGTTGCAGGAAGATGACAGAAAATGCAGTGAGCGTTGATACATTGATAAGGAAGTGCCTATGTTTGAGCGAATGGTAAAGGACGGCAAATCGGCTGTTAGTTTCTATTTTAGCATCGTACGGGAAGCGTCAAGTAAGAAACAGGGGCGCACTTCAGCGCAATCTGGAGCGCTTCTCATTAAGCACGACATGAAATGAGCAAGATAAACCCACGTAGTCGAGCAGAATGCTGCGCGAGGCCGGGGCATTGCCCTCGGATAGCGTTACATAGGGCTGATTGGGCATAAGCCAAACGTCACTCTAATCACTGTGCCTTACTTGATACCATCGGAGCATCCAATCAGCTACAGACCAGAAGAAAGCAAGAGGCGCGACTAAAAGTGTCGGGACAAAGGACTGCATAGAATCAGCCCATGAGCAGTCCACATATAAGGAGCACGTACCGTTAAGAACTGTGTGGAAACAAAGCTGAAAATATTTTCGGTTGGCACACCAAACCCTGCGCCTCTCAGAATTTGAACAAACGTTCGAAGTTATGAATATTACCGTTGTTGTTGTCGGACTGGTGAAGCGCGACTTCTATGGCGATGCCTAGACACATCATGAGAAACGAAATGCCGCCAACGATCCAAAATCTAAGGATAAAAGGTTCCTAGTTTCCAATCAAGCGGCCATCCACAGCTAAAAATGTCGAAACCGCTCACATAGCGCGCCGGTCTCTCCATTTCAAGCCCAGGCGTTGGTATCTGATGTACCGAATGCTGAAACCTGGGGGACCGTGGTGAAGTAGCAAACACAGTTGGGCTTGAAGTTCTACTCATACTGAGGGAAGGCGAGGAAGACTACGATGAAGGAAGCGCCGCTCCGTCCAGGGAGGTGACTGTGCGTTAAGGGTATTTAATGGGCGCGCCTCGGTGTTGTCACCTTGAGGGAATCTGGCGCTAGTTCACTTTGATAGTAGGCCCTGAGGGACCTCGAGGCAGCCTTGCGGTTCGGTAAACAAATTCTCATATTTCGTCTAAACAAAAATGACTTGCGTGAGTCGATCCTGGCGGGCTTGGCAAGGCTCAGCACTGTGGACGTACAAGGGGGTTGGATGTAGGAACGACTATCTTCATACTATTCTGAAGGCTGCCTAGGGAAGACTAGGTTGGATGCATTGTAGCATAGCACTGCGTGTTGGACTCGTCGATTGATGGTGATGATGAATTGTTGGTCTGCGATCGACGTGCTCGGCGGGGACGCCAGTGCTGTTTGAGTCTGGAGCAAAGTGATGAGCCTCATTCACTCAATTGTGAGTCAGTTGCCTGAGCTGGAGAACACGGAAGGACATACACCACACGTGAACGTCAGGACTCAGCTCGCGAGTCCCGACACCGTTTCTTCAAATTTCGCAAATCGCGGATTCATGGTGTGCAGGGCTGGGTACTGCGGATTTGTTCGTTTAATGATTGGCATGCATGTTCACAATCGAGTTAGCAACAAAAGGCCCAACCTGAGGGCTTCAACTTGAAGACGAAGCGTGCCATCCCATTGCTACTTAATCTACTTCTGTTACTCCTACAACGAAGAGTGAGCATCCAATCCAATGAACGACCTTGAGGTGCCAGCAGTGATTAGCGCAGGTACGCAAGCGCAAGTTGTTGTGTCTGTAATCTGGTGTAAAAGCAGGATTAGTTACCTACAGATATCTTTGCTAAGATATTTTAAAAACCCAAAGTGAACTTTGTGCCAGCAAGTGAACACCGCACTTGCTGTATCTTCAGTGCTCTTACGATGCCGGGCAGCTAGCCAAACGAACCATCACTGAGGTTCATCGACATCTGCAATATGTAGAGTTTCTATCGTGGAACAACAGCGAATCTTACTGTCGTTGGCAACTGTTAGGCTTCCCGAACTTCGTACTTCGCCCCGAGAATGTGAATGAGTACTAACAAGGCGTTTCCAATGGACGGTAAGTGTAGCGATGATCGAGTAGAGCCTAGACACGACAGCCGGGGTTGAGAATGACATAGCCAAAGCCGTTCATAGTCCGCGTACCTGGGCGGCTGTCCCCTGTACGAAAGGGGCCTTGAAAAAGCGACAGTAGCTCAAATGGATCTTGATGACACAGGAAACATATACTATATGCGCGTTTCCAGGCATAGATGAGCACCGCAGGTTAAGAATCGTAACATTCCTAGCGGTTGAAAAATTCTGTACCAATGCCTAGACAATGATGAGCAGTGCAATTCTGCCAAAAACCCAGTAGTGGATAAAATTTGCTCACATAGTAGCGCTACGGTTTCCAATTTTCACTCCTGGGGAGGGATCTGAGGAGAGAACGAGCTCACTCGAGGAGTCGCTGCTATGTGCAGTGGAGCTTATGATAGCATATATCGTTTCAACTCTTCGGTGATGAATGGGCGGTTCGCGCGCTGGGCACCGTGAAGTCCAATGGAAATCTGGCGTTGTTCGACATCTGGAGGTCACCACTAGGTCGGGTGAACCGACTCTCGTTTTCCACCGATCCGCTTAAGTGGATCGGTCCATGCTGTCGTATTAAATAGGGATGTAGAAACCAAGTCAGCCTCAGCGTGGTGACACATGAACGTACTAGTCATAGTATTCATAGTTTCCTAAAAATTGATGAAGTCGTCGAGTCTAGAGCAAGGTCTTTACTTCATTAGAAGGCTGGTAGCATGCATCCCGCAATCACAGTACAGCCTTGTTTGTTGTGGACGTGTCTTTCAAGACATCCAACGTTGTGTAACACAGTTAACACAGTCCGTCCGACCGCCAAGCGTAGTAAGAACGTTGATGGCGAAGTTCGGAGCAGCTCGTGATTGGAACAGGGTGGTAATCGGACTGCGGTAGGGTGTCTCCGGGCTTGTCATCGCTGGCTGCACGACAATAAAATTACTCATTCATGAGCAGCCTCAAGGCAAACTGTCGGTAGATTTGCATAAACAAAGGAAACGCGAGGCAAAGGAAGAATGACTTTGAGAAAACATGGAGCCACTTTACATCCAGCCACCGAGATTTGTCGCCGCTTGAAAAATAAGCGTACACCCTTGACCCGACTTCCAGTCCTCGTTTTTGACCACACCATCCCTTCGTGTCCTAACGCCATCCTTTCAACGATTTCTTTTCCTTAATCCTCAGTGTACGTGTCCTTTCTTGTCCTTCGATATTCCAACTGTTGCGGTCGCGTTGCGATGCGTGTTTTCATCGCGTCGGGCGCGACTTGTTGCATTCTCACAATTTGACTATTCAATCGTCTCTCGTGTTCAAAGTGATCTGATTGTTCTTTTTTAGCATGCGTGAAATCGTCCACATCCAGACTGGCCAGGTGAGCTATCAAATTCGCGTTTTCAGCGTTCGTCCGTTCATGTCTTTGAAACCAGTGCGGTAACCAAATTGGTATGTTCTGAGCCACCGTCCATCGGGTGTCATATCCAGTTGTTCATCAATCTACAATCCCTCCTCTAGGTGCCAAATTCTGGGAGGTGGTTTCCGATGAACATGGTATTGAGCGGGATGGTCTCTATAAGGGAACCAACGACATGCAACTCGAACGTATCTCGGTCTACTACAATGAGATCGGCTCAAACAAATACGTTCCCCGTGCTGTGCTTGTCGATCTCGAGCCCGGAACCATGGACTCTGTCCGCTCTGGCCCTCTAGGTGGACTGTTCCGTCCTGACAACTTCATCTTCGGTCAAAGTGGTGCTGGTAACAACTGGGCAAAAGGACGTAAGTCATTCTGTTTGAACGTGTCCCTGCTTCGCCGGCTGTATTGTTCTAATCCTTGGCCTCAGACTATACTGAGGGAGCGGAGCTGGTCGACTCCGTGTTGGATGTTGTTCGTAAGGAGGCTGAGGGCACCGACTGTCTGCAAGGTGGGCATATATGTTGTTTCCTATAGCCAGTTATCTGACAGTGGGGTCGCTGGGCAGGCTTCCAAATCACTCACTCACTTGGCGGTGGTACTGGTGCCGGAATGGGAACTCTTCTCATGTCTAAAATCAGAGAAGAATACCCTGACCGTATGATGTGCACGTACTCGGTTGTTCCTAGTCCCGCTGTGTCGGACACCGTTGTTGAGGTACGTAATATCGTATGCCTTACAAGATCCTCCTTACGTCTCCACAGCCATACAACGCCACCCTCTCGGTCCACCAATTGGTTGAGAACTCGGATGAAACTTTCTGTATCGACAATGAGGCTCTGTACGATATTTGCTTCAGGACACTCAAATTGTCGACACCCACCTACGGCGATCTCAACCACCTGGTGTCTTTTGTCATGTCCGGAATCACCACTTGCTTGCGTTTCCCTGGTCAGTTGAACTCTGATCTCCGGAAACTCGCCGTCAACATGGGTAGGTTATCACAAGATAATGTTTCCGGCGTGTCTTAATTCTCGATTTCTAATTTCTAGTTCCCTTCCCACGTCTCCACTTCTTCATGACCGGTTTTGCTCCTTTGACTGCTCGCGGTAGCCAACAATATCGTGCCGTCACTGTTCCCGAGTTGACGCAACAGATGTTCGATGCTAAGAACATGATGGCTGCTTCCGATCCCAGACATGGTCGTTACCTCACTGTAAGTAAATGGAAACCCGTTCGTCTGCCTCATCCCATTTCTGTCTTTCAGGTTGCCGCTGTCTTCCGCGGCAAGGTTTCGATGAAGGAGGTCGAGGAGCAAATGCAGAACGTTCAGAACAAGAACTCTGCATACTTCGTAGAATGGATTCCCAACAACGTGCTGTCGGCACAGTGTGACATTCCTCCCCGTGGCGTAAAAATGGCGGTTACTTTCCTTGGTAACTCGACTGCCATCCAGGAACTCTTCAAGCGGGTTAGTGACCACTTCACCGCCATGTTCAAACGTAAAGCCTTCTTGCACTGGTACACCCAAGAGGGTATGGACGAGATGGAGGTGAGTGGTGATTTTTCCCTCCTGTAGCAAGTGCTTAATGATGTTGTTAGTTCACCGAGGCGGAGTCGAACATGCAGGATCTGATCGCAGAGTACCAACAATACCAGGATGCAACGTGAGTTGTTTTTTCGTCTTCAATTCTTCGGGAGCAACACTAACTACGTGTCCAGTATTGAGGAAGAAGGTGAATACGAAGAGGAAGTTGCCGTTGAGGAGGAGCAGTAGACACAAAATTTCTTACGCGACTCATGATTGCTTTGCATCCGCCTTGCCACTTCACGACGAAAACTTAGGTACTCTTCTATTGGTCTTTCGTGTTTGATGCCTTTGTTCTCTTTAATTCACGCCCCGTTACCCTAGTCAGCATGAGTCTGTCTCTGTAACTTCATTCTGTCGTACAACAGACAGAAGTACAATCGGAAAACCCCTATACCCAGCAATGCACCGGCAGAGGACAGTTAACTGCATGTAAATGGGCGAAACTCGGGTGAACAGCGGAAAAGGGACGACCTTCTTTCAACTGCCTACAGACTAGGCCCCAGGTCATTTGAAAACTCCACGCTGACGTGACCTGCAAAGCATGGACAACATTTGAATAATAATTAATAGAACGTCACGGGGGCAAAAGCCCATACATACTGGCGTTCTCCACCATCGACGGCCAGCTAGAGGTGTAGGAATCTACCGTGATGGGGTACGTCGTCTGTCCTGACCCTGAGTCAAAGCTGATGCCAGTAACAGTATCATAGTCTCGTGCATCGCCGGTACGCTCTATGGTCTTTCACGATGGTGCGCAGGTTTTCTAACGCCGCATTCTAGGGATATTGGATTGTATTGGCGTCGTCGTGATGACTGTCATAGGTGTCATTGCAGGGTGTCTGGGGTGTATAGTGGCTGGTGAGTGTCGTACATACTCGAATAGCACCAGTAACCATAGTGCCTGTAGCCGTCGCAAGTTTTTTTACCAGCCTCGCGGTCTGCATCACTGGGTGCCTGTCTTGCGGGTTGGTGCTAACAGATGATACATTTATTGCAATTAACTGAAGAGACTTATAGCGCCGCTGTTTGAGAGTGGGCTCCGAGGGCAGCATGCAATCTCGGAGCTCCAAAAACGTAGTGTTGATTTCTGTCTGAACTGTATGAGATTACTGCATGCACTTACACTGACACTGGGTAGAAGGACACCATATCACACGGACAATGTATCGATCACGAATCCGAAGGGAAATTATTTGTTCGGACGCATCTTCAGGAGACCTACATCGGCGAGACGCTGAGAGCGTTGCCTGTGAAAAAGCTGTAGTTGAGACCAAAATATGGCGGCGGAGATCAGGAGACGTGGAAATGAGGTTTCGTGAGAGCCCAAGAAAAACGATGCTCATCAGATGAGAAGTATGCAGGCTTCCGTGCTCATGATCAATCGATAGAAAATGCTTTGATCGTGAATTCGATACGTCTGCGACTTTGGAGGATATCTTCATGTTTTTTTCGATGCACAGGCCTTGCAAAAACAACTGCAGCCTGGGAATGCAACGGTATCCAAGCTATGATGCTGGAGGTGCCAGTCAAAGTTGGTTTGGCGGTCTCCATTGACCGCCATCGCTGATGGGTCAAAAGCCACGTCACGTGGTCAAAACACGTCGATCGAAAAAAAGTCGGGTGCAAACAGATGCAAACAGAAAAGATCTTTACGTTCGTGCCAGATATGATTTTCCTCTCTTCTTTCCTCTTCACCGAAATCTACCCAGACTTTGGTGAAGGGCAAAGAAGAATATTCAGAATAAATTTCCCTGCCATTCCCTTCACCACTTCACTCTGTGGAACGGAGTCATGTCAAAACTCCTTCGTCCGTCGTTTTCCCGTTCCCCGAGCAACCTAGGTCGCGTCAATGGACAACCAGCTCCTCCCGTTACCTTCTATTCCAAGAAAGCTGGAAACTCACAGAACGAGGCCGTTTTGGAACTAAGTGATGGCTCTGCATACCGGGGCATCAGCTTTGGTGCAGAGGAGAAAAGTGTAGCCGGAGAATGCGTCTTTCAGACTGGTTAGAGGTCTTTTTTTCCAAATCAAAGCCCCCAATGATTATCAATGCGCGTCTAGGCATGGTTGGCTATACGGAGTCACTCACAGATCCATCGTATGAGGGTCAAATCCTCATCCTCACCTATCCCCTCATAGGAAATTACGGCGTCCCTGAACGCCCACCCTCGTTCGACGATATACCGTCAAACTTCGAGTCGTCGCGCATCCACATAGCCGCACTCGTTGTTGGAGCCTACACAGACGAGTATAGTCATTTCCTCGCGCACTCGTCGCTGGGTGCCTGGCTAAAGGAAAATAATGTCCCTGCGATCTATGGGGTCGACACACGGGCCCTCACCAAAAAAATTCGAGAGCTAGGTTCTATGCTCGGAAAAGTACTTGCACGAAAACCAGATGCTCCCCATTTGCGCTCGCTCATCCCGGAATCTCAACCCGCATCACGCGCATCATCCCCGCCGGCATCGCTGACATGGCGAGAGGAGTATCTCGACGTTCCATTTCATGATCCAAACCAAGAAAATCTGGTAGCCGCTGTGTCGCTCAAATGTCCCCGGATATTTCGACCTCTTGGAAAACCACGCATGCACCCTTCGGGACGACCTCTTCGCGTCGTAGCAGTGGATGTGGGTATGAAATACAACCAAATCCGATGCTTTACAACTCGTGGTGTGGAGTTGAAGGTTGTTCCTTGGGATTACGACTTCGTGAATGACTCCGAAGCTTATGACGGGCTGTTCATTTCGAATGGTCCTGGTGATCCAGCAATGCTGACGGTCACTGTAAACAAACTCTCTCGAGCGATGCAAAAAGGAGACAAGCCTATATTTGGTATCTGTCTCGGCCATCAGTTGCTCGCCCTCGCAGCTGGTGCCAAAACTTCTAAAATGAAGTACGGAAACCGTGGTCACAACATACCATGCACAGACGCGCTATCCGGCAGATGTTACATTACGAGTCAGAATCACGGTTATCAAGTTGACACCGAGTCTCTTCCGCCAGGATGGAAAGAGTTATTCCGGAACGCGAATGACGGTAGCAATGAGGGAATTTTTTGCGAGAGCAAACCATTCTTCTCCGTGCAATTTCACCCGGAGTCCACACCTGGACCCCGAGACACTGAATTCCTCTTCGACGTCTTTATCCAAAATATTGCAGACTGCGTTGCTACGAACACTCTTGTGCCCATCTCTCTCCCAGGTGGCCGCAAGGAGGACAACGACATGCGCAATCCTCGCGCCAAGGTTCAAAAAGTTTTAATTTTAGGTTCAGGTGGCCTCTCCATCGGACAGGCCGGCGAGTTTGATTACTCTGGCTCGCAAGCCATCAAAGCGCTTAAGGAAGAGGGTATCTATACCATCCTCGTCAACCCTAATATAGCGACAATAGCCACTTCAAAAGGTCTCGCGGACAAGGTCTATTTCCTACCTGTGACCCCCGAGTTCGTGCGCAAGATCATCAATTACGAAAAACCTGATGGTATCTACGTCACATTCGGTGGTCAGACAGCGTTGAACGTTGGCATCAAGCTCAAGGATGAGTTCGCTGCACTAGGCGTACAGGTCCTAGGTACACCTATCGAGACAATCATCAAGACGGAGGACCGGCAGCTGTTTGCTCATGCAATGGAAAGCATAGGAGAACGGTGCGCTCAGTCAAATACAGCAACCACAACTGAGGAGGCGATCACAGCAGCTTGCGAGATCGGCTTTCCAGTCATCGTACGAGCGGCCTATGCACTTGGTGGTTTGGGTTCTGGATTTGCACAAGATGAGGCTCAACTACGCGCCTTATGCAGCAAGGCATTTGCAACTAGCCCTCAAGTGCTCGTGGAGAAGAGTATGAAGGGATGGAAAGAAATCGAGTATGAAGTGGTTCGGGACTGTCGCGACAACTGTATCACAGTTTGCAACATGGAGGTACGGGTTTCTCCCGATATCTTGCACCGGCCGCTCACCAAGTAAAACAGAATTTCGATCCACTTGGCATTCATACTGGCGATTCTATCGTCGTTGCCCCCTCGCAAACTCTTTCGGATTCAGATTACAACATGCTTCGCACAACCGCCATCAATGTCATTCGCCATCTGGGTGTAGTCGGAGAGTGTAACATTCAGTACGCTTTGAACCCCTTTTCGAAGGAGTACTGCATCATAGAGGTGCGTGCACCGGCTAGCGTAGCCCGAGTTACATTACCCTTTTTACAGGTTAACGCCCGTCTGTCGAGATCATCTGCTTTGGCCTCAAAAGCAACTGGATATCCTCTAGCTTTCATCGCTGCTAAGCTGGGCCTGGGGATACCTCTCAACGAGATCAAGAACTCCGTCACGAAAGTAACCAGTGCCTGCTTCGAGCCCAGTTTGGACTATGTAGTTGTCAAGATTCCACGGTGGGATCTCAAGAAGTTCAGCCGTGTCAGCCGTCTCCTCAGCAGCAGCATGAAAAGTGTCGGCGAGGTCATGAGTATTGGAAGGACGTTCGAAGAGACGATCCAGAAAGCCATTCGTGCTATCGACGATCAATTCTTAGGATTTGCAAAGGTCTGCAAATCCACTGACATTCTTTGTCAAACACTTATCGCTCTGGTTCTTTTAGAACAATTACGTGGAAGATATCGATGAAGAGCTTCTGAATCCCACTGACAAGCGCATCTTCGCCATTGCTACTGCCTTCCACCGAGGTTACAGTGTAGACAAGGTCTGGCAGATGACAAACATCGATAAATGGTTCCTTACGAAGCTTTACAATATTCATGTGATGGAGAACCGTTTGAGGTACGTTTTAAGTCGAAAATTTCATGAAATCGCGCAATAGTCCTATCCGTTTTCCCAGGGCGTGCACAATATCTTCCATCGCAAATGAGAACCTGCTACAGGCCAAGCAACTGGGTTTTTCCGATCGACTTCTCGCCAACTGTTTGGGTTCCACTGAACTCGCAGTGCGCCGCCTTCGGCAAGAAGCGTATATCTCCCCGTTCGTTAAGCAGATCGACACCGTAGCTGCAGAGTTCCCGGCGTTCACAAACTATCTCTACACTACGTACAGCGCAGTTGAGCATGACGTCTCGTTCCAAGACCGCGGTGTCATGGTTCTCGGCTCAGGAGTGTATCGTATCGGCTCCTCCGTCGAGTTCGATTGGTGTGCAGTCAGGGCGATCAGGACACTCAGGGAGCAGGGTCTCCCAACGATCATGGTCAACTATAATCCTGAGACCGTCAGCACGGACTACGATGAAGCCGACCGTCTGTACTTCGAGAACATCAGTTTGGAGACGATCCTTGACATATACGACACTGAGCGATCCAGAGGAGTCATCCTGTCGATGGGGGGACAAACGCCAAACAATATTGCCCTCCCGTTGTATCGTCAGAACGTGAAGATATATGGAACGTCACCGGAGATGATTGACACCGCAGAAAACCGATACAAGTTCTCGCGTTTACTGGATGAAATTGGTGTCGACCAGCCCCTGTGGAAGGAACTGACGAGCTTCGAGGAAGCTCTGAATTTCTGCGACTCCGTTGGCTATCCGGTTCTTGTTCGACCATCATATGTGCTCTCCGGGGCAGCGATGAATGTGGTGTCAACCGGAGACGATTTGTCGAACTATCTAACCCAGGCCACGGATGTTTCTCGTGATCATCCGGTTGTCATCTCGAAGTACATTGAACAAGCGAAGGAGATCGAGATGGATGCGGTGGCTAAAGATGGCCAGATGATCATGCATTTCATCTCGGAGCATGTCGAGAACGCTGGAGTGCATTCTGGCGATGCCACGCTGATCCACCCGCCCCAAGATCTGGATCCAGCCACTGTTCGGCAGATCGAAGAAGCAACGGCGAAGATAGGGAATGCACTCAATGTCACTGGCCCATTCAACATACAATTCATAGCGAAGAACAACGAGATCAAGGTCATCGAGTGCAACCTTCGCGCGGCTCGGTCGTTCCCCTTTGTGTCAAAGGTCACTGGAATTGACGCTATAGAGATGGCGACCAAGGTGATGCTCGGACTTCCGGTTGAACCTTACCCAGATCCTAGTCTTCCACCTGATTACGTTGGAGTCAAAGTTCCTCAGTTCAGCTTCAGTCGACTGTCTGGGGCGGACCCAGTCCTAGGAGTCGAGATGGCTTCTACTGGCGAGGTCGCCTGCTTCGGCCGCGACAAATACGAAGCATATCTCAAAGCACTGATATCGACGGGAATCGTTCCTCCCAAGAAGAATATTCTGTTCTCTGTCGGAAGCTACAGAGAAAAACTTGAGATACTTCCCTCGGTACAGAAACTGCATGCCGCGGGATACAATATCTTCGCCACGTCAGGGACAGCCGATTTCTTGACTGAACACAACGTACCTTGCAAGGCGAGTAATACACCTGTGATCGTACTACGGGCTTCTTATCCTCTGTGTAGTATTTGGAGACGCTTCCTGGAGATAGCAGCGACAAGCAGAAGTCCGAATATTCCCTTACCCAGCATCTCGCTAACAACTTGATCGACATGTACATCAACCTTCCTTCCAAGAACAACTATCGTCGACCAGCAAGTTACGCCAGTAAAGGATATCGGACGAGAAGAATGGCTGTCGATTTTGCTATTCCGTTGATCACGAACGTCAAGAATGCCAAGATGTTAGCTGAGGCGTTGGTTCGCAAATTGCCCCTTGATGTCTCGAACGTCGACTCCAAGAGCTCGTATCTCACCCACATCTTTACTGGGCTGGTCAACATTTCCGCGTTTGTCCCGAGGCTTACTGCGGAGAGTGGCTACGATACCTTCAGCCAAGCTACCCAAGCATCCATTAGTGGTGGATTCACGACGTCGTTGATCCTTCCTCATGGTGTGGAGGACGCGATCACTGATGGTGCCGCCCTGAAAAGGTTGCAAACTTTGGCAGCCAATGGTGCCCACTGTAATTATGCGCTCAGCGTTGCTACGACTGATGGCAGCCTCCTCACACTAAATGATGATTCCAAGGCGGATGTCAAGGCTCTCTTCATACCATTCCACGAGCCCGCAGTCCCGCCCCAGATTTCTGCCGTCGCCGCGCACTTCGCTTCTTGGGCCAATGACAAGATGATTGTCACTGACGCTCGTGGCTCTAACCTTGCATCGATCCTTCTACTAGCTAGCCTCCACAATCGTAGCGTCCACATCACGGACGTCAGGAACAAGGAAGATCTACTTCTGATATCCCTCAGCAAGGCGAAAAGTCTCAAGGTCACCTGTGATGTCTCGGTGTACACTTTGTCTTTCACTCGTGAACAATACCCTCATTCCACGCTGTTACCCACTAGCGGGGATCAGGAAATATTTTGGAAGAACTTGGACGTAATCGACGCCTTCTCTGTCGGAACCCTCCCCTATCATCTTGCCACTGGGCTTGGAGAACGAGCATCTGCTTGGTCGGGTGTCGAAGAAACCCTTCCTCTACTTCTTAATGCTGTAACTGCTGGTCGCCTCTCCCTCGATGATATCCGGGTTCGGTTGTACGATAATCCCATACGCATCTTCCGTCTCCCAGAACAGACCGGAACTCGTGTTGAGGTCGTGGTCGGACGTCGATTCCACTTTGGGCGTCGAGATGGCCGTTGGAGTCCTTTGGAAAGCAACGTCGTGGCAGGTTCGTTACACAGGGTTGTTATGCACGGGAAGACACTGTTCCTGGATGGCACATTATCGTCCTTACCGATCGGAAAGGATATCTCCGGCGCAATGGTCCCACATCCTGTAGCTGAGAGTCGTGCCGCCGCTGCGAAGCCAGATCTGCCTCCAGGCCTTGCACCGACGAAGATGGTAGATGGCCACGCACAACCTAATCAGGTGTCACTGGCTACATCCGTCTCGGGTCCGATCAGTCAAGCAGTACCCGTTCACCCTATCATAACCCATGGTCCCCATCCGGCATTCCATCGTCGGCACATTCTGTCTGTGAAGCAGTTCACACAGCGGGACATGTACGATCTTTTCTCTCTGGCACACGATATGCGACTCCAAGTGGAGCGTAACGGGACGCTCGATATTCTCAAAGGAAAGGTACTCTGCACTTTGTTTTACGAGCCATCTACTCGCACCAGCGCCTCCTTTGACGCAGCGATGAAACGTTGTGGTGGTGATGTGATCCAAATAAATGCGGATACGTCATCTGTGCAGAAGGGAGAAACGTTGGCCGATACTATCCGGACGGTCGGTTGCTACGCCGATGCAATTGTGATCAGACATCCAGATGTTGGAAGCGCACAGTTGGCTGCCAAATTCTCTCCTGTCCCAGTCTTGAATGCAGGGGACGGTATCGGCGAACATCCAACCCAGGTAAGTGTCCCCATTCACGCCCAGCTGTGTCAAATTAAATGCGAGTCGCAGGCGCTATTGGACGTTTACACGATTCGGTCTGAACTTGGGACGGTCAACGGTCGTACGATCACAATCCTCGGTGATTTGAAGAATGGCCGCACGGTCCATAGTCTTGTGACTCTACTCTGCCATTACTCGGTCCGTCTGAACTTTGTTGCACCTCCCTCCCTTGCTATGCCGGCGAGCGTCGTAGCCGTGGCTAGAAAAGCGGGTATTCCTGTGCAGCAGTTGGAATCTCTGGAGGAAGTGTTACCTGAAACGGACGTGCTTTATGTCACTCGCGTGCAGAAGGAGAGGTTCCAAAACGAGCTAGAATGGCAGAAGGTCAAGGATTCTTATCGCGTCGATCACGCCCTCCTGTCACGAGCAAAGGAAGACATGATCGTGATGCATCCTTTACCTAGAGTCAACGGCAAGTATTTCATTTTGAGATGCACGCTTTCACCGTTCTAACGCCTCTCTCAAAGAAATTGATCCCGAGGTCGACTTTGACTCCCGTCGCGCGGTCTATTTCCGACAGATGCGCTACGGTCTCTTTGTACGTCCCGTCCAAAGCGCACAGGTCTTACGCTAACCATGCACGACCCAGATCCGGATGGCTCTACTTGCCAGCGTTTTAGGGGCATTTTAGAGTAGACTCCATAACAAAAAAGAGACACAGATCTCCAAGGACATCAAAAAAGACACTGCTGATAGCGGCAACGTAGTATTCACGTCCACAACGTATATAATTCACGGACAATTTTTCCGCTTTTGGTAGGCTCTGATTGGGAGATATTTTATTATTTTCTTCCCGGACTTTTCTGTTCGAAGAGGTATTTATGATACTGTTGCCGCATGTGGACGGCTGACATCGCAGATCGACTTTTTTTCGCACCGCTGAGTTGAACGCTAGTCTAGTTCAATTCCTTCTACGCTCCGAGATCGTGATGTCAGTGGGCGGCCCATGTTGATTATGATAAGTCCACACTCGTCCACAGCGTACTGGTTCAAGGAACAATCACTGCCACCTACATACACGACAAGCGGAAGTATATGCGAGGCATCCGACGTTGATCACCAACGTCATTTTCCAACGTCCGCGATTCCATCGAGGTTGTCAGGGCAATAAAAGGTTTTGCTATGTGGTGAGGACCTAGTCCTCGTTCAAGTACACAACACAAGCAGACGGCACTACATGGGAGCCAACTGTCAAGAGACCTGAGGAGGGAAGGTATCATTCAGCAGCCAACCTGCATCGCTGACGCATCCATCGTGTGTCAGACCTGAAACTCCCTCCGTTATTCCGGTCGACCATATGTGTCCAGCTCACGGGGTACCGCGGCATGGGAAGATCATTGGAGAGCAGATGGTGAGACTCTCGCCGGGTCCGAGGGCTGGGGTCGTGCTATTGTCCGAATCCACAGGAGGTGCAAACATGCCTGAGGCTGTTCGAGCTTTTCTCTCCCCAGATTTCCCCGGGTACATAAGACCCGTCTCCGAGCGCGGATCCATCCCGAACGAAGATTTTGGACCGCAGTGCAGCTATTCGGGTGCTTGAAACCTCAGCGGGAGGTGCCTAGATTTAATTGACAGCGAACCGAATAGCGTCGATAGAAGGCCGGTCATGGATGGGTAAAGTTCAGCGTCAGTGTGAAGGGCAGAGTCGTTGACGCAACGCCCCTGCCAATGAGCGTCTGAACCCTCCAACCCTGGATGGGTTAAAAACCGCAAGGCGGCCATCCGTGCGCTTGACCTCCTCCACACCTTAGCCACGGGTGCGTCCTGACACGTTGAAACCATGACCGAGGATGATCACGGTTTGCCTGGCCTCAACATGGGCAATTCAGCTCGTGGACCTTCAGAGCCGATAGAACCATCTATCCCCCAGGAAATGCAGTCCAGCCCCCCAGGCGAAAGCGCATCCCCCGACGTCAGCCCTCATGATGAACCGGAACACATTCACGTCGTCTCCTCCAACTCAGGGGATAGCGCTCGCGGAACTGAAGAAAAACCTCTCCTCGCAGGATCAGAACTTCATTCGACTTTCCCCCGCTCACAAGAAAACCCATACAACTTTGATTCTAATGTACAGATCACGCCTCCTCCGCCAGCCCGAAGTAGAGATGGCCGTTATCCTGGTACTGCACGCCGCGCGACCGTTTTATCGCAAATCCCTCAGAACGCCTCTGGGATCGACTACATTGTCCCCGTTGAAGAAAAGCCTGTAAGCAAACTTCCCTCGGGCGGGTATGTGATAAGACTTGATTCACTTGTATAGCCTCCGCTCACTGTTGGCAAACGCCTGGAGCCAACCATTGAGGTTGCTGTGAGAGAAAGAGAGAAGTACGCCAAGAAAGGTACGTATACATCCCCTGGTCTATGGCATGACCAGCCGCGTGGTCTCCACAAGCTGATATTATGTTATGTGATCGCTTCCAGCAACGTTCACGCGTTATGCGCTGAACATCGCCACCGCTTTACAAGTCCTGTTGGGTGCCTTGACCACGGGGCTTTCTGTCGCAGTAACGAGTGGAGTGGCAAGTTTCGCTACTAGAGAACCTCTGTGTTTTCGGACTGACCGTGTGGTCGAAATTTCTAGGCAATTTCAGTACTGGGTTAGTATCATCAAATTCATGTGCAGTCACAGCCTCATCCCAATGGATATCAAGGGGGAATGTCAACTTTGGTTGCTTCCTACCTCGCACGCTCTCGAGGTTCCAGCGAGCCCGAGTTATCCGTTTCGCGCGTAAAGGACCTCGACCAATTCCTACGTGAAATTCGCGCCTTTCAAATGGATCACGGTCATGAATATGCATCGCCCGACAATGACTGTAACCGCCGGATCGAAGAGTACAGACAGCGGTTCGAACAGCTCTTGGGGAACGCCAGCGGGTACGTGAACTCCACGATATACCAAAAAAATTCCGGATAATTACTCCGTGCATCTCACAGGGAACGAAAACTCTCACCGCCAGTGTAGTCGTAGTTGTTTCATTGCCAACGATGTTCCCAATCGCTGATCTCTTGCATTGCATGCTTTTTTCTTTGACGTACTGTGCTGTATTACTTACCTCAGCATTAATGCTATACCACGCATTTTGTTCGAAACCCCACCTTGTTGTTAATTCCTTCATTCCGAGGATAATCGAAGCCTTGTTTGCGTTTGCTTTTAGAATCACGCCCCTGTTCATGAAACAGGCAAATTATTGGTCTTCTTATCGAATCAATGATAGAAGTGAGCAGATGGGCAATGCCTCGGTCCCTACCTCACATAGAAAAGCCTGCCGTACACCGAAGTTAGTTTCTGTTACAACCTACGCCAGAGCCAAGAATCAGTCTTTCACGGAGTAGCGCGAAACATCCGTACGTTCGTCCGAGAGTCGTGGCGCGGGGTGTACTTACTAGCCACGGTTTCTTTGACTCTCAAGCTCAAGTCCAGGTCCCAGGGAGTGTTTCTTGGTGGGGTTAGCATAGTTTAAAACACCTACTTGCTCCACCAGATACGCCTTGAATTGCACGTTCGTCCCACATTGCTCAGACAAGTCTGAGGGTTGAGGGCATACATCGGATGGTTCGAACGAAAACTCGAGCGTTTCAGAGAAAGTCTTTTGGGACTTGGTGTCTCGGTCGGTCTGTGAAGACAGTGGTGCAACGTACGATTGTCTGGTGTCGCCCTCAACGGTGGTGGATGGAGGTGCTAAGGGCCTCCATATCTTAATTAATTCAAAATTTATATATTTAATTATTTTCGGATGATTTAGAAGGAACCAGCGCCGCTGGGATAAAACCGACGGGTTCGGGTATGTTAAGATCTATCTGCGCAGTGGAACACCCGCAATTGAACCGAATCCCCTACAGCAGTTCGTAATCCTCCACCTCCACTCTCTAACGATCCACCCATCTTCCGCGATGAAAACCAAGAACAAGCAAACTAAATTTCCTGTGGTGAGCGCCTTCAATCCGCGTCTGGATGGTTTTAAACTGTGACGTTCACGGTCTTTCCCTGCGGAACGCAATGTTTTGTCGAACGTGCTTTTATACCTGCGGACCGGGTGTACGATAAAAAACAAACAAACGCACGCACAACATACGCATTTGAACGCACAGGCCCGGATAAAGAAGATCATGCAGAAAGATGAGGAGGTTGGTAAAGTCGCGCAGGCAACGCCAGTCGTAATATGTACGTCCCACTGACATGAGTACACTATCTTTCATCCTTCCTTATATTACCCCCCCTCGCACGCATCTGTCTATGCCCAGCCAAAGCCCTAGAACTTTTTCTGGCCATGATCGTGGAGGAAGCTAGCAAAGTGACCGTCGAACGGGGAGCAAAGAAGGTCGAAGCTTATCACCTGCATGTCTTATTTTCGTGGTCCTTTCGAGTCTGCTTTTCACTGACTTGTCCTTCTCGGGTTCCATGCGTGTATGTGTGCGTGCGTGCGTGTGTTGTGTGTATAGGAAACATGCGGTTGAGACGACAGAGATGCTGGATTTTTTGAAGGAGATCGTCGAGTCTGTGCCGGATCCGTCTGCGGGTGGAACGATTGATCTAGAGGCAGATGCACCCGAGGGATCGAAGCGGAAGAGAGGCAAAGGGAAGAAGAACATCGATGGTGCGCCTTCTACGACCGGGGAGCCCAAGAGACGGCGCAAGAAGAAGGCAAATCCTGAGGCAGAGGTTCCCGTGGAGGAGGCAGGAGGCGGAGGAGGTGCTAGGTCAGAGGGCGAGGGTGACGCAGGCATGGATGAGGATATGGAGAGGGAAACGTATGGCAACTCCAGTAATCAAGATCAGGACGGGCGGTGGCGAGAAGACGACGACGATGCGCCGTACGTTCCCCGATGACGGCAAGTGTACAATATAATCAGAAATTCGAGATGCTGTCGTTTTGCACCGCCCTTGTTTAAGGTCGTCCATGAAGCACAAAAAAATATTCTACAAACATCCTTGTTCGCATTCAAGGCTAGAGCACCGCCGTTCAATTAAACCAGCTCGACTTCGCCCCTCGCTACAAGCTGTTCTACGACCGTATAAGGCGTTAACGAGATGTGCCCTTTTCGCATCTCTAATGCCGTTCCGCTGATGTCCGTAGTGTGAGTTGCCTTGAACGGTGTAACGAGGAATGGGCAATGACTAACTCAGGTAATCGCACTGGTGCGCAATCCTGACGCGCATGAACAAATACAGGCCGCGATTTGTCCGGCTGGGTAACTGACCAACACCGGATCAGCAGCAGCCCGTTTCCCGCGGATATAAATTCAAAAGGTGCTCACTCATGGAAGGGACAAAAGGCGGTTGATCGTCTAGCGTTTGTTGGCTTTCCGGTAAACTTTGTAGGACAGATTGGTAGAAATGCTGGTCGGTGAGCCGAGCAAAGCTGAACCCGAACAAGTCGTATCAACCCACAAGTCAATTATAATAGAAATGTACCTTCGGGCATGATCCACTTCACTCTCAGAAAGTCGTTGCTGGACCTCTGGATCTGTCATTATATAACGAGCATATTTCTCGATCTGAAATGGCCGTGGGTTGGGGCTGTAACGCACCGCAAAAACAAACATGGCACAGACCTTGAATAATCTTGTGCGGAGGTATGACCGGACGATAAACTTGACTCGCTCGACCTCTGTCTGGGCAAGCATGATTCTAAAATGTTCCTCCTCCGAGGACGAGGGATCGCCTCTCAGTAGTTGAACTGTCTCGGACTGCCAACATCATCATCCCGTGAATAGACATCCACCAACAATGGACGCAACATGATAAGGCTTACCTACCTGACTCCGTATGTGATCGAGTAATCTGGAGAGGAGATGTTCTTCGGTCGGAAGAATATCAGGTGCGTGTCGCTCATTCATCCAATGTCGTATGAGCTGCTGAAGTGGTGTTTCGCCTTCGTCTTCTTGAAACCCAGGATGTGCGTCCGGTATTGGAAGACCGTCACGGTCATCGTCCCGTGGTGCACTACGCAGTCGGTCCTGGAATGTATTGTTGTTGTCTCCAACACGGTCTAGTCGACTGAAGAAGTCTCCGTCATCGTCCAAGTCCATACCGTTCGTTTGTGAAGGGATTCGTGAAGGGGTCTTTTGGGATGCGCGAGTTGATGTCGCGGATTATACGACACTAGGCTTCACAGAACGGTCGCAGGAAAGTGAAAGGACAGTGGATTAATTTGCACGGCTCAGGTTAACGCGACGCGTCCATAGTGTAGTGGATGGGCAAGAACGACGATTTATCAAATGTACCAAAATGGACCAAAGGTAGATGGCGTCAAGCGTTGAGGTCCTACCATGAAATGGGAGAGCTACACCTGATATAATACACCATAGACTCTACGAGCCCGGTACGAAGACAAAAGGCATACATGTAGACCTTGCGCAGACCACCAGAGCTGGGTCAAGTAAGTGGGGAAGAACAGCAGCATCACACTGCGTCGTTCTCTACTAGCTTTCCACAGATAACATACTTGTTCGAAAAGTGGTCGATCCATCCTAATTGAAGATCGGATTAAGGCAACCCAGAGAGCTGGTCGAACACACCTTTCATGTTTTCACTACGTTAATGCGTCAGATATTGACAAGAGCCTATCAGATATTCGGTGCACGTACATCTCGTCGGGACGAAGGTCTTCGAGCTTGTCCAGCGGTTGATCCACAGGCGTCAACATTTCTATGTAAGCAAACAAGTAAGATGCACAGACGAGAGGAATGGGTCACAGGGAGCATCCATACCCAAGTCAAACGATTGTTTCGCCATCCCTCTCGACGCATCTCGACCCGCAAAGTTGCCGTACATCCCGTCTAATAGCCCACCATAAGTAAAGATCAACGCAAGCCAGTTCATAAACGCTCACCAGGTCCATAAAAGTTACGACCAGCCGTGACGTCGAACACCATCCCATTTATCGCGAGTAAAATCCTCCCACCGTCTTTTCCATTGAACGGCTCGAGAGTCTTGGGTGTATACGTCTGGAAGAGAACACATGGAGGGTGGGATTTAGGCATCCATGAGTATCCGTTCTTGAACTCTGTTGGGACGGTCTGTGGAGGCGACGTGGAGGGAAAGACGATCCTCTGGACCGAATAGAGGATGTAAATGAGGAGAGCGGTGTTGACTGGGGTTGCAAAATCTAACGACAAGCCCATGTCTTCGTGTCGGTGATGAAAGTCGGTTCAGCGTCTAAGGTGTCGCGGTGCGCCACTACCTCTCATTCAAGTTTCGTCAGAGCCCCGACTTTCTTTGTGGTGCGTAGAATTTTTGCTTGGTTTCCTAGTCACGTATGACTCACTGACTGTTAGATTGGACGAGTTTATATAGAGCTTGAAGGTTGTCATCCTCGAAGCCCTCTGTAGAGTCGTCCCACTCGCATAGCCAGGCCGCTTGGACCAACTTTCATGGACTTCCACAGGACGCCATCACCCGTGTTCACTCGATATTTTGACCAGCAACCCTACCAGTAGGTGGATTATCCTCAGCTTTTGCAAACTTTCCGGTCTCTTATTGTTCTTCCAGTCAATTGCCATCGCTTCCTCGTTGGTAGTGATCTCCTTTTTCCCAATCAAGGACGCATCTGAACCCTTCTGACTGGGTCGTTTCTTTACACGACGTGGGACTCAAGGAGCCGTCTAACTGCCAACAAACCTTTACCACACCCAAGGTCCACCCTCCATACCCGACACACATTGACGGCGGCGAAGTAGGTTCTGGGAAATCGCATTCACGGCGATCATTTCTTACGAACGCTTTGCTCGACGATATAGCCGTCTTGCACTTTACATGACCATTGCTACGTATGGCTGACGAAGCCGGATGAAGGATCAAAGCGCATGGGGTCACCTTGTCGTGCTTTCATGACTGACCGCATCCAGATCTGAGACCCTGTTCGAATGGATGAGGGAGCACCACGCGCGGTGCGACGGAGATATGGAGGGTCTCAAGTTCACCTTCTTTGGACCGCATGATCAATTCTCGAGACGGGATCCAGGCATCGAATGGAAGAGAAGCACGGTCAACGAAATGTAGTCATGCGCTCGAAGTGTCACTTTCGCTTGCACTTCATTAACGGTCAGGTGTCAGTACCGGGGGGTGGCAATTGCGGCATATCGAATACGGTCGACCTTCTCCGCGCAGTGATGTCCAGGTGACTTAACGTCACAACTATCACGGTGCTCAACGAGGGATGCAAAAGAGATCTGCAATAGATGGTTCAAATAACGCCAGGCCTACGCGTCGACTACCCTCAATGCCGGTGACCGCAAGAGACGATCGTCCAAGAAGCCAATGGTTTATAGGTAACCCCGCCACGAAAGGCTGGTACTACGAGAATCTGCATTTCGACCTTGTGATCTTCGCAGGCTACGACGAGGTGACGTGAATTTACACCAGGCCTATTCTAAACGAATTTGCTAGGCAACTCGGAAAGTGGATGGTGCACGGCTCATGGGCGAGGGCTTATCTGGGTTGAAAGTCGAAAATGGAGAAGCAGATCAACAGGGTCATTCAATTCGACAACTCAGGGGGCCAACAGCCGGATATTAACCAGCCATCGTCAATCGATGCGATTTGCTACGATCAGCGAATGGGCCGGAAACTTTGTTACGGGACCGCGAGCCGGTGAAGATCGATGACTCAAATTGAGTTCAGACGGCGAAGGAGAGTGAACGAACCGAGTCGCTTTCGCTTTCCTATGAGTACGTCAGATCAGATATAGGATACACGTCTGGAGAACTTATCTTGGGCAAACTCTGTGTTCTTCTATTGGCGTTAGCGTGCAAGCCCACGATCTCCAGGATTGATATATGCACGTCAATAAGGCAAAATTTTCGAGCGAGCACGTCGCCTGGTCACTTCTGTGAGTGTGGAGTGTGAATATGTTCTAGGAAGGCATATCCCTAGATAAGTGGGTAATTGGGCGGTTTTTACTCCCTAAAAGGTAGGTGGTGCCAGAAGATATATGTCGAGGGTTGACGAATGGTAGCGGCAGCCACTGCAGTCGCGCCTCGACGGTCACGACAACACGAGTCGATCTGAACGATAACTCGTCAATAACTATTGCAACCGGAAGCTTTGTAAACGATGCAGCCTAGTAAGCATTACTCCAGCTGTACGTCGAGAACAAGTTGAAATCGAGAGAATTGTCAGATTATCAGGTGGGCGTTTAACGCAGGCTGTGCTGTGAATGGCATCAACGACGAATTTTTCGTTATACGCGTTGGCACAGGTTGGCACCTGTCAGTGCACGGTCACGCCTGGCTCTTCACTTCGCTCACAAATTTCCCCCGACCGGAAATTGACACATCGACCAACGACGTGGGGATTTACATATTGTCTTTACTCCCACTCTTCGACCAGCTACCGCCTTGCTTCGGAAGCGAGATTATGGTGTCATCTGGACTCTGCAGTCATTCAGCCTGAGGACGGTCACGTACCCAAGAAACCACTGGCGATGTCGTACTCACGCGGTTCTCGGATGACTCAGGTGCAGATCTTCGGAAGATTCGTCTGGCGCACCCGGTCGTCTTTCATTGGTCATCTTCATCCACTATAAATATGTCTCTCATTCATCCCCATCCTCACAAAGTATCCCCTGCACTCGCTGTCCGTCTGGTTGTGGACCTGCTTATTGGGACTGCCCGGCACGATGCCACTATCCGTTTCGCCTTGCGAAACTTTGGTCGACGACACGAAGAAAACACTTCCTCTTGCCAGAAAACTGGTCCTCTTAATATTGTTCTGCCTTGCACAGTTTATCGATGCGTTCAACAATTCTGCCCTTTTCTCTGCAATACCGGCTTTGGGAGTGTCTATGCATATTACCGAAAGCGAGTCCGTTTGGGTCATCAGTGCTTTTCAGCTTACCTTTGCTTCTTTCCTGTTGATCGTAAGTTTCCATTGTCATCCAGACGTTGCCGTGTATCTGACCTGCACACGTCCAGAGTGGTCGCATCAGCGACGTCTACAATCCAAGTGAGTCCGCGCTAGTCTGGATGTAGATGGATCATCTAATAGCCGATAGAAACTGCATTCATCGGGGGCCTTTTTGCTCTCGGATTGATTTCGGTTGGTGCTGGTTTCGTGAATAATAAGATCGGCATAATCATCCTGAGAGCACTGAGTGGCATTGGTACGACGGTGTTGAATGAGAAGATGAATATGCTAACGAGCCATCAGCGTCTGCAATGACAATACCGTCTGCCCTCACACTTATCGTGAACATTTTCCCCGATCCACTCGAACAGGCCCGTGCCATTGGTGTCTTCGGAGGATGTGCTGCAGTCGCTAATGGTGGGGCTTTATTGTTTCATGTCCAAATCGTTGTCGATGCTGATTCATTGAGTTCAGTTCTTGGCCTTTTGATTGGTGCAATGTTCGTGCAATGGGCAACCTTTCACTGGGTCTTTTGGTTTGTCGGCCTTGTGGCCGTGCCAGTCGCTCTGTTTTGTTTTGTCGTCGTCCCACAAGATATCACCAAGTCTTCGAACAATATTGAGCCACAGAGTGGTGCCAAGTGGAAGAGTCTCGATGCGATCGGTGTAGCCATCTTGACTGGTATGACCTCTTTTGTCAAACTACCAACATGGTTCTGACGCATTATTGATAGTTGCAGTTATTCTCTTCATCTTTGCAGTCACGTCCGGGTCAGCGTACGGATGGGGTACTGCGGAAGTCATAGTACCTCTGATCATCTCGGTTCTGTTGATGGTCGGGTTCTTCTACTGGGAGACTCTTCTTCCAGTCGAGAATGCCGCAATGTGTGTCCTTTCATGTACTTTTTCGACATCGTTTATTGACTTCCTGATGTCTAGACCTCCTCGTACGTGGTTTTACAACAACTTCTCCGTTCTCTTTGGTGTGGCATTATTGCCATTCTTTTGGTGGTCTGCTGTCTTTACCATCTTCACGAATCTCTGGCAAAACATCTTTCGTTGGTCGGTCATCTCGACTGCTGTACACATGTCAGTGAGCGCAACCCTGTCTGAGTCTTGTCTCACAAGCAATCAGGTTACCTATCGGCGTTTTAGCATTTGCTATGAGCTTCACCGGATCCTTATCCAGGGTTTTTAGCCCGAAATGGATAATGTTAACGGGGCTCACGTTGCTTGTGATCGCTACAACGTTACTGGCTGTCGGCGGGGGTAATCCGGATCAATACTGGCCGTTCGTCTTTCCAGCCTTCTCATTAGGCAGTGCTGGGGCCATGTTGACATACACTCACACAAAGTAAGGAAAGCCAAACGCGTTCCTATCAACGTCGTCTAATGCAGTTCGTCCGTAGTATCGCCATATTCCAGGCTGCGCCAGCGTCCATGGCTGGAACCGTCGGTGCCATCTTCAATGGCGCTCTCCAGTTTGGCTCCGCGATTGGGCTTGCTGCAGTCAGCTCAATAGAAACATCCGTGGAGGCTACCCATGGCGGACCTACGGAATACCAAGGCCGCTCCGCATCGTTCTGGTTTGTTCTGGGTATCGTTTGTCTTGAGATCATCTCGATCTCGTGCTTCTACCAAAGGAAGATGGACCATCAACCACAACCAAAGTTTGACGACCCGCTCTACGATGACTCTGCAATGTCATCGAAAGAAAGGACAGACGAGCCGCACGACGCCCCGATCGACACGAAAACAAGTTCACCGGTTTAAATGCCACGTTTCAATTTTTAATGGATTCCCTCTCCTCGGATATGTTACACTTGTATCGCAGGCTTCATTATTGGTGTTTTGTCATGACATTAATGGGTTCCGAGCTTTCGATGCATCGGTGCCGCTATTACGATACCATGGACATTGCATGTACTTGGATGGATAGATTGGATGGATAGAGTAGCACTACGTAGACGTGTATCCCCTAGTTCTCTTTGACAAAATTTTGCTCTCCATTTGAGGGCCTTGTGAAGGTACTCTCACGTGACTCGTCAACTTCTTTGGGTGAGCAGAGGGACCGCAGGGTTACTTTGACTCCTTGACGTTGTACGACGATGAGCGCCGCATACCCCATTTTCACGTCGCGGCTATACATCCCCCACATTCGCTCAGAATGCGGCTCATGTAGCTCGTCCTTGGAGTTCCCCGTTCCCTCGCCCACACCACCACAAGGAACCCTACTGCGCGTCCGATGCGTCAAGTGCCAGTCGGTGTACTCGCATGCGTTTTACCCAGCACAGTTACCTTCCGGCTATTCTACGCAGAACTCGGCGTCGACGTCCTCATCTCCGCAGAACGCTCCCAACGGGACGAATGCGACACCAGGTGCCAAAAAGGGACGCAAGATCGGCACACAAGAGAAACCGCTGGAAACAGGCTATTACGACCTGTTAGGAGTGCCAATAGATGCCTCCACGGACGATATCAAGAAATCGTATCGTGAGTGCCGTTTCTTTTCAGTATTGGCGCAGTATTTGGACGCTCACCCGTGTCTCCACCTGTTTATATAGGACGGCTGGCTATTAAACACCACCCTGACAAGAACCCGGACGATCCACATGCTGAAGAGCGGTTCAAGGAGATTGCTATTGCATATCAGACCCTGTCAGATCCAGTCCTCCGAAAGAAGTACAACGAGTTCGGGCCAAAGGAGAGTCAGCCGGACGGTGGTTTCGTCGATCCAGAAGAAGTCTTTGGCGCCATATTTGGTGGGGACCGTTTCGTGCCCATTATAGGCCACATAAGTTTGGCAAGAGACATGAAGACCGCGCTCCAGGAAGCCGAAGAAGCGGAGGATGGAGAGGGGAAGGAGGTCAAACGCGATGCCAAGGGCAAGGAAATCCTTTCAGAGGAAGAGAAGGCTCGTAGAGAGGAGAAAGAGAGGAAAGCTAACGCTGAGGTGATTTCAAACCCCTTTCTTCGCATATCACGGTTCAAGCAAATATGTCGTTAGAAAACAGCAGCTCGTGCCGAAAGGGTACAGAAACTGTGCGTACTTTGTTTTCACTTTGGGATGCATTTCTAAGTTATGAAATGCAGCGTGGAGAATTTGGATCGCAAACTCAGCATCTTCACGGAGTCCGCGACAGGTCCGGATGATGCAGACGTGTCAAAGAGCTGGCGGACGATATGTCAACTGGAAGCCGAGTACGTTATTTCTAATCGCTGAGAACTGGAACTTCACTTGTCAGCAGGGAGCTCAAGAAGGAGTCTTATGGTGTCGAGTTGTTGCAGGCCATAGGTTTCGTGTACGTGTCGAAAGCCAAGCATCATCTTGCCACCAACCAGACACTTTTTGGGGTTGGAGGTTGGTTGCACAACGTACAAGGGAAATATCACGTATTCAGCGAAACGTAAGGTCAAGAACAACTCCTTCGTTTTATTTCTGAGAGAAAACAGGGTGTCGACACTTCGATCGGCCATTGAGCTGAAGAGCGTCTTTGACCAGATTCAGGCCGCCGAGAAAGCGGGAAATCTCTCGCCAGAGGAGAAGAAGCGACTGGAAGAACAAGCGGCTGAGAAGGGACTGCAGGCTTTGTTCAAAGTACGTCTGCCTCCACTTCCCCATACACGAACTTTGACATTGGAGAACAGGGGACAAAACTTGAGGTAGAGTCCGTCTTGCGTGAAACCTGCGACCGTGTGTTGGAGGACCCTTCTATTGCCCGTAACAAGGCCATCCTTCGGGCCGTAGCGCTTCAGATTCTTGGGGAGGCATATGTCGCTGTGAAGAAGGACCCAGAACATGCACCGGACGAAAGTGAATATGTCAGGGTAGACACGAAGAGCAGTCGAGAGAGAGATCGTCAACGAGGGTAGTAGACCATCTCACCATTTTCTTCTTCACATACCTCGCCAGCTTCAAGGAGTATATTCACGCATTAATAATTGTACCCTGTATCCACTAACCTCAATCTCGTCAAGATAGTACAAATACGCTATCCGCATCCTGATATCCTCTATCGCGGTCATGCTAATGCTTCTGTCCCATTGGGCTCCGCTGCTGGTGCTGGAGAGGGTGTCGCAAGTTTAGCATCTCCGTCCACCACAGGGACAGGCTTTGCTTGAGCATTCTTCCCCTTTCCTGGTGGCGGAGGATGGTAAACCTTTTCCTGCACGAGATGAGCACATACATAAGGGTTTTGCTAGAAGTATACATGCCTTTTTCTTCTTTTTCGGCTCTGGCTTAGCGTTTGGATCAGGGTAAGCTAATTGCTCGATTCTTTGCCACTCCTCGTTTTCCACAAAAGCAGTCCTTATGGGTTCCAACAAGCTGATGATTGCCTCACGCACTGTCGCCTTCAAGTCGCCTGGGTGCACCTTCTTCGCGGCAAAATCATCCTCTAGCTCATCGTAGGTCTTGTAGTGACTAGGGCCGCCTCCCTTCTCCCGATTAATAGTGAAGACTGAACCTTCGGGTGCATCATTATTGATGAATGGCTTGTGGGGCTCGCCATTCTCTTGTGCCTTTGCTTCGCTTCGTCTCTCCAGCCGTAGTTGACTGATGGGTATCAGGACAGCCTTTACGAAGGCCAGCAAACCGTTGTCTTTGACGTTC
The DNA here is from genome assembly GCA_021018615.1 of Phlebopus sp. FC_14. NCBI lineage: Eukaryota > Fungi > Basidiomycota > Agaricomycetes > Boletales > Boletinellaceae > Phlebopus > Phlebopus sp. FC_14. The sequence continues at coordinate 801,420 of JAEVFL010000005.1, read as the reverse complement.
CCCTCTTCACAAAACGCCTTCTTGATCTTTCTCTTGACAACATCTGGTGGATCCAGAAAGTCGATCTTCGAATCAGGATCGGAAGACGACATTTTTCCACCCATCAATCCGGGCACCATAGGGTTCATAAGGTGAGCTCGTTTGGCGTAACCCAGTCTCGGTAAGTAAAGCTCCGCAAACGTGAATATTTTCCGCTTTGAAATAAAAGTCAATGAATGACGGCGCGCTCAAGGGTCAATAATGTCGGAGAGGCTAACCTGATCGACACCTCCAAACTGGAAATCGACGCCGAGGTACTGCTCGTCAAGCGCTTGCAAACCAGGGTAAAGGAGACCACTGATCAATGGGCTTTCCACTTGCTTGACGACTTCTGCACCTGCTTTCTTGGCGTCGTGTTCTGTGACAAGAGTGCATAATCTGTAATTGTCGAGATTGTACTCTTTGGAAAGTTGGTAATCGGAGCCTTGCACGAATATTAATTTTGAAGTGGGTATATCGAGGGAGGTGAAGACGGCCCGTAGAACGAATTCGTAGTATTTTGTCCGGTGTGCGACGAGTTCTAGAGGTGCTTTGAGATTGTCGAGAAATGCGTGCACGTCTGGGAAGGGAACATGGCTCGACATCTCTACAGTTGATAGGTGTTACAGTCTGCTCACCCGCAAGCAAAATCTTTACCTCGACACCTGCTCTCAGAAAATCTGCCATCTTCGTCAATGGTACGAAGTAACCGATGTGAGCTACGCAGATGATCAGACGGTACTTTGGGACGCTTAAATCCTTGATACGTACGTCGCCCAGTTGGAGCTGTACCTGCGTTTACCAGGATCAAAGTCAGCACGTGGGGTGATCTGTCCATGAAGGTGGTCGTACCCCAGTAAGCTTTTGGAGATCTGCCTTCGGCTAGTATGGTTCTGATCGAGTCCCCACCGAGGACTTCCTGGAGTCTGCGGGTGATCAGATCGTACTTCTTGTCTGCGTCTTCTGCTGATGCCATGGTGAATGAAGCCTTGATTGAAGGCAGTCGTTGAGAGTCAAGGTTTAAGTGAGTGACTCAATCGCGCACTGAGTTTTTGATCAAGGTGCTTTTTGTCACGTGACCCACTCAATGGTTGGACTTGCTTCAGCTGCCAGACTTTGTTCTGATCTGCTCGTATGCAGTTACGTTCTCTGACTTGTCTGTTGCTTCTGGTTTGCCCAGTTCTAGCAGAGCCGTCGTCTGCAGGCTCAGTCGCTCATCCTGGCCTACAACCCCTCATTGCTCGCGCCGATGCTCTGCTTTCCGCAGGTCAGTTCAGCGACGCAGCGAAAAGTTACACGGACGCCATATCCTTATCGCCGGGCGATTACCTCCTGTTCTACAAACGCGCTACTGCGTATTTATCCGCCAGTCGTCATGCGAGCGCATTGGGCGACTTCAACAAAGTCCTCGAGCTAACCTCTGGCGGGTTCGACAGGGCATACCTGATGATGGCAAAGATATATACCAAGGACGGTCACTGGACTCGAGCTAAGAGCGCGTTGGATACCTATGCCGCCAAAGTTCCTGGTGATGCTGTGGTCGGCGAACTGATGCTAGATATCAAGGATGGTCAGGCAGCCGCAAGAAAAGCAAATAATGCGAGAAAGGCTCAACTCTGGACGGTGTGTTCAGAGGCTGCAACACAAGCGTTGCGAGTGGCGAGTCACAGCGCTGAAATTCGTCAAACTCGGGCTGAATGCAGCTTGGCCGGTGGGGATGCTCAAGGGGCCGTCGTAGACCTGAGGCAAGTCAAACATTCACTTTTCTGGGTGCGATCGGAAATTGACTGTATACTCTGCAGCCGTCTTTCACATATAACTTACCCAACTACCGCTTCCTTGATGCGCATATTTCGGTTAGCGTACTTCCTGCTTCCACCATCCCAGTCTGCTTCATCACACACATCCCATCTTTCGCCTCTGAAACAGTGTCTTCACTTGGATCCAGACTCTTCTTCCTGCCTGCCCGCTCACAGGCTCGTCAAGTCCCTAGACAAGGGTTTCTCGAGACTCTCGAAGCTCATTCAAGACAATGACTGGATGGGAGTCGTCAAGCACGTGGGGGGTCCGTCGAAAGACTTTCCCGGTGACGGATTATACATCTCGTTCGAGAATGCACTTAAAACGCACGCTGCTCCTGAACTACTTTCTTCCCAACCCTTGTCAGGGTCACGCTCACCGATCCCGGAAGCACGCCTCTCCAGTCCTCGTCGAGCACATATACTTCGATCAATGTGTCGCGCTTACATCAAGCTGAATATGCCGAAGAAAGGCGAGGCATGGTGTGATGCATTACTCGGCATGTCGGAAGATGCACTCAAAATTGCGAATGAGATGTTGGAGGATGGCAGTGCGGAAGTAGATGGGTGGGTGGGCAAGGGTGAGGCTCTATTAATACGCGAAGAGTGGGAGGAGGCTGTCCGCGCTTTCGAGCGAGCCGCAGAGGGTAGTGGCCGGACTAATAGAGATGTGAGTGCTAGGTGATATGGTACGGTTTCGCGACGTCCTGATTCTACGGGTCACTACCAGGTACTCGCTCGTTTGCAGAAGGCCCAGCGACTTTTGAAGCAGTCGAAACGGAAAGACTATTACAAGGTTTTGGATGTCGCAAGAGACGCGGATACAAAGACCATCAAGAAAGCTTTGTACGTGACCTCGCACCATCTATACCGACGTCTTTCTTATTGGGTTATCCAAGTCGTAAGGCGGCCATGAGCGCCCATCCAGATAAGGGTGGGTCTGAGGCGAAGATGGCCACTGTCAACGAAGCGTATGAAGTCCTGAGCAATCCTGGTGAGTACACTCGAGGCATTATTACCGCCACCGTCCGAGGCTCACTGATAACAGAACTACGTCAACGCTTTGACAATGGCGATGACCCGAACGACCCGAACTCGCAAGGAGGACATCCATTCACGGGCTTCAATGGCGGTTTTGGAGGGTTTAGAGGCGGCGCTGAACATCCCTTTGCCCATTTCTTCCAGCATGCTGGCCAACGTGGTGGCTTCTCCTTTGGGAGAGGGGGCTGAGGGAGCGAAGCTTTGCTCAGATCAACGACACGCATATTGTAATTTCGCTTTTGGTGTGGGCCCAGGCCATGCGAGCTGTACTTATAATACCCATACGGACTCACTCATCTTGAATACCGCATCTAGAGCTCATCATTCATAATGAGCAACGGAATGTCAGCCAGACGACCTCATCGGAAGACACCTTCAGTCCGATCCCAGAGCAATAACTTAGCGGATCCCTGCGCCGATGAGGAACGAGGATACCAATTCCCTGCGCGGCGATGGAAAAGGGCGCTGCAAGCCCCAAGATCAGAAATCCCCACTTGTGAGTTGCTGTGATACCTTCGTTAATAATAATAGGCGCATTGGATTTGCATCTGATCTATAGCGGTGATGATGACATTGATAGATGCACAGCTACACAGCAGAATGATGAGACTTTGAATGAATACATCCCCGATCAAGTAGAAGAAAAGAACCTTCGCTCACACCTACGCTCTACCATGAATAGCTGCAAATTTCCTCACCGATTCTCGACTACCTGTAAAACTAACCCTGATTAGTTTTTTTTTTTTTTCGTATCCTAGAACGCATCGTGGGGATGGTACATACACATCATCCTTCCAGCACACCCACTTCTCCTCCACGTATGCCCAAACATCGCCTCTTGGAAGGATGACCGTCTTCAACGTTGGACATGCCTTGTGCCATAATGCAACTATGGCTTCTTCATCTTCGAGGCTGGACTGCGCGCCAGGAGCCATGAACGTAAGGTACTTCAACGCCTTAAACTGGGACAAGGACGGTCCCGTTGCGACGAGCATATCCTAGAACATCGTATTCGATTATTTCCCCCCCCCCTTCCAATCACGTCGAAGAGTGACACGAGATCTAGGACTTACATGTGTGAAATGCGTCATTAGAATGACGGCGTGGAGCGCCTCCAAGTTCGGTAGACGAATAGCGACCTCGTTCAACAACGTATCTGGCTGTGCAATCTCAAAGGACATCACCGTTAGCCTCTTTACTGTCCTGGACGACAAAAGAAGAGCGTCGAGCGACGAAGCTGCATCTCTTGGGTATAGCGACATGGAGACGATCTCGACGGGTCTTCCGCGGATAAAATCAGCGGTAGTCCGTGGGCAAGAGAACACGGTGCGAAGGTGCGTTAGACGGGGCAACGCATGCTCAGAGAGGGAAAAAGCCGTGAGGGGGCTATAGCCCCGTAAACAGAGCTCAGTGAGATTGGTCTGGCGCTCTAGAAAACGCGCGAGCACGGCATCGCATCGCAACGAGGTCGTCAAGCTTTTGAGCTGAAATGTACACTCCTCGAGGACCCATGTAAAATTGGTGCCGTTGTCGATTGGGGAGAATTCGAGGTTTAGCTGTGTTAATGACTTTAACCGCTTGAGCGCGCGATGGAGGAGTCGGAGGAAGTTTCCAGTGAGGATGTTCTCGCTCCAGTCTAGGTCAATGTGACGGACAAAGAAGGCGTATAGATCATTGCGAGCAAGAGTGCTGACTAGGATGAGCGATCGTTTTGGCTGGAGGGCCAGTCCAGTAATGCTGCGATATAGCAGACGAGTGGCGATTTTGTGGAAGACGGAGTTGCCTCGAACCACTGTCGCCAAGTCGTTGTAGGCAAGATGCTCAAAGATGAGCTCGAGTGTCTCTACAGGGAGGGAAGACTGCACCGATGAAGGATACATGTAAAGATGGCGAGGCAGATCGTAACATGTAGGTCGCTTGATAAAGGCTTTCAAAGATTCAAGCAAGCGCTCACGACCAACAACACTCGAGTACAAATTATAACAAGGTATAATTATTGCATGCCGAGGGTATGTATACGATCCAGCAGATTGCGTTCTATGTATTTACCATATCCTGTGAGATGCGTCTATTGGACCTTGACTGCCTTTTCTTCCGAAACGCTGCCCTCAGCTATAGCCTCAGCACGTTGACCTTCGGCCTCAATTTCCGCCAACAGTTGACGCTCAGCAGCTTCTTGCTCCTCTTTGCTCTTGTTCTTCATCGCAGCTTTGCTGGTAGCAATGCGTTTGCGGTAGTCCCGGTACTTGTCATCAGTACCAAAGATGCGATCACACCACCGGAAAGAGGTAGAGTAGTTGTTCGTGAAAGCCATGTGGTGGAAATCGTGGTGTTCTGCACCAGACCAGAACGGAACGATGTGTTGCAACGACCAGGGGAAGTCTACAATACAGCGCGGATGAGTCAAATGCAAATTTCTTCACGGTGGAAACACGAACCATAACCACTGTGGGCATCGATCGCCTGGAAAAGACGGAGAGTGATCCAGATGTAAACAGTGAAGATGTGGAGGTTGCTCGTGAAGTAGCAGTAGAGCAAGGGACCCGCAATGGTACCAGTACCAAGGATGAAAACCTCAGCAGGGTGCGCGTATTCGGCAGCAAGACCAAAAGGTGCCGAATACTTGTGGTGGATCTTGTGGATGTGCTTGTAGAGAACACCCGTGTGAAGAGCTTGGTGAGCTGTGCAGTTATCGGTGTGAACGACCGTATCAACTCAGATGACGAACGCGTGCCATACCAAAGTAATGGAAGATATCCTCGAATACGAAGAAGAACCCGATTTGGGGGAACATAGTTTTCCAGGATGGGAAGGGTACCTGGTGCGTACTCATACCGAAGGACTCTGCCATTGGGTGGAACAGCCAAATCTAAGGCAGTGTGAACTCCCCAAACTATCGAGACGGAGAGTAAATAACACTTACAGCAGGCAACTCAATCGTGAAATGCGAGAACAAAACCTGTTTCGTGCACTCCCATTGCTCTTGAGGAGTAGGGATCTTGTTAGGTTGAAGTTTCCACTTCTGGAAGTATGGGATGGCATCAATGATGATCCAAGGGATGCACCGACCGAAGTAAACAATCTAAACGATAATAACAGTGGGCGTTCATGTAAGCTTCAGTGTTTTAATGAACAACTTACTTCGTGAAGGAGGAAACTCATGAGACCCGTCGCAATAACTGGGTTGTCTATCCACATGTACCAAGCAGCCCACATTTGCTCTAACAAATTGAGCTTGCTGAAGTCGACATTAGCGTAGAGCTGCTCAGCAGTCTGGTGTACGGTCGCGGCCACGGTAGCGTTCAAAGACATGGTAGAAGCAGACGGGAAAACCACGACTTCTGCTGGGACTACGAACGTCCTTTTCAAGTGCAGAAAAGTGAAAACGCACCACTTTTTCGTGGGGGGATTAATAGTGGCGTGAGCGGACCACTCTACCGACGACCAATCGGGATGTGATTATGTCATTCGCGTGCCCGTCCTTAATTGGAAAGTTGATCTCATCTGTGGGAGATCGTCTACCGTATGTAGTCCAAGACCGACACGAGCCAGCTTCAGCCTGGAGAAGGGAGAGAAACCCGTCCTTCAATTGTCCGCAATTACACGTCGAACATGTTGCAATGTCTAATACAAGGCCAGTGAACCACCACCGCCCTCTCAAAACTCCAAAAAACCAGTTTAGGATCCCCAAACAGAACAGCTTGGATGACCGCTTGAAGAGGTCGTGGCAACGTATGTACGGATCGCTGTATATAGTATACGCAGGCAATAACTTCACAGATACGCAATAAACAACGAAAAAGGACTCGCGGTCAAGGTCACGAGAAGACGTGATAATCACCAATGGGGGGTCGAGATGTGCAACGGAAAGATTACTTCTCAGAGTTGACGAGACTGGAGTGCTTTGGCGTGAAGCCTCCTTGCTCTTGGGAGTCAACAGAAATTTCGGATTGACGGTGGCGAACTTGGAATGGATATTCCGCGGGCACCTCCTCTTCACGCTTGTTGCGGCCGAGGAGGATTTTGCTACAAGCACATCGTCTGAGCGTCCGGAGAATCAAAAAAGGCATTGCATACTTACATCCAAGGGGGGACAATGCCGCCAGGGGGTATAACCCAAGGTTCAGATGCTTCATAGTTGGGTGGCGTGATGCGCTCGTCGGACACCTTGCGAAGAACCCATACAAATCCATTGATGATAACATAGGTGACAACACCGACAATAACGCCGTAGGCAATGCTGTGAAACATTAGGCGTCACGATCACTAGCTTGAACCACACATGAACTCACTTGTATGACAGAGGAATAATTAGAATCGTGAGGAAAGCCGGAAGAGCATCTCCAATGTAGTCCCAGTTGATATCGCGAACATTACGGATCATGAGCGAGCCAACGATGACGAGAGCACCGCCCGTTGCCCAGGGGGGAATCGACGCGAAAATGGGCGCAAAGAACACGGACACAAAGAAAAGTAGTCCAGTGACGACAGCGGCTATACCGGTCTTTCCACCCTCTGAAAATAGAGAGCAAGTTATCAACCGTTCAACCTTGGGTTTGATTATACCTACCAGCAATACCCGTAGCAGATTCAATGAAAGCAGTAACAGGACTGGTACCAAGAAGGGCACCAATGGAGATGGAGAAAGCATCAACACAGTACGCGGTAGTCGAACCCTCGAAGTCGAGGGTGACGGGGTCGCGTAGACCGGCAAATTTGGCCATAGAATACAATGTACCGGTGGTATCTAGTATCGATTTCAGTACCTGCTGATTCATGTACCATGTATCCACGAGGAACCATACCTAAAATATCGACATAGAGGAAGGTGACAAGGGCATACCAAACCTTGCCTTTACCATAGTTATACTGGGGCTGTATTCAGCGAGTATTCCCCTTGATAATTAAAAGATCTCACATCTAGAACATTGCCAACGTGCTGCAGAGGGTGCCAGGCGACGACTTGCTTGAAAAAGGCAAACAGCTGGTCGCCAGTGTCCGTATGTGGGAAGTACGTCACAGCAGTTGGTCGTGGCCACGAGATAATGGACGTGATAAATATGCCAATGAGGAGTGCACCCTTGATGCGGTACATCATCATTAAAATCGTTAGTATGCTGTGTTTGGCAATGAGCGCAAATCCAGCTACAAATGGAAGGTGTGCCTACCCGCCGGTGAAGATACCCAACCAGACCGTTGGACTACGTAGAATTTGGGAGCCACAGTAGTACGGAAGGTCGGGGCTTATCCAATCTTAATTTGGTCATCATATTGTGAGGCGAATGAGGTAGAATTTCAATGGCAGAGGACCTACCACTTGGGTCACACCCTCCTAGACCAACCAAATTCGTCGTGTCTCCTCCTATGACATTCAGACCACCAGATGCTGTTCATGATGTCACTTAACACCTCATCTATCATGAGAACACACGCCGAACACGTACCTAGGCCGATGAATCTAAATAAAGAGGATACATCAGTCAGCCTGACAACTAACCAAGTGCACACTTGTTAAAAACTACTCACGCAATGTACAGGCCAATCCCAGCGCCTACAGCAAGGACCAGCGATTGTGGCATAATCCTTGCCAGCCATTGACGGAGACCAAGCAGCGACAGAACAAAGAACACCCATCTACGAGAAAGTTTGTTTACCCCGCAAGGTGGGGTAGCAATAGACGCACCCTTCTAGGAACACGGCGGCCAGTGCTTCCTGGTAAGTGATGATGCCGCTTCCGTGGTAACCAACAACGGAATAGGTGAACTAAATAAAGTGGATCAAATGAGGATAACAGCGGGGAACAGACATTGGCGCTACGCCATACATATGCATTGAGTCCCATGCCGGGGGCCATCCCCACTGGCAGGTTGGCAAGCGCGCCCATGAGTACCGAGGACAGCGCTGATATGGCTGCGGTACTAGTGATGAGGTCTCGTTTGACTTCTTGGACGCAGGAAAGGTAAGTTGCATCTGTAGCGCAATTATTTGCGGCATTGCAGACGCAGGTTCCTCCAGAGTCCGAGACGATAGAAGCATTGACGGATATCTATTGGTGCTCGTCAATGCATGCTTGCAATTGGTGTCATGTGACCTACAATGTATGCCATCGCGGCCTGACCAACAAGAGAGCGTGAGCTTTAGTGCGATAGAGAAGAGGGACGTTATCTGCTCACCCAAGTCGTGATTCCTGCCCGAATGTCTGTCTGGACGGTATCGTCAGTGGTCGTTGGGCGCATATAACACGAATGCAGACCATAAACCGCGAGCCCTCTCGCTCACGAGGGTGACCCGAGCCCTCGAGGCGAAACCACCGACCAATTGCGGAGTCAGCAACCTGTTGTTCGAAAGATTTCAGCCAAATCACACGAGCCTAAACAGCAGAGGATAAGAGGTGTATACATACATGAGCGTTGAGTCTGTCAGCAAAGGTGACGGTCATGTCGACAGAGGCGAAGAGAAAAAGAGCGGTATGAACAACTATATAACAAACGAAGGTGGGGATGCCGGTGTAGGAAGCTTTGCGCGGGCGATATGTACAAGGCTAAGGCAGTCAGTGATGATCAAAATCATTGACATTCCGAATCTAAGATTTCTTGCTCGGAGGTAACCGTCGCAAAGTTAAGATTCACTGATTGCCGCACGTGGGTCTCTTTTTACGTTTTATCACCCTGGTTTCCCGTGTGGTTTCCACGCCTGCCAAAATGGAAAGCAACATCAACGCCTGAGAATGTCCCAGCCTGATCGTCAGAGACAGTCGAGCCTCTCCGTAGGTGGGGTCATTCACGAAACCAGCCCTCGTCGTGCGCGTGCTGAAAGAGGGTCCAACTGGCCATTCAAATCAGAATATTTCACGGTCAATGGCGACGCGACAACCAAACAGTGATTCGCGTGTCGTTAGAGGGATCGAAAGAATCGTAACACGCAGCCCTGAGGTTTCGAAACCGAGTTTCTTTTCGCAGAGCTCGAGACGCAATTTCGAAGCGCCCACAGATCATCCAATCAACGTCAACAAATTCTTGCTCGCTGACCGCGTTATTTTTGTCAGAAACCAAACCAGAGGGGGAAACAGGGATGTAATGTTGAGGTAACCCTATGCTCCATCCGCCTCATGGTCACTGTAGGCAATCAAATTTGCTGAGACGCACCTTCCAAGGAGCAACAAAAAGGATTCGCGTAATAGCGTGTAACAATCCCAAACTTCTATTTTTCCATGGAAGTGGACCTCCCTCATCGGGTCGTGCAGCACCAATGATGTTATGTATCCTCGAACAGTCCAGACGGCTTTCGATTATGAGGATGCACATGGTAGTCCAGTTCGACGCCGATCAGGAAACCGATCTGCCGGCCGCTGTACAAAGCGTCCGTCCAGTCCGCGAGGGTGAACAGACAGTCCTACACTAGAAAAGGATCGCCACCTAAATATGCTCGTGATACGCCCATCACCTTTGTTTGAATCTATCAGAAAGTTCTCTGCACGGAAGGACCAAACCTCACTCAACTGATTGGTATCGCATGCCTAATAGCGCCGCAAGTTTAACACCCGCAGTCGCCACATCAATCAGTTCCGTAATTTATCGATATCCCGCGTTCATATTGACCGGAGAAACACGTCGCTCTATCGAAATGGATGGGCTAGGAGGTGAGGTCACAGGTCTGCTTCGCTCATGTCTGATTGGAACAGACACACGATGATGAAATATTGAATTTGGGCGGCACTAGAAGACACGGTGGCACTCCGTTCATTTGGCCAGTATGGACAATCTAAACATTGGGTGACTTTCCGCAGGCTAAATTCCATTAGATTAAAATAAAGTGGAATAGATTTTGGCCCAATCTGGCAGGCAGCCGCGATGCCGAACTTCATCTCGGAGAGATTTCAAATTGACCTGTCAACCATACCCTCGAATAAACCTTAATCTAAAGAGGGGGTCCCACCCCCTTTCACAGATTTTGTAGCCCAGAATAAACCCGATTTGGACAACTACGCCGATGATATTTGCTTACATCATCAACCCTCTACACCGCGTGAACACGATGCACAACGCTGACCACCAATACTGCACACGCTGTTCATGTCGACGACGGCGTCAAATCATCCAATATCTCCCCACTCGACAAGGCACCCAATTTCGACCGCTGTTCCACATGGTATACAAGGCGCGGCACCCAATTTTCCATCGCCAATGCATCCTTGCTCTAACATCAAGGTCCCCGCTACCGGAAATTCACGGTTCCGGTCGATTTTGACAAGCTCTCCATCGCAAGTTCACTCTTATGGTGCTTTCTTTGTTCTGTGAATGCTGTTATTGATACGTTTCCACCGTTTGCAATGGAGGACACTGCCGGATGATAAGTAGCGCTCACAATGGTCACCGTATAAATCAGCGCAGTGGAACAAGCTCGTACGTCCAACATCTAATTTCTTTCAGTACTTTCATAGATCTTCTCTTCCAGTATGCTCAATCCTAGTCAATCAACCACTACTCCCACCGAGTCAGATGGTATCAATCCCGGTCTCCGGTATGATGACGCAGGCAATGCGTACACCTACAGCGCCAATGGAACTTGGGTGCCGCACTGCGGCTTTGCGCAAGTAAGTTGCGTTGATCCTGAGCTAGGATTGTTACTCACAGTTCGAAGACAGTACCAGTTCATGGAACGACTCAAGAGTCTGCCTTGCATACGTCACAATGGTCTTTGAAGACTCCCGCTAATTTTTCAGCAGACACTTCTATCTTACAGGCAACTCCACTCGACGGGGCTCATTGTCAGATCGACCCTATTCTCATTCCACTACCGCCATCTCGTGATGACGAGCTCTCCAACCCTTGTGCCATCGCTCAAGCGCAAGGCCATTTCCCTGCGTTAAAGGTTGCCGGTTCTCGTCGCAAAGGTGGAGAACCTTCGGGCCACAAGGGAAAAGGCAAGGAGAATGTGCCACCTGGTCTTCCTCCGAAGATGCGAAAGCGTCCCCGGACTCTAGACGTCGACGATGACGATGAGCAGCCAAAGATGAAGCGTGGCCGTCCAGTTGGTGCAGGTAATTATTCAAGTGCTGATACGTCTGCATTACTCGACTGTGTCGAGGAAGAACTGCCTCTCGGACAGCGTGGTTGGCAGGCAGTCACGACTAAGTACAACCGCTGGGCGCTGAAGACGGGGCGTCCTGAGCGTAAGGTTACATCCCTCGAAACGAAATTTAAACAGGTACGTGGCCCGTAATGTGGGTTGGGGTAAAGTTGACATTATGCTAACATGGTGTTAGCTCGTCAAAACCACAAAGCCTACTGGCGATGGCATCTGTCCTCCAGAGGTTACTCGTGCCCATCACATTGATGGACTAATCAATGAACGAGCTGGAACACGTGATTTGGGTGACAGCGACTTTGACGGAGGGGTGGATAACGAGAAGGATGCTGGTCCTAGTGAGGAGGATGAAGACGATGGAGACGAGACTGTCAAACCTGCTCATCACTCTGCAGTGGCACGATCTACCCGCATGGAAGCTCCAGTGACTCGCCGTACAGTACGAGAAGCTGCGGCATCTGAACTTATGGCACGGATCTCAAATGCCTTTGATCCCTCTGTTCAGAAGGCCCGTGACGAGGAACGCACAAACCGCTCACTTGCTAACACGCAATATCTTACGCTAGCCCAACAGCTTCGTGATTCACAGGCAAGGAATGACAAGCTACATGGTCAACTCTTTGACCTCCGCAACCGCCTGTACGAGACTCAGCGTGCTTGCGATCGTGCTGAGATGAGGCTAGAAATGATGAAAATGACGTCACGCTCACGATCAGCAGGTCGTGGACGTCAACCTCGGTCTCCGAAGTGGGAAATGTACCACAACATGCCGAAGCAGAAGCGTCTTAGCTACGAGTGGTTTCCTGACGGAGGTGGCTCGATGTCTTGGCACTCAGATGATGGTGGTGAGGAGAATTCTGACGGAGTCAGGAATGTTTCTGGTAGGTTCATCAGTCAAGCCCATGAATACAACTGATATTTTATCATAGGACTGAAGAATGATAATGGAAGTCACTTCGAACATACTCCAGAACTTTGATCATGAACAAGCTGATATAGCTACTCATACTCCAAAGTTACATGATAACGAGAAACGCGATCTTTTTGTCGTTGGTCTGAAAATAACATGTTTTCGAATCCTGTCCAAATCTCGACATCTTCAGCAGTTTCCCGCCAATGCTGCATGTACACCGTATGAATCTGATTTATTTCCACCTTCAGCAGACGCATATTGTGTAAGCGCAAGCAAATCTCAATGAGATCTCCTCTTGCATCATTGTTATCTGCTTCCAAAGGGATACGAAGCCGTCCAAAGGATCCCTGAATGGCTCGCATCCCCCATTCAGCAGTCTGCCGGTATGATAGCAATTCACGGTTGAATGCCATTGCTTCTGCAATCTCGTCTGCAGTTCCCATGACACGTTGTCCATCTTTTAAGGGGGCATGAATCCGACCATTGATTTCTGCTGTACCACGCGGGAATGCAGTGTCCGCAACAAGATAGTAGCCTGGGAGTGTCTTTGCCTGAAGCATTGCGTATATTGGTTGTGCAACCCGAGAGTCATGCCAACTCCCAGGGGCATTTGTTCGTGCTGCAATTATGATGCCTATAGTACGTGTTCAGTATATAGTATACTCCTCACGCCATAGCTATACCTTGGGATGAAAAAACTAGGACAGAACTTATGAAGTGCTCTGAGAGCCATCCATTGAAAGTCGCATTTTCAATTTCAGCATCATCAGATGTCTGCACAGGAAGTTTCAATCCATCAATACTCCCGAATGCGCCATGAAGTCGTGGATGTCGTTGCGTGATGAGATCCGTGAGCACATTGAAATCTTCATGGCGTGGCCATTGTATTTTGGCTTCCGGAATATCTTTGAGGGTGGATAGGAGGATTTCAAGACCAAATGTAATGTAACGAGACACTGTAGATGGAATGATGGCGAAAATTTGTTGTAGGCTGATCTCGCGCATAGTCGAGTTGAGGTAATGAAGCACGAGACCAAGTGCACCAGCTGCATCCAAACTTCGTCGACCAGGCCGTGGATCGCCAGCGATGTTGGTATCAGTGCGGGGGATAGGTGTTAGATACCACTTTTCTGCAAACCCAGCAGCTAGTAGGTATCTGAATGTTTGTACATCAAATCCCATTGTCGTGATGAAGGCACGGTCACTTTGACTTTCATACAGTGCTTGCCACGGAGTCTCAGCACGAGGATTTGGGAGCAGCTGGGGACGACATAGATAGATGCGGTGTTGATTTCGAGTTGCAATGCGATTCTGGCTTCCGATTTCGATGCCAACAACAACAGTAGCAGCCAACAGCGCTGCATTATATTCATCGTCCTCCAATAGGTCTTCTTCTTCACCGTCAGTGGCAGAGATTGAGCGTTCAATGTCGTCGTCTGGTCCCATCAACGCAGAATAGTTTATTCTTAGGGCCTACGGTTTATTCCAGTGAATAAACCAAAGGATTATTTCGTATTTCAAATTGTTTTCAAACTCAGATTTATTATATTCTACTAGGATTTAGCCTGCGGAAAGTCACCCATTAATCAGAGGCATCACTGACCTAAGTGTCGGCGGCTTCTCGGTGGCCATCCAAACCCAAACTTAGCGTCGAAGCAAAGCGAACATGCCGTTGCTGCAAAGCCCTGCACGGGCCGTTCTGGAAAGGTAGCACATAACTAGCACAAGGGCTGCATGGTCACTCCAGCTCAAAATGGGGATCAACGGACCTCTCGAGCTTCAACACAATATCGAGCATGACGATATGAGGAACTGCAAAATTTCATTGCTCGAGGTTCAGGGACTTACGACATGTAGGACCCTTTTTGTCGAATGACCTTTAAGTTGCTGTATGACGCGAAATGTGTCAAAGCTTGGAAGAAAGTTGCACAAAGAAAGCACCAAACTTGGCCAGCGGAGAAAAACCTTCATGTCAAGTACTTTCATTAGATTCGGCAGGTTAATGGTTATTGAACTTACTGAGGCGAGCACAGGGTCGATATATGTCGAGGAAAAGCCAACCTAAACATGCCCGCAACAACGCCGCCATGCCCGCGGATCGCAGTCACCGCGATTGACATTTGCAATGGGGGTTTAAGGGGGCTGATAACCACAGTAGAGGTCTTGGGCACGAAGTCCGCGCCTGACGTGACCTCGAAGTTATCTTCATACATACCTACCTTGATATGAAACCCAAGTGATCGAATGAAGGTACCAAATAAAAGGCTTGGAAATGTCCGAAGCGGGGGGGGCAGGGGGGTGTTTGGAATGGACCGCGATGGAGCTCTTATCAAAACCCTCGTGACTACCGAGTGTGACAGGAGTACGTCATCGAAGCTTGACGTTGACAACAATCACTGCAAGGCTCTGCCTTGCAGTTGAACAAAAGGCTTCAAATTGAGGTTCTGAGTGCAGTGGATACCGTAGACAACCCGCATGCAGTATGACTGCGATGAGGGATTCAAGGACACAGTCCGCGTCAGGATGATCACATCTGTAGGGGTCGTCAGCACTGACTCAATCTTCTGTGTCTGTCCAAGTTGACAACATATCCATTTGGTAGAACTGGCGACTGAAGCCAACGAGGGTTGGCAAACATGGTCGATAGAACGCTAACGACAGGAGGAGTGGATGGAGTAGCAAATCCGAGGTGTTCTGTCCACCCGCTACAACAGAGCATCGCTATCGGACGGCATCGAAGGATACAGGCCATGAGACAGCTAGACACACTCTCATGGTAAGTCGCCACGAGCCGACGACGGCGTGTTTGTTTCAGGTTTCAAACTAGGATTCACGACTGCTGTGAATATTGGCGTAAATTCGAAGGGATATGGGCTAACAGCAGAGCCGTACGTCCTTCACATAACCGTGGCCTGGGCTGATTTGTGCGTAGCATTTGGGAAGAAGAACTTGAAGGAGCAAACGCAAGAGACTTGCTAAAAAGGCGTGGCACTGTGGCTAATGGCAGTTATAGTTGTATCCCACGTGGGAGACCACACCGAGTATGGACGAGGGAGGGGCGTAGCACCTTGTTCAGCACATCCACCGTTCCCTTCCGCCGTTTCTCATCGCTCACCACCTCCCACTCCATTCTGCTTCATGTCGCGCTCGTCAGTGTGTAGATGCTACTACTTTATTCATGTTTTCAGTTCTCGCCAGTAAATGATCACTATAGCATCTACTGGGATGAGGGTAAGGTGACGTTTTTCGTCCAGACTGAAGGAATCTTGCGGCTGACGTCCCTTTACTCGCATATAGCTGGCTAGCTAGAAGCTAATGTTTTTCCGCAATCGATCTCGCAGGGTCGTTGTTGTCCTGCCAGCACGTCGTGGTCGATGGCTTGCGATGACTACCGACGCCTCCAGATCTGAAGGCGAGTAGTCCTCAACTTATCGAGTTGATGAGCAAAGTGACCATTGATTTTCAGTGATGCTCGACGCTGCGAATGTATCTGCATGAGCTTTTTTCGCTACATCTGGCGCGCGATGGCCACGCCGCGTAGGTGCTTGCACAGCTTCAGAAGGCCAGGTGCACTACTCCGCCCTCTTTGGATCAGCGCAGTGTCAATATGGCGCTATGCGGTGTCTGGACGTCTATTTTGGCGAGAATTTCACCAAGCTTGTAGCTGTGCCGCAAAGAAAGAACATCCTACTGGATCTCTATTTTACCCATCAATGGGGCATCGATGAAGGTAAGGTCATGTGCTCTCGTGGTTTTCTTTGTGGTACCGACTTTTTGTAGGACTATCTGACCCGAGATGTTACATGTGTGGGTGTCTTCTGGTCACCTCAAAAACGGCCACTGACATTAAATACTATAGATGAATCTAATGACGCACCATTCTGAGCAATCCACGCTTGAGGTGTGTTTCTCGGCTATCGTCTGTCGGTACCATTGCTCACTGGACAAACAGCGCCTTTGTGCTGTGAAGAATGACACCACCACTTGGCTTGATTTCTTTTTGAAACACAGGCTGAGGCTTGCGCGCTGCCACGCATATATTGTGCATTTCGTAGATACATTGTAGTCTTTTAAACAATTCTCGGCACAAAGGTAGGTGAAAGAGCACAGCCACCCAGCCGACTCGTATTTGTGACCGCCAAATACCGGCGAAAGGCGGTTTACTTGTCACATCAAGCATTTTATTTTCTCGGCCCGAAAAAGACTTTTCGGCCAATTTTCCGACTCCAGCGCCGCCGCTGCCACCGACGACGACGAGCCCCTCCTCTACTGCCCCCCTTACCCAGAAATTTTTCTCTTCCCTTGTACGCACTCCATGATATGCCCCGCAACCACAATCTGGGTACATCAACCCTACGAAACCGCAACCGCGTCACAAACAAAACCCGCCTCAAAGTCGTACAAGGTTCCATTGATGCTGACCCGTTGGTGCTCGACGAGGACGAGGAGAAGGCCAGGATTGTTAGTACCGCCGGCGTGGACGCTGAGGACGCCAACGTGAGTCTTTGTTGTGCTCGTCGTGCGTCGTGTCGCCCTTGTTGAACTGACTGGCGTGGCACTTCCTGATTGGTTGTTACCGTGGGAAATCGATTATCGGATCGCTGACTCATCTTCTATAGGAGCACCATCTGCAGGCGGTGCTGTCGGCGGCATCGCACCGTCACCAGTCAGTCGGACGGACCACGCGCGGAGCAGCCGAGAAAGTTGCCGCTCCCACTGCATTCATCCCAACTCCCGATTCGACTGGTCTGGTCGACAGCTATGCTGACCTCTACCCACCCAACCGTTGGACCCAACCAGATTCCTACATTCGATCCTCAGAAACCGTCGAAGAGTCATGCTTCAGTGCACTCATCGACGGCTTCGCCTATTATATGGATGAACGCGACAAGGAGTGGCTCGACCGCAACAACGAAGAAGCACGGGGCGAAGGCACGAGCGCCCAGGGTGCGGTCTCTGCATCCGGGGCAAACACCCGTTCCGGGCTGTCTCAGCGAAGTGCAAAGGCAAAGGGTAAAGAACCCGAGTCTGCACAGCCTATCTCCATCACCGAAGACGAGTTCGAACTTGTAATGGGCATCTTCGAGAAGGTCACGCACGACAAGACCGAATTCCTGCACCATGTGAGTGGCATGCATTCTGTGGCTTATGGCGATATAGACGCGGCTTTTACAGGGATTGGATTCTGGCATGGCCTTCCCGCCGTTCGCCGATTACCATGACACTTTTTCTTCGCCTCTACCGTCGTCAATGTTCGCCACGTTCATCGTTCCGTCCTGGATACCATCACCGGCGCAACTCTTGCGCCTAGCTAAAGCGATCTACCCGTATTGGCGGGAGCGGCGGACAGAACGGGGTGGCCACAGAATCATCCCAACTTTGAATGTGAGGACCTTTGGGCCGCTGGTTTATCCTTTGCTGATGCAGTCGTTTTATAGTTTGACGAGACGGACACCAACGAGTCCTATATTTGCTTTCGTCGTCGTGAAATCAAGGCTGTCAGGAAGACCCGGGCATCGCAGGCGACGTCGTCCGATAAATTGCTGCGTCTGCAGTCAGAGCTGGTCCAGTCACTTGAGCTTGCAAAGACGCTTTTGGCGCGTGAAAACCTGAAGAAAGATAACGCACAACAAACGATGCAAGTATGGGAGAAGCGGTTCGATTTCGTCGAGCTGAAACGCAAACTTCCGTCCCTGGGTACCAAGGACGACGAGGAGCTACTGCACGACAAAGAACGGGTGGTCAAGAAGCCAAGAATGGAGGCAGTCGCGTATGTGCCTCGAACTGGTTTTGGGAAAGCTCACCGACGGCACTCTTTTTTAGTCGCATTACTGGGCTCAAGCTTCGTGCGAGAGACAGCGGCGACCCTGGTTCTCCTGCCCTATCCGTCGAAGCATCCATACGGCCGAAAGAACGCCTCAGTCTGATCAATGCTGCAATCGAGCGCGATCTTACTCGTCGCAAAGAACGGGACCACGGATACGAAGATGTCGTGGAGGTAAGAAGAGTGTAAAAGTGTTGTTATCGTAGTACTGACATGCCATGATGTTTAGAACCCGTATCAACGCCCAACACTCCCATTCCCTCGCCGACACTGGAAGTCGATACCTCTTTCATCCCGATCGTCTCCATCGACAGATGGCGAAGATGACGGGGAAAGCAGGTCAGAGCATATTCGCTATTTGCGTCGTCGTTTCACCCGCCTCGGCGGTACCATGATCGATCGACGTGATGCCTTCATGCAAAGACTCGGCATTCAAGACGACAGCATTTTACCTCGGCGACATGGCGGATTTGGTCACCGCTTGATTGACTCCAACGACGACGACGCAGAGATAGTCCGTCGATTGCGGGAGCGTTGGCGTTTCGACCAAGACGATGACCCATCAGTTGGTCCGGAGGGTGCTGAGGAACAGGATCGTGTGCTTATTGACGACTATGATCCTAAGTATCTACGGCATATGATGACGCTTCTCACAGACCACGATCAGCAGTTCATCAATAACGACGCGACTCTGTTGCTTGTTTCAAGCGAAGGTCGGCAACAGACCGTCGTACCCTTTCGGACTGGTGGTCAACAACCATTTATTCGCCGAGATCCACAGGTTCCACAGCGTGTGTACACCAACGGTGTTCCTCAGATCACGACGCCTCGTCAAATATCCACTAGCTTGCCGCTGTCTGCCATCCCGAATGGCGTGCCGATATCGATGCAGACGAACGTGAAAGCCATGCAACCACCTTCCGGCGTTCCGCACATACGCAGTTCCTCTAACGGCGTCATGCGTCCTCCCAGCACACCCGCAACAGCTACTTCGAATACCACTGTACCTCCGTCCCAGCCATCTCCTCCACAACCAACCACCACTGTCACTTCGTCTGCCAACGGCCCTACTGCACCCACAGCCCCGGCTGCTCCAGACGGCGATGCGATAAAGCTCAATGCAGCACCAGGTGGTACCACTGCCAACGGGTCCACACCTAATGGGCCCACTCAGCAGCGGCCAGCGGACACCGGTCCTTCTCCGGTCGCGGAGCAGCAGCAGCCCACGCAACAGGTTCAGGCTGGGTCTCCTGCCCGGCCGAAGGCAGAGGTTCAGCAACCGGTATCCATTCCTCTTAATGGGTACCACGTCCCTATCAACGGCTACACGATCTCCAGTACCCCATACTTGCAGCATCCCCGTCAACACAATCTCTCTGTACAGCAAATTCAGAACCTGAAGATGGCGCTTGCACAGGGACAGGACGTGAACGCAGCAATGCACGCTGCAGGCGGACGACCCATGCAAACGCCTTATGTCGGTCATTTGGTACCAAACAGCACGCACCTGAATATGCAAATGGGTTCTGGAGCCAGCGTCAACCTCAAGGTGCCTCCAGGGAGACAGTGGAATGGGGTTGTGTCGCCGTTGCAGCAAGCAGCGTCGCTTGGTAACCAGCAAGATGGTGGTGGCGTGCCAGTGTCCTCGAGTCCACATACTACACCTGGCGTATTGCCTACGCGCACACCATCCGCCAATGGTAATCGAAGCGTCAGTCGACCTGGCAACGTGAACGGCGTACCGTCGACAGTCGGACACATGATGCCTGGATCTCAGTATGCTGCCCATTCGTTGTCTCCTCACATGCAGCAGAATTCACCCCTTATCTCCGCGACATCTTTGCCATCGCATCAATCCCCACCGCGTCCACCCCCCACGCCCACGATGAAGATGGCGTCACCTTCGATACAACATCAGCAAGTTGTACCGAGTTCGCAGGGAGGGTATTAGGTACTGTTCATGCCGTTGGACATCCGTCATGCATATCCGTACGTAGTGCTTTCTGCACTGCGATTAGCCACTTCGTCCCATAGCTCTACTCTCATCTTGATTACACCATCCGTACGTTTTATGTGCTTTTCAGTTATGTATTACAATTCGTACATTCGCACAAAACATCTCATTTTCATATGTGGATTCCGTCGTGTCTCGAGTCTCCGAAGCCGGACACATCGCACGAGTTACCTTATCTGTCGAACATGTTCCCGGCGGGATTATGGGAGTTAGTTGGGAGTCAGATAAGTGTTTGACGAGTACTTGATCTGATACCTTGATCATCCCCCGAGCCATACAGGATCATGGTTTCCCTCAGAGAGAGATTCATAGCTGCGCTCGAAATCACTGATGAACAGTATGAGGTTATGAAGGTATTCGATCTACTACGTAGTTGATCCCCCGATCACCAGGCTGATAAGGACTCTGTAGAAAAGACTCAGACATATTTCTGATCAACATCTTGATGATCGGATCTCGGTCACGAAACAGGATGCAGCCCAGTGGGATGCATTCACCAGAGTCGTCAGTAAATCACTTTCCTCTAGGCACTCGGACTGATACCATATATGATGAGCAGGTTTTTGCAGAGTGGCCAATATTCCAAAGACAGAACTGCAAGCGCCTGCTATATGCATACATGTCCAAGTTCCTTGGCGGCAGGGTATATGCCCACCGTGCGAGGGCCTCTGAACATCTGAAGCAGAGACACCACCAAAAGCGTCTCGGAGAAGTTGCTCATGACAGTCGTGCAAAGGTAGGGCCACGCCATATATCTCTGTTTTTCACCCAAATTTCTGTTGACCATTCTTAGAAGAACCCGAGACATGTGAATCGGACTACGAAATCGCCTCCGCCTCTCTCGTCCCCACCTGCTTATCAAGCAGTTGGTCCGATGATGCCCAACGGCATAGCAGCCGTCGAGGAGTTTTTGCAAAGAGCTCAACTACCAAACCTCCTCCGAGCTTTCTGCAAAGCGGGGATCGACAGTAGAGCCAAACTCGAGATGATGGCATCGTGGCAGTCCTCCGACCTCATTGATTTTCTGTTCGAGATGCGGCGTGAGGGATGGATCACAAGGTTTGAAGGCAAAGTCCTCGAGCTTGAGTTCCGCAAGTAACCAACTTGTAACACGCACAAGTCTCAGTAAATTCTGTTAGTGTGTTGCGATGTTGCTGATCCTTAGCTTCGTGATGCTGGCTGTCAAAACAAAGTCCATCTCAACAGATGACTGTCTTAAGGTCAGTGCTGCAATGATCACAACGCGGACTAGCGGAGGCATTGAGTTGCAGCTACGACCACGCAACATGTCGATCTACACCAGGTCAGTCCCAATCGCAATGTACCCAACTCCCAACAGTACTCGCAGTGTTCCCTCTGCGTTATCTCCAAACCACTCCTAGTAGAAGCGCGATCATTTCCGTCGTTTCTTTCCGACGTGCAAGATTTGCATGCGTGGACGTCGGGCTCCGTACGCAGGATGACCGTCTACTATCGTTCTTCTGGCGTCTTCTCCCTCGCATTCACGTTGGTGAGCAAGACCGTCGTCGTCTTCTACATGCTTTCGGAGGGGCACTACGCCTTTTTGAACTGGAGGAATAACCAAGAGCTCATCCAAGTGCACAGAGTACGTATCCCCGCTCACGCCCCCCCCTTTTTTTTTTTTTCTTGGGCACACACACACCTTGATCAAGGCTAACTCCAACGCAGAACCGCGTGTTTCGACAACTCTCCTTCGCCATCATCACGTTCAAAATCGGCAAAAACACACTAAAGCGCTCCGTCATCTCCTTCCTCATCTTCACCATCGTCGCGATCAAGCTCATGACCATCCAAGTCAAACTCGTCAAGCTCGCGCGATCGCTCAAGCCGTTTCATGGTCCAGTACGGCTGACGGCGTGCCTCGCCATGGCGGCAGGATTTTTTTATGTTAGGTTGTTGGTCGAGATCTCCTGGGCTGTGTATTACTTGGTGATGTTGTGCAAAACACCGTCTGTCAAGGATACGTTCTTGTTGTTGTTTGGGTTGTTGCGCTTATTGGAATGGAGATAGACTTTTTCTCTTCTTTTTCTTTTTTTTTCTTCTCTTTGCTTTTCTGGCAGGTTATGGTGCGGATTAGCCTAGTAACCTCACGCTTCATTTTTGTCCTGGTAGATGAAAGAGGAATTTTCTGTTCGAATAGATTACAACCAAGAGACGGTAACGAGGATACATCGACATGCAAATAATAAATGACGTCAGGGCGAATCTGGGACACGGTAAAGAATAGGGTCACGGAAGGCATTTTCTTTGAGTCGCCAAGGGTCACGACGAAGAGGACGCGGCCGTCGGCGACCGACGGCGGTGGTAGAGGATGACGCGGGTGGTTCCGGTGCAGGTTGATGACGCCGAACGACGGCCTGAGACGAGCTGGGGGAATTGGGTTCCGAGGGAGAACGGGGTGCAGACAGTCCGCGCTCGTGATACAGAACTAATGCCGTGGAGGAAGCTTCGCCCTGAGCAGGTGGTTGGGAGCTGGAAGTTGATCTGGATCCTCCTGGATGGGTGGAAGAACGAACGCGGCTTGGCCGTGATGAGGATGCAACAGCCAAAGTCGAGGTGGATGCTTCGGGTTGCCGGGAAGGACTGCTGCGCATGAACCAGTTGAGCCAGCCTCCTTTCGGCGTTGTATCGGGAACATCCTTGCGCCGACGCTTGACTGAGCGCTTTCCAGGATGCCCATCCTCCACCTCACCATCTGATGCATACACGCTCTCATCATCTCCGCAGATTCTGCATTTTCTTGCGGCTCTCGACGACTCCCCGACTTGCGAAAGCGAGTCATCACGGCCCGCACGAGGGGTCACTTGGACAGAGACTTCCTCTTCGCTGTCGAGCTCCTGCTTGCTGTCATCGGCATCGTCCAACTCGAGAACCTCACGAGAGCGCTTCCGAGGAGGCGAAGGACTAGGTTGATGAGCGGTCTTTGCGCGCTTCTTCGGGCTCTCTGTAGCCTCTTGACTGGAGTTTGCGTCATCGGACTCCTCGCTCGAGTCTGAGTCCAAGTCTGAGTCGAAGAACGTGCGCTTTCGACGCTCTCTTCCATGATCGATGGAGGACTGAACTCCTACGATACGGCTGTATTTATGAAATTAGACAAAAAAACTAACGCAATGCCAGAAGGATCGACGCACTGCATAGGGCCGACAACGCGTGAGCGACGGGAGACAACTGCGCTGACATTCAAAGGCTCGTTCAGCTGCGCAAGAACTTCCGCTCTGGGGGATAAAGGTGATTAGCAAAGGTCGAAGATGGGTACAGCGGTATTTCTTACCGGATGGATTCCCGTGAGCGTGCAGCGGGCGGTGCTGAAACGGGCTCGTCAGGCTGACCTGTGCTGAAAGTATCAGCGGACGAAGAAGAGCTAGCCGAAATTTCAGAGGGAGCTGTAGCAGCTTGGGTCTCCGGTTGCCTCGGGGTAAGGGACGGGTTGGCAGCAGAGGGTTCCACGGCGGGAACAGGTTGCGCATCGCTTTCGGATGCGCGATGAGTTGGGGAAGGACTCTCGACCACTGGCGCCGTAGCGGTATGTTCAACCTGAGGCTCACGTTCGGGGGATCTAGTGATGACGATAGTCAGCAAATCATCGTCTGCTATCAGAGCACCTTACTTGGAAATGTCTCGAGGCTCGCTCGTGCTGCTTTCTCCGGCATCACTACCAGGATGTGGAGGACTATTTGAGTCGTCTGGCTCCGAACCGACCTCGTCAGCAGAACTGCTGCTCTTGTCGGCGTCGTCTTCATCGCTAGTAGTGGTTTCTTCCGAATCATCCTCGTCTTCTTCGTCGGCATCATCATTCGAGGTGCGATCGTCTCGTCCTTCCAAGTCGTCGTCCGAAGACTCCTCTTCCTCTCTGCCAAAGTGGCGCGCCATGTGGTCTACCTCGCTGACAAGGCGGCGCACGAATCCATTACCGGCAATGTGGGCGACGCGATCCAAGAAACTCTGCATGGTGCGCATCTCCTCGCTCAGTTCCGTGTTGGCCAATGTGACGTCCACGAGGGCCTCGGTGGCCTCAGCCTGTGCGAGGGCAAGCTGAATCTCGAGATGACTGCGCTGTCGCCGGACGTCGCCGACCATCTGGGTGAGCCAGGATGGGTTGTCCTCGCTGAGCGGGGGCGGGGGAGGATAGGTCAGCGGCATCAGGGGCGGGTTGAGCGTTGCGCTAGGAGAGGGTGGTACGCCTGTTTTCTTGGGCGGAATTTTTGTGGCGGGCGTCCCGCCGTCTTTAGGTTTCCAGTTACCGTCAGGAGGGGGAGGAGGGAAATGCTCAAGGGGCCATCGGCCAGCGCGGAGAGTAGCACTACCGTTAGTGGAAGGCTCTTGTGCTGGAGAATTGGATGCATCGGAGGGCTCGGGGGGGACAACCTCTTTCTCCTTGCCTTTCCACTTGGTTGCGGCGCTGGTAATTTTGGGAGAGTCTTTTGAGGTGTCTGTAATCTGGTGGGGGGAAACAATATCAATTTCGGAGGACATTTCTTCGGTATTCAGTGTGAAGGGGTGTCTCTGGTGCAGATGTCGCAAGGGGATTGTTGGAGTAGTGAATCAAGCGTTGCTGGCGGAAATCTCGAGGTTAAGAGGGGGAGGTATCGCGTGGAATTGTGGGGCTCGGTCCACCGACCACAGTCCGCTTATTTAAAAGTGTAGGTGCTTGTGTATGTCGTCGGAGTTGCCCGAATTGGGTACATCCCGCTTTGGCTTGCTTTGACGTTTGGACCCGAGCACGTATTATTATGCAGCTATTGTTCCAGTAATGGACCCTCCTGGTCAAAGCATGGCGACCGGGCATCTCACTGGAATTGTATTTACCCCAGCAACGGTGTCGCTGAGCTCACACTCAAGGATAGTGAGACAAACACATACGGATGGTCCACTCGATGGAAACCGAGGCAACGCACTTGTTTTCCAAGTTAATTGTGAGTCTGTGCACAAGGGGGAATGGATACGATATCAATATCAAGTTGCTACACGAAAAGTGTCAGAGTAAGCAGTGAATTGTAAGCGTTGATTTACATGTCTCTGCAACCTTCGCTGAATGGTACCAGCCGAGTCCTCCGATGCATCCATCCGTGGTCTTCTGCTTTGTCTCGAAAATATCATGGCGCCGATCACGGTTTTACGGATATAACAGGACACCGTACTGAGACCTGGTCAAAATTTGGCGTGACGTAGAGAGTAGGAATGCCGGTCGTTCCATTGGGTGTGGCTGAGGAGGATCAAATCTAAAGGATGTTATGCACCTGCGCTGTGGACCAACAAAAGTTAGTGTATACATGGTGACGAGCTGGACAAGAGAGGCTGCCCAGGTTTACGCTCGACAGATATGATGGAGTCTAGCTGTTGCCCTTACGCATCTTCCAAGACTATCCGTTCATGTGTTCTGCTCCCATGGCAGTCCAAGGAAGTAAGTAGCACGCTGATGTGGAGGCCCCAGGGCACACAACCCCACTTGTGACCGTGTCGCTGTGGGACACAGAACGTCAAGTAGCGTAAGTTTTCCGTTCACGCTACCCCAAACTGCGGCATGGTTGACGTCAAGTGAACACGGCGACGATGGGGGCAGTGTTGAATGGCTTTACTTAAGTAGACTTGCAGTCACAAATTCTGGTAGTCCAGGATGGTTTTGGTAGGTGCAGTATCTCGGATGGAGTGGGAGTGTGAAGTTTCATTCAACGGCGGCACAAACACGCACAAACACGATGGCGGCGTTTTCCCGTCCTACAAAGTGTACGCGACGGTCGTCTCGCCTTTCGCATCTTCGTCTCTGTCCACATCAAACAGCTCGCCGAAGCTGGCGCTGCTCACCAGCTCAGCCCTTCTCACCTGGCAGTAGACGCAGTTCTAGCTATTCATCGTGTGAGTCGTAACGACCTTTCGGCCAGCTCCCAGTCAGCTGGTTCGCCTTCGTTACCGTCTGGCTGACGTTTCTCAAAGACAACATGCTGTCGAGAGCGTCGTCCAGAGCATCGAGAACATCGAGAGCAGGGCCCGTAGCTACCGCCAAATCCAAACCTAGGTTCCCCTCTCACAATCTGCCGCGAAGGGAGAAGACGCGTATCCTACGACGTCGCATTGAGAGGGCCGAGCGCGACGAGCGTATCGACATTGGCACAGTCCTGACACCCTCGAGAACGTGAGTCTTGTTTTTTTCTCCTTGCATACCTCCAGCATCGGCGGCATGTGCGGACCGGCATCCCCATCTAGTGCCCGTCTGCCGGCCGTGCTGGACGCGGGCTTTATGCCATCAGGCAGAGACCATCAGACACACCCACTTCTCGTCCAACATCAAGTGATGTCATGCCCTTCCGTTATGCTATTACCGGCGCAGTTCACATCTCCCATTCACCCTTCTTAAAACTCGCCATCTTGCTCTCCTTCCTCTGTATCTCCCTCCTTCAAACTCTTACTGACAATGAACCTTAGTTATATGGGAGGCTTCACTCGTCCACGCCACCTACGCACCCTCGCGTGGTGCAAAGGCGGGCAATATCAAAGGAAGGGAAAGTACTATGAGATGCCGCCCCCTGACGCGTACGAACCTCACACCGTTTACCTTCTCGAAGGTCGTTATTACTCAGCCCACACAGTCGGCCGTTCTGACTCCCTGGAACATGTCGTCGGTGTCTGCAGAGAATCTGATGTCTTGGATACTATCAAGAGGCACAATTCCTCGCTCACTACTGCCAAGGCGTTCCGCGCTATGGATTTCGCCCACTGGCCCTGGCTACCTCCACGCGCCAAACGTATCAAATGGTGGCAGGACGACGAGAATCCAGATGAGATAGTGAAGGAGATTCATGAAGGGGCTGCCGCATTTGGTCTCGAAACGAGTACAGGACCTGCCACCACCACCGCTCTCCAGCCCACCCCAGTGTTGACTGCTGGTTTCAACCGTGGCCAGCACGGCCAGCAGATCCGTGCCTTCCACAGCTCTGCACGTGTTCTAACTCCAACGTCATACAACGAGGACCACGTTGTCCCCGACTTTTATGTCAGACATAAACAGCATCGTGCGAAGCAGACATCTGAGCAGTCTAGTGCCACGCCATCTCCATCACCTGTTGCCACCACTCCGCCGGCAGCCCGAAAGGCCCGCAAGCATGAAGCGGCCGGCCTCATGCAACACCTCTCCGACTCCATTCTCTCTGATGAGATCGCTGCCAATACCCGTCGTCTGAAAACAAAGATCCCAGTAGAACACTACGATGCTGAAGGCAACCTCATCTTACATCCAAGTGGGTTTGTCGTCCCCGGTAATGGACACTCGAGCACCAGTGACGTTGCTCGTGCTAAAGAGAGGCAGCGAGACGAGGACGAAGACCGTGCGGCCCAGACCGCTGCTGTTGCCGAACGCGTCCTCGAGTCCGACTTTGACCACGTTCACGCGGCTATGGCAAGCACTCGCCCGCGCTCACACAAGGTGCCTTTCGAGGTCCGCGAACCAGACGGTGTTGTCAAGCATCCTAGTGGATTTGTTCCCCCAACGCCTGCCCATGAGTTCAAGTACTCTGATAGTGCGAGTCTTGACAGAGACCTTCGCGCTGCCGTTGGAAGACAGCGTGCACGTGAGGCTTCGGTCGGGAAAGATAGGCGGGGTTTCCATACCACCGCCGTCTCTCGTGCCTCAGTTTCCGATATACCAGTTCCTGTTGGTCTTAGTGTACCCCCCTTTCCTCAGCCTCATACACCGCAACTCTACAGCACGAAATCCAAAGCTGACTCGAAGCAAAAACGCAAGCGAGGCAAAAAGGCCAAACGCACACAGAAGCAAAACCTCGTGAAAGTTGCCAAAAAACTGCAGCACAAGCGCGACGTTGAGATGCGGAAAGCAATGCCCGACCGCAAACTTTTGCCTGCGCTCGAGGAGGAACAGCTCGACCTGTCGGCATACTCTGGCCAGAAACTGCACAAGCAACTCGAAGACCCTACCGAGATACGCAGCCAATACATGCCGACGCTCGCACACACGCCGTTCTTCCGACCCCTGCTCACCATCACGCTCGCGACGCGTCCACTGGCGGACAACATTGCACGCCTCGCGCGCGCGGGCCCGCGCGGTGTGTCGTACGTGGCGGCCATCAGGGAAGACGAACGCAAGTCCGGTGCCTCGTTCTCGACGCGCGTGCGCAACATGCGCCTCAACCGGATGATGAGCCTGTCCACGCAGCTCGCTCAGCTTCTTCTCGGTGCTCGCGGTGGCCTGATGGGCATGCGGCTCGCCCACCACGATCGCGGTCGTGGCGTCAACGGCGAGGGCTTGGAGAAGCCTTTGCCGTGGGAGAAGCGTGTCATTGGCGTCGGCGTGGGGAACTGGTATGCGAGAGCTGGGGAGATCAAGGAGGGGTTTAAAGAGGACGGTGATAATCTCGTGAACAGGTTGTTTGCTGTGGAGGGGGAGGAGAAACCGGTGTTCAAGGTGTACGGGTTGGACGACTGGGGCCGTAGGATTGCGGACGAGACTGGAGAGGAGATTCCATACCCCCCGCAAAGTCCGCCATCCATGTCATCCGCCGCTTTTGCTCTGGATCTTGCAAAGGCAGTAGAAGCAGAGGAAGCGGAAGCGGCGGCGAAGGCGAGCAAGAAATCCCTGAAGAAGTAAAGACGGACAGTGGACGTGGACATGTAGCATTTCTTTCAAGAAGGCTGTTTAGAGAATAGACAGACCTACTTTGTATCATAACGATCTCTTTTGCTTGCCCTTTACCCAATGACATTTCTTGTTACCATCTACCATCCTTACTTACCATCGACTTGGATGGCGCTCAACATGACAGCTACTGTACGAAAAATTGAAATTAAGTTCGCCACTCTCCACTACCGTGAATGCAAGTATATAGCGTAATCCAAAAATCAGACAGGAAACCAACTAAAGGAGTGTTCATGGCACGGAAAACAACAAGACAAGGTATTTCGGTTTCGGGACAGGGGAGAAATGAGTGTGAGCAAGTTGGGGTATAGGCGGTTAGAAAAATTTTGTCATAGGCGGGGGACAAGGTCCAATGACCAAAAAGTCTAAGAAAACGCTTATCGCCTCGCACTGCCACGACCGTAGCCGGCCTGCAGGTTGTCGAGCTCGGCCTCCAACTGTTTGATCGCACTGTGAGCCATCTCCAAATCCTTGTTGAGACGGTCGCGCTCGGCGATAAGCTAAAACACACAAAGTTCGTCAGCTGCTCAGTTCTTGAAATGCAGATGACCACTTACATGTTGTTCCCACTGCCGGAAACGGGCCTCCTCGGCTTTGACCTGTTCGGTGAAGCGTTTTCGAAGTTGTTCCTCTTCTTCCTTGAACTTCGGGTTGTCGACCTTCTTGACCTTTGGTTCTCCAAACTTCCTCGTCTCCATCTGCTGCTGTCTGTAGTTCTCGTAATGCCACTCCTCGGTCGTCGAGATCAAGTCCAGCATGTGTGTCCGGATAAGGAGCGAACGAAGCTTGCGGAAGTCACAGTGATTTTCATTCTCGACTTCCGCAACACCCCAGAGGTATTCACGGCCCTTGACGACGCGGCCGTCGGGCGTCTGAACGTCTTCAGTGGACCCGATGATGGAGAAAGGAATAGCGTCCGTCAACATCCGCGCATGCTCGGCAGCAGCCTCATCATCGGTCTCAACGGGAGGCTGGTAGATGCGAATACCCTGTGCAGCAATGACTTCGCGTATGCGCTGCTTGAAAAGGAAGACGTCGTTTTGGGTGAGGGTGTCTGCTTTGGCAATGACAGGGATCAAGTTGACACGCGTGCCGAGTCGCTTCATGATTTCGATATCGAGAGGTTTCAAACTGAAACAAGGTAATCAACTTCCACGAACGGGCTTTTACCGTCCACGCAGAAAAACTTACGTGTGACCGGTGGGTCGGATGAAGTACAAGCAAGCATGTACCCTGAGGTCGGTCTTCTCACCACGCTGAGGTTGCTGCTCCTGTCGCATGTAAGCTTCGTGCTGGTCGTCGATAAAGTCGACAATAGGAGACCAGGAGTCGCGGTTGTTGACATAGTCACCAAAGCCAGGCGTGTCAATGACGGTCAGCTTAACCTTGAATTGCTTCTCCTCAAGTTCGGCCTTGATGATCTCGACTTCTGTGAGTTTATCGAGCTGCTTGTAGTGGCGTCGAGTGTAGTTCTTGGCAGGCGAGAGCTCGGTGGTGAACATGGTGTTAACGAGAGTCGTCTTTCCTAGACCAGATTCGCCTTTTTGGATCGATTGGGTCAACTGAAAACGCGACAGATGCGAGGGTTCGTTGATACGTACCAACAACCATCATGGTGAAGTGTGCGCCATGCTTGGCGACAATTTTGTGTCTCTGAAAACCAACAAGCGAGTCACGACATGAGTGTTGACGACGCCGTAGACGGCGAGTAGACTGTACAAACCTGGTTGGGAAGGTTGGCAATGCCGATGCCATCTGAGACGTTTGCAGGAGTGGACATGGCTGGGTTTTGAAGGCTGTTCTCGACGGCAACACGAACGGGCGACGAGGAAAGCAACTTTCTCAAAGTTTTGATGTGCGGTTTTGTTTGGCATTATTTGGTTCTGGTGGCACCAACCCCAATTGAGTTGGATCCAACACTTTTGCTTCTTGCAAGTCATTCGTATCCAGTGACTTCCGGTTGGTCCTGACTGTAACATTTTAATAGGGAGAACTATGGCTACATCCCCTACACCGACGTGTATCTGCCAACCCCCGGCTGCTCGCCAGTGAAGCGGACGAGATCTATCTAACGTCTCTTCTATCCCCTGTGACGAAGAATGTGAATCGAACCCTGTAAGCAGCCTCTATATGAAAACACCTTTTTTCTCCAATGTCCGAGCTTGAGGCGACGCGATCCCTTTGGAAGGTGTGGACGATTCCATGGGCCTATATCAATACTCTGCTTGTGCAGAAGGCGAACACTGTGCTATGCTATTGAAGAACCCTCGCAGAAAGCAAGACAAGCGTTGCGGCTCAGGTGGTCCTGCCTCTAAAGTCCTTGACGCCGGTTGAAGAACCCGAATACTGAATCTCAGCGTTGAAATTATTTCTCCTACTCATTCCCCTGTCCCTATGGTGGCGTTTTGGAGAGACCTTGGGCGATATCGCAAGAAGTGCTCCGCCAGACGGAGTGCGGACGTTGGAGACGCATTCGTTTGATCCCGGACTAACCTTTCGCTGAGAGCGAGGGCATGAGGGCCAGGTATGAGTATAGTTCTCGGAACGAGTCAATCGACTGACGCCTTGTTGTTACGGACGAGGAAACCCGTTGGTGTTTGACGTCGTGTTCACACTAGCCTTACCCCGCTCCCCATGGCCGACTATTCATCCACGTTGCTGGCCTCTGGAGCTGATCTAATATAGCGTGACACAGCTGATGTGTTCAATATCGCAATGTCCCAGGTGTGGTTCAGTGGGGGCCCAGGCGCGTGCATGGCAGCGATGACAACGTGTATTTGTGTTTCGCGAGGGACACTACTGGGCAGTTCGTGCCACGTACCTTCCCAGCTACAGGTATGTGTTTTTAGTTCCATGCGAGATCACCATCACTTGATCAATTATTTTCTTGCATCAATATCGAACAGCAATGGAGCGTGCGAAGTCAGGCGCTTGCCTTCAGCCGAAACTCGGGAGGAAAGTCGGAGCGATATGTTTCAAGTTCACTGGCTGGTGCACCCTTCAGACTGTAGAGCCCACGGCAAGAATGCATCGCGCGCTGCCGGTCGTTTCTGAGAGGCGTATCAACAAGCTGGACTCGCCAGTCCTTGAATCCAAAACAAGGAAATGTTTTTTTTTCTCCTGTGCGGTCTGCCTAGCGGGGACCATGGATCTAGGAGACTAGGAGAGTTAAGAGTTATATTAGTTGGGAGCAGTGTACATGTTGTAGATGATCATTCATTTGGTTTGGATGGTGGCTGGGGTCTGTCAGCCGTCTGAGTTCGAAATGTCTTTGGACGACTTGGGAACGTTTTGTTTCGTCGTCGTCGTCGCTCGTCGCCCATCAAAGTGCTCTTTCACCTTCCTCTCGTTTTTAATTTCCTTCTTTTCAGCAGGCCGCCATCCGTCGCGGAGACGCTCTTTTTATTTTCAAGGTCTCGGACCTGCGATATAACAGACTTACAAAAACATAAACAATCCATATCTACCGGACATGACCAATCGAGGATTCACAAAAGTTCACCGCGTTGGACTCGCTGGTGCGCCCCACACCTTCAACAAGCGTAGTTGTGAGTATCTAGTCTAATCGTATTGAAACGCATCCATGCCTAATCATCGTCTTAGCGTGTGCTACTGGCGGGTTCTACACCAACCCCACCACTGGGCAAACTGTATCGAGCAGCGATTCATTCAACATTTCTTGGGACACATCTTGCTTGCCGGACACGCCGGCTGTGGATATCTATCTTATCGCACCTGCGCTTGCAAACAGCCGCATTCACGAATGGCAGAACGTGAATTTTGGTTTGGGCAGCTACCAGACCACCTTGGAACCCAAGTGGTGGAACGACTCTTCGACCGTGTCACTTCAGCTTTCAATCGTTGCGTCCGGATCTCAGCCTTTTCTCAGCCCTCTTCCTGCTGGGCCTGTATTTACTGCGACATACAGTGCGCCTACCTCTGGCTCTACGCCAGCTGCTGCCGACTTGAGCACCCCGAACTCTGTCACATACGTTAACAACTTTCCCACCAACAGCTCCCTTTCAAAGGGCAAAATTGCTGCCGGCGTTCTAGTGCCCCTCTTCTTCATTGCCCTTGGCGTTGCTGCTTACCTCAAGATTAGCCGCGCCAGGGGTATGGCCAAACGCCAGCGCTTCTCAGAAGCGCTCGACAAGCGTATGTCGACTATCTCCACGGATTGGAAGTCCATGTCAGTCGCCGGTGCTTCTGCGGCAATCCGCAACAGTATTGCCGTCCCAGGCTCAGCGAACCGTAACTCAGCCTTCTCGTTCGGCGCTATCCGCCCTGTCAGCAGCACCATGGCCGTTGAAGGTGACCTCTCTAGTGTGGAAAAGGTCAGTATGGACGGAGCTTCCAACATGTCGCAACTTCGTCCTGGCGTTCGCACGACTGCCTTTAGCCAGCGTGTATCCAGAGTTTCGTTCGCCGCAGATGTTCGGCCTTCCATGGAATCCCGTCGCACGATTGCCAGTCGTGCCTTCCATACAGGATTCGTCCCTCCTGTCCCTATTCGTGATGATTCTGGCGATATGTCTCCCACGCAAACGGCGGGTGCCTTTTCGCTTACCCCTGAGGACATACGCGCTCGCGTATCTGGAGAAGCTGCTACGCAACCTCGCCCAAGCATGGAAGATGTTTGGCCGTCTCTCACCAGTGAGTGCACCCCTGACTTTAATGTGACAAGTGTACTTATTTTTGCCAGTGATGCGGACTGGAAACACCGAACAGGGTACCGGAGATGACTACCTTTTGTCACCGCAGAAGACAAGTGTCGAATTACCCATGCCCCCTGCTCCCACTCATCCTGCTTCTTCCTCACCTATTGGTATGATGCCGATGCCTGCTACCGTCATGTCCCCCGACGAGATGCTACGCGCATATGCGGCGCGTAGAGTAACTTCCCCTCCCCCGTCAAGCCCAGTTACATTCCCACAACCCGTGATCAACGGAAATGGAATGAGGACGCTGTACACGCCCAGTACGATGGAGATGCACCCGAGCCCTATTCACGTTCAGCAAACCCACAACGTAGGGCAACGTTACACCACTTATGCAGATATTGACCCTTATGGTGGCACGGCTGACTGAGGTGCCTTACTGGATGTGTCTCCCCCGTAACGGTGGTCTTGTGAATGTGGTTATGGGGTTTTGCCTTATTCCCCGTTGATATGCGCCTCACTGGTTTGCTGTTTGACGCATCGTGTACTTGTGTCTGCCGTCCTATATCACCTGATCTCTTTTCCCATCCTTGGAACTGTTTCACCGACTTAATTTGATTCCATTATTTCGCAGGTATTGATACCTCATATGCTGCACTTATTTCATACCCTTTTCACTGGTTCCCGCGTTACTGTCATATAGCAACCCTTCCTCCTTCCCCAAGGATCACGCAAGCTGGATCATGCAAACTGTTCTGCTAATTCAATATTTAGCTATAGGATTTGTACTGGATCCTTTTTTTTCTTTTTTCTTTGTTTGGCGTCGGTTTCCTTTCATGCTTAGCCTGGGGCTCTCTTGCTTAGTACGTGGTGCGGTGGTCATCTTTTATCATTATACATATTCCATGTACTTTTGATACCTTTTTTTAAAAATTTTGCGTGAATAACTGAATCACCTGCTGTTTTGAGAGTTCAATTTTCATCGAGTCCATAGAGTACTGCCGCAAGTGCACATGAAAGGATTATATGACGCAAAAGAAATTCCGAGGGCTATATAAGTAGGAACACACGAGATACATCAGGGTAAGGAGCGTATACGATAGAAAAGAAAAAAAAAAACGGCCGGTAAAAAACGTAGAGCGTTCAAACGCAAAAAAGGAAAAGGAGAAAAGAGAAATTAATCAACAGAGAAGAAGCTGTAAATACCCAAGACAGCATACATATGCGCACCCTTGAACATCTCAAGCGGAGGAGGCCCATCAGCGATCGCGGTCGCTATCGGCGTGCTCGGGATCGCCATATGGATAGGGCGCTAGACGGATCTCCTCGTCGTAGCTTGGTCGGGCACGGATAGCCACCATAGACTCACCGCCGGTGCCTTCCTTTGGCGGTCTCGTATAACTGCGCCCTCCGACGCCAAACGCTTGACCAAAGTCCATTCTCTTGTTGGAGTTGACGACAGTGTTGTCGCGCGTGGATGCGCTGCCGCGGAAGAAGAACTTGAGCGAGCCAAAGATTTCTATTGCGAAATCGGCTAGATTTTTTTGGGGATTAGAGGGAAATGTGGTTGAAGGGAGTTTTCGAGGCTTACTGTAATTGATGCTAAAGGATTTTTTGGGGGAGGTTTAGTGATGCTTCGAGTGTGCAAAAGAATTTGGTCTCACCTGTCCCACAGCGGTCGCCCTATGCCCGTCTTTGGAGCACCCTCGATTTTGTATTCATTTGCGGTGTATGCCCACATCATGAGTAGCGAAAAGAAGACCATCTCAAATTCCAGTTAATTCCCGGACGAAGACCAAAGTACTTTAGCATTCACCTCGATACAAATTGTCAGTGCATTGAGCCCGTCAGCAATGTTAGTCTCTGTCCAATATTGCGTTGCTGACCAAAGCGTCAGATCTTGAACGATGTGAAATCATCAACGGTGGGTGAGCTGACCTTTGATGACATTTCCCTCGAGCGCACTGAACTGTGAACGGGTGAGGGATGATGAAGCAGCGCGAACTTCCGTGATTAAACTCACCACGAATGACTGGTAGAATGTGAACATCACGATCAGTTTGATGGACAAAAATTTCGCTAGCGGTCGCCGTCCAACAAGCTCGTCTTTGGTGAGGCCGTAGAAGAGAAAGAGGCCATAAAGGGCAATACTAGCAATGCCTCTCAGCATGGGCGTTAAATATACTACGACGATCCACATACCTTATACTGACAAAGTCGATTGCTTCTAGGTATACGCTTGCGAAGTCGACGCTATACGGCCCGGAGTCACACAAGACATTGAACGCCTCGCAAATGATGCCCGCGATAGAACATGCTTTGCACTTCACATGAGTACCTGCAACATCGAGATTCCAGAGTTGCAGTCACCTGGTCGGATGATTACGTATTGCAAGACGGACCACTGTAGGATAATGATCAGAAAAATGAACATGGATTCTGTAATTACCGACAGTACCTTGACGGTATACATGAAATACGCCTGTTCACAGTAACACTTTAGTATACGGTAATAATACTGGGGAGATGACCACCTTCGTAGGACGATATCTCCAACAGCAGAACTACAGCCAAAGGTGTTGAGAGAAGCACTCGTCAGATTGCTGGAGCTTACTGGTATTGGAAGTGGTCGTTTGTCCTTACGCTCGATTGCCTTCAGTGCGTTATGACCTGATGCGGTGTCTGCAACATACTCTATCAAGAGTAATCTGGAAGAAATTTTCGGTCTAATCAGATGGTCGGGATGTAAGTAAATCTACGAACAGAAACGCGCTCAGGGTGACTGCCTAGTGGACGTCAGACAAGAAAAGAACACCGCCGAGCAACATCGATGCTCACCTCATATGCTGAAAACAAGGCGGCTGGTGAATTACCGAGAAAAACGATCGACCACCCTCATCTCACCTGACTCTGCGAGGCTGTAGTAGGTATAACTCCGGAAGAAGCGATATGAAAAGAAAGAAATGACGGCGTAAACTGGTGGCATGTACAATATTCGCAGGCTGACATGAAGATGTTCTTTTTTAATGAATGGCATTCTGGTACGACCGGGAACACTCACATTTGTCGCTGCTCATTTGGCTTATTGTAATTGCTAGATGAAAGTCATTCTCTCTTGCAAACTGAAACAGGCAGAACGAGTACTGACCGACAGTGTTGCAAAACAGAAACCAGAGAAATAAGCACAGTCTGTATCGTTTACGTGTGCTGTGAGCAATAATAACGCTCAAGGCGCCCAACGGTACAACTCACAACTGCGGCACAACCTCCAGCAATGGCCCAGCCAATCCTGTGCGCGTCCCAATCCAAATCTCCAGAGCTCCAGAAGCTGCTCTGATCAACATACTGCGAGTTTGATGATGGACATGTTGGCGCCATTATTGTGCCTCGAGGCCTCGAAGGGTTATGTAGTTTGCTTCGATTGATCCTGGCAGAACTCGTACAAGGTAGTATCCAGTAGTAGCACTTGAGTCCTAGGTATAAGCCAGCCAGCCAGCGTCGAGGGTTGGGACCGAAAGACGACGGTTGCGAGGTATCTTGAAGTAGTTCGGCTTCGCCTGCGCAGATGAGCGCAGGTCTGAGCGCGAGTGATGGCTTACATAATATTATGTCCGGAAATGGTAGGCGTAGTCATTGAGACAAAGTTCGAAGACGGTCGTGTGGACCCGCCTTGCCTACCGTTGATTCTTGTCTTATGCTGTCATTTCCCGTGCTTGAAACGTTGTTCGCGATCCGGCCATTGTTTCATATGGAATTGTTTTTGTTAGCAAGCCTGCCAACCACCCAGCTGGCTCCATAACAAGGCCTATATTATTCTCTTACCGCGATCATTCGACTGCGATGAATAAACCGGCGTGGAACAAGAAAACCCAGCCGCTAACTAGCGGGTATGGATGTGATTCAAATCGGCTGTTTACGGGTACAGAACAACAGTATCTACAAGCACATGAGACTCATCGTACAACCAGATCACCAGCAGCTCGATACAGGCGCGCGGGCCCATCATCGAACTCGAAGCCCTGACAGCAACGCATGGAATCTTACAGCGCTACTTCTTCTTGGGCGCCTTGGAACCACCTTTGGTTTTTGTTGCGCCAGCCTCAGGGCTAGCAGGTGCACCTCCAGCAGCACCTTTGCTCTGTCAATGAAGAACGGCCGTCAGAACTTTTCGTGAGGTAAGTGGGATGACGATTACAGGGGGAGCTGAGCCTGCTGTTTTTGCAGGGGTTGGCGCTTTGGGAGAGCCAGTGGTGGGTGCAGCTGTGTACGGACGGGACAAAGGGGTGACATGGTCAGCATTTGCTTTGGGATCCAACGAACGCCGATACTGACTCGTCTTAGTATTCCTCTTAGGTGATGTCATGTTAATGTTGTTTACTGGAGCGAGCTCTAGGGATGGAGATGGAATGGGCTGATAGTCAATGCAGACTTGAAACGTCCTGCCAAGGCAATTTATACCTGGTCAGTCGACCATTGCGTCCTGCCCTCAGCTTCGGTCAAATTCGTACCGTTACGTCTCATCCCGAATGTTCTATAGATTTTCTATATATCAAACGAGAGAAGCTCATAACTCAGACCAATGAGATGGTGTGCTGATTATGCTCTTTTGGTTGGCACAACGCCAGCCCTTGCCCGACCTCCGTTTACAGCAAGTACACCGGTCTCGTCGATCTACGCGATGCTGCGGACACGAATATGTCTCAACTTCACTTTATCCTCCCAACCAAAGGACTCGCCGTTATCACGCAGTAGAAATCGCGAGGTGGAATTGTCCTGAAGGCGATACCCGACTATGAGAGGGGCGAATCCTTATCCACCAGATGGGCAACATCATGTGCGTTGCAGTACCCAGATGAGCGGCAATATGGACTCACCGCGCTGGCACACCAGCCGCGTCACACTTCCATTACGATTGACAATAAGTGTCCAATCGCAAAAGTTCTCGCGCGTTCCAGTACTTGTGTGGGGTTTGTCATTCCGCCCTTCTGACCTGCTTCCTTGCCGGGTTGTCCTCCTTAACTTGCGCTGATTTGGCCATCGGCCATCAGTACAGCACAGCATACACCTACAAAGCGGAACGAGGCTCCTGCTCAGAGCGGATGATTCTAGATTGACGGTGACCGTATGGCCGTAAGGTGTTGCGTGACTTTCCGCACGAAATATGTCTTGTGATGAACGACACTATCTTCCATCTCATTGATTTTCCGAGATAAGCATGATTGTGCGGTCGGTCCGTTACAGGAACCAGCGGCACATTTACATAAAGGACCTGGTTCTGTGTATCCGGGGATTCCCTTCTTGTAGGTGGAAAGGCGGATGATGAAGCCAATTTCATCCACTCAGGGCCTGCTGTTCTGGACTGTTTGGTACTTCAGAACGTTCGTTTGCGGATGGTTTGTCCTCCGCTGCGTTCCTTCTCCTCCATTCTTGGAGTCCTCGTTCGAACGTTGGTCTGTCTAACCCGTTGCGCACGGTGATAAATGTCACCCCTTCAAGTCCTACAGCGTTAGCACACGACATCGGATTGATGATGACCTCCTACCAAGTTCTTTTTCGACCTCGAAATTACTGTACGGTTCGTCATCGAAAAACAACTGACATAGACGCATCAGCTTTCTGGACGTATCCACACCCCCGATCATGCAAATACTCGTACCATGTCGCTATAAGGTATACCAGTCGATTTGTTCAACTGTTTGAAATGTCTGATCTTCGAGCCCACGTATATTTCCAAGTGGTCGAAATACTCCCCAGCAGCGAGGGTATCGTGCCCAGACGGTATCCTGATAAGTCTAAGAGCCTCACGGGCACTGCACAAGTGAAAATCCTCGAGAGTGAGCCGAAGGAAAATTGGAATATTTCTTTTGATCTTGCGATGGCATACTTACAGTTTCGACGCACTCGTTCTCGAGCATGCGGCAACACTGACGTTGGCTGCTCGTAAATCGCGCAAGATCTGCGGTACGTCGGGGTAGAATTCTACGGTCGTAGGGTTGCGACGACGGCTATCGTATACGACGCCTGTGGTTGGGTCTTGCTTCAATGGAGGCGCGATGTGGGTATCTATCCAAAAGTCCCATAGCGTATAGCTTGTACATGGGTAAGGTCAGACACTGAAACGAGAGCTGGTAGGCTCGTTGGGTCCACGTACTCTAGATCGAAAGCGATTAGCTTTGGCAATGGGCCGCCAACCGTCATGGTGGCTCGTAAGGAAGATGCGGGACCTGTGCTCCCGTCTGCCGTCTGTGAGAAACTGTAAACTCTGAGCGGAGGTAGTGAAGGCTGAATGACTGATTTATACCCAAGCTAAGTCTACTATGGCTAACAACACTTACAGACGGACACGCAGGTCGTTGTCGCTGACGAGAGATAACAAACTGCAGAGATTCCTGCGCCTGCATCGACCAGCCCACTCGAAATCAGCTTTCACTCGTGCCTGCCTTTACGGGGTCCGTCTCTGCCTTATTCCGCTCTGGGGTGCGGTTCGTCTGGCACCTTCAACCAGCCTACACTCTCCAGCAACCCTGTCAGATTGACTTCTCCGCCTTCGAGGCCGCCACCTGTTAATCCTGCTTTCTTGAACAACCACGCACACAAGTTGGACAGGAAGGAAGCTGCCTTGAGGAAGAACCAGGCAAAGAACATGAAACCTGGGGCGATGAGGGCAGCGAAGTCCTATCCGGCGGCATGAGGCCGTGTTATAGAGTGAGATGGCTGCGCTCTTACCATGGAGTGGTAGAAGTCTTCTTGGCGGGCAATATAGTGCAGTCCGTCGATTTCCTTGAGGGTAAGGCGGGTATTGAGCCTGTGGGGTGGATACATTGGTTTATGGTACGTTGAACGACAGACGTCGTCGACAGCTAGGGGAAGAAGGACGCTACTCACCTTGCTGGAGAGGGAGCAAAAGGACATATGCGAGCGTGAAACCTTTGCACTATCTCGACGACAAGGACGTCTAGATCTGGATCATATACTATGGCGATGCGGTGTCACGAGATGCATGCCAATAGCCAACATATTCATTTGTAAGTGGGTGACACTCACTGACGCTGAGTACTCTGCTCTTCGTTGTTGGACTCATGATACGGTACCACTGGTAGATGCCAAGAACCTCAGCGCGCGAGTCCGCCAGGCATATGGGGTGAATGAACTTGACATCTCGAGTGAAATACCTCGATATCGTGCTAGTGAGCTCGTCGGCGGACGTGGTGGAGG
This sequence comes from Phlebopus sp. FC_14, assembly GCA_021018615.1. Taxonomy (NCBI): domain Eukaryota; kingdom Fungi; phylum Basidiomycota; class Agaricomycetes; order Boletales; family Boletinellaceae; genus Phlebopus; species Phlebopus sp. FC_14. The sequence continues at coordinate 760,186 of JAEVFL010000005.1, read as the reverse complement.
TGAGGGTAGAAATGATGGAAGGTATCTCTTGCTTTGGGTTCTCCATGTTGGTGAGCTGCAGAGACTGCTGGTTCCATGCTCCTACTTGCCCTCCAAACTGACGTCAATCACGTGCGGAAGTGCCACCGCTCTAGTAGTTGCATGAACACAGGCACTGCTTTTCAAGGCGAAGTCCTCTGCAAAGGTGCGGAGATTCAGAATAATGAATTCAAGAGACTGGACGAGTGGAAGCCGGAGATCAGAGTGTTTGTGGGAGAGTCAATAGATCTTTCAATGTTTCATGTTACACAGCGGCTAGTAGTCTCCTTGTCATATGTTTCTGGTAGCCCGTACCAAGAAAAATACCCAAGCGCGCACTGCCAGAATATGGAATCGGCGACGTCATGGTAGATCGAATAAGTCAATCCGCCGCTCACCGCCGCCGATAATATAAGAACAGCCAAGTCCACTACACCCGCATTTTCTCTTTCCAGGTTTTCTACATGGCTGAACATCACAACGGACACCGTGTCTACCACCAGAAACATGCACAGGCCACGTTGCGGACGTTAGACGAGCGCAAATCCACAGCGCAGTCCAAGTTCTTACGAACCTTTGGCAATATGATGGCCATTACTTTGTCACCCCTGTCCTTTTTCTTTCGTCTGCTTTACGTTTTCCTTCAGAGAGTCATGATTGCTGCCTTCAAACCTAAACCACCTCCAGAAAAGATTCAGCGCCCTTACGCTCGCATCGCTGTCATAGGTGCTGGTCTGACTGGCACATCTTCAGCTGCGTATGTACTCGATTCCTTTACCCGTCATGCATTCTGACGAAACTGTAGACATGCCGTTTCACATGGATTCGAGGTGGTAATCTACGAAGCAACTGACAGGACAGGTGGCATATGGACACACGAAAATGAGACGTCCAGTCTACAGATCAATTCCTTACTGTATCGCTTTCATCCAGCCGTTTTTTGGACAGAAGCGTTTCCACGAAAAAATGAAATTCTGAGTGGTTGGTTTATTTTTTCATCCGCTACAATCCGTTCGACTCCCGATCGCGTTTCAGAAATAGACAGGATTTGGAAGGAGTACCGACTCCAAGAAAGGACCCGTTTCAATGTTTGTCAATTGATTTTAACTGGGATTGCTTACGACCACAATATCAGACTCCGGTCAAGAACGTCAGACGAGTGAAGCGTGCGGTTGGAGATGAAGCAGCCCAAGGTCGGATTTTCATCTTTGACTTAATTTTCCCCCTTGATGCAACCCATCAAAATAGCACATGTACGTTCGCCGTCGCAGTGGTACATCAATGATGGAGAGGATGGTCCATTCGACGCGGTCATCGTGACAATTGGCACTTGCGGCGACCCCTACTGGGGAGACTTCCAAGGAATGCCCGCACACGCTGGGAAGCTCGGCGATCTGGGCACGGCTCTTAAGCGTAATGAACAAGGTAGGTTCGGTGTCACGGCGGTTTATGATGTATGACACTGTTTCGCAGGAAGAGCCACCGAGAGTGACCCTGCAAAGGCGATTCATAGCGCTGAAAACAAGTCCCGCAGTAGGAAAAAGGTATCAAAATATTCAAAAGGAGATCAACAAGGAGGGAGACATTCGGCCCCTTTATCCGGAAATAGCCATGCGAAACGACCTGGATCTCCGGAAGGCAAAAATGAAACATACCAAGGGCCGATTATACATTCGTCGCAGCTCGACTGTGCAACATGCGAGCTTCTCCGCGACAAAACAGTGGTGGTCATAGGCGGCGGCGCTTCGGCTGTCGAGGCCGTCGGAACAGCGCTGTCTCGCGGTGCAGCTCGTTGCGTGGTGATGGCAAGGGAAGACAAGGTTAGAGGACGTTCACTGAATTTCATGAACTTTCAACTGCTTCCGGGACATAACTTGTTCCCGCTTCTTGATATCGGAGGCAATGATGCCCCACACGGTCGCTCTTCCCATGCAGTGTTCAACGGATGCATATTCATATCGTGGCCCACAGTGGATTATTCCAAGGAATGTAATTTTCGACACGTTCCTCGCGGCTCAGCCGTTTGGACGGGAGATGCCGTTCAGGTGTGTGGTCCTTTTCATTGCTGTATCCTCCTGACGTGCACTTCCATACTGCGCTCTCGATCACCATCTGCCTGTCACGACTTCGCCGCCTCAATTGCGGCGGAACTCAAATCAATACCCCGATGAAATATATGATCGTGACCCTTTGCTTTCCTGCTTGCTGCCACATGCACGGAACTTAAACATTGATATGCGCCGTCCATTTCAACACCCATTTCCCTACGTCCGCTCTGGCGACACACCCGACTGGACCTTCTACTTTCCGAATTGCATTGTCTGTTCCATGTGATTTCTTCATTTGCACACGATCAGCTTCTTGTGGGAGCGTTTCCTCTCCGCATGGCAGTATCACGGTGTCGAGGAACTCGTGCCGACCAAAGGCATCTTTACTGGTACCCCGGTGCGTCCATATGCTCCTGCCCGTTTTTGGCATCCTGAAAGCACGCTTCTATTTACTTCGGCGTCACCTCTGATTATTCGTCACATTCGACCTGTAGGTCGTCAACGACGAGTTCATTGACCACGTTCGCGCTGGAAGGTGCATATACGTACGAGGTGACGTCCTGCGTCTGTCCCGGGGAGGGGTCGTCATGAACGTCAGAGAGCGTATTGAACGTGGTGTGCCACTCCGCCCTGCGGAGGAGATACGTGAGAAGGACACCAAGGAAGCCGAAACGAGTACCGCCGAGTCTACTAGCGAAGCCAGCACCGACGAACCCGTACAGGCGAAAGAAGGTGCAACGGAGACGGGGCAGGAAAGCTGCCTCCTCGAATCACACGTCGAGGAATTCAACGCCGACATGATCGTTTTAGCGACCGGATACAAGCGTCCCGACATTGGATTCCTGCCTGGCGAGCTGTTCCCGGAGGATTATGACGTGAGTTGGAGACGTTCTTCTTTCTTGGTATCACGGGTTCTTATTCATTTGTTTATTTTTTAAGCGTCCCAATCTATATCTGCAGAATTTCTGCACTGAGGATTGGTCTGTCCTCATGACCAACTCTGCGTACCAGAACGCGATTGGTACTGTCGGTCATTTGTGAGTATGACCTTTGAAACTTGATGGATAGTTGCAATGACCGCCCCGTGACATACATTTCCTATAGCCACATCGGAATATGTAGGTGTATGCCGCATCATCCTTCCATCCCGACGATCTCATTATGCCTTAGACACGAGAATTCTCCTCACCCTTCTCCTCGACCCTTCTACCCGCCCCACGAACCGAGACATGAAACTCTGGGTAGACGTCATCCGATACATCAAACGCGGTGCAAGCGGCGGAGCGCTGAGCTTCTTCACTTACATGGAGCTCCGTAAGCAATTTCGTTCTCTCAAAGAAATATTGAAGCCCCGTTTTGACAGGGCTCGGGATTCGTAGTTATCTGGTTGTTCTTGTTTCATATCTTCAGACCTGACAGACTTCGTTGGTACGTTGTGTGTTTCTTTTCTTTTCTTTTTTTCGGTGGGTTAACATTTGAGGTTATACGTGTGTTTAGGCTTCCTTTTATCATGCTGGGATGGGGCGTACGTCCGGACAAGGAGTGGTTGTTGTCGTTGTGCGACCAAAAGTAGATCGAGGTGGTGTAACGGGTATACACGTGTACGTCGTTGCGGTTAAAGGTATACTTGTGCGACTGATTCTTGCCACACAGAAACGAATGAATTTCTCCTCGACTTGAAAACATATTTTGCGACGATGGTGAACGTGTTGTAGGTTCACCCCCGTGTGCGCGTCGCCGACAGGTCATGATATCATGCACTCATGGTGTTCGATCGATGAAGTTAAAAAGAGCGGACAGCTGCGGTGGGTTGACTCATCCTACCAGCACCGCACTGAAGAGAGCGTGGGGGGGCCCTGCACGAAGAAGAAGAAGAGTCGCGATAGTGCTCGTTAACAATGTTTCATTGGTATTTGATACAAAATCTTCCAGAGAGACCTATGCAGTACCTCTTATGCACCAGGTAACCGGGCCAGCGTCATTCAATTATACTTCGACATGTCGACCTCGCCTGCTTGCTTCGCGTGTGACCCTACAAGGCAGGTACGGGCGTGATCAAGGCGGGGGGAATCATCCTCCCTTGCACAGCCGCAGTAGCAGCAGAGGTACATGCACCATCATTGGCCCAGACACCAGCAAGACCTAATCAAAGGATAAATCGTCGAGTAACCAACCATTCGAGACGGCATGGAAAAACAAAACAACTCGAGAGACTTACCTCCAGGAACGTCATTCTCAGTCCACCACTTGGCCGTCCAGAGGTCACCACTATGAAACCCATTCACGTCAGGTGCATATGGAAAAAAGAGGACGAGTTGAACGTACTCGTATGTGACCTCGTCCCCGCCCACGTACTGTTTGACAAGCGGATCAGGCCCCTGTTCTGATATGTAAGATGGGTTGGCTTGTTACTTACGGCAACACCGGTTTGCCATGCGGGGATGCCGGCACAGTTGCCGGTTCCGGAGGTAGCAGACGTAGTGGTTGTGCTGTGGCTTGAGCTAGCGCTAGAGCTGGTGGCGCGAGTGGTGGTCGTCTTGCTCGTCGTGGTTGTCGTGGTTGTCGTCTTGGTCCCAATCGCCGTGGTGCTCGTTGTCCTGACTGTAGTACTCTGTGCAGTTGTTGTCGACGCAGTAGACACAGGCGACACCGGCCACGTATCTCCACGAACACTAGTGATCCAAGAGGAGGCAGCGTCAGGATACTTTGACGTGCATCAATACGACTTCTCTCGCTAGACGTAAAAAAAAAAGAAAGTGGCAAAACGAGAACATACCTGCCAAACCATTACTCCGCCATCTATTTCCCCCAAAAAAAAATCAACGTCAGCCTTATTCTGGATCCAAGACGGGAATGAAAATTGTGCGCGTACTCCATCCGGCAGCATGGGCTTCTGCGACACATGAGGCGAGATCTGTCGTACTCATGTAGCCATTACTTGCGTCTGCAGTCGTTGCTGGCTTTCCAATTACGAGTTTGTCTAGGGATACACCATTTGCTGCGATCTGAAACACGGAGGATTCTGGCCACACCGAGGAGGAAGTGTATAGGAGGCCATTGCAAGTCGTGTACTCCGAGGTGCCCTCTGAAAGCAGTCAAGCGATCATCGCCTCGGTAAGTGTGCATCTGAGACGTAAAGGAATGACGGACGATTGTAGAACTACAGAAGATGGTGGGCGAGGTAGGTAAAGTAATTCCTTTGCATCAATAAAAATGCTTACTTGGACATTGTACTGCGAGGAACAATCAGATAACACCCAATTAAAAAAAGAAATCTCAAAGCTCACCCAGTCAATCATAGATCCAACCATGGAGTTGACCAGGAGGTATCCTCCCCCGCCCCAAACATTAGGAGAAAACCTTCAGGCGTATAAATCAAGCACGAACGTGAGATATGAACTATATTGTGCAACTTACCATGGTGCAACGGCTGTGTGATCCGTGTTAGCATAGACAGACCCACAGTAATGTCACATGACGCACGGGCATGTGTTAAAATGTATTGGCCTTGTGGAAGTTGCGTTCGGAGCTGTTTCGTGAAGTTCCCAAGCCATTGTTCGGCAGCTCCTGTACCAGCATCAAATGCGTAAAAGTCCTATTTGCGTAGACAATCGATTCAATTGGCGGCTATGCAAAAATGATTCGTCGACACTCGAAAGAAGTACCTCATAGTCAACATCAACACCCTGGAGGCCATATTCGATCACCCACGCAGCCATGGTATTAGCCGTGTTAATGGGGTCATAACCCGAGGAAGTAGGTGTTTCGGTGGACCCAAATAGAGCCACGACCAAAGAGATTCCGGCGGCATTATACTCGTTCAAAATGGATGTGCGTTGGCTGGCAGTTAGCTCTTGCCATACCAACGCTTGGTCCGCAGCGCCATAAGACAAGAGAAATGAGAGAGCACTGTAAATGATAAATCTGGCCAGTCCAAAAATTACTGAGCAAAGCACGACTCACAAGACATTGAAGCCCTGGCATGAAAATAGTTAGCAGTCGATGAGCAGCAGATAAAAAGCATCTCACATCGATGTCCGTTGGTGAAGGTGGACTAGAAATATACCTATCGTTGTAGACGACGAAATGAGGCGCAACAGGGGTCGCTCTCTTGAGCACATTACGAGCTAACGGAGAGAGGCGACTGAGTTTATCAGCGATGGAAGCAGCATGAGCTGATTGGACCAAGGAGAACGTAGTCGCAACCGCAGAGAGGATAGCGCGAATGCACACCATAGTTCAGTCGATATAAAGAGACAGTGAGGGGGCACTGAATGCGACCAGAGGCGGCTGCTTACCCGATCACCTTCGCTTTCGCTACACTTTATACCAGTCAAGGATGTAGGCAGGAGACTAATTGGTAGGTCTCGATAGCACTTGCGCATGGTGAGCTGAAACAAGATTGGCCAGTTGCACGTTCTAGGAGAAACAGGGAAGTGTCAGTATCTGAGAGAAGGAGCACCATGGGTTATGATTGCAAAGCCCGCATGGTGCATGAAAGCTTTCTTGAGAAACGGTCGGAGGGTCCCTAAGATAGACAGATAGACTCACGAGACCAGACCAGGAGCCAGGTAACAGCAGAGAAAAGGCACGACGATATTCATGGCTTGCGACAATGTCGAGTTGGCATTAAAGGAGAAAAGTTTGGACCCGCATGATGCAAAGTGCTGCGACAAATTTGGCAACATACGGTGCACAATGCTCGCGGGTAGCAGTATTTCCGGGCATTCAGTGTCCACTGCTGCGAGGCTCCTTTGAGGCAATAATTGCCCAGTGAAACGACCGGAGGATAGAAGTGGAACGTTATAGCATGGTCGGAGTACAGGCGCAAAAACAGTAGAGTCGATACGAAGTGAAACATAAATGTATTTCAGGAAATGGTACGCTCAATCCGAGCTGACCGAGTAGTTGGGAATGCCAGGGCCAGATCTGTCCATTGCAGGAGTTGTCCGACGCGATGCTGCGCGCGATAAGCCAAGGAGTGTATATCGTCGTCTTCCACGCCTTGCACGAACTCAAAGTTATTGCCACGTTGCACTGTAGCCGTAACAGACTGCTTCAGGTCAAGGCCTATGGGATGACCGAAACCTTGCTCTCGTAGAATTTCGTCCGACGACCAGAAACAATCGCGGGGGAAAGTGGGAGCAACCTGGACGTCCACCAATCAGCCTGCATGGTCTGAACATACCGTAAGTATCAGTCCCAGCGCGAAGTGGTCGTGTTGGTCAGGAGCAGGTTTGCGTGGGAAGCGATACGTCGACAGACGAGCAATTCCTGCAACGACGCCAGCAACAAGACCGCTCTACAATGCACAAGCGGAAACATCGAAGATCACCTCCCAGGGCTGAGACCCACGAGCTCGACTCGGCGCTCTACATTCAGGCTCACGAAGCGGACATCATTCGAGGACCACAGGCCGCCTCTTTTGCACTAGCTCTCAAATACCCCCAAGATTCCGGTACGCGTAGTAACGACGGGCCAAAAGTTGGATCAGGACTCGTGCGATGGGGACCACCAGATGTTCCTGCTCAGTTCGACGAAACACGCCACGACACCGAATCTCAGCGATCCCAGTTGTGGGTCGACAGGTAGGTCTATCTCATGAGCAAGGCTCCTTGATCTGTGTAGATTTAGAACAAAAATGACCAAAGCAATGGTGTGAGCGCGCGACTTGTCGGGGTGCGGGCGCGATATCTGGGCGTTTGAAGCGCGCGAAGCTACTAAACTGTCTCTTCCTTTTATTCTCTGCATTCATCGCTTCCTCACACGCATTGCTTATAGGTATGACGTTCGACTCCTACTAGACACCTTGCCCGAGCGCAGTGCTGGCGTCTCTCGTGCAATCAGACCACTCTCACCGAGTGGTTGGTCGGATCTTCCCTCTGACTCGGAAGATACATTTTTCTTCTCGCCTGATGAGCTAGACAGCTATCGCCGCGACAAGCGCCGTCGTCTCCTCGAGCGTGGTCGTGAAGAGCGACTCAGGGCAATTGCCGCAGAGGAAGGCGACAAGGAAGTGGACTCTGATCCATGGGGAGGCAGTGATGAAGAGGTACGGCACGTTTCATACTCGTAGCGTTTCATTCCCTCATGGCTCCTACAGCCAGACGAAAAACAGCAAGAGTTACTCCGGAGGACGGCCTCACATATCATCTTGTCTCCAAATCCCGCTCAACTGGAAATGCGGATTTTGGCAAACTACGGGGCAGACAAGAGATTTGCGTTTCTAAGGGGCCGCTGGCCTCGAGCCTGGAGAAGAGAAAAGGAAAGGGCCAGACAGCAGAAAGATGCTGAAGGAGCTAAACACGTTTCAGAGAGCACGCCCCTAGGGGGACTCGCTGGATACGGGGATAGCGATGACAGTCACGAAGAGGAAGAAAGACACGAAGAGACAGTGGAAAGGATCGGTGTCATGTCCGGGTTACAAACGGAACATGAACAGGTTAGCATTGATGATGCGCGGAAGGAGGCTCGACGGGCCAGAGCAAGAGAGTGGGCTGCGCAGCGCCGTGCAGAGCAGGCTTCACGCTCGGAGCCAGAATGATAACAGTCTATGAGAACCTACCGGTACCTTTCAGATAAACTCTCCTGTGCGCGGAAGCCTTAATTTCAGGCTTGTACGTTCATACTTAGCAGTTTCGAGATGCACGTAGCAGGTGATATAACAGTAATGCAACAGACATGAAATAAAAGGATGGTAACCAGCTACTGCGATTGCTCTGCATAGACCTTCCACGTCGATTAGACGTGTGAGATTCGAAGTACTTGATTGAGCTTACCTTGATAGTTTTATCAGCACCTCCTGTGATAAGACGTGTACCAGTAATATCGAACGTCGAGCAGAAAACCCCCGCTTCTGCTTCGAGAGAACCCGGCTGAGGAACGTCCTCCATATTTTGAAACGGTGTTCCCGTATTGTAGTCCCAAAAAGTGAGTGTGCCGTTGTCACCTACAAATCCGGATCAACCAAATCACGTTTACCCGTCCCAGAGAGCCACGTACCTCCTGAAAAGAACACCCCCTCGGCATTGACAGATAACGTATTGATAATGGCATTGTGGCCCGGGAAATTGAATACAAAGGCTCCCTCGGGGCATTTCCACTTCTTGATGTTATTCCCTCCCGCAGAACCCGATGCAAAGGAATATTCGGTGGGATGAATCGCAAGTGCCCTGACGGATTTTTTATGATGGGTCAATGTGACCATCGTCTTCCCAGCAGCTAAATCCCATAAACTACCGTAACACAGCCATCAGATCGGTAGAGCAAAGCAGTGAATTCACTTGCCGAATGGTGGAATCCATACTCCCCGTGATAACTTGGGGATCCGACTCTTGACATTTGACGTCGGCGACCGTGGCGGAGTGCCCTGATAAAACATGGATTTGTGCTTTCGTCCGCATGTCCCATACACGAGCTGAGGCATCTCTTCCAGATGTTACGAGGACGTCGAGCGTCGGGTGCAAGCTAAGTGAATAAACCCCGGACAAATGTCCGTGGTAATGTCTTATAACCTTATTTGCTTCTAGGTCCCAACATTTCACCATCTGATATCTACAATTCAGTTGAGACTGACAGGATTGGGTAGAAATAGCGCACCTTGTCCTCACCACATGAGAACAAGTAAGGGTGTCTAGGAGAGACAGCCAAGCCTCGAACAGTGGAGATGTGGCCCGTTAACGAGAGCTTGAGTTCTCCAGAAGCCAAGTCCCAAATTTTGATGACACGGTCCCCAGCACCAGAAGCGAACCACTGGTTTCCCGGCTCTACGGCGACACTGCGGACCCAGCCCAAATGCCCAGATATCACACGCATTAACTTCCAAGGAGGGTGGTATGTCGGCTTAACCGTCCGCGTCGTCTTGTGAAGGGTTAAAGCTTCTGATAATTTACTTGACGTGGCAAAGGTTGAGGGCTGCGCTTTGGGTGTATTGTCGATTGTAGCGATCATTCTCGAGGTATCACTCGAAGCTGATCGGTTGGGTGAGTAGCCTGCTCAGATCGAGAGTCAACAACTACTCACGTCCTGCCGTGATCGCCTTTCTTTGTGGGTTAGGTCGAGCAGGACCTATAGGGCCTTGTTGGGCGACCAAAGCTGCTGGCAGTTCCTTGTAATGCCGATACTCGTCGGCAATCTTCACTGACAATCGCAAGCGGGCGCTGTATCTGTAATTAGTGGGAGCTCATTTAAAGCTTACGAATCTAAATACCTTTTTTCCTCCTCTTTCATACTATCGTCCGGGCAAGAGGCGAATATGTCACGCGTCCTCTTCGCGCTTCGTCTCAGGAGCGGGTCCAAGGGGGGTAGCGCAGTAGCAGAAGCCATTGTGTATAGCAGGACCTGATCCCTGGACTTTCAAGCGGTCGATACAGAGTTTCTACGACGTTGCGGTAGCTGCTGCAGTGCTTCGAGTTCGATGAATTCCTGCTTTCGGAAATGGCTGCGGTATTTGTAATTGTTTGCATTTCGACGAGATAGGAAACACGCCTTAACTCCAGCAAGCGCGTCTTGTTCTTCCAGTTGTCTCCACAAAGACGTTTGGTTGTCGACTCGTTTTCTGGGTGGCGTCCTAACAGACGCAAAAAGTTGGTACTATCGTTTTCCGTAGTGGTAGAAAGTAGACTCTCGTGAGCCATGTCTGAGGCCGCTGAGCTCAAAAAGCATGTGAAGCAACTTCAAAATGCAACTACGAATGAGGTATGTAAAACCTTCCTAGGTCGATGATTTTCGTTTCGATTTAGCTGACGTTGGAGATCCATGACAGGACAGAGTAGCTATTCTAAACATCCTCAAGAAAGAATTTCAAGTCAATGAGGCTCTCCTAAGGGTGGGTATTCACGCTCGACGTTGTCGAGACCGTGGCGTCTGATACAGGTGGGAAATCGCAGGAGAGTAAGGCGGGTTTAGCAGTCGGCAAGCTACGGTCCCATGAGGCAAAGGAGGTATCCGACCTCGCAAAGGAGATCGTCAAGAAGTGGAAGAATGAGGTTGAGCGAGCAAAGACTGGCTCAGGTAGCAAAACTCCCACCGCGGTCAAACCTCCAGGTGCGTTCCTTAGCGCTGGCATGTCTCTCGTACCCCTTGTGGCTAACTTACTTGAAAGTTCGCAAGGGATCAGCATCTGTGACCCCTGGGGTTACACCTCCCGCCGCGAATGGCAAGGCAGATGTTCGGACTGCCAAGGGTGACGGTGTCAGGATCTCTAGTACCAACGACACCACGAGGGATAGATGCGCCGAATTGATCTACGATGGTCTCGCATGTGACTCTGGCGCTCGTGAGTCGGCTTTCACTTCTCTGTGTCCCTTTTATCACGGTCTCACTCCTGTCGTCCGATTCTAGCTAGCGACCTCATCATCGAACGTGCCACAGCCGTGGAAAAGGCTGTCTTCAGTCTGTTCGGTGCCACCACAACAGAATACAAGGGGAAGATTAGGTCTTTGTTCGTCAATCTCAAGGATAAGGGTAACCCCAGCCTCCGTGAAAGCATAGTCAGCGGTGAGCTGTCCCCGGAAAAATTCAGCAAGATGACAAGCGAGGTACGAATCTTTCACCCTTACAAGGCAACTAATCTCAATCTTTCTAGGAAATGATGTCCGCGGAAAGACGTGCTGCAGATCAAAAGATCAAAGAGGAGAATTTCTTCAAGTCGTTGGGTGCTGGGGAACAAGAGGCAGAAACCGATGGCTTCCAGTGCGGAAGATGCAAACAGGTCAGACACATGTTGATGTTACATGATGTGGTGGTTAACAGACTACACAGCGTAAATGTCGTTACCGTCAAGCACAGACGCGAAGCGCTGATGAGCCGATGACGGTAAGTCCACGATGGTGGTGCGTAGCATTTGTTGATCATAATCTTTTGGGAATGAAACAGACTTTCGTAACGTGAGTTCCTGGTACCCCCCTCATATCTCCCGAAGCTAACTTTGGATGTCATGTAGATGCGTGAACTGTGGCAACCGGTCAGTTAACTTTCTTCCATCGTTGTTCGTCGTGGGTAACGAGCCAATATGTTCAGTTGGAAATTCTCCTGATTGCATCTGGACAATATTCATTATGTTCCACAGTCTTATTCTATTTCTTGCACCGTCATTTCGGAGAGTAGTGCTACGCATCTTTCGGCGATTAATCATGTATTCGTGGAGAAGCTTTTGAGCCTTAATCGCGGTATACCCCTGTTCTACGCACCACGTGACACCGTGTGAATTTACGCCACGCTCGTTACAGCTGCAACGCGTTTCGTTACGCGTTCAAACGTTCAGTTGCAATTTCTTCGTGTCTCGAAATATATCCCAACCTCCCCCACCCGCCGCTCCTTTGATTCTTCCGTGGTATAGTCATGTCAGAAGAAGCCGAAGATGTCAAGCCGAAGCTGAACTTGGTCATAAACTATGAAGGAAATCGTGAGTATGGGCGAACACGACCTTGCACGGACCGTGTTTTAAATGAACCTTGCTTCCAGATATCACGGTCAAAGTGAAACCAAACATGCCGTTCAAGAAGATTTTTGATGCTGCCGAGGTGATTGGTCCGGTCGCATTCCCCGCGTTTCTTTCAATTAAACATATACCTTGTCTTCTGCCGCAGAAACGCTTCGGGAAAGACTCAAGTACGCTGATTTGTGATGTATTTCCTTCCGTCACGATATGAATTGCTCGAATTTGCGTAGATACTTTTAAGTTCGTGTTTGAGGGCAAGCGACTAAACGCTGCAGACACCCCTGCAGAGGTGCGTCTTTCCCGAGTCTTATAACTTAAGCCGTACTGAAAATCCTTATAGATGGATATGGAGGACGGTGATATGATTGATGCGGTTCTAGAACAGGTGTGTCAAAGACTTGCGCGCGCGTTAACACGGGATGTATTGATTGTTCCTGTACTAGCTGGGTGGTGGACGATGATCATGCGGGTGGACACACAAAATCTTTTCTCTGGGTGGCCGCTGTTTTCGCAAACTTATTTCAAGAATCTTCATCTCGTTGTCCTTTTACTGTAATACCTCCAATATCATCGAACGGCGCGTGCTTTGTATCATCAATGATTAAACTGAAGGGAGCGGCTCACTAGGTCGCAGAGCATGCGCTTACTACAGACTCGTCGACGAATCCACCTCAGAATGGAGGAAAGAGGCTTCGGACCTGTGCTATAATTCATAGTAAGTTAGACTAAGCATTTCGGATACAGCCTTGAGCGCTCAAGGTCGTATCCGAAGCTGAGAAGCGCAAGTTGAAGGCGCCTGTGATTGCTAAAGGTTCGTTTGTATTTCCGTTTCCGTTTCACGACAGTCTAATTTTACTCACCTATACCTCGAATTGTTGGACAAATCCACACTCCTCGGCCAAGCCAGCAACGCACGAAAGCAGACGCCATATCCAAGATGCTGCTCAAACTCCAGGGGGAGCATACCGAGTATGAGGATTTGGAGATGTTGAATCGGAGGGAGGCGGTGTTTACTGGTGGAGCGGTGGTGGGAGGAGGAGGGCGAGGGAGAAGGTAAGGAGGGTCTGCGTCTGCGTCTGCGTTTGCGTATGAGGCACCGGTGCATCAGGGGAACAAGGTCGTGGCGAGCTTGATGGCTGAGCAGGAGTAGGCGCCTGCGCCTTGCGCCTTTTACTACGACGACGGTCTGCACATCAGTATCTTGGATGTATCAGCGCTTAACATGTTTTATTTTATCTTTTCTTTCAAAAAATAAAAGAATTCCGAGGGTCATATTGTGGGGCGTTCCAGTCATCCACCAGATATCTATGATGACGAGCCTCAGGATCCGAGAGATATGACACAAGCTGCTTAGTCAGCCTTCCTATACCAGTGTTAGAGCTAGCTGTGCCGTAAAGCGACCGAGTATGGGGCAAGAAGCGGCCCAAGCCAGCTGCCGGCTGCAACGATGAGCAGCACCTACAAGCATCGACTTCTAGGATGGCTGAGCTATGCATTTGCAAGGTATGCACCCGCGTTTTCACGAAAAGATAATCTGAATATTCTTGTAGTGAAGTCTTTGTCGTCGTTTCACTGACGTTGTTCCTGCCCATTTGCTTGGAACAGTTTGCAAGGGACAATGGTTTCCTGCAGCCGGATCGTGTAGAGCCATGCTCTTTTTCTGTAGATGACGGTGTCTCATCGACGGAAGCAAGATGTGCTGTCAAAATTGGCTGGCTATGGATTGACACCGCTAGCTTCAGGTATGTCACACTTCGTGTTTTCTAGTATCGCTAATTCGACGAGGCTTGCAGTCTATACGTATACTCCATATCTGTAGCTATGCAAGCATTGACTGTTATTTCAATTGGAAGCATCGCGGACCGCCGTGAGTCACCGAGTCGCGTCTCCTGTCCTTGCCAGCTCAGTTCCAGCTAAACAGCGGCCATGCGGAAACCTTTGCTCTTGACGTTCGGTTTGATCGGCGCTTTCTCTGCCATATTATTCCTCCTGCTGCCGTCGTCTTCTCCCCTTTGGATCCTCTCCGCATTCTTGGCCATTTGTGCGAACGTGGGTTTCGGAGCATCCGTAGTCGCTATGAACGCGTACCTCCCGTCTCTTGCTAGTGCATCTCCAGAGGTAGTGAAAGCGCGCATTGACCTCGACGAGTTTTCTCGCATCTCCGAGCCGACTATCACACCGTCTTTGGACTTCGAGAGCGAACCAGTCCTTGCGGTGGGTGACGACGATGATTCCACAAGCTCACCACTTCTGGGGACATCCCATGATCGTAGCGCTGCCCAGAAAGAGTACCACGCCGCGCTATCGCGAGCGATTTCACACATTTCTTCCTTGGGCATTGCGTCGGGCTACGGTGCAGGCATTATCCTCTTACTTTTGGCTCTCATCCCTGTGGCGAAGCTTCACGGCTCTACACTCTCCCTCCGTCTCGCAATCGGACTCAGTGGGGTTTGGTGGCTTGCATTTTCAATACCTGCCGCTATATGGCTCCCGGGTGTTACGCATGACGCTACCAAGTCCGGTAGCAATTGGACGGTAAGGTCCGAGGTCTTCGCAGCATGGAAACGATTAGGAGTCATGCTACGCTGGTCCCAAATCAAGCGGCTACAACACACTTTCAGATACCTTGCGGCATGGTTCCTTCTCTCCGACGGTCAGTCTCCCACTCGCTCCCATGATCCGCGCTCCCTTGGCATGCATCTGACTCCAGTTGTTAGGTTTTACGACAATTACGTCGACGGCGATTCTCTTCGGGAAAACGACGTTACACATGGATTCCTCTTCGTTGGTTCTCATTGGAGCGATCACCCCCACATCTGGCATCATTGGTTCCCTCGTGTTCCCGTTCTTGCAACGGAAATTGGCGTGGTCGAATCTCAATGTCCTCGTGATCTTAGTCACGATGGTGTCATGTATCCCGGCATATGGTTGTCTCGGGTTCTTACCATTCGTGAAGAAGATGAGTTTTGGAGGTTTGACGACGCCGGGAGAAATGTTTGCGCTGGCGATCTACTTCGGTAATGAAAAACTTTGATTGACTTCTTTTTCCATCGAACGTGACTGAACGTTTAATGCACAAGGTTTTGCGTATGGTGCTTTTCAAGGCTATGCTAGAGCGTCTTATGCGGAACTTATTCCTGAGGGTGAAGAGGCACGATGGTAGGTCCACTTTGGTTCCGGCATATCCAACATTCCAAACTGATGCCTTCTTGCAGGTATGGTCTGTTCTCCATCACAGACAAGGCACGTTTTAATTTGTTCTACACATGCTGACGGCGAGGCTTAATTTCCAATAGTCGAGCTCCTTTGTTGGTCCGCTCATAGTCGGCCTTATCGCGGACGGCACAGGCAATATTCGCTACTCGTTCTTCTTTCTCGTTTTCATGGTCTGGTTGGCGATACCAGTCCTGCTGAGCGTGAACATGGAGCAAGGGAGGCTCGATGCCAGAGATTACCACGTCGACATGCAGGAAGGTGAGGAAACCCCGGAATCATGACGAGTGTACGCACGAATGGAGCGTCGCAAGCGAGATCTACTTACCACCCACATTAATGACACTACATGTGTATGAGACTGACGAAACTAGATGTCCATTTTGAGGGGCAGAGCATGGCTAGCTAAAACAATTTTACAACTCTTTCTTCACTTCACCATCCATCTTTGTCTGGAATGCCTCCAAAGCTTTCAAGCGTTCCGTGAGAGTTGGATGTGAGTGGTGATATGCAGAATACCTATGAGCAAGGAAACGTTAGGATGGTCAGACGAGGGCAAGATAGGATAGTCGTACAGCCAATCCACCCATACAGTGGAAAGGTTTTTGACGTGTAGCGTGATGAGCGCGCGCCCGAGTCGTTCTCCCATATCCTTCATCTCGGGCGCATTCAAACGGTGCTGAAGCTCGCAGGCGAAGCGGTCGGCTTCCCATTCGAACCGACGAGAGATGAAGTTTAGGACAATGCCCACGACGGACTCGAGAGGGATCAGGATCATCTAATAGATGTTTTCATGTCAATGACGATAGTGGTAACGGGTAAGTGTACTTGCCTGGAAGAGCATGAACGCTAGGATTGTTGGAGGACGCGCGGATACTGTCTCTGAGAAATCAAATGCGCGAAGGAACTGCGGCGCATGAAGGAAAGCCGGGAATAGCGCAAGGATCGTAAAGATGTGCACTTGGGAGATGCAGAGGAGCTTGGTGGGGTGCATGTAGTACCAATGGCCGAGTTCATGTGCTTCACGGAACCGTCAAGACGATGACACAAGAAACAATTCTCAACGTACCAAGGACGGCTTCGACCTCATCGGGCTTACTCTCTTCAATTAAGGTATCAAAGATGACGATGTGCTTGCTCTACAAGGAACAGATTCTCATCAACTCCAACTTTACTATTAGGGAGCACAAAGAACGTACCCATGGAAGGCCAAAAAAGTAGGCATTGCTGTGTGAGCTGCGCTTTGATCCGTCAATTTTGTACAAGTGTTTCAAGGGGAACTTGAGCTTCGCAGCCAAGGACTCTGTTCTTGAACGAAGATCTCCAGCAGGGAGAGGAGACAGCTTGTTAAAAAGCGGTTGAATCACGGTCGGGTATATGATAACCATGATGACCTGGAATGCGAGTCTACAGAGGAACATGCACATCAGAGGGGTAATGGCGACGAAACACGACGCCCTACAGGAAAACCATGAGCCACGGCACGAAACGGTCTCCAGCCCATTTGAACACATAAAGGAACGCAGAAAGGAACGGTCCACCTATGGCAAAAGCGATTACCCAACTCTTGAGCAAATCAGTCACGAATAACGACGGGGTGGTCTTGTTAAACCCGTGCTTTTCTTCCAACACGAAAGTTTGGTATACCGACAGTGGGATACCAGGTATGGAAGAGACAAAGAAAAGAACTGCGGAGAAAGCTAGAGACTGGGTGATCTAATACACAGAGAATTAGCCGTCATTTTTGTGAGGGTGACTTCATTCACCGTACCTCGTATTCCGCACCGTAACCAAAGCGTGCGATGATCTTCCCTCCACGGTCCCATGTCCATGCGTAGAACCCGTATTGAAGCAAGGCAGAGTCAATAGCTTGCTTGAGCAAACCGGTCACGAGAGCAAAGCGGGCTTTGTCCTTGCCATACAGTTGCGACTTTTGGAAAGCCTTTGCGTCAAAATGTCCCGCCAGCACTTCAGGTGGCGCATCTTTAGAGTATAGTGGATATTGGCGCAATCTTGAAACGTTTCAACATAACGTTTTGCAGTGCGTATTCATCGAGCATACGCACATGAGGTAGGACTCGAACAATGTCACGGCCCATGAGCAAGCTTGGACATAAAACTTCCAGTCTATCGGATCGGTGGCGACAAAGGATAGCTGCTGCTGCAAGACAGCCAACTGTCTGTGTAGAAGGTCCATCACTCTAATAGTAGACTTCAAGTTGTTGGTGAATTGGAGAACTACGGATTTAGTTCTTGGTACCGGCCACGTACTAACACGTGATAGGCGCTTATGAGTAGCGCTCAAGAACTCACAAGCTCTTGAAACTCTCAAAACATTCAAACTGCACACTCGTGAAAGCTCACCAAACTGCTGAAGTTCTCCGGGGATCACTACCCAGTTCGCCACGTACGCCGCCCACATCTGTCGTGGTGCTGTATGCACGCGTAGGCCGTTCATGACAGCTTGCACACACCTTCAGATTGCCTGTCTTCGCTCACCGCGGTGGGTGACACCTCATGATATGCAGAGGCTGATAGAGGACAGCTCTATAACCTATCAGCGGTACGATTTATTTATCTCACGACGTATTTCTGATCCTTTCTTTTTTTACTATCAGAAAAGCAAGGAAAGAAGTCACCCTCCCGCTCTGCAAACGTTAACGTTTCTTTCACGACTAAAACGGTGCTTCAGATGTTCTTGCCACTCGAGCCTATCATTTAGACCAACCCGGACACGCTCGCTCGAGCGCGCGAGGAGAGCGATATTTTTTGTTTCCCCCCACCGCGAACCCCGGAAGTCTCAGTGACACGGGCTAAGGCGTGTATCAAGCACCCACGACGTGCTAAGCATACAACTCCGCCGTCGCTCCATCCTTGCGCCCACTAGTGTCCCACCATTCGGTCGCAGAAAGTCCCGAATACGTCCTGCCTAAACTACATCTCGAGAGCAAAAGTTCGACATGTGTCATTCAATCACCCTCGATCACCACACGTAAGGCCCATCGGCGCAAAAGACAAGCCACCGCATGACGCGCGCGCGCGCTGTCCATGTACTATTCAGATTGGATTCTGATGCCGGTGTGGATGGCAATCGGCGCGTGTTTCTGGGAATTACCGAAGAACTTTATCGTTCGATCGAACGGTTCTCCGTACAGCAATCATTCTCGCTTTTCATACGTTGGGTAAGTACTTACACACCAGCATTGGAGTGGCACGTGCCGCATGCCCGCGTTAATTAACATTGGAAAAAACCAATGAAACATGCATGATCAGGACTGTTCTCGTATAGCGTACATTGAGACGTACAATGTGCTGAGCGAATAACAGGAAAGGAAAGGGTGTTGTCACAGAAGAGAGAAAGATGAGTCCTTGGTATAGACGCGTCTCAAGAAGCACAAGATCTACAAAGTCCCTCGACGATTTTTTTTGCCGCGGTCAGGTCGTACAACAAAAAAAAAAAAGAAAGAAACAAAGCGAAAGGAGAAAAAACCGAGGAACAGAGGAAAAGGGTATTGATACAAGAGGTCGAAATTCCGCGGCGAACTTTGGTCGGGTATTCGCTAAGCGACAAGCTTTTAACCGTGTCAACCGGCCCACCCTCGCAAGGAACTCGATGAGTTGGTTCCGGTAAAGAAGGGAACGCTGTTCGCGTCGCCTCTACCAGTCATCGGGGATAAGAGACGAGTATCTTGCATTGTGTAGCCGGCTTGTTGCGAAATTGGTGAAAACGAGGCATCTGTTTAGCGGCAATAAAAAGAGACCGTCATTGATGATGCGAGTTAAGAGGGACTAAAATTTCCGACGCACAGGCTCCATCCGTCGTGTAATTATTCATTGACGTAAAAGTGGAAAGAGGGCTATTAGTTGACTCAAGAGCTGCTTTTAACTTCGCCGCCGTCGCAGCTTCGAGCTCTGGTGAGAAGATAAATGGAACGTCTCCCGCGTCCTTCACTTTTGGCATGGTGTTTCTGGAGCCACCTCGCGATTGGTCCGAAGACACTGGCATCCCGCCGTCCATTCGATACTTTTCAGACATGGAAGACAAGTTCTGAGCGGATGCGAAATCATGCGAGCGACGCCGCACGGTGGAGTCGACAGGTTCGGCACTATATGTCCATGCCGATCCTTGTGGCGAGACTGGGACAAGAGCAGATGACGGTGCTTGCTGAGGCGAGGACGCCGCGAAGTACCCAAGGGATAGATCAGCCCCGGAGCTTGGTGTTATCGGGTAGCTGGCATCGGTCATGGACGAGCTAGACATCATGTCAGAAGAAAAGCTGGTCGACGTTGCCGGAGGGCTCGCAGGAAAGCCTGAGTGCTCCGGGTACAATGGCATTGTTGGCGACCTCCTGGCATGAGACATATGAGATGACGGGGAAGACGGCAGAGAGCCCAGATCCGGGGAGGACATTTTAGAGCGCTTCCATGGGCTCCTTCGCCCCGTCGGAATCATATCCGACAAACCTCCAGAATGTGTAAGTTTCTCTGAGCGCCGGGTACGCTCAGGCTTGTTCTTGCTGACTACATGTCCGTCTTCAGCGGACGTGGATAGAGGACCTACAGGAATCGACAACGGCGTTGGGGCTTGCCGATATTTTGCGCGGACAGGCTCTTCGCGAACGAACGGCTGCCTCACCGGTTGCGTCCCATAGAGTTTCTTTCGGCTTAACCCGTGCACTTTTTGTAGGGAGCTGACCAGGCTGGGAGTCGAGGTCATTTGCAGTGACGCCGAAGTTTCAGAAGAACCGCTCCTCGCGTCTTGCGGGAATGACTGGTGGCGCAGGACAGGAGGTCGGGTTGGAGGAGAGAAACCCTGACCCTGTTGGACATGTTAGCACTGGAAACCTCGTTGTCGTGACGATCACCTTGTCCTCCGCAAGCAGTGGGATGCGATCTGGATACGGGGGCGTCAGTTGGAGCGATCCATCGCCGAAAGACTGTCACGTACTAGATGGATCTGCGGAAAGGTAAAAGGTATAAGTCGGAGTGGAAGCAAACCAGGGTGCCACTGCCTCGTGACCTTGGAGTTGCAGCTTCGCTAGCATTAATACGCAGTATGCACGATTCCAGGGTGACCTACATTCGTCATGTAAAGTTCCTGAAGTGCGTGCATGTCTTGTGACGAATGTAGCACCATGTGGCAGTAAATGCCATTCTGAAGAACGAAACACCTAGGTTAAATTACCTCCGCATCCCGTCGACGAGAAAGACCTACTTGAGCAAGCTTTTGACCAAGGACTTGCCATTCCGATCCGCTCTCACTTGGCATCGTTGGAGTGCACCAGGAAGTCTGAATCGGAGTCGATGCGGCGACGATGATAAGGTGCAGATTAACTAGACCTTGGAACGGTGCTTTCGCCTCCAACATGAGCTTACAAGGATATCAACTTAATGTATGCCGGATTTAAATTCGGGAAAGCGGCTTACCTCTATTGCACGGCTGATTATGCGGGAGGTGATCCTGTTATCAGGATGAAAAGCAAACTTCAACTCGGGGAGTTGATTGTACTGTCTGGGAGGCGCAGACTGGAGAGATGTCGAGTCTTCGCCAGCTGGCGTTGTGGTCAGCCAAAGTACGGGGATCTGCAGAATGGATGAGACAAATAGAGGGGGTCAGGGATACGAGCGAAACGAACTGGGACGACGGGATTCGCGACCCTCATGGTACCGAGCAGAGTGGGTAAGTAATGATCTCGTAGTTCAGGCCACGCAGAATACATTTCTTGAGAGTTTTCGATGAGAACAAGGGTAATTACCGCTTTCACTGCGGCAGAAGACTTGAACATTGCGGACATGCCGCCTGATGCCATGATCAATGATATCGCGATTGGCTGGCGGTGAAAGACAGGACCGCAGACAAAGAAACTTGATGACGATAGGACTATATCTACTGAGCGAACGAACGGAAATGAAATAGCAAGTTACGAGGGGGTTGAGGGAATGAAGAGGAGCACGGTTGCGGGGTGGAGGTAGTGGGCCAGTTGTGGACGTTTATGGGACCCAATGGTGGCGGACTTTCTATTTGCGCGAATTGTGAACCTAAGCAAGGTCGGATCTCTGTCAGAAAATTATGGGATAAATAAATTTCACCTGTCGAACTTGTGAGTTGGTATTCCTGTTCTCCGATACTCGACGTGAAAGAGTCAAAAGTTTAAAGCCTGGACAAAAAAGACATGGCCAGTAGGGGCACGACGGAGAAGAACAGGTTCAGGTCCAGTGGGCGTCCTGGGCCAGACAAGACTAGTAGCTAACGGTGATTATGAGGCTGTGAGTAGGATCGATGGGGGCCACTCGAACAGACTCACCGAGTCCTGCAATTCGCGAGATGGGTGTGCAGGTGGACGAGCGCCTCCGTGTGATGATCGCAGGTGGATGTTTTGAGCGAGGGTTGCTCACGTGGCAAATCGGGACCAAAACCATCCATCATCCCCTTCAAGCGGAGAGGACTGATCTCAGACTCGTACCACCAGCAACGCCTTCCAATGTCTCCCAGCGTTTTGCAGCGGCCATTCTGCAGCTAAATGGCCGTTATTTTCTAGAGTACCGATTTCGGTCTCTCAGGATAGGCCATCACCTGGAGAATTTCGAGTCTGCTCCCCAGTCAGGAAGAGTCTGATGACATGTCCTCAGAACAGCGCTCGGCGATGTCGTTGCGCATCTATGGGAGCAGTCAGCAACACTATCAAGGACGTGCAGGGCCACCAATATTGAATCCTCAACTCCGCTGCCCGGTTGTCGTCCCGATTTGAAATTGGGCTCTTGCATGGCGTCCCGCACCTTCAATTGCAAGTCAGTTCCGCGACTTCTTTATGGCAGGAATCCCGGGGCTCACTAATTTCAGCCCACAGACGCGGAAAGTAGTCGGTTCCGACTCTTCTGTGCTTGCTCAAAGGAGCTCTCCAAATATGTGAGCATTCTTGCAACCACCTGTCATCTCACATGTCCCCTAACACCGGACAGGTTACCGCAGGATGTCGTCAGGCACTCATATATGGTACCAACTCGAGGCCTCGTTTCGCCAACTTCTCCTACACTCGTATGTGCGCACAATCAACACCTGTTGTTGCGGTGATCAAATCATTGTATTGGCAAATTAACCCCCTTCTCAGTTCACGTCTGGAACCATACCTGCACACCTTGTCCAGTGTCTTCGTCCAGTTGTTGGCTGCCACGAAAAAGCACGACATACTCATAAAAGCATCCGCGGACATGTGTCTACTGAAAGGACCATATCTGTCCTTGTCAGGTACATGAAATATTCCCGGCCAATCATCGCGGCGTGCAGCCTGCGCGAACCTGCAAGTATAAAAAGGACTCTGATGGACCTAGGCGACCTCGCACGTCCTGGCCATCAGCTCGTTCTGCTACAGGTGTGCTATCCGCTATCTCTTACCTGCGCTTCTGACAGTCATGATGTCCATGCCACTTTCATGGGGGTTCTGGCGAAAAGATGCGCTGTTATTCCGTCGGGAGGATGAAGGCCCGTCTACATTCAAGTAGAGGCACGATAGTGCTGGACTAATATCGTCAACATTGTGCCGGCCGTGCCAGTGCTCAGAAACGTTGGTGCTGAACTCATTATTGTCGGTAAGCGATATTTATCTCGGACGCACGATGATCGTCAGGTCTGGTAACATCATATGGATAAGTCCGGTCGACTACCGTCACGAGACACCATGGCTATATATACGACGATTCTCGACTCGAAGGCTACCGTGGGCATCGCCGGCGGCTCTTCGACAGTCTCTGCGCAACCTGTTCGCCTCATCATCGGTAGCTCGTCGGCCGTTCTGATCGAAGGTTTAACTAAACCGAATCACCCTTTCGGGCAAGTCCGTTCTTTATGAACGCTATATAGGTATTTCATGGCGATTACACAATACCTTTGTTCTCGGTGGACACATGTGACATACCGCAGGGCGAGCACCACCTTACGTCGTGATCCTCTAATGCTACGCGAACCCGGACAGTTCAGCTGTTTGCGGTCCTCTTCGATGGGATACTTATCGGCCGTATCGAGGTTTCAACGATTTTCCAAATCTTTCTGGATTGCAAGTTTTCGAATCCCGTGCGACTTGCCTCATCCGATGAGGTTGATGTCGTCGTGTAGGGTCTTCAAGCACTTTCCGGTATGCAACGATATCTCGACAGCACGCGGCAATTTCACAAGTCCACAGCACCGGGACAAAAACATCTATAACGGAATCTGCTAAATTCCCAGTGTTCTTTCCCCAAATTGGTGGGTCGGTACACGGGTGGGACTTAGCGAGCAACTTCCTTCTGTAGGACACATCCGGAGTGCGAGTCGACTTAACCATTATGGCCCGCGATATAAATAAAAGGTAAGTACTTCACAAAAGATATCAAGTATGATAGAGTAACCTGTCTGCTAAGTATTACAAGACGCTCTCCTTCGCCACCCATCATCACGAAACGGACCTGTTTGTACTACGTCAAGACGTGGATCAGGTCTCAAAAGCCGCACACTCTCACATTGGGTATACCAGCTGCCGTCGGTGTCGTCTGTCTGAGTTGGACCGCCGCGAGTGGTACCAGCAGCATCCACAACAGAAGGTGTCCACTATGATATCAAATATCGAGACAATGACCTATCGACGTTGCATACGTTGAGCCAGCTCTTTTCCGGGGAGGGGGGGGCAAGGTCAACTCTTCCGGGAGGTCATCTGTACGTACCATTGTTATAGTGCTGACGATTGCCATGAGCACTCCAGCCGTGGCTGAGATGATGGCGTTGATTCCGCCGCCAATAGCAGAGAATATCGAACCCTATGAAAAGTGCGTTTTCAAAAGCAGAGCTGCCCAACCCCACAGCCATTGCGTACCATGTTGTGTATGACGGCTCTGAATATACAGTGACTGTGTGTTCAAGTTGGATATATATGTTTTAAGGGAGTGGAGTCCGCAAGCGCTGCTTTATATACTGCTGCTGGGCGATGACATAGCTGCGGGGCCGACTGGCTGTCCGCATTCGTGATGACGGTCTCCACATTTCCAGCCTCGTTTGAGGGGGGTGATATATCGAACAGCCTCCAGGTATGTAACTCTCTGAAAAGTCTGCGGTGAACTGCAGCCGCGAGCACCTCACACAGGAATGTCCGACAATTAAATTGATAGATCAACATAAAAACAATCCAATGCATGCTAATGGTAACACCTTGCTCTTGCACCTTCGAATCTCCCCCCCGCAGAGACTGGAACTAAAAAAAAGTGTCGCGTTTCTCCCTAGCTAGTGTTGCAGGCTTTGCATCGCCGCGATCTCTGATCGGTATCCCGTTGTAGCTCTCCCAGCCGGCTGTTTGCATGGCACATCCCATCGCGACTCTGGCGCCCGCCCATTCGGCATAGCCGCGCGTGCAGAGACGCCCTCATTCGCCACGTCTGCGTGGTAGGCATTGCAACCTCACATCAGTCCGTGTGCGCCCTCTGGCAGGAGTAGGCACGTACAGGGCGTAGGATGCTGAATGAGCAGCCCGAGCCGTATCATGATGCGTCGTACACAAGGCATGCGCTGGAATGGCGGGGAGCATCGATACTGGACCAGGTTTGGCACTAACATGCGTAGCTGAAACCTCACGGTTGTGCTATCCGATGATCCCTGCAGAGAGTCTGCTTTTCGAGGCGGGAGAGCCGAGTGAAGATGTCCTCGTTTCGTTCTTGTCTCGTCGGCGTTGATGCAATGAGTCACTTCCACGACCGATGGGCGCCGACGCGGAGGAAATCTGGTATCCAGTCAGGGCCTGGCATTCACGAATAAAAAGCCCTATACCATGGATCAGGCTCGCAGTCACTCCCCCCAACTTCCCTGAGCACCGGGACCCACTAACAATGTCCGAGATTTCTCATGACGCCAACTTCTGTTTCCCTGTACGAGAGCTCGAAAACGAGAGGGTGAAGCTCACACCTTTCATCGTGAGTGCGCCAAGTCGAATCCAAACTGAAACCACCGCTGACGATGCCATGACTCACGGAATGTATAAAAAAAAAAAAAACAGCCATCTCAACACGCCGAGCTGTTCTTCCAGGGTTCGGCTGCCCATCCAGAGCTATACCAATTCGTACCCATTGGACCATACTCGTCCGCCGAAGAGTTTACTAAAGAGCTCATCCAAGGTCGCATCGCGCCGAATCCAGGCATGGTGCTGTATGCCATCATCGACAAAACGCGTAGTCCTTCCCCAGACGCGTCCCCTTCGCCCGCAGATTTCGCAGGGGTGATCGGGTACATGAATACGTCCCCCGTGAATCTGTCCACCGAGATCGGTTTCGTCATCATTCTGCCGCTGTTCCAACGCACGCATGTAACGACGAACGCGTCTGGACTTCTCTTGCAATATGCACTTAATTCTCCATCTGCTTTGGTCCCTGGCTTGGGCCTTAGGCGGGCACAGTGGCAAGCGAATGAAGCTAACTCCGCATCGATAAACTTGGCTGAGAGGATGGGGTTCAGGAGAGAGGGTATTTTACGTTGGGATCGTGTCGTTGCTGGAGGGAGAGGTAAAATTGGAGACACCGTCACACTCAGAGAGGGCGACCCAAAACCCGACACGTTAGGAAGCCATTCGGTGATGCTTGCGATGTGCTGGGATGATTGGGAAGAGGGTGGGAGGGAAAGAGTGTTGCGCCTCTTGGATCGACGAGCTTGACGTTGGAGCTGATGCTCAAATGATAGTGAGCAAGTGTTGGAGAACTTTGACAGGGTATTCTGACAATTTGAATGAATGGTTTGAGCGTTGAGGGTATACGACCCCCCTACTACATCGTCCAAAATGCAAGCCGTTGGACCTATTTGGCAGTGAGCGTTAGTATCATGTCGGGTGCAGATACATCGTGTTTGGTAACACCTGTGACTGCATGCGCTGGAATGGCGGGAGCATCGATACTGGCCCAGTTTGGCACTCACGTGCGTGCTGAAACGTCACGGTTGCGCTATCCGGTGATCCCTGCAGAAAGCCTACTTTTGGAATCGGGTGAAGCAGGTGAAGATCTCGTCGTTCGTTCGTTCGTCTTGTCGATGAGGACGAGTAGGATTCGGGTGGGGTCTGCGTGGTATACTTCGTTGTATCATTCTACCCTGTCGTCGGGGTCAAAGGGTCATTCCCCAGCTCCTTGATAGGCTTGGGGCTCCAACGTATTGGGCTGCCATCGTTCACACTGTGATGAGCAGACAGTGTCGCATATTACAGAGTCGTCTTCTGTAGCACTTACCGGAAGGACATACTCAGGAGATGCCTACACAACGTCACGCAATGAATGAGTCACTTCCACATATGACCGACGAGCGCCGACGGGGAGAAAATCTAAAGACCTGTCAGTGTCATTCACGAATGTTTAAGAGTCCTGTATCTTTCACCAAGCACCCAGTCTCCCCCCCATCTTCCCTGGAACCGGGACCCACCAACATGTCCGAAATCTCTCATGATGCCAACTTCTATTTCCCAATACGAGAGCTCGAAAACGACAGGGTAAAACTCACGCCTTTCATCGTGAGTGCACCATGTTGAATCCAAACTGAAACTACCACTGACAATGCCAGCGGGAAAATAAAAATCAGACTTCTCAACATGCCGAGCTGTTCTTCCAAGGCTCGGCTGCCTATCCAGAGCTATACCAATTCCTACCTTTTGGACCATTCTCGTCCGCCGAAGAGTATACGAAAGAGCTCATCCAAGGTCGCATCGCGCCGAATCCAGGCATGGTGCTCTATGCCATCATCGACAAAACGCGCAGTCCTTCCCCAGACGCGTCCCCTTCACCGACAGATTTCGCAGGGACGATCGGGTATTTGAATGCTTCTCCCCTCAACCTGTCTACGGAGATCGGTTTCATCATCGTTCTGCCGCCATTCCAACGCACGCATGTAACGACGAACGCGTTTGGACTCCTCTTGCAATACGCACTTGACTCTCCGTCTGCTTCGACACCTGGTTTAGGTCTTAGACGGGTGCAGTGGCAAGCGAATGAAGTCAACTCCGTGTCAATCAACTTGGCGGAAAGGATGGGTTTGAGGAAAGAGGGTGTTTTACGTTGGGAGCGTGTCGTTCCTGGAGGGAGAGGTAAAAGCGGGAACAGTCTCGCGCTCAGAGAGGACGATCCAAAACCTGAGACGCTAGGGAGACATACGGTGATACTAGCGATATGCTGGGATGATTGGGAAGCAGGTGGGAGGGTAAGGGTGTTACGCCTTATGGATCAACGAGCTTGACGTCGGAGTTGATTTTCAGATGAGAGTGAGCAAGCATTGGAGAATTTTGATAGGGTATTCTGACAATTTGATTCCGAATGATGGCGTTGCTCATCCGAGTGTGGTATTGAGCGCTGGGTATACGATTCCACTGCCACAACGTCCAAGATGCGATCTGTTGGACCTATGTGGTAGTGAGCGTTAGTATCAAGTCAGGTGCGGATACATCGTGTTTGGTGGTAAACCCTGTGGCATGGGAAAACCTGCATTGCAGTAAGCCCTGCAACTCCCCCGTGACTCGTCGTTCTGGTTTCGAAAGGGCGATCCGCCAATCATAAACGAAAAGCAACGTGGCTTAGTTGTGTATCAAAACAATGATATCCCGAATAACCTTGATCTATCAAGTGTGACAGTTTGAGATCCTAAAAAACGTCCGCATGGTGGGGGTATGCCAATCACGAGCATAGGCTTCCAGGACAAATCAGGGCACAACACCTCATTTCGTCTTCTCGTTCCATCTGGTCAGTCAATCCAAGAAACGCAACGTCAGTGCCAAGGGGTAGTGTGGAGAGGAAATGGAATATCTCTCAAGCGAATGACTCACAAATCCAAGAAGAGTTTCCACAATACCGAAAACATCAGACCCTGCAAACCGTTCGCCAAAATCCGTGTCTTGAGGCCACGTCCGAACAGGCCCTTGAGACCATCGGCAGCAATGACGGCACGTGCAGCGTCCATATATCCGATGCGTGTTGCATTGACTTGACGGTAGGTTTTGAGGACGCGGAGAGAGTTGGATATAGTGTCGGATGTGATGGAAGCGCAGAATCCGATGAAGGCGGAGCGAAGAAGTTTCTGAAAAATAGTGGATGGAAGGGGCAAATTGGCGTCAAGATAGTTGTAAGTGCCGAACCACTGAATAAAGAAAAAAATCAATGCGGAGGAACAGGTATGTGCATGTATGCGGGGCGTACGTACGGGGTAGTGACCGACGAACGTCGCCGCTGCAGTTGCTAGAGCACCATACCAGAGCGTGCCGATACCATATTTCTTGACCTGAAAAGCGGACGGTTCCATGCTGTTTTATCCTGTTCCGAGAGAGAAACATACCCTAGCACGGAGCAACGCCATCCCCTCTTTTCCTTGCGTCTGCATAGTGGTCTTGACTGTATCGACAGGTGTCAGGATCATCCTAAAGCACGCTGCGGCGACACTAGCAAAGACCGTCTTGACCAAAGCCGGGAGGGTCCTCATATACGTGTTACTCTGCAAAAGGGCAAGGATACCTGCGTTGGCGGCAGTATCGCCGAAGCGCGATACGGGTCCCTGAATAAGTGCAGCGGTGAGACCTTGGTAGTACCTAGTCCAACCGCCGTCGGAGTATAGGATCTTGATCGCTTCGGTGGTTGTGGTCCCGTAGCGATACTGGTAGTTCATGACTGTACGCAGAGGCTGGAAGGAGGGCTTAGAGAGAAGGTACTTTGCTTGCCACTGATGAAACGCATACCATGAGGGTCAACACTTGCAGTACCATTGCTAATCGTCGGGGGTTAGTGAATGGACTTGCTGGAAACATTATCATATGAGCTCACCTGCAGCACCACTGAGTCCACCACCTAGAGCACTCTTGAGTGCCTTGCCCAGGTCGAACTGCAAGTGATAACTCATGCATTGCACTACGCGGCCGAGTGATGAACCTCACCTCGACATCGTCCGCATCGATGAACCCTTTGATGAAAATCACCGCAACCAGCACCGCAAGTAATGTTACGACGACCTGGAATGCTATCGTCCGAGGATTGCGCCTCTTCGAAGCCTCATCTACAGCAGTCAAGTTTTCCTCGTCCGTAGCAATACCGACAGCGACGTCTTCTTGCTGGGGTGTCTCATGGTAGCTGGGTGGTTTGGAGGACGTCAGCAGGGGCTGCTGCTCCTCTGTAGGGTTGTTCCCAGCAGACATTGAGAGTTGGGAAAAGCAGAAGCGAGCAACTGCGGCATCTCGCTGATAATGCTCACGCCCGCGTGGTAGGCGCTAACGAATGGACGCGCGTGTAGTACACAACCAATCATAAACCTGGCAACTTCACAGGTAGACTTCACTGACCAGCGCTTATATACCTCCTCTCGCCACAGCCTTGAAACTGTTGAATCCATGTAACGGGCCGCAATGGAGCGCTTGACCGACAACATACATGCTTGACATACTGACATCCGTCGTGACACCGGAGAAGGAGGTCCAGGAAGTGCACAGCGGGACGATCCACGACGAAGAACAACCGTCGACGAAGGCGATGCTGAAAGGCATGGGGACACCTGCTTGCGGAGCCGCAAGGGCTCTGCCTGGTCACTTTGAGTTGCACAATGCACTGCTCGTCCCCGTAGGCAAGAACCTGCAAGAACACCCGTCGTCACCGACCACAACTTACAAACGTAAACTCAGCCCTTCGACTGATGTACCGGCTTCAACTTAATCACTGCCCAAGACCACCCAAAACCTTCTGAGACAGCGGAAGCCTTTGAAAGTTATAAAACTGCTCCACTTTCCCATGAACGTGGCCGAGAGCTTTGGTGATCATTTGCACAGCGCTTTCCTTTGTTTCACGCACGGATTCCGGTAGGTAAGTAGCGCTGACTTGTGCATAGGACGCCCCTGGGATACGGGGTGACATTTTTGACGCCCGAGAAAATTCGAGCCAGTTTGAATGATGATCATTTCAACCCACCACAAATCCAGGCAATGCCTCGGGAGAGATGTTGGATGTTCTTGGCACCAGTCGGTCCACCGGAAAATTTCCTGTTTGTGAGTGCATTCAGCTCCGATGTCAGGGCAGGCGATCAAAACCTGAATTCCGGGCCAGCCGCCGTCATATTCAAGCGGAAACTGGAAGATTTCGAATATTTTAAATGGACTAGGAGAACTGGAAAATCAGCAACATTGAGGAGACGATGATATGATCGTGCGGATCATCATTCCTAGCTGTCATTGGCATGCCTTGTGACTCCTTGAAGTGTCAAATGTTTTTCAACTGAAGGTGGGTGATCTTCTGTAATCTCCTGTCTTTGCTCGCTCAGGGTCGCCAATGTATCCGACACAGCCGCGTTTCGGTAACTGAGGTGATATTTCAGCTCGTTTAGTGACATTTAAAAAGTCCCCAACCTCCAGCCATTCTTTTTATCACTTCTCTCCTTTTCTTTCAGTCCCACCAACGCGCTCGCACTCTACTTTTTTCATAATGGTCCAAATCGCTCCTCTCCTTCAAGTCATCGCTGCTGCTGCCCAAGGTCTCAAACCACATGCTTGGTAGCGTTTTCCGATCACTGACGCGACGATCTCGATTTTTTAGCTGCTCCCGTCGCTCGGGATGTCTCTCCAAACGGGCTCGTTGCTCGTCAAGCATTCGATCCCAGCTCGCTCCCATCTCAATGCCAGTCTCCCTGCCAAGTCATCAACACCATGACCGTAGGTCTTTACTTTACGCGCCTCATGCAAACCAAGCTCACGTCTACACTTTTTGCGAACGCAAGAACTGTGGTTCCAGCATTGACTGTATCTGTGCTTCGTCCGTCGGAAGCCAACTCCAACAATGCATGAGCTGCATTGCTTCCGCCGAACCCTCTGTCCAGTCTGAGGCCCAATCTGCCATCGACAGCTGGAACGAGGCTTGCAGCGGTTCTTTGACGGTGCGCTGTCTCCTCTCGCCTTGTTCCTTTACCTCTGCCACTAACCCTCAAATGTGTGCTTTAGCTCTCCGGTGGTTCATCGGGAGGCTCCACTGGCGGCTCCACTGGAGGTTCAACGGGTGGAAGCACCGGTGGCTCTACTGGCGGTTCAACTGGTGGCTCAACTGGCGGAACAACTGGTGGTACCACCGGCAACACCACCACAACTGGTGGCTCCTCAGGCGGCAGCTCATCCGGCGGTTCCTCCTCTAGCCCTCTTGGCTCCAAATCCGGTGGTGCTCTCAACCTCCAAGCCGCAGGCCTCACCATTGGCCTCGTCGCTGCTTTCATTGGTGGAGTGATGGTCCTGTAAACTATCCAGAGAAAGAAACAAAAGAAGGAAAAACAAGCGACCGACTTGGTCGTGCGTTTGCTTCGCGCCGTCGAATGTGCGTCTTGGTTGGGATGTTCCAGTAATAATCCTCTTGCACACACATTAGTGCAACCGTTCTTATGCAGCTCTTTTTCTGCTTTATACCACTGTACTTTATCCGTTCCCGTTTCTTCTTTTCTCTTCTGAAATATATACTGCCGTATTACAAGGCATTTCACTCGTTTTTTCCCTCCTGATTTGCTGAGCTTGAGCTGGACATTTCTGGGAATCCGCCGTAGGGCTCCTATCATCGGTCCCGCAAACTATCCCCGATGGATCGGGGGAGATTCCTGGATGCTCCGAGAGGAGGCCGAAATTCTGGATTCGGATCGGCTTTTCGAGTGATGACCGACGAGTGGCCCAGCTGGAGCAATAACACTCGCGACTCAGTAGCCATGCTGTAGTCCATTAACATGCATGCCACCATAACTCGGTATTATAACATTCGAGCATATTAAGAAGTACGAAAGGAAAGCGCCAATGTCATAAGCCAAAAAAATATTCAGAAAGAAAGAAAGAGAAAAGCCTCTCATCAAGGGGCGATGCGAAGGGGAAACATATGACAAGATACAACGAGAGATATCACGGCGCCAAGCATAGTGGTACAAGATACTGTGTAATTACAAGATGCGAAAGTAAAGCGAGCTCGAAAGTATGGGGTGTTATTAACATCTAAGACGAACGGGGGTTATCCAAGCCCGATTCGTCAAGGTGCCATCAGTGCTGGTGGTCGGTGGAGAAGATGGTGTTGCTTCGCTAGTTGAGCCCGCTCGCCTGCTAGTTTGTTTATCGAATTCAATAGGTCACCCC
The DNA here is from genome assembly GCA_021018615.1 of Phlebopus sp. FC_14. Lineage (NCBI taxonomy): Eukaryota > Fungi > Basidiomycota > Agaricomycetes > Boletales > Boletinellaceae > Phlebopus > Phlebopus sp. FC_14. Next base: position 727,361 of record JAEVFL010000005.1, on the reverse strand, counting down.
GGCGTAAAGGTTCTGAGTTATGAGTTCATTAATGAGGTCTTTGGGGTAAGCACACAACAGATAGGACGCACTGGTAATATGGTCGTCCATGCCAGCTTGCAAGCATCGTTCACGATCACCAATCACTAAACGAGAGTAAGCACTTGAATGAGCCCCACAGCTTACGAGACACGTACTGGCATGGGCAGTAAGGGCGATAATAGGGATGCGAAGTAGACCTTTGTGCATCTCATAAGCCCGGATGAGTTCAGTAGCCTCCATTCCTCCCATGAATGGCATTGAGACATCCATCTAAGGTAGACTGAGTGAATATGCAGCAATGAAGGACAGCTCAACGTACGAGAATGATGTCAAACGGCTTATTCAATTGCACCCTTGCCTTGAACGCATCAACGGCAAGACTTCCGTTTTCAGCAATCTCGACAGAGTGGCCATACTTCTCCAAGATCTTCACAGCGAGCTTCTGGTTCACCATGTTGTCCTCTGCTAGCAGGATATCGAAGACGATGTCATTTGGCGCAGAAACGGGGGATACAGTGTTGGACTCCAGGGCTGAAATCAGTGCGGACGCAAGATCCTGTGCGGATACTGGGGTTGTTACTTGCGAGCTGATACTGTTATCCAAGCACCACTTGACTGAAAGATCGCGTCAAAGCTTGGCCGCCCTCAGATACTAGCAGACTTACGATTGAGTCTGGGCATAGAAGGTGCCAACAGCACAATCGGGATATATCGCAGGTGCTCAAGTTCTCTTATACTCTCCGTCTGTGCAACGCGTGGTCAACACCTCAACCCAAACGGCAAAAAAAGAGGGTGCAACATACCATGCTCAGCGAGTCCACCACAATGGTGTCAATGTGCGGGCAACGTTCCTTATCCGATACTTCGCTAACATCGCGGACAACATACGACCGAAGTCCAAGTTCCTGAATTCTTTGGACGACGCCGGTAGTGTCTCCGAGGGTATCGACAAAAAGTATCGCGCGTTTCTGGAATGGCTGCATCTTCTGCAGCGTGTTCTCCAACGTGCTTTGACTGATTTGGGATGTGATCGTGAAGAAGAACTTGCTTCCCTTTGATACCTCGCTTTCAACCCACATGTTGCCCTGCATGAGGTTGACAAGACGTTTCGAAATCGACAGACCTAGACCAGTTCCGCCATATTCCTGCGAGGCGCATCACGGTCATTAATATCCTAATTGCAAAGGAGCATAGGGCGCTGCAACGCACTCGTGTTGTAGAACCATCAGCCTGACAGAAGGTGTCGAAGATGAGATTGAGCTTGTCTTTAGCGATTCCGATACCTGTGTCCGTGACACAGAACTCGAGTGTGACACTTTGATCGTCTAGCGCCAGAAGCCGTGTACTGAGTGCAACATGCCCCTTTCGCGACACCTTTGAGGGTGTGAACTTTATCGCATTGCCAACCAAGTTGGTGATGACTTGTCGCAAACGAAGGGAATCACCGATCAGTTGGTCTGGAATGTCGGGATCTACGTCGTAGGTAAGGTCTAGGTTGTTCTGTGATGCACGAACGACGAGAGTTTTGAGGATTCCGAACACCGTTTGACGAAGAGAGTAAGTGACAGCTTCCATGGTCATGCGGCCCGCCTCAACTACAGCATGTTCGTCAATACTCGCAACCTGTGAACGATCAACTTACTCTTTGAAATATCCAGAATGTCGTCAATGATGAGTAACAGCGAACGCGCCAAGGAGTGCACCAGTAGCAAGCTTTCGCGTTGCGACCGATTCAAATCCGAGTCCAGGGTCAATTCCGTCATACCAATGATACCGTTCATCGGCGTTCTGCGTTACCGTATCAGTTAGCGTTCCTTCCCAACAGAATTCTACACACCTAATTTCGTGTGACATGTTGGCCAAAAACTCGGACTTGGATCTGTTCGCCAGCTCAGCGGCTTCTCTTGCGGCGGTGTTTTTCTGAATAGAGTCCCGCAAGTTGAACACCATCTGATTGATTTGAGTCTTCAACGAGTCCATTTCCCCGCTGGCTTCGACAGTGATGAAACGTGTGAAGTCGCCGTCCATAGCCGCCGCCGAGATCTGGGCGAAACCACGCACTTGCGTAGTCAAGTTTCCAGCCATGGTATTCACAGACATTCTGATGCAGAATGAGTACGACATTATGTTGGAACCAAAGACGAAACATACGTGATCTCTTGCCAGATGCCCTGCACATTGCCAACTTCGGCCTGGACGCCCAGCTTTCCTTCTGTGCCGACCTCGAAGGCGACCTTCTTCACTTCTTTAGCGAAGATGGCGAGTTGGGCAATCATGTCGTTAATGGTGTTCACCAAACTCAACATCTCTCCAGATACGGAGACACCGGTGATTTGTTGAGTCAAGTCTCCGCGAGCGACTGCAGTCTGTAAATAGTTTTATACGGATGAAGTAGTAACGACTATCGTCGGAACTTACAGTGGCGACAGCAATGGTTCGCACTTGCAGCGTCAACTACGATAATGGTGAATTCGATACCGGACGAACATAGCACCAGAAAGCACCCACATTAGCAGCCATAACGTTCACATTATCCGTCAAGTCCTTCATCACCGCCCTTAGCACACAGCACCAACCACTGAACCCACGCTTACCTTCCATGTGCCACCAACATTCGTCACGCGAGCTTGCCCGCCCAATCGACCTTCTGTACCGACCTCTCTGGCAACACGAGTAACCTCGTCAGCAAATAGGCTCAAACTTTCCGTCATGCCGTTGACAGTCTCCTTCAGCTCGTTGATTTCACCGCGCACTTCGACTTCGATCTTCTTCGTCAAATCACCGCCAGCCACAGCTTTTGTCACTTCCGCGATCGATCGGACCTGATTGGTTAGATTCATGGCCATCAAGTTGACATTGTCCGTAAGGACCTGTAGGTCACAAAAGGGGCGGAAGGGTGTTTAGATTTTCAAAATTCCAATATGCAAAACGCGAACCTTCCACATTCCTTGCACATCGGGGACGTACGCCTGACCACCCAAAATACCCTCTGTCCCGACCTCCAGTGAGACGCGGGTGACTTCGTTAGCGAGCGTTGACAATTGAGCAACCATGGAGTTGACGGTCATCTTCAAGTCCAGCATTTCTCCTTGCACATCCACATTGACAACTTTGTTCAAGTCACCGAGAGCGACAGCCTTGGTGACTTCAGAGATGGAGCGCACTTGGTCGGTCAGATTGCTGGCCATTTTCTGACGCAGTTGACTCAACTTTAAGCACCTCAAGATATCACAAGAAGTACTCACGTTGACGTTGCGCGTTAAATCAGCCCAGGTGCCTTGCACGCCTTCGACGCGGGCTTGGCCACCCAATATACCTTGGGTGCCGACCTCCAACGCGACACGAGTGACTTCGGATGCAAACGCGCTCAACTGGTCCACCATGGAATTGACAGTAGATTTCAAGGTCGACATTTCGCCCTCGACTTGGATCTCGATCTTTTGCGTCAAATCGCCCTTTGCGACAGCAGTTGTGACCTTGGCGATAGATCGTACTTGATCCGTCAAACTGGAACACATCCGGTTGACCTACGATCCATCATCAACATCGTGGAGTTGCTGGTCCATTCAAAGATGTACATACGTTTCGAACCAACTCGAACCAGACGCCTTCGACATCCGGTACGTGCGCTTGACCACCCAACTTTCCTTGAGAACCGACTTCCAATGTGACACGGGTGACTTCAGCAGCTAATGCCCGAAGCCTGATGACCATTCCGTTGACAGTGTTTTTCAAGTCTAGTATTTCGCCACGAGCGTCAACATCGATTTGTTTGGATAGATCTCCGAGAGCGACAGCCTTGGTGACTTTAGCGATACTTCGCACTTGGTTGGTCAAATTTGCAGCAAGTTTATTGACGACGCCTGTCAATTCGCGCCAAGTCCCTTCGACATCCAGAACCAGAGCCTGTCCACCCAATTTGCTGGCGACATGATCAGAACGAAAGCAGTAACTTATTTACGGCATTAACATACCCTTCCGTACCGACTTCTTGACTGACGCGAGTAACTTCTTTGGCGAATTGTCCGAGTTTGTCGACCTGAGCAAAACGATTAGCTTGTCATGCACAAGTTGCATAGACATTACAAATACCATAGTATTGATAACATCCTTGAGTTGAACCATAACCACACCCTGCACCGGAACGGTAATCTTTTGAGACAAATCACCTCGAGCGACAGCATTGCAGACACGGGCGACGTCCTGAACCTGAGCTTTAAGCAACCGCAATTCTTCTACAGCACTCATGCCACTCTCGAATGCGGCAGCAGCAAGCGGGCCAGGAGGAACAACGAGGGGTGAACCAGACGGAGAACCGTTAAAGGTACCATTGATGCGACTGATGGTCATCGTATCCGTGATCGTCTTACCACATGTCGGGCACATCATGTGTTCGAGATGGGACGTAGAAGGAGCGGAGGATGAACTTGCGTTGCTGAATGACCGTTGAATTTTGGCGGCGTCAAAGTTCGTCGGGATACCATCAAGCGACAAGGACATATTCTGGCCACGGGCACTGACCGACTTGGCTGGAGAGGCGCGGTCGACATTAGGACCATCCGGCCTGGCATCTTCGGCGAGCATATCGACGTCTGTTAAGCCAGCCGATGCATGGCCATTTGACATCTGGTCCGATTTGTTCAGGAAGAAGGGACTCTTAGTACCATTCATCGAGCTGGCCTGAATAGCGCAGGAAGAGGGAGGATTATTGTTCGTCTGAGAAGAGAATGAAGAGGGTATGGGAGTGTCGCCTACACTGCGTCTTTTCTTCGTCTCTGGCCCATTGCTTAGCCAGCACTCTGATGCCTTTATCGAGGCGAGGGTCTCCTCCGCAGTGTACATTCTTCTGGCGACAGCACCAAGTGAACGGAGGATTGAGTCTGTTTGCCAATCGCCCGGTCCATCGTATCGAGGCGGGGGAGTCGACATGGGACATAGCTCATAAGTAGAGAGAAGAGCAATCAAGTGTGAAAGAAACGGATCATTTAAGCCACGGCTGTACTCGTTTATCGAGCTCATCGTCGCCAACGATGACGAGCAGAGGAAGAAGGCGGTGAAGAACGAGAGCCGCGCTAATGACAGTGACGGACAGCCAGCGAACAGAGCAAATTAGACACGGTCGTCTTGCTAATCTTATTGTCCCCAGCAAGGAAGTTGCCGTCCCGGCTGTATCCCCCTTCGGGTTACCTCTCGCCTTGCCCTACCGCCTGCCTTCTAAATACTACACTTTGCAACGCCCTCACCATGCGTATCACATTCTCGACGACACCCTCGCCAAAAGGACCAATAGACGGCGACGGGGATTCTATTTACCTTACATTTGTGCTTAGGATTACGACGCATTCGCGTTCTTACATCGTCTAGCTGCGGATATCGTCACCGCAGAGGTCTAGATGTATATAGGCAACGTAGGGTTGAGCCCAAGCCAGTCGATTCCTTCGACAAAGTCCTTTTCATCATACAAAAAGTTCTAGCGCAGCCCCCATAAGTCACATCACCCCACCTGGACCGCGAGAGACTCACCAGCGGACAATCGACGAGGGAACCCTTGACCTTGGCAAGGCGTTCCTTGACACGGTCCAAGGTAACACCAGGCGCAACGTGTCCCTTCTTCACTTTTGGCACATAGGTCTGACAGTCATGCATCAGCTACTGCAGGGCCGAACACACTCGATATATCCATCAGCGAGACAAACCTCGTAATCAGACCACGATCGGACAAGATCTGTGGGCACGGGGCGGAATATCTCAGTGAACGCTGCCCGGTTCTCGCGTGCAGTATTGTTCCACAAGTCGAGAGTCGTGTCCGCAAGGGGATCTGCAACCTTCGCATCGTCGTCGTCGCCCATCTCATCTTCATTGGGTTCTGGAGCTGGTCTCATGAAAGAAGTCTCTCGGTGGTCGCCGTTGGGAACATTCTGGGGCGGGATGAGGCCCAGATGCTCTGTGATCGGCGGTTAGACATTTCGGGTACCCGGGGGCGTGGACTCTTACCCCGAAAGAGCTTTCGCCTTAGAGACGCCGCAAAGCGTGTAGCCATGTAGGGCTTGCCGTCCATAGTAGTATGGACCAAGTCGTTGTCTTCAACAACCAGAGCGATTTCTGAGTCACCATCACCCTGTATACAGAACATCTTGTTAGACGTCGGGGCTGGGGCAGTAATCATTACCTTCTGGCTTCGATCGTTCAGATTCGCGGATCCCAACTGTTCTCTGTTCAGCACGAGCGATGCCAAGTGTGACGAAGAACCCTTACAATAACATACCGATCATCGATGATCATGAGCTTGGAGTGGATATACAGTAACTCAGAGACGTAGCTGTACGGAACCAGTATCAGTCAACCACGTTCATGCTCTCGGAAAGCTATCCAGAGTACTGACCAGTTCAGTTCTTCCTCTTCCGTCCCCACCCATTCTTCTTCCCATGAGTTCGTCGAAGCCTTCAACGCACGTTGAGTGACCGAATCGGAGATCTTCTGGTCACCAGTGATATATTCTGCACCACCCTGGAACTGGGAGATACTCCTATTCGCCTGATCGTACGATGGGAGTTGGACCTTCTGTTCAGGTGTTTTCTCGTCCACCACGGGACCCTCATTGGACTCTTGCGGAACCTTCACAAACACTTCACGAGGGGCGTTCTCGTCAGGGTATTCCCCAATCCATCGGCGTGCGAGAGCAATTTGGGCTTCATGGAAGGTGACCCCAGAGTTCTTCACCGTGTCTGATATCACGGCTACACAAGCGAGACGTCAGCCCCAGTCATGCGATAGGAAACAAGATTTAATCTGACAAGTAGGAGCGTTGATGCGATCGTACGAGCGAAGGTGGAAGAACCGGATGTATTCCAAGCTGCTCATAGGAGACAAGTTCATCGTCAGGAAAGCCCGCAAGTAAGCGACCCAGACACGTACGCTTCATATCCAGCCTTACGGATCTCCTCGTAGATGCTGTGCCCACCGCGATTGATGGTGCGGTATTGTGCCGCCATGATCGTCTTCAACGCGGTTTCATTCTTGATATCGCCTGCAAAGCCTGGTACCTCCGGGATGACTACAATAACCTACGGTCGATGGATCATCAACGACGGCTACTGGAAAGCTCCATCACAACGGATAAAGCTGACCTTGAACTTTTGTCCATCTTTGGCAGCTTGGACGATGCGCTCTACAAGTGCCCTTGCGATTTGGTTCTTGATCGGCCCCTCGTCCCGAGTGTTAGATATACTTGTAGAGAGTGTTAATTGATATATAAGACTCTGCCCATAAACCCGGAGAGTGACTTACAAGAACTGGTTCTCTATTGATCATGCATCATGCCATAAGGTAATGAATTAGGTCCTAGGACCTGTAAAACAAATGAAACGCACCAATGTATATGAAGTGGCTGGCCTCGCGAATCAGCTGGATGTCTAATGACACGGGTCGACATCACAACAGGTCCAAAGCGCAACATGCTAAAACGCATAAAGGGACGTACAAGCGTTCTGGATACTATGTTCCGTGAGCACACCGTGGCTCCAATCTGACACACTGCGGACCACCTGAACGCGACAAGTACCGTGTGGGCTGGGTGCATAAGGCGGTTCAACATAATCACCGTCACTGAGGTGAAAACGTTGTCTAAAATGGCGGCCCATCTCGTGCCACTTCTGGCGATGTGGGTGTCCTGCGCATTCCCGAGTTTGATCTGTCCACGATGGGTGATTACGAGACGTACGCACGGGCAATGGCTTCATTCGGTGCGACGCTAACATCATGCGGAAGGGCGAGCCAGTCAAATTTGCTAGATAAAGGCGGTGAGATGAATGAAATGCTTAGTAAAGTGTAATGATACATACGGATCTTGACGGTACTGGCAGGTAGGACTAGCGGATCAGCGTACTCACTGATGAGGAGGGCTCGGAATATACCTTGCGACGTTTAACCTCATTCCAACGCTCAACGAAATGTTGACAAATGTCGAGAACTACGGAACCACATATCGTCATATGAATCTATAGATGATTTATGTTTGGACAAGAAGCTATTACAATCAAAATACTCACATCATGCCAGGGCATTCTCGGAGTCTCCAGAATTGAGACTGCATTGCTGACATAGTTACTGACATCTTTAAAGTCCAGGAAACGCGCGTTGTTATAATCTTGGCCGGGGAACAGGGTACCAGCGAAGTTGGTGGGATGGACGTCGGCAAGAGGGTGGTTGTGTGTATCCCAACGGCCATAGCACAAGTCGAGCCCTCCAATACAGGCACGGTGGTTGTCTACGACGACAACCTGTACGAAGCTTGCTCATGAGGGGTTAATGCCAGTTATCAAAATAGAACGGTTTACCTTCTCGTGGTGTGACCAGAATTCAACGGTATCTAATTTGGACGTCGAAGTGATTAAGATAGAACGCCGTGAAACACGTACCCTTGCTACCAATATGGTCTGGATGGCGCATGCAAGCGATATTCTCATGAAGCGCTTCCAAGGCTGCCTATTGTTCCATAGAAGAGTCAGAGCACGTTTATAGATACGTCGTTGATGCTACATTCCTTGGTATGTTTCGACTCCATCGACATGGTCTGAGTGACCTTTATGGGACGATCATAAGCTGGCTGTAGACGCCAGTACGCGAACTTACTTCTTTGTACACGACGACGTAGATCTTCACACCTTGCTCGGCTTTGCGTTTCAAGACTCGGTCAAGTCGCCACTCTTCATTCTCCGCAGGGGGACGACTAGTAAGCAGTATGAGAACCTGACGAAACAGCAGATGTGCAAAGCGCCTACCGCAGATAAAGTTCAGGCGAGAGCCACCAATCCTGCGACCTGTTTGAGTGCGAATAATAGGAAGCAGTCAGAACCATACCAAGATGAAAATGACATCTTTTGCGCTTTCGAGCATTTCAGACAGAGCCCACATATAATCGTGGCCATCGATGTGCCTAGAACATCGAGGAAGTTAGCTCCAATAGCACCAACCATCAACATAAAGTTCGGGTATACTGCACCATTTCACGAAGTTCTCTTCTCTCTGGCCCGCGAAACTTTCGAATCTATGACTCTTGTTGATTTGCTCTCGGATTTCATCGTTCATCTTCTCCTGCGGGTCATCATGACGACCTGGGCATGCATCTATGAGGCGACTCTTGGGGCACGTAGTATTGTACTAACGATCAGGTTCCAAGATTCCTGTTCAGTCAGTGTGGGAGATGTGAACGTGGGGAGAGTTACAACTGATTAGTAGCTTCCGACGCTCAGCAATATGTGGCGCACCAATGATCTGATCAGCGGCCCTCTCGATGCCCTCTGGGATACGCTCAGCGTAACCAATGACCTTGTCGAATAGATCCATGGCGGTGGTGGTGGTGGTGGTTTAGGAAAGGGATGCTTGGTGTTTGTGTCGCGGTCTCTGTTGCCACTGGAATGATTGTTCGCACTGCCAAGTCAACGTCCATCGCGATGAGTGAGCCTTATGATAACACCCGTGCGAAAATCGGCTGCGCAATACAGGCAAGTTGTGCTGTCGGAGGAAGTGTAAGTCTCGATTAGACATGGCCAAAATAAACCAGAGTGTTCTTACGACGCTCAATGCCATTACTGTGCACTGGAAGAGGGAAAGGTCCATAGCCTCGTTTCGTGATTCCAGTCAGATCGGGTATCGTGCACCCTTGGCGTCAGTGCTGCGGGCAGCACTTGCCCCGCTTGCAAACCGGCCATTGCATTTAGATTGCAATGCGCAAGAGTCGACAAAGACTCTATCAAGGTAGGTCCACGAGGTTCATCGCTACGGTAAACACGGACCTAAAGGGATGGCGGGTTGAGTCAGGCAATCTGCTAATCCTGTAATGCTAGCCTGGCCAAGTACTGCTCCGATTTCGATCGCCTCGTCGCAAGAATGAGGTTGGCCGCTGAGCTGGTGTCCAATTAGCCCTAGAACTTCAAGCAACGCGGCGGATATGTGAGCCTCACGGGCGTCTCTTAGGAAAATTCAGACAATGATAATGCATCCGGTCAAAGCGGAGCGAAGGCTATGGCCGTGATCATGCGACACCGTAACATATCTCGATGTCAGGTGAGGTGGACCTATACTTGTACGGTCGGGGAGAAAAAATAAAATAAAATATTGCTTTTTTCAGTGAGGTTGGCCACGTGGGAATTTTGGTCTCTAATTCACTCATCAACTTCGGTCAACCATTGTGAGTCAACCGCTGCACGGAATTCAAAGAAAAAGATGAGCGTTGAGTGCCGACGATCCTGTAGAATACATTCCGTGACGTCCGAATACGAAAAATTGAAAAGTTGAAATTTCGGTATTTCACGACATCGGAATTCTCGGCAGGAGAATTATCAGGCCACTACATCACAAAAATTGACCAAATCTTACATGGTCATATATGACAATATCTTTAGCCATCATACACATCGTTGGCACCGTGGATATCATGTTCGATCCCACCCATATCGTGCAATCTGAGAAAGCTGAGTTTACGATATTGAGAAGAGTTAATGACAGCTGAAGCCATTTACGACACTCAACACAGTTTACAACAGTTGAAGACACCCCTGTTAGTCTCCAACACCCAATGACAGTGGACTCAGACCCAACAGTTCAAGATATATTCAGATAGTAAATTTCAATGCAGACAGAACTAGATAGAAAATGACATGTATTTCTCATCATGAGACAACAATTTACAACACAATACAGGTAACAGTGTCGAAACAATAATCAACAATGCAATGACTGTGGCAGTTGCACAGAGGCGGAGGATAGGAAACGGCGGTAATTCTGAATCTGCGAATGAATGGGCTGAGTGAAAAGTGATTCCGAGCTACTTTTGACCTGAGAAAAAGTGCTTTCATAACATATGACTTGGAAACAGCGAAAACGTAGACATCCAATGGAATAATGAAAACAGTGAGACCTACACAATGTCCAGTTAGCAAACGTGAGCACGATGAGAGGAGTACTAGCCTATGTTCTTTTACTCTTCTTCCGGCCACTCTTCTTCTTTGGTTGAGGCTATTGGATTTCCTCGTCATCTGAAAAAATGGCCTTCTGTTTACCTTTTCCTTTTGTCGAAGTACTCTTAGTCGAACAATGCTTGTTCCTTGTATTTGTAATGTCTTCGAGCAGGTCCTCATCAAGGTTGGTCAAATCGCTAGATGGAGGTGCCTGCTGAGAACGCTTGGTCATAGTAGCACTAGACGACCCAGCGACTGGGGACAGAGTATGAACAGGGGACAAGGCTGCAGATACAGGTGATGTTGGTGGTGAGGTGACCATATGCTGTTGTGCGAGTGTCTCATGACTAGTGTACATGGAGGACCGGACTTGTTCAATTTCTAGAGTAGACTTTGCAACGGATCTTGCATCGGTAGATCTGGAGGCACGTGCAGCCACCTGAGCACACATCTTCACCAAAAAGCTGGTCGACAAATCCTCTGAGTTATCTGCATCGTCATCCATTCTTCGCCCGTTCTCATCGTTAAATGCAAGCCTAGCATTATAAATAAACCCATCCGAAAGAAGCTAAAAAACTTACATGTTATAATGCCTGAGAAGGTTGTCCTTCCAACCAGGGTCAGGATAGTCCAAAATCGTATCTAGCATACTATAATAGAATCGGCAATAATGAAATATACCATCAATTTCGGTCCACTATGTCTGTAAACTAATCATGAAGCGTCCCTGGTTGTTGAGACGATGGTATCACTTAGCGCTCATGGCGCTTCCGTTTCTTTTATTTTCTCTTATCTTATCTTATCGGGTTAGCGCTTATCTTATCTGGTGAGCATTAATCTTATCTGGTGGCTGTGTGGTCTAGGCCGTTCTAGACTCACATCAGACTATAGGTCTTAGGGTATTACCTTATTAGGCAGAGACTCACTTATATAGCACTTAGGGCGTTCACCTCAGAGGGGCACGTACCATGGTCCGTGCACGCATACTATAGTATATAAGTAGCTACCGTCTCGCCTGTAGTTCCCTAGTTCAATATACTTGTGGTTATACCAGATAAACCCTTGGTCTTAGCTGCTATAGAAGGGCGGTATAGCTTAACGGGTCTAGCAGACTCCGAGTGACCCATGACAAGGGTCGTCTCTTAGAGGTTTGGTTTGTTTTTCCGTCGTGTTCCGCTTGACGCGTAACAGTTGTAATGAGTCAGCTTCATGATTTGAGATAGGAGGAAGAGGACTACCTGGACAGTACTGTATGAAATTTCTGCGCCTGAAATCTCCTCTAAATGATGGAGACTTGCATTTCCTTGGCGGGTACCCTGAGCTGCTTCACCCATGCTTGCTGAGGAGCCCACAAATATGTGTCGAAAGACCTATACTTGTGTAAGATAGCATTCAATCTCAATAAAAGAGAGCTCACTCATTCAAGGCAATGCCCTTTGAAAAGGCCATTGAGTACGTCCTCTCCATTGTATGCTTCTCCATTTCGTGTCCATAAAAAGCTTGGAAACTCATTGTCACTCATGTCAATCTTCCCATTAGTGAGTAGTTGACGTGTCCTATTTGTAAATATTTAGAGAAAATGCAACCTGAATGTAAGATTTGTGCTCACCGTTCAGGATCTTGTTTGAACTTTTGAAGCAAATCAATTGAGTACAACAATCCAGCAAGTACGATATGGTTCAGTTCAAGATGTGATTTTGACAAGGATGGATAGATGGCAGGTGTTACATGTTGAGCAGAACACAACGGAAAAACAAACCAAACTAAAAGGAGATAACCTTTGATGTGGGTCACTTGGAGTCCGTTAGACCCATTAAGTCCCACCACCCTTATGATAGCAACGAAGGCCAAGGGCTTGCTAGGTGGAACCACAAGTATATTGAACTAGGGACTACGACAGGGAAACAGTGCTACTTATATACCCTAGATAGCGTGCACGGACCATGGTCAGTGCCTCTCTGAGGTGAACGTGCTAAGTACTATATAAGTAAAGGTCCTGTCAAGTAAGGTAAACTCTAGACCTCCAAGGTCGAGGTCATAAGTCTAGAGGCTGTCTAGACTACCTAGCCACCGATAAGATGAGATTAGATGAGCGCTCACCGATAAGATAAGATAAGAGAAAAACAAAAGAAAGTGAAGCGCCTTGAGCACTAAGTGATACGTTCATCTCAGCAGGTGTGATCAGGGCTCTGACTGGGTCGAATGTGGCATAAAAGCCAACCTTGTCTCACAGGTGTGCAGAATCGTCTGAACGTGTCGTCTTCATGACTCTATTCATCTGTAGTGTTTGTTAGTATTATGTGTATCAATATATGTACACATATACATACTATTTTAATGACCTTTTGGTATTCTGAAGACTTGGCAGGATTGTTTATGTGTTACGGAGTATAATTTTTCTCTATTTTTCCCTCTCTTTTTGTGATCATGTGACTTATATCACGTGCTTATTTAATCATGTGACTTGCTCACGTGCAATGAGGACTTTATATTTAGATATCATGTGACTAGGCCTAGACTTGCCTAGAACATTCTAGAATAGATTTACCTAGGCCGGTCTGGACCATGACATCATCTGACATCATATGAAATGCCATGGAATGTTGTGGAACATTCCGATGATATCATTTATTTGTAGCATACAAGTACTATAGTAGTATATAAGATGCAATGTCAACATCCCAGAGTCCCAGCTTGGTTCTCTTGAGGCTATCCATCCACGAGCGTGCCTAAGTTTTAACATCCTCTTACTCGCTTTTCGTTGACAAGCCATAGTCAACGCTACACATTTATTTGTTCCAAGCCTTCAAGTGGGGCTTTAACTCATTTGTTTTCTCTGTCTTAGTTCTGGTGTCGACGCTGCGAAAGGCTACGCCTAACGCTCGTCTCATTATGAGTTCCTTGATACCTGGGGCGAAGTGGACGATAGTCTGATATACACATTTGTAATGCTCAATGGTTTTCTCTGGACTGCATCAATGATACAATCAGCGGCTCACATGATTTGGAGTGCGTACTGAAGTTAATCAAGACTGAGGTTGCTCTTCAGAGGGGCTGAAGGAGTAAAACCCAAGAGGATTCGATGGAGTTCCCTGGTTGCTACATTGACTCTTATATACTATACAGGTGTGTCCATGTTTACACTAGATCTAACCAATACTATGAAAGGCATGAAGAACAGGCATGCATCAAGCATTACCATGGAATGGAAGAGAATCATAACATGAGAAATACATGTGTAGAATGGAAGTAGAAGCATGAAATGAGGAGAATATGTGCTGCCACATTAATATGGTGTGTATGCCAGGAGGTGTGGCAGCTTATTAAATATGAAATAACGGAAATGAGAAACATACGGTAATGGTGAGGCATGAGGCTATGAGAGCTTGTGAGTCCATGAAGGTGTGACATAGGGGCTAGTCCATGTTGCGTGTGTGTTAGTCGCACGTGTCATGTCACATGACTAGTCACATGATAGGATAGAGACTTAGACGTTCTAAGTCTTGAAAGTTAAGCGTGCTAGGCGCTAAGGCTTAATAAATTAGAATAAATAGAAAGAAAAGGAAAAGAAATAGAGGAAAAATTCATATCGTAACAGTCAATAGAATGGTATCAGTTTACTATCCAGAGTATATGAGATAAGATGTACATTTTCTTGAAGTTTGGAGGCTCCTCCATATTATCGCCCTCCTCTGGGTTTTGTTGCATCCAAAGAGCCATGGTAATTGCCTTATCAATATCGCAAAACATGTCTATGCAACATGTAATTGCACATGCAGCGATCTTATATGGTTCATAGTCGTTGCATGTATTGACACCAGAATCGTTGCCTTGTTGGTCTTCATCACCATCTTCCTTCTCGGTGCCAGCAATTCGTTTTCTGTCAATGCTCAGTAAGGACTCATTGTTGTAATTGACACTTACTTTGTATATTTAGACAATTTCTTCAACTTTTGTAAGGATTTGATGATGCAGTGCTCATGATCCTCGTCCTCATCACTAGAAGCTGGCGACCTCACTCGTTTTTTACTATTCGAGGCCATAGTGGTAGATGATAGTGGTACAGATGCACGATTAAATCATGAAGCAAACTCTTACTTCAATCAGGTGACTTACTTTGTTTGGATGATTTATGCCTTGTTCTTGTATCACAACGTCTTCAATAGCAGAGTCATTTATCGATTCAAGTATTTTAGAAGAAGCCAAGTGAGTCTTATGATTTTTGATGTTTCAAACTCTGGAGAAGCTAATTCATATTATTCCAGGCTAGTTTTATTACTGTTTTTACTAGTACATCCACGTACATATGCTCGCTGAAGTCGATACATCGCATTCACATCATTTCGCTATCCTCTGCCTGCCATCATTCAATTACGTTCCATTTCAGCATGGAGGAAGATTTGACATGTCTAGGCTGTGAAAAGCAGTTCAACATGACTAGGGCCCTGACTGCACATAAATGGTGACGCAATGTATTTGCTGCATGGTCGACTAATATTTTTACAGGGCATCAAGAGCGATTGGAGGTGCAAGGCAATGCAAAGAAATGCAAGCGTTCTCTCTCACCATCCCCCTCCTTCAGCTCTAATTCTGAGTCTCGAAATGTGTCGTCTTCAAAGCACCTCGACTCCAATACAGCAGTTGATATGGACCTTAACGAGGGCATATGTGATGAGCTGCATCACTTAGCGCTCAAGGCACTTCTGTTTTTCTTTTATCTTATCTTATCAGGTAGCGCTTATCTTATCAGTGAGCATTTATCTTATCTCATCTTATCTGTGGCTGGGTAGTCTAGAACTGGTCTAGACTTACAACCTAGGGTTATAAGTCTAGGGTTTACCTTATTGGACGGGGTACTTACATATATAGTACTTAGTGTGCTCACCTCAGAGGGGCACAGATCATGGTCCGTGCGCACTATCTAGGGTATATAAGTAGCTACAGTTCCCTGTCGTATTCCTTAGTCTAATATATTTATGGTTCTACAGTAAAACTCTTGGCCTCATTGCTATAGAAGGGCATAGGACTTAACAGTCTAGCGGATTCCATGTTGGGCTACAATGTGCCCAGATTCATCTTTTAGTTTGGTTTGTTTTTTCGTCATGTTCTGCTCGACGCATAACAGCATATATAATGAACAGGTAATATCTATGTCGTCGCTTGGAATTACAAGCTAATTGTCCATTAGGTAGAGGTTGCTCCTGGCCCATCCACTGTTCCGTTGCCTGCTCTTGTCTCTGTACGCTCTGGGCACCACATTCACTTACCCGCATGCTATACTAACTACTTGCCTGGTGAATTTACTAGTCTTCACCATGCTCTGCCTCCGCCTTCAAATCCCTTATCTTCCACTGGATCATTGCAGACTATTCCCTTGTCCAGTCAAGTCCAAACAGACCCGGATTCCATGGGTCTATTTTGCGTCTATCCTAACCTCCCATCCTCCCTTCTTGACTCTCATAACGACCTTCTCAATTCTTTTGACGCTTCTACATTGCAGAGCACTGGTTTATTTATTGGGCAGCTCATGAACATTGTTCCACCATCAGGTATCACACTGGAAAACTTATATTCAGTGTTCAATAACCCAACTGCTGGCCTACTTATGTGCTGGCAGTATTCAGGCTCAAATATCAAATCTATCACCAAGCTCAACTGGCTTGGCAAGGATTATATGTCTGACCCTTTATTTAAACAGGTTGATGCAGCAAATTTCAACCATGACCGTGAACACAAACTTATCTACAAGTACTTACTTGACGGCTTAAATCCATTCTGTGCTGAACATGGCTGGCAACGCAGCTCTGTAGAAATACCTTTGCCAAAGGAAAATGTCAAGTATACATCAGAATACGACCCAGCTATACCAACTATCACCATTGATAATGTCATCCACTGCTCCATCACCGACATCATCAAATCAGTCTTCGAGGACAATGTCTCATTGACATTTCATATGACACTATTTGAACAATTCTGAAAGACGGCTGATGGATGCAATGTGTGGGTGTACTTGGAAGCTTACACCTCGCCAGAGATGCTTAGTGCTCACAAGAAGGTCAATGCACTTCCACGGGAATCTGATGACAAGTACGAACATATTGTTGCCCTACTAATGCTCTGGTCAGATGTAACACAACTAGCAAATTTTGGCGATGCTTTCCTCTGGCTGGTCTACCTCTACTTTGGCAACCAGTCAAAGTACACATGTGGCAAGCCCACTGCTGGCGCTTGTCACCATGTTGCATATATTCCATCAGCAAATTTCTATATTCTTATGTTTATAACTCATGCACTGATACAAAGTACTATGACAGCTGCCTGACCACTTTCAAGACAAGTACATCTATGCCTATGGAGACTCCTCTACGGAGGAAACGTATATCCATTGCAAATGCAAGCTTATGCATGCAATCTGGAAGCTACTTCTGTTACGGGGTATAATTTTCCTATATTTTTCTCTGTTTTTTCTCTTTCTTTTTGTGGTCACGTGACTTCATCACGTGCTTATTTAATCATGTGACCAGCGCACGTGACTCGATAGCACATGACATATCACGTGCGGGCGAGGACTTTATATTTAAATATCACGTGACTAGGCCTGGACTCGCCTAGAACATTCTAACCTAGACTTACCTAGACCGGTCTGGACCATGACATCACCTGACGTCATATGGAACGTCGTGGAATGTTGTGGAACATTCCTATGATATCATCTGTTTGTTAGATACAAACATTGTACTTGTATATAAGACTGAATGCCATCGCCCCGAGACCCTAGCTTGGTTCTCTTGGGGCTACTCGTCCACGAGCGATCTAAGTTTCTCCTCCTCTAATCCGCTTCTCGTTGACAAGCTATCGTCGACGCTGCCTCTATCATTGTCCAAGTCTTCAAGTGGGACTTAAACTCATTTGTTTTCTCGTGCAAAGTTTTAGTGTTGGCGTTGCGAGAGGTTTCGACCATCGCTCGTCTCAACTTCTGAACAAAGCTTTTGTTCAGGCATACAAATACAGCATGCTAATCTATTGTGCTGATGGAATTATTAGGCGCATCTTTCCCCAGTTCTTTACCTATTCGGCCAATTATCCAGAAAAGTAAGTTTCTCATTGATCTACTTTCTATCACTACTGATATTCTATCTGAAATACAGAATTCTGCTTGCATGTGTTAAGTTCCTAGTTGATTGTCTTTGTTCCTGCTGCTTGGTCAAGAAGAGTGATGTTCCAGACATGGGAAAGGCCTCTGATAGGCACACGTGGATGACAATGGTTAGAATCAATAACAGGGATTACTGGTCACATATCAAGAAGGCACACGAACTTATTTTCAAGTATGGAAAGAAGGTTAGTAGCAGCACAAACATAGCTGTACAATTGAAAGGAATGTCACTTGTGGCCATACGAGTGAGTAGATCACTTAAAATTTAAACATAGCTAATGAATTTTGGACAAAGAATGCATTCTCAGAGTGCCTCTCCAACAAGGAGAGAGTGTTTAATTTTTTCCTTATGCTCGTTGTGTTACGTGTGGCCTTTACCATGGGAACTCTTTTCCTTTTCGTATGCTTCCTTTTTCATTATACTTCCTTTTTGTCCAAAGAACTCGATTCGGTAGTATGCTCGTTTCTTTCTTTCTTGATGGTCCATGCACGTTGACTCTTCCATGGTCCGTGCATCAAATCTTTACATATATAAAGGACGTGTACATTAGTATTTATCCTCAAGCTAGTTCTATGCAGAATATAGCTTATTCCTCTCTGAACTCTTGTGTGCGATTGCACGAGTCCCCGAACCCACTCTTGAGTGGTTCGCTTGAATCGATCAGTTCACAGCTCTGTAAAAGCTTGGACGACTTTGTTTGCGATTGCACCTCGAGTTCAATTCGCGTAACAAAAGAACTAGCTTCTATAACGTCCTCACTCATTGTAGTGCCAGGACCTTATTCAAGTTAGTATTCACAAAGACCTCTTGTTCCAAAACCGGTATCAAGCCTGTGAGGACAAGATAAACGATATCCGTGACAACAGAGTCGACGGACGATTGGAGCCAGGGCAAACTCCCATAAATACCCTTGACCACATTTCCTTCAAGGAAACCGACGACTGCAGCCTCATCTAGGCACGCAACTGATACGAGGCCTAGGATCTCACCCTATCCTCACCCGGAGTCTATTACTCTCGAACAAAGAAGAACCGGGAAGCAACGTGCTGAAGAAGCATTGGAACTTCCTCCCAGATCTCCGACACTGAATCTTCAGAACCTGTTTCAGAAATCTCTGAAGAAGATACTTCCCACTCAGCAGTAACCCTCACTTCCCTTACATATCGATCACCATCCCCTACCATGTCGACCTCTACCCCTGCTGAGATCAAGATCGGAGCTCCCACACACTTTGATGGGAGTCCAGATGATGTCAGAAGATGGCTTGCCTCTGTCGGGGCATACTTCACCTTGAACCACAAGATCTACAACACCGATACCAAGAAGATTATAGCCACTTTGGCTTACATGACAAAAGGATCTGCTGCAGCTTGGGCACAGATCAGATACGATGAAGCTGACAGGACCTCATGGGGTACCTGGGACAAATTCAAAGAGGATTTCAAAACAGCTTTCATCATTTCTGACCAGAAGAGCGAAGCAATCGCTCAAATCTCGATCATCAGACAGAATCCTCATTTTAAAACATTGGGGGAATTCAACTCCGCTTTTAGACTCCTTGCTCATCACACAGGAGTAGCCATGAAAACGCCAAGATTTCTTGGTATATGCAAGCATTGAACTGAGGCCTAGCCTCTCAGATTATCAAGATGGAGAATGTTCTGAACACCTTGGAAAAATGGATTGCCAAGGCTGAATATTTCAACGTCCAAAATGAAAGACTGAAAACCCTCCATTCCTATTCCTCTAATTTCAAATATGTTCCCACTCAATCCCGTCCTGCTTCAAAGAGAGATCCCAACGCCATGGACGTAGACCGAACCTCGTTGTCTCTATTACAACAAGCGGAGTATATGAGGAAAGGACTGTGTTTTCACTGCGGACAACAAGGACATACAAGCCGTGACCATAGAACATCCAATTTCCAAAGTCCGAAACAAGGAGTGACAAACAGACCTCCTCCTTCACAGAACCAATGAATGATTGCTGCTACTATCCTCAGAGCAGTACCACCTACACCTAGACCTCTTCCTACACCACCTTCTCAGGTTGGAACTTATGTCAACCAACTTCGAACCCGAAACATACCAGACAATGATATCATGAGGGTACTACGTACCGTCTATGATTATGAAGAAGAACCAGTCACAGCCAAGATAGAAGAAATTTCTGATACTGCATCGGTAAAAGTCACTAACGTTCCACTGGATTTTTAGAAAAGAGGACAGAATCGACGCCTGTACCTCTTGAAACCGCACCTGTAATAGTAGCAGAAATCTCTCAATCAATGCATGTTCCCATTATCGCTACTATTGGTGCTGAAGCCGTCGAATCCCGTATCCTCATTGACAGTGAAGCGGGAGCAAACCTTATCGATTGGGGATTTGTCCGAAGATACAACGTTCCATACACACACCTTCGACGACCTCTGAAACCGACCAACGTGGATGGATCTCCTAACAAAGGAGGTCTTATCAGATTTCAAGTCCGAATTCCCATTCAAATACAGGAATTCAAAGAAGAACGAACCTTCTTCGTAATGGACTGCGGAAAAGAAAATTTCATACTCGGTCTCCCATGGCTGAGAGAAATAAATCTGATAATTGATTGGGATCTTGGAACAATCAATCTACCTGACAAGAATAACTCTCAAGAAATCCTCCAAGAAACAAAAATATATACCATGAAGACCCTAGAGTGTGCAAAAAGATTAGCTGCTCTCTTGAAGAAAGAAAAGAAAATCGAAGATAAGGAGAAAGAAAGAGAAGAAAAAGACACTCTTCTGGTGAAGAAGTTGTCTCAACATGCGACTGTACCCACAAAGGGTTCAGAACAGGTGGCCAGCTTTGACTTGTACTCAGCTGAACACATCGAAATCTGCATCCCTCCCGGTGAATGATATCCCATTGACACAGGTATTACGGTGAAAGTTCCGAAAGGAACTTATGCTCGTATTACCTCTCGAAGTGGACTTGCTGCCAAACACTCCATTGACATCGCTGCTGAAGTGGTCGATGCAGATTTCCGAGGCTCTATCAAGGTCATGCTTATTAACAATGGCCAAGCAGATTTCCATATCATCAAAGGAGATAGAATTGCACAACTCATACCGGAAAAGTTTCTTACCCTGTCATCAAGGAAGTACAAGAACTTGATAAAACTAAACGAGGGGATAAAGGATTCGGATCCACCGGTATACCAACAGGAAGGACGACTATCTCCATGAAAATCGCTCAAGAAGAAAAGAAGGAAAAACCTGTTCTTCCATCGGAATTCACTGACTTCTCTGAAATCTTCGAAAAGAAATCCATGGATCATATACCCCCGGAAAGGCCCTTTGATCATGTCATTGAAACTGACGACAACTTTGTACTGAAGGTTGCGAAGGTTTATCCTTTAAACCCTAAGGAATTGGAGGCATGTCAAGAATTCATCAAGGAACATTTGGAAACTAGCAAGATAATACCCTCAAAATCTCCACAAGCCTCACCCTTTTTCTTTGTACCCAAAAAGGATGGCTCGTTTCGACCTTGCCAAGATTATCGATATCTAAACTCCCATACCATCAAAAACGCCTACCCTTTACCCTTGATTTCCGACCTCATCGATAAACTAAAAGGATCTAAATACTTTACAAAATTCGACATCTGATGGGGATATAATAATATCCGTATCAAACCAGGTGACAGGTGGAAGGCAGCCTTTATATGCCCTTTAGGATTATTTGAACCCACAGTTATGTTCTTCGGCCTTTGCAATTCACCTGCAATGTTTCAGGCATTCATGAACGATTCCTTCAAAGATTTCTTGGCCGAAGGATAGATTATTATTTATATGGATGACATCCTAATTTTCTCTTCAGATCTTACAGTTCACAAAGAGTGCACCAAGAAAGTGCTCCAACGACTTCGGGAACACAACTTATACCTCAAACTGGAGAAATGCAAATTCAATGTTACAGAAGTTGACTACCTCGGAATGATCATCTCTGAAGGATCGGTCAAAATGGATCAAGGAAAACTCAAGGCCATTAACGACTGGCCAATTCCTTCCTCTGTCAAGAACGTCCAATCATTCCTTGGATTCTGTAATTTTTACCGCTGATTTATCCCATCTTTCTCCACTGTCGCTCGCCCTCTCGTTGACCTCATCAAGAAAACCGTATCCTGGAATTGGGATGATAAATGTCAAAATGCGTTCCTTACCCTGAAGAAGAACTTCGCTCAGCAACCAGTGTTGTTGATGCCTGATATCTCTCGACCATTCTTCCTCATGACGGATGCATCTCTACACGCCACTGGTACCGTGTTGATGCAAAAAGACTCTAATGATGATCTTCACCCTTGTGCATTCCTTTCCCAAATCTTCTCTCCTGCAGAAAGGAACTATAATATCTATGATCGTGAACTTTTGGCCATTATCCGTGCACTTATCGCCTGGCGACATTATCTTCAAGGAACTGAACATCAAGTCACTGTCTTTACTGATCACAAGAACCTTACCTATTTTAAATCTCCACAGAAATTATCTCGTCGCCAAGCTTGTTGGCTTATGATTCTTCAAGATTTTGATCTTAAACTCACTCATGTACCTGGTTCTCAAATGGGCTCTGTGGATGCCCTTTCACGAATGCACAATATCGATACTTTCGATGATAATATCACAGTCACTCTTCTTCCCGACAATCTCTTTGTCCGCTCTTTTGATCTTGCCTTGGTCGAGAAGATTAAACACTCCACTGCTGTTGATCCTTTGGTACTTTCTGCCTTGCGGGGTTGAACATGAAAAATCTCTTTTTCCTCGATACTCTCCTTTGAACTGGCATTATGATGGTGCCAACCTTTTTTTCAAAAACCGATTATATATTCCTCCTGATCATCGCCATACTGTTGTGAAAATTCTACATCAATTCCCCATGAATGGACACCCTGGAATTTTGCGAACCATCAACCTCGTAGCCCGTGACTTTTGATAGCCTGGCTTGGCTACTTTTGTCCGAAAATTTGTCTCTGGCTGCACTACTTGTCAACAAATGAAGGTCAACACTCATCCTTCTGTTCCTGCATTGGTTCCTATTCCCTCCTCCTGCACCCGACCTTTCCAACAGATCTCTATGGACTTGATCACTGATCTTCCTCTCTCTAATTCTTATGATTCGATTCTGGTCGTGGTCGACCATGGTCTTATAAAGGGGGTAATTTTATCCCCGTGCAATAAAACTATCGATGCTGCTGGCATAGCACAAATATTTTTCAAGAACGTTTTCACTCGATTTGGCCTTCACGAAAAGGTCATTTCAGATAGAGGTCCGCAGTTCGCCTCAGCTTTCTCTCAAGAACACTAGAATATGATGTCGCCCTCTCTTCAACCTATCACCCTCAAACAAATGGAGAAACGGAAAGAATGAACCAGGAGATTGAAACCTTTCTATGAATATTCTGTGATGGGAACCCAGAAACATGGGCTCAATTTATTCCTTTCGCAGAATTTGCCCACAACTCCAACATTCACTCCATGACGAAGAAAACCCCTTCTCCCTGATTCTTGGCTATGAACCCAGATCTTATCCAGAACTTGCCAAGATATCATCAAATCTTCCATCCATCAAAGAACGACTTACTTCTCTATGAGAAGCACGGAAGGAAGCACTTGCTGCGCATGAAATTGCACAGCAAGTAATGAAAGAACAAATTACATCAAGGTTTTCACCCTGGAACGTGGGTGATAAGGTTTGGCTAGAAGGACGTAACCTACGCATGGCATATTCATCTCAGAAGCTAGCCCCTAAAAGAGAAGGACCTTTTGAAATCACACAGGTTCTCTTCCCTATTTCATATCGGCTCAAATTACCTCTGACTTGGAAAATGCACAATGTCTTTCATGCATCTCTGTTATCATCCTATCGGGAAACTCCCGAACATGGACCGAATTTCCTCCGACCAAACCCTGACTTGATAGAAGGTAAAGAAGAATACGAAGTTCATCGAATCTTAGCCCACAAAGGATCACCGGGCCGAAGACGCTATCTGATTTCCTGGAAAGGATATCCCTCATCTAAGAACACATGGGAACCTAAAGGAAACCTCAAACATGTGAAAACAATCCTATGAGCATATAAACTTCGACACCAAAAAGACTTTCCTGCAGTTCGCTCCACTCATACTGAGACGAAAGTATCACTTAGCGCTCACGGCGCTTCCGTCTGGTGCTCGAAGCGTCTTTTCTTTCTTTTGTTTTTCTTTATCTTATCTTATCAGGTTAGCGCTTATCTAATCGGTGAGCGTTAATCTTATCTGGTGGCTGTGTAGTCTAGGCCGTTCTAGACTTACACCTAGACTATGGGTTCAGGGTTATACCTTACTAGGTAGGGTCTTTACTTATATAGCACTTAGGGCGTTCACCTCAGAGGGGCACTGACCATGGTCCGTGCACGCATACTATAGTATATAAGTAGCTACGACTCCGCCTGTATAATTCCTTAGTTCAATATACTTGTGGTTCTACCAGTAAAACCCTTGGCCTTAGCTGCTATAGAAGGGCGGTAGGACTTAACGGGTCTAGCGGACTCCGAGTGACCCACGTCAAGGGTCATCTCTAAAGGTTTAGTTTGTTTTTCCGTCATGTTCCGCTCGACACGTAACACATACTCTCAATTGAAGTCAATGCCTCCCACTCGAGTTCATCTTATTCAATGATCTTCCCTTTCACCCCCAAGACATCAATCTCATTGACCGACTTGATTTATATGCCTCTATACTCGAAGATCACATGTTCGTTCTACCAATAAATCATTCCCCTCATTATCATTTAGATCTTGAACATCTTATCACCATCTATCAACTCCATGCCTCATTCGTACATCAATACCACCACCTTAGATCCAGAGAGATCTCCCTTGCCACATTCATTGCGACCACCGACACCACCGTCTCTAACATTCGATGAGAACTTTTACTCCTTGCCGATCTCTTGAGATTCTCTAATGTTACTTTGAATCTCCCTCACGATAGTCTCACTAGAGTTATGGGAGGTGTCATCCCAGACCGATTATCGCCTTCTCCTGAACCTTTACCGGTTCCTACTCCTAATAACTCTGGCGAGCCTTCTTTGGAGACTGTAGAAGAAGTCCCTTCTACTGAAAGAACTTTGGTCAATCCATCCGAAACGGACTCATTGTCTTCCTTTGTCACACCTACTCCACCCCTACAAGTGGTCAGAAGACACTCCCCATTGACTCTAAGGAGACGATGTTTTCTTATCTCTCCTTACGGATTGGCTAGTAGTCCACAATTCCGTCGAACCACCATTGTTTCCACATCGTGTGCTACCTCACCGCCATCTTCCTCGTCGTCTGAGACCAGAGAAAATCCAATTGACATAGACGCAATCCCTTCTCCTACCCCCGAACCACCTCGTAACATTGTTCCCATTGCCTCTTTGGAAGTACGATGCTTCCAGTGCAACGAGGTTGAACACGTTCGTGTCAATTGTCCTCACTACAAATGTCCATATTGTCATGTCTTATGACTCGGACATAACCAAGGACAATGTCCAAGTCGGAGAACTTGTCATCATAGGAGAGGGACAAGTATTTGCAATTGTCCAGCTCACATCGAGCAACCAAGACGAGTAAGACATGATTTAACCGATCATGATCTTCACACTGCAGGAGAGGCTTTGTATGTGGAACACGATTATTATTATAACAGTGATTAGTCAGTGACTAACATTTACCCTACAAAGGGGGTAATGTTACATGTGGCCTTTACCATGGAAACTCTTTTCCTTTTCATATGCTTCCTTTTTCGTTATACTTCCTTTTTGTCCAAAGAACTCGATTCGGTAGTACACTCGTTTCTTTCTTTCTTGATGGTCCTTCCATGGTCCGTGCACCAAATCTTTACATATATAAAGGACGTGTACATTAGTATTTATCCTCAAGCTAGTTCTATGCAGAATATAGCTTATTCCTCTCTGAACTCTTGTGTGCGATGCACAAGTCCCTGAACCCACTCTTTAGTGGTTTGCTTGAATCGATCAGTTCACAGCTCTGTAAAAGCTTGGACGACTTTGTTTGCGATTGCATCTTGAGTTCAATTTATGTAACATGTTGTTGACCTACTCCATGAGTTTGAACTCAGAGTATGGAAGGCAATATTTATGCATTTGATGCATATCCTACATGCTACAGGAGGTATAGCAGTACAGGAGCTCAACTGGCGATATGTTCTCATCTATTAAAAGTTCACAATATATGCTTACTACCAAAGGTCACAGATATCGCAAAGTTCCGACGTTTGGACATAGAACCATCAGAAAATTTCACAGGAATGCATCTGCAATGAAGAGGCTTGACGCACGAGATTTTGAGGACCTTTTACAGGTATGTATTTACTTGACACACTTTGTATAGTTTGATGTAACTAAGGTTTTATGAGTGCGCTATACTAATATTTGAGGGGTTGCTCATAGAGCCTTACAATCAGGTCATTCTCGACCTTCTCTTTGATCTCGCAACTTGGCATGCCCTTGCCAAGCTTCGAATGCACACTGATGATACACTAGCCTTCCTCGACACTACAACCGCCATTCTCGGATCTCCTGTGCAAAAACTACAATGCAAAGTATGTACAATATTCAAAACAACTGAATTGCCATAGAAATATGCTACACATGGGCATTGTCAAGCTGCACTCGCCATGAAGCAACCTCAATTAGCATTTCGTCAAACTGTGGCAGCACCAAATGTAAAGCATCTCAATCTATCAACATACAAGTATTATGCTTTAGGCAACTACATGAAAACTATTCAATAGTATGGTACGACAGACAGTTTCACTATACAGACAGTATGTTCACACACTTGTAGTATACCAGTACTAACTTTTTTCTAGGGTAAACTTGAACATCGATGCTCTAAGTGCCAGTTTCCATGCTCAGGCCAAAAAAAGGATATTTTTATTGCAAGTATAGCCAACCAAGAAGCCATTGAACAGTTTGTCAGAAGCATCAACGCTGCACATGATGTGCTGGCTGCCAGCACGCCAGGAACTATCCATCATTCTTCATGAATTCGGACGTCCCCATCAGATCATTACTACATTGCAGCATCTTCACGTCAAGGTTGCGATCTCACCACTTGGCTTGACAGCAAGGGAGATGACTCTGCTGTCGAGGTACATTTTTTTTATTTTCCATGTTCAACAATTAATCGTGTCTTTTTAAAATTTCATCCCTCACCTCAAAAATCATCTTCTTGCATGTCTGCGAGATCTTGCATACAACGGTGACGAGTACATATTCTCGGATGAGGACTGCAACAACATTTTGTTCCACAGTAATAAAATCTTCACGCACAGCTACCTACACATCAACTATACAACCTACGACCTCCGTCGGGAACAAGACTCCATCTGCCCCCAAACTCGTGCTGAGATCATGCTCCTCTCTCAGGAGGACGAGCACACTCACCCATACTGGTATGCTAGGGTCGCTCTGATTTTCCACGTCATGGTGGAGTACTGTGAGAACTCAGCATCTGCATACTCTCATCCTATCTGGATGGACACTTTGTTCATACGGTGATTCCAACGTGACACAAACTTCAATTCAGGGTTTGATGCAAAACAACTTCTCTGCCTTCAGTTCTTCGACCAAGAACACATCTCCGATGCATTTGATTTTGTTGACCCAGACTCTGTCATCCATGGTGTACACCTGATTCCCGCATTCACACTTGGCAGCACTGACGAATTACTCGGACCCTCGTTTGTACGGCAAGAAAAAGGAGCGGAGGGATGGGATATGGATATTACTACATTAGCATGTAAGTTATATTTGGCTACACGACACATTCTCTACTAACATTTACTAGGTTTGTGGACAGGGATATGTTCATGCGATTTCGAGGTGGTGGAATTGGGCACAAAATGATGTGTGACTGGGACGAGTTCCTGCAGTGTGAAGGACACGAAGCTCCAGATGATTCGGAAGATGAGATGAACAGCTTCAGAATGGAGGGCAAGGACGAGTGGGAAGATGTGCTTGATGAAGAAGCAGACGAAGAAGGTACAAAGGAAGGTGGCAACAATGAAGACGGTGACGAAAAAGCAGATAAGGAAGGTGTAAAGGAAGATGATGGTGACAGCAATGAAGAGAGTGAGGATGACAATGAGGAAGATCTGTTGGTTGCCGACGAAGATGAAGAGCTCGACAAGTACATTTGGAAGCAAGAAGGCTATGGGGCCCTCTAGTGTGGTGTCTTGAGGCAGGCACATTCTCATTCTAACAGCATATACAACAGGATTATATCTTATATTATCTGAATAGTACCTACACGACAGCAGATATGACACTATATGTCTGCATGTATCTACTTTACGGCTTGGGACTCGGTGTTGCATCGTGCTTGGAGGTACAGCTTGAGTCAATGATATGCTGTGACTGACCTTCGTCATATGCTGTCTTCCTCTCTCATCCATATCAGACAATGTCAGATTTTTACAAAAGTTGTGATGTA
Organism: Phlebopus sp. FC_14; assembly: GCA_021018615.1. Taxonomy (NCBI): domain Eukaryota; kingdom Fungi; phylum Basidiomycota; class Agaricomycetes; order Boletales; family Boletinellaceae; genus Phlebopus; species Phlebopus sp. FC_14. The sequence continues at coordinate 698,703 of JAEVFL010000005.1, read as the reverse complement.
ACAATCACAGTCGACCAACACAACAATGCTTGATTGCTAGGTAAGAGAATCAATAACATCAACTGATGAACCATGCTACAAGACAATACCTAGGTAAGAGAAGCACAACATTAAGGAAAAAGGAAAAGGGGAGGTGCAGAAATTATTATAGTAAGTATTTCATATTCATGGCATGGACCCGCTCTGATTGCACAGACCACAAACAGACGAAAATCCATAACATTTACCCTCTTCTGAGGAGTCACATCTTTGTGGCTTAAGACTGTTCTTCCAACGCATCATATCAAATCTCTTCGTCTCCCCTTCTATCAGCTCGTTCAAAAGTTCCACTCTCCTAGTTGTACAAGTAACGTGGAATATAGGCAGGAATGGTGAGGTTTTTGTTTTTGAGAGGGCAGAAACAAAGTTTCATCATAGGTGTTGACCGAGGCTTCGCTGGATGGAGATGATGTTTTGTTCAGAGCCAAAGTAAATTGCAAGGGACTAATAACGAGTAACAAAGAGACTCAGTCTCGAGAAGTGGTATCACAAAGACTTTATTCAACTAACCTAATAATGAGTGACAAAGAGACTACTCAAGTCAGTAAAATAGAAGTACTAGATAATGAAAGAGCTCACCTCAGTCTCGAGAAGTGGTATCATGAAGACTGAGGTGTGCAAAGAAAACTTCAACACAAGTTTGATGGAGAGATTACATAATCCATCCATGACATACCAATCGCTACCGATTTACAACACTCCCACTTGGTGTGAGATGGATTAAAACACAATACCCATCCCTTCAGAAAAATGAATATGTTTCTCCCATGTGAGCCCCTTGGTGAGAACATCAGCAACTTGGTTTGTTGTCAGAACATACTTGGCAGCTATCTCTCCCTCATCTAACTTCTCCTAAATGAAGTGGTAATAGATAGCAATGTGTTTTGTCCACTTGTGGAACATTGCATTCTTTGCGAGAGCCATTGCCAACTGATTGTCAATCAGAAGAGTCGTAGATTGGGTCGAGAGCATGTTGAACTCTTGAAAAAATGTTTGAAGCCAGATGACTTCTTTTATAGTGGAAGCGGCAGCTATGTACTCTGCTTCCGTGCTTGATAATACGATGGAGTGCTGTTTCTTTGAAGACCAGCTAATTGTGGCTCTGGTGAGGATAAAGACATACCCCGTGATTGAGCGACAATCACTGACATCAGATGTCTAGTCTGCATCAACATATGCATACAAATCACTTTTCTGGTTACTGTGAAAAATGAGTTGTATATCACCTGTACCCCACAAGTAATGGTAGACTTGCTTGAGGGCTGTCATGTGTGCATGGCCTGGCGTGCTTACTAAGTGCACCCACTGCGAAAGCAAGATCTAGATGGATTGCAAGCATGGTGTACATAAGTGCTCCAAGAGTACTCTAATACTCTTGTATGTCAATTTCGGCTTTGTCAAGCTTGATTAACTTGACATTGGGGTCAATTGGAGTTACAACTGGATGACAGTCACTCATGCCATGTTGTTTGAGAATTGATTCAATGTATTGACGTTATGAGAGCTTGATAGTCTGTTTGTCGCGATCGCAAATTATTTCCATGTCAAGAATCTAGTGTGCCTCTCCAAGATCAGTCATCTTGTACTTGTTACGGGGTATAATTTTTCCTTTATTTTTCTCTCTCTTTTTATGGTCACGTGACTTACATCACGTGCTTATTTAATCATGTGACTAGCGCACGTGACTCGATCATGTGACTGTGATCACGTGCGGTGAGGACTTATATTTAGATATCACGTGACTAAGGCCTAGACTGGCCTAGAACATTCTAACCTAGACTTATCTAGAACGGTCTGGACCATGACATCACCTGACATCATATGGAATGTCGTGGAATGTTGTGGAACATTCTGATGATATCATATGTTTGTTAGATACAAACATTGTACCTGTATATATACTGCAATGCCAACGCCCAGAGACCCTAGCTTGGTTCTCTTGGGGCTACTCGTCCACGAGCGAACTTAAGATATTCCCTCATCGTCTCACTCGTCGTCGAAGAGTCTAACTCGATGCTTTATAACTTCACACTATCATGTCTTCAGGTCAGATGATAACTGATCTGTTTTCTCCATCTTCATTCTTAGTGTTGGCGTTGCGAGAGGTCAGACCATCGCTCGTCTCAGTACTTGTGAGCTAGCTGTACCTTGAGTCATTTGATGGCTTCTTTGTTCTTGTAAAGCATGAGTTTGTCGTCGATATAGACTGCAACAATCAATAGAATCCCATCTTCGACTTTGTAGAAGATGCTATGATCTGCCTCACTACACGTGAAGTCAAGTGACTCGAAAATGATATGTAGCTGCTCATACCAAGACTTATGGGCTTGCTTTAGACCATAGAGAGGACGATGAAGGTGTCAGATCTTGTTACGTGATGAATGGAAACTAGACGAGAGCTTGAGATAGATTTCTTCTTTGAGATTCCCATTGAGGAAAGCTGATTTAACATCCGTTTGATGGGTTTCGAGGTTGTACTTGGCCGCAATTGTGAGTAGGACACGGATTGTTGCAAATTTCATGACAGATGTGAACATGTCTATATAGTCAACACCATGGATCTGCGTGAATCCCTTTGCAATCAATCGTGTCTTGTACTTGTTGATTTCGTCGTCAGGACCACACTTTATTTTGTAGACCCATTTCGAGTCAATGACTTTGCGGTTTCATGGGTGGTCGACCTCATATAATCTGATGTCCTCGAATATTCGAAGTTCGTCAAACATAGCAGCATGCCATGACTCAGCATCAGGATGTTGGATGGCTTCCGTGTAGGTCCTTGGTTCATCCTCAGTGGTTGCGTCAGGTTTGTATGTGTGTTTGTCTAATTTGGCAAAGCTCTGTCTCAGTGTTCACTGCCTCTGCAACCTCCTGCTCGAGTCCAGGACTATCACCACTCTCTACCTCGACAATCCCACTTTCATGTGGCTGCAAACTCGCCTTCTCATATGTGTTAACGAAGAAACAACTGTCGTCATCTTGAATCAGTGGTTTGCATTGTCTGGAAGAGCGTCTGATGTCTGGAGGTGAAATAGGATATGGGTATAGTGCAGGAGGACCTTAGGAAGGCCTAGTATGCTTTGGAGGTGGATGGAAAGTCACTTTGGGCAATTCTCGATGACGTTCAGCTAGTAAGTCTTTGACTTTGGACTGTAGCAGCTGACTTGATCCATTTTCACCAGATTCATCGATTCCAGTTGAAGCAGGATGTGAAGGCATGCTGTATATGTTGTTTGTGATGTTTTTAATATCTCTATCATTACCATGAGTGGTATACACTGGCTCATCGACATCTGGGACCTCCTCAATACATACCCAGTAGTCTGATGCTGTTGGGCTGCCAGCACCATCTGTCAGGTCGTTCTGAGTAGGTAAGTGGTTTATTTCATTGCCGTTGTGAGCGCTGATGTTGATATTAACACGCGTTAGAGCGCTGCCATCTTCCTCGTCGAAGACAATGTCTCTGGATTCGAAAATATGGCTGGTTGGACGATACAGACAGACGAAGGTGCTGCAGTGCTCTGCATACCCCAAATGAATGCATTTGAGCGATTTGGAGTTGAGCTTGTGCTATTTTTCATCTGGTACATGCACATGTGCTTTGCAACTGAAAATGCAAAGATGTGTAACTGATGATTTATTATCAGTGAACTTCTCGTATGGCATAACATTGCTGTCGAGTGTGCATATTGGGATACGGTTCAGAATGTATGCCACATGGAGAATTGTATCGCCCCAGTACTTGTTCGGCAGGCTAGCATCACTTAGCATTGAGCATGCACACTCAACAAGCATGCAGTTCATCTGCTTGCTGATATCATTTTTCTGAGGTGTGTATGCATTCATCTTTTCATGATGAACTCCCTTTGATGAGAGGTAGGCTTCAAATTCTTTTGAGCCATATTCACCACCACTGTCCGAGCAGAACAAATTCACACATTTGCCAGTGACCATTTCTGCTTGCTCAAGATAAGCTCTCATCTGGGCAAAAACTTCGTCCTTCAATTTCAGCAGCTTGACTACAACGTGATGTGAGTGACCATCAATGAACGTCATGAAGTACTAATAGCCAGACCACGCCAATGTCTGCATAGGGCTGCAAACGTTCGAATATGTGTGGTGAAGGATGCAAGGATGCTCAACGGTCAATTTGTGAGGGATTACTTCATGATGCTGCTTGCCTTCAAGGCAAGCTTGACACAGGTCATTGTGAGTTGTTGGACCTGTTACCTCCATTCCACTGACCATTTCCTTTCAAAACAGCTTTAAGATTGAATTCATGTTTACGTGCCCAAGCTGTTGATGTCATGTTTCAAGTGTGGCTTTAGACATTTTCATCTTCACAATGAAGCTACTCAAGACAGTATCAGGGTCGAAGGATGATGACAGACCATAGGCTATGTGTGCACGTGCAAGTACACAAGGAATAGCGAGTAGAATGTAGAGAGATTCATGTTTGCATGTGAGAGTGACTTCTAATTTAAAGCTTCCTCAACCAAGTCGGAAGTTTATTGAACAATGACTTGGTCCATATGCTATTATGAAGCTGGTCAGCTCTAATGCTGTTGAACTTTGTCTCTCTTCCACAATGTATATTCACCCGGTTGTGAATGTCAGTCACATTAAACCTTATAACCAGTATAACAATCTGATCTGGTGCTAGTCACCAAAGAGGGTGATCAAGAATACAAGGTTGATTATCTTGTTGATTCTTGCTTGTGAGGTCATCGAGTTCTTGGTACATTGGATTGGTTATTCTGATGAGGAGCATACTTGGAAGCCTGAGGCTAACCTAGATCATGCTTGCAATGCTATTTACAATTTCTATCATCGCCACCCTTCCACTCTCAGGAAATTGTACATGTAATTCAACTCTTTATTCTCTCCCTATGTTAATTATTGCTCTGTAGCCTCTGCCGCATTTAATCACCTGGAAGTTGATTCCTAAAAGGGGGGCTGAGATGAGCAGTGGCACTTGGCTCTTGCAACGTCGAACACAAAGAACTAAGACCAAGAAAACAGATCAGTTATAATCTGACCTGAAGACATGAAAGGACATGAGGAACAGCAATGACTATGCTCTCATTGATGAGTGGAGTGATGAGGAAAGAACTTAGGCTTGCTTGTAGACGAGTAGTCCCAAGAGAACCAAGCTGGGACTCTGGGGTGTTTGTATTGCAGACTATATATGCTACTAGTATTTATATGAAACAAATAATGATGTCATCAGAATATTCCATAACATTCCACAACGTTCCATATGATGTTGTGATGATGTCATCATGGTCCAGACCAGTCTAGGTAAGTCTAGGTGTAGAATGTTCTAAGCAAGTCCAGACCTAGTCATGTGATATCTAAATATAAAGTCCTTGTTGCATGTGAGCAAGTCACATGACTAAGTCACATGATCCAGTCACATGATTAAATAAGCACATGATGTAAAGTCATATGACCATAAAAAGAAAGAGAAAAACAGAGAAAATAAAGGAAAAATTATACCCCATAACAGTTGAGATAAAGCATCTGCTTTTGTCATAGAGGTTTCTGCCTTGTGGATCAAGATAAAGTTGAATTGTGTGAGATACAAGGACTATTGTGCTTGGACTAAATTTCAAATTTATGCTGAGCTCCTTCTAAATAATGCCTCCATGTTTCTAATGCATGGATGATGGTGAGCATTTTTTAATCTGCAACCTGGTAATTCTACTCTTGTGCAGATAGAGCATGGGAACTAAAGGCACATGGTCACCATTCTTCATTGAGACATTTCATAGATAGAACAGCCCCTGTGGCAAAATTCGAGGCATTGGTTTCTAGACAGAATTCTGCATTGATATCCGGATAAACCAAAATAGATGCTATCGTAAAACATCTTTTAAGTGTGTCAAACACTTCTTGTTCTTTATCTCCCTAGTTTCACTGAAGATCTTTTCGTGTTAAGTCTGTGAAAGGTTTTGCAATTCCAGCATAATTGAGTATGAAGCAACAGTAAAAGTTAGTGAGACTGAGGAAAGAATGGACATTCTTGACCATTTATAGAACTGGCCACTTCTGAATTACTTTGACTTTTGATTCATTCATGCGAATACCATTGCGAGTCATGGTCATGTCAAGGAATTTTACTTTAGTTTTATTGAAGAAGCACTTCTCCAACTTGACAAATAGATCATTATCTTTGAGCCACTGAAGTACTCATGTGACAGCTTTGTGGTGCTCATTGATATTGTCCGATTTTATATAAATTAAGAGATCATCCATGTAGATAACAACAATATCATCCATATCTATGAATAGCTTGTTCATCATAGATTAGAACATAGCTGGTGAATTACAGAGACCAAAGAACATGACAAGGGGTTCAAAAAAACCTAGATAACAGACAAATGCTGCCTTCCATTCATCACCTTTCTTGATTCATATATTATTATATCCCCATCGAAGGACCATTTTTGTGAAATATCTTGTACTCTTAAGCTTGTCAACAAGCTGACTGATCAGAGGCAAGAGATAATTATTTTTAACTATTCCTTCATTCAGATAGTGGTAATCTTGAACCATCCGCTTAGTGTCTTTCTTTTTAGGAACAAAGAAGACAGGCAATATCTGAGGTGATTTAGACAGTCTAATGTAGCTCTTCGAGAGCTGATCTTCAATAAATGACTTGACTTCATCCTGCTCCTGAGCTGAAAGGGGAATCATTCTTCCTTTCCTAGGCTTAAAGTCTTCTTTTAAGTCGATTGTATGATCCCACGGCTTGTGTGTTGGCATGTGCTTGGATTTTTTCTTCAAGAAAGTTTCATAAAAGTCCTTGTGGTAGATGCTAGGGACCAGTTTCTTGATTGGTGTTTCTAACACAACTGTGCTTCAAAGCTTCTTCTACAAGTCATCAGTTTCTAGGTCACTGATAAGACCTTTCCATTTTGATACAGCTTCTACTTCTTTATCTAGTTTCATCGAAGCAAGGCATATAGTGCGATTAGATAATTGATAGCACAATCTTGGGCAGCGATTTAATTTAACTTCACCAGTTTGCCAGTTAATGTTAGGATTATGATATTTGAGTCAGGTATTGTTACGCGTCAAGCAGAACACGACAAAGAAAGACAAACCAAACCTAAAGAGATGACCCTTGACGTGGGTCACTCGGAGTCCGCTAGACCCGTTAAGCTATACCGCCCTCATCTAGCAGCTAAGGCCGAGGGTTTACCTGGTATAACCACAAGTATATTGAACTAAGGAATACAGGCGTCGAGGTAACTACTTATATACCCTAGCTACCGTGCACGGACCAAGGTCAGTGTCCTACTAAGGTGAACGGTCTAAGTACTATATAAGGAAGGAAACGCCTAAGTAAAGTATACCCTAAGACCTGTAGTCGAGGTGCTAAGTCTAGAACGGCCTAGACTCCACAGCCACCAGATAAGATTAACGCTCACCGATAAGATAAGCGCCAACCTGATAAGATAAGATAAGGAAAAATAAAAGAAAGTTAGCGCGCATCGAGCGCCAAACTGAAGCGCCTTGAGCGCTAGTGATACTTTCGTCTCAGGTATATCCAAGAATGATCGCAGCAGTACCAAGATCACTGATTTCGGCTTGTACTACTTCTTTGTGATCCTTGTATTCCATATGGATTTCTGTAACATGAGTAATGTCTCTTGCTCAGTTCTTGGTACCATCAATATTAAAGACTGAGATAGATATTGGCAACTTGCATAGCATGAGGCCTTGTCGTTTAGCCCATTGATGATCGATAAAAATAGAGTTTGCTCCACAATCTAGAAGAGCTTGTACCTGAATAGGGGACGTGATGTCAACATCCATGTGTTTATTCATTACTTTGATCAGGATCTTTAGTTCCTTCTTGAGGGATACTGATCTAGTAAGGATCCATTCAGGAAAATCATCTCCAGGGGACATGAAGTTGATAAAAGAAGTATTTTGGGTTTTCGGGAAATTAAGCACTGGTTGAACAGTCGAGCCTCATAAGGAGGACCCCCTTCTATGTACATATCCAAGAAATCAGAAAAAAGAAAAACTAATTTATTTTTTCTTCTTTTGTAGATTGTTATATGTTTTTAGAACTACTTACTGTGCATATGTCAAGAAATTCAGAACTATCAAAACTATCAGCCACATCAATAATCTATGGTAGGCCCACCATTGGCTGGCCCATGTATGACAGGTGTTTGTCAACCTCGGCTGGCCATATACTATGAGGATAAGCTACTGCATGGGGTATGTGAGAGGAATACTCTGCATAGAGATGTAGAACCACAAGTCCATCCTTGTTAGCATTGAAGTGAAGACAAGGGTGATGGTGAGGGCGTCAGTGACAGAGGATTTGGGGTACACAGACGAGGCCTCTTGCCATTGATCCGTCGCAGGATTCGATCGTGCTGTTTAGGAGGAGGGAGGATTATATGTGTGCCTCTTTCTCTTTGTCTCTCTGGCCCTGTTATCTGTCCCGTGCAAGCCGTCTGTGACTGCCAACTGATGCATTCCATGAATCAGACAACCCATTGCCGAGCCTGTGCCTATGGAACTACACGTTCGGACGACATCGACGATCAAAGTCCATCAAGAAGCAAAGAAACCAGTCCTGGAGACGACTGCTCCAGTCTCGGCTTCGAGCACTTTTATCCAGGTCATGGATAATGCGAACCCGAGAGACCACGGTTGGCGCTATGGAACTGGAAAACTGGCAAACAAGTTGTTGTGTGTGATGCTTCTGTTTCGTAGGGGCACTGCGCTCGCTGACGCATACTGTAAACGCCATAGATACTTGATCTTCCCCCTGGTTTATGTGATTTCTCGTTTATATCCAATCGGGTGCTCTTTTCTACGACTATCGTGCGCGGTGGTATGATTTAGGTTTTTACCTTGGGACACAAGCCGTCGCATCCAGATACGATAAACGATATCGTCCACGTCACCGTCAACCTCGTCCTTCCACAGCTCCGTCCTGTGGTCCACATCATCAACCTAGCAACGCACACAGGCCTTTTTTCAGCCCACCGCCCACCCAACAAGCAGGAGTACACTAACACACGACTGGGATCCCGAGATCTGGAGGTGCCGAAGGCTTCAACATCTAGTGAGCTTCGTACATACTAGTTTGACAATATTGATACAATCAAGTCTGGCATGAGTAATTTGGTGCTACTCGAAGTCGAAGAAACATCTCTTTCACTGTAGGACTAAGAGGCCGTATCCTGTGCCTGCTGCCATTGCTGAACTTTCGCCCGTGCCACCTCCTGTGTATGTGCCTGTGCCTCTTTCTCCCGTCTCTCCCGCTCAGCAACAATTTGTTCTGGAGTAACTCCTCTGAGCAGCATGGACAGCACTAGGACATGATCCATGGCTTGAAGCATTTCGGTTGACGTTGCTGATCTTCGTGATCTGCCTCGCTTCGTCCCACTGCGCCCTGGTTTATACTCGCTACCTGAGTCAGCCGCGAAATCTTCAGAATCATCAGATGAGAGGGGCTGCTGTGGAAGGGGGGAAATATTCTTGAAGTCTTCAAATCGCTTCTTCAGAACTTGAGATAGCGCATCAGTGGGCCATCTCTGAACCGCAGCAGCTCCATACATGAAGTCGAGAAGAATGCTAGGTGGTGAAGATTCTCCTGTGCCGGTCATGTGAACATCACATGGAAGAGGTGCATACAACTCGTGCTCAGTTGGCGGCTCCATATACTGCATTGTAATACGGGTGTCTGGCATTGGGTCGTTCTCGACTCTATGAACGTCGTCACACTGCATGGCAAAGTTGGGAGTCTGGATGCATACATTAGAAAACATCAATGTATGTCTAAGGTCACATACCTTCATGAATGCAATTATCCCAAGTCCAAGGCACTGATGCAAATCAGATCTCAGAAGTAATCCATTTTCGACAGTGTTGATGGAGAGTTCTTGCGTTTCAGGTGGAAATTGTTGTTCGTGATATAGATGTCTGCGATCATTGACAACAAAGGTTATGTACTATGATAGGGGCTAGAGTCAGAAGATGATCACCACAGAACGCTGGATGACATACCTCGTCACCTTTGCATCTTGGTATGATGTGTGAAGCGTCACATATTCGATTGTGTGCTCGAGTGATAACACAAGAACCATCACGGTTGAGGATTTTGCCACGGAAACCAGCGCGTCCTGGAGTAATATCACTGGACGTAACTCTGTCGTTCAATGCATTGTAATCGACAAGATGAAATTGCTCTAAAGTATCATATGTACATCAAACTCAGCATTGGCACGAGCTGAAAAGTCATGAAACATCACCTGTTGCAATGTAGTAGTAGGTGTCGGCAAGGTCAGATGTATTGTCGTAGTTGACAGCGTGGCCGTCTTGTGTCTCGGAAAGATCGCCATGGGCACCGGAAATAGTAAATGCGACGAAACGCAGCCACTTGAGAGGCCGAAGACAGAGCCTGTGGATGTCGCTGTAAGGAATCTGGAGTGCATGAATCCAAGTATTTTGATTGTCCGTCGAAAGGAAGTAGATGTTAACGTCTGGTGCATTCATCGTTGGTTGGTGGATGATGGTTGTGTGCAACCTCTGGCACAGGGGAACTGAACTGAACTAGAATGCGTGCGTGGATTATCTAAGCGTCAAAGTGCGCATGCCTCCCCACTACCCCGTTTCGTGAAATTCACCAGGGTCTACTACACCTTCGGATGGACGGTCGTGCAAATACCCGCTGTGCTCGAGGTCGTTCGAAAACTCATTATACCCGCCACCATCTTTACGCTAAAGACACGTCTCAGGTTAGTTTCATTGCACGGTTATGCATCGGGCAACTGAGAAGCGCAAGTTGATGGCCGAGCAGGAGTAGGCCTGCGCCTCGCGCGCTTCACTGCGATGGCGTTACCACCATTACCACGATTTACCAACGGTGACGATCGGTCGACGAACACCAGTCCCACCACCCCCAGCAAGCCACCGTGACGCACGACCACGACAAGCGTCCAACTCCCGGACCTCCTATCCTCCATCTCACCCTTTTGAGCCGCGCTAACGAGTACCGTCGAACACGCGAGCGGGCGGTGGCTCGTTGAAGGGATGCGGTCTGGAAAGAGAGCGCGGACGCGTCGTGCTCGCTGGTACGATCGTCCAGCAGGGTATGGATGCGTTTTTCGATAGCGTGTGTGCGTTGTTGGCGGGTGTGCAACAGCCGCGCTTAGAGCGGGAGCACGAGGGGGACGTGGAGAGGTATGTGAGGGGCCCGAGGGATTGGATGGCGTGGTTTGTAGATTGGTAGTATGAAAGTAGGGTGTATTTTGGGCATAAGGGCATGGAGGCATGGATGTTTGGGTGGGTGTTTGTCCCAGGTGAGCAGAGATCCGGTCCAGATATGAAGAAAGTCTGCAGCTCACATACCATGTTTCCCAGCGACCTAAAGCTGGCTACCTCTCAGAAGGGATGAAGAAATATAGGGCGAGAATGTGGCAAGTTGTTGATGAACTGGGGTCAAAAGCCTAGGGGACAGTTTATCACGAGATCCGTCCCATTCGCCATTGGTGGGGCAAACGCGAGCATGTCTGAGTCTAGGACTCTTTGTTGGACAAGAACAAGCTCGACGGAGCGAAAATACGAGATGCTTCCCCGGGCTGATGATGATCATGAAGAGGATGGGATTGGCGTTCGGCTTGCAGTCATTCGGTATACTTCCGTACTGTATGCTTACGGTGTCCCCTCCCCTTGTGATATCTTGTGCTCAACCCTTTGCAAGTTTGTGTTGGAACTAGACAACGTCAGAACACTCCCTAACTGACTAAAAGTGATTAGATTCGTAGTACCTAGACAATGTCAGAACACTACTCGAATAATCAGCTAAACATCAATGTAAGGTGAAAATGTTGTGCATACCTCTCTAACCAACTAAAAGTGATTAGAGAGGAAAAGTGTTATGATACGCATTTTTCCTCTATTTATTTCCTTTTTCTTTCTATTTATTCTAATTTATTAAGCCCCTAGCACCTAGCGTGCCTACTTTCAAAGACTTAGAAACGTCTAAGTCTCTCTCTCCTATTCACGTGACTGGTCACGTGACTTGGCACATATGACTAGCTCATACACTGCAAGGACTAGCCCCTATGTTCTCTTCACGGACTCACAGGCTCTCATAGCCTTATGCCTCACTTCTACCGTATGTTTTACATCTCTGTTATTTCATATTTAATAAGCTGCCACACCTCATGGCCTTCACACTGTATTAATGTGGCAGCACATGTTCTCCTCACATTTATGCTTCGCCTTCCATTTCACACATGTTTCCCTCATGTTATGATTCCCTTCCATTCAATGGCAGTGCTTGATACATGCCTATGACTCATGTCTTTCATCTTATCTATAGATGTAGTGTACACATGGACAAACATTTGTAGAGTATATAAGACTGGAATACAGCGACCAGGGGATCCCCATCGAATCCTCCTGAGTCCTTGTCCTTTCAGCCCCTCTGATCAGAGCAACCTCAGTGTCTATAAGCCTCAGTACGCACTCCAGTACAATGTGAGCTGCTAACCGTATCATTAGGATTTGATCAATATTTACTGACTTTGCTTTATGATGCTTGCTGGTCAAGACCACCATAAGAACAAGTAAACACTTTTGATGTATTTGAAGTATCGCTCATGAACTAACCTTGAAGTGACACCAGCCAGTGTCGTCCAACAGATCTATGCATGCATACCCCACCTCCTACACAGAGGAACGCAAAGAGTTACCGCCATCGTTCAAAGAGCACTCAACATTGTTGAACGAAGAACAACGGGCAGAGCAGGAGCATTGGTTCGAAGAAGAACTTGGGCTAGACTCGCTCACTACAGAAGATGCAGAGGATCAGGCCACCCTCGTCCCTACTCACTCATCTCCACCCCGTTCGTGCTCACCTTTGATTGACTTGAACAACGCACCTCCTGCCGCCTACCCACAGTTGCCACATTTTATCAATCGGCTCTTCATACCAGAAATACTTGTTGATGAGTTCGGCAGGTAGGTAGAGGCAGGGATCATCAAAGAAGGAGAGGGTCCACAAGAGAGAAATAATGTTAGGGCTAGGTATCGTACTCCTACCCCGCTCCCCATACTACGCCCATGTAGGACCAGACACATGTACTTCCCTATCGATCCCGCTCACGTTCGCAGGGATTATTTTGACGATTTCCTTTCCGACTTCTTACGTCCACATCGCGTCCTTAAAGAAGTAAGGTGCCTTCTCCATATTCTTATGAAAGATCCCTTGATCTACGATCAAGAATTACAATACTTCCTTTAACTTTTTTTACGTACAAGTTTTCTTAAATCAAAATGTCATAAGCTGTGCTTGATATTATGGATGATTCTAATGCTCAATGGGAAGAAAAAATTGCCGCTGCTAGACAGAGCATCTATGATCAGAGCAGAGTGATCAACCAGCTTTTAAACTGAATATCTGCTCTTGAGAGAGGGGGCACAGCTGGAAGTTCTGCTTCTACGAGTACGGGGGGAACGTACTCAAAGAAGATAGAAGTATTCAATGACCCAGGAGAATATGACAGGTCAAAAGCCAAATTTGAGGAGTGGTGGGCCAAGATGTGGGCTTGGCTTAACATTAACTCACATGCAATAATGCCAGGCTCGCACGAGGCAGTCCTGGCTGTTCTCTCATGCTTGAAAGGGCCAAAGGCTGGTCCCTTTGCTCAAACAAGAAATAGTTTAGTTTCTTTGTTCTCTGATTTCTTGGATATGTACATAGAAGGGGGGTCCTCCTTATGAGGCTCGACAGTTCAACCTGTGCTTAATTGCCTGAAAACCAAAAACACTTCTTCTATCAACTCCTTGTCCTCTAGAGATGAATTTTCAGAAAGGATTCTTACTAGATTGGTCTTCTTCAAGAAGGAATTAAAGATCTCAATCAAAGTAATGGATAAGCATGTGGATGTTGACACCATGTCACCTATCCAGGTCCAGGCTCTTCTAGACTGTGGAGCCAATTTTATTTTTATCGATCGACAATAGGCAAAACGACAAGGCCTCATGCTGTGCAAGTTACCAGTACCTATCTCAGTCTTTAATGTCGATGGAACCAAGAACCAAGCAGGAGATATTACTCATATCACTGAAGTTCGTGTGGATTACAAAGGGCATAAAGAAATTGTTCAAGCCAAAATCAGTGATTTTGGTACTGCTGCCATGATCCTCGGATACACCTGGCTCGCGTATCATAATTCTAACATTAACTGGCAGACTGGTGAAGTTAAATTAAATCGCTGCCCAAGGTCATGTTATGAATTATCTAATCATGCTATATGCATCACTTCGATGGAATTCAATGAAGAAGTCGAAGTAGTCTGAAAATGGAAAGGTCTTATCAGTGACCTTGAAACTGATAACACATGAAAGAAACTGTGAAGCATAGTCATGTTAGAAACACCTGTCAAGGAACTAGTTCCCAGTGTCTATCACAAAGACTTTTATGAAACTTTCTCGAAGAAAGAGTCCAAACGCATGCCAATATGCAAGCCATGGGATCATGCAATCAAATTAAAAGAAGACTTCAAACCGAAGAAAGAGCAAATGATTCCTCTTTTGGCTCAGGAGCAGGATGAAGTTAAATCTTTTGTTGAAGATCAGCTCTCAAAGGGCTATATTAGACTGTCTAAATCACCTCAGATATCACCTGTCTTTTTCGTTCCTAAAAAGGAAGGCACTAAGCGGATGATATAAGATTACTACTATCTGAATGAAGGAACAGTCAAAAATAATTATCCCTTGCCCCTGATTAGTCAGCTTGTTGACAAGCTTAAGGGTGCAAGATACTTTACTAAAATGGACCAAATATATGTATCAAAGAAGGCGATGAATAGAAGGCAGTATTTGTCTTTTATCTGAGTTCTTTTGAACCTCTCGTCATGTTTTTGGTCTCTGTAATTTGCCAGCCATCTTTCAAGTGATGATGAATGAGCTGTTTGTGAATATGAACGATATTGTTGTTATCTATATGGACGATCTCTTAATCTATACCAAATCGGATAACATCAATGAGCATCATAAAGCTGTTGTACGTGAGCTTCAGCAGCTCAAAGATAATGATTTGTTTGTCAAGCCGGAGAAGTGCTTCTTTGACAAGACAGAAGTAGAATTCCTCGGTATGACCGTGACTCACAATGGCGTTTGCATGGACGAATCGAAAGTAAAAGTGATCCAGGAGTGGCCAGTGCCAAGAACGGTTAAACAAGTCCGTTCTTTCCTCGGTCTCGCTAACTTTTACCATCACTTCATACTTGATTATGCTAGAATTACAAAACCCCTCATGGACTTAACTAGAAAAGATCTCCAGTGGAACTGGGAAGATAAAGAACAATAAGCGTTTGAGATGCTTAAAGAACGCTTTACAACAGCACCTGTTTTGGTATATCCAGATATCGATGCAGAGTTCCACCTGAGAACTGATGCCTCAGATTATGCAACAGGGGCTGTTCTATCTATGAAATGTCCCGATGGAGAATGGCGACCATGTGCCTTTAGTTTACATGCTCTCTCAGCTCAAGAGCAGAACTATCAAATCGCTGATAAGAAAATGCTCGCTATTATTTGTGCGTTAGAAACATGGCGACATTATTTAGAAGGTGCTTGGCACAAATTTGAAATTTGGTCTCATCATAAGAACCTTCAATATTTTATGAAATCCCAAGATTTGAATCGGAGACAAGCTAGATAGTCCTTGTACCTTATGCAATTCGACTTTACCTTAGTCCATAAGGCAGGAACTTCTATGACAAAAGCAGACACTTTATCCTGACATTATGATCATGCCGATGGCATTGAAAATGACAACAAGGGCATCATTGTTATTCTGTCTGAGAAGATTAGGGCCCAACACGTTGTTGTGGAAGCCAAAGAGCAGTCTATTGTTGATCGAATCAAGGCACTGTCTACGAATCTTGATCTCGGGTCTAATTATAAGCTTCAAAATGGGCTTTATTTCAGAGAAAATCATATCTATGTTCCTGGTGATGCCAAGCTTCGCCAAGACATTCTTTCACTCCATCACGATAACCCTATCACAGGTCATTGTTATGATATGCATTTTTCCTCTATTTATTTCTTTTTCTTTCTATTTATTCTAATTTATTAAGCCCTTAGCACCTAGCAGGCTTACTTTCAAGACTAGAAATGTCTGAGTCTTTCTTCTATTCATGTGACTTGGCACGTATGACTCGCTCATATGCTACAAGGACTAGCTCCTATGCTTTCTCTTCTCATGGACTCACAGGCTTTCATAGTCTTATACCTCACTTCTACTGTATGTTTTTCATCCCCGTTATTTCATGTTTAATAGGCTGCTACATCTCATGGCCAACACACCATATTAATGTGGCAGCACATGTTCTTCTCATGTCCATGCTTTGTCTTCCATTCTGCATGTGTTTTCCTCATGTTATAGTTCTCTTTCATTCCTTGGCAATGCTTGATGCATGCCTGGTACTCATGTTTCTCATCTTATCAGTAGATTAGGACACTACATGTACAAACAGTTGTAGAGTATATAAGACTAGAATGCAGCGACCAGGGGATCTCCATCGAATCCTCCTGAGTCATTTTCTCTCAGCCTCTCTAACTTTGAGCAACCTCAGTATCAATAACTCCTCAGTATGCACTCCTACATAATGTGAGCTACTGACTGTATCAGTCATCCTGGTCAATCAAAGACACAGGAGTTGGTGGAACGAAACTATTATTGACCTGGGTTACACACACAGGTCAAGGACTATGTTTCACGTTGCGATCGATGTACACACGTGAAGAGTTCTTGTATTGCCCCAGCAGGCATGCTCCAACCTCTGTTGATCCCATCTGGACCATGGGTTGATATCTCGGCAGATTTCATCATGGATTTACTGCTTTCGGATGGCTTTGATACAATCCTAGTGGTTGTTGATCAATTCTCAAAAGAAGTGATATTTATTCCCACCAATAAAACGATCACGGCTCTTGGCACTGCCAAATTGTATTTGCAGCATGTCTGGAAACATAATGGTCTTTCTACGACCATTGTCTCAGACCGTGGTCCCCAGTTCACATCACAGGTTATGTGCGAATTAGGCAAATTCTTAGGGATTGAGCTTAAGCTCTCCACTGCATTTCACCTGCAAACAGATAGGCAAACAGAGTGGATGAACCAGGTGTTACAGGAATATATCTGCCTTTTCATTGCCGAAAAGCCATATAATTGGTCTGATTGGCTAGTGCTGGCACAATTCTCATATAATAACAAGCGCCAGGATGTACTTGGTAAATCTCCATTTGAGGTCACTTAATCCTATAAACCATGGATGGACGTTGAACCGCTTCAGTTCAAGGTCCCTGCAGCTGAGGATCTCGCTATCAAAATGGAGCAAACTCTCGAGCAGACTCGTAAAAACCTAGAAAAAGTGCAAGCCACTATGAAACGAAAAGCAATTGTCATAGATCACAGCCACCTTCTTATCAGATCGGCAATAAAGTGTGGTTGAGTACATCTAACTTAAAGCTTCCTCGACCTTCACGGAAGTTCACTGAACGTTGGCTTGGTCCATATGAAATTACGAAGCTGGCCGACTCCAATGCCATTGAACTTCGCCTACCTTCTATGATGCACATTCACTCAGTTGTGAATATTAGTCACATCAAGCCTTATAAGGAATGATTGCCCAGTCAACCAGTGCAACAATGTGGTCTGGTGCTAGTTACCGAAGAGGGTGATCAGGAATACGAGGTTGATTACATTGTTGATTCTTGCTTGCGAGGTCGTCACCTCGAATTCTTGGTTCACTGGGTCGATTATTCTGATGAGAAGCATACTTGAGAGCTTGAGGCTAACCTAGGTAATGCTTGCGATGCTATTTGTGATTTCTATTGTCACCACCCTTCTGCTCCTCGGAAATTGTGCATGGTTCAATTGCAATTTGATTCCTTATTTTCTCTCTATGTTAATTATTGCTCTGTCACTTCTGCTCTGTTTAATCACCTGGAATGCAATTCCTAGAAGGGGGGTAGTGTTATGGGGTATAATTTTTACTTCATTTTTCTTTGCTTTTTCTCTCTCTTTTTGTGGTCACATGACTTACATCACATGCTTATTTAATCACATGACTGGATCACATGACTCGGTCATGTGACTCTGTTCACGTGCAATGAGGACTTTATATTTAGTTATCACATGACTCGGCCTGGACTCACCTAGAACATTCTAGCCTAGACCTACCTAGAACAGTCTGGACCATGACATTATCTGACATCATATGGAATGTATGGGATGTTGTGGAACATTCTGATGATCTCATTTATTTGTTTCATACAAACACCAGCAGCGTATATAGTCTGCAATGCCAACACCCCAGAGTCCCAGCTTGGTTCTCTTGGGGCTATCCGTCCATGAGCATGCCACTAAGTCCCCTCTACTCGCTTTTTGTTGACAAGCCATCGTCAACACTGCTCTTTACATCGTCCAAGCCTTCAAGTTGGACTTAAACTAATTTGTTTTCTCATGCGAAGTTTTAGTGTCAACGTTGTGAGAGGCTTTGCTCATTGCTCGTCTCACCAACAGTGGGGCTGTTACACGTCAAGTGAAACAGAACGGAAAAACAAACCAACTAAAAGATGAGAACTGGGCACTGTCATAGCCCGACATGGAGTCCACTAGATCCATTAAGTCCCACGTCCTTCTATAGCAGTGAGGCCAAGGGTTTTACTGTGGAACCATGAATATATTGAACTAAGGAAATACAAATGGGACTCATAGCTACTTATATACTCTAGATACTGCACATGGACCAGTACCCGTGTCCCTCTAAGGTGAGCGAGCTAGATGCTATATATGTACAACCCTGCCTATAAAGGTATAATCCTAGCCCAATGACCCTAGGTTGTGAGTCTAGATCGGTTCTAGACTACCCAGCCACAGATAAGATGAGATAAGATAAATGCTCATCGATAAGATAAGTGCCACCTGATAAGATAAGATAAAAGAAAGATTAGATGCTTTGAGTGCCAAACAGAAGCGCTGTGAGTGCTAGTGACATGACTTGTCACAGGGGCCCTAGATAGCACAACACCCTTCCTGAACCTCAATGGCCAGAGACTAATAAAAACGAAAAGGTATGGTAATACACAGAGAAAGGAAATAGTGTGGTGAACAGCTAATGACACAAGCAGTGCTCGACACTGGGAGAGTGAGAAACTTGGTTCTAATGAGACAACCAATGGACTAGCCTCTTACAATGACTAGCACTAAAACATGAAGTTTGAGAAAACAGATCAGTTTATGTCTGACCTGAAGACAGGAGCTATTGAATGAGCAGTACCAACTTAGACTTGTTGATGATGAGCAGAGTGAAGAAGGAAAACTTAGAGTCGCTCATGGACAGATAGCCCCAAGAGAACCAAGTTAGGATCTCTAGGTGTTTGCATTCTAGTATATATACTATGCTACTATTTGTATCAGACAAATAATTAGTAATAAGAAATGTTTCACAACATTCTACGGCATTCCATATGACATTGTAATGATGTCATGGTCCAGACCAGTCTAGATATGTCTTGTCTAGAATGTTCTAGGCGGATCCAGGCCTAGTCATGTAATATCTAAATATAACTATGTCATGTGAATATGACCCTGTAACATCTGTCATATCAAGGATCAGACAAATAAGAAATGGATTTTCAAGAAGTGTTGTATCAGGTCAGATTTAATTCTCTTCATAGCTTTGTTTCTGGCCACCTTGTCATAAGAACTCTTATTGCTACCTATAGCAAGGCTTCTTTTTATGATCCTAAGTGTTACAATACACATTTTTCCCCTATTTATTTGCTTTTTCCTTTTATTTATTTTATTTATTCAAGCATTAGTGCCCTTGAGTGCCAGTTCTTTCAACTTAGAAATGTCTAAGTTTTTATCTAATCATGTAACCTGGTGCACATGACTTGATACATATGATTAGATCATATGATGCAAGGACTAGCCCCTATGTCCATTCTTTACATATGCATAGACTTCTCTAGACTATGCCTCACTTCCTTTTCATTCCTCTAGTCTCTTGTACTTGTCCTCTATATTGTCCTTCTCCTCCTTGTCCTTCTTTTTCTTCTTCTTCTTCTTTCTCTTCTGGTCATGCTGTCATGTAGTTTCTCATGAAAAGTATAGGAGGCAGAGAAGTCACCTTCAGCTTCTCCAGTAAAGTCAGCTATCTATATACTTGCCCCCTTTCTATGCAGACACTAGGAGAGGACCTTGTTCAGTATCAGCTAAAGATAGAAGCTAGTATTTCAGATCAATATCAATATCATCATCAAATCAAAAGAGATGCAAGGAAGGGACCTACTGGGTTGGACTCATAGCTGGTGAGACGAGCACAGGACTATGCCTTTCGTAGCGTCGACACTAGAACGGAGACTGTTACGGGGTATAATTTTTCATCTATTTTTCTTACTTTTTCTCTCTCTTTTTGTGGTCACGTGACTTACATCACGTGCTTATTTAATCACATGACTAGTGCACGTGACTCGATAGCACATGACTTATCACATGCGGGCGAGGACTTTATTTAGATATCACGTGACTAGAGCCTAGACTGGCCTAGAACATTCTTACCTAGAACGGTCTGGACCATGACATCACCTGACGTCATATGGAACGTCGTGGAATGTTGTGGAACATTCCGATGATATCATATATTTGTAGCATACAAACATTGTATTAGTATATAAGACTGAATGCCAACACCCAGAGACCCTAGCTTGGTTCTCTTGGGGCTACTCGTTCACGAGCGAACTATAAGTCCTTTCTCTACTTCTCGTTGGCAAGTCATAGTCAACGCTTCCCATCATCTCGTCCAAGCCCTCAAGTCGGGCTATAACTGATTTGTTTTCTCCGTCTTCGTTCTCAGTGTTGGCATTGCGA
Source organism: Phlebopus sp. FC_14 (assembly GCA_021018615.1). Classification (NCBI taxonomy): domain Eukaryota; kingdom Fungi; phylum Basidiomycota; class Agaricomycetes; order Boletales; family Boletinellaceae; genus Phlebopus; species Phlebopus sp. FC_14. Next base: position 677,735 of record JAEVFL010000005.1, on the reverse strand, counting down.
GAGGTCAGACCATCGCTCGTCTCACTAGAACCAAGCTACCCACTCTCCCGGCGTCAGCACTACTCGTGCCCCTTGCCACTTAATTACATCATTTTCACTTCGTCGCGCATTACAGCGCCTTTTGTTTGTCTTAGTCCCTGACCGCTGAGGTTCAGGAAGGACGTTGTGGTGTCTAGGCCCCCGTCGACGGATTCTCTCACGCGAGAACTAGGGTACCGTCCCTAGAGGTTAAATCCTCCGTCAAACCCCTTTTATTTTCGTTTGGGCACCGTCCCGCGTCCTCGTGAGGCGCATTCTTTTTAGTTGTTACCATAGCAACCCTCCCTGCACGCAAGAGCGGTCTTGTGCCCGTGCAGTCTTAGGAGAGGTTTACGTTTAGTTTTATCACAAGTAGTATTTCAGGGGCTGTGCCAGGTTGGTCATTGACTGGACAGCGAAAGGGCAATAGAAAGAAATAGGCCCTGACGAAGAAACAATTTCCAACGTGGGTCGCACTACTCACCAGCGCGTTCTCGACACTCGGGCACAAGCAGCGGCCCTTAACTTTCATCATCTTAACCGCGTCTTTACTCCCCCTCCCCAAATCAAATTCGAAGACCTTGAACCTGCTCCTGATTGGCTGATCCCCAAACAGGAATCTGTAGACTTCCTCCACCGCATAAAGAAGGAAGAAGAACTCGAGGCGGACCTCGAACAACAAATATTTCACACACCTACACTGCCTCCTCGTTCCCCTTCTCCAATCCCAGCTCTACCCCGGCGAACGTCAAATCGCCTCCGTTTTCCCGCACGTCGACACGTGCAAGAATTTCTCCCATCCCTTCGCCGCCCCCGCCAACAGGTGCCGTTAGCTAATTGTCCACGCAATGCACCTTATGATCTTTACAACGAACCCAGATATTTTTAGAAAATGTCCAACCTACCACAAGAAGTCACCAACCTCCAGGCGCAATTAGCATCCATCACCGCAGCACTCCAAACGCTGCAAAACCAACCCTCAAATCTCAGCCGAAAGGTTGAGATCTTCGCAGATCCTGGCTCCTTTGATGGTGACCGGAAGAACTTTTCTGTATGGTGGGTCAAATTAAAAACTTGGCTCGCCGCAAACCAAGGTGTCTTGAACACCAACTTCGACAGCTGCGTGGCCGTACTATCACGCATGAAGGGTCCGGTAGCCGGCCGATTCACCGAGGCCCTTATAAGGAAATACACAGAACAGAATGCCTGGCCGACATTGGCTGTTCTTGGTGGGGAGATTGAAAGATACTTCCGACCACTCGCTGACAAAGAATGGGCTAAGAATCAGCTCGTTCAATTAAAACAAGGCAAGATGAGGACCGACGAGTTCGTGGTTAGATTCCACTCGCTGGTCCTCCAATCGAATTGTTTGCACACACATTCGATTTACCTTTTGGAACGGGCAACACAGCCCGATATTATCAAAGAAATATATCTTCAAGGGACGCAAAAGACTACCATTGAAGAATATCTCGATGAAGTCTGAAGAATCGGTAGCCGATACGATCTCTTCGAGTTCCAATTCGGTAACAAGTCTTCCCAGGGGCATGCCTGGGTTAACAACGCGCAAAACAACAACTACTCCTCCGGCCGTGGAGGTAAAACATATGGAAACCAGGGTGGCGACGCAATGGACATAGGCGCTGCACAGAAGGGCAAACAACCGGAGCGGAGACGGCTCCAAATGGATTGTTTCAAGTGTGGCAAGTCAGGCCACTTTGCCCGGCAGTGCACTGCCCCAAATTGTCGTTGCGGTTTGGACCGCCACACTACGGACCGGCACAGGCAGCCGGCTAACAATGGGCGCCAAGTGCGTCAAACCGAAAGCGCGCCAGCTGATCACTGGCGTGGCATGGACTTTGAGGAAGCCAAGGCTTTTTTTTTCGACATACACACCACGGAGATGAAGGCACAGGGAAAAGCCTTCGGCCCTTGAACACGGGGACAGTTCAGGGTGCCACATCTCTGGCAGGCGGCAGACAGCGCCCAAAAGCATCTGTCAGGAAGCCCGAGCCTGTAACTCAAACAGGGCAAAATAAATGTGTTAATGACAATGTTTCTTTTTCTTGTAATAATAGGTTTTCTTGTCTTGATACGTTTGATAGTTCTGATTTTCTTGATAGCACAATAGGTAGTTCTAAAAATACAAAACAATCTACAAAAGAAGAAAATACAAAATCACAAAAAAATAGTTTAGTTTCTTTGTTCTCTGATTTTTTGGATACGTACGTAGAAGGGGGGTCCTCCTTACGAGGCTAGGCGGTTCAACCCGTGCTTAATTCCCCGAAAACCAAAACATCTTCTCATATCAACTCCTTGTCCCCTGGAGATGAGTTTCCGGAAAGGATCCTTACTAGATCGGTCTCCCTCAAGAAGGAATTAAAGATCTCGATCGAAGTAATGGATAAGCACATGGATGTTGACACCACGTCACCGATTCAAGTCCAGGCTCTTCTAGATTGTGGAGCCAATTCTATATTTATCGACCGACAATGGGCTAAGCGACAAGGCCTCATGCTACGCAAGTTGCCGATACCTATCCCAGTTTTTAATGTAGATGGAACCAAGAACCGAGCAGGAGATATTACTCATATCGCCGAAGTCCGTGTGGATTACGATGGACACAAAGAAATAGTACAAGCCGAAATCAGTGATCTCGGTACTGCTGCCATGATCCTCGGATACACCTGGCTCACGTATCACAATCCTAACATTAACTGGCAGACTGGTGAAGTTAAATTAAATCGCTTCCCAAAGTCATGTTACGATCTATCTAATCGCGCTACGTGCCTTGCTTCGATGGAACTAGAAGAAGAAGTCGAAGCAGTCTCTAGATGGAAAGGTCTTATCAGTGACCTTGAAACTGATAACACGTGGAAAAAGCTGCAAAGCACGGTTGTTCTGGAAACACCTGTTAAGGAATTAGTTCCCAGCGTTTACCACAAAGACTTTTATGAAACTTTCTTGAAGAAAGAATCTGAACGCATACCAACACACAAGCCGTGAGATCATGCAATCGAACTTAAAGACGACTTCAAACTGAAGAAAGAAAGAATGATTCCTCTTTCAGCTCAGGAGCAGGATGAAGTCAAGTCGTTTATTGAAGATCAGCTCTCGAAGGGCTACATTAGACCGTCTAAGTCACCTCAGACGTCACCAGTCTTCTTCGTTCCTAAGAAGGAAGGCACTAAGCGGATGGTTCAAGATTACCGCTATCTGAATGAAGGAACGGTCAAGAATAATTATCCCTTGCCCCTGATCAGTCAGCTTGTTGACAAGCTTAAGGGTGCAAGATATTTTACAAAAATGGATCTCCGTTGGGGATATAACAATATACGAATCAAAGAAGGCGATGAATGGAAGGCAGCGTTTGTCTGTCATCTCGGTTCTTTCGAACCTCTCGTCATGTTCTTTGGTCTCTGTAATTCGCCAGCTACGTTCCAGGCCATGATGAACAAGCTATTTGCGGATATGGACGACATTGTTGTTATCTATATGGACAATCTATTAATTTATATAAAAACGGACAATATCGATGAGCATCACAAAGCTGTTGCACGTGTGCTCCAGCGGCTCAAAGATAATGACTTATTTGTAAAGCCGGAGAAGTGCTTCTTTGACAAGGTAGAAGTAGAATTCCTTGGCATGACTGTGACTCGTGATGGCGTTCACATGGACGAATCGAAAGTTAAAGCAATACAGGAGTGGCCAGTCCCACGAACGGTCAAACAAGTCCGTTCTTTCCTTGGTCTTGCAAACTTTTACCGTTGCTTCATACTCGGTTATGCTGGAATTGCAAAACCTCTTATGGACTTAACATGTAAAGATCTCCAGTGGAGCTGGGGAGATAAAGAACAACAGGCGTTTGAAACGCTTAAAGAACGCTTTACGACAGCACCTATTTTAGTATATCCAGATATCGATGCGGAATTCCGCCTGGAAACCGATGCCTCGGATTTTGTCACAGGTGCTGTCTTATCTATGAAATGTCCCGATGGAGAATGGCGACCATGCGCCTTTAGTTCACATGCTCTGTCTTCACAAGAGCGGAATTATCAGGTCACAGACAAGGAAATGCTCGCTATTATCCGTGCGTTAGAAACGTGGCGACATTATTTAGAAGGTGCTCGACACAAATTTGAAATTTGGTCCGATCACAAGAATTTGCAATATTTTATGAAATCCCAAGATCTGAATCGAAGACAAGCACGATGGTCCTTGTACCTTACACGATTCGACTTTACCTTGGTCCATAAGGCAGGAACCTCTATGATAAAAGCAGACACTTTATCTCGACGTTGTGATCACTCCAGTGGGGTTGAAGATGACAACAAGGGCGTCACCGTAATTCCTCCCGAAAAGATCAGGACCCAACATGTTGTTGTGGAAGCCAAAGAGTCTTCAATCGTTGAACGAATTAAAGGACTATCTAAAGATCTAGATCTGGGATCAAACTATAAGCTCCAGGATGGGCTTTATTATTGAGAACATCATATTTATGTTCCTGGTGATGCCAAGCTTCGCCAAGACATTCTCACACTCCATCACGATAATCCTATCGCTGGACATCCTGGTCAGTCAAAGACACAGGAACTGGTGGAACAAAATTATTATTGGCCTGGGTTACACACTCAAGTCAAGGACTATGTTTCGCGTTGCGATCGATGCGCACACATGAAAACTTCACACATTGCCCCAGCAGGCATGCTTCAACCACTGCCGATCCCGTCTGGACCATGGGTCGATATCTCGGCAGATTTTACCACGGACTTACCTCTTTCGGATGGTTACGACACAATCCTAGTGGTGATTGATCGTTTCTCCAAAGAAGCTATATTTATTCCTACAAACAAAACGATCACAGCCCTTGGCACTACCAAATTGTATTTGCAGCACGTCTAGAAGCATCACGGTCTTCCCACGACTATTGTCTCGGATCGTGGTCCACAATTCGCGTCTCAGGTTATGCGTGAATTAGGAAAGTTCTTAGGGATCGAGCTTAAGCTCTCCACCGCCTTTCACCCGCAAACAGACGGGCAAACAGAACAGATGAATCAAGCGTTACAGGAATATATCCGTCTTTTCGTAGCCGAAAAGCCATATGATTGGTCCGATTGGCTAGCGCTGGCGCAATTTTCATATAACAACAAACGCCAGGATTCGCTTGGCAAATCTCCTTTTGAAGTTACTAGATCTTATCAACCAAGGATGGGTGTTGAACCACTACAATCCAAGGTCCCTGCAGCACAAGATCTTGCTACCAAGATGAAGACTACACTCGAGCAAGCTCGTAAAAACCTAGAGAAAGCGCAAGCCGCTATGAAGTGAAAAGCCGATCGTCATAGATCTCAATCACCTCCTTATCAGGTCGGCGATAAAGTGTGGTTGAGTACTTCTAATTTAAAGCTTCCTCGACCAAGTCAGAAGTTTACAGAGTGTTGGCTTGGTCCTTATGCCATTACGAAGCTGGTCGGCTCAAATGCCATGGAACTTCGTCTTCCTTCCATGATGCACATTCACCCGGTTGTGAATATTAGCTGCATCAAACCTTATAAAGAGCGATTGCCTGGTCAACCAGCGCAACAACCCGGTCCGGTGGTTGTTACCGAAGAGGGTGATCAGGAATACGAGGTTGATTACATTGTTGACTCTCGCTTGCGAGGTCGTCGCCTTGAATTCTTGGTACACTGGGTTGGTTACTCTGACGAGGAGCGTACTTGGGAGCCTGAGGCTAACCTGAGTAATGCTCGCGATGCTATTCGCGATTTCTATCGTCGCCAACCTTCCGCTCCCAGGAAATTGCGCATGGTTCAGTTGCAATTCGACTCTTTATTTGCTCCCTATGTTAATTATTGCTCTGTGACTTCTGCCCCATTTAATCGCCTGGAAGTTGATTCCTAGAAGGGGGGTAGTGTTATGGGGTATAATTTTTCATCTATTTTTCTTACTTTTTCTCTCTCTTTTTGTGGTCACGTGACTTACATCACGTGCTTCTTTAATCACGTGACTAGTGCACGTGACTCGATAGCACATGACTTATCACGTGCGGGCGAGGACTTTATTTAGATATCATGTGACTAGAGCCTAGACTGGCCTAGAACATTCTTACCTAGAACGGTCTGGACCATGACATCACCTGACGTCATATGGAACGTCGTGGAATGTTGTGGAACATTCCGATGATATCATATATTTGTAGCATACAAACATTGTATTAGTATATAAGACTGAATGCCAACACCCAGAGACCCTAGCTTGGTTCTCTTGGGGCTACTCATCCACGAGCGAACTATAAGTCCTTTCTCTACTTCTCGTTGGCAAGTCATAGTCAACGCTTCCCATCATCTCGTCCAAGCCCTCAAGTCGGGCTATAACTGATTTGTTTTCTTCGTCTTCGTTCTCAGTGTTGGCGTTGCGAGAGGTCAGACCATGGCTCGTCTCAGAGACAGAGAAGACAAATCAGTTATAGCCCCACTTGAAGGCTTGGACGAGGTTAGAGTGAGCGTTGACTATGACTTGTCAATGAAAAGTAAAGAAGGGGAACTGACGATGCACTCGTGGACGGGTAGCCCCAAGAGAACCAAGCTAGGGTCTCTGGGCGTTGACATTCAATCTTATATACAAGTACAGTGTTTGTATCTAACAAACAAATGATATCATCGGAATGTTCCACAACATTCCACAATGTTCCATATAATGCCAGGTGATATCATGGTCCAGACCGTTCTAGGTGCATCTATTCTAGAATATTCTAGGCAAGTCTAGGCCTAGTCATGTAATAACTAAATATAAAGTCCTCGTTGCACGTGAGCAAGTCACATGACTGAGTCATATGATCCAGTCACATGATTAAATAAGCATGTGATATAAGTCATGTGACCACAAAAAGAGAGAGAAAAAGCAAAGAAAATTGGGTAAAAATTATACCCCATAACACTACCCCCCTTCTAGGAATTGACTTTCAGGCGATTAAATGGAGCACAAGCGATGGAGCAATAATTAACATAGGGAGAAAATAAGGAATCAAATTGCAATTGAGCCATGTGCAATTTCCTGGGAGTGGAAGGTTGGTGACAATAGAAATCGCGAATAGCATCGTGAGCATTACTCAGGTTAGCCTCAGGCGCTCAAGTACACTCCTTGTCAGAATAACCAACCCAGTGAACCAAGAATTCAAGGTGGCGACCTCGCAGGCAAGAATCAACAATGTAATCAACCTCGTATTCTTGATCACCCTCTTCGGTAACTAGCACCAGACCAGGTTGTTGCACCAGTTGACCGAGCAATCGTTTCTTATAAGGTTTGACGCAACTAACATTCACAACTGGGTGAATGTGCATCATGGATGGGAGACAAAGTTCAATGGCATTGGAGCCAACCAGCTTTGTAATTTCATATGAACCAAGCCATCGTTCAGTGAACTTCCACGAAGGTCGAGGAAGTTTTAAATTAGAAGTACTCAACCACACTTTATCGTCGATCTGATAAGAAGGTGGCTGTGATCTATGATGATTGGCTTTTCGTTTCATAGCAGCTTGCGCTTTCTCTAGGTTTTTGTGAGCCTGCTCGAGAGTTTGCTCCATTTTGATAGCAAGATTCTCAGCTGTAGGGACCCTGGATGGAAGTGGTTCAACGCCCATCCATGGTTTGTAGGATTGTGTAACCTCAAATGGAGACTTGCCAAGTGCATCCTGGTGCTTGTTATTATATGAGAATTGCACTAGCGCTAGCCAATTAGACCAATCATATGGCTTTTCAGCAATGAAAAGGCGGTGATACAATCAGCGGCTCACATGGTACTGGAATGCATACTGAAGTTAATCGAACTGAGGTTGCTCTTTAGCAGAGGGGCTGAAGGAGTAAAACCCAGGAGGATTCGATGGAGTCCCCTGGTTGCTGCATTGACTCTTATATACTATACAGGTGTATGTCCATGTTTACACTAGATCTAACCGATAATATGAAAGGCATAAAGAACAGGTATGCATCAAGCATTGCCATGGAATGAAAGAGAATCATAACATGAGGAATACATGTGTAGAATAGAAGTGGAAGCATGAAATGAGGAAAACATGTGCTGTCACATTAACACGATGTGTATGCCAGGAGGTGTGGCAGCTTATTAAATATGGAATAACAGAAATGAGAAACATATGGTAAAGGCAAGGTATAAGGCTATAAGAGCCTGTGAGTCCATGAAGATGTGGCATAGGGGCTAGTTCATGTTGTGTGCATGTTAGTCGCACGTGTCATGTCACGTGACCAGTCATGTGATAGAATAGAGACTTAGTCATTCTAAGTCTTTGAAGAGTAAGTGCGCAAGGCGCTAAAGGCTTAATAAATTAGAATAAATAGAAAGAAAAAGGAAATAAATAGAGGAAAAATGCGTATCGTAACAGGCAGATATATTCATGTAACGCCTGGTTCATCCACTCTGTTTGCCCATCTGTTTGCAGGTGAAATGCAGTGGAGAGCTTAAGCTCAATTCCTAAGAATTTGCCTAATTTGCACATAATCTGTGACACGAACTGTGGACCACGATCTGAGACAATGGTCATGGGAAGACCATTATGCTTCCAGACATGCTGCAAATACAATTTGGCAGTGCCAAAAGCTGTGATCGTTTTGTTTGTGGAAATAAATATCACTTCTTTAGAGAATCGATCAACAACCACTAGGACTGTGTCAAAGCCATTCAAAAGTGGTAAGTCAGTAATGAAATCTGCCAAAATATCAACCCATGGTCCAGATGGGATCGGCAGAGGTTGAAGCATGCCAACTGGAGCGATGTGAGAACTTTTCATGTGTGCACATCGATTGCAACGTGAAACATAGTCCTTGACTTGAGTATGTAACCCAGGCCAATAATAATTACGTTCCACCAGCTCCTGAGTCTTTGATTGACTAGGATGACCTGTGACAGAATTGTCGTGATGGAGTGAAAGGATGTCTTGGTGAAGCTTGGCATCATCAGGAACATAAATACGATCTTCTCTGAAGTAAAGTCTGTCTTGCAGCTTATAATTAGACCTGAGATCAAGATTCGTAGACAGTGCCTTGATTCGATCAATGATAGACTGCTCTTCAGCTTCCACAACAACGTGTTGGGCCCTAATCTTTTCAGGTGGAATAACAATGACGCCCTTGTTGTCATTTTCAATGCCGTCAACATGGTCACAACATCAGGACAAAGTGTCTGCTTTTGTCATAGAAGTTCCTGCCTTATGGAGTAAGGTAAAGTCGAATCGTGTAAGGTATAAGGACCATCTAGCTTGTCCCCAATTCAAATGTTGGGATGTCATAAAATATTGAAGGTTCTTGTGATCAGACCAAATTTCAAATTTATGCTGAGCATCTTCTAAATAATGTCACCACGTTTCTAATGCACGGATAATAGCGAGCATTTTCTTATCAGCGACTTGATAGTTCCGCTCTTGAGCCGAGAGAGTGTGAGAACTAAAGGCGCATGGTCGCCATTCTCCATCGGGACATTTCATAGATAGAACAGCCCCTGTGGCATAATCTGAGACATTGGTTGTTACGTATGTATTTTTCCTCTATTTTTCTCTATTTTTCTTCCTTTAGCGCCTAGCGCGCTTTATGCTCAACGACTTAGAAACGTCTAAGTCTTTTTCTAATCACGTGACTGGTCACATGACATGATATGTGCAACTTGCTTGCACATGACATGGACAAACTCCTATGTCACATCTTCACGGACTCACAGGCTTTCATAGCCTTATGCCTTGCCTTTATCATATGTTTCCCATTTCACAGCTATTTGATATTTAATAGCTGCCACACATCATGGAATCCTCACCGATCTCATGTATGATCGTGGCAGCACATGTTCTCCTCACTTCATGCTTCTACTTCCATTCTACATATGTTTCCCTCATATTATGATTCTCTTCCATTCCATGGCAATACTTGATGCATGCCTATCCCTTATGTTTGTCATATTATCGGTTAGATCTAGTGTAAGCAGGGACAAACACTAGTAGAGTATATAAGGACCAATGCAGCGACCAGAGGACTCTATTGAATGCTCTTGGGTATTACTCTTTCAGCCTCCCATCCTAAGAGCAACCTTGGTTATACTTCATTTCAGTACGCACTCCACTATGTGAGCCGCTGATTGTTTCCTTGGTTTCCAGGCGAAATTCCACATTGATGTTGTTATGGGGTATAATTTTTCCTTTATTTTTCTCTCTATTTTATGGTCACGTGACTTATATCACATGCTTATTTAATCATGTGACCAGTGCACGTGACTCGATAGCACATGACTTACATCACGTGCGGACGAGGACTTTTATATATCACGTGACTAGAGCCTAGATTGGCCTAGAACATTCTAACCTAGACTTCTCTAGAACGGTCTGGACCATGACATCACCTGACATCATATGGAACATCGTGGAATGTTGTGAAACATTCCGATGATATCATTTATTTGTAGTATACAAACAATGTACTAGTATATAAGAATGAATGTCAACGCCCAGAGACCCTAGCTTGATTCTCTTGGGACTACCCATCCACGAGCGAATATAAGTTTCCCCATCACTCTGCTCGTCGTTGAAGAGCATAACTCAATGCTTTACTCGTTTTTCTTTGCATGTCTTCAAGTGGGACGTTAACTCATTTGTTTTCTCGAGTTTAGTTCTAGTGTAAGGCGCTGCGAGAGGCATTGTCCATCGCTCGTCTCATTAGAACCAAGCTACCCACTCTCCCAGCGTCCGGCACTACTCATGTCTTTAGCTGTTTACATACAACCATTTCACTTCATTGCGCATTACCGTGCCTTTTGTTTGTCTTAGTCCTTGACCGTTGAGGTTCGAGAAGGGTGTTGTGCTATCTAGGGCCCCACCGACAGATTTTCTCATGTGAGAACTAGGGTATCATCCCTAGAGGTTAAATCCTCCGTCAACCAACCTTCATCTTCGTTTGAGCATCGTCCCGCGTCCTCGTGAGGTGCCTTTATTCGTAGTCATTACCATAGCAACCCTCCCTACACGAAAGAGTGGTCTTGTGCCCATGTAGCTTAGGAGAGGTTTACGTTATCATTACTAGTAGTACTTCGGGGCTGTGCCAGGTCGGTTATTGACTGGACAGGAAAGGGTAAAAAGGAAGAAATAGGTCCTGACGAAGAAACATTTCCAATGTGGCTCGCACAACTAGGCAGCACGTTTTCGACACTCAGGCTCAAGCAGCAGCCCTAGAATTCCATCACCTCAACCGAGTTTTCACCTCCGCCTCTCAAATCAAATTTGAGGATCTCGAACCAGTCCCTGAGTGGCTCGTCCCCAAGCAGGAGCCATTAGATTTCCTCAACCGTATAAAAAAGGAAGAAGAACTCAAGGCAGATCTCGAGGAACAGATCTTCCGTATACCTATGCCACCTCCTCATTCCCCCTCCCCTATTCCAGCTCTACCCCGGTGAACCTCTAATCACCTCCATTTCCCTGCATGAAGACACGTGCAAGAATTTTTACCGTCCCTCCGCCGCCTCCACCAACAGGTACCCTTAGCAAATCGCCCCCGAAACGCACCTTACTACCTATACAACGAGCCAGGATATCTTTAAAAAATGTCCACACAAGATGTCGCTAACTTGTAGGCTCAGTTGACCCAAGTCACAGCAGTGCTTCAAACACTGCAAAATCAACCATCAAATCTTAGCCGCAAGGTTGAGATATTCGCAGACCCCGGTTCCTTCGATGATAACCGAAACAATTTCTCAGTCTGGTGGGTCAAATTAAAAACTTGGCTCGCCGCAAACCAAGGTGTTCTAAACACCGACTTCGATGGCTGCATGGCCATACTATCACGCATGAAGGGTCCGGTAGCCAGCCGATTCACCGAGGCCCTCATAAGAAAATACACGGAACAGAATGCCTGGCCAACATTGGCTGTTCTGGGCGGAGAAATCGAAAGATATTTCCACCCAATCGCAGACAAAGAATGGGCAAAGAACCAGCTCATTCAATTAAAACAAGGAAAAATGAGAACTGACGAGTTCGTAGTCAGGTTTCATTCACTGGTTCTCCAATCGAATTGCTCGCATACGCATTCGATTTACCTACTGGAACGGGCAACCCAGCCCGACATTATTAAAGAAATTTATCTTCAGGGTACTCAAAAGACAACCATAGAAGAGTACCTTGACGAAGTCTGAAGGATCAGAAGCCGATACGATCTCTTCGAGTTCCAGTTCGGTAACAAGGTTTCCCAGGGGCATGCCTGGGTAATCAACGCGCAAAATAACTTCAATTCCTCTAGCCGTGGAGGTAAAACATATGGAAACCAAGGAAGGGATCTCAATGCCATGGACATTGGTGCTACGTAGAAGGGAAAGCAACCAGAGCAGAGAAGGCTCCAAATGGAATGCTTCAAGTGCGGAAAGTCGGGGCACTTTTTCCGCCAATACAAGGCACCAGACTGTCGCTGTGGCTCAGGGCGACACACTTCCGACCGGCACGAGATGTCGGCAAACAATGGGCACCAAGTGCGTCGAACTGAAAGTGTGCCGGCTGATCACTGGCGTGGCATGGATTTCGAGGAAGTGAAAGCTTTCTTCTTTGACATGCACACCACAGAGATGAAGGCGCAGGGAAAAGCCTTCAGTCCTTGAACACGGGGACAGTTCAGGGTGCCACATCTCTGGTAGGCGGCAGACAGTGCCCAAAAGCATCTGTCAGGAAGCCCGAGCCTGTAGCTCAAACAGGGCAAAGTAAATGTGTTAATGACAATGTTTCTTTTTCTTGTAAAAATAGGTTTTCTCTTCTTGATACGTTTGATAGTTCTGATTCCTCTTCTTTTTTTTCTTCTCGAGTTCTTGATACGTGCGCTTTAAGTAGTTCTAAAAATACAAGACAAACTACAAAATTAGAAGATACAAAAATACAAAAAAATAATCTAGTTTCTTTGTTTTCTGATTTCTTGGATACGTACATAGAAGGGGGGTCCTCCTTATGAGGCTTGGCAGTTCAACCCGTGCTTAATTCCCCCAAACCAAAAACAACTTCTTCTATCAACTCCTTGTCCCCTGGAGATGATTTCCTGAAAAGGATCCTTACTAGATCGGTCTCCCTCAAGAAGGAATTAAAGATCTCGATCGAAGTAATGGATAAGCATGTGGATGTTGACACCACATCACCGATTCAAGTCCAGGCTCTTCTAGATTGTGGAGCCAATTCTATATTTATCGACCGACAATGGGCTAAGCGACAAGGCCTCATGCTACGCAAGTTGCCGATACCTATCCCAGTTTTTAATGTAGATGGAACCAAGAACTGAGCAGGAGATATTACTCATATCGCCGAAGTCCGTGTGGATTACGATGGATACAAAGAAATAGTACAAGCCGAAATCAGTGATCTCGGTACTGCTCCCATGATTCTCGGATACACCTGGCTCACGTATCACAATCCTAACATTAACTGGCAGACTGGTGAAGTTAAATTAAATCACTGCCCAAAGTCATGTTACGAATTATCTAATCGCGCTACGCACCTCGCTTCGATAGAACTAGATGAAGAAGTCGAAGCAGTCTCTAGATGGAAAGGTCTTATCAGTGACCTTGAAACTGATAGTATATGGAAAAAGCTGCGAAGCACAGTCGTTCTAGAAACGCCTGTTAAGGAATTAGTTCCCAGCATTTACCATAAAGACTTTTACGAAACTTTCTCGAAGAAAGAATCTGAGCGCATGTCAACACACAGGCCGTGGGATCATGCAATCGAACTTAAAGACGACTTCAAATCAAGGAAAGGGCGAATGATTCCTCTTTCGGCTCAGGAGCAGGATGAAGTCAAATCATTTATTGAAGATCAGCTCTCGAAGGGCTATATTAGACTGTCTAAATCACCTCAGACGTCGCCTGTATTCTTTGTACCTAAGAAGGAAGGCACCAAGCGGATGGTTCAAGATTACCACTATCTGAATGAAGGAATGGTTAAAAATAATTATCCCTTGCCCCTGATTAGTCAGCTTGTTGACAAGCTTAAGAGTGCAAGATACTTTACTAAAATGGACCTTTGATGGGGATATAACAATGTACGAATCAAAGAAGGCGATGAATGGAAGGCAGCGTTCGTCTGTCATCTCGGTTCTTTCGAACCTCTCGTCATGTTCTTTGGTCTCTGTAATTCACCAGCTACGTTCCAGGCCATGATGAACAAGCTATTTGCGGATATGGACGACATTGTTGTTATCTATATGGACGATCTTTTAATTTATACAAAATTGGACAATATCAATGAGGACCATAAAGCTGTTGCACGTGTGCTTCAGTGGCTCAAAGATAACAATGTGTTTGTCAAGCCAGAGAAGTGCTTCTTTGACAAGACAGAAGTAGAATTCCTTGATATGACCGTGACTCGTGATGGCGTTCACATGAACGAATCGAAAGTAAAAGCAATCCAGGAGTGGCCAGTCCCATGAACGGTCAAACAAGTCCGTTCTTTCCTTGGTCTTGCAAACTTTTACCGTCGCTTCATACTTGGTTATGCAGGAATTGCAAAACCTCTTACGGACTTAACACGTAAAGATCTCCAGTGGAACTGGGGAGATAAAGAACAAGAAGCGTTTGATACGCTCAAAGCATGATTTACGACAGCACCTATTTTGGTATATCCAGATATCGATGCGGAGTTCCGCCTGGAAACCGATGCCTCAGATTTTGCTACAGGAGCTGTCTTATCTATGAAATGTCCCGATGGAGAATGGCGACCATGCGCCTTTAGTTCACACGCTCTCTCTGCTCAAGAGCGGAATTATCAGGTTGCAGATAAGGAAATGCTTGCTATAATCCATGCATTAGAAACGTGGCGACATTATTTAGAAGGTGCTCGGCACAAATTTGAAATTTGGTCCGATCACAAGAATCTTCAATATTTTATGAAATCCCAAGATTTGAACAGGAGACAAGCTAGATGGTCCTTATACCTTACGCGATTCGACTTTACCTTGATCCATAAGGCCGGAACTGTTACGATATGAATTTTTCCCTCTATTTTTCTCTATTTTTCTTTCTTTAGCACCTAGCGCGCTTGCACTCAACGACTTAGAAACGTCTAAGTCCTTTTCCTAATCACGTGACTGGTCACGTGACGTGATATGTGCAACTAGCTTGCACGCGACACGGACATGCCCCTATGTCACGTCTTCACGGACTCACAGGCTTTCATAGCCTTATGCCTCACTTTTACTGTATGTTCTTCATTTCTTTTATTTCATATTTAATAGGCTGCCACACATCATGGGATCCTCACCGATCTCATATGTGATCGTGGCAGCACATGTTATCCTCACTTTATGCTTCTCTTCCATTCTACATGCGTTTTCCTCATGATATGATTCCTTTCCATTCCATGGCTATGCTTGATGCATGCCTGGAACATATGTCTTTCATAGTATCGGTTAGATCTAGTGTACACATGGACAAACACTAGTAGAGTATATAAGGTCCAATGCAGCGACCAGAGGACTCATCGAATCCTCTTGGTCTTTATACCAGTGTCTCCATACGAGCAACCTTGGTTCTAAGTCTCTTCAGTATGCCCTCCACGAATATGTGAGCCGCTGATGTTTCATTAGGATTCGATCATTAAACTAACCAACTTTGCTCGCGATGCTTGCCGGTCAAGACCACTGCAAGCAACAAGTAAACGCATTTGAAGTTCTCTGAAGTTACGCTCACGGACTGACGCATAGTGACACCGGCCAGTGTCATCTTTTCACAGATCTACACCCGCATACCCCGCCTCTTATGAAGAGGAGCGCGGAGAGTATCATCCTTCGTCCGCAGAGCACTCGACGTTGCTAACAGCAGAGCAACGGGCAGAGCAGGAGGAGTGGTTCGAAGAAGAACTCGGGCTCAACTCACTCGCTACAGACGTCGAAGAGGACCAGGCCACCCTCGTCCCCACTCCCTCATCTCACCCCCCTTCGCGCTCACCTTCGGTAGACCCGAACGACGCACCCCCAGCTGCCTACCCCCAGTTGCCGACTTTTATCAATCGGCTGTTCATTCCCGAAGTCTTAGTAGATGAATACGTACGTCAGGTAGAAGCAGGGCTAATTGAAGAAGGAGAGGGTCCGAGAAGGGCAGAAGAAGCTAGGGCTAGGTACCGTACTCCTACCCCATTCCCCGCACCACGCCCACGTCGGGCAAGACGTACTTACTTCCCAGTCGATCCCGCACACGTTCGTCGGGACTATTTTGACGAATTCCTCCCCGATTTCCTACGTCTACATTTACATCCCCGCCGCGTCCTTAACGAAGTAAGGCGCCGCCCTCACGTACTTACCACCGACCCCTTGATCTACGATCAAGAATTACAGTACTTCCTTTAACTTTTCTACATACAAGTTTTCTTTTTTTGAATCAATATGTTCCAAGCGATCTTTGACATCTTGGACGATCCCCAAGCAAATTGGAAAGATAAAATTGCCGCTGCTAGACAGGGCATGTTCGACCAAAGTCGAATAATAAATCAACTTAACAATAGGATTGCCGCTCTAGAAAGAAGTGGTGCAGCAGGAGGCTCAGCCTCGACTTCTGTGAATACGGGGGGAGCGTATTCAAAGAAGATAGAAGTATTCAATGACCCAGGGGAATATGACGGGTCTAAGGCAAAGTTTGAAGAATGGTGGGCCAAGATGCAGGCTTGGCTCAACATAAATGCACACGCAATCACGCTGGGCTCACACGAGGTAGTCCTGGCCGTCCTCTTCCGTTTGAAAGGGCCAAAAGCAGGTCCCTTTGCTCAAACGAGGATCATTAAGGGGGACACGTACACATGGGCCCTGATGGTGGCGGAGATTGAAGGTCTCTTCCGTTCCACCAATCAGGTTGATTGGGCACGTAGTCAGCTAAAGGGGCTGCTACAAAACAAAATGTCAACGGACGATTTTATCATCAAATTTGAAGCACTATACCAACAAGCTGCGATAGACGAATCGCACGCTATCTTTATGTTGGAAAACAACGTCAGAAGGGGCATCATCGCCCAAATATTCAAGGAAGGCAAACGAAAGGCTAAAGTAGCCGAGTACATTGCCGAAATTAGGCGTGTAGGGACCACTCAAGAGTCCCTTGATTTTATAATGGGCGCTACGAGCCGAAGAACGTCACAGGCACGTAGTGACCCTAACGCAATGCAAATTGATGCCGCCCAAAGAGGGTCGTCATCAAAATTATCATGTTACAATTGTGGAGGACCACACGAGGTAAAGAACTGCCCCAAACCATGCAACCAATGTCCCTCTTGCAAATGGCTAGGGGGCAAACATAAGAAGGAATGCCGCGGCAGCCGCCAAGTGCGCGTCGTCGAACCGATCCGAGAAGAGCCCAAAAGGGAAGCCCTACGGGGTAACGATCCTTTTGCGGCTATCCGCAATATGTCCTATGACGAAATGAGGGCATATTTCTGGGACATGAAGGATGTCCACGACAAGGGAAAAGGTCGTGCCGCATGAACGAACTGGGTGTTCGTGCGGTCACATTTGACGAATATTTATCCAACCGCTTTTCCGTCCTTGAGGTTGAAGAACCTAGGGAAAGCACGGATGAGTCGGATGACGTCTTATTTTCTCAATGCCAAACTAGGTCCTCTTCTGTGAAGGGGCTTGGCCGGGGCTTCAAACCGGTACTTAATTCAGTTTCACCAAAACAACAAAAAAATATGTCAGACAAAGAAATCCCAGAAGACTTTTTCTTGAGAATGCTCAACATGGAGAAGGAGATCTTAATGAAGATCAAAGTTGCATCCTCCCATGATAAGAAAGCTTACGTCGCTGCTGATGCATTACTCGATTGCGGCGCTAACGTTATTTTCATTGACAAGAAGTGGGCTACAAGCCAGAAGCTACCGCTCACTCTCTTACACAACCCCATTCCCGTATTTAATGTTGACGGATCAAAGAACTCGGCTGGAAACGTTACACACTCCACCGAGCTAATTATAGACTATGAAGGGCACAGGGAACGCGTTACCACAGAGGTTACGGATCTAGGACGTAATCAGATCATCCTCGAGTACACGTGGTTGAAGAAGCACAATCCTGAAATAGATTGGGCCAAGGGCGAAGTGAAGATGACACGATGCCCAAGAAGTTGCCATCTATTAAAAGAAAAGAGTGTTTTCCTTCGTGTTCTAGAAAAAGAAGAAGAAGAGGCTGCTTATCATGCCTACGCTATACGAGCAAGCATTGAAGCGCCTAAGAAAATAGAAAAGACTATAGAAGAGATGGTGCCTAGCGCATACCATCAATATTACGGATGGTTCTCAAAGGGAGAATCTGAATGCATGCCAATCAGAAAGCCGTGGGATCACGCAATTGACTTGAAGGACTCATTTGTTCCTAAGAAAGGAAGAATGATTCCCCTCTCAGTAGAAGAACAGAAAGAAGTTTCTGGTTTCATTGATGAACAACTGAGGAAGGGCTACATACAACCTTCGAAGCCTCCACAAACGTCCCCTGTTTTCTTCGTGCCAAAGAAGGAAGGCACTAAACGCATGGTTCAAGATTATCGTTATCTAAACGAGCATATGGTCAAGAATAATTATCCGCTCCCGCTGATTTCCCAATTAGTGGATAAGCTAAAAGGAGCTAAGCTATTTACGAAAATGGATCTACGATGGGGATACAACAACATTCACATCAAGGAAGGCGATGAGTGGAAAGCTGCCTTTGTATGCTTCCGCGGTGCCTATGAACCCCTCGTTATGTATTTCGGGTTATGCAATTCGCCCGCCACATTCCAAGCAATGATGAATGAAATCTTTGCCGATATGGATGACGTAGTGGTGGTCTACATTGATGACCTATTAATATTCACAAAAACCGATGACGTTAAGGAACACGAAAAGATCGTTAAAGAAGTCCTACGTCGATTGGAAGAAAATGATCTATTTATCAAGCCAGAGAAGTGTACCTTTACGGTACCAGAAGTAGAATTCCTCGGTATGATAGTCAGCCGAGATGGAATTAAGATGGACGACTCCAAGGTCAAGGCTATTCTGGAGTGGCCTGCGTCGAAGAATATGAAGGGAGTTAGGAGTTTCCTCGGACTTGCTAATTTCTGCCGAAGGTTTATCCAAGGCTATGCCCAAGTGGCTAGACCCCTAAATGATCTCACGAAGAAGGATACACCTTTCGTGTGGAAAGAAGCGCAACAAGAAGCATTTGATATGCTAAAGAAGAAGTTTACGTCCGCTTCTATTCTCTCCTATCCAGATGAAGATAGTCGTTTCCGTCTTGAATGTGACGCATCAGACTTTGCAACAGGTGGAGTCTTATCTATTGAAAAAGAAGGCTTATGGCACCCAGTTGCCTACGCATCACGCTCCATGACCCCTGAAGAGAGGAATTACCCCATAGCTGATAAAGAGATGCTCAGCATGATTCAGGCTCTCGAAGCATGGAGACATTATTTAGAAGGTGCCAAGTATGAATTTGAGATCTGGAACGATTACAAGAATCTCCAGTATTTCATGAAGGCACAAGATCTTAACCGTCGCCAAGCGCGATGGGCACAATATTTATCTAGGTTCAACTTTAAACTCATCCACAAAGCTGGAACCTCGATGGGGAAAGCCGATGCCTTATCTAGACGAGAAGATCATATGATCGGCGTCGAGGAAGATAATAAAGGAGTAACCATATTAACGCCGGAGAAGATTAGGGCGACCATCTTGATCTCCGATGAAGGCGATAAGATCAAACAGCAGGTTCTTGATGCGATGCACAAGCTGAAAGAATCAGAAGTCCAGACGTTACGCGAGAAATTCCACATTCATGATGACAGTGATGGAATTCTCTATGATGAAAAGATGAGAATGTATGTGCCTGATGATGAAGGTCTACGGCAATCAATTATTACGCTACACCACGACACTCCGGTTGCCAGACATCCAGGAGTTGAGAAGACGATAGATTTGCTGCAACGCAGCTACACTTGACCGTTGATGTCACAACAGGTCAAAGAATATGTTTCCCATTGCGATAGATGCGCACGTATGAAAGGGAGCAATCAACCTCCCGCTGGAAAATTACATCCCTTGGAAGTTCCTACGACACCTTGGGAAGACGTATCAGCGGACTTCATTACAGATCTGCCTGATTCCAATGGATTTGACTCCATCCTAGTGATGATGGACAGGTTTTCCAAAGAAGTCGAATTCATTCCATGCCTAAAGACGATGACCGCCCTTGACACGGCTCGTCTATATTTAACCAATGTGTGGAAGGCACATGGTCTACCCCGCACTATCATATCTGATCGTGGACTGCAATTTGCTGCGGAAGTAATGCGTGCATTATGCAAACGATTGGGTATAACCCCTAAATTATCCACTGCATATCATCCGCAGACAGACGGTCAGACGGAACGAATGAACAGGGACTTGGAACAGTACCTTCGTTTATTCTGTGCAGAGAAAGAAGCAGAATGGGCTGACTGGCTTGCCATCGCTCAATTCTCTTACAATATGAAGAAGCAGGCTTCTACAAAGAAAACCCCTTTTGAAGTCACACGGTCTTATGCTCCAAGAATGGGCTTCGAGCAACATGTGTCTAAGGCACCAGCTGCTGATGACTTTGCTGAAGAAATGACCAAGACTCTAAAGGATACAGAAGCTAATTTATTAGAAGCTCAGAAGCAGATGAAAGCGGAAGCTGATAAGCACAGATCAGTTGCCCCTGAATACGTCATTGGGGATAGGGTCTGGCTCAGCACAAGTAACCTGCGCCTGCCAAGAGCTTCACGTAAATTAACCGAACGATGGATCGGTCCCTATGAGATCACCCGATTGGTTGGCTCTAATGCGTTGATGCTTAAGCTATCAAAGTCTATGCATATTCACCCTATGGTTAATATTTCACGGGTCAAGCCTTACAAAGAGCGCTTGCCTGGGCAACCGGTTATTGCCCCTGGACCCATTGAAGTCACTGAGGGTCGTGATGAAGAATACGAAGTAGATTATGTGGTCGAATCTCGGAAAAGGGGTAACCGCCTCGAATACTTAGTCCACTGGAAGGGCTATACAGATGAAGATAGAACGTGGGAACCCGCTGGCAATCTGGCCAATGCTTCTGATGCGGTTGCAGCCTTTCATCGGGCAAATCCCTCGGCTCCTCGTAAGCTACGAATGGCTTACTTGGATTTCTTATCATTATTCCAGCCGTTTGAAAATTTGACAGTCTCTATGCCTCGCGACACTCCCTTTGATCACCTGGAAGTCGATCCTTAGGAGGGGGGTAGTGTTACGATATGAATTTTTCCCTCTATTTTTCTCTATTTTTCTTTCTTTAGCGCCTAGCGCACTTGCACTCAACGACTTAGAAACGTCTAAGTCCTTTTCCTAATCACGTGACTGGTCACGTGACGTGATATGTGCAACTAGCTTGCACGCGACACGGACATGCCCCTATGTCACGTCTTCACGGACTCACAGGCTTTCATAGTCTTATGCCTCACTTTTACTGTATGTTCTTCATTTCTCTTATTTCATATTTAATAGGCTGCCACACATCATGGGATCCTCACCGATCTCATATGTGATCGTGGCAGCACATGTTATCCTCACTTTATGCTTCTCTTCCATTCTACATGCGTTTTCCTCATGATATGATTCCTTTCCATTCCATGGCTATGCTTGATGCATGCCTGGAACATATGTCTTTCATAGTATCGGTTAGATCTAGTGTACACATGGACAAACACTAGTAGAGTATATAAGGTCCAATGCAGCGACCAGAGGACTCATCGAATCCTCTTGGTCTTTATACCAGTGTCTCCATACGAGCAACCTTGGTTCTAAGTCTCTTCAGTACGCCCTCCACGAATATGTGAGCCGCTGATGTTTCAGGAACCTCTATGACGAAAGCAGATGCTTTATCCCGACGTTGTGACCATGCCGATGGTATTGAAGATGACAACAAGGGCGTCATTGTTATTCTGCCAGAAAAGATTAGAGCCCAACATGTCGTTGTGGAAGCCGAAGAGCAGTCTATCATTGAACGAATTAAGGCACTATCTACAGATCTCAATCTCGGGTCTAATTATAAACTACAAGATGGACTTTACTTCAGAGAAGGATGTATTTATGTTCCTGGTGATGCCAAGCTTCACCAAGACATTCTCACACTCCATTACGATAACTCTATCACAGGACATCCTGGTCAATCTAAGACACAGGAATTGGTGGAACGTAATTATTATTGGCCTGGGTTACATACTCAAGTCAAGGACTATGTTTCGCGTTGCGATAGATGCGCACGTATGAAAAGTTCTCGCATTGCCCCAGCCAGTATGCTCCAGCCTCTACCGATCCCATCTGGACCATGGGTTGATATCTCAGCAGATTTTACAACAGACTTACCTCTTTCGGATGGTTACGACACAATCCTAGTGGTTGTTGATCGTTTCTCCAAAGAAGTTATATTTATTCCCACAAATAAAACGATCACGGCCCTTGGCACCACCAAATTATATTTGCAGCATGTCTGGAAGCATCATGGTCTTCCCACGACTATTGTCTTGGATCGTGGTCCACAATTCGCGTCTCAGGTCATGCGCGAATTAGGAAAATTCTTAGGGATTGAGCTTAAGCTCTCCACCGCTTTCCACCCGCAAACAGACGGGCAAACAGAATGGATGAACCAGGCATTACAGG
Organism: Phlebopus sp. FC_14; assembly: GCA_021018615.1. Lineage (NCBI taxonomy): Eukaryota > Fungi > Basidiomycota > Agaricomycetes > Boletales > Boletinellaceae > Phlebopus > Phlebopus sp. FC_14. The sequence continues at coordinate 655,029 of JAEVFL010000005.1, read as the reverse complement.
AATATATCCGTCTTTTTATTGCCAAAAAACCATATGATTGGTCTGATTGGCTAGCACTGGCGCAATTTTCATATAACAACAAGCGCCAGGATGCACTTGGAAAATCTCCATTTGAGGTCACTCGATCCTACAAACCATGGATGGGCGTGGAACCGCTTCAGTCCAAGGTCCCTGCAGCTGAAGATCTCGCTACCAAAATGGAACAAACACTCAAGCAGGCTCGTACAAACCTAGAAAAAACGCAAGCCGCTATGAAGAGAAAAGCCGATCGTCATAGATCACAATCACCTCCTTATCAGATCGGCGATAAAGTGTGGTTGAGTACTTCTAATTTAAAGCTTCCTCGTCCTTCACGGAAGTTTACTGAACGATGGCTTGGTCCATATGCAATCACGAAGCTGGTCGGCCCGAATGCCGTTGAACTTCGTCTTCCTTCCACGATGCGCATTCACCTGGTTGTGAATATTAGCCGCATCAAACCTTATAAGGACCGTTTGCCCGGTCAACCGGTGCAACTACCTGGCCCGGTGCTCGTCACCGACGAGGGTGATCAAGAGTACGAGGTTGATTACATCATTGACTCTCACTTGCAGGGTCGTCACCTTGAATTCTTAGTTCACTGGGTTGGCTATTCTGACGAGGAGCGTACTTGGGAACCTGAGGCTAACCTGAGTAATGCTCGCAATTCTATTTGTGATTTCTATCGTCGCCACCCTTCTGCTCCCAGGAAATTGCACATGGTTCAATCGCAATTCGATTCCTTGTTTTCTTCCTATGTTAATTATTGCTCCGTCGCCTCTGCTCCGTTTAATCGCCTGGAAGTCGATTCCTAGAAGGGGGGTAGTATTACGGGGTATAATTTTTCCTTTATTTTTCTCTATTTTTCTCTCTATTTTGTGGTCACGTGACTCGATAGCACATGACTTACATCACGTGCGGGCGAGGACTTTTATATATCACGTGACTAGAGCCTAGATCGGCCTAGAACATTCTAACCTAGGCTTCTCTAGAACGGTCTGGACCATGACATCACCTGACATCATATGGAACGTCGTGGAATGTTGTGGAACATTCCGATGATATCATTTATTTGTAGTATACAAACAATGTACTAGTATATAAGAATGAATGTCAACGCCCAGAGACCCTAGCTTGATTCTCTTGGGACTACCCATCCACGAGCAAATATAAGTTTCCCCATCACTCTGCTCGTCGTTGAAGAGCATAACTCAACGCTTTACTCGTTTCTCTTTGCACGTCTTCAAGTGGGACGTTAACTCATTTGTTTTCTCGAGTTTAGTTCTAGTATAAGGCGCTGCGAGAGGCATTGTCCATCACTCGTCTCAGATGTCTGGATATATCAAAACAGGTGCTGTCGTAAATCGTGCTTTGAGCGTATCAAACACTTGTTGTTCTTTATCTCCCCAGTTCCACTGGAGATCTTTTCTAGTTAAGTCCATGAGAGGTTTTGCAATTCCAGCATAACCGAGTATGAAGCAATGGTAAAAGTTAGTGAGACTAAGGAAAGAACGGACATTTTTGACTGTTCATGGCACTGGCCACTCCTGGATCACTTTTACTTTCGATTCATCCATGTGAATGCCATCGCGAGTCACGGTCATACTGAGGAATTCTACTTCTGTCTTGTCAAAGAAGCACTTCTCTGGCTTGACAAACACATTGTTATCTTTGAGCTGTTGGAGCACACGTGCAACAGTCTTGTGGTGCTCATCGATGTTATCCAATTTGATATAGATAAGAAGATCATCCATATAGATTACAACAATATTGTCCATATCTGTGAACAGCTCATTCATTATTGCCTGGAAGGTGGCTGGCGAATTACAGAGACCAAAGAACATGACGAGAGGTTCGAAAGAACCGAGATGACAGACAAAAGCTGCCTTCCATTCATCGCCTTCTTTGATACATATATTGTTATAACCCCATCGAAGGTCTATTTTAGTAAAGTACCTTGTGCTCTTAAGCTTGTCAACAAGCTGACCAATCAGGGGCAAGGGATAATTATTTTTAACCGTGCCTTCATTCAGATAGCAGTAATCTTGAACCATCCGCTTGGTGCCTTCCTTTTTAGAAACGAAAAAGACAGGTGACGTCTGAGGTGATTTAGACAGTCTAATATAGCCCTTCGAGAGCTGATCTTCAATAAAAGATTTAACTTCATCCTGCTCTTGAGCTGAGAGAGGAATCATTCTCCCTTTCTTCAGTTTGAAGTCTTCTTTTAATTTGATTGCATGATTCCATGGCTTGCATGTTGGCATGCATTCAGATTCCTTCTTCGAGAAAGTGTCGTAAAAGTCCTTGTTATAGATACTGGGAACTAGTTCCTTGACAGATGTTTCTAGAACAACTGTGCTTCATAGCTTCTTCCACGTATTATCAGTTTCAAGGTCACTGATAAGACCTTTCCATTTAGAGATTGCTTCAACTTCTTCATCTAGTTCCATTGAAGCAAGGCACGTAGTGCGATTAGATAATTCATAACATGACTTTGGGCAGTGATTTAATTTAACTTTGCCAGTTTGTCAGTTAATGTTAGGATTATGATACATGAGCCAGGTGTATCCGAGGATCATGGGAGTAGTACCAAGATCACTGATTTCGGCTTGTACTATTTCTTTGTGCCCTTTGCAATCCATACGGACTTCGGTGATATGAGTAATATCTTCTGCTCGGTTCTTCGTTCCATCGACATTAAAAACTGGGATAGATATCAGCAACTTGCACAGCATGAGGCCTTGTTGTTTAGCCCATTGTCAATCAATAAAAATAGAGTTGGCTCCACAATCTAGAAGAGCCTGGACCTGGATTGGTGATGTGGTGTCAACATCTATGTGCTTATCCATTACTTCGATCCAGATCTTTAATTTCTTCTTGAGGAAGACCAATCTAGTAAGAATCCTTTCTGAAAAATCATCTCCAGGAGACAAGGAGTTGATAGAAGAAGTATTTTTGGTCTTCGGGGAATTAAGCATGGGTTGAACTGCCAAGCCTCGTAAGGAGGACCCCCCTTCTATGTATATATCCAAGAAATCTGAGAACAAGGAAACTAAACTATTTTTTTGTATTTTTGTATCTTCTATTTTTATATTTTGTTTTGTGTTTTCTAGACTACCTATTGCGCACATATCAAGAATTCGAGAAGAAACAAAACTATCAGAACTATCAGACATATCAAGAAGAGAGAACCTACTTTTATAAGAAGAAGAAAAAGAATTGTTCATGCTATTATTAACACATTTCTGCCCTGTTTGAGTTATAGGCTCGAGCTTCCTGACAGATGCTTTTGGGCGCTGTCTGCCACCTGCCAGAGATTTGGCACCCTGAACTGTTCCCGTGTTCAAGGGCCGAAGGCTTTTCCCTGCGTCTTCATCTCTGCAGTATGCATATTGAAGAAGAAAGCTTTCGCTTCCTTGAAGTTCATGCCATGCCAATGATTAGTTGGCGCACTTTCTGTTTGTCACACCTGACAACCGGAGTTTATCAACAACTAGTGCCAGTCCGAGGTGTATTTCTCTGAGCCATACTGACAGTCTGACGCTTTGCATTGGCGGAAAAAGTGCTCCGACTTTCCATACTTGAAGCACTCTATTTGGAGCCATCTCTGCTCTGGTTGCTTCCCCTTCTGCGTAGCACCAATGTCCATGGTACTGGGGTCCCTCTGGGTTCCATATATTTTACCTCCACAGCTGGAGGAAGAGTTGTTTTGCGTGTTGTTGACCTAGGCACACCTCTGGGATTGTTGGCTACCAAACTGGTATTTGAATAGATCAGCCCGACGAACTTCTTTGAGGTACTCTTCTATTGTTTCCTTCTGAGCACCTTGAAGGTAAATTTCTTTTATGATATTGGGCCGTGCTGTCTGTTCCAGGAGGTAGATGAAGTGTGAATGAGAGCAGTTGAATTACAGAACCAGTGAGTGGAATTGCACGATGAATTCATTGGTTCTCATTTTGCCTTGCTTGAGATTCACAAGCTAGTTCTTTGTCCACTCTTTGTCAGTGAGGGGCCAGAAGTATTTTTTGATTTCTTGACCTAACTCGTGGAGAGTAGGCCATGCGTTCTGATCGGTGTATTTTCGAATTAAAGCCTCCGTGAACCAACCGGCCACAGGACCTTTCATGCAGGAGAGGACTATCACACAACCATTGAAGTTGGTTGTTAGAACAGCCTGGTTAGCAGTGAGCCATGTTTCTAGCTTCACCCACCATACTGAGAAGTTCTTTTGGTCCCCATCAAAGGAACCTGGGTCTGCGAATATCTCAACCTTGTAGCTGAGGTTTGACGGTTGATTTTACAATGTCTGTAACACTGCAGTAACTTGTGCAAGTTGCGCCTGTAGGGTCGCAACTTCTTGTTGTAGGTTGGTGAGACGAGCGATGGACTGAGCCTCTCGCAACATCAACACTAAAACTTCACACGTGAAAACAAATCAGTTAAAGTCTAACTTGAAGGCTTGGACAAGATAATGAGTAGCGTTGACTATGACTTGCCAACGAGAAGTGAAATAGGGACTTATGATTTGCTCGTGGACTGGTAGCCCCAAGAGAACCAAGCTAGGGTCTCTGGGTGATGACATTCGGTCTTATATACTAGTACAATGTTTGTACACTACAAATAAATGATATCATCAGAATGTTCCACAACATTCCACGATGTTCCATATGATGTCAGGTGATGTCATGGTCTAGACCAGTCTAGGTACGTCTATTCTAGAATATTCTAGGCCAGTCTAGGCCCTGGTCATGTGATATATAAAAGTCCTCGCCTGCATGTGATGTAAGTCATGTGCTACCGAGTCACGTGCACTAGTCACGTGATTAAATAAGCACGTGATGTAAGTCATGTGACCATAAAAAGAGAGAGAAAAATAGAGAAAATAAAGGGAAAAATTATACCCCGTAACAGTTGGCCATATTTTACAAATAGCCGGGTTTGTTGTATAGGTAGTAAGATGTGTGTCGGGGGCGATTAACAAGTGGCACCTGGGGGCAGGGACGATGAAGTAAAGGTAAGTACTCTTGCATGTGTCTGCGTGCAGGAAAACGGAGGCAATTGGAGGTTCGCTGGGGTAGAGCTGAGATAGGAGATTGGAAACGAGAAGGTGGTGTGGGAGTATGAAATATTTATTTCTCAAGGTCTGCCTCGAGTTTCTCTTTCTTCTTGATTCGGTGTAGAAAATCTACTGGTTCCTGTTTAGGGATTAACCACTCAGGAGCAAGTTCGAGATCTTCAAATTTGATTTGTAGGGGAGGAGTGAAGACGCAGTTGTTGTGATGAAATTATAGGACCGCTGCTTGCACCTTTGTGTCTAAAACTCGCTGTCTGGTGTGCAAGCCATGTTGGAAATTGTTCTTCGACAGGGCCTTTTCTACCTTTTTGCCCTTTCACTGTCCAGTCAATAACCAACCTGGCACAGCCCCTGAAGTATTACTGAGATAAAAGATATGTAATCATAGACCACTCCTAAGACTACACAGGCACAAGACCACTCTTTCATGTAGGAAAGGTTGCTAATTCTAATGACTACAATAAACACGCCTCACGGGGACACGGAACGATGCTCAAAAGAAAGTAAAAGGGGGTTGACAGAGGATTTAACCTCTAGGAAAGTGACCCTAGTTCTCACGTGAGAGAATCCGTCGACAGGGCCCTAAATAGTACAATGCCCTTCTCGAACCTCAATGATTGAGGACTAAAATAAACAAAAGGCGTGGTAATGCGCAGCGAAGGAAAATAGTGTATGTAAATGACAAGAGACATGGATAGTGCTGGACGCCGGGAAAGTGAGTAGCTTGGTTCTAATGAGATGAGCACAGGACTATGCCTTTCACAGCATCGACACTAGAATGAAGACGGAGAAGACAAATGAGTTATAGCCCCACTTGAAGGCTTGAACAAGGTTAGAGTGAGCGTTGACTATGACTTGCCAATGAAAAGTGAAGAAGGGGAACTGACGGTGCACTCATGGACAGGTAGCCCCAAGAGAACCAAGCTAGGATCTCTGGGCGTTGGCATTCGATCTTATATACAAGTACAGTGTTTGTATCTAACAAACAAATGATATCATCGGAATATTCCACAACATTCTACAATGTTCCATATAATGCCAGGTGATATCATGGTCCAGACCATTCTAGGTGCATCTATTCTAGATTATTCTAGGCAAGTCTAGGCCTAGTCACTGTTACGATACGCATTTTTCCTCTATTTATTTCCTTTTTCTTTCTATTTATTCTAATTTATTAAGCCTTTAGTGCCTTGCGCACTTACTCTTCAAAGACTTAGAACGACTAAGTCTCTATTCTATCACATGACTGGTCACATGACATGACACATGCGACTAACATGCATGCAACATGGACTAGCTCCTATGTCACATCTTCACGAACTCACAGGCTCTCATAGCCTTATACCTCACCTTTACCATATGTTTCTCATTTCCGTTATTCCATATTTAATAAGCTGCCACACCTCCTGGCATACACACCGTGTTAATGTGGTAGCACATGTTTTCCTCATCTCATGCTTCCACTTCCATTCTACACATGTATTCCTCATGTTATGATTCTCTTCCATTCCATGGCAATGCTTGATGCATGCCTGTTCTTTATACCTTTCATATTATCGGTTAGATCTAGTGTAAACATGGATATACACCTATATAGTATATAAGAGTCAATGCAGCGACCAGGGGACTCCATCGAATCCTCCTGGGTTTTACTCCTTCAGCCCCTCTGCTAAAGAGCAACCTCAGTTCGATTAACTTCAGTACACACTCCAGTACCATGTGAGCCGCTGATTGTATCATTAGGATTTGATCAAAACTAACTGACTTTGCTCACGATGCTTGCCGGTCAAGACCACCACAAGCAACAAGTAAACACGTTTGACGTTTTTGAAGTATCACTCACAGACTAACTGAAAGAGGGGGTGCATCAGGAAGTTCAACTTCTGCGAGTATGGGGGGAGCGTATTCAAAGATAGAAGTATTCAACAACCCTGGAGAATATGACGGGTCTAAGGCTAAATTCGAAGAATGATGGGCCAAGATGTGGGCTTGACTCAACATAAATGCACACGCTATCACGTCGGGCTCACATGAAGCAGTCCTGGCTGTCCTCTCACATTTGAAAGGGCCAAAAGCGGGTCCCTTTGCTCAAACACGGATCATTAAAGGGGATACGTACACATGGGCCTTGATGGTGGTGGAAATTGAAGGTCTCTTCTGCTCCATCAATCAAGTGGATTGGGCACATAGTCAGCTAAAGGGGCTGCTACAAGGCAAAATGTCAACAGACGATTTCATCATCAAATTTGAAGCATTATACCAGCAAGCTGCGATAGATGAATCGCATGCTATCTTCATGCTGGAGAACAATGTCAGACGGGGCATCATTGCTCAAATATTCAAAGAAGGCAAGAGAAAGGCAAAAGTAGTCGAATATATTGTCGAGATCAGATGTGTCGGGACCGCTCAAGAGTCTCTTGATTTCATAATGGGTGTCACTATCCGAAGAACGTCTCAGGCACGTGGCGACCCTAACACAATGCAAATTGATGTCGCCCAAAAAGGGCCGTCATCAAAACTTACATGTTACAATTGTGGTGGACCACACAGGGTAAAGAACTGCCCAAAACCAAGAGTTCAGTGTCCCTCCTACAAATGGCTAGGGGGAAAACACAAGAAGGAATGCCGCAGCAGCCACCAAGTGCGAGTCGTCGAACTAGTACAAGAAGAGCCCAAAAGGGAAGCCCCACATAGCAACGATCCTTTTGCGGCTATCCGCAATATGTCCTTTGATGAAATGAGGGCATACTTCTGGGACATGAAAGATGTCCATGACAAGGGAAAAGGCCGTGCCGCATGAACAAACTGGGTGTTCGTGCAGTTACATTCAATGATTATTTATCAAATCGATTTTCCGTCCTTGAGGTTGAAGAACCTAGAGAAAGCACAGATGAGTCAAATGACATTTTATTCTTTCAATGCCAAACTGGGTCCTCTTCTGTGAAGCGGCTCAGCCGGGGCTTCAAACCGGTACTTAATTCAGTTTCACCAAAAACCCAAAAAAATATGTCAGACAAAGAAATCCCAGACAACTTTTTCTTGAGAACGCTCAACATGGAGAAGGAGATCTTAATGAAGATCAAAATTTCATCCTCCCATGATAAGAAGGCTTACGTCGCCGCTGATGCACTACTCGATTGCAGCACTAATGTTATTTTCATTGACAAGAAGTGGGCTACAAGTCAAAAATTGCCACTCACTCTCTTACACAACCCCATTCCCGTATTTAATGTTGATGGATCAAAGAACTCGGCTGAAAACGTCACGCATTCCACCAAGCTAATTATAGACTATGAAGGGCACAGGGAACGCATTACTACAGAGGTTATGGATCTAGGACGTAATCAGATCATCCTCAGGTACACATGGTTAAAGAAGCACAATCCTGAAATAGATTGGGCAAAAGGCGAAGTAAAGATGACATGATGCCCCAGAAGTTGCCATCTGTTAAAGGAGAAGAGTGTTTTCCTTTGTGTTCTTGAAAAAGAAGAAGAAGAGGCTGCTTATCATGCCTACACTATATGAGCTAGCATTGAAGCGCCCAAGAAAATAGAAAAGACTATTGAAGAGATGGTGCCTAGTGCATACCATCAATATTACAGACAGTTCTCAAAAGGAGAATCTGAATGCATGCCACTCAGAAAACCGTGGGATCACACAATTGACTTGAAGGACACATTCGTTCCTAAGAAAGGAAGAATGATTTCCCTCTCAGTTGAAGAGTAGAAAGAAGTTTCTAGCTTCATTGATGAACAACTGAGGAAGGGTTACATACGACCTTCAAAGTCCTCTCAAACTTCCCCTGTTTTCTTTGTGTCAAAGAAGGAAGGCACTAAATGCATGGTTCAAGATTATTGCTATCTAAATGAGCACACCGTCAAGAATAATTATCCGCTCCCACTGATTTCCCAATTAGTGGATAAGCTAAAAGGAGCTAAGCTATTTACAAAAATGGATCTACGATGGAGATTGAGACGAGCGATCACTGAAAGCCTCTCGCAACGCCAACACTAAAACTTAGTGGAGAAAGCAGATCAGTTTACGTCTGACCTGAAGACGTGATAGGGTGAGATGTTAGAGCGTCAAGTTATACTCCTCGACGATGAGTGCAACGATGATGGGGATTTCTTAAGTTCGCTCGTGGACGAGTAGCCCCAAGAGAACCAAGCTGGGACTCTGGGGTGTTTGCATTGTAGACTATATACGCTGCTAGTGTTTGTACGAACCAAATAAATGATATCATAGGAATGTTCCACAACATTCCACGACGTTCCATATGACGTCAGGTGATGTCATGGTCCAGACCGTTCTAGGTAGATCTAGGTAAGAATGTTCTAGGCCAGTCTAGGCTGTAGTCACGTGATATCTAAATATAAGTCTTCGTTGCACGTGATCACAGTCACGTGATCGAGTCACGTGTGCTAGTCACATGATTAAATAAGCACATGATGTAAGTCACGTGACCACAAAAAGAGAGAGAAAAAGTAAGAAAAATAGATGAAAAATTATACCCCGTAACACTACCCCCCTTCTAGGAATCGACTTCCAGGCGATTAAATGGGGCAGAAGCCACAGAGCAATAATTATCAAAGGGAGCAAATAAAGAATCGAATTGCGATTGAACCATGCGCAATTTCCTGGGAGCAGAAGGGTGGCGACGATAGAAATCGCGAATAGCATCGCGAGCATTACTCAGGTTAGCCGCAGGCTCCCAAGTACGCTCCTCGTCAGAGTAACCAACCCAATGTACCAAGAACTCGAGGTGGCGACCTCGCAAGCGAGAGTCGACAATCTGATCACCCTCTTCGGTAACGAGTACCAGACCAGGTTGTTGCGCCGGTTGACCGGGCAAGCGTTCTTTATAAGGTTTGATGTGGCTAATATTCACAACCGGGTGAATGCGCATCGTGGAGGGAAGATGAAGTTCAACGGCATTCGAGCCGACCAGCTTCGTAATAGTATAAGGACCAAGCCAACGTTCCGTAAGCTTCCGACTAGGTCGAGGAAGCTTTAAATTAGAGGTACTCAACCACACTTTATCGCCGATCTGATAAGGAGGTGATTGAGATCTATGACGATCGGCTTTTTCATAGCGGCTTGCGCTTTCTCTAAGTTTTTACGAGCCTGCTCGAGTGTAGTCTCCATCTTGGTAGCAAGATCTTGTGCTGCCGGAACCTTGGACTGAAGTGGTTCAACACCCATCCGTGGTTGATAAGATCTCGTAACTTCAAAAGGAGATTTGCCAAGCGAATCCTGGCACTTGTTGTTATATGAGAATTGCGTCAGCGCTAGCCAATCGGACCAATCATATGGCTTTTCGGCTACGAAAAGACAGATATATTCCTGTAACGCTTGGTTCATCCGTTCAGTTTGCCCGTCTGTCTGTGGGTGAAAGGCGGTGGAGAGCTTAAGCTCGATCCCTAAGAATTTTCCTAATTCGCACATAACCTGAGACGCGAATTGTGGACCACGATCTGAGACAATAGTCGTGGGAAGACCGTGATGCTTCCAGACATGCTGCAAATACAATTTGGCGGTGTCAAGGGCCGTGATCGTTTTATTTGTGGGAATAAATATAGCCTCTTTAGAGAAGCGATCAACAACCACTAGGATTGTGTCGTAATCGTCTGAAAGAGGTAAGTCCGTGATGAAATCTGCCGAGATATCAACCCATGGTCCAGATGGGATCGGCAATGGTTGAAGCATGCCTGCTGGGGCAATGCGAGAACTCTTCATACGTGCGCATCGATCGCATCGTGATACATAATCCTTGACTTGAGTATGTAACCCAGGCCAATAATAATTACGTTCCACCAATTCCTGTGTCTTTGACTGACCAGGATGTCCAGCGATAGGGTTATCATGGTGGAGTGTGAGAATATCTTGGCGAAGCTTGACATCACCAGGAACATAAATACGATTCTCACGATAATAAAGCCCATCCTGGAGCTTATAATTGGATCCCAGATCTAGATCTTTAGATAGTCCTTTGATTCGTTCAACGATTGAAGACTCTTCGGCTTCCACAACAACGTGTTGGGCCCTGATCTTTTCGGGAGGAATTACAGTAACGCCCTTATTGTCATCTTCAATTCCACTGGAATGGTCACAACGTCGGGATAAAGCGTCTGCTTTCGTCATAGAAGTTCCTGCCTTATGAACCAAGGTAAAGTCGAATCTTGTCAAGTACAAGGACCATCGTGCTTGTCTTCGATTTAGATCTTGAGATTTCATGAAATATTGTAGATTTTTGTGGTCGGACCAAATTTCAAATTTGTGCCGAGCACCTTCTAAATAATGTCGCCACGTTTCTAATGCACGGATAATGGCGAGCATTTCCTTATCTGCAACCTGATAGTTCCGTTCTTGAGCCGATAGAGCGTGTGAACTAAAGGCGCATGGTCGCCATTCTCCATCGGGACATTTCATAGATAAGACAGCTCCGGTGGCAAAATCCGAGGCATCGGTTTCCAGGCAGAATTCTGCATCGATATCTGGATAGACCAAAATAGGTGCTGTTGTGAATCTTCTTTTAAGCGTTTCAAACGCTTCTTGTTCTTTATCTCCCCAGTTCCACTGGAGATCTTTACGTGTTAAGTCCGTGAGAGGTTTTGCTATTCCTGCATAACCGAGTATGAAGCGACGGTAAAAGTTTGCAAGTCCGAGGAAAGAACGGACATGTTTGACCGTTCGTGGAACTGGCCACTCCTGTATTGCTTTAACTTTCGATTCGTCCATGCGAACGCCATCACAAGTCACAGTCATGCCAAGGAATTCTACTTCTGTCTTGTCAAAGAAGCACTTCTCCAGCTTTACAAATAAGTCATTATCTTTGAGCTGCTGGAGCACACGTGCAACAGCTTTGTGATGCTCATCGATATTGTCCGTTTTTGTATAAATTAATAGATCATCCATATAGATGACAACAATGTCGTCCATATCCACAAAAAGCTCGTTCATCATAGCCTGGAACGTAGCTGGCGAATTACAGAGACCAAAGAACATGACGAGAGGTTCGAAAGAACCAAGATGACAGATGAACGCTGCCTTCCATTCATCGCCTTCTTTGATTCGTACATTGTTATATCCCCATCTGAGATCCATTTTTGTAAAATATCTTGCTCCCTTAAGCTTGTCAACAAGCTGACTAATCAGGGGCAAAGGATAATTATTTTTAACCATTCCTTCATTCAGATAGCGGTAATCTTGAACCATCCGCTTCGTGCCTTCCTTTTTAGGAACAAAGAAAACAGGCGACGTCTGAGGTGATTTAGACGGTCTAATATAGCCCTTCGAGAGCTGATCTTCAATAAATGACTTTACTTCATCCTGCTCTTGAGCCGAAAGAGGAATCATTCTCCCTTTCTTCGGTTTGAAGTCGTCTTTAAGTTCTATTGTATGATCCCACGGCTTGCGTGTTGGCATGCGCTCGGATTCTTTCTTCGAGAAAGTTTCGTAAAAGTCTTTGTGGTAGATGCTGAGAACTAATTCCTTAACAGGCGTTTCTAGAACGACCGTGCTTTGCAGCTTTTTCCACGTGTTGTCAGTTTCGAGGTCACTGATAAGACCTTTCCATCTAGAGATTGCTTCGACTTCTTCTTCTAGTTCCATCGAAGCAAGGCACGTAGTGCGATTAGATAATTCGTAACATGACTTTGGGCAACGGTTTAATTTAACTTCACCAGTTTGCCAGTTAATGTTAGGGTTATGATACGCGAGCCAGGTGTATCCGAGGATCATGGCGGCAGTACTGACATCACTGATTTCGGCTTGTACTATTTCTTTGTGCCCTTTGTAATCCACGCAGACTTCGGCAATATGAGTAATATCTCCTGCTCGGTTCTTGGTTCCATCGACATTAAAGACTGGGATAGGTTTTGGCAACTTGCATAGCATGAGGCCTTGGCGTTTAGCCCATTGTCGATCAATAAAAATAGAATTGGCTCCGCAATCTAGAAGAGCCTGGACTTGGATCAGTGACGTGGTGTCAACATCCACGTGCTTATTCGTTACTTCGATCGAGATCTTTAATTCCTTCTTGAGGGAGACCGATCTAGTAAGGATCCTTTCCGGGAACTCATCTCCAGGGGACAAGGAGTTGATATGAGAAGTTGTTTTGATTTTCGGGGAATTAAGCACGGGTTGAACCGCCAAGCCTCGTAAGGAGGACCCCCCTTCTACATACGTATCAAGAAAATCAGAAAACAAAGAAACTAAACTATTTTTTTGTGATTTTGTATTTTCTTCTTTTGTAGATTGTTTTGTATTTTTAGAACTACTTATTGCGCTATCAAGAAATTCAGAACTATGAGACGTATCAAGACAAGAAAACCTATTAGTACAAGAAAAGGAAACATTGTTCTTAACACATTTATTTTGCCCTGTTTGAGTTACAGGCTCGGGCTTCCTGACAGATGCTTTTGGGCACTGTCTGCCGCCTGTCAGAGATGTGGCACCCTGAACTGTCCCCGTGTTCAAGGGCCGAAGGCTTTTCCCTGCGCCTTCATCTCCGTGTTGTGCATGTCAAAGAAGAAAGCTTTCGCTTCTTCGAAATCCATGCCACGCCAGTGATCAGCCGGTGCGCTTTCGTTTTGGGTTTGGCGCACTTGGCGCCCATTGTTTGCCGGCTGCCTGTGCTGGTCCGTGGTGTGGCGGTCCGAGCCGCAACAACAGTTAGGGGCGGTGCACTGCCGGACAAAGTGGCCTGACTTGCCACATTTGTAACAATCCATTTGGAGCCGTCTCCGCTCCGGTTGTTTGCCCTTTTGTGTGGCGCCTATGTCCATTGCGTCGTCACCCTGGTTTCCATATGTTTTACCTCCACGGCTGGAGGATGAGAAGTTTTGCGCGTTGTTTGCCCAGGCACGCCCCTGGGATTGGTTCCTACCAAATTGATATTCGAAGAGATCGGCCCAACTTCCGATTCGTCGGACCTCCTCAAGGTACTTTTCGATTTTGTCCTTTTGTGTACCTTGGAGATAGATCTCCTTGATTATATCAGGCCGTGCTGCCCGTTCGAGTAGGTAGATTGCGTGTTGATCGTCGCAATCTGATTGGATGACTAAGGAATGGAACTGAACGACGAACTCGTCAGTTCTCTTCCTTCCTTGTTTTAGCTGAACGAGCTGGTTCATTGCCCATTCAGTTTCGCCGAGGGGTCGGAAGTATTTCTTGATCTCCCTTCCCAACACATGGAGTGTCGGCCACGAGTTCTGGTCGGTGTATTTTCTTATCAGAGCTTCGGCAAACTGACCAGCTACCGGACCCTTCATTCGGGAGAGGACGGCTACACAACCATCGAAGTTGGTTGTGAGAACCGCTGCGTTGGCGGTAAGCCAAGTTTCTAACTTGACCCACCAGACGGAAAATTCTTTCCGGTCACCATTGAAGGAACCGGGGTCTGCAAATATTTCAACCTTTTGGCTGATGTTGGAAGGGGCATTTTGAAGCGTTTGTAGCACTTCGTTCATTTGTTGCAATTGCGCCTGGAGGTTGGCGACTTCTTGCTGTAGGTTGGCCATTTTCTAAAAATAACCAGGTTCGTCGTATAGGTAATAAGGTGCGTGGCGGGGGCGATTTGCTAACGGCACCTGTTGGCGGGGACGGCGGAGAGACGGTAAATATTCTTGCACGTGACGACGTGCGGGAAAGCGGAGGCGATTGGACGTTCGCCGGGGTAGAGCTGGAGGTGGAGAAGGGGAACGAGGAGGAGGTGTGAGCGTGTGGAAAATTTGTTCTTCTAAATCCGCTTCAAGTTCCTCTTCTTTCTTTATGCGATGGAGGAAGTCTACGGGTTCCTGTTTGGGGATCAGCCAATCAGGAGTGGGTTCGAGGTCTTCGAATTTGATTTGGGGAGGAGGAGTGAAAACGCGGTTGAGATGATAAAAATTGAGGGCCGCTGCTTGCGCCCTAGTATCGAGAACTCGCTGTCTTGTTGTGCGAGCCACGGTGGTAATTGTTTTTCTTCGACAGGGCCTTTTCTGCCTTTATTCCCTTTCGCTGTCCAGTCAACAACCGACCTGGCACAGCCCCTGAAGTACTACGAGTGATAAAACTAATGTAAACCTCTCCTAAGGCTGTACGGGCACAAGACCGCTCTTGCGTACAGGGAGGGTTACTATGGAACTACTACAACAAATGCACCTCACGGGGACGCGGGACGATGCCCAAAAGAAGATAAATGGGGTTTGACGGAGGATTTAACCTCTAGAGAATGAACTCTAGTTCTCGCGCGAGAGAATCCGTCGACGGGGGCCTAGATACGACAACGTCCTTCCTGAACCTCAACGGCCAGGGACTAAAGCAAAGATAAAGGCGCGGTAATGCACAGCGAAGAATAATGGTGTACGTAAACGGCAAAGGCACGAGTAGTGCTGATGCCGGGAGAGTGGGAAAGCTTGGTTCTAATGAGACGAGCGATGACTGAAAGCCTCTTGCAACGCCAACACTAAAACTTAGCGGAGAAAGCAGATCAGTTTACGTCTGACCTGAAGACGTGATAGGGTGAGATGTTAGAGCGTCAAGTTATACTCCTCGACGATGAGTGCAACGATGATGGGGATTTCTTAAGTTCGCTCGTGGACGAGTAGCCCCAAGAGAACCAAGCTGGGACTCTGGGGTGTTTGCATTGTAGACTATATACGCTGCTAGTGTTTGTACGAACCAAATAAATGATATCATAGGAATGTTCCACAACATTCCACGACGTTCCATATGACGTCAGGTGATGTCATGGTCCAGACCGTTCTAGGTAGATCTAGGTAAGAATGTTCTAGGTCAGTCTAGGCCGTAGTCACGTGATATCTAAATATAAGTCCTCGTTGCACGTGATCACAGTCACGTGATCGAGTCACGTGCGCTAGTCACATGATTAAATAAGCACGTGATGTAAGTCACGTGATCGAGTCACGTGCGCTAGTCACATGATTAAATAAGCACGTGATGTAAGTCACGTGACCACAAAAAGAGAGAGAAAAAGTAAGAAAAATAGATGAAAAATTATACCCCGTAACAGAGATATAACAACATTCGCATCAAGGAAGGCGATGAGTGGAAAGTCACCTTCGTATGCTTCTGTGGTGCCTATGAACCCCTCGTTATGTATTTCGGGTTATGCAATTCACCCACCACGTTTCAAGCAATGATGAATAAAATCTTTGCCGATATGGATGACATAGTGGTGGTTTACATTGATGACCTATTAATATTCATCAAGATCGATGACATTAAGAAACACGAGAAGACTGTCAAAGAAGTCCTGCATCGATTGGAAGAAAATGATTTATTTATCAAACCAGAGAAGTGTACCTTTACAGTACCAGAAGTTGAATTCCTCGGTATGATAGTCAGCTGAGATAGGATTAAGATGGACGACTCCAAGGTCAAGGCTATTCTGGAATGGCCTGCACCGAAGAATGTGAAGGGAGTTAGGAGTTTCCTCGGACTTGCCAATTTCTACCAAAGGTTCATCCAAGGCTATACCCAAGTGGCTAGACCCTTAAATGATCTAATGAAGAAGGATATACCCTTCGTATGGAAAGAAGCACAACAAGAAGCATTTGATATGCTAAAAAAGAAGTTCACGTCCACTCCTATCCTTTCCTATCCAGATAAAGATAGTCGTTTCCGTCTTGAATGTGATGCTTCCTACTTTGTAACAGGTGGAGTCTTATCTATTGAAAAAGATGGCTTATGGCACCCAGTTGCCTATGCTTCATGATCCATGACCCCTGAAGAGAGGAATTATCCTATCGCTGATAAGGAGATGCTCAGCATGATTCAGGCTCTCAAAGCATGGAGACACTATTTAGAAGGTGCCAAGTATGAATTTGAGATCTGGAACGATCACAAGAATCTCCAGTATTTCATGAAGGCACAAGATCTTAACTGTCGCCAAGTGCGATGGGCACAGTATTTATCTAGGTTTAACTTTAAACTCATCCACAAAGCTGGATCCTCGATGGGAAAAGCTGATGCCTTATCTAGAAGAGAAGATCACATGATCGGCATCAAGGATGATAATAAAGGAATAACCGTGTTGACACCGGAGAAGATTAGGACAACCATCTTGATCTCCGATGAAGGCGATAAGATCAAACAACAGGTTCTTGACACTATGCATAAGCTGAAAGAATCAGAAGTCCAGACGTTACACGAGAAGTTCCACATTCATGATGACAGTGATGGAATTCTCTATGATGACAAGATGAGAATGTATGTGCCTGACGACAAAGGTCTACGGCAATCTATTATTACGTTGCACCATGACACTCCAGTTGCTGGACATCCAGGAGTTGAAAAGACAATAGATCTACTGCAGCGCAGCTACATTTGGCCGTTGATGTCACAACAGGTCAAAGAATATGTTTCCCATTGCGATAGATATGCACGCATGAAAGGGAGCAATCAGCCTCCCACTGGAAAACTACATCCCTTGGAAGTTTCAACTACATCTTGAGAAGACGTATCAGCAGACTTCATTACGGATCTGCCTGATTCTAATGGATTCGACTCCATCCTCGTAATAATGGACAGGTTCTCGAAAGAAGTCAAATTCATTCCATGTTTAAAAACGACAACAGCCCTTGACACAGCTCGTCTATATTTACAACACGTGTGGAAGGCACATGGTCTACCTCACACTATTATATCTGATCGTGGACCGCAATTTGCCACAGAAGTAATGCATGCATTGTGCAAGCAATTAGGCATTACCCCTAAATTATCCACTACATATCATCCGCAGACAGATGGTCAGACAGAAAGAATGAACAGGGACTTGGAACAGTACCTTTGTTTATTCTGTGCAGAGAAAGAAGAAGAATGGGCTGACTGGCTTGCCATCGCTCAATTCTCTTACAATACTAAGAAGCAGGCTTCTACAAAGAAAACCCCTTTTGAAGTTATACGGTCGTATGCCCTATGAATGGACTTCGAGCAACATGTGTCTAAGGCACCAGCTGCTGATGACTTTACCGAAGAAATGGCCAAGACTTTGAAAGATGTAGAAGCTAACTTATTAGAAGCTCAGAAGCGAATGAAAGTGCAAGCTGATAAGCACAGATCAAGTGCCCCTGAATATGTCATTGGGGATAGGGTCTGGCTCAGCACAAGTAATCTGCACCTGCCAAGAGCTTCACGTAAATTAACTGAACAATGGATCGGTCCCTATGAGATCACCCGATTGGTTGGCTCTAATGCGTTGATGCTTAAGCTATCAAAGTCTATGCATATTCACCCTATGGTTAATATTTCACAGATCAAGCGTTACAAAGAGTGCTTGCCTGGGCAACCGGTTATTGTCCCTAGACCCATTGAAGTGACTGAGGGTCGTGATGAAGAATATGAAGTAGATTATGTGGTCGAATCTCAGAAGAAAGGGAACCGTCTCGAATACTTAGTTTACTGGAAGGGCTATACTGATGAAGATAGAATGTGGGAACCCGCTGGCAATCTGGCCAATGCTTCTGATGCAGTCGCCACCTTTCATCGGGCACATCCCTTGGCTCCTTGTAAGCTACGAATGACCTACTTGGATTTCCTATCCTTATTCTATCCTTTCGATAATTTAACTGTTCCTTCTGCTTGTGACACTCCCTTTGATCACCTGGAAGTTGATCCTTAGGAGGGGGGTAGTGTTATGATACACATTTTTCCTCTATTTATTTCCTTTTTCTTTCTATTTATTCTAATTTATTAAGCCTTTAGTGCCTTGCGCACTTACTCTTCAAAGACTTAGAACGACTAAGTCTCTATTCTATCACATGACTGGTCACGTGACATGACATGCACAACTAACACGCACACAACATGGACTAGCCCCTATGCCATATCTTCATGGACTCACAGGCTCTCATAGCCTTATACCTCGCCTTTACCATATGTTTCTCATTTCTGTTATTCCATATTTAATAAGCTACCACACCTCCTGGCATATACACCGTATTAATGTGGTAGCACATGTTTTCCTCATCTCATGCTTCCACTTCCATTCTACACATGTATTCCTCATGTTATGATTCTCTTCCATCCATGGCAATGCTTGATGCATGCCTGTTCTTCATGCCTTTCATATTATCGGTTAGATCTAGTGTAAACATGGACATACACCTGTATAGTATATAAGAGTCAATGCAGCAACCAGGGGACTCCATCGAATCCTCCTGGGTTTTACTCCTTCAGCCCCTCTGCTAAAGAGCAACCTCAGTTCGATTAACTTCAGTATACACTCTAGTACCATGTGAGCTGCTGATTGTATCAGTCACGTGATAACTAAATATAAAGTCCTCGTTGCACGTGAGCAAGTCACATGACCAAGTCACATGATCCAGTCACATGATTAAATAAGCACATGATATAAGTCACGTGACCACAAAAAGAGAGAGAAAAAGGAAAGAAAATTGGGTAAAAATTATACCCTGTAACAGCTGGTGGTTGTCATAAACATTCTTTGAAGTGAACATCCAAAGATAGGAGGAACACCAAATTCAGGAAGGGAGGGGTCAGCAAAACAGATGAGACCAGCCAGATGGTGGGCCCAAGACATAGTCATATTGAGGATGCTAGAGAAACCTGTATGTACAACACTGGGAAGGCCAATGACAGAAATATGATTAGGTCAAATGAGCACCTGAGATAAGTGGCAGAATTGATCCTCTTGCAATATCAACACTAGACCAAACTCAAGAATACAAATCAGTTATTGTCTGACTTGGAGACATGAAAGATGATTAGAGAAGAGCGATGATTATACCTTCGTCGATAGGTGTAATGAGGAGGGAAGAACTTTAGTTCACCATAGACAGGAAGCCCCAAGAGAACCAAGCTGAGACTCTGGGGTATTGCATTTGCAGACTATATACGCTGCTTTAGTTTGTACAGAGCAAATAAATGATATCATCAGAATGTTCTACAATATTCCACAATGTTTCATATGACATTGTGATGATGTCATGGTCCAGACTGGTCTAGATGAGTCTAGCTATGAAATGTTCTAGGCAAGTCTAGGCCTAGTCACATGATAACTAAATATAGAGTCCTTGTTGCATATGAACAAGTCACATGACTAAGTCACATGATCCAGTCACATATTAAATAACCATGTGAGGTAAGTCTCATGACCACAAAAAGAGGGAGAAAAACAGAGAAAAATAGAAGGAAAAATATACCCTATAACAGCACCTGCCAGGTTATCCAGGCCAGTTGCTATAATAAACCTTGAGTATGTTGCACTTCCACTAAGACATAAAAATGGAAACATGGAGACTGAGTGAATTATATTGATAGTTGATATGATAATGACAACCAGTCGGATAGCGTCCTAAGAAATATTGCACATCTCTACCACATAATTGACAAAATCCGATAGCTTTCCGGATCATGTTAGTGCCATTCTGAAGTATTCCAAAGTTTCTGGAGTGTGAAAAACTTGTCCTATAAACCCAGAAGCACTTCTAGGGTGTACAGTGACTTGGAGTCAATGGAAAAGGCTTTGGAACTCATAAGATTGGTTTGTTTTATTTTGGATACACTCTACCATACATTTCCTTTCCCATGTCAACACTTCCAATGTTTCCTATGTCTTTCCAGATCCAAAACTATGGTACGAGCTCATCTTCACCCATATATAAGACTCTTTTCAGCTTTCTGAGCACCTTAGTCATTCCTACACTTTGGGCAGCGACTGAGGTGAGTTTCTATTTATCATTTTCACTTTATCATACTGAATGTACTTAGCCTGGACACGTACTGTCCATCTTAGGTAAATTAAAGTCGTTCCTACACTTTGAGCAGCGACTGAGTCCAGACACATACCGTCTGTCTTAGATTTTGTCAATAATGACTAGCCATGTGGGTGGCAGGAGCAACATCAGCATAAATGAACACTGTTATAATTCTAGCACTAGATTTCCGGTCAAATCAAGGAGCCATCAATTTCGGAACAATGAACGAACGACCAGTAGAAACAGTGTGGCCATTCTTGAGCTGGCTTAGTAGCAACGGGAGCGGAACTCATCTTGGTTGAGCTGATCGTCACTGAAGGAGGGAGCCTTATTGAACAGGAAGAGACTTCTCAAGTAACCGTGGGTCGATTTCGCCGGTCCAAAATATTCTAGCACCCACCAAGCTATTCATTTCCGCCAATGGTTCTGCCATAGTGTGTCCCGAGAAGGGGTAACCAAGGGCTCTGTCGCTCATCGCCGGGTCGACGAAGACGGGGATCACAGGGGAAGCTCGAAACCGGAAACGTGCGTCGCAAAGATCAAACACATGATGCAGTTAAGAACATCTGACCCGGAAGACGATAAATATTGCCAGTGGGAGGCGCCAGGACCTGCCAATGGTGACAATTTGTACGTACATATATATATATTCGAAGGCAGTACCTGACCAAAGGCTCAGAGGGAGACATACATAGTATACAGTGGGGACTAGTAAGACGCACCCTCTAGACGGGTCACGATAGCCGATAACGAGTTCAAAAGGGTAGCTCATAGTCCACCCACACTTCCGAGGCTGGTATCACAGAACAGGTTTCATAATTCCGTCGTCCATTGAAGCTGAAGTTGCACATGTGTGGTCCACTTCGGTCAAGACATCGATCTCAATGGGAACTGAAGTAAAGCGAGACCTTGCACGAGTTCCGCTTTCCGCAGGGTCCCGATTCCGAGAGTTTGTTGTGATTTCGTGTTCTAGGCCAACTCGGATAATCAAAAGTGAAAATGCAATTCCCTAAAACACGTAGGTATGATGAGTCTTGGTGGCGATCAAGGACAGGGTGGCACGTACGATGACGGGGCTAGCCTAAGAATCAAACGGGAGGATCAATGCATGAGCCATCATTACAGATAATCTTCCCCACCATATCCAGGGTTATAAACTGGAAATTCGTCTTCGCTATATATAATCCTTCTGTGATCATCAAGAAAACACTGCCGCGCATTAGCAAAATTCCTTGCATTGAATCTGGTCACACACGTATACAGTGCTGCACTTTCTATTCCATTGCAGCGACGGGCTGCCGAGGAATAAATCAGTCACTAGAGCACCTAACAGGAGAAGGTGAGCTTACCATCAAATTGCTATGAAGTGCGCTTCGTACACGCCTGTTGATAGACCATATACGGAAGGTTATCAGCGCTAAGTCACTCATCAGTACTAATACATAGCTTCGGCACAGAAATCAGAAGTGCATACACGACACAACGACATTTGTCCTTAATTGTCAAATTTCAGTTCTGTCCGAAAGAACAAAAAAAAACACTTACACAAAAGTGGTGATGAATACAGCAATTACCCAGTGTGTGATTGTACCGGCGAAGATATTTGACCCTTCCGAGATTGTTGCAAACAGGTAAATAACCACCAAACCCGAAGCTAAAAGGCATTCAGCTTGTGGACACAAGGCGAATTAATCATTGAAAAACTCACTCAGCAGTCCTATAGAGGTGATAACTGGTGCGACAATGATACGCCAAGATCGTCCCCATACAATGTACAGTCGGTACACCTGGAACATGCATGTAAAGGAAGAGACCGCGGCCAAGCTAAAACATACCATAGTGAGATCTCCGACGAATACCTGCAACATATTAAGTGCTGTCTTTACTACGTAGAGGGGATTTCCTGCATATTCCAGGTATGCATCAGGACCCCCTTTCTGCTCCGCATAATATATGAAAGCTCTAAAAACCCGAACAACACAGACAACCCAGTGCTAGAGTAGCAAGTCAATTAAATACTTCCCTTGGTAAAAAAGTTTACCTACGGATGCGATGAGAAGGAAAAGGACGATGGTGATTCCCAGTAACGTTTTGTTGAGTGGCTGTCGGTTACCCCGTGGTCCTGGTCTGCGGAGGAGCATATAGAGACATCCTGAGGACAGTATTACATAAAGGCCTAGCATCCAGTGGTCAGCAAGTCAGTTTGAGGCTCGTCGTAGACCTTTGAACTCACCGAATAGTACTGACCGAAGTGTGACCCCGATGAACTCTGCCTCGGACAGTGACAAGCTAGACATCGAGTGAGGTGCCTAAAAGTGAGTCAATAGCTGCAGAGCTTCGTGAACTTCCAACGTCCTTTAATCTCAAACTCAGGCTGCCTGACCAGGATGACGATGAAGCGGTGCAGAAACCCATTCTGCCGAATGAAACATAGGAAGTCTGAACCAATCACTTACTGCTTGTATCAATCATGGAATGTTCCAGGAGAAGAGCTTACTGCACTTGATTGATCATGTCTTCAAAAGGGGCGGCCATAAACCGTCTAGAAGTGGTCTATATCCGTATGGCTTCCTTTTGGAACAGATCCAGTCACGAAGTCTTTAGAGAGCGTAAGACTGGTGGTATTCTGGCGTCCGACGACAAGCACCAAGCTAATGATTGTGCATCAAGTGTCGGCAGTTCGAAATGACGATCCGACGAGAGCACGAGAGCCATGCGAGCTGGACAATTCGCCATAAAGAATAGCTGCAGAAACGCGTGCACGCCGCACACAGAACGGAGCGCTGGACAAGGTGTCATACGTACATGTATAGAGAATGAAGACCTGCTGCAGTCAGGCGTCCCGGCGCACCCGCATCATCTATTGAGACTGCGACGAATCAGTCTATGCTTTTGACAAACTCCCCTGCAGGTTGTGTCCTCGACTCGGTCTGCGCCGGTGATGGAAGCACCTCAGACGCCAGTCCTGCCTACGCTACGGCCGAAAGAGGTGAATCCTTTAGACAAAAACGATAGCATCCGTGTATGAGAAAGCACGTCCCAAGTATGCTTATTGGTCATCTCAGGCAGAAGATCAGATCGATTAAGCCCAGAGTTTTAATAGCGGGAGCTAGAGCGGCGAGAGCTGAAGAGAAGAAAGCAAGGAGGGGTTTGATGACTGCGATGGCGTTGGGGGACAGCGTGACATAAGCACTGCTATGCTGCTCATCAGTCAATAGACCGAACTCTGATGTAGTACTACTAGTAGATCACCGGGAGCCAACAACCGAAGGTGGTCAGCATCATAGTCACTGATGTTCGACAGGAACTTTCCTTCTAATCAACAGGTGCTATGCTCTCGAGCGATCCTTTTGTGTACCTCTGCGCTGATGTGACGGTAAGAAATCCCTGTCGACTTCCGGCACTAGTACGCCTACAGCAGCCTACAGCTGATGAATCTCCCCTCTAGCTGTCTACAATAAATAGATTGCTTTTTCTCTTCGAATGATCAAGCTAACGCCATGCCTTCCTCCTTTCTGTTGACTCCGCCCGAGAGCGTCCACGCCACGTCGCCTACTTGTTCGTTCGCCGTCCCCAAGCTTGACGGCTCTCTGACTTTACCAGAAAGCTATAACTGGCATTATGACAACAATCCTGACCACCCAGTGTTCACATACGTCGACCAGTTCGGCCACTTGACTACGTTGACCTATGCCGATGTCGTCCCTGCATCCCATAGGGCCGGTCGGCATGTGATGAATACTTGCAACATTTCCGTGAACGCTGATCGTCCGGTAGTCGCCATTGTCGCCGCAACTACCAGCACCATCGTATATGCAACTGTCCTGATCGGAATGCTGCTAGCTGCGGTCCCAGTCTTCCCGATATCGCCAAGGAACTCCCCTGCTGCAGTAGCTCATCTCTTACGAGAGGCTAGGGTATCCAGTATTCTTGTCAGTGATGACCAACCAAGCCGTGATCTTACCATCAAGGCCCTCGAGCTACTTACGGGCAAGATACCAAAGATCCACGCCATGCCGTGTTTCCGACAACTGTACATTGGCAACAGGACATTTGAACGTCTTCCTGCGCAAATTCGTGACTTCAATGACCTTACCATGATCGTACATTCTTCAGGTCGGTAAAACAGATTTCCACCATGACGTAGTCCCCGACACTCTTTAGGCTCTACGTCCTTCCCCAAGCTAATTCGCTGGAACCACAAGACGCTTCTCCACTTAGGCTTGATGCCACGTAGGCCACATATCAATTTCAATCTCCTCTTCCGGTAAATCCAACCATGTTGCTAGATTTTGGCCAACACGACTTGTGTGAGAGAGTCCTGGCGTGCCATGCTCTCGTGATGTTTCACGGTCTAGGGGTGGCCTTGATTGCTTGGCTAGTACGTCCTTTCGTCCACCTCGCTCATGCCTTAACTAATGGATTCCCCTATTCTAGCCAAGCACAGGCCTTGTGATGGCAGTGTGCGATCCAGAGCTGCCTCTTCCTCAACTCACGCCAGACTCGATCTTCAGCGAAATAACTGCAAGTCCTGTCAAACCGGATTATGTATTGGCTGTCCCCAGCTTTCTGCAGGTATGGAATAGTTATCTAAGCGAGCGAGCGATGACGTGTAAGAACGCCTTAGGCTTGGTCCGAAGACGACAAGAAGGTCTCGTACTTTAGTGGGATGAAAGGTGGCCTGGTGACTTGCAATTTAATGCCTCGTGTATGGTTCATGACTGATAGCCGTCCCAATTACCAGATCTATGGTGGCGGACCGCTGGCAAAATCTGCCGGAGATCATTTGGTGGAACACGGCGTACCTGTGTACACTGCTTACGGAGCGTGTGTACTCTTCTGTTGTACATTACCATCCTCTGACAAGTAACTAGGTCGGAAGTTGGAGCGGTTTCCACTTTTCTTCCTGGTATTGGGATTTTCGCGAATATACCTTGCGAGGACCCACTCGGCCTTTCTCAGAGTGCCAGGGGATGGACTGGGAGCACTTCAGCATCAACAAAAATTGCGCAGCAGAATTCGCACCAGATGGCACTGGTACATTCGAGTTCGTTGTGGTTGTACGCGTCTCTTTGTACCATATTTTTCTGAGCACTGAGCACTCTCCTGAAGGGTAAGCCGACCCAAGAGCTGCTGTTCACCAACTGCACGTATGGGGGACTTCCAGCGTACATGACTAACGATGTCTTAGCCCCCCACCCGAGCAAACCGGGATTTTGGAGAGTAGTCGGGCGTGCAGATGACCAGATTATGCTTTTAACTGGCGAGAAGGTGGGTTTAACTCCGTTCCCCTATCTAATTGAGTTGCTGAAACTGGGCAGACAAACCCAGGGCCCCTAGGTATTCTAGGACACCTTAACTCGCATTTCAACCTGTTGACATACGAGCAGAGGCGATCTTAAACGAACACCCCCACGTGGCCGCTTCTGTCATGTTCGGTCGTGGTCGCATGCAGAACGGAGTCTTGGTACTACTCAACGAGCAACACCTCTCCAATGTGGTTGATAACTCTCGCACCAACGAGTATCGCGACAGTCTTTGGTCAGTGCCCGTACGACTCGTGCGAAGCCCTCGATCTGCTGATACATGAACCACAAGGCCCAACATCGAGAAAATGAACTCGTTCGCCCCTACCCATTCAAAGATTTTCAAAGAGGTAGTTGCAGTTGTTTAATTTCTTATACCGGGGTGGACTGATTCTATGGTTAAAGATGATCATTTTTGCACGCGCAGACAAGCCTTTTGCCTTCACGGCGAAGCGTACATTGAAGCGACACCAGATTCTCGCGGACTACGAGAGCGAAATCAACGACTTATATCGAGTTGTAGAGGAGAACTGTCAGCAAGACGTTGATGCGCCAACAAGCTGGTCGATCGAAAGCTCCACTGAATTTGTCCGGACAGTTTTTCAGCGCGTGTTAGGTTCGGGAGTTGGGGATGACCAGAATATCTTGGAGCTCGGTTGTGACAGGTGAGGAGCTGGTTGATATACTGTAAGATATCATCATTCACCGGCTTTCAGCCTTAATGCTACGTGGATTCGCAATTCCATTTTGCGCGGCCTCAGATTGTTTTCCAAACGTATTTCACGAGACATAGAGCTTACATTCGTATATCAATACCCCACGATTGCGTCGCTTTCCAAGTTCATTCTTCGAATAACTCAGTTCCCTGTCGATAACTTACATATGATCGTGGACCCCGTCGATCAAATGCAGAGTCTCGTATCCCGCTTCACGACGGACTTTCCTGTCCGTATGGCATCCGAACCCGCTTTGCCCACCGGGGACATCGTTCTGGTCACGGGAACGACTGGTTCCCTTGGCTGTGCCGCCTTGGTCCATCTCATCGAATGTGATTCCGTGGAGAAAATCTATGCACTCAACAGATCTTCAAGTGGAAAGTCACTCCATCAAAGACAACAGCAGGCACTCGAGGAACGCGGTTACTCTCCAAGTCTCATACATTGTCCCAAGGTCGTCCTGCTCGAGGGAGACACTTCAAGGCCTGGCCTGGCTCTCGAGGATGCGGTTTTCAAACAGCTCTGCAGTTCCATCACACACATCATCCATATTGGTGAGTTATTGAACTGCATGGTATCCTAGCACGCAAAATTGACACCGTGACTGCAGCATGGCCTGTTGACTTCGACCTGACCTTGACTTCGTTTGAGCCGGCGATTGTTGGGCTTCGCAATCTAGTTGACTTGGCGTTATCATCCCCCAATCAGGCGCCATCGCAGTTTGTCTTTGCCAGTTCTATTGGGGTTCTCAGCAGTACGTGTTCTCTAATTTGCTGTCTACGTCTAAGTCTGACTTCCTTTGCGTTAGACTGGCAATCCGAACCCCTTGTGCGCGAAGAATTCGTCACCGACGCTGCGGTGGCAGCTGGTCAGGGGTACACCGAGTCCAAATGGGTTTCCGAAGGCATATTGGGTGTCGCAAGCGAACGAACTGCCCTCCGTCCAGTGGTAGTCCGTATAGGCCAGCTTTGCGGCACGCCCAGCGGGGCTTGGAATGCGTCAGACTGGTTCCCGTTGTTGATCAAGTCGGGCATCGCGCTGGCGGCATTGCCCGACTTACGAGGGGTAGGCGTTTTCAGAACCAGCACAGTGAAGTAGTTGTTTCTGACCTTATGGTCTTCTTAGGTATGTAATTGGCTACCTGTGGACGTGGCCGCAAAGGCGCTATGCGACTTCCGGCGAGCGGTCCACTGTACTCTGCACCTCGTCCATCCTCGGCCTGTTCAGATCGAATCCATCATGCAGACATTGTCGACCGAACTTCACCTTCCTGTGATGCCATTCTCCGAATGGATGGTGCGATTGGAGAAGAGCGCTTCTGGTGGCCAAGGCGGCATTACCGACCTTGGGCTTCAGGATATCCCAGCGCTCAAAATACTGCCGTTTCTGCGTGAAGTGCGTTCGAAGTTGGATCGCTACCATGAAGATATTCAAGAGGGGAGAAGGGATAATATGGGCTTCCCGATCCTCGATATGGACAAGGCACTTTGTTCATCACCAGGGCTGAGAGACACGGAGACGAGTATCGCAGATGCCAATGTGTTGAGCTGGGTGCAGTATTGGCGTAGGATCGGCTTTTTACGTGGGTGACTCAATGGATTGTCCTGTCGTGCTGGTCGGCAGGCTAGTGGAGACTAAAGTGGTTCAGATGTTTGAATGTGTAGGATTAAATGGTGCAATCGTCATCCAATGAAACTGGACTTGAACCATAACACAAGTAAGATAGATTTGTACCGTTACATGTAAGCGGGAATGAGCCCTGCGATGCAAAGATCTATCATGCAATGATAACAGGAGAATACCGACAGACGTCCGACATTTATGACCGCATCCAAGCCCAGCACAAGCCGTGAGCATCCTTCAAATGAAAGAAGGATCTAGGAGAAGTCCTCGCGCCGCGTGACTTTGGTGACATGGACTTGGATATCTTGGGAGCGTGGTGGATGTTGTAGAAAGTGAGGTTCAGGAATAGCTACAACCTGGGTAGTCGCACACATGTACATATCCCCGTTCTTGGCGATTGCGATGCGTATGAATATCATGTAGAAGGCAATGGCTATGATGGGGACAATCTGAAACATCAATCAGTTAAGCCTTAGACAACAATCAGGATATGAAATGTATAGACAATGTTGAACAGAATATAGAAGCTGGTACTTGCAACTGCAAACGTCATGAGCAGAGTGAAGAGAGTCGCAGTATACAAGACTACCGCATCTATCAGGACACGTAGAATGGGGAGCTTTACACTTCGCGAGGTTCCCACTGATGTGAGATTGCGATCACTCTTCCATATGTGAAACACCAGGAGACCTAGGATTTAATCTCCATTATCAGCCCATGTGAATGTTCCATGCAGAGGCACATCAAGTACCTGAAGCATATGTATTGGTGACCAGCGCTAAAATGAAGAAACACAAGGTCCACAGAGAAGTATTTGCAAATACAGTGGAGAAAGGTCCGAGTACAAGGCTGTAAATAGTGGCAATTGCCGTTACTAGACGCACATTAATGAGACAGCTGAACAAGGCAAAAAGTGTTGAATCAGCTACAGCACACCATCCAATGATGGGCACTATTACGACCCAAGTTGACTGCCAGACAACATAGCAGTGATAAATCTTGACAAAGGTGAGCACATACAAACTATCACACTGATTGTAAGGGATACCCTTAGGGGTATTCCCTTACTAGTATGTATTACCTAAGATCTACCCTACCTATATAAGACTAGCCAATTATCTGATGTAGAGTAGATAAGCCTTTTGTTCATACTCATTTCAATTCAAAGCCGACTCAAGCTCATTGGAGTGAACAGCAAGTGAACATCAAGGGAATCTTTACACCCTTTACACTTTTTTGAGCTTGTTGTGTCATGTCAAGAATGATGACAGCCAATATGCATGCTTTATGCAGCTGTTGTTGTAAATTGGTGGCGATTGGTATGTCATGGATGGATTATGTAATCTCTCCATCAAACTTGTGTCGAAGTTTTTTTTGCACACCTCAGTCTTCGTGATACCACTTCTCAAGACTGAGGTGAGCTATTTCATTATCTAGTACTTCTATTTTACTGACTTGAGTAGTCTCTTCGTCACTCGTTATTAGGTTAGTTGAATAGAGTCTTCATGATACCACTTCTCGAGACTGAGTCTCTTTGTCACTCGTTATTAGTCCCTCACAATTTACCTCGGCTTTGAACAAAAGGTTATAAGCCCCACGCTCTAATCAACCTAACAAGTTCTTAGTTAACCAGCCTACCTTCAAACTATGTCATCCGAACAGTCCACTATTCCCCCTTCAGCATCAGCTCTTGGGTCTTCGAACCCTCCAACAGCTTCCATCACGACCTTAGCCTCTGGCAAAGTCAATCAAGCTTCGAGCTGACTTTATGACATCCCTTCCCTCGAAAACAATGGCACAAACTTCCAGATGTGGAAGTACCACATCACAATGATTCTTGATGTTCGAGGACTTTCAGGAATTGTCAATGGCTTCGAAGCAAAGCCTGATGAATCTAATCAAGCACAGTTAGCTGATTGGCTCACTTGGGATAAGGAAGCTCATGCTCAGATAACCTTCACACTCAAAGATGAGCTGTTGAGCAGAGTTCTGTATGCCATGTTGACAGCAGACATCTGGAGCAAACTATGGGAGTGTTACGAAGAAAAATGTAAGCAAACCATTGCTTACTTTATCGGTGAACTTTTTCATGGCACTCTCTCCAATGACTCTGCCATGGAATCACAGCTAAACACCATGGGACAAAAGGCCTATGTATTGAAGTCCTTAGGTCAGCCACTTGATGACTCACTTATTGCAGTTGCAATCATAATTTTCTTACCTTTGTCTTATTCGACCCTTCAAACTATCCTTATATCATCCACTAACAAGCTAACTGTTGAAGCCATTGTCTTGTAAATTCTCATTAAAGAAAAATCTCGGCACATGACACAGTCAGCACTTGTCATTAGAGGCCCTACTCCACAGAAGAGAAAGTCAGACAAGAAAAAGGACAAATGTACTTACTACAACAAGTTGGGCCATCTCGAGAGAGACTGTTGAAAGAAGAAGGCTGATGAAAATGTGAAAAACATATCTGTCAGCGAAAAGGACAAGATGAAAGATAAACCTGACCTTGCAGCATGGATTGCCAATGTCGTCCCTGACGAACAAGCTTCTCTATGACTTTTCATTGGACGAGCATCAAGTTTTCACCGGAGCACATTCAAGTGGATCGTTGACTCTGGTACATCTATAAGCATGACTCATGAATGATCTTGGTTCATGACATTTCGTCCACTATGCCCTCCGTACTCAGTTGTAATCGGTGATGGTTGCTCTATTTCCACAACTGAAGTCAGTTGTGTCTTCGCAGATGTTAACATTGGCAATAGCAACACATGTGAAACCATCTTTCAAGATGTGTATTATGTCTCTGACCAGACGGAAACCTGTTGTCAGTACCATGGCTCACAGGTTGTAGTTTTGACTTATCATTCAGATAAAATAAATGTTGAATTTCAATGAATGGTGAACTTGCTACTCTCGCACACACGTGCAAATCTCTCTACATTCTACTCGCCATTCCTTGTGTACTTGCATGTGCACACATAGTGTTACGATATGCATTTTTCCTCTATTTATTTTCTTTTTCTTTCTATTTATTCTAATTTATTAAGCCTTTAGCACTTTGCACACTTACTCTTCAAAGACTTAGAACGACTAAGTCTCTATTCTATCACATGACTGGTCATGTGACATGACACGTGCAACTAACATGCATGCAACATGGACTAGCCCCTATGTCACATCTTCACGGACTCATAAGGCTCTCATAGTCTTATGCCTCACCGTTATTGTATGTTCCTCATTTCTGTCATTTCATATTTAATGAGCTGCCACACCTCCTGGCATACACACCATATTAATGTGGCAGCACATGTTCTCCTCATTCCATGCTTCTACTTCCATTCTACACATGTATTCCTTATGTTATGATTCTCTTCCATTCCATGGCAATGCTTGATGCATGCCTGTTCTTCATGCCTTTCATATTATCGGTTAGATCTAGTGTAAACATGGACACACACCTGTATAGTATATAAGAGTCAATGCAGCAATCAGGGGACTCCATTGAATCCTCTTGAGTTTTACTCCTTCAGCCCCTCTGCTAAAGAGCAACCTCAGTCATGATTAACTTCAGTATGCACTCCAAAATCATGTGAGCCACTGATTTATCACATAGCCTATGGTCTGTCATCATCCTTCGACCCTGATATTGTCTTGAGTAGATTTGTCGTGAAGACAAAAATGTCAAAAGCCACACTTGAAACATGGCGTCGACGACTTGGGCATGTAAATATGAATTCAATCTTAAAGCTGTTTTAAAAGAAAATGGTTAGTGGAATGGAGATAACAGGTCCAATGACTCATGATAAGTGTTACGGAGTATAATTTTTACTCATTTTTCTTCACTTTTTCTCTCCCTTTTTGTAGTCACATGACTTATATCACGTGCTTATTTAATCATGTGACTTGCTCCCATGCAATGAGGACATTTATATTTAGACATCACGTGACTAGGCCTAGACTTGCCTAGAACATTCTAGAATAGACAAACCTAGACCAGTCTGGACCATGACATCACCTGACATCATATGGAACATTCCAATGATATCATTGATTTGTAGCATGCAAACACCTATAGCATATATAAGATGCAATGCCAACGCTTAGAGACCTTAGCTTGGTTCTCTTAGGGCTATCTGTCCACGAGCATGCCATAACTCCCTCTTCATCGCTTTTCGTTGACAAGCCACCGTCAACGCTATCCTCTACCTCGTCCCAAGCCTTCAAGTCAGGCTTTAACTGATTTGTTTTCTCGTGCTAAGTTTTAGTGTCGACGTTGCGAGAGGCTCAGTCCATCGCTCGTCTCATTAGAACCAAACTTACCCACTCTCCCGGCATCCGACACTACTCGTGTCTTTAGCCATACACATTACCACGCTCTTTTTGTTTTTCCTAGTCTCTGGCTGTTGAGGTACAGGAAGGGTGTTGTGCTATATAGGGCCCTGCCAACAGATTCGAGAGAGAGAGAACTAGGGTCACTTCCCTAGCAGTTAAATCCTCTGTCACCCCACTTCTTCTTCTTTTAGGCATCGTCCCGCGTCCCCGTGAGGTGCATTCCTTGTAGTCATTCAATAGCAACCCTCCCAGTACACAAGAGCGGTCCTGTGCCCATACTGTCTTAGGAGAGGTTTATTTTAGTTTTACTATACGTAGCATCAGGGGCTGTGCCAGGTCGGCTATTGACTGGACAGCAAAAGGGCAAAGGAAGCAAATAGGCCCTGACGAAGAAGAATCTTTCAACGTGGCTCGCACAACTAGGCAGCATGTTCTCGACACTAGGGCTCAAGCAGTGGCCCTAGAATTTCATCACCTCAACTGCGTCTTTACTTCCGCCCCTCAAATCAAATTTGAGGATCTCAAACCAGTCCCTGAGTGGCTTATCCCCAAACAAGAGCCACTAGATTTTCTAAACTGAGTCAAGAAAAAAGAAGAGATCGAGGCAGATCTCGAATTTGATATTTTTCACACTCCCACACCACCGCCTAGATCTCCTTCCTCAATCCCTCCTCTCCTCCTGGCTCTACTCCGGCAAACATCTAATCGCCTACGTTTCCCTGCACGCCAACACGTGCAAGAATTTTTACTGTCTCTCCACCGCCCCTGCCAACAGGTGCCCTTAGCAAACCGCCCAAGAAATGCACCGTACTACCTCTACAACGAGCCCGGATATTTTTAGAAGATGTCTGCTCAAGATATCGCCAATTTGCAGGTGCAATTGGTCCAAGTTACTGCAGCACTCGAAACGCTGCAAAATCAACCATCAAATCTCAGCCGAAAGGTTGAGATCTTTGCAGACCCTGGTTCCTTCAATGGTAACCGGAACAATTTCTCAGTGTGGTGGATCAAATTAAAAACTTGGCTTGTTGCTAACCAAGGTGTTCTAAACACCAACTTTGATGGCTGCGTGGCTGTATTATCACACATGAAGGGTCCAGTTGCTGATCAGTTCGCTGAGGCCCTCATTAGAAAATACACCGAACAGAATGCCTGGCCAATATTAGCTGTTCTTGGGGCGGAGATTGAAAGATAATTCCATCCTATCGCAGACAAAGAATGGGAAAAGAACCAGCTCATTCAGTTAAAACAAGGAAGAATGAGAACTGACAAATTCGTAGTCAGGTTCCAATCACTGGTTCTACAATCGAATTGCTCCCACACACATTCAATTTACCTTCTGGAACAGGCAGCTTGGCCCAACATTATTAAAGAAATTTACCTTCAAGGTACTCAGAAGGAAACAATAGAAGAGTACATTGATGAAGTCCAAAGGATCGGAAGCCGATACGATCTCTTCGAGTTCCAGTTCGGTAACAAGTCTTCCCAGGGGTGTGCCTAGGTAAACAACACGCAAAACAACTCTTCCTCTAGTCGTGGAGGTAAAACATATGGAAACCAAGGAAGAGACCTCAATGCCATGGACATTGGTGCTACATAGAAGGGGAAGCAACTGGAGCAGAGACGGCTCCAAATGGAATGCTTCAAATGTGGAAAGTCGGGGCACTTTTTCTGCCAGTGCAAGGCACCAGACTGTCGCTGTGGCTCAGGGAGACACACTTCTGACTGGCACCAGTTGTCAGCAAATTTCGATCACCAGGTGCAACAAACTGAAAGTGTGCCAGCTGATCACTGACGTGGCATGGACTTTGAGGAAGTGAAAGCTTTCTTTTTCGACATGCACAACTTGGAGATGAAGGCTCAGGGAAAAGCCTTCGACCCTTGAACACGGGGACAGTTCAGGGTGCCAAATCTCTGACAGGTGGCAGACAGTGCCTAAAAGCATCTGTCAGGAAGCCCGAGCCTGTAGCTCAAACAGGGCAGAAATGTGTTAATAAATGCATGAACAATTCTTTTTCCTCCTCTTGTACAAATAGGTTTTCTCTTCTTGATACTGATACGACTGACAGTTTTCTTGATTCAAGCGCAATAGGTAGTTCAGAAAATATAAAACAAAATACAAAAGTAGAAGATACAAAAACACAAAAAAATAGTTTAGTTTCTTTGTTTTCAGATTTCTTGGATATATATGTAGAAGGGGGGTCCTCCTTACGAGGCTCGGTGGCTCAACCCATGCTTAATTCCCCCAAACCCAAAATAACTTCTTCTATCAACTCCTTGTCCCCTGGAGATGATTTCCTGGAAAGGATCCTTACTAGATTGGTATCCTTCAAGAAGGAATTAAAGATCTCGATCAAAGTAATGGATAAGCACGTGGATGTTGACATCATGTCACCAATCCAGATCCAGGCTCTTCTAGACTGTGGAGCCAATTCTATCTTTATCGATTGACAATGAGCAAAACAACAAGGTCTCATGCTGTGCAAGTTGTCGGTATCTATCCCAGTCTTTAATATCGATAGAACCAAGAACCGAGCAGGAGATATTACTCATATTGCCAAAGTCCATGTGGATTACAAAGGGCACAAAGAAATAGTACAAGCCGAAATCAGTGATCTCGGTACTGCTACCATGATCCTCGGATACACCTGGCTTGCATATCATAATCCTAACATTAACTGGCAGACTGGTGAAGTCAAATTAAATCGCTGTCCAAAGTCATGTTACGATTTATCTAATTGCACTATGCACCTCGCTTCTATGGAACTAGATGAAGAAGTCAAAGCAGTCTCAAAATGGAAAGGTCTTATCAGTGACCTTGAAACTGATAACATGTGGAAGAAGCTGTAAAAAACAGTTGTTCTAGAAGGACCTGTTAAGGAACTGGTTTCCAGCATTTACCACAAAGACTTTTACGACACTTTCTCGAAGAAAGAATCTGAGCGCATGCCAACATGCAAGCTGTGGGATCATGCGATTGAATTAAAAGAAGACTTCAAACCGAAGAAAGGACAAATGATTCCTCTTTTGGCTCAGGAGCAGGATGAAGTTAAAACTTTTATTGAAGATCAGCTCTCGAAGGGCTATATTAGACCATTTAAATCACCTCAGACGTCACCTGTCTTCTTTGTTCCTAAAAAGGAAGGCACTAAGCGGATGGTTCAAGATTACCACTATCTGAATGAAGGAACGGTCAAAAATAATTATCCCTTGCCCCTGATTAGTCAGCTTGTTGACAAGCTTAAGGGTGCAAGATACTTTACTAAAATGGACCTTCAATGGGGTTATAACAATATATGTATCAAAGAAGGCGATGAATGGAAGGCAGCCTTTGTCTGTCATCTCAGTTCTTTCGAACCTTTCGTCATGTTCTTTTATCTCTGTAATTCGCCAGCCATCTTCCAAGCGATGATGAATAAGCTGTTTGTGGATATGGATGATATTATTGTAATCTATATGGACAATCTCCTTATTTATACCAAATCGGATAATATTGATGAGCATCATAAAGCTGTTGCACGTGTGCTCCAGTAGCTCAAAGATAACAATTTATTTGTCAAGCCGGAGAAGTGCTTCTTTGACAAGACAGAAGTCAAATTCCTTGGTATGACTGTGGCTTGCGATGGCGTTTGCATGGATGAATCAAAAGTAAAAGCCATCCAGGAGTGGCTGGTGCCACGAACAGTCAAGAATGTCCGTTCTTTCCTCGGTCTCGCCAACTTTTACTGTCGCTTCATACTCAGTTATGCTGGAATTGCAAAACCTCTCATGGACTTAACTAGAAAAGATCTCCAGTGGAACTGGGGAGATAAAAAACAACAAGCATTTGACATGCTTAAAGCACGTTTTACGACAGCACCTATTTTGGTATATCCAGATATCGATGCAGAGTTCCGCCTGAAAACCAATGCTTCAGATTATGCCACAGGGGCTGTCTTATCTATGAAATGTCCTGATGGAGAATGGAGACCATGTGCCTTTAGTTCCCATACTCTATCAGCTCAAGAGTGGAATTATCAGGTTGCTGACAAAGAAATGCTCACTATTATCTGTACGTTAGAAACATAACAACATTACTTAGAAGGTGCTTGGCACAAATTTGAAATTTGGTCCGATCACAAAAATTTGCAATATTTTATGACATCCCAAGATCTAAATCGGAGACAAGCTAGATGGTCCTTGTACCTTACGCGATTTGACTTTACCTTGATCCATAAGGCTGGAACCTCTATGACAAAAGCTGACGCTTTATCCCGACGTTGTAACCATGCAAATAGCATTGAAGATGACAACAAGGGCGTCATTGTAATTTTGTCAGAAAAGATTAGGGCCCAACACATTGTTGTGGAAGCTGAAGAGCATTCTATCGTTGATTGAATCAAGGCACTATCTGTGAATCTTAATCTGGGATCTAATTATAAGCTGCAAGACGGACTTTACTTCAGAGAAGATCGTATCTATGTTCCTGGTGATGCCAAGCTTCGCCAAGACATCCTTTCACTCCATCATGACAATCCTGTCGCAGGTCATCCTGGTCAATTAAAGACACAGGAATTGGTGGAACATAATTATTATTGGCCTGGGTTACATACTCAATTCAAGGACTATGTTTCACGTTGCGATCGATGCGCACGTATGAAAAGTTCTCGCATTGCCCTAGCAGGCATGCTTCAACCTCTGCCGATTCCATCTAGTCCATGGTTTGATATCTCGGTAGACTTCATTACGGACTTACCGCTTTCGGACGGTTTCGATACAATCCTAGTGGTTGTTGATCGATTCTCAAAAGAAGCGATATTTATTCCCACAAACAAAATGATCACGGGTCTTGGCACTGCCAAATTGTATTTGCAGCATGTCTGGAAATATAATGGTCTTCCCACGACCATTGTCTCGGACTGTGGTCCACAGTTCGCATCTCAGGTTATGTGCAAATTAGGAAAATTCTTAGGGATTGAGCTTAAGCTCTCCACCGCATTTCACCTGCAAACAGATGGGCAAACCGAGCAGATGAACCAGACGTTACAGGAGTATATCTGCCTTTTTATTGCCGAAAAGCCATACGATTGGTCTGATTGGCTAGTGCTGGCATAATTCTCTTATAATAACAAGTGCTAGGATGCACGTGGCAAATCTCCATTTGAGGTCACTCGATCATACAAACCACAGATGGATGTTGAACCACTTCAGTCCAAGGTCCCTGCAGCCGAGGATCTTGCTACACAAATGGAGCACACACTCGAGCAGGCTCGTAAAAACCTAGAGAAAGCACAAGCCACTATGAAACAAAAAGTCGATCGTCATAGATCACAGCCACCATCTTATCAGATCGGCGATAAAGTATGGTTGAGTACTTCTAACTTAAAGCTTCCTCGACCTTCGCGGAAAGTTCACCAAACGATGGCTTGGCCTATATGAAATCACGAAGCTGGTCGGTTCGAATGCCGTTGAACTTCGTTTACCTTCTACTATGCGCATTCACCCGGTTGTGAATATTAGTCGCATTAAGCCTTATAAAGAACGATTGCCCGGTCAACCGGCACAACAACCTGGTCCGGTGCTAGTTACCGAAGAGAGTGATCAGAAATACAAGGTTGATTACATTGTCGATTATCGCTTGCGAGGTCATCGCCTCGAATTCTTGGTTCACTGGATGGGTTATTCTGATGAGGAGCATACTTGGGAGCCCGAGGCTAACCTAAGTAATGCTCGTGATGCTATTCACAATTTCTATCGTCATCACCCTTCTGCTCCCAGGAAATTGCACATGGCTCAATTGCAATTCGATTCCTTGTTTTCTCTCTATGTCAATTATTGCTCCGTCACTTCTGCTCCATTTAATCACCTGGAATGTGATTCCTAGAAGGGAGGTAGTGTTACAGGATATAATTTTTACTCATTTTTCTTCACTTTTTCTCTCCCTTTTTGCAGTCACGTGACTTGCTCCCATGCAACAAGGTCATTTATATTTAGACATCATGTGACTAGGCCTAGACTTGTCTAGAACATTCTAGAATAGACGAACCTAGACCAGTCTGGACCATGACATCACCTGACATCATATAGAACGTCGTGGAATGTTGTGGAACATTCCAATGATATCATTTATTTGTAGCATACAAACACCTGTAGCATATATAAGATACAATGCCAACGCCCAGAGACCTTAGCTTGGTTCTCTTGGGGCTACCTGTCCACAAGCGTGCCATAAGTCCCTCTTCATTGCTTTTCATTGACAAGCCACCATCAACGCTATCCTCTACCTTGTCCCAAGCCTTCAAGTCAGGCTTTAACTGATTTGTTTTCTCCATCGCTCGTCTCAATGAGCTATGTCAAGCTTGCCTCAAAGGCAAGCAGCATTGTGAAGTAATCTCTCATGAATCGACTGTTGAGCATCCTCGCATCCTTCACCACACATATTCGGATGTTTGTGGCCCTATGTAGACATTGGCACAGTCTGGCTATCAGTACTTCATGACATTCATTGATGGTCACTCACATGATGTTGTAGTCAAACTGCTGAAATCGAAGGTCAAAGTTTTCGCCCAGATAAAAGCTTATCTTGAGTGAGCAGAAATGGTCACTGACAAACATGCAAATTTGTTCCGCTCGGATGGGGGTGGTGAATATGGCTCGAAAGAATTTGAAGCCTATCTCTCATCAAAGGAGGTTCATTATGAAAAGATGAATACATACACACCTCAGGAAAATGGTGTCAGTGAGTGGATAAACTACACACTTGTCAAATGTGCATGCTCAATGCTAAGTAATGCTGGCCTGCCGAACAAGTACTAGAGTGACGCAATTCTCCATGTAGCACATATTCTGAACTGTATTCCAATGCACACACTCAATGACAATGTTACACTATATAAGAAGTTCACTGGTAATAAACCATCAGTCACACATCTTCAAATTTTCAGTTGTAAAGCACACGTGCATGTACCAGATGAAAAACAGCACAAGCTCGACTTCAAATCACTCGAATGCATTCATTTGAAGTATGCAGAGCACTGCAGTGCCTTCGTCTGTCTGCATTGTTCAACTGGTTGCATTTTCAAATCCAGAGATGTCGTCTTCGATGAGGGAGATGGCAGTGCTCTAATGCATGTTAATATCAACATCAGCACTCACAACGACAATAAAATAAATCACTTACCTGCTTAGAATGACCTGACAGATAGTGGTGACAGCCCAACAGCACCAGACTACTAGGTATACATTGAGGAGGTCCCAGATGTCGATGAGCTAGGGTATACCACTCATGGCAATGATGGAGACATTGAAAACATCATAAATAATACATACAGCATGCCTCCATGCCCTGCTTCGACTAGAATCAATGAATCTGGTGAAAATGAATCAAGTCAGCTGCTACAGCTCAAAGTTGAGGACTTACCAGTTGAACGTTATCGAGAATTGCCCAAAGTGAGTTCCCATCCACCTCCAAAGCATACAGGGCCTTTCCAAGGTTCTCCTGTACCATACCCATATCCCATTCCACCTCCAGACATCAGACACTCTTTCAGACAATGCAAACTGCCGATTTGAGATGACAATGGTTGTTTCTTCATTAACACATATGAGAAGGCAAGTTTGCAGCCATATGGAAGTGGGATTGTTGAGGAAGAGAGTAGTGGTAGTGCTGGACTCAAGCAGGAGGTTGCAGAGGCAGTGAACACTGAGACAGAGGGCTTTGTCAAATTAGATGAACACACATACAAAGCTGACACAGCCACTAAGGACGAACCAAGGACCTACGTGGAAGCCATTCAATGTCCTGACACTGAGTCATGACATGCTGCTATGCTCGACAAACTTCGAGTATTTGAGGACATTGGATTATATGAGGAGGTCGACTGCTCATGAAACCACAAAGTCATTGACTCAAAATGGGTCTACAAGATAAAGCATGGTCCTGACAGCGAAATTGACAAGTACAAGGTGTGATTGGTTGCGAAGGGATTCATGTAGATCCATGGCATTGACTACACAGACATGTTTGTACCCATCATGAAATTTACAACAATCCATGCCCTACTCGCAATTGTGGCCAAGTACAACCTCAAAATCCATCAAATGGATGTTTCAGCTTTCCTCAATGGGAACCTCAAAGAAGAAATCTACCTCGAGCTCCCGCCCAATTTCTATTCATCATACAACAAGGTCTGGTGCCTTCGTTGTTCTCTCTATGTCTAAAGCAAGCTCATAAGTCTTGGTACAAGCAACTATGTGCTGTTTTTAAGTCACTCAACTTCACATGCAGCAAGGCAGATCATAGCATATTCTACAAAGTCGAAGATGGGATTCTATTGATTGTCACAGTCTACATCGACGACAAACTCATGCTTTGCAAGCCATCAAACAACTCAAGATGCAGCTAGCTTGCGAGTACAAGATGACTAATCATGGAGAGGCATGCTAGATTCTTAACATGAAAATAATTCGTGATCATGACAAATGGACTATCAAGCTCTCACAATGTCAATATGTTGAATCGATTCTCAAATGACACAGCATGAGTGACTGTCATTCAGTCATAACTCCAATTGACCCCAACATCAAGTTAATCAAGCTTGACAAAGCCGAAATTGATGTAAAAGAGTATTAGAGTGCTCTTGGAGCACTCATATATGCCATGCTTGAAACCTGTCCAGACCTTGCTTTCGCAGTGGGCACACTTAGTAAGCATACAGCCACACCAGGCCATGCACACATGACACCCCTCAAGTGAGTCTACTATTACTTGCAGGGCACAGGTGATGTACAACTCATTTTTCACAGCAACCAGGAAAGTGATTTATATATATACATTGATGCAGACTGGGCATCTGATGTCAGTGATCATCACTCAATCACAGGGTATGTTTTTATCCTTGCTAGAGCTGTGATTAGCTGGTCTTCAAAGAAACAGCACTCCGTTGTGTTATCAAGCATGGAAGCAGAGTACATGGCTGCCACTTCTGCTATGAAAGAAGCCATCTAGCTTCAAACATTTTTTCAAGAGTTCAACATGCTCTCGACCCAATCTACAACTCTTTTGATTGACAACCAGTCAGCAATGGCTCTTGCAAAGAATGCAATGTTTCACGAGTGGACGAAATACATTGTCATCCATTACCACTTCATTCAGGAGAAGTTAGATGAGGGAGAGATAGCTGCCAAATATGTTCTGACAACAAACCAAGTTGCTGATGTTCTCACCAAGGGGCTTGTATGGGAGAAACATATTCGCTTTTCTGAAGGGATGGGTATTGTGTTTTAATCCATCTCACACCAAGTGGGCATGTTGTAAATTGGTGGCGATTGATATGTCATGGATGGATTATGTAATCTCTCCATCAAACTTGTGTCAAAGTTTTCTTTGCACACCTCAGTCTTCATGATACCACTTCTTGAGACTGAGGTGAGCTATTTCATTATTTAGTACTTCTATTTTACTGACTCGAGTAGTCTCTTTATCACTCGTTATTAGGTTAGTTGAATAGAGTCTTCGTGATACCACTTCTCGAGACTGAGTCTCTTCATCACTCATTATTAGTCCCTCACAATTTACCTTGGCTTTGAACAAAAGCTGTCATATTCTGAACAATGCTAAGTCCATTCTTCGACTCTTTCATCCTTTCCCTCCACCTTTCTGACCCAATATGTCTCTCTACTACACTATTATGACACATACTTAGTGTTTTCACAACCACTCAGAAAACCTTTAGAAATACACTACTCCTTGGAAATGACTTCTTTTTCACCTGGTTCCATGCTATCAACCCTTATTTTCTCATACTTATGATATATTATTCTCCTCAGATTCTTTACCTAGTTATTCTCTTATCCTTGTCTTTCTTACCAATGTTGAGCATGCACTGACACCATGGGCATAGTGGGTAAGCTCTAACTCACCTGGTTGAAGTAAGGCAATGAACTTAGAGATAATAGCAGTAAAAGAATAAAAGAGATCTATTGAAGATTCTATAACAAGTTGCATCACTAGCGCTCAAGGTGCTTCTGTTTGACGCTCGAGACATCTTTTCTTTCTTTTATCTTATCTTATCAGGTAGCACTTATCTTATTGGTGAGCATTTATCTTATCGCATCTTATCTGTGGCTGGGTAGTCTAGATCGCTCTAGACTTATGACCTAGGGTTACGGGTCTAGGGTTTACCTTATCAGACAGGATACTTACATATATAGTACTTAGTGTGCTCACCTCAGAGGGGCATGGATCATGGTCCGTGCGCACTATCTAGGGTATATAAGTAGCTACAGTTCCCTGTCGTATTCCTTAGTTCAATATATTCATGGTTCTATAGTAAAACCCTTGACCTCGTTGCTATAGAAGGGCATAGGACTTAACGGTCTAGTGGACTTCGTGTCAGGCTACGATAGTGCCCAGGTTCTTCTCTTTTAGTATGGTTTGTTTTTCCGTTCTGTTCCGCTCAACACATAACAGATTCCTAGAGGAAAGCCTTATATACAGCTGGAGCAAGTATTTGAGCTCCGCTTTAATACTGTTTACTATTATTTATACTAGTGTTTGCTGCTACATTTAAGAGCACATTACCCTTGATATCACTATATTACTAGAACTGCAGCTACTACGAGTGCATAAGTTCAACACTCCCCCTTGCTAAGTATTCTAGATATATGCAAGCATATAGGTAGAAGTAGTATATATATGTAAGTAAAAGTGGCACTATGAGCTGCCATAGAATTTTAGTCCAAGTTGAGATCTGAACTTGATGAATTTGATATGACCCAAGTTCTTTGTGAACATATCAGCAGGGTTGTCATTTCCATCAATGAAGAAAACCTTTATATGGTCGCTCAAGATGACTTCACAAATGTAGTGATAGTGAATGTTGATATACTTGGAGCGCCTTTTGGTTATGGGGTTTGAGGTCATAAATAGTGAGCCTTGATTATTCCCATGGACAGGTATGGCTTTTAAGTTATAGCCTAACTCTGATAGTAGGGAACGAATCCATACTACTTGGCAGCTGCATTATAAGAGCACCATGTATTCAGCTTCTGTGGATGATAGAATAACTGTCTTTTGTATATGCGATGTCCAGCTGATTATTCCATTGGCCAACTTTAGGAAATAGCCAGTGATTGATCGATGTGATGAAGGGTCTGAGGCCCAGTTGAAGTTGGTGAAAGCTGTCATACCAAGTCCAGAGGAA
Source organism: Phlebopus sp. FC_14 (assembly GCA_021018615.1). Lineage (NCBI taxonomy): Eukaryota > Fungi > Basidiomycota > Agaricomycetes > Boletales > Boletinellaceae > Phlebopus > Phlebopus sp. FC_14. Next base: position 611,043 of record JAEVFL010000005.1, on the reverse strand, counting down.
CCATCATATACAAGAGAGTATTTGTTGATACCAAGTAGATAGTAGCAAATATATAGCACTTTCTATAGATGATTCTTGGAAGGATTGGCTGAGTGTCATGACAATGTCATTACAGTGAATGCTATGTCTAAGACGATTGCACACTAGCGCTCAAGGTGCTTTTTTTTCATCTTATCTTATCTTATTGGGATAGCACTAATCTTATCAGTTAACACTTATCCTATTCCTTCGTTTATCTTATCTAGATGGCAGGGTAAGTTCTAGACCCAAGTCTAGCCTTACAACCTAGAGTATGGGTTAAGGAATTATCTTATTAGTACAGGGACTTCCTTATATAGCATCAAATCCATTCTTCTTAATAGGGCACTGACCATGGTCTGTATATAGTACTTAGGATATATAAGTAGCACCTTTTCCCTGTTGTATTTCCTTAGTTCAATATATTGATGGTTTCACCATTAAAGCCCTGGCCTTAGCTACTAGATAGGGTGGTGGGACTTAACGGGTCTAGTGGACTCTGTAGTGGCCTACGTCAGTGGTCACTGTCTTTTAGATTTGATTTGTTTTTTTGTTTTGTTTCACTCAATGTATAACAATGTCGGGTCTAGTGCCCAGCATTATATAGAGTAATGAACTGATAACCATTTGAAATTGGGAGTGCAGTTGAGGATCTGCAACTTTTTGGTTTGGTAAGACATAATAGCCTGTAGGTAATGGTGTGGAGGCAGATCTATCATTCTTCATTCCACATCTTTCAAGTACTGATTTCAAGTAGGCACATTGATTGATGTGTACTTTGCTGCCTTTTTTTACAATGGTGAAGAAACTATCTCACTTTACCTAGATTGTAATATTCCCACTTAGCCATAAATCTGGCTTTAATCCCATCGACGACCTTTTTGTTTGGCCCACAAAATAGGGTGTCATCAATGTAAATGATAGCAACAACCATTTTGATGTACTTATGCCTATACATAAATATTCAGGTATTGGACTTAAGACGTTCAAAGCCCATCTCTTTGAGAGATTCATCAAGGATTCTCTACTAGGATAAACCACCTTGTTTAAGTCTGTAGAGAGTGCACTTTAGTCAAAGGACTAAGTGTTTCTGTTCCTTGATATGAAACTCTTCTGACTACTCCATGTAAATGTTTTCTTCAAGTTTGTCATATAAATAGGTGCCTTGGACATCTAAGCCAGATATATACCAGTTTTCAAGTGCAGCTAGTGCTAGCATTAAGTGCACTGTTCCAAAGCACATGACTGGTGAGAAGATTTGATTGAAATCTAATCCCTTGACCTAGAAAAAGTCTTTGACTACAAGACAAGCTCGTTCCTGACTGTTGAGTTTGACATCAAATATCCAATGATTTTTGATGATGGTGCAATATTTAGGTCACTCCACTAACTCATATACTTGATAACATTTAAGGAGGTCAAGTTTTTTCTGACATGCTACTCTCCATTGTGTTTGTTCTTCAGCTGACATAGTTAGAACATCTCTGTATGACCATTCATGTGAGGTTTAGAGTTGAATTTAGAGGTTTTCAGCATGATTGCCTTGGCCAATAAGAATTCAAGGAGTTCAGCTCCTCCTTCCTAACATAGTTGTGCTATATGATTTTCCTCATCAGAGGGGTCTAGAGACAGTGCAATAGTAAAGCTAGGATCAGAATCCTGTGATGATGTTGGATCAGAAAGTTGAGAGGGACTAGACTCAGGGCACTGAGAGTGACCACTCCAGTTTATTTCCCTTCCTTCTCATACCTCTTTTCTCACCTCTGCCCCTCCAGAGAACTCAGAAAACAACCTAGAAGACCAGACTTGACATTCTCCTAGTTCACTGGAAAAGGCAGCATTATCCTCTGACACTGTCTAAGCTCCAGGAAAATACAAGACACTTATCTATATCCCGTTTATTATATGAAAGATCTAACCACTAGTCTTTTATCAATGGGAACATTTTTGAAATCAAAGTTAATGCTGAATGGCAACACCAGAAGCATCTACCTGCTTAACAGTTCTGAAAAAAAGTTCATGAACTTCCGATCTGGATCTTTTGAGAACACGATTTACTCTGTAAATTTGTTATCAGCAACTACAATTGCTTGATCTCTAATCACAATATACAGTGTTGGTTACAATACCATGCACAGGCATCTTGCACACTCTTCTAAGGACATGCTGCAATGTGCTTCTAAGCATGCAATAGGATTTCTATCTATTGAGTTTCCAAAAGACAAGCCTATTTGTGAGACGAACGTATCACTTAGTGCTCAAGTCGCTTCACTTTCTTTTCTTTTTCCTTTATCTTATCTTATCTGGTTAGCGCTTATCTTATCGGTGAGCGTTAATCTAATCTCATCTTATCTATGGCTGGGTAGTCTAGACAACTTCTAGACTTATGACCTAGAGTTACAGGTCTAGAGTTTACCTTATCGGACAGGGTCTTTACTTATATAGTACTTAGGCGTTCTCCTTAGCAGGGCACTGACCATGGTCCATATTCTAGGGTATATAAGTAGCTACAATTTCCTGTCGTATTTCCTTAGTTCAATATACTTGTGGTTCCACCTAGCAAGCCCTTGGCCTTCGCTGCTATCATAAGAGTGGTGGGACTTAATGGGTCTAGCGGACTCCGAGTGACCCATGTCAAGGATCATCTCTTCTTTGTTTGGTTTGTTTTTCCGTCATGTTCCGCTAGATGCGTAACAATTTGTTCTGGCTGTGCATTGGGCAAAATGTCTAATAGATTGTTCCCTCACACTGAACGTCATGTCTCTAAACCATTTGAACTCATTCACTTGGATTTGAATTCCTTCCCCACTCTATCTTATGAGAAGTACAAGTATGTCATCACTTTTCTCAATGACTACACATCCCACACCTGGGTTTTTAATCTGCATATTAAAAATACTGCTATAAACACAACAAAGCAGTGGATGTCATATGTCCACAATCAGTACAATGCTTAACTCGAAGGATTTATCAATCCACACCTGCAACTCCAATGTAAAATGGCCATGCTGAATGTCTTAATAGGACACTCATAGATAAGGCTGAGTCCATGTACCTTGAAGCATGTCTCTCTCAGAGTTGTTGGGAATTTTCCATAATACAAGCCACCCATATATACAACTGCACTCCTATCTGTTGCCTTAAATGGCTGACACCATATGAAATGGTCAATGGTGTAAAATCAGACATTAGCCACCTTAAAGTATTTGGCTATGGTGTATATGTCTATCTGGCCCCAAGTACTCGTCCAAACAAAATGGCTCCTAAGTCTGAAGAAATGACCTATATAGGAGTTGCACCAGGGAACAAAAAGAATTATCTTTTCCTTCATGTAACAAATGCTATATTTACAGTGGCTCACATCATTTTTGATAAGAAGTATTTTCCTCATTGCCTATACAAGGGTAACATGTGTTGATCACATATCAGGCTGTATGAGGATCCTCCAAAATCTCTAGCTCCACTAGTGCCCCATGAGACTGCAGGTGATTCAAACGATGATAACAATCACTTTGAACATGATGTTTCATGTCAGCTATCTCCACCAGAGGAAGAGTCAGAACGTCCACAAATATTTGAGGCACAAGAGAATGCTCCCCATGCTCCTTAGACTCTATCATCTGCACCTTCAGCTGTCATACCACTTCCTTTACCTCACCACTCTCAGTGTGAACATCATGTGTCTGCAAGGCCTGACAATATTTATAGTGAAAGGTGCCATCCTGTATAACAATACAAGGAGACAGATGATTTGTCAAGATGGAAAGCCCATGTCGAAAGATCCAGGGGTTAGGACTTTGGCTTCAGCTCATGCACTGTACCCTTGTATGAGTTCCATCCTAGTATTTGCAGATGGACAGTAGAAGTTGAATGTAGGAGCAAGGGGATGATAGAAAAAGCAGGGAAATGACTAGAGAAAGACTTTAAGGGAATTTTTGGAGAGGCTTAAAAACATAACTAGGAAGTGACTTTGGTGATATTCAAACTGAGGCGAGTACATACAGGCAGATGTCCTTAAGTACTCTATGAAAAGCAATATGATAAGAACTATTGGTAAGAGAAAATACAAGAATGACACAAAGATGAGTCAGAAATGGATTAGTAACAAAGACAAGAGTGAGAAGAATTACTAGGTAATGAGTTCAAGGGGAGCAACATTATCATGAGTATGAGAAAAAAAGGGTTGACAGTGTGGAGTTAGATGGTAAAGAGGTCATTTTTAGGGGGTGGTGTTTCCAAAGGTTTTCTGAGTGGTCACAAAAATACTAAGTATCATAGTAGTAGTCTGAAAATGTGAAGGAAAAAGGCGAAAGAGTCAGAAAAAGACTTAGCATTGTTTGAGATATAACAGAGAAACCATTTGCAGTGGCTACATGGTACTTTGGCCTTTTTGGTATATCCTCATAATTGACGAAGTTGCTCATTTCAAAAGTATAATGGGATGATGCACCTGAATCTAACAACCATCATTAATGGTTAAGTTCTCTATCCTCACAATGTGCACATTTTATACTCGATAAGTGAATACAAGAGTTTGTATTGGATATGGTGCTCAGCATAATTACAGGACAGCAATTAACTACATGTGATCACGCAGAAATGTAAGTGGTAGTCAATGTGTTAGCATCCTGGTGTTACAAGGTATAATTTTTCCTTTATATTCCTCTATTTTTCTCTCTCTTTTGTGGTCATATGACTTACATCATGTGCTTATTTAATCATGTGACTTTGCTCACGTGTAATGAGGACTTATATTTAGATATCATGTGACTAGGCCTAGACTTGCCTAGAATGGACTGGACCATGACATCATCACAACGCCATATGGAATGCCGTGGAATGTTGTGGAACATTCCTCCTTACTAGTTATTTGTCTGATATAAACATTGTAACTGTATATATACTTGAATGCCATTGTTCAGAGACCCTAGCTTGGTTCTCTTGGGACTACTCATCTATGAGTGTGCCTAAAGTTCTTCCCCTCTACTTCCCTCATCATTGAAGAGTTCTAACTTGACACTTAAGTCTTCACTTGTCCAAGTCTTTAGGTCAGACTATAACTGATCTGTTTTCTCTGACTTTGTTTTAGTGTTCGATGTTGTGAGACCCCAGTGCTACTGCTTGTCTCACCTGGTATAGCAATGAAAGTGAGAGAACTTGCCTTATTATTTGAAAGAAGTTGAAGTCCTCTGTATCTTCTTTGTCCATGCCATATAAGCCAACAGTATCATCAAGGTCAGCTGTATCTGCAATAGTCTGGTTAACATTGTTGATGTCAGAGCCAAGGAAGACAGTATTACATGTCGAGCGGAACAGAACAGAAAAACAAACCAACTAAAAGATGAAACCTGGGCACTGTCATAGCCCGACATGGAATCCACTAGACCCGTTAAGTCCTATGCTCTTCTATAGCAACGAGGTCAAGGGTTTTACTATAGAACCACGAATATATTGAACTAAGAAATACGACAGGAAACTGTAGCTACTTATATACCCTAGATAGTGCACACAGACCATGATCCGTGCCCCTCTGAGGTGAGCACACTAAGTACTATATATGTAAGTACCCCATCCATTAAGGTAAACCCTAGAACCATAACCCTAGGTCGTAAGTCTAGAGTGATCTAGACTACCTGATACAATCAGCGGCTCACATCGTGTGGAGTGTATACTGAAATATGTTGTAACTGAGGTTGTTCTTAGCTAGGAGGCTGAAGGAATAAGACTCAGGAGGATTCGATGGAGTCCCCTGGTCGCTGTATTGACCTTTATATACTATACAAGTATTTACACTAGATCTAACCGATAATATGAGGAACATAAGGGATAGGCATGCATCAAGCATTGCCATGGAATGGAAGGGAATCATAACATGAGGAAAACATATGTAGAATGGAAGAAGAAGCATGGAATGAGGAGAACATGTGCTGCCACATTAATATGGTGTGTATGCCAGGAGGTGTGGCAGCTCATTAAATATGAAATGATAGAAATGAGAAACATATGGTAATGGTGAGGCATAAGGCCATGAGAGCCTGTGAGTCCATGAAGATGTGACATAGGGGCTAGTCCATGTTGCATGCATGTTAGTCGCATGTGTCATGTCACGTGACCAGTCACAGGATAGGATAGAGACTTAGACATTCTAAGTCTTGAAAGTTAAGTGCGCTAGGCGCTAAAGGCTTAATAAATTAGAATAAATAGAAAGAAAAAGGAAATAAATAGAGGAAAAATGCGTATCGTAACACTACCCCCCTCCTAAGGATCGACTTCCAGGCGATCAAAGGGAGTGCCACGGGCAGAAGGAACAGTTAAATTATCAAAAGAGTGAAATAAGGATAGGAAATCCAAGTAAGCCATTTGTAGCTTACGAGGAGCCGAGGGATGTGCCCGATGAAAGGCTGTGACCGCATCGGAAGCATTGGCCAAATTGCCAGCAGGTTCCCATGTTCTATCTTCATCTATATAGCCCTTCCAGTGGACTAAGTATTTGAGGTGGTTCCCTTTCTTTCGAGATTCAACCACATAATCTACTTTGTATTCTTTATCTCATCCCTCAGTTACTTCAATGGGTCCAGGGGCAATAACCGGTTGCCCAGGCAAGCACTCTTTGTAAGGCTTGACCCATGAAATATTAACCATAGGGTGAATACGCATAGACTTTGGTAGCTTAAGCGTCAACACATTAGAGCCAACCAACTTGGTGATCTCATAGGGACCGATCCATTGTTCAGTTAATTTATGTGAAGCTCGTGGCAGACGCAGATTACTTGTGCTGAGCCAGACCCTATTCCCAATGACATATTCAGGGGCACTTGATCTGTACTTATCAGCTTGCGCTTTCATTCGCTTCTGAGCTTCTAATAAGTTAGCTTCTGCATCCTTTAGAGTCTTGGCCATTTCTTCAGCAAAGTCATCAGCAGCTGGTGCCTTAGACATATGTTGCTCGAAGCCCATTCTTGGAGCATAGGACCGTGTGACTTTAAAAGAGGTTTTCTTTGTAGAAGCCTGCTTCTTAGTATTGTAAGAGAATTGAGCGATGGCAAGCCAGTCAGCCCATTCTTCTTCTTTCTCTGCACAGAATAAACAAAGGTACTGTTCCAAGTCCCTGTTCATTCATTCCGTCTGATCATCTGTCTGCGGATGATATGCAGTGGATAATTTAGGGATAATACCTAATCGTTTGCACAATGCATGCATTACTTCCGTGGCAAATTGCGGTCCACGATCAGATATGATAGTGCAGAGTAGGCCATGTGCCTTCCACATGTGTTGTAAATATAGACGAGCCGTGTCAAGGGCTGTCATCATTTTTAAACATGGAATAAATTCGACTTCTTTTGAGAACCTGTCCATCATTATAAGGATGGAGTCGAATCCATTAGAATCAGGCAGATCCATAATGAAGTCTGCTGATACATCTTCCCAAGGTGTAGTTGGAACTTCCAAGGGATGTAGTTTTCCAGTGGGAGGCTGATTGCTCCCTTTCATTCGTGCACATCTATCGCAATGGGAAACATAATCTTTGACCTGTTGTGACATCAATGGCCAAGTGTAGCTGCGCTGCAGCAGATCTATTGTTTTCTCCACTCCTGGATGTCCAGCAACTAGAGTGTCGTGGTGCAATGTAATAATTAATTGCCATAGACCTTTGTCGTCAGGCACATACATTCTCATCTTGTTATTATAGAGAATTCCATCACTGTCATCATGGATGTGGAACTTCTCGCGTAACGTCTGGACTTCTGATTCTTTCAGCTTATGCATAGCGTCAAGAACCTGTTGTTTGATCTTATCGCCTTCATCGGAGATCAAGATGGTCGCCCTAATTTTCTCCGGCGTCAATACGGTTACTCCTTTATTATCATCCTTGATGCCGATCATGTGATCTTCTCTTCTAGATAAGGCATTGGCTTTCCTCATTGAGGTTCCAGCTTTGTGGATGAGTTTAAAGTTGAACCTAGATAAATATTGTGCCCATCGCACTTGGCGACAGTTAAGATCTTGTGCCTTCATGAAATACTGGAGATTCTTGTGATCATTCCAGATCTCAAATTCATACTTGGCACCTTCTAAATAGTGTCTTCATGCTTCGAGAGCCTGAATCATGCTGAGCATCTCTTTATCAGCAATAGGATAATTTCTCTCTTCAGGGGTCATGGATCGTAAAGCATAGGCAACTGGGTGCCATAAGCCATCTTTTTCAATAGATAAGACTCCGCCTGTTGCAAAGTCTGAAGCATCACATTCAAGACGGAAACGACTATCTTTATCTGGATAGAAGAGGATAGGAGCGGACGTGAACTTCTTCTTTAGCATATCAAATGCTTCTTGTTGTGCTTCTTTCCACACGAAGGGTATATCCTTCTTCGTTAGATCATTTAAAGGTCTAGCCACTTGAGCATAGCCTTGGATGAACCTTTGGTAGAAATTGGCAAGTCTGAGGAAACTCCTAACTCCTTTCACATTCTTCGGCACAGGCCATTCCAGAATAGCCTTGACCTTGGAGTCGTCCATCTTAATTCCATCTCGGCTGACTATCATACTGAGGAATTCAACTTCTGGTACTGTAAAGGTACACTTTTCTGGCTTGATAAATAAATCATTTTCTTCCAATCAATGCAGGACTTCTTTAACGATCTTTTTGTGTTCCTTGACGTCATTGGTTTTGGTGAATATTAATAGGTCATCAATATAAACCACCACTACGTCATCCATATCAGCAAAGATTTCATTCATCATTGCTTGGAACATGGCGGGTGAATTGCATAACCTGAAATACATAACAAGGGGTTCATAGGCACCGTGGAAGCATATGAAGGCAGCTTTCCACTCATCGCCTTCCTTGATGTGAATGTTGTTATATCCTCATCGTAGATCCATCTTTGTAAATAGCTTAGCCCCTTTTAGCTTATCCACTAATTGGGAAATCAGCGGGAGTGGATAATTATTCTTGATGGTGTGCTTGTTTAGATAATGATAATCTTGAACCATGCGTTTGGTGCCTTCCTTCTTTGGCACGAAGAAAATGGGGGACATCTGTGGAAACTTTGAAGGTCATCTGTAACCCTTCCTCAGTTGTTCGTCAATGAAACCAGAAACTTCTTTCTGCTCTTCTACTGAGAGGGGAATCATTCTTCCTTTCTTAGGAACGAATGTGTCCTTCAAGTCAATTGTGTGATCCCATGGTTTTCTGAGTGGCATGCGTTCAGATTCTCCTTTTGAGAACTGTCCGTAATATTGATGGTATGCACCAGGCACCATCTCTTCAATAGTCTTTTCTATTTTCTTAGGTGCTTCAATGCTAGCTCGTATAGCATAGGCATGATAAGCAACCTCTTCTTCTTCTTTTTCAAGAACACGAAGGAAAACACTCTTCTTCCTTAGTAGATGGCAACTTCTTGGGCATCATGTCATCTTTACTTCGCCCTTTGCCCAATCTATTTCAGGATTGTGCTTCTTCAACCACATGTACCTGAGGATGATCTGATTACGTCCTAGATCCGTAACCTCTGCAGTAATGTGTTCCCTGTGCTCTTCATAGTCTATAATTAGCTCGGTGAAATGTGTGACATTTCCAGCTGAGTTCTTTGATCCATCAATATTAAATACAGGAATGGGATTACATAAGAGAGTGAGCGGTAGCTTTTGATTCATGGCCCACTTCTTGTCAACGAAAATAACATTAGTGCTGCAATCGAGTAGTGCATCAGCGGCGACGTAAGCCTTCTTATCATGGGAGAATGAAACTTTGATCTTCATTAAGATCTCCTTCTCCATGTTGAGCGTTCTCAAGAAAAAGTTGTCTGGGATTTCTTCGTCTGACATATTTTTTTGGGTTTTTGGTGAAACTGAATTAAGTACCGGTTTGAAGCCCCGGCCGAGCCCCTTCACAGAAGAGGACCAAGTTTGGCATTGAGAAAATAAAATGTTATCCGACTCATCCGTGCTTTCCCTAGGTTCTTCAACCTCAAGGACGGAAAATCGGTTGGATAAATATTTGTCAAATGTGACCGCACGAACACCCAGTTTGTTCATGCGGCACGGCCTTTTCCCTTGTCGTGGACATCTTTCATGTCCCAGAAATATGCCCTCATTTCATCAAAGGACATATTGCAGATAGCTGCAAAAGGATTGTTGTCACATGGGGCTTCCCTTTTGGGCTCTTCTCGTACTGGTTCAACAACTCGCACTTGGTGGCTGCCGTGGCATTCCTTCTTATGTTTGCCCCCTAGCCATTTACAAGAGGGACATTGAACTCTTGGTTTGGGGCAGTTCTTTACCCCGTATGGTCCACCACAATTATAACATGAAAGTTTAGACGACGACCCTCTTTGAGCGGCATCAATCTGCATTGTGTTAGGGTCGCCACGTGTCTGGGACATTCTTTGGGTAGTGGCATCCATTATGAAATCAAGGGACTCTTGAGCGATCCTGACGTGTCTGATCTCGGCAATGTATTCGGCTACTTTAGCCTTTCTCTTGCCTTCTTTGAATATTTGGGCAATGATGCCCTGTCTGACGTTGTTCTCCAGCATGAAGATAGCATGCAATTCATCTATCACAGCTTGCTGGTATAATGCTTCAAATTTGATGATAAAATCGTCCATTGACATTTTGTCTTGTAGCAGCCCCTTTAGCTGACTACGTGCCCAATCCACTTGATTGGTGGAATGGAAGAGACCTTCAATCTCTGCCACCATCAAGGCCCATGTATACGTATCTTTAATGATCCACATTTGAGCAAAGGGACCTGCTTTTGGCCCTTTCAAATGGGAGAGGACAGCTAGGACTGCTTCGTGTAAGCCCGGCATGATAGCGTGTGCATTTATGTTGAGCCAAGCCTGCATCTTGGCCCACCATTCTTCGAATTTTGCTTTTGACCCATCATATTCACCAGGGTCGTTGAATACTTCTATCTTCTTCGAGTACACTCTCCACGTACTCATAGAAGCTAAACTTCCTGCTGTGCCACCTCTTGTTTCGAGGGCAGCGATTCTGTTATTGAGCTGGTTTATGATCCGGCTCTGATTGTACATGCCCTGTCTAGCAGTGGTGATTTTGTCTTCCCAGTTTGCCTGGTGGTTGTCCAAGATATCAAAGACAGATTGAGACATATTGATTCAAGAAACTTTGTAGGTAAAGAAAAGTTAAATGATGTATTGTAGCTCCTGATCGTAGATCAGGGGGTCGGTTGTAAGTACGTGGGGGCGGCGCCTTACTTCTTTAAGAATGCAGCGAGGGTGTAAATGTGGACGTAAAAAGTCGGAAAGGAATTCTTCAAAATAATCCCGACGGACATGTGCGGGATCAACAGAGAAGTAAGTGCGTCTTGCCCAACGTGGGTGTGGTGCGGAGAATGGGATGGGAGTACAGTACCTAGTTCTAACTTCTTCTGCTCTGCGTGATCCCTCTCTTTCTTCAATGAGACCTGCCTCTACCTGTCATACGTATTCACCTACTAATACTTCAGGGATGAAGAGTCGATTGATAAATTCCAGCAACTGAGAGTAGGCGGCAGGTGGTGCGTCATTTGGGTCTACCGAAGCTGAGCGAGAACGGGGTGGAGATGAGGGAGTTGGGACGAGGATGGCCTGGTCCTCTTTGACTTCTGTAGCGAGTGAGTTGATTCCGAGTTCTTCTTCGAACCACTGCTCCTGCTCTGCCTGTTGTTCTTCTGTTAACAACGTCGAGTGCTCAACAGACGGTGTGGATAACTCTCCGTGCTCCTCTTCATAAGAGGTGGGGTAAGCATGCGTGGATCTGTGAGAAGACACTGGCCGGTGTCACTTGAGCGTCAGTCCGTGAGCGATACTTCAAATACGTCAAAAATGTTTACTTGTTGCTTGAGGTGGTCTTGACCGGCAAGCATTGCAAACAAGGTCAGTTAGTTCATGATCGAATCCTAATGATACAATCAGCAGCTCACATCATGTGGAGTGTGTACTGAAATATGTTGTAACTGAGGTTGTTCTTAGCTGGAAGGCTGAAGAAATAAGACTCAGGAGGATTCGATGGAGTCCCCTGGTCGCTGTATTGACCTTTATATACTATACAAGTATTTGTCCATATTTACACTAGATCTAACCGATAATATGAGAAACATAAGGGATAGGCATGCATCAAGCATTGCCATGGAATGGAAGGGAATCATAACATGAGGAAAACATATGTAGAATGGAAGAAGAAGCATGGAATGAGGAGAACATGTGCTGCCACATTAATACGGTGTGTATGCCAGGAGGTGTGGTAGCTCATTAAATATGAAATGATAGAAATGAGAAACATACGGTAACGGTGAGGCATAAGGCCATGAGAGCCTGTGAGTCCATGAAGATGTGACATAGGGGCTAGTCCATGTTGCGTGCGTGTTAGTCGCACGTGTCATGTTACATGATCAGTCACATGATAGAATAGAGACTTAGATGTTCTAAGTCTTGAAAGTTAAGTGCGCTAGGCGCTAAAGACTTAATAAATTAGAATAAATAGAAAGAAAAAGGAAATAAATAGAGGAAAAATGCGTATCATAACACTACCTAGCCACAGATAAGATGAGATAAGATAAGCGCTACCTAATAAGATAAGATAAAAGAAAGAAAAAGACACCTTGAGCGTTAAATGGAAGCGCCTTGAGTGCTAGTGACACGACCCACCACAGACAGTATCTTCATCCCTTTCAATGGGACAGGGTTGCTCGACTTGTTAGCTATGGATAAACAGGTCTCAAGGACCTGAACATGCTAAGAGGAGAGATCAATGTCAAGATCATAACCAAGTTCAAATGCCTCCTTTGTTTTAGTAAATACAAGAGGACTATAGTGATTCACACCAGGCATATGAGCAAGGTGGTGGAGATTGATGACAGGTGGTTTTGATGGTGAGAGATGAACAACAGAAGGCTCTATGATGAGAGCGAGCATGTACAAGTGTTAGATCTCATCTTGACCCTGTTTAGATTTGCTGCCCTTATTAGAGCGGCAACCATGATACTTGTTACCTTTCTATTTCTGATCAGTGCTGCTGCTAGCATCCTCACTGAAACACTTAGTGGCTTACATGATGTTATACCATGGGAACTCTTTTCCTTTTCATATGTTTCCTTTCATGACACTTTCCTTATTTATCCAAAGAACCTGATTCAGTAGTATGCCTATTTTTCTTTCTTGATGGTCTGTGCACATTGACGCTTCTATGGTCCATGCACCAAATCCTTATATATATAAAGAACGTGTACAGTAGTATTTATCTTCAAGCTAGTTCTACACAGAATATAGCTTGTTTCCCTCTGAACTCTTGTGTGCGATTGCACGAGTTCTCGAACCCACTCTTGAGTGGTTTGCTTGATCGATCAGTTAGCAGCTCTGTAAAAGCTTGAACGACTTTGTTCGCAATTGCACCTCGAGTTCAATTCGCGTAACAAAAGAACTAGCTTCCATATCATCCTCACTCATTGTAGTGCCAGGACTTTATTCAAGTTAGTATCAACGACGACCTCTTGTTCCAAAACCGGTATCAAGCCCGTGAGGACAAGACAACGATATCTGCGACAACAATGTCGACGGACGATAGGAGCCAGGGCAAACTCTAGTAAATACCCTTGACCACGTTTCCATCAAGGAAACCGACGACTGCGGCCTCATCAAGGCACGCAACTGATACGAGGCCTAGGATCTCACCCTACCCTCACCCGGAGTCTATTACTTCTGAACAAAGAAGAACCGGGAAGCAATGTGCTGAAGAAGCATCGAAACTTCCTCCCAGATCCCCGACACCCAAATCTTCAGATCCTACCTCAGATATATCTGAAGAAGATACTCCCCACTCAGCAGTAACTCTCACTTCCCTTACATACCGACCACCTTCCCCTACCATGTCGACTTCTACCCCTGCTGAGATCAAGATCGGTGCTCCTACTCATTTTGATGGGAGTCCAGATGATGCCAGAAGATGGCTTGCCTCCATCGGGGCATACTTTACATTGAACAGCAAGATCTACGACACCGACGCCAAGAAGATTATAGCCGCCTTGGCTTACATGACGAAAGGATCTGCTGCCACTTGGGCACAGATCAGATATGATGAAGCTGACAGGACCTCATGGGGTACCTGGGACAAATTTAAAGAAGATTTCAAAACAGCATTCATCATTTCCGACCAGAAGAGCGAAGTCATCGCTCAGATCTCGACCATCAGACAGAACCCCCATTTCAAAACCTTGGGGGAATTCAATTCCGCTTTTAGACTCCTTGCTCATCGCACAGGAGTAGCCAATGAAAATGCCAAGATCTCTTGGTACATGCAGGCATTGAACTGAGGCCTAGTCTCTCAGATCATCAAAATGGAGAATGTACCTGACACTTTGGAAAAGTGGATTGCCAAAGCGGAGTATTTCAATGTCCAAAACAAAAGATTGAAGACGCTCCATTCTTATTCCTCAAACTTCAAATATATTCCCAACCAATCCCGTCCTACTCCCAAAAGGGATTCCAATGCTATGGATGTGGACCGAACCTCGATGACCCCATTACAATGAGCAGAATATATGAGGAAAGAATTATGCTTTCAATGCGGACAACAAGGACACACCAGCCGCGACCATCGAACATCCAACTTCCAAAGCCCAAGACAAGAGGTCATCAAGAGACCTCCTCCTCCACAGAACCAACAAACTCTTGCTGCTACTATTTCCAGAGCAGCACCACCTGCACCAAGACCTCTTCCCACTCCACCTTCCCAAGTTGAAACATATGTTAACCAACTTCGAACGCGAAACGTCCCAGAAGAAGATATTATGAGGGTACTACGTACCGTCTATGATTACGAAGAAGAACCAGTCACTGCCAAGATAGAAGAAATTTCTGATACTGCTTCGGTGAAAGTGACTAATATTCCTTTGGATTTTTAGACAAGAGGGCAGAATCAACGCCTGCTCCTCTTGAAGTTGCACCTGTAATAGTAGTCGAGATTTCTCAATCAATGCACGTTCCTATTATTGCTACTATTGGTGTTGAAGCCGTCGAATCCTGCATTCTCATTGACAGTGGAGTGGGAGTGAATCTCATCAATTGGAGATTCGTCTGAAGACACAAAATTCCATACACCCATCTTTGACGACCCCTGAAACCAACCAACGTGGATGGATCTCCTAACAAAGGAGGTCTTATCAGATTCCAAGTCCAAATTCCTATCCAAATACAGGAATTCAAAGAAGAACGAACCTTTTTCGTAATGGACTGCGGAAAAGAAGATTTTATACTCGGCCTTCCTTGGCTGAGAGAAGTAAACCCGATAATCGATTGGGATCTTGGGACAATTGATTTACCTGATAAAGACAAGTCCCAAGAAATGAAAATATATGCCATGAAGACTTTAGAGTGTGCCAAGAAACTAGCCACTCTTATGAGAAAGAAGAAGATCGAAGATAAGGAGAAAAAAGAAGAAGAAAAAGACACTCTTCTGGTGAAGAAGCTGTCTTCTCATGCAACTGTCCCCACAAAGGGTTCAGAACAGGCGGCCGGCTTTCATTTATACTCTGCCGAACATATCGAAATCTGCATTCCTCCCGGTGAACAATATCCCATCGATACAGGTATCACAGTGAAAGTTCCGGAAACGCATTGCCCCTCGAAGCGGACTCGCTGCCAAACACTCTATTGACATTGCTGCAGGAGTAGTCGATGCAGATTTTCGAGGCTCCATCAAAGTAATGCTTATCAATAACGGCCAAATGGATTTCCATATCATCAAAGAAGATAGAATTGCACAACTCATATTGGAAAAGATTTCTTACCCCATCATCAAAGAAGTACAAGAACTTGATGAAACTGAACGAGGGAATAAAGGATTCGGATCCACCAGTATACCAACTAGAAGGACAACTATCTCCACGGAAATTGCTCAAGAAGAGAAGAAAGAAAAGCCTGTTCTTCCCTCAGAATTTGTAGACTTCTCCGAAATCTTCGAAAAGAAATCCACGGATCATGTACCCCCGGAACGGCCCTTCGATCATGCCATTGAAACCGACAACAACTTCGTACCTAAAGTTGCGAAGGTATATCCTTTGAATCCCAAGGAATTAGAGGCATGTCAGGAATTTATCAAGGAACATTTGGAGACTGGCAAGATCGTACCATCGAAATCTCCTCAAGCCTCCCCCTTTTTCTTTGTACCCAAAAAGAACAGCTCATTTCGACCTTGCCAAGATTATCGATATCTAAACTCCCACACCATCAAGAACGCCTATCCCTTGCCCCTGATTTCCGACCTCATCGATAAACTAAAAGGATCCAAATACTTTATGAAATTCGACATCCAGTGGGGATATAATAATATCTGTATCAAACCAAATGATAGGTGGAAGGCAGCCTTTATATGCCCTTTAGGATTATTTGAACCTACGGTTATGTTCTTCGGCCTTTGCAATTCGCCTGCCACATTTCAGGCATTCATGAACAATTCCTTCAAAGATCTCCTGGCCGAAGGATGGATTATTATCTATATGGATGACATCCTGATTTTCTCTTCAGATCTTACAGTCCATAAAGAACGCACTAAGAAAGTGCTTCAACAACTTCGAGAACACAACTTGTACCTCAAATTGGAGAAGTGCAAATTCAATGTCACAGAAGTTGATTACCTTGGAATGATCATCTCTGAAGGATCGGTCAAAATGGATCAAGGAAAACTCAAAGCCATTAATGACTGGCCAACTCCTTCCTCTGTCAAGAACGTCCACTCATTCCTCGGCTTCTGCAATTTCTACTGTCAATTCAATCCATCCTTCTCCAATGTCGCTCGACCTCTCGTTGACCTCACTAAGAAAACCGTATTCTGGCATTGGGATGATAAATATCACCACGCATTCCTTACCCTGAAAAAGACCTTTGCTCAACAACCGGTGTTGTTGATGCCTGACATCTCTCAACCATTCTTCCTTATGACGGACGCATCCTTACATGCCACTGGTGCCGTGTTGATGCAGAAAGACTCTAACGGCGATCTTCATCCTTGTGCATTCCTTTCCCAAACTTTCTCACCTGTAGAAAGGAACTACGACATCTATGATCACGAACTCTTGGCCGTTATATGTGCACTTGTCGCTTGGCGACATTATCTTCAAGGAACCAAACACCAAGTCACCGTCCTTACTGATCATAAGAACCTCACATATTTTAAATCCCCTCAGAAGTTATCTCGTCGTCAAGCTCGTTGGCTTATGATCCTTCAAGACTTTGATCTTCGATTAACTCATGTACCTGGCTCTCAAATGGGCCCTGTGGATGCTCTCTCACGAATGCACGACATCAACACCTCCGATGATAACACCGCAGTCACTCTTCTTTTCGACAATCTTTTTGTCCATTCTTTCGATCTCGCTTTAGTTGAAAAGATTAAGCATTCCACGGCTACTGACCCTTTAGTGCTTTCTGCATTACAAGCACTCGAACATGAAAAATCTCTCTTTCCCTGGTACTCTCCTTTGGACTGGCATTATGATGGTGCCAACTTATTCTTCAAAAATCGATTATATATTCCTCCTGATCATCGCCATACTGTTGTCAAAAATCTTCATGAATCCTCCACTGCTGGACACCCTGGGATCTTGTGCACTGTCAACCTCGTAGCTCGGGACTTTTGGTGGCCTGGCTTAGCCACTTTTGTCCAGAAATTTGTCTCCGGCTGTGCTACTTGTCAGCAAATGAAGGTTAACACTCATCCTTCTATTCCAGCGTTGGCTCCTATTCCCTCTTCCTGCACCCGACCTTTCCAACAGATCTCTATGGACTTGATCACCGATCTTCCTCTTTCTGATTCTTATGACTCGATTCTGGTCGTGGTCGACCATGGTCTTACAAAGGAGGTAATTTTATCTCCATGCAATAAAACTATCAATGCTGCTGGCATAGCGCAAATATTTTTCAAGAACGTATTCATCCAATTCGGCCTTCACGAAAAGGTCATTTCTGATAGAGGCCCGCAGTTCGCCTCAGCATTCTCTCAAGAACTCCCAAGAATACTAGAATATGATGTTGCCCTCTCTTCAGCCTACCATCCTCAAACTGATGAAGAAACAGAACGGATGAACCAAGAGATTGAAACCTTTCTACGAATCTTCTGTGATGGGAATCCAGAAACATGGGCTCAATTTATTCCCTTCGCAGAGTTTGCCCACAATTCCAACGTTCATTCCATAATGAAGAAGACACCCTTCTCCCTGATTCTTGGTTATGAACCCAGATCTTACTCAGAACTTGCCAAGATATCGTCAAATCTTCCGTCCATCGAAGAACGACTTACTTCTCTCTGAGAAGCAAGGAAGGAAGCACTTGCTGCACATGAAATTATACAGCAAGTAATGAAAGAACGAATTACATCAAGGTTTTCACCCTGGAACATGAGTGACAAGGTTTGGCTAGAAGGACGCAACCTACGCATGGCATATTCCTCTCAGAAACTAGCCCCTAAAAGAGAAGGACCTTTTGAAATCACACAGGTTCTCTTCCCTATTTCATATTGGCTCAAGATACCTCCGACCTGGAAGATACATGACGTCTTTCACGCATCTTTGCTATCATCCTATCGGGAAACTCCCGAACACAGACTGAACTTTCTCCGACCAAACCCTGACCTGATAGAAGGTGAAGAAGAATACGAAGTTCATCGGATCTTAGCCCATAAAGGATCACCGGGCTGAAGACGCTACCTGATTTTTTGGAAAGGATATCCCTCATCTAAGAATACATGGGAACCAGAAGGAAATCTCAAACACGCGAAAACAATCCTACGAGCATATAAGCTTCAACACCGAAAAGATTTTCCTACAGTTCGTTTCATTCATACTCTCAACTAAAGTCAATGCCTCCTGCTCGAGTTCATCGGTTCAACAACCTTCCCTTCCATCCCCAAGACATCAACCTTATTGATCAACTTGATTTATATGCTTCTATACTCGAAGACCACACGTTCGTTTTACCTATAAACTGTTCTTCTCATTATCATTTAGACCTTGAACATCTCATAACCATCTACCGACTTCATGCCTCATTCGTATATCGATACTCCCACCTTAGATCTGGAGACATCTCCCTCGCCGCATTCATTGCGACCACCGACACCACCATTTCTAACATCCGACGAGAACTCCTACTCCTTGCCAACCTCTTGGGATTCACTAATGTTACTCTGGATCTCCCTCACGATAGTCTTGCTAGAGTTATGGGAGATATCATCCCAGACCGATTATCGCCTTCTCCTGAACCTTTACCAGTTCCTACTCCTGATAACTCTAGCCAGCCTGTTCTGGAGACTATAGAAGAAGCTCCTTCCACCGAGAGAACCCTGGTTAATCCATCTGAAACGGGATCATTGTCCTCTTTTATCACACCTACATCACCCCCACAAGTGGCTAGAAGACATTCTCCATTGACTCCAAGGAGACGACGCTTTCTTATCGCTCCTTATGGATTGACCAGTAGTCCACAATTCCGTCGACCCGCCAATGTTCCCGCATCTCCTGCCACTCCTCCACCGTCCTCTTCATCGTCTGGAACTAGAGAAAATCCAATTGATGTAGACGCCATTCCCTCTCCCACTCTCGAACTGACTCGTAACATCGTTCCCATTGCATCCTTGGAAGTATGATGCTTCCAATGCAACGAAACTGGACACGTTCGTGTTAACTGTCCTCACTATAAATGTCTGTACTGTCATGTCCTACGACCCGGACATAATCAAGGACAATGTCCAAGCCGAAGAACTTGTCATCATAGGAGAGGGACAAGCATCTGTAATTGTCCAGCTCACATCGAACAACCAAGATGAATACGACATGATCTAACTGATCATGATCTTCACAACGCAGGAGAGGCTTCGTATGCGGAACACGACTATTATTATGGAAGTGATTAGTCGGTGACTAACATTTGCCCTACAAAGGGGGTAATGTTACGTGTGGTTATACCATGGGAACTCTTTTCCTTTTCGTATGTTTCCTTTCATGACACTTTCCTTATTTATCCAAAGAACCTGATTCAGTAGTATGCCTATTTTTCTTTCTTGATGGTCCGTGTACGTTGACGCTTCTATGGTCCGTGCACCAAATCCTTACATATATAAAGAACGTGTACAGTAGTATTTATCTTCAAGCTAGTTCTACACAGAATATAGCTTGTTTCCCTCTGAACTCTTGTGTGCGATTGCACAAGTCCTTGAACCCACTCTTGAGTGGTTTGCTTGATCGATCAGTTAGCAGCTCTGTAAAAGCTTGGACGACTTTGTTCGCGATTGCACCTCGAGTTCAATTCGCGTAACACATGATATGAGAAATGTACTGAGGTTGCTTGAGATGACTAGAACAGGTACTCTGAGAAGACGTAGAGCTTCTGAGGAAGACTCAGAAGGATTTGATAGGAATCCTCTGGTTGCTGCATTCACCTTTATATACTACTACATTGTTTGTCCATGTATCTACCAGATCTACTGATAGATGAAGAACATAAGGTAAATACATGTAGGAACATATTTCCAACCCCTGGCCGACAAGGAATGGGCGAAGCATCAACTTGTCCAATTAAAACAAGGAAGAATGCAGACAGATGAGTTTGTTGTCCGATTTCACTCACTAGTCCTTCAATCGGACTGTTCGCATTCTCACATAATCTACCTATTGGAACAGGCAGCATGGCCCGATATTATTAAAGAGATCTATCTCCAAGGAACTCAGGAGGAGAAGATCAAAGACTATCTTGAAGAGATATAGTGAATCGGAAGCCGTTACGATCTCTTTGAGTTCCAATTTGGTTACAAGGTTGACTTCATCCTGCTCCTGAGCCAAAAGAGGAATCATTCACCCTTTCCTTGGTTTGAAGTCGTCTTTGAGTTTGATTGCATGATCCCACGGCTTGCGTGTTGGCATGCGTTCGGATTCTTTCTTCAAGAAAGTTTCACAAAAGTCTTTATGGTAAATGCTGGGAACCAGTTCCTTAACAGGCATTTCTAGAACGACTGTACTTCGCAGCTTTTTCCATTCTTTATCAGTTTCAAGGTCACTGATAAGACCTTTCCATCTAGAGACTGCTTCGACTTCTTCGTCTAGTTCCATCGAAGCGAGATGCGTAGCGTTATTAGATAAGTCATAACAAGACCTTGGGCAGCGATTTAATTTAACTTCACCAGTTTGTCAGTTAATGCTTGGATTATGATATGCAAGCCAGGTATATCCGAGGATCATGGGAGCAGTACCGAGATCACTGATTTCGGCTTGTACTATTTCTTTGTGTCCCTTATAATCCACACGGACTTCGACGATATGAGTAATATCTCCTGCTCGGTTCTTGGTTCCATCGACATTAAAAACTGGGATAGGTATCAGTAACTTGCGTAGCATGAGACCTTGTCGCTTAGCCCATTGTCGGTCGATAAATATAGAGTTGGCTCCACAATCTAGAAGAGCCTGAACCTGGATTGGTGATGTGGTGTCAACATCCACGTGCTTATCCGTTACTTCGATTTCGATCTTTAATTCCTTCTTGAGAGAGACCGATCTAGTAAGGATCCTTTCTGGGAAATCATCTCCAGGGGACAAGAAGTTGATAGAAGAAGATATTTTTGTTTTTGGGGAATTAAGTACGGGTTGAACCGCCAAGCCTCGTAAGGAGGACTCCCCTTCTATGTACGTATTCAAGAAATCGGAAAACAAAGAAACTAGACTATTTTTTTGTGTTTTTGTATCTTCTACTTTTGTAGTTTGTTTTGTATTTTTAGGACTACCTAAAGTGCACATATCAAGAACTCGAGAAGAAGAGGAATCAGAACTATCAAACGTATCAAGAATAGAAAACCTATTTTTACAAGAAAAAGAAACATTGTTATTAACACATTTATTTTGCCCTGTTTGAGCTACAGGCTCAGGCTTCCTGACAGATGCTTTTGGGCGCTGTTTGCCGCCTGCCAGAGATGTGGCACCCTGAACTGTCCCCGTGTTCAAGGGCCGAAGGCTTTTCCCTGCGCCTTCATCTCTGTGGTATGCATGTCAAAGAAGAAAGCTTTCACTTCCTCGAAATCCATGCCATGCCAGTGATCAGATGGTGCGGTTTCAGTTTGACGCACTTGGTGCCCATTGTTTGCCGACATCCCGTGCCAGTTGGAAGTGTGTCACCCTGAGCCACAGCGACAGTCTGGTGCCTTGCATTGGCGGAAAAAGTGCCCCGACTTTCCACATTTGAAGCATTCCATTTGGAGCCTTCTCTGCTCCGGTTGCTTTCCCTTCTGTGTAGCACCAATGTCCATGGCATTGGGATCCCTTCCTTGGTTTCCATAGGTTTTACCTCCACGGCTGGAGGAATTGAAGTTGTTTTGCACATTGTTTACCCAGGCACGCCCCTGGGAAGACTTGTTACCGAACTGGAACTCGAAGAGATCGTATCAGCTTCCAATCCTTCGGACTTCATCAAGGTACTCTTCTATTGTTGTCTTTTGAGTACCTTGAAGGTAAATTTCTTTTATGATGTCAGGCCGAGTTGCTCATTCCAGTAGGTAAATCGAATGTGTATGAGAACAATTCGATTGGAGGACCAACGAGTGGAATCTGACTACGAACTCGTCAGTCCTCATCTTGCCTTGTTTTAGTTGAACGAGCTGGTTTTTAGCCCATTCTTTGTCTGCGATTGGACGGAAATATCTTTCGATTTCTCCACCAAGAACAGCTAATGTTGGCCAGGCATTCTGTTCCGTGTATTTTCTTATGAGGGCCTCGGCGAATCAGCTGGCTATCGGACCCTTCATGCGTGATAATACGGCCATGCAGCCGCCGAAGTTGATGTTCAAAACACCTTGGTTTGCGATGAGCCAAGTTTTTAATTTGACCCACCATACTGAAAAGTTTCTCCAGTCACCATCAAAGGAACCAGGATCTGTGAAAATTTCAACCTTTCGGCTAAGATTGGAGGGTTGGTTTTGCAGCGTTTGGAGTGCTGCTGTGACTTGAGCCAACTGCGCTTGCAAGTTGGCAATATCTTGAGCGGACATTTTCTAGAGATATCCGGGCTCATTGTACAAGTAGTAAGGTGCGTAGCGTGGGTGGTTTGCTAGAGGCACCTGTTGACGGGGGCGGTGGAGGGACGGTAAATATTCTTGCACGTGTCTTTGTGCAGGGAAACGGAGGCGATTAGAGGTTCACCGGGGTAGAGCTGGAATAGGGGAGGGGGAACGAGGAGGTGGCATCAGTGTATGGAAGATCTGTTCCTCGAGATCTGCCTCGAGTTCTTCTTCCTTCTTTATACGGTTGAGAAAATCTAATGGCTCCTGTTTTGGGACGAGCCACTCAGGGACTGGTTCGAGATCCTCAAATTTGATTCGAGGGGTGGGGGTGAAAACTCGGTTGAGGTGATGGAATTCTAGGGCTGCTGCTTGAGCCCGAGTGTCGAGAACGCGCTGCCTAGTTGTGCGAGCCACGTTGGAAATGTTTCTTCGTCAGGGCCTATTTCTTCCTTTTGCCCTTTCACTGTCCAGTCAATAACCGACCTGGCACAGCCCCAAAGTACTACTGGTAGAGATAATGTAAACCTCTCCTAAGCTACACGGGCACAAGACCGCTCTTTTGTGTAGGGAGGATTGTTATGGTAACGACTACGAATAAAGGCGCCTCACGGGGACATGGGACAATGCCCAAAAGAAGAAAAATGGGGTTTGACGGGGGATTTAATCGCTAGGGGATTAACTCTAGTTCTCACTCGAGAGAAGCTGTCGGCGGGGCCCTAGATAGCACAATGCCCTTCCTGAACCTCAATGGTCAGGGACTAAGACAAACAAAAGGCGCGATAATGCACAACAAAGAAGAAAGATTACGTAAGATGGCTAAAGACACAATAGTGCCGGACGCCAGGAGAGTGGGTAGCTTGGTTCTAATGAGATGAGCGATGGACAATGCCTCTCGCAGCGCCGAACACTAGAACTAAACTCAAGAAAACAAATGAGTTAATGTCCCACTTGAAGATGTGCAAAGAGATGTGATTAAAGCGTTGAGTTATGCTCCTTAACGATGAGCAGAGTGATGGGGAGAAACTTAGATTCGCTCGTAGACGTAAAGCCCCAAGAGAACCAAGCTAGGGTCTCTGGGCGTTGACATTTGATCTTATATACTAGTACAATGTTTGTATACTACAAATAAATGATATCATCGGAATGTTCCACAACATTCCACGACGTTCCATATGACGTCAGGTGATGTCATGGTCCAGACCGTTCTAGGTGAATCTAGGTTAGAATGTTCTAGGCCGATCTAGGCTCTAGTCACGTGATATATAAAAGTCCTCGTCCGCACGTGATGTAAGTCATGTGCTATCAAGTCACGTGCACTGGTCACATGATTAAATAAGCACGTGATGTAAGTCACGTGATCACAAAAGTAGAGAGAAAAAATAGAGAAAAATAGAGGAAAAATTATACCCCGTAACAATATAAGACTGAATGCCATTGCCCAGAGACCCTAGCTTGGTTCTCTTGGGGCTACCCGTCCACGAGCGATCCATAAGTCCCTACTCTACTTCTTGTTGGCAAGTCATAGTCAATGCTACTCCTTATCTTGTCCAAGCCTTCAAGTCAGGCTATAACTGATTTGTTTTCTCCTGCAAAGTTTTAGTGTCAACGTCACGAGAGGCTCAGTCCATCGCTCGTCTCAATTAGACTGTCTAAATCACCTCAGACATTGCCTGTCTTCTTTGTTCCTATAAAGGAAGGCACTAAGTGGATGGTTCGAGATTACCACTATCTGAATGAAGGAACAGTTAAAGATAATTATCCCTTGCCCCTGATCAGTCAGCTTGTTGGCAAGCTTAAGGGTGCAAGATATTTCACAAAAATGGTCCTTCAATGGAGATATAATAATATATGAATCAAGGAAGGTGACAAATGGAAGGCAGCATTTGTCTGTCATCTAGGTTCTTTCGAACCCCTCATCATGTTCTTTGGTCTCTGTAATTCGCCAGCTACGTTCCAATCTATGATGAATAAGCTATTTGTGAATATGGACGATATTGTTGTTATCTAAATGGATGATCTCTTAATTTATATAAAATCGGACAATATCGATGAGCACCACAAAGCTGTTGCACGAGTACTTCAGTGGCTCAAAGATAATGATTTATTTGTCAAGTCGGAGAAGTGCTTCTTTGATAAAATCAAAGTAGAATTCCTCGGTATGACTGTAACTCATGATGGTGTTCACATGGATGAATTGAAAGTAAAAGCAATCCAAGAGTGGCCAGTACCACGAACAGTCAAACATGTCTGTTCTTTCCTTGGCCTCACTAACTTTTACCATTGCTTCATACTCAGTTATGCTGAAATTGCAAAACCTCTTACAGACTTAACATGTAAAGATCTCCAGTGGAACTGAGGAGATAGAGAACAACAGGTGTTTGAAATGCTTAAAGAACACTTGATGACAGCACCTATTGATTTATCCAGATATCGATGTGGAATTCCACCTAGAAACCAATGCCTCAGATTTTGCCACAGGGGCTATCCTATCTATGAAATGTCTCAATAGAGAATGGCAACTATGTGCCTTTAGTTCCCATGCTCTTTCAGCACAAGAGCAGAACTATCAGATGGCAGATAAGGAAATGCTCACCATTATCCATACATTAGAAACATGGAGACATTATTTAGAGGGTGCTTGGCACAAATTTGAAATTTGGTTTGATCACAAAAATCTTCAATATTTTATGAAATCCCAAGATCTGAATTGAAGACAAGCAGGATAGTCCTTATATCTTATATGATTCAACTTTACTCTAGTCCACAAGACAGGAACCTCTATGATGAAAGCTGATGCTTTATTCTGATGTTGTGATCACTCCAATGGGGTTAAAGATGACAACAAGGGCATCACTGTTATTCCTTCCGAAAAGATTAGGGCTCAATATATTGTTGTAGAAGCCAAAGAGCAGTCAATCGTTGAATGAATCAAGGCACTATCTAAAGATCTGGATCTAGGATCAAACTATAAGCTCCAGGATGGGCTTTATTTCAGAGACAATTGTATTTATGTTCCTAGTGATGCCAAGCTTCACCAAGATATTCTTACACTCTGTCACGACAATTCAGTCGCAGGACATCCTGGTCAATCAAAGACACAGGAATTGGTGGAACATAACTATTATTGGCCTGGGTTGCATACACAGGTCAAGGACTATGTTTCTCATTGCAATCAATGTGCACAAATGAAAAGTTCTCACATTGCCCTAGCTGGCATGCTTCAACCACTGCTGATCCCATCTGGACTATGGGTTGATATCTCAGCAGATTTTACAATGGACTTACCCCTTTTGAATGGTTATGACACAATCCTAGTGGTTGTTGATTGTTTCTCCAAAGAGGCAATATTTATCCCTACCACCAAAATGATCATGGCTTTTGGAACAGCCAAATTGTATTTGTAGCATGTCTGGAAGCACCATGGTCTTCCCACAACTATCATTTCAGACCGTGATCTACAATTTACATCTCAGGTTATATGTAAATAAGCTTAAGCTCTCCACCACTTTCCATCCACAAACAGATGGGCAAACCAAATGGATGAACCAGGTGTTACAGGAATACATCCGTCTTTTCATTGCTGAAAAGTCATATGATTGATCTGATTGGCTAGCGCTGGCACAATCCTCTTATAATAACAAGTGCTAGGATTTGCTTGATAAATCTCTATTTGAGGTTACTCAATCCTACAAACCAAGGATGGATGTCAAACTGCTCCCTTCCAAAATCTCTGTAGCCGAGAATCTCACATCCAAAATGGAGAGAACTCTCGAGCAGGCTTATAAAAACCTAGAGAAAGCACAAGCCACTATGAAAAGGAAAGCTGATCACCATAGATCTCAACTGCCTCCTTATCAGATCGGTGATAATATATGGTTGAGCACTTCTAATTTAAAGCTTCCTCAACTGAGTCAAAAGTTTACTGAATGATGACTTGGTCTATATGCTATTATGAAGCTGGTCAGCTCTAATGCTGTTGAACTTTGTCTCTCTTCCACAATATGCATTCACCCAGTAGTGAATATTAGCCACATCAAATCATATAAAGAGTGATTGCTCGGTCAACCGGCGCAACAACCTGGTCTAGTACTAGTCACCAAAGAGGGTGATCAAGAATACGAGGTTGAATACATTGTCAATTCTCACTCGTGAGGTCATCGCCTCACATTTTTGGTACATTGGATTGGTTATTCTGATGAGGAGCATACTTGGGAGCCTGAGACTAACCTAAGTCATGCTCGTGATGCTATTCACGATTTCTATCGTCGTCACCCTTCTGCTCCTAGGAAATTATACATGGTTCAGTCACAATTTGACTCTTTATTTTCTCTCTATGTTAATTATTGCTCTGTGGCCTCTGCCCCATTTAATTGCCTGGAATGCAATTCCTAGAAGGGGGGTAGTATTATGAGGTATAATTTTTCCTTTATTTTTCTTCATTTTTCTCTCTCTTTTTGTGGTCACTTGACTTACATCACGTGCCTATTTAATCATGTGACTGGATCACGTGCAATGAGGACTTTATATTTAGATATCACGTGACTAGGCCTGGACTCATCTAAAACATTCCATACCTAGACTTACCTAGACCAGTCTGGACCATGACATCATCATGACATCATATGGAATATTGTGGAATGTTGTGAAACATTCCGATTATATATTTATTTGGTTCATACAAACATCAGCAGCATATATAGTCTGCAATGCCAATACCCCAGAGTCCCAGCTTGGTTCTCTTGAGGCTACCCATCCACAAGTGATCCACTAAGTTCCCTCATCATCTCCCTCATCATTGAAGAGTATAAACTCAATGCTCTTGCTCTTCACATTTTCATGTCTTCAAGTCAGACATAAACTGATTTGCTTTCTTGAGTTTAGTTGTAGTGTCAACACTGTGAAAGGTTTTTAGCATTGCTCGTCTCACACTACCTCTCAGGACAAGTCCTTGATCAGTGTCAGATATATGTACTAGCAAGAATGTAGATGAATTCAACCCTGACATTTCAACAGTGCTTACTCAGATGCACCCAGCTGACCCAGCTCTCTCCAAGGTATAACTTTCTTTCAATTTACTTTCCAGAGATATGCAAACCACTGTAAAGTGGCAGGTGATGACTGTACAAGCCTAAGGTCTGATCTGGGGAAATGTGAAGGCTTGTCTGAGACAATTGCATTACTAGCACTCAAGGCACTTCCTGTTATCTAATCTTTTTATCTTATCTTATCAGGATGGCACTTATCCTATCAGTAAGCATCTATCTTTTATCTTATCTTGTGGCTGGAAAAGTCTAGACCTGGTCTAGGCTGATGACCTAGGGTTATGGGGCTAAGGGGATTACCTTAAGCATACAGGGTTGTCTTATATAGTACTTAGTTTGTTCACCTTAGAGGAGCACAGATCATGGTCTGTGAAACAACTCAAAGACTCCACATATCAAATGCATGGTCCTGGGGTCGCTTGCAGCAGGGAGGAGCTGAGAGGTAAAGACTCAGAAGGATTCGATGGGGAATCTCCTGGCTGCTACATTCAGTTCTTATATACTCTATAGGGGTTTGTACATGTAGTGGATAGATCTATCGATAGGATGAAAAGCATGAGGACCAGGCATGCATCAAGCATTGCCATGGAATG
The DNA here is from genome assembly GCA_021018615.1 of Phlebopus sp. FC_14. NCBI lineage: Eukaryota > Fungi > Basidiomycota > Agaricomycetes > Boletales > Boletinellaceae > Phlebopus > Phlebopus sp. FC_14. The sequence continues at coordinate 582,353 of JAEVFL010000005.1, read as the reverse complement.
GAAGAGAAGTAAAACATAAGGTAAACACATGCAAAATGGAAGTGGAAGCATGGACAGAAGGTAAACATATGCTGCCACGATCATACATGAGATCAGTGAGGATACCATGATGTGTGGCAGCTATTAAATATCAAATAGCTATGAAATGGAAAACATATGTAGAAGGTGAGGCATGGATCTGGAATTGTCCGTGCATATGTGAAAGGCAAGCATAGGGGCTAGTCCTTGTATCGTACGTGCCAAGTTACATGACCAGTCATGTGATTAGAAAAGAGACTTAGACATTTCTAAGTCTTGAAAGTAAGTGTGCTAGGCGCTAAAGACTTAATAAATTAGAATAAATAGAAAGAAAAAGGAAAATAAATGCGTATCGTAACAGTCTGTGCACAATATCTTTGATATATAAGTAGCACCTTCCCCCTGTATTATTTCCTTAGTTCAATATACTTGTGGTTCCACAGTAAAACCTCTGGCCTTAGTTGCTCGATAGAGGCATGAGACTTAACAGATCTAGCAGACTCCATGTGGGCCTACATCAGTGGCCACACTTCCTTCTTGTTTGATTTGTTTTTCCATTCTGTTCTGCTTGATGCATAACATTGTCATTTCAGTGGCTCAAGTGCCAGTGGATAAATGTACATAACAGGCCACCCTGACCAGGACAATGTCTAATGAAATTCGTGTCAAGAGCCAGTGCTCAGACATACTGGTCTCACGCCACAGTACCAACAGGGCGTGATATCGACCCCCAGAGAACATGATCCAGGACAGCAGATGAACTGCCATCGGTCGCCAATACGTCCAAACGATCTGCATCACTATCAAAGTTGTCGATGTATTCGGCCGCACCTGAAAAATGGGCAACCTTGGCACAAGTGGCGTGCAAGGCTAGGAGCTGCGGAGAAGGGTAGGGAAGAATAGAAGGATTTGGCGACGTAAACGTCACCTGCGGACGTATTAACTGGAGGAAGACTGAAGAGGCGGTTTTTACATCGTAGCAGTTCGCTTCCGTCTGGGATTCGAGTGGTGTTAGGGCTTGTATAATTTCTGATCGCATCACCCACCGTGCTTTCAAACCACATTTCCAGGCGATCAAATGCATCATGTGCATCTTTTTGCATTGTGATGACGTTGTAGAGGGAGTGCACTTTTGCACCATTCACTTGATCGACATCGTAGCCGAATCGCTGCAAAACTGCTAAAACCGACGCAGAGTAGTCCTTCTAGGTAGAATGAGTATTGCAGCAGCGCTAGACATTGAAGAAATTACTTTATCTGTGCTTGCCTTAGATATGTCGAAATAAGTTGATTCTGGCAAAATGTGGGCCAACTCTGTGTGAACTGCGCCGCCCGCCTCTTTGATCGAGCGACCATCCACGAGGGATTGTTTGGATGCTATCATGTCGTATAGTCCTGTTACTGGGCATCTGTATCCATCCCGAATAAGAGCCTGTGAGAGGAAAACACAAATTGTATGTCATTTGAATACGTCACACAAACGCCACCAACCTGGGTCTTTGCTCCTTTACGATCCTTCGGCGCCTCTTTAATCTGTGCCTTCAGATCCTCCTTGACTCTGTCGAATGATGGACGACTCGGATGATCAGATGATCTTGGTGTCGGCCCTTTAGATTTCTTGACTGAGCACGACGTCAGCGATGAGATCCATTCTGCAACGAAGCTCAGACAAGATTACATGGACGAATGAACCATAGTCGAAAGCATTGTCCAAGATCAAAAAGTTTCTTTTGATCTTCAGCGCAGGAATGAATTACTTTGACAACCTCGGACTGCGCCATGTGGGAAGGAGCGTGGAGAATCAAATAGCCAAGAATCCGCGCATGCATGCGACCCTCGTCCGTAGTAGCATTCTTTTCGAGCCGAAGGCAGACATCGTACGCGCTGAGGCCATTTCGATAGTGCCCTAATTTGGCTTCTGTCCGGGGGGGGAGAGCGGTCATGATGATAGTAGTTGTGGAACCGAGTTGGTCACGGAATGACCAGGTCACAAAGCGTGACATACCCTGTCGCACGCCACCTTGTGTATGCATCTCTATCTACTTTTCCCCATGTAGATGACATGCACCCACACGTGAAGCCACACCCCACGGAGCGAGGACGGCTCCGCGAGTTGACTGCCATGCGGGCCACAGGCAAGGGCGGGCAATACGGAACACACAGAACGTCCCAAACTGTGACTAGCATCACATCACAACATTGATCTTTTCCAGCCGTGTCTACCACACGGGGAAACTGTTCACTGATTCTCAGAAACCCCCATTGCTTTTTGTTCCTGCCTCAACGGTACGCAAGCATATTGCAGTTCGTGACCAACGGTGGCGGTAATCTGGTATGTTGAATTTGGACGTGTCAAAAATTTCACAAGGCGTGATATTTTCGTTGTACGTGTTGGTCGAGTCAGTTTTGGTTAGCTTCGCCGAAGGAGACGCAATAAAGAATCCATATAGCATAAATTCCCGGTGGGCAGAAGCAAGCTGGGCAGCATGCTCGGCACAATGTTGTAGGGCTGTAACTAGATACAATCCGTAGACTTTAGACCGGTGATTCTCTTCGTGTGAACACAAGAGGAAACGGAGGCGGTCTATCAGGCGGTGCACATCAACATCGGGAACGCAAGTACGAAAAATAAGTCACGTACGCCAGTGTAAGACTAGAATGCACCGGGATAGAGGCACCCTTGCTCGAGTCAAGAGTCTCAATGCGGTAGTTCGCTACCAGCATCGTGATCACGGCTGTTGATTCGGTTTCGAAAAAGCTAACGAGGTTGGCTTATTGTAAGAGTGCGGTAGTGATCATGATGTTGAACGTACCTTCTGCCAATGCATGCCCTGGCTCCTAGGGAAAAGGGAATGAAAGCATTCTCATCCCAGTCACGCTCGAACCTAGATGGATCCCATTCGTACGGACGCTCCCAGTATTTTTCTTTTTTTCCGGTACTCACGAATCAACTTCCGAAGGCAAAGGGATCAAGAATCAATGCAACTGACCGTTGTAATGCAGACCAGGAACATCGATTATCACTTTCGATCCTTTAGGTATAGGAACGTTGATTCGAGTGGAGGCAAAATCGCCAGTTGCACAAGATAAGATAGTGTCCTCGTTAGCATACTTGGGGTATCCTGTGACGGGAGGATACATCCGCAAGGTTTCGTATATAACCCTAGGCGTAACATCAGAACGCTTGATAAAACAATAAGGTACGCGAGCACCTACGCTGTCGTTTTGGAAAAGAGGCTCCTGTCGGTATATTCCTTCAAGTTTCATCGCTCTTTAGTATCACGCAACAGGGTATCGGGGTAGAACTGCTTACGAACCGGTGCTGTTTGTCCTTTCAAAATGGAAGTGATGTGACGGTGAAGATCCTCTTGAATCTCGGGGTATCGAGCCAGAAGAATGAGGGTGAATGCCAGTGTACATGCAGTTGTTTCGTGACCAGCGAAAAATCCGATAAATATGTTTCCTGAACTGTCATGAGCTCCGGATTGTCATACTCTCTGGCAGCGCTCACCGAAGAACTCGTCTTGAGTGAGATAATCAATAGAACCCTCTGAGTTCTCGTTGGCTCGTAATAGACCGCTGAAAAGGTCGAGGCGCTCGGGAATACCTTCGGCGTTGACACCCTTGGAGCTGCGCTGCACCACAAGCTCGCGTAGATAATCCCATAACTCAGAAAATGCCAAATCTGCCCGTCTGAATCTACTCGTAAGTTGCATTGCCCACGAAGGTAACGCCAGCTTGAAGGCCCCATCCTTTGCTATGATCTCGAGCGCCTGTGCAAATGACATTTTGTGCGCCCCGTAAGCTTTCGACTGCTCGAATCGAACACCAAATCCTGTGATACTGATAACCTCGAGCGCAAACTGTTACGGCGGGTCATCAACAAATGATAACATACCGGGGAATCGATACATACCAGGCGAGTGAACTCAGAGACATTCTCGCAAACAAAGCGATCCCCGAATCGTTCAAAACGCTTCGAGAGAATCCTACAACTCTCGTTCCATACGAACTGATTCGTTTTCTGGTTTGTTACAGTTAGTGACGTCTGTTGAGGTTCGAACCGTCTTGACTACCTCAGAATACGATGGCGCACAGATCCTTCGATGTCGCTTCCATTCCTGACCCTCGATGGCCACAAGGTTGTTCCCGAACATCTTGAAGACCTCATATTCCTCCATGTGCTTGGGATACTTCCATCTCTTGAATGTGATTTCCTGCCACGTTTAAAATTCAGTTTCGAAAACACACAACGATAGCAGAGGCTGTTTAACCTTGACTGCAGAAGCATCCGCGACAAAGAACGAGAGTGTAGGGTATGGTAACCATGATACAGCGGATATGATGTCACAACCGAACTTTTTGAACGCTGTCAATATGCACGTCAAATAGTTTTCACCACGGGGAAACCCAAGAAACGGCTTACGCTCGTGCTTCTTTGCCCAAGTGATTGTTTTCTCGGGGCTCAACCCGAAAACGCTGGGTTTTATACTAGTGCAGTCAAACAGACTGCGATACCCTGCATGATAACTAGGGAATGTTGTATTTAACAGGCCAATTCAGTGAGAGTGCGAACGAGAGAACAGACTTGATTGAAAACAAGATATCTCGAAGTCTTCTCCACCGTCGGTAAACCCACGGAGCTAGACTGGCTAGCAGAGTTAGGCAGACGTCGGAAGTGCGCATTTTTGACGCGTTCGCGCGTCCCCAGAGCGAACGAGGGCGACAACTGGGCGACACAGTCCCTTCTTGGCAAAGCAGTGAGGGACCGTATTTCAATAGGAAGAAAACCTTTTCGCAGCGATGACAGGCGGCTTCACACAGGCTCTAGCGCGTTGCCAGAGCTTGTCAACCACTCGATCCCTGTTTCTCATGCCCGGCCCCTTCTAGCCCCTTCCCCTGCAGAGCGGATTTTTCATCCTTGACACTCGTTTGCGTGAACACGAGAATTGGGACAGTCTGTTTTGGCGGATGTCAAGACTGTACGATCTGCTGTGGATGAGCCACCAACGCGGCGAGACCTTTCGTGATGGCCTACGAACTACTACGTATCATATCAGTGATCAAACTCTACCGGATGTGAAAGTATAGGGTAACTGGCAGGTTCAAGGCCTGGACTCGATCGTAGTATGTACTTACAACCTCCATTTATCAGCGTTATCGTGGTGTGTACTCATAGTCGTTTGTGACAGCAGGTGGAAGCGGTTGGCCGATTCCAACTCAAATGATTTTTGTTGGTATGATTGAAGGAACTTCTGGAGGCTTTTGGGCAAGATTTGCCATCAGGATCAGAACGGATCCATCATTCGTCAAACTGTCAGCTCTGCAGGAACGCTGCGTACATTTTTGTTCGTGAGATCCTTGGAGTTGCCACGAGAGGAAAGTCTCGACAAAACGCTCCCATCACCTACTCCTCGATATATAACTAGATTTTCGATGTATCAGCGTCGAGTGAGGTCCCAACACACTCCCTTCGACACACTCTTTTCAGACCGGACCCCTTCCATCATGGCGAATATACCACTAGATACGGCGGCGATTATGTCGACCGTCTTAGAGGGCATTTTATATGGTGATTCTCTTTTCACAGAAAAGTCGCCTGCAATGCTGAGACCTGTTGATTTAGGTTTCTCACTTCTTATGTACGGCGGGACTTTGTGGGCATTGAACTATCAACATACCAAGATGAACCGTCCAATGCTGTTGATTGCAACCCTTTTCTTGATTCTAAGCACGATAGTGAGTTGCTGAGTACACTACTGTGAGATACGAACTGAGTTGATGTCCTAAAGCACATGGTTGTTGATATAAAACGAATTGAAGATGGATTTGTCACATATCGCGACACTTTCCCCGGCGGCCCGACGGCATTTTTCGCTGACGTCGCACAAGAAACCTTTGTCTTCAAAAATGCAGTGTACACTTTGCAGACACTACTGGGGGACGGAGTTGTTGTAAGTCTCGCATACTGCTGCGTCAGCTTGAACATATTCCGATCCTGAGATTGTAGATATACCGTTGTTACGTTGTCTGGCAATCACCTTGGATCGTAGTATTGCCCATCATGGGATGGTGTGCCGTAGCTGGTTCGTGACTGCTTGACGATGCCTGTTTTCACGCGTGTCTTACTTCTACGTCTAGCCTCGGCTGTTGGCTCCGTCTACAGCGTTTCACAGGCAACGGCCAACGCAAATAATATTTTTGTCAAGGAGACCGGGCAATGGATCACTTCATTCTATGCGTCGACACTGGCTACTAATGTGCTAAGTTCAAGTAATCGCAGCTCTTTTGAATGCTATTTGCATGCGCTGAAAGATCTCAATCAAAACTAGGTCTCCTGGCGTTCCGTATTTGGTGGATTGACCGCAAGGTCACTGCTGTACGAGCCTCGCAGAGCAAAACGATGCCAATTCTGCGCGTTCTGTTAGATGCTGCTCTCCTGTACTCGATGTCTCTCTTCGCCGCGCTGATGTGCTTCGTGTTTTCGAACAACGGCCAATACGTCGTCCTCGATCTGGTACGTGGACTCATCGCGTCTTTTTCGATAAGGTCGAACCTGTTTTTTATTTTAGATCATGCCCATCATACCCATCACCTTCTACATGGTGTTCATTCGTCTCGCAGCGGCGAAGAACAGCACATCATATTCAGTGTCAGCTCGAAGCGCAAACCTGCAATCTACCCATCATTCTCAGCAGTTCCCAATGCAGCCTGTTCAGGTTCACATCTCTCAATTTACGGAAAGGGACAAGGATACGGGCAGTAGATCGACCCACTCGGAGGATGTGGGCGCTCATTTCAAAGGTGGCTACGCGGTTTAATTTTTTTTTTCCCGCACTCCCATGCACTTCCAACGACGCTTGGGCTAACCTTAAGTGTAGAGCGTGGTGTGTACGTATTGGGTTATTGTTTAACTTATGATGTACGAATACCAATATCTGTGTCCTTATGCCGCCGCCCACCGGTACGAGGGCACGAAATCTAATTATTTTCGATATTCACAAGGGCGGCTGTAAAGTGGATGTATGGAACAGTCTCACTCGAAGATCTTTGTCACTCGTATACCATCTTTGGACATTTCAGTGCTTCCCAGCCTACCGCAAACACTATCCCACGCGTGTAAGAATTCGCAAGTCGTTGCGACGTATCTCCTCGACGCCAACCACTGGCTCTGCTACATAAAGGCTGGAGAAATGATGACAATCATGTCGACTACATGGCTTCTCACTTGTCCGAGCTACGTTCTTTGCAAAGCACACTCAACCAGGCCATCGATGCCTTCGCAGAGGCATTGAACGAACAGAAACTGCCGGATCTATCGAGTGTTGCTTTGGAACCTCATCCTTTAGACGATATCGATTTCCTTCCATCGGTCTCGTTATTTACTGCTAGACGAGAAGCTTTAGGTCAGATTAATCTTGCTTTTTTGGCGCCGTTCACAGAGACTTTTCTTAAATATGATGTCACAGCCTGCATCGTAGGTATTCCGAACCCAGGCTCTTTGCGCAGGCCGTTGACTTTTCAAAGGGTCAGCTGAGGGCTCTTCTCCAATCCCCATACCAAAAAGTGGTCGAGCAATCATGTGCAGTGTACGACACTGCTTGTCTTGATATTTTTGTTCAAGCAGGCTTGGTCGATGAACTCGCGAAACCAGAATTCCTCAAAGTTGGACGAAGCGTAGAACAATTGCACGAAGCCCTTGATCTTAGCCCCACTAGGATCACAGTCGTGTTGCGTTACCTGGCTGCGCAAGGATGGTTGCGTGAGACAACGGAGAACACGTTCGCTCTTAACCGGCCAGCTTCGCAGCTTAGGCAAGGTTCCGCCGGCAGAACTTGGTCTATGTGAGTTTATTCTGATATTTCCAAAGCGACTCATGTGAATTTTGCGGAAGGACGCCCGGTAAACCCAAGGTTGCCGGGTCCTTGCTCGATTTTATGACCAAACCCGAATGGAAATATGCGGAGTCCCCGGCGAAGACAGCTTTCCAGCTGTCACACCAAACTTCTGATACGTTATTTCAGTATCTATCCAGGTCCCCAGCCCAATTTCAGCAGTGGTCTTCGTCGGTTCGCGTGCGTCTCGGGTTCACTTTGAAGTTTGAAGCTTTACATCAATTGGTTCTCTCGCAGACATATGGTGATGCGTGTCATGGGGCTCTCATGGAAGATTATCCCTGGGACAGACTCACATCAAAGACCATTGTGGATTGTGGTGCCGGTCTAGGAACTTTGATCCTATCTCTCGCGAAACTGTACGGCGTTTCGGAAAAATTATTTTCTGATGCTTTTGCCTCATTCACATCAGACCCTGCCTCTCAGACTGCAAGTTCATTGCCCAGGATCTTGACCAGGTGGTCCCCAATACCGGCAAAACCATCACCGCTTCGTGTGAAGAACTGATGTCCAGCGGTCGTGTCGTCGTCGAAGCTCACGATTTCTTTACTCCTCAAGTACATGGAGCAGGAGCTGTCGTGATTTTGAAACATATCTTGTACGTCCGCTAATTACGTATTGGCACTGAGATGGCCAGCACCTCATGCACATGTTGATAGACACAATTGGCCGGACCACGATTGCGTGCGCCACAAGCTCCCTATCTTCCCCACCCTGACGGTGCCAGCTCATGATCTTTTATTAGATTCGCATCTTGAAAAGCGCAACCACTCATGCCAATCGGGAGGTAGGTGCAATTATAACAGCGACCAATCGGTATTGTTGATGACTCTGCCCACACGTTCTAGACTAAATTACTCATCATCGATAATGTTGTGGTACCTTCAACGGTGTCGCGGCCGTCAGTTTATACTCATGCTGAGGAGGTTCCTAATGGCACTCCCAACCTGTTCCCAAATTATGTACCTCGGAACTACGGTGCGGCTTCAAAGGCGTCCCTCGCGTTGGGCGTCCATATGATGAGTGTATTTAACGCCCACGAACGAACCCTGGTAAGGCAAAGTCCATGTGTTCGTGTGATCGGCCCTCGGACTCATTACACATTCGCAGAGCCAATGGGAGTCTATCGCTGAGAGGTCAGGGCTACGGATTGATAAGATGTACCACGTCCGTGCTCCTGATTCCGTTATGGAATGTTCGATACTCTAAGTAGAGGTCTTTGGTGAGGGTTATTTATTTAAACCTAATAGAATGCTGCCAAATGTCAGGCTCTTCGCACCGTAAGTGAGTACAGGCGTCACCATAAATTTTTCGGTGTAATGACATATGATAATTTGTTCGTGGACTTTGACACTTCAGGGTCTAGAAGTGTCGGCCGTGTCACGGATTACTCCGCGACTGCTTCATACCGAGGGAACGACATCCTGGGCCCCAAATAACACTTATTAGCTAATGGAGGTTACCAGGACTAATACGCCTCTGCTCCTAAATGGGGTCTTACTGATTGATGGAGCATTTGCAAAGTTGGCGCCTTTTCCACGAACTATGAAAAAGTCACCGAATTTTCAGAGACGTGTCACCTCGAACAAGTAGGACGTCTTCCTATTTTCTTTGCATCCCTTATCTCGCGATCCGCAGTGTCACCCCTATTGTCGTTTTTCCTTCGAATTCTTTTTCTCAAGGGTCGCCTGCATCAGTAAACTCGGGAGCGACTTTGAAGTCCTGCGAATTATGCAGTATATGTACTTACATCCTCTCGCGGTCCCGATATCGTGGCAACCCAGGTTCGTCTTACCCGTTGTTCCGAACTACGTTAATGCTAAAAGTTTCTCCTTCGATATGATCCAGTGAAATCAACGTACGAGTTCGCACAGTATGTACAATACAAATTTCTATCGCGAACGACTAACTTCTATGTTATGTACCGTATATACCGCCATCCAATCCGATGATGAACAATAAAAAATGATGATATCAACAAAGTCAAATGATCTATGAATCTGATGGTACAGCATAAAGACCCAAGTGCCCACGTTTCAAAACGGCCGCATGTCCAAAGTGACTTTCTAGCTGGAAATGTTGGGTTGGAGTATACATTGCATGAATCGGCTTGCGTGCGTTGATTTCGCAGAGGACGAGTTTGGCCTCTTCGTCGTCTTCAGCCACTAGCTGGTTGATTTGATCCTCGGTGATGACGGGACAAGCGGGCGAGACTAGATTAGGATCCAGCCTAGAATACGGGCCGAGTGAGACGATGTCCGAAAGTAACAAGGTTTTCGTACCTTGAGGCGACAGAGGCATGCATAGCAGGATCCGTAGGCGCAAAGATGTGACGACAAAAGTCCATGGTTTTCTGGAATATGCCTGTCTGAGTCATTGGTCCCAAGGCAAACGGGACGACTGGACGCACCTGCAGCTCATCTTCGGTGACGACTTTGCCAACGTCCGCAGTTCCTTGTATGACTAAATTCGTAACATGAGCACCGCATGATATTGCGAAACACAACCTCTCGCACCAGGTCTTATCAGACTGAACGCGCGGTCAAAGTTATCCTCGTCAATATCCGACATGACAGGGAACGATTGGCTACGAATTTGTTTGTAGGTCCCTAACACGACAAGGAGGAATCTGCGGCGTAAGATGAGACGCGGAGTACGCACACACAGCAATCTTCTTTACCTCGTGTACGACGTACCCACTTTGGAGCTGTGCCATGTCTGAGCAAGATCTTCACTCGCGGTCTTACGAATCGAAGCCGCAATTGTTACTGCCGCAGAGAGGCCACCAGTAAGGGCGAGGTGAACACCGGATGAGAAGAAAGGGTCGATAAACGCTACACTTAATGTGAGGACAGTTGATCGATCGCATCACATGGTAGACACGCACCTCCAGCGTCCCCTGCAATCCGATAGTGGTCTCCAGCGTAGGAAGTTGCGGCGTAGCTAAAGTCACCAGCAGTCTTGACGGCATCACTCTCGCCTTTACGGCGAAGCTTTCCGTTGGCCAAAAGCTTGATGACACCTGGTGTCCGCTGCAACTCTGCCAGGTAATGATCCTCAAGGCTATGGCCAGTAACGCCTGCTTTCTCTCGGGCGGCGCTTTTCTTGCTCATGCTAATTTTCTGGTCCATCACGATACCCACAGACGTTGAATTATCGTGCAAGGGAATGAACCAGGCCCATCCGGACTCATCTACTCGTTAGCTCAGTTTGGATGCTACAGACAATTCAACATCAAAGCTCACCTTCCAAAGCCTCGATCCAGATTGCGTTTTCACGGTTGGTATTGGGCATGTAGCAACCCGTCCCCTCCCAGTAGCCCCAACATGCAACGTTTTGCAGGCCCTTGTTGAAGCACCGATTGCGGAGGTACTTCGTGGACATGATGCCGTTGCGACCGGATGCATCTACTAGGTAATCGAAGTGGATGAAACCCTCCCTTCCAGCGTCGTTCTTCCAAGACGCAGCAATAGGGCGATTTGAGTTGTGTTCATCAAAGTGGATGTCAGTGACTCTAGTCCTCTGAATGACACGTGCGCCACAAGTAGCAGCGTACGTGAGGAGGAGATCATCGAACTCCGAGCGTATCTTGCGATGGCTTCCTTTAAGCTCGGCGTATGTGTATGGTGTAATTATTACTTACCACATTCCACGCTCCGTGATCTGGGCTCAAAGCCACGAAATCCGTGTCTTTTGGGCTAGTTAGCGAAGAGCGCCCACATTTACTCGTAGTGGGAAAATTGACTTACAGCCTTCCCGCTTGTGTTGATTCAGTTTTACTGCTGCTCCCGGCTGAAGCAAAGGTCGACAGAAAGTTCGCATGAGAAGTTGAATGATGATTACCTTGGGTGTAAAGCCATGCGCAACAACAAGGCGTTCTGCATCTATGAACTTCAAAAAGTGCCGGACCGACGGCAGCAGACTTTCGCCAATGTGGTACCTGCCGCTTCAGATTAACAAGTTTCATCTGCACTTTGCCCAATGGGTAATACCGAGGGAATGCTGCAGCTTCCAGCACCACGACGTTGAAGCCTTCTCGAGCCAGTGCTGCCGCTGCATAACTGCCCGCTGGGCCACCACCGACGACCAAAATCTGTGCTGAAGTGGGCTGCTCTGAGGTTGATACAAGTCTCTGCCAAGGCCAATAAAGAAGCACGTACGATAATAGTTTGTGTCATGGGTCCTTCGCGCTCGCTCAGTATACGACGAGGCCGTTTCTGACCTGATCTCTCGCTGGCATTCGGGCTTTTGAGGGCAGGAATCACACTGCCATGTTGTAAATCTCAGGGCTGGGAGCGCAGTCTGGGGTGCTCGCTAACTTTAATCAAGGGAGGCATGGGAGTCAGTATTCTGACGAGTGCGCAATCTGGAGCTGGGCTGGCAAGGGACCCCCCGAGTCCCCTCCTTTCAAACAGCCAACGACCTCCAAGAGGAGCTGCAAATCCAGGGCAGTCATGTCACCTCGGTTGTCCCATCGATCTGGTAATATGTTTAATTCTCTAAATGGGTTGCCGACCAAGACAGTCTTTACGAGACAAGTCCACGTACCGCTTCAGTAGCGCTTCTTGCGTCGGTTGCCACCCTCCGAGACGTATTGCCACCAAGGGTCCGGGGTTCCTGCGAAAAAAAGAAAAAAATACAGGGTGGCAAAGTGACTCGCCACACTTGGTAGATTGACATGTTTGACGTGTCCAGATTTTACTTGCATTTTTAATTTTTCGTGCGATTCAAAAAAGTTTGTGCGAGAATGGGCACGATGAAATGATGAGGATATCATTGGGATATCCCAGGATACTCCGGCGTACATAAGTGCATTTTCCGATATCCAGTTACCTCAACTGAAAAGAAGTGGGCAGAAGATATTCTGAGAAACGTCTATGCGACTTGATGAGACGAGCGTTGACGATGAACTCACGATGAAAATCGCGCGACCGGGTTCGAAGTTCAAACTAGCATCGCGTGCCCATGGTTCTCATACGTATTATGTAGCGTATACGCACAGCGCCCTTGAAGGAAGTCTGCAAAATTTAAGCAGCTTCAACGTTGTCATGGTGCACTGTACACGGCACCGTGTACGTCTGATCTCAAGCATTTTGAGTTTGTACCCACTGTGTGCGTAGGGCGTAGGTAGTGTGCGAGTCGACGCGAGGGACTGCAGGTGACTGACTTGACGGGTCAGCATCAAGGAGGTTGCTGGCAGACGTGTTGCTCATGTAGGTAATAACTGACTTTACTGCCGTCTAGGCCTCACGTTCCTTCCAACGGCCGCATCAGGGAAAAACAGACGTCGACGGCTCGGTGTTGGACTCGTCGTTGTGAGAGTATGTACGTATTCATGTTTTTGCTTCGACGGTGGCGAATAACTCATCGAACTCTGTCCGATCTTGTTGTGGCTAGTCTACGCACGCGCGATACATAACTGCGCAGCTACTCATGATCTCCTCGCAACTATGTATACTGAGGTGATGGCGAGAAAACAGACATGATAAGCGAGCACCGTTTTTCTGATTTCTTCCGCGGCATCCATTCCTCTGATCCTTGATGCAGTCACACACTAGCTTCGCCAACATGCGCGCATTTATCGATTGATGCAGCCGGCCTCATTCCCATCGCTGACCACCGTTTTCTACCAATTCTGGACTGCCATCTTTCTCCTGTCAGGCAGTCCTAGTCGTTCATTTCGCTTTCTGCGACCGTTTGAGTTTGACCATGGCGGTCGAGAGCATTGCCCCTCCTCAGGACACTTTCGCTTTCCTTTCGACTCCTCGCAAAATCTTTCTTCTGGCCCTGTTTTGCTTTGCCCAGTTCTTGGATACATTCAACACCTCCGCCCTCTTTTCCGCTATCCCTGCTATCGCAGTTGCTGTCGGTCTCAATAACAGCCAATCAGTATGGCTGAACAGCGCATACCAGCTTACATTTGCCGCTTTCCTTCTCATAGTGAGTTTACCTCGATGTAGCCACGCGCGTACGCCTGATGTGTTGATAGAGTGGTCGTATGAGTGATGTGTATAACCCGAGTTCGTCCTTGAAAAGTAAATATCTTGCGAAAGATGCTGATCGCATGCTATACCCGTAGAAATCGTCTTCCTTGCCGGAGTTTATCCATTAGCCTTCCTAGCTATAGGGACAGGCTTTGTGCGCAATAAGATCGCGATCTTGGTCCTTCGTGCTCTCAGCGGAATTGGTAGTTATCCTGCTCAGAATCCTGGTACTTTACTGACATTTGAGTGTGAAGCTGCGTCATTGACCATTCCGTCGTCGCTTCATCTCCTCGTGCACATGTTTCCTGAACCCGTTGCCCAAGCCAAGGCTGTCAGTGCATTCGCGGGTTCAGGTGCCCTCGGGAATGGTATGCATGAGCATGTGGCGCAGTCCGGCTAACGTTCATCGTTTTGCAGTCCTCGGTGTGGTTATCGGTGCACTGTTCATTTCATATGCGACTTGGCCATGGGTATTTTGGATGGTTGCGATAGTTGCGATGATCATCGCTGCCAGCTGTACCATACTCATCCCAAACCCTGGCTATAAGAAAGTCGGCTCAAGCATGGACCGATTTAGAAGACTCGACGTTTCTGGAGGGTCAATTCTTACGAGTATGTCTACAAATGCTTCTTGGGACTAGGTGATCACAATCGCTTTAGTTGCCTTGGTTTTGTTCATCTTTGCGGTCACATCTGGCTCGACCGACAGTTGGGTAACTGCAACAGTGCTCGCTCCGCTCATATTATCTGTGTTTCTCTTCACATCCTATTTCGTCTGGGAATCCCGGATCGCAGAGGAACATGCGTCACTGTTACGTCCATTTCCTTCGGGTCGATGTGTTTACTGCTGAACGACATTCTAGGCCTCCCAAAATGTGGTCCTACCCCAATTTTACCGTGCTTGCCCTGCTAGCACTATTACCGTATTCATGGTGGAGTACTGTATACCTTTTGTTCGCCTGGTATTGGCAAGAAGTCCTCGAGTGGAGCGCGATCAGCTCCGCCGTTCATTTGTGAGACCGCGCCTATCCAAACGCCGGTTGCGTTGCTTATTTGACTGACTGCATGTTGCAGCCTTCCGATCGGTCTGTTCGCGTTCCCCTTCATGGCTCTGTCGGGCGTGTTGCAACAAAAAGTTCCAATAAAGTATATCTTTCTGATTGGCCTCACGTTCATGCTTGGAGGCACTGTCTTTTTCCCATTCGCCGACTCTGCAGGACGATATTGGCCCATTGTGTTTCCAGGCTTTTTACTAGGCACCGCTGGCACGACCCTTGTGTTTGCAACCACCAAGTAAGCTCCTGAATTAATGTACCGTCATTGCTAGCCTCACGTTAATACCTTTTCTATCTATGTAGCATCGCGATTTTCGCTGTCACGCCACCCGAAGTGGCAGGAACCGTCGGCGCAGTTTTCAATTGTGCGCTTCAGCTTGGCACCGCGGTGTTCTCGGCAGCTACGACTTCGATTCAGACGACGGTACAAACCTCGCCGACTGCCTACAATGGCCGAGCTGCCGGTTTTGAGTTCCTTGTGGCATATGTTGCTGTCCAGATGTTGTCTGTGCTGATATTCTTCAAAAATGTGCCCATGGCCACGGTGGCACTCCCGCCCCAAATGGAGAAGGATATTAACAGTTCTGAGAGTGCCATCGGTTCGAGGGAGGAGCATACCACATAAATGGACGCTAGCTTCGGATCGTGTCGTACACACTAGTATTCCTGCAAATAGCATTGGACATTTGTGTAGTATATCATTTCTGTGAATGTCCTTCATTACATAGTGATTCGTTAGATTTACGATCAGGGAACCGAGATGTACTCGAGTAGAAACTGAGGAAGAACGCATAATAACAAACAGAGCATGAGTAGCATTGTAACGGCAGTCGCGAAACAACTAAATGAGGTTCCTCCTTTGTACGTGAGCGATGAACATGTGCGTGGACCGTCCTAATAAATCCTAGATTAATTCTTGATAGTGAAGTCCTTTTTCCTGTGCAAGAATTTGAAACGCTAAAAAGCGGGAGTAGAAACGAGCTGTAAACAAGTCTCCGCCTGCGAACCACAAGCCTGGGTCTAGCAAACGTATATTTGAGGCCACTTGGGGAGGAATGAGACGCGAAAGATGGCATGAACGCACGGCCTGAAGGTCGCCATAGACCAGCATATTCCCATTCGTCATCCCACCCTCCGACGTCGTCCACGCCGGCTGCGACCTGCTCTCCAAAAACGTCTTTTGCGATTTCCCGGATAGTTGTGCTGGAATACCTGTAACACGATTTCCTATACTGTAAGTGGTGCGTGAAATGCACAGTGCAGCTAATCTGACGAACCCAGTTGCGAATACTACCAGGTCTGCATCTACTTCAGATCCATCACTGAAGATGACACCGTTGGATGTAAAGGTTGTTATTTCGTTACCCGCTTTCATGGTAATCTGTCATGCGGGGTCAGAATGAGTAGTGCTTGGCGACACAGGAAATCTTGCCTTGCCAGAAATTATGAGCTCACAGCACCCTCTGTCGATATAGTATCCACCTTTATGTTTGTGAGTGATAGAAGAAACATCTCGCTTATTCGAAACGAACCTCTACGAATGAGGAGACGGTGCAAGAAATTGTCCGATGGACCTGGTAGAAGGTATCCCTTCTCGGCGAGAGAGGATGTCAACTCTCTGCATTCTCTTGATCAGCCCCAGTTCAACAAAGTGAAACAAGTTGCGCACTTGTCAATATGAGATATGTTAGCCATGATCTCCTGCTGAACAGTGCGCGAGGCTGACAACGGAAGAGCGACCCAATAGCGATCTGCGACTTCGGTTGGGGGCAAGTTCTCTCCAAAGTATAGACCTATTTGAATAAGCAAAGTACTACAACAGACACAGAAATAACTCGTACCAGGGAAGAAGCGGAAGAGGGTCTCCCTAGAAATAACCGCGGTTGGGGAACGTTGGGCCAAAACAACTTCGGACCCGTGGTTTGCCAAGTCTTGAGCGATATCATGACCTGCGCATCCTGCACCGACGATGACGACCTTTTTGTTCTGCCACGAGCGGGATGACCTGTAATCATCAGAGTGCATGATGACACCATTGAATAGGGCCTTAGGCGTCACGGTTAATCGCAGGAAGAAGCGCAGACGGATTGAGAGGCTTACACTATTCGGTGTCGCGGGCATGATTGGCGACGCCCCGGCAAGGGTATCCGCTCCAGTTGCTGCGATGATATGACGTACTGAGACCGTAGTCACGGACCCGTCCCCCAAACGCAAATCTACGGTCCATTTCTTATCTCGCGGATTGTATACGGCTTTCAATAGGCAGGTTGAAGTGGATATATGCAGACCAAGGAAGTCCGGATATTTTTCAAGGTGATCAGCAACGTCTGTGCTGCAGAAAAACTGGCCCCAACTCTCTGGAAACGGAAGAAACGGGAGATGACCTTGCTCCAAGTTAGTTCCCGTCGCTGTGAATTGAAAAAGGATGGCGAACGTACTGAAAGACCTTGGCGTATTCACCTCTAATGAATCATATCGAGACCGCCAGTTGTCACCAACCCTTGCGGATTTTTCTATTACTAGTGTCGATATGCCTAGATTTTCAAGTCTCGCAGCAGCTGACAGGCCACATTGTCCGGCTCCCACGACAAGAGTCACGTACTCATCCTTCACGGAGGTATTGGTACGACAACGCCGAATGCTGTTGGTCGCGTTAAAGTGTTCAGCCATTCCCTTCATACTATCCACCATTGTTACGAGAGCCCATGCCTTCCAAGATGACCCAGTCCTTGTGAGCGTGAACACCCCAAAACATTGGGCATGAGCAGTTTCAAATTGAATAAGCCCCTGAATGAACGTTTTAGAAGGCACGGGTTGTCGAATTCGGACGCCCGGCACAATGCGAAAGTTGTGGGGTTGCGCAACTGATACCGGCTTGGCGAAAAAATGCTGGAGTTTGGGGAGTGTCCGTATGGTACGGAAATTGGGAGAGAAAGCCAAGAGGTCCCGCCAGTAACAGTCGTCGGTGAAGGAGTTGCCGAGGCAAAAATCGACACGATTCAAATCCGCGACGAACTGTGTGAGCCAAGCGTTGGCCGCGACGTCTATTGATTCCACCTTGGTTACCGCCAAGGTAGTTCAACAAAGCTTTGAGATCCTACCTGGAGGCGACGTCGTGAGGGAGTCAAGAACCTCGATCGCCATCCGAGAATTTGGAATGGTAGAATGGACAAAGATCGATACCGACAACGAGATACAGCGAGGTGACACGGGCCTTCAAGATGTCATCCTCTTAATAGTGGGAGTCGCGAGAAGGTGACTGGGCGACTTTGACTCGTCATCATGTCATGATCACCGCCGATATCGTATGCACGGAGGGCCATAGTTCAAAGGACGGTTTTCTTTTCGTTTGGTTTGTCAGTCAGGATCGTGCCACGAAGCCGTCGACGTACACACCATTCCCACGTCAGATACAAAAAAACTGATACTTAATCTTTCGAGGTCAGGAGTTCGGAAAGACGGTGGAGTACAAAGCGCTCGGAATAGCACCAAAACACACGGGTGTGGCCACATTCTCTTTGACGCTCGCACGGATGAGTTGCGCTGGTATTGATTTTGTCGTAAGTTCGATCGAACAGATGATCGCTAATCATTTCTGATCCTTTCTCATCAAATTGTTACTGACTTCGCAGGAACACGCTCTCGCGGAAGTGAACATACAAGTGGACCTATGTAAGTGGACGTGGTGGAGTTTTGAGGATCAGAAAAGCAGCTGAAGCGATGGGAAAACTGACTGTCCTTATAACAGGTTCAAGACATATTCCTGGTATGTATTTCTCATCCACCAAATATCACACTGTCAATGTCATTTGAACATCAAACCTCGAACTAGGGACAAATCTTTCGCTTCTCTTGCTTGCCATCAGAACCCTGGCTGTCCGATGGACACCTGCTGTGGATGGCATCTGTCGTCTCCACGTATTGTACAAAATCCTAGGACAATTTCCAATGTGACTATTGCTATTAAGTAACGGCGCCTATTATCTGTAAGTGCCATATCTTCGAACCTCGCCAGACCCCGCCCCCTCGTCCATTGACCCATCATGACTGACTCCCTTCAGTATCACTCGATTGACAGCATATCCAAGGTTAGCCGGTTTTCGCGAAAGTCTTATGGTGCTGACGCCATCCACAGACGCATGAGGACCTAACCAGCACATTCCGACAAGGGACAACTTTGCCCTTAGCCTTCCGGCGCCAACAGCTTCTTCAGTTAGCTCGCCTCGTGCAGGACAACCAAGAAGCAATCGTCAAGTCTCTCGAGCAGGATCTGGGTCGCCATGCGCTGGAAGCCTACCTGCCAGAAATTGGCCCAATAGTTGCTGGTGCTGTGGCTGCCGCAGAGTGCTTGCCAATATGGACTGCGCCAGAAAAGCCTCAAATTACCGAGGTATGGCGACAGAACTGGAATACGACGATACACAAAGCCCCCAAAGGTGCCGTAGTGATGATCAGGTCAGTAGAAACAAGAACGTCGGTGGTGTTCACGTGCTGATGTGTCGCAGTCCCTGGAACTTTCCTTGGATCATCACATTCAGTCCCCTCATCGGGGCTATTGCGGCAGGATGTACTGTGGCCATCAAGCCGTCCGAGCAGTCACCCGCATGCGCGGCGCTCATGGCAAAACTTGTCCCTCAATATCTTGACCAAAGGGCTTTTCGCGTAGTGTTGGGTGGCGTTGAGGAAACCCAACATCTCCTTAAACTCAAATGGGGACACATCTTCTACACTGGTAGTAATCGTGTGGGCAGACTCGTTGCACAGGCGGCAGGACAGAACCTAACTCCTCTCACGCTGGAGCTCGGTGGACAGTGTCCCGTATATGTCGACGGAAAGACGACTGATATCGAACTCGCGGCAAAAAGAATCCTGTGGGGTAAGCAGCAGAACGCTGGTCAGGTGAGTTTGATAGCTATCTCTTTGGTTCTGCTATGTAGATCGTGTCGGAATTTCTAGCTTTGCGTGGCACCGAACCATGTCTTCGTGGAGGAAGAGTACAAGGATGCTCTCCTGGATGCATTCATCAAGGTCTCTAAGGCCTTCTATCCAAATGGTGCTCTAGACGACAACAGCAGTTTTGGACGCATTCTTAACGATACTCATCTCAAGCGCCTTGAAGGTCTCTTGAAAGATACTAAAGGCACGATCGAAGGAGGCAAAGTAAAGGGCTCAAGACTGGAGCCAACCTTCGTCAACGGTGTGACGCTTGATGACCCAGTGATGAAGGAGTGAGTGGCTGCGTTAATTTTACTGTTGGGCGCTGAACTGTTTTTTTAGAGAAATCTTCGGTCCTATCCTGCCCATTATCACTGTGAAAGACGCCGACGAAGCCATTGAGAATATTCTGTCCAAGTGTGTCTACTATGCAACCTTCGCATCTGATCTCTTATGGGTTACTGATCATGATGACTACCTGCCAGATCAACACCTCTTGTCCTCTACGTATTCTCAAATGACGATGAAGTAAAGAACAAATGTGTGTATTCTGGCCCCCTAAATCTTTCGACGCCACCGTCTTATGTCCCGATTCACACTTTCCAGTCGTCCAGCGTACGCAAAGCGGGTCCCTCATCTTCAATGAAACGTTTGGCCAGCTCGCAGTGTACGAGATACCTTTCGGAGGACAGGGTGACTCCGGATGTAAGTCATTTTCCTCTAGACATTGGCTCGCACCTTGCCTCCAGCTCACTGACTCGGTCCTTGACACATACAGACGGTGCATACCTTGGCAAACATTCGTTTGACACTTTCACGCATTTCAGAGGATCTATCGACGTTCCTCTCGATGCTGCGTACGTTCTATCTTCCATGTGGCATGTGGCATGTTTGATCCTTACCGCCATTACCTTCCAGAACGGACCAAGCCATGGCAGGCAAATACCCCCCTTACAGTGACTTCGCACTTGGATTCTTCAAATCCATAGCCGACATCCCAATCCCTAGTGCATGATCGATGGTAGAGCTGTTACTGTTACCACTACGGAGGTGATCATAGTGCTATGGGGACTCGGATGTAAACTTACGATCTTTAATGTAAAACTTCGCGGAGACAAACTTTTTTTACTTGCCAAAGCTTTGCCCGCGCGCACCAGTTTGGTAGTTTATATCCATGCGCCGCCCGTGGTTAACATCTGGATCGACGTTTGCACGCTTGACCTCCCTTGCCAGCACTATCCATTGCGTAGTTTACTAGCTCATCATGGAACGTGGTCGACAGAGAGGATAAATCGTGCACATGAGCAAGGCCCTCTTTTATGCTGTGTTTGTCCATGGCAGCCTAATTGAACATTACATATAACAGCTATCAAAAAACCGACCTCAAATCGCAAACGTTCCTAGGATGCTGATCAAGAATAGGCCCAGTGGTCAAAGAAATCGCGTTGTGGAGAAGTGCGAGTTGCGCGTCCTGATGTTTGGATGAGAGCATGGATGTGGACGAGAAGTAACGGGAGATGATGATCTTTGTGGGGTGCTTTGTAATGCATCAGCTGTGCACCCTGCATCTCAGTGGTCTTGTAGTGTAGCGGTTATCACTCGAGATTCTGACGATGATCTGAATTCTCGAAACCCAGGTTCGATTCCTGGCAGGACCTACTTTTTCGTCTACCTCTTTGCATTTCCTAATCCCAAATCCAACGGCGAAGAAGGGATGCGGAAGTCATCACTCTCACGATTTTGCATGATCTTGATATGCAGCCTTGTCTGACAATGGCCTTACCATGAGACGTCAATAATAGCTTGCACTGTACGCCGTAATCCACGTGTGGCCACAAACGTGATTGACAACAGGACCCAGGTAGTTGGTGTTGTTTTTGAGAGGCATCGACTCGAACGTGACCGGAGGTGGTAGCGACGATACACATAGTGCCTGTGGCTAGAATAAGCATGAGAGATGGAACGTGGTACTTGGCGTCAGGCGAAGATGGAGGATCGCATGGCTGGCTGCATACCAATACATCAGGGCGTCAATAGGAAACTGGGTTCAGTATTTACTATGATGAGACGGGACCGGCATCGACGCTGACAACATTCAAAAAATTCGAATTCACCAACCATACTCCGACGACAACAATATCCAAAAAAGGACGCCAATCAAGAATGAAGCAGGTGGCTAAGTGTCGGGCCTATGTACGTGATGTGAGCATTGAGCAAAATTGAATCAATTGGCCAGCAATTTGAATGCACAGCAGTTGCTCAAGTTAAACTTGGGATGGGATGAAGTGCATCGATCAACATATGATAAGGACTTACGAGAAACTCGTGGTCTAGATCCCGTCATCAAAGGCCATATCTGCGGTCAGGCTAGGCTTTGAGAATAGACGGCGGGCGCCTGAAGGCCAGGCACGGACGGCGGGTGTTTGGTTGTTATTTGCCGCATTTTTTGCACTTCAGGATCCTGCGTTCACCAACGTGTTGAAAGATACATGTTAATCCCAATCAATCCGAGCTGTGTACTGCGCTGGTTTGGTTCGTCAGCTCAAGGGGGAACTTGATCTGGACGAAAACTGTGCATGCGGCATTTCCGAAACACGATGCTTCTCGAAGAAAACCTGGCATTATCACCGTCGTGGCAACTTCGGACAACAGTTCGCGCGGTGTCCCTGAATGACAGTCAGGTGCTAGGTGACACGGTCCTACAACGAAGCGGATGCTAGCAATCGGCCTCGTCCGTGAACGCACGAGTTATATGGACCGGAAGCGATGAATTGCGAGCACTGGCCGTTAGTCTTTCGTTTCAGCGGGCGGTGGTCTCGGTGTCCTCGTCGAATGATAAACTTGTGGGTTC
Source organism: Phlebopus sp. FC_14 (assembly GCA_021018615.1). NCBI lineage: Eukaryota > Fungi > Basidiomycota > Agaricomycetes > Boletales > Boletinellaceae > Phlebopus > Phlebopus sp. FC_14. The sequence goes on along the minus strand of JAEVFL010000005.1, from coordinate 559,615 downwards.
TTGGTTGCTCATATGCTACGTGAGTTGGATACGCGTGCCCGACGGTCTATCGGGTACACCACTTGACCGAACTGGAAGATGCCGCACGTACGGTTGTTGCGCCTTACATGCCAAGTCGAGAAGAAGGATGCAAAAAGATAGGTGAGCATTCAATTGAGATATGAAACATGTCACGGGAATGAAGTGAACGAGTATCGGCATTTCTAGAAGCATTGCGGAATGGAATGAACGTCACCGATAATCACCATGGACGCGACGAATTTGAGGCCCATAGGGGATTGGTCTGCAAAGTTTGGATGCAGACGATGGAGCGATAATTCGCTCTGGAAGGTAAAGATCGAGTAAGCTGGTATGTCATCGCGTCGAATTCGACATCATTTCTGGTGAACGAAAAGCATGGAAGTGGAGTCTGGACACCGGGCGGTGAGGTGAGTGAGTCAAGGGTGCAAGATATTTATGTAGCTTACTCCATGAATAGGACGGTCGCCGGGTTCTGCGAAAGCATCGAAGACGATACTCCACGACTTGCGCAGTTTCTCCAACGATCCCCAGTTCGTCAGTGCTGCGCAGTGGTGGTTCTAGTTCGAGTTGGCGCAGGACGAGCAAGACGAGAAGTTTTTCGACGGCCTCTGCAGACGGCACCCTCGAACGGATGACGTCAGGGGGACTCATACGTGAGAAATATTTTCCGCATTTAATGTCTGCGTTATTATTGGTTGCCCGCAGAAGGTGACGGAGCGAGAACTTATCGGAATGAACGCTTTAAAGCAGTTCCTTTGAGCAAACAAAGTCTCTTTCGCTTCGACATTGACTGGCGTTTGGTCGCTCGCTCAGATCTCTCGTTTCTTTTGCTGCGCAGCAATTCCAGAAGCTCTCGTCTATTCACACAACTTATTTCCCGCCGTCATCCTCACCAATCGCAGATTTCATTTTCGTTCGTCCTATTTCCACCTTCCAGCGACCCTCCAAGCCCATGTCTCAACTTTATTTTCCAGAATTTTAAAAAACACTCATCCCGAAAGCGTCCATTTTGCCAATCGCGCCTGTATCGCATTTCCGGTTCCGGATCACCGACAAGCGTTGTTTCATACCCACTATCATCAAGTAATCGCCCAGCTCGCCCGTTGCGAACGTGAGACTCAGATTGCAGCTCAGAAGGAAAAATTTTCGGTTCACTCTGTCGCCTGATCACATCCCCGGCATTTTAGTCCATTTTCTAGGCACCAGTCAAAACCATCAGCTCGCCGGACGGGAACATGTACGTCTCCCCTTTGCTTTTGTCCCATCTGTCTCTCCCATCATCAATCGCTCACAAATTTTTCCTCCCCCCCGCGCCATGCGCGCTCCCGGCCATCGCTCGCCGACTATGCCAATTAGTATCATGACCTCGTCGTCGTCTAATAGTCCCACCGACGACACCCGTCCCACGGGTGGCACGGCCCGCCGAAGCGGCTCACGTACCCCACGTCGGGTTCAATGGGCAACCAGCGACGACGTCCGTGTCAGCGTCGACTCAGCACCCTCGTCTCCAAGATCGAGTATGCACGCCCTCGACGAGGCTGGTCTCGATGTAAGTCCCTCAGTTCTCCCATCCGTTGATCATACTGATGACTCACCAAATAAAAATCATCGCAACAGCCAAACGCGTTTGAGACGCTCAAGGATGCTCTAGAACGGCACAAGTCTCTGCGCGGTTCTGAGAACGACTTGGGTCGGCCGCGCGAGGGGGAGGCAAATTCAAGTGCGCCGCCTTCTGGGATACCGATACCCTTACGGATACCACCTTCTGCCCCGCGCGCTTCTGCCTCTGTCCCTGATGCTCAGCAAAACCCCTTTGCCACTCCCTCACTCCCGACTTGGAATTTCCCGCCCGGTTACGCCAATACTAATAATCCATACGCTAGGATGACACCGCCTGCAATGGCGCTTACGGACTCGACTTATCCACCCCAGACAACGATTGATTCGTCCCCATCGACAGATACCGGTACTCCTTTTTCGTCGTCCCCGCTTCTCGCGCAACGTACGCATGATGTACCTGGAGAGGTATGGATTGACCCGCTAGAACGCGAGGGGCTGCCCGTCGAGTCTAGGATCCCCGATTTCGACAACACCGGGGAAGGTGGGAGTAGGCTCAATGCAAGACGAAATTCAAGGCGGGGAAGCAGAGATACAGGGGCGGGTGAAAGACACGTCGAGCGACTGGCGGCTCATCAGGCTGCGGGGGTTGTAAGAGCTCATACCAGGCGCGGCTGGGGTTGGCTGCACCGTAAAGCAAGGGGTAAGAAATCTCAAGGACCCGACAAGGAGAACGAGGACCACGACGAAAAGACTGGGAAGGGCAAGCATACCACGCATAGACACCGCCGTCACCATCATCATGCTACATCTGATACCGACAACGATGATACCGATTTTACCGATATAGAGATAGACGGCGCCAGGGTGCGCCAGCATGGGGCGCGCAAGGGCGTTCCTGCGTCATGGTTCATTCCTATGGTCCGCCAGTCACACCTACTCCACCACGCAGACCACGATCCGGAAAGGCACGCTCATGGAACACCCAGCGGCCCAAGACTTGGAACGGGCGTGCTTAGCACATTGCTGGCGCTCTACGGTCACGACCATTATCATGAAGAAGACGGGAGCATTAGCGGCGCAAGTACCCCAGGTCGACGGAGCCATGCAAGCTCAGACGGTGAAAGTGAGCACGAGCGCGGTTTGGAGGAACCTGTTCGGCCATGGATGCGCGGAAAAGACGACGAGGGACGTAAGCAGACCACCTCGGAGGGCCAAAAAGCCAAGGTCCCGCAAGAAACCGGAACCGTCGGACGTTCCTCGAAATCAGGGTCTGCTTCAGCCTCATCCCTCCTTGGAAACCTCAAGAGCTCTTCACGACCCGCGACACCATCCACTGCTGCGCTCATCACTGGTGCTGGTACACTTGGTGGTGCAGCAGTGCCTCAACAGACGGCGCTTGCTCCGAATCTGAAGCGTCCTGGGTATGGACTCGTGAGGTACTCCATGGAAAACGTCCCGACTACCACTACCACTGGTCAGGAACAAGGCCAGCCGACGACGTCCAAGCCCGCGTTACACACCCCAAGACGAACGCGCAGCACAGATTTCGATTTTACCCGTGCAGTAGGGGGGAGGGTGAGTGAAGAGGGTGAACATACCGATGTGGAGTCACCAGGTACGCTCGCTGCCCATACGCCTCCGTCTTCACCTATGAGTGGACACACCGATCGACCGCTATTGAGGACTGGCCGCGACGAGGTGGCGACTCCAGAGTCTGGACCGGCGACACCGGCGGGGGGTCGGAAGCGGTGGAGTGGGGTGTTGAAGGATTTGCCGTTGCCGATATCTCTCTCGGCGAGCCATTTCAAGGGATTTTCACTTTCGCTGCCTGGGACGCCGTGGGAGAGGACGTCGAGCGCGAGCGTGACTCCGAAGACCGTGAGCGTGGGGGGGACGCCGATAGATGAGTTTGGTGAGAAGAAGGATTATTTTGATATGAAATTAGCAGAGAAAGAGAACGAGAGGATCAAAGAGAGGGAGAGGAGGGAGAGGAAGGAGCGTAAGGAGAGGGAACGGGAGAGGGAGAAAGAGAAGAGACGAAAGAGGAAGAAGGCAGAGGTCTACGTGCGTATTCCTGTTCCTGCCAAACCTGACGATCTTGACGAAATGTGGGCAGATCACAAGACACGTCGCTGCCATTCTTCAGCGGCAGGAGTTCATCATGAAGCTTGCGCGTGCGATGATGATGTTTGGTGGACCGTCTCACCGTCTTGCAGCACAGATACAGAGCACGGGTCGCGTTCTGGATCTCGAGCTCAGTTGCATGTACCTTCCAGACGTGATGCTTATTTCGTTCGAGGATAGTGCAACTGGGACAAGTAACGTCAAGTTCATTCGACAGGGTAGCGCCCTGGACCTGGAAAAGCTTGGGGAAGCCCATTCATTGTACTGGAAGGTGAGTGTAAATCCGTTGTCGTAGCATATATGCCACTCACCTTGATATCCTAGGTGATCCATGACGCGATGTCGGTTTCTGTGGCTTCTGCATCGCTCGACGTTCTTATGCGCAAGAAACCGCTGTACAATTTCACTCAGCTCATCTTCGTCGGAGGAATGTGTTCTGCGTCAATTTGCTCTGTCTCTTTCGCGGGATCATTTATCGACAGTCTCGCGTCTGCACCCCTGGGCGCACTCCTTGTCGCCATCCAATTGCTCAGCGTCCGGAATGAGCTGTATGGAAATGTGTTCGAGATTACGATCGCGACATTGCTTAGCTTCGCAAGCGCGGCGTTGGCCTCGACGAAACACTTTTGTTACTCGGCTGTCGCTAGTAGTTCGGTTGTTCTGATTCTACCCGTACGTGAAAGTCGCTCGTCCATTGTTGTCTCCAAGCTGAATGTGAGCGTATACAGGGTTTCATCGTCCTCTGTGGTTCCCTCGAGCTTTCTTCGCGTTCCCTAGTCGCTGGGGCTGTCAGGCTGTGTTTCGCGCTCATGTACTCTCTCTTTTTAGGCTTTGGTCTTGCCATTGGGGCGGAATTATACCAGAAATTGGCTGGAGAACCTGTCTTTGGCGCCACGGATTATACCTGTGTGGATTCCCATGACCCTATGGGGCCGTGGTGGCAACAAACACCGAGTTTGTGGTGGGCGTTTTTGACGGTGCCTATGTATTCGTTGTTTTTGAGTATGAGGTTGATGGCACCGTGGAGGAAGAAGGAGTTGGTGAGTACTTGTTGTATGCGCTGTGCTAGTGAGGACTACTACTGACGGATGAATGTGATTGACCGAGTAGATCTTACTTATTGCGATCTCGTGCATTGGGTGGGTTACGAACCACTTCGTGAGCACCAAGTTCCCCAATCAAAGCGACATCAGTGCGGCGGTTGGGTACGTACTTTTTCTGTCTTTCGAGGTACTGGTGATGTTGATTGACGTTGTGACCTATAGTGCGTTCGCTGTCGGCTTCGTGTCCAATATGTACGGACGCTTTTTCAATGGAAACGCGTTCGTTGTGATGGTGCGTTTTTCATGCTATCTCGAACAATCTGTGACATTGACACTTACCCTCGTGACGATGCTTTAGATCACTGGTATCCTCTTCCAAGTCCCATCCGGTCTCGGCAACGGCGGTCTTCTCAACTTCGTATCAGATCAAACATCTGGCTCGTCTTCGTCTTACTTGAGTGGTTTCCAAACGGCGTTGCAACTTATTTCTGTTGCGATTGGGCTTACTGTTGGGCTTGGGATTTCTCTCGTCGTCGTTCACCCTATTCAGAGTCGGAGGCGCGCTGGAGGGTTGTTTAGTTTATGAGCGAAGGAGGCAGAGGAAGATCGAGCCGCGCATTCCCAACTTCCAACCCTCCACCCTCGGATCACGAAGTACTGGCAAGCCGCACCACTCGCACTGCCATCCATACGTCAGCAAGCTCGAGGCAACATCGTCGTCTTTTGGTGCTGTGATGCCATCGTGCATCGTGTACGTGCGTTGGCGACCTTGCACACCGGATCATTTTTCATCTATCACTCGTGTCGATTTGTTTCTTTCCCATCGTTTTTTGTCTTGACGATGAACGTTCGTTGGTTTTTTCTTGTTCTTTCTATTGTTCACTCGACCCATCCATCCATACATAATATGGTCTCCATCCACACACGACTTCCACCTCCATCTCTGTATTCCTTCCACTCTTGGGTTTTTTTGATCTCTTAGATATGTACATGACCTAATTCTCTTCCCCTCCCCTACCCCATACACCATACACGCTACCACAAGATACTCATGATCCCCCTTTATCCTTCCGTCTCTCTCACATCTCCCTCGATCTTTAGTGGACCCAGATGCCCTTAATTTCTCGCCGATTTACACATGACATACATCTCGTTTCCTTCCCTATTCCCCCATTTCTTTCTTACATATCGTCTTGGTTCGCTCGATGGACTGCACATTTGTATACGCATAAATGTGATATTTGGTTGATGGAGCTTTGAGGTTTAATTTGTTGGAGTGGAACTATTGGAAAGTTTTGATCTACGTGCTGAGTTATGAATTTTCTTTATCACGCCAAGTCCATAGTGTGTATGCGTTTGACTGGCTCATCCGTACAGGCACTCTTTCCTTCATGGCATGTTTCGAGGATAACTCGGCATCGTTCACTTGCTTTGGAGGATGCGATGTGCACCTGTGATAAGGGCGTCCATCGTCCGTCGGAGAGCAATGATGCACTCGTCTCGTCGATGTGGAATGGAGAGTCGGGCACGACCCACGTAGTCAGTACGGCGAGCAGATCAACCGACAGGACACGCGGATAGCCCGCGATAGAGTTGTATATCCCCCGACTGAGCACGAGACGTTGCGAGGGCGAGCTTTGTGCTCGTAGTTTGGTGAGTTCGTTGCTCGCTGCTGAGTTCCGATGACGTGTTTCTGGACCCACCTTTCTCAAGGGAGATGCTGTGCTCGGTGACCTGGATAGAAAGAGCGGTGTCGCTGCTTTCAAACGCGAACGCGGGCTCGGCGGGTCTGACTGTGCGCTGGGGCAGCTTGCCTGCCAGTTACTGCAGTGAGTGCTTCATTTACGATTCATCCACACTCCGTGTTTGAGAACTTGAAGGATCAGCGACTCATGCTGCTCGTGCCATCCGGGATTTTAGCAACGACGAGTTCGAGCTCCGATGATTCGAGCCGCCATAAGCACCAAGGCCCGACGTGATGAGCTCACGATGAGACTTACCCACCCAGCATTATTGCTAGCGACGGCGGAAGTCCCGATGCATCTCCTAGACGATGACGTTGGTGAGCAACTCTCTACTAAGACTGATTCACCAGCCTCGGGTAGTGTCGGTCGTTGACACATCAACGATGCTTTTGGTCCCGGCCACACTACCACGGCCAACACCCTTACACATCGAACTTGCCGAAATTGAGTGACCTTTGACACCGATCGTTCCATTGACGTTGGTTAGCATGTTTGCGCCTCTGGATTTTGGTCCGACATCTCGACGTCAGTTGAACGACCCTACGAGCAAACTTTTGCGTCACCTCCCGTTTCTCGCCCTCACCGCAACAACTTCTCGTTCTCAGCTAGATACCGGACGCGGATTTTTCTTGTGTCTCGTGGGTTGGCGAAGCTCGGCTATAATTTTCTTCGAATCCTCCTATCAGATTGGTTCACTCGAGCAGAGCACCTGGTGTGACGAACGCACGTAAGGATGTATTAATAGTAGAGTCTGGGATAGCTCCAAGTCCACTGTACATGGGGAAAAATACATGGAATAGCAGCAATGACAATAGTCCACTGACATTGTCGCGCAGTTACCGACGGATGAAGCTAAAGAGTTGGTACACGGAGGAACATGCTGAGCGTAGTCTTTCTTTTATTTTGATCTAGTTCACCAGCGGAGACATACACTTAGCAACAAGGAAAACACATGCAGCAGTCCGCTTCATTCGAGTCCTCCGAGTCGATACTTCCCGCCACAAACATAATGCGCGGTGCCACCGGATGTTCAGCTGCGGCGTAGGGTGTGCAAGGCCCCATTGATGGAGGGCCATGCTGGTCTTCACGAGGTGCACGTTGTGCTGCGTCACTCGTGGCAGTCGCGGCTTGTTGGGTCACCGCACTCGCATTGTTGTCCCCATGCCCTTGACCGCTGGCCACGTTCGCACCGTCTCTCGTGCGTCCACCTTCATCGCTTGCACTCCCGTGGTCAGATACATCACGGAGGGCCTGTTGTCGCGCAGTTTTCCGTCGACGTGCAACAACGAGGTACTACAACATTGATGTTCAGATACGTGCTATGCACACACGTAGAACGATGGTTAGACTCACCGACTTTGTTCTTATATATGCAGTTCTGACGGGTCGAAACGATAGTCTGTGGCCTCTCTCCTCAAGCTCCAATGTATCGGGCACGGATCGCGGGGTACGAAAGATGCTCGTGATCACGTCACGAAGTCGAGAGAACGAAAACCATGTTGTAGGGGGGGGATTGTCTTGAGCGGCGGCTGGTGTACCTGAAAAGTCTTGTGGTCGTGGTAGCTGTCAAAGGGATGCGGATCGACACAATACAGCAGCTAAATGTAAACGGCTCACGTCAAGAAGGGAGCAAAGTGCGATTTCCTGTATGCGTTGGCTCCGTGTTGCTTGTCCCGTGGCGGGCAGCTATTGAAGTGAGCGTGAGTGACCTAACAAAGTGCATGAAGGATACCAACATCGAGGAATGACAGCTACGCAAGTTGACATTCATTGAGAAATCCCAGCAGATGTCGGTAAACTACTTACATCATCGTGTTCAGAATGAATATCCTGCGGTGGAATGTCATTAATGAGGTGAAGTTCACAGTAAAATACTTACGTCACTACGTTCAGAATCAATATCCTGCGGTGGAAATGTCATTGACGAAGAACAGTAAACGTAGATCAGACATACCAGAAAAGGAATGATATCGCCGGTGGCACAATCCCAAAGCTTGATTGTCCAGTCCTGCGATCCAGTGACAAAGTACTTGCAATCAGGCGAGAATGAAGTCGACGTGATTCGACCATGGTGGCCTTGCAGGGGACCAAGCATCAAGTCGCCAGTCATTGCATCCCACAAGCACATCGCCCCGTCTTCAACACTACAGATCTTCGTCCCATCCGGTGAATACGAAACAGACGTGACTACATGTGAATGTGCTTGCAGAGGTCCGAGAATCATCGCGCCCGTCTCTGCATCCCAGACGCACACCGCCTTATCGAGTGATCCACTGACGATACGACGGCCATCTGGTGAGAAAGCGATAGAATAGACGTGGACAGCTTTCCGGAATGAACCAGCCACCATTTCAGCTGTCGACACATCCCAGACACGAATGGTACAGACACCACCGAGTCGACCTCCATCCGCGGAAAAGGAGAGTGCACGAATTCCGCTGTGATCAGTGGTCCTGAGTTGTCTGCCATTGCGCCAGTCCCACAGTATAATTTTCCCATTATCGTCTGCACTTGCGATAAGATGGTCATCCGGGGAAAACTTCACGCACAACACTGGTGTCGAATGTCCTTTGAGTGGCCCGAGTATGACATTGCCAGTGCGAGTGTCCCAGACTTGGATGACATCACCTCCGCTGACGAGTCTGCCACCGTCTGCCGATATCGCGATTGATCTAACCCAACGGCTGTGTTTCAGCGGCTCCAGGACTTTTTCGCCAGTCCGAACATCCCAAATACGAACGGTGCAATCTTGCGATGCACTTGCAATGCGTTCTCCGTCAGGAAAATAGGCAACAGCGGTAATGACATCGAGATGCCCTCGGAGTGGCCCAGTAAGTCGATAACGTTCTTTCTCATCTGCTGTCAACTGCACAAACCACCGTCAGATATAAATCTATGCACTGTCGGAACTTACCTCAGGTAGTAGAACCTCGAGTCTCCGCGCATCCCACACCCGCATTGATCCATCATATGCTCCTGTGACGAACCGAGTCCCATCAGCTGCGAAGCTGACTCCTTCAACCATTCTATCACTATGTCCTCTGACAGGCCCTCCGATGAGATTGCCTGTGTGGGCGTCCCACAGTCGAATTGTCGCGTCAAATGAACCACTAACAAGCTGTTTTCCGTCAGGGGAATAAATGACGGACATAACATAATTGATGTGGCCCTCCAGAGGACCCAACAGCGCGCTTCCAGTCGAAGGATCCCAAATCCGAATAGTGCAATCGCAAGAGCTGCTCGCAAGTCGGTCCCCATTTGGGTTATAAGTGACCGCGATTCCAGTGGGCCTATGACCAATGTTCCTGTCGTACCGTCGAAAATGCGAATTTTGTGGTCCTCGCACCCTGTTGCAAGACGGCTTCCGTCGGGTGAGAAGTTGACAGCCAGTACTTGGCCTGGATGGTAAATCTCTATCGTCTGTGTCAAGTCCTCTGCACTCCATATTCGCACCCAGCCATCGTATCCACCACTAGCTATGTGTTGGTTGTCGGGCGAATAAGTGATCGCGTTGACGCGAGAATGTGCTTCTCTACGCCCCAAGACTAGCCTTCCATCGCCGGTGTCCCATACACAGATACTGCCGCCCTCGTGGCCGCTCACCAGCCTTATCCCGTCAGGGGAGTAACCCAGCGATACGATGGCCATCACATTCACTTTGGGTTCGAACATTATCTCGCCTGTATCCGCGTTCCATATTCTGATTGGAGGATCGTCTCCTCCTGTGGCAATTTGGTTGCCGTCAGGAGAGTAGCAAATAGCTCCAATATGTTTACGATGTCCTGCGAAAGGTTTTCGTTTCTCAATGTCCGCCCGATCCTTTGATGGACCAGTGGCGGGTGACGTTGACGAAGAAAGTTGGGACATGTATTGAGATGAATATCGACAGAATGATGGCCTTGTGATCAGGAAGAGGGTACGGACGAGTTTGAAGATCGAGTGACCACTGACTGTATGCGACAAAGGGGGAAGCGGCTGGGTGCTGGCTCTCGCTATCACGTTCGATGCCTTGTTTGAATGCAAGGACGGGTAGGTTTGAAGGTGAGAATGCCAGTGCAGATGGAGGTCGTTGGATGAAAACAAAACGACGCCTGTCGCATTGAAGCCTCGAGGTAGTTGTCTTCTGGGAAACCGCGCCCACAGAAGAATCACTGCTCAAATGCCGCGACCCAAGTTCTGCCAAGCTCAAAGAAAGCATAATACGTCGTAGACCATGCCCCGCGTGTTACGCCCGCCCCTAGAAAGTGACAACGATGAGAGGTGGCCACGAGATGATATGTTGCGTTTGAAGGCCGCTCCATGGTTAGAACGGCGCGCCTATGGCCCTCAAATACTACTGTGGGGCGACATGTCAGTAAGAAAATCCAAGAGTTGCGAATTGAAAGTCAGGGACTGAGAACGGCGGTCCATTGGACCTACCGTGGTTGGGACAAAGAGTAGCGGTTGACTTGGATTGTTTGATCCCAAATGCCTTGCCAGACAACGCATCACGGAGTCCACCTGTAGTAGATGTGTACGTGTTTCGTTAAGTACTCTCGGACAGATGTTATGGAAAGCGACCGGGTATGAGAATGGTCTGACCGTATCTTTTCCAGATCTACCGAGTACATAGTACGTTCGTTTGTTTTATTGTCACTCCTTGACTCCAGATCTACGTTCTTACCATAGTGGAGAAGTAACGATCATCTTCCTTCCCGACTCTTTTGTCGCCTACGGGAGGCGACGCTCTTACCGACGTTCCACAAGATGACTACGCTCGACGAGAGGACGTCCTAGATAGGATGCAAGAGGTTGGGATGCATCTCAGCTACCGTATACCGGTGACGGACCAAGTTAACGCAATCAAAAACCGGCCCAACGTCCTGCTCTGATAGCGATGCACTGCGGACGAAGCAGACGCATCCGCGTTTGCATCGGGAACTGCGACGCCAAATACTGTGCAGCCTTTCATTGACTCACTTTCGGACATGGACATCGTTAAAACGGGTGAAAGTATCCTGCGAGTATGTGAACAGGTTTTCTTTTTCCTCGGTCGAGGCAGCGTCTGAGAAATCTTTACAAGTGGTGTATGCACAGGCAAAAACTCTCGACGTACCGGCGAAAATGTTCACGCACTAATCACCTACAGGTCCTTCATAACCTCCTAAAAGACATCCTGGGTTTGGACTTCAGGAAGGGTCAGTTGAAGACAGGATAGGATCCGCGGATCTTACATGTTATACAACGAAGCGTTGACAGTACGGCTTGCTACAGCACCGGAGTTTCGGGAGCACCATCCAACCTGATCATGCCCAGCTGCAACATGCGCCTTCCATCTCTCCATCAAATTGGCTTGTGCAAATGGAGAACGTTTCGAGGGGTCAGACGTACCAGACGTACGGTGGACCATATGGGTGGTACGCGCTTGTTCTTCTCAAGCAGAACGACGACGACGACGACTTTGAGCCAGGAAGACAAAACAGAGCGTGTTTGCGGGTCTGGATTGGGGTAGTTATCGTGCTTCGTAGGCTGGAGGGGGGTGTCATCGCGGCCGGGGGGAGGAGGGACGAGATATTTTCGGGTGCCGGCTTTACGGTCACGGAGGTTACGTCTACAGTCGTCATTTGTTTCCTTATCCATCGCAGGATGAGCGCGAGGGGGCCAACGTATGTAAGTATGAGATCTATGAAGCAGTCAGATTCCCAGCTTGAGACGAGAGCTTGAATTGCTTGTCAATCGCAACGAGAATGTGAAGATGTTGTATTTCGATTGTGCACGATGTTGGCGGGTCTGGAACTCGCCTGAAAATAGCGGGTACTGTCGTCAGATATCTGTAATGGGTATACACACGTACCTCCCGGATAGCCCGCGATGCAGCTGTATCCCCCGACTGAGCACAAGACATGCAAGGGCGAGCTTTGTGCTCGTCTCGGACCTTACTCTATATAGTTCGGTGTATTCGTTGCTTGTGCTGACTCACTTTTGTTAAGGCCAGATCCCGTTAGGCCGTACTCATTATTCCGTCCAAATGCTGTCAGAAGTAGCTATGGCCAGGATTCTAGGAGTTTGGATTCCGGAATTATCGATTTTCTAGTTCGCGCGAGCATGTCCGGGACCTCGGCTTTAGCAGTGGATTCGTTATCGCCATATCGGAATAGAAGAAGCTGGAAGTATATGTGTGCATAGGTATTCCACGATCAGCTGATTTGGCCAACATTCTGCTGAGGACGGATGATGAATAAATGCATGAAGGTGAGGCGCTGATGTTCCGCTAGTACGAAGCAGCTAATGAGATGGCAGGCATCACTGATACATGGGGAACATACGCGGTTCAATATTAGCACGTGCAAGGAGATCAAGAAACACTGGTGATGAAATATGCTTCTGGATACGTCGCCGCGGTACATTTCCTCGGTAACGCTTCATGCATTGACGGAGTTCTGAGTCGTGACAGTCATGCTGGATGAACCTTCGTTGGTGCACGATGGTGGTGGACCAAATGAAAGAGCAAAACGCGCCAATGTCGCGTAGATGGAGTGAACACGTGACCGCGTCTCGGAGCGTGTGGTGATGGTGTTGGAGCTGGTTCACGACATACCACAGCTTATCTCCCGCAGCACTGATGAAACGTTTACAAGTTCTTGCTCACGTCAAACTGGCTCCGTCGTCAACAAACGCTGCCTTCGAACAGGCCTTTATACCCGACCACAACTGTCACCGTTCTTTTTCTTTTCGTTCCCCTTCTTCGTTGACAACGTGACGGTGCAATGGGCGTACCGACCAGACACGTCGCCCTAGTCGCCGTTCTTCTCGTGAGTGTGAAAACCGGTCTGTAATGGCATGCTTCATTGACACCTGCAGACATTACTTTTCATCGTCTTCAAGTCCACATCTCTGCCATCAAGACAGGCGTTGACGCCTTTTACGAACTTTCCTTCCAATGACCCGGTGCCCTATGAAACTGGTACCTTATTAGAACCCGAACCTACCTCCGCCACGAGCGCGCCTGAAAGAGCAAATGCGACTTTCATCATCCTCTGCCGTAACTCCGATTTGAAAGGAGTCATCCAGAGCGTGCGCGATGTCGAGGACCGATTCAATAGGCACTATGGATACCCGTATGTCTTCCTGAACGAGGAACCTTTCAGCGAGGAGTTTACACAGTGAGTGGCTCGAGATATGGACTCTCCTTTCCATTGTACTGAGACGTCCATCATGGAGGCGTCTATCAGTGCTGTCAGATGCTCCAATGGAGTTTGGGCTCATCCCGGCCGATCACTGGTATCCCCCATCATGGATTGATGAACAAAAGGCCGAAGATGCAAGGAAAAAGATGGCAGAGGATGGTATAATATACGGCGGTGCGTTTTGAACACAGACTGGGTCAACGTGTCTCCCTTTACTAGTGGTCCTTTACCAGATAGTCTCTCGTATCGCAACATGTGCCGATTTAATTCCGGTGTAGGTATCCATGTGGACGTCGGACAAGCCTTGGAACTGATATGTAACACTGCAACCTCAGTTCTTCTTTAGGCATCCCCTTGTCCAGAAGTACAGGTGAATTCATTTTGTCATGGGTGCCGACCGCTTGCTCAGTGTACGTTGGCGTTAGGTACTACTGGCGTATCGAGTAAGCCTCTTCCTCGAAGCTCGACGACTGTTGACCGAATAATCAGACCCTGGGTTCGATTTCATTGTGATCTTAGTTCGGACCCGTTTCGGTTGATGGAGGACCACAACAAGACGTATGGTATGTCATATCAAACTTCTTCTCATCATGACGCGAACGCAATCGCGATGGATTCTACCAAGTTACAGTCCCAACGTTCAAGTCCACGTTTGTGCTCACGCCGGCGTATCTCAGGCTTTACGATCTCGATGTACGAATTTGAAGCGACTATACCCACTTTGTGGGCGGCGGTGAAAGGTATGTGTAGGCGTGCCCTGAAGATGTGGCTTATCTCATGAAGCGTGCCTCAACCCTACCCTACCTGTTCGCATCAATCATGACACGCGTTGTTATTCGCAGATTATGCACAGCTACACCCAGAACACTTGAATCCGCACAACGCCCTCGGGTTTATCTCTGACGACGACGGGGCGCACTATAATTTATGTCACTGTGAGTGTGCGATTCATGCGCGCCTTTCTCCTTGCGGCTTATCATCTTTATCTGTGACCCGAAAAAATTAGTTTGGTCGAACTTTGAAATCGCGGATATGGACTTTTGGCGATCTGATGTCTACATGACATTTTTTGAATTCCTCGATCAACAAGGAGGGTTTTATTACGAGGCAAGTGTTGTTGATACGCGGCGTGTTTGCCGTTCGGCTCGGAAGACAATTCTAATGATTGATTGTATTACAGCGATGGGGAGATGCGCCTGTGCACTCCATCGCCGCTTCACTATTCGTCCCTCGCAGCAACATCCACTTCTTCAACGAGATTGGATACGAACATCCGCCGTATACGCATTGCCCCATGAACAAGGAACGTTGGACCATTGGACGGTGTTCATGCGGTCAGGAAGAGAGCTTCGACTACGATGGATACTCTTGTCTGTCGCGATGGGAAAACTACCGGTAATCACTGGGGTCCGAAGTCGGCCCCTTACCCGTCCCCTCCAACTCCATATGCGAAAGGAAGGCCGACTCTGATTGTGTATTCACTATTTTAATATCCGATGGTGCCATCCTATGGGCACACCCTTTATGGATGACAGGCGAGTATTGAAGGTATGTTGGAGCGATATATCTACCGCTAGAATCTATACCTAGTTGTTCGAAACATATACCTCTAGAGTACGCAGACAACATGTAGATCGTGGATGTCTGAAGAATTGCACTATACCAAGATATCATAGAATTTCCGGTCTCCTCGTAGCGCGAGTACTTACTTGGGTGTTTGGCAAGTCCACTCATTGTCCGCCGCCGCCATCAGCGGTTCCGCTGTGACTCCAATGGTGTTAGAGCTGGAGTGTAAGCGACGTGCAGCGTGGTGATTGGAACGGGTGTTCTAGTTGCTCAGCCCCTGTACCCAGCCATCGGCTGCAGTCGTCTGACGACGAGACACCCAACATAACGTGAACGCGTCGCTTTTGTGTCTCATCGCACTTCACCACCACCGTCATTGACAAGACACTCCACGGCATGGTTTGCGGGCATCAATCACAGCCCAGTATTGACAACCGAAATAACTGCATAATACCCTTCAGGAATGGTACGGTATGGAGTGGCTGTTCCAATAACGCAACGACGATAACAACAGCTGGCGCTCATAAGTGGGAGGAGATTGCATATTGCCGAGGGTAGGTGGTGCCAAGAGTTCGCGGAATTGTGCTAACAGCAGCAACGACCCTCACAAAGACCGCTTGCTGTGTATTTATCAAATCTGTCTAGATCGACCGCATGCCCAAGCTCGCTCGAAGCCATGTTTGGGACCGAGCTCGGAACAGGCATCCTTCCTCGGCTTTCAGTCTGTAGGTTCTTCGCCTTCTGAATGGCAGGGAGGAAACCGGGGATCTTCAGAGGAATTTTCCGAACCAGTCCTTGGATCTGTAAGTCCGTCCTAAGCTGTCTATTGGAGGCGGTATCGACTAGTCAATCATTGCCTTGCTCCGCAGAACCAGCGATTGCATGTGGACCAGCCGGAATGAATGGCAGCTCCCAGGCATCTCCTGGCATCTCGTTACGCCGCATTATGCTAACCGTTTGGTCACCTTACAGCCTCACGACGTTATGCATCAATGCTGTTCGCGTATTACCACCGAATGTCGGATGCCGACCTTCTAGGTTCGTAATCTAATCACCTTGAGGGTCTGCACCAAAACCTATATAATGGGTTCCTCCTTGGCAGACGAATCTTCATACCACTCATCAGCAGTCTTGCCCTGCCTTCCCATTCTTCCTTGACGCATTAGAACTTTCCCCCCATCTCCAACGCTTAGACTAGATAGCAATGGCCCCAGTTGCAACTTCCCCTGCTGCCAACGTGATCGCAAACCTCAAGGCTTCTGTCAATGCAGGGCAGACCTCAGACCTCCCTTCCACCCTCCTCGACGTCTTGTCTCAAGCCGCTGAGCGGTATCCTTCGCACGAGCTCGGATTCATCACTTCTTCTGCTCACGACTCTTCCATCCAAACCAAGACTTTCAGCTCATTCAACCAGCAGGTGCGCAACCTCGCTCGTGCACTGGTCGAGCTCGGAAAACCCGCTGGTTCCATCATCGTCGTATATTTGACGGAACATGAGGACAACATGGCAGCCGTCTGGGCCTGTCTGGTCGCCGGCTACGTTCCCTGCCTTCAGCCCGCTCTGAGTGCTCAGCAGGCTCACAAAGAGGGCCACGTCGCCCACATCAAGAACCTCTTCGGCTCTGCTATCTGGCTCACCAACGAGACAGGCGCCGAACAAGTCGGCTCTATCAGCGGCTTGGAGATCCACCTTTTCTCCGAGCTCAAGGCTGCCGCCGAAGGTTACACCGTCTCTGCTGACTGGGTGGCTCACGCTGCTCAGCCAGATGACGAGGCTATCTTGTTCTTGACCTCTGGTTCTACTGGTTTCTCCAAGGCTGTCGTTCATACTCACCGTACTATCTTGGCCGCCGCGGCTGCCAAGGGTGAGAGCTATGGGTTGACTTCCGAGTCCAAGATCCTTAACTGTAATTGTTCTTTTTTCATTTACAAGTTTGGTAGTAACTGGGTCTTTTAGGGGTTGGATTCGACCACGTCGCTGGTTCTTTGGAGATGCACATTACTCCTCTCGTCTTCGGTGCCTCACAGCTGCACGTTCACGCCTCTGCCATCCTCTCGGACCCACTTCTCTTCCTTCGCCTTCTCGACGACAAGTCCATCAACGTCGCGTTCGCGCCCAACTTCTTGTTGTCGAAGCTTACTCGCGACTTGGAGAAGAGAACCGAGCTTGCCGGCTCTTTCGACCTCTCCAGCGTAACTCGTATCAACTCGGGTGGTGAGGCGGTCGTCTCCAAGACTGCTCAGGCATTCGTGTCGACATTCAAGCGTCTCAGCCGTGACCCTTCGAAAGTCAACTTTGCGGTCTCTCCCGGTTTTGGTATGACTGAGACTTGGTATGTAAACATTATTTTCGTAACTCGATGACGTGTTGAACATTTCTTGATAGCGCTGGATGCATCTACAACCCTGCCGACTTGTCTACCGAACAACCCAAGCACGAGTTCCTCGAGCTCGGTACCCCCATCTCCGGATGTGAGATGCGTATCGTTGACCCCGAGGATGGTGTCACTGTTCGCCCCGATGGTGAGAGCGGTGAGCTCCAAGTCCGCGGTCCCATGGTTTTCGTTCGTTACTACAACAACCCCGAGGCAACCAGCTCTTCTTTCGTTGAGGGAGGCTGGTATCGCACTGGTGACGTCGGCATCGTCGAGGGTGGCGTGATGCGCCTCAGCGGTCGTATCAAGGACACCGTGATTGTCCATGGTGTCTCCTACGGTATTCCCGAGCTCGAGACCCATCTCCAGACTATCGAGGGCGTTACTCACTCTTTCCTTGCTGCTGCTCCTTACCGTGCGCCTGGCCAAGAAACTGAAGGCTTCGTTGTCTTCTACTCGCCTTCGTTTGACTTGAACGGCGAGGATGCTGCTACTAAGCTGTTCGCCACGCACCGCGCGCTTCGTGATATTTCGGTCAAGATGATCACGCTTCCTCCTCAGATCATCATTCCCATCCCTGTCGAGAACATGGAGAAGACTACTCTCGGAAAACTCTCTCGTTCTCGTCTTATCAGCCAATTCAAGCAGGGCGAGCTCGCCAAGTACATTGCCAAGGCTGAGGAATTGCTCAGCGAAGCCCGCGGTGCTTCGTTCGTTGCTCCTTCGACCGACATCGAGAAGACGCTTGCAAGCATTTATGCCGGCATCTTCAACTTGGAAGTTGCTGATGTTTCCGCCGCTGACAACTTCTTCGAACTGGGTGGTACTTCCATTGATGTCATTCGGTAAGTTATTGCGGCGATGCGCGTCCTTTTTTTTTTTTTTTTTTTTTTTTTCTGACTGGTATCTGGCAGTCTCAAGCGTGAGGGTGAGGCTGCCTTCGATCTCCCTGAGATCCCCACGATTCAGATTCTCAAGCACCCCGTCCTCTCGAGCCTTGCCAACTACGTCGTTTCATTGAAGAACAAGAGTGCCAATGCTGAGGAATACGACCCCATCGTTCCTCTCCAGCTCACCGGTAACAAGACTCCGATCTTCATGGTCCACCCCGGTGTTGGCGAAGTTCTCATTTTCGTCAACCTGGCCAAGTACTTCCAGAACGAACGTCCATTCTACGCTCTTCGTGCTCGTGGTTTCGAGCCCGGCCACCCCTTCTTCACCTCTATGGACGAGATGGTGTCATGCTACGCTGCTGCCGTCAAGCGGACTCAACCCACCGGTCCCTACGCCATCGCCGGTTACTCATACGGAGGTGTCGTCGCCTTCGAAGTTGCCAAACGTCTCGAGGCCATGGGTGACGAAGTCAAATTCACCGGTCTTATCAACATTCCTCCCCACATCGCCGACCGTATGCACGAGATTGACTGGACGGGTGGTATGCTCAACTTGTCATACTTCCTTGGTCTCGTGACGAAGCAAGATGCCAACGATCTTGCACCTTCGTTGAGACCTTTGACCCGCAAGGAGCAGCTCGAGGTTGTATGGAAACTTTCTCCTCCAGAGCGTCTTGTTGAGCTCCAGCTCACGCCCGAGAAGCTTGACCACTGGGTTGACATTGCTGGATCGCTCATCGAGTGCGGTAAGGAGTACAACCCGTCAGGATCAGTTTGTACGTCTTTCATCATTCCACGCTTATTTCGAATGCGCTAAGACGTTCTTTTCTAGCCGTCGTTGATGTCTTCTACGCCATCCCTCTGCGCGGGAGCAAGGCCGACTGGCTTAACAAGCAGCTTAAGCCATGGCAAGAGTTCTCCCGTGGCGAGCCCTCGTATACCGATGTCCCCGGACAGCACTACACCCTCATGGACTTTGACCACGTCCCCGGCTTCCAAAAGATCTTCCGTAGTCGCCTTGAAGCTCGTGGCCTCTAAGCATCGCGCGCTCACTAAAAAAGAATGTGTTGGACAATTCGTTGTGCTGCTTTGCTGGCTGGGGTTCAAGGGAAGGGTGCCCTCTCGTAATATACTATATGCGTCGTATCATCGTGTAAGGGCATTTTGTTGCGTTGCTTTTATCTTTTTTCCCTCTTTGTGACTGGATAGCTAGACGAGTTGTATGATTTTATCTATGCATGCATTATTACTGTAATGGCATTCAGCAATCTACTTTGCACTCTGAATACACCCGAGGCTATTTCTTTACGTAAAGCAGATGTGTCACGTCATGTCGCTGCGCCTTGACGAGGTGAAACACCATCATACCCTTGGGTCATTAATTCGAGACGAGCACCACGGTATACGCCGGACTTTCAGTGCAAAACCAAGCTACGACGCGACTAGTGTGTTCTCAGTTCTTAATCTCCACTTTCCGACGCGGGGAAGAGGTAACGGTGCCGTGGAGGATCTGGTCAACGTGTAGCGATGAGTTCATTGGCTTTCCTCGTGACGGAACTCCAGGTATTCAGGGTTTCTCAGTGAGATACATGTATGTGATGATATTGACGTTGTGGGCTTTTGGCAGTCCCTGGCAAGTGAGTCGAGAAGGAAGCACCCAGAAATACGCGAGGTGAGACTGTACAATGACCTTTTTGAACGAAGAGCTACAAGTTCCAGCGTTTCAAACAGGCAGCAGAAAAATCACTTGCGATTCTCAGGTCGTCGCCGGACCAGGCTATAGCGTACTTGGCATCTGGTGGGTTCGTAAGCTGTATGTGTCGTGGTTGCTGATCATGATCCCATTCTTTTTCTGGGGCTCCTTGACCAAAAAAAAAAAAAACAAAGCAGATGGTGGACAATCTGATGACCTCCTTCGCCCTGTTTTTATGGGATGTGCGACCAAGAATGCGAAAGTGGTCGCTATATCGCTTGGTTCACTTCAACGACTTATCGCCCTGAAAGCCGTACCTCGATCGGCTGTCGCGCTCATCATTAGTACGATGAACGATGCAATGAGCCAAGGTGTCGATATCCAACTGCGCATCTTGCAAACCCTGGTTTCGCTCATTACGAATTTCCCGTCTGTGCATGGTGAGATGTTGGGTGAGGTAAGTTATCATGTTTATTTCGTGCCGGCTATCAAACTGTGGTGCTAGGCAGGACTTGTTTGAGCTGATGTCGCGATCACGCTTTTTAGGCTTTGCTATTGTGCTTCAAGTTACAGGACTCGAGGATCGCGGTGGTATCGTCAACAGCGGCTGCGACGCTCCGTCAGCTGGTGATGTTCGTTTTCGACAAGATGGTGGACGAGGATAGGCGGGATGCTGGTGATCCCGAAGCCCTGATGGAAGTGACACTGCCGGACGGCAACACGACAGCGCTGGGACCATACGCAAAAGATGCTTATTCCGTCTTTGAAGATTTATGTCTACTCGCGAACTCGGAGCAACCGCATTTCCTCGATCTCGAATATCTGCACAAGACGTTTGCGCTTGAGTTGATTGAGAGTGTCCTGACCAATTATCATGAACTTTTCAGAAAAGTAGGTCGCCCGTGGAATACTCTTACGCTGTACCCTGTGTCTCATCGTGACCAAAGCATTCAGAACTCTTGCTCTTGCTCCAACATCATCTCTCCCCTCTACTTCTCAAGTCATTATCGGATCGGGCAGTCTTCCCCCTTACACTTCGGTGCACGCGAGTGGTCTTCCTGTTACTCAAACAATTCTCATTCGAGCTGAAGACAGAAGCGGAAGTGTTCCTCATGCTTCTCATCCGAATGATATCAGATGACTCCGAAGGTGCGGTTGATCATGCATCGCGCCCCGCGTGGACGAGGGTGCTTGCTATGGAGATTATGCGGGGGTAAGTTTCTTGAACTTGAATTATGGACTGCTGCATCTCAACATCGTGGCCCCGAATCTAGGCTTTGCAGCGACGGCGAGCTTATCCGTAACATCTGGGACCGGTATGATGCGCAGCAATCGGGGTCAAACGTCTTCACTTCGTTGATAAGTGCACTAAAACGGTTGGTGACTGAGAAGCCAGCGCTGCTAGGTGTGAGTTCTCAGATGATGGGGATTGGGGTGTCCTCGCACTCCGCGGAAAATGTAGCGAGTACGAGTTCAGGGTATGGGTTGGATGTGGGTGGGGTAGCTGGGATGGTGGCAACAGCAGCGAGTGCTACCGTTTCTGGAGTTGTGGGTATGATGGGTTCAGGTACTGGCCTGAGTGTGCAGACTTCATCTATGAAACTGCAGTGGTATGTCCACCCTTTTGAATCCATCGTGGTCAGATCACCGAGTTTATTGTATCTCAGCATCGACCAACTGGACAAGGCAGATTCCCCCCCGATACCAGAGTCATACGTCTACTTGCTAGGGGTGCAGTGCATTGTTTCGCTATGCGAGGGTTTTGCTTCGTTCACCGGGCCTTTATATACCTCAATCATGGTGCAGCGTCCACGCGCGGCTGGCGAACCTGTCGTCCGCGCACCTGCAGCTCTCGACATCTCTACTCTCCCACCAGATGAATCAGCTACAAGGCACCTACGCATCGTTCGCTCCATGGTCGAAAATGGCTGGCCTGCATTCTTGGCCGCTCTGTCCTTCATCATTTCTACTAACCTCTCTGACGAGCTCTTCATTGATGTACTCACGAGCTATCAAGCAATGGCAAATGTGGCTGGTATGCTCGCATTGACTACCCCACGGGACGCTTTCTTTACAAGTCTTGCCAAGTTCGCTATCCCCTCGCGTGTGGTTTCGAGTCTCGAGTCCTACGTTGAACCTGCGACGCCACGTTCGGGGGCTTTCATCACGGAGAATCTTGGGTTGACAGCACCCGCACAAGCTCCGGGCTTGTCGGAGCGAAATCTGGTCTGTTTGAAGGTACTGATATCTAGCGCTCTTTTCCTTGCCGGTAGTTTAGGCGAAAGCTGGTATGGAGTTTTGGAAGCCCTGCAAAACGCGGACTATGTTCTTACTATGAAGGGTTCGCAAGTGTCCTCCGCGAGGCGTGCTAGTACCTTTGGCGGAGCCGGAGCATCAGGTCGGACAGTGTCTGGTTCTGGTGCACCTGATGTTGGAAAGACGACGCAACAAACCACGCGTCATCCACTTCTCTCGGACATTGATCCTGACAGCGTGCAACTTGCCATCCAGCGACTTTTTGAGGCTTCAAAGAACCTTGAGGATTCCGCTTTCCAGGACTTTATCAACGCGCTTTGCAAGCTCAGCTCGGAGATGGTTGGGATGCAATCTGATAAATCTGAGCTACTGGCCAACGATTCGGAGGGCGGTGAGGATATCCCGAATTCAGCTACGCTTTCGCCCCGGAATGATCTTGCTCACCGGCGGCGGGTTAGTGGCATTCACTTACCTCGAACTTTGGTGAGCTGTGTTTTTCCCTTTGATGTGGTGACTGCGGGTTTTGACATCTGGTGCAGCGCTCGGGAGACTTTGGCGTCGAGAGATTGGGTGCGGTTGCGATGCTCAACATTCACCGTCTCATATATAGGGCTCCAGAAATTGCATGGGATACGACGACCAGTCACCTTCTTTCTATCATCAGCCTTCCCACCGCCCCTCAGGCAATCCGTGTCCAGGCTGCCCGTATTCTTGACGAAATACTGATTGTGGTCCCACGTAACCTTTCTTCCGCTGGAGAACTCCAAGCCAAAGTTCAGCGCCGCGTACTCGACGTTCTTGCCAAACAAATAGTCCCCTCGTCGGATAGTGTCGCGAGCACAAGCATCAA
Organism: Phlebopus sp. FC_14; assembly: GCA_021018615.1. Lineage (NCBI taxonomy): Eukaryota > Fungi > Basidiomycota > Agaricomycetes > Boletales > Boletinellaceae > Phlebopus > Phlebopus sp. FC_14. Next base: position 536,323 of record JAEVFL010000005.1, on the reverse strand, counting down.
TGTTGAGTTGCGGCGGATGGGGCTGGAAACTTTGCATCAAATCCTACAGGCCTCTGGACATACACTCGTGGTGGGCTGGGAGAATATATTTGAAATGCTGGGAAGCGTGTGCAAACCCCATATGTTGCCACGAAGTGTCTCTTTCGATTCCATCAGTACTGTATCATTGCAGGATACCCACCGTCCAAAGCCCCTGCCTCTCGGGTATAGCAACGAGCGCGGTTATACTGCCCTGGTGAAGATCGCATTTCAATCGCTTAAGCTTGTCTGTGATTCTGTTTCATCCCTGTCTCCCGAACACCTTCGGCTTTGCATCAGCACGCTTGGTCAATTTGGTCGGCAAGCCGACACCAATATTGCGCTCACTGCTGCTGAGAGCTTGCTCTGGAGCGTCTCGGATTCCATACAAGCCAAGCGGAAAGACGCGGACGAGGAACCGAAGTATAGCGCGCTGTGGATGTTCCTACTCCTGGAAGTACTGGGACTTTGCACCGACGCTCGTCCTGAAGTACGGGTTGGAGCTATTCAAACTTTATTCCGAGCCATGCAGTTATATGGTGCCACCTTGAGCTTGGATACTTGGAACGATTGCATGTGGAAGATCACCTTTCCCCTACTTGATGCAATATCTGTGGAGACTCGACGAACAACGCCCGACATTTCCGTGCTGCCCGTGGTACCCTTGGAGGCTTCTCCGGATCAGGCTTGGGACGAATCGAAGAGTCTTGCGCTCCAATCCATAGGATCGATTATTAAGGAGTTCCTCGCGTCCAAGATTATGCGTCTTTCGTCGTTTTCAGATGCGTGGAAGGTATTCGTCTCCCACATTCAGGACACGGTTCTTTTGGACCGGCGGCCACTCAGTACACCAGCATTACAATGCCTTGACAAAGCAGTCAACTCACTTCCCAGTCCCGGTGCGGAAATACAGGCCCAAGTTGCAGAAGCCTGGGAGTGTGTATGGCGCGCCTGTAATGACATTGGGACTGCTGTGTTGCAGGGAGGAAGGTCACAATTCTCGCCACGAGCCGATGCGTCCATGCAGCACAAAGCGTTCACCCAGGAGAGTTTGGTTGCTTTCATCGATGTCATTCGTACGACTCGCAGGGTCAGTCGGGAACAATCAAGTGTTGAATGGCCGCTGGAACGCTTGACACGACTGATGGTAATTCTGAAAGGTCCGAGAGCTTGTCTATGCTCGTTGTCTCTGATGCTTATTGGAGGTACTAGGCGTCATCACATATCCTAATTCGCCGGATTACAGACCGGATATTGATGGGCTCACGCCTGTGCAGGTCAGTCTCAGAACCTGTGTTCAATATTTCCCTAATTAGCTGCAGGCTTCCGTCGTTGATGCCATCGGAGATGTCGATTTGACCGCACCTGGTGTAGCCTCTCTGGTGATGCGCGATCTTGCAGAGTTCAGTACTCTTGCATTCCTCGCAGGTTTCCACATACCTGTAGCACAGCAATCCACACCTGGGTCACCCCTGACTCCTGTGGCATCATCCGCACGCAAGCAGATCACGTACATTGGGTTATCAAAGAAGACAATGCCGTCACTAGTTGGTTTATACCTCCGTTTCAGGGATTGCGCTGAGATTTACGAAGACGGTACACTTGAAGCTATAATTTCCGTAAGTAGACTTTGACCACTCCAACACGAATTCTTGAGTCAGTCGTGGCTCATACTTTGCAGGCATACACGATACCTATCAAGCTCAAGTACGACTGCGCAGCGCCATCTAAATTTGGCAAAGATTTGCCTCTATGGAAAACTGCCACGACTTGTTTTCTCCGCGTTGTGACAGAGAGTGCGTCGGCGATGTCGGCGTTGGGAGAAGGTGATATGAGCATAAGTAGTGCTCCACTTTCCTGGCTGACGGCTTTTCCGTAGAAATATCTGACAGTCGAACGGAAGCGATATGGAGGCAAATTATCGAAGGCTTCCGAGGAGGCATCCTTGCGGACTGGTGCGTGAAAACGTGGTTACTTCCTTCTACTACATGGCTATTCTCACATGATGCCGTTCGCATTCAGCTGTGCAGCAGAGAATCTCAGCCTGGAGGAACAAGAAGCGGAGGAGAATTTCGATCTTGCCCTCATTAGTTCCCTCGAGATTGACCTTGTACCTCACTTGGGACATCCTCGAGTACCTGACTATCTGGTCGCGCAGCTAGCAAAAGTTTTACACCAAGGAAGTCAACTCTATAAACCCGCTATCGATGCTTCTCGCCCCGCATCCCCACCCATTGATGACGGCACAAGGAGCGGAAATTCCTGGCGCGATTCCCGGGAATTTGAAAAACTGGATATTGAGAGTCTGGGTACTACCGCCACCGGTGAAGTGGTACCCCGAGAAAGATTCTCGTTCTGGTGTTTCGACCTTCTGTTCTTGATATGCTCGAGTATCACCAATGGCAAGTCTTCGTGCAAGACACTCCTACGTACTGGATAATGACCTATTTTCTCGATGCTTTTCCTAGATCAAGAGCCGTCAAGGAAACGGGTGGCTGCGTTGTGCTTGCCGTCATTGCTTGATCGGTGTAAAACGGCGATGGTGGGGTACATTGCGGACGAAGCCCTTCGCGGAAGTCTACCTTTCCCAAGGTAATTCTAACCATTTGATTTCGGTGACAGGGTCACCCATGTTTTTCTCCCAGGGTTCGTGAAGATGAATTGTTGTACGTGCTGCGTAAACTTCTGGCACTGCGACTTTGGCCTGGGACACTTTGGGCCGCACTGTCAGAGTCTCCGTCGCGATATAGCTCCACGCAACCCCGTTTGTCGCATTTTGAATTGAATCCATTTCTTCTGACTGACTCTTCTCAATTTAACTTAGCCGTCGATCCTTCCCTTCCCGCGTCTGCTCTCATCGCAGACGTAGTTAAGCGATCGCCAGTTGCCCACCTTTTCTATTTCTATCCGATTTTTTGCGAACTGAGCTCGTTACCGCGAAAGACGCCGTCTGCTTGGATTAATGCAGGTGCTCCGGCGTCACCGCATGCCCAAGCTGAGGGAGACGGACCCGCGCGCGCCCGTATTGGCATGGAAGAAGCTCAGGGGAAAATGATTGAGGTAGATGCGAGGGCTTTGTCGAAGGAATGCCTGACGGTCCTCGGCAAGGAGATGGGAGCGACGTAGCAGATTCAGCACACGCTCTGATGAGATTCGGATTGAAGGACTCGTGCACCCAGACTATACGTACCTGGATCAATCTTGATAAAATAATGCTCTGTAATGACATGACTTGCATCGCGTACAAAATACAACTTGACCACATCTATATAACTTTCGCGCCACGAACTAGATCAATTATGCTGAGGCGTTTTGCGGTCCAGCGCTGGGTGGCGTCGGTACATTCGCACTGATATCACCTTCCTTCGCACCCAAGACATCCATCAACTCCTTACGCCCGAAAATATGAGCGGCCTCGATTGCGGTCGGTTTGCCGATTCTCGGATTTGCACCCGCCTCTGCAAGGATGCGGACAACCTCATCGTGAGCTTTGAACACAGCTCCTGCGATGATGGACTGTCCAAGATCATTTAGTCTGTTGGGGTCTGCGTTGCGAGCAAGAAGGCCTCGTGTAAGCTCAGCGTGTCCCGCATATGCTGCGAGCATAAGAAGGGTGTTTCCTGAAAAACCATAGATCGATTATCACCGTCAAGGATCCTCATTTGAAGAAGACGCTCCAAGCGAGCGCTTCGCACACCTTTCGCATTGGTCAAATTTGCTGGCAGACCAGCGTCCACAGCTTGCAATAACAGCTCCGAGTTTCCCTCTCGTGCGGCATCGAACATTCGGTTTGCAAAGTCGAGAGTTTCGGGTGGGAGTGAAGCGACGCTTGGGGGTGCTTTGGGTGTTTCGGTTGCCTATAGGTCCTGTCCTGAGCTGCAAGGGTCGCCCACAACCGGCGGTAGACAAACCATGACGATGCAGTAGGGTATGCGAACTGTTTGAGAAGGCAGTTGCTTGTCGAGAGAGATGAGAAACCCCGAGAAGGCTTTCTGAAGCTGGACGTTGCAGACGGATTCTATTCCCAGCTATGCGAAAGCCAGGCTAAGCCAGATCATCCATGAGAAAAGCGCACGAAATCCGTAATATCGCACCATCGAGTTCCTCCAGGATATCGCGCGTGGAGAAACTCGACACATTTATGTTATGTAGTTTTGAGCAATGCGGGTGGTGGTCCTTACCGAAAGATCCAAATGCTAATCCGTCACATACCCCGGTTCGTAAACTTGCACCTCACCTCTACTACACCTTCAAATGGGCAGTATTCGTGCAGCAAGTCCTCCATCCAAGCGCATCAAGCTTGAATCATCGCCGTCGCCATCCATCCAAGAACGTTCACCAGCTCCGAGTGATGTCGCAAGCTTGGAGCAAGAACACTGCAGTATATGTCTGCAGTCTCTGGTGGATAGAACGATCATACCGACGTGTGCCCACGAGTTTTGCTTCGAGTGCATTCTGCTATGGTCGGGTAGGTGACCAGGGCATCTCTCATTCATCTTAAGCTGACAGTCTCAATAGAACAATCGCGCAAATGCCCACTGTGTTCGAGGTCTTTCGAAAGCTCATACCTAATTCATCATATCCGGTCACAGTATGATTATCAGAAGCATTATTTGCTGCCCTCACGGTCATCACCACAGCTATTGCCTACTGGTGAATCACGGGTGCGCGCTCTTCGGAATACCCGTCGTGAGAGACAATGGGGCCGTAGGGAACGTCGTCGACGGGACGAAGTTGAACAGCTTGACAGAGCCATCGCCAGGAGACGTTGGGTATACCGACATGATCTTTATGCTAAGGTGAGTTCGCAGGTTGCTTTCATTGTATTGTTAAACAATCGTCTATGTAGCACGTCGCATCTAATTCTTTCACTCGTTACCGTCCATTTCCATCCCCAACTGTGTTTGCGGCCTCTCCAGATCTCATTAGTCGGATGACAGCGTTTCTACGTCGTGAACTACGCGTTTGGCCTGACTTAGACGTCGAAGTAAGTCTATTCTGTGGCTCGATGCGGTCAACGTTGGTACTCAATGTTGAGAGTACCTGTAGTTTCTAACAACATTTACAATATCGCTCATGAAGTCGATCGACATACGTTCAGAATCCGCAGTAAAGCTCTTGGCAGAGTTCCTGGATCTGGATGTGCCATATGTCGAAGGTGGTAGACATGTGGATGCGGAACACTTTGCGCATGGTAAGCGTTACTTCTGTCGCTAATGTGAACGAGGCCAAAGCATACGGAAAACTTTCGGTCGTATTTTCCAGAAATATATTGCTACTTGCGAAGTCCTTATCGTGACCTCAACGTTTACGACGCGGTGGTTCAGGTAGGAGGCAACCCGTCTATTTTGTGACTCACCGCCGATTTTCACATCCGTCGGCCAGTATGATACCCCTCCGGACTTGTCTCCGCCGCACCAGCCAGAGCGAAGCGGTCGATGGATCGAAGAGTCTTCCGAACGCTTGCGATCACCCAGGTCTCCGCTTCATTCGCGATCCAGGTCTTATTCTAGACCTCGCTCTCCGGTTCCTTACGATGACAGGAGGACGATAGATCCATCCACGAGTGAACGCCGTAGCGGCACCCCCGTGGAAGAACGTCGTTCCAGTCACGGGCAGCACAGACGGGGCCAGGGTACTTCTCGTCGCTCGCAGGAGCTGGAGCACAATGGCGGTCGTCGAGCTGGTGACCGTAGCCATTCAGCGCACCACCCGAGTCGTGACACATGGATGCACCAGCAACGTGAGCAGGGAGAAAGGGCCAGGACTGCAGAGCCTCGCGTGGAGGATCAGCATGAGGAGCACATGGCCGATCACATAGCACCGCCCTCTCCGCGTGTCGCGAGCTATGGCGCCCGAACAGAAGACCAAGGGAATGTTTCACCGCAACTTGCCGCTCGCCGTGGAGACATCAAGGGAAAAGGAAGAGAATGGAAAGAATCCCAACGAGGTGATACCCCGAAATTGCGTACGCCCGCAGGCGATGATGTGGTGGCGGCCACGCCCCTGCAAGAGGCTGCAACCACTGTTGAATGCTCCACAGCGTCAGGAGGGGTTGCAGATCGCAATGGAAATGTCCAGGATGGTACTGCACCTATTAACAACCCCGACAATGCTGTCCGTGCTGCCCGTCTCCCCCGCCATCGTACGTTGCTGGAGTCAGTGCAGGCTCACCTTGCACGCCCTGCCATGGCCCATAGAGTAACAGAGCCTGCGCGGAAGCTTGCATCCTTAGGGCAGGAGTCAGATAAAGGTTCACATACTCGTCCCTCACACTCTAACACTACCCTCCTTGCACGGCTATCGAGTGCGCCTCGCACCTCTCCAACCGTTCCCCAACAGCTCCCTTCAGGTGATCCGGAATTCCTCGCGACGGAAAGCCCAGCGGTCCTTTCTGACAATGGGGAGATAGACGTGGTGCATAAAGTCTCTCAACCGCTACTCCTCGGGCATACCTCTTCCGAGACAGGTAAAATGAAAAACGCTCAAAACTTTCACCCAACACCGCTTTTAAATTCTCAATCCGCTGATCGCGGCCGGCCAGCTCATCCGACTTCTATGTCGCCAGGACCGATATTTTCCCCACGTTCCCATTCTATGAAAACCACCGCACCGTCATCGTCATCGTCATCGTCGGGTGCAGCCCTGTTTTCCTCGGACATGCGGTCTCTTTTAGTTGAGGAACTCAAAGAGGAGCAGAAACAAGGGCCGGATGATGATGATGATGATAACAATTCTAATAGCGCCTCATCACCCCGGTTGCTTGGCGCAACTTCCTCATCACCAGGCCCCTCGTGTCCTACACACGACATGGCCGATAACGGATCTCAAGGACCCTCGTCAATCAAAGACAATAACAACAATAACAATAATAACCACAACAACCATAATCACAAGGAGGCTTCTTTAGATTTAGAGGCCAAACTACGCGCACGGGCACTCTTACGAGTTCGTCTCGCGGCGATTAAAGGGACGGTTACGAGTATCGGAACCACTTCCTCTTCGCCCCCCCCAGAATGACAATAACGATGGAATCAGGAAGTGAACGGGTGCAATCGTAGCAACGGGAATGCTATATCCAGTGGTCGGGAGCAAGCTCTGCGAGAAAAAGTTACGGGAACGACTTGTGATATAAATTGCTCAAATGGTTCAATGGGATGTAGTTTGAGACTTGGCATCACGAGTCCGTTTTACTGACTAGCTTTGAAAACGATACTGGTTGACCATTTGATTCCCGCCCCCTTCTTCTTCCTCCCTATCTCTCTCTCTCTCCCTCCCCTTTTTTGATGCCATCGATCACGGTTTCAATTTTCATCCTTCTTCCCCCTCTCGCCTACTTTTTCTTCTCCGGAACATTGCAGCATTGGTGCATTTGGTCATGTTAGATTGTTTTGTCGACAGGGTTCATGCATGAAGACAAATTGTATATGTGCCAAGGTATCAAAAATTGGATGTGCATAAGACTATAGAGTCCCCAAGTACGCTAAAATAATTAGATGCTAAGTAAAGATAGGTCGATAGATTCTGCAAAAGAAACAAGCTAAGATCTAAGGAGTGACATGCAAGATAAAGAAACAATTTATAAAAAGCTGTTATATGGCGATTAGTAGGGTAGGAGTTCCAGTAGCAATTAGGACAGATAAGTGGCCAACACAAAAAAAAAAAAAAAAGAACAAGATGAGGCATCGTAGTTGGATGATTAAAAGAAAGATTGCAACTTTTTTTTTTCTTTTGGTGTGGGCAGACAACAGACAGGGCGGCGAAAGCGGGTCAATGAACAAATTAAATGTACGACGTGCGGTAAATTAAAAGAAAAAGCGAAAACAACAAATGACAAAAAAAACAAAAAAAAAGATCTGGAAGGGAGACTCATCATGCTTGGTTTCTTTTCATGCGTGAATGTTGATCGTGGCGCGGAGTTGTTGAGAGAAACACAGAGAAAAAAGGAATGCACACGCGTATGGCGCTGGGACATCATTGTTCAGGGGGGGTCGTTGCCTGACCTCGCGCGACCACTTCCGGATGCAGAAGGTTGGGAGGGATCTGGGTCGCGAGGTCCTTGAGGAGAAATTATGTCATCAAACGGGGTGCGGGTTGGTGTGATGCCGGCTGAAGATGGATATAGACGCCTATCACGGGGTAGATTGGAAGACACACTGTGCGGTAAGCGATCATGAGCTCCAGCGGCGGCGGAGAAGCTTGTCCTAACCGATCGAGATGATCCTGTGGTAGACCAGGATGTAAACTCGGGTCTTGTATACGGCGTGAACGCCTGAGGATCCCATTGAGGCTGTGGCTGAAGCGCAAATGGTGGTGGGATGCTCGGAGACGCAGAGCTTCTCTGTTCTGCAGCATGGCGTTGAACGACATTCACAGAAGCACGCGGTTGGAGCGGCGGGAAAGGAGAGGTTGCCGACACGTAAGGATCAGCACTACTGCGGGGTTCGAGGGCTCTGATATTGATGGGAGGCAAAAGTCTGGAAACGTGAGGGGACGTGTCATCTGGAGGAGAGACAGGTGGGCGCATGCTGCGAGAGATAGCCTCACGAGAATCACCTCTGGAGTTACCTTCGGCTGGTGGCCGAGAGAAAGAAGGACCCCCTGCCGCGGACTCGGGGCTCGCAGCCGCGTGTGATGAAGGTTCCCGTACTTCCGCGGATGCTGGTCGACGCTGATAAGCGGAGCGCCAACCAGGCATTCCTGGTCCCGAGAGTACAGGGTTTGAATCAAGTGACGCCCCCGATTCAGGGACGGTGGAGCGCGAGCTACTTGGACCCTGTTCTGCTTGTGTTTCAGACACCGCCGCACCCTCGGCAGGGGAGCGGAAAGAGGAACTGGAGGGAGCAGAGGAACTGATGGGTGGGAAGGGACCAAACTGGGGAGGACGCGTCAAGGGAGCGGAATCGCTCTGAGGACGCCTTGCTTTCTGTCTCTGATTCTGATGTGGCGTTTCGTTAGTATAAACTCGATATGACGGGAATCACGGAGGCTAACTTGAAACCAGATCTGTGAGAGACAATTAACAGAGCGACACGAGGAAGCGACCGCAGCGCGGACGCACCTGCACTTTGCGGGCGCTCAGGCCAATCTGGCGTCCGACCTCTTCGCGCATTGCAGTAGTAGGGAATCGAGACTGGTAGACTTGTGAGCGATGAAAGCATTCCCACGGAAAAACAATGTTATCACCTTTGCGAGCAGTGCGTGGAGGACAGCAGATTGGTGCGGTGTAGTCAGAGTGCGAGTGCGCTTCTTTTTCGGTGGAGCAGCGGCCGGTGTGGAGACTTCAGATTGCGGGTTGCGCTCAGCTTCGGTTTCGTTATCTGCCATTCCACTCTGAGAGGAAGAGTCGGAGGTAGGAGACGCCCGTTCGGTGGTCATATTGGTCTGTTGATTCCTTCGTTGCCTTTTAATGGGTGGCCTGGTGCTTACGTCTTGCTCAGGACGCGACTGGTGGGATGAACCCTGAGGTGTGATGGGGGTCGACGTGGGGTCGAGTGTAGGGTCTGGTGAGTCGGTTTGGGCGGTGCGTGGGTCGGAATGCGTCTGGAGACGGTGCTGAGAGTCGTGTTCAACGTGTCGTGAAGATGGAGAGGAAGCAGGACTTTTTGACGAGTTATTAGCGGTCGGAGTAGTAGACATTTAGCAAGTTAAATGGGGGAAGGAATAAACAAATAACCAAGGAAAAGCGAGCGTGTTGATGTCCTCGTAATTCAAAACATCTGCAGCCTCGGCGGAGAATTCAAAGCAGAGGAAGAAAAGAAACGAAAGCAGAGACTCGGTGAAAAAATTAAGAGCCTGGTTTCATTGACAGATAATAGCCAGCGCGCTAATAAACCACTCATACCCATTGACTTGTGTACGTAAGCATCTCGCTACCAATAATCGTCCACTTTTTATGTCGTTATTCGGTCCCACTTTCGCGGCAGACTCTACGGCATCGCTTTTTCAGCACAATCCTGTCCTCTTTTGGCCCATGTTTCGTGCCAAAACATCGTCTCCGCGGGACACTTTTATATGTTTTTGGCCACCACCGCTTAATCGGCATCCCTTCAATCCTCCTTCGCAAGGTTTCCTGCGAATGCGATGGCAACGAATACATCTATAACCCATTACATACCTCCTCCAGGTACCCTCCCTCAAATAGATCCCATCAAGCGAATATTAAACCATAACCATACACTCTGCGAAAACGAAGATCCAGAAGCGTCCTCATTTTAACGGTCCTCCGGCATTTGCCGAGCGCCAGTGGCTGGGTAACCTCCCACCCGTCCAACCTTCCAACTCTCCGCGTCACGCACATGCTAGACCCGTTTGAGCACCGACAACGTTCAAGTCCTCGCATCCAGTAGACCCTCGTCGGCCAGTTCCGCCCACATGTACGTGTGCTAAAAAATATCAGATAATTTAGATCACCATGGCATCGGTTGTTTAATCTGGGGATTCGAATATGCGTGCAGCACTGTGAGACAGTAATGAACATACAAAGAAGGAACTCGTACCCAACCCATTGGACCGGTCAACCGCTTCCGAGTGGGCAATTGCCACTTTTCAGTAAGTTTGTTTGCTCAAATGTCGGAACGACTTGTTGCGCAGCGTGATCGTTTGTAAGTATTCTGGGAGTGATTGCAACTGGAAGCGCAAGTGCTCCCTTTTGTCGAAAAAAAAATACGGTTTTTACCCGCTCGTACGTGGGCCTGGTAACGCGGAGACGAGGCTTTTTGGACGTGTTTCTTCCTGGGACAATGGTAACAAACACAACCCTCTGCCCAGCACCCGGCGATCGCAGCTTGTTTTGAATAGCTATCAAGGCCACAACGCGCGAATCCAAGAGCTTCAAATCACTCAACCATAATGATTACATCCAATGCACGATGAATGAAATACTCACGCTCCAGGTTTCAATTAGCAAAACGTCAATCCCGCGCAACCGCGCGGTCATTTCGTTCGTACCAGATAGGAAATGAACTATCCGTGTTGTTGCTGTGGATGCGTTCAAGTGCTAAACATAGAGCGATAGTCATATACTTGCCCAAGGGTCAGGTAAACATTAGAGCGTGGACTCCTCGTCGCCATGCCAGAACGGGCTGAGAGTCCGAGAGCACGGTGGGCCTCCGTTAAATCTGTTGAAATTCATAGTCCTGGGAGTTCCAATTGAACTTCGAGATGCGTTCTGCTCGCGGGAGTCGGAAGGGCCCAGGATATGAAAATACGTCTTGCATATCGTTTAGTCTTCGGGTGAGAAGAAACAAGCGACCTTGCGGCACAGTATCCGTACTCTTTCATGTATGTATGACACCTTGTTCCGAGGTATTGTTGAGAGGTTGGATAATGAACGGAAATTTCCGGTAATGCAATCACAAATGATCAAGTAAGTCCGCTGGAGCTAGTCAATGAAGGTGAGACGAGTCGAACGAGGCGCAAAATAGCAACCAGAATTAATCAGGGTGCAACGCAAAGTGCCGAAGGTGTGGAGACGGGATTCTGGCCCATCAAGTCCACGGCTGGCCACGGTCAAATAGCTGGGGATCTTCGCTGTATTGGCTCTGAGATCTCAATGGTACATGATCTGGGGGAAAGGGGAAAAAAAAATCAGAAAATTTGTAACATAGTGGGAATTAATGGATAATATGGGCGTTGGATATCCCTGGACAAAATCACGAACCGTGGTTGAGCCGCGTGCACATGGGATTATACAGCACCCGTAGAGCGCTTGGCCGGGATGCCAGCATCAGATGGCAGCGTCAGGGTGGGCACGAGGTGATGGTTGACCTCTACAATAGTCGGGCAATTTGCTTTGACTGATATCGAACACATACCATACCGAGTAGGTTCGCCGATGGACCCAGACCTTGAAAAACGAATCTACAGTTGTCTAAAGTAAAAGACACCCCGCATTGCCGTATGTGTGAGGAGCGACTCACTGTTGGCTTAAGTGGAACGGTTTACCTTTTGGTGGTGGTCGTTGACAAGTGCAACGCCGACGCCGTAAGTGGTACGGAAGACAAGTATAGGTCCAGTGCCCTTCCGTTGCGGAAATGTAAGATGTGGCAATGCACGTGATCGGGGTGAGGCTGTGCTCCCGATCATCCATTGGTTTTCCAGATCTGTCAGTCGGGTCTTTCCACTGCTACTTGTGAGTTTGGCGACCATCGAGCGATTCTCAGCCTAACTTACCTTGCCATGTCTTACTTCCTACCTCACTTACCGTCTGGCTGGCACGTCGATGAGGCGATCAAATCAGAAGAAGACCGCATCGTCGTCCTTCGTTTTGGTCATGACTGGGATAGCCAGTGCATGACCATGGACGAAACGCTATATTCCGTCGCTGAGAAGGTAGCTAATTTTGCGGTCATTTACTTGGTGGACATTACTGCTGTGCCGGATTTCAACAAGGTGCGTTCTGCAAAACTTTTGCAACGCAGGAATTATTTTATCTTTATTTTTGTTCTTGCGGTGGTGAAGTACTGATCGCGACTCCGACACAGATGTACGAGCTGTACGATCCCTGCACTGTCATGTTCTTCTACCGGTGCATATCTGACGGTATTTGATATGCTCCGCGTGCTCACTCGCCTTTTCCCAGCAATAAACACATCATGATCGATCTTGGTACTGGTAACAACAACAAGATGTACGTTCTCATCTGTTATCCCGTTTTACGTACTTCTAGCACGCACTTACTCCCATACGACGTGATAGAAACTGGGCAATGGACAACAAGCAAGAGGTAAGTTAACTTCGAGAGATGCGGCGTTTACGATCTCTGGATTGAGTCCATTTTTGTATAGCTCATAGATATCATCGAGACTGTCTACCGCGGAGCTTCCAAAGGCCGTGGTCTTGTGGTCTCTCCCAAGGGTACTGCTGTTTCACTTTGCTCTCGCTGTTTCATCTTGTACTGATCATTATGTACCATAGATTACTCCACTCGTTACAGGTACTGAGCCTTCTGAGGAGCGCCGAACGGTTATGTGATTCTCTAGTTCATTGTCCATTCATTTATTCATCGCCCTGGTCCCTTTGTTCGGTTCTTCAGCCCCTGTATACTATGTACTATCAAGTTCTCAAAGGAAGATAACGATGCAGTTGTCTACATCACACACCGATATTTCACATTCAGAAACGTCCTTGAATCAGCCACGATGTGTACATAACAGCGCCGGCACGTCATCTCCGCAGGAATAGAAGCACGAAGAACGATAATAGACTCTGGGTTTCATCTCGCCTCTTCTCAGTCCAAGGCGCACCGGACTCGAACAGTATGCGCTCAAATCCGTGTTTTGCCTCCGCCCGAATCTACGTCCCGGTTCTTATTTATGGTTTGCTGAAACTGACACGTTTACTCGTTGCACCAGGGGCTTGTGCACTAGCATCGATGTGATGCGATCGAGTCGAGAGTACCTGGACCATCCATCTTCTAGTTCGAACGGGGCTATTATTGTTCTTAATTGGCTAATATGCACCCGCTGTTTTCTGTGAAACGAGAGCACACGACTTGGTAACACGAATGAATCATATTCGAGAACAGTTGTCAATTGTGGATTAGGGTTGTCGTCGGTGGGGAGGGGAGGGGGGGGGGGGACGAAATTGATGATGAGACGATTCATCAACGAGGCTAAATGTTTCATTCAGAACCACCACGCATTAGGCATTGGTCACTTTGTCGCCGCGGTCCGCGTCCAAGACAGGATGAATTGTCTCCCCGCCCTAATGGACACGGTTTGGCGGCCGTCTGCTAGTACCTGTGACGCTGTGCACCGCGCAATATTCATCATATCCGCCATCTGTTCCTGGGCATAAAGGTATACACTCTTGCAACGTTCGTTTACATCCAGCGCTCACAGCGACGGGGGTAAAAAAAAATCTTTTCCCACTTCCCGAAGCACCCCACGGGTTTTCTTCACAGAACGCCTAGGAATCCCCGTTTGTGTTGAGATCATTGTCTCGAGTACATCAATACTCCTCAAGCTACACTTACGAGACCGACGATAAAGGGGTAAAGCGGTAAGTACAAAGGTAGATCTGGAAGAGTAATCCATCGATCCAGATAATATAAAATTCCTCATATCCTTGATCAAAGTGCTGCACGTTGGGGTCAATTGGGGTGTAAGTAATTGTACCTCCGCCTTCGCCTTGTTATTGAATCTTGGTTTTTCTTTGATTCCCGGCATCCGGGCTCGGAATGGACTGCATCAGAAGTATGTGCTGGCCAAAATTGCAACCGTTGCTTCTTCGTCTCGGTAAGCGTGACGACGACCGAGCTGGGACGAGAGGACGCCGAGTGGTTCTACATACCTCACTCGGTGGCACGCCTGTTGTCCATTGGTATCGACTTGATTCATTTCATACGCAATCGACGAATGGCACAAGCGACGAAAAAAAACCAGCAGCAGTCACGCTGGGCGATCAAAGCGTGGGTGCGCAGACTACCACTTTGTGGGTAAGTTGAACGTGTAACTAGTAGCGCTTCATTTTTTTAAATTGTTACCAAGGTCACTGGAACGAAAGAACCAGTATCAAAGTACGAGAAAGAAGAAGACGAAGGTACGTATTTGCGCCGAAGCGCCTCGCAACCGTGCTTCGTTTCTCCCTCTCTCCCTCCTTGGCGAGTTCGATCGATCGCTGAAAGGTTTGCGCGAGAGTCGGAAGATGTGGTCTCACTATGGATAAGTAGGTATTGAACTTTGCATGGAGCCGCTCCTCGTCTCATGCTGTATTGAAGACAAAATGAAAAGGATCCAATAGTGTCCCGTCTCATGGCGGCTCGTTTTCCCATCGTCATCAGCGATCCTCGCCCGCCGAAGACCCTTGCGCGGGTTTCACGGAGAGAAATCCCTTGCCAAGCCACATCCCCGTTTTGCAAGAAGCTCGAATACAAAGTCTTGAGAGAAAACGTTCGTCAAAAGGGTAAGTAAAACTGCGTTATATAGTAAATGAAAGTGACGCTAGATATTTAGTTATGAAATGTCTAGCTCGGATAAAATGACCTTCCCGCGTCTATGGTGCTAGTTTGCTGAATAGCTTTGTGGCGCTCAATTGAGGCCACGGATCGCGTCAACGTTTCCCGTGTCTTGGCGGACGCAGAGCCTCCCTCCGTCCATTATGTAGTAGAGGTCGCCGACCTTCGGGATGTAACGATCAAGGCGCCAGATTCTGCGCATAATGAATGAACAAGAAAAGCAACTGAGTGCGACCGGTTCGGAAACGTTCACACTCTCCCGTCGCACGAAGGGTTTCGTGAGACGGGTTTCTTACGGAGGAACGGAAGGATGCCATCGTTCTGTGACCTGCGAGCGCGCCAATGCAGACGCGTACAAACAGCGCTATTTCGAATTGAACGGCAGGCGACCGCAAATCGGTCTTGGTCGATAGCGATCGCTCCTCTTTAAAGCTTTTTACATATTCTCCACGTGAAGAATGACGTATCGGCACGTTAAATGACAGCGAAGAAAAAAAACGCGCCGGCTCTAGACCCCCAGCATAAGACACCATCTAAGCACTCTTCTCCGTCGCTCCGCCCTCTTGAGATATAGAAGCTGTGGAGACCCCCATTTCCTCCGCTGCACCGGGCACAAAAAATCAGCATCCTCGTCAGGGTATTCAACACTCCAAGTTGACAAAAAAAACAACCCACCTGACACTTGTCTAACAGGACCCAAAAACCACTTGCGCGCACTGATCCACCAAAACCCAACACTATATACAAGCACGATGCCAACTGCGACCACCGCGTAGTTGAGCGTTTGAGAGTCGACGGGCTGTTGGCGTTCATGTAACGAGTTAGTTATTTGTAGAGAAAAAAAGAATCGGGTGAATGAAGAGTATACGGACGTTAGCTTGTGGAAGAATAAAGACGATCGCGATGCATCCTATCCACATGACGGCGCCTATTGCTATGGGCAGTGAGAATGCTCCGAGGTGGAATGGACCACGTGTAAAGCGCTTTCGGTAGACGACGCGCAGAGCGATCGGAATGGCTATTGATGAAGAGACGAGCATCATGTGGGGATCAGCCTTGAGCATACTCAGCAAATTGAACACACCATAGGAAATGTAAAGGCCGATCGTTGCTATGCTGGTCGCTGCCGCAAACGCGACTGTACTTCCGAGACTCGGGAGGGCAAGTAAAAAGCTGAGCGTACATGCCAACCACACTGCGGGCGAGATGCAAAATCAAGGTTGAGTATCGCATTGGGTGCACTTACCAGTACGAACGGGTGTTCCCGTTCTGGAGTCGACTTTGCGGAAGAACGTGTGGCCTGGTATCCCTCCATCACGCGCGAATGCAAACATCATACGCGAGTTCGAGGTGACGGAGAAAGTTCTGATCAACACAACAAGTCAGCCCTTGATCCTTACACGGCACAACCTAGACAAACTCACCCACAGAAATACATCGCCCCGATGACGATCACCATTAACACGATAGCACCTTTCTCTCCGACGGTGTCAAGAAATATCTGCGTGACAGGTTGGCCCGTCGCCGACCCAACCGTGCCAGCCAGATCTTGGATGGAGAAGAGAAGGCCAAGAATGAGGAACCATCCCAAGACAGCAGAGACCCCGATGGCTGTGATGATACCCACCGCGCCTGCCATGGCTGCATTGTGGGTCTCTTCTGTCATCTATAGCAAGGGAGCGTCAGAAAAACGCGGGATCAAACGGGCCAATACGTCATGCAACGTACGTGTGCGCTTGCGTCGAACCCTAATTCTCGCTCAGTCTCGTTTGTCTCAACAACACAAGTTCGACTCGCCTGTTAATGTATACTGAGCCATGAGCACACCGATGACGCATACATATGCGTTGCTCGCGCGGATTCCCCAACCCTCGCTTCCGCTTACCCCCGTTCCGTCAATGAACGTGCGGAACACAAAATCACCTGACTGGTGCGTTGGGGCGCGAGCAAGAATGGCGATAACGAGGCAGGTGGTGCCAATACCATGCCAATATACAGAAATATTATTCAGATACTTGAGTAGATGGACCCCAAATGTGTTGATGAGACCTGGAATACCCATTGCTGAACGTTTAAGATGAAGGATAACGAAAATCTCACCTTGACTAACGAGCACGGCGGCATAAATGCCAATCGTGGTCCCCGGCGTTGGAACAAAGTTCGTCCCGAGTGTACTTACAGTGGACAAGAAATTAGCGCATGCGAAACTGATTCAGAATGTCAATCCACGCGGACTTTCAGCAATGACAAGGTGTCTAAATTACCTGATTCCGGTGGTAACTGCGACTTGTCCTAGCAGATTGAACCAGCCAGTGATCCACGACGCGAAGGGTGCGTTTTTAGGATCGGACAGCATGGCGGCCCAGAAGTAAGGTCCACCGCTGGTTGGGTGTGCGCTACACACCTCTGCATACGATATGTAAAATGACATGGTCTCCATGATACGAGCACGAGATGGAACGCACCTGCCATCGCGAGTCCGACGAGCATAGTAGCACATGCTGATGCAGAATATGATAATTGGGGCAGTCCAGTCTCTTGTAAGTAGCACTCACCAACCACGATCCAGCCCCAGACCATAACCGCAGGACCTCCGGTATTCTGAAGGATGTGATCGAGATATGTACTCACCCCAGCTGCAAAATAATGCGCGCTCACCAGCCCATAAAGAAATAGTGATGGTATACCAGTGATGACACTGATGATTGAGAATGAAACGCCAAAGTTCTTCAGGACAAGTTGCGTTCAAAAATCATCCTGAGGGATGAAGACAAACCTACCTGCAAAAGCGACAGCTCCCGCCTAGTCACGTTAGTACAACTTCCGAACCGGGGTCGCACAATCGACCACTCACTTCAACTCTTGCTTGTACCCCATCCGCGCGAGTTCAGCCTCGTCCTCCACATTCAGCCCATCATCAACGGGGTTGATCTTCTCCATCGGTTTCCTTGGAATACGCACGTCAAGGATCGCAACTACGAGCCCGTGTAAAAGATGGCGCGAAGACGATGGCAGAAAGGCTTCTGCGACCTGCGAGTGGGTTGAGCAGGGAGTTCGAACATTTCCGTTGATCCAGTCATCACGGTTTTAGTCGGCTAGGTTGCTTATCACACAGCTAAGGCTGGCCAAGTGGGAAACGCAGCCCTTATCTATGTCAAAGGGACGACGTACCTAACATAGGCAACATACTATAGCCAACAATGCATCCTTTTCACCTTGACGACCGACCGGCGAGGCAGTCCAGGACCTCCGTGATGCACTATCACTTGGACCCATTGGCTACTCAGATCGCTCATTATGTTTGAACAACCTTGCGAGTACACTGAGGACACGCTTCGAGGAATGCAATGGCCGCACGTTTCGAGCAGCAAGGAGACAGTAGGGATTTCGAAGAGGCATTACAGCTTCGCCACATTGCTGAAGCCGAAACTCCCAGTCATCCAATGCGATTTTTCATTTGTCAGACATTTTCCGACAGCTATTTCGCTCTTTGGCGGAGAACACACATGGAAACGCGCGCGCGCAGTACTATGAGCTATCACAAAGCAGCCGCTGATATTAACACTGCGGGCTCGCTACGACATCTGAGCTTGTGCTTAGGTTTGGCAGGATGTGGAGAACGACAAGGACATGGGTCGACTCTGGATGCATACGAAAGGGGAATTACGCTCTTGGACATCCATCTTTCTGCATCAGCCTCAGTTTCAGCACACCATGGAAGGATGAAGTGTTTCCCTACATCATTGGCCGTCGACGCTGCATCTTGTGCACTTCGTCGTGACAATATTCTCCGTGCGTTGGAACTGTTGGAGCAGGCTCGAGCCCTCCTACGGAATCAAATGACCCGTTTCCGCACCTCTCTCGATGATCTTCGTTCTCGTGACGCACACCGAGAGATGCTGGTGAAGAGATTTCAAGAACTCGGCTTTCAACTCAGCAGGCAGTCAGACGAACCACCCAGTGGTAGTATCTCGAGAGCCACTCTCGACGATGAGGCTCGTCATTATAGACATCTGGTCAATGAATTGAATGAGGTTGTTGCGAAAATACGGGGACTCGATGGGTACTCGCGATTCCTTCTGCCGCCGTTGTTCTCAGACTTGCAAGAGGCAGCTTGTGACGGTCCAGTGATCGTCCTGGTTGCTGGTCAGATGCCATCATCGTATTGCACGACCGTCCGCCAGTCCATATCGTCCTCGACACAACTCTGCAGTACTAGCCAACCAACTTCGCAAGAAACCCCTCTACTCGAGCGTGCCAGATCAGAGATCCATCGTTGACGTTTTGCGACAATTATGGGATACCGTGATGCTACCTGGCATCTCAAAACTCGAAGAACTCCTGAAGCGTGGTTCTCGCGTGTGGCGGACGTCGGTATTCACTTCGTTTCCTCTGGATGCTGTGGGAGAGTACAAAACCCCAAGAGATCGGTGGCTAAGATGTATATCTCGTCTTATACTTCCTCACTTTCTGCCCTCATCAGGACCTGCAGTAGCAGGCACACATCTTCACCTGCGCATTTTGCTGCCATAGGCCAGGCACTGCCAGGCGAGATCGAGGGCCTTCTACCCGCATCTTGCGCTGTTTTCACAAAGCTCACTGGTTCCGCTTCAACGAGGGAAGAGGCATACTGTGCATTTATGCAACAACCCCTGGATCCATTTCCCTGCCACAGCAGGCAAAAGTACGAAGAACCATTCAAGTCATGTTTGAAATGGCCCTCTCTCGCTCCTTGACATCATTAACATGGACCTGTCCAAGCACAAATTCGCGTTTCTTTCTGATCGCAAGACTGCTGTTAGCGACCTGACAACGCTGGATGAGGCGATTCACTTACTAAGTGATGTTCATTCACATCGGCATACGATCTACTTCGGTAATCCTGTTGGTGACTGCTTTCAGTGCTCGTGTATATGTTTTTTGGCTCACTTTCTGACAGTGTTTGGACCCCGCACAGGTGGGAGGGACGACCGACTGGAGGATATGGTTGCCCGCCGTATCGCACCTTTATATACCACATACATACATAAACGCTTTGATATAATCATCTCGAGAAGCTTCTGATGAGGCCCACACAACTTCGGGATTTTTTTTAAAAAAAGAGAGTAAAAATATGAAGCGTTAGTACACCCATATCATCCTCGTAGTAAGTGCAAGGCCTACTCCTGTTCCCCCATCAACCTCGCCACGACCTCATTCCCGTGATGCACCGGCGCCTCGTACACCGCAAACGTCGTCCCAGTCCCCTCCTCACCTGCACCCTCACCCTTGCCCTCATCCCTCCTCCTCCCACCCCTACTCCACCCCTTACCCCGATCCGTAAACACCGCCTCCCTCCGGTCCAACATCTCCTCCAAATCCTCATCCCTCAACACACCCCTCTTCGCCTCGCCCGTCTCAGGCACGACCTCGATATGCTCCCCCTCGAGTTTGAGCAGCTCGGCGGCCATCTCGGATATGGCGTCTGCTTTCGTGCGGTTGTTGGCTTGGCCGGGAAGCTTGAATTTGCCTGTCCGAGGGGTTAGCGTGATCCGCGTATTCAAATGAAAACAAGGACTCGGTTGCGTGGTGACAACGAAAACGGACGACAAACGGACCTTTGGCAATCACGAGCGCCTCCAACTTGCGCTTCTCGGTCGCCCGATGCATAATCCTCGTCTCGACCGTATGTGCCGTCACCAAGCGGAAAATCAACACCGGTTTCGTCTGTCCGATACGGTGCGCGCGGTCTTGAGCTTGGATGTCCATCTGGGGGTTCTAAACACCGCGTCAGACTGCCACTCCCAACCAACGCCATAAAAAACAGAAAGAAACCTGGAAACACGCACCCAATCCTGATCATAAAAAATAACCGTATCGGCAGCTGTCAAATTAATCCCCAACCCTCCCGCCCGCGTACTCAATAAAAACAAGACGGGCGCTTCGCCGCGATCACCGCCCTCCTGGAACCGCGTCATCTCGTCCCGTCGCTCCAATGGGCCGGTCGAGCCATCAATTCGACAGAGTGGCCAGTTTTTGAGTTCGGTAGCCCATGTCTATGACATGTTGATATAGGATGAGCGTCGTCCCCAAACAAAAAAGGGTAAGAGAAGACAAAGTAGAGACACACCTCAATAATATCCAACATGGTCGTAAACTGGCTAAACAACAACACCTTATGTTTCCTCCTAAACAACTCATCCAACAATCTCTCCAGCAACATCATCTTCCCACTCGCATCCACCAGCTCTTTCGTCGTCTCCGGTATTTCTTCTGCCGGATCCCGAAAGAGAAGCGGGTGCGAACAAACTTTGCGTAGTTGCATGACCGTGTTTTGGAGGCGCATGTTGTTGATGCCTTTTACTTTTCGCTCGTTAGTAATCAGACGAGACGAGACAGAAAAGTAGGTGCACACTCACGATTCTCCCGCATACGGTGTTGTCTCCCCAATTCCGCGACGTCCTCCTCTCCCTGCTCTTGTTTATGCACTGCAGGCTCCCCGTCATCATCGCTCCCATCCACATCATACCTCCGCCTCTTCCCCGCTCTCAATTTTCTCGGCGCATCCACATCGACCTCCATCTTCTTCCCCCCAAACATCGCCGATACACTGTTTCCCTTCCCAACCGCCTCTTCGCCCCTCGCCATCAAGAACCCCCTTATCCGTCCCTCGACCACATCCTCATACATCTGTCTCTGCAGGATGCTCAACGGGGCATAAATCACATATTCCTTTTTCGGCGGCAACGTTTTTCCCAACACGTCGGCTTTGAGACGGCGCAAGAGGAACGGTTTGAGGATCCCGTGAAGCGTCGAGATAAGGTGGCTGGACTGGGAGGGGGAGAGTCGGGATTGAAGCGTGCCGAGATTGAACCATTCTTGAAAGGTATCGAGGTCGTCAAAGATGTCTGGGAGGATAAAGTTGAGTAGGGACCATAGTTCCGCGAGGTTGTTCTGGAGACGCGTAAGCAACGTCACCGCACGAACAAAAAGGGAGGGATGGATAGACGAACATGTAACGGCGTTCCCGTCAAAATCATCCTCCCCGCACTCGGGTATTTCTTGATCTCCTGAATAAGCCTACAATTCAGATTCTTGAGTCTGTGTCCCTCGTCGACGACGATGTATCCCCAGTTATATTTCGCGAGTTGCGCTCTGTCGCGGATGATGATTTCGTATGTCGTGACGACAACTGGGAATGTGGATTGTGTCTGCGCAGGGAGGTGCTGCGGTGGTGTTGCTGCCTTGGAGGTGATATTGCGTGACGTGGGTATAGATGTGGAAGCATCGTCGTCTGATGGGTATACGTCGTCGTTGTCGTCGTCGTCTGAATCGACCTTGCGCTTCTTTGCTGGTCGACAATTGGTCTTGGCAGGCGCAAGATTTCTCTTGCCCTTCTTACCCCTCCCCTTCCGTGCTGCCTTCTTGACTACAAACTCATGCTCATCCTCACCGTGTCTCTCAACACCCTCGTCCGGCTCGCGCATCACCGTACGACGGAGTTTGGCGCGCTCAGCTGGGGAGCCGTGATACATGCAGACAGGAATCTACAAAGGCCAAAAAAAAGTATCAGAACGCGGGACCGTGACCAGCAACGAGAGACACAACGCCGCACCGTAGGCGCAAACCGATGGAACTCTTCTATCCAATTATGTATGACACTTAACGGGCAAACGATGAGAAACGGTCGAAAGTGGCCCAGTTCGCGGAGGTGGGCGTTGAACGCGATCACTTGGAGTGTCTAGTCCCGTTTTGACCTTGGGCCGTAGAGTAGGACCAAACACATAGGCTTACCTTTCCTAAACCCATTTCATCCGCTATGAGAGAGCACCAAGGTCAGAAAGACAGGGCACGACACCAGAAAGAAACACATATACCTACCCAAAATCCCGGAAACACCATTCTTATCGAGCGATACCATCCACTCGACACCATCCAACTGATAATCCTTCAGAGTCCCACCCGTCACAAGAGACGGTTGGGGGAACTTTGGCCGTGCTTCTGTTCCAGTCCCGGCTCCAGTTCCCGTTCCGCCAGCGTTGTCGTCGTCGCGATGAGGTTCAGATTCACGTTGACCATCCTCGGGCGTTTTCCCTGGCATCGAATCACCACCCTCCTCGCGTTTAAGTTTCCTCTGTGCTCGACGAGAAGGAGGCGGACGTTTCCGAGCCGTGAAGTCTGCAGGGCCAGCTGCGCGCATAGCGGCGCGTAAGGCCGACGTCCGTTTCTCCTTGTCCATTTGTGCGCCCAAGAGGTTGGAGTATGTGAATGACTTTTCGAGGAGGAGCTCGAGACGCGCGAATCGTTCGCGGAATTGCTGGGCACAGGGGCGTTAGATATCCATGTGTATGCTGCGGTACGGCGCGCTTACTTCGTCTTCTGCTGCATCTGAGGGTTCTGTGGACTGTTTTTCAGGGGATGGAATGAGTAATGGCAGAGCAAAAACGCGCATGCGTTATGACGAGAAACTTACTTCGCGCGTAGCCACCTCGACCTCGTCTCGACTGCTCGTGGTGGCAGGAGGCGAAGATGCCGCCGTACTAGTAGCTGGAACGGGCGACATCTCGAACTGCGTTGGAGACGAAGGCGGACTGACAGACATTGACAGAAAACTGTGAATAGGAAAATGGCATAGAATTCGTTTTTTCGACGTGCATGATAGGAGATTACATCATCAGAGGCGCGAAATTGCCTCTCCTAAACGAGGCTCAAGGTCACGTGGATTTTGGTCCGCGCCTCTCAATTCCATGATCTGCACTCGATCGAACAAAGCGATATAATATCCCTACGACATGGAACGTCCCCAGATCTAGCAACGCCGGTCACCCCAATCACAAGTCAAAACGGTACAATTCGACAGCCGTATTCAAGTCGAAGGACACTGTTATATTATAGCGCTGCGATGAGGCTGTGGAGTATACCGAAAAGCGAACGAAGCACCTATCGATCCCGACTTTCATGCACATGAACACCCACCGTCCTTCTCCATATGCGATACATCATATCTGGGTAAAATTAATCGCGGCTGCATGATGCTGTTTCAAGAGTGGGTTACCTTTCTCTGGGAACCATGGACTGAACGATTACCCCCCCCCCCCCCCCACACACACACGAATTGCGATATTATATACATACGCACGACACGGACCGTCCCCTCGTGAGGGCCATCTTGCAACGTCTCGTTAACCCATCCTCTCATTCCGGCATCCGTCTCAAGTACAATCGATGTCCATACCCGCTCTCCAAGCTTGCAAAGGGTAGGCCTTCCTAGGGGAAACGTCTTGTATTTCGGTTCGTCTGGATTGTTCTAGTGTCCTAGACGTGAGCTCGCGTTTACCCCACCGATGGGGTCGAATTCCCGTGATAAAACATCACCGGAGCCAGGTTTTTGAACCTAGCTCATCAACAACTTGCCAACGTTTTCGTCTTTGAGCGAAAACGTCTTTTTATTTCCTCCTGCCTTCTAGAAAGCTTGTCCAACCTTACCGGACCGGCATAGAACGCCCAAGTAAACCTCAAGGTGGGGAGCACTTTGGCGCTTAGATAATTCACGCATCCATTGAGCGTGCCCCTGTCCCAGAGGTTGCACACAACCGTCATCCACTCAGTCAACGATGAATGCACCAGACGTTAACATCTACTTCCGTTCGACGGACAATCAAAACACTTGGATTCATGCACTCCAGATTCCTTACAGCGACATCCACAGGCTCTGTCTTCGGCCCCTCAAGTGGCTGCGTTTCGTCGCATTTACTATTTCCGGTGCCCATGGCGATCTTTCCGAGACACAAGACGGCCACCCTGTCAACTACGACAATACATCTGACCTTGCCGACACCTACTACTACATTGCAACAGGTGATGTTTCATGACTTTTCAGCTCGTGCCAATGCTGACTTTTACATATGGTACTCTAGAACAATTTCATCTTGTTGATTACAATGCATTGAACGACAGAGTTACGTCCAGTGGTCTTACTCCAGGACGCGCTGGTTTCCGTGACAACATCCTCAACCGTGATGGACCTTGTGTTATCACTCGAGCAGACAGTCGAATATGTGATGCTGCACACATCATACCAAGATGCAAAGGTGACGAGGTATGTCATCCAGCATTCTGTGGTGATCATCTTCTGACTCTAGCCCCTACCATAGTACATAACCTTTGTAGTCAATGATCGCAGACATCTATATCACGAACAACAATTTCCACCTGGAATGCAAGAACTCTCCATCAACACTGTCGAGAATGGATTACTTCTGAGATCTGATTTGCATCAGTGCCTTGGACTTGGGATAATTGCATTCATGAAGGTATGTGACCTTGGACATACATTGATGTTTTCTAACATATGCATCCAGACTCCCAACTTTGCCATGCAGTGTGACGACATTTATAGAGTCGAGCCCGATCCAATACCAGACACCCGTATTACAATGCAGTATATGGAGCCGCCAACTGAGCACGAGTTGTATGCACCTCTTCCACGTGATGTTCACATGAGCGGCACAGGAGAATCTCCACCACCTAGCATTCTTCTCGACCTCATGTATGGAGCTGCTGTGGTTAAGAGATGGCCCACGGATGCACTATCTCAAGCACTGAAGAAGCGATTTGAAGACTTTAAGAATGTCACCCCCCTACCTGATCATTCTGAAGGTTCCTCTGATGAGTCAGGTAATGAGTATGCACCAAAGCACAGTCGGAGGAAGCGAGGTAGATCACGAAGATCAGCAACGTCAAATGAAATGCTTCAAGCCATGGATCATGTCCTGGTGCTGTCCATGCTGCTCCGAGGAGTTACTCCAGAACAAATTGTTGCTGAGCGGGAGAGAAGGGAGAAAAAGGCAAAGGCACATACACAGGAAGTGACACGGGTGAAAGTTCAGCAATGGCAGCAGGCACAGGATATGGCCTCTTAGTCCTACAGTGAACAAGAGGTTTCTTCGACTTCGAGTTGCACCAAATTACTCGTGCCAGCCTTAATATTGTCATAAGTAGTATGTACGAAGCTCACTAGATGTTGAAGCCTTCGGCACCTCCAGACCCCGGGATTCCAGTCGTATGTTAGTGTATTCCTGTTTGCTGGGTGGGCTGTCTGCATTGCTAAGTTGATGATGTAGAGGACCACAGGACGGAGCGGTGGAAGGACGAGGTTGGCAACGTGGACGATATTGTCTATCGTATCTGGATGCGATGGCTTGTGTCTAAAGGTACGAACCTGAATCATACCACCGCGCGCAATAGTCGTAGAAAAGAACGCTCGATTGGATAATCACATAAACCAGGTGGAAGATCAAGTATCTATGATGTTTATAGTATGCGTCAGCGAGCGCAGTGGCCCAACAAAACAGAAGCATCACTCACAACAACTTATTTTCCGGTCTTCCAGTTCCATAGCGCCAACCGTGGTCTCTCGGGTTCGCCTCATCCACGATCTGGATAAAAGCGCTCGAAGCCGAGGATGATGAGGTAGATGGTGAGGCTTTGCAATCGTCGTGACGAGGCTTTTGAGCAGCTCAAAGTTCTCGATGCCTTCTGAGACGAGGTCTTGTTGGGCTTGGGCAGTTATGGGTCCACTTCCTGCGTCTTTGCGGGGCATTTCGTGGGGCGGAGGTAGATGAATACCATCAAGACGAGGTCAAGTACGGGCTAGTCACGTGGTGTACTATGGTACGTCACTTGAGGTAGTCAAAAATTTACGACCATCGACGAGCTCGACGACGACGACGACGACGATGCTCTCCCGCGAGCTGCGTCTTCTGCTGTGGCTTTTGTTCGTGCACATCGCCGGGCTCTTCCTCTTCACCAAAGGCTTCCTCCTCAGCCGCCTCGCCCTCCCTCACCACTCGTCGTCCTCGTCGTCCTCGTCACTCTCCACGCACACGCGCGCCATCGTCCTCATCATCGACGCCCTCCGGTACGACTTCATCTCCCCATCGCCACCCTCGCCATCCTCGCCGTACCACCACCACATCCTCACCCTCCCTTACGAACTCACGTCCGCCCACCCCGAGCGCTCGTTCATCTTCAACGCGTACGCGGACCCACCCACGACCACGCTCCAGCGCATAAAAGGACTCACGACAGGCTCGTTGCCCACGTTCGTCGATGCCGGAGAGAGCTTTGGGGGGTCGGCGATTCGCGAGGATTCGGTGATGCATCAGCTGGACCGGGCAGGTAAAAAGGTGAGTTTTTCGCCTTCCCCCCCACCCCACCCCATCTCGTGGGCCATGGACGCGCCGGGTCTCTCTGATGATGTGAATTGTTCGAAGAAAAGGTCGCACTCGTAGGTGATAACACTTGGCAAACGCTCTTCCCCGATATCCTCGACCTCGACCTCTCATTCCCTTACGACTCTTTCAACGTCGAAGACTTGCACACCGTCGACGAGGGTGTCATTCAGCACCTCTTACCCCTCATTTCCCACCCCCCTCCCCCCCCCTCATCATCATCATGGACCCTCGCAATCGGACACGGCCTCGGCGTCGACCACATCGGCCACCGCCTCGGACCCGACCACCCCCTCATGGCCTCCAAACTCCACCAGATGAACATCCTCCTCTCATCCATCGTCAACGCCATGCACAACGACACTCTCCTCATCGTCCTTGGCGACCACGGCATGGATCGCACTGGCAACCACGGCGGCGACAGCACCCTCGAAACCATGTCCGCGATGTGGGTGTACAGCAAAGGACCTGCGCTGTCCCACGCCTACGAGGCACTGCCCGAGAGTGTGTTGGAGAAGATGGTGTTTCCGGGGGAGAGGGTAGCGCAGAGGTACATTCAACAGATCGATTTGGTGCCGACGTTGTCCCTCCTTTTGGGTCTTCCCATTCCGTTTAATAATTTGGGGAGCGTTATTCCGGAGTTGTTTAATCGCAGAGTGGAGGGAGGATCGGGATCGGGCGTGAGGGAGGCACTACAGGTCAATGCGCGACAGATTAAGCGGTATTTGGATGCGTACCGCGCGAGTCCGTCCAAGGCCGAACTAGACGGTGCGTGGTCTGAGCTATCGGATAGCTGGTCAGAAGCGACGAATACCATGGTGGGCGACGCCTTGACGTTGCTGTACCGCTTCAACCGTCTCGCACTATCGACCTGTCGCGCCTTGTGGGCGCAATTCAATATGACGCTTATGGTAGCGGGGTTGGTAGTGATCGCGTCTTCTATTGCCGCTGCGTATGCTGTGTATACGGTTCTTGGTGATGCGGGAGAGAGGTGGGAGGAGGTGCTGGATGCCAAGGTGGCCGTTTGTTGGAGGGCAGGGGGTGTTGGGCTCGTGTTGGGGGGAGCGGTGCACTTGATGCTTCGTTCCTTTGCGGACGCCAAGCTCTCACTGTTGCACACCACCCTCTTTAGCAGCGCGACCGCATCCAACGCCGCCCTCATCCTGACCACCCCCTCCTCCTTCCACATCCGCAACTGGTCTTTCGCACCGACGATCCTGCTCCTGCACGCCCTCTGCTTCGCCTCCAACTCCTTTGTCGTCTGGGAAGACCGCGCGGTGCTCTTTCTCCTCCAAACCTCGCTCGTGCCATCTGTGCTCGTCGGGTTCACAGCGCCCACGACGCGTTTGCGGTACCGCATCCTCGGGTTCTCTGCGCTCTTTGCGATCTGTGTGCGGTTGATGGCGATGAGCACGGTCTGCAGGGAAGAACAGCATCCGTACTGTACCGTCACGTTTTACGCCTCGCCTACGTCCTCTGCCCCGCCTCTCCTCGCGGTGGTTTTGGCGCCGCTCATGGCGATCGCGATCCCGCGTTTCGTGGTGCCGAAGGTGTTGGGGATATCGAGGTCGGAAGGGGGCGTTGCGGGTGTATTGTTGCCGTGGGTGGTGTGTCCTGCGATGCTTGCGGGGAGTGTGTTTTGGATGGTGGAAGCGGCGGAGGTGACAGGGTGGGTTGGGAGCTGGGCGAGGACGGGGAGAACGGGGCTAGCGGTGGGGGTGGTGCTGTTTGCGGTGGTGGGTATGGCGCTTTGGTGGGCCGTGCCTGTCTGTCTTGACATTCAGACGGTCGAGGGAAGTGAGCCCAGAAAAAAACAAGTCACGATCCTCGGCTTCGCGAACGCGTTCGGGTCGCCCTATTTGGTTTTCTGGATGATCTTGGTGAGCGTCGTGTGGGTGTGCACGCAGTTGATGGGACAGGTTGTGTTCGGGCTGGCTGTGACGGCTGTGTTGGCGTATCTGGAGGTTGCGGACAGCGTCAGGGACGTGTATGCGTTGAACGAGGTTTTTGCTTCTTCCACTCCCAACGCTCTCTCCCTCAGCAACTTCCCCACCCCTTCCACATCCCCACCCCTCACCTTCACCTCACTAACCCCCCTCGCCCTCCTCGGCACGCACCTCTTTTACAGCACCGGCCACCAACCGACGATCCCGTCGCTCCAATGGAAATCG
The DNA here is from genome assembly GCA_021018615.1 of Phlebopus sp. FC_14. Lineage (NCBI taxonomy): Eukaryota > Fungi > Basidiomycota > Agaricomycetes > Boletales > Boletinellaceae > Phlebopus > Phlebopus sp. FC_14. The sequence goes on along the minus strand of JAEVFL010000005.1, from coordinate 506,963 downwards.
GCGTTTGTGCTCTGCGCGACGCTCGACTGGCCGCGCGAGTGGGTGGCAAGGGCGACAGTAGGCGTGAATACGTTTGGGGGGGTGGGGGTGGTCGCGGTCGCGGGGGTGCTGGTGGGGTTGTGGAATGTTGCGCCGGGGGTGCCGTTGTCCTCTCCATCCCCGTCAAGCTCGACGGCCTCGCCCAAGGACACAACCCCGACCTCGATCTCGACCTCCCCTCTCCGTGCAAGCCTCGCCCTCTCGACCTACTACGCCACCCTCGCTTTGAGCACTGCGCTCTGTGCGACGGTCCTGAGGCGGCATCTGATGGTGTGGAAGGTGTTTGCGCCGCGGTATGCCTTTGCAGCTGGGATGCTTGGGGTTGTTGATTTGGCGGTGGGCGTTGGCGTTGGCGTTGCGTGGGGGAGGGTGAGGTTGGGGGTGAGGAGGGTGCTTGGGGCGGGCGTCAGTGGGCAGGAGAGGGTACGTCCGTAACTTGGGGTGATTGCGATGTCTACGTAGATCTATAGGTCAAAGTACTTGGTTCTTCTTCCTAATAGTAATACTCACTTTGGTGGATAGCTCGAACAAAGGTATCGATTAGCAGTCTCCGCTAATAAGGCATAACCGAAAAGATTGAATGCGAGGGAAGACAGTACTGAACCCGAACCGAACAGAATGTCGACTCATCTGAAACGACGGAAGGGCAGTGCGACCAGCGTTTCTTCCACCGCTCTAATAACACGTTAAGAGAGACCGCGATCACCCACACCCACACCATCACCAAGTTTCAAGCGCTTGCAGCCGGGTTTCCAACGACGTTCGCATCGGTTGATGAATGAGCACCACCACGACCACCACGGCGCGGACGACAAGCGTCCAACTCCCCGACCTCTTATCCTCCATCTCCCCCTTTGAGCTGCGCACGAACAAACACTGCCGCACCGTCTCGCGCGCGACCGAGCGCTGGCTCGTCGAGAGGGGGTTGGATGTGCCCGTGGGCTGTGCGAGGGGTTCGAGCGGCAGTCGTAGCAGAGTCCAGAAAGATGCGGTGGTTGGAAACGAGGTCCCTGGTAGAGCCGACTCGGACGCGGAGGAGGGCGACGACGCGTGGACATGGGACAAGGATGTAAAGCTAGGCTTGTTAGCCGCTGCGTGTTATCCGTGTGCGGACGTGACGCCGCTGAGGTTCGTCGCAGATTTTTTGGGCGTGTTGTTTTTTGATGCGTCTCGGGGGGTCGGGGAGGAGGGCGATGTCTTTGCGCTGTACGTGTTTTTCAACTATTTCTTTTTGGTTTGTGGACATGACCATATAGTATGCATGCAGGTTATCTGACCGACTGTCTCGTATTGCGTATAAAAACCCTTCGTGGTACCTTCGTTTCCTCAAATCCCAACGATCGTATCAAGATGCTAAACGGAGGCTGTATTGCAACGATACCAACAACGACAAGAGTACCACCGACACCACGAACCCACCCTTGCCCATCCGCCCCGACCTCGAATCCTACATCGAGCTCCGGAGAGAAGCCTCCGGCGTCCGAATGGCGTTCGACATGATAGAGTACGTCGAGGATTTGGTGTTGGGGGAGGAGGTGATTGCGAATGGGCTGTTTAGGAAGGTGAAGGATCATGCGTGTAATGTCGCCGTTTGGTCCGAGGTGAGTGCCTCCCACAGCATTATGTGGCCGCATTGACGCGATGGATGGACGCTAAAAAAAGGACATCGTATCCTGCACACGAGGAATATCACCCAACACACCCCCAAATCTCGTCACGACCCTCATGAAAGAACGTCACCTCCCGCTCGACGGCGCGCTCGTGCTCGCTGGTACACTCGTCCAGCAGAGCGTAGATGCTTTTTTGGATAGCGAGCGTGCGTTGTTGGCGCATGTGCGACAGTCGCAAGTACAGCACCAGCGTGAGCGGGGAGGGACGTGGGACGTGGAGAGGTATGTGAGGGGCCTGAGGAATTGGGTGGCGGGGTTTGTGAATTGGTTGTATGAGAGTAGAGTGTATTTTGGCGATAAGGGCATGGAGGTGAGGACGTTTGGGTGGGTCTTCGTCCCGGTTGAGTAGGAGGAGATGCGTAGTATGTAAAAGCATGGACTCACCTTGGCGCTCTATGCTGGTCCAGATACGTCTCAAAGAAAGTCTGAAGCCAACGCACCTTTGACGTGAAGTGAAGGGACGAAGAAATAACAGACCTTCTCCTTCCCCATAGTCGAGAACAACATGTCAAGCCAGACGAACCGAAAATACGATGAGCCCATGATGGCCACGACGAGTATGAGACCCGGTGCTCGGCTCACAGTCATTCAGTATACGTTGACATCCGCAGGATGCTGTGCTATACTTACGGTGTCCTCACTACGGTAAGCTACCCTCAATTGCAAGCTTTGAAGTGCAGGTGATATCACCTGTACTTGACATGGTTCATCGCCGATCAACTAAGTAACGGACGACGCCTGGGAATGTAGAATTAGCCGTACCTACGCGTCGTTTAGCTCGCTTGTGTCGGTAATGCCACGTTGTTTCCCTTATTTTACCTCCTATGGCCAAAATCCATGCATGAAAATTACAAATTTGATTTCATTTGAACAGGTCGAGATCAGTCAAGAAATTGATGTAAAATCAATCAGCGAAATCAACACTAAACATCCCTATAGCTTGCTAGAATGCAGCATATGTACTTTGCTCATCATTTGAACTGAAGTACCTATGCAAGATTTGTTGAAAAGTCATATGCCAAGGGTCACAACTTGATGATTAGGCTGACAAAATCCAAAGCGGACAGTGTATGCTTGGACTAAGTACAATCAGTATAGTACATCATAAATAAAACAAAGGGACTCACCTCAGCCACTGCCCAAGGAGTAGAAACAACTGAGGTGCTCAGAAGGTTAAAGAAGTTCTTATATATATACAGTAGGTGGAGACAAGCTCATACCATAGTTGTGAGTCTGAAAGATGTAGGAAACAATAATGAGCAGTAGACATGTGAAGGAAAAACATATCAGAGTATGTCTGAGGTATTCCGAATGAATCTTATTAAATCCAAAGACAGTTGTATCAAATCCAAAGGTGGAGTTAGGTGAAGTAAGTTTCCTGTAGTCTGGAGATGATTGAAGTACATCAGAATTAATGTTTCCAAGCTGGAGCACCATCAGAAGCTCAGAGCACTATTGGATTTTGTCACAGGCATAATGAAGGCAGAAGTTATTCATGCTAATGGACAAGGTATCTACAGTAGGTGTGTAGCATCTATGTATGAAATAAAGTTTGTATCTATATAGGATCTTGGCCATCTCCAAACTAGTGGTGAGGACCTGAACAATTACCTACTCCAATAAGATTGTCATAGAATATGTGGATTGATACGGTCAGTGGCTCACATTGGTTATGAGTGCGTACTGAGGCTAATAGACTGAGGTTGCTCTGAGCGTTGGAGGGGCTGAGAGGTAAAGACTCAGAAGGATTTAATGAGGAATCTCCTGGTTGCTGTATTCAGTCCTTATATACTCTATAGGAGTTTGTGTTGGAGTCAAACATCGTGACATATTATGTAATCCCATGATTTTCCGTTCGTCGTAGAGCTAGACATACCTCAGTGACTTCCACAGTTCACTGAGGTGAGATATCATTTATCCTCACTCGATTTACTCTTACTGACGTACCATAGCGTTACTTATTGCTATAGGTACATATACCCAATATATAAGTGACTTCCACAGTTCACTGAGTGTTACTTATTGCTATAGGTTATGAGCCCCGACGCTCAGTAACTTGAAAAGAATCGAAGCATGCTCACACAAAAAAAATCCAGCATGTCCACTATACTGAAAGAAAACGAACAGATTCACATTCCCACGCTGAAGACCAACGGCAGCAACTGGCTGACCTATAAAGATCAGGTCGAGTGGGCAGTAGAGGCAAAAGGGTTAATCGGGTACCTACAAGGGTCAACACCGAAACTCGTGGATCCCTGTGATGGGAAAGAGGCCTCGTGGACCCCTACGACCGCAGAGCAAGCACTACTTGATGCGTATCCAGCAAAGCTTGCAGAATGGGGAAAAGACAATGCTTGGGTCAAAAGTGTTATCGAAGGAACACTCCCAGAGTCGCTGTTTATCCGCGTCTGGAACGAGAAAGCAGCCGCATCGATGTGGAAGATTTTGTCGAGTGAATTCGAAAATCGTTCCTGTATCGTGACGATCGAGCTATGACGAAAGCTCCACGAGCTACGCTGCACAGAGAAGGGTGACGTGCGAGCACACTTTGATAAAATACGTGCCATTCGTGAAGAACTGGCATCCATGGGTGAAACTCCGTCAGACGATGATTTTGCAGCCATAATTCTAGGATCCCTTTCGACTTCTTATGATGCAAACATTTCAGCAATGATGGGATCTGCAACAGTCCTTAAGCAATCCCTTACTCCCAATATCATCATGACAGCCATGACAGACGAGTATGATAGTCGTCAAACGAAGCTGAAGAAGCCGCCAGCAAGTAGTGAAGATGTCGCTTACTCAGCACAACCCTCCCGCAAGAAAAGGTTCACTGGAACATGCTTTAATTGTGGCAAAAAGGGCCACAAATCCGAAGATTGCTGGGAAGAGGGTGGCGGAAAAGCGGGACAAGGACCCAAGGGACGTGGCAAAAGAAAGGCTCCAGAAAGGGCTGCCACAGCCACAGAAGCGAGCGCAGAACCTAATGGTGTCTGGCTTGCACATGCCCATGACGACTGGGAAGATCAGCTAGACTGGCTGACAGAAGTCGACGAAGATGACTTACCGTCGATTCACGACTTACCCGAGGAGACCGATGACGAAGATAATGAAGTGGTCACGACTAGCTTCGATTATGCAATGCTCGCCAGCAGAGCAGGTGACACCGCCAATTCCACGATCCTCTTCGATTCCGGTGCATCTCGTCACATGTCATCCTACAAAGATCAGTTTATCAACCTTGTTGCTATGCCTTCAAAACCGATCACCGCAGCCGACAAACACACCTTCAAGGCCATTGGGAAAGGTGACCTCCACATCACCATACCAAACAGCAAGGGTCAGACATGAATTCTCTTGAAGGACATACTGTATACGCCCGAAATCGGTGTGACATTGATCTCGATCAGCCGTCTCGATGGCACAGGTTATGCGATGTTGTTCTATGACTCACGATGCCGGATTTTCGACTCGAAAAAGAGGCAGCTAGCAGAGATACCAGTCAGCCGAGGTTTTTATGCAATAAGGGGACCCCGCACGCCATTCGCAAGGGTTGCAAACACCAACGAGCCACTCACCATAGAAGAGATACATGTCCGACTTGGACATATCGCCCCAGAAGCGATCCGGCAGATGTTGCGTGACGACGTCATCACCGGAATAACGCTCGACCCTGCGAACGCAATCATGGGACCCTGTGAGTCCTGTGAGTATGCTAAAGCAATCCGCAAGGCCATCGGGAAGATCCGCGACCCACCGAGACGTGATCACTTTGGCGATGAGGTCCACACTGACCTTTGGGGACCGTCACCTGTGCAAACCAATGCACATAGCCAATATTTCATGTCGTTTACGGATGACCATACCTGTTTTACTGACCTTCGACTCCTGAAGACCAAAGACGAAACCTTTGAAGCCTACAGAGAATACGAGGCTTGGGTCAGTATGCAGTTCGATACAAAAATAAAACGGCTACGTTCGGATCGCGGGGGAGAGTTCCTGCATGACGAATTCAGCCGTCATTTGCGCATGAAGGGCACAGAACGCAAACTTACCGTGCACGATACCCCGGAGCACAATGGCGTGGCGGAACGCCTAAACCGCACGCTAATCAAACGCGTACGTGCTGTCTTGCATGCGAGTGGGTTGCCAAAGACATTGTGGGGCGAGGCCTTGATGCATATGGTGTGGTTAAAGAACCGATCGTCGACGCGCGCGCTCAGTAACAGAACGCCCTATGAACTATTGTATCAGCACAAGCCCGAGCTGTTGAACTTACCAACATGGGGTTGCCATGTCAAGGTGCACAATCCAAATGGTTCGAAGCTTGATGTACGGGCACATGATGGTCGTTGGGTAGGCTTCGACCGGGACAGTAATGGGCACTGCGTGTACTGGGAAGACACGCGGCGGATCGGCGTCGAGCGCAGCGTGCGCTTCGAATGGGTCGACGTTGCCGTCCCCATCAGTGCACCGCTCGCGGGGGAGCAGGCAAGTACAAGTAACAATGAAGATATTAGCGATCAGCACACTGATAAGGGTGAAAAACGCGATCACTCACCTGCTGAAGACTCTGCACACCAGCAGCAGCCATCCCCTTCTGCTATTGATCACCTGGGACCCCATTTCGAGCCTCCCATCGAACCGCATCACTCTGGTCGGGTCCGCGTCGAATCCGCGTACGTTCATCGTTTGCGAGAAGGCGAGGGCACGAGTGACGGACATAACGACCGCATTTTGCCGCGCGGCGTCCAGACGGGCACTGAGGGGTCAGGTGACGTTGCAGCTGAGTTCGGAATGCTGGGTGCTGGGGGAGAGCTCGACGAGGACGACGATGAGGTGTTTGCGATGGTGGCTGAAGCTACAGCAGCCATAGAAGACAGCGATCCCACGACAGTTGAAGAAGCGCGTGCACGTCAGGACTGGCCGAAATGGGACGACACCATAAAGAAAGAGTTGAAAGCTCTCGAGGATGCACGTACATGGTCGATCGTCGAACGGCCAGACGATGTGAACGTCGTTGGTTGCAAATGGGTATTTCGTATCAAGCGGAACGCAGACGGCGAAATTGAGAAGTACAAAGCCCGCCTTGTTGCAAAAGGCTACTCACAGGTGTACGGAGTCGACTACTACGATACGTATGCACCCGTCACTCGTCTCGCATCTCTCCGCACAATCCTTGTCATCGCAGCCCGAAACGACTGGGACATTGAAGTCTTCGATTTTCAGAGTGCCTACCTCAATGGGAAGCTCGATCCAGACGAAATCATCTACATGGAGCTCCCACCTGGCCTTGAAGTCGACAAGAAATTCAAACATCCTGTCGCACTCCTCCGTGTCGCACTTTATGGATCGAAGCAGGGCGCACTCAAGTGGTACAAAGAGTTGTGTCGCCTGCTCGAACATCTGGGCTTTCGTCGTGCTGAATCAGACTGGGGGGTATTCTATCGACATGTCAGCATCGAAATCCTCATTCTCGCATCTCACGTTGATGACTGCACTGTAACCGGGAGTGACAAGAAGTTGATTAAGGATTTCAAAGCTGACGTCGCTGCCCGATACAAGCTCACAGACCTGGGACCAATCTCGTCACTTCTTGGAATAAAAGTGACACGCGATCGAGCTGCACACACCATATCGCTGTCGCAGGACGCTTACACAGAGGCTATTCTAGTGAAGTATAACTTCGCTGATCTGAAGCCCGTGTCAATTCCAATGGATTTCAACCTTGAACTGTCGAGCAAGCACTCCCCGGAGACTCACGTCGAACGTGCACTAATGAAAAATATACCATATCGTGAAGCAATCGGGTCGCTCATGCACCTCGTAGTTGGAACTCGACCCGATATTGCATTTGCCGTCACAACCGTCGTACAGTTTAGTGCAAATCCTGGTATGAGACATTGGAAGGCTGTAAAAAGGATATACCGCTATCTCACTGGAACGAAAAAGCTTGCGCTGACGTTCGGTGGAGGTAAAGTTGGTCTGGAAGGATTTACTGACGCAGATGGTGCTTCGCAAGAGCATCGTCATGCGATTTCAGGCTACGCATTTATCTTGGATGGTGGAGCAATCTCGTGGGCGTCGAAGAAACAAGAACTTGTCACGTTGTCGACAACCGAAGCTGAGTATGTTGCTGCCACTCATGCCGCGAAAGAAGCTATCTGGTTGCACCGTTTCGTCGAAGAAATTTTCCGTCCTCTTGCCAACCCGACAATTCTGTATTGCGACAACCAATCTGCTATTGCACTTTCCAAAGATGGTGCTTTTCACGCTCGTACCAAGCACATAGATATCCGCTACCATTTTATTCGTTTCGCAGTCGACAATGGCTCACTCCGACTCCTCTACTGTCCAACTGACGAAATGGTTGCTGACACCCTCACCAAAGCCTTACCAAGTGTCAAGGCGAAACATTTCGCAGCAGCTTTAGGACTTTGTAGCGTTTGAGGGGGAGTGTTGGAGTCAAACGTCGTGACATATTATGTAATCCCACAATTTTCCGTTCGTCGTAGAGCTAGACATACCTCAGTGACTTCCACAGTTCACTGAGCATTACTTATTGCTATACAGGTAGCCCCAAGAGAACCAAGCTGGGACTCTGGGGTGTTTGCATTGCAGACTATATATGCTACTATGCATCAAAAATGCGCACTTCCAATGTCTGCCTAACTCTGCTAGCCAGTCTAGCTCCGTGGATTTACCGATGGTGGAGAAGACTTCGAGATATCTTGTTTTCAATCAAGTCTGTTTAGGGAATACCACGGGTTCGGGTAACCCGTGCGGGTATGATACCCGTACCTGTGTCGGTACGGGTACGGGTCACACTTTTGTGACCCGTGACAAACCCGCACCCGTACCCGTACCCGTGCCAGCTACGCAGTACCACCACACTCAATCACTCGCCACCTGAGCATTCCCATGCAAATGCGAGTGTGCACATGCACGCTCGTGCATGTTTGCGTTCACATTTGCGTGGGAGCACAGTATTTTACTGGTAAGTGCCCTACCTATTTACTGCCACTTACCTACTCTGGTAGGATCGTGCCCAGCCACGTCGTCACCCATTCCTGCGCAAACGGGACAGTTCGCCCGCCCACTGCGACCCACTCGCTTGCCCACCCACCTGCTGGTTCACCCTCCACCCACCTCCTGCACCTGTCATGTGCAAACGCAAACGTAAATGCGCAAGCACGGCTTGCGCATTTACGTTTGCGTTTGCATGGCCCACTCATTTGCCAACTACTTGTTGGTCTGTCCACTGCCAGTTCACCCCGCCCGCTGGTCAAGTCACCCACCCACCTTCCTCCATCCGTTCGCGTGCAAACGCCGACGTGAATGTGCATTCACGTCGGCGTTTGCACGCGACCATTCGACCACCTACTTGGACTCGTTTGCCCAACCACCCGCTGGTTTGCCGCACCCACTCAAGTCACCTACCCGCATGCAAATGCGAACGCAAACGCACGACTGCGTGTGTTTGCATTCGCATTTGCATGCGATGGTTTGCCCACCCACCTTCACCTGTTCGGGCGCAAACGCAAACGCAAACATGCACGCGCCTGCATGTCTGCGTCCGCGTTTACACGCGATTCGCTATGGTATACCCATGGGTAGGCGGGTACGGGTACGCCTGCGGGTCTGTACCTGCTGACCCGTCCTTCAACCCGTACCCGCAGGCACGGGTATATACCCTTCACGGGTGCGGGTACGGGTATGGTCCCTACCACCCGTGGGTATACCCGTGGTATTCCCTAAGTCTGTTCTCTCGTTCGCACTCTCACTGAATTGGCCTGTTAAATACAACATTCCCTAGTTATCATGCAGGGTATCGCAGTTTGTTTGACTGCACTAGTATAAAACCCAGCGTTTTCGGGTTGAGCCCCAAGAAAACAATCACTTGGGCAAAGAAGCACGAGTGTAAGCCGTTTCTTGGGTTTCCCCATGGTGAAAACTATTTGACGTGCATATTGACAGCGTTCAAAAAGTTTGGTTGTGACATCATATCCGCTGTATCATGGTTACCATACCCAACACTCTCGTTCTTCGTCGCGGATGCTTCTGCAGTCAAGGTTAAACAGCCTCTGCTATCGTTGTGTGTTTTCGAAACTGAATTTTAAACGTGGCAGGAAATCACATTCAAGAGATGGAAGTATCCCAAGCACATGGAGGAATATGAGGTCTTCAAGATGTTCGGGAACAACCTTGTGGCCATCGAGGGTCAGGAATGGAAGCGACATCGGTGAATTTGCGCGCCATCGTATTCTGAGGTAGTCAAGATAGTTCCGAACGAACCTCAACAGACGTCACTAACTGCAACAAATCAGAAAACGAATCAGTTCGTGTGGAACGAGAGTTGTAGGATTCTCTCGAAGCGTTTTGAACGATTCGGGGATCGCTTTGTTTGCGAGAATGTCTCTGAGTTCACTCGCCTGGTATGTATCGATTTCCCGGTATGTTATCATTTGTTGATGACCCGCCGTAACAGTTTGCGCTCGAGGTTATCAGTATCACAGGATTTGGTGTTCGATTCGAGCAGTCGAAAGCTTACGGGGCGCACAAAATGTCATTTGCACAGGCGCTCGAGATCATAGCAAAGGATGGGGCCTTCAAGCTGGCGTTACCTTCGTGGGCAATGCAACTTACGAGTAGATTCAGACGGGCCGATCTGGCATTTTCTGAGTTATGGGATTATCTACGCGAGCTCGTGGTGCAGCGCAGCTCCAAGGGTGTCAACGCCGAAGGTATTCCCGAGCGCCTCGACCTTTTCAGCGGTCTATTACGAACCAACGAGAACTCAGAGTGTTCTATTGATTATCTCACTCAAGACGAGTTCTTCGGTGAGCGCTGCCAGAGAGTATGACAATCCGGAGCTCATGACAGTTCAGGAAACATATTTATCGGATTTTTCGCTGGTCACGAAACAACTGCATGTACACTGGCATTCACCCTCATTCTTCTGGCTCGATACCCCGAGATTCAAGAGGATCTTCACCGTCACATCACTTCCATTTTGAAAGGACAAACAGCACCGGTTCGTAACCAGTTCTACCCCGATACCCTGTTGCGTGATACTAAAGAGCGATGAAACTTGAAGGAATATACCGACAGGAGCCTCTTTTCCAAAACGACAGCGTAGGTGCTCGCGTACCTTATTGTTTTATCAAGCGTTCTGATGTTACGCCTAGGGTTATATACGAAACCTTGCGGATGTATCCTCCCGTCACAGGATACCCCAAGTATGCTAACGAGGACACTATCTTATCTTGTGCGACTGGCGATTTTGCCTCCACTCGAATCAACGTTCCTATACCTAAAGGATCGAAAGTGATAATCGATGTTCCTGGTCTGCATTACAACGGTCAGTTGCATTGATTCTTGATCTCTTTGCCCTCGGAAGTTGATTTAGTGAGTACCGGAAAAAAAAGAAAAATACTGGGAGCGTCCGTACGAATGGGATCCATCTAGGTTCGAGCGCGACTGGGAAGAGAATGCTTTCATTCCCTTTTCCCTAGGAGCCAGGGCATGCATTGGCAGAAGGTACGTTCAATATCATGATCACTACCGCACTCTTACAATAAGCCAACCTCGTTAGCTTTTTCGAAACCGAATCAACAGCCGTGATCACGATGCTGGTAGCGAACTACCGCATTGAGACTCTTGACTCGAGCAAGGGTGCCTCTATCCCGGTGCATTCTAGTCTTACACTGGGTGACTTTCCGCAGGCTAAATTCCATTAGATTAAAATAAAGTGGAATAGATTTTGGCCCAATCTGGCAGGCAGCCGCGATGCCGAACTTCATCTCGGAGAGATTTCAAATTGACCTGTCAACCATACCCTCGAATAAACCTTAATCTAAAGAGGGGGTCCCACCCCCTTTCACAGATTTTGTAGCCCAGAATAAACCCGATTTGGACAACTACGCCGATGATATTTGCTTACATCATCAACCCTCTACACCGCGTGAACACGATGCACAACGCTGACCACCAATACTGCACACGCCGTTCATGTCGACGACGGCGTCAAATCATCCAATATCTCCCCACTCGACAAGGCACCCAATTTCGACCGCTGTTCCACATGGTATACAAGGCGCGGCACCCAATTTTCCATCGCCAATGCATCCTTGCTCTAACATCAAGGTCCCCGCTACCGGAAATTCACGGTTCCGGTCGATTTTGACAAGCTCTCCATCGCAAGTTCACTCTTATGGTGCTTTCTTTGTTCTGTGAATGCTGTTATTGATACGTTTCCACCGTTTGCAATGGAGGACACTGCCGGATGATAAGTAGCGCTCACAATGGTCACCGTATAAATCAGCGCAGTGGAACAAGCTCGTACGTCCAACATCTAATTTCTTTCAGTACTTTCATAGATCTTCTCTTCCAGTATGCTCAATCCTAGTCAATCAACCACTACTCCCACCGAGTCAGATGGTATCAATCCCGGTCTCCGGTATGATGACGCAGGCAATGCGTACACCTACAGCGCCAATGGAACTTGGGTGCCGCACTGCGGCTTTGCGCAAGTAAGTTGCGTTGATCCTGAGCTAGGATTGTTACTCACAGTTCGAAGACAGTACCAGTTCATGGAACGACTCAAGAGTCTGCCTTGCATACGTCACAATGGTCTTTGAAGACTCCCGCTAATTTTTCAGCAGACACTTCTATCTTACAGGCAACTCCACTCGACGGAGCTCATTGTCAGATCGACCCTATTCTCATTCCACTACCGCCATCTCGTGATGACGAGCTCTCCAACCCTTGTGCCATCGCTCAAGCGCAAGGCCATTTCCCTGCGTTAAAGGTTGCCGGTTCTCGTCGCAAAGGTGGAGAACCTTCGGGCCACAAGGGAAAAGGCAAGGAGAATGTGCCACCTGGTCTTCCTCCGAAGATGCGAAAGCGTCCTCGGACTCTAGACATCGACGATGACGATGAGCAGCCAAAGATGAAGCGTGGCCGTCCAGTTGGTGCAGGTAATTATTCAAGTGCTGATACGTCTGCATTACTCGACTGTGTCGAGGAAGAACTGCCTCTCGGACAGTGTGGTTGGCAGGCAGTCACGACTAAGTACAACCGCTGGGCGCTGAAGACGGGGCGTCCTGAGCATAAGGTTACATCCCTCGAAACGAAATTTAAACAGGTACGTGGCCCGTAATGTGGGTTGGGGTAAAGTTGACATTATGCTAACATGGTGTTAGCTCGTCAAAACCACAAAGCCTACTGGCGATGGCATCTGTCCTCCAGAGGTTACTCGTGTCCATCACATTGATGGACTAATCAATGAACGAGCTGGAACACGTGATTTGGGTGACAGCGACTTTGACGGAGGGGTGGATAACGAGAAGGATGCTGGTCCTAGTGAGGAGGATGAAGACGATGGAGACGAGACTGTCAAACCTGCTCATCACTCTGCAGTGGCACGATCTACCCGCATGGAAGCTCCAGTGACTCGCCGTACAGTACGAGGAGCTGCGGCATCTGAACTTATGGCACGGATCTCAAATGCCTTTGATCCCTCTGTTCAGAAGGCCCGTGACGAGGAACGCACAAACCGCTCACTTGCTAACACGCAATATCTTACGCTAGCCCAACAGCTTCGTGATTCACAGGCAAGGAATGACAAGCTACATGGTCAACTCTTTGACCTCCGCAACCGCCTGTACGAGACTCAGCGTGCTTGCGATCGTGCTGAGATGAGGCTAGAAATGATGAAAATGGCGTCATGCTCACGATCAGCAGGTCGTGGACGTCAACCTCGGTCTCCGAAGTGGGAAATGTACCACAACATGCTGAAGCAGAAGCGTCTTAGCTACGAGTGGTTTCCTGACGGAGGTGGCTCGATGTCTTGGCACTCAGATGATGGTGGTGAGGAGAATTCTGACGGAGTCAGGAATGTTTCTGGTAGGTTCATCAGTCAAGCCCATGAATACAACTGATATTTTATCATAGGACTGAAGAATGATAATGGAAGTCACTTCGAACATACTCCAGAACTTTGATCATGAACAAGCTGATATAGCTACTCATACTCCAAAGTTACATGATAACGAGAAACGCGATCTTTTTGTCGTTGGTCTGAAAATAAGATGTTTTCGAATCCTGTCCAAATCTCGACATCTTCAGCAGTTTCCCGCCAATGCTGCATGTACACCGTATGAATCTGATTTATTCCCACCTTCAGCAGACGCATATTGTGTAAGCGCAAGCAAATCTCAATGAGATCTCCTCTTACATCATTGTTATCTGCTTCCAAAGGGATACGAAGCCGTCCAAAGGATCCCTGAATGGCTCGCATCCCCCATTCAGCAGTCTGCCGGTATGATAGCAATTCACGGTTGAATGCCATTGCTTCTGCAATCTCGTCTGCAGTTCCCATGACACGTTGTCCATCTTTTAAGGGGGCATGAATCCGACCATTGATTTCTGCTGTACCACGCGGGAATGCAGTGTCCGCAACAAGATAGTAGCCTGGGAGTGTCTTTGCCCGAAGCATTGCGTATATTGGTTGTGCAACCCGAGAGTCATGCCAACTCCCAGGGGCATTTGTTCGTGCTGCAATTATGATGCCTATAGTACGTGTTCAGTATATAGTATACTCCTCACGCCATAGCTATACCTTGGGATGAAAAAACTAGGACAGAACTTATGAAGTGCTCCGAGAGCCATCCATTGAAAGTCGCATTTTCAATTTCAGCATCATCAGATGTCTGCACAGGAAGTTTCAATCCATCAATACTCCCGAATGCGCCATGAAGTCGTGGATGTCGTTGCGTGATGAGATCCGTGAGCACATTGAAATCTTCATGGCGTGGCCATTGTATTTTGGCTTCCGGAATATCTTTGAGGGTGGATAGGAGGATTTCAAGACCAAATGTAATGTAACGAGACACTGTAGATGGAATGATGGCGAAAATTTGTTGTAGGCTGATCTCGCGCATAGTCGAGTTGAGGTAATGAAGCACGAGACCAAGTGCACCAGCTGCATCCAAACTTCGTCGACCAGGCCGTGGATCGCCAGCGATGTTGGTATCAGTGCGGGGGATAGGTGTTAGATACCACTTTTCTGCAAACCCAGCAGCTAGTAGGTATCTGAATGTTTGTACATCAAATCCCATTGTCGTGATGAAGGCACGGTCACTTTGACTTTCATACAGTGCTTGCCACGGAGTCTCAGCACGAGGATTTGGGAGCAGCTGGGGACGACATAGATAGATGCGGTGTTGATTTCGAGTTGCAATGCGATTCTGGCTTCCGATTTCGATGCCAACAACAACAGTAGCAGCCAACAGCGCTGCATTATATTCATCGTCCTCCAATAGGTCTTCTTCTTCACCGTCAGTGGCAGAGATTGAGCGTTCAATGTCGTCGTCTGGCCCCATCAACGCAGAATAGTTTATTCTTAGGGCCTACGGTTTATTCCAGTGAATAAACCAAAGGATTATTTCGTATTTCAAATTGTTTTCAAACTCAGATTTATTATATTCTACTAGGATTTAGCCTGCGGAAAGTCACCCACTGGCGTACGTGACCTATTTGTCGTACTTACGTTCCCGATGTTGATGTGCACCGCCTGATAGACCACCTCCGTTTCCTCTTGTGTTCACACGAAGAGAATCACCGGTCTAAAGTCTACGCACTGTATCTAGTTACAGCGCTACGACATTGTGCCGCGCATGCTGCCCAGCTTGCTTCTGCCCACCAGGAATTTATGCTATATGGATTCTTTATTGCGTCTCCTTCGGCGAAGCTAACCAAAACTGATTCGACCAACACGTACGACGAAAATATCACGCCTTGTGAAATTTTTGACACGTCCAAATTCAACATACCAGATTACCGCCACCGTTGGTCACGAACTGCAATATGCTTGCGTACCGTTGAGGCAGGAACAAAAAGCAATGGGGGTTTCTGAGAATCAGTGAACAGTTTCCCCGTGTGGTAGACACGGCTGGAAAAGATCAATGTTGTGATGTGATGCTAGTCACAGTTTGGGACGTTCTGTGTGTTCCGTATTGCCCGCCCTTGCCTGTGGCCCGCATGGCAGTCAACTCGCGGAGCCGTCCTCGCTCCGTGGGGTGTGGCTTCACGTGTGGGTGCATGTCATCTACATGGGGAAAAGTAGATAGAGATGCATACACAAGGTGGCGTGCGACAGGGTATGTCACGCTTTGTGACCTGGTCATTCCGTGACCAACTCGGTTCCACAACTACTATCATCATGACCGCTCTCCCCCCCCGGACAGAAGCCAAATTAGGGCACTATCGAAATGGCCTCAGCGCGTACGATGTCTGCCTTCGGCTCGAAAAGAATGCTACTACGGACGAGGGTCGCATGCATGCGCGGATTCTTGGCTATTTGATTCTCCACGCTCCTTCCCACATGGCGCAGTCCGAGGTTGTCAAAGTAATTCATTCCTGCGCTGAAGATCAAAAGAAACTTTTTGATCTTGGACAATGCTTTCGACTATGGTTCATTCGTCCATGTAATCTTGTCTGAGCTTCGTTGCAGAATGGATCTCATCGCTGACGTCGTGCTCAGTCAAGAAATCTAAAGGGCCGACACCAAGATCATCTGATCATCCGAGTCGTCCATCATTCGACAGAGTCAAGGAGGATCTGAAGGCACAGATTAAAGAGGCACCGAAGGATCGTAAAGGAGCAAAGACCCAGGTTGGTGGCGTTTGTGTGACGTATTCAAATGACATACAATTTGTGTTTTCCTCTCACAGGCTCTTATTCGGGATGGATACAGATGCCCAGTAACAGGACTATACGACATGATAGCATCCAAACAATCCCTTGTGGATGGTCGCTCGATCAAAGAGGCGGGCGGCGCAGTTCACACAGAGTTGGCCCACATTTTGCCAGAATCAACTTATTTCGACATATCTAAGGCAAGCACAGATAAAGTAATTTCTTCAATGTCTAGCGCTGCTGCAATACTCATTCTACCTAGAAGGACTACTCTGCTTCGGTTTTAGCAGTTTTGCAGCGATTCGGCTACGATGTCGATCAAGTGAATGGTGCAAAAGTGCACTCCCTCTACAACGTCATCACAATGGAAAAAAATGCACATGATGCATTTGATCGCCTGGAAATGTGGTTTGAAAGCACGGTGGGTGATGCGATCAGAAATTATACAAGCCCTAACACCACTCGAATCCCAGACGGAAGCGAACTGCTACGATGTAAAAACCGCCTCTTCAGTCGCCCTCCAGTTAATACGTCCGCAGGTGACGTTTACGTCGCCAAATCCTTCTATTCTTCCCTACCCTTCTCCGCAGCTCCTAGCCTTGCACGCCACTTGTGCCAAGGTTGCCCATTTTTCAGGTGCGGCCGAATACATCGACAACTTTGATAGTGATGCAGATCATTTGGATGTATTGGCAACCGATGGCAGTTCATCTGCTGTCCTGGATCATGTTCTCTGGGGGTCGATATCACGCCCCGTTGGTACTGTGGCGTGAGACCAGTACGTCTGAGCACTGGCTCTTGACACGAATTTCATTAGACATTGTCCTGGTCAGGGTAGCCTGTTATGTACATTTATCCACTGGCACTTGAGCCACTGAAATGACAATGTTATGCATCAAGCAGAACAGAATGGAAAAACAAACCAAACAAGAAGGAAAGTGTGGCCACTGATGTAGGCCCACATGGAGTCTGCTAGACCTGTTAAGTCCCACGCCTCTATCTAGCAACTAAGGCCAGAGGTTTTACTGTGGAACCAAAGTATATTGAACTAAGGAAATAATACAGGGGGAAGGTGCTACTTATATATCAAAGATATCGTGCACAGACTGTTACGATACACATTTTTCCCTATTTATTTTCCTCTTTCTATTTATTCTAATTTATTAAGCCTTTAGCACCTAGCACGCTTACTTTCAAGACTTAGAAACATCTAAGTCTCTTTTCTAATCATGTGACTGGTCACATGACTTGGCATGTACGATTAGATCGTACGATACAAGGACTAGCCCCTATGCTTGCCTTTCACATATGCACGGACGATTCTAGATCCATGCCTCATCTTCTATGTATGTTTTCCATTTTATAGCTATTTGATATTTAATAGCTGCCACACATCATGGTATCCTCACCGATCTCATGTATGATCATGGCAGCACATGTTTACCTTCTGTCCATGCTTCCACTTCCATTTTGCATGCATTTACCTTATGTTTTACTTCTCTTCCATTCTATGACAATGCTTGATGCATGTCTGGTCCTCATGCTTTTCATCCTATCGATAGATCTATCCACTACATATACAAACTCCTATAGAGTATATAAGAACTGAATGCAGCGGCTGTTACGATACGCATTTTTCCTCCATTTATTTCCATTTATTCTAATTTATTAAGCCTTTAGCGCCTAGCGCGCTTACTCTCAAGACTTAGAAACGTCTAAGTCTCTCTCCTATGCACATGACTGGTCACGTGACTTGGCACGTACGACTAGATCGTATGAGACAAGGACTAGCCCCTATGCTATCTCTTCACAGACTCACAGGCTCTCATAGTCTTATGCCTCACCTTTACCGTATGTTCTTCATTTCCATTATTTCGTATTTAATAGACTACCACACCTCATGGCCTACGCACCGTATTAATGTGGCAGCACATGTTTCTCTCATGTTATGCTTCTCTTCCATTCCATGGCAATGCTTGATGCATGTCTGGTCCCCATGCCTTTCATCTTATCGGTGATACGGTCAGTGGCTCACATGATATGAGTGCATACTGAAGGGAACTGAGGTTGCTCTTTAGAGGGTAGACTGGAGCTACTGAGAGGGCAAAGGACTCAGGAGGATTCGATAGGGAATCTCCTGGTCGCTGCATTGAGTCTTTATATACCATATAGATGTTTGTATATGTAGTGTCCGGATCTACCGATAAGATAGAAAACATATGTACCAGACATGCATCAAGCATAGCCATGGAATAGAAGATGAAGTATAGACATGAGGAGAACATGTGCTGCCACGATTACACATGAGATCGGTGAGGATTTCATGATGTGTGGCAGCTATTAAATATCAAATAACTATGAAATGGAAAACATACGTAGGAGGTGAGACATGGATCTAGAGTTGTCTGTGCATGTGTGAAAGATAGGCATAGGGGCTAGTCCTTGTAGCATATGATCTAGTTGTACGTGCCAAGTCACATGACCAGTCACGTGATCAAGAAAGAGACTTAGACGTTTCTAAGTCTTGAAAGTAAGCACGCTAGGCGCTAAAGGCTTAATAAATTAGAATAAATAGAAAGAAAAAGGAAATAAATAGGGGAAAAATGTGTATCGTAACAATCGGTAGATTCAGACACTACATGTACAAACTCTTGTATAGTATATAAGACCTGAATGCAGCGACCAGAAGGTTCCCCATTGAATCCTCCTGAGTCCTTTGCCCTCTCAGTAGCTCCAGTCTACCCTCTAAAGAGCAACCTCAGTTTCCTTCAGTATGCACTCATATCATGTGAGCCGCTGACCATATCATTAGGATTCGATCCCCTAACTGACTTTGCTTGTGATGCTTGCCGGTCAAGACCACCGCAAGCAACAAGTACACTTTTGACGCATTTGAAGTGAAGGCTTACGGACTAATGCTTTAGTGACACTGGCTAGTGTCTTCCAACAGATCCTACGCATCTCGCCCCATCTCTTATGAAGAGGAGTTCGGAGAGCGACCTACCTTGTCTGGAGAGCAGTCGACGTTGTCAGACGATGGTCAAGGGCAACGGGCAGACCAGGAAGTGTGGTTCGAAAGAGAACTCGGACTATGCTCGCCTTACACCAACACCGACGAGGAAGAAGTAGCCACACTCGTCCCCACTTCCTTATCTCACCCCCGTTCTCACTCAGCTTCGGAAGACCTGAACGACGCACCCCCAGCCGCCTACCCCCAGTTGCCAGATTTTATCAATCGGCTATTCGTCCCCAATATACTAGTGGACAAGTACATACGTCAGGTAGAGGCAGGGTGTTACACGTCGAGCGAAACATAACAGAAAAACAAACCAACTAAAAGATAAGAGACTGGGCACTGTCGTAGTCCGACATGGAGTCCGCTAGACCTGTTAAGTCCTACACCCTATCTAGCAATGAAGGCCAGGGCTGTCTAGGTGGAACCACGAATATATTGAACTAAGGAATACGACAGGGAACTGTAGCTACTTATATACCCTAGATAATGCGCACGGACCATGATCCATGCCCCTCTGAGGTGAGCACACTAAGTACTATATATGTAAGTACCCCATCACTTAAGGTAATACCCTAGACCCATAACTCTAGGTTGTAAGTCTAGATCGGTTCTAGACTACCAAGCCACCGATAAGATAAGACAAGATTAACGCTCACCGATAAGATAAGCGCTAACCCGATAAGATAAGATAACAAAAAGAGAAGCGCCTTGAGCGCTAAGTGATACTTTCATCTCACAGGACTTATTGAAGAAAGAGAGGGACCATGCAGAGAAGAAAAAGCAAGGGCTAGGTACCGCACCCCTACCCCTTTCCCCGCACCATGCCCACGTTGTGCTAGACGTACTTACTTTCCAGTTGATCCTGCACACGTCTGTCAGGACTACTATGATGAATTCCTCTCCAACTTTTTATGTCCTCGTTTACATCCTCGCCGTATTCTTAAAGAAGTAAGATGCATTCCCCATATACTTATGACAGATCCCCTGGTCTACGATCAGGAATTACAGTATTTCCTTTAAACTTTTCTTTACATACAAGTTTCTTGAATCAACATGTCTCAAGCCGTACTTGACATCTTGGATGACCCCAACGCACAATGGAATGAGAAAATTGCCACTGCAAGATAGGGCATATATGATCAGAGCTGGGTAATTAACCAGCTCTTAGCAAGAATTACTGCTCTCGAAAGAGGGGGCACTGCTGGAGGCTCAGCCTCAACTTCTACGAGTACGGGGGGAACGTACTCAAAGAAGATCGAAGTATTCAATGACCTTGGAGAATATGATGGGTCTAAAGCTAAATTCGAAGAATGGTGGGCCAAGATGCAGGCTTGGCTTAACATCAATTCACACGCGATAATGTCGGGATCACATGAAGCAGTTCTGGCAGTCCTCTCCTGTTTGAAAGGGCCGAAAGCTGATCCCTTTGCTCAAATGCGGATCATTAAGGGGGATATGTATACATGGGCTTTGATGGTGGCAGAAATAGAAGGACTTTTCCGTTCCACCAATCAAGTGGTGATACAATCAGCGGCTCACATAGTTAGGAGTGTGTACTGAAGCTAATCAAACTGAGGTTGTTCTTAAGCTGAGAAGCTGAAGGGGAAACCCAAGAGGATTCGATGGAGTCCTCTGGTCGCTTCATTGACCTTTAAATACTCTACTAGTGTTTGTCCATGTGTACACTAGATCTAACCGATACTATGAAAGACATATGTACCAGGCATGCATCAAGCATAGCCATGGAATGGAAAGGAATCATAATATGAGGAGAACATGTGTAGAATGGAAGGAGAAGCATAAAGTGAGGATAACATGTGCTGCCACGATCACACATTAGATCGGTGAGGATCCCATGATGTGTGGCAGCTATTAAATATCAAATAACTGTGAAATGGGAAACATACGGTAAAGGCAAGGCATAAGGCTATGAAAGCCTGTGAGTCCATGAAGTTGTGACATAGGGGTTATGTCCGTGTTGCATGCAAGCTAGTTGCACATATCACGTCACGTGACCAGTCACATGATTTGGAAAAGACTTAGACGTTTCTAAGTCGTTGAGTGTAAGCGCGCTAGGCGCTAAAGAAAGAAAAATAGAGAAAAATAGAGGAAAAATACATATCGTAACAAGTGGATTGGGCACATAGTCAGCTAAAGGGGCTACTACAAGGCAAAATGACGACAGACGATTTTATCGTCAAATTCGAAGCATTATATCAACAAGCTACGATAGATGAATCACATGCCATCTCCATGTTAGAGAACAACATCAGAAGGGGCATCATTGCCAAAATATTCAAAGAAGGCAAGAGAAAGGCAAAGGTAGCCGAGTACATTGCCGAAATCAGGTGTGTTGGGACCGCCCAAGAGTCCCTAGATTTCATAATGGGTGCCACTATCCGAAGAACGTCTCAAGCACGTGGCGACCCTAATGCAATGCAGATTGATGCCGCCCAAAGAGGGTCGTCATTAAAACTTTCCTGCTATAACTGTGGCAGATCACATGGGGTAAAGAACTGCCCTAAACCAAGAGTACAGTGCCCCTCTTGCAAATGGCTAGGGGGTAAACATAAAAAGAAATGCCACGGCGCTCGCCAAGTGTGCATCATCGAACCAGTATGAGAAGAGCCCAAAAGAGAAGCTCCACGTGGCAACGATCCTTTTGCAGCTATCCGCAACATGTCCTATGATGAAATGAGGGCATATTTCTGGAACATGAAAGATGTCCATGATAAGGAAAAAGGTCGTGCCACATGAATGAACTGGGTGTTCATGCGGTCACATTTAACGAATATTTATCAAACTGCTTCTCCATCCTTGAGATTGAAGAACCTAGGAAAAGCACGGATGAGTCAAATGTTATTTCTTTTTCACAATGCCAAACTGGGTTCTATTCTATGAAGGGGCTCAGCCGAGGCTTCAAACTGGTACTTAATTCAGTTTCACCAAAAACTCAAAAAAATATATCAGACGAAGAAATCCCAGATGAATTTTTCTTGAGAACGCTCAACATGGAGAAGAAGATCTTAATGAAGATCAAAGTTGCATCCTCCCATGATAAGAAGGCTTACGTCGCCGCTGACGCACTACTCGATTGTGGCGCTAACGTTATTTTCATTGACAAGAAGTAGGCCACAAACCAAAAGCTACTGCTCACTCTTTTA
Source organism: Phlebopus sp. FC_14 (assembly GCA_021018615.1). Classification (NCBI taxonomy): domain Eukaryota; kingdom Fungi; phylum Basidiomycota; class Agaricomycetes; order Boletales; family Boletinellaceae; genus Phlebopus; species Phlebopus sp. FC_14. The sequence continues at coordinate 484,374 of JAEVFL010000005.1, read as the reverse complement.
CGCAATCCCATTTCCATATTTAATATTGATGGATCCAAGAACTCAGCTGAAAATGTCACACACTCCACCGAGCTAATTATAGACTATGAAGGACACAGGGAATGCGTTACCGCAGAGGTTACGGATCTAGGACGTAATCAGATCATCCTCGGGTACACATGGTTGAAGAAGCACAATCCTGAAATAGATTGGGTAAAGGGCGAAGTAAAGATGACACGATGCCCCAGAAGTTGCCATCTACTAAGGGAAAAGAGTGTTTTCCTTCGTGTTCTTGAAAAAGAAGAAGAAGAGGCTGCTTATCATGCCTACGCTATACGAGCTAGCATTGAAGCACCTAAGAAAATAGAAAAGACTATTGAAGAGATGGTGCCTAGCACATACCATCAATACTATGGACGGTTCTCAAAAGGAGAATCTGAACGCATGCCAGTTAGAAAACCGTGGGATCACGCAATTGACTTGAAGGATACATTCGTTCTCAAGAAAGGAAGAATGATTCTCCTCTCAGTAGAAGAACAGAAAGAAGTTTCCAGTTTCATTGATGAACAACTGAGAAAGGGCTACATACGGCCTTCGAAGTCTCCACAAACTTCCCCTGTTTTCTTTGTGCCAAAGAAGGAAGGCACTAAATGCATGGTTCAAGATTATCGCTATCTAAATGAGCACACCGTCAAGAATAACTATCCGCTCCCGCTAATTTTCCAATTAGTGGACAAGTTAAAGGGAGCTAAGTTATTTACGAAAATGGATCTATGATGGGGATATAACAACATTCACATCAAGGAAGGCGATGAGTGGAAAGCTGCCTTCGTATGCTTCCACGGTGCCTATGAACCTCTCGTTATGTATTTCAGGTTATGCAATTCACCCGCCATATTCTAAGCAATGATGAATGAAATCTTTGCTGATATGGATGACGTAGTGGTGGTTTACATTGATGACCTATTAATATTCACCAAAACCGATGACGTCAAGGAACACGAAAAGATCGTTAAAGAAGTCCTATGTCGATTGGAAGAAAATGATCTATTTATCAAACCAGAAAAATGTACCTTTATGGTACCAGAAGTTGAATTCCTCGGTATGATAGTCAGCCGAAATGGAATTAAGATGGACGACTCCAAGGTTAAGGCTATTTTGGAATGACCTGCATCGAAGAATGTGAAAGGAGTTAGGAGTTTCCTCAGACTCGCTAATTTCTACCGAAGGTTCATCCAAGGCTATGCCCAAGTGGCTAGACCCTTAAATGATCTAACGAAGAAGGATACACCCTTCATGTGGAAAGAAGCACAACAAGAAGCATTTGATATGTTAAAAAAGAAGTTTATGTCTGCTCCTATTCTTTCCTATCCAGACGAAGAAAGTCGTTTCCGTCTTGAATGTGACGCCTCAGACTTTGCAACAGGTGGAGTCTTATCTATTGAAAAAGATAGCTTATGACACCCAGTTGCCTATGCCTCACGATCTATGACTCCTGAAGAGAGGAATTATCCAATTGCTGATAAAGAAATGCTCAGCATGATTCAGGCTCTCGAAGCATGGAGGCATTATTTAGAAGGTGTCAAGTATGAATTTGAAATCTGGAATGATCACAAGAATCTCCAGTATTTCATGAAGGCACAAGATCTTAACCGTCGCCAAGCGCGATGGGCACAGTATTTATCTAGGTTCAACTTTAAACTCATCCACAAAGCTGGAACCTCGATGGGAAAAGCCGATGCTTTATCTAGACAAGAAGATCACATGATCGGCATCGAGGATGATAATAAAGGAGTAACTATATTAATGCCAGAGAAGATTAGGGTGATCATCTTGATCTCCAATGAAGGTGATAAGATCAAACAACAGGTTCCTGATACTATGCATAAGCTAAAAGAATCAGAAGTGAAGACAATATGTGAGAAGTTCCACATCCATGAAGGAACAGATGGAATTCTCTATGATGAAAAGAATCGCATGTATGTGCCTGACGACAAAGATCTACGGCAATCTATTATTACGTTACACCACGACACTCCGATTGTCAGACATCCAGGAGTTGAGAAGATGATAGATCTGCTGTAGCACAGCTATATTTGGCCTTTGATGTCACAACAGGTCAAAGATTATGTTTTCCATTGCGATAGATGTGCACGCATGAAAGGGAGCAATCAGCCTCCCACTGGAAAATTACATCCCTTGGAAGTTCCAACTACATCTTGGGAAGACGTATCAGCAGATTTCATTATGGATCTGTCTGATTCAAATGGATTCGACTCAATCCTTGTAATGATGGACAGGTTCTCTAAAGAAGTCGAATTCATTCCATGCTTAAAAACCATGACAGCCCTTGATACGGCTCGTCTATATTTGCAACACGTGTAGAAGGCACATGGCCTACCCCGCACTATCATATCTGATCGTGGACTGTAATTTGCTGCGGAAGTAATGCATGCATTGTGTAAACGATTAGGTATTACCCCTAAATTATCCACTGCATATCACCTGCAGACAGATGGTCAGACGGAAAGAATGAACAGGGACTTAAAATAGTACCTTCATTTGTTCTGTACAGAAAAAGAAGCAGAATGGGCTGACTGGCTTGCCATCGCTCAATTCTCATATAATGCAAAGAAGCAGGCTTCTACGAAGAAAACCCCTTTTGAAGTCACACAGTCTTATGCTCCAAGAATGGGCTTCAAGCAATATGTGTCTAAAGCACTAGCTGCTGATGACTTTGTCGAAGAAATGGCCAAGACTCTAAAGGATGCAGAAGCTAACTTATTAGAGGCTCAGAAGCAGATGAAAGTGTTACGCGTCGAGCGGAACATGACGGAAAAACAAACCAAACTATTAGAGATGACCCTTGACGTGGGTCACTTGGAGTCCGCTAGACCTGTTAAGTCCTACCACCCTTATCTAGCAGCTAAGGCCAAGGGCTTTCCCGATAGAACCACGAATATATTGAACTAAGGAATTACAGGCTGAGACGTAGCTACTTATATACCCTAGTATGCATGCACGGACCATGGTCAGTGCCCCTCTGAGGTGAACACCCTAAGTACTATATATGTAAGTCCCTACCTAGTAAGGTAATACCCTAGACCTCCAAGATCGAGGTCGTAAGTCTAGAGCGATCTAGACTACCTAGCTACGATAAGATGAACGCTCACCAGATAAGATAAGCGCCACCTGATAAGATAAGATAAAAGAAAAAGAAAGGAAAGTGAAGTGCCTTGAGCGCTAAGTGATACCTTCATCTCAGAAAGTGCAAGCTGATAAGCACAGATCAGTTGCCCCTGAATACGTCATTGAGGATAGGGTCTGGCTCAGCACAAATAATCTGCGCCTGCCAAGAGCTTCACGTAAATTAACTGAATGATGGATCGGTCCCTATGAAATCACCAAATTGGTTGGCCCTAATGCGTTGACGCTTAAGCTACCAAAGTCTATGCATATTCACCCTACAGTTAATGTTTCACGGGTCAAGCCTTACAAAGAGCGCTTGCCTGGGCAACCGGTTATTGCCTCTGGGCCCATTGAAGTGACTGAGGGCAGGGATGAAGAATACAAAGTAGATTATGTGGTCGAATCTCGGAAAAAGGGAAACCGACTCGAATACTTAGTCCACTGGCGGGGCTATACTAATGAAGATAGAACGTGGGAACCCGCTGGCAATTTGGCCAATGCTTCCGATGTAGTTGCCGCCTTTCATCGGGCAAATCCCTCGGCTCCTTGTAAGCTTCGGATGGCTTACTTGGATTTCTTATCATTGTTCAAGCCTTTCATTAATTTAATGGTCCCTTCAACATGTGACACTCCTTTTGATCACCTGGAAGTCGATCCTTAGGAGGGGGGTAGTGTTATGATATGCATTTTTCCTCTATTTATTTCCATTTATTAAGCCTTTAGCGCCTAGTGCGCTTACTCTCAAGACTTAGAAACATCTAAGTCTCTCTCCTATGCACGTGACTTGGCACATACGACTAGATCGTATGAGACAAGGACTAGCCCCTATGCTATCTCTTCATGGACTCACAGGCTCTCATAGTCTTATGTCTTACCTTTACCGTATGTTCTTTATTTCCATTATTTCATATTTAATAGGCTGCCACACCTCATGGCCTATGCACCGTATTAATGTGGTAGCACATGTTTCCCTCATGTTACGCTTCTCTTCCATTCCATGGCAATGCTTGATACATGTCTGGTCCCCATGCCTTTCATCTTATCGGTAGATTCGGACACTACATGTACAAACTCTTGTATAGTATATAAGACCTGAATGCAGCAACCAGAAGGTTTCCCATTGAATCCTCCTGAGTCCTTTGCCCTCTCAGTAGCTCCAGTCTACCCTCTAAAGAGCAACCTCAGTTTCCTTCAGTACGCACTCATATCATGTGAGCCACTGACCGTATCAGCGGCCAGGAGATTCCCCATCGAATCCTTCTGAGTCTTTACCTCTCAGCTCCTCCCTGTCACAAGTGACCCCAGGATCATACATTTGACATGTGGAGTCTTTGAGTTGTTTCATTAGGATTTGATCCCCATTACTGGCTTCATTTACATTGGGTTATTAAAATCCCTTTTATCCCTTTATCACGACAACACGTTTCAGAAGGTTTCTGCTACAATGGTAGTGGAGCAGTCCACGAACTTCAAGTCAAGAAGAACTCAACTACAATGATAGTCAAGAAGGCACACTGCAATGGTAGTGTTTGCCAGCTGTACTCTACCTCTTAAGAAAGTGAGCGCAGGATGTACAAAAGTATAGTTTGGAGGACAGCTGGTGTTGTTTGCTGGTCTAGAGTGACGAGCAGGTTAGGGGGCATGTTGATCCAAACATGGACCATGCTACGCCTTTGACGAAATAGAAGAAGACAAAAGGAGATGGATACGTCACCCCACCCTTTCTCTGTTCACATTTACGACTGCGACAATGGTCGCATACTCTCATTTGAAGATAACAGAAGTCCTGATGCGGAAACTCTGGAAGTTATAGCATTAGAAGTTTGACTTGCTACAATGGTGGCATAGTCAAAAGAAAATAAGAAGTATGTCGTAATACACGATAAAAACTATGGATGACGATGAAACATGCTGCAATGTACAGCAAAACTATGAAGGTTGTGGGAGACCTTAAAAACCCTCAATGTGAAGTATATATAGATGACCAATGTCAACCCACTACCTGGCTAGGTCAAAGACGATGTTGTGGGTCAACTCAAACCCTCAAATCACGGAAATAAGCAAGGCACTTGCAGGGATGATGAAACATCAAGCAAGCAAAATGAATTATGGGAAATATCAACAGATATAGACCGCGATGTCTAAAAACTACATGGTAATTTGCATATGGCAAGGAGGCATTGATGAAGTTTCAGTGTCATCATCGTTATGGACCTTCATACCTAGAAGTTAGGTCATGAAGCAGGGATCGTTTCTCCTGACAAATAAGCATGCTGGAATGCATGGTAAAAACTACTAAGAAGAAAAGAATGATGAGCAATGGTCTTATTCACAGAGAAGTTGAAGGTTCATCATGTTGTTTGAAGAAAGAAAACATTTACAAAATGAGACGAGCACTAGGCGTAGCCTTTCGTGACGTCAACACCAGAACTAAGACGGAGAAAACAAATGAGTTAAAGCCCCACTTGAAGGCTTGGGACGAATAAATGTGTAGCATTGACTATGGCTTGCCAACGAGAAGCGAGTGAGGGGATGTTAATACTTAGGCACGCTCGTGGATGGGTAGCCCCAAGAGAACCAAGCTAGGGTCTCTGGGTGATGGCATTCAGTCTTATATACAAGTACAATATTTGTATCTAACAAACAAATGATATCATTGGAATGTTCCATATGACGTCAGGTGATGTCATGGTCCAGACCGTTCTAGAGAAGTCTAGGGTAGAATGTTCTAGGCAAGTCTAGGTCTAGTCACGTGATATCTAAATATAAGTCCTCGCCGCACGTGATCATAGTCACATGATCGAGTCACATGCACTAGTCACATGATTAAATAAGCACGTGATATAAGTCACATGACCACAAAAAGAAAGAGAAAAATAGAGAAAAATAAAGTAAAAATTATACCCCGTAACACAAAAGAAGATGACGAATAAGATTCAAAATGTTGAAATCTTTTCGGACGCTACATCTATGGAGAAAATGAAGAAAAGCACATGACGCTAAAAGGAGAATGCTTCTAAGCAGTAAAGCTTCGACAAATCACGGCTGACGTCTCATAGATGTCACAGAGGAATGAAAGCCAAATCGCTTGATTGATCTGGGTCCTCTTCTGTGAAGAGGCTTGGCCGGGGCTTTAAACCGGTACTTAATTCAGTTTCACACAAAAACCAAAAAAATATGTCAGATGATGAAATCCCAGAAGAATTTTTCTTCGGAATGCTCAACATGGAGAAGGAGATCTTAATGAAAATCAAAGTCACATCCTCTCATGATAAGAAGGCTTATGTCACCGCTGATGCATTACTTGATTGCGGCGCTAATGTTATTTTCATTGACAAAAAGTGGGCCACAAGTCAAAAGCTACCGCTCACTCTTTTATGCAATCCCATTCCCGTATTTAATGTTGATGGATTGAAGAACTCAGCTGGAAATGTCACACACTCCACAGAGCTAATTATAGACTATGAAGGACACAGAAAACACGTTACCACAGAAGTTGTGGATCTAGGACATAATCAGATCATCCTTGGGTACATGTGGTTGAAGAAGCACAATCCTGAAATAGATTGGGTCAAGGGCAAAGTAAAGATGACGCGATGCCCCAGAAGTTGCCATCTACTAAAGGAAAAGAGTGTTTTCCTTCGTGTTCTGGAGAAAGAAGAAGAAGAGGCTGCTTATCATGCCTACGCTATATGAGCTAGTATTGAAGCACCTAAGAAAATAGAAAAGACGATTGAAGAGATGGTGCCTAGCGCATACCATCAATATTACGGACGGTTCTCAAAAGGAGAATCTGAACGCATGCCAGTTAGAAAGCCATGGGATCATGCAATTGACTTGAAGGATAAATTTGTTCCCAAGAAAGAAAGAATGATTCTCCTCTCAGTGGAAGAGCAGAAAGAAGTTTCTAGCTTTATTGATGAACAACTGAGGAAGGGTTACATATGACCTTCAAAGTCTCCACAAACTTCCCCTGTTTTCTTTGTGCCAAAGAAGGAAGGTACCAAATGCATGGTTCAAGATTATTGTTATCTAAATGAGCACACCGTTAAGAATAATTATCTGCTTCTGCTAATTTTCCAATTAGTGGATAAGCTCAAAGGAGCTAAGTTATTTATGAAGATGGATCTACGATGGGGATACAACAACATTCACATCAAGGAAGGCGATGAGTGAAAAGTTGTCTTCATATGCTTCCGTGGTGCCTATGAACCTCTCGTTATATATTTCGAGTTATGCAATTCACCCGCCACATTCCAAGCAATGATGAATGAAATCTTTGCCGATATGGATGACGTAGTGGTGGTTTACATTGATGATCTATTGATATTCACCAAAACCAATGATGTTAAGGAACACAAAAAGATCGTTAAAGAAGTCCTGCATCGATTGGAAGAAAATGACTTATTTATCAAGCCAGAGAAGTATACCTTTATGGTACCAGAAGTTGAATTCCTCGGTATGATAGTCAGCTGAGATGGAATTAAGATGGATGACTCTAAGGTTAAGGCTATTTTGGAATGACCTGCACCGAAGAATGTGAAGAGAGTTAGGAGTTTCCTCGGACTTGCTAATTTCTACTGAAGGTTCATCCAAGGTTATGCCCAAGTGGCTAGGCCTCTGAATGATTTAACCAAGAAGGATACACCCTTCATGTGGAAAGAAGCACAACAAGAAGCATTTGATATGCTAAAGAAGAAGTTCACGTCTGCTCCTATTCTTTCCTTCTCTGATGAAGATAGTCACTTCCGTCTTGAATGTGATGCCTCAGACTTTGCAACAGGCGGAGTCTTATCTATTGAAAAGGATGGCTTATGGCATCCAGTTGCATATGCCTCATGATCCATGACCCCTGAAGAGAGGAATTATCCTATTGCTGATAAAGAGATGCTCAGCATGATTCAGGCTCTAGAAGCATGGAGACATTATTTAGAAGGTGCCAAGTATGAATTTGAAATCTGGAATGATCACAAGAATCTCCAGTATTTCATGAAGGCACAAGATCTTACCGTCGCCAAGCGCAATGGGCACAATATTTATCTAGGTTCAACTTTAGACTCATCCACAAAGCTGGAACCTTGATGGAAAAAGCCGATGCCTTATCTAGAAGAGAAGATCACATGATTGGCATCGAGGATGACAATAAAGGAGTAACCATATTGACACCGAAGAAGATTAGGACAACCATCTTGATCTCCGATGAAGGTGATAAGATCAAACAATAGGTTCTTGACGCCATGCATAAGCTGAAAGAATTAGAAGTAAAGACGATATGTGAGAAGTTCCACATCTATGAAGGAACGGATGGAATTCTCTATGATGAAAAGAATCGCATGTATGTGCCTGACGACGAAGGTCTATGGCAATCTATTATGATGATACATCATGATACTCCAGTTGTCGGACATCCAGGAGTTGAAAAGACAATAGATGTGCTACAGTACAGCTATTTTTGGCCTCTGATGTCACCTCAGGTTAAAGATTATGTTTTCCATTGCAATAGATGTACACATATGAAAGGGAGCAATCAGCCTCCCGCTGGAAAATTACATCCCTTGGAAGTTCCAACTATACCTCGGGAAGATATATCGGCAGATTTCACCACAGATCTGCCTGACTCAAATGGATTCAACTCCATCCTTGTAATGATGGACAGGTTCTCCAAAGAAGTCGAATTCATTCCATGTTTAAAGACAATGATAGCCCTTGACATGGCTCGTCTATATTTACAACATATGTGGAAGGCACATGGCCTACCCCGTACTATTATATCTGATTGTGAACTGCAATTTGCCGTGGAAGTAATGCGTGCATTGTATAAACGATTAGGTATCACCCCTAAATTATCCACTGCACATCACCCGCAGATAGATGGTCAGACGGAAAGAATGAACAGGAACTTAGAGTAGTACCTTCGTTTGTTCTGTGCAGAAAAGAAAGCAGAATGGGCTGACTGGCTTGCCATCACTCAATTCTCTTACAATGCAAAGAAGCAGGCTTCTATGAAGAAAATCTCTTTTGAAGTCACCAGGTCCTATGCTCCAAGAATGGGCTTCGAGCAATATGTGTCTAAGGCACCAGCTGCTGATGACTTTGCTGAAGAAATGGCCAAGACTTTAAAGGATGTAGAAGCTAACTTATTAGAAGCTCAGAAGCAGATGAAAGTGCAAGCTGATAAGCACAGATCAGATGCCCCTGAATACATCATTGGGGATAGGGTCTGGCTCAGCACAAGTAACCTGTGCCTACCACGAGCTTCACGTAAATTAACTGAACGATGGATCAGTCCCTATGAGATCACCAAATTGGTTGGCTCTAATGCATTGATGTTTAAGCTACCAAAGTCTATGTGTATTCACCTCACAGTTAATAGTAACTGAGGGCAGGGAAGAAGAATATGAAGTAGATTGTGTAGTTGACTCTCGGAAGAAGGGAAACCAACTCGAATACTTAGTCCACTGGAAGAGCTATACAGATGAAGATAGAATGTGGGAACCCGCTGGCAATCTGGCCAATGCTTCTGCTGCGGTTGCAGCCTTTCATCGGGCAAATCTCTCAGCTCCTCGTAAGCTATGGATGGCTTACTTGGATTCCTTATTATTATTCCAGCCTTTTGATAACTTAACTGTTCCTTCGGCCCGTGACACTCCCTTTGATCGCCTGGAAGTCAATCCTTAGGAGGGGGGTAGTGTTATGATATGCATTTTTCCCTATTTATTTTTCTTTTTCTTTCTATTTATTCTAATTTATTAAGCCTTTAGCGCCTAGCATGCTTATTTTCAAGACTTAAAAACGTCTAAGTCTCTTTCCTAATCACGTGACTTGGCACGCACGATTAGATTGTACGATATAAGGATTAGCCCCTATGCTTGCCTTTCACATATGCATGGACGATTCTAGATCCATATCTCACCTTCTACGTATGTTTTCCATTTCATAGCTACTTGATATTTAATAGCTGCCACACATCATGGTATCCTCACCGATCTCATGTATGATCATGGCAGCACATGTTTACCTCCTGTCCATGCTTCCACTTCCATTTTGCATGCATTTACCTTATGTTTTACTTCTCTTCCATTCCATGGCAATGCTTGATACATGCCTGGTCCTCATGCTTTTCATCCTATCGATAGATCTATCCACTACATGTACAAACCCCTATAGAGTATATAAGAATTGAATGCAGCAGCCAGGAGATTCCCCATCAAATCCTCCTGAGTCTTTACCTCTCAGCTCCTCCCTGCTGCAAGCAACTCCAGGACCATGCATTTGACATGTAGAGTCTTTGAGTTGTTTCACAGACTATGATCCGTGCTTCTCTGAGGTGAACGAACTAAGTACTATATAAGACAACCCTGTATGCTTAAGGTAATCCCCTTAGCCCTATAACCCTAGATCATCAGCCTAGACCAGGTCTAGACTTTCCCAGCCACAAGATGAGATAAAAGATAGATGCTTACTGATAAGATAAGTGCCATCCTGATAAGATAAGATCAAAAAGATTAGATAATGGGAAGCGCCTTGAGTGCTAGTAACACAATCATCTCAGACAAGCCTTCACATTTCCCCAGATCAGACCTTAGGCTCGTACAGTCATCACCTGCCACTTTACAGTGGTTTGCATATCTCTGGAAAATAAATTGAAAGAAAGTTGTACCTTGGAGAGAGCTGGGTCAGCTGGGTGCATCTGAGTAAGCACTGTTGAAATGTCAGGGTTGGATTCATCTACATTCTTGCTAGTACATATGCCTGACACTGATCAAGGGCTTGTTCTGAGAGGCAGTGTGAGACGAGCGATGCTAAAAGCCTTTCACAGCATCGACACTACAACTAAACTTGAGAAAGCAAATCAGTTTACATCTGACTTGAAGACATGAAAATGTGAAGAGCGAGAGCATTGAGTTTATACTTTTCAATGATGAGGGAGATGATAAAGGGACTTAGTGGATCACTCGTGGATGAGTAGCCTCAAGAGAACTAAGCTGGGACTCTAGGATGTTGGCATTGCAGACTATATATGCTGCTGATGTTTGTATGAACCAAATAGATATATAATCAGAATGTTTCACAACATTCCACAATATTCCATATGATGTCATGATGATGTCACGGTCCAGACTGGTCTAGGTAAGTCTAGGTATGGAATGTTCTAGGTAAGTCCAGGCCTAGTCACGTGATATCTAAATATAAAGTCCTCATTGCACGTGATCCAGTCACATGATTAAATAGACACGTGATGTAAGTCAAGTGACCATAAAAAGAGAGAGAAAAATGAAGAAAAATAGAGGAAAAATTATATCCCATAACACTACCCCCCTTCTAGGAATTGCATTCCAGGCAATTAAATAGGGCAGAGGCCACAGAGCAATAATTAACATAGGGAGAAAATAAAGAGTCAAATTATGACTGAACCATGTACAATTTCCTAGGAGCAGAAGGGTGGTGACAATAGAAATCATGAATAGCATCATGAGCATGACTTAGGTTAGCCTCAGGCCCCCAAGTATGCTCCTCATCAGAATAACCAATCCAATGTACCAAAAATTTGAGACGATGACCTCACAAGTGAGAATCGACAATGTATTCAACCTTGTATTCTTGATCACCCTTTTCAGTGACTAACACTAGACTGGGTTGTTGCGCCAGTTAACCAAGCAATCACTCTTTGTACGACTTGATACAGCTAATATTCACTACTGGGTGAATGTGCATCGTGGAAGAGAGACAAAGTTCAATGGCATCAGAGTCGACCAGCTTCATAATAGCATATGAACCAAGTCATCGTTCAGTAAACTTTTGACTCAGTTGAGGAAGCTTTAAATTAGAAGTGCTCAACCACATGTTATCGCCGATCTGATAAGGAGGCAGTTGAGATCTATGACGATCAGCTTTCCTTTTCATAGCAGCTTGCGCTTTCTCTAGGTTTTTACGAGCCTGCTCAAGAGTTCTCTTCATTTTGGATGCGAGATCCTCGGCTGCAGGGACCTTGGAAGGGAGCAGTTCGACACCTATCCTTGGTTTGTAGGATTGAGTAACCTCAAATAGAGATTTACCAAGTAAATCCTAGCACTTGTTATTATAAGAGAATTGCACCAGCGCTAGCCAATCAGACCAATCATATGACTTTCAGCAATGAAAAGACAGATGTATTCCTGTAACGCCTGGTTCATCCGTTCGGTTTGTCCATCTATTTGCGGGTGGAAAGTGGTGGAGAGCTTAAGCTTAATCCCTAAGAATTTTTCTAATTCGTGCATAACCTGAGATGTGAATTGTGGACCATGGTCTGAAACGATAGTTGTGGGAAGACCATGGTGCTTCCAGACATGCTGCAAATACAATTTGGCTGTTCCAAGAGCTGTGATTGTTTTGGTGATAGGGATAAATATTGCCTCTTTGGAGAAACGATCAACAACCACTAGGATTGTGTCATAACCATCTGAAAGGGGTAAGTCCATTGTAAAATCTGCTGAGATATCAACCCATAGTCCGGATGAGATCAGCAGTGGTTGGAGCATGCTAGCTGGAACAATGTGAGAACATTTCATTCATGCGCATCGATTGCAACGAGAAACATAGTCCTTGACCTGTGTATGTAACCCAGGCCAATAATAGTTATGTTTCACCAATTCCTGTGTCTTTGATTGACCAGGATGTCCTGCGACTGAATTGTCATGATAGAGTGTAAGAATATCCTGGCAAAGCTTGGCATCACTAGGAACATAAATACGATTGTCTCTGAAATAAAGCCCATCCTGGAGCTTATAGTTTGATCCTAAATGCAGATCTTTAGATAGTGCCTTGATTCATTCAATGATTGACTGCTCTTTGGCTTCTACAACAATATGTTGAGCCCTGATCTTTTCGGGAGGAATAACAGTGACACTCTTGTTGTCATCTTTAACCCCATTGGAGTGATCATAACATCAGAATAAAGCATCAGCTTTCATCATAGAGGTTCCTGTCTTGTGGACCAGAGTAAAGTCGAATTGCGTAAGATATAAGGACCATTGTGCTTGTCTTCAATTCAGATCTTGGGATTTCATAAAATATTGAAGATTTTTGTGATCAAACCAAATTTCAAATTTGTGCCAAGCACCCTCTAAATAATGTCTCCACGTTTCTAATATATGGATAATGGAAAGCATTTCCTTATCTGCAATCTGATAGTTCTGCTCTTGTGCTGAAAGAGCATGGAAACTAAAGGCGCATGGTTGCCATTCTCCATTGAGACATTTCATAGATAGGACAGCCCCTGTGGCAAAATCTGAGGCATTGGTTTCTAGGTGGAATTTCACATCGATATTTGGATAAACCAAAATAGGTGCTGTCGTCAAGCATTCTTTAAGTATTTCAAACACCTGTTGTTCTCTATCTCCTCAGTTCCACTGGAGATCTTTATGTATTAAGTCCATAAGAGGTTTTGCAATTCCAGCATAATTGAGTATAAAGCAATGGTAAAAGTTAGCGAGGCCAAGGAAAGAATGGACTTGTTTGACCGTTCGTAGTACTGGCCACTCTTGGATTGCTTTTACTTTTGATTCATCCATGTGAACGCCATCGTGAGTCACAGTCATACCGAGGAATTCTACTTCTATCTTGTCAAAGAAGCACTTCTCTGGCTTGACAAATAAGTCATTATCTTTGAGCCGCTGAAGCATATGTGCTACAGCTTTGTGATGCTCATTGATATTATCTGGTTTTGTATAAATTAGGAGATTGTCCATATAGATAACAACAATATCGTCCATATCTGTAAATAGCTCTGAGATGATCGCGTCACTTAGCGCTCAAGATGCTTCTTTATTTTCTTATCTTATCTTATCAGGTTGGTGCTAATCTTATTATTAGTGCTTATCTTATCTAGTGGCTAGGTAAGTCTAGATCAGATCTTGCTTGCGACCTAGAATATGGGTCTAGGGTATTACCTTATATATACAGGGGTTGCCTTATATCGTACTTAGCACACTCACCTCAGAGGGGCATGGGCCATGGTCCATGTGTGGTATCTAGGGTATATAAGTAGTACCGTCTCTCTGTTATAGTTCCTTAGTTCAATATATTCATGGTTACACTCTAGCAAGCCCTGGCCTTAGCTGCTATATAGGGTGAATGTGACTTAACGGATCTAGTGGACTCCGTGTGGACCTATATCAGTGGTCACACTCCTTTTAGTTGGTTTGTTTTTCTGTTATATTCTGCTTGACATGTAACAAGCTCGTTCATCATTGCTTGGAACATAGCCGGCGAATTACAGAGATCAAAGAACATGACGAGGGGTTCAAAAGAACCTAGATGATAGACAAAGGCTGCCTTTCATTTGTCACCTTCTTTGATTTGTATATTGTTATATCCCCATTGAAGGTCCATTTTCATGAAATATCTTGCACCCTTAAGCTTGTCAACAAGGTGACTAATCAAGGGCAAGGGATAATTATTTTTAACTGTTCCTTCATTCAGATAGCAGGAATCTTGTACCATTCGCTTAGTGCCTTCTTTCTTTGGAATGAAGAATATAGGCGATGTCTGAGGTGATTTTGATGGTCTAATATAGCCCTTCGAGAGCTGGTCTTCAATAAATGTTTTGACTTTATCCTACTCCTGAGCTAAAAGAGGAATCATTCGCTCTTTCTTTGATTTGAAGTCTTCTTTTAAATTGATTGCATGATCCCACAGCTTGCGTGTTGGCATGTGCTCGGATTCTTTCTTCGAGAAAGTTTCATAAAAGTCCTTGTGGTAGATGCTAGGAACCAGTTCCTTGATCGGTGTTTCTAACATGACTGTGCTTCTTAGCTGTGATTGTGTGGTAGTACTTTCTCACATGAAGGGACCAGTGGCTGATCAGTTCGCTGAAGCCCTAATATGAAAGTATACCGACCAAAACACATGGCCAACACTTCATGTATTGGGGGAGGAAATCAAAAGATATTTCCGACCCTTGGCTGACAAGGAATGGGCAAAAAACCAATTCATCCAATTAAAACAAGGCAAGATGCGAACAGATGAATTCGTAGTTAGGTTCCACTCATTGGTCCTGTAATTGGACTGTTCACATTTGCACGCCATTTATCTTTTGGAATGGATAGCACGGCCCAATATTATCAAAGAGATATATCTTCAGGGTAGTCAAGAAGAAAAGATCGAAGACTACCTAGAAGAAGTTCGGCAAATCAGAAGCCAATACAATCTTTTTGAACTCCAATTCAATAATAAAGGATCCCAGGGGCATGCCTGGGTTAACAATGCACAAAATAACTCTTCCTCCAGCTGTAGAGGTAAAACATACAAAACAGGTGACGACACAATGGACATAGGAGCTACACAAAAGGACAAGCAACCAGAGTGGAGAAGGCTCCAAATGGATTGCTACAAATGTGGCAAAGGAGGCCACTTTGCCCTTCTCTTAATGTCTGAGAGAGTATATCTGCCTATAACATGACGTGGATCATTAAGTTACAAGTTCAAGCAGTGTTCTCATTTTGCCACCACATGATAGTATAAAGGAAGCACACCACTTCAAGTAGTGAGAACAGATGTGCTCACTGCACCTCAGGATGAGGCAAAATAGCATGGATTTATGTCATCTCACTGTCATCCCAGCCATGATCATATTTGCACTGCACAACTTGGCATAGTAAGTTATAAGCAACTTCAAGAGAAGAGTCTTCCCTTCACTCAGCAGTACAGACATGTCAGTGATGAGACTCGCATTGCAAGCATGACCCCTCATGGATCACTCTGAACCTATTACTCTAGGTCCATCTAACTGACAATGGATTTTCGTTATTAGAGGAATCCTCTTCAACAGACACCAGTAAATGCAGATCATCTTGATCACCTAACAGCTCCTCATTGTTGACTATCCTCATCTCAACATATAGTGCTCGGCACTATCATCACATGTATCATACATCATACTAAGGTAGGCAACTGGCTCATCTGAGTCACTAGCATACTCCTCATATATGTCAAGGATCCCTTTCTTGTTGCTCATATATTGAGCACCATCCACCAGGGATTCCTGGTCAGTGTGATTTGCTAGGGTTGTCCGTCCACTGCAATGTCCACTACAGAGACAGAAGTCTCTGTAGGTAGTTTCTTCTGAGGAGCTTCCTCAGATACTTCTGCAACAAATAACTGTGGCCTCGAGTCCTTTTGGTTCAGTTTCACTCTAAAATAATGACCTTGCTACACTGCTAGCACGTAACCTTGTCTGAGTTGTGTGTCTGTTTTCCTTTTATGTCAGACCTCTTTTGACCTTTACCCTTCACATACGGCTTATGCTGTAGAGTTAGCCAGGGTTGTCTATTCGTTCTGAAGGACACTTATCGTCCTTTCAATGATAAATCATGTTTCCCTTCTTATAATAGGGTGGTGATGAATTGTCCCCAGCTGGCGTCCTAGCAGTTGTGCTGACAGTGACTTATTCTGTCCACTATGCTTCAATCTAGCAATGCACATAAGCCTTTTTTCAGCCCACCACCCACCCAACAGGTAGGAGTACACTGACATATAATCAGAATTCTGAGGTCAGGTGCTGGAGCCTTCGACATCTAGTAAGCTTCATATATACTACCTTGATAATATGGATACAATGAAGTCCAGTATGAATAATTTGGTACAACTTTAAGTCGAAGAAACATCTTGTTCACTGTAGGACTAAGGGGCCACACCCTGTGACTGCTGCCATTGCTGAACTTTTGCCCATGCCACCTCCTGTGCATGTGCCTGTGCCTCTTTCTTCCGTCTCTCCTGCTCAGCAACAATTTGTTCTGGAGTAACTCCTCTGAGCAGCATGGACAGCACCAGGACATAATCCATGGCTTGAAGCATTTCATTTGATGTTTTTGATCTTCGTGATCTGCCTCGCTTCCTCCGACTGTGCTTTGATGTATACCCATTACCAGACTCCTCAGAGGAACCTTCAGAATGACCAGATAGGGGGGTGACATTCCTAAAGTCTTCAAATCGCTTCTTCAGCATTTGAGATAGTGCATCTGTGGGCCATCTCTTCACCACAGCAGCTCCATACATGAAGTCGAGAAGAATGCTAGGTGGTGGAGATTCTCCTGTACCAGTCATGTGAACATCACGTGGAGAAATAGGGTCGTGCTCAGTTGGCAGCTCCATATACTGCATCGTAATACGGGTCTCTGGCATTGGATCAGTCTCAACTCTATGAATGTCATCACACTGCATGGCAAAGTTGGGAGTCTGGATGCATATGTTAGAAAACATCAATCTATGTCTAAGGTCACATACCTTTAGGAATGCAATCATCCCAAGTCCAAGGCGCCGATGCAAACCCACTCCCAGAAACAATCCATTCTCGACAGTGTTGATGGAGAGTTCTTGGGCTTCAGGTGGAAATTGTTGTTCGTGATATAGATGTCTGCGATCATTGACTACAAAGGTTATGTACTATGATAGGGGCTAGAGTCAGAAGATGATCACCACAGAACACTGAATGACATACCTCGTCACCTTTGTATCTCGGTATGATGTGTGCAGCATCACATATTCGACTGTCTGCTCGAGTGATAACACAAGATCCATCACGGTTGAGGATGTTGTCACGGAAACCAGCACGTCCTGGAGTAAGACCACTGGACGTAACTCTGTCGTTCAATGCATTGTAATCGACAAGATGAAATTGCTCTCAAGTACCATATGTAAAAGTCAGCAGTAGCACGAGCTGAAAAGTCACAAAACATTACCTGTCGTAATGTAGTAGTAGGTGTCGGCAAGGTCAGATGTATTGTCGTAGTTGACAGGGTGGCCGTCTTGTGTCTCGGAAAGATCGCCATGGGCACCGGAAATAGTAAATGCGACGAAACGCAGCCACTTGAGGGGCCGAAGACAGAGCCTGTGGATGTCGCTGTAAGGAATCTGGAGTGCATGAATCCAAGTGTTTTGATTGTCTGTCGAACGGAAGTAGATGTTAACGTCTGGTGCATTCATCGTTGGTTGAGTTGAGTGCAACCTCTGGGACAGGGGCACGCTCAATGGATGCGTGGATTATCTAAGCGCCAAAATGCTCCTACTACCCGTTTCGTGACATTCACCAGAGTCTACTATGAACTGTATGATACGACGTGTGCACAGTGGTTTTGCTTCGAGTGCATCTTGATATGGTCGGGTAAGTGATCAGGACGTCCCGCTTCCGTAGGCGGGGAGGAAACGCGGAGTGGAGAGGTATGTCAGGGTACTGAGGGATTGGATGGCGGGGTATGCAAATTGGTTGTTTGACGGTAGGTTGTATTTTAGGCATAAGGGCATGGAGGCATGGATGCTTGGGTGGGTGTTTCTCCCGGGTGAGCAGAGATGGGTCGTGTGTAAAAGCGTTGACTCACCTCGGCTTGGCGTTCTATGCCGGTCCAGATATGAAGAAAGTCTGCAGCTCACACACCTTTGTGTCCAGCGACCTAAACCTGGCTACTTCTCAGAAGGGCTGAAGAAATATAAGACATTTTGCCTCAAAGACGAGAACGCGGCAAGTTGTTGATGAACTGGGGTCAAAAACCTAGGGGACGAGATTCGTCCCATTCGCCATCGGTGGGGTAAACACGAGCTCATGTCCGAGTCCAGGACTCCGTTGGACACAAGAACAAGCTCGACGGAGTGAAAATACTTCCCCGGGCTGATGACGATCATGAAGAGGACGGGATCGGCGTTCGGCTTACAGTCATTCGGTATACTTCCGCGCTGCACGCTTACGGTATCCTCCCCTTGTGGTATCATGCGCCCCTACCCTTTGCTAGTTTGGAGCGCCAGTACGAGCATTGCTTGCACTTGAGATGGATCATCCGCCGGATGAGATAGTATATCGCGTATGGAGAAGGAGGGTGGGCCTCATGGAGGTCGAGATCGATTGGTGCTTGGTGCGGATTCGCTTTTGGGTATACTCCCTTCCATCGCTAGAACTTATCACGAGCGCGACCTTTTCTTCAAGCATTTATATCGTCAGAGAAACGCGTCCTCGTGCGCACACGTCCGGCCTTTTGTGTCCGGCCTTTTGTGAAGAGGTGCAGTCCGGTGGTGTGTACGAGCAAGAGCCACAGCAGAAGACGCAGCTCGCAGGAGAGCATCGTCGTCGAACTCGTCGATGATTGTAAATTTTTGAGTAAATACTTCAAGTGACGGGCTTGTACATAGTACACCACGTGACTAGTCTGTACTTGACCTTGACCTCGTCCTGATCGTATACATCTACATCCACCCTACGAAATGCCCCGCAAAGACGCAGCAAGCGGACCCATAACTGCCCAAGCCCAACAAGACCTCGTCTCAGAAGGTATCGAGAATTTTGAGCTGCCCAAGAGCCTGGTCACCAAGATCGCAAAGTCTGCCGTGAGTCCTCGCGCGCGTCTTCCCTCCCTCTTCTTTTTGTTGACACACGCGTACACTCACGCGCAACAACGACAGATCCCGGATAATGCAAAGTTGCAAAAAGAAACGGTATTGTCCCTCGTGAAGGGGTCTACCGTGTTCATCAATTACTTGGGTGAGTTCGTGGCGTGCGTTCCTAGGCCGTGCTCACGTCGTGTCGTGGTTTAGCCGCAACGTGAGTTCCCCCTCTCGCTCACCCCCCACCCCCCACTCACTACTCACCTTCGCTACCACTCGTATCACATCAGCGCACACGACGTCGCACTCTCCAAACAACACAAGAGCATCTCAGCCTCTGACGTCCTCAAAGCCCTCGAAATGATTGAGTTTGGGGATTTGGTGGAGATGTTACAAGCGGAATTACAGAGTGCGCTCCCGCCTTCCTCCCTTCCCTCCCCCCTCTTTACACCCACCTACTAACTCGCACGCGCAGTATACAGAGACACAACCAAAGG
Organism: Phlebopus sp. FC_14; assembly: GCA_021018615.1. Classification (NCBI taxonomy): domain Eukaryota; kingdom Fungi; phylum Basidiomycota; class Agaricomycetes; order Boletales; family Boletinellaceae; genus Phlebopus; species Phlebopus sp. FC_14. The sequence goes on along the minus strand of JAEVFL010000005.1, from coordinate 464,362 downwards.
CGATAAAGGGCGTAACAAGACCACTACGGCCACAACCGCGTCGTCCTCTGCCTCGTCTAATATCAATAACAGCAAGGGTAAAGTCAAGGAAAGTGGCGATGCATCGGTATCGGCGCGGGCAAAGGGAAAGGAAAAGGCTCCACCACCACCTGCACAGCAACCGCAGCAACAGTCGCCGTTTACGACTGTCCCCCGTCCCCTCGTGTCTCTTTCGACCTCGCAGGACGTAGCGGGGGATGGGACGCGTCGGGAGGATGATGAGTTGGGTGGGGAGTATGACATGGAGGATGAAGGCGAAGGCGAAGGTGAGGATGTAGGAGATGTCGAGGAGGAAGAGGAAGATCCGGGCGAGGAAGAGGAGGAGCCAGTGGATATGATGGCTGTCGAGGAAGAGGAAACGAGGAGAGACGCGGCGGGGTTGGACGAGCCGATGCGTGGTCCGGGCGAGGATTGACATGGACTTGGAGTCGGATTGTTACTCCCAGAAGACGTGTTTCTACGGATGCTGGGTGATAGTCTCGCGTCCAAATATCTTGTCGCATTAAGCGTCCCATATATTCGATCGAGACCTACGAATGCTATAGAATATCGTAGTCCTCGATTGATTAATACGTCGCGCGTGTGAGAGCGCCAATCCTCCGATAATCTTATCGCCCATCCAACTCAGTCCGAGGCTGCGAAATTTCTCCTTTTCATTCGCACAAACGTTCGCACTATCGCCCCGCCCAGCCTCCGAAGACTACGACGGCGCGCACTAGTGTTTTACTAGGCAACGCCACGACATCGATATAAATCCCAAGATCAAGTTTCCGCCTTTCGACTCCGCCCTTGCTTCCCTTCTCCCATCCACCACCACCACCACCACCAACCCCGTATCATGGTCCAAGTCAAGAACAAAGTCTGTCTCATGTACGTCCCCCTCGCATCTACCATAACTCATTTCCTCAACACCCCACCCACACGCGCAGCGTCCACGACGGCTGGGGCATCGCACCCCAGAAAGGCATGAAAGGCGACGCCATCGACGCAGCCGACACCACCAACATGGACACCATCGCCCAAAAGCACGCCTACCGCACCCTCTATGCTCATGGCAACGCCGTCGGGTTGAGCGATGGGCTCATGGGCAATTCCGAGGTTGGGTACGGCCCCCCATTACCTACAACGCACATATATATTGACGATCGCCCAGACACCTCAATATCGGCGCTGGTCGGATCGTCTGGCAAGACATCGTCAAGATCGACGTATCCATCGCCAAGAAACAGTTCCACAAGAACGAGACCATCCTCGCTAGTATCAAACGCGCAAAAGAGGGGAATGGGCGGTTACATCTCCTCGGTTTGGTGCGCCCCCCCCCCTTTCTTCTACACTTGTGTTTGTACTCACCCAATAAACCCCTTCCCTTTCCCCCTACACCCCACGCCCTTTTTCGCACCTCTCTAGGTCTCGGACGGGGGTGTCCACTCACACATCCGCCACCTCAAAGCCCTGCTCGAGACAGCAAAGGAAAACGGCGTCCCCCATACCTATGTCCACTTTTTCGGCGACGGACGTGATACCGCCCCTAGATCCGCCAAGGGCTACGCCCAAGACCTCCTCTCCTTCCTCTCATCCACATCCTACGGCCAACTCGCCACCGTCGTTGGTCGGTACTACGCCATGGACCGCGATAAGCGCTGGGAACGCGTCAAAGTCGCCGTAGACGGTCTCGTGCAGGGCAAAGGCGAGGAAAGCGCAGACGTCATCAAGACGATCGAAGAGAGGTACGCGAAAGACGAGACAGACGAGTTTTTGAAACCGATCATTGTGAATGGAGAGGAGGGACGGATAAAGGACGGTGATACCCTTTTCTTCTTTAATTACCGCTCGGACAGGATGAGAGAGATCGTGACGTTGATGGGACTCCCTGACAAGCCGACCGAAGTGGACGTTCCAAAGGATCTCGTGAGTCCTCTCCCACTTTTCGATGAAAGCATCTGAAATGCGTTGCTTTTACACTAGCATATCACCACCATGACGCGCTACAATGCCGAGTTCCCCTTTGCAGTCGCATTCCCACCTCAAGCCATGACAAACGTCCTCGCCGAATGGCTCTCCAAACAAGGCCTCTCCCAAGCCCACATCGCCGAAACCGAGAAATACGCGCACGTCACCTTCTTTTTCAACGGCGGCGTCGAAAAGCAATTCCCCTCCGAAGAACGGCACATGATCGCCTCTCCCAAGGTGGCGACGTACGACCTCCAGCCGCACATGAGCGTGCAAGGCGTGGCGGATAAAGTCGCCGACGTCGTCGCGAGCCAGGAGCACGAGTTCGTGATGTGCAATTTCGCACCGCCGGATATGGTCGGGCATACGGGCGTGTATGACGCGGCCGTGAAGGCGATCGGGGCGACGGATAAGGCGGTGGGCACGATCTATGAGGCGTGTGAGAAGGCCGGGTATGTGTTGCTCGTCACTGCGGATCATGGGAATGCGGAGCAGATGGTGAATGCGGAGACGGGGGCACCGCATACGGCGCATACGACGAACAAGGTGCCGTTTATCATGACGGGCAAGGGGCTGGAGTTTGTAGAGGATGAGCAAGGGGAGAATGCGTCGGAGGAAGGAGGGGCGCTGGCGGATGTGGCGCCAACCGTGTTGGCGGTGATGGGTCTGCCACAGCCTGAAGGTGAGTTCTCGGGAATGGTGTACAGGTTTCGATTGATCACGCCCTATGACAGAGATGACCGGCCGGTCGTTGCTCAAGGAGAACTAGGAAATCGTACATTCCATAGATGCTGCACATTAATGAATCACTTAGAAGAGATGCATGTAATGGAAACTTAGATGAAGATGCTAGTGGTGTGGTTTGAGACACCCGACGACGAGGACGTCCATATATTCGACGTCTTGTGTTTCTAATGTAAATATACATGGTCTCGAACAAATTCACTACTCGATCGCTTACGCCAACGACGACGTACGCGTTCAGAATTCAAGCTCTCTTCGCTAACAAACTCAACCCAAATTCTCCCCATCCTCCAAGCCTTGACTCTGGACCACACTCTCCCCACTCTCGCCTCGTCCAACGTTAACCCGACCTCCCTCCGGACGACCCGTCATATCCCCCAACAACACCCATACCGCCTCCGATGAACGCTCCTCCTCCTGCTCCTTCGCTGCTGCCGCCGCCAAACTCGCCAAACTCGCACTCGGAACGACAGGTCTGAGAGCCGACGCTACCTCACGGGGCTGTATGCCCAGCTCATCCGCCAGCGCATTCAATCGGTGTTCCAACCCCGTTCTCCTTCCCCTCTCACCATCACCATCACCATCCTCATCCTCATCCTCATCCTCGTCCTTGTGCCATCGTAACAGCCGTCCCCATCCGTGATACCAATTCCAATTCCACCACGTCAGAGCAGGAGGCGCACCCGCACCCGCACTCGCACTTGGGCTATACGCCCCCGGCGGAGGAGGGGACCCACCCACAATCATCCCCCACCACCCCACCTCCTCCTTCACCGCGCCCAACAACACGATCATGCCGTAGACGTACCATGCGAGGAGGAGGGTGGCGCACGCGGCGAGGACGTAGATGAATTTGCTAAGTCGGGTTTGGGAGACGGGTCGGGGTGCGCTTGGGGGAGTTTTGTTTGTCGATGGAGGGGGGCCCGGCGGTGATGGCGGTGGTGGTGGTGGAGGCGATTGACGTTTGGGTTTGGGTGTGTTGGGTGGGGGTTTGGTTCCGGTGGTGCTTGGGGGAGCTGAATGAGAGGTAGAGGTTCCGGTGGTGGTATTGAGAGACGGTGCTTTATCGGTGCTTTTGGTACTACGTCTGGTACGTTTTTTGGTCGTCATTTTCTTTTTTTTCGGGTGGGGGGGGTTGGCTTTGGATATGGCGTTTTGGTCAGGAAACTTGACGCTCAGGAGCGGTGCAGTGGTGGGACTTGTTCCTATAAGGAGACGCGTGACGTCAGGTCATGTGATGAGGAGATAGAGGTGTGTTTCGTAGCGTTAGTCCGTGCCGGCGGGGGTTTCTTATAGGCCTGAGCTTTGTCAGCGTAGTCGGCCGTATATATGCTTCATTTCATTTCAGTAACTTTGTAAGCGTAGTCGGCCGAATTTATGTTTCAGTTTCAGTAGTCCGGGCAGATCGTAGTCTGTGCGCTATATCACCGTCTACGCCAATGGCGGTAAGAACTAATGATGTGAGCAACAAAACAATCTTGAGATATGACTAGCGGTCATCACCGAAAAATTCAACCCGGCGCTCACCAGCACTTCCGATTCCCGCATTGTACGGCGAACCCTTGGAATATGCATAATCCTGGTTCACTGAGGCCGAGGCCTCGAGGCTCAGAGGAGCACGGTGGTCCCTGGGGCCGAGGGCCGAGACGCGCGGACGACGAAAACAGTACTGTGGCTTGACTAAAGCCTACGTACCCAATACTCACGTGTGCTTATTCCGAGAATGTACCCGTGTAAGTTCAAAGCTCGGGGCGCGAAGCTAGCAGAACTGGCGGTGGATACCGGTGCACACTGGAATCGAGATTTGTCCGTCCAGACGACGGCCGGTCGGGTGGTTTTTCGAGCCTGACCCTCTGAGCTCTATCGGACGTGGTGTTTTTTTTTTTTTCTTTCCCAAAAAGACACAGACAGAAAACACATACATACTTGACACGAGATGATTGTACAGCTCGCTGGCGCCGAAACGCCCCCCAAGACTTCAGATATCACTTTGGGGCGTTGTAGGGTAGCCTGCGGTTATTCAACGATGAGCACGACGGAAGGACGCCATGGAAGACTCCACGAAAGATGACAAGCGCAATAGCTCGCACTAGAAAAGGGCGACCGCATCCCCCAGTGACGAGAGGTTCTTTGGTTGGTGAACGAAACCAAAAGGTCCTGACATTCAGCGTGACTTGGAATACTACAACCGTTTCATGGACAGACAGACGGTACCACTTTTCGACGTTCTACGTTGAGCCTCTCAGCGAAAGACGGTGCGTGTATCCACCAAAATGGTGATGGACGAAGAATGGCGTTGGTGCTCGAGGAGCTGGGTTTCAAACTTCTGGCATGTTCTTCTCCCAGGTGAAGTGTGACCTACGCTCAGTCTTCACGTTCTACCAAGTCAAGTATGCTCCTCGTGGCCGTGCTACCTTGACTAGTTAGCCAACAAGAAAGAAATGGTGCGCGCCGCGGAGACTGGTGAAGTGGAAGCCAGGGCGAAACTCGAAGTAGTCCCTCGCAGGTTCGCAACGCGGTCATCCGTATTCATACATCCGTGCTGTCCACCGAAACCCGAAGAATCTACCTTACAAAACACTCCTACCCTGGCCCAATCGATTATCGGCTAGAGGGAGTGCCAATTGGTCTTTCCTCACGCCTCTGCGGCGTTCAAAAGCTGTCAGAAGATGAGCCCAACACCACACGCATGATGAGCATTCATAAGCCTCACAGGACTCCCCCGGGGTAGATCATATGTCAATGTGAATGAACATCACTCGGCTCGGTCTTTTCGCGACGCGCCTCTCAAGAATGCCAGGCTCAACCTCGGAGCCCTCCAATTCCGCCTCTCTTTTTTTTGGGACCGATACTCATTCTACATCAACGTACCATAGGCATGAGTCTCCGAACTCAAACGCTGGCCACTGTTCCGAACCGACGGCTCGACGGGATGCCTCCGCGGGCGGTGGACGTGCCTTGCTTTCGTTGAGTACGCGGCCGGGCGGGCATTGGAAATTCATTTGAGGACTGCGGATACGCTTTTTTTCTACGATCAGGATTGGGTACGTGGTTTTTTTATCTGGTGTCTTGATAATTTGCGTTTACCTCGGTGTTGATGGCCTGTGTTTCCCCCCTGACGCCTGTGTTTGCTTGACAGGCTGACGCTGACGACCTTGTTTCCCTGACGCTGATGACCTGTGTTCCCCGTCATGAGGCGTTACATGAAACCACACGTGGACATCGAAGCTCAGGACTGCACGCACCGTATTGGACAGATGAAACTGGTGTTGATATTCCCATTGGTGACGGCGCTTTCGACCGAGACAGATCTTTGCCTTTTACTTTGTCTTTTTCGGCATAACGCATTACAGATGGTACGCAGCAGTATCTTGCAGGTACCGGCATTCTTACTTACGTTTTACTCTTCCTTTGTGAAGGTGTTTGGGTAATTGTGTGGGGTGGCGGCGGCTCAGAAGCTTCTCTAGATAATTATATTGATGGCGTTTATACATGTTCGGTATATAAAGCATCATATTGCGAGCACACATCCTCTTCTCCACCCAAGCTCTTATCGCCCGCCATCAACGTAGCCTTGTTGCTCCGTTGTCAACGTCTTTGTCGTAGAGCTCAAGATTTCAAGTGAACGTCCACGATGCTCGCACCAACCCTCTCTCAACCAATCGACGGTTGCGTTATTGCCAAAGATGTCGCAGCCCGTACTACGATGAGTACGATGAGCACCTCACAACGACACCTCATCTCTCTTCCCCCTGAACTCCTCGTCGCTATATTCATGCACTCGGATTGTCAGACGATGCTCAGATGTTGTCGTGTACGTTCCGTCCATCATCCATTTTGGAATGAGAGTTTGGTTGCTAACGTTAATGCTAACATGCAACGATGATTAGGTATGTCGTCGATTCAAAGATATCATCGATGCGTCTGTCGAGTTGCAATATATAATTGAGCTTGTACTGGACGGTATGATCGATGGTGGTGGCTCCTCATCCTCATCTGCATACCCCTCCATCACCGACCGCCTCAACCGTCTCCGCCAACTCCGCCATTCCTGGCTCAACCTCACCTGGCGCTCGGCATTCCTCGTCCCGATCCAGGGGGCATGTTACGCGTACGAGTTTGTTGGGGGCATATTTTGCAAGACCTCTCATGCGCAGGCGTTTCGGTGGGGTTCGAGACAGTTCAATGCGACGTGGTTACCGTCGTCTGCCGCGCCGCGCCGGGAGAAGAACGGCGTGAAGAGAGTGACGGCGAAGTCGTTGACGAGGGAGGATTTGGGTGTGCCGACGAGGGATTTTGCGATTGACCCGTCGCAGGACTTGATTGTGCTGTTTAAAGGGAGGGAGGATAATGCGTGCGTCTCTGTCTCTTTGTCTCTCTCTTTTTCTTTTCTCTCCTGTGCAAGCCGTCTGCGAGCGCCAATTGACGCATTCTACGAATCAGACAACCCGTTGCCGACCCTGCGCCTGTGGAACTACACGTCCGGACGATATCTACGAATAAAGTCCATCCAGACGCAAAGGAACCCGTCCTGGAGACGACTGATCCAGTCTCGGTTTCGAGCGCTTTTATCCAGATCGCGGATGATATCGTTGGCATGCTATTTTATACCGAACCCGAGAGACCTCGGTTGACGCTATGGAACTGGAAGACTGGCAAACAAGTCGTTGTGCGTGATGCTTCTTTCTTTTCTTTTCTTTTTTTTTTTTGCGGGGATTGCGCTTGCTGACGCATAAACGTCATAGTCACTTGATGGAGATGCACTTCCACCTGGTTTATGCGATTTTTCGTTTATATCTAATCGAGCGTTCTTTTCTACGACTATCGCGCGTGGCGGTATGATTCAGATCTTTACCTTTGGACACGAGCCGTCGCATCCAGATACGGTAGACGATATCGTCCACGTCACCAACCTCGTCCTTCCACCGCTCCGTCCTGCGGTCCACATGATCAACCTGACGACGCACACGGGCCCTTTTCTAGCCCGCTGCCCACCCAACAAGCCGTTCACAGCGTCCAACGAGTCACGCGTGCATGTTCTGAACATGCAGTACATCAACCCTGTTAGCGATGGGATACGAATCAGTCCGAGGTTCTGTGCGTTTTTCCACAATAGGATATTGGTGGACTGTATACGGCGGTACGAGGCCAAGGGAAGGGGAGAGCATATCCATGTGCCATGGGAGAACTGGGGGCCGACGAACACGAGATTCTTACAGCAACACTCGTCTTTTCAATGGTTGAGGTACGTTTCCCAGCTTTTGCCAAAAAAAACAAAGCCTGAGGCATGATGTTTAATTGACAGGTATGTCCATGGCCAACGCGTCGTGATTCCTAGGTTGGCAGGCCAGGGCAGGAACGTGATGCAAGTTTTGGATTTTAACGTGCGGGATTGTTCTCGCCAGCGAGAGTATGCGCCGCCGTGTGAGGTAGAGTCGAGTTCTGATACGCCTCTGGCCTGGCAGAGTGGCTCCAGTCCCAGCGTGTCAATCCATCCGTACCGATTTCGTGTCGATGGAACCCAGGTAGCCTCGTCGGACTCTGCATCGACATCGGCCTCAGACTCCAAGTCGGACTCGGATACTGCACAGAGAGAAGAGAAAAAAAGTTCCATCCGCCTGGTAGACTACCCGACAGCAATCGACCAACCCATGTTCTTTACAAGCCCCATCGAGACGCGTTTACCTTACCGAGAAATGAGGCGCGAAGAGCTGATGAGTTTTTCCGGGGTGATGATTGATGATGAGCGGTTGGTGGGGTTGAAGGTGAGTTTTTCGGCTCCTTCCCTTACCCCTCTTTCTCTCAGGGGCTCGAATGCCGTGGATCGGTTCATTGATGCTGTCTTGACAGAACCCGGTATTTTCAAACGGAGATATGAGGGATATTCATGTGTTTGCGATGTGAGACGGTGAAGTGTATTATATGTGCGCTGGAGTTTTGCTAGTCATTTACATCGCCTATACCATACTTTGCGAATCGTGTACTTGTATTGAGGTCCGAGTCTTGCGATGCCTTTGTTACGTGTCTGTGCACTGAATTTTTTCCCGCTTTGCCTGGATGTAGGTTGGAGACGAGACTAGCCGTGACTTGGTGCAAGCGCGCCTTCTGTAGTATAACCGTCTATGATGGCTCCAACCGCTAGGAACTACAAAAGTACTTTTGCTGCCGATTCTGAATGCAGCCGCATAGAAGACATCCTTCAGAATCCGGAAGTTCGGAGAGCTTCCCCATAGAGTTTCGCATCCTGAGGTCGCGGAGATATTTGGCATCGTGATTATTACACCCCAGCGATCCAATCCGTTAAAACAAATGGCACCCAAAAAAACTCGCCCTGAAAAATACCGCCATCTCCGAACAGATAAGAACGAATAATAAATGGACCCTCACACTGGTATGGGGTCCAAAAGCTGAGAAAAAGTAGAGGGCAACATCGTATCCATGGGCAGGAGCCAACGAAAGTGCTCATCAACAGGGACTCACCGAGGTGCATATATTATATATCGAGTGAAAGAACATCACTCGGTCTTGCGGGGACACCTTCTCGTCACCAACGACACATACGCGAGCTGCCCTCGTGGAATCCATCTCGTCCATCTCGTCGTCAGCGCAAAACCGTCCGTAAACTTGCGACCATTCTATAAGCAATGTCGTCGACAATGCTCCACAGCGTCCTCGATCACGCTTTTTCGCGCCCATAAACTGCAAGCCTACTGCCAAGTGAATCGCCTCGTCCAGCGTCGACGGCAGTCTTGCAAGCGGATAGAAACACAAACGCGTCCTTGGACAGCACCGCTTTCGTCTGTCCAAGACGATGCGCGCGGTCCTGTGCCTGGACATCCATCAGTGGGTTCTAGAAAACACGGTATCAGACTATCAACACACAGCCAAAGGAGAGAAAAAGGGACAGGGACTGAAAATATGCACACAATCGGGGTCATAAAAACGACCGTATTCGCAACCGTCAAACTAATCCCCAAGCCTCCCGCGCGCGTGAACAAGATGGGCGCGCATCCCGCGCGATCGCCGCCTTCCTGGAAACGCGTCATCCTGTCTCCCTTCGTTCCGTTGGACTCGTCAAGCTGTCGATTCGACAGAGTGACCAGTGTTTGAGTTGGGTCTTCTTACTCTTCCCCTTCCGCGTTGCCTTCTTCGCCGCGAGCACCTGCTCATCCTCGCCATGTCTCTCAATGTCCTTGTCCCGCTCGCGCATCACCGTATGACGAATTCAGCACGCTCAACTGGGGAGAAGCTGTGTGGGCTATTAGCAAAATGAGGGCAATGCTTACTTCGTCCAAGTTCTGTGCACTTTGGAATTTGTGATGATTTTTCTCAAGACTTTGTATTCGAGCTTCTTACAAAAGGGCGATGTGGCTTGGCAAGGGAGCTCTCTCCGTGAAACCCGCGCAAGGGTCTTCGGCGGGCGAGGATCGCTGATGACGATGGGCAAACGAGCCGCCATGGGCCAGTACGCTACTGGGTCCTTTTCATTTTCGTCTTCAATACAGCATGACACGAGGAGCGGCTTCATGCAAAATTCAATACTTATCCATAGCGAAACCACATCTTCCGACTGTCGCGCAAACCTTTCAGCGATCGATCGAACTCGCCAAGGAGGGAGAGAGGGAGGAACGAAGCACGATTGCGAGGCGCTTCAGCGCAAATACGTACCTTCGTCTTCTTCTTTCTCGTACTTTGACACTGTTTCTTTCGTTCCAGTGACCTTGGTAACAATTAAAAAAAATGAAGCGCTACTGGTTACACGTTCAACTTACCCACAAAGTGGTAGTCTGCGGCAAAGGACAGACACCCGCGTTTTACGAGCAGAAACCTCGCGGGTCGATTTTGCAGCCACCTCGACTTCGTCTCCAGACTCTACTGCCAAGAGGAGGCAAAGATGACACCGGAACAGCCATGCCAGATGAGATATCGAGTGCATTGGAGACGAAGGTGGAGGACTGGAAGACATGTCAGAAAAAAGATAATTGCAAATAGGAAAGGGAGTCACCACCAACAAAATTCGTGTCGGCGTGGATAGTGGAGAACACTGGTGGGGAGATTGACGATACCAATACAATGAAACTCGAAGTTGAATAAACATCTCGTTCACTGTAAGACTAAGGGGCCGTGTCCTGCGACTGCTGCCATTGCTGAACTTTCGCCCGTGCCACCTCCCGTGTATGTGCCTTTGCCTCTTTCTCCTGTCTCTCTCGTTCAGCAACAATTTGTTCTGGAGTAACTCCTCTGAGCAGCATGGACAGCACCAGGACATGATCCATGGCTTGAAGCATTTCGTTTGACGTTGCTGATCTTCGTGATCTGCCTCGCTTCCTCTGTCTGTGCTTTGGTGCATACTCATTACCCGACTCATCAGAGGAACCTTCAGAATGATCAGGTAGGGGGGTGACATTCTTAAAGTCTTCAAATCGCTTCTTCAGCATTTGAGATAGTGCATCTGTGGGCCATCTCTTAACCGCAGCAGCTCCATACATGAAGTCGAGAAGAATGCTAGGTGGTGAGGATTCTCCTGTGCCAGTCATGTGAACATCACGTTGACGAGGAGCATCATACCCAGTTGGCGGCTTCAAATACTGCATCGTAATACGGGTGTCTGGCATTGGATCTGGCTCGACTCTATGAATGTCGTCACACTGCATGGCAAAGTTGGGAGTCTGAATCCATATGTTAGAAAACACCAATTTGTGGCTAAGGTCACATACCTTCAGGAATGCAATTATCCCAAGTCCAAGGCACTGATGCAAATCAGATCTCAGAAGCAATCCATTCTCGACAGTGTTGATGGAGAGTTCTTGCATTTCAGGTGAAAATTGTTGTTCGTGATATAGATGTCTGCGATCATTGACAACAAAGGTTATGTACTATGATAGGGGCTAGAGTCAGAAGATGATTACCACAGAACGCTGGATGACATACCTCGTCACCTTTGCATCTTGGTATGACGTGTGCAGCATCACATATTCGATTGTCCGCTCGAGTGATAACACAAGAACCATCACGGTCGAGGATGATGTCACGGAAACCAGCACGTCCTGGAGTAAGACCACTGGACGTAACTCTGTCGTTCAATGCATTGTAATCGACAAGATGAAATTGCTCTAATGTATCATATGTACATCAAACTCAGCATTGACACGAGCTGAAAAGTCATGAAACATCACCTGTTGCAATGTAGTAGTAGGTGTCGGCAAGGTCAGAAGTATTCTCGTAGTTGACAGGGTGGCCGTCTTGTGTCTCGGAAAGATCACCATGGGCACCGGAAATAGTAAATGCGACGAAACGCAGCCACTTGAGGGGCCGAAGACAGAGCCTCTGGATGTCGCTGTAAGGAATCTGGAGTGCATGAATCCAAGTGTTTTGATTATCCGTCGAATGGAAGTAGATGTTAACGTCCGGTGCATTCATCGTTGGTTGAGTGGATGATGGTTGTGTGCAACCTCTGGGACAGGGGCACGCCTAATGTATGCGTGCGTGGATTATCTAAGCGTCAAAGTGCGCATGCCTCCCCACTACCCCGTTTCGTGAAATTCAGCAGTCTACTACACCTTCACTGTTCAGATGGACAGTATCGACGTGTACCCCAAGAGTTTGCTTCGAGTGCATCCTGCTATGGTGGGGTAAGTGATCAGGACGTCCCGCTTCCGTACTAAGCTGACACTCTGAAGAACGATACAAACGCCCGCTGTGCTCGAGGTCGTTCGAAAACTCATTATACCCGCCACCATCTTTACGCTAAAGACACGTCTCAGGTTAGTTTCATTGCATTGTTAAGCGTTCATCCACGTAGCATGTCGCATCTAATTCTTTCATCCGTTGCCGCGCTTCCAACACCAGCACTCCGGATCTCATTAGTCGGGTGACGGCATTTCTACGTCGTGAACACAGACCTCATTTTCCGGTTGGTGACGGCGCATACGATCGAGACCAAGATCATGCATCGGGCGACTGAGAGGCGCAAGTCCGAGGCACTCATGATTGCCGAAGGTTCGTCTCGTCCCTTTTTTCCTTCCCGTTGGTACGACTCGAATGCTGACTCTCTTAACCTGTCGCAGGCAAAGTTAACCTCGCCCGGCCATGCCAACCAGTGTACTACCCGCACAAAAGCAGACGTCATGTCCGAGATGGCCGCTGAGCTGCTCAAACTCGAGTGGAAGCATATGGTGCGCTGGCTGCTGTTAGAGAAGGGATGTGGGTCAACAGTCCGCATCGAAGCTTTATATGCATACATCAACGCGATATAATCATCTCAAGACGCTTCTGATGAGGCCCACGCAACCTCGGCAAATAAAATAAAATAAAATAAAACGTATGAAGCATAGATCAACCCAAGATACTTCACGCGTACCGTGCGCGCAAGGCGCAGGTCTAGTCCTGCTCGTCCATTGACCTCGTCACGACCTCGTTCCCCTATGCATCGGCGCCTCGTACACTGTAAACACCATCCCAGTCCCAACCACCACCTCCCCTCCCTCCTCAGCCACACCCTCCCCCCTCCTTCTTCTCGCACCCCTTGCCCCGATCCGGAAACACCGGCTCGCTCCGATACAAATCCTCATCGCACAACACGCTCCGTTTATCGCCCGTCATCGACGCCGCGTTCAAGTTTCCTCGTCAACGTAGAACTCGGGTTATAGAGCAAGTACCAATTGGTCGTCCCGTCCAAATGCCATCAGAAAATGAGCTTACCATCATACGCATGAGCACGATCCACAAAGGTGGTTATCAACGAGGACTCACCGATGAAGATCACATGCCGATAACATCACTCGGCCTTGTAGCGGCACCTTCTCACGACGTAACGTAACGACACATATGCGTTGTGGAGAACTCAAGCTGTCCTCGTGGGATCCGTCTTCATCAGCGAAAACCCTCGTCGAAGCGGAGCCTGTGAACTTCGTAAAAACAGTAGAAGAGGAGGGTAGAAGGCCTTCTATCTCTTCCAATTCGCGATCGACACACTGCAGCGATACACGGCGCCCGTCTGGCAGTACCCCGCATATGGCAGCGAAACGCGCAGGCGCGTGATTTTGCGGGCCTTGATGAGGGCAGAGAGTGAGGAGGGAGCATAAGACGAGATATACATCTGAGACACCGATCTCTTGGAGGTTTTGCGGTACTCTCCCACAGCGTGCAGAGGAAATGCGGCGAATATCGATGCTGGGCACCACCATAAGTATGCGAGAACCACGCTGCAGGAATTCTTCGAGTTTTGGAGATGACAGGTATATCGTCACGTTATCCCACAGCTGTCGCAAAACATCCATGATCGACCTCTGATCTAGCGCGTGCGAGTGGAGGGTTTGCTTGCGAAGTTGGTTGATTAAGTAGTCCTTTCAAGCGTCGCATAGTTGTGACGAGGAAGATATGAACCGGTGACTAGTCGCGTACGGCGATGAAGCGAATTGTGTGGCCCAATAATCATTTCCTAGTAAGATGGATGCTATTGAAATTGGTGAACGTAGCCGCTAGAAAAGTCTCCCCTAAGCATACCGTAGATACCTAATAGACAGCGTTCCAACTGGCTAGTCGCGAACTTTGTTTATAAATGTTAGTTTCCAAAGCTCTTGCTTTTTTGGGATCAGCATTTCCTTAGTGATTTAATATACTTCGTCCCATGTTCTTCAAAAAAAAGCGGCCTATATTCAGATGAAATGGATTCCACTTCTTGTAGGCGCTCTCGCATTTAGATGCTATCAAAGACGTTCAATCATGAACGTCCCCAAACGCGCGACCATCAGGGCCAAAAGCGCATACTATATACTATATGGATCGAGATTTTAGTGATACACGATAGTCCACGAGCCTGCGTCATGGAATATCGAAAAGCAAATAAAAACAAAACACAAAAGAAAGTGTTGCGAGACCAGGGGAAAAAAGAAACGATCGTGCACCAAAAGAAAACAAAAGAAACAAAGTCCAAGTCCATTTATTAATAAGATCAATTCTTCATGCCCCCCATCCAACCCGTTCACGACTTCCGAAGTCCACCAGCACCACATTCATATCGCAAGCGCAGTCTTACCATCGACGTCAAAAGACGACCGGTCTGTCATCTCGTGAATCGACTTGCGTACTTGTAGCTGGATATTCCGAGATTGGATCGTAGTCGTGTTTTGTGATTGGTCCGAAGGGGCCCAGTCGAGATGACTGCTCTGTATGTCACCGAAGCCGATCAGAATCAGAGAAGATGTACTCGTATACACGTCTGCGTACCATGGTCTTTCTGTCGTAGGTCCCGGCCATCTGTGACTTGAGTTCTTGGCGCGTAAGCAAAGTATCGAGAAGAGTCTGGGACAAGCTTCAATGGATCACGCATCCACCAGAAAACAAAACAAAACTCACGTTCGTGTAGATACGACCAATTGGGATAGCAAACATGCCGTAGAGGTTCGTCGTCGGAAGGGCGGTGAAGGTGATGAGATCACCCAAGGAGAAAATACCGGCAAAGAGACCGGTCTGGATAGCACCTCGAATCAGTCTGTTGACGACCGTGTCCGTCTTGCGGAAACCAGTCTTGGAGCGCATGAGGATGATAGTCAAAGTAACTGAGGAAGTACCGTTAGAAAGACTTCAAAGTATTGGCTTGACATGACTTACCAGTAATGAACGTATCAACGGCGACTTGCATCGCCAACCATGCGATGACGAGGGGGGTAATACTCGGGAGCTCAGACAACCTAGAGGCGCTACTGTGAATTCTTGCACTTCGGTTTACACGATGATGCAAACCCACACTTTGATGATCCACGCTTTAATCCCACACGCCATACCAAGTGCGAAAGAGGGAAGTGCCATCACGATGACGACAGCGTAAAGGAACTTGTTTTCACTCAGACACCAGATTCTAAAGTTGCACGGCGTCAAAGATACAATCTCCTCGCAGACCAAAATACCAGCTTCCAACACCAACCTGTATCCAAGGAATAGTTGTGTCACTAGGGCAGCAAGTGCAGTCCCGATAGGCGTGAAGGTATATGGCCACTCAGCAACTTTTGTCTAAATAGTTAGCTCAACATTCAAGTCATACAAAGCGCCAAAACGAACCGGCGAGGGCTGCTGGGTTATCATAGTTCGTGACGCTAAGGGGAAATTTGTCAAGCACGGTCCTGGCAGCGACTGGTCGTACACCCACGTATAGGTCCAAGCCATGTATATGGCTCTGTCCATGCACTCGGTAAGCCACCGGAATCGTCACAGGACTGACACTCACGAAACACTGTGGAACGTGTCGAGTATGAAAAGGAAAAGGACCATGCACCTAGGAACGATATTGTATGAGCAAACAGCGCCACTTTCACGTTCAGTTGATAACGCACTTCGTGGCTAGCCGATCATTAAATTCTGCGAAAGCGTTGAGTCCATGATGACAATGACGGCGTGAACAGCATTCTTACTGGTCCGGTAGTAAGCAGCAAACTGGTATGTGACGAGACCATACAAGTAGGTGTTGACTACCGTTCCGGGTGGGGGGGGGATTGTAAGCACGAGTAATGTACGAGGCAGAACACGACGCACAGAATATGCCCACCAAAAGGGTACCTATGTATTCGATCAACGCCGAGGTCAACCATCACCAACGCCAACAGAACGAGATGTCAAGCTGACGCACCAATCGTTGTATCGTATAAGCCCATAACTGTGGAGAGGGAAAATGCAATGGGGAGTGAAAACTACTTGCGTTCAAAATATATCCTTGGGGACCCTGAGTTACACCAAATATGGGCTCGCAACCTTGCCTATTCTTCAGTAACCAGCAAACCAGAAGTAGAGCCGAAGATAGGTTCCGCCTCCGTAGGGAAGTCGATTTGCCTTTATCCAGCGGATGGGCCTGTCGCAACCAAATACGCGACAGCGGGTGGAATCAGAAGAGCTGACGGCTATCTGTTTGTTCTCTGCGCCATAAAATACCTGTCAGAAAGTAGTCAGATACCTCTCCATGGAAGCTATCGCGTTATGTAACAACTTGAAAACGCCGTATACGCTCGTCAAGCTTGTCACGCGCGAATTGGGCGAAAACAACCTGAGCCAACACGTAGAAATGCAATTCCGCCGTCGACATCCTTTCCCAAACTCAACGTTTTTGGTGAGCTTGACGAGGTGGAGGTACATGTCCTTGTCGCGCTACCAAGTACTGCGAGCGCGGCGACTGCAACTGAGAACCCCGCGTCAAGTTCTTCGAAGGCTAGTCGCTGATTCTCAACAGAGAACGCAGTGCCTACGAGTTCCTTCGAGGCCCAAGTGCACATTTCCTCGTGGCTAAAAACCAAATTATACTGTTGCTAAGGACAAGCGCAGTGTTGAAGCCCAGCTGTCGATCGTCTCTGCGCTAAAGCAGGTCAACTTAGAAACGAGGGTGGTGATGGATCTGTAGGCGCTTGTGTAGCTTGATACCCGTCAGCGAGGCGTATATATCTTCTTGGTACCGGACTCGCGTGGGCGGACAAAGAGGTGTTCGATCTTCAGCGTCCGATGGCTAACACGACCCCTGCATAATGTGAGTACCCATCAAGACAATTATCCTTCTTTCTTCCTTCGGCTTCACATTAGCGTTTCACACAAAACCACAGCTACATTTTTGCTGCATTTGGCCGCGGAGGCATCAAGAGAGCGGGTGAGTTGCAACTTGCAAGACACCCAAAGGATTGCGACTTCAGTGTCACCCCGGATAATATCGTCACCAAGAACCGGAGACTACGCGACTGGTAATACCTGTGCTGAAAGCTATCAGACACGACATCCAGCTAATCTCATGAACTGTCAACTCCAAAGCAATAAGGACATTTCAGTGCAAAGGAAACACAATGTAATCACAAGCGCTTCAAGAACCAAGGACGAAGGGCGAGCAGCACCAACAACACATTACTGCTTCTTCGCCTCCCGCTCGAGTTTCCTCAAAGCCCTGCGACGGATATCTTTGTGCAGCGAATGGGTATAAGAAATGAACTTTGCCTTCCATCCGATAACGTGGATAACATAGTCAAGTAGTGCATGGCTCCAGAAGGGGGTCAGGGTACTGGGGCGTTCCGTCATTGCAGCCCCGCAAGATAAACCGACTTTGCTCAACGCAGAGCGGACATAGGTCGACGGTAAAGGAACCATCATCGACGACTTGCGGATGTTCGACATTTTTGACACCTACCAGGGAGAGATGAGTGATAGCTAGTCGAAAGCAATCGCCAGAGCAACGTACGACAAAGTAAGTGTTTAGTTGTTGCACGGTGATATTGTGTGCTTTGACTTCTTCGGCGAGTGCGTCTGTGAACGTCGACACGAATGCTTTGGTGCCTGAGTAGGTGGCCAGCATGGGTGATGGGATCTCCCCTGCGAACGATCCAACGTTGAGAATCAATCCGCGTTTTCTGAGGAGGATACGTTATACGCGGAACATTGCGTTGAGAGTGAAAAGAGCTGACCGTTGGATCATGCCAGGTAACACAGCGTGTGTGACACGAAGTGTACCGTTCACATTAATCGTGACAATATCTTCATTCTCTTGTTCAGTAGTTTCCGCAAAATATGTTGGCATGTTGTGAGATTTGCCCACGTTGTTCACTAAAGGAATAGAGTGAGATGTCATGTACGACAGTAAGAGCATCATTACCGAGCACCCCGACATCCAAGCTGCGGAGTAACGTTTGCAGCTCTTTGAGGGCCGAAGGATCATTCTTCGCGAAATCAACCAGTTGGATCTTGGTGTCGACTTTCCCTGCCGTCTTTTCACCTGTTAATTGATTCACCGATGAATTCCATGATAAATGCGCCTCAAACAAGCCGCACCAATCTCAGCTGCCACTGCACTCAACATTTGGTTGTTACGCGCGACGAGAAGAATGTTGAAACCAGCCGTTGCCAATTGCAGGGCAAACTCTTTCCCAATGCCATCAGACGCGCCCGTCACCACTGGAAGCTTGTTTCAGCATGATTGCCATTGTTCTTCGGTGGTAGAAAACGTACCTGCCCAAGCGCCATTCTTTGCGCCGAATTTTTTCAACTGAAATCACCAAAAGACGCGTCAGTCTCGTGTAGCACTCATCACTGTTCTGGTCTCGAACATTTTTACCGGGGAGGACAAAGGTCTGACTGAACACGGTCAAAGTCTTGAAGGCGAATCGTGCCAAGGTCAACACTCCGAGAGACAGAAGGACTGCGCATGTTAAAGGACAGTCGAAAACTGTTGCATTGGTATCAGTACGTGTATAGCCAGAACGACGACTTAGAATGGGTGTTTACCTCCCTCGAAAAGCCAGGCTTGCAGCAGTTCTGACGTTGGCGACATCGTGTTCAACAAGCGAGGGCTGTCTCGAGTGCTGGTATTTGGCTTGCTGACTCAGCTTATACGTCTACTACATACACCAGCTGGCGTTCTCGGAAGAAAGGTCTTCGGAATCATCTTTGCGGAGCGCGGATACTTGGTAATGCTCCTCGAGTTTCAGAGGTTCATTGATAGGGAAACCAGAACAATATACAACCGCTCTGAGATAATTTACGCCACTTAATGTCACCACCAACGACTTGAACAGATATAGCACCCTACGCAGTCCACACCTTTGCGATCAGCTCCGTCAAACCTTGATCACGGCAAGCCCTTAGTATCCTAACAGCAAAATACCAAGTTCCATCCAAGGACGCACCAATGTCGTTCGTATTGAACTGGTAAACGCCGACCAACACACCAACCGTAGCAGTCCGAAGTGTCCACGTTGCGATAGGGCCCAATATGGAGAATTTCCGCTTGTGCAGATAATCAACAAGCATTGCGTCGAACTGTCCAGTGATCGTTTCGGTAAGTTGGTTTCTCGTACACGTGTCAAAAAAAGTGTCGCGTGTTGCCTACCCCAATATGACTGTGCATCACCAAGGCAATTCCAAGGATACCGTCGAGCATGGGGTAGTGAGATCCGGACGTTACGAAAGTGGCAGCGGTGATGGGCACGAGAGCGGCGGATAGTAGACGTTCGAATGCCCAGTGGTAGGACCCGTGGGACCTCGAGGGTAGGGGGAAGGTAGTAGGGTCGTTCACAGTACCCTTGTAGATGGCTAGGTGAAGGGTAAGAGGAGAAAAAGCGTTTGAGTTGGTCTACGCACGTCCTCCCGGAACATACTGCGTTGTGGAACTAGTGGCACGTCTCACTGCCGGGAACGTCAGTTTGAAGAGAAATAGATACAAAAGGGCAGACCTTGAAGAGCAGAGCGCAAAGCATTGCGACCCGTCGCAGAACCAAAGGACCTGGAGAGTGTAGACTGCACGAGCATGGAAGTGGACATAGCGTCGATAGTGGTGATCCAACGCGCAAAGTCCTGAGGTTGCTGCTACTCAGCTTGTTTGTTTGGCAAGCCTATTCATAAGTTATGGTAAGATAGTCCCAGAGCATTTACTGTAAACGTCACGTGATAAATTGCAGATGAAGCGTGACTAGGGGCAGTCCAGCTATACCCGTAGGATCATAAGTACTTATCGGACTTTCAATTGTACTTATGGGACTTACCTTATATGGTATGTCTTTTCCACAGCTCTTGCTCTCACCTACATGTGAGGGTCATGGCTAATGCTGTCCTCTCGTTCTTTTTCTTTTATTATTCTATGGACTCTTACTTAGTTCAATGCTTAACTCATGTATTCCTTCACTTGTAGATGCTACTACTTAACTTTTCGTACTTAGACGCATTTGTGATACATACTTACATAAGCACACAGTGTATGTTGATTGGGGCTTTGTACTTCAACTCTTCATGGTATCAATGCCAGTCTCTGGCAACTCTCTGGCTTACTCTCATCACTCCTGGTATTTTGGTCTCCCTGACACTCTGTTGTTGTGCCCATGACAGTTTGATACCACCAATTGACATGTTTCAAATGTATCACTCATTTTTTCACCATTTCAAGAATTTCCAGTATATCTCAGTTTTGATGATGAAGCATTTGGTAATGTTCCTTCATTAAAAACACTCTCATTTGCCATTGCAGGCATGCTTCTACTAACATAGATGGATCCTTTTAGTCAGGATGCTTGGAACAATGGCATGGATCCAACATGGCAGCAAATGCCACAACTAGCTGATACTGCTTAATCTGTGCCATGGACGAACATGCCTCAAGCTCTGTCATGGCAAGACACAATGATGAATATGTTCAATGGATTTGGAGCATGGATTTAGTCTACTAAGCAGTTGATACAGTCAGCGGCTCACATTATGAGAGTGCATACTGAAAGGCAATTGTGGACTGAGGTTGCTTGCTGGAGTAGCTAAGAGAACAAGACTCAGGAGGATTTGATGGGATCCCCTGGTCGCTGCATTGGCTCTTATATACTATACATCTGTTTGTACATGTAATGTCCAGATCTACTGATAATATGAAAGGCATGAAGTACAGGCGTACATCGAGCATCGCCATGGAATGGAAGAGAATCATAACATGAGGGGAACATGTGTAGAATGGAAGAAGAAACATGGAATGAGGATAACATGTGCTGCCACATTAAAACGGTGTGTAGGCCATGAGGTGTGACAGCCTATTAAATATGAAATAGTGGAAATGAGAAACATATGGTAAAGGTGAGGCATAAGGCTGTGAGAGCCTGTGAGTCCGTGAAGAGATAGCATAGAGGCTAGTCCATGTCGCATATGAGCCAGTTGCACGTGTCAAGTCACGTGATGGAAATAGAGACTTAGACATTTCTAAGTCTTGAAAGTAAGCGCGCTAGGTGCTAAAGGCTTAATAAATTAGAATAAAAAGAAAATAAATAGAGGAAAAATATGTATCGTAACACTACCCCCCTCCTAAGAATTGACTTCCAGGCGATCAAAGGGAGTATCATGGGCCAAAGGGACCGTTAAATTATCGAAAGGCTGGAATAATGATAGGAAATCCAAGTAAGCCATGCATAGCTTACGAGGAGCCGAGGGATGTGTCCGATGAAAGGCTGCAACCGCATTGGAAGCATTGGCCAGATTGTCAGCGGGTTCCCACGTTCTATCTTCATCAGTATAGCCCTTCCAGTGGACCAAATATTTGAGGCGGTTTCCCCTCTTGCGAGATTCAACCACATAATCTACTTCATATTCTTCATTTTGTCCCTCAGTGACTTCAATGGGCCCAGGGGCAATAACCGGTTGCCCAGGCAAGCACTCTTTGTAAGGCTTGACCTGTGAAATATTAACTGTAGGGTGAATATGCATAGACTTTGGTAGCTTAAGCATCAATGCATTAGAGCCAACCAACTTGGTGACCTCATAGGGACCGATCCATCATTCGGTTAATTTATGTGAAGCTCGTGGTAGGCACAGGTTACTTGTGCTGAGCCAGACCCTATCCCCAATGACGTATTTAGAGGCACTTGATCTGTGCTTATCAGCTTGTGCTTTCATCCGTTTCTGAGCTTCTAATAAATTAGCTTCTGCATCTTTCAAAGTCTTGGCCATTTCTTCGACAAAGTCATCAGCAGCTGGTGCCTTAGACACATATTGCTCGAAGCCCATCCGTGGAGCATATGACCGTGTGACTTCAAAAGGGGTCTTCTTTGTAGAAGCCTGCTTCTTTGCATTGTAAGAGAATTGAGCGATGGCAAGCCAGTCAGCCCAATCTGTTTCCTTTTCTGCACAGAACAAACAAAGGTACTGTTCTAAGTCCCTGTTCATTCTTTCTGTCTGACCATCTGTCTGTGGGTGATGTGCAGTGGATAATTTAGGGGTAATACCTAATCGTTTGTATAATGCATGCATTACTTCTGTGGCAAATTGCAGTCCTCGATCAGATATGATGGTGCGAGGTAGACCATGTGCCTTCCACACATGTTGCAAATAGAGACGAGCCGTGTCAAGGGCTGTCGTTGTCTTTAAACATGAAATGAATTCAACTTCTTTGGAGAACCTGTCCATCACTATAAGGATGGAGTCGAATCCGTTAGAATCAGGCAGATCTGTAATGAAATCTGCTGATACGTCTTCCCAAGGTGTAGTTGGAACTTCCAAGGGATGTAATTTTCCAGCGGGAGGCTGATTGCTCTCTTTCATTCGTGCACATCTATCGCAACAGGAAATGTAATCTTTGACCTGTTGTGACATCAAAGGCCAAAAATAGCTGCGCTGTAGCAGATCTATTGTCTTCTCAACTCCTGGATGTCCAGCAACCAGAGTGTTGTGGTGCAACGTAATAATAGATTGCCGTAGACCTTTGTCGTCAGGCACATACATTCTCATCTTTTCATCATAGAGAATTCCATCACTGTCTTCATGAATGTGGAACTTCTCTTTCATCATCTGGACTTCTGATTCTTTCAGCTTGTGCATAGCATCAAGAACCTGTTGTTTGATCTTATTGCCTTTATCAGAGATCAAGATGGTCGCCCTAATCTTCTCCGACATCAATACGGTTACTCCTTTATTATCATCCTCAATACTGATCATGTGATCTTCTCATCTGGATAAGGCATCGGCTTTCCCCATCGAGGTTCCAGCTTTGGGAATGAGTTTAAAGTTGAACCTAGATAAATATTGTGCCCATCACGCTTGGCGACAGTTAAGATCTTGTGCCTTCATGAAATACTGGAGATTCTTGTGATCGTTCCAGATTTCAAATTCGTACTTGGCACCTTCTAAATAATGCCTCTATGCTTCAAGAGCCTGAATCATGCTGAGCATTTCTTTATCAGTGATAGGATAATTCCTCTCTTCAGGGGTCATAGAGTATGAGGCATAGGCAACTGGGTGCCATAAGCCATCCTTTTCAATAGATAACACTCCATCTGTCGCAAAGTCTGATGCATCACATTCAAGACGGAAGCGACTGTTACAATATGTATTTTTCTTCTATTTTTCTCTATTTTTCCTTCTTTAGCGCCTAGCGCACTTGTACTCAATGACTTAGAAACGTCTAAGTCTTTTTCCAGATCACGTGACTGGTCACGTGACGTGATATGTGCAACTAGCTTGCACGCGACACGGACATAACCCCTATGTCACATCTTCACGGACTCACAGGCTTTCATAGCCTTATGCCTCACCATTACTGTATGTTTCCCATTTCTCCTATTTCATATTTAATAGGCTGCCACACATCATGGGATCCTCACCGATCTAATGTATGATCGTGGCAGCACATGTTATCCTCACTTTATGCTTCTCCTTCCATTCTACATATGTTTCCCTCATGTTATGATTCCTTTCCATTCCATGGCTATACTTGATGCATGCCTGGAACATATGTCTTTCATAGTATCGGTTAGATCTAGTGTACACATGAACAAACACTAGTAGAGTATATAAGATTCAATGGAGTGACCAGAGGACTCCATCGAATCCTCTTGGGTTTTTCTCATTCAGCCTCTCTGAATCAGTATAACTCCTAGTCGAATAACCTCAGTATGCACTCCAGCGCAATGTGAGCCGCTGAATGTTTCAGCAACTATCTTCATCTGGATAGGAGAGGATAGGAGCGGACATGAACTTCTTCTTAAGCATATCAAATGCTTCTTGCTATGCTTCTTTCCACACAAAGGGTGTATCTTTCTTCGTCAGATCATTTAAGGGTCTAGCCACTTGGGCATAGCCTTGGATGAACCTTCTGTAGAAATTGGCAAGTCCGAGGAAACTCCTAACTCCCTTCACATTCTTCAGTGCAGGCCATTCCAGAATAGCCTTAACCTTGGAGTCGTCCATCTTGATTTCATCTCGGCCAACTATCATGCCAAGGAATTCGACTTCTGGTACCGTAAAGGTACACTTCTCTGGTTTGATAAATAAATCATTTTCTTCCAACCGACGTAGGACTTCTTTGACGATCTTTTTGTATTCCTTAACATCATTGGTTTTGGTAAATATTAATAGGTCATCAGTATATACCACCACTATGTCATCCATATCGGCAAAGATTTCATTCATCATTGCTTGGACGGATGAATTGCATAACCCAAAATATATGACGAGGGGTTCATAGGCACCACGGAAGCATACGAAGGCAGCTTTCTACTCATCACCTTCCTTGATGCGAATGTTGTTGTATCCTCATCATAGATCCATCTTTGTAAATAACTTAGCTCCTTTTAGCTTATCCACTAATTGGGAGATCAGCGGGAGTGGATAATTATTCTTGACGGTATGCTCGTTTAGATAGCGATAATCTTGAACCATGCATTTAGTGCCTTCCTTCTTTGGCACAAAGAAAACAGGGGATGTTTGAGGAGACTTCGAAGGTCGTATGTAACCCTTCCTCAGTTGTTCATCAATGAAGCTAGAAACTTCCTTCTGTTCTTCTACTGAGAGGGGAATCATTCTTCCTTTCTTTGGAATGAATATATCCTTCAAGTCAATTGCGTGATCTCACGGTTTCCTGATTGGAATGCGTTCAGATTCTCCTTTTGAGAACCATCCGTAATATTGATGGTATGCACTAGGCACCATTTCTTCAATCGTCTTTTCTATTTTCTTAGGCGCTTCAATGCTAGCTCATATAGCGTAAGCATGATAAGCAGCCTTTTCTTCTTCCTTTTCTAGAACACAAAGGAAAACACTTTTCTCCTTTAACAGATGGCAACTTCTGGAGCATCATGTCATCTTTACTTTGCCCTTTGCCCAATCTATTTCAGGATTGTACTTCTTCAACCACGTATACCCGAGGATGATCTGATTACGTCCTAGATCCGTAACCTCTGTGGTAATGCGTTCCCTGTGTCCTTCATAGTCTATAATTAGCTCGGTGGAGTGTGTGACATTTCCAGCTGAGTCCTTCGATCCATCAACATTAAATACGGAAATGGGGTTTTGTAAGAGAGTGAGTGGTAACTTTTGACTTGTGACCCACTTCTTGTCAATGAAAATAACGTTAGCGCCACAGTCAAGTAAGGTGTCAGCGGCGACATAAGCCTTCTTATCATGGGAGGATGCAACTTTGATCTTCATTAAGATCTCCTTCTCCATGTTGAGCATTCTCAAGAAAAATTCATCTGGGATTTCTTCGTCTGACATATTTTTTTGGTTTTTATGTGAAACTGAATTAAGTACCAGTTTGAAGCCCCAGCCGAGCCCCTTCACAGAAGAGGACCCAGTTTGGCATTGTGAAAAAGAAACATCATCCGACTCATCTGTGCTTTCCCTAGGTTCTTCGACCTCAAGGACGGAAAAGCGGTTGGATAAATATTCATCAAATGTGACTGCACAAACACCCAGTTCGTTCATGTAGCACAGCCTTTTCCCTTATCGTGGACATCTTTCATGTCCCAGAAATATGCTTTCATCTCATCATAAGACACATTTCTTATTGCCATGAAAGGGTTGTTGCTACGTGGAACTTTCCTTCTTGGCTCTTCTCGTACTGGTTCGATGACGCACACTTGGTGGCCGCCGTGGCATTCCTTTTTGTGTTTTCCCCCAGCCATTTGCAAGAGGGGCATTGTACCCTTGGTTTTGGGCAATTCTTTACCTCATGTGGTCCGCCACAGTTGTAGCAGGAGAGTTTTGATGACGACCCTCTTTGAGCGGCATCAATCTGCATTGCATTTGGGTCACCATGTGCCTAAGATGTTCTTCGAGTAGTGGCACCCATTATGAAGTCAAGGGACTCTTGAGCGGTCCCGACGTGTCTAATCTTGGCAATATATTCGGCTACCTTCGCCTTTCTCTTGCCTTCTTTGAATATTTGGGCGATAATGCCCCATCTGACGTTATTCTCCAGCATGGAGATGGCGTGCGATTCATCTATCACAGCTTGCTGATATAATGCTTTAAATTTGACAATAAAATCATCGGTTGTCATCTTGCCCTACAGCAGCCCCTTCAGCTGGCTGTGGGCCCAATCTACTTGATTGGTGGAGCGGAAGAGTCCTTTGATCTCCACCATCATCAAGGCCCATGTGTACATATCCCCTTTGATGATCCTCATTTGAGCAAAGGGACCAGCTTTTGGCCCTTTCAAACGGGAGAGGACAGCCAGGACTGCTTCGTGTGAGCCCGGCACAATTGCGTGTGCGTTTATGTTAAGCCAAGCCCGCATCTTGGCCCACCATTCTTCAAATTTAGCTTTAAACCCATCATATTCTCCAGGGTCATTGAACACTTCTATCTTCTTTGAGTATGCTCCCCCCATACTCACAGAAGTTGAACTTCCTGCTGCGCCACCTCTTTCAAGAGCAGCAATTCTGTTGTTGAGCTAGTTAATTATCCGGCTCTGATTGTAGATGCTCTGTCTTGCAGTGGCGATCTTTTCATCCCATTGAGCATTGGGATCGTCCAGGATATCGAACACAGCTTGAGACATATTGATTCAAGAAACTTGTATATAAGAAAGGTTAAATGAAGTATTGTAATTCCCGATTGTAGATCAGGGGGTCAGTTTTAAGTATGTGTGGAACGCGCCTTAC
Organism: Phlebopus sp. FC_14; assembly: GCA_021018615.1. NCBI lineage: Eukaryota > Fungi > Basidiomycota > Agaricomycetes > Boletales > Boletinellaceae > Phlebopus > Phlebopus sp. FC_14. The sequence continues at coordinate 437,261 of JAEVFL010000005.1, read as the reverse complement.
TTCTTTAAGGATGTGGCATGGACGTAAGCGAGGTCATAAAAAATCTGGGAGAAACTCGTCGTGGTAATCCCTGTGGACATGAGCAGGATCAATGGGAAAGTAAGTGCATCTGGCCTGACGTGGGCATGGTGCAGGAAAAGGGATAGGGGTTCTGTACCTAGCTTTCACTTCTCTTCGGCGTGGTCCCTCTCTTTCTTCAATAAGACCTGCCTCTACCTGACGTATGTATTTGTCCACTAGTACTTTGGGGATGAATAGCTGATTGATAAATTCTGGCAACTGGAGGTAGGCGGCGGGTGGTACGTCGTTTGGATCTATCGAAGGTGAGCGAGAACGAGGATAAGATGAGGGAGTTGGGATGAGGGTGGCTACTTCTTCCTCGTCGGCATTGGTGTAAGACGAGTGCAGTCTGAGTTCTCTTTCGAACCACACTTCCTGGTCTGCCCGTTGCCCTTGACCATTGTCTGACAACGTCGACTGCTCTCCGGACAAGATAGGTCGTTCTCCGCGCTCCTCTGCATAAGAGACAGGATAAGATATATAGGATCTGTTGGAAGACACTAGCCAGTGTCACTTAAACGTTAGTCTGTAAGCCTTCACTTCAAATACGTCAAAAGCGTTCACTTGTGCTTGCGGTGGTCTTGACCGGCAAGCATCGCAAGCAAAGTCAGTAAGAGTGATCAAATCCTAATGATATGGTCAGTGGCTCACATTATGAGAGTGCGTACTGAAAGGCAATTGTGGACTGAGGTTGCTTGCTGGAGTAGCTGAGAGAACAAGACTCAGGAGGATTTGATGAGATCCCCTGGTCGCTGCATTGGCTCTTATATACTATACATCTGTTTGTACATGTAATGTCCAGATCTACTGATAATATGAAAGGCATGAAGTACAGGCATGCATCAAGCATTGCCATGGAATAGAAGAGAATTATAACATGAGGGAAACATGTGTAGAATGGAAGAAGAAGCATGGAATGAGGATAACATGTGCTGCCACATTAAAATGGTGTATAGGCCATGAGGTGTGGCAGCCTATTAAATATGAAATAGCGGAAATGAGAAATATACGGTAAAGGTGAGGTATAAGGCTGTGAGAGCCTATGAGTCCATTGTTACGGGGTATAATTTTTCCTCTATTTTTCCTCTTTTTCTTTCTCTTTTTATGGTCATGTGACTTACATCACGTGCTTATTTTTATCATGTGACTGGATCATGTGACTCGGTCATGTGACTTGCTCACGTGCAACGAGGACTTTATATTTAGACATCATGTGACTAGAGCCTAGACTGGCCTAGAACATTCTATTCTAGACTTACCTAGAACCGGTCTGGACCATGACATCACCTGACATCATAGAACGTCGTGGAATGTTGTGGAATTGATATCATTTATTTGTAGTGTACAAACATTGTAACAGTATATATATTGGAATACCATCGCCCACAGACCTCAGCTTGGTTCTCTTGGGGCTACCCGTCTACGAGCGAATCTAAAGCCTTTCCCCATCACTCTGCTCGTCGTTGAAGAGCATAATTCAACGCTTTATCTCTTTATTTTTGCATGTCTTCAAGTGAGACGTTAACTCATTTGTTTTTTCGAGTTTAGTTCTAGTGTAAGGTGCTGCGAGAGACACAGTCCATCGCTCATCTCATTAGAACCAAGCTTCCCACTCTCCCGGCATCCGGCACTACTCGTGTCTATTGCCATTACATAATCATTCTTCTTCGCCATGCATTACTGTGCCTTTTGTTTGTTTTAGTCCTCGACCGTTGAGGTTCGAGAAGGGCGTTGTGCTATCTAGGGCCCCGCCAATGGATTCTCTTGCACGAGAACTAGGGTTATTTCCCTAGAGGTTAAATCCTCCGTCAAACCCCTTTTTACTTCATTTGGACATCATCCCATGTCCCCGTGAGGCACATTTGTTGTAGTTGTTACCTTAGCAACCCTCCCAGTACGAAAGAGCGGTCTTGTGCCCATACTGCCTTAGGAGAGGTTTACGTTAGCTTTATCACATCATAGTACTTTGGGGCTGTGCCAGGTCGGTTATTGACTGGACAGCGAAAGGGCAAAAGGAAGTCAAAGGCCCTGACGAAGAAGATCTTTCAACGTGGCTCGCACAACTCGACAGCGCATTCTCGACACTAGGGCTCAAGCAGCGGCCCTTCAATTTCATCACTCCAACCGCGTCTTCACTCCTGCCCCACAAATCAAATTTGAAGATCTAGAACCCGTTCCTGAGTGGCTGATCCCCAAACAGGAACCACTAGATTTCCTTCACCGAATCAAGAAAGAAGAGGAACTCGAGGTAGATCTTGAGGAACAAATCTTTCACATGCCTACACCCCCTCCTCGTTCCCCTTCTCCTATTCCAGCTCTACCCCGGCGAACATCTAATCGCCTTCGTTTTCTCGCACGAAGACACGTGCAAGAGTACCTTCCATCTCTTCGCCGCCCCTGCCCACAGGTGCCTCTGGCAAATCGCCCACGTCATGCACCTTATTATCTTTACAATGAACCCGGATATTTTTTAAAAGATGTCCACTCTTCCCCAAGACGTAGCAAACTTGCAGGCTCAATTAGCCGCAGTAACAGCAGCCTTACAACAGCTGCAAAACCAACCGACCAACCTCAGCCGAAAAGTTGAGATATTCGCAGACCCCGGTTCCTTTGATGGTAACCGGAATAACTTTTCCGTCTGGTGGGTCAAGCTCAAAACTTGGCTCGCCACCAACCAAGCAGTACTTACCACCAACTTCGATGGTTGTGTGGCTGTACTGTCACGAATGAAGGGTCTGGTAGCCGGTCGATTCGCCGAGGCTCTTATAAGGAAATATACAGAGCAAAACGCTTGGCCAACGTTAGCTATCCTAGGGGAGGAGATCGAAAGATACTTCCGACCTCTAGCAGACAAGGAATGGGCAAAAAATCAACTCGTCCAATTAAAACAAGGCAAAATGCGAACAGATGAGCTCGTTGTCAGGTTCCATTCATTGGTCCTGCAATCGAATTGCTCTTATACGCATTCGATTTACCTACTGGAACGGGCAGCTCGACCGACATTATCAAAGAAATTTACCTTCAAGGTACTCAGAAAACAACAATAGAAGAGTACCTTGATGAAGTCTGAAGGATCAGTAGCCGATACGATCTCTTCGAGTTCCAATTCGGTAACAAGAGTTCCTAGGGGCGTGCCTGGGTAAACAACGCGCAAAACAACTCTTCCTCCAGCCGTGGAGGTAAAACATACGGAACCAGTGGAGGCGATGCAATGGACATCGGCGCCGCACAGAAGGGCAAGCAGCCAGAGCAGAGACGGCTCCAAATGGACTGCTATAAATGTGGCAAGTCAGGCCACTTTGTCCGACAGTGCAAGGCACCAAACTGTCATTGCAACTCGGACCGCCACACCACGGACCGGCACAGGCAGCCGGCAAACAACGGTTGCCAAGTGCGGCAAACAGAAAGTGCGCCAGCTGATCACTGGCGTGACATGGACTTCGAAGAGGCGAAAGCCTTCTTCTTCAACATGCACACCACGGAGATGAAGGCGCAGGGAAAAGCCTTCGGCCCTTGAACACGGGGACAGTTCGAGGTGCCACATCTCTGACAGGCGGCAGACAGCACCCAAAAGCATCTGTCAGGAAGCCCGAGCCTGTAACTCAAACAGGACAAAGTAAATGTGTTAATGACAATGTTTCTTTTTCTTGTAGTAATAGGTTTTCCTGTCTTGATGTTTTTGATACTTCTGATTTTCTTGATAGCGCAATAGATAGTTCTAAAAATACAAAACAATCTACAAAAATAGAAAATACAAAACAATCACAAAAAAATAGTTTAGTTTCTTTGTTTTCTGATTTCTTGGATACGTACGTAGAAGGGGGGTCCTCCTTACGAGGCTCGGCGGTTCAACCCGTGCTTAATTCCCCAAAACCCAAAATAACTTCTTCTATCAACTCCCTGTCCCCTGCAGATGATTTCCCTGAACGGATAGTTACTAGATCGGTTTCCCTTAAAAAGGAATTAAAAATCCCAATCGAAGTACTGGACAAACATGTGGATATTGACACCACGTTTCCTATCCAAGTTCAAGCCCTACTTGATAGTGGAGCTAATTCTATCTTTATCGATCGTCAATGGGCTAAGCGACAAGGCATCATGCTATGCAAACTGCCAATACCTATCCCAGTCTTTAATGTCGATGGTACCAAGAACCGAGCAGGAGACATTACTCATGTCGCAGAAATCCGAATAGAGTATAAAGGTCACAAAGAAGTAGTTCAAGCCGAAATCAGTGATCTCGGCACTACTGCAATCATCCTTGGATACACCTGGCTCGAATTCCATAATCCTAACATTAACTGGCAAACTAGTGAAGTTAAATTAAATCGTTGCCCAAGATCTTGTTATCAATTATCTAATCGTGCCACGCATCTCACTTCAACGGAACTAGAGGAAGAAGTTGAAGCAGTCTCAAAATGGAAAGGTCTTATCAGTGACCTTGAAACTGATAACACGTAGAAGAAGCTGAGAAGCACAGTCGTGTTGGAAACACCTGTCAAGGAACTGGTTCCCAGCATCTATCACAAAGACTTTTACGACACCTTCTCGAAGAAAGAATCCGAACGCATGCCAACATGCAAGCCGTGGGATCATGCAATCGAACTTAAAAAAGACTTCAAACCTAGGAAAGGGCGAATGATTCCTCTTTCAGCTCAGGAGCAGGATGAAGTTAAATCTTTTATTGAAGATCAACTCTCGAAGGGCTATATTAGACCGTCTAAATCACCTCAGACATCGCCTGTATTCTTCGTTCCTAAGAAGGAAGGCACTAAACGGATGGTTCAAGATTACCAATATCTGAATGAAGGAATGGTTAAAAATAATTATCCTTTGCCCCTGATTAATCAGCTTGTTGACAAGCTAAAGGGTGCAAGGTATTTTACGAAAATGGACCTTTGATGGGGATATAACAATATACATATCAAAGAAGGCGATGAATGGAAGGCAGCGTTCGTCTGTCATCTCGGTTCTTTCAAACCTCTCGTCATGTTCTTTGGTCTCTGTAATTCGCCAGCTACGTTCCAGGCAATGATGAATGAGCTATTTGCGGATATGGACGATATTGTTGTTATCTACATGGACGATCTATTAATTTATACCAAATCGGACGATATCGATGGGCATCATAAAGCTGTTGCACGTGTGCTCCAGCGGCTCAAAGATAATGACTTATTTGTCAAGCCGGAGAAGTGCTTCTTTGACAAGACAGAAGTAGAATTCCTCGGAATGACTGTGACTTGCGATGGCGTTCGCATGGACAAATCGAAAGTTAAAGCAATCCAGGAGTGGCCAGTCCCACGAACAGTCAAACAAGTCCGTTCTTTCCTCGGTTTTGCAAACTTTTACCGTCGCTTCATACTCGGTTATGCGGGAATTGCAAAACCTCTCACGGACTTAACACGTAAAGATCTCCAGTGGAACTGGGGAGATGAAGAACAACAGGCGTTTGAAATGCTTAAAGAACGCTTTACGACAGCACCTATTTTGATATATCCAGATATCGATGCAGAATTCTGCCTAGAAACCAATGCCTCGGATTTTGCCACAGGAGCTGTCCTATCTATGAAATGTCCCGATGGAGAATGGCGGCCATGCGTCTTTAGTTCACACGCTCTATCCACACAAGAGCGGAACTATCAAGTCACAGATAAAGAAATGCTCGCTATCATCCGTGCATTAGAAACGTGGCGACATTATCTAGAAGGTGCTTGGCACAAATTTGAAATTTGGTCTGACCACAAAAATCTACAATATTTTATGAAATCCCAAGATCTAAATCGAAGACAAGCGCAATGGTCCTTGTACCTTACGCGATTCGACTTTACCTTGGTTCACAAGGCAGGAACGTCCATGACGAAAGCAGATGCTTTATCCCGACGTTGTGATCACTCCAATGGGGTTGAAGATGACAACAAGGGCGTCACTGTAATTCCTCCTGAAAAGATCAGGGCTCAACACATTGTTGTAGAAGCCGAAGAGCATTCAATCGTTGAACGAATCAAAGGACTATCTAAAGATTTGGATCTAGGATCTAATTATAAGCTCCAGGATGGGCTTTATTACCGTGAGAACCGTATTTATGTTCCTGGTGATGCCAAGCTTCGCCAAGACATTCTCACACTCCATCATGATAACCCTATCGCAGGACATCCTGGTCAATCAAAGACACAGGAATTGGTGGAACGTAATTATTACTGGCCTAGGTTACACATGCAGGTAAAGGACTATGTTTCATGTTGCGATCGATGCGCACGTATGAAAAGTTCTCGCATTGCCCCAGCAGGCATGCTCCAACCACTGCCAATCCCATCTGGACCATGGGTTGATATCTCGGCAGATTTTACAACGGACTTACCGCTTTCGGATGGTTATGACACAATCCTAGTGGTTCTTGATCGTTTCTCAAAAGAAGTGATATTTATTCCAACCGATAAAACGATCACGGCTCTTGGAACGGCCAAGTTGTACTTGCAACATGTCTGGAAGCATCATGGTCTTCCCATGACTATCGTTTCCGATTGTGGTCTGCAATTCGCGTCTCAGGTCATGCGCGAATTAGGAAAATTCTTAGGGATTGAGCTTAAGCTCTCCACCGCATTTCACCTGCAAACAGACGGGCAAACTGAACGGATGAACCAAGCGTTACAGGAATACATCCGTCTTTTCGTAGCCGAAAAGCCATATGATTGGTCCGATTGGCTGGCGCTGGCACAATTTTCTTATAACAACAAGCGCCAGGACTCACTTGGAAAATCTCCATTTGAGGTCACTCGATCCTACAAACCACGGATGGGCGTTGAACCACTTTAGTCCAGGGTCCCTGCAGCTGAGGATCTCGCAACCAACATGGAGAAAACTCTTGAGCAGGCTTGCAAAAATCTAGAGAAAGCGCAAGCCGCTATGAAAAAGAAAGCCGATCATCACAGATCACAGCCACCTCCTTATCAGATCAGCGATAAAGTGTGGTTAAGCACTTCTAATTTAAAGCTTCCTCGGCCAAGTCGGAAGTTTATGGAACACTGGCTCGGTCCTTACGAAATCACGAAGCTGGTCGGCTCTAATGCCGTTGAACTTCACTTACCTTCCACGATGCGCATTCACCCAGTTGTGAATATTAGTCGCATTAAGCCTTATAAGGAACGATTGCCCGGTCAGCCGGTGCAACAACCTGGTCCGGTACTAGTTACCGAAGAGGGTGATCAGGAATACGAGGTTGATTACATTGTTGACTCTTGCTTGCGAGGTCGCTGCCTCGAGTTCTTGGTACATTGGGTTGGTTATTCTGACGAGGAGCGTACTTGGGAGCCTGAGGCTAACCTAAGTAATGCTCGCAATGCTATTCGCGATTTCTATCGTCACCATCCTTCCGCTCCCAGGAAATTGCGCATGGTTCAGTCGCAATTCAATTCTTTATTCTCTCCTTATGTTAATTATTGCTCTGTGGCTTCTGCCCCGTTTAATCGCCTGGAAGTCGATTCCTAGAAGGGGGGTAGTGTTACAGGGTATAATTTTTCCTCTATTTTTCCTCTTTTTCTTTCTCTTTTTACGGTCACGTGACTTACATCACGTGCTTATTTTTACCATGTGACTGGATCACGTGACTTGCTCATGTGACTTGCTCATGTGCAACAAGGACTTTATATTTAGACATCACGGGACTAGAGCCTAGACTGGCCTAGAACATTCTATTCTAGACTTACCTAGAACCGGTCTGGACCATGACATCACCTGACGTCATAGAACGTCGTGGAATGTTGTGGAACATTCCGATGATATCATTTATTTGTAGTGTACAAACATTGTAACAGTATATATATTGGAATGCCATTGCCCAGAGACCTCAGCTTGGTTCTCTTGGGGCTACCCGTCTACGAGCGAATCTAAAGCCTTTTCCCATCACTCTGCTCGTCGTTGAAGAGCATAATTCAACGCTTTATCTCTTTATTTTTGCATGTCTTCAAGTGAGACGTTAACTCATTTGTTTTCTCGAGTTTAGTTCTAGTGTAAGGCGCTGCGAGAGACACAGTCCATCGCTCGTCTCATCCATGAAGAGATAGCATAGGGGCTAGTCCATGTCGCATACAAGCCAGTTGCACATGTCAAGTCACGTGATGGAAATAGAGACTTAGACATTTCTAAGTCTTGAAAGTAAGCACGCTAGGTGCTAAAGGCTTAATAAATAGAAAGAAAAAGAAAATAAATAGAGGAAAAATGCATATCGTAACACCAGTCATAGGAAGCTGTGTCTACTACCATGCAAGCTCTTACTGCACAGATGCACAATCTTGCCATGTAGTCACAAGGCCCACAGCAGACTAGGACCACAACAATGCAACCCGCACCTCTTACAGGACCATCTGGTATGATTCACATTAAGGAATCATACTAATTTGCTGGCAAGGCATCTAAAGTCGAGGCCTTTCTCAATGAAATCAAGAATAATCTATATCTACAACGTCAGCAGATCACAACTGATTATAAATGATCAATCTTTCTATTGCTCTACCTTGCCAATGGCAGCCCAAAATTGTGGTACCAAGTGATTTGTAATTCAAATGCTGACCTTTTTAACGATTTTGATGCTCTTGTCAAAAATTTTTGTGTTCATTTTGGTGATTCTGACCTCGAATCCACAGCCTATCATAAAATCAAAGTGTTGCACCAGACGGGCTCATACGCCAATTATGCTTCACATTTCCATGAGCTTGTTGTCTATCTTGACTGGACTGACAAGTCCAAAATTATGGTGTTCAAAGAAGGTCTTAAGAACCCAGTTCATGACTTGTTGATTACGGTGCACCCAAAACCCATTATATTTGATGAATTTGTGAAAGTTTATATCGAGATTGATAATGCTGTTCACGAGAACGAGCTTGATAAGTGTCAAGCCAAATCTAATGATGCTTCAAAATCTACTAACTGTTCTCATCTCCATCAGACACCACAACCATCTACCTTGCAGATGGTTATGCCCACATCATCTGTCTCTGTACTGGCACTGCCATAAGATGAATCAATGCAGATTGATGTGACCAAGACCAAACGTGGATAGCTCATGCTAGCCGAACATGACTACCGCCATACCAACAAGCTATGCATGTACTGTGGCGATTAGCATATGTTTCTCAACTGTCCAAATATGTTTGACACTGCCAAGAAGCATTATGCAGACAAACAAAAAACTTCTTCCTCTTTGGAAAAAGTCTAACCAGAGACTTTTCGGTCCCTGGGCCTCTGGTTGACACTAGGACACATCTTGCTGCTGTAATAGCACTGGAGTTACCATTCATCTGTCTTTTGATGGGTGACTATACCCTTCGCTCTATGTCCTCTCCTCACTATGTTTTCAGCTCTGGTTCATCCTTTATCTCTCCTTCACATTTTTCCATCTCTGTTCATCTCTCTTTTTCTAATCATTCCTCTATTTTCATGTATGGCCTTATTGATTGTGGGGCTACAACTTCTTGTATTTCGGAGCAGTTTGCTACTTGGCACTTGCTTCCAAGACATCTTAAGGATGTTCCTATACCTATTATGGTGGTTGATGACCATCCCATTGCATTAGGGCTGATCACCTAAGATGTTATTACTTATCTGTCAGTTGGATCTTGTTACGATATGCATTTTTTTTCCTTTTCTTTCTATTTATTCTAATTTATTAAGCCTTTAGCACCTAGCGCCCTTGCTTTCAAGACTTAGAAACGTCTAAGTCTCTTTTCTGACCATGTGACTGGTCATGTGACTTGGCACATACGATTAGATTGTATGCTACAAGGACTAGCCCCTATGCCTGCCTTTCACATATGCACAGACAATTCTAGATCCATGCCTTACCTCCTATATATGTTTTCCATTTCATAGCTATTTGATATTTAATAGCTGTCACACGCCATGGTATCCTCACTGATCTCATATGCAATCGTGGCAGCACATGTTCCCCTCATGCTTATGCTTCATCTTCCATTCTACACATGTTCTCCTTATGTTATTCTTCTCTTCCATTCCATGGCTATGCTTGATGCATGCCTGGTACATATGTTTTCCATCTTATCGGTAGATTCATTCAATACATGTACAAACCCCTATATGATATATAAAGGATGAATACAGCAACCAGGAGATTCTCTATCAAATCCTCCTGAGTCTTACCTCTCAGCCCCTCCATCGCTCAGAGCAATCTCAGTTCTAGTCTCAGTATGCCCTCATATACAATGTGAGCCGCTGACCGTATCATTAGGATTCGATCACTATTTACTGACTTTGCTCATGATGCTTGCTGGTCAAGACCACCACAAGCACAAGTAAAACCTTTTGACATATTTGAAGAGAAGGCTTACGGACTAACGCTTAAGTGACACTGGCCAGTGTCATCCAACAGATTTACGCACGCATACCCTGCCTTTTATGCAGAGGAGTGCAGAGAGTTACCACTATCATCCGGAGAGCACTTGACATTGTTGAACGAAGAACAACGGGTAGAGCAGGAGCACTAGTTCGAAGAAGAACTTGGACTAGAATCACTCACTACAGAAGAAGCAGAGGACTCAGCCACCCTCATCCATACTCAATCATCTCCACCCCATTCATGCTCACCTTTGATTGACCTGAACGATGCACCTCCCACTGCCTTCTCTCAGTTGCCTGATTTTATCAATCGGCTCTTCGTACCGAACGTACTCATTGACGAGTTTGGAAGGCAGGTAGAGCCAGGGCTTGAGACGAGCGATGGACTAGAGCCTCTCGCAACGTCGAGCACTAAAACTTAGCGGAGAAAACAGATCAGTTTGCATCTGACCTAAAGACATGGAACAATGAAGAGAGATAAGCGTTGACTTGTGCTTGTCAATGAAAAGCGAGTAAGGTAAGACTTATGGATCACTCATGGACAGGTAGCCCCAAGAGAACCAAGCTAGGATCTCTGGGTGTTGGCATTCGTTCTTATATACAGTTACAATGTTTGTATCTAACAAACAAGTGATGTCATCAGAATGTTCCACAACATTCCACGACGTTCCATATGATGTCAGGTGATGTCATGGTCCAGACCGTTCTAGGTGAGTCTAGTTTAGAATGTTCTAGGGTAGTCTAGACCTAGTCACGTGATATTTAAATATAAATGTCCTTGCTGCATGGGAGCAAGTCACGTGACCGAGTCACATGATCCAGTCACATGATTAAATAAGCATGTGATGTAAGTCACGTGATCACAAAAAGAGAGAGAAAAATAGAGAAAAATAAAGGAAAAATTATACCCTGTAATACTACCCCCCTTCTAGGAATCGACTTCTGTTACGATATGTATTTTTCCTCTCTTTTTCTCTATTTTTCTTTCTTTAGCGCCTAGCGCGCTTGTACTCAACAACTTAGAAACGTCTAAGTCTTTTTCCAGATCACGTGACTGGTCACGTGACGTGATATGTGCAACTTGCTTGCACGCGACACGGACATAACCCCTATGTCACATCTTCACGGACTCACAGGCTTTCATAGCCTTATGCCTCACCATTACTGTATGTTTCCCATTTCTCCTATTTCATATTTAATAGGCTGCCACATATCATGGGATCCTCACCGATCTAATGTGTGATCGTGGCAGCACATGTTATCCTCACTTTATGCTTCTCCTTCCATTCTACATATGTTTCCCTCATGCTATGATTCCTTTCCATTCCATGGCTATGCTTGATGCACGCCTGGAACATATGTCTTTCATAGTATCAGTTAGATCTAGTGTACACATGGACAAACACTAGTAGAGTATATAAGATTCAATGGAGCGACCAGAGGACTCCATCGAATCCTCTTAGGTATTTCCCTCAGCCTCTCATCCTAAGAGCAACTTTGGTTATACTTCATTTCAGTACGCACTCAAACATGTGAGCCGCTGATTGTTTCAACTTCCAGGCGATTAAATGGGGCAGAAGCCACAGAGCAATAATTTACATAGGGAGCAAATAAAGAGTTGAATTGTAACTGAACCATGCGCAATTTCCTGGGAGCGGAAGGGTGGCAACGATAGAAATCATGAATGACATCGCGAGCATTACTTAGGTTAGCCTCAGGCTCCCAAGTACGCTCCTCGTTGGAGTAACCAATCCAATGTACCAAGAATTTGAGGTGGCGACCTCGCAAGCAAGAATCGACAATGTAATCAACCTCGTATTCCTGGTCACCCTCTTCGGTGATAGTCACTGGACCAGGTTGTTGCACTGGTTGCCCGGGCAAGCGCTCTTTATAAGGTTTGATGCGACTAATATTCACAACCGGGTGAATGCGCATTGTGGAAGGTAAGCGAAGTTCAACGGCATTAGAGCCGACCAGCTTTGTAATCTCATATGGGCCAAGCCATCATTCAGTAAACTTCCAGGAAGGTCGAGGAAGTTTTAAATTAGAAGTGGTCAACCACACTTTATCGCTGATCTGATAAGGAGGTGGCTGTGATCTATGACGATCAGCTTTCTTCTTCATAGCAGCTTGCGCTTTTTCTAGGTTTTTATGAGCCTGCTCGAGAGTTTTCTCCATATTAGTAGCAAGATCCTCGGCTGTAGGGACCTTAGATTGAAGCAGTTCAATGCCCATCCTTAGTTTGTAGGATTGAGTGACCTCAAATGAAGATTTTCCAAGTGAGTCCTGGCGCTTATTGTTATATGAAAATTGTGCCAGTGCTAGCCAATCAGACCAATCATATGGCTTTTCGGCAACGAAGAGATGGATGTATTCCTGTAACGCCTGGTTCATCCATTCAGTTTGTCTGTCTGTCTGCAGATGAAAAGCAGTGGAGAGCTTAAGCTCAATCCCTAAGAATTTGCCTAATTCGCACATAACCTGAGACGCGAATTGTGGACCACAGTCAGAGACGATAGTTGTGGGAAGACCATGATGCTTCCAGACATGTTGTAAATACAATTTGGCCGTTCCGAAAGCCATGATCATTTTGTTTGTGGGAATAAATATGGCTTCCTTGGAAAAATGATCAACAACCACTAGGATTGTGTCGTATCCATCTGAAAGAGATAAGTCCATAGTAAAGTTTGCCGAAATGTCAACCCATGACCCAGATGGAATTGGCAGTGGTTGGAGCATGCCAGCTGGGGCAATGCAAGAACTTTTCATGTGTGCGCATCGATTGCAATGCAAAACATAATCCTTGACCTATGTTTGTAACCCAGGCCAATAATAATTACATTCCACCAGTTCCTGAGTCTTTGATTGACCAGGATGTCCTGTGATTGGATTATTGTGATGGAGTGTGAGAATGTCTTGGCGAAGCTTGGCATCACCAGGAACATAAATACGATTCTCTCGATAATAAAGCCCATCCTGGAGCTTATAGTTAGATCCTAGATCTAAATCTTTCAATAGCGCCTTGATTCGTTCAACAATTGAATGTTCTTCGGCTTCTACAACAACATGTTGAGCCCTGATCTTTTCTGGAGGAATAACGGTGACACCCTTGTTGTCATCTTCAACCCCATTGGAGTGATCACAATGTCGGGATAAAGCATCTGCTTTCATCATGGAAGTTCCTGCCTTATGGATCAAGGTAAAATCGAATTGTGTGAGATACAAGGACCATCTTGCTTGTCTTCGATTTAGATCTTGGGATTTCATAAAATATTGCAAATTTTTGTGATTGGACCAAATTTCAAAATTGTGCTGAGCACCTTCTAGATAATGTCGCCACATTTCTAACGCACGGATAATAGCGAGCATTTCCTTATCTGTAACCTAATAGTTCCGCTCTTGAGCCGAAAGAGCATATAAACTAAAGGTGCATGGTCGCCATTCTCCATCGGGACATTTCATAGATAGGACAGCCCCTGTGGCAAAATCCAAAGCATCGGTTTCTAGGCAGAATTCCACATCAATATCTGGATATACCAAAATAGGTGCTGTCGTAAAGCGTTCTTTAAGCATTTCAAATGCCTGTTGTTCTTTATCTCCCCAGTTCTACTGGAGATCTTTACGTGTTAAGTCCATGAGAGGTTTTGCAATTCCAGCATAACTGAGTATGAAGCGACGGTAAAAGTTAGCAAGATCGAGGAAAGAACGGACATGTTTGACCATTTGTGGAACTGGCCACTCCTAGATTGCTTTTACTTTCAATTCATCCATGCGAACGCCATCACGAGTCACGGTCATATCGAGTGAGACATTTGTGTCGCTAGTGCTCAAGGTGCTCTTTTGTTTTCTTATCTTATCTTATCTGGTTAGCGCTTATCTTATCGGTGAGCGTTAATCTTATCTCATCTTATCAGTGGCTTGGTAGTCTAGAACTGATCTAGACTTACGACCTAGGATTATGAGCTGAGGGTTATACCTTTATAGGCAGGGTTGTACTTATATAGTATCTAGCTCGCTCACCTCAGAGGGGCACAGATCATGGTCCATGCACAGTCTCTAGAGTATATAAGTAGCTACGATTCCCTCCTGTATTTCCTTAGTTCAATATATTTGTGGTTCTACCTTAACATGCCCTGGCCTTAGCTGCTACATAGGGTTGGTAGGACTTAATGGGTCTAGCGGACTCCGAGTGGATCTGCGTCAGTGGTCACTCTCTTTTTAGTTGGTTTGTTTTTCGTTTTGTTCCGCTCGACGCGTAACACCGAGGAATTCTACTTCTGTTTTATCAAAGAAGCACTTCTCTGGCTTAATGAATAAATCATTATCTTTGAGCCGCTGAAGCACATGTGCAACAGCTTTGTGGTGCTCATCGATATTATCTGATTTTGTATAAATTAGAAGATCGTCCATATAGATAACAACAATATCGTCCATATCCGCGAATAGCTCGTTCATCATTGCTTGGAATGTAGCTGGCGAATTACAGAGACCAAAGAACATAATGAGAGGTTTGAAAGAACCAAGATGATAGATGAATGCTGCCTTCCATTCATCGCCTTCTTTGATATGTATATTGTTATATCCCCATCGAAGGTCCATTTTCGTAAAGTACCTTGCGCCCTTAAGGTTGTCAACAAGCTGACTAATTAGGGGCAAGGGATAATTATTTTTAACTGTTCCTTCATTCAGATAGCAGTAATCTTGTACCATCTGCTTGGTGCCTTCCTTCTTAGGAACGAAGAAGACTGGTGACGTCTGAGGTGACTTAGACGGTCTAATATAGCCCTTCGAGAGCTGATCTTCAATAAATGATTTGACTTCATCCTGCTCCTGAGCTGAAAGGGGAATCATTTGTCCTTTCCTAGGTTTGAAGTCTTCTTTTAGTTCGATTGCATGGTCCTACGGCTTGCATGTTGGCATGTGCTCAGATTCTTTCTTTGAGAAAGTTTCATAAAAGTCCTTGTGATAGATGCTGGGCCCCAGTTCTTTGACAGGTGTTTCCAACATGACTATACTTCACAGCTTCTTCCACAATTTATCAGTTTCGAGAGACTGCTTCAACTTCTTCATCTAGTTCCATCGAAGCGAGGCATGTAGCGCGATTAGATAATTGATAACAAGATCTTGGGGAACAATTCAATTTAACTTCACCAGTTTGCCAGTTAATGTTAGGGTTATGATACTCGAGCCAGGTGTATCCAAGGATGATCGCAGCAGTACCGAGATCACTGATTTCGGCTTGAACTACTTCTTTGTGACCTTTGTACTCCATACGGATTTCTGCGATATGAGTAATATCTCCTGCTCGGTTCTTGGTTCCATCGACATTAAAGACTGGGATAGGTACCGGCAACTTGCGTAGCATGAGGCCTTGTCGCTTAGCCCATTGGCGATCTATAAAGATAGAATTGGCTCTGCAATCTAGAAGAGCCTGGACCTGAATAGGAGACGTGGTGTCAACATCCATGTGTTTATCCATTACTTCGATCGAGATCTTAAGTTCCTTCTTGAGGGAGACCAATCTGGTAAGGATCCTTTCAGGGAAATCATCTCCAGGGGACAAGGAGTTGATAGAAGAAGTTATTTTGGGTTTTGGGGAATTAAGCACGGGTTGAACTGCTGAGCCTCATAAGGAGGACCCTCCTTCTACGTATGTATCCAAGAAATCAGAAAACAAAGAAACTAAACTATTTTTTTGTGCTTTTGTTTTTTCTTCTTTTGTAGATTGTTTTGTGTTTTTCGGACTACCTATTACGCACGTATCAAGAACATGAGAAGAAACATAACTATCAGAACTATCAAAAATATCAAGACAGGAAAATCTATTAGTACAAGAGGGAGAAAAAGAATTGTTCACACCTTTATTAACACATTTGTGCCCTGTTTGAGTTACAGGCTCGGGCTTCCTGATAGATGCTTTTAGGCGCTGTCTGCTGCCTGTCAGAGGAGTGGCACCTCGAACTGTTCTCATGTTCAATGGCCGAAGGCTTTTCTCTGTGCCTTCATCTCCATATTGTGCATGTTGAAGAAGAAAGCCTTAGTTTCCTTGAAGTCCATGCCATGCCAATGATCAGTTGGCACACTTCTGTTTTATTGCACCTGGCGACCAGAAGTAGCTGACATCTGATGCCGGTCCAAAGTGTGGCGGTCCGAGCTGCAGTAACAGTTGGGTGCCTTGCACTGTCGGGCAAAGTGGCCTGACTTGTCACATTTGAAACAGTCCATTTGGAGCCGTCTCCACTCTGGCTGTTTGCCCTTCTGTGCGGCACCAATGTCCATTGCATCGCCTCCACTGTTTCCATATGTTTTACCTCTACGGCTGGAGGAAGAGTAGTTTTGCACGTTGTTGACCTAGGCATGCCCCTGGGATCCCTTGTTATCGAATTGGAATTTGAAGAGATTGTACTGGCTTCCGATCTACTGGACTTCATCAAGGTACTCTTCTATTATGTCCTTTTGAGTACCTTGAAGGTATATCTCTTTGATTATATTGGGCCGAGCTGCCCGTTCCAAAAGGTAAATCGAATGTGTGTGAGAGCAATTCAATTGCAGGACCAACAAGTGGAACCTGACTACAAACTCATCTGTTCACATTTTGCCTTGTTTTAATTGGACGAGTTGGTTCTTCGCCCATTCCTTGTCTGCCAAGGGTTGGAAATATCCTGCCCGAGGACAGCTAATGTTGGCCAGGCATTTTGTTCCATGTATTTTCTAATAAGGGCCTCGGCAAACTGGCCAGCAACCGGACCCTTCATACATGTGAGTACTGCCACGCAACCATCGAAGTTGGTGTTTAGTACTCCTTGATTTGCAGCAAGCCAAGTTTTTAACTTGACCCACCACACTGAGTAATTGTTTCGGTTACCATCAAAGGAACCAGGATCTGCAAAGATCTCAACCTTTTGGCTGAGATTTGATGGTTGGTTTTGCAGTGTTTGTAGCGCTGCTGTTACTGTGGCTAATTGAGCCTGCAGGTTAGTGACATCTTGGGGGAGGGTGGACATTTTCTAAAAATATCCTGGTTCGTTGTAGAGGTAATAAGGTGTGTGCCTTGGACGGTTGACTAGGGGCACCTATGGGCGGAGGTGGCAGAGAGACAGGAGAAACTCTTGCACGTGTCAGCGTGCGAGAAAATGAAGGTGATTAGATGTATGCTGGAGTAGAGTAGGAGGAGGAGGGATTGGGAAGGAAGATCTAAGAGGCGGTGTGGGAGTATGAAAAATATCAAATTCAAGGTTCGCCTCGATCTCTTCTTCTTTCTTTATATGATTCAAGAAATCAAGCAGCTCCTGTTTAGGTACAAGCCACTCGGGGACTGGTTCTAGGTCCTCAAATTTGATTTGAGGGGCAGAAGTGAAAATGCGGTTGTGGTGATGAAATTGGAGGGCTGCGGCTTGAGCTCGAGTGTTGAGAACATGCTGGCAAGTTATACAAGCCATGTTGAAAAATTCTTCATCAGGGCCTTTACTTCCTTTTTTTGCCTTTTCGCTATCCAGTCAATAACTGACCTGGCACAGCCCCAAAATGCTACGTATAGTAAAACTAAAAGTAAACCTCTCCTAAGGCTGCACGGGCACAATACTGCTCTTGCGTGCAGGGAGGGTTGCTAATTTTACTAACTAAAAATAATGCACCTCATGGGGACGTGGAACGATGCCCAAACAAAGAAGAGGTTTTTCGGGGGATTTAACCTCTAGAGAAGAGATCTCTAGTTCTTGCGTGGGAGAATCCGACGACGAAGGTCTAGATACTGCAACATCCTTCCTGAACCTCAACGGTCAGGGACTAAAACAAACGAAAGGCACGGTAATGTGCAACGAAGAAGAATGATGTAATATTGGCTAACGACACGGATAGTGTCTGACACTGGGAGAGTGGAAAAGCTTGGTTCTAATGAGACGAGTGATGGACTAGAGCCTCTCGCAACATCGAGCACTAAAACTTAGTGGAGAAAACAGATCAGTTTGCATCTGACCTGAAGATGTGGGACAATGAAGAGAGATAAGTGTTGACTTGTGCTTGTCAACGAAAAGCAAGTAAGGGAAGACTTATGGATCACTCATGGACAGGTAGCCCCAAGAGCACCAAGCTGGAATCTCTGGGCATTGGCATTTGTTCTTATATACAGTTACAATGTTTGTATCTAACAAACAAGTGATGTCATCGGAATGTTCCACAACATTCCATGACGTTCCATATGATGTCAGATGATGTCATGGTCCAGACCGTTCTAGGTGAGTCTAGTTTAGAATGTTCTAGGGTAGTCTAGGCCTAGTCACGTGATATCTAAATATAAATGTCCTTGTTGCATGGGAGCAAGTCACATGACCAAGTCATGTGATCACAAAAAGAGAGAGAAAAATAGAGAAAAATAAAGGAAAAATTATACCCCGTAACAGAGCTCATCAAAGAGAGAGAGGGTCCACAAGAGAGAGACAACATGAGGGCTAGATATCACACCCCTACCTCTTTCCCCGCACCATGCCTACGTAGGACCAGACGCACTTATTTCCTGGTTGATTCTGCTCACATTTGTAGAGATTACCACGATGAATTTCTCCCCGATTTTTACATCCACGCCACGTCCTTAAAGAAGTAAGGTGTGTTCCTCACATACTTACTAAAGATCCCCTGATCTATGATTGGGAACTACAATATTTCCTTTAACTTTTTCCTTACGTACAAGTTTTTAAATCAATATGTCTCAAGCCATGCTTGACATCTTGGATGACCCCAATGCCCAATGGGATGAAAAGATTGCCACTATAAGATAGGGCATATATGACCAGAGCTGGGTAATCAACCAGCTCATGAATCGCATTGCCGCTCTAGAACGAGGGGGCACAGCAGGAAGTTCAACTTCTGTGAGTACAGGGGGAGCGTACTCAAAGAAGATTGAAGTATTCAATGACCCTGGAGAATATGATGGGTCTAAAGCTAAATTTGAAGAATGATGGGCTAAGATGTGGGCTTGGCTCAACATAAACGCACACGCAATTATGCCAGGCTCACATGAAGTAGTCCTGGGCATCCTCTCCTGTTTACAAGGGTCAAAAGCTGGTCCCTTTGCTCAGACGAGGATTATCAAAGGGAACATGTACACATGGGCCTTGATGGTGGCAGAAATTGAAGGACTCTTCTGCTCCATCAATCAAGTAGATTGAGCCTGCAGTTGATGCAGGACAAGATGACAACAGACGATTTTATCGTCAAATTTGAAGCACTTTACCAGCAGGCAGCAATAGATGAATCATATGCTATCTCAATGTTGGACAACAACGTCAGATGGGGCATCATCACCCAAATATTCAAAGAAGGAAAAAGAAAGGCTAAAATAGCCAAGTACATTGCCGAGATCAGACGTGTTGGGATCGCTCAGGAGTCCCTAGATTTCATAATAGGTGTCATAACCTGAAGAACGTCTCAGGCATGTGGTGATCCTAACGCCATGCAAATTGATGCCGCCCAACGAGGGATGTCATCAAAACTTTCCTGCTATAACTGTTATGAGGTATAATTTTTCCTTTCTTTTTCTCTATTTTTCTCTTTCTTTTTGTGGTCACGTGACTTACATCACGTGCTTATTTAATCATATGACTGGATCACGTGACTCGGTCATGTGACTTGCTCACGTGCAACAAGGACTCTTTATTTAGATATCACGTGACTAGAGCCTAGACTGGCCTAGAACATTCTACCCTAGACTTCTCTAGAACGGTCTGGACCATGACATCACCTGACATCATATGGAACGTCGTGGAATGTTGTGAAACATTCCAATGATATCATATGTTTGTTAGATACAAACATTGTACTTGTATATAAGACTGAATGCCATCGCCCAGAGACCCTAGCTTGGTTCTCTTGGGGCTACCTGTCCACGAGCGATCCTAAGTCTTAACATTCCCTTCCTCGCTTTTCGTTGACAAGCCATTGTCAACGCTCATTCTAACTCATCCCAAGCCTTCAAGTTGGCTTTAACTAATTTGTTTTCTCATGCTAGTTTTAGTGTCGACGTTGCGAGAGGCTACGCCCATCGCTCGTCTCATTAGAATCAAGCTTTCCCACTCTCCTGGTGTTGGGCACTACTCATGTCAGCAGCCGCTTTTACATAATCATTACACTTCGTTGCACATTACTGCGCCCTTTCTTTGTTTTAGTCCCCGACCGTTGAGGTTCGGGAAGGACGTTGTAGTATCTAGGTCCCCATTGACGGATTCTCTCGTGCAAGAACTAGGGTTATTTTCCTAGAGGTTAAATCCTCCATCAAACAAACCTTCTTCTTCGTTTGGGCATTTTCCCGCGTCCCCGTGAGGTGCATTTATTGTAGTCGTTATAATTAGCAACCCTCCCTACACGAAAGAGTGATCTTGTGCCCGTGTAGTCTTAGGAGAGGTTTACGATTACATCTATCCCAGTAGTACTTTAGGGGCTGTGCCAGATCGGTCATTGACTGGACAGCGAAAGGGTAACAAGGAAGAAAAGACTCTGTTGAAGAAGACATCCTCCACCATGGCTCGTACTACCAGACAACGAGTTCTCGATACTAGGGCGCAAGCAGCGGCCCTGCAATTTCGTCACAGCAATCGCGTTTTTACTCCTGCTCCACAAATCAAATTCGAAGATCTAGAACCTGCTCCTGAGTGGTTGATCCCCAAATAGGAACCACTAGATTTTCTTTAGCGAATAAAGAAAGAAGAGGAACTCGAGGAAGATCTCAAAAGACAAATTTTTCACACACCCACACCTCTGCCTCGTTCTCCTTCTCCTATCCCAGCTCTACTCAGGCGAATGTCTAACCACCTTCGTTTCCCAGCATGAAGACACATGCAAGAATACCTACCATCTCTCCACCGCCCCCACCAACAGGTGCCATTAGCAAATCGTCCATGTAACGCACCTTACTATCTGTACAATGAACCCGGCTATCTTTAAACATGGCCAACCTGCAACAAGAAGTTGCAAATTTGCAAGCTCAGCTTGCCCAAGTCTCTGCAGCCTTAACAACGCTGCAAAATCAACCATCAAATCTCAGCCGAAAGGTTGAAATTTTCACAGACCTAGGTTCCTTCGATGGGGACCATAAAAACTTTTCCGTCTGGTGAGTGAAGCTCGAAACATGGCTCACCGCCAATGCAGCAGTATTGACAACCAACTTTGATGGTTGTGTTGTGGTACTCTCCAGAATGAAGGGCCTGGTAGCAGGTCGGTTTGCCGAGGCCCTTATCCGAAAATACACCGATCAAAACTCATGGCCAACACTTCATGTGTTAGGCGACGAAATCAAAAAGTATTTCCAACCCTTGGCCAATAAGGAATGGGCTAAGAACCAGCTTGTTAACCTTAAACAAGGAAAAATGAGAACCGACGAATTCGTCGTTCGGTTCCATTCTTTGGTTCTACAATTCGAGTGTTCCCACACTCATTCAATTTACCTACTGGAATGGGCAACATGGCCCGATATCATCAAGGAGATTTATCTCCAAGGTACTCAAAAAGGAACAATCAACAAGTACCTGGACAAAGTTCAACGAATCGGGAGTCGAGCAGATCTCTTTGAATACCAGTTTGGTAACAAGGGTTCCCAGGGGCGTGCCTGGGTTAACAACGCGCAAAACAACTTACCCTCTAGCCGTGGAGGTAAAACATATGGAAACCAAGGTGGCGACGCGATGGATATTGGCGCCGCACAAAAGGGCAAGCAACCGGAGCGGAGACGGCTCCAAATGGATTGCTTCAAGTGTGGTAAATCAGGCCACTTTGCCCGGCAGTGCTCCACACCGAACTGTCGTTGTGGCTTGGACCACCACACCACGGACCGGCACAGGATGTCAGCAAACAACGGTCGCCAAGTGCAGCAAACTGAAAGCACACTAGCTGATCACTGGTGTGGCATGGACTTTGAGGAAGTGAAAGCTTTCTTTTTCGATATGTACAATTTGGAGATGAAGGCACAGGAAAAAGCCTTCGGCCCTTGAACATGAGGACAGTTCAAGGTGCCACTCCTCTGGCAGGTGGCAGACAGTGCCCAAAAGCATCTGTCAGGAAGCCCGAGCCTGTAACTCAAACAGGGCAAAATAAATGTGTTAATGACAATGTTTCCTTTTCTTGCAATAATAGGTTTTCTTGTCTTGATGTTTTTGATAGTTCTGATAGTTCCGAATTTCTTGATAGTGCAATAGGTAGTTCTACAAATACAAAACAATCTACAAAAGAAGAAAAATCAAAATCACAAAAAAATAGTTTAGTTTCTTTGTTCTCTGATTTTTTGGATACGTACATAAAAGGAGGGTCCTCCTTACGAGACTCGGCGGTTCAACCCGTGCTTAATTCTCCAAAACCTAAAACAACTTCTTCTATCAACTTCCTGTCCCCTGGAGAAGATTTTCCTGAAAGGATCCTTACCAGATCGGTCTCCCTCAAGAAGGAATTAAAGATTTCGATCGAAGTAATGGATAAACACGTGGATGTTGACACCACGTCTCCTATTCAGGTCCAGGCTCTTCTAGACTGTGGAGCCAACTCTATTTTTATAGATTGCCAATGGGCTAAACGACAAGGCGTCATGCTACACAAGTTGCCAATACCTATCCCAGTTTTTAATGTCGATGGAACCAAGAACTGAGCAGGAGATATTACTCATATTGTAGAAATCCGTATGGAGTACAACGGTCACAAAGAAGTAGTTCAAGCCGAAATCAGTGATCTCGGCACTGCTGCGATCATCCTCGGATACACCTGACTTGAGTATCACAATCCTAACATTAACTGGCAAACTGATGAAGTTAAATTAAATCGCTGCCCAAGATCTTGTTATCAATTATCTAATCGCACTACGCACCTTGCTTCGATGGAACTAGATGAAGAAGTTGAAGCTATCTCAAAATGGAAAGGTCTTATCAGTGACCTTGAAACTGATAACACGTGGAAGAAGCTGAGAAGCACAGTCGTGCTAGAAGCACCTGTCAAAGAACTGGTTCCCAGCATCTATCATAAGGACTTTTATGAAACTTTCTCAAAGAAAGAATCCGAGCACATGCCAACACGCAAGCCATGGGATCATGCAATCGAACTTAAAGAAGACTTCAAACCCAGGAAAGGGTGAATGATTCCTCTTTCAGCTCAGGAGCAGGATGAAGTCAAGTCATTTATTGAAGATCAGCTCTCGAAGGGCTATATTAGACCATCTAAATCACCTCAGACATTGCCTATATTCTTTGTACCTAAGAAGGAAGGCACCAAGCAGATGGTTCAAGATTACTGCTATCTGAATGAAGGAACGGTCAAAAATAACTATCCCTTGCCCCTGATTAGTCAGCTTGTTGACAAGCTTAAGGGTGCAAGGTACTTTATAAAAATGGACCTTCAATGGAGATATAACAATATATGTATCAAAGAAGGCGATGAATGGAAGGCAGCATTTGTCTGTCATCTCGGTTCTTTCAAACCTCTCGTCATGTTCTTTGGTCTCTGTAATTCGCCAGCTACGTTCCAAGCAATGATGAACGAGCTATTCGCGGATATGGATGATATTGTTGTTATCTATATGGATAATCTTCTAATTTATACAAAATCGGACAATATCGATGAGCACCACAAAGCTGTTGCACATGTGCTTCAGTGGCTCAAAGATAATGATTTATTTGTCAAGCCGGAGAAATGCTTCTTTGACAAGACAGAAGTAGAATTCCTCGGTATGACCGTGACTCATGATGGCGTTCACATGGATGAATCGAAAGTAAAAGCGATCCAGGAATGGCCAGTACCACAAATAGTCAAACAAGTCCATTCTTTCCTCGGTCTCACTAACTTTTATCATCACTTCATACTCGGTTATGCTGGAATTGCAAAACCTCTCATGGACTTAACACGAAAAGATCTCCAGTGGAACTGGGGAGATAAAGAACAACAAGTGTTTGAAACGCTTAAAGAACAATTTACGACAGCACCTATTTTGGTATATCCAGATATTGATGTGGAATTCCGCCTGGAAACTGATGCCTTGGATTTTGTCACAGGAGCTGTCTTATCTATGAAATGTCTCGATGGAGAATGGCGACCATGTGCCTTTAGTTCACACGCTCTATCAGCACAAGAGTGGAACTACCAAGTCACAGATAAAGAAATGCTCACTATCATCCGTGCATTAGAAACGTGGCGACATTATCTAGAAGGTGCTTGGCACAAATTTGAAATTTGGTCTGACCACAAAAATCTACAATATTTTATGAAATCCCAAGATCTAAATCGAAGACAAGCACAATGGTCCTTGTACCTTACACGATTCAACTTTACCTTGATCCATAAGGCAGGAACCTCAATGACGAAAGCTGATGCTTTATCCCGACGTTGTGATCACTCCAATGGGGTTGAAGATGATAACAAGGGCGTCACTGTCATTCCTCCCGAAAAGATCAGGGCTTAACACGTTGTTATAGAAGCTGAAGAGTATTCAATCGTTGAACAAATCAAAGGACTATCTAAAAGATCTAGATCTAGGACCCAATTATAAGCTCCAGGATGGGCTTTATTATCGAGAGAATCATATTTATGTTCCTGGTGATGCCAAGCTTTGCCAATATATTCTCATACTCGATCACAATAACCCTATCGCAGGACATCCTGGTCAATCGAAGACACAGGAATTGGTGGAACGTAATTATTATTGGCCTGGTTTACATACACAGGTCAAGGACTATGTTTCGCATTGCGATCGATGCGCACGCATGAAAAGTTCTCGCATTGCCCCAGCAGGCATGCTTCAACCACTGCCAATCCCATCTGGTCCATGGGTTGATATCTCGGCAGATTTTACAACAGACTTACCTCTTTTGGATGATTATGACACAATCCTAGTGGTTGTTGATTGTTTCTCCAAAGAAGCTATATTTATTCCGATAAACAAAACAATCACGGCTCTTGGAACGGCCAAGTTGTACTTGCAACATGTCTGGAAGCATCATGGTCTTCCCACGACTATCGTTTCTGACCGTGGTCCACAATTCGCGACTCAGGTTATGTGCGAATTAGGAAAATTCTTAGGGATCGAGCTTAAGCTCTCCACCGCATTTCATCCGCAAACAGACAGGCAAACAGAACGGATGAACCAAGCGTTACAGGAATATATCCATCTTTTCATTGCTGAAAAGCCATATGATTGGTCTGATTGGCTAGCGCTGGCGCAATTCTCTTATAATAACAAGCGCCAGGATTCGCTTGGCAAATCTCCATTTGAGGTCACTCGATCCTACAAACCGAGGATGGGCATTGAACCGCTTCAATCTAAGGTCCCTGCAGCTGAGGATCTCGCTTCCAAGATGGAGAAAACTCTCGAGCAGGCTCGCAAACACCTAGAGAAAGCACAAGCCGCTAGGAAAACGAAGGCCGATCATCATAGATCTCAGCCACCTCCTTATCAGATCGGCGATAAAGTGTGGTTGAGCACTTCTAATTTAAGGCTTCCTTGACCTTCTCGGAAGTTCACCGAACGATGGCTTGGTCCATACGTTATTACGAAGCTGGTCGGCTCTAATGCCGTTGAACTTCATCTCCCTTCCACGATGTGCATTCATCCGGTTGTGAATATCAGCCGCATGAAACCTTACAAAGAGTGTTTGCCCGGTCAACTGGCGCAACAACCTGGTCCGGTGGTCATTACTGAAGAGGGTGATCAGGAATACGAGGTTGATTACATTGTCGATTCTCGCTTGCAAGGTCATCGCCTCGAGTTCTTGGTACATTGGGTTGGTTATTCTGACAAGGAGCGTACTTGGAAGCCTGAGGCTAATCTGAGTAATGCTCGCGATGCTATTCATGATTTCTATTGTCGCCACCCTTCCACTCCCAGGAAATTGCACATGGTTCAATCACAATTCGACTCTTTGTTTGCTCCCTATGTTAATTATTGCTCTGTGGCTTCTGCCCCATTTAATTGCCTGGAAGTCGATTCCTAGAAGGGGGGTAGTGTTACAGGGTATAATTTTTCCTTTCTTTTTCTCTATTTTTCTCTTTCTTTTTGTGGTCACATGACTTACATCATATGCTTATTTAATCATATGACTGGATCACATGACTTGGTCATGTGACTTGCTCACGTGCAACGAGGACTCTTTATTTAGATATCATATGACTAGAGCCTAGACTGGCCTAGAACATTCTACCCTAGACTTCTCTAGAACGGTCTGGACCATGACATCACCTGACATCATATGGAACGTTGTGGAATGTTGTGGAACATTCTGATGACATCACTTGTTTGTTAGATACAAACATTGTAACTGTATATAAGAATGAATGCCAACACCCAGAGATCCTAGCTTGGCTAGGGGGTAAGCACAAAAAGGAATGTCACGGCCACCGCCAAGTGCATGTTGTCGAGCCAGTATGAGAAGAGCCAAGAAAGGAAGTCCCACATGGCAACGACTCTTTCGCGACAATACTAGAGACTAGTCCTTGTATTGTATGATTTAATTGTACATGCCAAGTCATGTGATTAGGAAAGAGACTTAGACGTTTCTAAGTCTTGAAAGCAGGTGCTAAAGGCTTAATAAATTAGAATAAAATAGAAAGAAAAAGGAAATAAATAGGGGAAAAATGCATATCGTAACAGTCAGAGCTACAAAGCATCAGGGCTTACCTCACTCCTCAAAAAACTTTTAACATAGATGGAATACTTCCTTCATATATTTGTAAATGGTACAGTATGATCAGTGTCAGCACTTCAAACAGTGCAGTTCATCAGAAGAGGCATCTATATGTCAAGGAAGATGCGAGAGTGATCCAGAGCCTTTATTCTGGACCATGAGAATTTGCTACTCAGCAAACATGATGGAGCATGAATGAAGTCAAGAATTGAGGACGAAGATTTGAAGAATGAATTACTCATGCACCTTTAGTCTTTGGGCAAATATGCATCTGCTTTGGCCATCATTGACTACCTCAAATGTCCTGATGTTAAGCATCATTACAAACTCTCCAAATTTATCTCACTAGCCACTGCTGAGATGTGGATGAAGTCTTGTGGATTTCATTGGAGCATTGCTTAAGGGGGCCAATATGTGGATGGTCACAAAAGGGATGACATTGTGTCTTATTGACAGAATGTTTTTTTACCTGCATGATATCAACTTGAGCTGAACACAAGTAAATGGTCAGCAGATGGAGGAGAATTGTGAAGCAAGTGGCCAACATACCATTGTGTGATTTCATGATGAATCCACATTTTATGCTCATGATAGGTGTATAAAACAATGGATTCATATTGACAAGAACCCAGCTCCTCAACCAAAGGGGGAAGGCACTTCATTGATGGTTGCTGACTTTGTGTCTGCTAATTATGACTGGTTGCAATCATCTAATGGAAGATCAGTCTGCACATGAAAAAAGCAATGGACATATTGTGAAAATATTATTCTGATGAGGATCATGTTTTCATATTTGATAATGCAACCACTCACGTTAAATGTCCTATTAATGCATTCTCTGCTTGTGATATACCTCAGGGCTATAGAGATTGGGGTTGTCAAGTCCAGGTCTTCTGAGTTGTTTTTCGAGTTCTCTAAAGGGATGAAGAGGTATGAGAAGGAAAGAAAGCAGATCAGAGGGGTTAGAACTTTGGCTTCAGCTCATGTGCTATGTTCTTGTACAAGTTCTATCCTAGTATTTGCAGATGGAGGGTAGAAGTCAAATGTAGGAGCAAGAGAATGATAGAAAAAGTAGGGAAACAACTGAGGAAGAACTTAGGAAATTTAGAGAAACTTAGAAATACAACTAGGAAGTGACTTTGGTGATATTTAAACTGAGGTGAGTACATGTGGGCAGACATCCTTAAGTACTCTATGGAAAATGATATGATAAGAACTATCGATAAGGGGAAATGCAAGAATGACATGAGAATGAGTTGAAAATAGATTGATAATGAAGACAAGGGTGAGAGGAATCACTAGATAATGAATTCAAGGGGAACAACATCTTGTGAGTATAAGAAAATGAGGGTTAATAGCATGGAGTCAGATGAAAAAGAGATCATCTCCAAGGAGTGGTGTTTCCAAAGGTTTTTCGAGTGGTCATAAATGTTACTATACACATTTTTCCCCTATTTATTTTATTTTCCTTTCTATTTATTCTAATTTATTAAGCCTTTAGCGCCTAGCGCACCTGCTTTCAAGACTTAGAAATGTCTAAGTCTCTTTCTCGATCACGTGACTGGTCATGTGACTTGGCACATACAATTAGATTGTACACTACAAGAACTAGCCCCTATGTCTGTCTTTCATATATGCATGGATGATTCTAGATCCATGTCTCATCTCCTACATATGTTTTCCATCTTATAGCTATTTGATATTTAATAGCTGCCACACATCATGGTATCCTCACCAATCCCATGTGTGATTGTGGCAGCACATGTTTACCTCCTACTCATGCTTCCCCTTCCATTCCACATGCGTTTACCTTATGTTTCACTTCCCTTCCATTCCATGGCTATGTTTGATACATGCCTGGTCCATATGTTACTCATTCTATTGGTAGATCTGGTAGAAATATGTACAAAGCCCTGTATAGTATATAAAGGGTGTATGCAGTGATCAGGGGATTCCTTATCAAATCCTTCTGAGTCCTTACCCTCTCAGCTACTCCCTGATACTCAAGCATGCTAACTCGACTCTTGAATCCTTTCCTTTAGAACTCTACGTTATAGAGTTGGTCTGACCAAGGACTGGATTAGATGAAGCCGCAAGTGACCCCAGGACCAAGCATTTGACATGTGTAGTCTTTGAGTTGTTTCAATAAAAACACTAAGTGTTATAGTAGTGTTTGGAAAACATGAAGAGAAAAGGCAGAAGAGTCAAAAAAGGACTTAGTGTTGTTTGGGATATGACAGGGGTATGGAGGCTCCAGTGAAGAATACAAATAGAAAACCTATCTATAGACTGAACGAAAAGGTTGTCACTCAAAAAATTCACATGTTGAATGACTTCTTTAATAGAGCAGTCCAAGAGTTCTATTGACCTGATGACCATGAGAATGCTAGAAAATTCAAGGGAATGACACAAATAAAGAAAGGGGGATCAGTACCAAGAAGCTCAAAGCACAACACAACAAAAGCTTCAACTACCCTCTTGGATCCACTACATGCTGCTGCTGTTGCATTCTATATAATCAGCCAGACTTCATTCAAGTTGAGTCATAGTTGGAGATGACTTGCAAAGCACAATCTTTGGTAGTGTTATTTCTTCCAAAGTTTCACTGTGAACTTAATTTTATAGAGCAGTACTGAGGGTATGTTAAGCGGATTTACTGCTGCTACTTGACATCATCCAAAGATGTCAATCTGGAGTAGAATGTGATTAAAGCTCTTGATGCTGTCCCTCTTGAGAGTATGTGAAAGTAAATTAAAATCTTATTTATTGAGCTTGTGGGACCAGCTGACAAACTTCATCATAGATTTGCCACATACTCATGTTGCTTTATGGATGCTTATCACCATGGTTTCAATGGTAAACAGGCTGTATGGGCAGCAAAGAAATATCAAGGTCATTGAGTTCTTCCAGTGGCAATTCTTGAGGAACTTGACAGGGCACAGGTAAAATAGAGACTAATCTCATATATATCATTATTTGTAAGATAAAGCTCATTTAGATCACTTATCACTTATAATAGTCTACCTGCCACTACTAGCACATAGCATAGTCTAGTTACCTTCGTGATTTGAGAGTGTCATATTACTTAGGAGTCAGTATCTATATATATAGTGACTTCAAAAACCCTTTCCATGTTAGTTCCAAAATCAGTGCATAGAGCATACTACTAAACATCATGAGAATTTCAGTTAGCTTTGGTGGAGTTATAAATAGCACTTGCTCTTGGCTACAAGATTGCTTCCTAAGTCATGTGATTTGATTCACATGCTCCAGAGATATAATCAATTTAAACCAGCAATACTGTTGCAATATGTATTTTTCTCCTATTTATTTTCTTTTTCTTTCTATTTATTCTAATTTATTAAGCCTTTAGCACCTAGCGTGCTTATCCTCAAGACTTAAAAACATCTAAGTCTCTTTTCCTAATCACGTGACTGGTCACATGACTTGGCATGTATGATTAGATTGTATGATGCAAGGACTAGCCCCTATGCCCATTCTTCACATATGCATGGACTACTCTAGATCTATGCCTCACTCCCTATGTATGTTTCTCATTTCCTAGTTATTTGATATTTAATAGCTGCCACACATCATGGTGTCCTCACCGATCTCATGTACGATCATGGCAGTATATGTTTTCCTCATATTATAATTCTACTTCCATTCTCCACATGTTTCCCTTGTGCTGATACATGCCTATACCTTATATTTCTCATTCTATTGATAGATCTGATAGATATATGTACAAACATTGTATGGGTATATAAAAGTCAATGCAGCAACTAGGGGATTCTTATTGAATTCTCCTGAGTCTTTTCTCAGTAGCATCTACATCTTAAGTCTCAAAGCAACTTCAGTATGCACTCCTAGTCATGTGAGCCACTAAATGTTTCAAATATCATGGAAAGAGTTTTTTCCACTTTTGGACTACTGACTAGGATCTCAATCAAATTATAGGATACTTGTCTCTATTTGCTAGTATAAGCAAAGATATATATATAAATAGTATGTCTGAGCTTATCACACACTTTTTGATTTTCAACCACTATCATAGTCACTCACTCAATAAAACACTATCCTCTCTCTACTTGATGCTGGTCACTCTGGTGAAGTCATTGCCAAGCCAACTACCAAAGGCTCCCTACTAGTGACTGACCAAGTTTGACCATTTACTAGTGTTGGGTAGTCGATCATTAGCATTTTTCTTGCTTCACATGCATGCTTATATAAGGAATTGACTTGTGCTTATTTCTATCTGTCTATGTGTTTTTTTTCTAAACTAGTGTCAGCCCTTCTACTATATCCAAACTTCATTCTAAGAAGTGTTCTATACTTCCTAAAGCTATTGGAGAATGTCCTTCCAAACTTTCTTCCTCTAATATTTGACATGTTTAGCATCTTATCACCTCTGAGGAAGCTGAAAATGCTATCCAAGTGATCAAAGCCCTTATAAATATCATCAATCAACCCCTTTCTGCCAATACCATCTATCACCATATGAAGAAATCTAGTATGAAAGCTATGGTCAAGTCCAAATACTTTATTTTATCTGCTATACATCACAAGGCTCATCTAGACTTTATCTATACATACAAGAATTGGACTATAGAGGGCTGAAAGAAGGTAATATGATCTGATAAGACCAAAATCAATTGTTTAAGATCAGATGATCATAAATGGACATAGAAAAGGGCAGGTGAAGGACTTAGTGATAGACTAGTAGAAGGAACCCTCAAGTTTGAAGGAGGTTCTCTCATGATGTGGGAATGTATGACTTGAAAGAGGGTTGGTTTTGTAACCAAGATTGATGATAGAATAAATAGGGATCTTTACCTTCAGATTTTGAAGGATAAACTCCAGCAAACTCTGAAGTATTATGATCTTAATCCATCTGACATCATCTTTCAACAAGACAATGATTGAGATGAGCGGTGGCACTTGGCTCTTACAACGTCGAACACTAAAACTAAGACAGAGAAAACAGATCAGTTATAGTCTGACCTGAAGACTTTGGATGAGAGAAGACTTAAGTGTCGAGTTAGGACTCTTCGACAACGAGTGAGATAGTGAAGAAAGAACTTAGGCACACTCGTAGACAGATAGTCCCAAGAGAACCAAGCTATGGTCTCTGAGCGATGGCATTCTCATATATACTATTACAATGTTTGTACCAGACAAATAATTAGTAAGTAGGAATGTTCCACAACATTCCATGGTGTTCCATATGATGTCGTGATGATGTCATGGTCCAGACCATTCTAGATAAGTCTAGGTGTAGAATGTTCTAGACAAGTCTAGGCCTAGTCACGTGATATCTAAATATAAGTCCTCACTGCATGTAAGCAAAGTCACATGATCGAGTCATGTGATCCAGTTACATGAGTAAATAAGCACGTGATATAAGTTACGTGACCACAAAAAGAGGGAGAAAAATAGAGAAAAATAAAGGAAAAATTATACTCCGTAACAATGATCCCAAGCATATCTGTAAAAAGGTCAAGAAATGGCTAGAAGAACAGGAGTTTAGAACCATGGTGTGGCCTACACAGTCTTCAGACCTTAATTCCATTAAACATTACTGGGGTTCCCTCAAAAGAAGACTTGCAGCATATAAAAACCCCCTAATAGAGTTCATGAATTGTAGGAAAGGGTTCAGATGGAGTGGAAGAGAATAACAGTTGAGAAGTGTCAGAAATTGATTGAAAGTATGCCTAGGAGGGTTCAGGCAGTGCTTAAAGCAAAAGGAGGCTATATCAAGTACTAATAATATTCAAATATCCTTTTTAGTTCAAAAGTGAAAAAACTCTTTCCATGATATTACTGGTTTAAATTGATCATATCTCTGGAGCATGTGAACTAAATCACATGACTTAGAGAGCAATTGTGTAGCCAAGAGCAAGTATTATTTATAACTCCACCAATGCTAAGTGAAATTCTCACAGTGTTTAGTAATATGCTCTGTGCACTGATTTTGGAACTGACATGGAAAAGGGTTTTTGGAGTCACTGTAGTTTGATCCTAGATCTAGATCTACAGATAGTGCCTTGACTTGATCAAGAATAGATCTTTCTTTGGCTTTCACAACAATCTTTCAGGAGGAATAACAATATTCTTGTTGTCATCTTCAATCCCATTGGAGTGATCATAACATCAGAATAAAGTGTCTGCTTTCGTCATTGAAGTTCCTATCTTGTAGACCAAGGTAAAGTCAAAATAAGTAAGGTACAAGGACCATCTTGCTTGTTGACAATTTAGATCTTGAAATTTCATAAAGTACTGAAGATTCTTATGATCAGATCAAATTTCAAATCTGTGCTGAGCACCTTCTAGATAATGTCTCTACATTTCTAATGCACGAATAATAGCAAGCATTTCCTTATCTGCAACCTGATAGTTCTATTCCTGTGCTGATAGAGCATGTGAACTAAAGGTGCATGGTCATCATTCTCTATCAGGACATTTTATAGATAAGACAGCCCCTGTGATAAAATCCAAGGTATTGGTTTCCAGATGGAATTCCACATTGATATCTGGATAGACCAAAACAGGTACTGTTATAAATCATTCTTTAAACATTTCAAACACCTTCTGTTCTTTATCTCCCCAACTCCATTGAAGGTCTTTACATGTTAAGTGTTACAATACGCATTTTTCTCCTATTTATTTGCTTTTTCTTTCTATTTATTTTATTTATTCAAGTGTTAGTACGTTCAAGCACCAGTTCTTTTGACTTAGAAACATCTAAGTCTTTATCTAATCATGTGACCTGGTGCACATGACTTGATACATACAATTAGATCATATGATGCAAGGACAAACCCCTATGTTTATTCTTCACATATGCATGGATTCTTCTAGATCTATGTCTCACCTACTATATATGTTTCTTATTTCCTCATTATTTGATATTTAATAGCTGTCACACCCCATGGTGTCCACCCCAATCTCATATATGATTGTGGTAGCATATGTTCTCCTCATGTTTATGCTTCTCTTCCATTCTACACATGTTTCTCTTATGTTATGATTTCTTTCCATTTCATGGCTATGCTTGATGCATGTCTGGTCCATATGTTTTTCATTTTATTGGTAGATTAGATGTCAATATGCACAAACCCCTATGTACTATATAAACCCTCAATAAAGCAATTACAGGCCCCATCGTATTCTCTTGGTCTTCTCCTCAGTACTCTACATCTCAGAACAACTGTCCTAAGTCCTTTTTTTTTTTTGTATCCATTTAAGTCCCTGTGGGGTATAGTATCCTATGTAGGACTAAAAGTCTAGTTTAAGGGACCCCTTGTCCCTTCACTGCTCTGATCCTGTAAATGTCCCAACAAGGGATATATTTTCCACTAGTCCACTATTCCTGTCACATGTTTTAGATGTTGAGATTCCCTTGATCCAGTGTGATTTAAGCGATGCTAAGCATTGGTGTTGTGTTTTGGCTGTGTGATGTGGATGATACAAGTACTTGGACTGCAGATGCAGCCTAGTACAAAGGAAGAGTGGGGAATGGTTAATGGATAGCATGGTTGAACGTTGACCTGATGGGAGTAAGAGATGGGTGTTACACTACAAGGGTGATCATGTTCCATTGTAGATTTGTTTGCTACTGCTTGTCTTTGTCTATCATTATTCCTTGTTGCTCTTCTCTCATTCTCCTCATTCATTCCTATACTCTTACTTGTCTCTCTGTTATCCCCTAAAATGGGGTTGTATGCCCTTCATATGCAAGTGAGAGTAGTTTTAGTTATGATACCATGTGGATTGTTGTACAGTCGCTATATCTTTGTACATTGTTATCTATTACTTAAAAGGATGGGGAGTACATTACTGAATATATCTGTCATTCTACCTGTGCTGTTTATGAATCATAGAACTGAATCTCTTGCTGCTGCCTCTATGAGTAGGCATGGTAAGGATGATATCCATCTGTGGAAAGATAAATCTGCCTTCAGGCGACTCTGCTTGTGCACATATTGTGGGCAATCCAATAGATAATAACAAACTGTTTTTGATGTATTGTCACAGTGGAAACAATTGGGTGTGTTACTTTTTCCAATGTGATGTAGATGCTGGTTAAGGAAGATGTGTCATGTGCGGAGCCAAATGAGAAGTGCTACATATTATTTTCATAGAGGGCCGGCTAGCTTGAGAAATGATTTGGCCAATAACTTGGGGTCTATTAATGACATGTATTGATATTGTAGAGAGACTTCCCATTGACTTCCATCGGACCTTCGTGTGTTTGTGATATGCTTGCTTGAGTGCAGATAAACTGCTTGGTAGGTTTTGGCTATGCAGGTATGGGGGGAGCTCGTTCCTGTTACTTGAGTTCTCTGCTGCTTCTTTTGCTTCTCGATCTGCCCTTTCATTTCCTTTTACTCCATCATGCCCCGATGTCCATGCACCGTTATACTATAGCCAAATACTCCGTCATTATCTTTTAATTGCTACATTGCCCTACAGAAGTGATCTATCAGGTAGTGATCTGACTTGGTGAAGAAAATTTCACTGGGTTTTATTATCACTTGATTGTTTACATAAGTCATCCATCATGTACAGTAAGTGCACTGCCAAACCCAGTCCCACTGCTTTAGCTTTATATATGATGTGGTGACTTTTGTCATCTAGATGGTACCATAAAAGCTGTGGTGATCATTCTCTATTGTACAGGACCACTGCCACTCTGATTCCCCCCTCTATATCTGATCCATTACAGTACACCTTGATGCCCCTTTACAATCTATTATCTTTCTGTATTGCTATTTCCCTTTTTGGAGCTATCCTAGTTGAGTATGGTAGGACTTCCATGGGTGCATACCTGCCATGAGCAATGGTTTCGATAGATGTGATGTTGAGATTGGATGTATGAAAAAGGTGGTGAAGGGAGGATCAATGTTTTTTGACATGTCAGCATGCAGCTCTTCAGACTGGCTTATGGAGTAGGTGTGAGCCTGGATAGACCACTAGATGTAGAGCTACATCAAAGCATACATTCTGTAGTTTGAGTAATATTGGCATTAGCTTTGCATGTCCTTCTAATATGTCAGTGGCTGTAGTTCATATAGCTCCAGTGATACTTAGCACTGCCATCCTTTGCACACGTCTGAGTTGTTGTGCTACTCTGATCAATCTGTGCATGGGTTTCATGGTGTCATCCTTATATTGAAGTGAACCATAGATCTACCACATATAGCATTGTTGGCAATGCTACTATATTATATAATTGATGCATGAGTATGATTGGAATGCTGAGAAACATTTGAGATAAGCATCATAGCTACATGAAGTAAGCTGTGCCTTTTGCCAATGCATTTGCTATGTGAGCAGACCAGCATAGTTCTTGATCCAATATGACTTCCAGGAAGTGGTGGGTGAGAGCTGGGCAGATGATCACTTTTCTTAAAGCCATTGGTAGTTGCTTCTTTATTGAATTCCTAGAAAAGTCCATTAGTGTGAATTTCGAAGTCTTGAACTTAGAGTTGTGGTTTTTAGCCTACTGATAGCCTCCATTATCTCTTGTCATCATATTGTTCAAGGTGTGGTGAGTGTCCATGAATGTCTTGCCTATGGCTATGAGTGCAGTGTTATCCACAAATGCTAGGGTCTTTTCCTTCTTCAACATATTGCAAGTGATATCTACCAGATCAGAGTTGTAAATTATATAGAGAACCATGGATAATGGGTCTTCTTGATCCATAGCATTTGTTACTGGTCTCCAGTTAGATAGATAGCCATTGAATTTGAGACGAGTGCACTTGTTTTCGAGCAATCTGCTTGTGAGGTTCACCAATGTATGAGGTAGTTTGCATGTCTTCATATTATATAACAGGCAGATCGTTACTGCATTGAGGAATGCCCCTTCAATGTTGAAAAACAGTGCAGATATGACTTTCCCTGTTTACCATGCATCCTTTATCATGGCTTCAAGTAGATGCAGAGAGTCTGTTGTGGATCGACTGGGGCAACCACCAAGGTGGATGCTAGGTAGTATATGATAGCTAGTCAGTGATGATGGTAGTTAGTAGCTTTTCTGTGATGTTAAGCAATACAATTGGATGGTATGCTTTTTGTATGGTGTAGTCAGCTTTCCCTGGTTTGCATAGGACAACTGTGATGAATTCTTGCCATGGGTCAAAGTAGGTGTGAAGGAGAAATACTGCTTGGAATAGGCGAAGGAAATGAGGGGCCAGTTGTTCTTTGCATTTCTAGAATACAACATTGCAGATTTCATCCAGTCCAGGAGCTTTGTATGGACTGAGCTTGGCTATACTGTGTAGTAGCTATTTGCTAATGATGGGAGGGGAGTCAGATAGTGATACAGGATATTGACAATCGACTGGAACAGATGTTACAGAGGGCAGAGGAGGAAAGAAGACTAATATTTCGCTTTGATATTTATTTGTGGATGTAATTGCCTGAGGTCCCACCTGTAGCATTGGGATCTAAACTTTGCCTCCATTGCCAGATTCCACTGTTATGTATCTATTAGCAATCTATATATCATTACCTTCTATCTTGTCAAGCCAATCAAGCCAGTGTTGTTTCTTTGTCTTCTTGATCTCTTCCATGTAGCAGTTGCATGCAATGCAATAGTCTTTATGACTGAGGTGGTTTGGTGACACTCATATTCAATAGGATATGTTGCCCACTCAGTGTGATTTCTTCTTGATATTCGTCAATTCACAAGTCCACCATCTCTTTGAATGGGGGCTTGGTTTAGTCATCAGTACTTGTTCTATTACCATGTCTGATATTGCACATGTGATATATGTTGCAGCTGCCTGAAATTCAGTGTTAGTCACAATAGGCAAGTCAAGTGGAAATAGAGCAAGTTTAGCTGCTAAAGCCATTGAATTTTTCCAATCAATGTCACAAATAATTACAGGTCGCCTCCAATGCAGCATTAGATACTTCCAGTTCAAGTATGAATAGGATGGAGAGGTGGTCTGTCATCAACCCCATGTATTCTGGTGCCATGGTACATTTCATGAAGAATGCCTCTATGTAATCAGTGCAGAATATATTGTCCAGTCATGTCCAGTTCTTGGAACTAGAGGATTGGAGAGTCGGGAGTCCCTTTGGTAGCATCATAACCATGTCATAGTCCACTAGCAAGTCTAGCAGTGGTTGTGTGACATCAAGATGCTGGCAGATGAATAGCTAGATGTTGTGGTCTTTATCACATAGTGGGTGGTGTCAGTTGAAGTCTTCCAATCATATCATATGGTCAGTGCTTGCCAGTAAGATTTGAGGCTTTTCATAGTCCAGAAATTGAGATAATTCATCTTGCATATATATAGATTTGCAGTTGTTGTATACATTGATGATGACACATTGGCCGAAGCGACCATGCAGTTGAATTACTACTACGTCTGATGACAGGAAGGATATTTGCTGCCAAGTGTTAGTATCTAGCCTTGTTGTAATGAGAGTTACTGCTCGGGAGACTTGGCCTGGATTCATGTATCTCATGATAGAATATATGGTGTGAAAGCGGTGGGATGGGATGGTATTACTGACTTTGTTGATGTGTGGTTTCTACAATGTGATGATGTCCCTGTTGTCCACAAGATCACTATTGATCAGAAATTGCTATGTGATGAGAGAAATGTTGAGCTTCTGTTGTCATATTTGTATCCTGTATATGACTTGATCTGGTGTTTCAATCATTGAGGGGGGTTTCCTCCAACAGATAGTCAGTGTTACACGTTGAGCGGAACAGAATGGAAAAACAAACCAAACTAAAAGGAAACCTGGACACTATCATAGTCCAACATGGAGTCCGCTAGACCCATTAAGTCACACCACCCTATCTAGCAGCTAAGGCCAGGGCTTTACTGGTGTAACCACAAATATATTAAACTGGGGAACTACAACAGGGAAACAGTGCTACTTATATACCCTAGATACCATGCACGGACCATAGCCCATGCCCCTCTGAGGTGAGTGAGCTAAGTACTATATAAGTAAATCCCTGTACAAGTAAGGTAATGCCCTCAACCCATATTCTAGGTTGTAAGGATAGACCGAAGTCTAGATCTTATCCAGCCATCTGATAAGATAATGAATGTGATAAGATTAGCGCCATTCCGATAAGATAAGATAACAAAAATGAGAAGCACTTTAAGCACTAGTGACATGATCATCTCAGTCAATGCTTGAGTACTGCTGCCTCCTCAAAAGTGCTGCTCACTTTACCTTAGATAGGGAGCATGTTCTGGGTTTAGTCTGTAGAGGAGAAAATAGAGACCATAATGCACTTACAAGAGGCCTTGCACTGAAAGATGGTCGCCATTGTATGGGTAAGTTCCTAGACACTCTCGTGGCAGTGTGTTTATAAACAAAGAATAGAGATGATTGCCCTCTGAGGTCCCCTACACCCAACTTGATCAAACTATGTTTCACCCATCATTTGAAAACTCTTTCTACCTCACAGCGATGGAAGAGGATGATGTAGAAGGTAAGGAGGACAGTGTCCCCGGATCTTCAATACAATGAGATCCTATAGTACTTTTTATGGATGCTTCATGTATCATATTTGGCTTTCGCAAACCTTCCTATTCTGAACCAACGTTTGAAGAAGATTGACTACTACATGTTACGTGGATTGAACTCCAGGTGCAATCACGAACAAAGTCGGCCAAGCTTTTACAGAGCTGCTAACTGATCGTTCAAGCGAACCACTCAAGAGTGGGTTTGATGACTCGTGCAATCGCACACAAGAGTTCAGAAGAGAATAAGCTATATTCTGCATAGAACTAGCTTAGAGTAAATACTACTGTACACGTCCTTTATATATGTAAGTAATTGGTGCACGGACCATCAAGAAAAGCATAGATGTGACCACTATCAAATTGAGGTATTTGAATAAAATGAGTAAAGCATGAAAAAGGAAAAGAGTTCTCGCGGTGGAGTCACACGTAACATTACCCCCTTTGTAGAATAAATGTTAGTCACTGACTAATCACTTCCATAATAATAATTGTGTTCTGCGTATGACGTCTCTCCTGCAGTGTGGAGGTCGTGATCAGTAAGATCATGTCTCGTCCTCCTGGGTTACTTGACGTGAGCGGGGCAATCACAAATCCGTGATCCTTTCCTATGATAACAGGTCCTCTGACTAGGACATTGTCCTTGATTGTGTCCAGGTCGTAAGATATGTGACAATATGGACATTTGTAGTGAGGACAATTGACACGAATGTGTCCAACCTCATTGCACTGGAAACATCGTACTTCCAGAGAGGTGATAGGGACGATGTTACGGATCGGTTCGGGAGTAGGAGAGGGGATTGCATCCACGTCAATAGGATTTTCTCTAGTCCCAGACGAGGAGAAAGACGGTGGTGTGGTAGCAGGTGACGTGGGAACGACAGCAGGTCAACGGAACTGTGGGCTACTAGCCAATCCATAGGGAGAAACAAGAAAACATCGTCTTCTTGGGGTTAATGGAGAATGTCTTCTAGCCACTTATGGAGGTGGAGTGGGTGTAACAAAGGAAGACAAAGAACCCGTTTCAGATGGATTGACCAGAGTTCTTTCTGGTGAAGGGGTTTCTTCTATAGTCTCCAAAGAAGGCTCGCTAGAGTTATTAAGAGGAGGAACCGGTAGAGGTTCAGGAGAAGGCAATAGTCGGTTGGGAATGATGTCTCCTATAACTCTAGTGAGACAATCGTGAGGGAGATCCAAAGTAACATTAGAGAATCCCATGAGGTCAGCAAGGAGTAAAAGTTCTTGTCGGATGTTGGAGATAGTGGTGTTGGTGGTCGCAATGAATGTGGCGAGGGAGATCTCTCCTGATCTAAGGCAGTGGTATCTATGTATGAACGTGGCATGAAGTCGGTAGATGGTGAGAAGGTGTTCGAGATCTAAATGATAATGAGAAGACTAGTTTATGGGTAGAACAAACGTATGGTCTTCAAGTATAGAGGCATATAAGTCGAGTCGATCAATAAGATTTATATCTTGGGGATGGAAGGAAAGATTGTGGAATCGATGAACTCGAGCGGAAGACATTGGCTTTAGTCGTGAGTGTAGAAAGAATGGATTGCAGGAAAATCTTTTCGGTGTCGAAGTTTATATGCTCGTAGGATTGTTTTCACTTGTTTGAGATTTCCATCAGGTTCCCATGTGTTTTTGGATGAGGGATATTCTTTCCAGGAAACTAAATAATGTCTACGGCCCGATGATCCTTTGTGGGCCAAGATCTGATGAACTTCATATTCTTCTTCACCTTCTATCAAGTCAGGGGATGGTCAATGAGACGAGCGATGGATACTATCCTTTCGCAACGTCAACACTGGAACTAGCGGAGAAAACAGATCAGTTATCGTCTGACCTGAAGACGTGATAGAGTGAAGAGATGGAGCGTCGAGTTAGACTCTTCGACGATGAGCAAGACGGTGAGGAGGGAGACTTATATTCGCTCGTGGACGGGTAGCCCCAA
Organism: Phlebopus sp. FC_14; assembly: GCA_021018615.1. Lineage (NCBI taxonomy): Eukaryota > Fungi > Basidiomycota > Agaricomycetes > Boletales > Boletinellaceae > Phlebopus > Phlebopus sp. FC_14. The sequence continues at coordinate 395,754 of JAEVFL010000005.1, read as the reverse complement.
GAGAACCAAGCTAGGGTCTCTGGGTGATGGCATTCTAATATATATACTGTTATAATGTTTGTACACTACAAATAAATGATATCATCGGAATGTTCCACAACATTCCACGATGTTCTATGACGTCAGGTGATGTCATGGTCCAGACCGGTTCTAGGGAAGTCTAGAATAGAATGTTCTAGGCCAGTCTAGGCTCTAGTCACGTGATGTCTAAATATAAAGTCCTCGTTGCACGTGATCAAGTCACATGACCGAGTCACGTAATCCAGTCACATGATAAAATAAGCATGTGATGTAAGTCACGTGACCGTAAAAAGAGAAAGAAAAAGAGGAAAAATAGAGGAAAAATTATACCTCGTAACACTACCCCCCTTCTAGGAATCGACTTCCAGGCGATTAAACGGGGCAGAAGCCACAGAGCAATAATTAACACAAGGAGAGAATAAAGAATCAAATTGCAACTGAACCATGCGCAATTTCCTGGGAGCGGAGGGGTGACAACGATAGAAATCATGAATAGCATCGCGAGCATTACTTAGGTTAGCCTCAGGCTCCCAAGTACGCTCCTCGTCAGAATAACCAACCCAATGTACCAAGAACTCAAGGCGGCGACCTCGCAAGCGAGAGTCAACAATGTAATCAACCTCATATTCCTGATCACCCTCTTCGGTAACTAGTACCGGACCAGGTTGTTGCGCCGGCTGACCGGGCAGTCGTTCTTTATAAGGCTTAATGCAACTAATATTCACAACTGGGTGAATGTGCATCGTGGAAGGTAAGTGAAGTTCAACGACATTAGAGCCGACCAGCTTCGTGATTTCGTAAGGACCGAGCCAGCGTTCCGTAAACTTCTAACTTGGTCGAGAAAGCTTTAAATTAGAAGTGCTCAACCACACTTTATCACCGATCTGATAAGGAGGTGGCTGTGATCTATGACGATCGGCTTTCTTTTTCATAGCAGCTTGCGCTTTCTCTAGATTTTTGCGAGCCTGCTCAAGGGTTTTCTCCATGTTGGTTGCGAGATCCTCGGCTGCAGGGACCCTGGACTGAAGCGGTTCAACGCCCATCCGTGGTTTGTAGGATCGAGTGCCCTCAAATGGAGATCTTCCAAGCGAGTCCTGACGCTTGTTGTTATAAGAAAATTGCGTCAGCGCCAGCCAATCAGACCAGTCATATGGCTTTTCGGCTACGAAAAGACGGATGTATTCCTGTAACGCTTGGTTCATCCGTTCAGTTTGCCCGTCTGTTTGCAGGTGAAATGCGGTGGAGAGCTTAAGCTCAATCCCTAAGAATTTTCCTAATTTGCGCATGACCTGAGACGCGAATTGCAGACCACGATCGGAAACAATAGTCGTGGGAAGACCATGATGCTTCCAGACATGTTGCAAGTACAACTTGGCCGTTCCGAGAGCCATGATCGTTTTATTGGTTGGAATAAATATCACTTCTTTTGAGAAACGATCAACAACCACTAGGATTGTGTCATAACCATCCGAAAGCAGTAAGTCCATTGTAAAATCTGCTGAGATATCGACCCATGGTCCAGATGGGATCGGCAGTGGTTGAAGCATGCCTGCTGGGGCAATGCGAGAACTTTTCATGCGTGCGCATCGATCGCAACGCGAAACATAGTCCTTGACCTGTGTGTGTAACCCAGGCCAATAATAATTACGTTCCACCAATTCCTGTGTCTTTGACTGACCAGGATGTCCTGCGATAGGATTATTGTGATGGAGTGTGAGAATGTCTTGGCGAAGCTTGGCATCACCAGGAACATAAATACGGTTTTTCTGATAATAAAGCCCATCCTGGAGCTTATAATTTGATCCTAGATCTAGATCTTTAGATAGTCCTTTTATTCGTTCAACAATTGAACACTCTTCAGCTTCCACAATGATGTGTTGGGCCCTGATCTTTTCGGGAGGAATTACTGTGACGCCCTTGTTGTCATCTTCAACCCCATTGGAGTGATCACAACATTGGGATAAAGTGTCTGCTTTCGTCATGGACGTTCCTGCCTTATGGATCAAGGTAAAGTCGAATCGCGTAAGGTACAAGGACCATTGTGCTTGTCTTCAATTCAGATCTTGAGATTTCATAAAATATTGCAAGTTCTTGTGATCGGACCAAATTTCAAATTTGTGCCGAGCACCTTCTAAATAATGTCGCCACGTTTCTAATGCACGGATAATAGCGAGCATTTCCTTATCTGTGACTTGATAGTTCTGTTCTTGAGCTGATAAAGCGTGGGAACTAAAGGCGCATGGTCGCCATTCTCCATCGGGACATTTCATAGATAAAACAGCTCCTGTGGCAAAATCCGAGGCATTGGTTTCTAGGCGGAACTCCACATTGATATCTGGATATACCAAAATAGGTGCTGTCGTAAAGCGTTCTTTAAGCATTTCAAATGCCTGTTGTTCTTCATCTCCCCAGTTCCACTGGAGATCTTTACGTGTTAAGTCCGTGAGAGGTTTTGCAATTCCTGCATAACTGAGTATGAAGCGACGGTAAAAGTTTGCAAGACCGAGGAAAGAACGGACATGTTTGACCGTTCGTGGGACTGGCCACTCCTGGATTGCTTTAACTTTCGATTCGTCCATGCGAACACCATCGTGAGTCACAGTCATTCCAAGGAATTCTACTTCTGTTTTGTCAAAGAAGCACTTCTCCGGCTTGACAAATAAGTCATTATCTTTGAGCCGCTGAAGCACACGTGCAACAGCTTTGTGGTGCTCATCGATATTGTCCGATTTGGTATAAATTAATAGATTGTCCATGTAGATAACAACAATATCGTCCATATCCGCAAATAGCTCGTTCATCATTGCCTGGAACGTAGCTGGCGAATTACAGAGACCAAAGAACATGACGAGAGGTTCGAAAGAACCGAGATGGCAGACAAATGCTGCCTTCCATTCATCGCCTTCTTTGATACGTATATTGTTATATCCCCATCGAAGGTCCATTTTCGTAAAATACCTTGCACCCTTAAGCTTGTCAACAAGCTGACTAATCAGGGGCAAAGGATAATTATTTTTAACTGTTCCTTCATTCAGATAGCGGTAATCTTGAACCATCCGCTTAGTGCCTTCCTTCTTCGGAACGAAGAATACAGGCGATGTCTGAGGTGATTTAGACGGTCTAATATAGCCCTTCGAGAGTTGATCTTCAATAAAAGATTTAACTTCATCCTGCTCCTGAGCTGAAAGAGGAATCATTCGCCCTTTCCTAGGTTTGAAGTCTTCTTTAAGTTCGATTGCATGATCCCACGGCTTGCATGTTGGCATGCGTTCGGATTCTTTCTTCGAGAAAGTGTCGTAAAAGTCTTTGTGATAGATGCTGGGAACCAGTTCCTTGACAGGTGTTTCCAACACGACTGTGCTTCTCAGCTTCTTCCATGTGTTATCAGTTTCAAGATCACTGATAAGACCTTTCCATTTCGAGACTGCTTCAACTTCTTCCTCTAGTTCCGTCGAAGCAAGACGCGTGGCGCGATTAGATAATTGATAACAAGATCTTGGGCAACGATTTAATTTAACTTCACCAGTTTGCCAGTTAATGTTAGGATTATGGAATTCGAGCCAGGTGTATCCGAGGATGATTGCAGTAGTGCCGAGATCACTGATTTCGGCTTGAACTACTTCTTTGTGACCTTTATACTCTATTCGGATTTCTACGACATGAGTAATGTCTCCTCCTCGGTTCTTGGTACCATCGACATTAAAGACTGGGATAGGTATTGGCAGTTTGCATAGCATGATGCCTTGTCGCTTAGCCCATTGACGATCGATAAAGATAGAATTAGCTCCACTATCAAGTAGGGCTTGAACTTGGATAGGAAACGTGGTGTCAATATCCACGTGTTTGTCCAGTACTTCGATTGGGATTTTTAATTCCTTTTTAAGGGAAACCGATCTAGTAACTATCCGTTCAGGGAAATCATCTGCAGGGGACAGGGAGTTGATAGAAGAAGTTATTTTGGGTTTTGGGGAATTAAGCACGGGTTGAACCGCCGAGCCTCATAAGGAGGACCCCCCTTCTACGTACGTATCCAAGAAATCAGAAAACAAAGAAACTAAACTATTTTTTTGTGATTGTTTTGTATTTTCTATTTTTGTAGATGCTTTTGTATTTTTAGAACTACCTATTGCACTATCAAGAAAATCAGAAGTATCAAAAACATCAAGACAGGAAAACCTATTACTACAAGAAAAAGAAACATTGTCATTAACACATTTACTTTGCCCTGTTTGAGCTATAGGCTCGGACTTCCTGACAGATGCTTTTGGGCGCTGTCTGCCGCCTGTCAGAGATGTGGCACCTCGAACTGTCCCCGTGTTCAAGGGCCAAAGGCTTTTCCCTGTGCCTTCATCTCCGTGGTGTGCATGTCGAAGAAGAAGGCTTTCGCCTCTTCGAAGTCCATGCCACGCCAGTGATCAGCTGACGCGCTTTCTGTTTGCCGCACTTGACAACCGTTGTTTGCCGGCTGCCTGTGCCGGTCCGTGGTGTGGTGGTCTGAGCCGCAACGACAGTTTGGTGCCTTGTACTGTCGGGCAAAGTGGCCTGACTTGCCACATTTATAGCAGTCCATTTGGAGCCGTCTCTGCTCTGGCTGCTTGCCCTTTTGTGTGGTGCCGATGTCCATTGCGTCGTCTTCACTGGTTCTGTATGTTTTACCTCCACAGCTGGAGGAAGAGTTGTTTTGCGAGTTGTTTACCCAGGCATGCCCCTGGGAACTCTTGTTACCGAATTGGAACTCGAAGAGATCGTATCGACTACCGATCCTTCGGACTTCATCAAGGTACTCTTCTATTGTTGTCTTCTGAGTACCTTGAAGGTATATTTCTTTGATAATGTCGGGCTGTGCTGCCCGTTCCAACAGGTAAATCGAATACGTGTGGAAGCAGTTCAATTGCAGGACCAATGAATGGAACCTGACAACGAACTCGTCCGTTCGCATTTTGCCTTGTTTTAATTGGACGAGTTGATTCTTCGCCCATTCTTTGTCTGCTAGGGGTCGGAAGTATCTTTCAATTTCCTCCCCTAGAATAGCTAACGTTGGCCAGGCGTTTTGCTCTGTGTATTTTCTGATGAGGGCCTCGGTGAATCGGCCGGCTACCAGACCCTTCATGCATGATAGTACTACCATGCAACCATCGAAGTTGGTGGTGAGTACTGCTTGGTTTGCGGCAAGCCAAGTTTTGAGCTTGACCCACCAGACGGAAAAGTTATTCCGGTTACCATCAAAGGAACCGGGGTCAGCGAAAATTTCAACCTTTCGGCTGAGATTTGTTGGTTGATTTTGCAGTTGTTGTAATGCTGCTGTCACTGTGGCTAATTGAGCCTGCAGGTTTGCTACGTCTTGGGGAAGGGTGGACATCTTTTAAAAATATCCAGGTTTGTTGTAAAGATAATAAGGTGCATGACGTGGGCGATTTGCCAGAGGCACCTGTGGGCGGGGACAGTGAAGAGATGGAAGATACTCTTGCACGTGTCTGCGTGCGGGAAAACGAAGGCGATTAGATGTTCGCTGGGGTAGAGCTGGAATAGGAGAAGAGAAACGAGGAGGGGGTGTAGGTGTGTGAAAGATTTGTTTCTCGAGATGTGCCTCGAGTTCCTCTTCTTTCTTGATTCGGTGAAGGAAATCTAGTGGTTCCTGTTTGGGGACCAGCCACTCAGGAACGGGTTCTAGATCTTCAAATTTGATTTGTGGGGCAGGAGTGAAGACGCGGTTGGAGTGATGAAATTGAAGGGCCGCTGCTTGAGCCCTAGTGTCGAGAACACGCTGTCGAGTTGTGTGAGCCACGTTGAAAGATCTTCTTCGTCAGGGCCTTTGACTTACTTCGTTTTGCCCTTTCGCTATCCAGTCAATAACCGACCTGGCACAGCCCCAAAGTACTATGATGTGGTAAAGCTAACGTAAACCTCTCCTAAGGCAGTACGGGCACAAGACCGCTCTTTCGTACTGGGAGGGTTGCTAAGGTAACGACTACAACAAATGCGCCTCACGGGGATGCGGGATGATGCTCAAACAAAGATAAAGGGGGTTTGAGGGAGGATTTAACCTCTAGGGAAAGAACCCTAGTTCTCGCGCAAGAGAATCTGTTGGCGGGGCCCTAGATAGCACAACGCCCTTCTCGAACCTCAACGGTCGAGGACTAAATCAAACAAAAGGTGCGGTAATGCACAACGAAAGAGAATGATGTAGTAACGGCAAAGGCACGAGTAGTGCTGACGCCGGGAAAGTGGGTAGCTTGGTTCTAATGAGACGAGCGATGGATACTATCCTTTCGCAACGTCAACACTGGAACTAGCAGAGAAAACAGATCAGTTATCGTCTGACCTGAAGACGTGATAGAGTGAAGAGATGGAGCGTCGAGTTAGACTCTTCAACGACAAGCAAGATGGTGAGGAGGGAGACTTATATTCGCTCGTGGATGGGTAGCCCCAAGAGAACCAAGCTAGGGTCTTTGGGCGATGGCATTCTAATATATATACTGTTACAATGTTTGTACACTACAAATAAATGATATCATCGGAATGTTCCACAACATTCCACGACGTTCTATGACGTCAGGTGATGTCATGGTCCAGACCGGTTCTAGGGAAGTCTAGAATAGAATGTTCTAGGCCAGTCTAGGCTCTAGTCACGTGATGTCTAAATATAAAGTCCTCGTTGCACGTGATCAAGTCACATGACCGAGTCACGTAATCCAGTCACATGATAAAATAAGCACGTGATGTAAGTCACGTGACCGTAAAAAGAGAAAGAAAAAGAGGAAAAATAGAGGAAAAATTATACCCCGTAACAGTCAAGGGAAATTTGGTCCATGTTCGGGAGTTTCCTGATAGGATGATAACAGTGACACATGGAAGACGTCGTGTATTTTCCAAGTCGGAGGTAGTTTGAGCCGATAGGAGATAGGAGAGAGGACCTGTACAATTTCAAAAGGTCCTTCTCTTTTAGGGGCTAACTTCCGAGGTGGATACGCCATGTATAGATTGCGTCCTTCTAGCCAAACCTTGTCACCCATGTTCCAGGGTGAGAATCTTGATATGACTCGTTCTTTCATTAGTCGTTGCGCAATCTCATGTGCAGCAAGTGCTTCCTTTCATGCTTCTCGCAGAGAAGCAAGTCGTTCTTCGATGTGTGGAAGATTTGATGATATCTTGGCAAGTTCTGAGTAAGATCGGAGTTTGTAGTCAAGAATAAGGGAAAAGGGAGTTCTCTTCGTTATGGAGTGAATGTTGGAGTTATGGGCGAATTCTGCAAAAGGAATAAATTGAGCCCATGTCTCTGGGTTTCCATCACAGAATATCCATAGGAAGGTTTCAATTTCCTGATTTGTCCTTTTCATTTCTCCAACCATTTGAGGATGATAAGCTGAAGAAAGGGCAACATCATATTCCAGTAATCTTGCGAGTTCTTGAGAGAAGGCTGAGGCGAACTGCGGACCTCTATCAGAGATGATCTTTTCGTGGAGACCAAATCAAAGGAAAACATTCTTGAAAAATATTTGTGCTATACCAGCAGCATCGATAGTTTTATTGCACAGGGATAAAATTACCCCCTTTGTAAGACCATGGTCGACCACGACCAGAATCGAATCATAGGAATCAAAAAGGGGAAGATTGATGATCAGGTCCATGAAAAGCTGTTGGAAGGGTCGAGTACAGGAGGAGGGAATAGGAACCAGCGCAGGAATGGAGGGGTGTGTATTGACTTTCATTTGTTGGCAGGTGGCACAGCCAGAAATAAATTTCCGGACGAAAGTAGATAGGCCAGGCCACCAAAAGTCACGAGCCACCAGGTTAATAGTACGCAAAATCCCAGGATGTCCGTTCATGGGAGAAGTATGTAGAGTCTTCACAACAGTATGGCGATGATCAGGAGGAATGTATAACCAGTTCTTGAAGAAGAGATTGGCACCATCATAATGCCAATCCAAAGGAGAGTATCGAGGGAATAAGGACTTTTCATTCTCCAAAGCCTGCAAGGCGGAGAGTACCAGAGGATCTGTGAGTGTAGAATGTTTAATCTTCTCGACCAAGGCGAGATCAAAGGACCGGACGAAGAGGTTATCGGGAAGAAGTGTAATGGCAGTATTGTCACCAGAGGTATCAATATCATGCATGCGCGAGAGGACATCAGCAGGTCTCATTTGAGAACCAGGGACGTGTTCAAGTTTGAGGTCAAAATCTTGAGCCAACGGGCTTGGCGCCAGGACAACTTTTGAGGGGATTTGAAATAGGTAAGGTTCTTGTGATCAGTAAAAACCATAACCTGATGTTCAGTCCCTTGAAGATAATGTCTCCAGGCGACGAGCGTGCGTATGACAGCGAGGAGTTCCTGATCATAGATATTGTAATTCCTTTCTGCAGAGAGAAGGTTTGAGAAAGGAATGCACAGGGATGAAGATTGCCATTAGAATCCTTCTGCATCAACACGGCACCAGTGGCGTGCAAAGATGCGTCCGTCATAATAAAGAATGGTCGAGAAATATCGGGCATCAATAACACTGGTTGTTGAGCAAAGTTTGTCTTCAAAGTAAGGAATGCGTTGTCACATTTGTCATTCCAATTCCAGGATACGGTCTTCTTTGTCAGGTCAATGAGAGGGCGAGCGATTGTGGAGAAGAACAGAATGAATTGTCGGTAAAAATTGCAAAATCCGAGGAATGATCGAACATGTTTGACAGAGGAAGGAGTTGGCCAGTTGTTGATGGCTTTGAGTTTCCTTGATCCATCTTAACTGATCCTTCCGAAATGATCATGCCGAGGTAATCGACTTCTGTGATGTCAAATTTGCATTTCTCCAGTTTGAGGTATAAATCATGCTCTCGAAGTCGTTGGAGAACTTTCCTAGTGTGTTCTCTGTGGACCGTAAGATCTGAAGAAAAAATCAAGATATCGTCCATATAGATAATAATCCATCCTTCAGCCAAAAGATCTTTGAACAAATCATTCATGAACGCCTGGAATGTAGCAGGTGAATTGCAGAGGCTGAAGAACATCACCGTGGGTTCAAAAAGTCCGAGTGGACATATAAAAGCTGCCTTCCATCTGTCATTCGGTTTGATACGGATATTATTGTATCCCCATCGAATATCGAATATTTGGATCCTTTCAGTTTATCGATAAGGTCAGAGATCAAGGGTAGAGGGTAGGCGTTCTTGATTGTGTGGGAGTTTAGATATCGATAATCTTGGCAAGGTTTAAATGATCCATCCTTTTTGGGTACAAAGAAAAAGGGGGATGCTTGTGGTGATTTCGAGGGTATAATCTTGCCAGTTTCCAAATGTTCTTTGACGAATGCCTGACATGCTTCTAATTCCCTAGGGTTCAGGGGATATACCTTTACAACTTTTGGTATGAAGGTGTCGTCAGTTTCGATGGCATGATCAAAGGGTCGTTCCGGGGGTACATGATCCGTGGATTTCTTTTCAAAGATTTCAGAGATGTCAGCAAATTCTGATGGAAGGACAGGTTTTTCCTTCTTTTCTTCTTGAGTGATTTCCATAGAGATAGTTGTCCTTCTGGTTGATATACTGGTGGACCCGAATCCTTTATCTCCTCGTTTAGTATCGTCAAGTTCCAGAACTTCCTTGATGATGGGGTAAGAGATCTTTTCTGGTATGAGTTGGGCTATCCTGTCTCCTTTGACGATGTGGAAATCTTTCTGGCCGTTGTTAATAAGCATGACCTTTATAGAGCCTCGAAAATCTGCATCGACCACTCCAGCAGCGATATCAATGGAGTGTTTGACGGCGAGTCCACTTCGAGGGGCAATACAAGCATAAGTCCCTTTTGGGACTTTTACTGTAATACCAGTGTCGATGGGGTATCGTTCGCCAGGAGGAATGCAGATTTCAATGTGTTCGGCAGAGTATAGGTCAAAGCCGGCCGCCTGTTCTGATCCCTTTGTAGGGATAGTTCCATGAGGAGACAATTTCTTCACCAGAAGAGTGTCTTTTTCTTCTCTTTCCTTCTCCTTATCTTCGGTCTTCTTTTTCTTCATAAAAGCGGCCAATCTTTTGGCATGTTCTAGAGTTCCCATGGCATTAATCTTTTGTTCTAGTGGGAACTCTTGAAGACCGCTCTTATCGGGTAAATCGATTGTCCCAAGATCCCAATCGATTGTTGGATTTACTTCTCTTAGCCATGGAAGGCCAAGTATGAAATCTTCTTTTCCAGTCCATTATGAAAAAGGTTCGTTCTTCTTTGAATTCCTACATTAGAATGGGAATTCGGACTTGAAATTTGATGAGACCTCCTTTGTTGGGAGATCCATCCATGTTGATCGGTTTCAGAGGTCGCCGAAGATGAGTATAAGGAACTTTATGTCTTTGGACAAAACCCCAATTGATAAGGTTTGCTTCCACTCCACTGTCAATGAGAATGTGGGTTTCGACGGCTTCGGCACCAATAGTAGCAATAATGGGAATGTGCATTGATTGGGAGATTTCTGCTACTATTACAGGTGCAATTTCAAGAGGTGCAGGCATCGATTCTGCCCTCTTTTCTAAAAATCCAAAGGAATATGAGTAACTTTCACTGATGCAGTATTGGAAATTTCTTCTATCTTTGCTGTAGTTTCTTCTTCGTCGTAATCATAGATGGTACGTAGTACCCTCATGATATCATCTTCTTGTACATTTCGGGTTTGAAGTTGGTTTATGTATGTCCCAACTTTAGAAGGTGATGTAGGGAGAGGTCTGGGTGCGGTTGGCACTGTTTTAGGAGTAACAGCGGCGATCATTCATTGGTTCTGTTGAGGAGGGGGTCTATTTGTAATTCCTAGTCTTGGACTTTGGAAATTGGATGTCTTGTGGTCTCGGCTTGTGTGTCCTTGTTGTCCACAGCGAAAACACAAACCTTTCCTCATGTATTCTGCTCGTTGTAATGGGGACAATGAGGTTCAGTCTACGTCCATAGCGTTGGGGTCTCTCCTAGGAGGAGGACGGGATTGGGTTGGAACGTATTTGAAGTTGGAGGAGTAGGAGTGGAGTGTCTTCAGTCTTTCGTTTTGGACATTGAAGTACTCAGCCTTGGCGATCCATTTTTCCAAGGTATCAGGAATGTTCTCCATCTTGATAATCTGAGAGGCTAAGTCTCGGTTCAGTGCTTGCATATACCAAGAAATCTTGGCGTTTTCATCGGCTACTCCTGTTCAATGAGCAAGGAGTCTAAAAGGGAATTGAATTCCCTCAATGTTTTGAAATGAGGGTTCTGTCTGATGGTGGAAATCTGAGCGATAGCTTTGCTCTTCTGGTCGGAAATGATGAAGGCTGTTTTGAAGTCTTCTTTGAATTTGTCCCAGGTTCCCCATGAGGTCCTGTCAGCTTCATTATATCTGATCTGTGCCCAACATGCAGCAGATCCTTTTGTCATATATGCCAAGGCGACGATGATCTTCTTGGTGTCGGTATCGTAAATCTTGTGGTTCAGGGTAAAATATGCCCTGACAGAGGCTAGCCATCTTCTGACATCATCTGGGCTTCCATCAAAGTATGTGGGAGCTCCAATCTTAATTTCAGCAGGGGTAGAGGTCGACATAGTGGGAGATGGTGATCGATGGATAAGGGAGGTGAGAGTGACTGCTGAATAGGGAGTATCTTCTTCGGATATCTCAGAGATATGTTCCGAAGATTCAGGTGTTGGGAATCTAGGAGGAAATTCCGATGCTTCTTCAGCACGTTGCTTCCTGGTTCTTCTTTGTTCGGGAGTAATAGACTCCAGATGAGGGTAGGGGGAGATCCTAGGCCTCGTGTCAGTGGTGCACTTAGAAGAGGCCGCGTGTATCGGTTTCCTTGAAGGAAACATGGTCAAGGGTATTTGCTAGAGTTTGCCCTGGCTCCTATCGTCCGTCAACTATGTTGTCGAGGATATCATCGTCTCATCCTCACAGGCTGAAACCAGTTTTGGACATCCGTCGACTATGTTGTCGAGGATATTGTCGTCTCATCCTCACGGGCTGAAACCGGTTTTGAAACAAGAGATCGTGGAATCTAACTTGAATAAAGTCCTGACACTACGATGAGTGAGGATGATATGGAAGCTAGTTCTTTTGTTACGCAGATTGAACTCCAGGTGCAATCGCGAACAAAGTCGGCCAAGGTTTTACAAAGCTACTAACTGATCGTTCAAGCGAACCACTCAAGAGTGGGTTTGATGACTCGTGCAATCGCACACAAGAGTTCAGAAGAGAATAAGCTATATTCTGCGTAGAACTAGCTTAGAGTAAATACTACTGTACACATCCTTTATATATGTAAATAATTGGTGCACAGACCATCAAGAAAAGCATAGATGTGACCACTACCAAATCGAGGTATTTGGATAAAACAAGTAAAGCATGAAAAAGGAAAAGAGTTCTCGCGGTGGAGTCACACGTAACACTATATGTTCTGCAAGACTGCTCGTGTGCTCACACAGCTCCTCCCTATGTCTAGGCAATCCTCCTCTGTCATACTATTCCCATGTCTCAAAAGTCTCCCCAAGAACATCAACACAGTTCCAGGGTCATATAGTAGTGTCATCTTCAATGACGATATTTGAAAAGTGGTCCTGTGGTATGAGCCTATATTGGCCAAGAGGTTGAACCACTTGTTTCTCCCATTTTGGTCCCAATGTAGAGGGCTTTCTCTGTTGACAATGACCGACATCGCATTGTATGCGGAAGCCCAGTCTTGAAGCACATCTCTCATGGCCAGATCTTTGTCCCTCACAAACTTTCTCATTTTGACCATGCACTCCCAACCTGCTGCATATATGTCTGGGTGTATGATGATCAATGCACTAAAGAGCACTGTGTTGACTTCGCTCATGTGTCTTAACCAGGTATGATCAACCTGGCCTGGACTTGACCACTTCAAGCTAGCTGATACCTTGGACCTATGTTTCTGACCCTAGGCTATAATGTCAGTGATCTACCAACAGAGATCAGAGGGCCATGAGTGTGCACTTACATCATGACCTTGCTGAAACCATGCCAGTGAGAGGTTTATACACCCCTTGAGGTTTGTATTAGACATGAAATAGGTTGACGACACATGCCAGGAGACATCTGCCCTGCTCTCCTTTATGCTCCCTTTCAGTAAAGGGTGAAGCCCCTCTGTTGCACTCCATATATAGGGCAGTTCAGGGTCGCAGCACAATTAGTCAACTTTGTACAGAGGGTTCTTACAGCTAACCATTTAGATCATGTAGTCGAGCAAGGCCCTGGTTCCCAGTCTGACTGATGTGCTGTTAGAATACATGATGAAGAGGTTCAGTGAATGCCTCACTCCATATCCAACGCAGACCTTGGTGCTACCTTCTATTTTTCTACCAACCTCTATGATATGCAAGGCAGATCACATGATCAGGAGTCTAGTCAAGGCTTATAGGAACCCTAGTAAGCTAGACTCATCGGAGGAAGGTGCTTTGATGCCAATTTACTCACAGTGGTGTTTGATCTAGACGTAAGACAGTTGGGTACCAAAACTGTATGATATATTATTGAAAATATAATATAATATATAATATTAACCTATGTGTACAATATGAAAAGTGTGAATATTCAATTACAAGATATTTGAATCATTTTTGAAGAAAAATATTTAAATATAAATGATTATCATAAAGCTATGTTTTGAATTTTAATATACATGCATACTAATCTAACCATATGTCCAATATATATGTCTGAATGAGAAAGATATATATGTTCAAAAAAGAAAGATGTAAATCTACACATTAGTTTTAATGAAAATCTTTCAAAACAAATGATTATGAGATGACTGAATTTTCAAAGATAATGAATATGATATGTTTATATTTTTGAAATTAATATACATGTATATAAATTTAATCATATGACTAGCATATATGTACTCAAAAGAAGACATATGTGCTTAATTATATATACATGTATACTAGAGAGAGATATATATGTACTGAAAAAAGAAGAAATTTACCCTCAATTAGAAAGATATATATACAGTTGACTCCCTTATAACCCATACTCCAGATAACCCATACTCTCTGAAAACTCATAGGTTTTTGGATTTTTCAAGTCAGTTTGTAGGGATTTTACATATATAACCCATAACTCATATTCCATATCTATTTTAAGTGTGATAACTTAAAGGTTTAGTCAAATAATCCTGAAATAATATCAAATAAGAGAATTTTATTATATACTTATTTACTTTTATCTAAATGTTTTTTTGTCAACCCAATATGAAACATGGATCTAAAACATCATGTACCACAAACATTGAAGATTATAGCATTGTATAATAGATAAATAATAGTGTTGTAAAAGTACATCTTGGATCATACTAATATCACTGTATAATATAAATATAATAGTTAAACTATAACATGGTTTTTAAACTATTACATTGTGTTATTATTTAAATTTCAGGATTGTTAAATAATAGACATGTTATAGTTTAATCATTGCATGTATATTACTTTATGATATTGATGTGATGTAAGATGTACTTTTAGTATACAATTACTTGTATATTACATGCTGTCAGAATCTTATTTGTTGTGTATTGTTGTGGAAATACATGAAGGACTTGAACAATCCACTTCACCCACAAGTTGGAGACAATGTTAAATTTGTTTGGGGCAGAAGATATGGCTGGGATACAGAATACAAAGGATATGAAATTGACTAGGTATTTCACTTTGAAAGAGCATTACTCTACTAGATAACTGTCTGTAAAAATAGTGTTTTTTTCTTTGTTCGAAACCAATCTCTCAAAAAACTCATACTTTCCTTTAACCCATACCTCTATGGACATTCCCGATAGATATGGATTATAAGGGAGTCGACTATATGTATATATATGTGCACTCAAAAAGGAAGATATATGTACTCAAAAAGAATGGTATATATAATATATATGTACCATACTTGAAAGTTCAGTGACATTTATAGATAAGATTATATATCAAAATTATTAGGTCAAAACTATATGCCTATGCCACTGATCAGTGTCAATAAAAGTTAGTGCCTCAACCCACCATATCTCACGTAAAGTAAAGTTTAAATCATGTCCATCCTTAGCTCCTTGATTACTATATTTCTCAAAGCTCTTCAATTATATCACCAAATATAGATGAACAACCTGTTAGGAATAGAATATACATATATCTAGTAGATTATGTTCTTAGAGAAAGCAAACATTGTAAATACAATTGTTGGACCATGGTTCAATACTATGGCACTCATTAGAGCAGTCTTCTTTAATATCACAGCCTTTAAAGGACCATCATTGCTTATTCTTATGAGTTACATCTCTCTTGATAGTACATATATTTATAATCCAAGCAAAGGTCTTTCTCATTGGCTTTCAGTCTACAGTCACAATGATAGAGATTGATGGATCGCTCTCCAAAAGGATGAATTGATAAGTGTTCTTGCAGTCAGTTCACATATTTCTTTCAAGAATAGGTAGTAAACTGAATTTTCTTACTTAGGTGATTACAATCAAGATTTTTCTATTGTTTTGACATTCATGGCTGATGAACAGACCATGTTAATGATTACATGGCTCAATAATTTAAAATGCAGCAGACAAGACATCCCAACCCTTCATGACCACATCCAGATCCAATAATGATATCACTACAATCCTCAGGTATAGAGCACACATCTAATGTAAGTCTGGTCTCACCAAGCTAGCTATGTGATAATATTCTAGGTCAAGGCTCTCTGCTTCATACCTGTTGTGAAATGGAGAGATGTGGAGGTTCTGACTATTTTAACAAAGCAACCAGCTCCTAGGAGTCTGTTGAGCCACCAAAACTACTAACTCCTCCATTATAATTTGGACACAGCACGATTGATGATAACAATACAACTACCAAGACTGGAGACTTTGATGGAACAAAGGCAGAAGATGATGGCTTGATGTGACTTGATGGTAAACAAGACTTAAGCAAGGATGCTAATGAAGCTGAGTGGGGGCGTTTCACTATGGGTGGACTACATGAGACAATTGATGTCAAGGTATTATTCCTTCATGACCTATTTGATAACATCACAGGTCCAATTGCTACTGTCAGCAATGAAAAATGGACCACAAAAGGTCTGAAGGGTGTTACAAGCACAAACTTGAAGGCGTCTGATGCTGCCAAGTGGGATAAGTGGATGGTCTAATAGTGGGGATATCTTAGAAGTCATTTTAGTGAGATCAAGGTTGTTGATTTACAAATTGACATCAAATCAACTGGTTGATCAATGTTGATTTGTTCGTGGTTGATTAACACTAATTGAGGTCGTTGAGCAAGCCACTGGGGTATAGTGAGTTGATCAGCAAGTTGATTTCAGACCAATCCGAAATTGACAGAACACTAGATGTCCTGCATCCAATGTTTGAAAACTACCTGTTTTTTGACCTGGTCAATTCTTTTTAATATAGTCTGATTTTTTTGGGTATAGTCCATCGTAAACTGTTGTAAATTCCGATTAAGTAGCAGGTAGATATTTGACTATTTATCAGGTTAGCTTAGATAGTCACAGTAATTATCAGTCTTTGTTACAAAACATGCTATCTAATTACTATTGTTTCCATCCCTACAATCTGTATGTGTGAGCTCAATATCTCTTCTATGCTGAATGAGCCTCCTCTGGAACTCTTTGTAATATGCAAATTTCACAGCATTTTCAGGTAAGACACAACAAATAAAGAAGAGTATTTGATGGTATGTCTATGTGACTGAGTCAGTATGATTTTCCAGACTATTATACCGGCCCTCTGTATGTTCTTGGAGCACAGACTCCATAAAAGCACCATCCAATGACATCAAATGGTCTATATCTTCTTCATTAATATAGTTGCCAGCTGCGAGATCAATCCATGCTATATCAATGATAATGTCTGTCAATGTGTTAGCCTTGAAATAATGTGTGGTTGTGCTACCTGACTGTTGATCAATCTAAAAAATGTGAGAATTAGGAACCACAAGAATCTCAAATACTTCTCTGCCTTGAAAGTCTTGACTTGCTACCAGGCACAGTGGTCGAAGTACCTCTCTCAGTTTAATCTGGTTATCTGTTTCTGTCCCGGAAGGCTTGGAGCTAAATCGGATATATTGACTAGACGATGGGATGTCTACACTAAAGAGTGGGATAGGGACTATGCTTGTGCTAACCCACAAAATCTTTGCCCTGTTTTTACTCAGGAACAACTCACTTCGTCTCTTAGGGCTACTATCCTGAAAACATCTATTCTATGCATCTCACTTCTCCTTGACATCGAACAACTCCATAATGACATCTTTTCTATCCTTCTCTCTGATCCCTTTGTTTCTTTGCTCCTTTTCAGTTCTCATAATCCTCATTGATCACTCAATACTCTTGGTTTCCTGTATCAAGACAATAGAATCTATGTTCCAGAAGCAAATGATCTTCATTTTCACATTCCTCAAAATCATCATGACCATCTTTTATCTGGACATTTTGGACAAAATTGTACCCTAGAGCCCATTTGGCATGACTACACCTGGCCAGGCATTAGGACTTTCATCAAAGACTACATCAAATCATATACTACCTGTGCTCATGCCAAAGTTCCTCATCATCGCTTCTATGGTCTCCTTAAGTAGCTTCTGATACTGAAAAAGTCATAGAACTCTATTTCAATGGATTTCATAGAGCAATTACTCTCATTAGAAGATTTCACTGCCATTCTAGTGGTAGTTGATTGCCTTTCTAAGCAAGCCATCTTCATCTCTACTCATGACACTATCATATCTCCTGAACTTGTCAAATTAATCCTTATTCATATTTTCTTCAAGTATGGTGTTTCTTCACATGTTACTTCTGACTGTGGTTCCAAATTTATCTTCCACTTCTTTCACTCACTCAGAAAAGCTCTTGACATATATCTATATTTTACTTTAGGATATCATTCAGAGGAAGATGGACAGACGGAGTGTGTCAATCAAACTCTGAAACAATACCTGCACATCTATTACAACTATCAACAGGACAATTGGGCTGAGTTACTTTTCTTGGCTGAGTTCACTTACAACAATGCTCCTAGCACAACTACAGGAGTGTCTCCATTCTTTGTGAACAAGAAATATCATCTGAACATTTCCATCTTTTCAGAACATGATCTCACATCTTCCTATGCTCATGACTACATAGTGTTACGCGGATTGAACTCGAGGTGCAATCGCGAACAAAGTCATCAGGTGGTCCGAGCTTTTATACAGAGCTGCAAACTGTGAAATCAAGCGAACCACTCAAGAGTGGGTTCGATGACTCGTGCAATCACACACAAGAGTTCAGAAGAGAATAAGCTATATTCTGCATAGAACTAGCTTAGAGTAAATACTAATGTACACGTCCTTTATATATGTAAGTAACTGGTGCACGGACCATGGAAGGGTCAATGTGCACGGACCATCAAGAAAAGCATAGATGGGACCATTACCGAATTGAGGTCTTTAGATAGAAATGGGAAAAGCATAAAAAAGGAAAGTATGAAAAAAGGAAGAGAGTTCCCAGCATAAAAAGGAAAAGAGTTCCCGCAAATGATGTTGCACGTAACACATAGTTGATCTAGACAAACTACATGCCTTTCTATATACTGAAATGGTCACTGCTCAACAATGCTATCAAGGACCCACAGATACAATGCATCCTCTACCCCTGATTTTCAAGATCAGAGACCTCATCTATATCAAAGCCAAGTTTTTCTGTTCTATGTGTTCTTTGAAGAAACTATTGGAAAAGAACCTGGGTCCTTTTCCTATTATTTCTTAACTTGGCTCTTACTCTTTTATTCTTAAGCTTCCAGATGTACTATAATCAGTATACTCTGTTTTTCATATCTCTCAACTAGAGTCATCTTTTCTGAACCCTATTACAAATCATATACAATCTCTGTCACCTCCGGTTGAAGTCAATGGCGAGCCTCAATATGAGATCTCTGAGATTTTGGACTCTAAGATGGACTGTCAGTGAAGACATTGTCAGCTACTATATCTTGTTCATTGGCTTGAGTATGAGGGGACAGATGACAAGACTTCCTAGCTACTCATGACTGAACTTGGAAATGCCTCAGAACTTATCATGGATTTTCATGCTAGGTATCCTGATAAGTCTACCTATATAGGTTCTATGCTGCCTACATCGCTCCAATTGATCCATCAACTCACTCCAAGTCTTTTTTGTTTTTCCATTTTTTTCCATTCTCTGCAGGAGGTTGTTAAGGTGAAAATAAAGGAAGAGATCGCAAAGAGCTTATTCTCCATCCTTTTTGCTGTCTCAACACTTATTCATTCCTAACTTATTTCTATATAATTTCTGAGATTCGGACAAGATGAATACATTGTGTGTGGATTTTTTTATTTATAGAAGTACAAGAAGAGCTATCTACTACCTATATCATCTCATCATCATCCTCCTCTGATGTTGGCTCTTCCCTTTCTTCCCTGCACAACTCCTTCTCCTCCTTCTTCCAGTCCATTTCTTTCATCTCTGTCAGCTCTTGGTCCTCAGGGTCCATTTCCAGCAGTATGTAGTTGGGATCAGGGGCAGAGTTTAATAAGATAAGCTTATGGTTGATGGACAATAGAAGGGCAATGGCAGACCTCTAAAAACACTCAGTCTCATCAAAAATGGCCCAGAGGATCTATTTGATGGACTCTGACTCATCATTCTCATTCTCTACCTCCTTCAAATGCCCACTGGCTCATGTATGTTTTCACTTCTCTTCCAGTGAGTTATTATGCTCATCCTATTTCCACCTATATTTGACGTTCTTCATCCCCTTGCATTCACACCATCTCTTCGTCTTGTCATACTGGATGCACAACTAGTAAACAGACCTCTCACTCTTATAGTGAATTATATAGGGCATGTTTGTCTTTGCACAACTGGCACATGAGAGGTTAAAGCACTAGACCTAGGTAGGACCCATCTTCTACTTCTCTTTCTCTTTCTCTACTGCCCTTTTTGCCTTCTCCTTCTGTTTTTTCCTCTTTTCTGCCTTTTCTGCTGTCTTTCTCATCTTTTTCTTCTCCTTTGCTTTTCACTTCCTCTTTCTCTCCTCCTTGACCTATGCTCTTACTGCTGTCAAGACCCTCTCTCATATCTCTGTTACCTTCTTGTGTTTCTTCTCCACCTCTACTCTCATGTACTCTACTTTCTGCTCCTGATGGAAAATTTCCTCCATCTTGACAAGGGTCATTTTGATCGAGTTATCATTGTGAGAGGTGAGCTCAGCATCAGAGTAATAGAAGACGCTGATGGAGGTCATTGAGTATTGATGTCAGGGGGTTGGTTTTTTTTTGTTAGATGGAAGCAGAGGTAATGTGTAGGAGAAGAATTTTATGGTTGAAGCTGTGGACCCAGAATCTCATATAATATAGAAAAAATTTTGAGCTCCACTTGAAAAATTCATTTTCCATCCATTATTCCTATTGGGCCTTCAGGGGTTTAGACCTAAGAGGGGGATACTGTCATGTCCCAAACAATGTTAAGTTCATTTTCTGACTCTTTCACCTTTTCCCTCTATGTTTTCAACTCAATACATCTCTCCACTACACTAATACAACACTTAGTGATTTCATGACCACTTGAAAAACTCTCAAAAATACACTATTCCTTGAAGACAACTTTTTTCCCACCTGGTTCCATGTTGTCAACCCTTGTTTCCTTGTACTCACAATATATTGTTCCTCTTAGATTCCTTACCTAGTTATTCTCTCATCCTTGTCTTTCTTACCAACCCATTTTCGACTCATCCTCGCATCATTCTTATATTTCCTCTTATCAATAGTTCTTATCATATTGTTTTCCATAGATTATTTAAGGACGTCTGCCCACATCTATCTGCCTTAGTTTGAATATCACCAAAGTCACTTCTTAGTTGTATTCTAAGTCTTTTTAAATTCCTCAAGTCTTTTTTCAGTCATTTGCTTACTTCCCCTATCATCCCCTTGCTCCCATGTTTGACCTCTATCCTCTGTTTGCAAATACTAGAATGAAACTTGTAGAAGGGCATAGTGCACAAGCTGAAGCCAAAGTCCTAACCCCTCTAGTTCACTTTCTTTTCTTCTTATACGTCTGTTTGTTACACATCGAGCAGAACAAAATGGAAAAACAAACCAAACTAAAAGGTAGTGACCACTGACATAGGCCACCATGAAGTCCACTAGACCTGTTAAGTCCCACCAGTCCTCTATAGCAGCTAAGTCCAGGACTTTAATAGTGAAACCACAAATATATTGAACTAAGGAACTATGACAGTGCCCCTCTGAGGTGAATGCACTAAGTACTATATAAGTAAATCCCTGTATGCTTAAGGTGAATACGCATGGACTTTGGTAGCTTAAGCATCAATGCATTAGAGCCAACCAACTTGGTGACCTCATAGGGACCGATCCATCGTTCGGTTAATTTAAGTGAAGCT
Source organism: Phlebopus sp. FC_14 (assembly GCA_021018615.1). NCBI lineage: Eukaryota > Fungi > Basidiomycota > Agaricomycetes > Boletales > Boletinellaceae > Phlebopus > Phlebopus sp. FC_14. The sequence goes on along the minus strand of JAEVFL010000005.1, from coordinate 374,326 downwards.
TGTGGCAGGCGTAGATTACTTGTGCTGAGCCAAACCTTATCCCCAATGACGTATTCAGGGGCACTTGATCTGTGCTTATCAGCTTGCGCTTTCATTCGCTTCTGAGCTTCTAATAAGTTAGCTTCAGTATCCTTTAGAGTCTTGGCCATTTCTTTGGCAAAGTCATCAGCAGCTGGTGCTTTGGACACATATTGCTCGAAGCCCATTCTTGGAGCATATGACCGTGTGACTTCAAAAGGGGTTTTCTTTGTAGAAGCCTGCTTCTTTGTATTGTAAGAGAATTGAGCGATGGCAAGCCAGTCAGCCCATTCTGCTTCTTTTTCTGCACAGAACAAACGAAGGTACTGTTCTAAGTCCCTGTTCATTCTTTCCGTCTGACCATCTGTCTGCGGATAATGTGCAGTGGATAATTTAGGGGTAATACCTAATCGTTTGCACAATGCACACATTACTTCTGCGGCAAATTGCAGTCCACGATCAGATATGATAGTGCGGGATAGACCATGTGCCTTCCACACGTGTTGCAAATAAAGATGAGCCATGTCAAGGGCTGTCATCATTTTTAAACATGAAATGAATTCGACTTCTTTGGAGAATCTGTCCATCACTACAAGAATGGAGTCGAATCCATTTGAATCAGGCAAATCTGTGGTGAAATCTGCTGATACGTCTTCCCAAGGTGTAGTTGGAACTTCCAAGGGATGTAATTTTCCAGCGGGAGGCTGATTGCTCCCTTTCATGTGTGTGCATCTATCGCAACGGGAAACATAGTCTTTGACCTGTTGAGACATCAAAGGTCAAAAGTAGCTGCGCTGCAGCAAATCTATTGTCTTCTCAACTCCTGGATGTCTGGCAACTGGAGTGTCGTGGTGCAACGTAATAATAGATTGCCATAGACCTTCGTTGTCAGGCACATATATGCATTTCTTCTCATTATAGAGAATTCCATCCATTCCTTCGTGGATGTGGAACTTCTCACATATCTTCTGGACTTCTGATTCTTTCAGCTTCTGCATAGCGTCAAGAACCTGTTGTTTGATCTTATCGCCTTTATCAGAGATCAAGATGGTCACCTGAATCTTCTCCGACGTTAATATGGTTACCCCTTTATTGTCATCCTCGATGCCGATCATGTGATCTTCCCTTCTGGATAAGGCATCGGCTTTTTCCATCAAGGTTTCAGCTTTGTGGATGAGTTTAAAGTTGAACCTGGATAAATATTGTGTCCATCGCACTTGACAATGGTTAAGATCTTGTGCCTTCATGAAATACTGAAGATTCTTGTGATCATTCCAGATTTCAAATTCATACTTGGCACCTTCTAAATAATGTCTCCATGCTTTGAGAGCCTGAATCATGCTGAGCATCTCTTTATCAGTGATAGGATAATTCCTCTCTTCAGGGGTCATGGATCGTGAGGTGTAGGCAACTGGGTGCCATAAGCCATCCTTTTCAATAGATAAGACTCCGCCTGTTGCAAAGTCTGAGGCATCACATTCTAGACGGAAGTGACTTTCTTCATCTAGATAAGAGAGAATAGGAGCGGACGTGAACTTCTTCTTAAGCATATCAAATGCTTCTTGCTGTGCTTCTTTCCACACAAAGGGTGTATCCTTCTTTGTTAGATCATTTAAGGGTCTAGCCACTTGGGCGTAACCTTGGATAAACCTTCTGTAGAAATTGACAAGTCCAAGGAAACTCCTAACTCCTTTCACATTCTTCGGCACAGGCCATTCAAGAATAGCCTTAACCTTGGAGTCGTCCATCTTAATTCCATCCCGGCTAACTATCATGCCGAGGAATTTGACTTCTGGTACCGTAAAGGTGCACTTCTCTGGTTTGATAAATAAATCATTTTCTTCCAATCGACATAGGACTTCTTTGACGATCTTTTTGTGTTCCTTGACGTCATCGGTTTTGATGAATATTAATAGGTCATCAATGTATACCACCACTACGTCATCCATATCAGCAAAGATTTCATTCATCATTGCTTGGAATGTGGCGGGTGAATTGCATAACCCAAAATACATGACGAGGGGTTCGTAGACACCACGGAAGCATACGAAGGCAGCTTTCCACTCGTCGCCTTCCTTGATGTGAACATTGTTGTATCCCCATCGTAAGTCCATCTTTGTAAATAGCTTAGCTCCTTTTAGCTTATCCACTAATTGGGAGATTAGCGGGAGCGGATAATTATTCTTGACAGTGTGCTCATTTAGATAACAATAATCTTGAACCATGCGTTTAGTGCCTTCCTTCTTTGGCATGAAGAAAACAGGGGATGTTTGTGGAGACTTTGAAGGTCATATGTAACCCTTTTTCAGTTGTTTGTCAATAAAGCTAGAAACTTCTTTCTGTTCTTCCACTGAAAGGGGAATCATTCTTCCTTTCTTTGGAACGAATGTATCCTTCAAGTCAATTGTGTGATCCCATGGTTTTCTGATTGGCATGCGTTCAGATTCTCCTTTTGAGAACCGTCTGTAATATTGATGGTATGCACTAGGCACCATCTCTTCGACTGTCTTTTCTATTTTCTTAGATGCTTCAATGCTAGCTCGTATAGCGTAGGCATGATAAGCAGCCTCTTCTTCTTCTTTTTCTAGAACACGAAGGAAAACACTTTTTTCCCTTAATAGATGGCAACTTCTGGGGCATCGTGTCATCTTTACTTCGCCCTTTGCCCAATCTATTTCAGGATTGTGCTTCTTCAGCCACATGTACCTGAGGATGATCTGATTTCGTCCGAGATCCGTAACCTCTGCGGTAACGCGTTCCCTGTGTCCTTCATAGTCTATAATTAGCTCAGCGGAGTGTGTGATGTTTCCAGCCGAGTTCTTGGATCCATCAACATTAAATACGAGAATAGGATTATGTAAGAGTGTGAGCGGTAGTTTTTGGCTTGTGGTCCACTTCTTATCAATGAAAATAACATTAGCGCCGCAATTGAGTAATGCATCAGCAGCGACATAAGCCTTCTTATTATGGGAGGATGCAACTTTGATCTTCATTAAGATCTCCTTCTCCATGTTGAGCGTTCTCAAGAAAAATTCGTCTGGGATTTCATCATCTGACATATTTTTTTGGGTTTTTGGTGAAACTGAATTAAGTACCGGTTTGAAGCCCCGGCCGAGCCCCTTCACAGAAGAGGGCCCAGTTTGACATTGAGAAAATAAAACATCATCTGACTCATCCGTGCTTTCCCTAGGTTCTTCAACCTCAAGGACAGAGAAGTGGTTGGATAAATATTCATTGAATGTGACCACACGAACACCCAGTTTGTTCATGCGGTATGGCCTTTTCCCTTGTCATGGACATCTTTCATGTCCCAAAAGTATGCCCTCATTTCGTCAAAGGACATGTTGCAGATAGTTGCAAAAGGATCGTTGCCATGTGGGACTTCCCTTTTGGGCTCTTCTTGTATTGGTTCGACGACTCATACTTGGCAGTCGCCACGACATTCCTTTTTGTGCTTTTCCCCTAGTCATTTGCAAGAGGGGCATTGCACCCTTGGTTTGGAGCAGTTCTTCACCCCGTGTGGTCTGCCACAGTTGTAGCAGGAAAGCTTTGATGATGACCCTCTTTGGGTAGCATCAATTTGCATGGTGTTAGGGTCGTCACGTGCCTGAGACGTTCTTCGGATAGTGGCATCCATTATAAAATCAAGGGACTCTTGGGCAGTCCTGACGCACCTGATCTCAGCAATATATTCAGCTACTTTAGCCTTTCTCTTGTCTTCTTTGAATATTTGGGCAATGATGCCCCGTCTGACATTGTTCTCCAGCATGGAGATAGCATGTGACTCGTCTATCGCAGCCTGCTGGTAGAGTGCTTCAAATTTGACGATAAAATCGTCTGTTGTCATCTTGCCCTGTAGCAGCCCCTTCAGCTGACTACGGGCCCAATCTACTTGATTGGTGGAATGGAAGAGTCCTTCAATCTCCGCCACCATCAAGGCCCATGTATACATGTTTCCTTTGATAATCCTTGTTTGAGCAAAGGGACCTGCTTTCGGCCCTTTCAAACGGGAGAGGACGGCCAGGACTGCTTCATGTGAGCCCGGCACGATTGTGTGTGTGTTTATGTTGAGCCAAGCCTGCATCTTGGCCCACCATTCTTCAAATTTAGCCTTAGACCCGTCATATTCTCCTGGGTCGTTGAATACTTCTATCTTCTTTGAGTACGCTTCCCCTGTACTCGCAGAAGTGGAACTTCCTGCTATGCCACCTCTTGTTTCCAGGGCAGCAATTCTGTTATTGAGCTGGTTTATGATCTGGCTCTGCTCGTACATGCCCTGTCTAGTAGCGGCGATTTTATCATCCCATTGGGCATTGGAATCGTCCAAGATATCGAAAATGGCTTGAGACATATTGATTCAAGAAAGAAACTTTGTATGTAAAAGAAAGCTTATAGGAAATATTGTAATTCTTGATCGTAGATCAAGGGGTCACTTGTAAGTATATGAGAAATGCACCTTACTTCTTTAAGTATGTGGCGAGGACGTAAACGTGGACGTAAAAAAGTCTGGGAGGAAGTCATTGTAGTAGTCTCTGCGAACGTGAGCAGGATCTATGGGGAAATAAGTGCGTCTGGTCCGACATGGGCGTGGTGCGGGAAAAGGGGTAGGGGTTCTATACCTAGCTCTTACTTCTTCTTCTCTATGTGGTCCCTCTCTCTCTTCAATGAGACCTGCCTCTACCTGGCGTATGTATTTGTCCGCTAATACTTCGGGAATGAATAGTCAATTGATAAAGTCCGACAATTGGAGGTAGGCAGCGGGTGGTGTGTTGTTCGGATCTACCGAAGGTGAGCGAGAACAGGGGTGAGATGAGGGAGTTGGAACGAGGGTGGCTACTTCTTCCTCGTCGGCGTTGGTGTAAGGAGAGAGTAGTCCGAGTTCTCTTTCGAACCACGCTTCCTGGTCTGCCCGTTGCCCTTGACCATCATCTGACAACGTCGACTGCTCTCCGGACAAAGTAAGTTGTTCTCCATGCTCCTCTACATAAGAGGCAGGACAAGATGCGTAAGATCTGTTGGAAGACACTAGCCAGTGTCACTAGGCATTAGTCTGTGAGCCTTTACTTCAAAGACGTCAAATGTGTTTACTTGTTCTTGTGGTGGTCTTGACCAGCAAGCATCGTAGAGCAAAGTCAGTAAATATTGATCGAATCCTAATGATACGGTCAGCGGCTCACATGGTCTGAGAGTGCATACTGAAGCTATCTTCAACTGAGGTTGCTCAACTTAAGAGAGGCTGAGAGGAGCAAATGGACTCAGAAGGATTCGATGGGATCCCCTGGTTGCTGCATTGACTCTTATATACTCTACAAATGTTTGTCCGTGTGTATACTAAATCTATCGATAAGATGAAAGGCATGAGGAACAGGCGTGCATCAAGCATCGTCATGGAATGGAAGAGAACCATAACATGAGGAGAACATGTGTGGAATGGAAGAAGAAGCATGGAACGAGGATAACATGTGCTACCACATTAAAACAGTGTGTATGCCATGAGGTGTGGCAGCTTATTAAATATGAAATAGCAGAAATGAGAAACATGCGGTAAAGGTGAGGCATAAGGCTATGAGAGCCTATGAGTCCATGAAGAGATAGCATAGGAGCTAGTCCATGTCGTGTGCGAGCCAGTTGCACGTGTCAAGTCACGTGATAGGATAGAGACTTAGATGTTTCTAAGTCTATAAATAGAAAGAGAAAGAAAAGAAATAGAGGAAAAATTCATATTATAACACTTTGAGCGATGGCATTCTCATATATATACTGTTACAATGTTTGTACTGGACAAATAATTAGTAAGTAGGAATGTTCCACAACATTCCATGGTATTCCATATGACGTCATGATGATGTCATGATCCAGACCATTCTAGCTAAATCTAGGTGTAGAATGTTCTAGGCAGGTCTAGGCCTAGTCACGTGATATCTAAATATAAATCCTTATTGCATGTGAGCACAGTCACATGATTAAATAAGCACGTGATACAAGTCATGTGATCACAAAAAGAGAGAGAAAAATAGAGAAAAATAAAGGAAAAATTATATCTCGTAACACTACCCCCTTCCTAGGAATCGACTTCCAGGCGATTAAATGGGGCAGAAGCCACAGAGCAATAATTAATATAGGGAGAAAACAGAGAGTCGAATTGCGACTGAACCATGTGCAATTTCCTAGGAGCAGAAGGGTGGCAACGATAGAAATCGTGAATAGCATCGTGAGCATTACTCAGGTTAGCCTCGGGCTCTCAAGTACACTCCTTGTCGGAATAACCAACCCAGTGAACCAAAAACTCGAGGCGACAACCTCACAAGTGAGAATCAACAATGTAATCAACCTCATACTCTTGGTCACCCTCTTCAGTAACTAGCACTGGACCAGGTTGTTGTGCCAGTTGACTGGGCAATTGCTCCTTATAAGGTTTGATGCCACTAATATTCACAACCGGGTAAATGTGCATCGTAGATGGAAGGCGGAGTTCAACGGCATTGGAGCCGACCAGCTTCATAATTTCATATGGACTCAGCCATCGTTCGACAAACTTCCAGAAAGGTCGAGGAAGTTTTAAGTTAGAAGTACTAAGCCACACTTTATCACCAATCCGATGAGGTGGCTGTGACCTATGACAATCAGCTTTCTTTTTCATAGCAGCTTGTGCTTTCTCTAGGTTTTTACGAGCCTGCTTGAGAGTTTGCTCCATTTTGATAGCAAGATCCTTGGCTGCAGGGACCTTGGATTGAAGCGGTTCAACACCCATTCTAGATTTGTAGGATCAAGTGACCTCAAATGGAGATTTATCAAGCAAGTCCTGGCACTTGTTGTTATATGAAAATTGCGCCAGCACTAGCTAATCAGACCAATCATATGGCTTTTTGATAATGAAAAGACGGATATATTTCTGTAACGCTTGGTTCATCCATTTAGTTTGCCCGTCCATTTGTGGGTAAAATGCTGTGGAGAGCTTAAGCTCAATCTCTAAGAATTTTCCTAATTTGCACATAACCTGAGATGTGAATTGTGGACCACGATCCGAAATGATAGTCGTGGGAAGACCATGATGCTTCTAGATATGTTGCAAATACAATTTGGCCGTTTCAAGAGCCATGATCGTTTTATTGGTGGGAATAAATATAGTCTCTTTAGAGAAACGATCAACAACCACTAGAATTATGTCGTAACCATCTGAAAGAGGTAAGTCCATGGTAAAGTCTGCCAAAACATCAACCCATGGTCCAGATGGGATCAGCAATGGTTGAAGCATGCCGGCTGGGGCAATGTGAGAACTTTTCATGTGCATTGATCGCAATGTGAGACATAATCTTTGACCTGTGTATGTAACCCAGGCCAGTAATAATTACGTTCCACCAACTCCTGTGTCTTTGACTGACCAGGATGTCCTGCAACTGAATTGTCGTGATGGAGTGTAAGAATGTCTTGGTGAAGCTTGGCATCACCAGGAACATAAATACAATTTTCTCGATAATAAAGCCCATCCTGGAGCTTATAGTTTGGCCCTAGATCTAGATCTCTAGATTGTACTTTGATTCGTTCAATGATCAACTGCTCTTCGGCTTCTACAGCAACATGTTGAGCCCTGATCTTTTCTGGAGGAATTACAGTGACACCCTTGTTGTCATCTTCAACCCCATTGAAGTGATCACAACGTCGGAATAAAGCATCTGCTTTTGTCATGGAGGTTCCTGCCTTATGGATCAAGGTAAAGTCAAATCATGTAAGGTATAAGGACCATCTTGCTTGTATTCAATTTAGATCTTGGGATCTCATAAAATATTGCAAATTCTTGTGATCAGATCAAATTTCAAATTTGTGTCGAGCACCTTCTAAATAATGTCTCCACATTTCCAATGCACAGATAATGGTGAGCATTTCCTTATCTGCAACTTGATAGTTCCGTTCTTGAGCTGAGAGAGCATGAGAACTAAAGGCACATGGTCACCATTCTCCATCAGGACATTTCATAGATAGAACAGCCCCTGTAGCAAAATCTGAAGCATTGGTTTCTAGGTGGAACTCTGCATTGATATCTGGATAAATCAAAACAGGTGCTATCATAAAGCGTTCTTTAAGCATTTCAAACGCCTGTTGTTCCTTATCTCCCCAGTTTCACTGGAGATCTTTACATGTTAAGTCCATGAGAGGTTTTGCAACTCCAGCATAACCAAGTATGAAGCAATGGTAAAAGTTAGTGAGACCAAGGAAAGAACGGACATGTTTGTGTTACGGGGTATAATTTTTCATCTATTTTTCTCTTTTTTTTCTCTTTTTATGGTCACATGACTTATATCACATGCTTATTTACTCATGTGACTGGATCACGTGACTCGGTCATGTGACTTGCTCACGTGCAACAAGGACTCTTTATTTAGATATCACATGACTAGAGCCTAGACTGGCCTAGAACATTCTACCCTAGACTTCTCTAGAATGGTCTGGACCATGACATCACCTGACGTCATATGGAACATCGTGGAATGTTGTGGAACATCGTGGAATGTTGTGGAACATCGTGGAATGTTGTGGAACATTCCAATGATATCATATATTTGTTAGATACAAACATTGTACTTGTATATAAGACTGAATGCCATCGCCCAGAGACCCTAGCTTGGTTCTCTTGGGGCTACCTGTCCACGAGCGTGCCTAAGTGTTAATACCCTCTCACTCGCTTCTCATTGAGATCGCTTTTACTTTCAATTTGTCCATGCAAACGCCGTCACGAGTTACAGTCATACCAAGGAATTCTACTTCTGTCTTGTCAAAGAAGCACTTCTCCAGCTTGACAAATAAGTCATTATCTTTGAGCTGCTGGAGCACACATGCTACAGCTTTATGATGCTCATCGATATTGTCCGATTTTATATAAATTAAGAGATCATCCATGTAGATAACAACAATATTGTCCATATCCACAAACAGCTCATTCATCATTGCTTGGAACGTAGCCAGTGAATTACAGAGACCAAAAAACATAACAAGGGGTTCAAAAGAACCTAGATGACAGACAAAGGCTGTCTTCCACTCGTCACCTTCTTTGATTCATATATTGTTATATCCCCATCGAAGATCCATTTTTGTAAAGTATCTTGCACCCTTCAGCTTGTCAACAAGCTGACTAATCAGTGGCAAGGGATAATTATTGTTGACCATTCCTTCATTTAGATAGTGATAATCTTGAACCATCCACTTAGTGCCTTCCTTCTTAGGTACGAAGAACACAGGTGACATCTGAGGTGATTTTGACAGTCTAATATAGCCCTTCGAGAGCTGATCTTCAATGAACGACTTGACTTCATCCTGCTCCTGAGCCGAAAGAGGAATTATTTGCCCTTTCTTAGGTTTGAAGTCTTCTTTTAGTTTGATTGCATGATCCCACGGCTTGCATGTTGGCATGTGCTTGGATTCTTTCTTCGAGAAAGTTTCATTAAAGTCCTTGTGGTAAATGCTAGGAACCAGTTCTTTGACAGGTATTTCTAACACAACTGTGCTTTTTAGCTTCTTCCACGAGTCATCAGTTTCAAGGTCACTGATAAGACCTTTCCATTTAGAGACTGCTTTGATTTCTTCATCTAGTTCCATCGAAGCGAGGCGCATAGCCCAATTAGATAGTTGATAACACAATCTTGAGCAACAATTTAGTTTAACTTCACCAGTTTTCCAGTTAATGTTAGGATTATGATACTCAAGTCAGGTGTATCCGAGGATGATTGCAGCAGTGCCAAGATCACTGATTTCAGCTTGAACTACTTCTTTGTGACCCTTGTATTCCATATGGATTTCTGCAATATGAGTAATATCTTCTGCTCGGTTCTTGGTTCCATCAACATTAAAGACTAGGATAGGTATCGGCAACTTGTGTAGCATGAGGCCTTGTTGCTTAGCCCATTGACGATCAATAAAGATAGAGTTTGCTCCACAATCTAGAAGAGCTTGAACCTAAATAGGAGTTGTGGTGTCAACATCCACATGTTTATTCATCACTTCGATCAGGATCTTGAGTTTCTTTTTGAGGGATACTGATCTAGTAAGGATCCGTTCAGGGAAATCATCTCCAGGGGATAGGGAGTTGATAGAAGAAGTATTTTGGATTTTCAGGGAATTAAGCACTGGTTGAACAGCTGAGCCTTGTAAGAAGGACCCCCCTTCTATATACATATCCAAGAAATCAGAAAACAAGGAAACTAAACTATTTTTTTGTGATTTTGTTTTTTCTTCTTTTGTAGATTGTTTTATGTTTTTAGGACTACCTATTGCACTATCAAGAAAATCAGAACTATCAAACATATCAAGAACAGAAAACCTATTAGTACAAGAAAAAGAAACTTTGTCCGCATTGTTATTAACACATTTGTGTCCTGTTTGAATTATAGGCTCAGGCTTCCTCAAAGTCCATGCTATGCCAGTGATCAGCCGGCATGCTTTCGGTTTGTCACACCTGGTGACTGGAGTTAGCCGACATCTGGTGCTGGTCTGAAGTGTGACAGTCTGAACTACAACAATAGTTTGGTGCATTGCACTGTCGGACAAAGTGACCTGCCTTGCCACATTTGTAGCAGTCCATTTGGAGCCTTCTCTGCTCCGGCTGCTTGTCCTTCTGTGTGGTGCCAATGTCCATCGCATTGTCACTGGTACCATATGTTTTACCTCCATGGCTGGAGGATTGGTTGTTTTGCACGTTGTTAACCCAGGCACACCCCTGGGATCTCTTGTTACCGAATTGGAACTCAAAGAGATCATACTGGCTTCTGATTCGTTATACCTTGTCAAGGTACTCTTCTATTGTTGTTTTTTATGTACCTTGGAGATAAATCTCCTTGATTATATCGGGCCGAGCTGCTCATTCCAAAAGGTAAATCGAATGCATGTGAGAGCAATTTGATTGCAGGACCAATAAATGAAACCTGACAACGAATTCATCCGTCCACATTTTGCCTTGTTTTAATTGGACAAGTTAGTTCTTCACCCATTCCTTGTTGACCAAGACGCAGAAATATCTTTCAATTTTCTCTCTGAGGATGTATAATGTTGGTCAGGCATTTTGTTCAGTGTATTTTCTAATGAGGACCTCAGCAAACCGGTCAGCAACCGGACCCTTCATGCATGAGAGTACTGCTATGCAACCATCGAAGTTGATGGTTAACACCCCTTGATTTGTGGCAAGCCAAGTTTTTAGCTTGATCCACCATACTGAGAAGTTATTTTGATTCCCATCAAAGAAACTGGGGTCTGCGAATATCTCAACCTTTCAGCTGAGGTTGGAGGGTTGATTTTGCAACGTTTGTAACACTGCAGTAACTTGAGCCAACTGCGCTTGCAGGTTGGCAATGTCTTGTGGGAGAGTGGACATCTTTTACAAATATCCAGGTTCATTGTACAAATAATATGGTACATGCCTAGGATAGTTGGCAATGGGTACCTGTTGGCAGGGATGACGGAGGGACAGGAGATATTCTTGCATGTGTCGACGTGTGGGGAAGCAGAGGCAATTGGATGTTCGCCGGGGTAGAGCTGGAGGAGGAGGGATTGGAGAAGGAGATCTGAGAGGTAGTGTGGAAGTGTGAAAAATATCGAATTTGAGATCCACCTCGATGTCTTCTTCTTTCTTTACGTAGTGGAGGAAATCTAGAGGCTCCTGTTTCGGTACGAGCCACTCGAGGACGGGTTCGAGGTCTTCAAACTTGATCTGAGGGGAAGTGGTAAAGACGTGGTTGAGATGGTGGAATTGGAGGGCTGCTGCTTACACTCAAGTATCGAGAACACGCTGCCTTGTAGTGTGAGCCACATTGAAAAACTTTCTTCATCAGGGCCTTTACTTCCTTTTTGTCCTTTTGCTGTCCAGTCAATATCCAACCTGGCACAGCCCCAAATGCTAAGTATAGTATGAACTAAATTTAAATCGCTCCTAAGACAGTACAGGCACAAGACCACTCTTTCATACTGAGAAGGTTGCTAATTCGACTAACTGAAACAAATGCGCCTCACATGGACATGGGACATATCCCAAATGAAAGAAAAGGGGTTTTATCAGAGGATTTAACCTCTAGAGAATGAACTCTAGTTCTTGTGCGAGAGAATCCGATGGCAGGGGCCTAGATACCACAGCACCCTTCCTGAATCTCAACAGCCAGGGACTAGTAAAAAAAATGAAAAGGCTTGGTAATGAGCAACGAAAAGAAATGGTGTAGTAAACGGCTGGTAACACGAGTAGTGTTTGATGCCAGGAGTGGGTAGCTTGGTTCTAGTGAGACGAGCAGTGGCACTTGGCTCTCACAACATCAAACACCAAAACTAAGACAAAGAAAACAAATCAGTTAACGTCTGACTTGAAGACGTGGAAGATGAAGATGATAGCATTGACTTTAGCTTGTCAACAAGGAGCATGATGATGAAGAGGAAAGACTGAGGTTGCTTGTGGACAAGTAGCCCCAAGAGAACTAAGCTAGGATCTCTGGGCAATGGCATTCTCATATATATACTGTTACAATGTTTATACCGGACAAATAATTAGTAAGTAGGAATGTTCTGTTGGAAATACATACCGTCGTACTTAGCTATTAGGATTACACGCTCACTACCATTTCCATATATAGTCATTTCTCAACGCCACGCACTCTTTCCTCTTTCCTCCAGTCTCGCATTCACAGACTGGAGGTATGTAGCTATATCATATCTGTTACTCCAGGTACTAACTATCTACAGTATTCACTCTTGTTCCTTACATTAGGTAGTTTACCAGTCTCGCATTCACGGACTGGAGTATTCACTCTCATTCCTTACATTAGGATTTCGTCAGGTTATGAGCCCCGCCTAGCGCGGAAAAAACCAACGATGTTGAATAGAGACTCAAACCACAAGATCAAGCGATATCGCACATTGTCATGTCCACACCATATTAGTACAGCACTCGAAACCTTTGAGATCGCCATCCATTGCTCCCGATCGAACCATCTCGCAGCCGTGACACGATGTCTACAGGAGGCGGCAGCGGAAACCCTTTTTACAACCAACCCCAGAGCTCGACAATTGGAATCCTCCACCCAGCGCGTTTTGACGACCCCAACATGCCGTTCTCAACCACTCCGCCTGTCACCACAACGCCTCTAGGTCCTACACCAGTACACCTTTGACCTCCGTCAGTGACCAACACGCCATGCCGTGCTGAGTCGCACTCTCCCGGCTTCCATTCTCCTAGCAGAGGACAACCTTCCATCAGGTCATATCTAGACGAGGACACCGATGACGAAGACGGCGTACATTTTACGCTACGCAAATCTATCGAGCCATCGAAATTCAACCACCTTCTCAAAATCCAACCGAAGCTGATGGCGACCAACTACGACACATGGCAAACCACCTCGTACCGCGCCATTGAAACCGTAGGCCTCTATGTCTACCTGGCCGACGACTTCGTCCTTGCCCACGATGCTGACCACAAAACATGGATTCGCTGGACAAAAGCAAACAACTTTGTTTGCACGGTACTCACGTCATCCATGACTGATGCTATCATGCGTCAGGTCTCCCATCTCGAGTACGCATCCGAGATGTGGAACGAGGCACGCCATATCTACGCAGGTACCACCGCCACTGATTGGACGCTTACCATATCATCATTAATCACGACAAAATTCACCGACGGTGGTGACGTCAACGAACACATCGCGGTCATGAAGGGCTTCCGCCGCGACCTCATTCTCATGAACCGTGACGTTGATGACAATCTATTTGCAGCATTCCTCCGTCTTTCCATGCCCTCGAGCTGGAACTACGTATTTACTGGTCTGTCCCAACATTATTCCTCTGCCGAAATCGAACAGCACATCCGTGATGAGCGAGGTGCCCGGAAGTATCAATCCGGCGGTAACACTGCCACGTCCCTCCAAACGTCCCATAAGTCCAACAATAACAAGAAAACCCGACTGTACTGTGACTACCACAAATGGGCAGGACATTGGACTCGCGACTGCGAGGCGCTTAAACGGAAGGAAGGAAAACAAGACGACCAGGACCAAGGAAGAGACAAGCTGTCGAAGGACAAAGGAAAGACGAAACTGTCATCCTCGTCGAAGTACCACGCCACCAAACGTGCCAATCAAGCGGTCAGCAACGATCGTGACCAAGACCCTGGGGATAGCGACAACAGGCGCTCTTCGTCGGAACCATCCACCTACCTTACCTCCGACAACCCATCCTCCTCATGGTTCGGTTGGATCTTAGATGGAGGATCTACCTCCCATATCTGTATCGAACACTCGGCATTTGCCACGTTCACACCAGTCCATGATACCATTCAGGGCATCATCAAAGATGGCCCGCAACTTGAAGTTCTCGGGCATGGTAGTGTATTGGTCAAAGTCTCCGTTACTGGACGACGTGACCGAGTCATCAAACTCACTGATGTTAACTACTGTCCGAATGCCCGGAACAACCTCATGTCGGAGAGCTGGATGGATAGCAAGGGGATGGAGATCACGAAACGTAATGGACGACTCACGATTAAGAAGTCCAATGGTACCATTATCATGGAAGGTCGACTTTGAGGGAACCTTTATGAAATCGATAGCACCATTGTTCCCCCTTCATCTACTCATGATGTCGCCTTCACTGCCCAAGCCCAATCCAATCTCGACCTATGGCATGCCCATCTAGGTCATATTAGCCTCAACAAAATCTGCTACATGGTCCGCCATGAACTCGTATCTGGGCTTGACCTTCGAGGTAATGGTGACCTTATGCCTTGTGATGGCTGTGCTAAGGGCAAACATCATCGTGCTCCATTCCCCCTCTTTGCCACTTTCCGTGCAACCAAACCACTCGCCCGCATCCACATGGACCTTCAAGGATCTCTCGACACTTCTATACTTGGCTTTATCTATACCCTCGCTGTTGTCAATGACTTCAGTCGCAAGGGATGGAAGGAGTTCATGAAGTCCAAGGATGATGCTCCCCGACTTATTGAGGCCCTCATTACTCGAGTTGAAGCCATCACTGAACGCCGTGTCAAGATCGTACGCTCTGATCGAGGGGGTGAATTTATCAATGCGACCATGAAGAATTTTTTCACCACTAAGAGTATCACTCACGAATTCTCTGCTCCTCATACTCCTCAACAAAATGGTGTTGCTGAACGATTTAATCAGACCACTCACGAGCAAGCACTTGCCATGCTTGAGGATGCCAAGATGGCTAAATCCTTCTGGCCTGAGGCACACCAGTATGCCAGTTATGTTCGCAACCGGAGCTCTACTCGTGCTTTGCACTCCATGACCCCTAATGAAGCTTTCCATGGTCATAAACCTAATCTCTCTGCCCTTCGTATTTTCGGCTCATGCTGCCATGTCCGGATTCCCCCTGAGCTACGCAAGAAACTCGATGCCCACTCTCTCAATGGTATCCTATGTGGTTTCGACCATGGATCCAAGGCCTATAAGGTCTGGATCCCATCCAAACACAAGTTTGTTGCTTCTCATGATGTCATTGTCTATGAAAAGGTTTGGAGTCTACTCGATTCTCCTATTCAGTTTACTATCTCTCTGAGCCAGGGGGTGTCTGATCCTACCCTTGTTCCTGCTCGGATTGAGGGGGTGACTAGTGGAGATAACAATCCTTCCAGTAACATGACACCACCATCAGATTCAACTCTACCTATTCAACCTGCAGTTCAACCTGCTCTCCCTTCCCCTTCCCCTATTCCAGTATCTACTCCTTTACCTGAATCTACTCCTGTTGTCCCCCATCGTTCGGAACATACTACTCGCCCATCTTGGAAGAAGCAAGCTGCTGAAATCCAAAGAGCTCAAGAACTTGAAGTCAGAGCAGCACGAAACGCCCGACGGACAGCACGAACTGAGTCAAAAGAGAATGGAGATGTCGAAATCTTGGAGAACACAACTATTGGTAATATTGCCCAAATTGCTTATCTCGCAGCACACAGTGGCAGTGTTCCCCAGATCTACTGACAAGCTCTAGCTTCTCCAGACTCAGGACATTGGCTCGAAGCTATGAAAAAGAAGATGGATATGCTTCAGAAACAAGGAACATGGGAATTGGTCGAAAGACGTGCCAATCAGCAAGTGATAGGATCCCGCTGGGTCTTCGCCATCAAATATGGCCCGGACGGTGAGATATGCAAATACAAAGCCAGACTTGTTGCACAAGGGTACACGCAAATACCTGGCTTACACTACAGTGATACGTATTCACCAACTATCCGTCTCGACTTCCTCCGAATTATCCTTCACTTCGCTGTGGCTCACGGCTGGTATCGGTGCCAAGACGATGTTACTGGTGCATTCCTTCACAGTAAAATCGACCACGAAATCTATATGCGCCAACCCGAAGGCTTCGACGACGAAACTGGCAGAGTTGCAAAACTACTACTCAGTCTATACGGCATAAAACAGGGATCATACTTGTGGAACAAGCACATGAACGAGAAGCTGACATCTCGTGGCTTCCTTCGCATGCCCTCTGACCACGCTGTTTACTTTCGTCGTTCTGCTGCTGGAATCTCAATCACCGCCATTCACGTCGATAACGCGCTCACTGTCGCAAGTATCAAAACCATGCTCAAAGAGACTCGCCGGACCCTCCATCAACTATTCGAGATGACGGAGGAGGATCCAGACTGGCTCATGGGATTTAGGCTCATCGACGACCGCGTAAAACGCACCGTCACCATTTCCCACATGCAGTATATCGACTCCCTCCTCAAACGTTTTCATATGGACAACTGCGTGCCAGTTAGCACACCCGTGGATCCCGGCACCGTCTTGTCCAAGACGCACTGCCCGAAAACTCAAGAGGAGAAAGATCGAATGGCAAGATATCCGTACCGTGAAGCCCTCGGCACGCTTACCTGGCTCTCAGTCGTCGCCCGACCTGACCTCGCATTTGCTTGCAGTGAACTTGGACAGTTCAGCGAGAATCCTGGAAAACCCCACTGGAACGCAGTAATGCATGTCTACCGTTACCTCGCCGGCACTCGTGACCTCGCACTAACCCTCGGAGACCTCACTGGAGACCTCACTGAGGCCGACACACTCACGGACCATGCAGACGCCAGTTGGGCACGCAACGTCTGAAACAATCAGCGGCTCACATTTGTGGAGGGCGTACTGATATGAAGTATAACCAAGGTTGCTCTTAGGATGAGACACTGAGGAATAATACCCAAGAGGATTCGATGGAGTACTCTGGTCGCTCCATTGAATCTTATATACTCTACTAGTGTTTGTCCATGTGTACACTAGATCTAACCGATACTATGAAAGACATATGTTCCAGGCGTGCATCAAGCATAGCCATGGAATGGAAAGGAATCATAGCATGAGGGAAACATATGTAGAATGGAAGGAGAAGCATAAAGTGAGGATAACATGTGCTGCCACGATCACACATTAGATCGGTGAGGATCCCATGATGTGTGGCAGCCTATTAAATATGAAATAGGAGAAATGGGAAACATACAGTAATGGTGAGGCATAAGGCTATGAAAGCCTGTGAGTCCGTGAAGACGTGACATAGGGGTTATGTCCGTGTCGCATGCAAGCAAGTTGCACATATCACGTCACGTGACCAGTCACGTGATCTGGAAAAAGACTTAGACGTTTCTAAGTTGTTGAGTACAAGCGCGCTAGGCGCTAAAGAAAGAAAAATAGAGAAAAAGAGAGGAAAAATATATATCGTAACAACGTCGACGACCGGAAGTCGGTATCGGGCTATGTGTTTCAACTCAGCACCGCTGCTATTTCCTGGAATGCCAAGAAACAGTCTACCGTCGCCGCATCGTCAACTGAGGCCGAGTACATGTCGCTCTTGCATGCTGTCAAGCAAACACTCTGGCTCCATCAATTTCTTAGTGACATAGGCCGTCTGACCTCTGACACGTCCACCGAGCTTTTCGTCAACAATACTGGTGCTATCACGCTCGCCAAAGATGCCCACTTTCACGCTCGCACTAAACACATCGATGTGCACCATCACTTCATTCGGGAACGTGTTGAGGACGGGACGCTCAAAATCACGCATACCCCAAGTGCGGAAATGATCGCCGACGGGTTGACGAAACCGCTACCACGAATAACTCACGAACGGATGCTTGACGCGCTCAGTCTACGCACGCCGGTCTGAGGGGGTGTGTTGGAAATACATACCGTCGTACTTAGCTATTAGGATTACACGCTCACTACCATTTCCATATATAGTCATTTCTCAATGCCACGCGCTCTTTTCTCTTTCCTCCAGTCTCGCATTCACGGACTGGAGGTATGTAGCTATATCATATCTGTTACTCCAGGTACTAACTACCTACAGTATTCACTCTCGTTCCTTACATTAGGTAGTTTCCCAGTCTCGCATTCACAGACTGGAGTATTCACTCTCGTTCCTTACATTAGGATTTCGTCATGTTCCACAACATTTCATGGCATTCCATATGACATCGTGATGATGTCATGATCCAGACCATTCTAGCTAAGTCTATGAGACGAGCGTTAAGGTGTAGCCTTTCGCGACGTCACCACTAAAACTAAGACGGAGAAGACAAATGAGTTAGAGCCCCACTTGAAGGCTTGGACGATGAAGAGGATAGCGTTGATGATGGCTTGTCAACGAAAAGCGAGAAAGAGGGGATAAAGACTTAGGTACGCTCGTGGACGGATAGCCCCAAGAGAACCAAGCTAAGGTCTCTAGGCGATGGCATTCAGTCTTATATACAAGTACAATGTTTGTATCTAACAAACAGATGATATCATAGGAATGTTCCACAACATTCCACGACGTTCCATATGACGTCAGGTGATGTCATGGTCCAGACCGGTCTAGGTAAGTCTAGGTTAGAATGTTCTAGGCAAGCCCAGGCCTAGTCACGTGATATCTAAATATAAAGTCCTCGCCTGCACGTGATATGTCATGTGCTATCAAGTCACGTGCGCTGGTCACATGATTAAATAAGCACGTGATGTAAGTCATGTGACCGTAAAAAAGAGAAAGAAAAACAG
This sequence comes from Phlebopus sp. FC_14, assembly GCA_021018615.1. Taxonomy (NCBI): domain Eukaryota; kingdom Fungi; phylum Basidiomycota; class Agaricomycetes; order Boletales; family Boletinellaceae; genus Phlebopus; species Phlebopus sp. FC_14. The sequence goes on along the minus strand of JAEVFL010000005.1, from coordinate 355,295 downwards.
AGAAAAATAGAGGAAAATTATACCCTGTAACAGTCTAGGTGTAGAATGTTCTAGGCAGGTCTAGGCCTAGTCACGTGATATCTAAATATAAATCCTTGTCGCACATGAGCACAGTCACATGATTAAATAAGCACATGATACAAGTCATGTGACCACAAAAAGAAAGAGAAAAATAGAGAAAAATAAAGGAAAAATTATACCCCGTAACACCACCTGAAACAGCTCAAAGGCTACACATCAAGTGCTTGGTCCTGGGGTCGCTTGCGCTTCATATAATCCAGTCCATGGTCAGACCGACTCTATGACGTAGAGCTCTGAAGGAAAGGATACAAGAGTTGAGTCAGCATGCTCGAGTATCTTAGAGTAGCTGAGAGGAGCAAATGGACTCAGGAGGATTCGATGGGATCCTCTGGTCGCTGCATTGACTCTTATATACTCTACAAATGTTTGTCCGTGTATATACTAAATCTATCGATAAGATGAAAGGCATGAGGAACAGGCGTGCATCAAGCATTGCCATGGAATGGAAGAAGAACCATAACATGAGGAGAACATGTGTGGAATGGAAGAAGAAGCATGGAACGAGGATAACATGTGCTGCCACATTAAAACGGTGTGTATGCCATGAGGTGTGGCAGCTTATTAAATATGAAATAGCGGAAATGAGAAACATGCGGTAAAGGTGAGGCATAAGGCTATGAGAGCCTGTGAGTCTGTGAAAAGGTAGCATAGGGGCTAGTCCATGTCGCGTGTGAGCCAGTTGCACGTGTCAAGTCACGTGATGGATTTGGGACTTAGACGTTTCTAAGTCTTGAACGACAGGCGCTCTAGGCGCTAAAGGCTTAATAAATTAGAATAAATAGAAAGAAAAAGAAAAGAAATAGAGGAAAAATTCATATCGTAACACCACCCTTCTAGAGAATTTGGAAAACAGCCTGGAAGACCTGGACTTGATAGATGAAGTTAGTCTTGTTTGAGCTATAGTTGTTAAGGTATATTGAAGTAAATTTTGTAAATTATTTTTTTCATGATCTGATTATTTTAGGCACATTCCTCTGCTCAAAGAAAACAGCTTTTTTTGGATATTCAAAAGTGCCCTTCCAATCCTGCTCCAGCTATCTCTCAACTATTGCTTGATATCCCTATTTGCTGATCTTCAATGTATGTTATGCTTGACAGGGCTGAAAGAAAAAAGAAGGTTAGTAAATGATATTGAAATAAGGTTAAGCTGATACAATTGACAGTATGTTGATACCTTTGTACATGAGCTGGCACTGCAAGAGCCTACACTTGAAAAAAGAGAGAAGATGGATTGAATGAAGCTTTCATCAGAGGAATGGAAACATGTTGAACTATTTGCATCTCTTCTTGCAGTATGTTTTTTTTTGAATATTATTTCATATAACTAGCCAATTGTATAGCATGCTGATAATGCTCAGCAAAGCTTTTCCTCAGATGACCAAATAACAAGCTACTTGTTTCACCATGTCTCAATCTTTGCTGCAGGGCCTGTGCACGGCACCTCGATAACAGCAGTGTTCAGGACAATGGCAATCAAAGTGACCTTCCGAGCAACAACATTATTCGTGAAAATGACCTAATATTGATGGCCTGTTTTTGTAGAACCATGGGGAATGTCGGAAAAACTGGAGTGAGGACATTGCGATAAATACTCCTTGCTAACTGGGTGTGAGCCACGTTCTGACGTTCTCTGGTTTCAGAGATATCTTCACCCGCTCAAGTGGAAGTAAATCTTGCGAAATTTCCGGCTTCCCCTGGAATCAAACAAGCCAGAAAATATGTGTACGAGCATGCAACGCTCTGAGGTTTGAGGAGTCAGAGGTTGCCTAGTGCTTTCAGCTGCAGCTGTCGAAATTGTAATCCGTACATACATAATTGATGAGAAGTGCAACAGCTCCGGGCGTTGTCTCTTCATAGAGCTGCTGGAAACGACGTAAGCAAGTTTCGAGGGCACTCATACGCGACTCCAGATACACCTGCCCAAACCCAATCATCGTCTTCACATTCCGTTGGCTCTTTCATTCAGAGGTCACGGACGGCTGGGAGACATCTTCCCAAGTTCCACCTTCACTCGCAGTGGATGGCGGCTTGATCTGACCAGGTAAACCAGCAGACTTCCAAGCCTCGAAACCTCCCACCATGTCCGTCGCATTCAACAGTCCAATGTCATGCAATGACGCTGCTGCGAGGGACGAGGCATATCCATCCTCGCAGTATACGATGATTTTCAGGTCATATCTGTCTGCAATGGCCAATCGCGCCTCCGATCGGGGGTCAAAGCGCCATTCTAGCACATTGCGCTCGATGATGAGGGAACCATGGATACCGCCCGAGCGCGCACGCTGAGCAGCGGGACGAATATCGACGAGGAAAGCGGGCATGGGATACGCCGGATCGTGGAGGATATCCCAAGCGTCTAGGGGCGTGACGCGTTGGAGTCTTGCTCGCGCAGCCGCTACGAGCTGATCGATGCTGCGGGACCCTGGGGGCGGTGCGAGTGGATCTAGTGGCGCACGAACGGATTTAGAGAGCACGTCCCAGAGTGCAACGCTGTCGTAAGACGATGCGCCGATGTCTTGGATAGCGACGATCAGAAAGTTTCCGTGGTTCGTCACGGACATGATTCGACCGAGGAACTTTGAGCTAGCGAGCAGTATAGCCCGCTGGACGTCGTCATCGTCGCTGCCGGTGATGACGAGGGTATTCGAGTGTGTTGTAGATGTAGCAGACGGTGCACCAGTGGTTGCAAGTGCGAAGAGGTGTCTAGAAGGTATGCGTGCACGTATGATGTCGGCGACGTGGTGGAGGAAGCTGTCGTCGTCTCTGACGGAAAATGTGAAGTAGACGCCAACCCTGACGCCGTCGACTGCCTTGGCTTTCATGATAGCACGGACTGCGATGCTGTGTGCGACTTCGTCCCGGACGCCGGCTAGCGTACGCGGTGGACTTGGAACACCTCTTGTGGAGGAACGAGGTGATGTCCTGGCGACTTTGTCATCTGCGACAAGACCGGCGGTGGACGGTTCGGAAAACGACATGATACAACGATCGCAATAATCGCAGGTGGAGACCGAGTGCTGGATTTAACCAAGTTGAAGTGTGAGTCAGTATTAACTTGCTGGGTCGAACTACGAGTCGCTGGTCACTTGAAATACGACGCCGCGATGATTCCGCGTCAAAGTATGTGCATGTCTCGTATACCTGGCCATGACTGTGTATGGACTCCTGGCAGACTGGCTCGAGTAGCAGTCAGTTGGCAGCAAGGTGAAGGTGGGACTCAGCGAGGTGAGTGTCAATTCGGATCGCTAGTATAAGTAACGAGTTTGTTTGGAGTTTGTAGTACTCTTATTATAATGGCCCTCTTCAGTGGGCCCTAGACGACTGGTGCCTACCCGCCGTCACGGAGCACACAACCCCATACGGTTCGTCCATCGCAGCTGTCCTATCCACACCAACTTGGCGGTTCATTCGCCTGGAGGTGAGCCACGCAACCGCGAGGGCATTGAAGGGAAATAACTTTGAAAAGCGACAGCGGTGAGTGGTGCTCCGTCACTATTCCAATCATCCCATAATACTATCAACAGTGACTCTGAAGACTCGGCGGTGTTTTTAGACGGATGATACTAATGGATGTAAGATGTCCCTCCGAGCGCTCCGTTGCCGTGTTGGCTTCGCAGTAGTATTGCCCACGACGCCCTCCGCCCCACGGGGTACGAACACCGTTTTACCGTGAGGGGGAACACAGTAAGTGCGCTGTAACACCGTGCCATGCAAAAACTTACGGGCCGTCGGCGCTTCAGCCCTTGACGAGTGATCTGCGATGCATTCATCTGGTCATTAACGCCATTCGAGTTTCGTACGACCGCCTTGACAACCTGACTTCCCTACATAACTTCAAGTTGGGTCTCTCAAGGTGAGGCGCAGCTATAATCTCCATGCGCGACTCGTCGTGGGATTGACTGGACTTGAATTGGCAGTCCAAGGGTTAGGCAAATGACAAACCTCGTTGCTATCGCTGCCTCAACGGCATCTTGGTGCTTTATAAAGCGGTCAAGAGCACTTCATCAGATCGACACGACGCGACACACCATCAGACCAAGAAAGAACATGGTCTCTACTCTCGCGAACACGTTGGGCATGGAATACATAGGTTTCACATTAGCTATGTGGTGAACATATTTGTCTCCCGTCGTCTCCCTGGTACTACTGATTCACTTTGTATCAGGCTCTTTGGGGTCAATGTAAGTACCACTCAGGTATCTCCGACAGGATCTCACTCGTGCAGAGTGCGCAAGCTTTTGCGTACTTCCAGACGTACAGCGATCCGCTCTTCCTGAAGCTGACTGTGAGCCTCCAGCTATTCCTCGAATACGCAGATCTCGCTGACCGACTACATCATGTATAGGTAATCGCTGTCGTGTGAGTGTTATAACAGTGCGAACGTCTAACTGACATGGCGTTACAGTATTTTGGACTCTGCAAACACTGCCTTGATGTGCTGGGGACTTTACCTCCAGATTATTCCAAACCTCGGGAAATCTACTTTAAACTTGTGAGTCACCTGGGGCACCTGATGATCAACTGAATGCGATTCGCAATGCAGACCTTTAGTGGTAAGGTTTCTTGCTTTTGGACGAAACATCACTCTTCATGTTGATTGTAGGTTGAAACGATGGCGATTGTATGTTCCTAACACTTGCATGGGCTCGTTTCTCAGAAGAGCTATTCCAGGTTCTCAATGCCTTCATTGTAGAATGGTAAAGTCGAATACGACGCGGAAATGATGAGACTGATGGGTGTTCAGTTTCCTTTCACAAAGCATCTTTCGAAGTATGTCGGCCTGAATTTTGTACTTATTCTCACCCACCTTATATACTTAACAGTATCACAGAAGAACAAGGTGCTCACAGCTTCCATTGTGAGTGGCGTTCAATGGCTTACACAGGTTTCCTGTCACTCATACCATTCTATCAGATCATCCTGGCTGTTGTGCAGCTAGGTAATTCTTTTTCCGCATATACAATCGTTCGACGTGAAAGCGGTTACTCACTTTGTCGGGGGTCAGCTTTTGCCCTTGGTGAGTCGTTGATCGCCACGGCTACCACGCCACGGAACTCAACATATCTGCAGCGGCATGCGTTCAAGCCATTTTCTTCCTACGATTTCCAGACTATCATTCTGGGGCCACCATAGTATGACGCAGTCCGTCTCACACGCTTCTATGCTAAACCTGCACACGACAGGTGATAGGCACACTTTCTGTCGGACTTGCTGTGCTGACGGACCTTGTCATCACTGCTTCCCTCGTCTTTTACTTTATTCGCGGAAGATCTTCCATCGGTCCGTGAGTGTATCGACATGGTTAAGCAAGTTTGCTTCCTCAATATTTAGTAGGGGTTCAGATGTCCTCTCCAAGTTGATAGTTTATGCTCTCCAGCGAACAGTGATGATAACGTGAGGAAACACCGCGCAGAGGTCGATAACGCTTCTAACAATAGGCCACAACAAAAGGGTGCCGCAAATTCTTCTAGTCATTTTTGTAAGTCGCTGCACCAAGACAGTCTTTCCATTGTTGACTCTTCCTCTGCAAGTTTTTGGTGATGCCCGACACCTCGGTATGGTACATTTTTCAGTTCGTCGAAGGACAAGGTGCGTGACGTCCTTTGCTCTGATGCGACGTGCCTTATATTGGGCGTTTAAACACTCTCATGACGTGTTAATGCAGTATATACGTACACGTTCCTCGCCATGTGCGTTCGATATCTTTTTTCCTCCATCTGACTTTCCAACATGAGAGTAGTCTGAACAGAAGGGAATACTTGCGACAAGCGGCGGTTGCCCATGCGGACGACGTCCAGTATATGCCGCACCTGCTGGTGTCGAGTGTTACCAACATCAGTCACGAAGTGATAAACGTAAGCGCACCCACCCCCCCCAACACTCCTCGCAGGAGCATATTGCGCATGTGACTGATGTCCATCATCCAGTGTAGGGAGTCTAGTCCGCAAGCTCCATGAGTGGACGACCCTGAGAAAGTTCAGGATGTAGTGAGTGAGCGTTAAGAGGTCACGTTCGTCCGAGTGTTTGCAGTTCATTAATTTATTGTCCATACGTTTTCCTGGCCGAGTCCTTGGGGTGCTGAGCGATGAAGTCCTCATGGTGCGGAGAATACAAAGAGAATGGCCAAGGAAACCGAAATTGCCAGACGGAAATAAATGCTGCTCCATCTCCCGCTCGAGTCTCCTCACTCCGACGATGGCTATAGTCGTGCAGGAAGTGGATACAAGAGATGCCTTCCGTCAATGTTGTGATAATTATTGTTCGATATTTTCCCGTGTGATGCCCCCCCTCTAGCGTCTAACTTCGTCATGCTATTGCATGGTTACATTTGTAAAGTAGATATACAACATACAGTAGCTGATACTGGACAAACGAGACGGAAATGAGTACAACCAAGGTACAGAGTTTGGTGATTGTTAATGAGGTGTTTTGGGCTAGTGGCGGCAATGAACAACAGGGGGCACTAGGAAGAACAGGGAACAAGTGGGGTTGGGTAGACACGGATCCCATTTCTGAGACTCGAATTCGGGGGTAATCATTTGTTTTTATTTTCCTTTCACATCGCGAGCTGGACTTCGGGTGCCAAGAATCCACCAAAGCCAGGATGAATACCTGGTATTCCATTTGTACGACCGTCGTTGAGACTGCTCATTAAAGGGGTAGCGTCCGGCCACGAAAATCTACGCATGGTTCAGGCTTAAATCCGAGGGCACGTAACGTATCTGTACTCACCCAGGCATCATCATATTTCCCCACCAGACATCATTCAAAGCGTGCATGGTAGCCAATGTACCTGCGTCCGACAACACGTCTGCCATGCCCACATCCGTATCGACGAATGTAGTTTCGCCATGTGGGAGCGGAGGGTGGGTCTCGGTGTATGTGAGCTCAGGACTGACCGAAGCGTTATTGACCATAGGGACATTGACAGGGTGTGGATGTGACGGTGGCGGCGCCTCGACAGCGCGAGGCACAGGGCTGAGCTTCATCTGCATGGCCTCGCTATCATGTCGCGTTTCGGATGTACCCTGCGACTGAAGTCCAGAATATGGCATCTGCGAAGAAGACGGAGGACGCTGCTTGCTGTAACTTTGTTGTTGGCGTTGATGAGCGAGTTGAGATGACGGCGGAAGCATCTGCGAACGACCACCGACTCCTCCTCCGCCCTTTCGATGCCTCGTGAGAAGTCCGGCGAGGAACCGAGCATAGAGGCGCGGAGTATGCCGTTCATCGATAGCGACGTCTTGAAGAGTGCTGATCAGCCGACCAATCAGCTCGAAAATCTCGTCTTCCATCTCTCGTGTCAAGAGCTGGGCGAACTCCGGCCGAAGAAGCTGATGATCGGCACGCATCAAAACAATCCAATCCAGCGCCTTATGGAAAGAACTCACCTTGAGCAGGAATGCGGAAGCGAACGAGGCGAAGATGAAATGTCCTGCTCAGAAGATCAAAAATCATGTACTTGTAGGACCGGAGAGAACTAACCATCAGGTGCAGAACGCATGAGACCACTCGGTGTCAGGACCTCAATCATGTGCTTAATGACCACGGTAGCAGCTTCAAAGCACTGCACGCAGTCGTGAGCCAGAACCTCGATTGGTTTTTGAAATAAAGAAAATACCTTGGTCAGGAACACGTGGTCGCTGGCTTCCATACCTCGCTGGAAGGCATGCTGAAAGCCGAAGGAATACATGACGAGCCTCGAGTAGTTGACGAGGCTGTTCGTGTGCCTTATCAACATTTCGTTCAAAAGATCAGATAAACATCAACGACTTACAAAGGTAGCAAGGTGCAACGGAAGGCACACCCAGGGTCTGATCGTATAGACATGAGACCAACTGCACTAAACCCGAAGGAGACAAGGTGGAAAGCGCTCACCATCATGATCAGATTCCTCGTTGAACCGCATTGTCCATTCCTCAAAGTAGGCCGTGAGGCGTTCATCATGCTGAAGAGTAACGGCAAGAAAGTTGATCGATTTGTTCAACCCGGTTGGTGAAGTTGGATCAGAAAAGATATCATCGTGGAAACGGCCCACGATACGCAGAAGCGAGGAGTATGCACAGAGATGGATGTCATACTGCGTGGGGTAGTTCGGATTAGCGATAGGACACAAATGTTCTCGTAAAACCTCTCCACCTTGTCCCTGTATCGTGAACGCTTATACCAATCCGTCGAATTGCGAGTGATGTAGTCTTCCTTAATCGTAGACGGTTTACCAAACTGCGTCGCAGTCGAACGATCAACATTGAAGCAAATCATCCACACCCTCGTTCGATTCAATATCTCGCGTTCTTGCCGTTCCGTTTGAGGTTGTATCGTCGACACTTGATGCAGGTTCAAATCTGTGGCGATCCTAGATTTCAACGGGTCATTACAGCCACGAGCAACAATAAAATTCAGATCACGAACCTGACGGCCAAACCAGTATACAGCCAACTCCGATCTTCTTCCCACCTTCTAGCAGGAACGGCGTATATGCTCATGAGAATATACGCCTGACATAGTTCTACAGACTTCCACCCATCAATCAACGCATTCGCTGCAGAATGTTTGGCAAAGTGCATCGCTACAGGGTATATCTCGGACTTTGCCGGATAATAACGCGACGAAATGGCACAAACTTGTTACGAAGGAGGAAAATGTCACATTTAGCTCGACGTAGAAAAAGAAACGGAAGGCAAGGGATCGTGACTCACTAACGGTAAACAGGAAAGGACATCTCTGGAAGATCGTGCTTGCGGTATGAAGTTTCGGGTCCAGTAAACCAATGAACGGCTGGGAAACACAGGTCAGACGATCAGTAATCCATCTTGGGTACAGGGTTTCGTGGGTTCGACACACGTTGATCTGATTCCAGAATCTAGCCATGTCGCGTAAATCAGGACAAAAAAAGGGTCCAGTATTGAAATAGACGCACATCTCAAATAGCTTGTCCACATCTGCGGGGGTAACGAGACCGTGCAAGACGATATCCGGCGGGCTGTGCTGCTCGATCAAGTTCTTGCGAATGTTCAGATTGTTCGCGGGCCCTAATAAATATCAAAACCACGTGTCAACAAAACAAGTGCGAAAGAGAGAGGAAAAAACCAACACGCACCAGGCATGAAATACTCCTTGTTCGCAACGCCCACATTGTCATCATCGTCCTCCGGTTTGACATGAGAGCTACTCGTTCCCCCACCGCCGCCACTACCGCCGCCACCACCACCTTGTCTGCCCCTCCCTTTCCCCTTGTCTTTGTCTTTATCCAAAGACAGGTCCGCAAGCAAACCAATGGGTACCACCGCATCCGGCAACGCACTTCTCACTTTCTCGGCATCTTCCTCTTCGGTCGTTTCTTCTTCCCCGTCGTGCCCGTCATCGGAGTCTTCCATCGCAGTCGTGGCGGTGGCGGCTCCGGGATCACGAAGCTCACGTAACATCTGCATTCTCGCAGCAGACGGTTGGCCGGGTGTGCGCGTGCTAGCTTGAAGACGGTCCATCCAGTCTGCGATCCTGACATTATCCTTGTCCGATGGCGACGTCGCTAACTTGAAGGAGGTGATGGAGAGAGGGGTTGCGATGTACGGGTTGTGAAGCTAGAGTGCAAAGAAGAAGAGGCAGATGTGCGTCAGCTGGATGGAACGTCACAAACGACGCAAACGAGAGACGACATTTACCTGTTTCAAAAGCGACTCGATGATCTGATCCTTGTGACGTATCTGCGCGAGCAAATATTCCTTTTTGCTGATACGAGGAGGAAGTGGGAGTGAGTACGTGGAAGACAAAGTCTCGGAAGAAGAATCGGAGCGAGTCGACGAACACGACGATGACCGTGGACGCGACATAGAAAGATGACAAGAGGTGGGAGGATATAGAAGAAGTAGAAAGAGATAGTTGGCTGAAAGAAATCAAGCAACACGTCGGATGACGATAGTCGACGACGACGATGATCACCAACGACCAAACCCCACTGGCTTTAAGTACCTCGACCAATTGTGCCGATGATCACGAACCACAAGAAAAGATAACTAGAAAAGTTGGAGCTGCGAGCAGTGCTGAATTTTGGTCGAAGAGGGTAGGGCGGCTGAGTAAGAACGCAGCTCCAATGAGTGGAATGAAGGAGGCACAGCAGTAAAGAAATGTTCGTGTGACGGGCACACCAGACCGGACAACAACGCCATCATATATGCCATCCCGGCGCATTAGTCCAAGCTCATGACAAGAAGAAAACCAGCGACCACTCACACACTTCCCGCGGCATCCAATTCCGCAACCTAACCAAAAGTCCCAGTTTGACTTCTGGAAGATACGAAATCCCGATTATCCAAAAAAGGAATATCAGGTGGATGGAGGGAAAAAAGAAAGTTTACGAAATGTTACGACATCCGCAAAATGAAAAACCGAGGGCCAAAAAAGTAACATACAGAGACGGATGACACAACTTACTTGGGTGCGATCCTCGGCTTTCTCCCTTGTACAATGCATGGATGTCCGCCAGACGTGCAACGTTTACACGACGTGGCTCTTTCCGGAAAATCGCATTTCATCTGTCAAACCCAAACCAAAGCCAGCCACACCGGCGTTGGATCGAAAACACAAACCAGCGTTTCGAGGACACGACGCGAAAGCATTGCATGCAAACATAGGCCCGTCGTTTTGCAACACGGATGATCATTGTTGGCGAGCGCAGTTCATTTCGGGTGATAGGGTCGTTACCAATTCCGGGCGTACGAGCCAAACAAATCAGCCCGGGGATCGCGGCATGCCCAAAGGAGGAAGCCAAAATGCGGACGTTTAGTATGACAAGCCAGGGCGCCACATCCGAATTTTCATGAAAAAGCCCGGACATCAAGCCCGTCCGTCCGTCGTCGTAGGGGCCGAACAAGCAAATGGAGGGAATATGACGCGTGAGAGCGCAGTGTATCGGAACGGCGCCAATTGAATCGAAGCCAAAAAAGGAGGATGGGGATGAAACAACATGTCATCAAAGTAGAATTAAGTTTGTTTGCCAATACGAGGTTCCGGAGGGACATGGTTAAGTTGCGCGAGTGTTTGTCAAAGCATATTTTGTCGGAAAGGAAAGCACCGTAAAAACACGAACATCAGGCGTGTCAATTGGGGCGAGGCACGTTGTGTTTCGGAGACAAGCCATACCGGAGGGCCGACACCACGTACACATGTCCAGTCCACGATCCACGATTGGGGCATCAAGTTGGATAACGGCCATGGAAGGACCAAGAGAGAAAGAATTGATTGAAAAAGGAGGTTTTGGTAAGCGAACTAGAACATCATGACACACAGGTGAATGAAGAGAAGACGAACCTTGAGCCGCTTGCAATGGGTACATGCTCCAGTCCTGGAAAGACATGACGTGAGAGCGCAGTGAAGGTGAACGTTGACCGCGATGTAAGTAGCAGAACGTAGACGGAGAACGTATCCCGTTGGAGCAAAGTGGCCGAGGTGAGGATAATCAACGGGTTGTGGGGCAAAGCACGCGAGAAGCCGATACGAGGTGCATGCCAAATGCAGTAAACCGAAATTTAGATTGTCGGGGCGAAACACGGGCGGTTCACAAGAAAGGGATATCACCGCGCATGCGGCAAAATAAGAACGCAATCGCACGTCCATCGCAAGGCAGGACAGTCAGTACCCGAGAGGCAAATGATGGGGAACGCATCCAGGCAGTCACCGAAGACCCGTGGCCGAGAATGACAGATCAATATCCCAGGATCCAGTCCAGTCGAGATGCACAGCAAAGTGGATGAACGGAGGATTTTGACGCCGCGTCGGGTGAAAGTCAACAGCGGGCAGTGTTACGAGGTGGAGCGTCGGGACATTGACATAACCGGCAAACCCGGACGTGCGAACGGGGTATAAGAAGTAGCCGGTTACCGGTGACCGGAGTGGAAGGCGCAGACATGTCGACAAGGTCAGAGGGACATAGGAGAAAGGAGAACCGCAGCAAAAACCGAGAGGGCGAAAGAATGAAAGGCAATCAGGAACCAGAAATTTTGGACGGGGCCCCAGAGCACGTCGGTCGGCAACCGTCATAGGCGGAAGGCGAGAGAAAAGAAGAGAAAAACCAAAGAGACCATGACCCGCAGTACAGTGTGTCATCACGGAGCCCGTTAGAACGTCAGTATAGAGAAAAGACCCGCAAGAGGTCAGATACGGATCAACGGTCCCATGCGGTAAAGCGGCGGTTTTCATCGAGAAAGGCGATCGAAGCAGAATGGAGATGGAAGTAGCAGAAACCCGGAAAAAGGATAACCGAAACAGTTATCACAGAATGAGGAAGACGCGAGGAAAGTAGATAAATACCGTGTCCCATCGCCAGCAGAATCGAGGGAGGGCCCGTCCGTGAGACCAGAGAACAGTGCACGCGAGATAGAGGAGGGGATGGTGTGACCGTCGTGAGCAGTAGTCGACCATCATTCCAGCGGGACATTGCGCGCGCCAGTCGACAAGCGGTTTGTCAAGTCGGTTCGTTTGTCGTTCAATGACAGCGACATCACAAAGACATCGCAAAAAATGCAGGGAGAAAAAAACACACACTCTCCAATCAGCACCACGACCTCGCAAAAAAGAAACGAAAACCAAGAAAACGCACTTTTTCGGAACTGACATTACTGGCCCGCTTGCACCCATACCACCACCACCACCACCACCACCACCACCACCACCACCATCACCACCACTCCGTCCAGCTCCTCCCCCGCTAGCTCCCATACCCGCTCCTCCTCCTCCCATGCCACCGTGTCCCCATTCATCCTCATCGCTCTCCTCATCGCTCTCAAGACCTCCTGCACCCATATCACCACCACCACCCTGTCTTCCTCCTCCTCCTCCTTCTCCTGCAAGAGATGACCTCAAACGTTTCGGCGGACGCGTCCGTTTCTTCGACGAGCGGGCTGGCAGCGGCGCAAGTCCACCAAAATGCAGCACAGACCCCGAACCAGAGCCATGTGCAGATGCAAGTGCAGGTGCCGGCAGTGGCGGTGGCGGTGCGAATGGTCCGGGCGTATGTGTATGTGGTTGTGAGTGATGAGACATCCGATAGCTCGAGTGCGGGTTTGAAGGGAGCGTCGTCGTCGTCATACGTGCATGTGCATGGGGATGCGGATGTCCGCCCTGTGCATGAGGTTGGGATGGGTGCTGGGGAAGAGCATGAGCGTGAGGGTTAATTTGTTGCGGCAGCTGCTGATGTCCTCCAAAGGGCCCTGGAAGGGGCATACGAGATGGTGCGGAACGAGAGGTCGGTTGGGCGTGCGTTTGGGAGTGTGCGTACCCCGTCTGCGGACGCTGCGGCTGTGATTGAGCCTGGGGCTGCTGATACACACCCTGCCCCTGCCCCAGCGGGGGCGACCTCCCAACGACCGTATCCACCGACGCCGAATGTCCATGACCAGGTCCAGAAACGTGCAACGGCACCCCTCCATGTCCATGACTCCCCTGGCTGGAGGTACCACCAACGTCCCCCCCTGCAACGCCAGAAACGCCAGAAAGCCCAGAAACGGAGCCTGACGCCGAGTCCGTCCCCGGACCCGACCCGTTCCCACTCGCCTCATCCAACGACGAAGATGTCCTTGTATCCGTACCCGTACCCGTCAGATAGGACGCGTAAGACGCAGGTGATAAAGAGCCGTGCGAGGAATGGGAATGTGAGAGTGCATATATGCCACCTGTATACGTTTGGTAGAACGCGAATGGCATAAGCTGTGTCAGTACGTGTGAGAGGACAGAGATGTGGAAAAAAAAAAAAAAAAACCGGACGAGAGCCGAACAAGAGGATCAAAGAACAGGATTCCAGACAACACTGACGAACATGCCAGCGTCCTTTTAAACCGATATTCCACTGCTTCCGTGCACGTCAACGCTGAACGTTATCGCGAGTGCGCTCATCCCGTAAACCACCACAGCAGAACGTGACTTCGCAACGCTGTACATGGAACGCAAGGCTAGCAACGTCAAGTGCTGTGGGGACGAACGCAAAACGCAGAAAAGAGAAGCGAAAAAGAATCAAACAACGGGGAGAAACGCAAGAGGCGAACGATGTTCAATGCCAACAACAAAACGAATCACTCACCACTGTCACTCGTGGGCGTGTGCGTATTCATAGGAGGCGTAAATGACGCCGTCGCGAATGGAGGAGAGTCTGGATGCGATTGTGGATGCATGTGTGTTTGCGAGTGCGAGGGGACATGAGGCGATGCGCTCATGGAAGTAGTCGGCTGTTGGAAGGGAGGAAAACAACGAGACACATTCAGTTTCACAGTTCAAAATTAAAATAAAGGCATGACGAAAAAATCCAGACAAAAAGCTCACCAGTAAACCCACCCCAACCTGCTGAACTGCATACTGATGTTGATACATCCCCGTCCCGGTATCTGCTTCCCCACCGATGGTTACCGCCGTATCATGATAATAATACCCATCCGCTGATCCTTGCGCGCTATAGTCGGAAGAGTCGGACTGACGGCCACCACCACCGCCGTACGATTGTTCACCAGATGTGGTGGTAGAACCACTTGGCGGGTAGGTATTTTGGACGTGCGTCTGGGTATGGGTGTACATGTCGGTGCTCCGCTGTTGTTGCTCTTGGGTGCTCGTAGGACCTTGCGGTGGATGTATATGGGTCTGATTCAGTAATTCGTGAGTACGTTGACGCGCGAGCGACTGAGACGTCATTGATGCCCGCTGTTGACCCTGCCGTTGAGATTGGGAATGAGCGTGTGTCTGTCGCGTCACTGTGAGTGATTAAGGACTAATGGCCGGCTACGGGACGAGAGCAGTCGCCCTTCCCCCATGAATCCAACTTCTCTCTGGACAGAAGAGGAAGAAATGGACAAAAGCGCGACTCACCTGTCCTTGGGCTTGTCCATGTACCCCCCTTTGAGCTCGTCGAGGCGCAGGTAGAATCGGGCGGTAACTCTGCGCGGCCTGGCTCTGGCCCTGTTGCCCCTGTGCAAATGAATATGCGAATCCAAAACGCGCAGCGTCGAAATCGCCATCGGAGACTCCCTGGGCATAAAATGTATTGCCAGGATCAAATGCTGCATCCCAAACGCTCAACTGGTGGTACTCTGGTGGGGGGATGGAGCTGGCTTGTGCAGGGTCATAGAAGGAGGAGGAGGGTACGATCATGGATGGTTGTGCGGATGGGGGGGAAGTGGTGGCGGTGGCGGATGTGGTCGGGGTGAGGGTGGGAAGCGTCGTACCTGAAGGTGAAGAAGACGAAGGCGGATGTGTTAGCTGCGTTGATAGAGAGGATGGAAAGAGCGATGAGGTGGAAGATGGATAATGGGCGGAAGGTGGATGAAGTTGGGAATAATGATGAGGGGTAGGAAGAAGCGAGAATCCAAAAGTATTTGTGGTGGGCACTGAGGATGTACTGATGGAAGAAGTGGTGGACGAAGAGGAGACGGGAATGGGTGTACTATCGAGAAATACGTGGGGGGAAGTCCGAGGACGGCTGGGAGCGGGAGCTAACGGCGAAGCGGATGAAAAAAAACAAACAAATGATTGGGTTGTGGATGAAAGGCATACCTCCGGAGGTGGTGGATAGCAGATCACCATCGGGGGTCAACGTCCGGCGGTTTGACATTGCGGAATGGGGTTATAGGATCAAGGAAAGCTTGGATTGATGGTAAGATGGAGAGTGCGCGTGTGTGGGTGCGTATTAGTCGAGGTCAGACGTTGGGTTTGTTGACAGCAAAGCGTCGAGGATCAGCAGCGTAATCGAACTCGTATCTCTTCTGGCAATCGAACGCGAAAACCCCGCAGGCCGCTGGAAGTCGCACACGGAGGGAGAATCTCCGGTCCCAAGACGTCTTCCTCGATGTATGGCGTATACCACTAGCCTTTTAATGAACGAGGCCTAGAAAGCACAACCCATGTGCCAGTCAGCACCACAGGTTAACCACGCACTCCCTGCAAGGACTGCCTGAGGTCGTCGTTGTCGTCGTTGTCGTCGATGGGGACGATGAGCACGGATGCGATCTCTTCCTCCAACGCACCTTTGACTACCTTTATTGACATTTTTTGTAGCATTCGTGCAACTGCAAAAACACCGCCACGCCCCCTCGTTTCCCGCACAGCCACCCACCCCCCCTTGCTTTCGCCGGCAGAACGGGTTCATCCTACCCGACTCACCGTTGAAAACTGGCTTCGTATGTTCTCTGACATCGAACTCATCGCCTTCCCGGCCAGTCTGCTCGCCCCGGAAAACATATACAACTCTGTGTTACGTGCGACAATTACTTCATGTCAGTGGTGACTTACATCCCATGACTAGCTTGAAAACAGGCCTACTCGGGCTCTAATTAACAACAAATCATTGTCCTCGTATCGTCATGCAGACTTTGTATTTCGGGCCCTATTTACACCCACACTTTGTCCGCTGTGCGGATTTACCCACTCCGATAGACGTCGGTCATTCCCCACCTCAGCAACACCGAGCACTGCAAAGTATCATGAATAGCACAAGCACAACCTCCGCGACTCTTTGTTTCCGCTGACATCCCGTCGTCAAGCAGTCCGAGTATAACGAACCGCCTCGGTAGCCCTCGGTCCAGCTGGAGACCCATTATGTACCAAAATCATGCCGTTTCCTTTGCTGGTAAACCACCTCCTTTCAATCGTCTTGCGAAACTTCTCCCACGCTCACGAGGAACCTTCAAGTACTTCCGTCTAACTTGCCTTACGTCGCAAAAGCTAATTATGCATGCTGGACTCTACGTACTGTCACTAGGGCTGGGTCGGCGACAGAGGTTCAAGGTGGGGTCTTCCCTCAGTTCACCTCAGCTGCAAGGTGTCATGATGAGCAAGATTGAGTGTATTTCTCGCGATTGTGAGTCCAGTAGCGACGTCAGCAGAAACTTGCTTACCGCTTGGCAACCAAGTTTGCTAACATCGCTACTGGACATTGTGGCTATCTGATAAACGTACGCGAGCACACTCGGCACGACCACACTAGGTGAGTGAAAGGATCATGCGCTACGTCATCTCAATCGGGGATTACTATCGTGACGTGAAGTCGCAGCAACGACATAACAAACACCACCGCGACTTTTGATTTGAAGGGTGTTAGGAGATGCAGCTGTTATAGTATAAGCGAGTCTCAACATCTGTCCGTGATTCTCGGTGTTTGATAAATCACCTTCCTCGGAGAAGAACCATGTCAGAGAACGATTACCCTCAAATGGCCGGTATCTCAATCTTTTTGACCACAGGACGGTACCACGAAATAGTCTGAAACGAACACATTAACGTGTTCAACGTTGGCCGTACACCTCCAGATCCACTCGCACCGGGGCCCCTCCTCCCCCCCTTTGACCTTTCCGTATATTCAAAAAGACTTGAAAGATCTAGATCTTTACATGCACATGTTGTAAACGGAACAGACCCAATCTTCATAGTGAATGATTTACACCCCCAGTTTCCGAATTGTGATCCTGCAGGGGAATGTCACCGATGAATTAATGAAAAGCAACGACGGAACCTGACGTACCAATAAGCGGATGAGCTCGCCAGTGGCCACGTCCCGCAACTTAATTGTCCAGTCGTCCGACCCAGTGACAATCCACTTGCCATCAGGCGAAAATGCAGCCGAGGTCACTGCACCATCATGGTCCCGCAATGGACCAACAACCCAGACATAGACGTCAGGATCATAACCAGCACCAGCAAGTCGACTTCCGTCCGCAGAGAAGGAAAGTGTATAAATTCCTTGGTTATTTCTCGTTGACCTGAGCATCTGACCCGTCTGGGAGTCCCCCATAATAAGAGATTCCCTTGCAGCTTGTAACGAAAACCGCAAACATAACACTCGGAAAGAATGTCCTCCGAGTGGCCCGAGTATGATGTCGCCACTTCGAGTGCCCCAGACTCCGCCCTCGTTGTCCCTTCCTCCACCAACCACCCTGCTTCTGTCTGATGAGATCGCGACTGCGTCAACTCCGTTACCACATCTCAGCGTCTCTACGACATCCTTTCCAGTTCAAACATCCCAAATACGCATCGGGAGAATAAACGAGACAAGGAACTTCGCCAACACTGCCATCCAGAGGGCCCAACAGCATAGTTCCAGTTGAAGCATCTTAAGTCCGAATGGTACCATCACCAGAGCAGCTCGCGAGTTGCTCGCCATTCGGGCTATGAGTGACAGCGTAGACCCAACCTGTGTGTCCTTCCAGTGGTCCAACGATCGAATTTCCCGTCGTAACGTCAAGGATACGGATTTCGCAGTTGACCGATCCCACGTAGGCTGGATGTTCGATTTCCATCACCTGCGTCAAGTCTTCCGCACGACATATTCGCGCCACACGATCGTCTCCGCCACTAGCTATGCGTTGATTGTCGGGTGAACAACTGACCATCTAGACCGACAAACCTGTCTTTTCACTCTCCAAGACGAGCCGCCCATCACTGGCGTTCCAGACGCAGACACTGCCCCCCCTGCCCGCACTCACCAGCGTGTTTCCGTCGGGAGAGCAACACACCGACACGACGTTGTCAGCGTGCGCTTTGGTTCAAGCATCATATCTCCAGTATCCGAGTCCCATATTCTGACGGGAGGGCGTGATCCTCCGGTAGCAATTTGCCTCCCATCAGGAGAGTAGCAAACAGTAAAAATCCAGTCATCATGGCCCTCGAAAGGTTTTGGTTTCTTGGTATTGAAAAACGCAAAAACGCCAGTGAAGTGATATACAGAAATGTTATAGTCAATGCAAGATACTCTCTCAGTTCATGAACGTCGGGAAGTGCACCATCTAACAACAACACGCACACAAGCCAAGCTCGGACGAATCCTCCGACTCCACGCTTCCTGCGGTAAACTTGATCCGTGGATCAGCCGCAGCGACGTACGGCGTGGAACCTTGCATCGTCGGAGGCCCGTCACGGTGGTGATGCTCTCCACGTAGCGTATCTTGCACCACCTCGCCCGTGGCTACCTCACCTGGCTCGGTCTCCGTTGCCTCTGCAGCGTTGCTGACCGCATTCCCACCATCTCCTACGCGTTGTCTCGCATTCCCGCCAGTGTCACTGGCACTCCCGTTGTCAGATACATCCCGTAGAGCTTGATCGCGCGGGCGACCTGTGGAGGCAACGGCGTAGTACTAAAACGACGCCAATCCGACATGCGCGATCAGCAACTATGATACCTGTAACCATCGGGTTAAACTCACAGACTTCATTACAACATAGGCGGTTCTGATGGGTCTTAATACCCGTCTGTGGCGTCTGTCCTGGAGCTCGACAGCATCTGAAGCCGGTCGTGAGTGGTGAAAGATGGCCGCGACAACATTGTGAAGGTGAGAGAACGAAAAGAACCACGAGCGAACCGCATGGTCGTCGTGGTCATGTGCCGATACAGCTGTGGAAAATTCTGGTGGTTGTGTTGTCGCTGGTAGCTACAGAAGGTGGTAAGTAGACGGGAGCAGCAGCTGAACGAAGACGGTTTACGTCGAGAACGGAGCCGAGTGCGATTTCGTGTATGCGTCCAGTCCGTAGTGGTTCGCCAGGCACATGAGTGGCAGGTAGCTGTGAAGCGACTGTGAGCGACACCAACAAAATCGATGGAGGGCGCCAATACACACCTCTAAGAACGAGTCTGACATCTACATGCACATTTTGTAAACAGAACAGATATAATCGTCTTAGACAAAGACTTACACCCCCAAGTTCCAAATTGCGATCCTGCAAGGGGATGTCATTGAATTGGATAATGAAGAACAGAAACGGAACTCGACGTACAGATAAGTGGATGGGCTCACCAGTGGCCACATTCCAGAATTTTATCGTCCAGTCACCCGATCCACTGACAATCCACTTGCCATCATGCGAGAATGCAGCCAAGGTCACTGCACCATGGTGGCCTCGCAATGGACCCAGAACCAACTCACCAGTTGTCGCATGCCACAAGCAAATTGTGTTGTCCCGAGAGGCGCTGCATATTCTCGTGCCGTCGGGTGAGTATGAAACAGATGTGACTGCACCTGAATGTGCTTTCAGTGGTCCGAGGTTTGTCACACCCGTCTTTGCGTCCCATACCCTCAGAGTGCGATCTGACGATCCACTGACAATGGAAAGGCCGCCCGGTGAGAAAGCAACAGAGTGGACCTCTCCTGTGTGTCCTCGGAATGGATCAGTCACAGTCTCCTCCCCCGACACACCCCAGACATAGATGCAACGATCGAAACCACCGCAGGCAAGTCGACTTCCGTCCGCAGAGAAGCAAAGAGTAGAAATTCCATAGCGATTTCTCCTTGACTTGAGCTTCTCACCTGTCCGGGAGTCCCATAAGAAGATATTTCCTTTCAGGTCCGAGCTTGCAATGACTTGATCATCAGGGGAAAACTCCAAGCATGACACTCCAGAAGAATGTCCTTCCAGTGGCCCGAGTATGATTTCCCCACCCCGGGTATCCCAAACTCTGATCTTATTGTCCCTTCCTCCACTAACCACCCTGCTTCCGTCTGATGAGATTGCCATTGCATCGACTCCAGTGCCACATCTCAGGGGCCCTACAACTTCTTTTCCTGTTCGAACATCCCATATACGCATGGTACCATCGTCGGATCCACTTGCGATGTGGTCCCTGGCAGGAATGTAGGCAACGGCATTAATAGCTCCGAGATGCCCGCGAAATGGACCGGCGATTCGATATAGCTCCGTCTCGTCGTCCGTCAGCTGTGTGCAAACATACGTGAGAGTCAAATGCTTGCATTACAAACCAACGTACCTCGGGTGATAGAAGTTCTTGTGTCTGCGCATGCCAGACGCGCATAGACCCGTCTTCTGCCGCTGTGACAAACCGAGTCCCATCAGGTGCGAAGCTGATCGCCCAGATAATACCTCTTTTGTGTCCCCTGAGAGGCCCTCCGACGAGCACGCCTGACTGCGAGTCCCACAATCGGAGTGTCTCGTCGTATGAGCCAGTAATGAATTGTTTCCCGTCGGGGGAATAAACGAGACAACTAACAGCGCTAAGGTGACCCTTCAGAGGACCCAACATCGCAGTTCCAGTCAAGACATCCCAAGTCCGAATTGTACCGTCTTCAGAGCAGCTGGCAAGTTGTTCCCCATCTGGGCTATAAATGACAGTGAAGACCGAGCGGTTGTGCCGCTCCAGTGGTCCAACAACCAATGTGCCCATTGTAACGTCGAAGATGCGGATCTTGGAGTCGTCGCACCCAGTTGCAAGACGGATTCCATCGGGGGAGAAGTTGACAGATCGCACGTAGGCTGGATGTTCGATCTCTATCAACTGTGTCAAGTCTTCCGCACGCCATATTCGTATCATGCGATCGTTTCCGCTACTGGCTATGTGTTGATTGTCGAGCGAACAAGCAGTCGTGTAGACCAAAGGATGTGCTTTTTCGCGATGCAAGACAAGCTCCCCATTGCTGGTGTTCCAGATGCAGACCCTGCCATTCCAATCTCCACTCACCAGCCTCCTTCCGTCTGACGAGTAACACAGCGAGCTAGCACGGCTGGTGTGTGTTTTGGGTTCAAGTATCATGTCCCCAGTATCAGAGTCCCATATTCTGATAGGAGGGTCTGAACCGCCTGTAGCAATTTGCCTCCCATCAGGAGAGTAGCACACAGTATACATACAGCGGTGGCCCCCGAAGGCTTTTAGTTTCTTGGTATCTGTCCGATGCGTAGATGGACTAGTAACAGGTAAAGTTGAGGAAGGTTCCGACATGTATCAAGGATGGATTCGACAGGGTAGTCGCCGTTGCCACTTGTGCGGCTGAAACAGGAAGAGGGCGTGAGCGAACGATGAAGATCGAGTGGCTCACTGAACGCGACAGGAAAGATGCTGTCGCTAGCACGTTAGCAGTTGGATGCAAGGAGACAAGCGATGCAAACCCAAAAATGCGAGTGCAGATAGAGGTGAAAGAAACGCCGCATGTCGCATGGGGAGCCTCGAGGTTGTTGTCACCTGGGAAATTACGCCCACAGAAGAGCATCGCTGGGATGTCGTGATCCTCGGTCAGTTCTCCGAGGCTTAAAGCAAGTGGTATTAGTATGACCATTGATTTAAACTCCACGACACTTCACTGACGCAAATGACCAGATAAAGGATGGTTTTTTTCCCGGAGTGAGGCACAGACGACCCGTAAGCCTTTGGATGTGGCGGTGCTATATTGTAGCGCATCCGCGGGGCCTCTTGAGGCGGCGTTCGTACCCCATGGGGCGGGCCTGGTGTGCAAGATATGCGAAGCCGACAGAGGGACGGAGGGCCCGGAGTAACATCTTATAAGCATCCTTTAGCAATCTAAAACACCGCCGACTCTTCAAACTCCGTATGTATGGGATAATCAGAAAACCGTGAATGCGAGGTCCTAGAATGCATGGATCGGGTCTGGCAGGCAGACGGGCGTGATGGCGACTCTGAGGTGTCGTCCTTATCACCCCGTAAAAGAGCGCACATGTCCAGCAGAGTTGGTACTTACCGGCGGTTGACGACGTCACACAAACTGCATCCAGTCACGTCGGTCGCGCATCCTTTGGCAACGTCCATCTTCTGACCGAGGCTCTGAGTTGTCATGTGAAAAGCTTGTCTATGACTGATTCCAATTGCTCAGTGTAGTGTCGCTGCGGCTCGGCTCAGCTCGGCTTCGGCTCAGCTTTTACCGGCTTGCTTGACAACTTGGCTGTTCAAGCCAAGCCGATCCAATATTTTCGGCTCGACTCGGCCTGGCTAGCTGGTCAAGCTGGCTTGGAGCTGAGTTCACAATCAATTCGGCTTGAAGCTGACTCAAGCCGACTGACTTGAACTTGAACTGATATTACAGAGGCAATGATTACATACTGGCTACTACAGAGGATGCTTTCAGTTTTGTCTACCTCTTCTTCTGTTGAAAACTTTGTTGAGCATGCACATACATCATAGGTGCAGTGGATGAGCTCTACACATAATGTAATATATTGTTACTGTAGTATATGTTGTAAATTGGTGTGGCAATTGGTATGTCGTGGATGGATTATGTAATCTCTCCGTCAAACTTGTGTCGAAGTTTTCTTTGCACACCTCAGTCTTCATGATATCACTCTCAAGACTGAGTCTCTTC
Organism: Phlebopus sp. FC_14; assembly: GCA_021018615.1. Taxonomy (NCBI): domain Eukaryota; kingdom Fungi; phylum Basidiomycota; class Agaricomycetes; order Boletales; family Boletinellaceae; genus Phlebopus; species Phlebopus sp. FC_14. The sequence continues at coordinate 332,148 of JAEVFL010000005.1, read as the reverse complement.
GTCACTCATTATTAGTCCCTTGCAATTTACCTCAGCTCTGAACAAAAGGTTATGAGCCCCGTGCTCTAATCAACCTAACAAGTTCTTAGTTAACCAGTCTACCTTCAAACTATGTCATCTGAACAGCCCACTATTCCCCCTTCAGCATCAGCTCTTGGGTCTTTGAACCTTCCAACAGCTTCTGTCACAACCTTAGCCTCCGGCAAAGTCAATCAAGCTTCGAGCCGACTTTACGACATTCCTTCCCTCAAAAACGATGGCACAAACTTCCAGACATGGAAGTACCACATTACAATGATTCTTGATGTTTTGGGACTTTCAGGAATTGTCAATGGCTCCGAAGCAAAGCCTGATGAGTCTAATCAAGCATAGTTAGCTGATTGGCTCACTTGGGATAAGGAAGCTCGTGCCCAGATAACCCTCACACTCAAAGATGAGCCGTTGAGCGGAGTTCTATATGTCACGTTGGCAGCAGACGTCTGGAGCAAACTATGGGAGTGTTATGAAGGAAAAGGCAAGCAAACCATTGCTTACCTTCTTGGTGAACTTTTTTACAGCACTCTCTCTGATGACTCTGCCATGGAATCACAGCTAAATGCCATGTGACAAAAGGTCTACATGTTGAAGTCCTTAGGTCAGCCACTTGACGACTCACTTAATGCAGTTGGGCCATCTCGAGAGAGACTGTTGAAAGAAGAAGGCTGACGAAAATATAAAAAACATGTCCGTCAGTGAGAAGGACAAGACAAAAGACAAACCTGACCTTGCAGCACGGATTGCTAACATTGTCCCTGATGAACAAGCTCCTCTGTGATTTTTTGTTGGACGAGCACCAAGTTCTCACCAGAGCACATTTGAGTGGATTGTCGACTCTGGTGCATCTGCAAGCATGACTTACGAACGATCTTGGTTCATGACATTCCATCCACTATGTCCTTCACACCCAGTCATAATCGGTGATGGTCACTTTATTTCTACAACTGGAGTTGGTTGTGTCTTCGCAGATGTTGACATTAGCAATGGCAACACATGTGAAACCATCTTTCAAGATGTGTATTATGTCCCTGACCTAGATGGAAACCTGTTGTCAGTACCATGGCTCACAGATTACGGTTTCGACTTATCATTCAGATAAAATAAATATTGAATTTCAATGAACAGTGAACTTGCTGCTCTTGCACGCAAGCACGAATCTCTCTACATTCTACTTGCCATTCCTCGTGTACTTGCACGTGCACACATAGCCTATGATCTGTCATCATCCTTCAACTCTGATACTGTCTTGAGTAGTTTTATCGTGAAGATGAAAATGTCAAAAGCTACACTTGAAACGTGGCATCGATGACTTGGGCACATAAACATGAATTCAATCTTAAAGCTGTTTCGAAAGGAAATGGTCAGTGGAATGGAGGTAATAGGTCCAATGACTCACGATGAGCTGTGTCAAGCTTGTCTCGAAGGCAAGTAGCATCATGAAGTAATTCCTCACGAATCAACTGTTGAGCATCCTCACATCCTTCACTGCACGTATTCGGATGTTTGTGGCCCTATGCAGACATTGGTGCAGTCTGGCTATCAGTACTTCATGACGTTCATTGATGGTCACTCACATCACATTGTAGTCAAGCTGCTGAAATTGAAGGATGAAGTTTTCGCTCAGACGAGAGCTTATCTTGAGCAAGTGGAAACGGTCACCGGTGAATATGCGAATTTGTTCCACTCGGACAGTGGTGGTGAATATGGCTCAAAAGAATTCAAAGCCTACCTCTCATCAAAGGAGGTTCATCATGAAAAGACGAATGCATACACACCTCAGAAAAATGGCGTCAGCAAGTGGATGAACTACACACTCAATGCTAAGTGACACTGGCCTGCCAAACAAGTACTGGGACGACACAATTCTCCATGTAGCACATATTCTAAACCTTATCCCAATGCGTGCACTTGACGGCAATGTTATGCCATATGAGAAGTTCACTGGTAATAAACCATCAATGGCACATCTTCGAATTTTTAGTTGCAAAGCACAGTGCATATACCAGATGAAAAACAGTGCAAGCTCGTTTCCAAATTGCTCGAATGCATTCATTTGGAGTATGCAGAGCACCACAGTGCCTTCATCTGTCTGCATCATCCAACCAGCCACATTTTCGAATCCAGAGACGTCATCTTCAATGAGGGAGATGGCAGTGCTCTAACACATATTAATATTGACATCAGCGCTCACAACGGCGATGAAATAAATCACTTACCTGCTCAGAACAACCTAACAGACGGTGGTGGCAGTCCAACAGCATCAGACTACCGGGTACGCATTGAGGAGGTCCCAGATGTTGATGAGCCAGTGTATACCACTCATGGCAATGATGGAGACATTGAAAACATCACAGATGATGTATACAGCATGCCTTCACGCCCTGCTTCAACTAGAATTGATGAATCTGGTGAAAATGGATCAAGTCAGCTGCTACAGCCCAAAGTCAAAGACTTACCAGCTGAACGTTATCGAGAATTGCCCAAAGCGACTTCCCGTCCACCTCCAAAGCGTACTGGGCCTTTCCAAGGTCCTTCTACACTATACCCATATCCCATTCTACCTTCAGACATCAGATGCTCTTCCAGGCAATGCAAACCATTGATTTGAGATGACAACAGTCATTTCTTTGTTAACGCATATGAGAAGGTGAGTTTGCAGCCACATGGAAGTGGGATTGTCGAGGTAGAGAATGATGGTAGTGCTAGACTCGAGCAGGAGGTTGCAGAGGCAGTGAGACGAGCTATGAACTGAGCCTCTCGCAACGTCGACACTAAAACTAGCATGAGAAGACAAATCAGTTATAGCCTGACTTGAAGGCTTGGACAATGTAAAGAGTAGCATTGACGATGACTTGTCAATGAAAAGCGGGGGTAGGACTTATGGATCACTCATGGACGGGTAGCCCCAAGAGAACCAAGCTGGGACTCTAGGGTGTTTGCATTACAGACTATATATGCTGCTTTAGTTTGTATGGAACAAATAAATGATATCATCGGAATGTTCCATAACATTCCACGATGTTCCATATGACGTCAGGTGATGTCATAGTCCAGATCGTTCTAGGTATGTCTATTCTAGAATGTTCTAGGCAAGTCTAGGTCTAGTCACGTGATAACTAAATATAAAGTCCTCGTTGCACATGAGCAAGTCACATGATTAAATAAGCACGTGATATAAGTCATGTGACCATGAAAAGAGAGAGAAAAAGTAAAGAAAAATGGAGTAAAAATTATACTCCGTAACAGGCAGTGGGCGCTGAGACAGAGGGCTTTGCCAAATTAGATAAACACATGTACAAAGCTGATGCAGCCACTAAGGACGAACCAAGGACCTACGTGGAAGCCACCCAACGTTCTGATGCTGAGTCATGGCACGCCGCTATGCTCAATGAACTTCGAGTATTCGAGGACATCGAATTATACGAGGAGGTCGACTGCCTATGAAACCACAAAGTCATTGACTCGAAATGGATCTACAAGATAAAGCGTGGTCCTGACGGTGAAATTGACAAGTATAAGGCACAATTGGTTGCGAAGGGATTCATGCAGATCCATGGCATTGACTATATAGACACGTTCGCACCCGTCACGAAATTTGCGACAATCCATGTCCTACTCACAATTGCGGCCAAGTCGAAATCCATCAAATGGATGTTAAATGTCATGAGACTGCAGAGAGGGCTTGTGCATCGATAGTAACATCTGTGCACTCATTTCATATTCACTTGATAATATGTAAGACTCATGTCAGAGTTTCGGACTTTAAGCTTGTTTTCTTTTTCTCCTATCGTCGCTATCTTGTAGCAATCCCATTTCTCTTGCTCAGATATAGGACGCCTGACATTAGAACAAGCTTAATCTGTGATCCTTATATCTGCACTCATACAGTATACATTGCTGAACATGTCGTCACTCGACACTGACGAGGTTATGCACTCGGCTTCTACCTTCAGTTCGCCAGCTAATGGTGCTGGTACTTTGACGGAGATCTAACCCTCATCTGGTTCGCAACCGCCTCCTACTCAAACAGCTGACCCGCTCGTTGCACTTTTCGCGAACATCCTTGTGGGAGTGTCATGACAGCAGGGCGACCTTAATCAAACAATGGCCTAGATTGCTGCCCTTCCTCAATTGGGTGGAGAAGGAGAGGGAAAACTTAATATCGCTGAGCCAACAGTCTTCGATGGTCATCATGAACACTATGAGTCCTTCATACGGGACCTATGGCTCAACTTCGATACTAAATCAAATACATTCCGTTCACATGATCAAAAGATTGCATTTGTCCTATCATATATGAAGAAGGGGATGGCGGACTTATGGGCGAACAGCGTCGCAAACAAGATATGAGGAAATGAGAAGAAGTATACTTCGTGGGATCAATTTGAAGACGAGCTACAGACCCAGTTTGAAGATCCCCACAAACAGAGAAATATTGAGGACGGATTTAGGAGGATTAAGCAGGGGGAAAAGGAGAAGATTGAGGACTTCTTGGTGCGTTTCGAATATCTGGAGAGACGTGCCAATCTTGGTGAAAAGGAGGGAAAAGAAATCTTACGAAATCCGGTCTGAGCTCATATCTGGAACACGGTGGTGGTGGCCAACAGGAATATTCGAGATAGGTCATGCAATGGACTTAAGGCTGTCCTAAAGATGTGGGCAAGGAACATGCGTGAGGTGAAGGATGAATCAGAGGGACAACAAGGGGAATGAGAAGAAGATCAAGGCTGGACATCCCAACGTGGAGCTCGACTGCCAGTAAGTAACCTCCAATATCGACCTAACGTACCTGCAACAGCCACCACGACTGTTTCACCAATGTTGACACCCTCTACTAGTTTTACATCAGGGGGAGTCACATACCCTGGCATGGGAGAACCTATGGATGTTGACCGAAGCCACAACCATCCTGCAAGACAAGTCAAATGCTTTACATGTGGTCAAATAGGCCATTTTGTGAGGAATTGTCCCAACAATCGCATGCAAACAATATTTGAGGGCTTAACACCTGAAGAAAAAGAGCTTCTTGTTATGATACACATTTTTCCCCTATTTATTTTCTTTTTCTTTCTATTTATTCTAATTTATTAAGCCTTTAGCACCTAGCACGCTTACTTTCAAGACTTAGAAACGTCTAAGTCTCATTCCTATTCACATGACTTGACGCGTGCAACTGACTCGTACGATACAAGGACTAGCCCCTATGCTATCTCTTCATGGACTCACAGGCTTTCATAGCCTTATGCCTCACCTTTACCGTATGTTTCTCATTTCTGCTATTTCATATTTAATAGGCTATCACACCTCATGGCCTACACACTGTATTAATGTGGCAGCACATGTTCTCCTCATACCTATGCTTTGTCTTCCATTCCACACATGTTTCCCTCATGTTATTCTTCTCTTCTATTCCATGGCTATGCTTGATGCATGCCTGGTACATATGTTTTCCATTTTATCAGTAGATCTGGACACTACATGTACAAACATCTGTATGGTATATAAGGACTCAATACAGCGACCAGGAGATTCCTCATCGAATCCTCCTGAGTCTTTAACCTCTCAGCCCCTCCATAAGCTCAGAGCAACCTCAGTCCTAGTCTCAGTACGCCCTCATACACAATGTGAGCCGCTGATCGTATCACTTCTCATCTCTGCACTTAATACAATGACGACCAGTATGACCTCCGAGAAGGAGAACACCACAACTGAAGAAGCTGAGAAGGAAGATGAGGGTTTTTAGGACAGTCGGGAGTTAGAGGCGTCAACTCGCTAGCTTGTAAGATATGAAGAGGATCTGTAATGACTACTAAGTCCCATTCCAAATGTCAGCCTGTGTCAAACTTCTCTTCTAGTACGCCCGAAACCCTCAAATCATACATCAAACCTTCACGAGGCTCGATGAATTGGGTATATGGTCGTATCTTTAGTGGAACAATGGCAGCTATGAAGGCACTCAATTGATGGGTACATCGTCGACATCGAGCAGAAATTACGGTGGACCTCCTATATAGTTTGCAACTTATGTCATCAGAAGATGCCCGACTCACGCTCAAGAATCTAAAAAAAACCCCTCAATGGATACGGCACATAGTACAAAATTCCGTCATACTTCCCATCATGCTAGATACACTGGACGATCGACACTCATTTAGGGTCAGTGATCTTTTGGATTGTGGAGCCACAGGCTGCTACATCGACAAGGGATTCGTGCAGGCAAAGGCACTTAATATCGACCAGCTATCTTATCCAATTCCTGTTTACAATGCAGATGGATCTTTCAATGATGGTGGCCCAATTACTTCGGTTGTCACTCTGCGACTTCATATTGATGATCACACTGAGCTATTCCCATTTGCCATTACCAATACTAGAAAATCCGATGTAGTCATTGGTTTTGACTGGCTAAAAAAACACAACCTCTTGGTTGACTGGAGCACCGGAAAACTCGCATTCACTCGTTGTCCACCTGCATGCTCTCATTCTCATGTGGATATCCCAAATAATTCTTCTGAACCAGAAGATAATTGCTATCAAAAGGAAGGTATTATCGTGGAGGAAGGAGATCGTATTTGGATTACAATATTGCAAAATCACAATGATGAATGACAGCAACAAAGGGAGTATCGAGCAATGGAGGTACAATGTCATCAGAAGGTGGATGCTGCCTTAAAAGCTGGCTCAACCCAATCACTTTCCGAGCTAATTCTCCATTATTATTACAGTGAGTTTGCCCCTATATTCCAAAAAACAGCTTTTGACAAATTTCCTGATTGACGACCATGGGACCATGCCATTGAACTCAGACCGGGAGCGGAATTCTTCAATAGCAAGATATATCCACTTAGTCGCATCGAACAACAAGAACTAGATAAATTCCTTAAAGAACACTTATGGTCAGGGCGAGTTTGTCCCTCAAAATCCCCTATTGCATCACCATTCTTTTTCGTCAAAAACAAGGATGGCACATTATACCCAGTTCAAGATTATCGAAAACTCAATGCGCAAACTATTAAGAATTGGTACCCTCTTCCCTTAATTACTGAGGTCGTACATAAGTTGTGGGGGGCTTGCTTCTTCACCAAACTCGATGTTCGTTGGGGGTATAATAATGTACGCATCCATGAAGGAGATGAATGGAAAGCCGCCTTTACAACCAATCGAGGCCTCTTCGAACCATTGGTTATGTTCTTCAGTCTCACCAATTCCCCTGCAACATTTCAAACAATGATGAACGACCTATTCCATGGCCTTATCAATTGGGGGGTAGTAATTGTCTATATGGACGACATACTTATATTTATGAAAACTATTGAAGAACACTGACAAGTTACTTGAGAGGTACTTTGCATTTTACAGAACAACAAGTTATATTTGAAGCCAGAAAAATGCGAATTTGAGAAAAGGGAGATTGAGTATCTTGGACTAAAAATCCGTGAAGGTCATATTGCTATGGAACCTACAAAGGTCGATGTCATTCATTCTTGGCCTACCCCTATGTCCAAATTGGAATTACAACAATTTTTAGGATTTGCCAACTTCTATCGACATTTTGTTAAAGGGTTTGCTCATACTGCACGTCCTCTTCATTATTTAACTAGAAATGTTGATTGGAAATGGTCTACTCATGAGGACCTTGCCTTTCGACACCTACGACATGCTCTCATCACTGCACCAGTCCTTGCCATGCCACAAGACGATGCCCCCTATCATGTAGAAGCAAATAGTTCTGGTTTTGCCACAGGAGCTGTGTTATCTCAACAGCATAAGGACGGAAATTGGCATCCAGTTGTCTTCCTGTCAAAAACCCTCAATGATATAGAATGGAACTATGATATCCATGACAGAGAAATGCTCACTATTATGCATGCACTTACAGAATGGTGACACTACTTGATCAAAACTCAGCAAACATTTGAGATCTGGACAGATCATAAAAACCTTGAATATTTCCGTTCAGCCCAAAAGCTCAACTGTCGACAGATGCAATGGGCACTCGAACTTGCTGAGTATGATTATGCTCTTATCCATAAACCAGGATGATCTCTTGGTCAACCTGATGCTTTATCTCAGCGTCCTGATTATGATAAGAGAGTGGCAGATAACAAAGATCAGATATTATTGAAGAAGGAATTATTTAGGTCCATGGTAATTCAAGATAATGGTGAAGGAGAAGAATTATTAACGAACATATGAAAGTCAAAGAGGATCGAAGGATCGGTACAAGAGATGTTGCAAAGAGCTATAGAAGGATGGGAGTGCAAGAACGGAATAATCCTATGGCACAATCGGATCTATGTGCCAAAGGAAAAGGCTATTCACGACAAAATTATTCAGTTATATCATGACTCACCCCTCGCTGGACATCCAGGGCAATACAAGACCACAGAACTCATTCTTCACACTTACTGGTGGCCTCGTATCCATGCAGAGGTGGCCACATACGTTAGGGGATGTGAGAAATGTCAGAGAATGAAAACCTTCCCATCACCACCATTTGAGACCCTTGCGCCAAACCTTATTCTAGACCATCCTTGGGCAATTGTCTCTGTCGATCTTATTATCCATCTACCTCAAAGTCAGGGATTTGATGTGCTCATCATGATTATTGATTGGTTCTCGAAGATGATGAGAATTATACCTGCTAATAATGAGGTAACATCAGAAGGAATTACGCGGGCATACTGAGATCGAATTTGAAAAGACTTTGGTACTCCTATGCAAGTCATCAGTGATCACGGGACTCAATTCACATCAAACTTTATGTGCGACCTTAACCACATACTTGGTGTACAGTCAAATCTCTCCACAGCCTACCACCCTGAAACAGATGGTCAGACGGAGCATATTAATCAAGAAATAGAGCAATACCTTCGGCTCTTTATCAATTATCATCAAAATGACTGGGCCGAGTGGATTGCTATTGCCAAATTCAGTTATAATGACAAAATACACACATCGTCCAGATATTCACCTTTCTTCCTCAACTATGGGTGGAATCCTCAGAAGGGCTTCGAAGTTAGAGGAAGAGTTAGAACAGAAAGTGCAGAAAATTTTGCTACCAGGATGAGGAACGTTCACGACGATGCGAATTCAGCCTTAACCAAGGCAGCGATGGATATGAAGTGCTTCTTTGATCGATATCACCAAGAAGCGCCCAAATATGAACCTGGGGACCAAGTCTGGTTAGAGGCTACCCATATATCCTCTACACGGCCGTCAAAAAAACTTGATGACCGACGCTTTGAGCCATTTAAGGTTCTAAAGAGAGTCGGACAGCAAGCATACAAAATACAGCTACCACTTACTTGGAAGATACACCCCGTCTTCCACATCACACTGTTACGACCTTATATTTCACCCTCCTCACCTCTACAAGGCCAACCAGGTTCTCCTCCACCCATTGAAGTTGGCTCACACTGGGCACAGGAAGTGGAAGAAGTACTTGATCATAGGACGAGACGGGGACACACAGAGTATCTCGTCAAGTGGAGAGGAATGCCATGTGAAGAAAATACATGGGAACCACGATCGAGCCTGGAAGATAAATGCGGGACTAATGAACAATTCAAAAGGTACCTTAACGTTCACGTCATTCCATCAACTGATGAATGTGTTGGCGAGGATGCCGATCCATAGGAAAGAGGGGGATAATGTCATGAGACTACAGAGAGGGCTTGTACATCGACAGTAACATCCGTGCACTCATTTCATATTCACACGATAATATGTAAGTCCCATGTCAGAGTTTCGGACTTTAAGCTTGTTCTCTTTTCTCCTATCATCGCTATCTCATAGCAATCCCATTTCTCTTGCTCAGATATAGGACACCTAACATTAAATCAGCTTTCCTCAATGGAAACCTCGAAGAAGAAATCTACCTCGAGCTCCCGCCCAGTTTCTGTTCATCATGCGACAAGGTCTGGTGCCTTTATCATCCTTTCTACGGTCTAAAACAAGCTCATAAGTCTTGGTATGAGTGGCTATATGCTGTTTTCGAGTCACTTGGCTTCACGTGCAGCAAGGCAGATCATAGCGTGTTCTACAAAGTTGAAGATGAAATTCTATTGATTGTCACAGTCTACGTCGATGACAAACTCATGCTTTGCAAGAACAAAGAAGCCATCAAATGACTCAAGGTGTAGCTAGCTCATGAGTACAAGATGACTGATCTTGGAAAGGCATGCTAGATTCTCAGCATGAAAATAATTCGCAATCATGACAAACGGACTATCAAGCTCTCACAATGTCAATACATTGAATCAATTCTCAAACAACATGGCATGAGTGACTGTCATCTAGTCGTAACTCCAATTGACTCCAATGTCAAGTTAATCAAGCTTGATGAAGCCAAAATTGATGTAAAAGCGTATCAGAGTGCTCTTGGAGCACTCATGTATGCTATGCTTACAACCCATCCAGACCTTGCTTTCGCAGTGGGCGCACTTAGTAAGCATGCAGCCACACCAGGCCATGCACACATGACAGCTCTCAAGTGAGTCTACCATTACTTGTGGGGTATAGGTGATATACAACTCATTTTTCATAGTGACCAGGAAAGTGATTTGTTTGCATACATTGATGCAGACTGAGCATCTGATGTCAGTGATCGTTGCTCAATCACAAGGTATGTTTTTATCCTCATCAGAGCTGCCATTAGCTGGTCTTCGAAGAAACAGCACTCCATCACGTTATCAAGCATGGAAGCAGAATACATGGCTGCTGCTTCCACTACAAAAGAAGCCATCTGGCTTCGAACATTTTTTCAAGAGTTCAACATGCTCTCGACCCAACCTACGACTCTTCTGATCAACAACCAGTCAGCGATGGCTCTCACAAAGAATGCAATGTTCCACAAGCGGATGAAACACATTGCCATCCATTACCACTTCATTCGGGAGAAGTTAGATGAGGGAGAGATAGCTGCCAAGTATGTTCTGACAACAAACCAAGTTGCTGATGTTCTCACCAAGAGGCTTGCATGAGAGAAACATATTCACTTTTCTGAAGAAATGGGTATTGTGTAAATAGTTCTTTGAAGGAGATTGTTGATCAAGTCAAATGGTAGGGTGTAAGTCTTTTTTTATTCACCAATAGATTTCTACTTACATGTTTTAGTATCACTCTATCCAATATCTAGTTTTATCTCATATGGCCCAGAACTACCTTGCTATTTAGGGTTCTTCTACTGCTTCTGAACATGCATTCTCTCAAGGAGGACTCATAGTTATACTTTTGCATAACAGTTTAGATCCTAACACTGTGGAAGCCTTGTAGATTTTGAAAAACAGTTATTCCAGTGGTGATTTGGTAGCAGCAGCTGAAGCCTTGCATTTGGAGGCTAAATCACGGACTGTAGATGTTAATTAGACTTCTAATATATTAAATTTTCATTTTTTTCATTAATCTTAAATTTTTATACTAAAGTTTAGGTTCAGTTCAGCCCTAGAATAGTAGAGTTTGTAGGTTTAGCTTCGGGCTAAAGGGTCCCTGAACCGAACTGAACTGAACTTTGACAGCTCTATCTATCAGCCATAGTGATAATCCATAGTAGGCCCATCATCGGCTGGCCCATATAAGACAGATGTTTGTCAACCTTAGCTGGCCATATAGTTTTGTTCAGAGCTGAGGTAAATTACGAGGGACTAATAACGAGTGACGAAGAGACTCAGTCTCGAGAAGTGGTATCATGAAGACTTTATTCAACTAACCTAATAATGAGTGATGAAGAGACTACTCGAGTCAGTAAAATAGAAGTACTAGATAATAAAAGAGCTCACCTCAGTCTCAAGAAGTAGTATCATGAAGACTGAGATTTGCAAAGAAAACTTCGACACAAGTTTGACAGAGAGATTACATAATCCATCCACGACATACCAATCGCCACCGATTTACAACACGCCCACTTAGTCCTGAAGTTCCTGATGTGGATTGCGGCCATTTTTCTCTTTGTTTCTATGAGCTTGGACTGCTCTGCACATCATGGCATTACCATAACCACCACCCTTTATAGGAGATTCTAGTTTATAAAGAAATCACTTTTAATACATATACATACCTTAAAAGAATGAAACAGCTTCATTAGATGCATGGACAGCTATTGCAGCAGCAAATTTATCAAACTATTGATATAAAAAGTGAGATGATTAATATTTAAGAGAAATAAACTCACAGTCTCTTCAAGAGCCTCCTTTCCTACCCTGAGAAACTCTGAATCTCACTTCTCTAAAATGTATTCCAGCTTTCAATTGGGATCTAAAGCTATAATTTCTGAGTATCACATCAAAACAATAAATAGAAATATATCCAGAGTAATAAAATATACATTACTTTGATCAATAAGACCATAGTACTTCTTTAACTTCAAGAGCCCCTTTTCAATGGCAGGTTTAAGCTTGGAAAACCTTGGCAATATTGTTAATGTCTCCCAATGATCTTGAAGAAGCTCAAGGATGGGTATAACTCTCCAGATAGTAGGACTATTATTTGAAGAGAATAAGACCTGAGCCTCATATAGTTCCTATATATATTAAAGAAACCACACAATGCTATTTTTCATAAGGTTTGCCATAACAATCCTATTTTGAAAACTAACTATATAGTTTAATAGTGTGGCTTCCGAAATTATTTTAAGAGAAAATATACAAGGTTCTGCCAGGTTCAGACCGGTTCAGACCTACTATGATAGGTCAGGACGACCTCAAACCTAAATCTGAACCTTCCAACCAGAGCTTGAAACTGAACCTGGACTGAACTCGAACCTATAGATTCAGTTTGGAGGTTCAGGTTTGAACCTGTTATGATACGCATTTTTGCTCTATTTATTTCCTTTTTCTTTCTATTGATTCTAATTTATTAAGCCTTTAGCACCTAGCACGCTTGCTTTCAAGACTTAGAAACGTCTAAGTCCCTTTCATAATCACGTGACTGGTCATGTGACTTGGCACATACGATTAGATCATATGAGACAAGGACTAACCATATGTCATCTTTTTATAGACTCACAGGCTCTCATAGCCTTATGTCTCACCTTTACCGTATGTTTTCCATCTCCGTTATTTCATATTTAATAGGCTGCCACACCTCATGGCCTACATACTGCATTAATGTGGCAGCATATATTTCCCTCATGTTACCCTTCTCTTCCATTCCATGGCAATGCTTGGTGTATGCCTGGTTCTCATGCCTTTCATCTCATCGGTAGATTCGAACACTACATGTACAAACTCTTGTATGGTATATAAGTACTGAATGCAGCGACCAGGAGGTTCTCCATTGAATCCTCCTGAGTCTTTACCTCTCAGCCCCTCCATAAGCTCAGAGCAACCTCAGTTTCAAGTTTCAGTATGCACTCATCCATAATGTGAGCTGCTGACCGTATCATTAGGATTCGATCACCTACTGACTTTGCTCGTGACACTTGCTGGTCAAGACCACTGCAAGCAACAAGTAAACACCCTTGACATATTTGAAGTATTGCTCATGGACTAACCTTGAAGTGACACCAGCCAGTGTTGTTCTAGAGATTTACACACGCATACCCTGCCTCTTATGAAGAGGAGCATGGAGAGTTACCGCCATCGTCCGGAGAGCACTCGACGTTGTTGGACGAAGAACAACGGGCAGAGCAGGAGCGCTGGTTCGAAGAAGAACTCGGACTAGAGTCGCTCACTACAGAAGAACACGAGGATACGGCCACCCTCGTCCCTACTCAATCATCTTCACCCTGTTGTGCTCACCTTCGATCGACTCGAACGACACACCGTCCACTGCCTACCTCCAATTGCCCGACTTTATCAATCAGCTCTTCATACCAGACACACTCCTTGATGAGTTTGTCAGGCAGGTAGAGGTAGGGATCATCGAAGAGAGAGAGGGTCCGCAAGAGAGATACAACATAAGGGCTAGGTACAGAACTTCTACCCCATTCCCCGCACCATGCTCACGTAGGGCCAGATGCACTTATTTCCCAGTAGATCCTGCTCACATTCGCAGAGACTACCACAACGAATTTCTCTCCAATTTCTTACGTCCTTGCTTACATCCATGTCGCATTCTTAAAGAAGTAAGACACACCCCACACATACTTATGAAAGATCTCCTGATCTACGATTGGAAATTACACTACTTTCTTTAACTTCCTTTTTCATACAAAGTTTTTTTAAATCAATATGTCTCAAGCCGTACTTGACATTTTGGATGACCCCAATGCACAGTGGGATGAGAAAATTACCACTGCTAGGCAGGGCATATATGATCAGAGCTGGGTAATCAACCAGCTCTTGAATAGAATCACTGCTCTTGAAAGAGGAGGTGCAGCAGGAAGCTCCACTTCTGCGAGTACGGGGGGAGCGTACTCAAAGAAGATCAAAGTATTCAATGACCCTGGAGAATATGATAGGTCTAAAGTCAAATTTGAAGAATGGTGGGCCAAGATGTGGGCTTGGCTCAATATAAACTCACACGCAATCACGCCAGGCTCACATGAAGCAGTCCTGGCTGTCCTCTCCTGTCTGAAAGGGTCAAAAGCTGGTCCCTTTGCTCAGATGAGGATTATCAAAGGGGACATGTATACATGGGCCTTGATGATAGTGGAGATCAAAGGACTTTTCTGCTCTACCAATCAAGTAGACTGGGCCCGCAGCCAGCTAAAGGGGCTGCTGCAGGGCAAGATGACGACAGACGATTTTATCGTCAAATTCGAAGCACTCTACCAACAAGCGGTGATAGACGAATCACATGCTATTTCAATGTTGGAGAATAACATCAGATGGGACATCATTGCCCAAATATTCAAAGAAGGCAAGAGAAAGGCTAAAGTGGCTGAATACATTGTCGAGATCAGACACGTCGGGACTGCCCAAGAGTCCCTAGATTTCATAATGGGTGCCACTATCCGAAGAACATCTCAGGTACGTGGTGACCCTAACGCCATGCAAATTGATGCTGTCCAAAGAGGGTCATCATCAAAACTTTCCTGCTACAATTGTGGTGGGCCACATGGGATAAAGAACTGCCCCAAACCAAGGGTACAATGTCCCTTCTGCAAATGGCTAGGGGGTAAGCATAAAAAGGAATGCTGCGGTGGCCGCCAAGTGCGAGTCATCGAACCAATATGAGAAGAGCTCAAAAGGGAAGCCTCACGTGGCAATGATCCTTTTGCAGCAATATGCAATATGTCCTATGATGAAATTGAGCCGAAAGTATCACTTAGCGCTCAAGGTGCTTCTCTTTTCTTTTATCTTATCTTATCGGATGGCGCTTATCTTATCAGTGAGCATTTACCTTGTCTTATCTTATCGGTGGCTTGGTAGTCTAGACCAGGTCTAGACTGTGACCTAGAGTTATGGGTCTAGGGTTATACCTTACTTGTATGAGGACTTACTTATATAGTACTTAGCGCGTTCACCTCAGAGGGGCACTGACCATGGTCCGTGCACGTTATCTAGGGTATATAAGTAGTCACAGTCCTTTGTCGTATTTCCTTAGTTCAATATACTTGTGGTTCTACCTTCACAAGCCCTGGCCTTAGCTGCTATCATAGGGTTGGTAGGACTTAACGGGTCTAGCAGACTTCGAGTGTGCCTGCGTCAGTGGCAACTCCCTTTTGGTTTGGTTTGTTTCCGTTGTTGTTCCACTCGACGCGTAACAGAAATGAGGGCATACTTTTGGGACATGAAAGATGTCCATGATAAGGAAAAAGGCCGTGCCACATGAACAAACTGGGTGTTCGTGTGGTCACATTTAATGACTATTTATCAAACCGCTTCACTGTCCTTGAGGTTGAAGAACCTAGGGAAAGTATGGATAAGTTGGATGATGTTTTATGTTCTCAATGCCAAACTGGGTCCTCTTCTGTGAAGGGGCTCAGCTGGGGCTTCAAACTGGTACTTAATTCAGTTTCACACAAAACCCAAAAAAATATGTCAGATAAAGAAATCCCAGATGAATTTTTCTTGAGAACGCTTAATATGGAGAAGGAGATCTTAATGATGATCAAAGTCGCTAGCCAGAAGGTACCGCTCACTTTCTTACGCAATCCCATTCCTGTATTTAATGTTGATGGATCAAAGAACTCGGCTGGAAATGTCACACACTTCACTGAGCTAATTATAGACTATGAAGGACACAGGGAATGCGTTACTGCAGAGGTTACGGATCTAGGACGTAATCAGATCATCCTCGGGTACACATGGTTGAAGAAGCACAATCCTGAAATAGATTGGGCCAAGGGCAAAGTGTTACACGGATTGAACTCGAGGTGCAATTGCGAACAAAGTCGTCAGGTGATCCAAGCTTTTATACAGAGCTGCAAACTGTTCAATCAAGCGAACCACTCAAGAGTGGGCTCGAGGACTCGTGCAATCGCACACAAGAGTTCAGATGAGAATAAGCTATATTCTGCGTAGAACTAGCTTAGAGATAAATACTAATGTACACGTTCTTTATATATGTAAGATTTGGTGCACGGACCATGGAAGAGTCATCGTGCACGGACCATCAAGAAAAGAAAGAAACAAGCATACTACCAAATTGAGTTCTGTGGACGAAAAGAGAAGTATCATAAAAAGGAAACATACAAAAAGGAAAAGAGTTCCCATAGAAGAGGTGCACGTAACATTACCCCCTTTGTAGGGTAAACGTTAGTCACCGACTAATCACTTCCATAATAATAATCATGCTCCATGTATGAGGCTTCTCCTGAGACGAAAATGCCACTAGCGCTCAAGGCGCTTCTCGTTGGCGCTCGTAGCGTCTAACTTTCTTTTATTTTCTTTTATCTTATCTTATCAGGTTGGCGCTTATCTAATCGGTGAGCGTTAATCTTATCTGGTGGCTGTGGGGCCCAGGCCGTTCTAGGCTCTGCACCTCGACTATAGATATTAGGGTTTACCTTACTAGGCGTCTCTTTCCTTATATAGTACTTAGACCGTTCACCTTAGTAGGGCACTGACCTTGGTCCGTGCACGGTAGCTAGGGTATATAAGTAGTTACCTCGACGCCTGTATTCCTTAGTTCAATATACTTGTGGTTATACCAGTAAAACCCATGGCCTCGCTGCTATAGATAGGCGGTATAGCTTAACGGGTCTAGCGGACTCCGAGTGACCCGCGATAAGGGTCATCTCTTTAGGTTTGGTTTGTCTTTCTTTGTCGTGTTCCGCTCGACGCGTAACATTATATTGAACTCACCATCTCTTCCTCGGTCGACACCGTCCGCAACGACGAGAGAAAACTAGTCGACTGCCGAAGAAGCCAGAAGACGTCCGAAATGACGTTAAACTATCCTTTCCCTCTTTCCTTGCGTCGCCACTACTCGTGGAACATCGGCGTTCCTCTTCCCAGTCATACGGGCGGCGCTACTCGTGTAACGACGTATGATTCCTTTTATTATTCCCGCGCTGGCACTACTCGTGTTAGCACTCTCTTATCCTTTGCTGGCGAGCATCGTACGCTAGGTCCGCCTGACGAGGCGTGAGAACAATACGTTAGTTTTAGTCCGCGGCAAGCGATGGCTCCGCTGCCGTGTGTATTTCGTTACTATCAGATAGGGGCTGACCGTTGCATCGTAGTGCACGTGTGAAGCACTGATATCCCGACATCACCGTTTCGCCCGGACGCCTTCGAGTCCGAGATGACTTTAAACTAGTAGTTGGGTGTCCATGGGACAGACTGGTATGGAGTACCAGGCGATGAAGCGTGCTGCAATGCACAGTAAAAACTACGATCCGTTTGGCGGCGTCTTCAAACCGTCAAAATATTACCCTCGCCATCGCCATGGAGTCTTTAGGGTTAGTTCTAGGGGGGTAGATCCGTCTTTTGGGGTCGATTTTTTTTCATCTTCCCACCCTCCACCCTCGTTCTTTCCTCTTTTTGGCGGCGATCTTATCATCGAGGACGATGATCTCCTACGGAGTAGGGGGGTAGTAGAGGGGATTGGCATGAGATCCCTGAATAGGGTCTCATGAGGCGTAATTCCTGTGGAGCCGGTACGGTCCCCTCATCCCATGGGTAACTTTTTCTTTCGTTGCCCTTGGTTTCTTTTTCTTTTTCTAGTCGCTCTTTTTGGACTTTTTCTTTTTCCGGCTCACGTCTCAGCCGAAGAAAAGGTATTTTTCTGTGCATCACTCCCTTTTTATCATTGCCCTTAGATTCGCCGAGGCGTCGAATCCTAGGAAGGGGATAGTGAGACGAAAATGCCACTAGCGCTCAAGGTGCTTCTCGTTGACGCTCGTAGCGTCTAACTTTCTTTTATTTTCTTTTATCTTATCTTATCAGGTTGGCGCTTATCTAATCGGTGAGCGTTAATCTTATCTGGTGGCTGTGGGGCCCAGGCCGTTCTAGGCTCTGCACCTCGACTATAGGTATTAGGGTTTACCTTACTAGGCGTCTCTTTCCTTATATAGTACTTAGACCGTTCACCTTAGTAGGGCACTGACCTTGGTCCGTGCACGGTAGCTAGGGTATATAAGTAGTTACCTCGACGCCTGTATTCCTTAGTTCAATATACTTGTGGTTATACCAGTAAAACCCATGGCCTCGCTGCTATAGATGGGCGGTATAGCTTAACGGGTCTAGCGGACTCCGAGTGACCCGCGATAAGGGTCATCTCTTTAGGTTTGGTTTGTCTTTCTTTGTCGTGTTCCGCTCGACGCGTAACATCTCCTGCAGTGTGAAGATCGTGATCAGTAAGATCATGTCTCACCCTTCTGGGTTGCTCTATATGAGCCGGGCAGTCACAAATTCTTGATCCCCTCCTATGATGACAAGTCCTCCGACTAGGGCATTGTCCTTGGTTGTGTCCGGGTCGTAAGACGTGACAATATGGACATTTGTAGTGAGGACAATTGACGCGAACGTGTCCAGCTTCATTGCACTGGAAACATCGTACTTCCAAGGAAGTAATGGGAATGATGTTACGAGTCAGTTCAGGGGTAGGAGAGGGAATTGCATCTATGTCAATAGGGTTTTCTCTAGTCCCAGATGAAGAGGAAGACAGTGGTGAGGTAGCAGGTGACGTGGAAGCAATGGTGGGTCGACGGAACTGTGGGCTACTAGCCAATCCATAAGGAGAGATAAGAAAACGTCGTCTCCTTGGGGTTAATGGTGAATGTCTTCTGGCCACTTGTGGAGGTGGAGTGGGTGTAACAAAAGATGATAAAGAGCCAGTTTCGGACGGATTGACCAGAGTTATTTCTGGCGAAGGGGTTTCTGCTATAGTCTCCAAAGAAGGCTGGCTAGAGTTATCAGGAGGAGGAACCGGTAGAGGTTCAGGAGAAGGTGATAGTCAGTCGGGGATGATGTCTCCCATAACTCTAGCGAGACTATCGTGAGGGAGATCCAAAGTAACATTAGAGAATCCCAAGAGGTCGGCAAGGAGTAAAAGTCCTCGTCGGATGTGGAAGATAGTGGTGTCGGTGGTCGCAATGAATGCGGCGAGGAAGATCTCTCCTGACCTAAGGCGGTGGTATCTATGTATGAACGTGGCATGGAGTCGGTAGATGGTGAGGAGATGTTCGAGATCTAGGTGATAATGAGGAGACTGGTTTATGGGTAAAATGAATGTGTGATCTTCGAGTATAGAGGCATATAAGTCAAGTCGATCAACGAGGTTTATGTCTTGGGGATGAAAGGGAAGGTCATGGAATCGATGAACTCGAGCAGGAGGCATTGACTTTAGTTGTGAGTGGAGAGAGAACTGACTGCAGGAAAATCTTTTCGATGTCGAAGTTTATATGCTCGTAGGATTGTTTTCGCGTGTTTGAGGTTTCCTTCAGGTTCCCATGTGTTTTCGGATGAGAGATATCCTTTCCAGGAAACTAAATAACGCCTTCGGCCCGGTGATCCATTGTGGGCTAAGATCCGGTGAACTTCATATTCTTCTTCTCCTTCTATTAAGTCAGGGGATGGTCGAAGGAAATTTGGTCCATGTTCGGGAGTCTCCCGATAGGACGATAACAGTGACGCATGGAAAACGTCGTGTATTTTCCAGGTCGGAGGTAGTTTGAGTCGATAAGAGATGGGAGAGAGGACCTGTACAATTTCAAAAGGTCCTTCTCTTTTGGGACTTAACTTCCGAGATGGGTATGCCATGTGTAGATTTCATCCTTCTAGCCAAACCTTGTCACCCACGTTCCAGGGTGAAAACTTTGATGTAATGCATTCTCTCATGACTCGTTGCGCAATCTCATGCGCCGCAAGTACTTCCTTCCGTGCTTCTCACAGAGAAGTAAGTTGTTCTTCGATATGTGGGAGAGTCGATGAGATCTTGGCAAGTTCTGGATAAGATCTGGGTTCGTAGCCAAGGATGAGGGAAAAAGGGGTCTTCTTCATCACAGAGTGGACATTGGAGTTATGGGCAAATTCTGCAAAAGGAATGAACTGAGCCCATGTTTCTGGGTTTCTGTCACAAAATATTCGTAAGAAGGTTTCAATTTCTTGGTTTGTCCTTTCCGTTTCTCCATCTGTTTGAGGATGATATGCCGAAGAAAGAGCAATATCATATTCTAACAATCTTGCGAGTTCTTGAGAGAAGGCTGAGGCGAACTGCGGGCCTCTATCAGAGATGGCCTTTTCATGAAGGCCAAACCTGAGGAAGACGTTCTTGAAAAATATTTGTGCTATGCCGGCAGCATCGATAGTTTTATTGCATGGGGATAAAATTACCCCCTTTGTAAGACCATGGTCGACCACGACCAGAAGGGAATCATAAGAGTCGGAAGGAGGAAGATCGGTGATCAGATCCATAGAAATCTGTTGGAAGGGTCGAGAACAGGAGGAAGGGATAGGAACCAACGCAGGAACAGAGGGATGTGTATTGACTTTCATTTGCTGACAAGTGGCACAGCCAGAAACAAATTTCCGGACGAAAGTGGACAAGCCAGGCCACCAAAAGTCGCGAGCCACAAGGTTAATAGTGCGCAGTATTCCAGGATGTCCGGTCGTGGGGGAAGTATGGAGGGTCTTCACAACAGTATGGCGGTGATCAGGAGGAATATATAAACGATTCTTGAAAAAGAGGTTGGCACCGTCATAATACCAATCCAAGGGAGAATATCGGGGAAATAATGATTTTTCATTCTCCAAAGCCTGCAAGGCGGAGAGTACCAGGGGATCAGAGAGTGTAGAATGTTTAATCTTCTCGACCAAGGCGAGATCGAAGGATCGGGTGAATAAATTATCCGGGAGAAGAGTAACGGCAACGTTGTCATCGGAAGTATCGACATCGTGCATGCGTGAGAGGGCATCAGCAGGCCCCATTTGAGAACCAGGAACATGTTCAAGTTTCAGATCAAAGTCTTGAAGAATCATGAGCCAACGAGCTTGGCGATGAGATAACTTTTGAGAAGACTTGAAATAGGTAAGGTTTTTGTGATCGGTAAAAACTGTGACCTGATGTTCAGTTCCTTGAAGATAGTGTCTCCAGGCGACAAGAGCACGTATGACAGCGAGGAGTTCCCGATCATAGATATCGTAATTCCTTTCCGCAGGAGAGAAAGTTTGGGAAAGGAATGCACAGGGATGAAGGTTGCCATTAGAGTCTTTCTGCATCAATACGGCACCAGTGGCATGCAGAGATGCGTCCGTCATGAGGAAGAATGGGTGAGAGATATCGGGCATCAACAACACCGGTTGTTGAGCGAACTTTTTCTTTAGAGTAAGGAATGCAGTGTTGCATTCATCAGTCCAAGTCCAAGATGCGGTCTTTTTTGTTAGATCAACGAGGGGTCGAGCAATGGTGGAGAAGGACGGGATGAATCGTCTATAAAAGTGGCAAAATCCAAGGAATGATCGGACGTGTTTGACAGAGGAAGGAGTTGACCAGTCATTGATGGCTTTGAGTTTTCCTTGATCCATCTTGACTGATCCTTCCGAAATGATCATTCCGAGATAATCGACTTCTGTAACGTCAAACTTGCACTTCTCCAATTTGAGATATAAATCATGCTCTTGAAGTTGTTGAAGAACCTTCTTGGTGCGTTCTCTGTGGACCGTAAGATCTGAGGAAAAAATTAAAATGTCATCCATATAGATAATAATCCATCCTTCGGCCAATAGGTCTTTGAAGGAGTCATTCATGAACGCCTGGAATGTAGCAGGCGAATTGCAGAGGCCGAAGAACATCACGGTAGGTTCAAAAAGTCCGAGAGGACATATAAAGGCTGCCTTCCACCTATCATTTGGTTTGATACAGATATTATTGTATCCCCATCGGATATCGAATTTCGTGAAATATTTAGATCCCTTCAGTTTATCGATAAGATCTGAAATCAAGGGCAAAGGGTAAGCGTTCTTGATTGTGTGAGAATTGAGATATCGATAATCTTGGCAAGGTCGAAATGAACCGTCCTTTTTGGGTACAAAGAAAAAGGGGGATGCTTGTGGTGATTTCGATGGTACAATCTTGCCAGTTTCCAAATGCTCCTTGACGAATGTCTGACATGCTTCTAATTCCCTAGGATTTAAGAGATATACCTTCGCCACTTTCGGTACAAAGGTGTCATCAGTGTCAATGGCATGGTCGAAGGGTCGTTCCGGGGGTACATGATCCGTAGATTTCTTTTCGAAAATTTCGGAGAAGTTGGTATATTCTGATGGAAGGATGGGTTTTTCCTTCTTCTCGTCTTGAGCGATTTCGGTGGAGATAGTCGTCCTTCCGGTTGATATTCCGGTGGACCCAAACCCTTTATCTCCTCATTTAGTATCGTCAAGCTCCAGAACTTCCTTGATGATAGGGTAAGAAATCTTTTCTGGGATGAGTTGAGCTATTCTGTCTCCTTTAACGATGTGGAAATCTTCTTGGCTGTTATTGATAAGCATGACCTTTATAGAACCTCTAAAATCTGCGTCGACCACTCCAGCAGCAATGTCAATGGAGTGTTTGGCTGCGAGTCCACTGCGGGGGGCGATACGAGCATAAGTTCCTTTTGAAAGTTTCACCGTAATGCTAGTGTCGATGGGATATTGTTCTCCGGGAGGAATGCAGATTTCGATATGTTTGGCTGAATATAGATCAAAGCCGGCCGCCTGTTCCGATCCTTTTGTAGGGACCGTCGCATGAGGAGACAGCTTCTTCACCAGAAGAGTGTCTTTTTCTTCTCTATCTTTCTCCTTATCTTCAATCTTCTTTTTCTTCATGAGAGCGGCCAACTTTTTGGTACGTTTGAAGACTCTCATGGCGTTGATTCTTGGTTCTTGTGAGAGCTCTTGAAGATTGCTCTTATCAGGTAAATTGATTGTTCCAAGATCCCAATTGATTGTCGGATTTACTTCTCTCAACCATGGAAGGCCGAGTATGAAATCTTCTTTTCCGCAGTCCATTACGAAAAACGTTCGTTCTTCTCTGAATTCCTGCATTTGAATAGGAATTCGGACTTGAAATTTGATAAGACCTCCTTTGTTAGGAGATCCGTCCACATTGGTCGGTTTCAAGGGTCGTTGAAGATGAGTATATGGAACTTTATGTCTTCGGACGAAACCCCAATCGATAAGGTTTGCTTCCGCTCCACTGTCAATGAGGATACGGGTTTCGACGGCTTCAGCACCGATAGTGGCAATAGTGGGAATGTATATAGATTGGGAGATTTCTGCCACTATTACGGGTGCTACTTCAAGAGGTACAGGCGTCGATTCTGTCCCCTCTTCTAAAAATCCAAAGGGATGTTAGTGACTTTCACCGATGCAGTATCGGAGACTTCTTCTATCTTAGCCATGGTTTCTTCTTCTTCATAATCATAGACAGTACGTAGTACTCTCATGATGTCGTCTTCTCGTATACTCCGGTTCCGAAGTTGATTTACGTATGTTGCAACCTGGGAAGGTGGTGTGAGAAGAGGTCTCGGCGTCGTTGGTGCTGTTCTAGAGGTAACAGCGGCAATCATTCGTTGGTTCTGTGGAGGGGGAGGTCTGCTTGTAACCCCTTGTCTTTGGAAGTTGGATGTCTTGTGGTCGCAGTTTGTATGTCCTTGTTGTCCGCAGCGAAAACACAGTCCTTTCCTCATATATTCCGCTCGTTGTAATGGAGACAACGAAGTTTGGTCTACGTCCATGGCATTGGGGTCCTTCTTGGGAGTAGGACGAGATTGAGTAGGAACATATTTGAAGTTAGAGGAGTAGGAATGGAGAGTTTTTAGTCTCTCATTCTGGACGTTGAAATATTCGGCTTTGGCAATCCATTTTTCCAAAGTATCAGGGACGTTCTCCATCTTGATAATCTGAGAGGCTAGGCCTCGGTTCAATGCTTGCATATACCAAGAAATCTTGGCGTTTTCATCGGCTACTCCTGTGCGATGAGCAAGGAGTCTAAAAGCGGAGTTGAATTCCCCCAATGTTTTGAAATGAGGGTTCTGTCTGATGGTAGAGATTTGAGCGATGGCTTCGCTCTTCTGGTCAGAGATGATGAAGGCTGTCTTGAAGTCTTCTTTAAATTTGTCCCAGGTACCCCATGAGGTTCTGTCAGCTTCATCATATCTGATCTGTGCTCAAGATGCAGCAGATCCTTTTGTCATGTATGTCAAAGCGGCGATAATCTTCTTGGTGTTGGTGTCATAAATTTTGTGGTTCAAGGTAAAGTATGCCCCGACAGAGGCTAGCCATCTTCTAGCATCATCTGGACTCCCATCAAAGTGAGTGGGAGCTCCAATCTTGATCTCAGCAGGGGTAGAAGTCGACATGATGGGAGATGGTGGTCGATGTGTAAGAGAGGTGAGAGTTACTGCTGAGTAAGGAGTATCTTCTTCGGATATCTCTGAGATATGTTCCGAAGATTCGGGTGTCGGGGATCTGGGAGGAAGTTCTGATGCTTCTTCAGCACGTTGCTTCCCGGTTCTTCTTTGTTCAGGAGTAATAGACTCCGGATGAGGGTAGGATGAGATCCTAGGCCTCGTATCAGTTGTGTGCCTAGACGAGGCCGCAGTCGTCGGTTTCCTTGAAGGAAACGTGGTCAAGGGTATTTGCTGGAGTTTGCCCTGGCTCCTGTTGTCCATCGACTATGTTGTCGAGGATATCGTTGTCTTGTCCTCACGGGCTTGATACCGGTTTTGGAACAAGAGGTCGTTGTTGAATCTAACTTGAATAAAGTCCTGACACTACGATGAGTGAGGACGATATAGAAAGCTAGTTCTTTTGTTACGCAGATTGAACTCGAGGTGCAATCGCGAACAAAGTCGTCAGGTGATCCAAGCTTTTATACAGAGCTGCAAACTGTTCAATCAAGCGAACCACTCAAGAGTGGGCTCGAGGACTCGTGCAATTGCACACAAGAGTTCAGATGAGAATAAGCTATATTCTGCGTAGAACTAGCTTAGAGATAAATACTAATGTACACGTTCTTTATATATGTAAGATTTGGTGCACGGACCATGGAAGAGTCATTGTGCATGGACCATCAAGAAAAGAAAGAAACAAGCATACTACCGAATTGAGTTCTGTGGACGAAAAGAGAAGTATCATAAAAAGGAAACGTACAAAAAGGAAAAGAGTTCCCATAGAAGAGGTGCACGTAACACAAAGTAAAGATGACATGATGCCCCAGAAGTTGCCATCTATTAAGAGAGAAGAGTGTATTCCTTCATGTTCTGGAGAAAGAAGAAGAAGAGGCTACTTATCATGCCTACGCTATACGAGCTAGCATTGAAGCGCCTAAGAAAATAGAAAAGACTATTGAAGAGATAGTGCCTAGCGCCTATCATCAATACTATGGACGGTTCTCAAAAGGAGAATCTGAACGCATGCCAATCAGAAAACTGTGGGATCACGCAATTGACTTAAAGGATACATTCGTTCCTAAGAAAGGAAGAATGATTCCCCTCTCAGTGGAAGAACAGAAAGAAGTTTCTAGCTTTATTGATGAACAACTGAGAAAGGGCTACATACGACCTTCGAAACTTCTCCTGTTTTCTTTGTGTCAAAGAAGGAAGGTACTAAATGCATGGTTCAAGATTATTATTATCTAAACAAGCACACCATCAAGAATAATTATCCACTCCTGCTGATTTCTCAATTAGTGGATAAGCTCAAAGAAGCTAAATTATTTACAAAGATGGATCTACGATAGGGATACAACAACATTCGCATCAAGGAAGGCGATGAGTGGAAAGCTGCCTTCGTATGCTTCTGCAGTGCCTATGAACCCCTCGTTATGTATTTCGGGTTATACAATTCACCCGCCATGTTCCAAGCAATGATGAATGAAATCTTTGCCAACATGGATGACGTAGTGGTGGTATATATTGATGACCTATTAATATTCACCAAAACCGATGACGTCAAAGAACACGAAAAGATCGTCAAGGAAGTCCTACGTCGATTGGAAGAGAATGATCTATTTATTAAACCAGAGAAATGTACCTTTACGGTACCAGAAGTCGAATTCCTCGATATGATAGTCAGCCGAGATGGAATTAAGATGGATGACTCTAAGGTTAAGGCTATTCTGGAATGGCCTGCACCAAAGAATGTGAAAGGAGTTAGGAGTTTCCTCGGACTTGCTAATTTCTACCAAAGGTTCATCCAAGACTATGCCCAAGTGGCTAGACCCTTAAATGATCTAACGAAGAAGGACACGCCCTTTGTGTGAAAAGAAGCATAACAAGAAGCATTTGATATGCTTAAAAGGAAGTTCATGTCTGCTCCTATCCTCTCCTATCCAGATGAAAATAGTCGCTTCCATCTTGAATGTGATGCCTCAGACTTTGCAACTGGCGGAGTCTTATCTATTGAAAAGGATGGCTTATGGCATCCAGTTGCCTATGCCTCACGTTCTATGACCCCTGAAGAGAGGAATTATCCAATTGCTGATAAAGAGATGCTCAGCATGATTCAGGCTCTCGAAGCATGGAGACATTATTTAGAAGGTGCCAAGTATGAGTTCGAAATCTGGAACGATCACAAGAATCTCCAGTATTTCATGAAGGCACAAGATCTTAACTGTCGTCAAGCGCGATGGGCACAATATCTATCTAGGTTCAACTTTAAACTCATCCACAAAGCTGGAACCTTGATGGAAAAAGCCGATGCCTTATCTAGAAGAGAAGATCACATGGTCAGCATCGAGGATGACAATAAAGGAGTAACCATATTGATGCTGGAGAAGATTAGGGTGACCATCTTGATCTCTGATGAAGGCGATAAGATCAAACAACAGGTTCTTGACACTATGTATAAGCTGAAAAAATCAGAAGTACAGAAGATAAGAGAGAAGTTTCACATCTATGAAGATAGTGATGGAATTCTCTATGATGAAAGGATGAGAATATATGTGCCTGACGACGAAGGTCTACGGCAATCTATTATTACATTACATCACGACACTCCAGTTGCCGGACATCCAGGAGTTGAGAAGACGATAGATCTGCTGCAGCGCAGCTATTTTTGGCCTCTGATGACATCTCAGGTCAAAGATTATGTTTT
Organism: Phlebopus sp. FC_14; assembly: GCA_021018615.1. NCBI lineage: Eukaryota > Fungi > Basidiomycota > Agaricomycetes > Boletales > Boletinellaceae > Phlebopus > Phlebopus sp. FC_14. The sequence continues at coordinate 304,702 of JAEVFL010000005.1, read as the reverse complement.
CCGTTGCGAAAGATGTACACACATGAAAGGGAGCAATCAGCCTCCCACTGGAAAATTACATCCCTTGGAAGTTCCAACTACACCTTGGGAAGACATATCAGCAGATTTCACTATGGATCTGCCTGATTCAAATGGATTCGACTCCATCCTTGTAGTGATGGATAGGTTCTCCAAAGAAGTCGAATTCATTCCATGTTTAAAAACCACAACAGCTCTTGACATGGCTCGTCTATATTTACAACACGTGTGGAAGGCACATGGCCTATCCTGTACAATCATATCTGATTGTGGACCGCAATTTGCCACGGAAGTGATGCATGCATTGTGCAAATGATTAGGTATAACCCCTAAATTATCCACTGCACATCATCCATAGATAGATGGTCAGATGAAAAGAATGAACAGGGATCTAGAACAGTACCTTCGTTTGTTCTGTGCAGAAAAGGAAGCAGAATGGGCTGAATGGCTTGCCATCGCTCAATTCTCATACAATGCAAAGAAGTAGGCTTCTACCAAGAAAACCCCTTTTGAAGTCACACGGTCATATGCTTCAAAAATGGGTTTCGAACAATATGTGTCTAAGGCACTAGCTGCTGATGACTTTGCCAAAGAAATGGCCAAGACTCTTAAGGATACAGAAGCTAATTTATTAGTAGCTCAGAAGTGGATGAAAGCACAAGCTGATAAGCACAGATCAAGTGCCCCTGAATACATCATTGGGGATAGAGTCTGGCTCAGCACAAGTAACCTGCGCCTGCCAAGAGCTTCATGTAAATTAACTGAACAATGGATCGGTCCTTATGAGATCACCCGCTTGGTTGGCTCTAATGTGTTGACACTTAAGCTGCCTAAGTCTATGCATATTCACCCTACAGTTAATATTTCACGGGTCAAGCCTTACAAAGAGCGCTTGCCTGGGCAACCAGTTATTGCCCCTGGACCCATTGAAGTAACTGAGGGTAGGGAAGAAAAATACGAAGTAGATTATGTGGTCGAATCTCAAAAAAGAGGTAACCGACTCGAGTACTTAGTTCACTGGAAGGACTATACAGATGAAGATAGAACGTGGAAACCCGCTGGCAATCTGCCCAATGCTTCCAATGCAGTTGCAGCCTTTCATTGGGCAAATCCCTCGGCTCCTCGTAAGCTACGAATGGCTTACTTGGATTTCTTATCATTATTTAAGCCTTTCGATAATTTAATGGTCCCTTCAATGCATGACACTCCCTTTGATTGCCTGAAAGTCGATCCTTAGGAGGGGGGTAGTGTTACGATATGCATTTTTCCTCTATTTATTTCCTTTTTCTTTCTATTGATTCTAATTTATTAAGCCTTTAGCACCTAGCGCGCTTGCTTTCAAGACTTAGAAACGTCTAAGTCCCTTTCATAATCACATGACTGGTCACGTGACTTGGCACATACGATTAGATCGTATGAGACAAGGACTAACCATATGTCATCTTTTTATAGACTCACAGGCTCTCATAGCCTTATGTCTCACCTTTACCGTATGTTTTCCATCTCCGTTATTTCATATTTAATAGGCTGCCACACCTCATGGCCTACATACTGCATTAATGTGGCAGCATATATTTCCCTCATGTTACCCTTCTCTTCCATTCCATGGCAATGCTTGATGCATGCCTGGTTCTCATGCCTTTCATCTCATCGGTAGATTCGAACACTACATGTACAAACTCTTATATGGTATATAAGTACTGAATGCAGCGACCAGGAGGTTTCCCATCGAATCCTCCTGAGTCTTTACCTCTCAGCCCCTCCATAAGCTCAGAGCAACCTCAGTTCCAAGTTTCAGTACGCACTCATCCATAATGTGAGCTGCTGACCATATCAGAACCTCTGGTTCTGGACTGAACTTTGGCAGCCCTACTGATAGATAAGTCCACTATCTGAATGTCATCATGCGTGATGAGTGGACTGATAGTAGACAGTGAAATAAAATACTCACATGTTATAGATAGGCCTGACAAAATCCAATAGCCTTCCAGATTGTGTCAGTGCCATTCTGGAGTTTTTGGAGCATGGGAAACTTGTCCCACAAACTCAGAAACACTTCTGGGGTGTGCAATGACTTGAAGTCGATGGAAAAGGCTTTGAAACTCATAAGATTAATTTGTTTTATTTTGAATATACTCTATCATATATTTCCTTTCTCATGTCAATACTTCCGATGCTCTCCACATCTTTCCAGATCCAAAACTATGGTATGAGCTTGTCTCCACCCATATATAAGACTAGTATCTGTAGTTCTAGTAGCATAGTAATACTAAGTGTAATGCACTCTCAGATGTAGCAGCAAATGCTAGTATGAATAATAGTAAATAGTATTAAAGCGGAGCTCGAATACTTGCTCTAGCTCTATATAAGGATTCCCTCTGGGAATCTTCAATAGATCTCTTTTATCCTCTTACCACTACCATCTCTAAGTTTGTTATCCTAACTAGGTGAGTTAAAGCTCACCCATTGCACTCATGATATTAGTGCATGCTCAACAGGTTATGAGCCGCAGATGTAGTGTCAACCTATGTGTCTTCATGGCTATAGTTGACAGTGCTCCAGCTCACCTGAATGTCATTGTCATTGACTTTGACATTGAACCTGATAGCACCTTCAATGGCTGCAAGCAGTAAGAGATAGCATGTGCACATTGTTGCTGCTGATCTCATGGGTTCAGAGCACTATCATGGCAGCTTCCTTTAAACTTGTCATTGCACTACACATTACTGACTTCATTGTTTATAGAGCCCATTATCAAAAATGTTCAAAGTACTTTTTGACTTTGTCCTTGCCTTCAATAGCTCAAACTACCAACAATGGTCATCAAGGATCTTCAGTTGTCTCCTCGCCAATGATGATCTCAGGCTCTTACATAGACCCAAGATGAGATTGAGGATGATATCAAAGGTAAATGGGACTCCTCTGATGTGAAAGCTAGAGGAACAATCCATCTTCATCTCAAGGATGTGATTTATCAAAAGTATGAAAAAGCTAACACTGCTAAAAAGCCTTGAGATGATCTTAAAGCTGAATATAGACACCCTAGCCTCGCCACTGTTTATTCTGAATTTCCTGCAATGCTGGACACTACTATCTCATCCAACTCTCACTCTGCTCTCATCTTCAATAAGATCAAGGCCCACTTCATGTGTCTTCAAGATGCTGACTTCAAAGTCAACAAACACATTTGAGCTATGATTGTAATGTCCAAGCTCCCTCCTCACATGAATGTTGTCACACAAATCTTTAATCAAATCAGATATACAATCACTGAAGGTTAGCACCATAAAACAGGCTGCTATACTCAGCTAGTAGCAGCATCAGGACATGTCTGTTACGATATATATTTTTCCCCTATCTATTTTCTTTTTCTTTCTATTTATTCTAATTTATTAAGTCTTTAGTGCCTAGTGCGCTTACTTTCAAGACTTAGAAACATCTAAGTTCCTTTTCTAATCATGTGACTGGTCACGTGACTTGGCACATACAATTAGATCGTATGCTACAAGGACTAGCTCCTATACAAGCCTTTCACATATGCATGGACAGTTCTAGATCCATGCCTCACCTTCTACTTATGTTTTTCATTTCCTAGCTATTTGATATTTAATAGCTGCCACACATCATGGTATCCTTACTGATCTCATATATGATCGTGGCAGCACATGTTTACCTTCTGTCTATGCTTCCACTTCCATTTTACATGCGTCTACCTTATGTTCTACTTCTCTTCCATTTCATGGCTATGCTTGATGCATGCCTACTATACATGTTATTCATTCTATTGGTAGATCTGGTAGATATAAGTACAAACCCCTATATAGTATATAAAGGGTGAATGCATCGACCAGGGGATTCCTTATTGAATCCTCCTGAGTCTCTTCTTAGCCCCTCATCGCTATAAGAGCAACCTCAGTAGACTTCTCAGTATGTCCTCATCACCATGTGAGCTGCTGAACACTTCAATGTCTTGCAATCGTCACTTTCAAGGTGGTAATAACACTAATGATTCTAGAGGTGATGTGAAAAAGATCAGTGCTATTGATACATTCAGCAGCTCACATCATATGGAGTGTGTACTGAGAGTTATTGACTGAGGTTGCTCTGGCAGTAAGAGGCTGAGAGGACTTAGGAGGATTCAATAAGGAATCCCCTGGTCGCTGCATTCACCCTTTATATACTAGATAGGAGTTTGTACATGTATAACCTAGATATATCGATAAGATGGAAAACATAAGGACCAGACATACATCAAGCATAGCCATGGAATGGAAAAGAAGTAAAACATATGATAGATGCATGTAGAATGGAAGAGGAAGTATATCATGAGGAGAACATGTGCTGCCACAATCATACATGAGATCAGTGAGGATACCATGATGTGTGGCAGCTATTAAATATCAAATAACTAACAAATGAGAAACATACATAGTAGGTGAGACATAGATCTAGAATTGTCTGTGCATATATAAAAGGTGGGCATAGGAGCTAGTCCTTGTATCATGCAAGCCAGTTGCACGCATCAAGTCACGTGATTAGGAAAGGGACTTAGACGTTGCTAAGTCTTGAAAGTAAGTGCGCTAGACACTAAAAGCTTAATAAATTAGAACAAATAGAAAGAAAAAGAAAATAAATAGAGGAAAAATGCATATTGTAACACTACCCCCCTCCTAAGGATCGACTTTCAGGCAATCAAAGGGAGTGTCACATGTTGAAGGAACAGTTAAATTATCGAAAGGTCTGAATAATGATAAGAAATCCAAGTAAGCCATCCATAGCTTATGAGGAGCTGAGGGATTTGTCCGATGAAAGGCTGCAACTGCATTGGAAGCATTGGCCAGATTGCCAGTGGGTTCCCACGTTCTATCTTCATCAGTATAGCCCCTCCAGTGGACTAAATATTCGAGTCAGTTATCCCTTTTTCGAGATTCGACCACATAATCTACTTCGTATTCTTCTTTCCTGTCCTCAAGCGCTCTTTGTAAGGCTTGACCTGTGAAATATTAACTGTAGGGTGAATATGCATAGACTTTGGTAGCTTAAGCGTCAACGCATTAGGGCCAACCAATTGGATGATCTCATAGGGACCAATCCATCATTCGGTTAATTTACGTGAAGCTCTTGGCAGGCACAGGTTACTTGTGCTGAGTCAGACCCTATCCCCAATGATGTATTCAGGGGCATCTGATCTGTGCTTATCAGCTTGCACTCTCATCCGCTTCTGAGCTACTAATAAATTAGCTTCTGTATCCTTTAGAGTCTTGGCCATTTCTTTGGCAAAGTCATCAGCAGCTGGTGCCTTAGACACATATTACTCGAAGCCCATTCTTGGAGCATATGACCTTGTGACCTCAAAAGGGGTTTTCTTTGTAGAAGCCTGCTTCTTTACATTATATGAGAATTGAGTGATGGCAAGCCAGTCAGCCCATTCTGCTTCTTTCTCTGCACAGAATAAACGAAGGTACTGTTCTAGATCCCTGTTCATTCTTTTCATCTGACCATCTGTCTACAGGTGATGTGCAGTGGATAATTTAGGGGTTATACATAATCGTTTACACAATGCATACATTACTTCCATGGCAAATTGTGGTCCACAATCAGATATGATAGTATGGGGTAGGCCATGTGCCTTCTATACGTGTTGTAAATATAGACGGGCTGTGTCAAGGGCTATCGTTGTTTTTAAACATGGAATGAATTCAACTTCTTAGGAGAACCTGTCTATCACTACGAGGATGGAGTTGAATCCATTGGAATCAGGTAGATCTATGGTGAAATCTGCTGACACGTCTTCCCAAGGTGTAGTTGGAACTTCCAAGAGATGTAATTTTCCAGTGGAAGGCTGATTGCTCCCTTTCATATGTGCACATCTATCGCAATGGGAAACATAATCTTTGACCTGAGGTGACATCAGAGGTCAAATATAGCTATGCTACAGCAGATCTATTGTCTTCTCAACTTCTGAATGTCTGGCAACTGGAGTGTCGTGATGCAACATAATAATAGATTGCCGTAGACCTTCATTGTCAGGCACATACATGCAATTCTTTTCATCATAGAGAATCCCATCCGTTCCTTCATGGATGTGGGACTTCTCACATATCTTCTTTACTTCTGATTCTTTCAGCTTATGCATAGTATCAAGAATCTGTTGTCTGATCTTATCGCCTTCATCGGAGATCAAGATGGCCGCCCTAATCTTCTCTGGCATTAATATGGTTACTCCTTTATTGTCATCCTTGATGCCAATCATGTGATCTTCTCATCTAGATAAGACATTGGCTTTTTCCATTGAGGTTCCAGCTTTGTGAATGAGTTTAAAGTTGAACCAAGATAGATATTGTGCCTATCGCACTTGGTGACAGTTAAGATCTTGTGCCTTCATGAAGTACTGGAGATTTTTGTGATCATTCCAAATTTCAAACTCATACTTGACACCTTCTAAATAATGTCTCCATGCTTCGAGAGCCTGAATCATGCTGAGCATTTCTTTATCAGCAATAGGATAATTCCTCTCTTCAGGGGTCATGGATCATGAGGCATAGGCAACTGGGTGTCATAAGCCATCTTTTTCAATAGATAAGACTCCACCTGTTGCAAAGTCTGATGCATCACATTCAAGACAGAAGTGACTGTCTTCATCAGAGAAGGAAAGGATAGGAGCAGACATAAACTTCTTCTTTAGCATATCAAATGCTTCTTGTTGTGCTTCTTTCCACACGAAGGGTGTATCCTTCTTCGTCAGATCATTTAGGGATCTAGCCACTTGGACATAGCCTCGATGAACCTTTGGTAGAAATTGGCAAGTCCGAGGAAACTCCTAACTCCTTTTACATTCTTTGGCGCTGGCTAGAAAGTAGATACTCGTTATCTGGAGACTCAGTGATAGCATGATTGCTGTTGACACTATTTGCACTGGCTGTCCAACAGGGTGAGGAGCTAGTTGTTATATAGCCATGCCCTACAATGGGAAAAAGATGAAGACAGGTAAATATGAATATGTAGAAAGTGCTGCCACAGGTGCTGCTACTGTGAGCTCGAGTTTGGACTCAGCTTGACCTTCCAGATCCATCCTTGAATGTTTCTATGGAATCTGCATGGATAGCATTGCTGGTTTGTGGTCAATGGTTGCATTACCTGACATCTAATTTGTACTTTATTAGTAGGCACACACCATAAGAAAAAATACATACAATTTTGATCACTTAAAACTTGATATTATTATGGTAGAGTATGTAGTAGACATTGCTGCCAGAGTGAGTATAACAGTAGATTGGCAATTCGGATCTCTTTGAATGCATGTCACACTTTCAGCTTTGATGCAGCTGTCGCACAACTTCCACTTCTTTGTCTACCTCTTCTACTAGTTTCTTGAACAGCTTCTTAGACATCTTCATACCTTAGATACAATACAAAAAAATAGTTAGTGTGAGTATAACAATATGGTGGGGTATACCTTTACAGCATGATTGGTAGGGGGTAGGCTATTGGAATCATCCTTGGATTGAGCATCTTCAAAGTGTACAATGATGCTCTTGAGTTGACAAGTTGACAACTTGCCACTTAGAAGTTATTGGGGGACAATGAGCAGTCACATTCTCTTGATAAAGGTGGTGAGTTCTTTATCTATTCGAATTGATGTAAAGTTAATCTTCACTTTCTCAGAGTCTAGCTGATACTGGAGCTGCAGAAGTCTAGGAAAAGAGTCATATTGGATGAGATTTGAAATGGAACATTCAAGGTCTTTGATCCTTGCAAATGATGGACAGTGCTCTCAATCTCAAATTCTGTGATAGATAATAGATTAGTGTATGATATGAACAACAAGAAAATAACCATGACTTATCATAGATAGCTAGATCATGCCGAGAATTACTCTGAAGTTTGGGCTTGTGAGCAGATGTCTTTCCATTGTCTTTTCCATTGGATCTGTCCTGTTTTGTTATGGTGATAGCATCAGCTATATATGCATGCTGGTGTGGCTTTGTATGAGTGAGATGAGTAACATAGAGGTCCTCCATACTATCCACAGATTGCACCTCATCTTTACCACTGACAAACTCTGGACCTATAGACATATTTACAGCAAGTAATTTGTCCATTTCACTGCAATCCATCACCTCAATTCCTACTGGATTATCTTCATCATCCATGTGAGACGATCGCATCACTAGCACTCAAGGCGCTTCTTATTTTTCTTATCTTATCTTATCGAAATGGCGCTAATCTTATCAGTTAGCGCTTATCTTATCCATTTGTTATCTTATCAGGTGGCTGGGTAAGTTCTAGACTCAGTCTAGCCTTACGACCTAGAGTATATGGGTCTAGGGTTTACCTTACTTGTACAGGGATTTACTTATATAGTACTTAGCTCGCTCACCTCAGAGGGGCATGGGCCATGGTCTGTGCATAGTATCTAGAAAGTAGCTACGTTTCTCTGTCATATTCCTTAGTTCAATATATTCATGGTTACACCAGTAAAACCCTGACCTTAGCTACTATAGAGGGTGGTGTGACTTAACAGACCTTGTGGACTCTGTGTTGGACTACGACAGTGTCCAGTTTTCATAGTTTGGTTTGTTTTTCTGTTTTGTTTCACTCGACGCATAACACCATGAGTATATTCTTAAGCTTGTGCACATGAGCATGCTTGATTTCGATATCCATGACCTCTGAAATAGTTTGAATGCTAGTGAAGGATGGTTCTTCTTCATTCAGCTTGAGAACCATTGCAAGGGACTGTGCTTGCAGCTCTACAGATGGATGAGATTTGGAGTGAGGGGTCATCCTCCTTATAGCTATTGACTGATGTGTCATTGTAGTACTAGTTTGGGAAGGAGGACAAGAGTGGCTGGAACTGACAGATGACACATTGAATTGGGAAGGTGGGGCACTCCAACTACATGAGTGAGCAAGTGATTCTTACAGAACACACTCTTCTGAGTGTTTGATGCACAAGTTGCATTGCATAGTACCAGGTTTGACAAGTCTAAGCATGCTCCTGGTCTCACTATGTAGGTACCGATTGAGTAATATATATTGAGAACGGAAAAAAAAAATAAGAACACACCAGATGTACTAGTAGCTGTTACGATATGCATTTTTTTCCCTTATTTATTTTCCTTTTCTTTCTATTTATTCTAATTTATTAAGCCTTTAGCGCCTAGCATGCCTACTTTCAAGACTTAGAAACGTCTAAGTCTTTTTCCTAGTCACATGACTTGACACATGCAACTGGCTCGCATGATACAAGGACTAGCCCCTATGTTACCTCTTCATGGACTCACAGGCTTTCATAGTCTTATGTCTCACCTTTACCATATGTTTCTCATTTTTGCTATTTCATGTTTAATAAGCTGCCACACCTCATGGCCTACACACCGTGTTAATGTGGTAGCACATGTTTATGCTTCTCCTTTCATTCTACATGCATTCATCACATGTTTTACTTCTCTTCCATTCCATGGCTATACTTAATGCATGTCTGGTCCTCATGTCGTTCATCTTATCTGTAGATTTAGTTTATACATGGACAAACATATGTACAATACATAAAGGGTGAATGCAGCAGTCAGGGGATTCCTCATCGAATCCTTCTGAGTCTCTCCTCAGCTCCTCACCGACATCTGAGTACACTGTCCTCGACTCTTGAAGTCCTTTCCTTCAGAGCTCTACATCATAGAGTCGGTCTGACCATGGACTGGACTAGATGAAGATGCAAGCGACCCCAGGACGAAGCATTTGATATGTGGAGTTTCTGAGTTGTTTCAGTAGCATGTGTTGGAGCTTGAGAAGATGATGAATTTGTCCTTTTCCAATTCTTTGGGGACATTGAAACAATAGAAGATGTTACACAGATTGAACTTGAGAGGCAATTGTGAACAAAAGTCATCATATATCAGCCTTTTACAAAGGCATGAACTGATCAATAAGTGAACCACTTAAGAGTGGGCTCAAAGTCTCAGGCAATAGCCCACAAGAGTTAAGAAAGAAGCAAGCTTGATTCTGTATAGAACTAGCTTATGATAAGACTACTTGTACATGTCCTTTATATATGTATCGTAACGATGCATGGACCATCAAGAAGTATACATGCACGGACCATCAAGAAAGAAAAAGAAAGAGCTGTTATCTGATTGAGGGTTTAGAATAAAATAGATAAGTAACAAGAAAGAAATGAAGTTCTCATAGATAGTACCACACATAACATTACCTCCTTTGTAGGGCAATTGCTAGTCACTGACTAGTCACTTTCATAATAATAATTATCCATGGTGTAAGAAGCTTTTCCAGCAGTTTGTAAATCATGACTGGTCACATTGTTGTAAATCCTTCATAAAGGCTCAATGTGAGCTGGACAGTCATAAATTGATTGTCCTCTCCTATGATGGCATGTTCTTCAACCAGGACACTGTCTCTGATTATGTCCTGGGTGTGACAGTAGAGGCATTTATAATGAGGACAGTGTACTTGGACATGTCTGACTTTGTTACATTGAAAGCATTTAGCTTTCAGAGAAATGATGGGAACAACGTTGTGAGAAGGTTCCAGAGTAGGAGAGGGTATAGCATCCATGTCAATGGGATTTTCCCTACTATCAGATGAGGAGAAAGATGGTGGAGTAGTAGCAGAAGATATAGAGACATTAACAGGTCCACGATTTCGTGGACTGCTGGCGAGTCTATATGGAGCGATAAGAAATTGACATCTCCTTGGGTTTAACGGAGAGTGTCTTCTGGCCACTTGTAGTGGTGGAGTGGAAGTGATGAAAGAAGACAGCGAGTTAGTTTCACTAAAGTTCATTCTAGAGTAGGTGTTTCTTCTATAGTCTCCAGAGAAGGTGCACTAGAGTTATCAGGAGTAGGAACCAATAAAGGTTCAGGAGAAGATGACAGTCTGTCCAGAATGATGTCTCCCATAATTCTAGTGAGAAGATTGTGAGGGAGATCCAAAATAACATTAGTGAATCTCAGGAGGTCAACGAGATGGAGGAGTTCTCTTCTAATGTTATGATAGCAGTGTCCATGGTTCCAATGAATGAGGTGAGGGAGATCTCTCCTGATCTGAAATGGTGGTATTGATGTATACATGAGGCATGAAGATGATATATAGAAATGAAATATTTGATGTCAATATGAAGATGAGGAGACTGATTGATAGATATAACGAAAGTGTGATCTCTAAAATGGAGGCTTAGAGATCAAGTTGGTCAAGAAGATTGATATCTTGAGGATGGTATAGGAGGTTGTTGAATCTGTAGGCTCAGATGAGGGGCTTTGGTTTTGTTGTAAATGTGGAGAGAGCAAATTGCAAAGAAGTCTTTTCGATGTCAAAGTTTATAAGCTCATAGGATTATTTGTGCATGTTTAAGATTTCCTTTGGGTTTCCAGGTGTTTTCAGAGGAAGGATATCCTTTCCAGAAAACTAAATAGCATCTTCAGCCCGGTGATCTTTTGTAGGCTAAGATCTGATGAACTTTGTATTCTTCATCATCTTCTATTAGGTCAGGGGATGGTTGAAGAAAGTTCAGCCCATGTTCAAAAGTTTTCTGATAGGACAATAGCAAAGAGGCATGGAAAACATCATGTATCTTCCAAGTTGGAGGTAATTTGAGCCAATAGTAGACAAAAGATAAGATCTATATAATTTCAAAAGGTCCCTTTCTTTTTGGGGCTAATTTCCGAGATGGATACGTCATATGTAGGTTGTGACCTTCTAATCAAACTTTGTCACCCACATTCCAGGGTGTAAACCTTGATGTAATTTGTTCTTTCATAATACGTTGTGCAATTTCATACATAGCAAGTGCTTCTTTTCGTGCTTCTCATAGAGAAGTGAGTAGTTTTTCGATGTATAGGAGGTTGAACAAGATCTTGGCAAGTTCCAGATAAGATCAGGTTCATAGCCAAGCATGAGGGAAAAGGGTGTTTTCTTCATTACTGAATGAACATTGAAGTTATAAGCAAACTCTGCAAATGGAATGAATTGGGCCCATGTTTCAGGGTTGTCATCACAGAATATTCAAAGGAATGTTTCAATCTCTTGATTAGCTCTTTTTGTTTCTCTATCAGTTTGAGAGTGATATGTGAAGGAGAGAGTGATATCATATTCTAAAAGTCTTGCAAGTTCTTAAGAGAATGTGGAGGTGAACTGCGGGCCTCTGTTAGAAATGACCTTTTCATGAAGACCAAATCAAAGGAAAACATTCTTGAAAAATAGTTGTGCTATTCTGACAGCATTGATCATTTTGTTACACAAGAATAAAATTATCCCCTTTGTAAGGCCATGGTCAACTATGACCAAGATGGAATTAAAAGAATTGGAGATAGAGAGATCTGTAATGAGATCCATGGAAATTTGTTGAAAGAAATAAGTGTAGGTAGAGGGAATAGGAGATAATGCAGGGACCATTGGATGGATATTAACCTTCATCTGTTGACATGTGGCACAACCAGAAATAAATTTTCAGACAAAGATGGATAGATCAGACCACCAGAAGTCATGAGCCACGAGATTGACAGAGCATAGAATCCCAGGGTGTCCAGCAGTTGGAGAATCATGAATCATTTTTACAATAGCATGGTGATGTTTTGGAGGGATGTAGAGTTGATTTTTGAAGAACGGATCAGCACCATCATAGTATCAATCCAAAGGGAAGTATCAGAGAAAGAGTGATTTCGCATTTTTCAGCACCTATAAAGCAGAGAGGATGAGGGGATCTGAGAGTGTGGAATGTTTAATCTTGTCAACAAGAGCAAGATCAAAGGATCAGACAAATAAGTTGTCAGGAAGGAGTGTGACAGCAGTATTGTCGTTGGATGTGTCAACATCATGCATATGGAAGAGTGCATCAGCAGGTCCCATCTGAGTTTCAGAAATGTGTTCAAGTTTCAAATCAAAGTCTTGAAGAATCATTAGCCAATGAGCTTGATGATGGGATAGCTTCTGAGGAGATTTGAAGTAGATAAGGCTCTTGTGGTCAGTAAAAACTGTGACCTGATGATCTGTTCCTTGGAGATAATATCTTCAGATGACAAGAGCTAAGACGAGTGATGCACTAGACTCTTGCAATGTCTGACACTTAAAACACAAAGTTCAAGAAAGCAGATCAGTTTATGTCTGACCTGAAGACAGGGATGAATAATGAGCAGCATTGACTTAGGCTCGTTGATAATGGGCAGAGTAGTGAGGAGAAACTTAGAGTCGCTTGTGGACGGGTAGCCCCAAGAGAACCAAGTTAGGGACTCTTGAGTGTTGGCATTTGTAGACTATATATGCTGCTACTATTTGTATGAAACAAATAGATAGGTAAGCAGAATGTTCCACAACATTCCACAACATTCCATATGATGTCATGATGATATCATGGTCCAGACTGGTCTAGATAAGTCTAGGTAAGAATGTTCTAGGTGGGTCCAGGCCTAGTTACGTGATATCTAAATATAAGTCACATGATCAAGTCATGTGATCCAGTCACATGAGTAAACAAGCATGTGATGTAAGTCATGTGACCACAAAAAGAGAAAGAAAAAGGGAGAAAAGTAGAGGAAAATTTATACCCCATAACACTACCTCCCTTCTAGGAATTGACTTCTAGGCGATTAAATGGAGCAGAAGCCATAGAGCAATAATTAACATAGAAAGCAAATAAAGAGTCAAATTGTGACTGAACCATGTGCAATTTCCTGGGAGCAGAAGGGTGGCAACAATAGAAATCACAAATAGAATCGTAAGCATTACTTAGGTTAGCCTCAGGCTTTCAAGTACGCTCCTCATCAGAATAACCAACCCAGTGAACCAAAAACTTGAGGTGGCAACCTCGCAAGCAAGAATCAACAATATAATCAACCTTGTATTCTTGGTCACCCTCTTTGGTAATGTCCACCAGACCAGGTTGTTGTGCCAGTTGACTAGGCAAGTGCTCTTTATAAGGTTCAATGTGACTAATATTCACAACCAGGTGAATGTGCATTGTGGATGGGAGGCGAAATTCAATGGCATTGGAGCCGACTAGCTTTGTAAGGTCATATGGACCAAGCCATCATTCGGTAAACTTCCAAGAAGGTCAAGGAAGCTTTAAACTAGAAGTGCTAAGCCACACTTTATCACCAATCTGATAAGGAGGTGGCTATGATCTATGATGATTGGCTTTCTTTTTCATAGTGGCTTACGCTTTCTCTAGGTTTTTATGAGCCTGCTCGAGAGTTTTTTTCATGTTGGTAGTGAGATCCTCAGCTACAGGGACCTTGGGCTGGTATGATTCAACATCCATCCTTGGTTTGTAGGATCAAGTGACCTCAAATGGAGATTTTCCAAGTGAATCCTGGCACTTGTTGTTATATGAGAATTGTGCCAGTGCTAGCCAATCAGACCAATCATATGACCTTTCAGCAATGAAAAAAGACGGATATATTCCTATAATGTTTGGTTCATCCATTCGGTTTGCCTGTCTGTTTGCAGGTGAAATGCGGTGGAGAGCTTAAGCTCAATCCCTAAGAATTTTTCTAATTTGCACATGACCTGAGACGTGAATTGTGGACCACAGTCCGAAACAATAGTCATGGGAAGACCATGATGCTTTCAGACATGTTGCAAATACAATTTGGCCGTTCTGAGAGCCATGATCGTTTTGTTGATAGGAATAAATATAGCCTCTTTAGAGAAATACTCAACAACCACTAGAATTGTGTTGTAACCATCCGAAAGGGGTAAGTTCATGGTAAAATCTGCTGAAACATCAACCTATGGTCCAGATGGAATCGACAGTGGTTGGAGCATGCCAGCTGGGGCGATGCGAGAACTTTTCATGCATGTGCATTGATTGCAATGTGAAACATAGTCCTTGACTTGAGTGTGTAACCCAGGCCAATAATAATTATGTTCTACCAATTCCTGTGTCTTCGACTGACCAGGATAACCTACAACTGGATTGTTGTAATGAAGTGTGAGAATTGTTATGATATGCATTTTTCCTCCATTTTTCTTCCTTTAGCACCTAGCGCGCTTACACTCAACGACTTAGAAACGTCTAAGTCTTTTTCCTAATCACGTGACTGGTCACATGACGTGACACATGCAACTGGCTCGCACGCGACATGGACTAGCCCCTATGCTAACTCTTCATGGACTCACAGGCTTTCATAGCCTTATGCCTCATTGTTACCGTATGTCTTTCATTTCCGCTATTTGATATTTAATAGGCTGCCACACCTCATGGCCTACACACCGTTTTAATGTGGCAGCACATGTTCTCCTCATTCCATGATTCTTCTTCCATTTCACACATGTTTCCCTCATGTTATGATTCCCTTCCATTCTATGGCGATGCTTGATGCACGCTCTTTCCTCATGTTTTCCCACCTTATCAGTAGATAAGAACAATACATGTACAAACAGTTGTATAGTATATAAGATGCAATACAGCGACCAGGGGATTCCCATCGAATCCTCCTGAGTTATCCTCCTCTCAGCCCCTCAGCTAAGAGCAACCTCAGTTACGACTTATTTCAGTACGCACTCCATCATGTGAGCTGCTGATTGTATCAAGAATGTCTTGGCAAAGCTTGACATCACCAGGAACATAAATATGATTTTCTCTGAAATAAAGCCTATCTTGGAGCTTATAATTAGATCCCAGATCTAAATCTTTAGATAGTGCCTTGATTTGTTCAATGATAGATTGTTCTTTGACTTCTACAACAATGTGTTGAGCCCTAATCTTTGTGGGAGGAATAACAATGATGTCCTTGTTGTCATTTTCAACCTCATTGGAGTGATCACAATGTTGGAATAAAGCATCTGCTTTCATCATGGAAGTTCCTGCCTTATGGACCAAGGTAAAGTTGAATCTTGTGAGATACAAGGACCATTATGCTTGTCTTCAATTCAGATCTTGAGATTTCATAAAATATTGAAGATTCTTGTGATCAGACTATTATGATATGCATTTTTCCCCTATTTATTCTAATTTATTAAGCCTTTAGCGTCTAGCATGCCTACTTTCAAGACCCAGAAATGTCTAAGTCTCCTTTTCTAATCACATGACCGGTCATGTGACTTGGCATGTATGACTAGCTCGCACGCTACAAGGACTAGCTCCTATGTCATCTTTTCACAGACTCATAGGTTTTCATTGAGACGAAAATGCCACTAGCGCTCAAGGCGCTTCTCGTTGGCGCTCGTAGCGTCTAACTTTCTTTTATTTTCTTTTATCTTATCTTATCAGGTTGGCGCTTATCTAATCGGTGAGCGTTAATCTTATCTGGTGGCTGTGGGGCCCAGGCCGTTCTAGGCTCTGCACCTCGACTATAGGTATTAGGGTTTACCTTACTAGGCGTCTCTTTCCTTATATAGTACTTAGACCGTTCACCTTAGTAGGGCACTGACCTTGGTCCGTGCACGGTAGCTAGGGTATATAAGTAGTTACCTCGACGCCTGTATTCCTTAGTTCAATATACTTGTGGTTATACCAGTAAAACCCATGGCCTCGCTGCTATAGATGGGCGGTATAGCTTAACGGGTCTAGCGGACTCCGAGTGACCCGCGATAAGGGTCATCTCTTTAGGTTTGGTTTGTCTTTCTTTGTCGTGTTCCGCTCGACGCGTAACATTCATAATCTTATGCCTTACTTTTACTGTATGTTTCTCATTTCCACTATTTCATATTTAATAGGCTGCCACACCTCATGACCTACACACCATATTAATGTGACAGCACATGTTTTCCTCATGATATGCTTCTCCTTTCATTCTACATATTGACAGCACATCAGCTTTTTTGAGTGTCGATCCTCATTGGCACCCTTGTTTGTGATGCTCTTGAGGTTGCTATTGTTGCCTTTCTTCTCCTCAAACTCATCAGTATTAGCATTTAACACTCCAACAGTACTGTCTTTGAAATGGATGTTGTGCTTGAAATATTCAGTGCTCACATGGTAAGGGAATATATACTAAGGCTGCTTACAAGGACTTAGGATAGTTACTCTGAGATGTAGAATACTGAGAAGAAGATCAAGAGGATACAATGAGGCCTCTGGTCATTGTATTGGGGTTTATATATTACATAGGGGTTTTGTACATATTGACATCTAATCTACTGATAAAATGAAAAACATATGGACCAGGCATACATCAAGCATAGCCATGAAATAGAAAGGAATTATAACATGAGGAAAACATATGTAGAATGGAAGAAAAGCATAAATATGAGGAGAACATATGCTGCCACGATCACATATGAGATCAGGGTGGACACCATGAGGTGTAGTAGCTATTAAATATCAAATAATAAGGAAATAAGAAACATACATAGTAGGTGAGACATAGATCTAGAAGAATCCATGCATATATAAAGAATAAGCACAGGGGCTAGTTCTTGCATCATATAATCTAATCATATGTACCAGGTCACATGGTTAGATAAAGACTTTAGACATTTCTAAGTTGAAAGGATTGGCACTTGAGGGCACTAATGCTTGAATAAATAAAATAAATAGAAAGAAAAAGCAAATAAATAGAAGAATAATAAAAATGTATATTGTAACAGTGCTCCACCATCACAAATCACTTGACAGGTCAAAGAATGCAGTAGCCCATACTCTGTAAGTCATAATCCATCCAATGTCCTTCTACCACCTGACTTATGAGTTTAGATGACTTTTCATTCAGCACTCACATACGACACCCCTAAGAATATAATCCAGCAAGGTCAGATGTCTTTTCCATCATGGCCTCATATAACATCTACCTATCAAGTGCCTTGGTTGAAATATGATTTTTCAACTACACAGTGTGATTCACAGCTTCCCCTCATAGGTATTGGAAAAGTTTGACATCATATGAACTTTTGTAATGAGGATGCTATTCAGATGTTCTGCAATATCATTCTGCTGAGATGTATCATGTACAGCGAGTTTTCATGTTGTCCTGTGATTTTCAAGGTAGGAAGTGAACTTGTCACTCATAAACTTCCTGCCTTGATCCGTATATAGGCATTTCACTATTGTGTTGTGATACTTCTTAACTTGAGCCTTGTACAGTACTAAAGGCCTTGAATCTTTCACACAGCAGGTAAAGGCATATCTTATGAGTCTTATTATCTATGAACTACATATAATAATAGTGTCCATTTAACAATTCAACAGGTGCTGATCTCTAGAGATTAGAATGTACCTCTCCAGCATATTTTGAAGTATGTTTCCCATTCAGATGAATGCATCACTAGCACTCAAGGCGCTTCATTTTTCCTTATCTTATCTTATCGGGATGGTGCTAATCTTATCTGTTAGTGCTTATCTTATCCTGTCATTACATTTTATCTGGTGGCTAGGTAAGTCTAGACCAGGTGTAGCTTGCGATCTAGAATATGGGGGTCTAGGGTATTATCTTAAGCATACAGAAGTTTACTTATATAGTACTTAGTTCGTTTACCTCAGAGGGGCACTGACCATGGTCCGTGCACGATATCTTTGATATATAAGTAGCTACAACTCTCTATAGTGAAACATCAGCGGCTCACATTGTCGTGGAGTGCGTACTGAAGAGAAGTAAACCAAGGTTGTTCTGTAGATTGAGACACTGGTATAAGACCCAAGAGGATTCGATGGAGTCCTCTGGTTGCTCCATTTGAATCTTATATACTCTACTAGTGTTTGTCCATGTGTACACTAGATCTAATCGATACTATGAAAGACATATGTTCCAGGCATGCATCAAGCATAGCCATGGAATGGAAAGGAATCATAACATGAGGGAAACATATGTAGAATGGAAGGAGAAGCATAAGGTGAGGATAACATGTGCTGCCACGATCACACATTAGATCGGTGAGGATCCCATGATGTGTGGCAGTCTATTAAATATGAAATAGGAGAAATGGGAAACATACGGTAATGGTGAGGCATAAGGCTATTAAAGCCTGTGAGTCCGTGAAGATGTGACATAGGGGTTATGTCCGTGTTGCATGCAAGCAAGTTGCACATATCACGTCATGTGACCAGTCACGTGATCTGGAAAAAGACTTAGACATTTCTAAGTTATTGAGTACAAGCGCGCTAGGCACTAAAGAAAGAAAAATAGAGAAAAATAAAGGAAAAATACATATCGTAACATATAGTATTTCCTTAGTTCAATATATTCGTGGTTCCACCTTAGCGATCCTGGCCTTAGCTGCTACATAGAATTGGTGGGACTTAATCGGTCTAGCGGACTCTGTGGTGGCCTATATCAGTGGTCACTTCCTTTTAGTATGGTTTGTTTTTCCGTTATGTTCCGCTCGATGTATAACACCCATCATGTTCTTTCAGAATTTGACATTTGTTCCATGGTAATACAGGATTCACAGAAGGTTTACTCACCATTGTTAGCCAAGACAAGGTGCAGACCAGTGATGAAGCCTTTTATCATAAGGTATTTGACTGTATTGAGACCAATCTATTCCATACAGTGATGCAGCTCTATGATGATAAGTTTTCATATAGTCACATATACACTTCTGTCCATGGTGTTATGCTCAACTCAGTACAGGCCCTTTTGTGACTTTGGAATTTATTCAATTGTTGTATCATCAACATTCTTGATAGTATAATATTCTCCACCAAAGATCACAGTATAGCCAGTGTTGTCAATGCATCCAATTGATATAAGCATGTACTTAATCTCAGGTGAATATAGGACTCTGATGAGGCAGATCATGGACATGTCTATGTACTAGGCATGCATCAAGCATAGTCATGGAATGAACAGGAAGTAAAGCATAAGGAAAATTCATATAGAATGGAAGAGAAGCATAAACATTCATGTATATGTGAAGAATGTACATAGGGGCTAGTCCTTATATCATACAATCTAATCATATGGACCAAGTCATGTGCACCAGATCATATGATTAGATAAAGACTTAGATGTTTCTAAGTTGAAATAATTGGCACTTGAGGGCAGTAAAGCTTGAATAGATGAAATAAATAGAAAGAAAAATTGAATAAATAGAGGAAAAATACATATCATAATACTACCCCTCTCCTAAGGATCGACGTCCAGGTGATCAAAGGGAGTATTACATGAAGAGGAGACAGTTTTCCATCTGACTATCTGTCTGCAGATGATGTACAGTGGATAATTTAGGGGTAATATGTAATTGATACGGTCAGCAGCTCACATGGTTGAGAGTGTATACTGAAAGCTATCGGCGCTAAGGTTGCTCGACTTAGGAGTAGCTGAGAGGGGCAATGGACTCAGGAGGATTCAATGGGATCCCCTGGTCGCTGCATTGGCTCTTATATACTATACAAGTGTTTATCCATGTGTACACTAGATCTATCAATGAAATGGAAAACATAAGGAACAGGCATGCATCAAGCATCGCCATGGAATGGAAGAGAACCATAACATGAGGAAAACATGTGTGGAATGAAAGAAGAAGCATGGAATGAGGATAACATGTGCTGCCACATTAAAACGGTGTGTAGGCCATGAGGTGTGGCAGCCTATTAAATATGAAATAACGAAAATGAGAAACATACGATAAAGGCGAGGCATAGAGCTATGAGAGCCTGTGAGTCCATGAAGATATAACATAGGGGCTAGTCCATGTCGCATGCGAGCCAGTTGCACGTGTCAAGTCACGTGAGTAGAAGAGAGACTTAGACGTTTCTAAGTCTTGAAAGTAGGCGTGCTAGGCACTAAAAGCTTAGTAAATTAGAATAAATAGAAAGAAAAAGGAAATAAATAGAGGAAAAATGCATATCATAACACTACCCTCCTCCTAAGGATCGACTTTCAGGTGATCAAAGGGAGTGTCACGAGCAGAAGCAACTGTTAAATTATCAAAAGGTTTGAATAATGATAAGAAATCCAAGTAAGCCATTCGTAGCTTATGAGGAGCTGAGGGATTTGCCCAATGAAAGGCTGCAACTGCATTGGAAGCATTGGCCAGATTGCCAGTGGGTTCCCACATTCTATCTTCATCAGTATAGCCCCGCCAGTGGACTAAGTATTCAAGGCGGTTACCCCTTTTCCGAGATTCGACTATATAATCTACTTCGTATTCTTCTTCCCTGCCCTCAGTTACTTCAATGGGTCCAGGGGTAATAACTGGTTGCCCAGGCAAGCGCTCTTTGTAAGGCTTGACCCGTGAAATATTAACTGTAGGGTGAATATGCATAGACTTTGGTAGCTTAAGCGTCAACGCGTTAGAGCCAACCAATTTGGTGACCTCATAGGGACCGATCCATCGTTCGGTTAATTTACGTGAAGCTCTTGGCAGGCGCAGGTTACTTGTGCTGAGCTAGACCCTATCCCCAATGACGTATTCAGGGGCACTTGATCTGTGCTTATCAGCTTCCGCTTTCATCCGCTTCTGAGCTTCTATTAAATTAGCTTCTGTATCCTTAAGAGTCTTGGCCATTTCTTCAGCAAAGTCATCAGTAGCTGGTGCCTTAGACACATATTGCTCGAAGCCCATTCTTGGAGCATATGACCGCATGACTTCAAAAGGGGTTTTCTTCGTAGAAGCCTGCTTCTTTGCATTGTAAGAGAATTGAGCGATGGCAAGCCAGTCAGCCCAATCTGCTTCCTTCTCTACACAGAATAAACGAAGGTACTGTTCTAAGTCCCTGTTCATTCTTTTCATTTGACCATCTGTCTGCAGATGATGTGCAGTGGATAATTTAGGGGTAATACCTAATCGTTTACACAATGCATGCATTACTTCCACGGCAAATTGCGGTCCACGATCAGATATGATTGTACGGGGTAGGTCATGTGCCTTCCATATGTGTTGTAAATATAGACGAGCCGTGTCAAGGGCTGTCATGATTTTTAAACATGGAATGAATTCAACTTCTTTGGAGAACCTGTCCATCATCACAAGGATGGAGTCGAATCCATTTGAGTTAGACAGATCTGTAGTGAAATCTGCTGACACGTCTTCCCAAGGTATAGTTGGAACTTCCAAGGGATGTAATTTTCCAGCAGAAGGCTGATTGCTCCCTTTCATGCGTGTGCATCTATCGCAATGGAAAACATATTCTTTGACCTGTTGTGACATCAAAGGCCAAAAATAGCTGCGCTGCAGCAGATCTGTTGTCTTCTCAACTCCTGGATGTCTGGCAACCGGAGTGTCATGATGTAACGTGATAATAGATTGCCATAGACCTTCGTCATCAGGCACATACATTCTCATCTTTTCATAGTAGAGAATTCCATCACTATCTTCGTGGATGTGGAACTTCTCTCTTATCTTCTGGACTTCTAATTCTTTCAGCTTATGTATAGCATCAAGAACCTGTTGTTTAATCTTATCGCCTTCATCGGAGATCAAGATGGTCGCCTTAACCTTGGAGTCATCCATCTTAATTCCATCTCGACTGACAATCATGCCGAGGAATTCGACTTCTGGTACCATAAAGGTACACTTCTCTGGTTTGATAAATAAGTCATTTTCTTCCAATCGACGTAGGACTTCTTTGACAATCTTTTCGTGTTCCTTGACGTCATCAGTTTTTGTGAATATTAATAGGTCATCAATGTAAACCACCCCTACGCCATCGATATTGGCAAAGATTTCATTCATCATTGCTTGGAACGTGGCGGGTGAATTGCATAACCCGAAATACATAACGAGGGGTTCATAGGCACTGCGGAAGCATACGAAGGTAGCTTTCCACTCATCGCCTTCCTTGATGCGAATGTTGTTGTATCCCCATCATAGATCCATCTTGGTAAATAACTTAGCTCCTTTTAGCTTATCCATTAATTGAGAAATCAGCGGAAGCGGATAATTATTCTTGACGGTGTGCTCATTTAGATAGCGATAATCTTGAACCATGCATTTGGTGCCTTCCTTCTTTGACACAAAGAAAACAGGGGAAGTTTGAGGAGACTTTGAAGGTTGTATATAACCCTTCCTCAGTTGTTCATCAATGAAGCTAGAAACTTCTTTCTGCTCTTCTACTGAGAGGGGAATCATTCTTCCTTTCTTAGGAACGAATGTATCCTTCAAGTCAATGGCGTGATCCCATGGCTTTCTAATTGGCATGCATTCAGATTCTCCTTTTGAGAACCGTCTATAGTACTGATGGTATGCACTAGGCACCATCTCTTCGATAGTCTTTTCTATTTTCTTAGGTGCTTCAATGCTAGCTCATATAGCGTAGGCATGATAAGCAGCCTCTTCTTCTTCTTTTTCTAGAAAACACTCTTCTCCCTTAATAGATGGCAACTTCTGGGGCATTGTGTCATCTTTACTTTGCCCTTGACCCAATCTATTTCAGGATTGTGCTTCTTTAACCACATATACCCGAGGATGATCTGATTATGTCCTAGATCCGTAACCTTTGCAGTAATGCGTTCCCTGTGCCCTTCATAGTCTATAATTAGCTCGGTGGAGTGTGTGACGTTTCCAGCCGAGTTCTTTGATCCATCAACATTAAGTACGGCAATGGGGTTGCATAAGAGAGTGAGCGGTAGCTTCTGGCTTGTGGTCCACTTCTTGTCAATGAAAATAACATTAGTGCCACAGTTGAGTAGTGCATTAGCAGTGACATAAGCCTTCTTATCATGAGAGGATGCAACTTTGATCTTCATTAAGATTTCCTTCTCCATGTTAAGCGTTCTCAAGAAAAATTCATCTGGGATTTCTTCGTCTGACATATTTTTTTGGTTTTTGTGTGAAACTGAATTAAGTACCAGTTTGAAGCCCCGGCCGAGCCTCTTCACAGAAGAGGACCCGGTTCGGCATTGAGAAAATAAAACATCATCTGACTCATCCATGCTTTCCCTAGGTTCTTCAACCTCAAGGATGGAGAAGCAGTTGGATAGATATTCATCAAATGTGACCACACGAACACCCAGTTCGTTCATTCGGCATGGCCTTTTCCCTTATTATGGACATCTTTCATGTCCCAAAAATATGCCCTCATTTCGTCATAGGACATGTTACGTATTGCTGCAAAAGGATCGTTGCCACGTGAGGCTTCCCTTTTGGGCTCTTCTTGTACTGGTTCGACAACTCGCACTTGGCGGCCGCCATGGCATTCTTTCTTGTGCTTGCCCCCTAGCCATTTGCAGGAGGGGCATTGCACCCTTGATTTGGGGCAGTTCTTTACCTCGTGTGGTCCACCACAATTGTAACATGAAAGTTTTGATGACGACCCTCTTTGGGCGACATCAATTTGCATGGCGTTAGGGTTGCCACGTGCCTGAGACGTTCTTTAGATAGTGGCATCCATTATGAAATCAAGGGACTCTTGAGCGGTCCCGACGCGTCTGATCTCGGCAATGTACTCAGCTACTTTAGCCTTTCTCTGGTCTTCTTTGAATATTTGGGCGATGATGCCCCATCTGACGTTATTCTCCAACATAGAGATGGCATGCGATTCGTCTATCGCAGCCTATTGGTAAAGTGCTTCAAATTTGAGGATAAAATCGTCTGTTGTCATCTTGCCCTGTAGTAGCCTCTTTAGCTGACTACGAGCCCAATCTACTTGATTGGTGAAGCGGAAGAGTCCTTCGATCTCTGCCACCATCAAGGCCCATGTATACGTATCTCCTTTAATAATCCTCATCTGAGCAAAGGGACCAGCTTTTGACCCTTTCAGACGGAAGAGGACAGCCAGGACTGCTTCATGTGAGCCCGACATGATTGCGTGTGCGTTTATGTTAAGCCAAGCCCGCATCTTGGTCCACCATTCTTCAAATTTGACTTTAGATCCATCATATTCTCCAGGGTCATTGAATACTTCTATCTTCTTTGAGTACGCTCCCCCCGTACTCGCAGAAGTTGAATTTCCTGCTGCACCTCCTCTTTCAAGGGCGGCAATTCTGTTATTGAGCTGGTTGATTATCCTGCTCTGGTTGTATATGCCCTGTCTGGCAGTGGCAATTTTCTCATTCCATTGAGCATTGGGATCATCCAAGATATCAAACACAGCTTGCGACATATTGATTCAAGAAATTTGTACGTAAACGAAAGTTAAAGGAAATATTGAAGTTCCCGATCGTAGATCAAGGGATCTTTGGTAAGTACGTGGGGAAGGCGCCTTACTTCTTTAAGGACGCAGCGTGGACGTAAGAAATCGGAGAGGAAATCGTTGTGGTAGTCTCTGCGAACGTGAGCAGGATCTACGGGAAAATACATGTGTCTGGCCCAACATGGGCATGGTGCAGGGAAAGGGGTTGGGGTTCTGTACCTAGCCCTTACTTCTTCTCTTCTGAGTGGTCCCTCTCTTTCTTCAACAAGACCTGCCTCTACCTGACGTACGTATTCGTCCACTAGTACTTCGGGGACGAAGAGCCAATTGATAAATTCTGGCAACTGGAAGTAGGTGGCGGGTGGTGCGTCATTCAGGTCTACCAAAGCTGAGTGAGAACAGGGGTGAGATGAGGGAGTGGGGACGAGAGTGGCTAAGTCTTCGTCGGCATTCGTATAGGATGAGCGTAGCCTGAGTTCTCTTTCGAACCACACTTCCTGGTCTGCCTGTTGTCCTTGACTGTCATCTGACAACGTCGACTGCTCTCCAGACAAGGTAGGTCGCTCTCTGAGCTCCTCTTCATAAGAGACGGAGCGAGATGCATAGGATCTGTTGGAAGACACTAGCCAGTGTCACTAATTGTTAGTCCGTGAGCCTTTACTTCAGATGCGTCAAAGGTGTTTACTTGTTGCTTGCGGTGGTGTTGTCTAGCAAAGCATCATAGAGCAAAGTCAGTAAATATTGATTGAATCCTAATGATACGGTCAGCAGCTCACATGGTTGAGAGTGCGTACTGAAAGCTATCGGTGCTGAGGTTGCTCGACTTAGGAGTAGCTGAGAAGGGCAATGGACTCAGGAGGATTCAATGGGATCCCCTGGTCGCTGCATTGGCTCTTATATACTATACAAGTGTTTGTCCATGTATACACTAGATCTATTGATGAAATGGAAAACATAAGGAACAGGCATGCATCAAGCATCGCCATGGAATGGAAGAGAACCATAACATGAGGGAAACATGTGTGGAATGAAAGAAGAAGCATGGAATGAGGATATCATGTGCTACCACATTAAAACGGTGTGTAGGCCATGAGGTGTGGCAGCCTATGATACAATCAGCGGCTCACATAGTATGAGTGCATACTGAAGTTAGTCAAACTGAGGTTGTTCTCTTAAGCTGAGGAGCTGAAGGAAAGACCCAAGAGGATTCGATGATTTCTCTGGTCGCTCTATTGACCTTTATATACTACACTAGTGTTTGTCCATGTGTACACTAGGTCTAACCGATACTATGAAAGACATATGTACCAGGCATGCATCAAGCATAGCCATGGAATGGAAAGGAATCATAACATGAGGGAAACATGCGTAGAATGGAAGGAGAAGCATAAAGTGAGGATAACATGTGCTGCCACGATCATTCATTAGATCGGTGAGGATCCCATGATGTGTGGCAGCTATTAAATATCAAATAACTGTGAAATGGGAAACATACGGTAAAGGCAAGGCATAAGGCTATGAAAGCCTGTGAGTCCGTGAAGAGTAGACATAGGGGTTATGTCCGTGTCGCGTGCAAGCAAGTTGCACATATCACATCACGTGACCAGTCACGTGATCTGGAAAAAGACTTAGACGTTTCTAAGTCGTTGAGTGTAAGCGCGCTAGGCGCTAAAGGAAGAAAAATAGAGAAAAATAAGAGGAAAAATACATATCGTAACAGCCTATTAAATATGAAATAACGGAAATGAGAAACATACGGTAAAGACAAGGCATAGAGCTATGAGAGCCTGTGAGTCCGTGAAGATATAACATAGGGGCTAGTCCATGTCGCGTGCGAGCCAGTTGCACATGTCAAGTCACATGAGTAGAAGAGAGACTTAGACATTTCTAAGTCTTGAAAGTAGGCGCGCTAGGCGCTAAAGGCTTAGTAAATTAGAATAAATAGAAAGAAAAAGGAAATAAATAGAGGAAAAATGCATATCATAACAGTAATCGCTTGTACAAAGTATGCATTACTTCCACCACAAATTGTGGTCCACAATTAGATATGATTGTATAAGATAGATCATGTGCCTTCCACATATGTTGTAAATATAGACAAGCTGTGTCAAGGGCTGTCATTATTTTTAAACATGGAATAAATTCAACTTCTTTAGAGAACCTATCCATCACTATAAGGATGGAGTCAAATCCATTCAAATCAGGTAGATCTGTAGTGAGATCTCCTGATACATCTTCCCAAGGTATATTTGGAACTTCCAAGGGATATAATTTTCCAGTGGGAGGTTGGTTACTCTCTTTCATACATGTGCATTTATCACAAGTAGATCTAACATTTTCTCTACTTCTGGGTGTCCGGCAATTAGAGTGTCATGGTGTAATATAATAATTGATTGTTGTAGACCATCATCATCAGGTACATATATCTGATTGTTTTCATTATTGAGAATTCCATCTTTTTCTTCATAGATATAGATCTGTCTTGTTCTCATGAAGAATAACCTTAGTATGCTTCTATTTAAGATGTGAGCACTGAGTTGTTTCATGTAGCATCAAGAACCTGTTGTTTGATCTTATTGCCTTCATTGGAGATCAAGATGGTTGTCCTAATCTTCTCTGGCATTATAATGGTTATACCTTTATTATCATCCTCAATGTTGATCATATGATCTTCTCTTCTAGATAAGGCATCGGCTTTTTCTATTGAGGTTTCAGCTTTATGGACAAATTTAAAGTTGAACCTAGATAAATATTGTGCCCATCACACTTGACAATGATTAAGATCCTATGCCTTCATGAAATACTCAAGATTCTTGTGATCATTTCAGATCTCAAATTTATACTTGACACCTTCTAAATAGTGTCTCTACACCTCGAGAGCCTGAATCATACTAAGCATCTCTTTATCAGCAATTGGTAAAACAAATCAGTTTACATCTGACTTGAAGATGTGGATGAATGAAAAGTTAGAGTTGACTTGAGCTTGTCAACAACGGGCGCAATGAGGGGAGATGTTTCTTAGCTCGCTCATAGACGGGTAGTCCTAAGAGAACCAAGCTGGGCCTCTGGGGTGTTGCATTCATAGACTATATATGCTGCTGTAGTTTGTATAGAACAAATAAATGATATCATCGGAATGTTTCATATGACGTCAGGTGATGTCATGGTCCAGACTGGTCTAGGTAAGTCTAGGTAAGAGTGTTCTAGGCTAGTCTAGGCCTTAGGCACATGATATCTAAATAAAGTCCTCGCCTACACATGTCAAGTCATGTGATTCTGAGTCATGTGATCTGGTCACATGATTATTTAAGCATGTGATGATAAGTCACATGACCACAAAAAGAGAAGGAAAAATAGAGAAAAATTTATACCTCGTAACACTACCCCCCTTCTAGGAATCAACTTCCAGACGATTAAATGGAGTAGAGGCCACAGAGCAAAAATTAACATAGGGAGAAAATAAAGAGTCGAATTGCAACTGAACCATATACAATTTTCTGAGAGTGAAAGGTTGGCGACGATAGAAATCGCGAATAGCATCGTGAGCATTACTCAGGTTAGCCTCAGGCTTCCAAGTATGCTCCTCGTCAGAGTAACCAACTCAGTGAACCAAGAACTCAAGGTGGCAACCTCGCAAGCGAGAGTCAACAATGTAATCAACCTCATATTCTTGATCACCCTCTTCTGTAATGATCACTAGACCAGGTTGTTGCGTCGGTTGACTGGACAAGCACTCTTTATAAGGTTTGATGCAACTAATATTCATGACTGGGTGAATGCACATCGTGGAAGGTAAACAAAGTTCAATGGCATTCGAGCTGACCAGCTTCATGATTTCATATGGACCAAGCCAGCATTCTGTGAACTTCCGAGAAGGTCGAGGAAAGCTTTAAATTAGAAGTGCTAAGCCACATTTTATTGCCAATCTGATAAGGAGGTGGCTGTGATCTATGGCGATTGGTGAAACAACTCAAAGACTACACATGTCAAGTGCTTGGTCCTAGGGTCGCTTGTGGCTTCATCTAATCCAGTCCATGGTCAGATCGACTCTATAACGTAGAGCTCTGAAGGAAAGGATACAAGAGTCGAGGTCAGCATGCTTCAAGTATCTGAGAGTAGCTGAGAGGATAAGGACTCAGGAGGATTTGATGGGGAATCTCCTGGTCGCTGTATTGAGTCCTTATATACCATACAGATGTTTGTACATGTAGTGTTCGGATCTACCGATAAAATAGAAAACATATGTACCAGGCATGCATCAAGTAGCTATGGAATGGAAGAGAAGAATAACATGAAAGGAACATGTGTGGAATGGAAGACGAAGCATAGATATGAGGAGAACATGTACTGCCACATTAATATGGTGTGTAGGTCATGAGGTGTGGTAGCCTATTAAATATGAAATAGCGGAAATGAGAAACATATGGTAAAGGTGAGGCATAAGGCTATGAAAGCCTATGAGTCCATGAAGAGATAACATAGGGGCTAGTCCTTGTATCGTGCAAGCCAGTTGCACGCGTCAAGTCACGTGAATAGGAATGAGACTTAGACGTTTCTAAGTCTTGAAAGTAAGTGCGCTAAGCGCTAAAGGCTTAATAAATTAGAATAAATAGAAAGAAAAAGAAAATAAATAGGGGAAAAATGCATATCGTAACAATTGGCTTTTCGTTTCATAGCGGCTTATGCTCTTTCTAGGTTGTTACAAGCCTGCTCGAGTGTTTTCTCCATGTTGGAAGTAAGATCCTCAGCTGCAGGGACCTTAGACTGGAGTGGTTCAATATCCATCCGTGGTTTATAAGACCGAGTAACCTCAAATGGAGATTTTCCAAGTGAGTCCTGGCACTTGTTGTTATATGAAAATTATGCCAGCACTAGCCAATCAGACCAATTGTATGGCTTTTTGGCAATGAAAAGACAGATATATTCCTGTAACACTTGGTTCATCTGTTCTATTTGCCCGTCTGTTTGTGGGTGAAAAGCTATGAAGAGCTTAAGCTCAATCCCTAAGAATTTTCCTAATTCGCGCATGACCTGAGATGTGAATTGTGGACCACGATCCGAAATAATAGTCATGGGAAGACCATGATGCTTTTAGACATATTACAAATACAATTTAGCCGTTCTGAGAGCTGTGATCATTTTATTTGTGGGAATAAATATAACCTCTTTGGAGAAACGATCAACAACCACTAGAATTGTGTCATAACCATCTGAAAGAGATAAGTCTGTGGTAAAATCTGCCGAAATATCAATCCATGGACCAGATGGAATCGGCAGTGGTTGAAGCATGCCAGCTGGGGTGATGCGAGAACTTTTCATGCGTGCACATCGATCGCAATGCGAAACATAGTCCTTGACCTGTGTGTGTAATCCAGGCCAATAATAATTACGTTCCACCAATTCCTGCATCTTTTATTGACCAGGATGTCCTGCGACTGGATTATCGTGATAGAGTGTGAGAATGTCCTGGCGAAGTTTGATATCACCAGGAACATAAATACAGTTTTCTCTGAAATAAAGCTCATCTTGGAGCTTATAATTAGATCCAAGATCTAGATCTTTAGATAGTACCTTGATTCGTTTAACAATAGACTGCTCTTCAGCTTCTACAACAACGCGTTGAGCCCTGATCTTTTCGAGAGGAATTACAATATGCCCTTGTTGTCATATTCAACCCCATTGGAGTGATCACAACATTGGGATAAAGCATCAGCTTTCGTCATGGACGTTCCTGCCTTGTGGATCAAGGTAAAGTTGAATCACATAAGGTACAAGGACCATTATGCTTGTCTTCAATTCAGATCTTGGGATTTCATAAAATACTGAAGGTTTTTGTGATCAGACCAAATTTCAAATTTGTGCCGAGCACCTTCTAAATAATGTCTCCACATTTCTAATGCACAGATAATGGTGAGCATCTCTTTGTCTGCGACTTGATAGTTCTGCTCTTGAGCAGACAGAGCATGGAAACTAAAGACACAAGGTTGCCATTCTCCATTGGAACATTTCATAGATAGGACTGCCCCTGTGGCATAATCCGAAGCATTGGTTTCCAGGCAGAACTCTGTATCGATATCTGAGTATACCAAAACAGGTGCTGTCGTAAAGTGTTCTTTAAGCATTTCAAACACCTGTTGTTCTTTATCTCTGAAACAACTCTGAGACTACACATCAAGTGCTTGGTCCTGGGGTCGCTTGCGCTTCACATAATCCAGTCCATGGTCAGACCGACTCTATGACGTAGAGCTCTGAAGGAAAGGATACAAGAGTCTAGAGGAATATCAAGTAGAGACACTGATATAAGACTCAAGAGGATTCAATGGGGATCCTCTGGTTGCTCTATTGACCTTTATATACTACACTAGTGTTTGTCCATGTATACACTAGATCTAACCGATACTATGAGAAACATATGTACCAGGCATGCATCGAGCATTGCCATGGAATGGAAGAGAATCATGACATGAGGAATACATGTGTAGAATGGAAGGAGAAGCATAAAGTGAGGATAACATGTGCTGCCACGATCACATATGAGATCGGTGAGGATCCCATGATGTGTGGCAGCCTATTAAATATGAAATAGGAGAAATGAAGAACATACAGTGAAAGTGAGGCATAAGGCTATGAAAGCCTGTGAGTCCATGAAGAGTAGACATAGGGGTTATGTCCGTGTCGCGTGCAAGCAAGTTGCACATATCACGTCACGTGACCAGTCACGTGATCTGGAAAAAGACTTAGACGTTTCTAAGTCGTTGAGTACAAGCACGCTAGGCGCTAAAGAAAGAAAAATAGAGAAAAAGAAAAGAAAAGGAAAGAAAAATACATATCGTAACACTACCCCCCTCCTAAGGATCGACTTCCAGGTGATCAAAGGGAGTGTCGCGAGGCATAGAGACCGTCAAATTCTCAAACGGCTGGAATAATGATAAGAAATCCAAGTAAGCCATTCGTAGCTTACGAGAAGCCGAGGGATTTGTCCGATGAAAGGCTGCAACCGCATCGGAAGCATTGGCCAAATTGCCAGCGGGTTCCCACGTTCTATCTTCATCAGTATAGCCCTTGCAGTGGACTAAGTATTCGAGTCGGTTACCCCTTTTGCGAGATTCGACCACATAATCTACTTCGTATTCTTCATCACGACCCTCAGTAACTTCAATGGGTCCAGGGGCAATAACCGGTTGCCCAGGCAAGCGCTCTTTGTAAGGCTTGACCCGTGAAATATTAACCGTAGGGTGAATACGCATAGATTTTGGTAGCTTAAGGGTCAACGCATTAGAGCCAACCAATTTGATGACCTCATAGGGACCGATCCATCGTTCGGTTAATTTACGTGAAGCTCTTGGCAGGCGCAGATTATTTGTGCTGAGCCAGACCCTATCCCCAATGACGTATTCAGGGGCAACTGATCTGTGCTTATCAGCTTGCGCTTTCATTCGCTTCTGAGCATTCAATAAATTAGCTTCAGCATCTTTCAAAGTCTTGGCCATTTCTTCGGCAAAGTCATCAGCAGCTGGTGCCTTAGACACGTGTTGCTCGAAGCCCATTCTGGGAGCATAAGACCATGTGACTTCGAAAGGGGTCTTCTTAGTAGAAGCCTGCTTCTTTGTATTATATGAGAATTGAGCGATGGCAAGCCAGTCAGCCCAATCTGCTTCTTTTTCTGCACAGAATAAACGAAGGTACTGTTCCAAGTCCCTGTTCATTCGTTCCGTCTGACCATCTGTCTGCGGATGATATGCAGTGGATAATTTAGGCGTAATACCTAATCGCTTGCATAATGCTCACATTACTTCCGCGGCAAATTGCAGTCCACGATCAGATATGATAGTGCGGGGTAGGCCATGTGCCTTCTACACGTTGGTTAAATATAGACGAGCCGTGTCAAGGGCTGTCGTCGTCTTTAGGCATGGAATGAATTCGACTTCTTTGGAAAACCTGTCCATCATCACAAGGATGGAGTCAAATCCATTTGAATCAGGCAGATCTGTAATAAAGTCTGCTGACACGTCTTCCCAAGGTGTCATAGGAACTTCCAAGGGATGTAACTTTCCAGCGGGAGGCTGATTGCTCCCTTTCATGCGTGCGCATTTATCGCAACGGGAAACATATTTTTTTGACCTGTTGTGACATCAACAGCCAAGTGTAGCTGCGCTGCAGCAAGTCTATTGTCTTCTCAACTCCTGGATGTCTGGCAACCGGAGTGTCATGGTGTAACGTAATAATTGATTGCCATAGACCGTTGTCGTCAGGCACATACATCTTCATCTTTTCATCATAGAGAATTCCATCACTGTCGTCATGAATGTGGAACTTCTCGCGTAACGTCTGAACTTCTGATTCTTTCAGCTTGTGCATAGCATCAAGAACCTGTTGTTTGATCTTATCGCCTTCATCGGAGATCAAGATGGTCGCCCTAATCTTCTCTGGCATTAATATGGTTACTCCTTTATTATCATCCTCAATGCCGATCATATGATCTTCTCGTCTAGATAAGGCATCGGCTTTCCCCATCGAGGTTCCAGCTTTGTGGATGAGTTTAAAGTTGAACCGAGATAGATATTGTGCCCATCGCGCTTGGCGACGGTTAAGGTTTTGTGCCTTCATGAAATACTGGAGATTCTTGTGATCATTCCAGATTTCAAATTCATACTTGGCACCTTCTAAATAATGTCTCCATGCTTCGAGAGCCTGAATTATGCTGAGCATCTCTTTATCAGCAATTGGATAATTCCTCTCTTCAGGGGTCATGGATCGTGAGGCGTAGGCAACTGGGTGCCATAGGCCATCTTTTTCAATAGATAAGACTCCGCCTGTTGCAAAGTCTGAGGCATCACATTCAAGACGGAAGCGACTGTCTTCATCTGGAAAGGATAGAATAGGAGCGGACGTAAACTTCTTCTTTAGCATATCAAATGCTTCTTGTTGTGCTTCTTTCCACACGAAGGGTGTATCCTTCTTCGTTAGATCATTTAGGGGTCTAGCCACTTGGGCATAGCCTTGGATGAACCTTCGGTAGAAATTGGCGAGTCCGAGGAAACTCCTAACTCCTTTCACATTCTTCGGCGTGGGCCATTCTAGAATAGCCTTAACCTTAGAGTCGTCCATCTTAATTCCATCTCGGCTGACTATCATGCCGAGGAATTCAACTTCTGGCACTGTGAAGGTACATTTTTCTGGCTTGATAAATAAATCATTTTCTTCCAATCGACGTAGGACTTCTTTGACGATCTTTTCGTGTTCCTTGACGTCATCAGTTTTTGTGAATATTAATAGGTCATCAATGTATACCACCACTACGTCATCCATATCGGCAAAGATCTCATTCATCATTGCTTGGAACGTGGCGGGTGAATTGCATAACCCAAAAAACATAACGAGGGGTTCATAGGCACCGTGGAAGCATACGAAGGCAGCTTTCCACTCATCGCCTTCCTTGATGCGAATGTTGTTATATCCCCATCGTAGATCCATCTTCGTAAATAGTTTAGCTCCTTTTAGCTTATCCACTAATTGGGAAATCAGCGGGAGCGGATAATTATTCTTAACGGTATGCTCGTTTAGATAACGATAATCTTGAACCATGCGTTTGGTGCCTTCCTTCTTTGGCACAAAGAAAACAGGGGAAGTTTGAGGGGACTTTGAAGGTCGTATGTAACCCTTCCTCAGTTGTTCATCAATGAAGCTAGAAACTTCTTTCTGCTCCTCTACTGAGAGGGGAATCATTCTTCCTTTCTTAGGAACGAATGTATCCTTCAAGTCAATTGCGTGATCCCACGGTTTTCTGATTGGCATGCGTTCAGATTCTCCTTTTGAGAATCGTCCGTAATATTGATGGTATGCACTAGGCACCATCTCTTCTATAGTCTTTTCTGTTTTCTGAGGCGCCTCAATGCTAGCTCGTATAGCGTAGGCATGATAAGCAGCCTCTTCTTCTTCTTTCTCTAGAACACGAAGGAAAACACTCTTTTCCCTTAATAGGTGGCAACTTCTGGGGCATCGCGTCATCTTCACTTCGCCCTTGGCCCAATCTATTTCAGGATTGTGCTTCTTTAACCACGTGTACCCGAGGATGATCTGATTACGTCCTAGATCCGTAACCTCTGCGGTAACGCGTTCCCTGTGCCCTTCATAATCTATAATTAGCTCGGTGGAGTGTGTAACGTTTCCAGCCGAGTTCTTTGATCCGTCAACGTTAAATACGGGAATAGGATTGCATAAGAGAGTGAGCGGGAGCTTTTGGCTCATAGCCCACTTCTTGTCGACAAAAATAACATTAGCGCCGCAATCGAGTAGTGCGTCAGCGGCGACGTAATTCTTCTTATCATGGGAGGATGTCACTTTGATCTTCATTAAGATCTCCTTCTCCATGTTGAGCGTTCTCAAGAAAAAGTCTTCTGGGATTTCTTCGTCTGACATATTTTTTTGTGATTTTGTTGAAACTGAATTAAGTACCGGTTTAAAGCCCCGGCCGAGCCCCTTCACAGAAGAGGACCCAGTTTGGCATTGTGAAAATAAAACATCATCCGACTCATCCATGCTTTCCCTAGGTTCTTCGACCTCAAGGACGGAGAAGCGGTTGGATAAATATTTGTCAAATGTGACCGCACGAACACCCAGTTCGTTCATGCAGCACGACCTTTTCCCTTATCGTGGACATCCTTCATGTCCCAAAAATATGCTCTCATTTCGTCATAGGACATGTGGCGGATAGCCGCAAAAGGATCATTACCCCGTGGGGCTTCCCTTTTGGGCTCTTCTCGTATTGGTTCGACGACGCGCACTTGGCGGCCGCCGCGGCATTCCTTCTTGTGTTTGCCCCCTAGCCATTTGCATGAGGGACATTGGTTGCGTGGTTTGGGGCAGTTCTTTACCCCGTGTGGACCACCACAATTGTAACATGATAATTTTGATGACGACCCTCTTTGGGCGGCATCAATTTGCATTGCGTTTGGGTCACTACGTGCCTGTGACGTCCTTCGGCTTGTAGCGCCCATAATGAAGTCAAGGGACTCTTGAGTGGTCCCGACGCGTCTGATTTCGGCAATGTATTCGGCTACCTTTGCCTTACGTTTGCCTTCTTTAAAGATTTGGGCGACGATGCCCTGTCTGACGTTATTTTCCAACAATGAGATGGACTTTCCGCTTCTTCATGAATGAGACCATTGTCATCATTCTTTTCTTCTTGGTAGTTTTTATCATGCATTCCAGCATGCTTCTTCGTCAGGGGAAATAATCCCTGCTCCATGACCTAACTTTTAGGCACGAAGGTCCATAATGATGATGACACTGAAACTTTATCAATGCCTCCTTGCCATGTGCAAATTACCGTGTAGTTTTTAGACATCGCGGTCTATATCCGTTGAGAGTTTCGTAATTCATTTCACTTGCTTGATATTTCTTCATCCTTGCAAGTGCCTTGCCTTGTTTCCATGATTTGAGGGTTTGAGTTGACCCACAACATCGTCTTTTGACCTAGCCAGTTAGTCCATGACCTAACTTTTAGGCACGAAGGTCCGTAATGATGATGACACTGAAACTTTATCAATGCCTCCTTGCCATGTGCAAATTACCGTGTAGTTTTTAGACATCGCGGTCTATATCCGTTGAGAGTTTCGTAATTCATTTCACTTGCTTGATATTTCTTCATCCTTGCAAGTGCCTTGCCTTGTTTCCATGATTTGAGGGTTTGAGTTGACCCACAACATCGTCTTTTGACCTAGCCAGTTAGTGCGTCGGCATTGGTCATCTATACTTCACATTGAGGGTTTTAAGATCTCCTACAACCTTCGTAGTTTTGCTGTGCATTGCAGCACGTTTCATCATCATCCATAGTTTTTATCGTGCATTGCGGCACACTTCTTATTTTCTTTTGACTATGCCATCATTGTAGCAAGCCAAACTTCTAATGTCGTAACTTCCAGAGTTTCCACATCAGGACTTCTGTTATCTTCAAATGAGAGTATGCGACCATTGTCACAATCGTAAGTTTGAACAGAGAAAGGGTGGGGTGACTTATCCATCTCCTTTCGTCTTCTTCTGTTTCGTTAAAGGCGTAGCATGGTCCACATTTGGATCAACATGCCCCCTGACCTGCTCGTCGCTTTAGACCAGCAAACGACGCCGGCTGTCCTCCGAACTATACTCTTGTACATTCTGCGCTCACTTTCTTGAGAGGCAGAGTACGGCTGGCTACACCACCATTGCAGCGTGCCTTCTTGACTACCGTTGTAGACGAGTTCTTCTTGTCTTGTGTTCGTGGACGTTCCACTACCATTGTAGCAGAGACCTTCTGAAACGTATGTCGTAATAAAGGGTAAAAAGGGATTTAGTAACCCAATGCAAGCAAAGCCAGTAATGGGGATCGAATCCTAATGAAACAACTCTGAGACTACACATCAAGTGCTTGGTCCTGGGGTCGCTTGCACTTCACATAATCCAGTCCATGGTCAGACCGACTCTATGACGTAGAGCTCTGAAGGAAAGGATACAAGAGTCTAGAGGAATACCAAGTAGAGACACTGGTATAAGACCCAAGAGGATTTGATGGGGATCCTCTGGTTGCTCTATTGACCTTTATATACTACACTAGTGTTTGTCCATGTGTACACTAGATCTAACCGATACTATGAGAAACATATGTACCAGGCATGCATCGAGCATTGCCATGGAATGGAAGAGAATCATGACATGAGGAATACATGTGTAGAATGGAAGGAGAAGCATAAAGTGAGGATAACATGTGCTGCCACGATCACATATGAGATCGGTGAGGATCCCATGATGTGTGGCAGCCTATTAAATATGAAATAGGAGAAATGAAGAACATACAGTAAAAGTGAGGCATAAGGCTATGAAAGCCTGTGAGTCCGTGAAGAGTAGACATAGGGGTTATGTCCGTGTCGCATGCAAGCAAGTTGCACATATCACGTCACGTGACCAGTCACGTGATCTGGAAAAAGACTTAGACGTTTCTAAGTCGTTGAGTACAAGCGCGCTAGGCGCTAAAGAAAGAAAAATAGAGAAAAAGAAAAGAAAAGGAAAGAAAAATACATATCGTAACAATCTCCCCAGTTCCACTGGAGATGCTTACATGTTAAGTCCGTGAGAGGTTTTGCAATCCCAGCATAACCAAGTATGAAGTGACAGTAAAAGTTAGTGAGACCGAGGAAAGAACAGACATGTTTGACCGTTCATGGGACTAGCCACTCCTGAATCGCTTTTACTTTCAATTCATCTATGCAAATACCATCATGAGTCATGGTCATACTAAGGAATTCTACTTCTATTTTGTCAAAGAAGCACTTCTCAGGCTTGACAAATAAATTGTTATCTTTGAGCCACTGAAGCACTCATGCCAAAGTTTTGTGATGCTCATTGATATTGTCTGATTTTATATAAATTAAAAGATTGTCCATATAGATAATAACAATGTCGTCCATATCCACAAATAGCTCGTTCATCATTACCTGGAACATAGCTGGTGAATTACAGAGACCAAAGAACATGACAAGGGGTTTGAAAGAACCTAGATGGCAGACAAAGGCTGCTTTCCATTTGTTACCTTCTTTGATTTGTACATTGTTGTATCCCCATTGAAGGTCTATTTTTGTAAAGTATCTTGTGCTCTTAAGCTTGTCAACAAGCTGACTAATCAGGGGCAAGGGATAATTATTTTTAACTGTTCCTTCATTTAGATAGTGATAATCTTGAACCATCCGCTTAGTGCCTTCTTTCTTTGGTACGAAGAATACAGGCAACGTCTGAGGTGATTTAAACAGTCTAATATAGCCCTTCAAGAGCTGATCTTCAATAAATGACTTGACTTCATCCTGTTCCTGAGCTGAAAGAGGAATCATTCATCCTTTCTTAGGTTTGAAGTCTTCTTTTAGTTCGATTGCATGATCCCATGGCTTGCATGTTGACATGTGCTTGGATTTTTTCTTCAAGAAAGTTTCATAAAAGTCTTTGTGATAGATGCTAGAAACCAGTTCTTTTATTGATGTTTCTAACACAACTGTGCATCTTAGCTTCTTCCATGAGT
The DNA here is from genome assembly GCA_021018615.1 of Phlebopus sp. FC_14. Classification (NCBI taxonomy): domain Eukaryota; kingdom Fungi; phylum Basidiomycota; class Agaricomycetes; order Boletales; family Boletinellaceae; genus Phlebopus; species Phlebopus sp. FC_14. The sequence goes on along the minus strand of JAEVFL010000005.1, from coordinate 265,673 downwards.
CATCAGTTTCAAGGTCACTGATAAGATCTTTCCATTTTGAGACAGCTTTGACTTCTTCTTCTAGTTCCATCGAAGTGAGGCACGTAGTGTGATTAGATAGTTGATAACATGATCTGAGGCAACAATTTAATTTAACTTCGCCAGTTTGCCAGTTAATGTTAGGATTGTGATACTCGAGCCAGGTATATCTGAGGATGATTGCTGCAGTGCCAAGATCGCTGATTTCGGCTTGAACTATCTCTTTGTGTCCCTTATACTCCATGTGGACTTCTGTGATATGAGTAATATCTCCTGCTCGGTTCTTGGTTCCATCGACATTAAAGACTGAGATAGGTATCAGCAACTTGCATAGCATGAGGTCTTATCACTTAGCCCATTGACAATCGATAAAAATAGAGTTAGCTCTACAGTCTAGAAGAGCTTGGACCTGAATAGATGACGTGGTGTCAACATCCACATGCTTATCCATTACTTCGATCGGAATCTTGAGTTCCTTCTTAAGGGATATTGATCTAGTAAGGATCCATTCAGGAAAATCATCTCCAGGGGACAGGGAGTTGATAAAAGAAGTATTTTGGATTTTCAGGGAATTAAGCACTGGTTGAACAGCTGAGCCTCGTAAGGAGGACCCCTCTTCTATGTACATATCCAAGAAATTGGAAAACAAAGAAACTAAACTATTTTTTTGTGATTTTGATTTTTCTTCTTTTGTAGATTGTTTTATGTTTTTAGAACTACCTATTGCGCTATCAAGAAAATCAAAACTATCAGATGTATCAAAAACAGAAAACCTATTAGTACAAGAAGGAGAGAAAGAATTGTTCACATTGTTATTAACACATTTGTGTCCTGTTTGAGTTACAGGCTTGGACTTTCTGACAGATGCTTTTAGGTGCTATCTGCCATCTGCCAGAGATGTGGCACCCTAAACTGTCCTCGTGTTCAAGGGCCAAAGGCTTTTCCATGAGCCTTCATCTCCGAATTGTATATATCGAAAAAGAAGGCCTTGGGCTTTTCAAAGTCCATGCCACGCCAGTGATCAGCTGACGCACTTTCAGTTTGTCACACCTGGCGACCGGAGTTTGCTGACATCTGATACCAGTCCGAGGTGTGGCAGTCTGAACTGCAATGACAGTTTGGTGCCTTGCGCTGTTGGGCAAAGTGGTCTGACTTGCCACATTTGAAGCAATCCATTTGGAGCCTTCTCCGCTCCAGTTGCTTGCCCTTTTGTGCAGTGCTGATGTCCATCACGTCGCCACTGGTACCGTATGTTTTACCTCCATGGCTGGAGGAAGAGTTGTTTTGTGCATTGTTAACCCAGGTACGCCCCTGGGATGCCTTGTTACCAAACTGGTATTCAAAGAGATCGGCTCAACTTTCAGTTCATCGAACTTCTTCTAGGTACTCAACTGTGTCCTTTTGGGTACCCTGGAGGTAGATCTCTTTAATGATATTGGGCTGTGTTGCCTGTTCCAGAAGGTAAATTGAGTGAGTGTAAGAGCACTCAGATTGTAAAACCAATGAATGGAACCATACAATGAACTCATCGGTTCTCATTTTTCCTTGTTTCAAGTTAACAAGCTAGTTCTTAGCCCATTCCTTGTCGGCCAGGGGTTGGAAATATTTCTTGATTTTCTCGCCCAACTCATGGAGAGTTGGCCATGTGTTTTGGTTGGTATATTTCTGGATTAGAGCCTCGGCGAACCGATCTGCCATCGGGCCCTTCATTCTAGAGAGGATGGCTACACAACCATCAAAGTTGGTTGTGAGAACTGCCCTGTTTGCGATGAGCTAGGTCTCCAGTTTGACCCACCAGATGGAGAAGTTGTTTTGATTTCCATCAAAGGAACCGGGATCTGTGAATATCTCAACCTTTCGGCTGAGGTTGAATGGTTGATTTTGCAGTGTTGTTAATGCTGCGGTGACTTGTGCAAGCTGGGCTTATAGATTAGCAACTTCTTGTTGCAAATTTGCCATCGTTTAAAGATAGCCAGGTTGTTTGTAAAGATAATATGGTACGTGCCTTGGTCGATTGGCTACTGGTACCTGTTGGCAGAGATATAAAGGATTTTGTTAGAGGATTTAACCATGAACTCTAGTTCTCATGCAAGAGAATCTGACGGCAGGGCCCTAGATAGCACAACGCCCTTCCTGTACCCCAACGGCCAGGGACTAGTAAAAATGAAAATGCGCGGTAATGTGCAATGAAGAAGAATGATGTAATAACGGCTAACGACACGAGTAGTGTCCGACGCTGGGAGAGTGGATAGCTTGGTTCTAGTGAGACGAGCAGTGGCGCTAGGCTCTCACAACATCAAACACTACAACTAAGACAGAGAACACAAATCAGTTTACGTCTGACTTGAAGACATGGACAAATGAAGAGTTAGAGTTGACTTGGGCTTGTCAACAATGGGCGCGATGAGGGGAGATGTTTTTTAGCTTGCTCGTAGATGGGTAGTCCCAAGAGAACCAAGCTGGACCTCTGGGGTGTTGCATTCGCAGACTATATACACTGCTGTAGTTTGTATGGAACAAATAAATGATATCAGACGATGTCATGGTCCAGACCAGTCTAGGTAAGTCTAGATAAGAGTGTTCTAGGCTAGTCTAGGCCTGTTACACGGATTGAACTCGAGGTGCAATCACGAACAAAGTCGTCAAGTGGTCCAAGCTTTTACAGAGCTACAAACTGTTCAATCAAGCGAACCACTCAAGAGTGGGTTTGATGACTTGTGCAATCGCACACAAGAGTTCAGATGAGAATAAGCTATATTCTGCATAGAACTAGCTTAGGATAAATACTAATGTACACGTCCGTTATATATGTAAGTGATTGGTGCACGGACCATGGAAAGGTTAACGTGCACAGACCATCAAGAAAGACAAGAAATGGGGTCACTACCGAATCGAGGTCTTTTGGACAAAAACAGATAAAGTGCGAAAAAGGAAACGTACAAAAAGGAAAAGAGTTTCCATAGTAAGAGGCACACATAACATTACCCCCTTTGTAGGGTAAACATTAGTCACCGACTAATCACTCCCATAATAATAATTGTGCTCCGCGTATGAGGCCTCTCCTGCAGTGTGAAGATTGTGATCAGTAAGATCATGTCTCACCCTTCTGGGTTGTTCTATGTGAGCTGGGCAATCACAAATTCTTGATCCTCTCCTATGATGACAGGTCCTCCGACTAGGGCATTGTCCTTGGTTGTGTCCAGGTCGCAAGACGTGACAATATGGACATTTGTAGTGAGGACAATTGACGCGAACGTGTCCAGTTTCATTGCACTGGAAACATCGTACTTCCAGAGAAGTAATAGGAACGATGTTACGAGTCGGTTCAGGGGTAGGAGAGGGAATTGCATCTATGTCAATAGGGTTTTCTCTAGTCCCAGATGAAGAGGAAGACAGTGGTAAGGTAGCAGGTGACGTGGGAGCAATGGTGGGTCGACGGAACTGTGGGCTACTAGCCAATCCATAAGGAGAAACAAGAAAGCGTCGTCTCCTTGGGGTTAATGGGGAATGTCTTCTGGCCACTTGTAGAGGTGGAGTGGGTGTGACAAAGGAGGACAAAGAACCAGTTTCGGATGGATTGACCAGAGTTCTTTCTGGTGAAGGGATTTCTTCTATAGTCTCCAAAGAAGGCTCGCTAGAGTTATCAGGAGGAGGAACCAGTAGAGGTTCAGGAGAAGGCGATAATCGGTCAGGGATGATGTCTCCCATAACTCTAGCGAGACTATCGTGAGGGAGATCCAAAGTAACATTAGAGAATCCCAAGAGGTCAACAAGGAGTAAAAGTTCTCGTCGGATGTGGAAGATAGTGGTGTCAGTGGTCGCAATGAATGCGGCGAGGGAGATCTCTCCTGATCTAAGGCGGTGATATCTATGTATGAACGTGGCATGGAGTCGGTAGATGGTGAGGAGATGTTCAAGATCTAGATGATAATGAGAAGATTGGTTTATGAGTAAAACGAACGTATGGTCTTTGAGTATAGAGGTGTATAGATCAAGTCGATCAACGAGGTTTATGTCTTGGGAATGGAAGAGAAGATCGTGGAATCGATGAACTCGAGCAGAAGGCATTGACTTTAGTTGTGAGTGGAGAGAGAATGGACTGCAGGAAAATCTTTTCAATGTCGAAGTTTATATGCTCGTAGGATTGTTTTCGCATGTTTGAGGTTTCCTTCAGGTTCCCATGTGTTTTCGGATAAGGGATATCCTTTCCAGGAAACTAAATAACGCCTACGGCCCAGTGATCCTTTGTGGGCCAAGATCCGATGAACTTCGTATTCTTCTTCACCTTCTATCAAGTCAGGGGATGGTTGAAGGAAATTCGGTCCATGTTCGGGAGTTTCCCGATAGGACGATAACAGTGACGCATGGAAGACATCGTGTATTTTCCAGGTCGGGGGTAGTTTGAGCTGATAAGAGATAGGAGAGAGGACCTGTACAATTTCAAAAGGTCCTTCTCTTTTAGGGCTTAGCTTCCGAGATGGATATGCCATGCGTAGATTTCGTCCTTCTAGCCAAACCTTGTCACCCACGTTCCAGGGTGAAAACCTTGATGTAATGCGTTCTCTCATGACTCGTTGCGCAATCTCATGCACAGCAAGTGCTTCCTTCCGTGCTTCTCACAGAGAAGTAAGTCGTTCTTCGATATATGGGAGACTTGATGAGATCTTGGCAAGTTCCAGATAAGATCTGGGTTTGTAGCCAAGGATAAGGGAAAAAGGAGTTTTCTTCATTACGAAGTGAACGTTGGAGTTATGGGCGAATTCTGCAAAAGGAATAAATTGAGCCCATGTCTCTGGGTTTCTATCACAGAATATTTGTAAGAAGGTTTCAATTTCTTGGTTTGTCCTTTCTGTTTCTCCATCCGTTTGAGGATGATATGCCGAAGAAAGAGCAATATCATATTCTAGTAATCTTGCAAGTTCTTGAGAGAAGGCTGAGGCGAACTGCGGGCCTCTATCTGAGATGATCTTTTCGTGGAGACCGAATCGGAGGAAAACATTCTTGAAAAATATTTGTGCTATACCAGCAGCATCGATAGTTTTATTGCATGGGGATAAAATTACCCCCTTTGTAAGACCATGGTCGACCACGACCAAAATCGAATCATAGGAATCGGAGAGGGAAAGATCCGTGATCAGGTCCATAGAAATCTGTTGGAAGGGGCGAGTGCAGGAGGAAGGGATAGGAATCAGCGCCGGAACGGAAGGATGGGTGTTGACTTTCATTTGTTGACAGGTGGCGCAACCAGAAATGAATTTCCGTATGAAAGTGAATAAACCAGGCCACCAGAAGTCACGAGCCACCAAGTTCCAGGATGTCCGTTCGTGGGAGAGGTGTGTAGAGTCTTCACAACAGTATGGCGATGATTGGGAGGAATATATAACCGATTCTTGAAGAAAAGATTGGCGCCATCATAATGCCAGTCTAAAGGAGAGTACCGAGGAAAGAGGGATTTTCAAGAGCCTGCAAGGCGGAAAGTACCAGAGGGTCGGTGAGTGTAGAAGTCTTTATCTTCTCGACCAGGGCGAGATCAAAGGATCGGGTGAAGAGATTATCGGGAAGAAGTGTAATGGCAGTGTTATCATCGGAGGTATCAATGTCATGCATGCGTGACAGCGCATCGGCAGGTCCCATTTGAGAACCAGGGACATGTTCAAGTTTTAAGTCAAAATCTTGAAGGATCATGAGCCAACGGGCTTGACGATGAGATAACTTCTGAGGGGATTTGAAATAGGTGAGATTTTTGTGATCTGTGAAAACCGTGACCTGATGTTCAGTCCCCTGAAGATAGTGTCTCCATGCGACAAGTGCGCGTATAACAGCGAGGAGTTCCTGATCATAGATGTCGTAATTCCTTTCTGCAGGGGAGAAAGTTTGGGAAAGGAATGCACAAGGGTGGAGATTGCCATTAGAGTCTTTCTGCATTAACATGGCACCAGTGGCGTGTAGAGATGCATCCGTCATGATAAAGAATGGATGAGAGATATTGGGCATCAACAACACCGGTTGTTGAGCAAATTTCTTCTTTAGAGTGAGGAATGCAGTGTCGCATTCATCAGTCCAATTCCAGGATACAGTCTTCTTTGTTAAATCAACGAGGGGTCGAGCGATGGTGGAGAAGGACGGGATGAATCGTCTATAAAAGTTGCAAAATCCAAGAAATGATCGGACGTGTTTGACAGAGGAAGGAGTTGACCAGTCATTGATGGCCTTGAGTTTTCCTTGATCCATCTTGACTGATCCTTCTGAAATGATCATTCCGAGGTAATCGACTTCTGTAACGTCGAACTTGCACTTCTCCAATTTGAGATACAAATCATGCTCTCGAAGTCGTTGAAGAACTTTCTTGGTGCGTTCTCTATGGACCATAAGATCTGAGGAGAAAATTAAAATGTCGTCCATATAGATAATAATTCATCCTTCGGCCAACAGATCTTTGAAGGAGTCATTCATGAACGCCTGGAATGTAGCAGGCGAATTGCAGAGGCTGAAGAACATCACCATGGGTTCAAAAAGTCTGAGAGGGCATATAAAGGCTGCCTTCCACCTATCACCTGGTTTGATACGGATATTATTGTATCCCCATCGGATATCGAATTTTGTGAAATATTTGGATCCCTTCAGTTTATCGATAAGATCAGAAATCAAGGGCAAAGGGTAAGCGTTCTTGATTGTGTGGGAATTTAGATATCGATAATCTTGGCAAGGTCGAAATGAACCGTCCTTTTTGGGTACGAAGAAAAAAGGAGATGCTTGTGGTGATTTCGATGGTACAATCTTGCCAGTTTCCAAATGTTCCTTGACGAATGCCTGACATGCTTCTAATTCTTTAGGGTTTAAGGGATACACCTTCGCCACTTTCGGTACGAAGGTGTCATCAGTGTCAATGGCATGGTCGAAGGGTCGTTCCGGGGGTACATGATCTGTGGATTTCTTTTCAAAGATTTCGGAGAAGTCGGTATATTCTGATGAAGAATAGGTTTTTCCTTCTTCTCTTCTTGAGCGATCTCTGTGGAGATAGTCGTCCTCCTGGTTGATATTCCAGTGGATCCAAACCCTTTATCTCCTCGTTTGGTGTCGTCAAGTTCCAAAACCTCCTTGATGATAGGATAAGAGATCTTTTCTGGTATAAGCTGAGCTATCCTGTCTCCTTTGATGACGTGAAAATCTTCCTGGCCATTGTTAATGAGCATGACCTTTATAGAGCCTCGAAAGTCTGCATCAACTACTCCAGCAGTGATATCGATGGAGTGTTTAGCGGCAAGCCCACTTCTAGGGGCAATATGAGCATAAGTCCCTTCCGGGACTTTTACCATAATACCGGTATCGATGGGGTATCGTTCATGGGGTGGAATGCAGATTTCGATATGTTCGGCTGAATATAGATCAAAGCCGGCCGCCTGTTCTGATCCCTTTGTAGGGATAGTCGCGTGGGGAGACAGTTTGTTCACCAGAAGAGTGTCTTTTTCTTCTTTCTTCTCCTTATCTTCGACCTTTTTCTTCCTTATGAGAGCGGCCAGTTTTTTGGCACGTTCTAAAGTCCTCACGGCATTGATTCTTTGTTCCTGAGGGAATTCTTGGAAATCGCTCTTTTCAGGTAAATTGATTGTTTCGAGATCCCAATCAATTATCGGATTTATTTCTCTCAGCCATGGAAGGCCAAGTATGAAATCTTCTTTTCTGCAGTCCATTACGAAAAAGGTTCGTTCTTCTTTGAATTCCTGCATTTGAATGGGAATTCGAACTTGAAATTTGATAAGACCTCCTTTGTTGGAAGATCCATCGACATTGATCGGTTTTAGAGGTTGTTGAAGATGAGTATATGGAACTTTATGTCTTTGAACAAACCCCCAATCGATAAGGTTCGCTTCCGCTCCACTGTCAACGAGGATGTGGGTTTCGATGGCTTCAGCACCGATAGTAGCAATAGCGGGGATGTGCATAGATTGGGAGATTTCTGCTACTATTACAGGTGCAACTTCAAGAGGTACAGGCATCGATTCTGTCCTCTCTTCTAAAAATCCAAAGGGATGTTAGTGACTTTTACCGATGCAGTATCGGAGACTTCTTCTATCTTAGCTGTGGTTTCTTCTTCTTCATAATCATAGACAGTATGTAGTACTCTCATGATGTCGTCTTCTCGTACATTCCGGTTTCGAAGTTGGTTTACGTATGTTGCAACTTGGGAAGGTGGTATGGGAAGAGGTCTCGGTGTTGTTGGTGCTGCTCTAGGAGTAACAGCGGCAATCATTCGTTGGTTCTGTGGAGGAGAAGGTCTGTTTGTGACTCCTTGTTTTTGGAAATTGGACGTCTTATGATCCCGGCTTGTATGTCCTTGTTATCTGCAGCGAAAACATAGTTCTTTCCTCATGTATTCCGCTCGTTGTAATGGAGACAACGAGGTTCGATCTACGTCCATGGCGTTGGGGTCCTTCTTGGGAGTAGGACGAGATTGAGTAGGAACGTATTTGAAGTTGGAGGAATAGGAATGGAGAGTTTTCAATCTCTCGTTTTGGACATTGAAATACTCGGCCTTGGCGATCCATTTTTCCAAGGTATCAGGAACGTTCTCCATCTTGATAATCTGAGAGGCTAGGCCTCGGTTCAATGCCTGCATATACCAAGAAATTTCATCGGCTACTCCTGTGCGATGAGCAAGGAGTCTAAAGGCGGAGTTGAATTCCCCCAATGTCTTGAAATGAGGGTTCTGTCTGATGGTTGAGATCTGAGCGATGGCTTCGCTCTTCTGGTCGGAGATGATGAAGGCTGTTTTGAAGTCTTCTTTAAATTTGTCCCAGGTACCCCATGAGGTCCTGTCAGCTTCATCATATCTGATCTGTGCCCAAGATGCAGCAGATCCTTTTGTCATATACGCCAGAGCGGCGATAATCTTCTTGGTATCGGTATCATAAATCTTGTGGTTCAGGGTAAAGTATGCCCCGACAGAGGCTAGCCATCTTCTGGCATCATCTGGGCTTCCATCAAAGTGTGTGGGAGCTCCAATCTTGATTTCAGCAGAGATAGAGGTCGACATGATAGGAGATGGTGGTTGGTGGATAAGGGAAGTGAGGGTTACTGCTGAATAGGGAGTATCTTCTTCGGATATCTCCGAGATATGTTCCGAAGATTCAGGTGTCGGGGATCTGGAAGGAAGTTCTGATGCTTCTTCAGCACGTTGCTTCCCGGTTCTTCTTTGTTCAGGAGTAATAGACCCCAGATGAGGATAGGATGAGATCCTAGGCCTCGTATCAGTAGCGTGCCTAGAAGAGGCCGCGTGTGTCGGTTTCCTTGAAGGAAACGTGGTCAAGGGTATTTGCTGGAGTTTGCCCTGGCTCCTGTCGTCCGTCGACTATGTTGTCAAGGATATCGTTGTCTTGTCCTCACGGGCTGAAACCGGTTTTGGAACAAGAGATCATTGTTGACACTAACTTGAATAAAGTCCTGGCACTACGATGAGTGAGGACGATATGGAAGCTAGTTCTTTTGTTACGCGGATTGAACTCGAGGTGCAATCGCGAACAAAGTCGTCAAGTGGTCCAAGCTTTTACAGAGCTGCAAACTGTTCAATCAAGCGAACCACTCAAGAGTGGGTTCGATGACTTGTGCAATCGCACACAAGAGTTCAGATGAGAATAAGCTATATTCTGCGTAGAACTAGCTTAGGATAAATACTAATGTACATGTCCGTTATATATGTAAGTGATTGGTGCATGGACCATGAAAAGGTTAACGTGCACAGACCATCAAAAAAGACAAGAAATGGGGTCACTACCGAATCGAGGTCTTTTGGACAAAAACAGATAAAGTGCGAAAAAGAAAACGTACAAAAAGGAAAAGAGTTCCCATAGTAAGAGGCACACGTAACAAGGCCTTAGGCACATGACATCTAAATAAAGTCCTCGCCTACACATATCAAGTCATGTGATTCCGAGTCATGTGATCTGGTCACATGATTATTTAAGCACGTGATGGTAAGTCACGTGACTACAAAAAGAGAAGGAAAAATAGAGAAAAATATAGGAAAAATTATACTCCATAATACTTACCAATCCATTTCTGACTTATCCTTGCATTATTCTTGCATTTCCTTTTATCAATAGTTCTTACCATATTGTTTTCTATAGAGTACTTAAGGATGTCTGTCTGCATGTACTCACCTCAGTTTGAATATCACCAAAGTCACTTTCTAGTTGTGTTCTAAGTTTCTTCAAGTTTTTCAAGTCTTTCCCCAGTTGTTTCCTTACTTTTCCTACTGTCCTCTTGCTCCTACATTTGACTTCTATCCTCTGCCTGCAAATACTAGGACAGGACTTATACAAGAGCATAGCACACAAGCTGAAGCCAAAGTTCTAACCCTTCTAGTTTGCTTCCTTTCCTTCTCATATCTCTGTTCTCATCTCCACCCCTTCAGAGAACTTGAAAAACAGCTTGGAAGACCTAGACTTGACAATTGTGAGATATAGACAACTGGATGCTGTTACAGAATATAATGTTTCCTTTATTTTCCTCTGTTTTTCTTTCTCTTTTCATGGTCACATGGCTTATATCATGTGCTTATTTACTCATGTGACTGGATCATGTGCAATAAGGACTCTTTTATTTAGTCATCACGTGACTAGGCCTGAACTTGCCTAGAATATTCTAGATTTAGATTTACCTAGACTATAGAACTTTGTGGAATGTTGTGAAACATTTCCATTACTAATTATTTGTTTGATACAAACATTGTACTAGTATATATATTGGAATGTCAATGTTACAATATGTATTTTTCCCCTATTTATTTTATTTTCTTTCTATTTATTCTAATTTATTAAGTCTTTAGCACCTAGCACGCCTACTTTCAAGACTTAGAAACGTCTAAGTCTCTTTCCTAATCACGTGACTTGGCACATACGATTAGATCATATGCCACAAGGACTAGCCCCTATGCCTGCCTTTCACATATATATGGACAATTCTAGATCTGTTACGATATGCATTTTTCCCCTATTTATTTTATTTTCTTTCTATTTATTCTAACTTATTAAAGCCTTTAGCACCTAGCGTGCCTACTTTCAAGACTTAGAAATGTCTAAGTCTCTTTCCTACTCATGTGACTGGTCCCATGATTTGGTACATATGATAAGATCGTATGATGCAAGGACTAGCCCCTATGTTATCTCTTCACGGACTCACAGGCTTTCATAGCCTTATGCCTCACCTTTACCATATGTTTTTCATCTCTGTTATTTCATATTTAATAGGCTGCCATGCCTCATGGTCTACACACCGTATTAATGTGGCAGCACATGTTTACCTCCTGTCTATGCTTCTCCTTCCATTCTACATGCATTCACCATATGTTTTACTTCTCTTCCATTCCATGGCTATGCTTGATGCATGTCTGGTTCTTATGTTTTCCATCTTATCGGTAGATCTAATTTATACACGGACAAATACCTATATGATATATATGCAGCAACAAGAGGATTCCTCATCGAATCCTCCTGAGTCTCTTCTTAGCCCCTCATCGCTACAAAGAGCGACCTCAGTAGACTTTTCAGTACACCATCATCATCATGTGAGCCACTGAACACTTCACTAGAATTCGATCATTTATACTGACTTTGCTCATGATGCTTGCTGGACAAGACCAACGCAAGCACAAGTACACATCCTTTGACATATTTTGGAGTAAGACTCATGGACTAACATTCAAGTGACACCGGCCAGTGTCGTCCAACAGATTTACATACACATACCCTGCCTCTTATAAAGAGGAGTGTGAAGAGTTATCTCAGCAGTTTGGAGAGCACTTGACATTGTTAGATGAAGAACAATGAGCAGAGCAGGCACAGTAGTTTGAGTGTGAACTTGGACTCGACTTGCTCACTACAGAAGACAATGAGGATGCAGCCATCCTCATCCATACTCCATTATCTCTACCCTGTTCATGCTCAGCTTCAATTGACCCGAACAACATATCTCCCACTACTTATCCACGGTTGTCTGATTTTATCAATCAGCTGTTCATATCAGAAGTACTCATTGATAAGTTTATTAGGCAAGTAGAAGCAGGTCGAATTGAAGAGAGAGAGGGTCCACAAGAGAGACCAGACATTAGAGCTAGGTACCACACACTGTTACGGGGTATAATTTTTCCTCTATTTTTCTCACTTTTTTCCTTCTCTTTTTGTGGTTATGTGACTTACATCACGTGCTTATTTAATCATGTGACCGGATCACGTGACTCGATCATGTGACTTTGCTCATGTGCAACGAGGACTTATATTTAGATATCATGTGACTAAGGCCTAGACTAGCCTAGAACACTCTTACCTAGATTTACCTAGAATGGTCTGGACTATAACATCACCTGACATCATATGGAACGTTTATTTGTCTGATACAAACACTGTAACTGTATATATACTTGAATGCCATCACCCAGAGACCCTAGCTTGATTCTCTTAGGGCTACTTGTCCACGAGCGAATCTAAGAATCCCCTCATCATCACACTCAACGACAAGAGTATAATCATCACTCTACATCACTCCTCATTTCACGTCTTCAAGTCAGATGTTAACTGATTTGTTTTCTCAGTCTTTGTTTTAGTGTCAGACATTGCGAGAGCCCAGTGCCATTGCTCGTCTCACACACCTACTCCATTCCCTGCTCCACACCCAAGAAGGGTCAGACATACTTACTTTTCCATTGATCCCGCTCACGTCCACCAGGATTATCACAACGAATTCCTCTCAGATTTCTTACATTCACGCTACGTCCTTAAAGAAATAAGGCACCCCCCCACGTACTTATCAAAGATCCCCTGATCTACGATCGGAAACTACAATACTTCCTTTGATGTTTTCTTTATATACCAGTTTCATTAAATCAAAATGTCTCAAGCTGTGCTTGATATTTTAGATGACTCTAATGTTAATTTGGACGAAAAGATCACTGCTGTAAGACAGGGCATGTATGACCAGAGCCAGATGATTAACTAGCTCATGAATTGTGTTGCCACTCTCAAAAGAGCAGGTACAGCAGGAGGTTCTACCTCCACTTCTGTGAGTACAGAGAGAGCATACTCAAAGAAGATTGAAGTATTCAATGACCCTGGGGAATATGATGGGTCAAAAGCTAAGTTCGAAGAATGGTGGACCAAGATACAGGCGTGGCTCAACATAAATTCACATGCAATCATGCCGGGCTCACACGAGGCAGTCTTAGCAGTCCTCTTCTATTTGAAAGGGCCAAAAGCTGGTCCCTTTGCTCAGACAAGAATTATAAAAGAGAACACGTACACATGGGTCTTAATGGAAATCGAAGGACTCTTTGTTATGATACGCATTTTTCCTCATTTTTCCTCTATTTATTTCCTTTTCTTTCTATTTATTCTAATTTATTAAGCCTTTAGCGCCTAGCGCGCTCACCTCTCAAGACTTAGGACGTCTAAGTCTCTCTCCTATGCATGTGACTGGTCACGTGACTTGGTCCATATGACCTAGATCGTATGATGCAAGGACTAGCCCCTATGTCACATCTTCACGGACTCACAGGCTCTCATAGCCTTATGCCTCACCTTTACTGTATGTTTCTCATTTCCGTTATTTCATATTTAATAAGCTGCCACACCTCATGGCATACACACCGTATTAATGTGGCAGCACATGTTCTCCTTCTTCCATTCTACACATGTAGTCCTCATGTTATGGTTCTCTTCCATTCCATGGCAGTGCTTGATGCACGCCTGTCCTTCATGCCTTTCATATTATCGATAGATCTAGTGTACACACAGACAAACACTTGTATGGTATATAAGACCTGAATGCAGTGATCAGGAGATTCCCCATCAAATCCTTCTGAGTCTTTGTCCTCTCAGCCACTCCTGCAGAGCAACCTCAGTCAACGATTTATTTCAGTACGCACTCAGATACAATGTGAGCTGCTGACCGTATCACTCTTCCACTCCACCAATTAAGTAGATTGGGCCCACAGCCAACTAAAGGGGTTGTTGTAGGGCAAGATGACGATGATTTTATTGTCAAATTTGAAGCACTTTACCAACAGGCGGTGATAGATGAATCACATGCTATCTCAATGTTGGAAAACAATGTCAGACGGGGCATCATTGCCCAAATCTTCAAGGAAGGCAAATGAAAGGCTAAAGTAGCCAAGTACATTGCCGAGATCAGACGTGTCGGCACTGCTCAAGAGTCCCTAGATTTCATAATGGGTGCCACTATCCAAAGAACGTCTCAGGCATGTAATGACCCTAATGTCATGCAAATAGATGCCGCCCAAGAAGGGTTGTCATCTAAACTTTTCTGCTACAACTGTGACAAGGCACACAGGGTAAAAAACTGCCCCAAACCAAGGGTGCAATGCCCCTCTTGCAAATGACTAGGGAGTAAGCACAAAAAGGAATGCCATGACAGGTGCCAAGTATGAGTTGTCAAACCCATAAGAGAAGAGCCCAAAAGAGAAGCCCCATGTGGCAACGACCCTTTTGCAGCTATATATAATATGTCCTATGTTACGATATGTATTTTTCTTTCCTTTTCTTTTCTTTTTCTCTATTTTTCTTTCTTTAGCGCCTAGCGCGCTTGTACTCAACGACTTAGAAACGTCTAAGTCTTTTTCCAGATCACGTGACTGGTCACGTGACATGATATGTGCAACTTGCTTGCACGCGACACGGACATAACCCCTATGTCTACTCTTCACGGACTCACAGGCTTTCATAGCCTTATGCCTCACTTTTACTGTATGTTCTTCATTTCTCCTATTTCATATTTAATAGGCTGCCACACATCATGGGATCCTCACCGATCTCATATGTGATCATGGCAGCACATGTTATCCTCACTTTATGATTCTCTTCCATTCTACATGTATTTCCCTCATGCTATGATTCCTTTCCATTCCATGGCTATGCTTGATGCATGCCTGGAACATATGTCTTTCATACTATCGGTTAGATTTAGTGTAAACATGGACATACACTTGTATAGTATATAAGGATCAATGGAGCGACCAGAGGACTCCATCGAATCCTCTTGGGTCTTATACCAGTGTCTCAATCCACAGAGCAACCTTGGTTTACTTCTCTTCAGTACGCACTCCACGACAATGTGAGCCGCTGATGTTTCATCCTATGATGAAATGAGGGCATATTTTTGGGACATGAAAGATGTCCATGACAAGGGAAAAGGCCGTGCTGCATGAATGAACTAGGTGTTTGTGTGGTTATATTTGACGAATATTTATCAAACTGCTTCTCCATCCTTGAGGTTAAAGAACCTAGGGAAAACATAGATGAGTTGGATGTTATTTCATTTTCTCAATGCCAGACTGGATCCTCTTCTGTGAAGGGGCTTAGCTGGGGCTTCAAACCGGTACTTAATTTAGTTTCACATAAAACCCAAAAAAATATGTCAGACAATGAAATCTCAGAAGAATTTTTCTTGAGAACACTCAACATGGAGAAGGAGATCTTGATGAAGATCAATGATACGGTCAGCGGCTCACATTGTATATGAGGGCATACTGAGACTAGGACTGAGGTTGCTCTGAGCTTATGGAGGGGCTGAGAGGTTAAAGACTCAGGAGGATTCAATGGAGAATCTTCTGGTCGCTGTATTCAGTCCTTATATACTATACAAGAGTTTGTACATGTAGTGTCCGGATCTACCGATAAAATGGAAAACATATGTACCAGGCATGCATCAAGCATAGCCATAAAATGGAAGAGAAGAATAACATGAGGGAAACATATGTGAAATGGAAGACAAAGCATAGTCATGAGGAGAACATGTGCTGCCATGATCATACATGAGATCGGTGAGGATACCATGATGTGTGGCAGCTATTAAATATCAAATAGCTATGAAATGGAAAACATACATAGGAGGTGAGGCATGGATCTAGAATCATCCGTGCATATGTGAAAAGTAATCATAGGGGCTAGTCCTTGTAGCATACGATCTAATTGTACGTGACCAGTCACATGATTAGGATAGAGACTTAGACGTTTCTAAGTCTTGAAAGTAAGCACGTTAGGCGCTAAAGGCTTAATAAATAGAAAGAAAAAGAAAATAAATAGGGGAAAAATGCGTATTGTAACAATCAAAGTTGCATCCTTCCATGATAAGAAGGCTTACATTGCCGCTGATCCATTACTCAATTGTGGTGCTAATGTTATTTTCATTGACAAGAAGTGGGCCACAAGCCAAAAGTTACTACTCACTCTCTTACACAACTCCATTCCTGTATTTAATGTTGATGGATCAAAGAACTCGGCTGGAAACATCACACATTCCACCAAGCTAATAATAGACTATAAAGGACACAGGGAGCACATTACCACAGAGGTTATGAATCTGGAGCGTAATCAGATCATCCTCAGATACATGTGATTGAAGAAGCACAATTCTGAAATAGATTGGGCTAAAGGCAAAGTAAAGATAATGTGATGCCCCAGAAGTTGCCATCTATTAAGGGAAAAGAGTATATTCCTTTGTATTCTGGAGAAAGAAGAAGAAGAGGCTGCCATGCCTATGCTATACAAGCTAGCATTGAAGCACCTAAGAAAATAGAAAAGACAATTGAAAAGATGGTGCCTAGCACATACCATCAATACTATGGACAGTTCTCAAAGGAAGAATCTGAACGCATTCCAATTAGAAAGCTGTAGGATCACGCAATCGACTTGAAGGATACATTCGTTTCTAAGAAAGAAAGAAAGATTCCTCTCTCAGTAGAAGAGCAGAAAGAAGTTTCTAGCTTTATTGATGAACAACTGAGGAAGGGCTACATACAACCTTCAAAGTCTCCACAAACTTCCCCTGTTTTTTTTGTGCCAAAGAGGGAAGGCACCAAATGCATGGTTCAAGATTATCGTTATCTAAACGAGCACACTGTCAAGAATAATTATCCACTCCTGCTAATTTCCCAATTAGTGGATAAGCTCAAAGGACCTAAGTTATTTACAAAGATGGATCTACGATGGGGATACAACAACATTTGCATCAAGGAAGGTGATGAGTGAAAAGCTACCTTCATATGCTTCTGTGGTGTCTATGAACCCCTCGTTATGTATTTCGGATTATGTAATTCACCCACCACCTTCCAAGCAATAATGAATGAAATCTTTGCTGATATGGATGACATAGTGGTGGTTTACATTGACAACCTATTAATATTCACCAAAACCAATGATGTCAAGAAACACGAAAAGATTGTTAAAGAAGTCCTACGTCAATTGGAAGAAAATGATTTATTTATCAAGCCAGAAAAATGTATCTTCACAGTACCAGAAGTTGAATTCCTCGGTATGATAGTCAAGCGAGAAGAAATCAAGATGGATGACTCCAAGGTTAAGACTATTCTGGAATGGCCAGTGCCAAAGAGTATAAAAGGAGTTAGGAGTTTTCTCAGACTTGCTAATTCAAGGCTATGCCCAAGTGGCTAGGCCCCTGAATGATTTAACAAAAAAGGATACACCCTTCGTGTTACGCGTCGAGCGGAACAACAACGAAAACAAACCAACTAAAAGGGAGATGACCACTGACGCAGGCCACTCGGAGTCCGCTAGACCCGTTAAGTCCTACCAACCCTATGATAGCAACTAAGGCCAGGGCTTGTGAAGGTAGAACCACAAGTATATTGAACTAAGGAATACGACAGAGGATTGTGACTACTTATATACCCTAGATAACGTGCACAGACCATGGTCAGTGCCCCTCTGAGGTGAACGTGCTAAGTACTATATAAGTAAGTCCTCGTACAAGTAAGGTAAACCCTAGACCCATAACTCTAGGTCATAAGTCTAGACCTGGTCTAGACTACCAAGCCACTGATAAGATGAGATAAGATTAACGCTCACCGATAAGATAAGCGCTAACCAGATAAGATAAGATAAGATGGAAAAGAAGCGCCTTGAGCGCTAAGTGATACTTTCGTCTCACTTCGTGTGGAAAGAAGCATAATAAAAAGCATTTGATATGCTTAAGAAGAAGTTTACGTCTGCTCCTATCCTCTCCTTTCCTGATGAAGATAGTCGCTTATGTCTTGAATGTGGTGCCTCAGACTTTGCAATAGGCAGAGTCTTATCTATTGAGAAGGATGGTTTATGGCACCCAGTTGTCTATGCCTCATACTCCATGACCCCTGAAGAAAGAAATTACCCTATTGCTGATAAAGAGATGCTCAGCATGATTCAGGCTCTCAAAGAATGGAGACACTATTTAGAAGGTGCCAAGTATGAGTTTGAAATCTGGAACAATCACAAGAATTTTCAGTACTTCATAAAGGCACAAGATCTTAACTGTCGTCAAGCACGATAGGCATAATATCTATCTCGGTTCAACTTTAAACTCATCCACAAGGCTGAAACCTCAATGGGGAAAGCTGATGCCTTATCTAGATGAGAAGATCACATGATCGGCATTGAGGATGACAATAAAGGAGTAACCATGTTGACGTTGGAGAAGATTAGGACAACCATCTTGATCTCTGGTGAAGGCGATAAGATTAAACAACAGGTTCTTGATGCTATGCATAAGCTAAAAGAATCAGAAGTCAAGAAGATATGTGAGAAGTTCCACATCTGCGAAGAAAAAGATGGAATTCTCTATGACAAAGAAAATCAGATGTATATACCTGATGACAAAGGTCTATGGCAATCTATTATTACATTGCATCATGATACTTCAGTTGCCAGACATCCAGGAGTTGAGAAGATGTTAGATCTGCTGCAGCACAGCTATTTTTGGCCTCTGATGTCACAACAGGTCAAAGATTATGTTTTCCATTACAATAGATGCACACATATAAAAGGGAGCAATCAGCCTCCTGCTGGAAAATTACATCCCTTGGAAGTTTCAACTACATCTTGGGAAGACGTATCAGTAGATTTCACTATAGATCTGCCTGATTCAAATGGATTTGACTCCATCCTTGTAGTAATGGACAGATTCTCCAAAGAAGTCGAATTCATTCCATGTTTAAAAACTATGACAGCTCTTGACACAGCTCGTCTATATTTACAACTCATGTGAAAGGCACATGGCCTACCCTGTACTATCATATCTGATCAAGGACCACAATTTGCTATGGAAGTAATGCGTGCATTGTATAAACGATTAGGTATAACCCCTAAATTATCCACTGCACATCACCCACAGACAGATAGTCAGACGAAACAGTACCTTCGTTTGTTCTGTGCAGAGAAAGAAGCAGAATAGGCTGACTGGCTTGCCATTCTCATATAATGCCAAGAAGCAGGCTTCTACCAAGAAAACCCCTTTCGAAGTCACAAGGTCATATGCTCCAAGAATGGGCTTCAAGCAATATGTGTCTAAAGCACCAGCTACTAATGACTTTGCCAAAGAAATGGCCAAGACTTTGAAAGATACAGAAGCTAATTTATTAGAAGCTCAGAAGCGGATGAAAGCACAAGCTGATAAGCACAGATCAGATACCCCTGAATATATCATTGGAGATAGGATCTGGCTCAGCACAAGTAACCTGTGCCTGCCAAGAGCTTCATGTAAATTAACCGAATGATGGATTGGTCCCTATGAGATCACCCAATTGGTTGGCTCTAATACGTTGATGCTTAAGCTACCAAAGTCTATGTATATTCATCCTACAGTTAATGTTTCACGGGTCAAGCCTTATAAAGAGTGCTTGCCTGGGCAACCAGTTATTGCCCCTGGACCCATTGAAGTAACTAAGGGCAGGGAAGAAGAATATGAAGTAGAATATATGATCAGATCTCGGAAAAGGGGTAACTGACTTGAGTATTTAGTCCACTGGAGGAGCTATACAGATGAAGATAGAACCTGGGAACCCACTGGCAATTTGGCCAATGCTTCTCATGCAGTTACAGCCTTTCATCGGGTAAATCCCTTGGCTCCTTGTAAGCTATAAAGGGCTTACTTGGATTTCTTATCTTTATTTCAATCTTTTGATAATTTAACTGTCCCTTCAGACCGTGACACTCCCTTTGATCGCCTGGAAGTTGATCCTTAGAAGGAGGGTAGTGTTACAATATGCATTTTTCCCCTATTTATTTTATTTTCTTTCTATTTATTCTAATTTATTAAGTCTTTAGTGCCTAGTGTACCTACTTTCAAGATTTAGAAATGTCTAAGTCTCTTTCCTAATCACATGACTGGTCACATGACTTGGCACATACAATTAGATCATATATCACAAGGACTAGCCCCTATGCCTGTCTTTTACATATGCACAGACAATTCTAGATCTATGCCTCACCTTCTACGTATGTTTCCCATTTCCTAGCTATTTGATATTTAATAGCTACCATACATCATGGTATCTGATCTCATGTATGATCATGGCAGCACATGTTTACCTCCTGTTTATGCTTCTCCTTCCATTCTACATGCATTCACCATATGTTTTACTTCTCTTCCATTCCATGGCTATACTTGACGCATGCTGAGACAAGCGATGGTACTAGGCTCTCACAACATTGAACACAAGAATAAAGACAGAGAAGACAAATCAGTTTACGTCTGACTTGAAGACATGGACAAGTGAAGAGATAGAGTTGACTTAAGCTTGTCAACAAAGGGCACAATAAGGAGAGATGTTTCTTAGGACACTCGTGGACGAGTAGCCCCAAGAGAACCAAGCTAGGATCTCTGGACGATGGCATTCCAATATATATACTACTACAGTGTTTGTACTAGACAAATAATTAGTAAGTCAGAATGTTCCATAACATTCCACAATATTCCATATGGTGTCATAATGATGTCATGGTCCAGACTGGTCTAGGTAAGTCTAGGTGTATAATGTTTTAGGCGAGTCTAGGCCTAGTCACATGATACCTAAATATAAGTCCTCATTGCACGTGAGCAAAGTCACATGATCCAGTCACATGATAAAATAAGCACATGAGGTAAGTCATGTGACCTTGAAAAGAAAGTGAAAAATAGTGAAAAATAAATGAAAAATTATACCCTGTAACACATGCCTGGTTCTTATGTTTTCCATCTTATTGGTAGATCTAGTTTATACATGGACAAACACCTGTATGATATATAAAGGATGAATGCAGCGACCAGGGGATTCCTCATCAAATCCTCCTGAGTCTCTTCTCAGCCCCTTATTGCTACAAAGAGCAACCTCAGTAGACTTTTCAGTATGCCCTCATCATCATGTGAGCTGCTGAATGCTTCAGTTCTGACTGCCACATCTTGACCCGGCACCAGATGTTGGCTAACTTCAGTTGTCAGGTGCAACAAACAGAAAGTGTTACGGAGTATAAATTTTTCTCTATTTTTTTCTTTCTTTTACGGTCACGTGACTTATATCACGTGCTTATTTAATCATGTGACTCGATCATATGACTTGCTCATGTGCAACAAGGACTCTTTATTTAGATATCACATGACTAGAGCCTAGACTGGCCTAGAACATTCTACCCTGGACTTCTCTAGAACGGTCTGGACCATGACATCACCTGACATCATATAGAACGTCGTGGAATGTTGTGGAACATTCCTATGATATCATTTGTTTGTTAGATACAAACACTGTACTTGTATATAAGACCGAATGTCAACGCCCAGAGACCCTGGGGCTACCCGTCCACGAGTGATCCATAAGTCCCCTCTACTCGCTTTTCGTTGACAAGCCAAAGTCGACGCTTTATTCTCTTCATCGTCCCAGGTCTTCAAGTCAGACCATAACTGATTTGTTTTCTCTACTAAGTTCCGAGTGTTCGACGTTGCGAGAGGCTCAGTCCATCGCTCGTCTCAGAAAGTGTGCTAGCTGATCACTAGCATGGTATGAACTTTGAAGAGGTCAAGGCCTTTTTTTGCAATATGCACAATGCTGAGATGAAGGCTTAGGGAAAAGCCTTTGGCCCTTAAACACAGAGATAGTTCAGGGTGTCACATCTCTGATAGCAGACAGTACCCAAAAACAGCCTGTAGCTCAAACAGAGCACAAATGTGTTAGTAACAATATAGACAATTTCTCTTCTTGATGTTTTTGATAGTTCTGATAGTTCTATTTCTTCTCGAATTCTCAATACATGCACAGTAGATAGTCCTAAAAACATAAAACAAACTACAAAAGAAGGAAAAACAAAATTACAAAAAAATAGTTTAGTTTCTTTGTTTTCTGATTTCTTGGATATATACATAGAAGGGGGGTCCTGCTTACAAGGCTTGGCTGCTCAACCAGTGCTTAATTCCCTGAAAACAAAAACCAATACTTTATCTATCAACTCCCTATCCCCTGGAGATGATTTTCCTGAATGGATCCTTATTAGATCAATATTCCTCAAGAAGAAACTCAAGATTTCAATCAAAGTAATAGACAAACACATGGATGTTGACACTACATCACCTATTCAGGTGCAGGCACTCTTAGATTGTAGAGCAAACTTTATTTTTATCAATTGTCAATGACATAACAAGACCTCATGCTATGCAAGTTGTCAATACCCATCTCTGTTTTTAATGTCAATGGAACAAAGAACCGAGCAGGAGACATTACTCATGTTACAGAAATCCATGTAGAATACAAAGGTCACAAAGAAGTAGTTCAAGCTGAAATCTCAGATCTCGGCACTGCAGCAACATTCTTGGATATATCTGGCTCGAGTTCCATAACCCTAACATTAACTGGCAAATGAGAGAAGTTAAATTAAATTGCTGCCCTCAATCTTGTTATCAATTATCTAATCATGCTACATATCTCACTTTGGTGGAACCAGATGAAGAAGTTGAAGCAGTCTCAAAATGAAAAGGTCTTATCAGTGACCTCAAAACTGATGAATTGTAGGAGAAGCTACAAAGCATAGTCATGTTAGAAACACCAATTAAGGAACTGGTCCCCAGTATCTACTACAAGGACTTTTATGAAACTTTCTTGAAGAAAGAATCTGTCAGCTCATGTTTCCCAAATGATGACTGAGGTAAGATACTTACTTTACTCCATTAGACTGTATGCTGAGACTGTGTAGACTTCATTTAGGTATTCCACAATCAAGCTTGTGTTCTCCAAATGACAACTGAGACTCTGTTTGTATTCATTTAGCTGTGCGTGCCACTCATAACAAGAACAACTATTACATGGGCAGTATTGACAATGGATTGGTTCTTCATAAGTCCTTTGTACTACTGTATATTCAATTCAAGCTACTAACTTTCACTCAGAGGACAAGCACCTCTACACACTGGATACATTTGAACGTGGTGAAGCACCTGGTCATGATGACAACGAGATAGATGTCAGGCCGAGTCTTTGGGTTGATGTTTTTTCTGACATGGACAACTCAGGTGACAAAATGGACAAGTGAATTTTTTTATGTACAGGTTACATCTACAGGCCCTATCGATACATTTTTCTTCTTGCGTATGAAATTTTCTCGTGGTCACTCGAGGTTGAGTGACGTCGAAGACGATGTCGACGTCCGCGCGCGTGAATTATCATTGGGATGGGTGTGGTTGGGTGGTCCCCCTGTCAGTAACTTCCAATTGGGGTAGGCAGTAGGCGAAGTGTCTTCTTTTTTGAAGCATGGTTGTCCCGCTTTCCATAATCATTGAAACGGTAACCTGATCATTCTCGCCCACAGTAATGGTGCTTCTTCGAGGGGACGAAGTTGTGAAACCTGTCCGACAGAACGGTACATCACACGTTGCTGTCGCTATTTGGAAAGCGGCGTAATAGAAAGTTTATCCGCATGTGTCGACGCTTGCACGGCCTTGTGATGATCCAAGATATAAAATGCCCCTCGTTTTGAAGGAGGGGGAGCAAGCTCAAACCACCCCAAAGACATAGTCGTTTTCATTACCTTCCTCACGTCCTTGCTAATTCCCTCGCGACTATATCGTACGTGCATGATTTCGTCCGCATTGCGAGATCATGTTGATCAACGTTTATCCCACTATGTTAGATGCAAAGAGCGATCGGAATAGCCATCACTAGCCTTCTCGAGGGCAACGGTTGGCAGAAGCTCTCCAACCCTTCCGTCGGTCGCGGTGCGACGGCACTGCCCAAGAAGCCGTCCGACGTCGTCAGAATTGGCCTTCGTCTCGATTACGACAGCTTCATTGAGAGGGGCGAGGGCGAGGAAAAAGTCAAGTGGCACCGCTACAAGCTCCAGGTCAACGCCGGAGACTCGATCCCGAACGCGTTCAAGGGTTGGAGGAATAAGCAGAAGAAAGGCACCCATGCAGTGATGGCGACGGTGGAGATCAGGGATGGCGCCGGCAAGGACGAGATCACAGCGGTCTTGAAGGAGGCGACGAAAGATGTCGAAGGTGTCTAAGCCCCAGAGTCCATGCCATCCTGTTCGCGATTCCGATATGTCCATGTACTTGTATTCTGATTGTGTGAAACCGCGCCGCGCTCCGAATGTCATTTCCATGTTGCTCGTTCTCAGTGGGATAATTCATTAGAAATGTGTTAAGACGCATGAAGGATCGATACCTCTCATTCTCTCATCGCAGCCTTCGGAAGTCTTGTAGCAATATCCGACCTTTGTTTGAAGAAACTCTGCTGGCTTGCGTCTGTGGCAATGACACGAGGTTAAATTATCACCAACCGGGGATCGCGGTCTGGGCTGTGAGTCAAGCCTTAGCGGTTGACCCTTGGCGACGTAGCCCTGTTTTCTCTTTAGTTTCGCACGTTCGGGTCCCTCTTCGTTTCCCCCCACACCCACCGTATATCAGCATGTTCCGCCTCCCGTGTTGGAAATTACCCTCTCTACGACTCACTGTAGCTGGACTCTCCTCGTCTCTGCGTCGCCCGAGCTGTCCGTTCTCTTTGCTCAACCCCTCTTTCACGAGGAGCCCCATCACCACTACGACAAGTCGACGACAACTCTCTCCTCGACTCTCCACAATGCTAGACCCGGAGTCTCTCATGGCGGATACGGAGAGCGAACTCTTCAACTATACGACCGGGCGTTTCCTGTACGTCTCTTACATCTTGTCTCGTCTTTGTCTAACTCGTAATGTGACGTACTTAGTGCCAACGAGGCCCTTCGCCTCAGAGAGCGTAGGCGCGTTTTCAATATCCCCGGACTCTTCAAAATCATTGCCGAGGAGCTTTCTCGCAAACCTGAAGAGATTGTGGGCTTCAGAAAGCTTGGAGAGGGTGGCCTCAACCGTACCTTCCTCGTCACTTTTGACACCGACCCCCAGCTTGTCGTGCGCATCCCGTATCCCCTCATGACTCCCAAGGCGTACGCTCTCGCCAGTGAAGTCGCCACCATGAACTTCCTTCGTTCCAAAGGGCTTCCCATTCCCGAGATCTTCGCTTACTCATTCGTCTCGAATAACAAGGCCCAGACGGAATATCTTCTAATGGAGTACGTCGAAGGCACTGACTTGAGCGAGTTTTGGTTCGACCTCCGGGATGAGGAGATCGCGTCGCTCATGGACCAGCTGGCGAAGCTCGAGTCTATCATGATGTCCATCTCTTTTCCCGCGGGCGGCAGCATCTACTACGCCGAAGACCTGAAGAGTCTCTCCGGGAACTCGGGCATCCCGCTCGAGGGGTCATTCTGCATAGGCCCCGACGTATCAATACCGTTGTGGTATGGACGGAGGGAGCAGCTGGACATCTTCAGAGGACCATGTACGTCGCACTCCTCCTATCTCTTCTGCCTCTTCTCAACCCGTCGATGTCCATAGATAAAGACGCCAAATCGGTAATGGTTACAGGAGCCGAGAAAGAGCTCGTATACCTCGACCGGTTTGGCTCGCCGAGGGCACCTTACCAACGCCTCCACAGGGAGCACTATAACTACGAGAAGCAGTCACCGTCGGACCACGCCGAGAACCTTTACCGCTACCTCCGTCTCGCACCGTCCCTTGTACCAGATGATGACGCTCTCAGCGCTTTCTGCATCCGCCACCCCGACCTAAGCGACGGCAATGTCAAGGTCTCAAAAGATTCCCGCGGCTTGCGGATCCGTAGCGTGTTAGACTGGCAGCACGCTGTTGTCCTACCCCTCTTCCTCCACGCCGGTATGCCCGACGTCATCCAGAACGAAGAAGACGAGGTTTCTCGAAGTATGGTCGAGCCTGAGCTACCGGGCGCCTTCGACCAGTTATCGGAAGAAGACCAAGAATGGGAGAGGGAGCTCCTCCGTCGTCGTCTTGTTCACTACCATTACAACCTGAGCACGGCCGCGTACAACAGGATCCACCACAACGGTCTGGTCTATCCGTTCAACCCTTTCCGTCGCCACATCTTCAATCATGCAACAGCTACGTGGGAGGGTGAGACGATCAAGCTCCGGTACGCCCTAATAGATATGGTGCTCGGCTGGGCGAGGTTTGCTAAGGGCGACGCGCCGTGTCCGGTCGTGTTTACAGAGGACGAGAAAGCGGCGGCGGAGAAGCTGTATCGGGCCCTGGCGAGCGCAGAAAAGACCGAGAGGATACTGAGGGATTATGGCGGCTACGCGGAGGAGACTTGGGTGCCCGCCGCTCACTACGAGAAAGCCAAGGCATTCAGTCAGGAGATGAAGCGGATGACGTTGGAAGCAGGTGCGCAGGACAAAGAGACGACAGAGGAGGCGTACG
Organism: Phlebopus sp. FC_14; assembly: GCA_021018615.1. NCBI lineage: Eukaryota > Fungi > Basidiomycota > Agaricomycetes > Boletales > Boletinellaceae > Phlebopus > Phlebopus sp. FC_14. Next base: position 239,084 of record JAEVFL010000005.1, on the reverse strand, counting down.
CTGCGATCGAGGCGAACTGGCCCTTGGACGACATGGACGACGAGGAGTTAGAGGAGTACAAGTAAGGACTCGACCTGTATACCTATTCTGCGATGTGATTACCTATCTGCTGTCGAATTCATCCCCACTCAGGCTCTTTCGCAAGGACTGCGAACGGAGACGTTTCGACGAGGGACACGTCGTCGACGCCGTTCTTAAGGTCGCTGATATCGCGAATGTTCCAAGGAGTCGCACCTTGTCCGCTTTTCAATGAGTCATACTCGGTTGTTCTCCTTCGAAGGTGGGGCTTATATCTCGATTCTATCCTACCGTTCGTTCCAAAGTACATCGTGGTATAAGACCCGACTCCGACTCCAAAGAAACCCAATAAGTGCACCGGGCCTTGTACGATTTTAGCACTGGAAGAACACAACGTTCTCTGCTTCGGCAACTGTCTTTGCGATCGCTGGTTATCCGCGTACGTGTCTTACCGTTCGAGCCTTTACTGCACTTGCCAATTTGAACGCCTTCGTAGGAACGGCAAACCGGATACGAACTCGGTCCCTCACAAGAGCTCTTCATATATATCTTACCCGCAGGGTGTTTGCTGTTCTCACTGCTGTATAGGACGAATATTTCGGACTGTATCACCGTCGAGGCGCTTCCATACGGTACGAAGACATGGACGCTCTGTCATCTCCGTAAGACGGTACGTCGCTTAGCCATGGAGCCTTTTCTACTCTTATGTCTTCGTAGGAATGGCAACTCGGATACAAGTTTGGTCCATCTTAAGACTTCTCCGTATGTCTTTTACCTATAGAATCTTGACTACTGCAACGGCTGTATAGGACGGATATATCGGGCTGTACCACCGCACGAACGCGATGGAAGCTTTGTCACCTCTTAGTAAGACAACCACAGTGTACGCCGCTTAGATATAAATCCTTCATCATTCCAACACCTTTGTAGAACGTCCATGGATCCTGCAGACTCTCGAAGAAGTGATCAAACATAGGTGTAATGGAGTGTCTCTTTGAATGACAGGAAGTGTGTATAAAATAGATTAGATTGGAATTGACAGAGGAGTTTACCACTGTCATGACCATACATGTACATCTTCAATCACCATTAAGGCTACCTCTGACTAGCCAAGCACACCGCATACCATCTCCAAGTCATCTCTAATACATCTCTGACACATCACTGACTAAGCATCACAAACTTAGCAATAATCTGATTTGTGTTGCTATAGGTGCCACCACAATGACTGTGTACCCTTATACTTTTGTTCAAAGCCGAGGTAAATTGCGAGGGACTAATAATGAGTGACGAAGAGACTCAGTCTCGAGAAGTGGTATCACAAAGACTTTATTCAAAGAGACTACTCGAGTCAGTAAAATAGAAGTACTAGATAATGAAAGAGCTCACCTCAGTCTCAAGAAGTGGTATCACGAAGACTAAGGTGTGCAAAGAAAACTTTGGCACAAGTTTGACGGAGAGATTACATAATCCATCCACGACATACCAATTGCCACCGATTTACAACAAGACTGAGGTGTGCAAAGAAAACTTCGACACAAGTTTGACGGAGAGATTACATAATCCATTCATGACATACCAATCGCCACTGATTTACAACATATACATAGCCATAACCATCAGCATACTGATCCATCCCATCATAACAATCCATTCCTATCTCCTTTGAATTAACCTCAGTGTCATTCACTTGATCTCTGAGTAGTAGCCACCTCTATTTTACACACTTGTCTCTGTGCCCACTATTGCTACTCTGGATCTTTGCTCTATATGTTCCTACCATTTATATTCCATCTTTTTCCCAAAAATCTATCACCTTCTTTACATGTGCTGATCTCCTTTGGACTTCATCTCCTTTTAGTTCAAATATCAACAAAAGTCATCTCTCCACTCAGTCTGGGACTCCAAGTCCCCCTTAGTTCACTCTGAAAGTCCTCAGACTTAATTTCTCTATCTTTGTCACCTCTGCTTCTGTTTCTATCAGTCTCATATCTATTTTCTATGCAAATACAAGGACACAGGACTATACAAGAGTGTAGCACATGAGCTGAAGCTAAAGTCCTTATTTTGAGTTTGTCCTTACTTCTCTATATTATCTCCTCTGATCTCTGTTCCTCTCTGGAGCCTCAGACTTGACTCAGAGAGCATCAGACTCTGACAACCACTTTATGAGACGAGCGATGGACAGAGCCTTTCACAGTGTCGAACACTAGAATGAAGACGGAGAAAAACAAATCAGTTATAGCCTGACTTGAAGGCTTGGTCGACAAAAGATGAAAAGCGTTGACTGATGACTCGTCAATGAAGAGTGAGTAAGAGGGACTTATTGGCACGCTCGTGGATGGGTAGCCCCAAGAGAACCAAGCTGGGGTCTCTGGGCGTTGGCATTCAAATTTATATACTAGTATAGTGTTTGTATCTAACAAATAAATGATATCATCGGAATGTTCCACAACATTCCACGATGTTCCATATGACGTCAGGTGATGTCATGGTCCAGACTGTTCTAGGTGTGTCTAGATAAGAATGTTCTAGGCTATTCTAGGCCTAGTCATGTGATATCTAAATATAAATGTTCTCGTTGCATGGGAGTAAATCACATGACCAAGTCATGTGATCCAGTCACATGGTTAAATAAGCACGTGATATAAGTCACGTGACCACAAAAGAGAGAGAAAAATAGAGAAAAATAAAGGAAAAATTATACCCTGTAACACTTTAACTGAGGTAGTTTGTATCAACTTGAGTACTAGGGATGATTTGTTGTAATTGCTACTGTCAAGCCACAGAAGAGATCTATATAGAAAGTAAATTAGCATGTATGCAAGGGATTTAAGGTCATCATGATGTTCTAATTCTGCTTCTTGGTGACTATTAATGGAAGTAAAGATAGGTGTGTCTATAAGATGATGTGCATAACAAAACGAAACATGGTTGCCAGTTACTAAATTATGATACTGCTTGACAACTTCAAAAATACTGTGTCTGTATAATCATTCAGACCTATCAAGAAGATTTTCAGATACCTTTCACATAATTATCTCCAGTTCAGAGCTCTCACTACTTCTGATAAAACATAATTTCTATATAGACCTCCTAACAATTTCAGTTAGCTCTACATCTCACCTGCTATCTGACATGATAACTGAGAGCCAATACTGTTTCAATTTTTTTTTCACCTCACTCTTCTAGCTCACAAGTAGCATTTCTTTGCTACTATACTAGCAACTCCATGACAACCACCATCCCCTAATGATGACATATCATCTGATGATGAAGATAGAGATTCTTCCTATGATAGTAGTCAAAAATGAAAACTAGAAAGTCAAAGCACTAGAAGAGGTGCTTCCAAGAGGGGCAGAGCATAGGGGAGACAAAGAGCAGATAAAGTGATGACTTGTTCTAGTCATCTATCTATTGAATAGAGAAGACAAGGATGTGTCCTTGAACTTCTTCAACTGGGGAATCTTTAGAGTACTCAACTCTTTGGAGATGGCCATTCTAAAATAGTATTCAAGGCGAATCTATATAGCAAAATGGTGGCATTAAAAACATGTGATCTGTGACAGCATTCAGACTATGAGAAGAAACTACTCAATTAAAATGCCTATAGGAAAGTTACATTCTGAGATTGAAGAATGTTGGATACACTACAGGTGGACTATTTGCCATTGCAATGGATATTGTCAGTTGACCCCTAGATGATATAGAAAAGTTGAGTCATCAGGAGTATAAGATGATCCAAATGGCACTATCATCTATCCATTGCCATGGCTTCGTCTATAATGACATTTGCAAAGCCAGCATTTTAATTAAACATGATGGTCACCTTAGTCATCTCCTACCTAGGACCTATTAGGTCTATATGTTCTTATAGATGTTTATACCTATGTGGTATGTTTTGGCTAGATATTCCCAATTACATTGGAGATTTCCTAATTTCCAGAGAATTGTTTTGGGAAGTTCTCATGATGTTGAGAAAAGTTGTTGGAAACATATTTTTTTCCTCAAAACATGATATACTTTTCCAAGTATCAGGGGGTCAAATACACCCTTCTATTCTACATGTGTCTCCTTTATATTTCCAGCACTTCACAGAATAGTCAGTAGGTTGTTCCATTTATACAATAATGGATCTTTTCATTGGCTTCAACCATCATATACTTTCTGAGAAATCCTGTGATATCACAATGTGTCAAACACTACTTAGTATCCTTTGACTTATTTTGAATAATGTAGCATTCATTTTGCAAGATGAGATCGACATTGCCCTCAACTTTCAGGATGACATCCATGTACTAGGCCTATACACATGTTACAAGCAATGTGATGGTGCTTATGAGACTATCACTAAAAACCCTGGTATCTGTTGTTCTATGTGAAAATACTACTGTGACATCAACAGAATGTTATATTGTCTCAAGAACACTGGTGCTATAGTGTTAGTGAAGGAATTGTTTATATGTGAACCACAAGTTAGTCAGACATGCAACTATGATGGATGAATTCCAGACAAATCAAAGGTTGTGAAGATTATGAACTGGCCTAGCCTCTGCACCTCTCACACTGAAGTTTGTAGCTTTTTTGGAATGACAGGTACCGAGTCTAGTCTGAGTTCACAACCACCTCTCTTGCTCTGCTTATCATTCTGCATGTAACAACACTGAGTGTTCATCGAACTATAGTAAGTGCTCTCCATGCTCCTCTTCATAAGAGGCGGGGCATATGTCTGATGATCTGGAAAAGACACTGACCAATGTTACTATAGTGTTAGTTTGCAAACTGTCTTCTGTAACATCAAAAGGGTTTACTTGTGCTTGCGGTGGTCTTGTCCAGCAAGCAAGCATCATGAGCAAAGTCAGCATTATAATCGAATCCTAATGATATGATCAGCGGCTCACATGATGTGGAGTGTGTACTGAGGCTTTTATCTACTGAGGTTGCTCTAGCAATGAGAAGCTGAGAGAGGACTCAGGAGGGTTCAATGAGGAATCTCCTGGTTGCTGCATTCACCCTTTATATACTCTATAAGTATTTGTACATGTATCTAGCAGATCTACTGATAGAATAAATAACATATGTATCAGGTATGCGTCAAGCATAGCCATGAAATGGAAGAGAAGTAAAACATGTGGTAAACACATGTAGAATGGAAGGAGAAGCATTTCATGAGGAGAACATGTGCTGTCACAATCATACATGAGATCGGTGAGGATACCATGATGTGTGGCAGCTATTAAATATCAAATAGCTAGGAAATGGGAAACATATGTAGAAGGTGAGACATAAGGCTATGAAAGCCTGTGAGTCTGTGAAGGTGTGACATAGGGGCTAGTCCTTGTAGCATACGATCTAGTCATATGTGCCAAGTCACATGACCAGTCATGTGATTAGAAAAGAGACTTAGACGTTTTTAAGTCTTGAGGTTAAGTGCACTAGGCACTAAAGGCTTAACAAATTAGAATAAATAGAAAATAAATAGAGGAAAAATGCATATCATAACACCTGGTAATCGAGAGTACCTATAATAATGTCTATATATATGGAGCCATGATATAGGTCAGTGACTGTATGAGCACCTCAGTATATATTCACGCACTTGTGCCGTGGCTTAAATTGTAGTAAAGAAAATGTAATATAGTATATATATGAAACATTCAGCGGCTCACATTGTGACGGAGGGCGTACTGAGGTTATTCGACTAGAGATGATTCTTATTCAGAGAGGCTGAAAGAGAAAGACCCAAGAGGATTCGATGGGGATCCTCTGGTCGCTCTATTGACCTTTATATACTACACTAGTGTTTGTCCATGTGTACACTAGATCTAACCGATACTATGAGAAACATATGTATCAGGCATGCATCGAGCATTGCCTTGGAATGGAAGAGAATTATGACATGAGGAATACATGTGTAGAATGGAAGGAGAAGCATAAGGTGAGGAGAACATGTGCTGCCACGATCACATATGAGATCGGTGAGGATCCCATGATGTGTGGCAGCCTATTAAATATCAAATAGGAGAAATGAAGAACATACAGTAATGGTGAGGCATAAGGCTATGAAAGCCTGTGAGTCCGTGAAGAGTAGACATAGGGGTGATGTCCGTGTTGCGTGCAAGCAAGTTGCACATATCACGTCACGTGACCAGTCACGTGATCTGGAAAAAGACTTAGACGTTTCTAAGTCGTTGAGTGTAAGCACGCTAGGCGCTAAGGGAAGAAAAATAGAGAAAAATAGAGGAAAAATTCATATCGTAACACTACCCCCCTCCTAAGGATCGACTTCCAGGCGATCAAAGGGAGTGTCGCGAGGCATAGAGACCGTGAAATTTTCAAACGGCTGGAATAATGATAAGAAATCCAAGTAAGCCATTCGTAGCTTACGAGGAGCCGAGGGATTTGCCCGATGAAAGGCTGCAACCGCATCGGAAGCATTGGCCAAATTGCCAGCGGGTTCCCACGTTCTATCTTCATCTGTATAGCCCCTCCAGTGGACTAAGTATTCGAGTCGGTTACCCCTTTTTCGAGATTCGACCACATAATCTACTTCGTATTCTTCATCACGACCCTCAGCAACTTCAATGGGTCCAGGGGCAATAACTGGTTGCCCACGCAAGCGCTCTTTGTAAGGCTTGACCCGTGAAATATTAACCGTAGGGTGAATACGCATAGATTTTGGCAGCTTAAGCGTCAACGCATTAGAGCCAACCAATTTGGTGACCTCATAGGGACCGATCCATCGTTCGGTTAATTTACGTGAAGCTCTTGGCAGGCGCAGATTACTTGTGCTGAGCCAGACCCTATCCCCAATGACGTATTCAGGGGCAACTGATCTGTGCTTATCAGCTTGTGCTTTCATTCGCCTCTGAGCATTCAATAAATTAGCTTCAGCATCTTTCAAAGTCTTGGCCATTTCTTCGGCAAAGTCATCAGCAGCTGGTGCTTTAGACACATGTTGCTCGAAGCCCATTCGTGGAGCATAAGACCGTGTAACTTCGAAAGGGGTTTTCTTAGTAGAAGCCTGCTTCTTCGTATTGTAAGAGAATTGAGCGATGGCAAGCCAGTCAGCCCATTCTGCTTCTTTTTCTGTACAGAATAAACGAAGATACTGTTCCAAGTCCCTGTTCATTCGTTCCGTCTGACCATCTGTCTGCGGATGGTATGCAGTGGATAATTTAGGCGTAATACCTAATCGCTTGCATAATGCACGCATTACTTCCACGGCAAATTGCGGTCCACGATCAGATATGATTGTGCGGGGTAGGCCATGTGCCTTCCACACGTTGGTTAAATATAGACGAGCCGTGTCAAGGGCTGTTGTCGTCTTTAAACATGGAATGAATTCAACTTCTTTGGAAAACCTGTCCATCATCACAAGGATGGAGTCGAATCCATTTGAATCAGGCAGATCTGTAATAAAGTCTGCTGATACGTCTTCCCAAGGTGTCGTAGGAACTTCCAAGGGATGTAATTTTCCAGCGGGAGGCTGATTGCTCCCTTTCATGTGTGCGCACCTATCGCAACGGGAAACATATTCTTTGACCTGTTGTGACATTAACGGCCAAGTGTAGCTGCGTTGCAGCAAGTCTATTGTCTTCTCAACTCCTGGATGTCCGGCAACCGGAGTGTCATGGTGTAACGTAATAATTGATTGCCGTAGACCGTTGTCGTCAGGCACATACATCTTCATCTTTTCATCATAGAGAATTCCATCACTGTCATCATGAATGTGGAACTTCTCGCGTAACGTCTGAACTTCTGATTCTTTCAGCTTGTGCATCGCGTCAAGAACCTGTTGTTTGATCTTATCGCCTTCATCGGAGATCAAGATGGTCGCCCTAATCTTCTCTGGCGTTAATATGGTTACTCCTTTGTTATCATCCTCGATGCCGATCATATGATCTTCTCGTCTAGATAAAGCATCGGCTTTCCCCATCGAGGTTCCAGCTTTATGGATGAGTTTAAAGTTGAACCGAGATAGATATTGTGCCCATCGCGCTTGACGACGGTTAAGGTTTTGTGCCTTCATGAAATACTGGAGATTCTTGTGATCATTCCAGATTTCAAATTCATACTTGGCACCTTCTAAATAATGTCTCCATGCTTCGAGGGCCTGAATCATGCTGAGCATCTCTTTATCAGCAATTGGATAATTCCTCTCTTCAGGTGTCATGGATCGTGAGGCGTAGGCAACTGGGTGCCATAAGCCATCCTTTTCAATAGATAAGACTCCGCCTGTTGCAAAGTCTGATGCATCACATTCAAGACGGAAGCGACTGTCCTCATCTGGGAAGGATAGTATAGGAGCGGACGTAAACTTCTTCTTTAGCATATCAAATGCTTCTTGTTGTGCTTCTCTCCACACGAAGGGTGTATCCTTCTTTGTTAGATCATTAAGGGGTCTAGCCACTTGGGCATAGCCTTGGATGAACCTTCTGTAGAAATTGGCGAGTCCGAGGAAACTCCTAACTCCTTTCACATTCTTTGGCGCAGGCCATTCTAGAATAGCCTTCACCTTGGAGTCGTCCATCTTAATACCATCCCGGTTGACTATCATGCCGAGAAATTCTACTTCTGGTACCGTAAAGGTACACTTCTCTGGTTTGATAAATAAATCATTTTCTTCCAATCGACGTAGGACTTCTTTGACGATCTTTTCGTGTTCCTTGACGTCATCGGTTTTCGTGAATATTAAGAGGTCATCAATATAGACCACCACTACGTCATCCATATCAGCAAAGATTTCATTCATCATTGCTTGGAACGTGGCGGGTGAATTGCATAACCCGAAAAACATAACGAGGGGTTCATAAGCACCGCGGAAGCATACGAAGGCAGCTTTCCACTCATCGCCTTCCTTGATGCGAATGTTGTTATATCCCCATCGTAGATCCATCTTTGTAAATAACTTAGCTCCTTTTAGCTTATCCACTAATTGGGAAATCAGCGGGAGTGGATAATTATTCTTGACGGTGTGCTCGTTTAGATAACGATAATCTTGAACCATGCATTTAGTGCCTTCCTTCTTTGGCACGAAGAAAACAGGGGAAGTTTGGGGGGACTTCGAAGGTCGTATGTAGCCCTTCCTCAGTTGTTCATCAATGAAGCTAGAAACTTCTTTCTGCTCCTCTACTGAGAGGGGAATCATTCTTCCTTTCTTAGGAACGAATGTATCCTTCAAGTCAATTGCGTGATCCCATGGTTTTCTAATTGGCATGCATTCAGATTCTCCTTTTGAGAACCGTCCATAATATTGATGGTATGCGCTAGGCACCATCTCTTCTATTGTCTTTTCTATTTTCTGAGGTGCCTCAATGCTAGCTCGTATAGCGTAGGCATGATAAGCAGCCTCTTCTTCTTCCTTTTCCAGAACACGAAGGAAAACACTTTTCTCTCTTAATAGATGGCAACTTCTGGGGCATCGCGTCATTTTTACTTCGCCCTTGGCCCAATCTATTTCAGGATTGTGCTTCTTTAACCACGTGTACCCGAGGATGATCTGATTACGTCCTAGATCCGTAACCTCTGCGGTAACGCGTTCCCTGTGCCCTTCATAGTCTATAATTAGCTCGGTGGAGTGTGTGACGTTTCCAGCCGAGTTCTTTGATCCGTCAACGTTAAATACGGGAATAGGGTTGCGTAAGAGAGTGAGCGGTAACTTTTGATTCATAGCCCACTTCTTGTCAACGAAAATAACATTAGCGCCGCAATCGAGTAGTGCGTCAGCGGCGACGTAATTCTTCTTATCATGGGAGGATGCAACTTTGATCTTCATTAAGATTTCCTTCTCCATGTTGAGCGTTCTCAAGAAAAAGTCATCTGAGATTTCTTCATCTGACATATTTTTTTGTTGTTTTGGTGAAACTGAATTAAGTACCGGTTTGAAGCCCCGGCCGAGCCCCTTCGCAGAAGAGGACCCAGTTCGGCATTGTGAAAATAAATCTTCATCCGACTCATCCGTGCTTTTCCTAGGTTCTTTGACCTCAAGGACGGAGAAGCGGTTGGATAAATATTCATCAAATGTGACCGCACGAACACCCAGTTCGTTCATGCGGCACGACCTTTTCCCTTATCATGGACATCTTTCATGTCCCAAAAATATGCCCTCATTTCGTCATAGGACATGTGGCGTATAGCCGCAAAAGGATCGTTACCCCGTGGGGCTTCCCTTTTTGGCTCTTCTGGTTCGACGACACGCACTTGGCGGCCGCCACGGCATTCCTTCTTGTGTTTGCCCCCGAGTCATTTGCAAGAGAGGCATTGATTGCGTGGTTTGGGGCAGTTCTTTACCCTGTGTGGTCCACCACAATTGTAACATGATAATTTTGATGACAACCCACGTTGGGCGGCATCAATTTGCATTGCATTGGGGTCACTACGTGCCTGTGACGTTCTTCGGCTAGTAGCACCCATTATGAAGTCAAGGGACTCTTGTGCGGTCCCGACGCGTCTGATTTCGGCAATATACTCGGCCACCTTTGCCTTCCGTTTGCCTTCCTTGAAGATTTGAGCAATAATGCTCCGTCTGACGTTATTCTCCAACATAAAAATAGCATGCGATTCGTCTATCGCAGCTTGTTGGTACAGTGCTTCAAATTTGACAATAAAATCGTCCGTTGACATTTTGTTTTGTAGCAGCCCCTTTAGCTGACTACGAGCCCAATCAACCTGATTGGTGGAACGGAACAATCCTTCAATTTCCGCCACCATCAGGGCCCATGTGTACGTATCCCCTTTAATAATCCGCGTTTGAGCAAAGGGACCTGCTTTTGGCCCTTTCAAACGGGAGAGGACGGCCAGGACTGCTTCGTGTGAGCCCAGCGTGATTGCGTGAGAGTTAATGTTGAGCCAAGCCCGCATCTTAGCCCACCATTCTTCGAACTTTGCTTTAGACCCATCATATTCACCAGGGTCGTTGAATACTTCAATCTTCTTCGAGTACGCTCCCCCCGTACTTGCAGAAGTTGAGGCTGAGCCTCCTGCTGCACCTGCTCGTTTCAGAGCGGCGATCCTATTGTTGAGCTGGTTTATAATCCTGCTCTGATCAAACATGCCCTGCCTAGCAGCGGCGATCTTATCTTCCCAGTTTGCCTGGGCATCGTCCAGGATATCAAAGACGGCTTGCGACATTTTGATTCAAGGGAGAAAATTTGTATGTAGAAAAAGTTAAATGAAATATTGTAACTCTTGATCGTAGATCAAGGGGTCGGTGGTAAGTATGTGGGGGCGGCGCCTTACTTCGTTAAGGACGCGGCGGGGACGTAAGCGTGGACGTAGGAAATCGGGGAGAAATTCGTCAAAATAATCCCTGCGTAAGTGAGCGGGATCAACGGAGAAATAAGTATGTCTTGTCCTACGTGGGCGTGGTGCGGGGAATGGGGTAGGGGTGCGATACCTAGCCCGAACTTCTTCTCTTCTATGTGGACCTTCTCCTTCTTCGATCAGTCCTGCCTCTACCTGACGTACGTATTCGTCCACTAAGACTTCTGGGACGAAAAGCCGATTGATAAAATTCGGCAACTGAGGGTAGACGGCGGGTGGTGCGTCGTTCGGGTCTACCGAAGGTGAGCGTGAAGGGAGGTGAGATGATGGAGTAGGGACGAGGGTGGCCTGGTCCTCTTCGACTTCTGTAGCGAGCGAGTTGAGTCCTAACTCTTCTTCGAACCACTGCTGCTCCTCTGCCCGTTGCTCTGCGGTTGGCAACGTCGAGTGCTCGACGGATGGTGTGATGTACTCTCCGCGCTCCTCTTTGTAAGAGGCGGGGTACATAGGCATAGATCTGTGAGATGATGACACTGGCCAGTGTCACTAGCGTCAGTCCGTGAGCGTTACTTCAAATACTTCGAAAACATTTACTTCTTGCTTGCGGTGGTCTTGACCGGCAAGCATCGCGAATAAAGTCAGTTAAAGATCGAATCCTAATGAAACATTCAGCGGCTCACATTGTGACGGAGGGCGTACTGAGGTTATTCGACTAGAGATGATTCTTATTCAGAGAGGCTGAAAGAGAAAGACCCAAGAGGATTCGATGGGGATCCTCTGGTCGCTCTATTGACCTTTATATACTACACTAGTGTTTGTCCATGTGTACACTAGATCTAACCGATACTATGAGAAACATATGTATCAGGCATGCATCGAGCATTGCCTTGGAATGGAAGAGAATTATGACATGAGGAATACATGTGTAGAATGGAAGGAGAAGCATAAGGTGAGGAGAACATGTGCTGCCACGATCACATATGAGATCGGTGAGGATCCCATGATATGTGGCAGCCTATTAAATATCAAATAGGAAAATGAAGAACATACAGTAATGGTGAGGCATAAGGCTATGAAAGCCTGTGAGTCCGTGAAGAGTAGACATAGGGGTGATGTCCGTGTTGCGTGCAAGCAAGTTGCACATATCACGTCACGTGATCAGTCACGTGATCTGGAAAAAGACTTAGACGTTTCTAAGTCATTGAGTGTAAGTGCGCTAGGCGCTAAGGGAAGAAAAATAGAGAAAAATAGAGGAAAAATTCATATCGTAACAATATATACTACAGACACATAGAATTTAGTTCCTTTTACCTCTGTTTTTTTTTTAGTGGATGTAGGCATATCAGCATTCATCTGATGAGGGGCTTCTGTGGCCACATAGATCTTCTAATTCCTTCACCTTCCTCCTCCTCAGTATTTACTGTACATATATAATTCATTAGATCAAAATGTATTCACTGTCTACTGGTAAGAACAATACTCACCTGTCTTAGGCACTTCTTTTGGCCTTGAGGTTCTAGCCCTTCTCTTGCCCTTGCTTTTCCATTTGGGCAGTTCATTCTTGTTCTTATTGTGAACCTTCTTTTGCTTTGGTGATTTTGCTTTCATATACTGGTGACCATTAATATAACTCTGACTTTTTATCTGTAAGTCTCTGTGTCTGAGATGGACTTTGCTTTTTAGAAGACCCTCTGGATGGGGTTGTAGGTGGTGGATCAATTTCTAGCCAATTTATGAGAAGGATACTTAATAAAGATGATAAGTATCCTTTACTCATATCTTTGATGCTAGATCTATCGTTAAGACATCCTGGTTGACTTTAAGGTCTGCTGCAAATATCTTTTTCTTGATCCTCAGCTGAGAGCAAGAAGGGCCTGCTTATATATTTTTATGAAGTCAGAAGAAAAAGCAAGGAAAGACGAAGAAAAAGAAAAGAAGGAGAAAAGAAAGACATCCACCTGATTTTTTTCCTCTGACATTCAATATATTCATGATCATGGATGACCCTCTAGATTCTAGTAGAATCTATTCACTCGCTAACTGTGCTTTCTTAGAGTCAATAAGTTGCCCATGAATTGTTTTTGACTTCTCTTATATAGGATCTATGATGGAAACTGTTACACATCAAATGGAACATGATAGAAAAACAAACTGACTAAAAGATGAGAGTGGCCACTGACGCAGGCCCACTCGGAGTCTGCAAGACCTGTTAAGTTCTACCACCCTATCTAGCAATGATGGCCAGGGCTGTCTAGGTGGAACCACGAATATATTGAACTGGGGAACGATACAGGGAGTCGTAACTACTTATATACCCTAGCTAGCATGCACGGACCATGTCCTGCCCTAGATGAAGGAAACGCTACTAAGTACTAAATAAGTAACCACTGTATCGTTAAGGAAAATACCCTCAACCCATACTCTAGGTTGTAAGTCTAGACTAAGGCTAGAACTTACCCAGCCACTAGATAAGATGAGATTAGATTAGCGCTAATGATAAGATTAGTGCCAACCCGATAAGATAAGATAAAAGAAAACTGAAGCGCCTCGAGCGCTAAGTGATACTTTCGTCTCAGAAACAGGTGGAAACATCCAGGGGTAGGAAAACAAAGCTAGTGAAGATCACTCCTAAGCAAAAGAGACGAAGAGTGTTCTTCTCTTTGTCATCCCCACATAGATCTAAAGAGCAAGCCATGTATGATGATTTTCAAGCTACTCATAATGCAAAACCTATTCCATCTCTTCTCTTTACATGCAAGGTTAGTCATTATGAATGACATCACTGGAACCTCTTTAGACACAAAACAACTATCTTAGACAGTGGCTCTCATACCAGCAGGAATATTTGTCTATGGTCATGGATGCAGAGGCTTCTTCTGCTCCAAGAACCTATATGGCCTATGGAGAGAATGGAATATACAGGTGTTCTGACTGTCTCCATAGCCCATTGTTTTATAGCACATGTTGTAGAGCCACACACATGAGAATTTCCTTGCACAAGATCACTCAGTGGAATGGAATCTTCTTTGAGGAATCCAGTCTTAGACCTGTCAGTGTCTTGCCTGATCTCCTTCAGCAAATTTCTTCTGAAATTCAAATCCACTCTACCAGGCTAGCCTAATCATTCATCTAGGTCATAATAGGCAGCTATGTCCAAATGGCTATCACATAGGTCCATGATCTATGTCAGACAAAGAATGGATGGATATGAAAATGGATGGAAAGCCTTCACATCTGTAGATTCTGGACGACATAGGATATGTGATTATGCCTCTATCCTATCTTTAGCTCTTAGAGGTGAATTTCATAAACCAGACCAATACAAATTGTCACAAGCTCGAGGCTATGGAAATAGGGAATGTACATGCACATGCCATGGATACTTTGTACTACATGCCCTGGTTGACTTTTAGAAGAGAGCAAGTTATGTCACACTAAGGCATCTATCTAGCACATCCAACTGACAGATCCTCACAGATACATAAGTGAACATTAACTATGCTCTGGTGAATGCACTACAATATTCAGCAGGTGCTTACTTTCTATAACACCAACTATCAATATATGAAGAACCTCCATAAATGAATCAGAAACAGCACATATCTCAAGCTTAAGAGTACCCAGTGGATTTTCATGTAATGATATGGTCAGCCCAGAAGATGTGAGAAGCAAGAGTGGGCCACTGAGTTAAGTTGTCTTCACATGCTTTGACTAGTGAGTCATGGATGATATGATATAAGTGCTCTATGATGCCATTCATCTTGAAATTGTAGGCTAAGATCTGGATGTAGTGAATGTGATACTTGGTGGCAAGCCAGTAGAGGGCAGCAACAAATGGTGTGCTGTTGTCTGTGATAATCTCCTCAAGTCCTTCCTAGAGGCAGAGTACTTCTTCGAACAGAAATGTGTCAATAGTTCTTCCATTCTCGACTTTGAGCTTATACTATTCAGGTCATCCAGTAAGTGAGCAGTAAGCTTGCATGATGTAAGTGTACCCTTGTGCTATTGGCATGTTCATAGAGTCAACATAAGCCTTGTAGAACAGAAGGGCTGGAATGGCAACTGTGAATGAAAGTACAACTTTTTCAAGTGATCATACTTGGTACTGAGGACAGATCTTGATACAGTATACCAGGAAACATTGTTATTCAGTGATGGCCACCAGAATAGATTAGCAATGATCCATCATATAGCAAAGGTAGCTTTGTGTCTTAGTTGATCATGTGTGCTTTATAGGATTCGAAGTTGATTATGGTCAAATAGCACTAGTTGCTGTCATCCATTAGTATCCTTTTGCCATAGCTTGTTATCTGCAATGAAGAACTGTGATGCACATTTGATGAACTACGGAATGATGGAAGTCAGGAACATGTGCTGGAATCCTAAGCATGTCCAGAAAAGTTTTAATGTCCAATAGGTTGTTGTTGCACCACTTTGTCTTGTCATTCATGAGTAAGTCTATCCTGTTAGTAAGTTTGTTGTTGATACTTGCTGAGAGCATCAATGCTCTCATCCTTCCCTCTCCTTCTTCAAATCTGATCCTCTCTTCAGCAAGTGCATTCAAGACTCATACACTACTCATCTAACCAGTTCTCGACCTTCTCCTCTGCCTTCTTCTTATCTCCATTGTCCTCTGACTGTCTTTTTCTTGATAACCTATCTGGTCCCTGGTGGTATGACATAGATATATGCTTGAGCATAAAGTTGAATATGAGAATCCCTGCAATCCAGTAGTTCATCATCACGTTGGATTGAATATCCAGGTTATTCAGCATTTCCTTAATATATTTTGTGTTAACTTTGACTGTAAGATTTGCTAATCCGATGATCTAGACCTTGACAGCTTTGAGTGCTCAAAATAGTCCATAGAGCTCTATTTTCACTTGTGAGTAGCAAGCCTTACATTTATGTAATCAAGCCAAACCTTAAGAGATAGCAATGTCTATTCTCATTGTTCTGATAGAGGATGTAATCAACTGCAATATATGATGAGTCAACAGCAAGGGTGACAGGATGGCTAGACTTATAGCTGATAGATCAGATGGCTGGGCACATCATGACAGCATGCTTGAGGCAATTCATGGATTCTGCTCAGCATGCTGTCAGATGAATAGGTCAGCATCATGGGTCAGCTCAACAAGGGGGTGAGTCAGCTCTACATAGTCCTTGATCTATATCCGGATGATTACCAGTACAGACGAAGAAGAGGAGTTGGCCACCCTCGCCCCTATTCTATCATCTCTATCCCATTCACACTCAGCTTCGATAGACCCGAATGATGTACTTTCTGTTGCCTTCCTACAGTTGTCCAACTTTATCAATCGGCTATTTGTTCTGAAAGTACTTGTTGACGAGTTTGTTAGGCAAGTAGAGGCAGGTCTAATCATTGAAAGAGAGGGTCTGCCAGAAAGACCAGATGTTAGAGCTAGGTACCATACATCTACTCAGAATTATCATGATGAATTTCTCCCAGAATTCTTATGTCCACGTCGTGTCCTTAAAGAAGTAAGGCACACTCCCTACGTACTTACCACAGACATCTTGATCTACGATCAAGAACTCCATTACTTCATTTAGCCTTCTTTACATATCAATTTCACTAAATTACAATGTCTCAAGCTGTGCTCGATATTTTGGATGACCCCAATATGAACTGGGATGAAAAAATTGCCACTGCGTGACAAGGACTGTATGACCAGAGCTGGGTGATAAACCAGCTCTTAACTCGAGTGACAACTCTAGAAAGGGCAGACACAGCAGCAGGAGGCTCTACCTCCACTTCCATGAGTACAGGAGGAGGGTACTCAGGAAAGATTGAACTTTTTAATGACCCAGGGAAATATGACAGGTTGAAAGCCAAGTTTGAAGAATGGTGGGTCAAGATGCAAGCTTGACTCAATATTAATTCATATGCCATCATACTAGACTCACATGAAGCAGTCCTGGTAGTCCTCTCGTGTCTGAAAGGACCAAAGGCTGGTCCCTTTTCCCAGACCAGAATCATCATAGGGGACACATATACATAGACATTGATGGTGGCAGAGATCGAAGGACTCTTCCACTCTACCAATCAAGTAGACTAGGCCTACAGCCAACTAAAGGGGATGCTGCAGGGTAAAATGACAACCAACGATTTCATCATGAAATTTGAAGCACTTTACCAGCAGACGGTGATAGATGAATCACACACTATATCAATGCTAGAGAATAATATCAGATGGAGCATTATTGCCCAAATCTTTAAAGAAGGCAAAAGAAAGGCTATGGTAGCCAAATATATTGCCAAAATCAAATGCATCGGGACCACTCAAGAGTCCCTAGATTTCATTATGGGTGCCACTACCCAGAGAATATCTCAGGCACGTGGTGACCCTAATGTCATGCAAATTGACGCCACTCAACATGGGTCGTCATCTAAACTTTCCTGCTACAATTGTGACGGAGCACACAGGGTAAAGAACTATCCTGTTAAGATACGCATTTTTCCCCTATTTATTTTCTTTTTCTTTCTATTTATTCTAATTTATTAAGCCTTTAGTGCCTAGTGCGCTTACTCCCAAGACTTAGAAACATCTAAGTCTCATTCCTATTCATGTGACTTGACATGTGCAACTGGCTCACACAATACAAGGACTAGACCCTATGTTATCTCTTCACGGACTCACAGGCTCTCATAGCCTTATGCCTCATCTTTACCATATGTTTCTCATTTCCGTTATTTCATATTTAATAGGCTGCCACACCTCATGGCCTACACACCGTATTAATGTGGCAGCACATGTTCTCCTCATGTCTATGCTTCGTCTTCCATTCCACACATGTTTTCCTCATGTTATTCTTTCCTTCCATTCCATGGCTATGCTTGATGCATGCCTGGTACATATGTTTTCCATTTTATCGGTAGATCCGGACACTACATGTACAAACTCTTGTATAGTATATAAGGACTGAATGCAGCAACTGTTACGATATGTATTTTTCCTCTATTTTCCTCTATTTTTCTTTCTTTAAGCGCCTAGCACGCTTGTACTCAACGACTTAGAACGTCTAAGTCTTTTCCTAATCACGTGACTGGTCACGTGACGTGATATGTACAACTTGCTTGCACGCAACACGGACATAACCCCTATGTCACCTCATCACGGACTCACAGGCTTTCATAGCCTTATGCCTCACTTTTACTGTATGTTCTTCATTTCTCCTATTTCATATCTAATAGGCTGCCACACATCATGGAATCCTCACCGATCTAATGAATGATCGTGGCAGCACATGTTATCCTCACTTTATGCTTCTTCTTCCATTCCACACATGTTCCCCTCATGTTATGATTCCTTTTCATTCCATAGCTATGCTTGATGCATGCCTGGTACATATGTCTTTCATAGTATCGGTTAGATCTAGTGTACACATGGACAAACACTAGTAAAGTATATAAGAGTCAATGAAGCGACCAGAGGACTCCATCGAATCCTCTTGGGTATTATTCCTTCAGTCTCTCATCCTAAAGAGCAACTTTGGTTATACCTCATTTTAGTACGCACTCAAACATGTGAGCCGCTGATTGTTTCAGCAACCAGGAGATTCCCCATCGAATCCTCCTGAGTCTTTAACCTCTCAGCCCCTCCATAGCTCAGAGCAACCTCAGTTCTAGCTTCAGTACGCCCTCATATACAATGTGAGCCGCTGATCGTATCATTAGGATTCAATCACTTTTGCTCGCAGTGCTTGCCGGTCAAGACCACCGCAAGCACAAGTACATCCTTTGACGTTCTTTGAAGTAAGGCTCACGGACTAATGTTCAAGTGACACCGGCCAGTGTTGTCCAATAGATCTATGCATGCATACCCCACCTCTTACCAAAAGGAGCGTGGAGAGTTATCACCATCGTTCGGAGAGCACTCGACGTTGTTGAACAAAGAACAACGAGCAGAGCAGGAGCGTTGGTTCGAAGAAGAACTTGGGCTAGACTTGCTCACTACAGAAGACAATGAGGATGCGGCCACCCTCGTCCATACTCCATCATCTCCACCCCGTTCACACTCATCTTCGATAGATCCGAACGACGCACCTCCTGCCATGTACCCCCAATTGCCTGATTTTATCAATCAGCTCTTCATACCAGACATACTTGTTGATTAGTTTATCAGACAGGTAGAGGCAGGATTAATTGAAGAGAGAGAGGGTCTGCAAGAGAGATACAATGTAAGGGCTAAGTACTGCACCCCTACCCCATTTCCCGCACCATGCCCACATAGGGCCAGACACACTTATTTCTCGGAAGATCCTGCTCACGTTTACAGAGACTACCACAATGAATTTCTCTCCGACTTCTTATGTCCCCATTTATGTCTACATCGTGTTCTTAAAGAAGTAAGACACACCCCATATATACTTACGACAGATCCCCTGATCTATGATCGGGAGTTACAATATTTCCTTTAAACTTTCTCTTTATGTACAAGTTTTTTTAAATCAATATGTCTCAAACCGTGCTTGACATCCTCAATGACCCCGATGCTGCTTGGGAGCAGAAAATCGCCGCTACTAGACAGGGCATGTATGATCAGAGCTGGATGATAAACCAGCTCTTGAATAGAATCACTACTCTTGAAAGAGGGGGTGCAGCTGGAGGCTCTGCCTCTGCTTCTATGAGTACGGGGGGAACGTACTCAAAGAAGATGGAAGTTTTCAATGACCCTGGAGAATACGATGGGTCTAAAGCCAAATTTGAAGAATGGTGGGCCAAGATGCAGGCTTGGCTTAATATAAACTCACACGCAATAATGCTGGGCTCACACGAAGTAGTCCTGGCTGTCCTCTCCCATTTAAAAGAGCCGAAAGCTAGTCCCTTTGCTCAAACGAGGATCATAGAGGGGGACACGTACACATGGGCCTTGATGGTGACAGAGATAGAAGGACTCTTCCGCTCCACCAATCAAGTAGATTGGGCCCACAGTCAGCTAAAGGAGCTGCTGCAGAGCAAGATGATGATAGACGATTTTATCGTCAAATTTGAAGCATTATACCAACAAGCTGCAATAGATGAATCACATGCTATATCAATGTTGGAGAGTAATGTCAGAAAGGGTATCATTGTCCAAATATTCAAAGAAGGCAAAAGAAAGGCAAAAGTAGCCGAGTATATTGCTGAAATCAGGCGCATCGGGACTGCCCAAGAGTTCCTTGATTTCATAATGGGTGCTACTACTCGAAGAACGACTCAGGCACGTGGCAACCCAAATGCAATGCAAATTGATGCCGCCCAAAGAGGGTCATCATCAAGACTCACCTGCTACAATTGTGGTGGGCCACATGGGGTGAAGAACTACCCCAAACCAAGGGTGCAATGCCCCTCTTGCAAATGGCTAGGGGGTAAGTACAAGAAGGAATGTCGTGGCAGCCACCAAGTGCGAGTCATCGAACCAGTAAGAGAAGAGCCCAAAAGGAAAGCCCCATGTGGCAACCACCCTTTTGTGGCTATCTGTCATATGTCTTATGACGAAATAAAGGCATATTTCTGGGACATGAAAGATGTCCACAATAAGGGAAAAGGCCGTGCCACATGAACGAACTGAGTGTTCGTGCGGTCACTTTTAATGAATATTTATCAAACTGCTTCTCCATCCTTGAGGTTGAAGAACCTAAGGAAAGCATGGATGAGTTGGATGTTATTTCATTTTCTCAATGCCAAACTGGGTCCTCTTCTGTGAAGGGGCTCAGCCAGGGCTTTAAACCGGTACTTAATTCAGTTTCACCAAAAAACCAAAAAAATATGTCAGATGAAGAAATTCCAGATGAATTTTTCTTGAGAACGCTCAACATGGAGAAGGAGATCTTAATGAAGATCAAAGTTGCATCCTCCCATGATAAGAAGGCTTACATCACCGCTGATGCATTATTCGATTGCGGTGCTAATGTTATTTTCATTGACAAGAAGTGAGCTATAAGTCAAAAGTTACTGCTCACTCTCTTATGCAATCCCATTCCTATATTTAATGTTGATGGATCCAAGAACTTGGCTGGAAATGTCACATACTCCACCGAATTAATTATAGATTATAAAGGATACAGGAAATGCATTACCACAGAGGTTACGGATCTAGGATGTAATCAGATCATCCTCAGGTGCACGTAGCTGAAGAAGCACAATCCTGAAATAGATTGGGCTAAGGGCGAAGTAAAGATGACATGATGCTCTAGAAGTTGCCATCTATTAAAGGAAAGGAGTGTATTCCTTTATGTTCTGGAAAAAGAAGAAGAAGAGGCTGCTTATCATGCCTACACTATACGAGCTACCATTGAAGCACCTATAAAAATAGAAAAAATGATAGAAGAGATGGTACCTGGCACATACCATTAATACTATGGACAGTTCTCAAAAGAAGAGTCTGAATGCATGCCAATCAGAAAACCATGGGATCACGCAATTGACTTGAAGGATATATTCGTTCCAAAGAAAGGAAGAATGATTCCCCTCTTAGTCGAAGAGCAGAAAGAAGTTTCATTGTGCACCATCTAAGGCAAGGTCTACATGTCATGTGACAAGAGTATGTGCCTCACCTATTGCACTGCAAAAATCAAGTGCAACTTTTTATAGTCCAAATTGACCACACCCATTGTACTGAAGGCAGCAGCTGACAAACATATCCAAAATTACTCACATGTAGCAAGGCCTATGCTTTCTTTATTCTTCACTGAATCTATTATAATTGTTGTTTCTCCTTTGATGAAGTTAAGGACTGAGGAGAATGTAACTGTAGGTTCTTCTCAATCAAAGTTCAAATCAAGCAGCAAAGGAAGATATGGTAAGTTTTCTATTTCTTTTTTACTTAAGATCTACTCTAATTAATTTAAGTAATGGACTTTGTAGCTATCCTTCCATCATCTTGCAAGTTCACAAGAAGAGCATCCACCCCTTGACACCTGCTCTTTTGATGCCTACATCCTCCAATTAGTCATTAGAGAGTTTTTGCAAGGAGGTTGAAGAATTACATGGCAAGGTCATATCATTGGAGATCATGGTAGAGAGTCTAATATGGATGGTAGAGGCTGTGAGATTGAACTATGGATCCAACTCTACATATGTAAAGACTTGAGAGGTTGGACTGCAGATGAAGGACATAGAGATGAAGGTTGAAAATGCCAGCCCATCACATGGGCTTGACCTTACAGGAGGTGAAATGTTAGATAGGACAAATATGTCTAGGCTGTCGCCTCTTCTCCTTTCTATCCTCTCTCCTTATCAACTATGACTGTTATTACACCTCACCATCATGACCACCATGTTTTATCCATTGTCTTCCTTTTCTCTTTTGCACTCTTCTATTATCTCCCATAGCTATGACATTCTTCTTAAGTATAGAGGAAATGGATATAGGTTTGAAGTAGACTGTAGCGCTAATGTTAAATTACATGTACAATTTCTATTTAGATATATGGAAATGTTTTTGGCTGTAAAAAACAATTGGAATAAATGGTGTCAGATATAGATCCATGTGTGGAGATGGGCCCAATTTTATTAGGATGTACTATATACTTTGTATGGGCCTACTGGTATTAGCTAGGATTAAATAGATGCTAATAATACTATTTTATTAGGATGCACTACTTCCTGTGCATAGATCCTACAGTATAGTACATGCTACCCTGTAGTTGCTATACCATATCACATGTAATTGTACTTTCTATTGCCCATTTCAGTAATCATGGTAATCCATGGGCCCATCTATAACCCAGGGGTTGGTGATGTCTTGGCCGAGCTATATTATATGGCTGGCTGACTCATAGGTCCATCTGTAGCATGTGAGTATTTCATTTCACTATCTACTATCAGTCCACTCATCACACATAATGACATCTAATTAAAAGGCTCATCCATCAGCTATGATGATAATCTATGGTGGGTCCACTATTACATATTGAGTGGAACAACAACATAAAAACAAACCACTAAAAGGCATTGGCACTGACATAGGCCAACATGGAGTTTGCTAGACCCATTAAGTCCCACCACCTCTATCTAGCAATGAAGGCCAGAGGCTTTTCTGGTGGTGTTATGATACGCATTTTTCCTCTATTTATTTCCTTTTTCTTTCTATTTATTCTAATTTATTAAGCCTTTAGCGCCTAGCGCGTCTATCTTTCAAGACTTAGAACGTCTAAGTCTCTATTCTATCATGTGACTGGTCACGTGACTTGGTCCATACGACCTAGATCGTATGATGCAAGGACTATCCCTATGTCACCTCTTCACGGACTCACAGGCTTTCATAGCCTTATGCCTCACCTTTACCATATGTCTTTCATTTCCACTATTTGATATTTAATAGGCTGCCACACCTCATGGCCTACACACCGCTTTAATATGGCAGCACATGTTCTCCTCATTTCATGCTTCTTCTTCCATTTTGCACATGTATTCCTCATGTTATGATTCTCTTCCATTTCATGGCAATGCTTGATGCATGCCTGCTCCCCATGTCTTTCATATTATCGATAGATCTAGTATAAACAAGGACATACTCCTGTACAGTATATAAGGACCAATACAGCGACCAGAGGACTCCATTGAATCCTCTTGGGTTTAACTCCTTCAGCCCCTCTGCTAAAGAGCAACCTCAGTTTGATTAACTTCAGTACGCACTCATACACCATGTGAGCCGCTGATTGTATCAGGTGGAACCATGAATATATTAAACTAGAGAAAATAGTACAAGAGAATTATAACTACTTATATACCCTAGCTATTGTGCACAGACCAAGCTCTACCCTATAGTAGGAAACAATGCTAAGTACACATAAGATAACCCCTTACCATAAGAGTAGGAACCCTTAACCCATACTCTAGGTTGTAGGCCTAGACCAGAGTCTAGACTACCCAGCCACCTAATATAAGATAAAAAAAGAGTAAATGAGCGCTCACTAGATAAAATAAGTGCCATCAATAAGATAAGATAAAAGAAAAAGAGGAGCATCTTAAGCACTAGTGATATGATTGTCTCACCCATCATTAGCTAGCCCATGTAAGAGGGAATTTGTTAATCTCAGCTGGTCATATACTATGGGAATAAGCTACTGCATGGGCTCCCTTGCTACCTTTATAAGTTGTTAATGTTTATCTTATCTTTTGGATGAAATATTGATAAGGCACATGAATAGCCTTGTCAACTACTTAAGGCTTGTCATATATTCTTTCAGCTTTTAGCATGCCTTTCAGTGAGTTATAGAAGCTAGTGACTATATGTTCCTGATCAAGGTATTTTCTTTGTTTTAAAAACCAATCAAGGTTCTGGCTCATGACTACATAGTATTGCCGTGGCTTGGCTTGACTTAGCTTTTACTAGCTTGCTTGATAGCTTAGCTATTCAAGCCAAGCTAATCCAATGTTTTTCACTTGACTTGACCTAGCTAGCTGGTTGAGCTGACTTGAAGCTAAGTTCACAATCAATTCAGCTTGAAGAATTCAGAAGAAGTAATCAAACATAGGTGTAATTGAGTGTCTCTTTGAATGATAGAGAGCATATATAAAACAGAATGGATTGGAATTGATGAGAAAGTTCACCATACAGGAAGAACTTCAACTGGAGTAGTTTGCTTTAACTTGAGTATTAGAGATGGTTTGTTGCAATTGCTATTATCAAGCCACAAAAGAAATCTACATAGAAAGTAGATCAGCATGTATGCAAGAGATTTGAGGTCATCATAGCATCCTAATTCTACTTCTGATGAAATAGGACATGGTTATCAGTTGCTAAATCATGGTATCACTTGACAACTCTAAAATCTGAAAGAAATACTATGTTTGCATGATCACCCAGATCTATGTATCTCGTACACTAGCTCTAAATCAAACTAGTATAACCATATAACTCTGCACTCCTTCAATTATCATTAAGACCATCTCCAACTAGTGAGCACACTGTACACTATCTCTAAGTCTCTTTGATCCATCTCCAACCCATTTCTATTATAATACTGACTAAACATCATGCTCATAACAATAATCTGATCTGTGTTGCTATAGATACTGACCAGATAACTGTGTATCCTCACAGTTGTAATCATTGACGTACTGATTCTGTTACGGGGTATAATTTTTCCTTGATTTTTCTTTATGTTTCTTCTCTTTTTGTGGTCACGTGACTTACATCACGTGCTTATTTAATCATGTGACTAGCACACGTGACTCGATCATGTGACTGTGATCACGTGTGGCGAGGACTTATATTTAGATATCATGTGACTAGAGCCTAGACTGGCCTAGAACATTCTACTCTAGACTTCTCTAGAACGGTCTGGACCATGACATCACCTAACGTCATATGGAACGTCATAGAATGTTGTGGAACATTCCGATGATATCATTTGTTTGTTAGATACAAACATTGTACTAGTATATAAGAACGAATGTTAACGCCCAGAGACCCTAGCTTGGTTCTCTTGGGGCTACCCGTCCACGAGCGTGTCTAAGTATTAACATCCCCTCACTCGCTTCTTGTTGGCAAGCCATAGTCAACGCTACATGTTTATTCGTCCCAAGCCTTCAAGTGGGGCTTTAACTCATTTGTTTTCTCCGTCTTAGTTCTGGTGTTGACGTCGTGAAAGGCTACACCTAGCGCTCGTCTCAGATTCATTCTCTAGTTTCTGATCCATCTCCATTACAACAATCTGTTCCTAGCTCCTTAGAATTAGCCTTAGTGCTATTTACCTGATCTCCAGGTAATGATCACCTCTATTTTATACACTCATCTCCATGCTCACTATTGCTACTCTAGATCTCTGGTCTATATGTTTCTACCATTAACATTCCATCCTCTTTGAAAATCTATCATCTCCTTCATACATGCTAATTCCCCTTGGACTATATCTCTGACACAATATAAATTGTACTTAGAATATTTTCGTCAATCCTACTTAGTAGTATATAAAGTCTAGTACTCCATGTATGCTTCTTAGTTTGCTCTGAAAGTCCTCAGGCTTAACTCCTCCATCTCTGTTGCCTCCATTTCTGTTCATATCAGTCTCCTATCTATTTTCTACATAAATACAGAGCATTGAACTCTGATATCTCCACTCAGTCTAAGACTCCAAGTTTTTCTCATTCTGCTTCAAAAGTCCTTGGACTTAACTCCTCCATATCTATTACCTCCATTTCTGCTTTTCTATTAGTTTTCTATCTGCTTCCTATGTAAATACAAGGACATGGGACCGTACAAGAGCATAGCACTCAAGCTAAAGTCAAAGTCCTTACTCAAAGTTTGTTTTCCATCTTTCCATTCTATTCCTCTAACCCCTGTTCTCTTAGACTTGGCTTGAAGAGCATTAGACTCTAACATGTATGGTGAATACCAACCCCTTCCTCAAGCTGCTTCAGCATATCATATTTCCTTTGCACAGAAGAAGAACCTTGGATAAAGAGTTCTAGTTTGATGACATATGGTTGACAATTGATAATATTGAAGGCTCTATATATAGTTACTATAAGAGCAATAAATATGGTCATGACATGGTAACAAGACTCATCAATGAGTCAGAGCCCAGAATACTCCCTAGTCTAAACCCACCATTCACACAAACAGGAATACAAGTCATAGTATAAAAATACAGAGGTGGTACAATGATTGAAGCTTTGAAACTAAGCTGTGATATTCAACAGTGGCATGTAGATCTTTGTCATCATGTCAAACAAGCAGATTCAAATTTCAAGTGACTCTAAGTGCTACTCAGCTTCTAGATATGTAGAGAAATTACAAATGCAATCATGTAAAATACTCACTGTTTCTAGTCATTGTGATTGTCCATCCACTTGATAAACTCCCTGTCTATATGTAGAACAAAGGATGCCCTCTTGTTAATATAGTCCAGATTGAAATGTGTCATTTTGTTATATCTGAAGACTATAAAATCACTGTTTCACAAGTTCAATACTAGTCTCTGCTCTACTATGATCAATTCTCCATCAGTGAAGTCTCCAATGACAAGTACAAGACATAAGTCCAGGTCCTTAGCATCCCAGTGTGCCTCTGTGCAAATATTGATATTGATCATAAAGAATGCAAAGGGTGCAATAGCTAAGTCTACATTGGCAGGAAACACACCTACTACTCTAATGATCACCTCATACTCTACAGGGAGATGTAGCTTTAGCTGCCAAGTTTCCATATATCAGCACAACAAATGACTCCTACAGATCAGATCCTATGGCTAGTACCTACCATACTGTTGATCCACTTGAATGGTTTTCTGCAAATGCTATAATCAAGTTTTCATATAGCTGGTGATAGGTAATGACTTCAGCAGACTGATATAGCACCATCTGTGCCACATTGATATGAGTGACTTTGTAGATGGATAGCTGGTGGAGATGAACTTCCAAGGGTGCATCTTTCTCTATGTCTAGATAAAAAGAACATGTTGGAACACACCTGAGTAGCATACCAGTTGTATCATGAAAAATGAGCAGTGTAAAATGTGTCATAGCTATCAGACATAGATCGATGATGGAATATAGATTTGTCCTATAAACAAGCTATCAGATTAGTCTGTAGTCTGTCCTTTATATGCTAGAGCATGGCAGTGTAGATGTAGACTAGCAATATACCATCAGAATTCCTAATGTTTAGCAATTTGTTTTAATGTAAGATGGCCTAAGTTGCTGTCCAAGAAGAGAAAGAAGGCTTACCTATCTATCGCTATCATCAGCAAGTATATGTATGAGTTCTGAGAGGGCTTGTATCTGTGATGATAAAAATCTTGCAACTTATATAGACATTAGTCAACCTTCATATATAACCATGATTGTACATCTACTATGTGATGGAGATTATCTATGTTGACTTTCACCACTTGCCCTGCCCTTATTATCTGTTGGTTTGTCCACACAATGTTATCTTAATAGTCTCTCATGGCAGGAAACTTCTTATTGTATGACAGACTCCAATTAAAGGCTATGGGCACTATTATAATTCCAACCAGATATGGCTTGCATACGATGACAGTGATGGGAAAGACAGATGAGAAGAGGTCATTGTTTGTTGAGTTGAAGAGTTCATGACTAGCAATGAATGCTTGGTATTATTACCTAGATACAAGTAGACATTGTCATCCTCCATCATGGCACCCTACACAATCACCATAGGAAATAACATTATGGTGGTAGTCAAAAATTACTATGGACAGGGTAATCAGACTGAATGTCATGCACTACATTCATGGTACTCACTTGGCTTTGAGACTGTCAAAGAATATGTCTAAGTCCTAGAGGCTCATATAATTGAGGTTCTCCATGCCTATAATGAAGAAAGCATATCTCTCACACATGTGATTATTGATATGATACTAGAAGTTATGAGAGCAGTGATCACTGCAAATGTAGTCTAGTGAAATACATATGAATAATGCAATATTAGCACCCACCCTTGTTTGCAACTTTTGAATTTCTTAACATTTTTCCCATCTCTTATATGACCTTTACATGAGCCTTGATGATTTTGCATCAAAGATTGAGACTGATGATGAGAACTAGTGAGTAAATTGTGCCTCCAGCTACAATCATAGCAAATCTTGTACCTATAGAAATTCACTCAAGGAATATTTGTAGTCATGAGAAGGAGCCACTGAGATGCATTGTATGAAGATTACAAAGGCTCTTTGTAGCATGTGTTACATCACTTATCAGATTGTAATTAAATATAATTTCACATACCAGCCAATTTGATATATCTCTGACACATAAAAGCAAGTTAAACAAGAGATATAATAGTGACAAAAGCTTACTCAACCTCCTTATCCACAGAATCAGAGCAGCTGGCCATAATGGAGGCCAGGACATGACCTTAATCATCTAGATCCCTAATACTTGCCTTGTTAGACAATGTTTTTTTAATGTCCTCCAATCAGACACTGGAGTTCTGATGGGGATGGTATTATATATTGAGTGGAACAATAATAGAAAAACAAATCACTAGAAAGCATTAGCTACTGACATAGGCCAACACAGACCTGTCAAGTCCCATCACCATATCTAGTAATAGAGGCCAGAGCTTTACTAGTGGAACCACAAATATATTGAACTAGGAAAATAGTTTAGGGGATCATAACTACTTATATACCCTAGCTAGCATGTACAGACCAAGTCCTGCCCTACAGAAGGAGAACACTACTAGGTACTAAATAAGTAATTCCTTACCACAAGAGTAGAAACCCTTAACCCATATTCTAGGTCGTAAGTCTAGACTAGAGCCTAGATGATCTAAACTACTCAGCCACAGATAAAATGAGATAAGATGAGCATCTACTGATAAGATAAGTATCATCCAATAAGATAAGATAAAAGAAAGAAAACAAAAAGAAAGTGCTAGAACTGTTACGGGGTATAATTTTTCCTTCTATTTTTCCTTATTTTTCTCTTTCTTTTTGTGGTCATGTGACTTACATCACGTGTTTATTTACTCATGTGATCAGATCATGTGACTTGCTCACATACAACGAGGACATTATATTTAGATATCATGTGACTAGGCCTAGACTCGCCTAGAACATTCTATAGCTAGATGCACCTAGACCGGTCTGGACTATGACATCATCATGACATCATATGGAATGCCGTGGAATGTTGTGGAACACTCTGATGATGTCATCATTGTTTATTCTATACAAACAGTATAATAGTATATATATTGAAATGCCATTGCTCAAAGACCCTAGCTTGATTCTCTTGGGGCTACTCGTCCACGAGTGTGCTAAGATAAATCCCTCTCATTGTGCTCTTCATTGACGAGCCTAAGTCAACGCTTTCTCGTTCCTCATCCCACGTTCTCAAGTCAGACATTAACTGATTTGTTTTCTCCATCTTCGTTCTTGTGTTTGACGTTGCAAGAGCCTAGTGCCACCACTCATCTCAAGAACAAGTGCTAGTGGTGTGATCATTTCATCACCTAGTTGAAAGCAACAACAAACTAAAATGATAGTGGTTAAAAGTCAAGAAATATCTATTGAAGGTTCTCATGGAAAGACTTTATATACATGCTAGAGCAAGTATTCAAGCTCCGCTTTAATACTGTTTACTACTATTTATACTAGCATTTGCTGCTACATTTAAGAGTGCATTATGCTTAGTATTTACTATGCTACTAGAACTGCAGCTACTATGAGTGCATAGGTTCAACACTCCCTCTTACTAAGTATTCCATATATACATAAGCATCGAAGTAGAGAAGTACATATATATATAAGTAAAAGTGGCACTATAAGCTGCCATAGAATTATAGTTCAAGTTGTGACCTGAACTTGATGAATTTGACATGACCCAAGTTCTTTGTGAACATATCTGCAGGATTGTCATTTCCATCAATAAAGAAAACCTTTATGTGACTGCTCATAATGACTTCACAGATGTAGTAATAGTGAATGTTAATATGTTTAAAGTGTCTTTTGATTATAGGATTTGAGACCATGAATAGTGAGTCTTAATTATCCTCATGGACAGGAATGGCTTTTAAATTATAGCCTAACTCTGATAGTAGAGAACCAATCTACACTACTTGGTGGCTAGAGTTAAAGAGTGCTATATATTCAGCTTCAGTGAATGATAGGGCAACTGTCTTTTGTACATGTGATGCCTAGCTGAATATTCCATTGGTCAACTTTAAAAAGTAGCTAGTTATTAATTGATGCAATGAAGAGTCTGAGGTTCAATCAGAGTCAGTAAATGCTGTGATGCCAAGTCCAAAGGAACCATCATACACAAGAGAGTATTTGTTGACACTAAGTAGATAGCAGCTAATGTATAACACTTTCTAGAGATGATCAAAGCAATCATACTAGAAACATCTAAATCCAATTCTAAACCTCTGTGTGAATAGTCATACAAAGATGTTTTAGCTATACTAGCTGAAGAGCAGAAACAATAGAGAATAGCATGTCAGAAGGAACTTGACCTTTTTAAATGTTGTCAAATATATAAGTTAGTGAAGTGACCTAAAAATCACACAGTCATCAAAAATTGTTGGATATTTGATGTTAAATCTGATGGTCACAAACAAGCCTGCCTTGTAGTCAAAGGCTTCTCCCAGGTCAGTTATGTGCTTTGAAACAGTGTACTTAATGCTAGCACTAGCTACACTTAAGAACTGGTATATATCCAGTCTAAATGTCTAAAGAGCCTATCAAGTCTAGGTCTTCTGGACTGTATTTTGAGTTCTCTGAAGGAGCAAAGGTGAGAACAGAGGTATAAGAAGGAAAGAAAGTGAACCAGAGAGGTTAGGACTTTAGCTTTAGCTTGTACGCTATGCTCTTGTATGAGTTTCATCCTAGTATTTACAGATGGAGGATAGAGGTTGAATGTAGACAGAAGAGAACAGTAGAGGGAGTAAGGAAATGGCTGGAAGAAGACTTGGGAAATTTGAAGAGACTTAGAATGTAACTAGGAAGTGACTTTAGTGATATTTGAACTGAGGTGAGTACATGTGGGCAGACATTCTTAAGAAAACAATATGGTAAGAACCATTGGTAAGAGAAAATGCAAAAGAATCTATTGAGGTTTCCTAAAGAAAAGCCTTATATATAGCTGGAGCAAGTATTCAAGCTCCGCTTTAATACTATTTACTAATATTTATACTAGCATTTGCTGCCACATCTGAGAGCACATTATGCTTAGTATTACTATACTACTAGAACTGTAGCTACTACAAGTGCATAGATTCAAAAGAGCACACATATGAGCTCTTCAAACATTCAGTGTCAAATCATGTGCAATGGGAACTTGACCTTCTGGTTGTATATTTCAGGGCTACTCCTTCAAGAAATATTCCTATGTAATCAATGCAAGTTTGATTGAACTCTTGACTAACCATGTGGTGAATTCTAAACCACTGCAGTAGACCACTGAACCAGAGGTCAAAGGTCTCAATATCATTTCTCTCTTTATATTTTTCTGGAAGATTGATTTTTAGACCTTTAACCTCAGGGAGATGTTTTCCGTCACCTTCAATATGCTCTCTGATCATGCATCTATATTTCTTGAGCAGACTCAACATAAATTGATTTGCACTCAGTATTTCCAAGCACATATGGGAGTTTACCCTATAGCCTTAAACAATGTCACATCACTCGGCCCATCATTCCCTCTATCATCTTTTCTATTATAGGGTCCTTTAGAATTATTTCTGGGCAGGCCAGACAGTGGTTCTCTATCATCATTATTCTCTTCAGAAGGCATATTACCTTCTATATTCTGTAAGTGACAAATAATGTCACTACTTCTCCCAGACAAATATCATGGGTGGTCACCAAGACCATGTCTCTCAGCCAGCTCTTTGAGACTGAGGAGATAGACTTGGTACAAATATCTCTCAATATTGATTGTGATAATGTTATTCTGATCTAGTGAGCCTAAGTTGCAGTCCTCAGAGGGGACCTCTCATTTTACTCGGATATACAAGCTAGATTCTCTCTCCAAGTCTGAGTCTGAGTCATTTGCTGACTCCATTACACAAAGTATACATGCTATCCATCAGGCTTGATGTCTTTCAATGTTCATTCCATGGATAGAGGATCTTTCACCTATTCCATATACTACCCATTGACCTTCTAGATCAGTTAGGAAATCATGGACTGTGTTCATGGCACAGTCATATATATAGGGGACACTGTTGTTCCTATGCATATACCCCTCCAACAGGGTAGTATTATCTCTATATAGACTACTGGGTCTTCTCACCCCAGGTTCATGAGATCATCATCCCCTTATACCAAGGTAAGTGATTCTACATGTCTATGTGAAGTATTCCTCCCACATACATTTCTGGCATCTATGGAGGACCTCAGCAATCTCACTGATTCATTTTCTCCCTCACCATCAATCATCCAGGGCTGACCTTCCCTTTCAGAACTAGGGAATACCACGGGTATACCCACAGGTGGTAGGGACCATACCCGTACCCGCACCCGTGAAGGGTATATACCCGTGCCTGCGGGTACGGGTTGAAGGACGGGTCAGCAGGTACAGACCCGCAGGCGTACCCGTACCCGCCTACCCATGGGTATACCATAGCGAATCGTGTGTAAATGCGAACGCAGACATGCAGGCGCGTGCATGTTTGCGTTTGCGTTTACGCCCGAACAGGTGAAGGTGGGTGGGCAAACCATCGCATGCAAATGCGAATGCAAACACACGCAGTCGTGCGTTTGCGTTCGCATTTGCATGCGGGTAGGTGACTTGAGTGGGTGCGGCAAACCAGCGGGTGGTTGGGCAAACGAGTCCAAGTAGGTGGTCGAATGGTCGCGTGCAAACGCCGACGTGAATGCACATTCACGTCGGCATTTGCACGTGAACGGATGGAGGAAGGTGGGTGGGTGACTTGACCAGCGGGCGGGGTGAACTGGCAGTGGACAGACCAACAAGTAGTTGGCAAATGAGTGGGCCATGCAAACGCAAACGTAAATGCGCAAGCACGGCTTGCGCATTTACGTTTGCGTTTGCACATGACAGGTGCAGGAGGTGGGTGGAGGGTGAACCAGCAGGTGAGTGGGCAAGCGAGTGGGTCGCAGTGGGCGGGCGAACTGTCCCGTTTGCGCAGGAATGGGTGACGACGTGGCTGGACACGATCCTACCAGAGTAGGTAAGTGGCAGTAAATAGGTAGGGCACTTACCAGTAAAATACTGTGCTCCCATGCAAATGTGAACGCAAACATGCACGAGCGTGCATGTGCACACTCGCATTTGCATGGGAATGCTCAGGTGGTGAGTGATTGAGTGTGGTGGTACTGCGTAGCTGGCACGGGTACGGGTATCATACCCGCACGGGTTACCCGAACCCGTGGTATTCCCTATTCAGAACTGGCGTCTCCCTGTTTCTGATCAGATTTAACCTTGCAATCTTGACTGATTAGTGCCATTGATTGCTCTGCAGTACTATCTTTTTCTTTACCAGGGTCTTTCAATCCTATAGATGTATGATCAGCCAGATGATTAACTTCACTGGCTGATCTATGCACGCTGCATAAAGTGCATACATTGGCTATTGTCATTCTCAACATACACAATAAGCTTAAAAAAGTGTAAAGGCTTGGATATCCTTGATGTTCACTCACTATTCACTCCAATAAGCTTGAGTCAGCTTTGGATTGAAAATGAGTATGAACAACAGGCTTATCTATCCTACATTAGATAAGTGGCTAGGCTTATATAGATAGAATAGATCTTATGTAATATATACTAGTAAGGAAATACCCCTAAGGGTACCCCTTATATGTGCATGCTCAACAACAACTGCCTGGCCTGTGGGCCCATCCATAACATATGAGTATTTTATTTCACTATATACTATACTATCAGCCCACTCATATTGCATGATGACATCTAGGTAATGGGTCCACCATTGGCTGGCCTGTGTAAGACAGACATTTGTCAACCTCAGCTGGCCATATACCATGGTGATAGTGTACTACATTATGTGTATCACATGCCCTGGGATTTAAGCCTGAACCATGCATTGCTTTTCATGGCCAGACACTACCCCTTTAATGAGCAGTCTCAATGACAGTCATACAAATGGGATCCCAGATATTCATCCTGGCTTTGGTGGATTCTTGACACCCAAAATCCAGCTCGCAATGTGAAAGGAAAATAAAAACAAATGATTACCCCCGAATTCGAGTCTCAGAAATGAGATCCGTGTCTACCCAACCCCACTTGTTCCCTGTTCTTCCTAGTGCCCCCTGTTGTTCATTGCCGCCACTGGCCCAAAACACCTCATTAACAATCACCAAACTCTGTACTTTGGTTGTACTCATTTCCGTCTCGTTTGTCCAGTATCGGCTACTGTATGTTGTATATCTACTTTACAAATGTAACCATGCAATAGCATGACGAAGTTAGACGCTAGAGGGGGGGCATCACACGGGAAAATATCGAACAATAATTATCACAACATTGACGGAAGGCATCTCTTGTATCCACTTCCTGCACGACTATAGCCATCGTCGGAGTGAGGGGACTCGAGCGGGAGACGGAGCAGCATTTATTTCCGTCTGGCAATTTCGGTTTCCTTGGCCATTCTCTTTGTATTCTCCGCACCATGAGGACTTCATCGCTCAGCACCCCAAGGACTCGGCCAGGAAAACGTATGGACAATAAATTAATGAACTGCAAACACTCGGACGAACGTGACCTCTTAACGCTCACTCACTACATCCTGAACTTTCTCAGGGTCGTCCACTCATGGAGCTTGTGGATTAGACTCCCTACACTGGATGATGGACATCAGTCACATGCGCAATATGCTCCTGCGAGCAGTGCCGGCGGGGGAGGGATGGGTGCACTTACGTTTAGCACTTCGTGACTGATGTTGGTAACACTCGACACCAGCAGGCGCGGCATATACTGGACGTCGTCCGCATGGGCAACCGCCGCTTGTCGCAAGTATTCCCTTCTGTTCAGACTACTCTCATGTTGTGGAAAGTCAGATGGAGGAAAAAAAGACGACTATATCGAACGCACATGGCGAGGAACGTGTACGTATATACTGCATTAACACATCATGAGAGTGTTTAAACGCCCAATATAAGGCACGTCGCATCAGAGCAAAGGACGTCACGCACCTTGTGCTTCGACGAACTGAAAAATGTACCATACCGAGGTGTCGGGCATCACAAAAAACTTGCAGAGGAAGAGTCAACAACAATGGAAAAACTGTCTTGGTGCAGCGACTTACAAAAATGACTAGAAGAATTTGCGGCACCCTTTTGTTGTGGCCTATTGTTAGAAGCGTTATCGACCCCTGCGCGGTGTTTCCTCACGTTATCATCACTGTTCGCTGGAGAGCATAAACTATCAACTTGGAGAGGACATCTGAACCCCTACTAAATATTGAGGAATCAAACTTGCTTAACCATATCGATACACTCACGGACCGATGGAAGATCTTCCGCGAATAAAGTAAAAGACGAGGGAAGCAGTGATGACAAGGTCCGTCAGCACAGCAAGTCCGACAGAAAGTGCGCCTATCACCTGTCGTGTGCAGATTTAGCATAGAAGCGCGTAAGACGGACTGCGTCATACCATAGTGGCCCCAGAATGATAGTCCGGAAATCGTAGGAAGAAAATGCCTTGAACGCATGCCGCTGCAGATATGTTGAGTTCCGTGGCGTGGTAGCCGTGGTGATCAACGACTCACCAAGGGAAAAAGCTGACACCCGACAAAGTGAGTAACCGCTTTCACGTCGAACGATTGTATATGAGGAAAAAGAATTACCTAGCTGTGCAACAGCCAGGATAATCTGATAGAATGGTATGAGTGACAGGAAACCTGTGCAAGCCATTGAACGCCACTCACAATGGAAGCTGTGAGCACCTTGTTCTTCTGTGATACTGTTAAGTATATAAGGTGGGTGAGAATAAATACAAAATCCAGGCCGACATACTTCGAAAGATGCTTTGAGAAAGGAAACTGGACACCCATCAGTCTCATAATTTCCGCGTCGTGTATGACTTTACCATTCTACAATGAAGGAATTGAGAGCCTGGGATAGCTTTTCTGAGAAGCGAGCCCATGCAAGTGTTAGAAACATACAATCATCATCGCCTCAACCTACAATCAACATGAAGAACGATGTTTCGTCAAAAACCAAGAAATCTTACCGTTAAAGGCCTGCATTGAGAATCGCATTCAGTTGATCATCAGGTGTCCCAGGTGACTCACAAGTTGAAAGTAAGGGATTTCCCGAAGTTTGGAATAATCTGGAGGTAAAGTCCCCAGCACATCAAGACAGTGTTTGCAGATTCCAAAATACTGTAACGCCATGTCAGTTAGACATGTTGCACTGTTATAACACTCACACGACAGCGATTACCTATACATGATGTAGTCGTTCAGCGAGATCTGCGTATTCGAGGAACAGCCGGAGGCTCACAGTCAGCTTCAAGAAGAGCCGATCGCTGTACGTCTGGAAGTACGCGAAAGCTTGCGCACTCTGCGCGAGTGAGATCCTGTCGGAGATACCTGAGTGGTACTTACATTGACCCCAAAGAGCCTGATAAAAAGTGAATCAGTTGGACCAGGGAGACGACGCGAGACAAATATGTTCACCACATAGCTAATGTGAAACCTATGTATTCCATGCCCAACGTATTCGCGAGAGTAGAGACCATGTTCTTTCTTGGTCTGATGGTGTCGCGTCGCGTCAATCTGATGAAGTGCTCTTGACCGCTTTATAAAGCACCAAGATGCCGTTGGGGCAGCGATAGCAACGAGGTTCGTCATTTGCCAACCCTTAGACTGCCAATTCAAGTCCAGTCAATCCCACGACGAGTCGCGCATGGAGCTTATAACTGCGCCTCACCTTGAGAGACCCAACTTGAAGTTATGTAGGGAAATTAGGTTGTCAAGGCGGTCGTACGAAACTCGAATGGCGTTAATGACCAAATGAATGCATCGCAGATCACTTGTCAAGGGCTGAAGCGCCGACGACCCGTAAGTTTTTGAATGGCACGGTGTTACAGCGCACTTACTGTGTTCCCCCTCACGGTAAAACGGTGTTCGTACCCCGTGGGGCGGAGGGCGTCGTGGGCAATACTACTGCGAAGCCAACTCGGCAACGGAGCGCTCGGAGGGACATCTTACATCCATTAGTATCATCCGTCTAAAAACACCGCCGAGTCTTCAGAGTCACTGTTGATAGTATTATGGGATGATTAGAATAGTGACGGAGCACCACTCACCGCTGTCGCTTGTCAAAGTTATTTCCTTTCAATGCCCTCGCGGTTGCGTGGCTCACCTCCAGGCGAACGAACCGCCAAGTTGGTGTGGATAGGACAGCTGCGATGGACGACCGTATGGAGTTGTGTGCTTCGTGACGGCGGGTAGGCACCAGTCGTTGTGTTGCAAGTTTAGGCCCTACTGAAGAGTAAGTGAGAAGGAACGACTGTCTTCATTCGAACTTTTGGTCTGCCTAGGGGAGACTAACTGAAGAGGGTCATTATAATAAGAGTACTACAAACTCCAAACAAACTTGCTACTTACACTAGCGATCCGAATTGACACTCACCTTGCTGAGTCCCACTTTTACCTTGCTGCCAACTGACTGCTACTCGAGCCAGTCTGCCAGGAGTCCATACACAGTCATGGCCAGGTATACGAGACATGCACATACTTTGACGCGGAATCATCACGGCGTCGTATTTCAAATGACCAGCGACTCGTAGTTCGACCCAGCAAGTTAATACTGACTCGCACTTCAACTTGGTTAAATCCAGCACTCGGTCTCCACCTGCGATTGTTGCGATCGTTGTATCATGTCGTTTTCCGAACCGTCCACCGCCAGTCTTGTCGCAGATGACAGAGTCGCCAGGACATCACCTCGTTCCTCCACAAGAGGTGTTCCAAGTCCACCGCGTACGCTAGCCAGCGTCCGGGACGAAGTCGCTCACAGCATCGCAGTCCGTGCTATCATGAAAGCCAAGGCGGTCGACGGCGTCAGGGTTGGCGTCTACTTCACATTTTCTGTCAGAGACGACGACAGCTTCCTCCACCACGTCGCCGACATCATACGTGCACGCATACCCTCTAGACACCTCTTCGCGCTTGCAACCACTGGTGCACCGTCTGCTACATCTACAACACACTCGAATACCCTCGTCATCACTGGCAGCGACGATGACGACGTCCAGCGGGCTATACTGCTCGCTAGCTCAAAGTTCCTCGGTCGAATCATGTCCGTGACAAACCACGGAAACTTTCTGATCGTCGCTATCCAAGACATCGGCGCATCGTCTTACGACAGCGTTGCACTCTGGGACGTGCTCTCTAAATCCGTTCGTGCGCCACTAGATCCACTCGCACCGCCCCCAGGGTCCCGCAGCATCGATCAGCTCGTAGCGGCTGCGCGAGCAAGACTCCAACGCGTCACGCCCCTAGAAGCTTGGGATATCCTCCACGATCCGGCGTATCCCATGCCCGCTTTCCTCGTCGATATTCGTCCCGCTGCTCAGCGTGCTCGCTCGGGCGGTATCCATGGTTCCCTCATCATCGAGCGCAATGTGCTAGAATGGCGCTTTGACCCCCGATCAGAGGCGCGATTGGCCATTGCGGACAGATATGACTTGAAAATCATCGTGTACTGCGAGGAAGGATATGCCTCGTCCCTTGCAGCAGCGTCATTGCATGATATTGGACTGTTGAATGCAACGGACATGGTGGGAGGTTTCGAGGCTTGGAAGTCTGCTGGTTTACCTGGTCAGATCAAGCCGCCATCCACTGCGAGTGAAGGTGGAACTTGGGAAGATGTCTCCCAGCCGTCCGTGACCTCTGAATGAAAGAGCCAACGGAATGTGAAGACGATGATTGGGTTTGGGCAGGTGTATCTGGAGCAATTGAGTCGTCCGTGAGACTTGCTTACGTCGTTTTCCAGCAGCTCTATGAACAGACAACAAGTGGATCGATCAGTTTTGTAAATGGCCCGGAGCTGCTGCACTTCTCATCAATTACAGAAATTATGTATGTATGCATTACGATTTTGACAGCTGCAGCTGCAAGCACTAGGCAACGTCTGACTCCCCGAACCTCGACATCAGAGCGTTGCACTCTCGTACACGTATTTCTGGCTCGTTTAATTCCAGGGGAAGCCGGAAAATTCGCAAGATTTACTTCTACTTGAGCGGGTGGAGATAACTCTGAAACCAGAGAACGTCTGAGCATGGCTCACATCCAGTCAGCCAGGCGTATAAAGGAGGTGTATCGCAACATCCTCCCCTCAGTTTTTTCCGACATTCATAGTGGTTCTACGAAAACAGACGGTCAACGTCCGATCATTTTCACAAATAACGCCATCGCTCAGAAGGTTACTTTGATCGCCGTTATCCTAAACATCGCCGTTCCCCGCACGCAGGCCCTGCAGCAAAGATCGAGATGTGACGAAACGAGGAGCTCGTTATTTGATCATACATACAGTCAGTTCGAAAACAACGTACAAACGCCAGCAAGGTGATGTACAGAAATAGTCTACAATGAGATCCTCAAATTTTTCGATTCATGAACTGCACCATCTAGGACAACAACACGGAATCCTCCGACTTGACGCTTCCTGCGGTAAACTTGATTCGTGGATCAGCTGCGGTGGAGTAGGGCATAGATCCTTGCATCGCGGGAGGACTGTCACGTATCTTGCACCGCCTTGCCCGTAGCAGCTTCGCCTGGCTGCGTCCCCGGCGCCTCTGCAGCGCCGCCGATCGCATCGCCACCATCTCACATGCGTTGTCTCGCGCTCCCGCCAGTGTCGCTTGCACTTCCGTTGTCAGATACATCCCGTAGAGCTTGATCACGGTCATCGTGAACATGTTTATATACGGCTGTGGAAGATTCCGGTGGGGGGAGATGCCGCAAAAGGTGGTAAGTAGACGAGAGCTGCTGCGACAAACGGAGACGGCTTACGTCAAGAATGGAGCCGAGTGCAATTTCCTGTATGTGTTGAGTCGGAAGTGGTTCGCCGGGAACATGAGTGGCAGGTAGCTGTGAAGCGACTGTGAGTGACATCGGAAAAATTTGACAAATGACGCGAACACATACATCTAAGAATGAGTCTGATATAGCTGCATGGACGCTTTGTAAAGGAAACAGACATCATGTTCATGGTGAAAGACGTACAGCCCATGTACAACGAGCGAAGAGTAGGTACACTATGCGGCCGTGGACGAGGGGACGCGAGCAAGGGCCCTCCCCCTTCGCCTGATATATCCCAAATACCACTGTGAGAGAATAGGAAGGCGATTTAGACGGTCTTTTTGGGCACTGTTCCAGTCAGCCGCAAGAGAAATAGAAACAAGGGAGAATTACTAACAGACGACACGAAGGATTTTGCGCGGCTGCACCTCGGAGGGAAGCAAGCACGAGACCATTTGATGTTTCTCTGTCATATTGATTGAGCAATGAGGTTTCACGTCACGGTGGCCTATATCATCCTGTGCAATGCTGACGCCCTCATCGACGGCAAGTACATTTGCTGTCCCCTGGTCGATAAAGTGTTGGATTCAGGGGGATGCGAGGTATCGCACCCTGAGGTTCACCTTGGCTCGATGACGAAGATACAGCACGTTGCGCACCTCAAGAAGGGGGATGGGCTGTTGAGCGGCCACGTCGATGATCACTCTGGCCCTTGTCGTCCTGATTGAGACTCGCACTTGAGCTACGTGTTTCGCCGGTATCAAAGTATTTCCCAGCATGTGCGCCGGTCTTCACGGGCTGCCATGAGCTGCTATGAGCAGTGTTCGGTGGCTCTCTCCGTGCCTACAGACCCGATTTTGCGCGCCTCTAGGCCCTTCCATCGGTTAACGCCGGGAGATACTCTGGCTCAGAACATGCATCAGAGGCGTGGATGTGGGAGCATTTGGTGTCCTCGTACAGGCGTCATGAGCTAGTGATGCATGGTACAGGAAGCGAGCACGGATGAGATCGTGAGTTAGAATCCACGGCGGTCGACTACACAAACCGTGGATGCGAGGTCCCAAAATGCATGGATCGGGTCCGACAAGCAGACGGGCGTGATGGCGAGCCTCTGAGCCGTCGTCCTTATCACTAAGTACATTCTCGCCGAAAGGCGACCTGGAAAAAGCGTAAAAAGAGCGCACATGTCCAGCAGAGAGTTGATCCGGTTCCAAGTCTCCGATTAGGGTCTTCCATACGTTGCGTGTTTCTGGTGGTACTTACTACTGGGGCCCGACTCTGACGTCCACACAGAAACTCTGCATCCAGTCCCATTGGTTGCGTGCTTGATGGAAAGTTCCTTTGGCAACGTAGGATCTGAGTTGCCATGTGAAGAGCTTGTCTATGAATGATTCCAATTGCTCGGTGGGCGAAGGAATGATGATTTTTGGTCGCTGTTTGCAGCGTCTGTTCCTGCTCGGAGGAACTGCGTCGGCCCGTAGTCCTGCGGGGAGATCGTCACGGAGTGCAAGGTCGGGTCCGCGCGCTTGCTGTCGGCGACGTTTGAAATGTCTCGCCAGCCGTGCCAACGCGTTCACTGCTTGCGTTCTTTCGTCTCCCATCAGAACGGCGTCACAACCATCGTTGAAAGGTTGGGCCAAGTTGTAACAATCAATCATCAGGAGTCACCCAGGTCGCCAAGCTCCAAGCTCCAAGTCTCAGCTACACCTGCTGCACGCCCCATTCATCATCACGTGACTTCCCTCACCATACTTAAGACCCAGCCTCTCGAACGTCAACTCATCCTCCGCTGCAGCGCAACTTCTTTGGCATAAGCATTTCGTCCACCCGCAAATCTTACAAGAACGAAAGAATAATTCTCTAGAACGCGGCCGATATGAATCAGCCCAAAGCTAATGGTACGCCACTACTTCCCCATGTCTACATTCTAAGGGCAACCTTCATTTCTTAGAGGAAATCGTCCTCAACTGCCTGATCTTCGGTCAAGACAGCGACCAGATTTTTGATGTTACAGTCGCAAACACGCGTACAGTTAAGGACCTCAAATGTGCAATCAAGGAAGAGAGGCGCAACAGGTTTAGTGCTGTACTAGATGCCGAGGACCTCGCCGTCTTCCAATTCCCTCGAGTCGAAGAAGAAGAAAACCTGGATGCACAGATCCAGGCCTTCAAACCGGGGCGTGCCCTACATCCGAGAAGGGTATTAAACAAACTTGATCTCGTCAAAGATCAACTGCTTCACTTCATTGTCGTAATGCCGCCTCCTCTGAATTGTTAAGTCTTCGGCGATAACAGCAGCCGCATTTTTGATGTTACAGTCGCAAACACGCGTACAGTTAAGGACTTCAAATGTGCAATCAAGGAAGAAATCTCCGTATTACGCGACGTAGATCCACGCACCCTCGACGTCTTCCAATTCCCTCATGTCGAAGAAGACGATCTGGATGCAAATATCCAGGCCTTCAAACCGGGGCGTGCCCTACGTCCGGGAATGGTATTAAACGAACTTGGTCTCGTCAAAGATCAACTGCTTCACTTCATTGTCAAAGCGCCGTCTACCAGTAAGTCGTAGGTCACCACTACATTTTCTCCATCCTAATAGACACTCCACAGCGCCCCTACCTCATGACGTCTTCACTCTGAATTGTTTAGTCTTTGGCGATGACAGCAGCCATATTTTCCAGGTTACAGTCCCAAAAATGAGTCAGCTCGCAGCCCTCAGACATGCAATCAAGGAAGAGAAACGCAACAGGTTTAGTGCCGTAGATGCCGACGACCTGGACGTCTTCCAATTCCCTCATGTCAAAGAAGACGATCTGGATGCAGAGATCCAGGCCTTCAAACCGGA
The DNA here is from genome assembly GCA_021018615.1 of Phlebopus sp. FC_14. Lineage (NCBI taxonomy): Eukaryota > Fungi > Basidiomycota > Agaricomycetes > Boletales > Boletinellaceae > Phlebopus > Phlebopus sp. FC_14. Next base: position 195,516 of record JAEVFL010000005.1, on the reverse strand, counting down.
GCATGCCCTACGTCCGGGAATGGTATTAAACGAACTTGATCTCGTCAAAGATCAACTACTTCGCTTCATTGTCGTAGCGCCGTCTACCAGTGAGTCATAGGTCACCACTACATTTTCTCTATCCTAATAGACACTCCACATACCTCCCACTTCATGACGTCTTCACTCTGAATTGTTTAGTCTTTGGCGATGACAGCAGCCACATTTTCCAGGTTACAGTCCCAAAAATGAGTCAGCTCGCAGCCCTCAGACATGCAATCAAGGAAGAGAAACGCAACAGGTTTAGTGCCGTAGATGCCGATGAACTCGATGTGTACGGGGTTTCTGTCTCTCCTGGCGAAATTGCTGGAGATTTGCTGTCCGACAAGACACCCTTGCAACCTTTAGACGAGCTGTCCACGTTATTCGGTATTACGCCTCCTTACAACAAGGTCCATATTATTGTTCAACCGCGTCTTGGTAAGCTGCACGTCGCCGTAACTTTGGAGTAAACTCAACTGGGTACGCAGCCGTTGAAACTCAGACGTCCGATGAAGAAGAAGATATTGTCACAGAGTTGGCAAACGGTAAGGTCTCTCCATTTCTCGACTTCGAGTGGCTCACCGCACCCTGGGAAAGCATTTGTGCGCACCTGTACCCTACAGTCCGACAGTCGCACCCCTTCTGCAGCCGCCAAATCGAACGAGTATGTGACAATTCAAGGCAAGGATAAAACGAGGATATACGATGGTCGCTATCCTAGAGAGCACCCGGTAGACACCAATGCACCTCCCATTCAATTGTTCAACCCAGCATTCGCGTACTTCAGCAGCAAGGCTTTTGACCCTAACTACAACCCACCCCCAGACTTTATCCGTAATGTACGGGAGCTTTCAACGGGTTTTGCTGCAATCTACCATTCCGAGGAGCTGCGTAGCGATCATCTTCAGCCTCTCTTGGAGAAGGTGCTTGATCGGCATATCTTCGTCACACAGAACCGTGACAGGACCACGCCCGACGGCCAGATTTTCAGCCAGAGAGGTACGATACCGCTGATGATCGAGGAAAAGAATGAATTTGGTGATGGGGGTTCGGATCCATCCACTCAGGTGTCCTTCTCGTTTCTGCGCGTGTACTTTCAAGCGAAGGTGAAAACCGTACTAACTTTTGGTTTTATTTCACTAATTCCTGTAATGCGTCCACAGGCTGAACAGCTCCGAAACAAATGCTGCTGTCCCACGTTTCTCATCGCTCATGCTGGGCCCTGGCTAGCAGTTTTGGGTGGCGTCATCTCGTCTCGATGTATCGTCCAGCGGCTCACGGACTACATTTGGGTTCCTGTTCATTCCGTCGGAGATGACCGTCATTACTTCCGGATTGCGCGGGTCCTGTATGCTCTGAAGGAATCAATAGACCATCTAGAATCATGGACGCAACACGTCATGAAAAGTGGCGAATCTTTTGACACCAAATCTTTGCGCTCCAACCCGTCCTCCCCACTGCACCCCCGCTTCTGTCCCACGCCGAACGTGTATCTGCGCGGAGACACGCGTGTCACCTTCGAGTACCTGCAACCTCTCGAAAGGTATCCCTCTTGCGTGACGTACCTCGCCAGGACCACCGAGGACCGACACAAAGTTGTAGTCAAGTTTGTCACGGAATACGGAAATGAAGCCCACCATATGATGGGGGAAGCAGGCTACGCGCCCAAGCTCCTCTACTACGGTCCGATCAACGTCGATGCCGACATGCCATCGTATGGAAATTTGAGGATGGTTGTGATGGACTATGTCGACGGGTTGATGCTCTGCGATGCGAAGGAAAAGCGTAAGGTCCCTCCCGACTTTCACTCTGACCTGGCCGAGGCGATTCAGAAACTTCATGACGAGGGTTTCGTATTTGGCGATCTTCGGGAACCGAACATTATGATCACCAACGACGACAAGCCTAAAGTGCAGTTGATCGACTTCAACTGGGCCGGGAAGAAAGGCGAGGCGAAATACCCAGTGTCCATTTCGAGGTCCATCCAGTGGCCCGAGGGAGTGCAAGGGCTAGAACTCATTGATGAGGCTCATGACAAGGCTATGCTCAAGTTCTTGTGAGACCCGTACCCGGCTGATGATATGTCGTCCTGATGGATGGAGGGAATGCTCTGCGAGCAGGGACTCTTAGAATTCACATGTATTATACCTACCGTTTGTTTATGCGGTTTGGATGTACGAGTAATAATGTCGACCGTCTGCCTCGCAGAGGGTCAGTCTGACCTGCCGAATTTTGCCACTGTCATCGTGTCTCCAGTCTCCCCATGGGCAGATCTGCGAAAGTTCGAATGAAGACAGTCGTTCCTTCGCACTTATGACTGGAGTGTCTGCCCTAGTCGTATGTCACACCACAGAAAGTGCAGAATTCATACATTACCCAGATATGGGTATGTCTAGAGGCATTTGTATTGTCGGAACCACCGTCGTCGTCGTCGTCGGTGGGGAAGATATCTTGCAATGCTAACAATCTCAATTTACGTCGGAGAAGTTGTTTTTCAGACATGGATGCTGTACACTCGCAGTTCCACCGACTTGGATTTTTCCGACTTGCTTATACGACGAGAGCGAGCTTGCAAACAAGAATTCCCGTCGATTGGTGAATAAAAGAATATTCACGCGCCCAATGACTACTTCTTGTTACGGGCCCAATACGGGCCCCACATTTCGACCTCTGCTTGCCATGTCTTGCAGGCTTTCCCCTTTGATCGTCAATTCTTGACGTTGCTGATACCTCACGCGGGGGAGCTAATTGGTCCATCAGGCTTGCAGGGGGTGATTAAAGGGCGTCTTTCTCTGTTCTACGCAACACATCACGAACTACTATTCTGTTCAACTACCCCCCAATCCTGCGCCTAGAATTTCTCCCTGTTGGCAGCACTATCCAACCGAACCACCAAACACAAGTGGCCGTACATATGGCTAATTTGTGGCTCGTTGCCATATGCGACATACCGTGTGGTAATCTTGGTTGTTCCATTCATGTTCCTTATAGCGAGCAAGTCAGTTGGCGGGGGTCCCGAATCCCACCTACTACGGGCAACGGGAGCAGTGGAGCTGCCAACAATGTTGACCTCCACCCCGCCACCCTTTTCCAAAGTCTCAATAATATCATCATCTTCTAGCATATGCTTATAGTCCGGAATATTTCCGATGAGCACGTATTGCTTGGTCGTGCTCCACTGTTTCGCGGCCACGTAGAGCACTTTGATATCCCAGCTTAAGGAGAGACGATTGCATACGCTGGCAAGGACTGCATCCGATCCTTTCAAGAAGGGCTTCAAAGTGGACAACTTCTGTTTCGGCGTGACCGGATATTGATATTGGAGGCCGAAGCCCAAGTATCCGCCCTGTGGAAGGACATCTGGACAGTTGATGAGCTCGACAAGGGATGTCTCGAATGGTTTCTCCTGCGGAGAGATATTCGGAAGGGCTCTCGGGACGCTCTGATCTGTGCCCGGGGAACCAAAGTATAAGTTGTACGTGAGGGTGACGCGATAACCGGATCGAACGGGAGCGACTTCGTGCTCAATGTCGCCGAAGAATGCGACGTAGCCGACGGATGGTTGGGACGCTTGCTTGAATGCATCGGTGAATTCAACGACAAATTCATCCCCGTCGTGTCGAAAAATGAGCTCCCCTCCTTCATACCCGGTGGGGAAAATGACGACGAGCGATCCGAACATTCTTTCGCTACGGGGTGTATCTTGATGACGCTTGAAAAACCCATCCTTTTCTACACCATAGTTAGTGAAGAGTCGAAGAAGAACGAAAGAAGGGGACGTGCTTACCGTATACATTCAGCTTGTATAGCTCCAGCTCAAGCTTCTGATCTCCCACCAATAACTCATTACAAATGTGATCCACTATACCAGCATGCGTTGGGTCGAAAGGAGTAGAAAAATTTCCAAGGTCGAGTTTTCCTGCTTTTCTGTACGTCTCGTCTAACCTATTTTCGTTATTCAAGCCAAACGTTGCAGGCTGGCAGGCGCGGGAGAGAGATTCGAGTTGAACCGCGGTGGCATTGGACAAATTAACTCGACTCCTGATCAATGTACGTCAATAAGCAATGGCGGACAAGTGGGAGGCCCTAAAGAACGTACGCTGATTCATCTTCACCGTGGCTGTAGAAGAGAGTGAGATACTCCACAGGGACATGGCATGTTCCACTACAATACGGGATGCGGCTGGTGAAGGTTGTTTTCAATGCATCGAGTCTGGTGCTGTCCATGATTCACTTGTTGGGTGCATTTGCGACCTTCGCCGAGAGCCATTTTATACTAGGGTGAAACGTGGGTGGAGTTTGCCGCTGTTTGCGAATGGCCCCTAAGCGGGGATGAGGAGGCGATGTGACTCGACATGATTATTCACAAGTCTACGTCCCTGCTCGAAGGTCCGACATGAGGCTTCAGGATTCGAGTCAGAGCAGAAATCACTGATTCGAATCAAGAAGCGGACTCTTTGCGGTAGACTTTAGACTGGCCGAGGAGGAACGCCAACGGCGCCATGACGTTCGTTGCGTTTATGTACTAGGAGATCCGTGAGGTCGACGGAGCGGCAACGATATCAGAGGTAGCACCTGGCCCTAAGTAAGTCTAGACGCTACGCACTGTGGCTATTGGGATGGCTCTTTTCACCGTCAATCCGCGCTGCTCCTAGACGGGACATGATAACACCGTGGCTCTATTCGAACGACCGAATCGAAGACAATATACCATATCTGCTATGACTCATTGGGTGCTGATATTTATGCAATGAGGCAGTCGAGTCAGATAGCTGAAATTAAGTTAGTAATGTAGTGACTCGAACTAAGGGACCCTTTGTGAGCGATCGTAATCGCGAAGCACACGACGTTTGTGTACATAGATTCGAGCCTGATCGTATGAAAACGAACCTGTCAACAATTAGCAATATTGATGTATCGAACACAAACCTAAGTTGACCTAGTCAGAAATAGGGTGGCCACCATGTTACAGCATCAAGGACGCCCATGATGTTGAACGATGGTTCGGTAGACGTCACGCACCACAGAAAGCTTTTCCGTCTTATATTGTATAGGCCGATGGAACCAATTCTGGGACCTGGTCATTGAGAGCGGCAAGGAGTTCGTTAATTAGAGTGCCGGACAAGGCGTTGAGCACCCGGACATTTCTTTCTCGTTTCGCAGGAATAAAGGGTGTCGGGTAGACAGACGAGCCTGTGACCTCAGGATTGCGTATAACTGTTTGTTCCTGGGAGTTGCGCTTAACGACCACGGGACCATCATGATGGGATGTTCCATTGATGCGGGCCGTCGGCAATGTACTTGCATTCGTTTTCCTGGTAGAGGCGTCGTGAGCAAGTGAGAAAAAGCGAGCGTGGACGAGCTTGCGAGTCGGAATCCGCGGTGGTCGACTGCGCAGACGCCGCGCGTTTGGGATGCGACGTCCCAGAATGCACAGTGTGTCGGACGAGCAGACGAGGATGACGGCGACCTTGAGGGATCGTCAGTATCGTTGTCGTTCTCGGCGAAAGGCGACTGTGGAAACACTTTGCTCCGTAAAAGTGCGAACATCTATTGCGTGTTTCTGGTGGTACTCACTGGCGCTTGACGGCGTCCTCGCAGAAGCATCGCAACCAGTCCCGTTGGTCGCGTGCTTTGTTGAAGGCCCTTCAAGTTGCATCGTCCATCTGACTGAGTAGAGAGCTTGTCCATGAATGATTCTAATCGCTCGGTGGGCGAAGGAATGATGGTCTTTCGTCGCTCTTTCCGGCGGTTCTTTCTGCTCGAAGGAACTGCCAGTGCGTCGAGGGCGCCAGTTGGCGGGGCGTTCGTCAAAGAAGTGCACCTAGTAGTAGGCTACCCTGATTAGCACGATGGTACGTCAAATGCGACACCCACTCACTCTGCTCCGGCGGTCTTTCCAGCCACGAATTCCTGAATCTGTGTTCCATCATGACCTAGTCTCCGTAGGCAGGTCAACACGAATTGTCGAAGGGAAGACAGTCCGAACTGTTCCTTCTTCCACTATGATCATGACGATTCAAAGTGGGCCACAAGTTGGGACCACGCCATGGCCACTTTCGCTTCGCCTGCACCGCCCGTTGTTACTGAGAACTGGACGGTCCTCGTCGTGCTAGCTAGCGGCAACAGAGCTAATGGAGAGAAGGAGGTCGAGATGGACCTGTAGTGGATGCGGCAAGTCTGGACATCGCGATTGGACGCCTTGGAACGACTCGGATGGAACGGACGATGAAGTGATCATGGCATAGTCGACCAACGCAGGGGCATCACGTACGTCCATCAATGAACGTTTGAACTTCCTTTCTTTCGTCCGCCGTAGTCCTCCCCATCATCTTCACCATTGAAACCGGTCGAAATCATCAACTCTTTGCCGTCATGCGTGTCCTTAAAAAGTAAGTTACTCACTCCCTTAGAGTACGCCATTACCTCGCTCATCGCACATTCTAATCGGCATTTCCGCAGAGGAAACTCGTCTTCCGCTATTTGAGCTCTGGTGAAGACATCAATCGTCTTTTCGAGGTCACAGTCCTAGAAATGGGTTCCGAACGGGTAGTCTTCGCAGCCGTCCAAGAACGCAATCGAGGCAAAGCAGGTTAACTTTCAGCGATGTAGAGCAGACGCCCTCGGAGTGTACCGATTTTCTCGTCCGAGAAAACGCTCTGCATCAAGCAAGCCTGAGGCTTTAAGTGAAGGAAGGAGTCCACGAGCTTTCCTTAGCAAAAAGATCAAATCCTCCCCTTCATCGTCAAAGCACCATCTGCCGCCGGTCAGTTGGGTGTAAGTAGGTCGTTGCCATAGAATCGGAAAGGACTATGGCGTTTTCCAGGTCGTTCAAAACTTCGTCGATATATTCGCCTGCTCCGGAAAGATTAGCCACCTTCGCGCAAGCAGCAGCGTGGATCTGAAGGTATTCTGGCGAGGGAAGAGAAAATTTATCTGCATCCCAGGACGTCAAGGTCACAGTTCTCCTTGCACCATGTTGTTTAACGTCCACCTAGCGACATTGTAAATATGAGGCGGATCACATTCTAGATCATTCAGCCCAGGCTCGAGAATGAGGTATCTGAGAATCCTCGCATAAATCAATTATCGAACATCTTCATGACGTTTGGCCGGATCTTCAAATCGCAGTATCATTGGGTACGCGCCGACAATCGTAGACGAGGAGGTAAGGTGAAGGTAGAGTTGGCGAGAATGTGGAGCGGCCATGGTTTAGAGTCCGTGATGGATGTTTTAGTGGGGAGAGGCAACGCCCTACTAAATTTCAACTCCGACCGTGACAGTACCATAGTGGGAGATGGCTGGAAAGACGGTCACAGAATGTCGTCGTCGCTGTACACGTATAACATCACTTTCATGACTTGTTATAGAGGAGAACTAGGGTTTATTTTTTGTGTTGATTGTATTCTCCGAGAGAAAATGAGAAAATACGCGAGATTTAGAGTGATGGCTTTCGGAATCTCAACAAGAATGTACAGTAAATGGAAAAGTCTCTCGGACAATACAAACAGCAAGGTAAAATACACGTCCTCAATGTCTGAGGAGATAGATACCCCCCGGTATTGAGCTCACACCGTCGACGATACACAGAGTATCCAAACGCGTATTACATAAGCACATGAGCGCGTCTTGCTGCAGGGACCGGCGTAGATACTGCACCAATGCCAGCCGACTACCGATGGCGTCCATCGAGGAAGCGTTCTCCTGCTCAAAAGGCTCAGTATACAAGAATGCAGAACGAAAAATACTCACAGAAAGAGAACACTCCACCCATACTCCCCTCTCTGGACTACACACCCCATCCTTTTCGTGCCAATGAGGAGCGCTCCGGCCAAAAGATGATCACAAACCTTACGAATAGGGTCAAGTCACTATCTGTGTCAGTCCGGAACACATTGCGTCGTGAAAAACGTGCCAAGGAAAAACTTGCAGCCGTCAAGCCCCGTGTCACCGATGCAGAAGTATCAAGGATGAAGGTCACCGAGATTGACCTTCAACTTCGGTGGCACCGTGGTTTCGACCCGCTTGTACCCAGGCCCAAGGACTTGCCCAAGAATAAAGCGGAAAAAGTGGTCGTATTGCTTGCGGCAGTCGGACGGTATAGAGACGGAGACGCAAGGCCCGACGTGGACATGGAAGGGAACAACGAGGACGAAGTCGAAGTTGAAGGGGCCGGGCTAGGGGCTAGCAGTAGTGGGGAAGAGGATTAGACACCATTCACTTAAAATTTCGTATATTCTCATATTCTTCTTACAGTTTTATAATGGTACAGCTACATGGTAGTTTACAATACATGATTTGTGCTGTCTAGATCGCAAACGAGCGCAATAATATCATCGAGCGTTGTGTGGTGCGGGGAGGCATGATGCGACCGCGTTTTGGCGCTTATATAATCCACGCTTTTTTGGACGGGTTGCCGCTCCCCAGTTTTAGTTCAAGTCGCCGACACGAGTCTTGGCCCGACATTGCCAAGTGTCAAAGGCACCTACAGTAGTGGTCCAATGATACGAGTTGAAGTGTAGGCTCTAGCACAGGACCTTCACCTTTTCATTCATGCATAAACGAAAACAAAAACACTGAAATTCAGTGGTGGATCGTAATGGGTATGTATGCACGACAATAATCTCGATAGCTAAACACGATCTACAGACAACCAGCCTCCACACCGTGATACACACCTCTAATGACCGGTCCGATTTATAAGCCTATTCACCCCCTCGCAGCTCTAACACCCCGCACGAACCCCTCCACGATAGCAGCGACACCCCACGCTCCAGGATCAGGCGGTAATTCTCCCTGAACACCTCCACATATGGACCCGCCGACGACATAAGAAGCCCTACCCAGACGCGCAGACATACCACGGGTGCTCTCAGCGCCGTACTTGGAGGCCCTCACCGCTGCATCGAACATCTGGTCTTGATGTAGCGCGTTTTGCTCGTCCTTGGTGAGGATCGAGGTCGGGGAAGACGAGGGGTCGATACTACCAGGTTGAGATGCGAAAGCCACGAGGCTCGCACAGAGTGGCGCCAGTGCATCTACCACCGTCCGGTCTCCCGGTCGCGCAGGTGTATGTTTCCCGAGGGTAAGCAACGCCTCGTTAAGTGGTGAGTGCGTTTCGCCGTCGTGTATTTTGGTCGCGCGGAGGGCGACAGACCAGGCGGTGAAGAATATCGCAAAGACTGGTTGTAGATCAATTCGTCAGCACACAGCACACGTCGCCAACGTGCGAGCTTACGAGCTCCGATAGTCCCACCCATACTTCCTTCCAAGCTCTTGCCTACAATCGCCACAAACTCGTGGGGTGCTTGCGTCGTGGAGTCAAGTGCGCCGGTAGACAGAGCGGACAAAATTGCTGGAAGCGTCAGACACCTCGTCAGATCATATGAAGGGGATCGTTCACGGAACGAAATCCCACCTCTCGCACCCCCTGCAAACGTCTCGCCACAATCCCCATCACCCACCACGGTATCAAACCGCGTCATCTCGCCTTCCACTTCTAGAACTGCTTCGCAAGCGCCTCTCAGTCCACTTACCACCTCCCTGGGCGTAAACCCGAATGCACCCCACGTCGATGCTCCTGCGTCACATTCGCAGTGTGAGGAAGATGAAATGGGCTGCGATGACGGCGCTGGCATGTTTGACAGAATCGTTTTAAGCGTTTCCTCCGCCTCTTGTTCCTCTGCCTGTGCATTTCGCGTGAATCCACGGGCAGGCCAAGAACGTACGCCAACCCAGGCTGTTGCATCAGTCGGGGCATCGAGAAGAGCAAGGACGTCAATGGGGTCTTTCTCCTCGCCTTTACCTGGTTATTTTTGACTAAGGTCACTTCCGTCACAACAAAATATAAGACAATAACCCACCGTATATCATGTTGACAATGTCTTCAACTCTTGTTACGTTCACGAGCGAGATCGAGAATCCGGGTGCATTGAGGGATGTCATATACGGTGCGCTATAAACTCGGGACGGGACTATGTGGTGGGACTCTTTTGCATCGGAAGATTGACAAGAGTAGCGTTGTGGTGTCAGAAAATTTGTGTACTTAGAAAGCATAGTCACTCACCCAATTCCTTTCTAACTGCCTCTACTACAGCGCCCATTTCGAGTGTCGACATCCCTCCCAAATTGTTGATGAAAAGAACCACCTCGTCTCCCTCTCTTATCCAATTATGTTGACCGTGAGACGCGTTTCCTTGGTTCGAGATACAGGTCAGTCACTCTTGAGACCGTCGGACACGCTCACCTCCGTTCTTCGTAACACCCTCAAGTCGATGGATCTCAGCCCCGTCCCATCCGCCGGCACTGCCTCTGAGGGCCCTGACCATTTCCGTCACAAGCCATTGCGGTGACGACAGGGGGACACGACGGACGCCAGGTTCGTTGTGCAGTCCCAGGCCAAGCTCAATTTCGCAGGGGGGGATGATTTCCGTGTCTATACGTGGTGTAAGGTCAGTTGGGCGTAAGATAGTTTGTGCGTGGGCCGCGATAGATGACGGCACCACGTACAAAGAACGAAGAGGTATGGTGTGTCGCGAACGAACGAACGAACACAGACACATCCCACGCATGGACTGGATCGGACTTACCACTATGTCCGTCCCTCCCCGGAACATGACAATGGCCCAGCGTCGCGCCCACGCTGCGCAAATGAGCAACGAGCGCATCTCCCAGAAGCTTAGCACGTGCAAGCGTCGGAGTAGAAGCTGCAATGGAAAACAAAGTCAAGGATATATCCATTGGCACACCAGTGTCCACTCACCTCCCGACCCCTGACCACCGAAAGCGACATACCCTCCGAGGACTTTACATACGAGGATATTTCCTCCTAGTCCACGTGGGCCGACCATGCTACTCCCCCCCACATGACTGCTTTCGCCTAACCCATTTTGATCACCTTGCGACTCACTCGGCCGCCCAAATCCCAACGCAGATGACTGCGGAAGAAGCGATACGTCGTCCGCGTTCAGAACACTCACAATGTTAAGTTGAGGGTGCCTCGCTCGCGCTTGCTCGATCGCCAGTCCAAAGTTGAGACGATCGCCAGTGTAGTTGTTAATGATGATCAGGACATCGCGGGCACGGAGCTTCGAAGATGCTGGTGTATCACTGGATTCTCGGGGTAAACCAGCAAACGCGGCGAATTCGATGGCGGCCAAGATTTGCCTCGCACTTGGGCTGGCAAAGATGTCGCCTGAGACAGAGGACGTGAGCATTCCGTGGCCCGTATATCCTGCATGGGCAGGTTCGTGCCCTGCCCCTCCGCCTGATATGACTGCAATACCGCTGTGAGCGGAAGGGGAAGCTGTATAGACGGTCTTTGTAGGTACATGCCTTGTTCCAGTCAGCAGCAGAAGAGGTAGAAACAAGCAGAGTTACTCACAGACGAAGCGCAGGGTTCTGCGCGACTACACCTCGAAGGGAAGAAAGCACAAGACCTTCCGGAGACTCGAAGATGTGTTTTTCCGTCATGACGATTTCAACGTACAGAATGGATGTTAGGCAACAAAGCAACGACCTTGGAGGGTGCTACTTATAGGCTGCCAACGCCTTCCTGGTGGAGAAAGAAAAAAAGCTGCAGCCACTCCTCTGGGGGGCCGCAATGCTCTAGAACGCGGAGTAGAACCGAATCTTGCGGTCATTTGACTTGGAGGTGGATCAGCAGATTGCGGGCATATGGCGGGAACAATATACTAACGAGCTGTCAGATGATAGAATTCCGTTAGTCGCGACCCATGACCACGGAACGTAGACCTGTCGACTAGACGAGATGCTGAGCAGCGTATGTCGCACCTGACCTATTGGACTAACTGAATCTTGATGTAGTTCGACGCTCAAATGTTCCGCTCGACTGCTGACCTTTCGGATCTAACAACTGCAAACAGAGACACGTTCATGGCTGCTACTCTACTTGCTTACGACTAGCACTGTCCAAGGTACAGCCTGTTTCAAGGTGCGAAACCAAGTACACTCAAGCCGAAAACCAGCATCATAAGTAATCATTGACCCAACACCGTGCCACGACTACGCGCCTCCAGTCGTGCCACGAGAGATGGTAAGCCCTTGTCAGTCCCCATATCGGTTCCTCATTCATCGTCATTTTAGCCCGTTCCCTTAGATACTTCGATCGGCGTTCTACCTTCACCAACCAACTCGCAGGAGTTTCGTGGCTTGGAGCGACTCAAAGAACCAGATACGTCCATCGTCTCCAGGTTTGCGCCTGGTGTTCTGGTCAAGTACGGATGGGACCACGCCGCAGAGGTTCGTGCACTGGAGTATGTCCATGAACGTCTTACAGTTCTCACCCCTCGCGTGCTGCATCATGCTCCCTTGCCCCCGGAGGGTTGTCCAGCCGGGAATGTGTTTTTATGGAAGAATGCCCGGGCGTACCCCTTGATACCGTCATCGATGGCATGACTCCCACCCAACTTGATGAGATCGCTGATCAGCTCAAGGCCATCCTCATCGAGATGCGCTCGTACACGAGCAAGAAGGTCGGCTCTGTCACTGGCGGTCCCCACAACAATCGCTTCATGCCCTACCCCTGGACCCCTTTGCACGCATTCTCGAGTGTCTTTGACTACCTCCAACACTACCATGGCATATTGAGCGAGATCTGCGGACACAAAAAAGTAGACGAGCTGCTAAAGTGCTTTCCAACAGAGGCTCACATATACCTCACCCACGGCGACCTTCTCCCTCACAACATTCTCGTCGAAGGCTCCAAGATCACTGCTATTATTGATTGGGAAACAGCAGGTTTTTACCCCGAGTTTTGGGAGTATTGTAGAATGCATCATCCAGTGTTGATGACGCCTGCATGGGCATATATCCTAGGGCGCGTATTCCCAGGTCCGCGTCGGGAGAAGGAGATCGATGCTGTTAGTCAGATTGTTCGTCTTATCCACCACAACAATCCACTCGTGGGTTAGTGCACCTTTGTGGTCTCAGCTCAACTTTGGTCATTGTGGATTTGAGAAGCGCACGCCACAAAGTTTACTTATGTGCAGTTTCGGCCTAGAGCTTGTTACTCGCTACCACTTCGTGCAGGCTTCTCCTTGACCCGTGTCCCGGACGCTTGGGTCTGCAGTTCTAGGTATGTACTTACTGCTCATGACGACCGACTCAATGCCAGATTCGTCTATATTCTGGTAAGGCCACATTCACCCCTGCGGTCATTCCAAGATGCTGGGCTGTGAGTGGCTCGAGTAACTCCTAGTACTAACCAACTTCCCCAGGACCGGACGTCCGTTGAGGATGTCGCGCGAGTAGCTGTGGGACATGGTCAAGTTGCCCATCACGTCGATACTGGAAGATTTCGCCCTCGCATATAGTATTGCCCTGTGTCAGGTTTCACTTCATTTCGTCTACACGTTGAAGGCGAGTACGCCAGGTCTATACTCCGTCTTATGCACCCGCACTTTCCCCTCTCCTCAAAGCCTGTAGCGGCAGGGACGTGCGTGTCATCGTCCCACGTATTATGCTGCCACAGGCCATGGCCCGGCGAAGGGAGAAGCACGCTGTGCATTCAAGTCATGCCTAGCTATGCGGTACATATACCCGTCTCGCTCGCCGACACATTAACCTAAACCCACGTAACTACTGATTTGTGTTCTAAGACCACGGTTGGCGATTCGAGGAGTTTAGATCCCACACGACATTTTTACGAGCGCTCATGCACGACAGTTGAAAATGGGCTGATTTTCTAAGCTCGGTGACAAGATCCAAGTGTACAGAAAAATTGTTACTGCATGCTACCTTCGTACGGTGAGTTTTTCACCTGCTTCCAATTTCATGGCTCGACCACATGCTTGAACGACCTAGCGTTGATCAGACTTGAAGACGGCGGCGAAATAGCGCGCGAGGGCCTCATCAGTATACACCATTGCCCCAATGATACCGTCAGGCCGGATGACCACGCCCAATGGTTCAGTTGTAACCTTATAAGCCGTGCGCGCATTGCCTTTCTCATCGAGTAAAGTTCGGTAAGACGCAATGCTTGCGGATACGTCTGACGTGGTCTTGGGCGCAACGAGGTATACGTCAACAACGACCGAATACGGGCGTAGCACCCCCAGCATCTTTTGGACGGTGTCGGAGTCATCGCCCAAGAAAACAAGGACCGTGTGTTTTGTGGGAGTGAGGAGTCCAAAGAGCGAAGTATCCTGTTCTTCTCCGTCGAGACGCAAGCCTGAGCACTCTGGTGCACGGTCTCCTGCTTGTACGTCTTCATCGTTGTTAGCGTATGCAGAGGATTGCAATGTCTCGACCGAACTATGCGTCCCAGAGCGCTCGTCCACAACGATATTGCTCTTACGGTAATTGATCCCCAACATGTAGAGGTCCTTACTGCGAGCAGGTGCGGATCTATTGGCACTCCCATCTGTGCTTGACTTGTTGTACAACCCGGTGACTTGCGCGAGCATCTCGGTAATGACGGGGAGTCGTTCTTCATTGTAGGAATCAAGAAGCGAGGTGGTTGAACGACCTTGGTATACGAGAGCAAGCTTCCAAGCGAGGTTGAACTATGTATTGGATTGGTTAGATTGGCCATTTGTCAACGAGGTAGCCTTACGGAATCTTGGACGCTCGTATTGAGGCCTTGCCCACCGTGAGGAGGGTGGACGTGTGCAGAGTCTGCAAGTGACGTGTGAGGTTGGGTTGGGTTGGTCTCAAGGAACTGCAAAGATCACCTCCAGCGAGGAAGATCCTTCCCTCACTCATCTTATCGACCAGCCCCATCTTTGGCCTAGAATACGAGCTTTAGCAGGCTCAGACTTGACCAGCGGCACTACGGACGTACTTGAAGTATGATAACCACTCGAATTCACCGAACGCGATGTCGTAGCGCCCAGTATGAGTTTGGAATAGCGATTTGAACGCTTCCGCAGTAACTTCTTGACCATCTTGATCGGAAAGACCGGTTACGGTGATGACAAATTTCTTGTGCTCCTCGTCATATGGTCGTACGGAGAATCTGGAAGGGTATGAGACACTTGCGAGGGAGGCAACTCATAATTCTTACAGATGATTTCCCCGTTTCCACGTGTGCCAGCGCTTGTGTATCATCAGGCCTTCATCGACACCATAGGCTTTGCACACACTCACATCGCAGCCAAGATTTTCAACAACAACGTTCCCAACGAGCATCCCATTATCACGCGTCGTCTGAGATTGAAAGCTGGCATTCATCCATTCTCTTGTCGTGCCTGCAATAGTGTCGGTTGAATCACGGTCACATCAGGAATACAAGCAATCCTGACTCTTAGCTCCGTCTGCCCCAACCAGGAAACTTGCGGTGACAGATAACTTTCTCTCGCCCCCCGGACCGGATAATGTGCATTCGACGCCATTTGAATCTTGTTTGACGTCAACGAGACTGGTGCCGAGTTCGACTCTGCAGTCATATTTCTGGAGCGCATCGCGAAGGACTTCCTCCAGAATGGCTTGGGATATGAACCACATGGCCGTCTGCACAGTGGATGGCATCTCTAATTTGGATCAAGACGTGTCCAAGTGGACTTACGAATGGCTTCGAGGAGTCCGGATCCATCTTCTCCATCAACGACGGCATAGCGCGTGTAACCTCCTTCCCGTCCTGGAGCTCGTACATCATCATCGGAGGGGCCACCATTCCTCGACGACGCTGCAATTCGTCGAATACTCCAAGCGTTTGAAAGAGCTCTAAAGAGCGGGGCTTCCGAGTAACATTGAGTTATGGAGCGGAAGATGACATGATCCTTGAGCGTGCTTACCATGATTCCTGCGCCTCGCGTACCAGTATGGTACACGGTGCTTTGTTCAATGATTCGAACAGGGATCCCATTCTTACGCAAGGCCAATGCGCATACTAATCCCGCAGGTCCTGCACCGACCTGTTGGGAAAAAGGGAACTCGTCACTGGCTAATGTTCAGTGCTCGATGCTGACTTACCACTAAGACGGGGGGTGGTGACTTGATTGACATCGTGGATGGTGTGAAGTCCCTTGACAGAGAAGGAATAAAACCTTAGTGGGTGTATTTATTCGCAGCGGGCGCGCGAAGGATGCGAGAGCCAACACAGTCACGGCATTAAAAGACTACATCTGGACGCGTGTAGGAACGGGGTTCCGGCCGCATCAGCGTCCGTTTGGATCGTTGGGCTGGTTCGCTCTCTGGTTTGTAGAGCCATCGTGTGTATCCTTTTAGTTGGCGCCAATCTAGGACCATCAGAATATGCTCCTCATTCCACTTACGTAGGACATCGCATTTTGTCGTTCAAAGATCAGATTCTGTTCGCCGTTCCTTCTTTTGGGGGTCACTGTGGACGCTTGGTGTGTCGCCAATTTCCAACCGTCAGAATCTATTCGTTCCTCTTGTTGGCGTTGAGTTTGAAGGAGAGGCGAGTGGATTTGGATCGCTGCAGGTTGGCGCTAGACAGAAATGTACATATCAGCAAACTAGGCTTTTTGTCGCAAGTCTAAGCTCACTTTCTGTCTTAATGTGTCGTGGACCACTGACGAAAACTCTGCCCACTGCCTCGGACCCAGCGAACAACGGTTTTCCCGTCGACATGGAAGACGCTGTAGGCATGTTATGTTCACCTGATATCTCGTTCAACTTACGATGTCCCAGGCAGACTATGTCATAGAAAGGTTGAAGGCAGGTTGAAATGTCGATCGATCCTAGTTTACAAATACCTCCGAGCCTTGTCTATTCGCTCTGTTCACAAAGCAACAACTTGAATCCATCAAGCATTCTCAGCGACCTCGACACTCTTCACACCATCTTTGACCGCAAGCCAGCTTTTGCGACTGCTGATTTCCTGCCACCATTTTCCTACGTGAATTCGTGATTGGACTATATCAGGTGCGTATTTGAAGATGAGATCGCATTCCGGGACGTGGAAAAGGTCTGCTAGCGTGACGTTCTGGAAAGCCCGTGAACACTATAACCATTTCACATTCAGACACTGATATTACCCACCTCCCCGGCCAGATACCGCTGTTTTGCCAGGATTTGATCGTACACATCGAGTTTCTGCTCCAGGATAGTCTTGAGCGTTTTCTCAACGGTTTCATCCACCGTCAAGCCCTGGGCTCTATAGAACCGGTAGGTATCAAATGGACGTTTTTGTGTTTTGACTTGACATACTTCTTAAAGATGACCTCCTTCATCAGACGATCGACGACTGGGCTGAACTGTGAATACTCGATGGAACACGTCATCTCAAACTTGCCCAGTGCATGGACATCACTGGTCGAAGGTGCAAGGCCTGTGGTGCCTTGGGCGGCATATTTGGCGTTGATGTACCTGACGATAGCGCGCGACTCTGTGGAGGACAATGAATCCAGAGGACGGTCATGCTGGCCCGAGAGATGCTGACCGTAGAGGACGTAGCCCTCGTCATCCAGGACTGGAATCTGGCCAAAGGGCTGCTTCTTGAGATGTTCTGGAGACTTGAATGTCCCTAAGGGCACTTCTACCAGCTTGAATGGGACAGCTTTCTCATGTAGGATCAACGCGACACGTTTTGTGCAGCTGGAACGCCAAAACTATACACGCAGGTTAGATGTTTCGCAATTTACACCTCGACTACGACTAACCCCGTGGATGGTAAGCATAGCAGAACCTTGAAGCTGTGGGGGATAGCTGATGGACCATTGCCATTCCCTGAAGCTCTTAAATACCACACAGGGAGCTTCCGAGGTGATGGAATGAAGATGAAATTCTGTGGGCTTGTCTGCGGATCTTTCCGTCGAGCGATTTCGCAGCTGCGGCGGAGATATGCGAAAGATGCTGTTTACCAGTTCCCTTGCTGGTATGTCATCGTGCGTGATGATCGTTCTTCAGGCCGTGACCACAACTCATCCAAAACCAGACAGTTTCTCCGAGCCATGCCCTGCCCGATCTCGTCGGGCGCTCGAAGAGCGCCTAGCAGTCGGATTCAGGGACCAACAACCCAAACGTCTTCCCAGTGGCGTTTGATTATTTGCAACCCACGGTGACATGTCCCAAGTGCGTCTCTATGCAGCCAAGACGGTTCCATGTATATGTCCTCCTATGCTCATGACGAGTCACTGTGCAACGGTATTTAAACTATGTACAGATTCGCAGAGGCTTTGCATCACAGCCTATTTTCCAGATACACTATGACCAACTCCGTGGTCTCTCCCAGTAAAGCAGATATAGTGAGCCTATTCTCCGTTCTGTTACGATGAGGGAGTCTAATGACATCCACACAGGTGCTATATACCCGTACCATCATTCTCTCCTTCCTCCGAAAGTGCGGTCTTCCATGCGAGTCGAGCAAGTTCGATCAGTCGTTCTATAATGACTGCTGCGGGGAAGCCATTCGTCGCGGATACCCCATGGATGGTAAAAATTCTGTCCGCACGTTCATGCCGGGAGGCGTAGCAATCGCTACGACTGCTTACGCACACCTCCACGACCGCGAAACAAGGATTCTCATCGCGCTATTCACTGCATGTGCCATCTACCTTGATGACACTGCGAGCCGAAACATAGGCTCCGTTTACCTTTTTAACGAAAGGTTCCTGAGAGGGGTCAAACATGGCGACAAAATAATGGATGCGTTCGCCGAGTTGTTGCTGGACCTCGCCAGTCGATATCACCGCGTTGCTGCAAATATCATGATAACGTCGACTCTCAACGGCGTCACCGCGCTCCTGTTGGAATATGAAACCCAAGGAATGGCGGTAAGCATCCTGCCACCAATACATACGCACGACCGTTGACTTTTCCTGTTTCAACTTTAGGTGTCGAGCTACGCTTACAACTATCCAACCTTCTGCAGAGTGATGTCGGGCGCGTCGGAAGCTTACGCTCTCCTGGCATTTCCTGCGGACATCCCGATGGATAGCTACATTCAGGCTCTGCCAGATTTGGCGGCTTTCGTCGATAATACCAAGTGAGTAGCCCGTATCGCAACGAGATTAGGTCCTACAAGGTACTGACCTCCCACAAGCGATGTACTCTCTTTCTATAAGGAAGAGCTAGACGGCGAATCCGTCAATCGCATCTCCCTATTAGCTGCTTGTCGCACGTGTTCAAAAGAAAAGATCCTTGGTCAGATAGCTGATAAAGCTGTAGAAGCCCACGAAAACATTCTCCCCATACTCGAACACAATGCTAGAGCGTCCGAGGCGTACAAACACTTTAGTCGTGGTTTTGTCGCTTTCCATACGGCGTTCAATAGGTACAGACTGGACGATCTAGACCTACAACAGAAGTCTGTCGTAGCTTAGGTCCTAGGGATGTGTGCCTGCACGAGTGCATAATATTTAATTTAAAAGTATATCCATTGTCCGGGTATTCAGAATGATGTGATTGAGAGGGCAGATCGGTCTGGCTAACCAACTAGTTCTACATTCAATGGCAACTGTGCTTTCCCGTCGACAACGGGAGAGGCTACTATGGTCATTTGCCAGCGTACTTCTTTCTGCGGCAGGGAGAATTTGAATTTCTCCAACAGGATGGCCAAAACCACTTCTAGTTGCTGATATGTCAGTCATAGACGAGGCGGAGCGAAAGTGAAACACACTCATTTCCATTTCTGCAAACTTGAAGCCACTTGAACCGAGATATATAATAAAAAGCAAAAAATGAGCAGAGTGTATGGAAGAGCAATAATATGGCTTACATGCAGGCTCTGCTGCCCCCAAGAAAGGTCATCCTGGTCAAGCTATCAATGGGTCATGTCATCGAGATTGGTACCGCCCTATCTCACATGTTTGAGTAGATTCCAGGAAGCTTCGCATCAACAACACTCTCTGGTAGGTCCACAAGCCAACGCTCTGGCTTCCATTGCTCGGCATCATCACCCCATATGGCCTTGTCGGTATTGGCACACAGGATGGAAACAACGATGTCTGTGCCTTTGGGAACGCAGACATCACGAATCACAGTTCCGTCGACAGTCCTGATGGGCCCAGAGATGGGAAGAACTGTGTCACAAGTCGTGCTGTTTGTATGTTAGATCAGGGTCAAACAAGACACCACAAGGTCAAAGCAACAAACGTTCGGTTGACACTGGTTACAGGTGGGTATCTTCAATGCGGTAAGCATATATTAAGCCAGGCTATTCGCAGATGCACTCACAACCTCATGGTCTCCTTGCACACAGCGTCCAGGAGTGGTAGGGTCATAAGTTCCTCGTAGTTTAAATCTCGACCTCTAAGTTTCTTCGCTTCCACGATGTGATCTCTCAACGTGTCTTGTACCTCAGGGTGTTGTGCCATGACGTATAACAGGCGGCAGAGTGCACCAGATGTGGTGTCCATCGCCGCGAAGATGAGGGACCTAAAGAATGGCATCAATCACCGAACAAGAACACGACCAGCAGCGACCTCACGACATCTGAGCCACGACTTCAGATTCCGGGAGACGACGAGAGGCGCTGGAAGCAAGATTGTCCTTGACTATGGAACAGTAGAGTGAGGTTATTGAATAGGGCTAACATCATACTTACGAAGGGTGCTTATAATGTCGATCCCACGTTTGGGCTGAGTTGCCACGAAGCCATCATCCACCTCCAGCCGTGCCTTCTTATCCCTGAGGATTTCGACACTTGTTCCATGTATGGTATCAACCATGTCCCTAATCTCATGTAAGGTGCGCCATGGTATGATGTTCATGATTTTCCGCCGAAAGGATGCCGTTCCCACCTTGTTGACGAGCGGTACTAGTAATAAAAGTAGCGACATAGAGGATACCTTTGGCCTGCAAGCTGATAAGTGTATGCCTACGCGGAGCATGCTGAGCAGACGAACAGGAGATTTTTTATCGATGTCGCATAAGGGCTACCAAGGGAGTCTTCATTGAAGGCATCGAAACTGTAGCCCATGCCGCTCTCGCCGATCAACTCTAGGGCGGTCTTCGTCATCCATTCAACCATGTCAAGCTACGGAGCAGAAATTCTTGGGGTGCTCGTTCAGAGTGGCAAACGCGCTCACCTCTCTTTGGCCACGATGAACACGGGACCTAAGGACATCAGAGAGCTTATGCGAATCATGACTCAAGCACCGCAAGGAAAAGTTGAACAAACCTACCTGGTTAGTTACGCGATAAAATTGCGGTATCATCATCCGCAGATGATTGACGTTGAATGCAGGAGTCAGCATCTTCCGCTGTTTCCTGTGTTGATGGCCTGAGGTACGGTCTATAAGCCTCTGACATGCATAGAGCAGCATATCAAGTATATTATTACCTGTGGTCGAAATGACGCCCTCTCCGAAGATGATCTTGTTGACCCTAACGTATTCTGCACTCAGATAGAAAGTGCAAGCGAGAAGGGCAAATGTACTGTATAAAAATTTCCCATTCTTCATAGTTGTCGGGCTCTTTGACAAGAATCTGGTGCATCGCTTTCGGGTCGAAAACAAAGAGATTCCTGCGCTGAATGAACGCTGAAGTGCCACCCTCAAATGTGGAAGATGTTTCAAACGTACTCCTAGTAGGCCACGCGTAACCACCAGCCGACCGTACTTCTGCGCCAAGTCTCGATGAAAGGACCATCCATCAGGGTGAGCTAGCTGCATCAAGTGGCCTGTAATGAAGATTTGTCGCCATTATGTGCTACATGAGATATGATACTTCGTACCTGTCAGCCACGACGAAGACCTGGGTCCCGGAATATTTGCCAGCGCCGCCCTAGAAGAACGGATGACGATGACCCTGTAGAACGTCCAAAGACCTGCAAGACCGAGAGTAACGTAGGCAGCCAGCATTCGGATTCAAAGAAATCGGTGAGAGTTCGTGTGGCTCTTGAGCGCCGTGCATGCACAAAGAATGCGTTGGGCATATGATGCCGAGGATCAGATGGCAAGAACGCCATTGCTGTCTCAGCGCAATGATGAAATACAGTGGTACGTACATGGCACCGGTTCGTCCGATGAGCCTGGGTGGTTTACTGACTGTGGTGACAGTGGGCGGTGATGTAGGGCAATGGGACTCATTGCCGCTGAAGATGCGCGGCCACAGCATTGACAAGATCACGGCTGACATGACGCTGAGAACTCGTTGATATGCCTCCTACCTTTTCAATCCTTGCACTGGCCCAGTGGACATAAGATTAAGACAGTGCAGCGATGCAGGTTGGTATCGGCTTCGGCTAGGTACGTACTATGGCCACTATCTTGTCTTCAGTTCTGTGGGTGGCAAGCGTTTCGGTTTTGGCCTTTGCAGCTACGTGGACTGCCATCTCGTATGCAGGTGGTCGGCGGCAGAATGGCCTACCACCAGGACCTCCTACCTATCCCATCGTCGGCAACTTGCTGAATTTTCCAAGGAAGCACCCTCACATCCAATTCTCAACATGGGGTAAGTGCATTCTCTGAATGTAGTCTTACATTCCGTGCTGAGATCATTGTCCAGCCAGGACTTATGGGGACATATTCTCTCTGAAAATCATGCACATCACAATCATCGTGCTAAACTCTCCAACCGCCGTCAGAGAGCTTATTGATAAACGTGGCGTACTGACAGCCAATCGTCCGCAAAGTCTTATTGCAGACATGATCACAAACGGTTTGAACTTGGGAGCAGCGAGGTACCGTGAGTGGTATTTTTCCCGAGTGCTCGACCAAACGCACCGATACCCCACTTATAGCCGACAAGGTCTGGAAAACTCTTCGAAGGGCAGCGGTTGCCATGCTCAGCGGCAATGACGTTGAAAAAAGTAAGCTAATTCAACGCGCAGAGGCGTCTCAGCTTTTGCTCGATATCGTGCGAAATCCCGAGGTAAGTGGATCTTCGGCTTGGCGATTTTTCCTTCCTCACACTCGCGGAGAACTTTTATGAGGATATTTCCCGGCTCACAACGTCCTCGTTTCTCGCTATCATATATGGCCACAGAGCGCCACGTTCGTCTAGTCCTGAAGCTAGGCTATTCCGCCAGCTGCAGTTGGATTTCATGAACGTGGTGGAAATGGGAAAATCTCCTCCGATTGATCTGTTCCCTGCTTTGAACTGGGTTCCCGAGCGATACGCATCATGGAAACGCAGAGTAATGAGCGTTCGCCGCCGGCACGACGCTTTGTACGGCGATCTGCTGTCTCTTGTCAAGAACCGCATACAGAGCGGCCAACAGAACGGAGCATTTATGGAAGACGCATACCTTCGAAGAGACGAACTGGGACTATCGCACGCCATGCTATTGTGGGATCATTTTCCTCTCATTTTGTAGCACTGTCTGCCGTGCTAAGCCATGCTTTGCAGGAACTTGGGTGGGACTTTGTTGGCGGGTTCTGACACATCATCGGCAATTCTGCAGAACCTAGTCTTACTTCTAGTTGCGCACCCTGAGGTACAAGTGAAGGCTCAGAAAGAGGTTGATGACGTGGTTGGCCATGAGCGGCTGCCAACGTGGAGTGACATAGAACGTATGCCGTATTTGAGGGCTCTTCTGGAAGAGGTATGTAGCCATCTTGCGTTCCCTGAAGCATGGATGATGTATTTGTTAGGTGAATAGGTTTCGGCCAGTTGGACCGCTCGCACTGCCGCATGCAATGTCACGAGATGAGTGGGTTAGTGGGGGTCGCTGTACCTTGTTTGCTTTTACTCGACGTGAAACCACCAGGTGGACGGACTTTTCTTTCCGAAGGATGCCGTCCTTTTCATCAACCTTTGTAAGCCTCTCATCTAACTCTGGCTCTTTCGGGGGTCAATGACATGGATGGACTTAAGGGGCTATTTTCCACGACGACCGATACTTCGTGACTCCAGAAAAATTCGAGCCCGAACGATTCCTCAAGCATCCTCTGGGTGTTAACCCAGACGTCATTGATGACCCCGGCCGGCGCGAAAATATGCTTTTTGGCGGAGGGCGCCGCGTTTGCCCAGGTATAAACGCCGGAAAAGCTGGAGTAGTGGGTATTGAATTTATTCTCCGCGAAACCACTCCTTCAATATATTCAATCTGCTCTCAGGAGATTAATGCCGTTAACTTTCTATGGGCGTTCGACTTCTCTCCCGCCAAGGATCCGCATACCGGCGACGTGGTCCCACCCGACCTTTTTGCCGTCACAGAGGTTAGCATCGAAGTATTCGTATTTGTTTGGAAGTTTTACTTTTTTTTTTTTTTTCTGTAGGGAGTAAACGCTACTCCTTTACCGTTCAAGTGCACGATCACCCCACGGTCTCCAGCCAAAGTAGAACTCATTTCGCAACACTTTTTGGAACAATCAGATATACTGGCGCTCTACGAGCGGGACACCTCTTCAGAAGACTTGAAAGAGCTTAGGTCTAGCCTCCGGAAACAACGTATCGCAAATTGATGTTGAAACATGATGGTGTATGCCTCCGTGCTTGGCCGCGTTACCACTCACGGTTACAGGAAGTTCAAGATGTGCATAGGCATAGATAGTATACATTCCAATGACGTCCAAATCTTATTCTACATATGTGGTATTGTGCAAAAAAAATCCACAAAGAGATACGAATGTCCAGATCACCAGTGGCGAATAATACAATGCATTCCAATCGCCCGTGTCAATGACCCTTCGCTACATCCGCGCCGATATAGGTCCCCGAGTCGTTTAACGAAAGTTGCAGGATCTTCAGCGATTTCAGAGGATATATCGACCACACCCGAGTGATATACTAACCTTGGAGTTCTGAGGAGTACTCGCCGTCTGTGTAGCTTCGGACTGGCTTCGATCCGAGTTGGTGCGCATGGCCGATAGCTCCACAGCATTACCACTTCGCCACGGCTTTGTGGCAATTTGACGTAGGTTCAAACTATATGTAGCACCCTCGTCAACGAAGGGCCTTCCCTGAGATGGGAGACAACACACCTTGCTAACATTGCATTCGAATACACTGCGAGCAGAGTAAGGATGCGCACTGCGAAGCATGATTTACACTCACTGTGGGGAATGATAGCGTACATGGCCTGGTTTGCTGTGCTAGTAGAATCGGCGAGAGCCTAGTTTCGAGCATTGTGAGGGAAGAGTTTTACAATTTCTGTAGCACTGAGCACTGACCAATATGAAGCCGATCATCGCTATTGCGCTGTGACACCGTACGTTCGTCAGTGAGTCATGGGTGATTGCAAAGTGGTGACGAATACCCAGTCAACGCGCCCGTAGCAATAGAATAGGCGATCAGCGTGCTGATCACTTTCTCTGTGGACCGTCTGTGTAGGCAAACGTGGTGACAAGAACGGGAGGCGAGCAAATATCCAAAGCTTACACTCTTGTTCCCGAAGCACTCTTGCTCTGGTAAAGATTGTATGCCATGAGCGCGGCGAGTAGTAAGTCTGTAACCGCTAGAAAGATGTCATTCGCGTGCAAAACCCCCTGGACGAAGGTTAATAATGTTTCCAGCAGATAGTAAATACACTGACCCGTTCCGTCGCATCTGACGTGGCACTCGGATTGACAAAGCTGTTCAATTTCGTTTCACTCCTGTGGTACACCGTGACAAGGGACATCTTACGCACATGCGACCGACAGTCGCTGAAAGACCAACTGAGCGTTCATTGCAGTTAACAAGAAATAGGGCCACTTACCCAATCCTAAGCCTGCCGGGTATCGGGTTCAGAACTTGGCAGTGCACGTAATTTAATTAACGTACCCAGGGTAACGAGTATAAATGGAGCCTGGTCCAATCATAAGACATGCACGAATAAGGTCAAGGCACTCACAGAAACAACCACCACAATCCAGTTCTTCGTCACTAAATCATCTTGCTTCAGAACACATTGCACCAGTGGTTGTTGATTAGGACTCACATCTGAACACCCTATAAAGGAAGAAACTTGAGCAGTACGTGAGAATTGTGCAGCGGAAGGTCAGTAAATGATTACCTCTGTATAAGGAAGACGATAAGGGTCTGAATAAGTCGAGTTTAGTCTCCATATGTCTTTAAGATGTTGAGGCTGACTGACCGTCAAGAGGGGTTCTGCCTTTGCCATGGAGCTCGCTTCAGACCCATATTCTGCCAGGATGACAAGGAAAGCATACATGAGATCCCCTAAGATGATGTCCTCAAATCAGCACCAATCGAGGTTAGTGAATCATCCAGCAACAAACCATCCTAGTATACCAAGTGTGGCGACGTTCCCAAAGTGTAAAACGAGGTCCGTGTAGTTCACAGACGCTTTTTCGTGGGGTATTAGTTTTCATGAAAAGGAAAAGAATGCTATCCAATCACATAATGCGACTATATCTGCTGCGCACAACAGCAAGTCGAGTATCACCTGGTTCCAGGACGAGGGATGACTTCAAGTAAGCAGACCGTGTAAAAATGACTCACTAGAACCTTGACGAGAAGTTCATCCGTCGGATTGACGATAAAGTACATCAAAGTTTGAACGCAACTCGCGCCAAAAAGGCCACAGGCGAGCAGAAGACCGACGACGACGGGGCCAAAAGCATTGTTGAGATCAACCTCAAAGACGGGGGTCGTAGTAGATGCTAGGACGGTGGGTGGGGGGACGGGCATAGTCGACACGTTGAAGCTTGTATCCGGTCCCTCCCTGAATGCTTAAATCGACGCTGGGGGTGTCGTTATCACGCACACTCATGGGCAGACACCTGGCCCCGGCTAGAAATCTTGATGAAGGATGACGTTGATGGCAACACGATCTGTGTGTCCTTGCAGTTGCTGGCGTACGTACTGGACACGACTTTCAGAATGAATCAAGGGCTAGCACCAAAGGCGATCCTCACCACCGATGCGAATGCCATCAGTGTTGGTAGGAGAATCAACGGTTCTTTAGCCTATTGCTTCGAGGTGCTTCGGGCCGTCTCCTTAGTATGCAGGGTCTTCATACATCGCCAAAGCAGTTCGTCGTAAGTACCTGGTCCTGCCACATGACAGTGGACCTTGTCGAAAGTCTGAATGGACCCACGAGCAGCCAGGAGCGCAACTGTTCAAAAACTGTTCATCAAATCTGTCAGTGTCACTACATATCTGTCAAAAGTTGGCGCCAGCGGCGAGTCAGCGTACTATACCCATTGAGTCAGCGGCTGAGGCTATGGGCATCACTGCAGCCTACTTATCGACATTTGCGCGCATCAGTGGCGAATGGACGCCTATGGACACACTTACCCAAACTTCATTCAGAAAAATGTTGTACTACGCGAACTGGCTCAGATCAAACCATCAGAATCCGCAGCCTGAAGAACCCCCGTCATGACCGTCTTAATTACTTTAGCCCTCGGTAGGCAGGGTTGCAGCTCAGACAACCCATGACGGCGTTCTCTGCACTCACAAGCAAGCTGTTGCATGCGCTTGTGTACCCGCTCCTGGCTTCTGCTGTTGCGTATGCATCGCTTTACGCCCTTCGCATTGGATCACGGGGAAAAGATCTCCCCCCTGGCCCACCGACAATACCAATACTAGGCAACTCGCACATCTTTCCAACACGTCGCCTTCACATCCAGTTTGCGGAGTGGGGTAAGTTCTGGCTACATGTTTCCACTTTCCATGGTCCCCTGACCTCGTTTTGTCGCTCCCTTCAGCAAAGACATATGGAGACATTATATCCTTGAAGATATTCCAAATGACGATCATCGTTCTCCATTCTCCGTCTGGGGTCAGAGAAATCATAGACAAGCGCAGTCTCTCGAGTTCTAACCGGCCTCTATCCATCATATCCGAAATGATTATTGCGGAAAATATGAATCTTGGCAGCGGCCGCTTTGGTTCGTACCATTAGCGATGGTGCTCTAAATATTCTCTCAAACGTCTTCGGCAGCCAATGAGACTTGGCGTACCCTACGCAAGGCCGTTGCACAGCTCCTAAGCCCGGAGAACTTCAAACAGTTTGAGGAGTGTGTCCACGCCGAAGCTTCTCAGTTGATGTGGGATCTTTCCCGCGATCCTGAGGTGAGTTTCTCTGCGGTATTAAAGTGGGTTCACCAGCTCGAACGCATGCAAGGCCTGGTACCATCATATACACCGCTTCACGACGTCTTTTGCCACCACTATCACGTATGGGAGACGAAGTCCTTGTATCACTTCGCCGGATGTAGCCGAATTTCTGCATGTCCATCCGAAATTTCTAGCCGCACTCGATATCGGTGCATTTCCTCCCGTCGACCTATTCCCGCCTTTGAAGTATGTACCCGAAAGCTGGGCGGCGTGGAAACATGTCGTCAAGG
This sequence comes from Phlebopus sp. FC_14, assembly GCA_021018615.1. Taxonomy (NCBI): domain Eukaryota; kingdom Fungi; phylum Basidiomycota; class Agaricomycetes; order Boletales; family Boletinellaceae; genus Phlebopus; species Phlebopus sp. FC_14. The sequence goes on along the minus strand of JAEVFL010000005.1, from coordinate 167,386 downwards.
AAGTTCGTGCGCTGCATGACAAGTTATATGGACGGCTTCTGTCTGCTGTTCAGTTGCGCCTAGAGAAAGGAGCAGCCAATGGATCGTTCATGGAAGACATGATTTTAAACGCAAGAAAATTAGGTTTCGTTCGCGAGGAAATCCTGATGTTGTTCTCACCCTCTTTGGTTCGTATGGCCACTGACATGGTTTTCTAGGAATTTGGGCGCCGTGGTAATACAGGGGTCCGATACGTCTTCCGCAACTCTACAGAACTTGGTCCTTTGTCTCGTTGCATTCCCAGAAGCGCAACGGAAGGCTCGTCAAGAGATCGACAATGTGATCGGGGTCAACAGGACACCGAACCCGGCCGATATTCAAGATCTCCCGTACACGAGGGCGCTCATTGAAGAGGTACGCGTTCACTTGCCACCTGCTTGAGAATCTCATAACAGACCTTCATCATCAGTGCAGTCGTTTTCATTCTGTTGGGCCTCTTGGTCTACCACACGCCATGACGAAGGACGAGGTGGTCGATGGCGTGCTCATCCCCAAGAATGCTATCGTGTTCATGAACATATGTACGTCGAATCCACCTACTGCTCTCTCAGTACTGACGCTTCCTGAAGGGGGAATGTTCCACGACCCGCGCTACTTTGACCGTCCCAATGATTTCATGCCGGAGCGCTTCCTTCTCAATCAATTCGGCATCAAGCCCGGAGTTGAGGACGATGCAGGGCGCCGCGCCAATCTGATGTTTGGTGGCGGTCGACGGATATGCCCTGGTGTTGCGTTTGCCCGGGCTTCGCTGGTCGGATAATACCCTTTCCTTGCTTGGAAAGCGCTCGCTGAAGCTTTTTGATTTGCTAGGAAATAAATGCCATGAACTTTATCTGGGCATTCGAGTTCTTGCCCGCACTCGATCCAGCGACTGGTCAGGAGGTCCCGCCAAATATGGAGGACTACAGTCACGGAATAACCGCGGCTCGCGCCGAAACGGCGATTCGCATCAAGCCACGTTCCAAAAAGCATGTAGACCTCCTGACCAGACAGTTTGCGGAGGCAGGGAGAACGTTGTCACGTTTCGAAGCAGAGTTAACGGATGAAGATAGGGAGTTCAACATGAAATGGAGACGTTCAGCAGATGAGAATGTCGATGGATAGCAAATTGACCAGTCTGTAGGATAGAGTTGCCACACACACATGCTTGCCAGTCGGGGTTTTTTGTTATCGTGATTTGTCTCAGCAGTGCATTACAAGGGAATCTGTGAGTCCTGTAGTCCGTCAGTAAAATAAGAATGTGGGTACTGTAGTAAAGGAATATACGTACCTCCAGTCGAGTGGTAAGAGACTGGAGGCAAGTAACGAGCGTGCGTGTGCTAAGTACCGTGCGTTACCAAAAAAGGAAAGTAAGTATAGTAGCGAGTAAAGTACTGCTACTCTATCGTGCGGGCCAACTTCCAACACAGTGTTGTTCTTCCCAGCGGTGAGGCGGCGACGAGTTGTTTGGTTAATGTCAATTCCAAAGCCCCCAATGGTGACCCTGGGTCGCCCCTTCGCACTTCCTTCTACTCGAAGGAACTGCATTGGCCGTTGGCGTGGGCCAGGGAAGAGAAAGCTTGAGGCAATAAAGTAAGATCCGTACCCACACCCTACGCTAGTTAGCACGCGTAAGGCGTGCAGCATCAGCATAGCCGATAGTACAGTCCATTTCTACATCTATGGCATAAAAAGATACGAACATCCACGTCACAAATCGTGAGCGGGATACAACGCATTCCAATCGTCCATGTTGTTGGAAATACATACCGTCGTACTTAGCTATTAGGATTACACGCTCACTACCATTTCCGTATATAGTCATTTCTCAACGCCACGCGCTCTTTTCTCTTTCCTCCAGTCTCGCATTCACGGACTGGAGGTATGTAGCTATATCATATCTGTTACTCCAGGTACTAACTACCTACAGTATTCACTCTCGTTCCTTACATTAGGTAGTTTCCCAGTCTCGCATTCACGGACTGGAGTATTCACTCTCGTTCCTTACATTAGGATTTCGTCAGGTTATGAGCCCCGCCTAGCGCGGAAAAACCAACGACGTCGAATAGAGACTCAAACCACAAGATCGAGCAATATCGCACATTGTCGTGCCCACACCATATTAGTACAGCACTCGAAACCTTCGAGATCGCCATCCATCGCTCCCGATCGAACCATCTCGCGGCCGTGACACGATGTCTACAGGAGGCGGCAGCGGAAACCCTTTTTACAACCAACCCCAGAGCTTGACAATTGGAATCCTCCACCCAGCGCGTTTTGACGACCCCAACATGCCGTTCTCAACCACTCCGCCTGTCACCACAACGCCTCTAGGTCCTACACCAGTACACCTTCGACCTCCGTCAGTGACCAACACGCCACGCCGTGCTGAGTCGCACTCTCCCGGCTCCCGTTCTCCTAGCAGAGGACAACCTTCCATCAGGTCATATCTAGACGAGGACACCGATGACGAAGACGGCGTACATTTTACGCTACGCAAATCTATCGAGCCATCGAAATTCAACCACCTTCTCAAAATCCAACCGAAGCTGACGGCGACCAACTACGACACATGGCAAACCGCCTCGTACTGCGCCATTGAAACCGTAGGCCTCCATGTCTACCTGGCCGACGACTTCGTCCTTGCCCCCGATGCCGACCACAAAACACGGATCCGCTGGGCAAAAGCAAACAACTTTGTTTGCACGGTACTCACGTCATCCATGACCGATGCTATCATGTGTCAGGTCTCCCACCTCGAGTATGCATCCGAGATGTGGAACGAGGCACGCCGTATCTACGCAGGTACCACCGCCACTGATTGGACGCTTACCATATCGTCATTAATCACGACAAAATTCACCGACGGTGGCGACGTCAACGAACACATTGTGGTCATGAAGGGCTTCCGCCGCGACCTCATTCTCATGAACCGTGACATTGACGACAATCTATTTGCAGCATTCCTCCGTCTTTCCATGCCCTCGAGCTGGAACTACGTATTTACTGGTCTGTCCCAACATTATTCCTCTGCCGAAATCGAACAGCGCATCCGTGATGAGCGAGGTGCCCGGAAGTATCAATCCGGTGGTAACACTGCCACGTCCCTCCAAACGTCCCATAAGTCCAACAATAACAAGAAAACCCGACCGTACTGTGACTACCACAAACGGGCAGGACATTGGACTCGCGACTGCGAGGCGCTTAAACAGAAGGAAGGAAAACAAGACGACCAGGACCAAGGAAGAGACAAGCTGTCAAAGGACAAAGGAAAGACGAAACTGTCATCCTCGTCGAAGTACCACGCCATCAAACGTGCCAATCAAGCGGTCAGCAACGATCGTGACCAAGACCCTGGGGATAGCGACGACAGGCGCTCTTCGTCGGAACCATCCACCTACCTTACCTCCGACAACCCATCCTCCTCATGGTTCGGTTGGATCTTAGATGGAGGATCTACCTCCCATATCTGTATCGAATGCTCGACATTTGCCACGTTCATGCCAGTCCATGATACCATTCAGGGCATCATCAAAGATGGCCCGCAACTCGAAGTTCTCGGGCATGGTAGTGTATTGGTCAAAGTCTCCGTTACTGGACGATGTGACCGAGTCATCAAACTCACTGATGTTAACTACTGTCCGAATGCCCGGAACAACCTCATGTCGAAGAGCCGGATGGATCGCAAGGGGATGGAGATCACGAAACGTAATGGACGACTCACGATTAAGAAGTCCAATGGTACCATTATCATGGAAGGTCGACTTCGAGGGAACCTTTATGAAATCGATAGCGCCATTGTTCCCCCTTCATCTACTCATGATGTCACCTTCACTGCCCAAGCTCAATCCAATCTCGACCTATGGCATGCCCGTCTAGGTCATATTAGCCTCAACAAAATCCGCTACATGGTCTGCCATGAACTCGTATCTGGGCTTGACCTTCAAGGTAATGGTGACCTTATGCCTTGTGATGGCTGTGCTAAGGGCAAACATCATCGTGCTCCATTCCCCCTCTTTGCCACTTCCCGTGCAACCAAACCACTCGCCCGCATCCACATGGACCTTCAAGGACCTCTCGACACTTCTATACTTGGCTTTACCTATACCCTCGCTGTTGTCGATGACTTCAGTCGCAAGGGATGGAAGGAGTTCATGAAGTCCAAGGATGATGCTCCCCGACTTATTGAGGCCCTCATTACTCGAATTGAAACTATCACTGAACGCCGTGTCAAGATCGTACACTCTGATCGAGGGGGTGAATTTATCAATGTGACCATGAAGAATTTTTTCACCACTAAGGGTATCACTCACGAATTCTCTGCTCCTCATACTCCTCAACAAAATGGTGTTGCTGAACGATTTAATCAGACCACTCACGAGCAAGCACTTGCCATGCTTGAGGATGCCAAGATGGCTAAATCCTTCTGGCCTGAGGCACACCAGTATGCCAGTTATGTTCGCAACCGGAGCCCTACTCGTGCTTTGCACTCCATGACCCCTAATGAAGCTTTCCATGGTCGTAAACCTAATCTCTCTGCCCTTCATATTTTCGGCTCACGCTGCCATGTCCGGATTCCCCCTGAGCTACGCAAGAAACTCGATGCCCACTCTCTCGATGGTATCCTATGTGGTTTCGACCATGGATCCAAGGCCTATAAGGTCTGGATCCCATCCAAACACAAGTTTGTTGCTTCTTGTGATGTCATTGTCTATGAAAAGGTTTGGAGTCTACCCGATTCCCCTATTCAGTTTACTATCTCTCCAAGCCAGGGGGTGTCTGATCCTACCCTTGTTCCTGCTCGGATTGAGGGGGTGACTAGTGGAGATAACAATCCTTCCAGTAACATGACACCACCATCAGATTCAACTCTACCTATTCAACCTGCAGTTCAACCTGCTCTCCCTTCCCCTTCCCCTATTCCAGCATCTACTCCTTTACCCGAACCTACTCCTGTTGTCCCCCGTCGTTCAGAACGTACTACTCGCCCATCTTGGAAGAAGCAAGCTGCTGAAATCCAAAGAGCTCAAGAACTTGAAGCCAGAGCAGCACGAAACGCCCTACGGACAGCACGAACTGAGTCAAAAGAGAATGGAGATGTCGAAATCTTGGAGAACACAACTATTGGTAATATTGCCCAAATTGCTTATCTCGCAGCACACAGTGGCAGTGTTCCCCAGACCTACCGACAAGCTCTAGCTTCTCCGGACTCAGGACATTGGCTCGAAGCTATGAAAAAGGAGATGGATATGCTTCAGAAACGAGGAACATGGGAATTGGTCGAAAGACGTGCCAATCGGCAAGTGATAGGATTCCGCTGGGTCTTCGCCATCAAATATGGCCCGGACGGTGAGATACGCAAATACAAAGCCAGACTTGTTGCACAAGGGTACACGCAAATACCTGGCTTACACTACAGTGATACGTATTCACCAACTATCCGTCTTGACTCCCTCCGAATTATCCTTCACTTCGCTGCGGCTCATGGCTGGTATCGGTGCCAAGACGACATTACTGGTGCATTCCTTCATAGTAAAATCGACCACGAAATCTATATGCGCCAACCCGAAGGCTTCGACGACGAAACTAGCAGAGTTGCAAAACTACTACTCAGTCTATACGGCATAAAACAGGGATCATACTTGTGGAACAAGCACATGAACGAGAAGCTGACGTCTCGCGGTTTCCTTCGCATGCCCTCTGACCACGCTGTTTACTTTCGTCGTTCTGCTGCCGGAATCTCAATCACCGCCATTCACATCGATAACGCGCTCACTGTCGCAAGTACCAAAACCATGCTCAAAGAGACTCACCGGACCCTCCATCAACTATTCGAGATGACGGAGGAGGATCCGGACTGGCTCATGGGATTTAGGCTCATCGACGACCGCGTAAAACGCACTGTCACCATTTCCCACATGCAGTATATCGACTCCCTCCTCAAACGTTTTCGTATGGATAACTGCGTGCCAGTTAGCGCACCCGTGGATCCTGGCACCGTCTTGTCCAAGACGCACTGCCCGAAAACTCAAGAGGAGAAAGATCGAATGGCGAGATATCCGTACCGTGAAGCCCTCGGCGCGCTTACCTGGCTCTTAGTCATCGCCCAACCTGACCTCGCATTTGCTTGCAGTGAACTTGGACAGTTCAGCGAGAATCCTGGAAAACCCCACTGGAACGCAGTAATGCGTGTCTACTGTTACCTCGCCGGCACTCGTGACCTCGCACTAACCCTCGGAGACCTCACTGGAGACCTCACTGAGGCTGACACACTCACGGGCCATGCAGATGCCAGTTGGGCACGCAACGTCGACGACTGGAAGTCGGTATCGGGCTACGTGTTTCAACTCGGCACCGCCGCTATTTCCTGGAATGCCAAGAAACAGTCTACCGTCGCCGCATCGTCAACCGAGGCCGAGTACATGTCGCTCTCGCATGCCGTCAAGCAAACACTCTGGCTCCGTCAATTTCTCAGTGACATAGGCTGTCTGACCTCTGACACGTCCACCAAGCTTTTCGTCGACAATACTGGTGCTATCACACTCGCCAAAGATGCCCGCTTTCACGCTTGCACTAAACACATTGACGTGCACCATCACTTCATTCGGGAACGTGTCGAGGACGGGACGCTAAAAATCACGCATACCCCAAGTGCGGAAATGATCGCCGACGGGTTGACGAAACCGCTACCACGAATAACTCACGAACGGATGCTTGACGCGCTCAGTCTACGCACGCCGGTCTGAGGGGGTGTGTTGGAAATACATACCGTCGTACTTAGCTATTAGGATTACACGCTCACTACCATTTCCGTATATAGTCATTTCTCAACGCCACGCGCTCTTTTCTCTTTCCTCCAGTCTCGCATTCACGGACTGGAGGTATGTAGCTATATCATATCTGTTACTCCAGGTACTAACTACCTACAGTATTCACTCTCGTTCCTTACATTAGGATTTCGTCACATGTCAACGACCCTTTGCTATATCTGTTGCTATACAGGTCCCCAGACTAGTTTAGCGAAAGTTGCACGGTCTTTGTCAGCAATTTCAGCCAGGGTATATCGGCCAGACCTCAGGTGACATGCTAACCTTGGAATTCCGGGCAGTACTTGTCGTCTGTGCAACTTCGGACTGGCTTCGATCCGAGTTGATGCGCATGGTCGATAGCTCCACAGCATTACCACTTCGCCACGGCTTCGTGATAATTTGACGTAGGTTCAAACTATACGTAGCATTTCTCGTCAATGAAAGGCCTTCCCCTGGAATGGGGGACAACATACGTTGCTAACATTGCATTTGAATACACTGCGCGCAGGGTAAGGATGCACACTATGAAGCACAATTTACACTCTACACTCACTGTGGGGAACAATAGCGTATACGGCCTGGTTTGCGGTGCTAGCGGAATCTGCGACAACCTACTTTCGGGGTATTGTGAAAGCGTTTGACAGTTTGCACAGAACTGAATACTAACCAGTATGAAGCCAATCATCGCGGTCGCGCTACGATTCCGTACGTTGTCAGTGAACTCGCAGGTAATCGGAATAAATAAATAAGTACCCAGTCAGTGCGCCCGTTGCAATGGAATAGGCAATCAGCGTGCTAATCACTTTATGCGTAGACTCTCTGTGGAGAAAAAGACGTGGTGACGAAAACGAAAGGCGAGTGAAAATCCATGGCTCACACTCCCGAAGCGCTCTTGCTCTGGTAAAGACTATAAGCCATGAGCGCGGCGAGCAGTATGTCTGTAACCATTAGAAATATGTCGTTCGCATGTAAAACCCTCTAGATAGAAGTTAAGGATCTTTCAAGCAGCTAGTAAAGAGAAAATGGCTGTATTTACTCGTTCCGCTGTATCTGACAAGGCAGTTGGACTATTGAAGCTGTTAAATCTGGCTTCAGGATAATGGTACACCGGGAGCAGGGACATCTTACGCACATGCGGCCGACAGTCGCTGAAAGACCAACTGAGCGTTCATTTCAGTTAACAAGAAATAGGGCCACTTACCCAATCCTAAACCTGTCAGGTATGGGGTTCAGAACCCGGCCGTGCACATAAGTCAATTAACGTACCCAGAGTGAGGAGTATGAATGGAGCCTGCGTCAATCACGAGAAGACATGCACGGATAAAGTCAAGGCACTCACAGAAACAACAACCACAATCCAGTTCTTCGTCACTAAATCATCCTGACTCAGAACACATTGCACCAGTGGTTTATGATTAGGACTCACACCTGAACACTCTATAAAGGAAGAAACTTGAGCAGTACGTGAGAATTGTGCAGCGGAAGGTCAGTAGACGATTACCTCTGTATAAGGAAGGCAATAAGGGTCTGAATAAGTCGAATCCAGTGTCAAGATGCCGTTAATATGTTGAGACTGGACTGACTCACTGTCAAGAGGGGTTCTGCCTTTTGCCGTGGAGCTTGCTTCAGATACATATTCTTTAGGACGATGAGAAAGCGTACATGAGATCCCCTAAGATGATGCCTTCAAGTCAGCGTCAATCGTCTCCCATGAATTATCCAGCCACAAACCAGCCTGATACATTGAGCGTGACGACGTTCCCGAAGTGTACAACGAGGTCCGTGTATATCACGGATGCTTTTTTTTTTTCATGGGAAATGAGTTCTCGTCAAAAAAGACAAGAATGCTAGGCAATCACACAATGCGACTATATCCGCTGCACACAACAGGAGGTTGGCTATCACCTAGTTTGAGGACGAGGGATGATCAATCGGGCCGGGCTTGAAATGACGAGTGACTCACTAGACCCTTGACGAGAAGTGCGTCCGTCGGATTGATCATGAAGTACATCAGCGTTTGAACGCAACTCGCGCCAAAAAAGCCACAGGCTAGCAGAACACCAATGACAACGGGACCAAAAGTATTGGTGAGATCAACCTCAACGACAGGGGTCGTAGCAGACGCTGGTACGGTAGGTGGGAGGACGGGCATAGTCGACACGTTGAAGCTGGTATTCTTACCTATATGCTTAAATTGGCACTGCGAAGGAGCAACAATGTCATGTATCAAGCACACTCATGAGCAGACATCCGACTTCAGCATAGCTAAAGATCGATGGACAGTAGCAACACGAGGTGTCTATGGGTCCTTGTAGTCGCTAGTGTACACACTGGATGTGACTTTCAGAATGAATGAAGCGTCCGAGAAGGTGATTCTCCCTGCCGAAGCGCCATCGCTGGTGAGAGCTACTATGGTTAGATGGAGTCCTAGCCTAAGGCTTGCTTTGAGGTACTGTCCGGTCGCCTCCCTGCGATGTTCTTTCATGAGTCGTCAAACCGAACTTCAAAACAACCCGCAGTCTCGGAGTCCATCGTATCGTGGGAAGCCCAAAGTCCACGAGTCTCGAGCACCCTTGATCAAATCTGCCAAAAATTGACGTCAGCGTACTGAGTACCTCCTCCTGACTGCTAGTTGAAAGTGGCTGAGGCTAGTAATGACCCGTGTGGGCACATGTGTTACCGCGCGTTAGCAAATGGACCCATATGGACACACACACCAAAACTTCAAACTTCCCTTCTCCTTGCGTCAGAAAGCATGTTGCAGTGCGATCTTGCCTCAAGGCCAGGGTTTTAGTTAAGACAACCTCATAGACAACCCCATGACAGCGTTCCGTGCACTCACAACCAATCTGTTGCATGCGCTTGTGCTCCCGCTCCTGGGTCCTGCTGTCGCTTGCGCATTGTTGAGACTTCAGAACTATTTGAGGACTGTATCCACACTGCAGCCTCGCAATTGATATGGGACCCTTGCCGCGATCCTGAGGTGGGTTTCTCTGCTTTATTCATCAAAGTATTAATGAAATGGCTCCATCAGCTCGAAGGCATGAACGCATGCAAGGCCTGTATCAGCACATACACTGCTTCACAACGCCCTTTGCCACGGCCATCACGTATGGGAGACGAAGTCCTTGTATCACCTCACCTCAGCTTCCGATTTCCTAGGAAATAGATGCCATCAACATTACCTAGGCATTCGAGTCCATGACCGCACTCGATCCAACGACTGGTCTGAAGGTCCCGCCAAATATGGAGGACTACAGTCACGGAATAATCGCAACTCGCGCAGAAACGTGATTCGTGTCGTATGAAGATAGGGAGTTCAACATCAAGTGGGGACGTTTAGCAAGTGAGAACGTCGATGGATAGCAAATTGGCCAATCTGTATGTTTATAATTGCCATAGGTGTACACGCTCGTACGTGAGAGATGCGCTCGAGTGTTCGGCAGCTTTGTTATCCTTCCCAGCGGTAAAGCAGCGACGAGTTGTTTGATCCGAATGTTCATAGAAGGCATTAACCAGGACGACAGGCAGCAGCGTACCATTGTCAGACAAGGACATCGTCCAAGCTTGTATCGGTAACGCTCGGTTGAAGAGGACTGATCAAGGAGACATGGTTGATGTATCAGCACGAATTGACATCCACGCACAATGTAAGGCTATCGGCACCCTTCACCTAACTCAACGAGACGACCGCGATCATACACGCTTCCGCTTCTTGACGGGCGTATCCATTCCAAAGGCCTCATCTTGGAGTTCACCTTGGCTTGATGACGAAGATGCAGTACGCTTCCGCGTTCCAAGCAGAAGAATGTCAGGAGAGCTATCGGGTAGCCACATCTCTTCCTCCTTATCACCACCACTTTGACCCTCGTCATCCTCGTGATCAAGACTCGGACTAGAGCTACGTGTTACGCCGGCACCATACTTCCCAGCCTGTCCGTTAGTCCTCCGCTTCGTGGGCGTAGCGGCAACAAGCGTGACGCCATGAGAACCGTTCGATTGCTTTTGAGACGCTTTATTGGCTTTCTTCGTGGCTACAGATTGACTTTGCGCGCCTCTAGGACCTTCTGTCTCCTTAGGCACAGCTTGTACCCGCGGCTTGAACGCCCGAGACATGCTGACTTCCCGACTCAGAGCACGCTTCAGAGACGTCGATGTGGTAGTATTTGATCTCCTGGCAGAGGCGTCGTGAGCAAGTGACACAGAAAGCGAGCGTGAACGAGATTCCGGGATAGAATCCGCGCTTGTCGACTGCACAGACGGCGCGCGTTTGGAATGCGAAGTTCCCGAATGCATGGATTGGATCGGAGGAGTCGGGGGCGACGGCGACCTTGAGGGATCATCCGTGTCGTTCTCGTTCTCGGGGAAAGGCGACTGTGGAAAGACCTTGCTGCGTAAAAGGGCGCACATGTCTGGCAGACTTGATTTGAACCTAAGTCTCCGATTAGAGCATTCCATTCAATGAGTGTTTCTGGGAGTACCCACTGGCGCTCGACGATGTCCTCGCAGAAGCTTTGCATCCAGTCCCGTTGGTCGCGTGTTGTGTTGGAAGGTTCCTTTGCATCGTCCATCTGACTGAGGAGCTGCCATGTGGAGAGCTTGTCCATGAATGATTCCAATCGCTCGGTGGGCGAAGGAATGATGATTTTTGGTCGCTCTTTCCGGCGTTTCTTTCTGCTCGAAGGAACTGCGTCGGCAATTGGCGGGGCAATTGTTACGGCTGGAAGGGGATTGCAGGGTCCGGGAAGGGAAAGCTTGAGGCAGTAAAGTAGAATTTGTATCTGCACTCTACGCAGATTAGCACGAGATCCCACACGTCAAACGCAGCACTCACTCTCTCCGTTCGAGTCTTTCCAGCCATGCATTCCTGGATTTTTCTTCCATCATGACCGCATCCTCGTTATTAACACCAAGCTCACTTTCCTCTCCACCGCCGCTCATCTTCTCGTAATTCAAAGTGAACCACATCATAGACTCTTCTGCTTCGCCTGCGCCCCCGTTGTCGGTGAGAACTTGACGTAGCTCGACGTGGTACTTGGCGCCAGCAGAGCTAATGGAGAGAAGCAGGGGGTCGAGAAGGGCATGTAGCGGATGCGGCACGTCTAAAGGTCGCGATGGCACGTCTCGGACGCGTCGTAACGATGGAACGAACAGATGAAGTGGCATGATTGACTGACGCAAACACATCAAACACCAAGGGCATTATACCAAATGAATGCTCACTTCAGGTAACCAGAGGAACTGGAGGTATGTCCGAACGACGAAGGAGTCGGGCGACTCGAGATGGAGGTCGGTGAAAGGATACTCGCGGTTGATCGTCTTTTCTTGAGTGATCGACCATTTGACGTTGAAGCTATTCAACAGCGTCAAAGGCTGAACCGCCATCATGGAACGCGTTGGGCTGCTGCTAGAGTACGCCGATTGTGCGCGAAGGCGGTTGCGCTTCAGGCTGTCAGCAACGTTTGAGAATCGAAGTTGTGGCAAAGTCCTTCGTCCACCGTGAGCTACATAAGTACGTCCACAGAGGACCATGACAGCTTCCGTTCCCGCGCAAATCTTTGGGTGATCATTGAAATTATTGTAGCCTACACTTATCATGGATGAGATCCTCTTGTCAGTGTCTCAACAAGCTGATTCACTCCCTGCGGAGGGTACCTCAATCCCTCGCTCATCCCACAATCTAATCGGATACGGAATTCCTCATAGACTAAACTTTGAAAGTGTCAACTCTTCGGTCTTAAGAAGTTCAAGTCAGCTTCAGTTGATCGACTGAGCTGGGCAGGATGGCAAGGCGAGACACCCGGTGTCTATTTTGCTTACATCCAAGGAAGCGACTCGGAGAGTGCAAGACTCACGACAATGACTCCTTTACGACTCGATTGAAGGCCATGAAGAACGGAACGACTCGTCCTTTACGCACCGTCAGCAGATGCGTCTGAAATCCAGATGCACTTATACAGAACCTTGGGGGCGGGAGAGAGGGCCAGGTGATCCGTAAAGTGCGTACAATTATCGTCGCATCGTGACACGTTCTTCGAATCGAACGCTTGATAACGCCCTCTCTCCCAGGATCCAGTGGCTATTCAGCAGGTCAGCAGACATACCTAACGGGTGTAAGTGCACGCATGTGCCTTCTACGCCTTGCAGTGCGTGTCATGTTCGATTGCGGGGGGCGTCATCCAATAGATTGTGATGGAATGGAATCAGAACCACTGCCAGATGACAAAACGACGTGCGACGGCTAGCTAGCAAAGAAATAAATGAAGGAACGCACAGGGAGACACTCGTGAAGATATGCAGCGCATCGTGGCCCGTAGAATAGGAGGGTATGTCTTGATATAGCCTCGTCGTGTTCGTCTCATGATCACCACGCCTTGAAATTAACATCACGCCGGAGTGCGGAAACGAAATTGACCGTCGAATTCGAAGCCTTCGTCGAGTCGGAAAGGTACGTAGACGGGCGTAAACATTTAATGCTTGTGCTACTGAATGATTGCGGCTCAACTGCGGAGGGATGCTACGTACAGACCCTGCACATGGGACGCTTCTGGTTCATCGAGTCTTTCACTGGGATGATAGAACGGGTGAACGATCGTCAGGAAGAGGGTCATGCTCCGCAGAATTTATGGAGCACATACCAATGAACCTATCTCGTCCCAAGCTGGTGGGACCACGTTCTCTTCATGGGAAGAGGAACAAGGAGAGAAAGTTGGCGATAAACTCCGATCGCACGACAGCCCTGCAGGCGGAAGCAGATATTCGTGGAAAATCGAATTACCGAGCTTATTTATCGCTGTCCGTCGAGCAGACCGAAGTCATAGAGAAAAATAGCTTAGCTTGAGGATCGAGGAGAATGATCAGAGTCCAAGCTTATTATGTAATAGAGACAAGGACTTAGCAGACTGAATTACTTATTTAGGTAAGTACATTGGCCTGTCTACTCTTCATGATAACCTTCTCGGTTCACCACCATCCTCAAGGTTCTCCAAACATTCTTCCTGTCATGATGGAATCCACAGATACGCCGAGTTCTATCCAAAGCTAGCATCCGAAGCATGGAAGAATGTCACCGTCTCTCCACAGATCAGATCAGCCTGGGTATAAGTACTACAGTTGTCCATCATAGCAGGCGCATAGCTTCCCTGCGAGGGCCTGCGAGTTCAATATGACCGATCAAGTAACGCAATTTTACGCCTACGTTGATTCTGATGCTCATCAAGAGGGTTTCATCCAACGTCTTGCCGATGGCGTTAAATTCCCAAGGTACGTGTAACACCACCATCGACACTGCGTCGGTCGTCCTAGATTCGGCTCGCAACTCTACGCGTCGCTCAATGCGCCCTCCAACACAGCATAAGCAGCGACACCACCGAAGAAGGTCGTCAACATGTCATCGACATGGGACACTGGCTCCGCGATCAGTTCGCCAGTTTCGTCGCACAGCCGGACGATGCACAGCTCGTCGAACTTGAGGATCCGGACGACCCCAACCTTCCCCCCCTCGTGCTCGTGCGCATCGGTACAGACGCGACAAAGAAGACTTTGACCGTGTATGGGCATTATGACGTCCAGCCTGTGAGTACATTCCACTCTAGGACTTGTTCCCTTACCTCTAGGGTAAGGACAATTCGAAACTAGTTACTGACTGAATGAGAAACAGGTCGATGGATGGAAGGAAGCCAACCCCAATAATCCCGATCCGTTCACTCTCGGCCGAGAGTCTGACGGGAGACTAGTCGGCCGCGGAGCGACGGATGACAAAGGGCCTGTCATAGGCTGGCTCAACGTCCTTGAAGCGCATAAGTCGATCGCTCAGTCGTTGGGAAAACAGCTTGACGAGATTCTCCCCGTCAACATCCGGTTCCTGTTCGAAGGGATGGAGGAGTCCGATAGTGTCGGTTTAGACAAGTGGATCAAGGAAGAAGTGGCGAAACCAGACAAGGGCTGGTTCAAGGGAGTCGATTGTGTTTGCATCGTATGTAACTTCTTTCTGTCCGTCCCATAGCGCCTCATCGCTTGCGTAGACGGACAACTACTGGCTAACAACCTCCCAACCTGCCGTGACTTATGGTCTGCGTGGTATCGCATACTTTAGCATTCATATCACGGGTGCTACAAACGACTTGCACTCTGGCTCATTCGGGAGGATGGTTCATGAACCAATGACCGATCTGGTGAAGCTACTTGGCAAGCTTGTCGAAGCGGATGGAGTCATTTTCAAAGGTGTGGAGGACATGGTCCCACCTCCCACAGATGCGGAGAGGTTATATTATATTGTCTCTGCGTTTTTCATCGGATGCTGACGCCTGAGCTCCACAGAGAGGAATACGCAAAACTGCATTACTCGGTGGCTGACCTGCAAAAAGATACGGGTAATCCGGTAGGACGGATGTTTTGAGAGTACTGTCAGGCCGCTTACGATTTGTGGCTAGGTCGAGTTGTCGGAGAATTATACCGACCTCCTCATGGGACGCATGCGATATCCCTCTCTGTCTATCCATGGCATCAAAGGTGCACCCACCGCAGTCTCAACAATCATCCCCCATGAGATCTGGGGAAGATTTAGTATCCGGTGAGTGACTCTTTGGTACAATAGCTGTGTACCATACCTCGCGGTACTTACCCCCAGCACTCACCAGCCTCGTTGGCGATCAGACACCAAAGGATGTCCAAGACATTGTCACTCAATTCCTGAACGAAGAATTCGACAAGCTCCAATCCAAGAACGTAATGGAAATCGAAATCGGACCAGACGGTATGCCGTGGGTCGGCAACAAGGACCACTGGAATTTCCAAGCTGCCGATGCGGCGACCCGCGTACGTGTCTTTGGCACCCGATTTATGATGTTTTCTCACTTTATTGCGGTGTCAAAATGGATAGGCTGTCTACAAGGTCGCTCCTGATTACACACGTGAAGGCGGCTCGATCCCCGTCACGCTCACTCTCGAAGAAGCACTGGACGTGAACGTGCTGCTGCTGCCCATGGGCAGATCCGACGATGGCGCCCAGTAAGATTTTTCTGATTCCCTTTCGTTCCTGCCTTTCGCCCCTAAGTAGCTTGCTGACGTACCTGCTTCTAGTTCCTTGCACGAGAAGATAGACCGATACAATTTCATCAATGGGGTACGTCCCCCCACAATTGATAGAAACACAACTGATGTTTATTTCACCCCCCCCCCCCCCCCCCCCCCCCCCTTTCTTTTCAGACCAAGCTGTTTGGAACGTATCTGTACGAACTCGCCAAGGTGCAAACGTCCTAAAAAATGGCCCCCTGTAAACTTGGGATATGGACCTCTGTTCGGCCCGTTGTAACTCTTGTAAAATGCTTTTTGTATCAACAATGACTGCAGAAGCGTGAATGTATTTTCGATTGATTACTCGTGGAAAGGTGAAGCGGGCAGCGCATTGAGAAGCTTCTGGCATTGGCGGGAGCGTTACGTCCTATCAAGGGGCGGACGAATGTATTACTTTTTCGCAATACATCGAGCGCCTGCCGCGAATCATTTCCGCTGTGAAATCAGAGTTGGTGCCTCCCTGGCGATCAAAGCCTCATGAGTCCAACGTGGGACCAGCCCGGGCTTTCACCCTCCCTCTGAGAAAAAAGTGCTGCTAAACGCCACCAGTCGCGCTCTTCATAGACCGCAGACCGGGCGAAGAAGCCCAGACTTTGGAGGGCCCACGCCGTTTCCTCGTGCTTCTCTTCGGAGAACTGCGTTAGGACCCCCACGCCTCGAGGTTTCCACCACCACGAAGCCCTCGACCCACAGACGTGTCTTTCAAAACCGACCACGGGGCCCCTCCAACACTCGTACACCATCCCCTCGTCGTTACCTGTAAATGCAACGCGGAATCTATACGTTTGTCAACCGTCAGAGTGGGACGGCGCTGGAGTTGTCGAATGACAACAGCCTCGTATGTGCGTGGTTTTTCAGCAGCCGTCTTTTCCATTCTTTTTTTGTTTTTTTCTCTTTTTCTCGGGTTTACTGGCTTACATGGCAAGAACGCAGGTATGCCTCCTAGCGACTCCGAGGCGCAAAAGGTAAAACGAGTGCATTTTGCATAGACAACCGACGACTTACACTGTATGCCACTTTTTCTTCAGTGGGAGATCACGCCCCTCGGTGAGGGCCACACCATCCGGAACGTCCAAACTGGGGTGTATCTCTCCGTCAAAAGCATCACCGGGAGAACCCCAGTGTTCGGATGTCAGTTTCCAGTCGCATGGAGCATCAAGGAGGTGCACGTCGCAGCCGAGAATGTTACGCTGTTCGAGTAAGTCGGGGTTACCCGGCAGATATCACACAAAAAGTCTCAGGTTGAAAAAAAAAGGATCCGTTGGCCTTTAACGGGATTCATGTTCGATCTCGCGGAATGTGGAAGTTCGGCGCCCTGCACAAAAGTGAGCTTTCGATAATGTCTAGTGACGACCCCAGCCGGGCCGGTGAACTCATCCCGTCATCCCAGGTCCAGCTCATGGACAGCGTGATCCCCCCTGACACGCATCGTTGCAGATTATGGCGGCCATCGCGCTGCTTCCAGGATTACTGTGCGGGGTCTATCAAGACTGTGGCGCAAGAGAGACCCGAAACAACGCACACTGCAATCGATGTTGCCGATATCCCCGAGGGTGGTGAGCTCGTGCTCACCACGACGACGGTCACGACGATACGAAAAGTGGCAAGGAACGGGATTTCAGACATTGTCCCCAGCTACTCGTCTTCCATGATCAGAGATTGAAAGTCGTAGAGTGCCCTGGTTTCTTGATGTTTCATGAAATACGCAGGTATCATACCGTCTGAGGGTGCATCAAAAGAGGCTGTGTTGTATGACCGTGATCTAGATAAATATAATTTCTCCATCATTCGTAACCAACACGAAGAGGCGCCTCGGAGGGTCCATTCGGGACGTCCTTGATCTTAGCGTCGTCGTTGGAAATGTGATCCATTTCTCCCCTTAGATCCTCGTAAAAATCCCTCGTCATCCCCGCCGTCTCGCGCGCCTCTACATTGAAAGGTCCCTTGATGTCCCCTCTCCACCCACGCCGGACTTCCTCCCTGAACGTGCTCACGGGATCAGCGCCTTGCCGATCGCACATCCACATAAACCATCGGTGGCCCGACGTGACGTGCGTCACTTCGTCCGCATGAATAATCTCGAGCGCCTTGACGCTCTCCGTGTCGCCCGCACGACGGAACCGCTCGATCGTGCCCGGATTAACGTCTAATCCGCGCGCCTCGTGCACGAGATGGATGATCGCGAGACGCGCGCGAAGCGAGTGCGATGTCACGGTGGCGGAATCCCATAGCCCGGCGTGTACGGGAAGACTGCCGTATGGCGTCGAAGGAGAAGTGGCGGCGAGTCGGGAGACGAGGAGGGAAAAGTGTTTGGATTCCTCCAATGCCATTCGTGTGAAATCGGAGAAGAAGGCGGGGGGAATGTCGGGATGGGAGGGGCCGAATCAGACCATGATATCCCAGCTTGGACGAAGGGATGCAGTCAGTACTTGATGGGTAGAGCAGTAAAGGAGATTTACGCTAGGTCGATGCTAAGATGTGTGGATTGAGAGACGAAAATATTCAAAGCAACAAACAATACTCACGCCCATTGCTCGATGTTGGCAAGAGCATGGAGCATGACCGCTGCATTCTTCCGCTTTCCGAGTTTTCTTGGATCGACCGTGTTACGCGTATAACTATCATCACGGGGTGGGACGACTGGAGGTTTCGGGACATTTCGCGACTTGTGGCCAATGGAAGTGAGTTGCCCTGTCCGGAACAAATGCACAGCATGTTTCGTGCGTTCTACCTGCCAGACACAGCGTTAACATTCTCTGCTGTGGCAATACAAATGGGACTGTGGCGTACTTTGAGCATAGGGTTGGCAGTGTTGAGAATCACCACAGCCCATTCCATCAGCGTCGATGGCGGCGCGCCTTCCGATGGGACAAGTCCTTCTTCCACACTTACGGGCAATGCAGTTTTGGTTGGAGCAGGTGTCGCCGTGATCGGTGGAGGGTCCGCAAATTCTATGTGAGACATATAAAGACGACCCGCTGAAAATTGGGTAGGCAAAGAGGATGGCGAGCCTGCGAACCTTCTGACACGGGTCGTAGCTCCACCAACCGCCATTTAGTACCGTCAGAGGGAGGCTCGACCCACACCTTCTTGACGCCGTCCGCATCGTCCGTCGACACTCGCACAGCGTATGTACACGCGCGGAGACCAGTCTCACTCTCGCCGGTACGCAGATCAAAATCGTACCTGATATATGTATACACAGTCAAGTTCTCGATAAACACGCCAAGGAATCCGTCGGAGCCACACACACACACCTGTGCCAAGGACAGACAGCGACGACAGTGGTGTCGCATTCCTCTATCTCTGCATGAGACATGTCCGCTCCGAGATGTGGACACGCCGACTCCATGGCGTACAGTTGGTGGGGCGAAAGGAGAGACGGGTCGCTGTACTGCTGACTTTGCTGAGATGCGCCGTCACTGGGCGTCTCATGACTAGCAGACAATCGGAAAAGAATCAGACTATGATATCTTCCCTCTTGAGACCGAAGTGTCAGTGAAAATTTACTATGAGTCAGTAAATGATTGTAAGAAGAAACCCTGACGATGCGAGTGTAAATTCATCGTGGCGATTCGAAGGATAATGACGAACGTACAAGGTGTAGTCGTCAGGTGGACGAAGGTTAATTGGCGCCATCGATGCCGGTGCTTGTAATATGTATACACTATGTACTAAGTGTAGTATACAAAATCTAGTCTCGGAACCCGCCGTGCTGTGAAATTCCCAAAATTGACAATTCCGACTGCCTCAAAACGCCACCCGGTATGGTAATACCCTTCGGGTTCGGGAACATGTATAAACGTCCTCAATTAAAATCGGTGTATTTCACCCAACCTACCTGTATACAGCAGCTCTCAGGCGTCCACGCGTCCACAACGACAAAGCAGGGTGTACATTTAGGGGGGAAAAAAACAAATGTTGTACCACGACATCAAGCCTGATCCTCAAACGGGCCTTACAGTGGTACGCCAAAGTTCCACAGCGAAAGTCATATGACTGTCCTGAATATGTCTGCGAAAGACCTCTTTAAACCTCTTTTTTTTCGTGATATCCTCCTCATTCTCCAATATATTGTTCTTGCAGTAAGGTGGCTCAAGGTAAACCAGGCGCGTGGCGACGAAGAAGTTACAGGATGGATAACCGACCGTTTTGTCGGCTAAAAGACTTTAGGAGTCGAAGATATGAGCACGAGTATCATTTCTGGAGCTGAATATATTAAACAAACCTTTGATTACAGGAGTGCCCTCTTTGTCCTGCGTGGTCAGCCCTCTCATCCAAGAGTGGACATCAGAAGCGAGAATCCTAGGTCCATATTCACCGTCATACCGCTTCGGTGCTTCTGGGTCAAAGAAAAATTCTTTCATGTCATCTCGTTTGATGAGATATCCGCAAACGAAAGGAAGACCCGGTGGCGGAGTGCTCGACATAGTTGGATAAGTGTGGGGTAACCTCCAGGATTTGAACTATCTTAAATAGTTTGGATTTCGACACTGCCACCCTACGCCAATTCAACGTTGTCAACGCCACTATCCCTTGTTCTATTGCGTGCACGCTCAGTTCTTATTCTTGCCACTGATTGTTTTTGTTCTATTATATGCTTCGCACCCAACTATCTTGTTGTTCGGACAAGGTGTCTTAGCAACTGGAGCCACTACCACAACAGTATTGTTGCCTGCATCATACTCGCCACTTGCGCCCAACTTACGCCACTTTCTTGCATTATGTCGGATCCCATATAAATATGCTATGTTTACCGCATGATTGATCCATAACCATCCAGTCAGAGCACCATGGCTACTATTTCATTTGGCGATGAATCCATCCCTGAGCGTCTTCGCCAGCGGATTGAAAGCTGGGCTCGCAACCAGCCCAAGACACAATTCCAGCAATACGGGCCTCTCAACGCCTTCCTCTCCATCAAGTTTCCGCCCAGCAAGTTCCTGGTGAAGCCCCAAGCTCTCCTCCGGGAAGTTTGGCCCAAACTGGATGGGGTAGCCGAGGCTCGTGTTGCAATGACAGGGCTAGCTGATCCCACGATGGATGTTGATGGGGTGGAAGAGGTCCGGGAGGAGGTCAGACAAGGCCGGGTCTCTATAGATTCGCAGAGTAAGCATTTCTGATTTTTCCCAAACGTTTACTGTTTAACAAGACCGTTCATTGACTGTTGACCTATCAGACGCTTTCGTTTATCCCAATGCCAAGTCTTATCCTGATTTCGTCGTCACCGTTTATAGCAGCGTGCTGGATGGCGGTGATGACGACAGTGATGTCATCCGGCTTGTTATTGAAGTTGGGTCGCTCGGTCGTGACCGAAATCCCTCGCAGTTGGACAAGAAGCACGTCGTAGATCAGCTTCTGGACTACCTCGCAAGGATGGGAACTGAATCATATCGCTGGCGAGACAGAGCTTTTGGCATTGCCATCATGGGCACCGAGTTCCTAGCGATTAAATCGACCAAGCAGGCAACTTTCAAAAAGAGTGGCGAGGGGTGGAAGAGCTTGTATTCAAATGACTTTTTACAGCTCATAGACAAGATTAGCAAGTTAGAGATTTAGGAACGGAGCTGTACATCTTTCCCTCGAGTCGACTCGAAATGAACGGGGCATGTGGGACACCAACGACGAATAGACGGGTTGTTAGATTTCTCGTCGTGAAACTCCGTAGTTACTGTAAAATATCGCCAACATGTTGTCTCCGTGACATTGCGCATCAGCACATCACCTGTAAATCATGCACGCGCAGAGAATATGCAATATCAATTCGATGGATAACCATGCACGTTTTCCAAAGGTTGGTCTATCGCTGCTATGTGTCGGATGATCTCTTTTATTCGTACGATGGGCAACAAGCTTGCTCCAAGCCTTACTGAGTGCCCCGATCATGACGTCCTCCGCATGCAGACACACATGGACACCGTTGCCTGTGCCTTCAAATAACGGACCATCCTCCCAGTGGGATGATGCTGCATGAGATAAACAACGACCCACCTATCGTGTCCACGTCACCGCGTCCCCGAACAAGTCTCTCTCGTCACGACAAGAGCGGAATTGCCAATGAGCTTGCTGATATATGACGAGCTTGATCACTGTTGCGGTTCGGGATGCGGCTGGCCCTACTGAGGCAGACAGCATTGATACATGGTAAAGCAGCCGGTGTGGGATGGCGGGACCTTCGAGTTTGGCATCTTCGCATGGCAAGTTACATGGAGAGGCGACATTCAAAACTTCTGCATTCAGTGACTCGGAGCGCTCATCTTCGGGATCTACCTACCTTGCAAATGGCCAACACAGAATTTAGTTCGTTCCGTCGGCGGCGCCGCAACATTGAGTCCATCTCTTAAACTTGGCCAAGTATCCAGCACACTCAGGTCTTCACGCCAACGAGAAAACCTTTGTTCGACTTGGACGCTCGAGAATGCGCATCAAAGCATCCCATTTATATCTTACTGCCTCGTCCGTCACGACCAGTATGTCGAATGACTCCGGACAGATTTTGCAAAAGATGTCTACGCATTCGAAGGACCAAGTCCCCGCAGCGCCTGACCCTGCAGTTAGAGAAGAACGCCACCAAAGTGTTCACTGCCCTTACGGTCCACCCATCAAACGCCGTTCACCCTCCAAATGATGAAGACGCCATCTGCAGCAGAAGGCATCGTCTTTGCAAGAGCTAATCACTAGACTAACTGACACCCTCGGCGCTTTTCTGGTGCCAGCAAACCCACCTTTTAGTCCGTAGCCATTGCAACTCAGCGCTGCGCATAACGGGGGCTGTTCGCTGCAGAGAATATGGACGTTTTGAGGTTGAGTCGTCTCGGGCGCGGGAAGGGATCGACGATTCAAAGGGTCTGGGATAGGCGGTGAGCCAGACGGCGTGAAAACACGGTTACGGCTCGCTATCGCACTACCATGGCCACAGATTCGTATTCGACACGAGGGGTGAGCCTTTTCCCTCTGCTTGCATGACACGTGGGCTGAGCATCACGATGGCTTGGGTCTTTCGAAATAGAACCTGTGCCTTATTGACAGGAATTCAGAGGCGCAAGAGTGGAAAAGTAATAAATAAATCTGCCAACTGCACCTCGACAGGCTTGAGCCACACGTCAAGGTCATCGAAAAGTGCGTAGCATTGAAGGGTCATCGTGGCGATACTCTCGGGACAGTGAATCTTGTTGCCCGCCAATTGGAGAGCGATGTCGATGCCGTCGATAAGCATTGCAAGGATTGCCCGCTTGAAAGGTGATCCCGAGTCAAGGGAATGAAAGCGAAGAAGCGCTGGCGCATATCAAACCTCTTTGACATTTTTTTCAATGTTTGTACGAGTTGCAATGGCTTCTAGAATGATGTGCGCGACACGGACAGGTGTGCCGCCACTGTAATTATGATCAAGGTCGCCACCGATGATGCAACGGTAGTTGTCACGACGCAATGGCTATGTTTTATTCAGCTACAATGGAAACGGCGCCTCTGAATCTCGCGACGGACATACAGCATTTTGAGCCTTGCGACGATGACAGTCACCCTCTTCCGTTAGCTCCATCACGGATGCACGATCACCGTCATCTTCTTCGGATGATGGGGGAGACGGGCGCACGCGGTGGGTGGGGGTTAGGATGGGGGGGCTGTAAGACTATTGTTGTTGAGTTACATGTAATGCTAGTAGGAACGAGACCGGGTCTGTTTGATTGCAAAGGTGTAGCCAAACAACCGCCTCTTTTTTGGTTACTCGTCATGCTCAAGTTCAGTCGATCCATCCGTCGCATCCAATCCTCCGCACACGCTCCTCCTCGTCGAAGGACCCGCCAACCCACACCACCAGCCTCACCGGGTATCAACGCCGCACCAGCCCCAGCTGCCCACCCCCCTCGCATACGTCTCAAGCAGCGTCCTGTAACGTCTCCATCTTCGTCATCATCGTCCCCGACATCCCCGATAAAGTCCACAGTAGCGTTTACGTCTCAAAAATCACTACTCAAACGCTCACAACCCAAGGTTGCCGCGACGGGAGATGCGGACGACTTCAGCGGCGCACTATACACCCTCAAAGCGCTCGCCATCGCGACCGCCATCGTCGCTGCGAGTGCGGCTGCGTCTATCGCTGGCGTGATGACTTGGATGGGTGTCAACGACGTGAGTATTCCCCCCTCCTAAGCGTGCTCGGACGAAGGTTGCCACTGAGGATATGGCTTGGACTGAAAGTATTAACCCTTTTGTACTCAGATCGCCGAGTTCTCAGAACGCACGAGGACGTGGGTGGCGTCAGTTATGCCCGTGCTCTCCACACAGATACATAGACGCCTCACACCGACGGATAATACCCACTCGCGACGATCTGCATCCCAACCCGCTCCACCTAATACTCTTCTCCCTCCCCCTCCCTCAGCACACGTCACGACCGAAACGCTACATCCATCGACTACCTTTAATCACGAGGCATCACAAGACCGTCTCGCTGCAGCATACGACAAGGGGGGGTTCTATGCGTGGTTGGAGACGGCGACGAAAGAGATGGAGGCAGAGGCGGAAGTGGAGCGGGCGCGGACGGCCAGGAGTCGTGGTGAGGAGGAACAGAGGAATGCGAAGAGATGAACGTTGGGCCGATACGAGGAACGTCGAGCGCCGAGAGGCTCAATGTCTGGATTAATGGGAAATTCATGCTCTTTCTTACCCGTGCGTGTGCTAGGCACTTTTGCGGCTCTGTGAGTTATTCGTCGTTATTGCCCTCAACGTCTGATACCAATGACGCATCCGCATACGGTGGTGTCCATCTCCAGCATGACAAGCTGTTTACCTCATGCTGGACCCCCTAATACTGAGCACACAACAGAAATGGATACATTCTAAGTAGGAGTGCTACAGAGCTGCATGTATCCCTCGTTGCTCAAACAGTTAACTTTTTATGCACAACCTGACTTCTTACAGCTGTTTTCAAAACTATGCGAAAACACGACTAAGGTCTTGTCTGGATAGTCAACCAAAGTTGAAGTTGGTTTCAGTTTGGGGTGGTTAGGAGTCACGTGACTCATCAGTGATGTCTGGCTGCATCATAGATAAGAGATATTTGATAACAATCACTAGCATGTCTTATTATTGTACCATCATGATGCAGGGCAATGCACATATCTCATTCCAAGTATGATGCAACTGTCTTATCTGTCAAGTCTGGGTCTTTTGGGCTGTTTTCTGAATTCTCTGGAGGGGCAGAGGTGAGAACAGAGGAACAAGAAGGAAAGAAAGTGAACCAGAGGGATTAGGACTTTGGCTTCAGCTTGTGCACTGTGCCCTTGTATGAGTTCCATCCTAGTATTTGCAGACAGAGGGTAGAAGTCAAACATAGGAGCAAGGAAACAATAGAGAAAATAAGGGAATGACTGGGAAAAGACTTGGGGACTGTGGTTGCAGTCCGCAAGCACAGAGTATACCATCTGCTTCACCTCGTTGGTTGGCACGACAGGCAGCATGTTCACGTCCATGTCAAAGGTGACGTCTGAAGTCAGTTGAAAGTTTACGGGTAATCCAAACCCGTGATATTCCCTAGTTGAAACTGGACTGCCTCATGGTATCCAAGCACATAAAAGAGCAAAGGACACTCATGATACCAGAAAAAAAAGGAAAGCACTTCAATCCGTTCCAATACATTGCAAGCGCAACGAACACGTCAACATCTTCTGAACAGCCGCCCATTTTGCAACATTGTATGATGGGTATTTTGCTGATATTATTTTCTTCAACAGCGACATGAGCTGACCAAAAAACGATGTGATCCCATTGATGTTCTTGATCAATGAATGCCCTACCTATAGTTTGGTGATGTGGTTGTTACTGGACGTCGGGCGATATCTCTATCGGTGGAGGGACTGAGCCATCAAAAGCGAGATGCAGGGACTCAAGGTTCAGACAGTGTATCAGTAGTGAGATCAAGGCGTTAATGGTTGTGAGTGGCTTAGTCCGAGAAACATCACAGGTTCCAAATACAAGCCTGCGGAGGTTGGGCCATGTCTTGACCATCATGTTGAAAGCTTCGTCATATAGCCCAGCTGAGCTGAAGAGGTCTAGATCAAGTGTTGTAAGTGAATGGAACACTAATAATGGGGTTATCAAGGTGATGTCAAGATGGAAACTTTCACTGCTTGGGATGGACCAGTAGGAGCTGATAAGCTCTATCATGATGTTCTGTAAGGTTTGTCTGTTGAGATGAGCTGGAAAAGCGTGGAAAAGTTCGGCGATGTCTTCGAGTGTGGATTCACCTGCACCGACGCGGAGACTGCATGACTCTGGTGAACAATGTATGCTCTCGAGATACCTTGTACAAAGGGGTGAGTTATTTTCGCCCAATGAGAACTGATGTAATGTCTCTGAAAACCTTCCAACGTAATGAGGTGAAGTTGAGTTGTTCAGTTCAATGGACAATGACTTGAGAGATTTCCTATTAGCCAATTGATCCATGACAGACTGGGGAAGCGCGCAGCAATAGAGAGTGCATAGCTTTGTCCATCCTGGTGACTATAGCACCTATTTCCTGTGATGGATCACTATGAGATGAACGAGGGAAGAACACAGTGAAGAAGGTAACATTTAGACATAGGTTGCACAAGTCAGGGAAAACAGCCATCTCAGATGAAACGCGAAGCGGCCAGCAAACCAGGAGGAGGGAGACCTTGGTGACACCAGGACCGACGAAATACTTCAACAGAGAGATGGTAGGTTCGATCAGATGGGAGACTCTTAGCTCGCTCCAAATGAGTTCCGTTAGATTTGGTAAAAGGGGTAGAGAGGCTTTGGGAAACTTAGCGAGAGCCAATATGATATTGTATTGTATGTTGGAATGAAGACTCCAGCATGGACCATGGACAGATTTAATGTGGCTAGCGTACTTGCAGAACGTGAGCCAGTGTTTTTCCCTCATGAGCACCCGTATCTAAGGTAGTGTGAGTTACGAGTCAAAGTCATCTGTATTTTTCCACCAACTAAGAGTGGATGATACCTTTTTGTCCACATCCTTCAAGGTGTTACAATATGTATTTTTCCTCTATTTTTCTCTATTTTTCTTCCTTAGCGCCTAGCGCGCTTATGCTCAACAACTTAGAAATGTCTAAGTCTTTTCCTAATCACGTGACATGATATATGCAACTTGCTTGCACGCGACATGGACCTAGCCCCTATGTCACATCTTTACGGACTCACAGGCTTTCATAGCCTTATGCCTCACCACTACTGTATGTTTCTCATTCCTGCTATTTCATATTTAATAAGCTGCCACACCTCATGGCATACACACCATATTAATGTGGCAGCACATGTTATACTCATTCCATGCTTCTTCTTCCATTCTGCATATGTTTTCCTCATGTTATGATTCTCTTCCATTCCATGGCAATGCTTGATGCATGCCTGTCCCTTATGTTTTCCATTTCATCAATAGATCCAGATATAACATGTACAAACAGTTGTATAGTATATAAGATGCAATGCAGCAACCAGGGGATTCCCATCAAATCCTTCTGAGTCTTCCTCCTTCAGCATCTCAGCTACAGAGCAACCTCAGTTTGACCTATTTCAGTACGCACTCCCAACATGTGACCTGCTGATTGTATTACAAGGCAGCAATTGGATAAGGAGGTTGAGCAAATTGAGTTTCATCTACGGCACATCAAGAGCTGGTTCGTGGAAGGTGTGACATGTCCTTGCAAGCAATGCCAAGGTAACCTTGCCTATTTTCCTGTCCTATCTTGGTTCAGGGTCATCAGAACCAAACTCATCCTATTCACGGATGCATTCAAAGTTGAAACAAGTAATCTCAGTGACGAGCAAGTAGCAATGTGCTGCTGAATATCTGTCTTACTTGTGGACCTGCAGAGGCACCAACTTCATATGCTCTAGCCTACATGGATCTGGATTTATCTCTGGGATAAGCTGCATATAGCTAAAGCATACCTGGTGTCACAAGAATTAGTTGTCAATCATCCAGGGACAAGATTGTAGATTAAGTGATGCATGAGAGAACAAAGCTGGCTGTCGTGGGTGACTAAAAAGCAATTGTTTAGTGTTCTTTGAAGGCTGATCAAAAGTGCAGCCTATGGTAAGGGTCTAACCCCTTATTTCATGATGTGGCTAGTACTTACTGATACAATCAGCGGCTCACATGGTTCAGGAGTGCATACTGAAGTTAATCATAACTGAGGTTGCTCTTAGCAGAGGGGCTGAGAGGGGAATAACTCAGGAGGATTTGATGAGAATCTCCTGGTCACTGTATTGACTCTTATATACTGTACAGATGTGTGTCCATGTTTACACTAGATCTATTGATAATATGAAAGGCATGAAGAACAGACATGCATCAAGCATCGCCATGGAATGGAAGAGAACCATAACATGAGGAAAACATGTGTGGAATGGAAGAAGAAGCATGAAATGAGGAGAACATGTAGGTAAAGGTGAGGCATAAGGCTATGAAAGCCTGTGAGTCCGTGAAGATGTGACATAGGAGCTAGTCCTTGCATCATACGATCTAGGTCGTATGGACCAAGTCTCGTGACCAGTCACGTGCATAGGAGAGAGACTTAGACATTTCTAAGTCTTGAGAGATAAGCACGCTAGGCACTAAAGGCTTAATAAATTAGAATAAATAGAAAGAAAAAGGAAATAAATAGAGGAAAAATGTGTATCGTAACACTTACTTTTAATGTTCTCCGCCATGTTTTATCACTATTGGTAGCTCATATAGACAAGCACTGTTGGAGCTCAAAGAAACATGATTGGTAGAGTTTCAGAGCACATACTAGACCAAGTCACCTGGAACCCACCAAATTGTATTTTTGTTGTATTTCAAGAAAGGCCTCAATCTCAGACCAGTGTAGGCAGAGCAAGAAGTTGGGGGATCTCTATGTTGCTGAATTTTAGGTTCTTCGTACACCTTTAGGTCATCCACCGTGCAAGTGCCAAAGCTTCAACTGAGTGTCTTACATCACAAAAATTACAGAAATCTGGTATTGCCAGATATATGTGATCACACAAGAGAGAGTGATACGGTCAGCGGCTCATATTATGCTAGAGGGCATACTGAGGGATTAGTGATACTAAGGTTGCTCAAAGCCAGAGATGCTGAGAGAAAAGTGACTCAGGAGGATTCGATAGGGATCCCCTGGTCGCTGCATTCACATCTTATATACTCTACATCTATTTGTACATGTATCGTTCGGATTTACCGATAAGATGAAAGACATGAGGACCAGGCATGCATCAAGCATAGCCATGGAATGGAAGAGAATCATAACATGAGGAAAACATGTGTAGAATGGAAGACAAAGCATAAGCATGAGGAGAACATGTGCTGTCACATTAAAACAGTGTGTAGGCCATGAGGTGTGGCAGCATATTAAATATGAAATAACGGAGATGAAAAACATACGGTGAAGGTGAGGCATAAGGCTATGAAAGCCTGTGAGTCCGTGAAGAGAGAACATAGGGGCTAGTTCTTGTAGCATATGATCTAGTCATACGTGCCAAGTCACATGAGAGGAGAGAGACTTAGACGTTTCTAAGTCTTGAAAGTAGGTGCGCTAGGCGCTAAAGGCTTAATAAATTAGAATAAATAGATTGATCCACAACCTTGAAACTTGAAATTTGATCATACAATACAGCATGGGTAGTTAACTTAGTCGAGCTTCTCTGAGCCATGTTGCACAATCCAATGAGTGTACTCAGAGGGTCGATTGCACAACTTTGTTGTAAATCGGTGGCGATTGGTATGTCATGGATGGATTATGTAATCTCTCTGTCAAACTTGTGTCGAAGTTTTCTTTGTACACCTTAGTCTTCATGATACCACTTCTCGAGACTGAGGTAAGCTCTTCCATTATCTAGTACTTCTATTTTACTGACTTGAGTAGTCTCTTTGTCACTTGTTATTAGGTTAGTTGAATATAGTCTTCGTGATACCACTTCTCGAGACTGAGTCTCTTTGTCACTCGTTATTAGTCCCTCGCAATTTACCTCAGCTCTGAACAAAAGGTTATGAGCCCCGCGCTCTAATCAACCTAACAAGTTCTTAGTTAACCAGCCTACCTTCAAACTATGTCATCTGAACAGCCCACTATTCCCCCTTCAGCATCAGCTCTTGGGTCTTTGAACCCTCCGATAGCTTCTGCCATGACCTTAGCCTCTGGCAAAGTAAATCAAGCTTTGAGCTGACTTTACAACATCCCTTCCCTTGAAAATGATAGCACAAACTTCCAGACGTGGAAGTATCACATCACGATGATTCTTGATGTTTGGGGACTTTTGGGAATTGTCAATGGCTCCAAAGCAAAGCCTGATGAGTCTAATCAAGCACAGTTAGCTGATTGGCTTACTCGGGATAAGGAAGCTCGTGCCCAGATAACCCTCACACTCAAAGATGAGCCGTTGAGCGGAGTTCTATATGCCACGTCAGCAGCAGATGTCTGGAGCAAACTACGGAAGCGTTACGAAGGAAAAGGCAAGCAAACTATTGCTTACCTTATTGGCAAACTTTTTCGTGGCACTCTCTCTGATGACTCTGCCATGGAATTGCAGCTAAACGCCATGTGACAAAAGGTCTACGTATTGAAGTCCTTAGGTCAGCCACTCGACGACTCACTTATTGCAGTTGCAATCATAATTTCCTTACCTTCGTCTTATTCAACCCTTCGAACTATCCTTATGTCATCCATCGACAAGCTAACTGTTGAAGCCGTCATCTCGTAAATTCTCGTTGAAGAAAAATCTCGGCACACGACACAGTCGGCACTTGTCATTAGAGGCCCTACTCCACAGAAGGGAAAGTCAAAGTCGAAAGACAAGAAAAAGGATAAATGTACTTACTGCAACAAGTTAGGCCATCTTGAGAGAGACTGTCGAAAGAAGAAGGCTGACGAAAATGCGAAAAACATGTCCGTCAGCAAGAAATACAAGATGAAAGATAAACCTGACCTTGCGACATGGATTGCCAATGTCGTCTCTGATGAACAAGCTCCTCTGCGACTTTTCGTTGGACGAGCACCAAGTTCTTACCAGAGCACATTCGAGTGGATCGTCAACTCTAGTGCATCTGCAAGCATGACTCATGAACGATCTTGGTTCATGACATTTCGTCTGCTATGCCCTCCACACTCAGTCGTAATCAGTGATGGTAGCTCTATTTCCGCAACTGGAGTCGGTCATGTCTTCACAGATGTTGATATTGGCAATGGCAACACATGTGAAACCATCTTTCAAGATGTGTATTATGTCCCTGACCTAGACAGAAACCTGTTGTCAGTACCATGGCTTACAGGTCGCGGTTTCGACTTATCATTCAGACAAAATAAATGTCGAATTTTGATGAACGGTGAACTTGCCACTCTCACACACAAGTGCGAATCCCTCTACATTCTACTTGCCATTCCTCGTGTACTTGCATGTGCACACATAGCCTATGGTCCATCATCATCCTTCGACCCTGATACTGTCTTGAGTAGTTTTGTTGTAAAGACGAAAACATCAAAAGCCACACTTGAAATGTGGCATCGACGACTTGGGCACGTAAACATGAATTCAATCTTAAAGCTGTTTCGAAAGGAAATGGTCAGTGGAATGGAGGTAACAGGTCCAACAACTCACAATGAGCTGTGTCAAGCTTGCCTCAAAGGCAAGCAGCATTGTGAAGTAATCCCTCACAAGTCAACTGTTGAGCATCCTCGTATCCTTCACCGCATGTATTCGGATGATTGTGGTCCTATGCAGACATTGGCGCGATCTGACTATCAGTACTTCATGACGTTCATTGATGGTCACTCACATCACGTTGTAGTCAAGCTGCTGAAATCGAAGGACGAAGTTTTTGCACAGACGAGAGCTTATCTTGAGCGAGCGGAAATGGTCACCAGCGAACGTGCAAATTTGTTCCGCTCAGATGGTGGTGGTGAATATGGCTCAAAAGAATTCGAAGCCTACCTCTCATCAAAGGGGGTTCATCATGAAAAGATGAATGCATACACACCTCAGAAAAACAGCATCAGCGAGCAGATGAACCACACGCTTGTTGAGTGTGCACGCTCAATGCTAAGTGATGCTGGCCTGCCAAACAAGTACTGGGGCGATGCAATTCTCCATGCAGCACATATTCTGAACTGTATTCCAACGCGTGCGCTCGACAGCAATGTTATGTCATACGAGAAGTTCACTGATAATAAACCATCAGTCACATATCTTCGAATTTTCGGTTGCAAAGCACACATGCATGTACCAGATGAAAAACGGCGCAAGCTCGACTCCAAATCGCTCAAATACATTCATTTGGGGTATGCAGAGCATCGCAGTGCCTTCGTCTGTCTGTATTGTCCAACCAACCGCATTTTCGAATTAAGAGACATTGTCTTCGACGAGGGAGATGTCAGCGCTCTAACACATGTTAATATCGACATCAGTGCTCACAACGGCAATGAAATAAACCACTTACCTGCTCAGAATGACCTGACAGACGGTGGTGGCAGCTCAACAGCATCAGACTATCGGATATGCATTGAGGAGATCTCAGATGTCGATGAGCCAGTGTATACCACTCATGGCAACGACAGAGACGTTGAAAACGTCACAGACGACATATACGACACACCTCCACGTCCTGCTTCAACTAGAATTGATGAATCTGGTGAAAATAGATCAAGTCAGCTACTACAGCCTAAAGTCGAAGACTTACCAGCTGAATGTCATCGAGAATTGTTCAAAGCGACTTTCCGTCCACCTCCAAAGCATACTGGACCTTTCCAAGGTCCTCCTGCACCATACCCATGTCCCATTCCACCTCCAGACATCAGACGCTCTTCTAGGCAACGCAAACCGTCAATTCGAGATGACGACAGTCGTTTCTTCATTAACGCATATGAGAAAGCGAGTTTGCAGCCACATGGAAGTGGGATTGTCGAGGTAGAGAGTGGTGGTAGTGCTGGACTCGAGCAGGAGGTTGCAGAGGCAGTGGGTGCTGAGACAGAGGGCTTTGTCAAATTAGGCGAACACGTGTACAAAGCTGACGTAGCCACTGAGGATGAATTAAGGACCTACACGGAAGCCACCCAACGTCCTGATGCTGAGTCATGGCACACTGCTATGCTCAATGAACTTCGAGTATTTGAGGACATCGAATTATACGAGGAGGTCGACCGCCTATGACACCGCAAAGTCATTGACTCGAAATGGGTCTACAAGATAAAGCGTGGTCCTGACGGCGAAATCAACAAGTACAAGGCGTGATTGGTTGCAAAGGGATTCACGCAGATCCACAGCGTCGACTATATAAACACGTTCACATCCATCATGAAATTTGCAATAATCCGTGCTCTACTCATAATTGTGGCCAAGTACAACCTCGAAATCCATCAAATGGATGTTAAATCAGCTTTCCTCAATGGGAACCTTGAAGAAGAAATCTACCTCAAGCTTCCGCCCGGTTTTTGTTCATCATGCGATAAGGTCTGGTGTCTTCATCGTCCTCTCTATGGTCTAAAGCAAGCTCATAAGTCTTGGTACGAGTGGCTACGTACTGTTTTCGAGTCACTCGGCTTCACGCGTAGCGAGACAGATCACAGCGTCTTCTATAAAGTTGAAGATGGGATTCTATTGATTGTCACAGTCTACTGTTGACGACCAACTCATGCTTTGCAAGAACAAAGAAGCCATCAAACGACTCAAGGTGCAGCTAGCTCATGAGTACAAGATGACTGATCTCGGAGAGGTATGCTGGATTCTCAGCATGGAAATAATTTGCGATCACAACAAACGGACTATCAAGCTCTTACAATATCAATATATTGAATCGATTCTCGAACGACACAGCATGAGTGACCGTCGTCCAGTCGTAACTCCAATTGACCCCAATGTCAAGTTAATCAAGCTTGACAAAGCTGAAATTGATGTACAAGAGTATCAGAGCGCTCTTGGAGCACTCATGTACACTATACTTGCAACCCGTCCAGATCTTGCTTTCGCAGTGGGCGCACTTAGTAAGCACGCAGCCACGCCAGGCCATGCACATATGACAGCCCTCAAGTGAGTCTACCATTACTTGTGGGGCACAGGTGATGCACAACTCATTTTTCATGGCGACCAGGAAAGTGATTTATATGCATACGTTGATGTGGACTGGGCATCTGATGTCAGTGATTATCGCTCAATCACGAGGTATGTCTTTATCCTTGCCAGAGCTGCGATTAGCTGGTCTTCGAAGAAACAGCACTCTGTCGCGTTATCAAGTACGGAAGCAGAGTACATGGCTGCCGCTTCCACTACAAAAGAAGCCATCTGGCTTCGAGCATTTTTTCAAGAGTTCGACATGCTCTCGACCCAATCTACAACTCTTCTGATTGACAACCAGTCGGCAATGGCTCTTGCAAAGAATGCAATGTTCCACAAGCAGATGAAATACATTGCCATCTGTTACCACTTCATTCAGGAGAAGTTAGATGAGGGAGAGATAGCTGCCAAGTATGTTCCGACAACAAACCAAGTTGCTGATGTTCTCACCAAGGGGCTCACACGGGAGAAACATATCTTTTCTGAAGGGATGGGTATCGTGTTTTAATCCATCTCACACCAAGTGGACATGTTGTAAATTGGTGGCAATTGATATGTCATGGATGGATTAGGTAATCTCTCCGTCAAACTTGTGTCGAAGTTTTCTTTGCACACCTCAGTCTTCGTGATACCACTTCTCGAGACTGAGGTGAGCTCTTTCATTATCTAGTACTTCTATTTTACTGACTCAAGTAGTCTCTTTGTCACTCGTTATTAGGTTAGTTGAATATAGTCTTCGTGATACCACTTCTCGAGACTGAGTCTCTTTGTCACTCGTTATTAGTCCCTCGTAATTTACCTCGGCTCTGAACAAAAAACTTGACACCTTTTGTGGTGATTCGAACAACCTGGGTGTTGAGTCAGTCGCAGGTGGATGAGTTATGTTACGCGTCGAGCGGAACATGACGGAAAAACAAACCAAACCAAAAGAGATGACCCTTGACGTGGGTCACTCGGAGTCCGCTAGACCCGTTAAGTCCTACCGCCCTTATCTAGCAGCTAAGGCCAAGGGTTTTACTGGTAGAACCACGAATATATTGAACTAAGGAATTACAGGCGAGGACTGTAGCTACTTATATACTATAGGAATCGTGCACGGGCCATGATCCGTGCCCTACAAAGGAGAACGACCTAAGTGCTATATATGTAAGTCCTGCCTAAGTAAGGTAAACCCTAATACCCATAGTTCTGGTGTGAGTCTAGAACGGCCTAGACCACATAGCCACCAGATAAGATTAACGCTCACCGATTAGATAAGCGCCAACCTGATAAGATAAGATAAAGGAAAATAAAAGAAAGAACAGACGCTACAAGCGTCAAACGGAAGCGCCTTGAGCGCTGAGTGATACGTTCGTCTCAAGTTAAGCAAAAGGCATACTGGGCACGGTCTCTCTCTGTGGACAACTTCCAGCTAGTATAGATCGGAAGGTGACACAACAGTTTGCACGTACATTATTATCCCATCACTCACCACCATGGCCAGAGATGGAGCCATGAGAGTTGTAGGTACTGTTGACACAATAGCATATGATAAGGGACTCAGGTGCTCAATACATATACATAGTCTTCGAGGCGGATGGCGAAACCGAAGCAGTCCCAGATGGTTGCTCGTGGCAAAGTTGTAGGCACGAGGTCTGGAGGTGGATGAGAGAGATCAATGGCCTTGTTCGTACACCAAATCCAAGTTCCCACGATACTGATCAATGGACTTGTGAAACTTGTCTCCTTATGTCCACCACATGCAGTTACTAGCCACTCACCATCCCCATCACATTGTCATTGCCAACGCACGACGGTCTAGCTTCATATCTGAGTGCTCGTTTTTGCAGGTCACACCCTAACCCTACACTCAGGCTGCCAATGGTTGGAGAAGTTGCAGACTCGAAAGGTGCATATATGCACATATAAGTATGTGTTAGCTATGCTGATCATCACAATGATGGTGGCAACATAGTTCTCATCATGTTGAAAGTCCTCTCAAGTACCTGTGAGCCTACATTTGTTTTGAAAACCAAGATTGTGGGATGTTGCTAACATGCTACTCACTCGTTCAATACAGCCTTTTGGAACCGAGCATCTGAACATGATCGTTACAAGGTTAGTATATACTGCCCTCACTTGATGGCCTTAAAAATGCTATGTATGTCTCTCTACCAGGCAACTGATCTCAAAGTTGGTCCACCTGCATCCGTTGATGCGAGGATTAGGGTTATCAATTCACTTCAAGCGACATTCGAACGTGGTCGGCACATTTCTCTCTTTGTCATCTGGTTTGCTACCATTTTCCTGTCTTTATGCGTGATTATGAGATTATTGGTAACATTCCATGTATTATATTGATTGGTCATGACAATAATGCAAAGTCTGCTGTATCTGATTCATCTGCTCGAGAAGTCAATATCTTAGCATATCGTAGCTGTCGGGAACTGTCTCAATTGTCGACAACTGCCTGGAATCTGCTTTTTCGTCTGGAAATCAGAACATTAGGATGGCCATCTCCGGGTTGGCTCTTCGCGACCCATCCGACAGTCCCAACAGCTACGATATATCCCGAGATTACCATGTCTGGTAATCTCTGGTCTCTGCAATTTTTGTGATGTATTACATACTAACTAGAATACGACTTCAAGTCTAATGATATTTTACATATGACATGACATGAATCTCAGTTTATCAATCCGTGATGCTATGTATATGATAGTAAAATCAAATGAGGCATGAATGTGACCATTGAATGTCCTAAGAGTCTTCATCGGCGGCGTCTTCATCTGCAATATCCGGAATATCCTCGCGGAGACGTTTCCCTCGAGCGTTATCAGCAGCGTCTGCAGACGGGCTGCGTGTTCGCTTTGACGCACGAGAAGAGTGACTGGGATGGTAGGATGCCCGTTGGCGATTATCTCGGCTTTGCATACGACTCGTATTACGTTTCTCTTGTCCGCGAGTTACGACGCCTTGGGGTGATGAAACGTCGTTCCGAACAGAGCCATCGTTTTCAGGCCACGCTTCATGCTCGAGGGATTGATCGATGGTGTTGATGAACCAGAGGTGACTTGACAAACGCTTGCGCCTTTCATCGTACAAGTAGACAGCACTTGTTTGACGTATCTTCTCGAAATTTTCCTGGCCTTGCGCCATACAGAATAAAGTTCGATCGCCTTCACTCGGCTCACGGCCGTACCGAGCAACAAAGACATCGCTCAACGATTCCAAAAGACAGACGAGAGGGGAGGGATGCTCAAGCTTGAAGTCGATAACATATTTTTGCAATCCGAGGTGAGAAGCCTTTTGACCACCTCCCAATGTCTTGCCATTGGTGTATATGTTCTCTTCGAACATGGCGAGATAATTGCGTCGATCGTCAGCAGTTAATTTGTTCTCCACGTAGCGAACGACGCTCCAGGCCAGCACGTGCATGAACGACTCGAGGTCGTCCTGAAGTTCGTGGCGCTTTTCCGGGTCTTGAAGCAACGCTGCAGACATGAATTGCCACGTTCCCTTGATGCTGGTCATTAACTACTCATCCGTACATATGCCGCGCGTCACTCACAGTTCGATCGCGTCGTCGGCGCTTCAGATCTTCCAGTGATTTACTCAGATCCCAGTCGATCAGAAGACCTCTGCCATCGCCAGTCAAAATGATGTTGCCGGAGCTAATATCCCGATGCAAAATTTTGGCGACGTCATGTGCGACACTGTGAGCTTTCGTCCGATTCTCAGTCAACACTTGCGACACACCACGAACTGAGGAAGCATACCTCTGAGAGCATCCAACACAGCTTGCGTCAGCTCCTTCGTGGACTCAAAAGTACTGAGACTCCGGCCAACCACCCCGAGGACGATCCTATAGTGTATATGGCCGGTTATTTCTTCCCGGACACAGGACCAATCTGCCCAGACCAGCTCTTGAGTCACGGTCTCGTATTCAAGATCACCGGCGCATACGAGAGGCGCGATATGAGGAACGTTGGCTTTGTGCAGCGCTTCGTATACCTCGCCTTCCGGCTTGATGTCGTTTACGTTGATGCGCCACGTGTCCTTGAGATAGACACATTGCTTCTCCAGAAGGTCGTAGACAGGCAACGCGCGGGTGCTGCGGCCAATCAGGGAGAAAGGTGGGCAAGGAGGGCGTGGTCCAAAAAACGAACGAGTTTCTTCACCGTTGGGCACTTTGAACTCGAACAGTGGAGTTCCTTCCTTCAGTTGGAGTGCCTCTAGGATGCGCTCTTTCTCCTCAGGAGCAAGTGAAGGTTCCGGGTCGATGAAACGGTCTATTCCTCGGTGATCGGGCGACAGATGGGAGAACCGCCAAAAGAAGTCGGCCAGAAGGCTAGGGTCTTCAATGTAGTTGAATCGTCGACTAACAACAACGCCAGCGCGCTCCCATCGCATGAACCGCGCTTGTTTGCCCATGATCAGAACGGAAAACGAAAAGCTGCGGAATTGGGACCCGAGGTGCGCGAGTCCATACGCGGTTAGCTGTCCCCGAATTTGCTGCGCTCCCACTGTGTCGTTCTCGAAGGAAAATTCTTCGAGGAAGGTATTGCGTTCGTTACGGTCTTTTGGAACTTTGTCGACGTCGTAGTCGACAAAAGGGTCGTCATTAGCGTTCACCTTGAACTCTACCCAG
The DNA here is from genome assembly GCA_021018615.1 of Phlebopus sp. FC_14. Classification (NCBI taxonomy): domain Eukaryota; kingdom Fungi; phylum Basidiomycota; class Agaricomycetes; order Boletales; family Boletinellaceae; genus Phlebopus; species Phlebopus sp. FC_14. The sequence continues at coordinate 128,788 of JAEVFL010000005.1, read as the reverse complement.
GACTCCATGGTCGAAAAGTCAGTCGTCACTCGGGCGGGACGACTGCCTGGCGCGTATATGGAGACGTCTGGCTTCAGGGCAAAGTCGCCAACTTCGCATGCGTGGTTGTGAGTGTCGACGAACTCCATCCCTGGGGCAAACTGCCCAATACTTTGAATCTACGCGTGGGTAGTCAGTCACAAGGCAATAGTAGAGTGATGCCACCGGCAGATTCTTACGAATTGCGGATACATCGAGATCTCGGAGGATGCCTCCGTGACGTTGTTAAACACGTCCGGTGCAACGACGGGACAGGGAGGTTGCTCTTGCGGTAAAAATTTATTCAGAAAGGCCTCAGCAGGCATTGGTCCTACGTATCTGCCGGCCGTTTCTAATGCCAGGAGCCTCTTGAGCTCGTCCTCCTTGGAGGGAGGCTCGGAGCTGAATGGGGGGGAATTCGACATCCGTTTCGCTACCGGTGTCTCTTCTGGTAAGAGTCGTGGAGGAGGAGGGGTTCCACGTCGTTGCTCTTCTGCAGGGGCTTCAGTAGTATTCTGTTCAACAGAGGCCATCGCGTCAGTAGAGTGGCAAAGGAAGGGAAGACGAACGAACTGTGGTATCTCAGGCCGTACAGGGTATTTATACGCGTCAAATGTGGACGACGTTATCGGTCCACAGATCTGAAAGATGGTGGTCAGCGCAGCTCATTGTTCAATTGCACATTGCGAAGACCGCCTTCTATCAACACGCGTCAGGTCACGTGATTGGAAAAGTATGGCAAGTTACTATTACTACTGTTCTTCACTTGTCATATGTGCGGCCCGCAATAAGTCCCCTCCTTACCTTGTGCAGTCCCAATGTATCATACCTCTGGCAGTTGAATGGACTCGAACGTACGAAGATCAGTGCAGGCTTGGGGTCTGAAACGAAGGCGAAGATGGCGCCGCCGCATCCACTTACATCGGGTCTCTTGACGACAGAGCGCCTCGGCAATGACGCTGCTTATGAAGGTTTACTGAGTTCCTCCACCTTCCCAGTGCTTGTCGAGGTCATTCTCTCGCCACTCTTAGCGGCGAGGCAGCTGGACAATTGAATTCTCATCTCATTTACACCCCAATTGCTTTTGACTTCCGCACTCACTTCCAGTATGCACCATTGTCTTCTTGTCGATTGTCCTCCGCATCATTGGTTTTCTCGCGGACGACGGTACGGGCAGGGCTGGATACCTTAGCAATAGAGGCGACGTCGCGAGACTTGCACGGACATGCCGGTCTCTTATGGATCCCGCGTTGGGCGTTCTTTGGCGGACGCAGCATGCCCTCAGTCCCTTGGTGATGTGCCTACCTGAAGACCTGTGGGAGAAGAGGTCGTCAAACACTATTGTATGTCCTCGAATACTTCGTACACTGACAACGCTAGATTGACGGTTCGTTCCAGTATTTCAAGAGGAGTCCCCTGCCGGAGGATTGGACTCAGCTGAGACGATACTCTCGTCGCATCCAGAGAATCACACATCCGAAGATGTTCACGCTACCGAGGCTAGAGGAAGAAATCTTAAGGGCGGTGCTCACTCCCGACGTTTTCGGCTCCCTATTTCCCTCCCTACACACGCTGGATTTTACGATACTATCTATTGCTAGCCCTGTGATAGGCTTGCTTAAGAGTGTTTTATCCCCCCGTATTACGGACCTGAGCTTCGCACTCCCGCAAAACGTGGATGCGGACACCATCCGTGGACTCTTCGAGGCCATACTTCGGATGGCGCGATCCTTGGAGATTCTACGGATAAGCTCTTTCGGGTTCTCGTCGTTCGAAATGAATCTCGCGGGACAGGATTTTCCCTACCTCCATGACCTATCGTTAAGCCACAATATTCTACTGTCCTCTCAAAGTCTGCTCCACCTCGCGGGCTTGCGGTACCTTCGAAAGTTGAATTTCAGGCTGCCGAACAACTTTGACGGTGCGCTGCTGCGTTCTGCACCACGGGCTTTCTCTGCTCTCCAACACGTCAAGATCAACACGAATGCGCTTCCCCAATGCACTGCGTTTTTTTCGACCATCGTCTCTGCGCACCTCGAGTCCGTCTCCTTTTTCTATGACACACAGACTCCGTCCACCGACCTCACTGCCTTCCTCCACCAAGTCCACCTCACGTGCACCCGTACACCTACATTCCACACGCTCGCCCTCCAACACAACATCCAGCTCAGTTTCCACAAATGAGCCGCCTTTCGTCTTTCACCCTTCCACACTGGCACCCCTTCTGTGCTGTCCGGGATTACGGGTCATCAAACTCGTCCATCTCGGCGCGCTAGACCTCGATGACGCGTTTATGGCAGAAGCGGCGCGTGCATGGCCGAGGAACTAAAGTTGCGTAGCCTCGGATGGAGCGAGGCGCAACGAACGACGCTTGCGAGCGTCCGCTAGCTGACGTGGCACTGCTCGAAGCTCACGCGTCTGCACATGGCATTTGACGCGACCAATGTGCCTGAGAGCGATGCCGTTCATGGCCGGGATGGGGGATTGTTGTGGGAATCGTGCTCGAGGTCGCCTCTGAGGAAACTCAACGTTCAAAACTCGCGGATAGAGGATCCATTAGCCGTGGCGAAATTCTTGAAGATGGTAACTCCAGCCTTGCAATCGGTCGGCGCAGAGGGGTGTGCACATACGTGGGAGATGTGGTGAGCTGTCGAAGTACTTTTGAAGTCGATAGACTAGATGCACTATAGATCTGATGTGTAAGGAGAATTTAGACATGTTTCGAGATTAGCATGCGCACGCGTGACCGACTCAGAGTTGGATGAATACTCTGTGCTGCTCGCAACGCTTACCTTCGACTTACAAAGGTCGCGGAAATTTTCTAGACCGGCTCATGCTATCAGCCAGATGATTGACAATAAGTGGACGTTTAAACCGCAATCAGCCTAGACTCCCGCTCTTTGGCGCCGTGCATTAACCGTCCCAATCGAATCGCAGCGAAAGGTGAGTGATTCGTTGAAAGCAAGTGTTAGAGTTACTTGATGTCGATGATAGGAAGAACGAGTCTTATTACCGGTGGCCTCGTCAGAGAGTTCGTCCAGGTGCGTTGTATTTCACCCGCAAACTGTTCCGGCCACGAAATGTCAGACTCCTTAGAACGAGAAATGCGGTCGATTCAGGTCACATTCACATTCACTTGAACTGCTAATATGATCAAGTTTTTTACAATACTCACGATTGAATCACCATCACCTTTTTGTCATGTTCACCAATTCCCGCCCCTGCTCTAAGTTACACCCTTGTACATCACAACTTTTGACCAAGCCCTCTATGGCCATGTATGGTAATGTCTTTGGCTGACGTGCTATGTCAGAGTCTATCGTTAGTATCTGGCACATTGTGCTTACCATCCCTCATATCATGCAATATGAGAAAGCACATTTTCACGATAGTACTCACGGGTTATGGTGATCACAACGGTATATGGCAGTCGAAACCATTTGCGATAGTCAAGACAGTTTACGACCACGAACTGAGTTCTGACAGCTAAAGATATCTTCAGACAATGATTTTCGTGCTGATACAAGTAGACACAAAACGACATGTATTTATGATTACGATACAGCACTATACATATGATATGGCATGCTGTAATAGAATCAGAACAAGAAATCATGATGCGACAATGTGAATACTGATGTGACAGTCGTACAGGGAGAGGACAATGGAAAACAGGCGAAATTGTAGGAGTTCCGAGTATGGAAATGAATGGGAAGTGCATTTCTGTAGTGCATGACATGGAATATGAACCTGCTTGTAGCCCGGCGAAATGTTTGACATGAAACAGAGGGTTAGCGAAAACAGTACATCCTATGTATTGTGCCATTAGCAGACGTGAGCAATGAATTATCAACTTACCTATGCATATCGGCATTCCTTCTTTCGAACGTTCCTCTTCTTTGGTTGAGGTTGTGGATCCTCTTCATCCGACAAGATGGCCTTCTGTTTTCCTTTTCCTATTGTTGAAGTCTTCTTGAATGACCTAGACTTGATCTTCACATCAGTGACGTCTTCGAGTGAGTCCATATCAAGTTCAGTCAACTTGCTCGACGGCAACACTCCTCGATGGGAATGATTGGCCATGATGGTAGATGGCCCATCAACAACAAATGTGACATGAGCTGGGATTAAAGCTGGACATGGAGGTGATGTTGGCGGTGGTGTAACCATCTTTGACTCAACCGATGACCCACTGTGATGGCCAGTGCAGATGGGTGAACTTGCAGACTTGATAGTGGGGCATGTGGGAGTAGACTTCACAATGGGTTTGAGAGTAGCAGACGCTGACGCACGTGCTGCTATCTGAGCATGCATCTTGGACAAAAAGCTACATGATGAACTCTCGGGCTTATTTAGATCACCTAGGACAGAAGGGTTCGTTTTCCGTCCGTTTTCATCTTTGAACGTGAGTCTGAAATATTATAAACAAAAGGGCTCTCTGAAAAAAGCTGAGAACTTACACATTATAATGCTTGAGGAGACCGCCCTTCCAGACTGGATTGGGACAGTCTGCAATCATACCCATCATAGTATAATAGAATTGGTGGTAATGAAATGTGCCATCAATTTTGGACCACCGTATCTATGAACTAATCACGAAACGCCCCTGGTTTCGATGAGTCAGTTTTGTGACCTGAGATAAACTGGCACATACCTGGACAGCACTGTATGGAATCTCTGGACCCATGATCTCATTCAGATGATGGAGGTTAGCATTACACAGACAAGTATCTCGAGTATCTTTACCCATGCCTATAGAGGGTCCTACAAATATGTGTTGAAAGACCTAAAGTTGTATAAGATAACATTCCGCCGCAATAGTATGAAGCATACCTGCTCAAGATAATATCCACGAAAAAGGCCTTTGAGAACGTCTTCATCATACTCTTCTCCATTGTTTGTCCATAGAAAACTAGGATATCCATTGTTTCTCATGTTAATCTTTCCATTGGCAAGTAATTCTTGTGTTCTAATTGTAATATTCAGAAAATGTTCAGCATGAATATAATATGTGCACTCACCATTCAGGGTCTTGTTTGAACTTCCAGAGAGAATTGATTGGACACAACAGTACAGCAAGGATGATGTGGTTTATTCCCAGCTGTAACTTTGATGAGGATGGGTAGATTGCTAGCATTATTGAGGCTCCCACTGGATTGAAGGCTGCATAGAATACAATCTTATCTCGCAGGTGAGCGGAGTCATCTGAATGTGTTGTTTTCATAGCTTGATTCATCTGTAGTATTTGTTAGTAGATATCATTATACGCACACATATACACACCTTTTTTATAACCTTGTTATACTCCGTAGATTTGGTGGGATTATTGACTAGCTCCTTGATATCAGGTGCAAATTAGATGATGGTTTGGTATACGCGCTTGTAATGCTCAATTGTTCCCAATGGACTATATGTATGAAGGGTGGTCAGTTTTGCTATCAGAAGTGTATGTGACCAAAACTCACAGTTTCTTGAAAAACACTGGCTCCTCCATGTCCTCATCCTCATCTACCTTCCTCTGTGTCCAAAGTGCTATGCTGATGGCCTTACCGATATCACAGAACATGTCCATACAATGTGTTACTGCATGTGTAGCAACCCTATGTTGCTCATAGTCACTTCGTATGTCGTCATCTTCCTCGCTTTCATTGCTGTCTTCATCACCTGATTCAATGGCACATTTTCTGTCGAGGGTTGGCATATTTCCATCAATCTATCAAAATACTTACTTTGTACATTTGGACAATTTCTTGGACTTCTTTGAGTGCTTTGGTGCATAGTGTCCATGCTTCTCGTGTTTGTCATCAGACTTGGAAGTAGGTGATCTTGTGCATTTATTGGGCATAGCGATGGTTATGGTATGGAATCAAGATTTAGTTATCTGAGTGTGACAGATCATGTCATGACGTGACATTGTTTAATCAGATGACTATCATAATTTACCTTGTTTAGGTCCTTGACACCTTGTTCTTATATCACGATCTCTATACTTATGATCGACTGTGTTTTGGATGAACACAAATGAGTCTCATAATATGCAATGTCTTAAACTTGAGAGAAGCTGATTGATATCTTTCTAGACTAATTTTATTGCTATTTTTCATAGTACATCCATACAAATATGCTCAAGACTAATACACCATGTTTTCCCCATCTCCAAGTTCCATCCTCATCCAACGTCGTCTGATTACATTTCATTGCAGCATAGATGAAATGGATTTGACATGCCCAGGCTATGAAAGGCGGCTCGATACCACCAGAGCTCTGACTGTGCATGAACATCATTGCAATACATATACTGCATGGTCAAACCACATTTTTGCAGGGCATCATTGTCAAGTGAAGAAGGCTCGGCAAGGCAAGACCAAGAAATGCAAGTGTTCCCCTTCGCCATCATTCTCCTCCAGTTCCAACTCCAAGTTTCACGATGTGACTACTTCAAAGCTCTCTAATTCCAGTCCAGCAGTTGATATGGAGATTGATGATGACATGTATAACGACCAGGTAATGTCTGCACATCCATTGAAAAACACAAACTAATTGAATTCTAGATAGAGCATGCCCCTGGTCCATCCACTATCTCCTTGTCTCCTCTCATCTCTGTGCACTCTAGATGTCGCATTTGCTTACCAGCACGTTACACTGACTACTTGTCTGGTGATTTTACTGGTCTCTGCCATACTCTATATCTGCCTTTAAACTCGTCTTCTACTGGATCATCATCAATTGTTCCCTTGTCCACTCAATATCAAACTGAGCTCGATTCCATGGACCTATTCCATATCTATCTTACTCTATCCTCCATAAGTCCTGACTCTTGTAATGGTCTATCTGATGTTGTTGATGCTCCTATACTACAGAACACCTACTTACCAGCTGGCCAGCTCACAAATGTAGTACTGCCATCAGGTATTACACAGGAAAACTTATACTCAGCATTCAGCAACTCAACTGCTGGCCTTTTTATGTGCTGGCTGAGATGAGTGGCAGTGCTAGGCTCTCGCAATGTCAAACAAAAACAAAGACCAAGAATACAAATCAGTTTACGTCTGACTTGAAGATGTGGACAAGTGAAGAGGTAGAGTTGACTTAGGCTCATCAACAAAGGACGCAGTAAGGAGGAATGTTTCTTAGCATGCTCGTGGATGAGTAGCCCTAAGAGAATCAAGCTAGGGTCTCTAGGCAATGGCATTCCAGTATATATACTACTACAGTGTTTGTATCAGACAAATAATTAGTAAGTCAGAATGTTCCATAACATTCCATGATATTCCATATGATGTCATGATGATGTCACAGTCCAGACTAGTCTAGGTAAGTCTAGGTATAGAATGTTCCAGGTGAGTCTAGGCCTAGTCATATGATATCTAAATATAAGTCCTCGTTGCATGTGAACAAAGTCATATGATCGAGTCATGTGATCCGGTCACATGATAAAGTAAGCATGTGATATAAGTCACATGACCTCAAAAAGAAAGAGAAAAAACAGAGAAAAATAAGGAAAAATATATACCCCATATATACCCCATAATACTGGCAGTATTCCAGCTCAAACATGAAATCTATTACTGAGCTTGAACAGCTTGCCAAGAATTACATGTCTGATCCTTTGTTCAAACAGGTGGACGCTACAAGTTTCAACCATGACTGTGAACGCAAACTCATTCACAAGTATCTACTTGACAATTCAAACCTATTTCACACTGAGCATGGATGGTGATGTAACTCCGTCAAGATACCTCTTCCAAAGGAGAACGTGAAGTATGCATCAGAAGATGATCCAAATATACCCACAATGACCATTGACAATATTGTTCACTGCTCTATCATCAACATTATCAAATCAGTCTTCAAGGACAACATCTCTACAACTTTTCATATGACACTCTTTGAACAATACTGGACAACAGCTGATGAATGTAATGTTCGGATTTATTCAGAAACTTATACTTCGCCAGAGATGCTTGATGTATACAAAGAGGTCAACGCACTTCTGTGGAAGTCTGATGATAACTACGAACATATTGTTGCTCCTCTGATGCTCTGGTCAGATGCAACATAGCTCGCGAACTTTGGTGACGCTTCCCTCTGGCCAGTCTACCTCTACTTTGAAAACCAATCCAAGTATACACATGGTAAGCCTACATCAGGTGCTTGTCACCACATTGCATATCTTCCATCGGCAAGTTTTCACATGCTCATTTATTTATTAGTGTGCTGACTAGAACATTAAAGCTACCCGATGGTTTTCAAGACAAATACATCTATGCTTATGGAGTTCCTGCGACTGAAGAAACATTTATGCACTGCAAATGAGAACTCATGCATGCTATCTGGAAACTGCTCCTTGACAAAGATTTTATCAAGGTGTACAAGTATGGCATTTTGATCCATTGTGCCTGATGGAATCATTAGGTGTATCTTTCTGTGGTTTTTCACTTACTCTGTAGACTATCCAGAAAAGTATGTTTTTGATTGGTGTCATTGCTCATGTGACTACTGATATTGTATTCAATCATAATATAGGGTCTTGCTCAGTTGTGTCAAATTTTTAGGAGAATGCCCTTGTCCCCATTGCTTGGTAAAGAAGAACAACATTCCTGACATGGGAAATTCCTCTGATATGGACATATGAACAACAACAGCTAGAATCAACAATAAGGATTATCGGTCATGCATCAAACACACGTGAAGACTTATTTTCAGATATGGCAAGAAGGTCAGTAGTAGCAAAAATATAGCTGCACAGTTGAAAGAGACATCACTGGTGACAATATGAGTAAGCAGATTAATTTAAAGTAGGACGTAACTAATTAATCCTATCTATAAAATGCTTTCTCTGAGCGTCTCTCTGATGAGGAGCGTGTGTTTAATTTTTTCCTACTTCTTGTTGTTGATCTACTCCATGAGTTTGAACTCAGAGTTTGGAAGGCAATATTTACGCATTTGATGCATATTCTACATGCCGCTGGAGGCACTGCAATCCAGAAACTAAATTGGCAGTATGTTCTCATTTATAAAAAGCTCATTGAATATACTCAATATCAACAATCACAAGATACCACAAGATTCCAATATTTGGACATGGAACAATCAGAAAATTTCACAAGAATGCATCTGCAATGAAGAGGCTTGCTGTGTGAGACTTCGAGGACCTTCTACAGGTGCAAGTTTACTTACAATTGAATTTCCTACTGTGATGATGCCATTCTTAGTGTGCTATGCCAGTATTTGAGGGATTGCTCATAGAACATCACAACCGGGTTGTTCTTGACCTTCTCTTTGATCTTGTGACCTGGCATGCACTTGCTAAGCTTCGAATGCATACTGACGACACCTCGGTATTTCTTGACACAGTGACAATTGTTCTTGGATCATCAGTGCACAAACTACAATGTAAAGTATACATGGACTATAGAACAACTGAACTACCTCAAGAATATGCAACACATGGTCACCATCAAGCTGTACTTGCTGCTAAGCAACCCCATTTACCATCCAGCTCCAGAACTGTGCTGACCCCAAAGGTCAAGCAATTGAATTTGTTAACATACAAGTATCATACTTTGGATGACTACGCAAACACTATTCGACACTATGGAACAACAGATAACTATACTACACAGGCGGTATGTTCTCCTAGGATGTTTATAACGCACCAGCCCTAATTGTTTTGTCAGGGTAAACTTGAACACTGATGCTCTAAGCGTTGCCTTCCACACTCCAAAAGAAAAAAGAAGCTCTTTGTTACAAGCATGGCAAATCAAGAGGTCATCAAACACTTCGTCAAAAGTGTCAATGCTACACAGAACACATTAACTACTAGCACGTCAGACACAATCCACTGACTGTTATGATATACATTTTTCCCCTATTTATTTTCTTTTTCTTTCTATTTATTCTAATTTATTAATCCTTTAACGTCTAGTGTGCTTGCTTTAAAAGACTTAGAAATGTCTAAGTCTCTTTTTCGATCACGTGACTTGGCACGTATGATTAGATCATACGCCACAAGAACTAGCCCCTATGCCTACCTTTCATATATGCACAGATGATTCTAGATCCATGCCTCACCTCCTATGTATGTTTTCCATCTCATAGCTATTTGATATTTAATAGCTGCCACACATCATGGAATCCTCACTGATCTCATATGTGATCATGGCAGCACATGTTTACCTCCTGTTCATGCTTCCCCTTCCATTCTACATGTGTTTACCTTATGTCTTACTTTCATTCCATTCCATGGCTATGCTTGATGCATGCATGGTTCATATGTTATTCATTCTATTGGTAGATCTGGGAGAAACATGTACAAACCCCTGTATGATATATAAAGGGTGTATGCAGTGACCAGGGGGTTCCTTATTGAATCCTCCTGAGTCCTTGACCTCTCAGCTACTCCAAGGCAGAGCAATCTCAGTCGCCAATTTAACACTCAGTATGCACTCTACAAAATGTGAGCCACTGACCATATCATTAGGATTCGATCATCCTTACTGACTTTGCTCGTGATGCTTGCTGGTCAAGACCACCGCAAGCACAAGTACATCCTTTGAAGTATTTTGAAGAAAGGCTCACAGACTAACGTTTAAGTGACACCGGCCAGTGTTGTCCAATAGATTTACGTATGCATACCCCACCTACTATGAAGAGCAGTGCGGAGAGTTACCACCATCGTTCGGAGAGCACTCAACACTGTTAAACGAAGAACAGCGGACAGAGCAGCAGCGCTGGTTCGAAGAAGAACTCAGGCTAGAATTGCCCACTACAGAAGAAGTAGAGCACTCAGCCACCCTCGTCCATACTCAATCATCTCTACTCCATTCACGCTCACCTTTGATCGACCCAAACGACGCACCACCTGCCGCCTACCCCCAATTGCCCGATTTTATCAATCGGCTCTTCGTCCCAGAAATACTTGTTGACGAGTTTGTAAGGCAGGTAGAGGCAGGGCTCATCAAAGAAAGAGAGGGTCTGCAAGAGAGACATAACATGAGAGCTAGATACAGAACTTCTACCCCTTTTCCTGCACCATGCCCATGTAGGGCCAGATACACTTATTTCTCCATCGATCCTGCTCACATTCACAGAGATTACCATGACAAGTTTTTACCAGATTTCTTATATCCCCGCTTATGTCCATGCCGCGTCCTTAAAGAAGTAAGGCGCATTCTCCATATACTTACTAAAGACCCCCTGATCTATGATCGGGAACTACAATACTTCCTTTAACCTTTCTCTATGTACAAGTTTTTAAATCAATATGTCTCAAGCTGTGCTTGACATTTTGGACGACCCCAATGTACAATGGAATGAAAAGATTGTCGCTGCAAGACAGGGCATATATGACCAGAGCTGGGTAATCAACTAGCTCTTAAATCGCATTACCGCTCTTGAAAGAGGGGGAACAGCTGGAGGCTCAGCCTCAACTTCTGCGAGTACGGGAGGAGCATACTTAAAGAAGATCGAAGTATTCAACGACCCTGGAGAATATGATAGGTCCAAAGCTAAGTTCGAAGAATGGTGGGCCAAGATACAGGCTTGACTCAACATAAACACACATGCAATCACGCCGGGCTCACATGAAGCAGTCCTGGCTGTCCTCTCCTATTTGAAAGGGCCGAAAGCTGGTCCCTTTGCTCAAACGAGGATCATCAAGGGGGACACGTACACATGGACCTTGATGGTGGCAGAAATAGGAGGACTTTTCCACTTCATCAATCAAGTAGACTGGGCCCACAGCTAGCTAAAGAGGCTGCTGCAGGACAAGATGATGACAGACGATTTTATTGTCAAATTTGAAGCACTCTACCAACAAGCTGTGATAGATGAATCGCATGCCATCTCTATGTTGGAGAACAATGTCAGATGGGGCATCATCGCCCAAATATTTAAAGAAGGCAAATAAAAGGCTAAAGTAGCCAAGTATATTGCCGAAATCAGATGCGTTGGGACTGCTCAAGAGTCCCTTGATTTCATAATGGGTGCCACTACCCAAAGAACGTCTCAGGCATGTGGTGACCCTAATGCCATGCAAATTGATGCCACCCAAAGAGGGTCATCATCTAAACTTTCCTGCTACAACTGTGGCGGGTCACACAGGATAAAGAACTGCCCCAAACCAAGGGTGCAATGCCCCTCTTACAAATGGCTAGGGAAAAAGCACAAAAAGGAATGCCATGGCAGCTGCCAAGTGTGAGTCGTTGAACCAATAAAAGAAGAGCCCAAAAGGGAAGCCCCACGTGACAACGATCCTTTTATGGCTATCTGCAACATGTCCTATGATGAAATGAGGGCATATTTTTGGGACATGAAGGATGTCCATGATAAGGGAAAAGGCCGTACTGTATGAACAAACTGGGTGTTCATGTGGTCACATTTGATGAATATTTATCAAATCGCTTCTCTGTCCTTGAGGTTAAAGAACCTAGGGAAAGCACGGATGAGTTGGATGTTATTTCTTTTTTTCAATGCCAAACTGGGTCCTCTTCTGTGAAGGGGCTCGGCTGGGGCTTCAAACCGGTACTTAATTCAGTTTTACATAAAACCCAAAAAAATATATCAGATGAAGAAATCCCAAATGAATTTTTCTTGAGAACGCTCAACATGGAGAAGGAGATCTTAATGAAGATCAAAGTTGCATCCTCCCATGATAAGAAGGCTTACATCACCGCTGATACATTACTTTAATGTGGCGCTAATGTTATTTTCATTGACAAAAAGTGGGCCATGAGCCAAAAGCTACCGCTCACTCTTTTACGCAATCCCATTCCTGTATTTAATGTCGATGGATCAAAGAACTCAGCTGGAAATGTCACACACTCCACCAAGCTAATTATAGACTATGAAGGACACAGGAAACACGTTACCGCAGAGGTTACGGATCTAGGACGTAATCAGATCATCCTCGGGTATATGTGGTTGAAGAAGCACAATCCTGAAATAGATTGGGCTAAGGGCAAAGTAAAGATGACACGATGCCCCAGAAGTTACCATCAATTAAGGGAAAAGAGTGTTTTCCTTCGTGTTCTGGAAAAAGAAGAAGAAGAGGCTGCTTATCATGCCTACGCTATACGAGCTAGCATTGAAGCACCTAAGAAAATAGAAAAGACGATTGAAGAGATGGTGCCTAGTGCATACCATCAATACTACAGATGGTTCTCAAAAGGAGAATCTGAACGCATGCCAATCAGAAAGTCATGGGATCACGCAATTGACTTAAAGGATACATTCGTTCCAAAGAAAGGAAGGATGATTCCCCTCTCAGTAGAAGAACAGAAAGAAGTTTCTAGCTTTATTGATGAACAACTGGAAAAGGGCTACATACGACCTTCGAAGTCCCCACAAACTTCCCCTGTTTTCTTTGTGTCAAAGAAGGAAGGCACCAAACGCATGGTTCAAGATTATCGTTATCTAAACGAGCATACCGTCAAGAATAATTATCCACTTCCGCTGATCTCCCAATTAGTGGATAAGCTAAAAGGAGCTAAGTTATTTACAAAAATGGATCTATGATGGGGATACAACAACATTCGCATCAAGGAAGGTGATGAGTGGAAAGCTGCCTTCGTATGTTTCCACGGTGCCTATGAACCCCTCGTTATATATTTCAGGTTATGCAATTCACCCGCCACATTCCAAGCAATGATGAACGAAATCTTTGCCGATATGGATGACGTAGTGGTGGTTTACATTGATGACCTATTAATATTCACCAAAACCAATGACGTCAAGGAACACGAAAAGGTTGTCAAAGAAGTCCTACGTCGATTGGAAGAAAATGATCTATTTATCAAGCCAGAGAAGTGTACCTTTACAGTACCAGAAGTCGAGTTCCTTGGTATGATAGTCAGCTGAGATGGAATAAAGATGGATGACTCCAAGGTTAAGGCTATTCTGGAATGGCCTGTGCTGAAGAATGTGAAGGGAGTTAGGAGTTTCCTTGGACTTGCTAATTTCTACCGAAGGTTCATCCAAGGTTATGCCCAAGTGGCTAGACCCCTAAATGATCTAACAAAGAAGGATACACCCTTCGTGTGGAAAGAAGTACAACAAGAAGCATTTGATATGCTGAAGAAGAAGTTCATATCCACTTCTATTCTTTCCTTTCCTGATGAAGATAGTCACTTCCATCTTGAATGTGATGCCTCAGACTTTACAACAGGCGAAGTCTTATCTATTGAAAAAGATGGTTTATGGCACCCAGTTGCCTATGCCTCACGATCCATGACCCCTGAAGAGAGGAATTATTCTATTGCTGATAAAGAGATGCTCAGCATAATTCAGGCTCTCGAAGCATGGAGACACTATTTAGAAGGTGCCAAATGTGAATTTGAAATCTGGAATGATCACAAGAACCTCCAGTATTTCATGAAGGCACAAAATCTTAACCGTTGTCAAGTGCGATGGGCACTATTTATCCAGGTTCAACTTTAAACTCATCCACAAAGCTGGAACCTCGATGGAGAAAGCTGATGCATTATCTAGAAGAGAAGATCATATGATTGACATCAAGGATGATAATAAAGGAATAACCATATTCACACCGGAGAAGATTAGGGCGACCATCTTGATCTCCAATGAAGGCAATAAGATCAAACAACAGATTCTTGATGCTACATATAAGCTGAAAGAATCAGAAGTCAAGAAGATATGTGAGAAGTTCCACATCCATGAAGGAACAAATGGAATTCTCTATGATGAAAAGAAACGCATGTATGTGCCTGATGACGAAGGTCTATGGCAATCTATTATTATGTTGCATCACGACACTCCAGTTGTCAGACATCCAGGAGTTGAGAAGACGATAGATCTGCTGCAGTGCAGCTATTTTTGGCCTTTGATGTCACCTCAGGTCAAAGATTATGTTTCCCATTGCGATAGATGTGCACACATGAAAGGGAGCAATCAGCCTCCTGCTGGAAAGTTACATCCCTTAGATGTTCCAACTACACCTTGAAAAGATATATCAGCAGATTTCACCACAGATCTGCCTGACTCTAATGGATTCAACTCCATCCTTGTAGTGATGGGCAAGTTCTTCAAAGAAGTCGAATTCATTCCATGTTTAAAAACTATGACAGCCCTTGACACGGCTCATCTATATTTACAACACATGTGAAAGGCACATGACCTATCCCATACAATCATATCTGATTGTGGACCGCAATTTGCTGCAGAAGTAATGCGTGCATTGTGCAAACGGTTAGGTATTACCCCTAAATTATCCACTGCACATCATCCACAGACAGATGGTCAGACGGAAAGAATGAACAGGAACTTAGAACAGTACCTTTGTTTGTTCTGTGCAGAAAAGAAAGCAGAATGGGCTGACTGGCTTGCCATCACTCAATTCTCTTATAATGCAAAGAAGTAGGCTTCTACCAAGAAAACCCCTTTTGAAGTCACACAGTCGTACACTCCAAGAATGGGCTTCGAGCAATATGTGTCTAAAGCACTAGCTGCTGATGACTTTGCTGAAGAAATGGCCAAGACTCTAAAGGATACAGAAGCTAATTTATTAGAAGCTCAGAAGCAAATGAAAGCACAAGCTGATAAGCATAGATCAGATGCCCCTGAATACATCATTGGGGATAGGGTCTGGCTCAGCACAAGTAACCTGCGTCTGCCAAGAGCTTCACGTAAATTAACCGAACGATGGATCGGCCCCTATGAGATCACTCAATTGGTTGGCTTTAATGCATTGACGCTTAAGCTACCAAAATCCATGCGTATTCACCCTACAGTTAATATTTCAAGGGTCAAGCCTTACAAGGAACACTTGCCTGGGCAACCAGTTATTACCCCTGGACCCATTGAAGTAACTGAGGGCCTGGATGAAGAATATGAAGTAGATTATATGGTCGAATCTCAAAAAAGGGGTAACCGACTCGAATACTTAGTTCACTGGCGGGACTATACTGATGAAGATAGAACATGGGAATCCACTAGCAATCTGGCTAATGCTTCTGATGCAGTTGCAGCCTTTCATCGGGCAAATCCCTCAGCTCCTCGTAAGCTACGCATGGCTTACTTGGATTTCTTATCATTATTCAAGCCTTTCGATAATTTAACAATCCCTTCAACACATGACACTCCCTTTGATTGCCTGGAAGTCGATCCTTAGGAGGGGGGTAGTGTTATGATATGCATTTTTCCCCTATTTATTTTCTTTTTCTTTCTATTTATTCTAATTTATTAAGCCTTTAGTGCCTAGCACGCTTGCTTTAAAAGACTTAGAAATGTCTAAGTCTCTTTTTCGATCACGTGACTTGGCACGTATGATTAGATCATACGCCACAAGGACTAGCCCCTATGCCTACCTTTCACATATGCATGGATGATTCTAAATCCATACCTCACCTCCTATGTATGTTTTCCATCTCATAGCTATTTGATATTTAATAGCTGCCACATATCATGGAATCCTCACTAATCTCATGTGTGATCGTGGCAGCACATGTTTACCTCCTGTTCATGCTTTCCCTTCCATTCTACATGTGTTTATCTTATGTCTTACTTCCATTCCATTTCATGGCTATGCTTGATGCATGCATGGTCCATATGTTATTCATTCTATTGGTAGATCTGGTAGAAACATGTACAAACCCCTATATGATATATAAAGGGTGTATGCAGCGACCAGGGGGTTCCTTATTGAATCCTCCTGAGTCCTTGATCTCTCAGCTACTCCAAGGCAGAGCAACCTCAGTCACCAATTTAACACTCAGTACGCACTCTACAAAATGTGAGCCACTGACCATATCACCGACCTCCACATATTCGAACTTCCCTCTCAGACCATTATTATAATGCAGCATCTGCACACTGTGGTCATGATCTCACTATGTGGCTCACAAACAAAGAAGATGATCCAGCCATCGAAGTATGGTTTTTCTTTTGATTTAAAGTTTCATTCATTCAAATGTGTTCACAGAATTTCATCCCCTGTCTCAAGAACCATCTCTTGATATGATTATGAGGTCTCGCATACAATGGAGACAAATATGCATTCTCAGATGAGGACTGTAGCAACATCTTACTTCATGACAATAAAATCTTCGAATATAGCTATTTGCATGTCAACTACACCACATATGACCTTCAATGTGAACAAGATTCTATTAGCCCTCAATCTTGTGCTGATATCATGCTTCTCTCCCAGGAGGATGAGCACACTCACCCATACTGGTATGTGAGGGTGGCCTTGATCTTTCATGTCATGGTGGAGTACCATGAAAACACATCATTCTCTTACTTCCAACCCACCCGCATGAATGTTCTATTTGTGCATTGGTTCCAGCATGACTCAAACTTCAATGCAGGATGGAACGCTAAACGCCTCTTTCACCTTCAATTTTTTGATAGCAGATGATCTGCACTGGATGCATTCGGTTTTGTTGACCCAGACTCTGTGATTCAGGGTGTGCATCTCATCACTGCATTCGCATTTGGTAGCACAAACGAGCTTCTTGGACCCTCATTCATATGACAAGACAAGGAGACGACAGGGTGGGACTTGGACTGGAGGTATTTCTATATAAACACATAAGTTACATTTGCTTATCTGACATGTTCACTACTAATTCTATCTAGGTTTGTGGACAGAGATATGTTCATGTAATTCTATGGTGGCACGCAACTGGGACGAGTTCCTCCAATGTGAGGGACGCAAAGCACCGGTGAATAATTCAGATGATGAGGTGGAAAGCATCAAAATGAAGGAAGAGGAAGGTAAGGAGGAGGAATGAGAGAATGTGCTTGAGAGAGCTGGAGAAGAAGTGGACAAGGAAGATGCAGAGAAAGGCAATGAAGAGACTGAAGACAATGATGAGAAAGACCTGTTGGTTACCAATGAGGAAGAAGAACTCAACGAGAACATTTGAGCTCAAGAGAGCTA
Source organism: Phlebopus sp. FC_14 (assembly GCA_021018615.1). Lineage (NCBI taxonomy): Eukaryota > Fungi > Basidiomycota > Agaricomycetes > Boletales > Boletinellaceae > Phlebopus > Phlebopus sp. FC_14. The sequence goes on along the minus strand of JAEVFL010000005.1, from coordinate 110,868 downwards.
TGGGGCCCTCTGAGATTTCATACTTAGATTAGCACATTGGCACTCTGGCAGTTTTCATGACAGCAATATATCTTGTGCCATCTGAATGGTATCTACACGACACGGTCGTGATACTGATGTGCAAACGTCTACTTGCTACACTGTACATGACTTCGTGTTAAGTCGTGCTCCGACACACAGCTTGACGTCAGTGATATGCTGTGATTGGCCTCTCTCACATGTCACCTTCCTCTTTTGTCGCTGTCATGCAATCTCATGTTTCTATAAAAGTTGTGATGTATACCCAACCTATTGGCTTTAAAGGCACCACCAAATATTTACTCTCACTCTTTCACCAGAGGCATTGTGAATTATAATGAGCATTCACCATCCGCTGCCCATAACTTCAGAACATGAATATATGATGACCTGTTATGCAATATCGGCATGTGCAACATGGTCAGTCTCTAATATTAGGTTTCATTGGTGTGTACCCTTCTTACTTTCCTTTCATTGGAGCATGAACCACGTGCATTGTGGCTATACTAATTGCAGGCAATGCTGTCATAGCAGTGGCTCTCCAGCTCCAGCTGGTCAACATGAAAATACAATGATCATCATGTTATACCGGTGCAGACATGATGGCCAGCCTTCTAGTGCTAACATTCCGTTGGTGCATACCTTGCATACTATTCATTGCGATATGCTGCTATACACATCAGTAAAACCTCGGGCACACTTTTTTACTTAATGACACTTAAGTTCTGCTTTTCATGCTAATCTTACTTTTCAATAAGTGGATTTTTAATGGGACAGCAGACAAAGGAGCATATAGAAATTTAAGTAAAACAAGTAGTAGTTTATTAGAAAGCTATCTTAAATGCATGATGGTCAGTGTACTTATTAACATAAAAAGTGTAAAAAGCATCATAAGAGTGATAAAACTTAGTCTGTATCTCTTCTCAACCCTCTTACTGTAGTGCACCGTTTCACTTAGCTTTCATTGTCTGACAGGGTGCCGAAGGAGTGGCACGTCAAAGAAATGATGGCCAAGCTGTGCCGAGGAAGTAAGCAAATCCAAGCAACATGATATAGGAGACATGTTGTATGGCTTCTGCTGGCAGTCAATACAAGTATGCTTCATCTAAAGGACAACAAGTATGTCACGACCAACTACAACGTCTGCTGTCCACTGACATGCATAACTTCCAGCTTGAAGTCATAGGTCACTTATTAGATGGAGATGATGTCTTGCTTGTGGTCACGACTGGTAGTGGCAAGACAGAGATGTTCATATGGCTTATGCATCTCATGAAATATATTTCATCCCATCCACAAACTCTTAGAACTGCATACTTTCCACCTGATCCAATGATGATTATTGTCTGCCCAACCAAGGCTCTGGAAGAAGAAATGGTAGGCATTGAGTATTAGATCTATCACATCAGTCTGAACACTCGTCGCAGGCAGAGAAAATAAAACGAGCAGATCTCTCAGCTGTCGCAATCAATGCTGACACCATGCAGGCCATGTAGAAAGTTGGATGCAACCTTTTCAGAGAAGTCCTGTGTAGCATCTCAATTCTGCTTATTTTGTCAGAGCAGCTATAGTCAAAGGATTTCGAGAGGCTCCTGAATGAAAGTGCTTTTGCAGAATAGGTTAGCATGATAGCAGTAGATAAGACACACCTCATGAACACGTAGGGCCAAGGGTTTCGAAAGGATTTCAATGAGATTGATGCAGTGAGGGTGAGGTTTTCCAAAAGGATTCCAATTGCTGCTGTCATGGCCACTCTGCAAACTGGCAGTCCAACAGAATGTGTTTGCAAGTTTCTTGGATTTTGCCATGGTCATCATCATATCATTCACTGCTCAAACTTTTGACCAGACATCAAACTTGTGTTTTGAACAATGAAGTCAGGTACAGGCAGCCATCATTTCCTAAAGCTTGATTGGGTCATACAAAGTCCTGAACGCTGCCACACGCTAATCTTCTGTCGCACAATTGCATTTGAGTTTCAAGTCCTGGTCTATCTATAGGGCATACTTGGTGATGACATCACTAGAGCAAATCAGCTGCAGTTATTCAATGCCAACAATGACAAATCATACAATGACGAGACACTCACTTTATGAAAGGCCAATGACTCAGATGTGCAAGTCATAGTTGCGATGAGTATACTCTCTGTTGGTATTGATGCACCCACATTTGATGATGTCATTGTGTTTGGTGAGCCTTCAGATAGTGACGAGTTTCTGCAAGATTACGGACGTCTGCATTTCATGAAATTTATTACACCCCATGCATTTCTTTACATGACCATGATAGGTGCTAAGAAAGCTACAGAAATGTTAGCACTTGATGAGCATGATAATCAAAAAAAAAACAATGGTGGCAACATTGGAGCTATACAGCTGTCAATGGCAAAGTTGATCATGGCTTCATGCAAGGTAGCACAGTTAGATGAGCTCTATGGAAATATCCTCGATGAACCATCTTGTTGATGTTCGATATGCACAGAATATCCACGGCCTGCATGAAAAGTCTCTTGTGACTATAGCAGGTGTTAGCCTGAATTGGAGCCCTATGGCACAGAGGAGTGAAAAGCCAGTGAACGAGGAGATAGCAATAGCATATGTAATTCACCAACCAAGCACAAGCAGAGCAGGCTGACAGAGCGGATGCGAGCCCATGCTGTTGCTGAGCTTGTGAAGTGGTAAAATGACACCTGGTATGCTGCTGATCCTTGTACAGAGGGTTGGTTGTGACCAGCCGCATACCTACTGAACACAGTTATCAAGAATATACTGGACTGTATTTATTCAATCCAGGTAGTCGAGGACTTGGTACTGCTCATAGAAGACATTGACTGGATTGCACAAGACTATGATAGTCTGTTTACAATAATCAGCCAGATTCAGCATGAAATGAGGGAGATACAAAGTCAAGATCGTGCGGCTACATGAGCGAAGTAACTGAAGAATGTGATGGATCTAGGTACAAGCAAGGACAAGGAACTGGTAGAAAGCTCAAACACAGATAGCTTGGAGGATTCTGATGAATAGATTGTCAGTGAGATAGTAGCATTAGGAATTCACTATAAGGTGGATAAAAGGTGAGCATGAATGATTTTATGACTGTAGCTTTACGGACACATCACTCATTTCTCTTGCTCATAGCCGCAATACTATCTCATTAAGATATAATACATGAACTATTGAATAGATTAAAAATGAGACAATTGCTTCAAGGACTCTGGAAGATGGACACATACCATCAATGAGACTACATATTTAAATATATGCTGTCTTCCTCATAGCTATTTTGAAAAACTTCATGTTCATCAAACATAAATTGCTCGATGTCAGGGTCAATGATCAGGTTGTCATTCACGAGAAACATATTTTCCATTATGAACATGGTACTGTGGCCATCTACATCTATGTCTTGGTTATCCAGGATGTCGTCTGAAGAGTCACTAGATCCTTGATCTTGAGTGATGCTGTCACTATGGTAGTGCTACAAACCATACATTGCAGTTGTTTCATTTACTCAAGTTTCCAGCTTTGTCTTTTGTAAGTTTTCTGCACCATGGCTGAAGTCATCTATGTCATCTTCATTGTCATCTTCATCCATGCATGACGAGAGTAAAGTTCTACATTGCAATATTCATCAAGTAAGATGCGAACTTCAGGTCGAGCATGCAGTGCAGTGTGATGACTAGAATGAGGTTTGAGGTCGAGTCCATCATGAAATTCTCTCTTGATATGTGCAAAATGGTGAAGATTGTGGGAAATTACTGAATGAATATAAGATGCACCGTAGTCAACTCCCTTGCACTGGACAATGGCCTCAAGTAGGCAATTGAAGTACTCTTGCATGAAATCGACTGTACAAATGATCCTGCTCGACCCATAAGGTTAATAAGAGTACTGTACAAGATGGCATCACGAAGTTCATGACTTGATTCCAGCTCTAGTGTTGTGATAGTCTCCAGGAGGTAGGAGACATATTTGGAATGTGCCGAGCCAGCAAAAGTGAACAACATGACCTGTCTCAAAAGATTCAGCTAATGGCTACTGAGACGAGCGATGGACTATGCCTCTCGCAACGTCTGACACTAGAACTAAACTCAAGAAAACAAATTAGTTAATGTCTAACTTGAAGACGTGATAGGGTGAAGAGTAGAGCGTTGAGTTGGACTCTTCAACAATGAGTAGAATGATAAGGGGAAGACTTATGTTCGCTTGTGGACGAGTAGCCCCAAGAGAACCAAGCTGAGGTCTCTGGGTGTTGGCATTCGGTCTTATGTACTAGTACAGTGTTTGTATCTAACAAACAAATGATATCATAGGAATGTTCCACAACATTCCACAACATTTCATATGATGTCAGGTGATGTCATGGTCCAGACCGTTCTAGATGAGTCTAGGTAAGAATGTTCTAGGCTAGTCTAGGCCTAGTCACATGATATCTAAATATAAGTCCTCGCCGCATGTGATCACAGTCACATGATCGAGTTTGATCATATGTTGAGTCCAAAGAGAACCAGATGAAATAGTTAATGACTATGTTGAAGCTTCATCAACATTGTAGAGTGCATAGTGGATGGCATGTGTGCTTGAACAGCCACTTTTGATCATATGTTGAGTCCAAAGAGAACCAGATGAAATAGTTAATGACTATGTTGAAGCTTCATCAACATTGTAGAGTGCATAGTGGATGGCATGTGTGCTTGAATAGGCCCAGTGGAGCTTACTTGCAGTGGCGTCAAGCTCCTTGAATGTTGGTAGTAGATCACAGGCTGCAAGATCTTCAAAGTATTAGAATAAGTCGTCCATCTTAAAATATAGTCTGTGCATTGACCGCTTGTAAGATAAAAAGGGTTGCAGCTAGATAATATGACTTACTGCCAACAATCTAACATTCAGATGTTGAGAACAAGATAAGCTAGCTCAGAGTAGGGGTAGTAATCAACTTTTTTGAGTGGCGGAGGTGCACTGCAGCTGATCTTTATAGCACTGTGTGCAAGTGCAAAGAGATCCAACGTAAGAGTATCACCTCAATGTGTCTCGTACATTCAGCTTATGTCAGTCCAAATAGTGTACCATGGAGCAAGCATGGGTTCTGTGGTAGTGAGACTAAGGAGGTTGTCGTCATGGAATTGGAGATATTTTTTCAGCTAGATTATTTTCTTGTATGTGAGGCCATCTCCACACATCAGCAGTAGACACTCCTGGTAATCGACCCGTGTTTGACTGATCTGCTCCAGAACATCAAACAATACATCCTTCAATTCAGTAGTAATGGTCTCATTTTTGCTACAAGTTGCAAGAGGGTGAACCTTGAAGATTTCAATGAGCAGTTGGATTCAGCATGCGTGAGTTCAAAAGAGTATGGAGACATCTTTGCTGAAGTGCAATAGAGAGGGAATATATTTGATGAGAGTCGATAACCAGTGCAATGTAATGACTGTGTCTAGATGTGCTTGATTGATGAGCTTCAAGAGCTGGACAACTGTCAGCTGCTTACGTCCAGAAGTCCTTAGATGCTCCATTTTGTCTTTGAGATTGAAAGCATTGGGGGAAATTCTAGGAATTTTGATGAATGTGCCCGCTAGACCAACATTCATTGTGTTTGTTCAACCAATCCATTGATCATGCTGGATGAGGTAATTTTGGACATTGTCCATCACAATTACACTAGCCACCATGAGGTCTCTTCCTTTCTCCATCATACACTGTGCCTCTTGTTTTGACAATTCCTAGAGACATGTCAACACAGCACTGTAAGCTACAGTGTTTCCAATCCGACTGTTGCAGGGAAAAATATCGCAAGGAACACCAAAGGCAAAGTCAAGAATGCCTCTAGCCATAGGTAACTTTCATGCCAGTTTATTTTGTGAAAAATCCATGATTAACAAAATGTTTGCTATGACCTAGTAATAAATTGATCAAACAGATGTAACTCTTAGATCAAGTATCACGCACACCATCAAGAGGACAAATCTTGTGTACTGCTGCTATAGTAGCATTGCCTGAATGCTGAGGTGCTCGGTTACAAATATCAGCCACAATATCCCATGTAAGTCGTTGATGTTTCTTCAATGTAGCAGCTACTGATGTCATTGTCATTGAGCCGATATCTTCCCATTGTAGTTGTGAGGATGAATTTGGCACTGGTCCTTTTGTCAGAGCAGGTATCATCATATGAAGACTACTAGTAATTTTGATGGCTTCTTCAGCCTCATGGACTAGCTCCTTCTTGACGAGCTGTGCCACAAACAAAGTAAGTGCAGACTGTGCTAACTTGATGTCCTTGAATAGAACGGTGGTACTATACATAAGATGTCCATCTTCAGACATACACCCATCTGAGTTACATAGCCATACATCAAGGAGGAAGCCAATGCCATGGCCTAAGCTGCTGTCCAGGAATTGGTGCACATATGATGCATGACAATGTGCTCGGTGGACATTATTATCATGCTCGTCCTTGAGCCAGAAGAGAAAATAGAAAAACTGATCAAGTGTCCAGTGTATGCTTTTCAAAGTATCGAACATGATAGTGAGCTTCTGATCTAAACTGCGACGAGGTGTGTACTTGAACCCCTCTCTTCCTCTTTTAGCCTTTGGATGTTGCAGATTACCATGATTGATGTCTATCTCTGGGTAAGATGTCATTCCTTGAATATATAAAGGTAAGTTTTCATTCTGAGTATATTTCCTCTTGGATGGTAACTTGGAGGAAGATAGTAGAGGAAGATCTTGAAGCAGTAGGACATACGAAGAGGTCCCAGGTATTGATGCATGCCATTGGATGGATGGTAGAGATGTCAAAGATGTTAAAGCATAGACATGATGACTACAATTGTGAGAGGCATAGAGCCGAGTGCTTGAGCTATACAGGTCTGTCTGAGGTGCATAGATTGGATATAAGGTATGAGAAGTGTTGACCAGTTGTTCTGGAGTGAAATGACTACAATGATCATCCATTTTGTGCAGTAGTCGAGAGTCTTGTTTTCGAAAGTTCAACTTTTCTCCTCATATGTTATCAAAAGGGGCACTCTCATATGGAGCAGCAGTCTGACTCATCAGCCAGCTGACATGCCGAGCACTGGCATCATCTATTGTGTCCGAAATGCTGCGCTACAGTAACTACTCTGACATCAGTAGTAGACCATCATAAGGAAGGAACAACTATCTTTCTTTCTATATGTTTGATCTACCTAGGGAAGACTAGATAAAACTTCACATCAAGAGGAGCAGTATGATGGTCATAAATAGGAATAAGGTGAGCAGCACGATATATAGTATCAATATGAATCACCGCAATGTCTGATGTATGGTTTGTACGAAGCACAAGACACACCATCCATATCCTGGTATGGTCATCAGGACCATCCCCCATGGTGTCAAACTAGCATACAATAGCACATGAATATAGAATATAGTCATATTTAAAAGAAAAAAAAACAGAGTACCCGAGCTGTTATGCGTCGAGCGGAACAACAAAGGAAACAAACCAAACTATAAGAGTGTTACGCGTCGAGCGGAACAACAACGAAAACAAACCAACTAAAAGGGAGATGACCACTGACGCAGACCACTTGGGGTCCGCTAGATCTGTTAAGTCCTACCAACCCTATGTAGCATCTAAGGCCAGGGTGTGTTAAGGTAGAACCATGAATATATTGAACTAAGGAATACGACAGAGAACTGTAGCTACTTATATACCCTAGATAATGCGCACGGACCATGATCCATGCCCCTCTGAGGTGAGCATACTAAGTACTATATATGTAAGTACCCCATCACTTAAGGTAAACCCTAGACATCCAAGTTCTAGGTCGTAAGTCTAGATCGGTTCTAGACTACCAAGCCACCGATGAGATAAGATAAGATGAGCGCTTACTGATAAGATAAGTGCCATCCTGATAAGATAAGATAAGATAAGAGAAGTGCCTTGAGCGCTAAGTGATACTTTCATCTCACGAGCTATCATCATCCTGGTCATACCATCGAGCTCCGGGTTTGTGTTGATGAAAACGCAGTCGTATTGTGGATAGTCATTCCTTCAGCTTGGACACGATCATATATGTTCCCAATGCATTCCTCCGATACTGCTTAAATCACTGGGGGCAAAGAATTTTGATGATGCTGAGTTGAAAATCCAAATCCTTCCATCAAAGTACAGGAGCATGTTTGGTGGTATTTTGTCAGGATGGTGCTCATCACCAGGATTGAGTTATCCAAATAAGAAGTGACTGAGCAATATAGGAAGCTGGGGGACTGAAAGCTTGATGGCGAGCTCATTGATAGTTTGAGCATGTCTGTACTCTAAAAAAACTGAATTGGATGATATGCTAGTATGCAATGTGATACAGTCAGCAGCTCATATGATGTTGAGTGCATACTGATGCTTTATCTACTGAGGTTGCTCTAGCAAATGAGGAGCTGAGAGAGAACATTCGATGAGGAATCCCCTGGTCGCTGCATTCACCCTTTATATACTGTACATGTGTTTGTACATGTATCTAACAGATCTACCGATAGAATGAATAATATACGTAGTATGCGTGTATCAAGCATAGCCATGGAATGGAAGAGAAGAGAAACATATGGTGAATGCATGTAGAATGGAAGGAGAAGCATAAACAGGAGGTAAACATGTGCTACCATGATCATACATGAGATCAGTGAGGACACCATGATGTGTGGCAGCTATTAAATATCAAATAGCTAGGTGTTACGATATGTATTTTCTCCTCTATTTTTCTCTATTTTTCTTTCTTTAGCGCCTAGCGCGCTTATACTCAACGACTTAGAAACGTCTAAGTCTTTTTCCAGATCACGTGACTGGTCACGTGACGTGATATGTGCAACTTGCTTGCACGCGACATGGACATAACCCCTATGTCACACCTTCACGGACTCACAGGCTTTCATAGCCTTATGCCTCACCCTTACTGTATGTTCTTCATTTCTCCTATTTCATATTTAATAGGCTGCCACACATCATGGGATCCTCACCGATCTCATATGTGATCGTGGCAGCACATGTTATCCTCACTTTATGATTCTCTTCCATTCTACATGCATTTCCCTCATGCTATGATTCCTTTCCATTCCATGGCTATGCTTGATGCATGCCTGGAACATATGTCTTTCATACCATCGGTTAGATTTAGTGTAAACATGGACATACACTTGTATAGTATATAAAGGTCAATAGAGTGACCAGAGGATCCCCATCGAATCCTCTTGGGTCTTTCTCTTTCAGCCTCTCTGAATAAGAATCATCTCTAGTCGAATAACCTCAGTACGCCCTCCGTCACAATGTGAGCCGCTGAATGTTTCACTAGGAAATGGGAAACATACGTAGAAGGTGAGGCATAGATCTAGAATTGTCTGTGCATATGTGAAAGGCAGGCATAGGGGCTAGTCCTTGTGGCATATGATCTAGTTGTACATGCCAAGTCACATGATTAGAAAAGAGACTTAGACATTTCTAAGTCTTGAAAGTAGGACGCTAGGCACTAAATGAAATGATCACATCACTAGTGCTCAAGGCGCTTCAGTTTTTCTTATCTTATCTTATCAGGTTGGCGCTAATCTTATCATAGTCGTTACTCTTATCTGGTGGCTAGGTAAGTCTAGACCAGGTCTAGCTTACAATCTAGAATACGAGGTTCTAGGGTATTACCTTAGCATACAGGAGTTTACTTATATAGTACTTAGTTCGTTCACCTCAGAGGGGCACTGACCATGGTCCATGCATGATATCTTTGATATATAAGTAGCTACAACTCCCTGTAGTATTTCCTTAGTTCAATATATTTGTGGTTCCACCTTAGCAATCCTGGCCTTAGCTGCTACATAGGATTGGTGGGACTTAACGGGTCTAGCGGACTCCATGGTGGCCTACATCAGTGGTCACTGCCTTTTAGTATGGTTTGTTTTTCTGTTATGTTCTACTTGACATGTAACACTAAAGGCTTAATAAATTAGAATAAATAGAAAGAAAAAGAAAATAAATAGGGGAAAAATTGCATATCATAACACAATGTCAACATACGTGGCATTTTCGCTAGCTCAACATGAGCCAACACTGACATTGGCCCATTATCTACCTCAATGTCCTCGTGATGCTCTTCTCATTGTGCTTCGTTTTGGATATCTTCATCTTTACTGTCATGGCCACCGTCACAGAGATTATCTAAGAGTTAGTTGAGTGGGCCTAAATTCATGGTAATTTCAAGGAGATTACTAACTATTATCTGCCTCATTAGCTTCTAAGAGGCATATCTCTTGTAGCATGCCACATCTGCAGAAATCTGTGTATGCTGCTGAAAGCTTGTCCAGCCGCTGGTTGGTTAAAAGCATTTGTCCAAGTGCTTTCAGGGCTCCTTAACAGCCTTAATGTGTTTCACCTCAGTGATTGAGGAGCAGAGACCATTTGGAGCACCAAAAAGTCAGATGAGATATACGTAGTATACCATTGAGTGCTGTCAAGGCAAAGAAAAAGTGAGAACAATACCAAGCATGTTGAAAATAGTCCAGTAGTAATGAAAGCATCCGAGGGCATCTTGAATCTGAGTAAGTGTATGCTCAGTGATAATGTTCCTTTGGACAAGATAACAAAAGTTGAGGAAAGCCCAAAAGGCTTGAATGACCTCTGTTGGTACATAGCCCTCAATTACAGGTAAATAGACCTGTGTGAGTAATGTGGTAAGTTAGCTATCTAATCCTGTAATATAGCACTTATCTTCATAAGTGCTTTCAAGTTGTCACTGGTCCATTGCTTGAATCCATGCCCTTGTGAGAAGTGTTGTAGTCCAGTAAATGGTGCAACTACTGCAATCCTGTTTCTGGACGGTCAGAAATGTCATAGTAAGATTACACTGGCATCTCATCTTTGGCCAATATTATCCAAGATGTGGTTGGCCTCTGTTGTACTATAAACCTGTTTTAAGTAGTGTTCAACCCAGTTGATGAGGTAATCCTTGAAGGCCCCTTTGATCAATTGATGTAAAATATCTAGTGCAAGAAGTTTGTGGATGTCGGCATGTGGAAAATCATTAGTAAACAGCTACGTTCCATTAATATGATATGTAGTATTAAAAATTTGAAGCGACTCACCACAAGATCACCTATAATTTCATACTCATTTCAAAGTTCTTGAAGGGTAGCTTCCTCAAGGACAGTTTCACTATGCTCTTTGCAACGGCAGAGAGCATTAATGTCCAAGTCATTGTGTGGTGCCAAACATCTAAGGTAGTTTCAGTAATAGAATATGATGGATTTAAAATCTAAGGTACTTCGGACACCACCTACAAACAATACATGATAAAAGGACTTGCTTTTCATAGTCAGTGATATAAGGCACAAGTCCATATATGACATGCTGGTAGTAGCCATCACCAAATCACACAACTTCAGGTTTTGTCATCCATGGTTTAAGCATACTGAGAATCTTTGATAGCATTGAATGGAAAAGCTGCCGGCGAAACTTTCTAAATGCAGGGTCATTTGCATGCTCCTTTATTACTAACTTGAAGCATTAGCATGAATACAATCTGTGCAATGGCAAACCTACTCTTGAGGATTGCTAGAAATATGATGATAGAGACAGCATCCCAATGTGCACGATGAACATTGTTTCAGATGTTTCCAAACAAAACATAAAGTGGGTAATATTCATTATTACTGGTTCCAACAGAAACGGTTGTTTTGTCTGAGCCAAGGACAATAGGGACGAAGGTCCCTCTGTGAGTATTCGGATCCTTGGTAAGTTCATCCTGTGTAGAATAACTTAGTAGGTGTTACGGGGTATAATTTTTCATCTATTTTTCACTCTTTTTCTTTCTCTTTTTACAGTCACGTGACTTACATCACATGCTCATTCTATCATGTGACTGGATCACGTGCAATGAGGACTTTATATTTAGATATCACGTGACTAGAGCCTAGACTGGCCTGGAACATTCTACTCTAGACTTACCTAGAACTGGTCTGGACCATGACATCACCTGACATCATAGAACGTCGTAGAATGTTGTGGAACATTCCGATGATATCATTTATTTGTGTCGTACAAACACTAGCAGTGTTACGATATGTATTTTTCCCCTTATTTTTCTCTATTTTTCTTTCTTTAGCGCCTAGCGCGCTTGTACTCAACGACTTAGAAACGTCTAAGTCTTTTTCCAGATCACGTGCAACTTGCTTGCACGCGACACGGACAAACCCCTATGTCTACTCTTCACAGGACTCACAGGCTTTCATAGCCTTATGCCTTACCATTACTGTATGTTTCTCATTTCTCCTATTTCATATTTAATAGACTGCCACACATCATGGGATCCTCACCGATCTCATGTGTGATCGTGGCAGCACATGTTATCCTCACCTTATGCTTCTCCTTCCATTCTACACATGTATTCCTCATGTTATGATTCCTTTCCATTCTATGGCTATGCTTGATGCATGCCTGGTACATATGTTTCTCATAGTATCGGTTAGATCTAGTGTACACATGGACAAACACTAGTGTAGTATATAAAGGTCAATAGAGCGACCAGAGGATCCCCATCGAATCCTCTTGGGTCTTATACCAGTGTCTCCATACGAGCAACCTTGGTTCTAAGTCTTTTCAGTACGCCCTTCACGAATATGTGAGCCGCTGATGTTTCATTAGGATTCGATCATTAAACTAACCAACTTTGCTCACGATGCTTGCCGGTCAAGACCACCGCAAGCAACAAGTACAACTTTGACGCTTTTGAAGTGAAGGCTTACAGACTGACGCTTTAGTGACACTGGCTAGTGTCTTCCAACAGGTTATCAGACTCTCGTCCCGACTCTTACGCAGAGGAGCTCGGAGAACAACCCACTACGTCCGTAGAGCAGTCGACGTCGTCAGACAATGGTCAAGGGCGATGGGCAGACCAGGAAGTGTGGTTCGAAAGAGAACTCGGACTACTCTCTCCTTATACCAACGCAGAGGAAGAAGAAGCAGCCACTCACCTCCCTTTCCGCTCTCCTTCGGTAGATCCGAACGACGCACCGCCCACCGCTTACCCCCAATTGCCGGTTTTTATCAATCGGCTGTTCGTTTCCGAAGTTTTAGTGGACGAATACGTACGTCAGGTAGAAGCAGGGCTAATTGAAGAAGGAGAAGGTCCTGGAAGAAGAGAAGAAGCTAGGGCTAGGTACCGCACACCAACCCCTTTCCCTGCACCACGCCCACATCAGGACAGACGCATGTATTTCCCCGTAGATCCCACTCACGTTCGCAGGGACTACTTTGAAGAATTTCTCCCTGACTTCTTATGTCCTCGTTTACGTCCTCGCCGCGTCCTTAACGAAGTAAGGCGCCGTCCTCACATACTTACCACCGACCCCTTGATCTACGATCAAGAGTTACATTACTTCCTTTAATGTTTTTCTTTACCTACAAATTTTCTTGAATAAACATGTCTCAAGCCGTCTTCGACATCTTGGATGACCCCCAGGAAAGTTGGGAGAACAAAATCGCCGCTGCTAGGCAGGGCATGTTCAACCAAAGTCGAATAATAAATCAATTAAACAATCGACTTGCCGCTCTTGAAAGAAGTGGCGCAGCAGGAGGCTCAGCCTCAACTTCAACGAGTACGGGGGGAGCGTATTCGAAGAAAATAGAAGTTTTCAATGACCCAGGTGAATATGACGGGTCCAAAGCAAAGTTTGAAGAATGGTGGGCTAAGATGCGGGCTTGGCTCAACATAAATGCACACGCAATCACGCTAGGCTCACACGAAGCAGTCTTGGCTGTCCTCTCCCGTCTGAAAGGGCCAAAAGCTGGCCCCTTTGCTCAGACGAGGATCATTAAAGGGGACACGTACACATGGGCCCTGATGGTGGCGGAGATTGAAGGTCTCTTCCGTTTCACCAATCAGGTTGATTGGGCACGTAGTCAGCTAAAGGGGCTGCTACAAAACAAAATGTCGACGGACAATTTCATCATCAAATTTGAAGCGCTTTACCAACAAGCTGCGATAGACGAGTCGCACGCTATCTTTATGTTGGAAAACAACGTCAGACGGAGCATTATTGCTCAAATCTTCAAGGAGGGCAAACGTAAGGCAAAGGTAGCCGAATACATTGCCGAAATCAGACGCGTCGGGACCGCACAAGAGTCCCTTGATTTCATAATGGGTGCCACTACCCGAAGAACTTCTCAAGCACGTGGCGACCCCAACGCTATGCAAATTGATGCCGCCCAAAGAGGGTCGTCATCAAAATTATCATGTTACAATTGTGGTGGACCACACGGGGTAAAGAACTGCCCCAAACCACGCAACTAATGTCCCTCTTGCAAATGGCTAGGGGGCAAACATAAGAAGGAATGCCGTGGTGGCCGCCAAGTGCGTGTCGTCGAACCAGAAGAGCCCAAAAGGGAAGCCCCACGGGGTAACGATCCTTTTGCGGCTATCCGTCACATGTCCTATGACGAAATGAGGGCATATTTTTGGGACATGAAGGATGTCCACGACAAGGGAAAAGGTCGTGCCGCATGAACGAACTGGGTGTTCGTGCGGTCACATTTGACGAATATTTATCCAACCGCTTCTCCGTCCTTGAGGTCGAAGAACCTAGGGAAAGCACGGATGAGTCGGATGATGTTTTATTTTCTCAATGCCAAACTGGGTCCTCTTCTGTGAAGGGGCTCGGCCGGGGCTTCAAACCGGTACTTAATTCAGTTTCAACAAAACCACAAAAAAATATGTCAGATGAAGAAATTCCAGATGACTTTTTCTTGAGAACGCTCAACATGGAGAAGGAGATCTTAATGAAGATCAAAGTTACACCCTCCCATGATAAGAAGAATTACGTCGCCGCTGACGCATTACTGGATTGCGGCGCTAATGTTATTTTCGTTGACAAGAAGTGGGCTATGAATCAAAAGCTACCGCTCACTCTCTTACGTAACCCCATTCCCGTATTTAACGTTGACGGATCAAAGAACTCGGCTGGAAACGTTACACACTCCACCGAGCTAATTATAGATTATGAAGGACACAGGGAACGCGTTACCGCAGAGGTTACGGATCTAGGACGTAATCAGATCATCCTCGGATACACGTGGTTGAAGAAGCACAATCCTGAAATAGATTGGGCTAAGGGCGAAGTAAAGATGACGCGATGCCCAAGAAGTTGCCATCTATTAAGGGAGAAGAGTGTGTTCCTTCGTGTTCTAGGAAAAAAAGAAGAAGAGGCTGCTTATCATGCCTACGCTATACGAGCTAGCATTGAAGCACCTAAGAAAATAGAAAGGACTATTGAAGAGATGGTGCCTAGTGCATACCATCAATATTACGGACGGTTCTCAAAAGGAGAATCTGAACGCATGCCAATCAGAAAACCATGGGATCACGCTATCGACTTGAAGGATACATTCGTTCCTAAGAAAGGAAGAATGATCCCCCTCTCAGTAGAGGAGCAGAAAGAAGTGTCTAGCTTCATTGATGAACAACTGAGGAAGGGTTACATATGACCTTCAAAGTCCCCTCAAACTTCCCCTGTTTTCTTCGTGCCAAAGAAGGAAGGCACTAAACGCATGGTTCAAGATTATCGTTATCTAAACGAGCACACCGTCAAGAATAATTATCCGCTCCCGCTGATTTTCCAATTAGTGGATAAGCTAAAAGGAGCTAAGTTATTTACGAAGATGGATTTACGATGGGGATACAACAACATTCGCATCAAGGAAGGCGATGAGTGGAAAGCTGCCTTCATATGCTTCCGCGGTGCTTATGAACCCCTCGTCATGTTTTTCGGGTTATGCAATTCACCCGCCACGTTCCAAGCAATGATGAATGAAATCTTTGCCGATATGGATGACGTAGTGGTGGTCTATATTGATGACCTCTTAATATTCACGAAAACCGATGACGTCAAGGAACACGAAAAGATCGTTAAAGAAGTCCTACGTCGATTGGAAGAAAACGATTTATTTATCAAACCAGAGAAGTGTACCTTTACGGTACCAGAAGTAGAATTCCTCGGCATGATAGTCAGCCGTGATGGAATTAAGATGGACGACTCCAAGGTTAAGGCTATTCTAGAATGGCCTGCGCCGAAGAATGTGAAAGGAGTTAGGAGTTTCCTCGGACTCGCCAATTTCTACAGAAGGTTCATCCAAGGCTATGCCCAAGTGGCTAGACCCCTAAATGATCTAACGAAGAAGGATATACCCTTCGTGTGGAAAGAGGCACAACAAGAAGCATTTGATATGCTAAAGAAGAAGTTTACGTCCGCTCCTATACTATCCTTTCCAGACGAAGATAGTCGCTTCCGTCTTGAATGTGACGCCTCAGATTTTGCAACAGGCGGAGTCTTATCTATTGAAAAGGATGGCTTATGGCACCCAGTTGCCTACGCCTCATGATCCATGACACCTGAAGAGAGGAATTATCCAATTGCTGATAAAGAGATGCTCAGCATGATTCAGGCTCTCGAAGCATGGAGACATTATTTAGAAGGTGCCAAGTATGAGTTTGAAATCTGGAACGATCACAAGAATCTCCAGTATTTCATGAAGGCACAAAACCTTAATCGTCGCCAAGCGCGATGGGCACAATATCTATCTCGGTTCAACTTTAAACTCATCCATAAAGCTGAAACCTCGATGGGGAAAGCCGATGCCTTATCTAGACGAGAAGATCATATGATCGGCATCGAGGATGATAATAAAGGAGTAACCATATTTACGCCGGAGAAGATTAGGGCGACCATCTTGATCTCCAATGAAGGCGATAAGATTAAACAATAGGTTCTTGACGCTATGCACAAGCTGAAAGAATCAGAAGTCCAGACGTTACGCGAGAAATTCCACATTCATGATGACAGTGATGGAATTCTCTATGATGAGAAGATGAAGATGTATGTGCCTGACGACGAAGGTCTACGGCAATCTATTATTACGCTACACCATGACACTCCGGTTGCTGGACATCCAGGAGTTGAGAAGACAATAGATTTGCTGCAACGCAGCTACACTTGGCCGTTAATGTCACAACAGGTCAAAGAATATGTTTCCCATTGCGATAGATGCGCACGCATGAAAGGGAGCAATCAGCCTCCCGCTGGAAAATTACATCCCTTGGAAGTTCCTACAACACCTTGGGAAGACGTATCAGCAGACTTCATTACGGATCTGCCTGATTCGAATGGATTTGACTCCATCCTTGTGATGATGGACAGGTTTTCCAAAGAAGTCGAATTCATTCCATGTTTAAAAACAACGACAGCTCTTGACATGGCTCGTCTATATTTAACCAACGTGTGGAAGGCACATGGCCTACCCCGCACTATCATATCTGATCGTGGACCGCAATTTGCCGTGGAAGTAATGCGTGCATTATGCAAGCGATTAGGTATTATGCCTAAATTATCCACTGCATATCATCCACAGACGGATGGTCAGACAGAACGAATGAACAGGGACTTGGAACAGTACCTTCGTTTATTCTGTGCAGAAAAAGAAGCAGAATGGGCTGACTGGCTTGCCATCGCTCAATTCTCATATAATACCAAGAAGCAGGCTTCTACTAAGAAGACCCCTTTCGAAGTCACACGGTCCTATGCTCCAAGAATGGGCTTCGAGCAACATGTGTCTAAGGCACCAGCTGCTGATGACTTTGCCGAAGAAATGGCCAAGACTTTGAAGGATGCAGAAGCTAATTTATTGAGTGCTCAGAAGCGAATGAAAGCGCAAGCTGATAAGCACAGATCAGTTGCCCCTGAATACGTCATTGGGGATAGGGTCTGGCTCAGCACAAGTAATCTGCGCCTGCCGAGAGCTTCACGTAAATTAACCGAACGATGGATCGGTCCCTATGAGGTCACCAAATTGGTTGGCTCTAATGCGTTGACGCTTAAGCTACCAAAATCTATGCGTATTCACCCTACGGTTAATATTTCACGGGTCAAGCCTTACAAAGAGCGCTTGCCTGGGCAACCGGTTATTGCCACTGGACCCATTGAAGTTACTGAGGGTCGTGATGAAAAATACGAAGTAGATTATGTGGTCGAATCTCGAAAAAGGGGTAACCGACTCGAATACTTAGTCCACTGGAGGGGCTATACAGATGAAGATAGAACGTGGGAACCCGCTGGCAATTTGGCCAATGCTTCCGATGCGGTTGCAGCCTTTCATCGGGCAAATCCCTCGGCTCCTCGTAAGCTATGAATGGCTTACTTGGATTTCTTATCATTATTCCAGCCATTTGAAAATTTCACAGTTTCTATGCCTCGCGACACTCCCTTTGATCGCCTGGAAGTCGATCCTTAGGAGGGGGGTAGTGTTATGATATGTATTTTTCCCCTTATTTTTCTCTATTTTTCTTTCTTTAGCGCCTAGCGCGCTTGTACTCAACGACTTAGAAATGTCTAAGTCTTTTTCCAGATCACGTGCAACTTGCTTGCACGCGACACGGACAAACCCCTATGTCTACTCTTCACGGACTCATAGGCTTTCATAGCCTTATGCCTCACCATTACTGTATGTTTCTCATTTCTCCTATTTCATATTTAATAGACTGCCACACATCATGGGATCCTCACCGATCTCATGTGTGATCGTAGCAGCACATGTTATCCTCACCTTATGCTTCTCCTTCCATTCTACACATGTATTCCTCATGTTATGATTCCTTTTCATTCCATGGCTATGCTTGATGCATGCCTGGTACATATGTTTCTCATAGTATCGGTTAGATCTAGTGTACACATGGACAAACACTAGTGTAGTATATAAAGGTCAATAGAGCGACCAGAGAATCCCCATCGAATCCTCTTGGGTCTTATACCAGTGTCTCCATACGAGCAACCTTGGTTCTAAGTCTTTTCAGTACGCCCTTCACAAATATGTGAGCCGCTGATGTTTCAAGCAGCGTATATAGTCTGCAATGCAAACACCCCAGAGTCCCAGCTTGGTTCTCTTGGGGCTGATACAATCAGCGGCTCACATCGTATGAGTGCATACTGAGATTTAGTCAAACTGAGGTTGTTCTCTTAAGCTGAGGAGCTGAAGGAAAAGACCCAAGAGGATTTGATGGAGTCCTCTGGTCGCTCCATTGATCCTTATATACTATACAAGTGTATGTCCGTGTTTACACTAAATCTAACCGATAGTATGAAAGACATATGTTCCAGGCATGTATCAAGCATAGCCATGGAATGGAAAGGAATCATAACATGAGGGAAATGCATGTAGAATGGAAGAGAATCATAAAGTGAGGATAACATGTGCTGCCACGATCACACATTAGATCGGTGAGGATCCCATGATGTGTGGCAGCCTATTAAATATGAAATAGGAGAAATGGGAAACATACGGTAATGGTGAGGCATAAGGCTATGAAAGCCTGTGAGTCCGTGAAGATGTGACATAGGGGTTATGTCCGTGTCGCGTGCAAGCTAGTTGCACATATCACGTCACGTGACCAGTCACGTGATCTGGAAAAAGACTTAGATGTTTCTAAGTCGTTGAGTACAAGCGCGCTAGGCGCTAAAGAAAGAAAAATAGAGAAAAAGAGAGGAAAAATACATATCGTAACAGGGGCTACCTGTCCACGAGCGAACATAAGTATCCCCTCATCATTCTACTCATCGTCGAGGAGTATAACTCGACGCTTTACCTCTTCACATTATCACATCTTCAGGTCAGACGATAACTGATCTGTTTTCTCTGCGAAGTTTAGTGTTGACATTGTGAAAGGCCTTTGACCATCGCTCGTCTCAGTAGGTAGTGCAATACGAAGACAGGATAACTTACAGCTTGATTCCATGCCCATGAACCAGACATGAAGTCTTGCCACTGTTGCTCATCTCCCTCAGATAAAAACTCATGAAATGGAGCATACAGTGAGCTCCAAAACCATTGCAATAACTAATATTAATATGGTGCATGAAGAACACTGCAATTACCTGTGTGAATTTTGCTTAGCTTTGATGAAATCAAACAAAGTATAGACACAGGGCTACAAATTGGTTCCTGGGTCATGTGATTTAGTCTGGTGGCGGTGGAGATATGTCTATTTCAAAACAGCAACACTATTGCAACAGTTTTATATATTTCAATCACAAAGATGAGATCTTATGAAAATCAAGTCATATTTGATTTTGTTTGGTTATACAAATAAAGATACACATATAAATACCATGTCTGAGTTTGAAATAGTTCACACACATCTTTGTTTTCAACCACATTCATCATGAGATCCATTTCCTCTACTCAGAAGAACACCATTCTCTCTATGCTTGATGCTGGGCAATTTACTCATTCTGTTGCTACTACCACTGGTCTTCATATGTTCACCATCTTTAGACTTTGCTTTAAAGAGCATTTGAGCTCCAGAAGGCTGCTGAAGGTTGTCCAACCAAGCTTTCCTCTACCAATATGTGTCATGTTATTTGTCTTATCTTGTCTGGAAAGACAGAGAATGCTGTCCAAGTGATCAAGGCACTTATCAATATCATCAACCAACCTCTCTCTACCACTATAGTGTGCCGGCACTTGAAGAAGACTGATATGAAGGCTGTAGTCAAGTCCAAACATCCCCTTCTCTCAGCTAAACATTGCAAGGCTTGCTTAGACTTTGCATATGCTCATAAAGATTGGACTGTGGAGGACTGAAAGAAGATAGTATGGTCTAATGAAACTAAAATCAATTGCCTAAGGTCAAATGGATATAGAAAAAGGCAGGTGAGAGGCTAAGTGATAGGCTGGTAGAGGGCACAGTGAAGTTTGATGGTGGTTCACTAATAATATGAGGGTATATTACTTGGCAGGAAGTTTACTATGCTGCTAAGATTGATGGTAGAATGGATGGAGACTTCTATCTTTAGATTTTGAAGGATGAACTGCTGAATACTCTGCAGTATTATGGTCTTGATTCATCTGACATTATCTTTCAGCAGGACAATGACCCCAAGCACACTTGCAAAAAGATGAAGGACTGGCTTGAAGAGTAGGATTTCAGGACTATAGTTTGGCCTGCACAGTCTCCTGACCTAAATTCTATTGAACATATCTGGGGTTACATCAAGAGGAGGATGGTAGAGTATGAACATCCTCCTAATGGAGTTCATGAGTTGTGGGAGAGAATTCAAGTAGAGAAGATACCAGTTGAGGAGTGTCAGAAGTTGATTGAAAGCATGCCTAGAAGGATCGAGGCAGTGCTCAAGGCAAAAGGAGGCTATACCAAGTACTAATATATCTCAAATATGTACTTAATACTGAAAGGTACAAAACTGTTGCAATGGTGCTACTGTTTTGAAATGGACATATCTCTACAGCCACTGGACGAAATCACATGACCCAGGAGCCAATTTGTAGCCCTTAGTCTGTATTTTTCTTGGTTTCATCAAAGCTAAGTGAAATTCCCACGGGTAATTGCATATTCTTCATGCACCATATTAATATTAGTTATTGTAATAGTTTTGGAGCTCACTGTAATCCATCTCATCTTTGTAGTCCACATTCATAAGCATGTTCTTGATGACTTCATGAGGATCTCGATACCATACATCAAACACATCATTCATCCATTGTGGTGTGTCATGTTCAGATTTCTTACTATTGTAGGTGACTGAAAACGACTTTCAGGGAATACTCCCTAGTGGCGTGCTGTTGATAACCTTATAAAGGTCTTGATGATTAGTGAATGGAGGTTGTTCACCGTGCTTGGATAGCATAGCTGCCCACAAATCCGAAAGCATGTTGATCTAACCAGCTGACATCTGGTTGTACTTGAACAGAAACTCTGTGAGTTCAAACTCAATGCGATTATGATAGGGTGTCTAGTTGTCAAATGGTTTCTCCATGTAAGGTGGAGGTGACACCCCTGCAGGTAAAAATTCCCCATGTTCATTACAAGGATGCCCTTTTCAATATGAAAGCATTAGTAAAGGATAAGACAGAAGTATTAAGACTCACCATCTAACTTTGAATGGCAATTCCTATAGAGATGACCCCTGGACCCATAAAATTCCACCTGACCTTTAGAGGACTGAGCACAATCAGGAGCCAGTGAGTGGAGTGAAGGTGGAGAGTGCAGTTCTACTTCATTCTGAGAGGAAACTGGTGTTGGAGCATGCGGTTGAGGTGGATCAAATTTGTGAATTCTGCAATCTTAGTAGACAGCTGGAGGTAGGTTTGGATGACTGGAATGATGGTGCTTAGTGTGACCAGCTTTCGATTTGAACCAGCACTGGCATTCTGACTTTTCACATGAGATTTGGAGGAAATTGTGGTCATGGCAGTGTTGAGTTGGAGCCATGATGTTCGTCTGTGAAGCGAAAAAGCAAACGACATGTGTAATAGATGTTTTAGGCTGTATTCCATCCTGCATCGGCTAGCTGAAAGGTTAGCTGATGAGAGCTGAGAAATGAAGGGATGGTACTGAAAATTTTGGTGGTAAGCACTCTGTTCTCTTACATATAATATAAGTCCCCAGGCTGTGAACTGTTAAACTGTAGTTCCATATCCAGCTATACATTCTCCTCTGTTTCCAATGTCATCGAACACCACTGATCATCGTACACGTGCTTCCAATGCTACTTGTTACCCTAGTGCTATTGTATTGGGGACACAAGGCAAAAGACATATCAAAGCAGAAATCGCCGCTGATAACGAAGCTCAGCAGCAGGCACAGACCTTGAGCAACTCTGATTCAAAGGCAGTACTCATATGGATTGTGACTCTGGAGGCCAAATGGAGGTCAAAAAAAACAGAAATTCTGTCAAGCAAACCATCAGTAATACGCTTAAAACTGAAGGCTCACACACATACCAACACCTAAGCTGAAGATACCATATCTGAAATCTTTCAAGGTGTGGTCAAAGGTGCGAGTGTAGAAGGTCCTGTTGATAATCCTATGGTTACTGATACCGGTGCTAATGTGGAAGCATTTGATGAAGACACGAGTAAAGCTGAGGCCAACAATGGCAAGCAAAGAAAAGCTTTCAGACAGCCAGTAAAGTCAAGCTTCAAGAAAAGAATCAAGGAGGCTCGTAGTGTGCTGAATCAGTTGTTGAACAATAGACATGCAGATAAGGCGAGGACCAACACTGTGCATGGTCAGACTATCAGTAAAGGAAACTTACCGTATGTTGTTCTTCTTGATTTTCAACCATGTTAGCGCTCACTGAGTCTATACTGTACTTCTTCAATATTACTCCCAATCACAGTCCAGTCAAGGCCTCCTTTCAAGGGCTCATAAAGAATTGGGCCTCAGTCATTGTACCTTCAGCTGGTTCCAAGGAAATTTCATCATGCATCACTGCCAATGTGGCTCCTTCTAGAGCACCATTGACAATAACTCATACCTCTAGCACTCTCATTCCTTCAACACCAGTGAACTCTGTGGTAGAAACATCCAGTATTTATGTTGCTGGACTCAAAGAAGGAGAGGACAATACATACGAGCATTCTGTAAGCATCAGAGACAATGTCAAGGGTGAAGATGCAAGAAAGGTAAGTACTGATGTGTCACCAATAAAAACAATCTAATTATCATCTTATATAGAGCCTTCTCTCAATTGCTGATGAGGGCGATATCATGCTACCACTTTTCCAGTCTGTGATGCAAAGTCAACACTCAACATCAACTAGACTAAAAAGAAAAGTATCTGACAAATCTCTCTGTCTTCTAGGAAAGAGCTCGTACCTGATCACACTGGAGTCAATGATCCCACCATGGAGATCGACTCTGACATTGAGCTTATTGACACTGACTTCAGCAATGCACCTCTAAAGTTTAATAAATCCATTGGATGCTTGATGTTATGTGTCAAGCAGAACATAATGGAAAAACAAACCATATTAAAAGGAGAACTGGACACTGTCATAGTCCAACATGGAGTCTGCAAGACCTGTTAAGTCCCACCAATCCTATGTAGCAACTAAGGCCAGGATTGCTAAGGTGGAACCACAAATATATTGAACTAAGGAACTACTACAGGGAGTAGTAGCTACTTATATACTCTAGATACTGCGCACGGACCATGGCCCATCCCCCTCTGAGGTGAGTGTACTAAGTACTATATAAGTAACTCCTCATACGCTTAAGGTAATACCCTAGACCTCCATACTCTAGGTGCAAGCTAGACCTGGTCTAGACTTACCCAGCCACCTGATAAGATGTAATGACCAGATAAGATAAGCGCTACCTGATAAGATAAGATAGGATAAGAAAATAAAAAAAGTGCCTTGAGCGCTAAGTGATGCGTTCGTCTCACTTGATCTGCACAAGAGATTCAGTACGTATCATTGAATCCCATCCAACAGTTTTTTAACACAGCTTTATAGACCATGGTGAAGCTGACTGAAAGCAAAGCTTCATCAGTCAAGAAAGCGAAAATGAATGTCAAAGTCAAAACTAAACCAGTTGAGAACACCATTTCTTTGGGTACAGGACATTATATGAAGGCTAAAGATGTCATCAAGCCTCATTCTGCATACCACAAGGAAGACTTGCCAGGTTTCATCCTATTGGATCCTCAAGGTCGTTGACATAAGAAGTTCCTCCCAACACTTATCCTTCTTCTTGACAGCATCAGCAACCTGTTCGACCTTCCTGAGAGCTCTCTCCTTTAGTTCGCACAGTCCACATTTCACATTATCTATCCTGAAATTTGTGACTTTGTGATCATGTCTACGGGATCTATCATTGCAAAGGTAAGCTTCACTTTCAATATATAACTGTTCTCAATGTTATTGTAGGTTCTCCAGCACTTCTATGAATGGCAAAGCAACTTCGGTTCAACTGCCATTGCGCTTATCTTCAACTTCATGACCCATGACAAGACCAGTGATCTAGTTGAAGTTGCAACAGAAATGCTTGAAGAGCAGCAATTTTTATATGAGGACATGGGATTTCCACAGAAGCACGAGATTTATCGATCAACTTTCATCATGACTCTACTCGGCTTAGTTCACCTTTCTGCAATCCAAGGACATGCCAATGTACCTGTACTCAAGACTAATGAATTAGCATACTCTGGGATGCAGGGAGCAGTTGGGATGAGTACAGCAACTGTAAGTTCTGACACATTTCTGAATTCACCACTAACTGAGGTTCTGCAGGTTAAATGCACTCTCACTTTAATCAAGAGAGGGGACATCAACATTGACAAGTCCCTCAAATCTATCAAGGGTGACAAGTTGTCGATCACGCTTTCAAAGAGTCTCAACAAGTATATCGGCAAATAAACAAGTGCTTCATATCTCTTCTCAGACAAGCTTTAGGACCATGCTATTCGGAGCTATGCACATTCCATCTTGACTCAAGGCGATGACTATATTCACAGCATCATACAGTTGGCTCGTAAGACTATATAAGATACCAGTGTTTTTTTTCTTAGTACTAGTGTTACGATATGTATTTTTCTTTCCTTTTCTTTTTCTTTTCTCTATTTTTCTTTCTTTAACGCCTAACGTGCTTATACTTATGACTTAGAAACGTCTAAGTCTTTTCCTAAGCACGTGACTGGTCACGTGACGTGATATGTGCAACTTGCTTGCACGCAACACGGACAACCCCTATGTCACACCTTCACGGACTCACCTTTACCGTATGCTTTTCATTTCCGTTATTTCATATTTAATAAGCTGCCACACCTCATGATGTACACACCGCTTTAATGTGGCAGCACATGTTATGCTTCTACTTCCATTCTACGCATGTTCTCCTCATGTTATGGTTCTTCTTCCATTCCATGGCGATGCTTGATGCACGCCCCTTCCTTATGTTTTCCCACCTTATCAGTAGATAAGAACACTACATGTACAAACAGATGTATGGTATATAAGGGTGAATGGAATGGCCAGAGGATCCTCATCAAATCCTCTTGGTCTTATACCAGTGTCTCCATACGAGCAACCTTGGTTCTAAGTCTCTTCAGTACGCCCTCCACGAATATGTGAGCCGCTGATGTTTCATTAGGATTCAATCATTAAACTAACCAACTTTGCTCACGATGCTTGCCGGTCAAGACCACCGCAAGCAACAAGTACAACTTTGACGCTTTTGAAGTGAAGGCTTACGGACTGACGCTTTAGTGACACTGGCTAGTGTCTTCCAACAGGTTATCAGACTCTCGTCCTGACTCTTACGCAGAGGAGCTCGGAGAACAACCCACTACGTCCGTAGAGCAGTCGTCGTCGTCAGACAACGGTCAAGGGCGACGGGCAGACCAGGAAGTGTGGTTCAAAAGAGAACTCGGACTACTCTCTCCTTATACCAACGCAGACGAAGAAGAAGCAGCCACTCTCGTCCCATCTCACTCATCTCACCTCCCTTCCCGCTCACCTTCGGTAGATCCGAACGACGCACCACCCGCCGCTTACCCCCAATTGCCGGTCTTTATCAATCGGCTATTCGTCCCCGAAGTATTAGTGGACGAGTACATACGTCAGGTAGAAGCAGGGTTAATTGAAGAAGGAGAAGGTCCCAGAAGGGTAGAAGAAGCTAGGGCTAGGTACCGCACACCAACCCCTTTCCCCGCACCATGCCCACGTCGGACCAGACGCACGTATTTCCCCGTAGATCCCGCTCACGTTCGCAGGGATTACTTTGATGAATTTCTTCCTGACTTCTTACGTCCTCGATTACGTCCTCGCCGTGTCCTTAACGAAGTAAGGCGCCGTCCTCACATACTTACCACCGACCCCTTGATCTACGATCAAGAGTTACAATATTTCCTTTAACTCTTTTTCTACGTACAAATTTTCTTGAATAAACATGTCTCAAGCCATTTTCGACATCTTGGATGACCCCCAAGAAAGTTGGGAGAACAAAATCGCCGCTGCTAGACAGGGCATGTTCGACCAAAGTCGAATAATAAATCAATTAAACAATCGACTTGCCGCTCTTGAAAGAAGTGGCGCAGCAGGAGGCTCAGCCTCAACTTCGACGAGTACGGGGGGAGCGTACTCGAAGAAAATTGAAGTATTCAACGACCCAGGAGAATATGACGGGTCAAAAGCAAAGTTCGAAGAGTGGTGGGCCAAGATGCGGGCTTGGTTGAACATCAACTCTCACGCAATCACACCGGGCTCACACGAAGCAGTCTTGGCTGTCCTCTCCCGTCTGAAAGGGCCAAAAGCTGGTCCCTTCGCTCAGACGAGGATCATAAAGGGGGATACGTATACATGGGCCCTGATGGTGGCGGAGATTGAAGGTCTCTTCCGTTCCACCAATCAGGTTGATTGGGCACGTAGTCAGCTAAAGGGGCTGCTACAAAACAAGATGTCTACAGACGATTTTATCGTCAAATTTGAAGCACTTTACCAGCAAGCTGCGATAGATGAATCGCATGCCATCTTCATGCTGGAAAACAACGTCAGAAGGAGCATTATTGCTCAAATCTTTAAAGAAGGCAAACGTAAGGCAAAGGTAGCCGAATACATTGCCGAAATCAGACGCGTCGGGACCGCACAAGAGTCCCTTGATTTCATAATGGGTGCCACTACCCGAAGAACTTCTCAAGCACGTGGCGACCCCAACGCTATGCAAATTGATGCTGCCCAAAGAGGGTCGTCATCAAAATTATCATGTTACAATTGTGGTGGACCACACGGGGTAAAGAACTGCCCCAAACCACGCAACTAATGTCCCTCTTGCAAATGGCTAGGGGGCAAACATAAGAAGGAATGCCGTGGCGGCCGCCAAGTGCGTGTTGTCGAACCAGAAGAGCCCAAAAGGGAAGCTCCACGAGGCAATGATCCTTTTGCGGCTATCCGCCACATGTCCTATGACGAAATGAGGGCATATTTTTGGGACATGAAAGATGTCCACGATAAGGGAAAAGGTCGTGCCGCATGAACGAACTGGGTGTTCGTGCGGTCACATTTGACGAATATTTATCAAACCGCTTTTCCGTCCTTGAGGTCGAAGAACCTAAGGAAAGCACGGATGAGTCGGACTATGTTTCTTTTTCACAATGCTGAACTGGGTCCTCTTCTGTGAAGGGGCTCGGCCGGGGCTTCAAACCGGTACTTAATTCAGTTTCAACAAAATCACAAAAAAATATGTCAGACGAAGAAATCCCAGATGACTTTTTCTTGAGAACGCTCAACATGGAGAAGGAGATCTTAATGAAGATCAAAGTTGCATCCTCCCATGATAAGAAGAATTACGTCGCCGCTGACGCCCTACTCGATTGCGGCGCTAACGTTATTTTCGTTGACAAGAAGTGGGCTATGAGTCAAAAGCTACCGCTCACTCTCTTATGCAATCCCATTCCTGTATTTAACGTTGACGGATCAAAGAACTCGGCTGGAAACGTCACACACTCCACCGAGCTAATTATAGATTATGAAGGACACAGGGAACGCGTTACCACAGAGGTTACGGATCTAGGACGTAATCAGATCATCCTCGGGTACACGTGGTTAAAGAAGCACAATCCTGAAATAGATTGGACCAAGGGCGAAGTAAAGATGACGCGATGCCCAAGAAGTTGCCATCAATTAAGGGAAAAGAGTGTTTTCCTTCGTGTTCTTGAAAAGGAAGAAGAAGAGGCTGCTTATCATGTCTACGCTATACGAGCTAGCATTGAAGCGCCTAAGAAAGTAGAAAAGACGATTGAAGAGATGGTACCTAGCGCATACCATCAATATTACGGACGGTTCTCAAAGGGAGAATCTGAATGCATGCCAATTAGAAAACCATGGGATCACGCAATTGACTTGAAGGATACATTCGTTCCTAAGAAAGGAAGAATGATTCCCCTCTCAGTAGAGGAGCAGAAAGAAGTTTCTAGCTTCATTGACGAACAACTGAGGAAGGGTTACATACGACCTTCAAAGTCCCCTCAAACTTCCCCTGTTTTCTTCGTGCCAAAGAAGGAAGGCACTAAACGCATGGTTCAAGATTATCGTTATCTAAACGAGCACACCGTCAAGAATAATTATCCGCTCCCGCTGATTTCCCAATTAGTGGATAAGCTAAAAGGAGCTAAGTTATTTACGAAGATGGATTTACGATGGAGATACAACAACATTCGCATCAAGGAAGGCAATGAGTGGAAAGCTGCCTTCATATGCTTCCGCGGTGCCTATGAACCCCTCGTTATGTTTTTCGGGTTATGCAATTCACCCGCCACGTTCCAAGCAATGATGAATGAAATCTTTGCCGACATGGATGACGTAGTGGTGGTATACATTGATGACCTATTAATATTCACTAAAACCGATGACGTCAAGGAACACGAAAAGATCGTTAAAGAAGTCCTACGTCGATTGGAAGAAAACGATTTATTTATCAAGCCAGAAAAGTGTACCTTTACGGTACCAGAAGTAGAATTCCTCGGCATGATAGTCAGCCGTGATGGAATTAAGATGGACGACTCCAAGGTTAAGGCTATCCTGGAATGGCCTGCACCAAAGAATGTAAAGGGAGTTAGGAGTTTCCTCGGACTCGCCAATTTCTACCGAAGGTTCATCCAAGGCTATGCCCAAGTGGCTAGGCCCCTAAATGATCTAACAAAGAAGGATATATCCTTCGTGTGGAAAGAAGCACAACAAGAAGCATTTGATATGCTAAAGAAGAAGTTTACGTCCGCTCCTATACTATCCTTTCCAGACGAAGATAGTCGCTTCCGTCTTGAATGTGACGCCTCAGATTTTGCAACAGGTGGAGTCTTATCTATTGAAAAAGATGGCTTATGGCATCCGGTTGCCTACGCCTCACGTTCCATGACATCTGAAGAGAGGAATTATCCAATTGCTGATAAAGAGATGCTCAGCATGATTCAGGCTCTCGAAGCATGGAGACATTATTTAGAAGGTGTCCAAGTATGAATTTGAAATCTGGAACGATCATAAGAATCTCCAGTATTTCATGAAGGCACAAAACCTTAACCATCGCCAAGCGCGATGGGCACAATATCTATCTCGGTTCAACTTTAAACTCATCCATAAAGCCAGAACCTCGATGGGGAAAGCCGATGCCTTATCTAGATGAGAAGATCACATGATCGGCATCGAGGATGATAATAAAGGAGTAACCATATTAATGCCGGAGAAGATTAGGGCGACCATCTTGATCTCCGATGAAGGCGATAAGATTAAACAACAGGTTCTTGATGCTATGCACAAGCTGAAAGGATCAGAAGTCCAGACGTTATGCGAGAGGTTCCACATTCATGATGACAGTGATGGAATTCTCTATGATGATAAGATGAAGATGTATGTGCCTGATGACGAAGGTCTACGGCAATCAATTATTACGCTACACCATGACACTCTGGTTGCTGGACATCCAGGAGTTAAGAAGACGATAGACTTGCTGCAACGCAGCTACACTTGGCCGTTGATGTCACAACAGGTCAAAGAATATGTTTCCCGTTGCGATAGATGCGCACGTATGAAAGGGAGCAATCAGCCTCCCGCTGGAAAATTACATCCCTTGGAAGTTCCTACAACACCTTGGGAAGACGTATCAGCAGACTTCATTACAGATCTGCCTGATTCAAATGAATTTGACTCCATCCTCGTGATGATGGACAGGTTTTCCAAAGAAGTCGAATTCATTCCATGCTTAAAGACAACGACAGCCCTTGACACGGCTCGTCTATATTTAACCAACGTGTGGAAGGCACATGGTCTACCCCTGCACTATTATATCTGATCGTGGACTGCAATTTGCCGCGGAAGTAATGCGTGCATTATGCAAGCGATTAGGTATTACACCTAAATTATCCACTGCATATCATCCGCAGACAGATGGTCAGACGGAACGAATGAACAGGGACTTGGAACAGTACCTTCGTTTATTCTGTGCAGAAAAAGAAGCAGAATGGGCTGACTGGCTTGCCATCGCTCAATTCTCTTACAACACAAAGAAGCAGGCTTCTACTAAGAAGACCCCTTTCGAAGTCACACGGTCCTATGCTCCAAGAATGGGCTTCGAGCAACATGTGTCTAAGGCACCAGCTGCTGATGACTTTGCCGAAGAAATGGCCAAGACTTTGAAGGATGCAGAAGCTAATTTATTGAGTGCTCAGAAGCGAATGAAAGCGCAAGCTGATAAGCACAGATCAGTTGCCCCTGAATACGTCATTGGGGATAGGGTCTGGCTCAGCACAAGTAATCTGCGCCTGCCGAGAGCTTCACGTAAATTAACCGAACGATGGATCGGTCCCTATGAGGTCACCAAATTGGTTGGCTCTAATGCGTTGACGCTTAAGCTACCAAAATCTATGCGTATTCACCCTACGGTTAATATTTCACGGGTCAAGCCTTACAAAGAGCGCTTGCCTGGGCAACCAGTTATTGCCCCTGGACCCATTGAAGTCACTGAGGGTCGTGATGAAGAATACAAAGTAGATTATGTGGTCGAATCTCGGAAAAGGGGAAACCACCTCGAATACTTAGTCCACTGGAAGGGCTACACTGATGAAGATAGAACGTGGGAACCCGCTGGCAATTTGGCCAATGCTTCCGATGCGGTTGCAGCCTTTCATCGGGCAAATCCCTCGGCTCCTCGTAAGCTACGAATGGCTTACTTGGATTTCTTATCATTATTCCAGCCGTTTGAAAATTACACGGTCTCTATGCCTCACGACACTCCCTTTGATCGCCTGGAAGTCGATCCTTAGGAGGGGGGTAGTGTTACGATATGTATTTTCCTTTCCTTTTCTTTTTCTTTTCTCTATTTTTCTTTCTTTAACGCCTAACGCACTTATACTTATGACTTAGAAACATCTAAGTCTTTTCCTAAGCACGTGACTGGTCACGTGACGTGATATGTGCAACTTGCTTGCACGCAACACGGACAACCCCTATGTCACACCTTCACGGACTCACCTTTACCGTATGCTTTTCATTTCCGTTATTTCATATTTAATAAGCTGCCACACCTCATGGTGTACACACCGCTTTAATGTGGCAGCACATGTTATGCTTCTACTTCCATTCTACGCATGTTCTCCTCATGTTATGGTTCTTCTTCCATTCCATGGCGATGCTTGATGCACGCCCCTTCCTTATGTTTTCCCACCTTATCAGTAGATAAGAACACTACATGTACAAACAGATGTATGGTATATAAGGGTGAATGGAATGGCCAGAGGATCCTCATCGAATCCTCTTGGTCTTATACCAGTGTCTCCATACGAGCAACCTTGGTTCTAAGTCTCTTCAGTACGCCCTCCACGAATATGTGAGCCGCTGATGTTTCAACTAGCATCAGAAGTGATGAGCTGGAGGAGTTGGACGAGCACGCTTACCTCTATAAGTAATTCCCCACTCCCTGATATGTAGCTTATGGTTCCTTGTAGAATCTCCATTCAGCCAGCTTTGTGTTTCCTGTATATGTAATGTCTGCTTTTCATCTTGCTTATCATACTATTTCCCCCCTCCATCTTTGTAGTTGCATTGTCCTTTCTCACTGTTGCTTCCTGCTCATGGCTTTCCCTTAGTCTACTTTTTTTTTGGAAACATATCACACTTTCTCTTCTTTACTGGCTTGTGCTGCTTTTTTAATACATCAAGTTTGCTCCATTCTGACAAGTGATAACCTATACCGCAAGTGAGAAAAGCAGAAAAATAAGTATATTAATTGATAGATTAGAGATAGACTGGGCTTATTTAAGGAGACCACCGCATCCTTCTTATCGTCCTTGTCCAAGTAGATTATGCAAGAAAAAGGACTCCAAAAGACGGAAAAGTATGCACCAGATTTTGCTGATGCAGCTGTGTGCCATCATAGTGAATTCATCTTGTTTTGTTCTGTGAGCTCATTGTGCACTGTTGAGTCATCATACTTCCTCTTTTGTAGTGCCAGTGCCATGTCATCTACAGTATATAAGTCTATCTTCCTCTTCATTCCACAACTCAATCCACTAAAGACTCAATCCACACACTAAGACAAAAACCTTCACCACTCTTTTCACTACTACCCTCGCCCTCCTCATCCTCCGCCCCGTCACAGGTAATTCTCTCCTCACCGAATGCCAATCTAGCTCCAAGTGTGAGCCCAACTATCCAGAAGGCTCCTTGTGGTCATCAATGAGTTACGGTGCTTACGTTTGCTCTGAAAATTGCTACAACATCATCACACTCATGAAAGAGGCTCATTTTCATGCACCCACCAAGTACATTGATATTTCATTCATAAACATGTCGAGGACAACACTCTCGAAGTCACACATGTCTCCTCATCAGAAATGCTTGCTGATGGCCTGATGAAGTCACTACAATGTATGACACATGCAAGAATGGTCAAGAGCATAGGTCTATTTACGGTCTAAGGGGTGTGTAGGAAGTTAGCTCGTATGGTAGATACTAGTGTAGCATCATCATTCTGATACTTACTTTCCTTTTTTGATAACGTATGCACACTCATTACTTGTCTCCAGTCTCTTATCACTCAACTTGAGGTATGTATATATATCCTCACTATGGTAAACACACACTCTTTTACTGACAGACTAACAGGACTCACAGAGTCCCTTGTAATAGGTATATAATACAGTCTCTTACCACTCAACTGGAGGACTCACAGAGTCCCTTGTAATACCCTTATATTTTGTACATGCTGTGGTAAGATTGGAGGGGTCATCCTATAAGGTTTCAGATAGAATCAAATCAATCTTGGATACTGTTTCAGCCACTTACATGTCTAATTAAAGGTTTGATAGTTGTAAGGGGTATTTCCTTACTAGTATAGATTATATAAGATCTACTCTATCTATATAAGACTAGCTACTTATCTAAGGTAGGATAGATAAGTCTTTGTTCATACTCATTTTCAATCCAAAGTCAACTCTACTAGGCAACTTAGTCATGGCTGTTACACGTCGAGTGGAATATAACAGAAAAACAAACTATACTAAAAGGTAGTGACCACTGATGTAGGCCACCACAGAGTCCGCTAGACCCGTTAAGTCCACAACCCTCTATAGCAGCTAAGGCCAGGATATATGAGGTGGAACCATGAATATATTGAACTGAGGAAATAATACAGGGGGAAGGTGCTACTTATATACCCTAGATATCGTGCACAGACCATGGTCAGTGCCCCTCTGAGGTGAATGAACTAAGTACTATATAAGGCAACCCTGTATGCTTAGGGTAATCCCCTTAGCCCTGTAACTCTAGGTTATAAGTCTAGACTGAGTCTAGACTTACCCAGTCACCAGATAAGATATAACAACAGGATTAGATTAGTGCCAACCAGATAAGATAAGATAAGAAAATAAAAAGTGCCTTGAGCGCTAAGTGACGCACTCGTCTCAATGGCTAACAGGGCAAATCTAGACATGATACCAATCTCATAGGACAAGCTCCTCTTGAAAGGGATGCTGTTCAAATGCTGCATTAGGCTCCTGCAAGAGGTTCCATAGACAACACTGAGGTTGTGAGCTCTCGAAGACCACATGACAGGGCAAGACCTTTTCCATGAAAGAGAAATATCTAGGGGATACTGTTGTCCCTAATAATACCATCCACTGCCACTCAGCTAAATTCTTCTTATCATATATATCCAAGAATAAACCCTACATTAGGGTCTATTTCATCCTATGAAGCCTCATAACCCTAACCGTTTTTTCATCATTAGTAATCTTCACTAATCCACTACCGATCTTTGTTAGCAATTTCGTGTAGTATTATGTTGATCAACTACTGTTGTTTATGAGCAATTTTCACTAGTCAATTTGCTAGCATAGTCCACTACCAATTTTCATTAGAGTTTTTTTGCTACCATTGTTTATTAGCAATTCTCACTAGTCGAATTCCTAGTTGACTACTAATGTTCAGTAGTGGTTTTAGCAAAATCATCATTTAGAATATAGTGATAAATATACCAATAGAAAAGGGGTGTTTTTGCACATTTGAGCATATCTACCAAATGCATAAAAACTTCTTTTTTTATTGACATATTATCAGAGAGAATAATTTTGCACATTTGGATGTATTGACTAAATGCACAAAATCACCTTTTAAAATATAATGGCAAACATAGCAATAAACAAAGGGTGTTTTGGCACATTTGGGGGTATTGACTAAATGTGCAAAAATGCCCTTTTTTTATTGGTATATTTTCAGTAGGGTATTTTTGCACATTTAGTCAATACCCTTAAGTGCACAAAATCACCCTTTAAAATATAGTGATAAATATACCAATAAAAAAACAGCAATTTGACGCATTTGGACATATCTACCAAATGTGCAAAATCACCTTTTTTTTCAGAGGTCTATTTTTGCACATTTGGGTATATTGACCAAATGCATAAAATCACTCCTTAGAATATATCAATAAATATACCAATAAAAAATGCACAAAATCGCACCTTTTTATTTATATATTTATTGGTATATTATCAGACCAGTATTTTTGCAAAACTTCACCTTTTCAAAAAATGCTAGCAAAACCCTTCTTTGACCCTAATACCCATTACAGAACACTCCTTAGAATAAACATACACCTAAAGACTTGTACTAGCACAAGAAAAGGTGCTGCTGAACTGACTAGCTTGATATGACAGTATGATTGAGTCAACAGAGATCTGCACAATAAATAAAAAAGAGTCATAACAAGGCAAATAAATGGTCTTACATATGTACCAACAATCAAAACATAAAATCCTAGTAAAACAAGGAAATAGTTAAAGATTGTTTCCATTGTCCGCATTGGACTGTTCCACCTCGCCATGCCTTTAGGATAGAGTTGCAAATAAGCCATGGGCCAGAAGATAAAGCTGTGATCATTTTTATAGTTCTCAATCATCCTTATTAGAGCTATCAATGAAAAACAACCCACCCAAACCATCCATCTTTATTTTTCCCCTGTTAGAGAAGGGAACAAAGAAATTGAATACTATCACTCACCAAAAAGTGAACTCATCAAGCTAAGCATGTCAGAGAAGAACGGGATCACTTCTGCAATGACAAATGCAAGACACCATGTAGCAGCAACAATAGCCACCCATATTGACCAGCTAGTGAGTGTGTTGGAATAACAATGATATAATCCATGCAAGACTCGGAGAAAGATAAACCGAGAGGTGATAGACTATGCACATTTTTGTGAATGCAACTGAAGTAAGACCCCTGTGAGACATACCGAGTACAATGCACCAAGGAATAGAATTGTTGGTGTCAAGAATGAGAATACAATTTTCTGATAGGTAGTTTGCAAAGATCCTACAGCCGGCATGGTCACATACTGATTCTCTGATATAGACAACTCGTCAGCAGATAAATTCAGAAGCCAGACATGAGCTCACCCGTCCAAAGATAAATAAGAGCACCGCAAACAGAGAACACAACAATCTCTGCAGCTGTAACCGCCCACAAAGCTATTCCACATTGTAAAGCAGAGCAGCACATCCAAGGAATGACGGACCTTTTGGAAACTCTCTTGGATCCTTCATTTCTGCGATAAACTATCCTGATGGCTTAGAGAGGCCAAATAGAGCTTCAAGAGACATACAGACGGAAGAGTGATCTGACCAACGAGGATATATGTGATATTGAGAAATGCCGACATGCCTGTCCGATCGCAAAGGGTAAGCTCCTCGCTGTGTTTTTACGTCTGTCAAGAGACACACTTCCCAGAGACAAATGTCGTGCCAATAACAGGGAATGCCGTTACGATGGGTTCCTGTCCAGGGACATACCCAAATGGATGGTCTTGTATTCCAGCGAAAATAATCGCCAACAGGATGGCCAGTCCAGTGAAAGCTGCACTAAGACTTCCGAGCCAGCTCAGTTGGTCCAGTGTCCGCGGTAAACTAACGAAAAAGCAAGCGAGCGCCGTGACGGCGCTGAAGAGGACGGTACAGGCAGCTGAGCTTGAGAGTGTATTGATTAATTCTGCGCCGACTACCACGTGGAGTGCTGGGGAAGGTTAAATGAGTTCTTGGAGTCACACTGGCCATAGGGTTAGGGTTAAAAAAAAAAACCTTGGATAAACGTGTTGTTGAGAATGAAGAACAAGGCAGTGACATTGTATGCCAGGTTGGAACCTCCGAAGAGTATGCGACCGACGTCGCAGACGTCACGAATCTGCGGGTGCTTGAGGCAGAAGCTCCAGAGAATCAAGGACGTGTATAACACGATAGCGGCGACAGAAACTGTCAGTATGATTCCCGGCAACAATCCCAAGACAGAATAAGACCTGTGGTGAACCATGTTGGCCGGTCGACGGCTGAAGTGTGCGCATCTACTGACCAGGGAAATGAAAGAACCGCAAGACAGATATACTCTGAGAACAACAGCGCTGCGGTCTAGCTCAGTGAAGAAAAATAAATCTGCACAATGTCAAGGCCACTCACCTTTTGCCATGAACACGTCTTGTATTTGATGGCATGGTCCCTCTCTTCATTGAGCAGTTGTGCTTGGTTCTTCTCGATGCTCGAGGTGACGTCGTTGTTGGACATATTGCCGACGTTCCCCTGGCGGATGCTAGCGCCAACCGCACGTCCTGTTAGCGTTGGATCCATATTGCTTTCGAAGGAACTGTGGCTGGGTGGAGTGAGGACGGTCCTACTAGTATTGAATACGCCACTGCCCGACCTGCATAGGCGCGCATGCTACCATTAGATTGGAAGGATGGAGCGAGGGCAGACCATGGTGTAAATGATAAGGACCGCTCAAGCGTAGTTTTTGAAGCCTATTATACTTACTACTTAGCCTTTTAGATTCTCATCGTTAATCGTGACCACTTCGCTCCTGCCACGGAAAACCTGTCGTGACTCGTGAGGCCTTCCACACCCCGTTGAGGACAAGGACAGAAAAACCAAGCGAATCTCGTCAACAAATATTTACTCGTGTGCAGCAGCAACAGCGCCGGCGGCCCCGTTCACTTCCCGCTTCTCATTGTCCCCGAGCAACAATCTCGTTGACCCTACTCAGCGCCCCAAAACTCTCGGAGGACGCCAATGCAATGTCAAACGCCGTCGGAGAAAACGATCCAAATGACCAGATGGGGCCATGTGCGGTCTCTTTGGTTGGCGTGAAGACCTGAAGGTGCTGGATACTTGGCCAAGTTTTAAAAGATGAACTCAACGTTGTGGCGCCACGGACGGAACGAACTAAATCCTGCGTTGACCATTTGCAAGGTAAGCAGATGCTGAGGATGAGTGCTCCGAGTCACTGAATGCAGAAGTTTTGAATGTCACCTCTCCACGTAACTTGCCATGCGAAGATGCCAAACTCCTCCTCGAAGGTCCCGCCACCCCACACCGGTTGCTTCACCAGGTATTAATCCTGCGCCGACCCCCAGCTCTTTTCCCTCCAGCAGGGGCTTTAACTGTCTCCTGTTACAGAGGTTTGCTACCACCACGATCGCCTATGCGCTTGCCAAGAGGTCAGCAGTCGGGCCCTCACTCGACAATACACTTGTCTCCTCCATTCTCCCTTCCGTCTCCCTAATGTACTCTACAATGCCCGACATCCAAGCGACCTCACAACACAGCGCATGAAGGGAAAAGTAGGCGCACTCGGGAAAAGGCAAGTACGTTCTTGTCGTGGCGAGAGTAACTTGTTTGGAGATGCGGTGTCCCTCACGCTCTCGCGGGCAACGCGGATACGAGGTCGTGTACCCTATTGACAGGAATTCAGAGGTGTAAGAGCGAAAAAGCAGATGAATAAATCTTCCAACTGCACCTCGACAGGCTCGAGCCAAAAGTAAAGGCCATTGAAGTGGACGTGGGATTGAAAGGTCATCGTGGCGATATTCTCGAGACGGTGGATCTTGTTGCCCGCCAATTGAAGAGCGATGTCGAAGTCGTCAACAAACATTGCCAGGATTGCCCACTGGAAAGGCGACGTGAACGAAAGCGAAGAAGTGCTGATGCATATCAAACCTTTTTGACGTTTTTTTCAATGTTTGCGCGAGTTGCAATGGCTTCTGGGATGATGTGCGCGACACGGACAGGTGTGCCGGCACATAATCAAGGTCGCCGCTGATGATGCAACGGTAGTTGTCACGACACAATGCCTATGTTTTATTCAGCTACATGAGTGGAAACGGCGCCTCTGAATCTCGCGACGGACGTACAGCATCTCGAGCCTTGCGACGGTGCCGGTTACCCTCTTCCACTAGCTCCATGAAGGATGCACGATCACTGTCATCTTCGGATGATGAAGAAGAGGGGTACTCGGACGGGGCTGGTGTTGATCCTTTGCTGTGTCTAACTACCAGCGCGCTGGTTAGGTAGAAAATTGAACGTATAGAGCAGCGAAAAGGCAGGCTGTGATTCACGTACAGGCGCATATAAACCCGTGGACATATTTTCCTGCTACGCTCATGAGCTCGGTCTTGTAACCCGCCAAGGCCAAGATCTCCCATGCAAGTCGTGTTTGGGAATGACCATTGAGGGTCACCAAGCGCAACAAGTGGCCGAGAAGACGGGCGCACACGATGGGTGGAGGATAGGATGGGCAGCCGTAAGATTATTGTTGTTGGTAGAGGTGGTGGAGGCTAAAGCTTCGAGATCAAGAACCTTTTCCTACGGATCCCGATATGCGCTGTATTCTGGAAAGAGCCTTTGTGCATCTTGATTGTGGAGGGCTCTCGCCAAGACATCACAGATTCTTTCAGTAGGTACATAAACGGAGGGCGAGTCGCGATAAACGCGGCAAGCATCCCGCAATGATCCGATAAAAAAGATACTAGAAGGACCTGCTTCACAGTCGAGCTCTGACAATGCTGGAATCAAGGTCCGGCAACGAGTGGCTGCTACAGCAGCATCTGCCGCGATTTGGCGTTCGAGGGACAATTCCTCAGCAGAGTCGGGGGGGTCGGAAGAGCTGCAAGAGCGTACGCGGAACGCCGCCCCATGAGGTCGCAAACATGATCATGCGCTCGACGTCGAGATCCAAGAGTGAGCTGAGGTTGTCTGATATCAAATCCCCACAGCACTCGAAATTCGCCGTTACGCACGCGAGGTCCGCCGTCTCCTCGATGGACCAAACATCCATGACAAACCGTCCGACGTTGCGTTGTTTGCTCCAACCTTTCCAGCGCTTAAAGGCGGGAGAAGTTGCTTGAAATATGCGGATATCGGCAGTGGATTGAAACGCATCTGCTGGCAGGATAGTAATTTCATTTGAGTCGGACAGGGCCCACAAGTCGCTCCTCCATAGTGGAGTCCGCGAACGAGCGGCGTCGTGTAAAGTGACCTCAGCCTCCGCAAACAACGCGTAACGGTGTCGGTCGAGTTGGAACGCGACTGGTTTGCCCTGGAGGAGGCGCTCGATGAGGGCGTAGATGAGAAAGTAGGTTTTGCCTGCCATTGCCAAAATTCCGAGAGACATGTACATGTACATTGTGAAAATGCGAACAGTAGACGTTGTAAAAACAGCTTGGAACGTACCGATGCCCGGTTGTCCGATGATAACACTCCCCGTTTCGTACCCGACATCGAACGCTTCCATGGCAAGGAGGTACTCCTTCCGAACGAGAAATTTGCTGGTCGAGAAGGTTGGATGCAGGATTTTGAGCGCCCGGATGTGCTCGCCAAAGTCGAAATAGGACACGGTTCTCTCTTGTCCCTTGAGATAATAAGACTTCTGGCCTTTGAAGATGGTGTCGTTTCCCCAGACGGCACGTACAAAGTTTTGCAAGGGGACGAGGAGATCTTTGTCTTCCGTAGCTTGTTCCATCAAAAAGGAGTGAGACAGACAAAAGTTAGCGTGACCAAGACTCGCGCTGAACCCCTAAGCCTAACACGACAGGTTTCTATTACGATAGATACATTCCAAGTAGGTATAGATAATGCTACAAAACCTCTCAGTGCTGCTCAATCAACGAACGGCATTACGATTCCAACACACTTGCAAGTCAGGAAAAAAAAAGCCAACAAAAAACCATGACTCTGCACGCAGGCCTTTATCTAAGCTCCTCCTCTCCATGCACATCTTCATCCACAACCTCCCACCCGTCCTCGTCCACGGTCTTGTCCTTTTTCTTCGCAGACCTGATGCTCGCATGCCCGTTTCCATCTGCTGCCGACGGCATTCCCACCTGAACGCGTCGCCGGCCACGACCAGCAGGGTTGGTTGTGGTTGCCTGAAGGAGTTGCGCAAAGTCCAGAGGGAAGGTGAAAGGCGTCGGTGGAGGGAGAAGAGGCGTCGTTTCATGTGAGCGTCTACATACCGTATATGAAAACGGGTCAGCCAGCATTGTGACACAAAGACAAATACGGCGTGGGCCAAGACGACAGAGAAACACTCACCGTCCCAACTCTCCACTACAGCACACGGCCCACAGATTGCCGAGTGCCTCTCCGGCCTGAGAGAGGGGTATCTCTACGCTTTGGGTATGTGCGAGGTAACAGACGTTGTAGAGGAGCATGGCGAATGCGGTTGTGAAGGATGGTTGTGGCTGGGTCGGCGCCGCTGTGAGTTTCGAAGGAGACGCAGATGTGGTGGCTGGAGCGGTTGGGACGGAGACGGTAGGAGATGACGGCGCGGACGGAGAGGATGGAGATGACGAGAGGTGCAGAGGGTGCTTGGTAGTCCACCTAGACATAGTTCAATAACGTGAACCTTGAACGAAAGAGCAACCGACTTTGCCCAACTACCCGACTCTCCACCTTTAACGGCTCCAATCCAGGGATGGCCCACACCAAACTTGCTGCCACTCCATACCGTCTCAAATGGAAGCTTGACGCCCAGATAGAACGTGAGCAAGTCGAGGAAGTGGATCGTGTGCGTGATGACGGCGTTGATATGGTCCGGCGGATATCCTGCACAACGATCCGTCAGTCCCATCTTCTGCCACAAGGCAAGAAAGAATGCAAGGAAACGATAAAAAAAGTGAAGGGCTGACTTCTGATATCTCCCGGAACTGGTAGAATCAAATCCCCGATCGTCCATTCTCCTTTCGTCCCCGCCTTCCTGCCAATGGGCGGTCTCCCTCCTACCTCGACAACATTAAACACCTCCACGAGCTCCTGGACGAGTCCTGATCGAGCGCGCGAGAGTGCGTTTGATAGGGCGTTTAGATCTTGTGCCTCTTTAGCTGCCGATGCCTCAAGTGGAGGTGGAGGAAGGAGACGAGCTGCAGAGAGCGTGCGTCTGCGCGCGGCAAGCGATTCGCGCAATTGGCGGAGACGTTCGCGTTCTGTTGCATAAAAACAAGAGTGAGATTAACGTCGAGCAGGCATTCGTGAACACGCGTACTGGCATCATTGTCCTTTCTCAGTCTCTGCAGCCCCTCCGCCAACTCTTCCAATCGTCCCTGAAGACTAGCGACGCCTGCCCTTGTAATTCGCGCACCTTCGATACCTTTCAGTGCTCTAGACGCTCTAGCAACTTGTTCGTCTCGATCCTTGGTGAAGTGCTGCGTTTGCAGGCGGATGTCGCGCAGGCTGTTGCGGCGATCGGTGAGTGTGGCCATGGAAGCACTGCTAGTACGTACTGATTTCGCAAGCAGCTCTCGCAGTAGAATTGGCGCTGCCTCAGCTCGCAGTTCTTACATTCCATCGCATGTTCTCTGATGTGGACGTGCTCGAAGTTGGCTCTGCTGATGTAGGGGCGATG
The DNA here is from genome assembly GCA_021018615.1 of Phlebopus sp. FC_14. NCBI lineage: Eukaryota > Fungi > Basidiomycota > Agaricomycetes > Boletales > Boletinellaceae > Phlebopus > Phlebopus sp. FC_14. The sequence continues at coordinate 68,340 of JAEVFL010000005.1, read as the reverse complement.
ATTGATTACGTAAGACGCGGTATGCAGGCTGTCGTCGTCGTGAGCGACAGCGTCGACCAGCAAGAAACTGACTGCACTGGCTTCATCGGAGAACGTACAAGCTTGCAAGGCCGCAGAATCTGTGGTATCCGTTTGGTGGTTAATTTTGCGGTGAGAAGGTTGCGGTGCTGGAACGTGGAATCAGACGTAGTATTTACTCCACTTCTCCGTTTCCAGCGTTTCAACTTGCAATCACCTTCTTCATCGTCCTCAGCGTCGAAGACCATCTCGTCGCCGTCGTCGTGATACCTGCTGAACAAAGTCCTTTCTGCACTATCACCCGCCTCGCTCCGTCGATGGTGCACCGCCCACCAGACTCTCGTCTCCTAACTAACCTCATCACACACGAGAAGGAATACTCGAAACACCTTGCTGCGCTCTTTCCTTTATCACACACCGCCCTCGCTTCGCTTTCTGCCTATGCTGCAACATTCCCTTCCCCTCGTCCATATTCTCCTTCTCCGAAATCTCCAGCACAAACCCTAGCAGCCATCGTCGACGTCCTGGCAAGCGCAGACGACGCACTTCAACGGTACAACCAAGCAACAGATGCATGGCGCGAACAGCTGGTCCACTTGAAAGATCTCGAAGACGAAGTCGGCGCTGTACTCCGCGACCGCGAAATTCTGTTCGTAATCGTTCATTATTCTCTTCTCCAAAGTCTGAATCCAACACCTTAGTGTGACGCGCCTCATCAAGGCTTCCAAGTCACAAAGCCGTCGAGAGATGCTAGGTCGTCTTTAATCATACACGTCGGTACCGGTTCGACCTCTTTCACTTCCCTCCCCTCTACAAATTCTACGACGGCTGGTTCCGCAAACTCCAAACTCGCCCATGCTCAAGCCGAGCTTCAGGCATGCGAGGCACATCTGGCTGCCAAAGAACAAGAGCTCGAACTAGGTAGGCTGAGCGTAGCCCGTGATGGCCTCGGTGCGCGCTGCCGTGCTCTTATTGACTGTGGCTGGGTATGGGGTGAAATGGGTAAGGAGGGTCTTCGTGCTCTCCAAGCCCTCCGTGCAGACTCGAACAGCAGTCCCGGTGAGTTGTTCTCGTCCAACCTACAGCCGATAGCCGATCCTGTTTCTCTATATGGGCCGCTAAATCAACGGTCAGCAGGCGGCCAACCCTTTGAATTGAAATCATTCCCCAGAACTCAGTCACAATCTCCCTCCCGTTCTTCCGGCAGACAAAAGCCCCTCCCGTCACCCGCTTTACCATTAAACATCCCCCAAGGCCCGACCTCGCACTCATCCGACATTTCCCTTACGCCGTCCCAAAGTGTCTCTCAAATCGCCGGTCCGTCCGTAGAAACAAGCCAAGAAACCCATCGCGATCTCCCAGGGTCTTCTCGTGTGGCACAGAAACCCCAGGACGAGAGTCACGGGGATATCACGATCCATCTTCCTCCGGCCCATGCCATATCAGACCTCGCACTCCCTACAGGATCCTCTCGCACGCTGCCAAACGGGCATGCGGCAGAACTCAAGAAGGACGCTTCCGCATCCGCCCCGCCTAGGAGACGTCACCGACAGCAGCCAGTTCGTCCAGGTCGACCTCTGTCGCGGCGCATCTCAGAAGTGCCTGACGAGGACGAGAACATCATTATCCCTCCCATCGTTTCGGCATCTAACTTCCTCACCGATTTACCTAGCGGGGTCTTTCGTACCGACGAGAGCAGCGAAGAGGACGTCACCCAAGGTCCGCTAGAAATCGTCGAAAACAAGCCGTTCGGGCAAGCTAAGCGTTTCTCCCTTCGACCTGGTGTTGATGCCGAAGCTGAACTATCCCCTGAGCGCAAAGAAAAACGACGCGAGCGGAAGTCATCTATGGCGTTCTTCGGGTCACTCCGTGGGCTCTTCAAGCACAAGGGAAAAGACAAAGGGTATGCAGAGTGGGAAAAGGCTTTGCCTACGGGGAAGAAAGGCAAAGGTGGATGGGTAACAAGGACAGACGCTCATCTGAGAGGTTCAGAAGGTCGTGATAGCTCCGATTCAGAACTGGACTCTACACCGCGAGCACCTCCACCCCTAGGATCAGCAAAGCTACGCAAGGGCCGCACAGTCACTTCACCTGAACCGCCCTCTCCTCTTGCCTTACAAAATGGCTTGGCTGACAGACGGACCCACCACTGTTCATGCTCGTGGCAGCACCAAACGCAAGAAGAAGTTTGTCGCCGAACTGCGTGGTAGGGACTGCCGGACATACAGATGGAGAACTTGACCGTGCCGAGGATAGTGACGCTCTTCCTGGATCGTCGTCACCGCCTGTACGGAAATCACTCGAGACTGCTCCAAGGGCGCAGCAATCGCAGCCACGCCTGTCGTCTGCTGCCAGCAATAGGTTATCGCGCACATCTTCCTTGTCGCGGGGAAGTATCATGTCTGCACCTGCTACTATGACCCTTCTTTCCAAGTCGTCTACTCAAAGGACAACCGTTGGGGCCACCAGTGAGAGTGATACTGGTATCCTCGCTGATAGCCTGTTGAGTGGCCGAAGTGATCCTCGGAGTATTTCCGCCGTACACGTACCCTTGCAATCACACCCAGATGAGAGTCATTCTACATCCCTAAGAGCCCGCTCTAAACCAAGACGAAACGGCAAGTCAGGCGGTTCCCAGATACGGCACGGCGCCAACGGAAGTGGGAATAAGAGCTTGATGAGCGTCGTCGAAGACGTTGCGAGACAGAACAGAGAAGGGTGGGGAATTACGTCCGTGCCCCTGTCGCCTGTTCATGATGGCACTTACGGAAAGATATCGCCTAGGTCGCCTACACCGGAAGCACCAACCGATCGTAGGCAACACTACGAGCACGCTGAAGGAAAGAAAAGCAGATCCTTGGACCTTCCACGCGCCCCCTCTTCCGTCATCCCTGCTTCCCAGTCTCCCCCGATATCAGCTCACAGTCGGACGACGAGTTCTCCGCCGACGACGACGACCCAGGCGGTATCATCACCCAGGTTAGCGTTAGTGAACGGGACCGCGTCGTCTCGTCCCGCCAAGTCGCCTTTACGATCCGCGCTACGGAATTCCAGTCGGACGCCTTCGCCTAGACCTGTGCAGCCGGTTGAAATAAGAGGACGGCATGTACGTGCGCAGGAGGAAGAAGATCCCGAGCGACCTCGTGGACGGACGCCAGAGCGGGAACTCCCATCTCCACGCGATTCCGCCTCTATTTCATCGTACGTGACCGGTCGAGAGAGTCCTGAGCCCGATGAACCCGTCGCACCCTCCCCGTCGCCGCCGCCAGTACCACCCCACGACAAAGGGGATACCCCGTCGAACGCCTCTACTGAAACACCACCTGTCCGACGGAAGAGCGTACGAGTATCCCTCCAGCCCACCTTCTCTCCGACGCCTCCTGCGTTGTATGAAAACGATGATGATGTCAGTGGGCGCTACGCACCTTGGAGCAGCCTCGGCGCGCCTTCCAAAGAGGGTTGGAATATGAAAAACGGGTCTGCATTTGGCGATGATGGTCGTGGCGATCTGTGGCAAGATTCGAGCGAGGAAGATGAAGAGTACAGTCGTGCTCGGAGGCTGCTCAGTAGAGTTGGGAAGAAGGGAAAGGGGTAGCGCGCGATATACACTATAGTTGCCTGAAGTATTCGACCTTCGTTATTCGTTATTTTCGATACATTTTCTTGGGTTCCCGGATTTGTTTTCAGGATCTGTCCTCTCATTATACAGTCTATGGGTATATTTATCGTAGAGAGGCTTTCTTAATGCACCTGACCTCTGAGGTGGAAGTTATCTGAGTGGCCACACCAAATATTTAATATTTAAATAGGTAATTTGCCACATAATCGTCGCTCATAATACGTCTTTCGTTCTCTTGAAGAACCTTGCTCGTCCTTCGGCTGCCTCTCGTCTTCTCGTCTCTCTGAAAGGACCGCACGCCTCTCGATTCACACAATAAACATGGCCGAAGAAGATCTACCACAGCAAACTCAGGATGAGATCAAGCAGGAAGACAATGCGCCAATCAACGTCAAGGTTCGTACTAGAGGGGATCATCGTCTAGCGAGCAATGTGACTACGATGCCTCCTCGTTCCGCGCGCTTGAAAAGTGCACACCATCTCACAGCCCTCCCTTAATATACACAGGTCGTGAGCTCTACTGGGGACGAGGTTTTCTTCAAAATCAAGCGTAACACGAAGCTGAGCAAGCTTCAGGGCGCTTATGCCACGAAAGTAGGCAAGGACGTGGCTAGCATTCGGTGAGTTTTGTCCTTGTCAGATTCGGAGGGTTGAGTTCGCGTGGGTTGCATGGGCTGAACCATGGACTTTTTGGACGAGCATTGGCGTGTCTTAAAAATCATGTACTAACTTCCCTTTTCTTTGTGCGTATGCGCGCGCGTTTTCCTTTTTCACTCTAGCTTTCTGTACGACGGTAATCGGATAAATGACGACGATACACCATCGTCGCTCGATATGGAGGACAATGGTGAGTACGATGAGCCACTTGATCTTCTGGCACATATCATCCTACGGCGATCCTAACTATTGCCCCTATATCAGACACCATCGATGTCATGGTAGAACGTACGTTTCTTTCCTATTTCCAGTCTTTGGCAGTTATTTAACTCTTAACTCCCGCGATGATCTGATCTTTAACAGAGGTTGGAGGCTCAATTTCGTTTGTATGCTTGTATCATTCTTGCCGGTGATCGCGGTCTTCACATCTTATCTTGCGTTTGTTTCCCTGTCCCCGTTTCATTTACTAGTTTATCACACCTACCTGATGGCTATCTAAGCGTGGATGCTTGTTCTTATGCATGCATCACTTGCCCTGGCTGGAGCGGAATCCTCGTAATTTGTATCTCATTGCACTTTTGATGAAGTTGAGACTATGAGTGATCTTGATTCCTAGGCCGCTCCTTAGCAAACTCTGACTGGCTTTATTGATCGCAAAGAGTAGGAACAAGGGGTTCAACGGTAGTATGATTAAAAGGTGTCGCTCGGAGATCATAGTTGAGGGGGGGAAACCGCTCCAGATGGGATGTGTAGATTATGAGAAAAATCAAGATGAGGTTGATGAAATGGCAGGTTGTAGACTTCGCGCAAAACCATACCAGCATGCCAAATGGTGAGTTGCAAGCACAGTCGTAAGCAAGCAAAAAAAAAAAAAAAAAGTTCCTCGTGTAGCGCAGCGGAATAGATGATGTCAAATAAGTACGATGAGAAAGAGAAACCGAGTATGCAACAGCGGAGATGAAAAATGGTAGAACATAAACCAATCAATCCTGGCAGCCTCTGTCATGCGGGTCTCCACTCAGCACCAGGTCTGTCCACCATGTGTGATGCGTCCGCCCAAGTCGTGTGTTCGGTCGTGTCAGAGTTACCGGCCAGCGTCGCCGGAGCTGTGATGAACGATTGAGCAGCCGTGCTGATATCTGGGCGGCTATCATCACTTCTGGGAGGAATGACTACCCCTAGTCTTTCCGTACGCCGTTCTTGCGAATCAGCACGAGCGGTAAGACGCGACGTCGTCGCCTCTGATGGCGCAGCGAGAGAGCGAGCGGAAGATGTCTCGCGCAGACGGGGAGCCGATGTCCGCGTCATAGGTAATCGCATGGGCTGCCCAAACGTGTAGTTTTCACGACTGCTCTGGTTACCATCCGAGGCGCTTCCTGAATGGGAACGTGAGTCGGAACTGTACACCATATCCTCTTCAAGTCGGGCCATCGACGAGTTGGCGCGCGATCGCATCGACTGTACCAGGTCGACAGAAGACCTCGACGCAGCACTGAGACTCTGAATGAGCGATTGCGTTCGGGAGCGCACAGCGGAGCCCGCTCGTGACCTTGCCGATCCGGACTGCGAGTTCGACCTGGAGCGTGAACCAGATTGCGAATCATGGCGTCCACGCCGACGCCGGCTGCTCACGTTGGATGATCGAGGACTGCGAGGGACAACACTGAGGAGACCCACACTATCTTCCCCTTCTGCAGCCTCGTGTGGTCCTTCGGGTTCAGGCTGCTCCATCATTTGTGGCTCTTCATCTTCATCCCCCTCCTCTTCTTCGCTAAAGAAAGACTCATAGCCAGGTCCTATGTTCTCGGTGTGCTCGCTATCTCTGCGTGCGCGGCTGGGAATGGGTTCGGGGAATGCAACGGGGGAGGGCGATGACGGGAACGCAGGCAACGTTCCAGCACGCGCACGTCCGCGACCCGGTTGCGGGTGACGAGGAGGCATAGGAATTCCATAGCCAGATGACGGGCTCGACATCACAGAGCTGATCCCGTGCGACATGGGCGACTCGGACGACGTTTCGCGATTACCAGTCGACTCGGTGGACCTCGAATGACCAGAGCGTGAGTTCGACGAAGGCGACGTATCCGACTGAGGTGTTGAATGCGTCACGGCACCTGATGACACCGACCCTCCACGTGTGTGTGGACGACGGAACTGGAATGGATATCGAGACGTGATAGGTTGACCAAGGCTGGACATCGAGCCTGACGTGCGAGGTTGAGCTTCACTGCTCTCCTCCACTTCTTCAACCTCTTCTTCATCTTCGTCTTCATCGTCCTCGTCTGCTTGCTCTGGCTCAGTGGATGGCTGACGGCTCGTTGGTGAGGATCTGCGCTTTTCTTTCCTAGAGCCAGGGGAAGGCGGGAACGGTATCTGATCCTTGGACGAGACTTGAGCCCCATAACCCGTGAACGGATAAGGCAACTTCATCAGAGGTGCAGAAGGACCTGCCATCTCCCTATCCTTGGACGAGCGCTTGACGACTTTCGGGATGATGTCCGAAAGCTCTGGCGGAGGTGTCATCGGCATGCCCACCTCGTCTTCCTTTGGATGCGCAAACAAGTCCTCCGAAAGAGCACCTCGCCTCGCAGGAGGCGGTACAGACGGTAACCCCACGGCTGCCAAAACCTTTTCCACCTCGAACGCAGGAGTAGTCGAAACGCCCAACATCTCCGGACTCTCACCCACTTCCTCCTTCTTTGCCGCACCCCATCGTGCAGATGGCTTCACGGTAAGACAGAAATCGAACGCCTGTTGGATACGCAGTCTCGTGCTCGTCTTCCAGCTCCATGGAAGAGCATCAGCGTCGGAAGTACCATCGTTATATATGGACAGAGTCTTTTCGTTATCTTCCTCTTCCCATCTGTATCGCGGTCCACAGATTCCTGCGCAGCCCTGGCCGCTGAGGATCCATAGGCCGATCCTTTGACGCACGCACCCATGAGCCACATGGAGGATGGGAAAACTCAGCATACATACCAGCTGATGAGTAGGACGAGAGCACGCCAAGCCGTCCAGGCGGCATTAGCGATGAGGACACCACGGGAATAATCCGTCAACGTTCCATTCGACGTGCGGAAGAAAGTCCCATCTCGACCGTTGAAGCCAGCTTCGACCATAGCAACGTATTCGGGGTTCGCGAACGAGAAAGAGAACAGTAACGCGAGGGAAAGACCAGCTCTGGGTAGCAGAAGCGCAACTGTAGGTAAGTTCTGCGAGTAGAACCAGAACGACTCGGCGAGTCCGTCACGAAGGCTGCCGTGTTCGCCGAAAACGGCCGAGAACCTGATATACTGCATGAAGCAGAAGTTCGTGTAGGACGTCATCGAAGTGAGGTTGAACGCAGAGGACGAAAGATAAAGTGGGACGATGAGCGGTCGCTCTGGAGCATCGGCAGTGAAATTCCCTGCATACAAGAAAGGAAAGAGCGGTACTTACTGACTCGCCACCGACGGTAGAACGAGAAGACCAGTTCATAGAGCACGAAAACGACGGCAATCCAAACCAGCCAGCAGGCTATATAGGCCGCCGCCGCCAGGGCCCAATTCTTTCCAGAACCAGGCACGCCAGGTGCTGTAGGATTTGGGAACTTGGCGACTCTATCACACGTGTCATGTAAGATGCGACGCCGCATGCAAGGGAGTACTCACTGCAGCAATATAAATACAGCGTTGAAGTCAAAGAAAGTTTGCAAAGGGATATGGTAGAACGTGATCAGAGGCAGAAGGTAAAAGTAGACGCGAGCCCACACAGAGGGGTTTCGTAAAAGTTCAGGGTGAAGGCCCACGGATCGAAACCTGGGTCGATGCATACGGTCTTGCGCGTTGGCAGCAGTGGAAACCAAGGTTGGGCTCAACCCAGCGGTCGTAGCGCGTGACCAAACGCGAGGTTGAGTTTGGTTCGTGGCATCGCGACGGCCCAAAGGTTCCCGGCCAGCTTGTGTGGCATCTTGAAGGCTAACAACGCGAACCGAACGTGGAGTGGGTTTTCGACCACCGGGGAACGGTTCGGTCGGGGTAAGTTCGTGCATTCCGTTGGACGAGTGAACAGTTGAACCCGGATCCGGTGGAGGAGGCCTCCTGGGTAGCCAGGAGGGATAACCTTCCGAACCTTCGGACACCCTGGTGTTGGGAGACGAAGAGGGACGTTCGGAAACGTACCCTCGGTGATCTGTTTGCGAGTCACCTGGAGCGGATGCGCTCATGGGGGACTCTGAGGACGTGCTGGGCTGGATTCGTGACATGTCGTTAATAAAATGAATATATCATGCAAAGATGGAGTAAATAGGAAAGTTCGTGAGGACGTCGAATGCGTCGGTGTCGCGTGTGGTTTTGTGGTTTTTTTGTTATAAAGATTATAAGAAGCTGCCAGAGGCTTGCAGATTAGAATGAAAGGAGGAGGTCGAAGATAAGAGGATGAGAAAAAGCAATGACAGCCTCGTGTTGATCAGTAGCCTCGTGTCTGACTTTCCGCAAGTGAGCAGGCAGAAAGTGAAGCAGGGAAAGAAGGAGACCAGCGCTCACAGAAACCAACACGCGTTCGCCCTGAAAAAACCTCAACCCCCTGCCATCCAAATTAGGAAAGAAGACTAGAACGCTTCGCTTACCGGACGTTTACGAGAGGGTCGGCAATAGAGATACGCAGAGCCAAAACTCGCTGCAGACCTATATCAGCGTTAGTAGTAGACGTACATAGATCGTATGAGCAGCTGTCTGCGCTGCATTCTGACCACCTGGTGTAGCGACGGGGACGACGGTCACCTAGTAATGGTAGTCGCGGACAGAGTTGTGCATTATTCGGGCAGGACGAAATCAAATACGTTGCTAAGCATTCCGCCAGCTCACAGCGACGACAAAAAAATGAAAAATCATCTCTCGAGGTTGATCAGAAAAGAATCTGATGCTCCATAACGACATCAACGACAACCCTCCCGTGGGGTAAAATGCAAAACGTTAGATCCATCTCCATACGCGCCCTCCCAATCAAAATCACTCTGTTGGTTCTCCTTGCCAAACGCTTCAAGTAGCCTTGCAGCTTCCACTGTCCCGTTGACAACTGGCTGGGCATCTTCGCGTGTCTTGGCCTCGGCCCCCTGACCATAGATTTGTGATTCATCTGCGGAAAGGAACGTCCCAATATGTCTGAATGTGAGACTGATGCGCTCCCCATCCATAAATCTCTCTTCCGGCAATTTCAGCTCTATCGGACGTTTGTCATGGTTGATCGCATGCAGCCATTTCGCGTTCGTTTCAAGCCCCAAGACGAACATGGAATTATGCGGGAGAGGAATTTTCTGAGACGGCCTCGGTGCACCACTTTCCCCGGCTTGCTGTACACCGTCTCGTTTCATTCGAAGCGTCATGACACGCTGAGCACCGAGACTAACATTGACGACTCTCGATCCACGCACGACGTCGATCGTCTTGTCCGAGTGCTCAGATATATAATCTGCCCCACTTCGATAGTGCTGAATGAGCACATGGTTGACGGGTTGATGGAGGATGGTTTGTACGTGCTCGCGAATAAGAGCCACAGTCGGCGAGAACGGACGAAGAGCGGGTGATTCGTCGGCTGGATGCCGGTATATGGGGAAGCTTTTGTGGAACAGTGTCAGCAGTTGACCAATGCAAATGAGTGGTCGCTCGTACCTCCCATCCGCAGCAACTTCCCCCTCTACGGCCACTAGTCTGGGCACTTCCCCTCCTGGACGATAGTAAACGTCAGTATGAGCATAGGGGACCTGAGGAGCCAGAAGTGGTGTACCTCGATGGTACATCACATTCCATGCAACCTCTTTCCTCATGTTGTCAAATGCAACCTTCGCCAACTCATGAGGAAGGATATCTAGTACCAGTTCGGAATCACCTTCACCGATCCTGTCGCCGACGCCGAGGGTCGGAGGTGGTGCATTGCGGGGCCTGTGTGAACATGAGATCGCTGCCTCTTGGTGAGGATGGTCCAATGGCTGGCATACATGATATGACAAGAACGTGAATTTGTTACACAACGCGTGGTGGGTTGAAACGTGTTACTGCTGCGAGGGGTTGATGTTGGACGCCTCGTGTCTTTACCATTAGGGTTTCCGCCACAGGAATGAGTCAACCTGTGATACTGCGATACCCAACTATACCCAACTGATCCACGACGTTCCACGAGTCAGTAGAACAGAGTAGAACTTATGGGAGGATAACCGCCATGGAAAACGAGGCTGCAGTGATGCGGGAAAGACCGCTAACGAGTCAAAGTTGACCATGATCGTTCGGGGGATCGCACAGCATCCGATCAATATTGACGCGCCTCAAGGATCGTGCGTGCTGATCCTGACCAAGCACATGCGATATACGGTACGCATACTCCAAGCCTCATCATTATAGAACAAGGAAAGGCACCAGGAAGAACGATCAATATCAGCACGTCAACTGCTTGTTCCAATCACGAGCCAACGCCTCCATGAACCACAAGCAGACGGTGAGGGTCATGTTTAACCTTCATTGTCTTCAGAGTCGAGTAATGGTCGCCGAAGAAGGGTATACTGCCAAACAAAGACGCCTATGTTACGGAAACAGAGCGCTCAGCCAACAAATAACATCCTGCAAGTCTGATGTAAAACCACAAACCTCGTTAAAGTAAGCGCCATCGTTCGAGGACGATGGCGTTCCTCCAAGCCGTGTTTAAGCCTGCAGAATCAGGATCGATCTGATTCACATTTCCGCCCGCAACCATATTGCGGGATAAAAAGGATGGGATTTCAGTGCCATCCGAGCGACGACAACATGGACGCGCTTGGAACTCGCTTGACAATCGAGTAGCGCTTTGGCGACATTCTTGTAGTTATTCTCGAGCGTCTCACGCGAAAGCAGACGCGACGTGAACATAATATATACCCCATCTGAGTCCCCTGCAAAGAACGAGGGCAGCGACATGTACCAGTCATACCACGAAGGATAACCCACTATGCCGGCTTCGGAGGAAACGCCGTACTGTTCCAAGCTTTGAGCATACTCGTTCCATGCACGGGTACTCGCGTTTGCAGCCTCCGCCGACATGTTGGGCCCAACCAAAATGAAATATAGGCTCGAGTTAGACATGGTGCCGTAGCCTCCCCAACCCTGGTCGGTAAATTGAATGTGGGAGTACATTAATTCCGCCACCGATTCCTCCATCGCCGTGGCGTTCGTGAAGTTTGCTTGGAAGGAGCACATTTGGACGGGGAGAGAAGGGTACGTCCGGTAGGTGACCGAGGTTATGATGCCGTACGTGATTCCACCGCCACCACGCAGTGCTCAGAACAAATCAGAGAACGTGCTCGTACATGAACCACGGTCATCTCGATGACTGTACGTGATGTTCTTCACTTTATGCGTCCAATCCACAAACGAGCCCCGTGCCGCACTGCGCCCTAGAAAGCCATGTCTATTCTACTAAGTGGGTAGGCATAATCTCCAGGAGAGAGAAGCACCATACGCTGTGTTCTTGACGACCAGTTTCAGGTTGTACTGGACGGCAAGATTCACCGCAGCCTGGATGTCAGCCGGACTGCGCGCATCGACGCCGATGACAGGCACACTTCCCTGGCTGCACGTACCCTGCAACATCGTATTCAAATATAACATGCACTGATGATCCCATTTGCGAACATGAACATTTCAAAATTCGGGGCTTCCATCGATCTTCGGAGGTGTGGAGACAGCTGGAACTCGGGTCCGAATTAAATGCAAGGATACTTGCAGCTAAGAGCAAGTATGCTACCGTGCACGGCTTCATACCTTTCCAATATTTTCCCGGCGCTATCGCACAAGGAGATCGCTAGGTTAATCTGGGGGAGGAGCGTTGTGTCTGTCTTCCGCTCGGATGCAGCTATGTGTTCGTTGCAGCCTCAGACACACAGTTTATACCCCGACCCTCCGAGGTTTCGGCCGACATTGGCTTAGTCCTTAGGGTTAGAATATTAGTTAAGAATGGGTCATAGGCAGGAGTGTGGTTACGAGCGCCAGGGATGTGTACTGTGCGTCTTGCTGGCGCAGTCTGATGGGCGGTCATTTATTACACTTACCTGTGCATATGAGCGTTGCGCATTTGCTCGTGCATGTAAAGTGGCTTGTCCCGGAGCTGATCATGATCAACGGCGCCTATACGACCAAACCGATTTCAATACAAACTTGCGAGGTTACATCTCGAATCTGGCGCGTTCGAACGCGTTCAATGCTTCCATGCACTGTCCGACGTCGATGCAATCCTTGAGTCATACGTGGGTTCGAGTCGCTCAAATGTCTGCCATTTTTTCCCCTCGGTGTCGATTCATTCTCTAGAAATACCAGTTTCAACTCCATCTCCACTGAACCATACGATCATAGCGTCGTCGGCTTTTGCACGGGCAAATCTACACCGAAGAAGACGACCCACCGCAGATGCACGACGCTCGTACGTATACTGTATGCGCATATGACAGAGGTAGTAATGTACGAGCGCCCATCATTGGCCCACAGCCGCGTTTCTGATCATGGCCTTACAGTATAGGGTCGTGGTGGGTCGGAATCAGAGAGGCGCAGCCTGATCTACACTCGATTCGTCGTCATTCTCTGTCCCGTGATGACCCTGACGTGCACTCCCCAACCTATGATGCACCGCCATACCCCACTGCAGGAAGTGGATTAAACGTGCGTCCACCGGGAGTGCTATAAAGCATATTCTTGTATGCGCCATGATGAACTCGAAACTCCACCCGAGCTGGAGACGAATACTCAAACCTTTAGCGCTTCACTTCTCCCCACCGGACTGACATCATTCTGTGACCAGAAGGATGAAGCCGTTCACGGTAGCATACTTGCTCTTAGCTGGGAGCGCCGTCGTATTCGCCTCGAACATGAGCTCAGGCTGTCTCTGCACCTCCGACGACCCATGCTGGCCAAGCGCCTCCACGTTCGCCAAACTACAATCACAAGTTTCCCAACCACTCATATACCCGAACCCAACAGCTTACGCTTGTTACCCCGTCTCGAACCCCTCTGGCAATTGCACCGAGGTGGAAGAAAACTACATGGACGGTCTTTGGCGGTCTTCGATGCCCGGATCGATGGAAGCCCCGAACTTTGAGACGTTCATGTTCGCAAATGGGACCATCAGTGCATGTTATTTGAATACGACGTTGCAGGGTACGTGCAGCCAAGGAAGTGTGCCTGTCATCGGCGTCGATGCACGCAGTCCGGCCGACATCCAGGCTGCGGTGAATTTCGCCGTCCAGTACAACCTGAAACTGGTCGTCAAGAACACGGGGTGTGTTGCTTTCTTTTCCTGGAGACTAATGACTACTCACTCAGTGGGGCAGACACGACTTTCTTGGGCGCAGTGCGGCGCGCGGCTCGTTTGTGGTTTGGACGCATAACATGAAGAACATCACGTATAGCCCTGCTTTCGTGCCTCAAGGGGCTCCGGCGAACGAGACTTACGATGGTAAGGTTATTTCGTTCTCGAGTGACAGTGGTATTTTCCAACGGGCACACTAGCCGTGACGCTCGGTGCTGGTGTACAATGGCACGAGGCTTACGACGCGGTCAACCAATATGGACGCATGATGGTCGGCGGAATATCTGCTGGAGGCTCGATAGGTGCCGCAGGTGGATGGTTGGCTGGAGGCGGACACAGTATCCTGTCTCCTAACTATGGTCTTGGTGCGTCACTGCTCATGGTCCTCGATTTAGGCTAACCATGACCTGATAAAGGTGTCGACAATGCCATCGAAATAACTGTTGTTCTTTCCACCGGCGACCATGTGACCGCCAACGAGCACCAGTTCTCAGATTTGTTCTGGGCACTGCGTGGTGGCGGTGGAGGCACGTACGGTATCGTAACCTCGGTCACCTACCGCACGTACCCTTCTCTCCCCGTCCAAATGTACTACTTCCAAGCAAACTTCACGAACGCCACCGCGATGGGGGAACTGGCGACTGAATTGATGCGCTACCAGATCCAATTTACCGACGATGGCTGGGGAGGCTATGGTTCTATATCTAACTCGAGCATATCTTTTTTTTACATCGCGCCCAACGTCTCGGCGGAGGCTGCTAACGCGAGTACGCGCGCATGGACTGATTATGCTCAAAGCATGGAACAGTACGGCGTTTCCTCCGAAGCGGCCATCTTGGGCTATGCTTCGTGGTATGACTGGTACGCGCCGTTTTTCGTCGAAGGGCCGTCAGATGGGGTAAATGTCATGGTCACCTCGCGTCTGCTTTCGCGTGAGACGCTCGAGGATAACTACAAAAACGTCACCGAGGTGTTACTCGACTGCAGTGCTCCGAGTTTCAAGTACGTCCATGTTACTACTGCTCGTTGTTTTTCCGGACGAAATTGAAACCCGGTCGTTTTCTCCCATAGTATGATTGCTGGTGGAAAGGTTAATCAGATCGATCCGGACTCTGCAGGGTTGAACCCGGCTTGGAGGAACGCCATCGTCGAGGCGGTCTGCGGTTTTTCGTGGGAGGACGGAACGTCTCAAGAAGATCTCCAGGTGCAGATCAAACAACTCAAGTCGTGGATCAAGATCATGCATGATCTGACGCCCAACGATGGCGCTTACTTTAACGAGGTTTGTGGTTTTACCTCAGACTCGCAGGTGACTGAGCACTCTGTTTTTGTGTATTAGGCGTCGCTGTTTGAAGTGGATTGGCAGTATACGTTTTTCGGCGACCATTACTCGACGCTCAAGACGATCAAGGATAAATATGATCCTCACCGTTTGTTTGTGGTTCATGAAGGCGTTGGCTCGGATGATTGGAACAAGCAGTTGACGTGCAGGTATTGATCGTTCTTCCTGGTGCCTTTCTTTCGTTTGGTATAAACGACGTTTGAAATTATATCGACGTTCAATGCTGAACGCTCGTGGCTGCAATTTGATATGACAGCTATAGGCTTGTTGTATAGGCTAATGGTGCTGCACCGTGACTGAAGAATATCAGAAAGGAACGAGCGTTTTCCTATCTGTTGAACGGTCTGCCTACCAACTGAAGCCTTCAAGGCAAAGTCGGAAGATGTCGAGACGAAGTGGCAACCTAAATCATTCATTTAAACTCACTACCACAATTCTGCCACCACCAGAAATGCGCCAGAAGTGACTGACTTGGGTTATTCATGCATATATTTTCATCATGGAATTGAAGTACGTTGATCAGCGTCCACCGTACGTCCAGGTTTCAGTGTAAACTTGTGAGAGTTGAACTTCAATGTCATGGTAGATCAATAGGCTCGCGTTCAATGTCACTGCGCACAAGTTGCCTCCCATCGTTCTTGCAGAAGTTCAGGTTGGATGGTGTTTACGGTTTGACGTCGGTGTATGCCCGTGGTATGTCTCGTAAATACTCAAAGGTCTGTTCAATGCTGATGCTTTGTAGAAACTGCAGTTTCACTGCCTCAATCTCTTGACGGTTACTAACCCCCAGTTTCAAACCTACAGAGGGAAAAAACGCTCCAGTCATACTTATATGCACACATGACACAGGCAAGTACCCTATTCAAGTACGAGCGCCCATCATTGCGCCCGCAGCCGTGTTTCTGATCATGACCTCAGCCTTGGTCTATATTCGATTCGTCGTCATCCTCAGTCCCATGGTGTGCTCTGACATGCACCCCCAATTTATGATGCACCGCCGAACCCCACGGAAGTGGATTAAACATGTGTTCATGGGGCACTGAATACTGTATAAATCATATTCTTGTACACGCCTGGGTGGACCCAGAACCTGAAGACTCATTCTGAACCTTCACTCCCCAGATTCACGTAGTCTCATTTGGCGACCGGAAGGGATGAAACTGTTCACTCTGACCTTCCGCCTCTTAGCTGGGAGCGCCGTCGTATTTGCCTCGAACACAAGCTCAGGCTGTCTCTGCACCTCCGACGACCCGTGCTGGCCAAGTGCCTCCACATTCGCTCAGCTACAGTCACAAGTCTCACAGCCGCTCATATACCCCCATCCAACGGCCTATGCCTGTTATCCCGTTTCCAATCCCTCCGGCAACTGCACCGAGGTGGAAGAGAACTACATGAACGGAAACTGGCGATCTTCGATGCCCGGATCGATGGATACCCCATATTTCGAAACGTTCATATTCGCAAACGGGACCGTCAGTGCATGTTATTTGAATACGACGCTGCAGGGCACGTGCAGCCAAGGGAGTGTGCCTGTCATCGGCGTCGATGCGCGCAGTCCGGCAGACATTCAGGCTGCGGTGAATTTCGCCGTCAAGTATAACCTGAAATTGGTGGTCAAGAACACGGGGTGTGGCGCTTTTCTTTCTGGTGCCTAATGCGTACTCACGGGGCAGAACAGACACGACTATCTTGGGCGCAGTACGGCACGTGGCTCGTTTGTGGTTTGGACGCATAACATGAAGAACATCACGTATAGCCCTGCTTTTGTGCCTCTGGGAGCTCCGGCCAATGAGACGGACGATGGTAAGGTTAACTCGTTCTCGAGTGACAGTGGTGTTTTCCAACGGACACATTAGCCGTGACACTCAGTGCTGGAGTAGAATGGCAGGAGGCTTATGGTACGGTCAACCAGTACGGACGCATGATGGTCGGCGGAATATCTGCTGGAGGCTCGATAGGTGCCGCAGGTGGATGGTTGGCTGGAGGTGGACACAGCATCCTGTCTCCTAACTATGGCCTTGGTGCGTCACTGCTCATGGTCCTCGATCAGAGGCTAACCATGACCTGATAAAGGTGTCGACAACGCCATCGAAATGACTGTTGTTCTTTCCACCGGCGACCATGTGACCGCCAACGAGCACCAGTTCTCAGATTTGTTCTGGGCACTGCGTGGTGGCGGTGGAGCCACGTACGGCATCGTAACTTCGGTCACTTACCACACGTATCCTTCTCTCCCCGTCCAAATGTACTCCTGCCAAGCAAACTTCACGAACGCCACGGCGATGGAGGAATCGGTTGCGGAATTGATGCACTCCCAGATCCAATTTACCGACGATGGTTGGGGAGGCTACGGTGCCATGTCTAACTCGAGCCTATATTTCATTTTGGTTGGGCCCAACATGTCGGCGGAGGCCGCAAACGCGGGTACCCGTGCATGGACCGAGTATGCTCAAAGCTTGGAACAGTACGGCGTTTCCTCCGAAGCCGGCATAGTGGGTTATCCTTCGTGGTATGACTGGTACATGTCGCTGCCCTCGTTCTTCAGTGCGGGGGCCTCAGACGGGTTAAATATTATGTTCACGTCGCGTCTCCTTTCGCGCGACACGCTCGAAAATAAGTACAAGAATGTCACCAAGATGTTACTCGATTGTGGAGCGAGTTTCAAGTGCGTGCATGTTGACATCGCTACGCTGCGTCCTTTTTTCCTTCCAGGTGAAAACTGAAACTGGGTCCTTGTTTTTTTTTTTGGTTTTTTTTGCCGCAGTATGATTGCGGGCGGAAAAGTGAATCAGGTCGATCCTGATTCTGCAGGCTTGAACCCGGCTTGGAGGAACGCCATCGTCGAGGCAGTCTGCGGTTTTTCGTGGGAGGACGGGACGTCTCACGAAGATCTCCAGGTGCAGATCAAACAACTCAAGTCGTGGATCAACGCTATGCATGACTTGACCCCGAGCGATGGTGCTTACTTCAACGAGGTTTGTGGTCAGACTTGCCGGGCGTTTTTTGTTGGCTGAGCGCTGTGTTTCTGTGTATTAGGCATCCTTGTTCGAAGTGGATTGGCAGTATACGTTTTTCGGCGACCATTACTCGATTCTTAAGACGATCAAGGATAAATATGACCCTCACCGTTTGTTTGTGGTTCATGAAGGCGTTGGCTCGGACGATTGGGACAAGGAGTTAATATGCAGATACTGATCGTTTCTCCTGATGCCTCCCTTCCTTTTTTTTTGGTCATTTGGAGCACGCTTGGAGTAGCGGTATCGTATCTCGCACATGTAGCCCAAGGCCAGCCACGCGCAGTGTGGATATGGATGTTGTGCGCACAAGAGTATGTATTACAGGAGGGTAACAGGAGTTATAAATTACTTGGATACAACGTTACCACTCATCTGCGCCTCAACATATCCTGGCCATGAAGAAGGAAAAAAAAATGAAGAGTAAAAAATGGGTGTGTACACCATATACGTGTAGAAGTCCAAAGAGACACACACACACACACAAAACAGAAGTATTGTCATGTCCAACCGACAGCCCACGATGAATAAGATAGTCGATCAAGACTCGGCACCTTGAGTTAGTTGAGTCCGTGAGTCCGACCGCGAAAGAAGGTCTGTAGGGTGCATGGAGGATACGGAAGCCATGGATGGTTGACGTTGTAGCGATCTGCCGAGCGGTGCAGCACTCGGCGGCGGTTGGGGGCGAGGAGAGTTGACGAGTGGACGACCAGCTGGAAATTGCTGCGGTGGTTTGCCGTTGACCAATGCGACTGGGACATGTTGAACGGGTCTCGGTTGAGATTGGGAGAACGCAGACGCGCCGGTCGACAGCCGTCGTTTCTTTAATCGAGGCGAGAGCTCAGGATCTTCATCCGACCCAGAATCGTCGGCAGTCCGTTTTTCATACCTAGCTATTTCTTCACGACGGCGGCGGAACATGGCCGCTAGCCCACCCATGCCACGATTCACGAATGCGGGCAAGAGCTGATCAGCGTTGATGTGTTGGAACCGCGCAGTGGCGACTTCTCTCAGCTCTTCCTTCTTTGGCTTGGCCAGATTGAAGGCCTTCCATGGGTACTGCGGCCGACTGTCAAACGCCTCCAAGGCCTCTCTATCCTTCTTGAACCACCGCATTCCGTCGGCGGCTTCTGCGACCCATCCAAGATCGAGTAATCTGCGCAGCGAACGCCCGGAAACGGGGTTCCTGCCCGGATCAGGGTTGGACAGTGCGACTTCATAGTGATTCCACGCCAAGATGGGATCAAAAAGTTCGGGCGCACGTTCGGTCACAGGAACGGACTCGTATGCAAAATCGCGCACTTTGATGCCGCCGCGTTGAATCTCTTCAGCTATTTCTTCCTGTGTGAGATCCGCAGGGATAATTTCAGTTGGGGCGGGGGACGGCGCAGAAGCACGTGGAACCGGACTCTGAAGAGAAAAGAAATGCATGGTCAATCCTATATAGCTATCGGGTCAACGGAGAAGGGGTACTTACGGCGGTAGTGACCGTTGGTGGCGGATAAACGGGGGTCGGGACATGGAGTGTTAATTCGCTCTGTGTCCTACGACCAAACGAGGGTCCTTGACTGGACTCTCCTATCGGCTGGGACTGTGACCGGCCGGGCGCCAACATTTTGTTCTCGTCCTCGGTATAAACGACGGAAACTGTTCCTGGGATACGCGTCTGTAGATTGAATTGAAGGCCAAAGGGACCTTGCACTTCGAATGCTGGCATGGAGGGATGAGAAAAACGGGTGGCAAACGAGCAACGCGAGATGGGGAACAGACAAGTGTGATGATTTAAAGTTCCGTGCGCACCTGAAGAACGATTTATATGTCGTTTCCTATTGTTCTCGTTCCACCCTTCCACAGACCAGCGAATACACCAAATCGGGGATGTATTTCAAGTGCCAGAATAATTAACACGGTCGGTCCAAGCTTATCGGTTGTCTTGCTGGGAAAAAAAAAAAAAAAAGGGTTTCTTCCTGTGTTCAATACAAGGCGTGCGTTTGCGGTATGACTTGCTTGTTACCGCTGCTTGCGCTTCCGAACGACGTCGGTGCTGAGTGACTGAGTCGAGTTCAACGATAGGCCGGCATGCGCCGAAAAATACATCAGCAACAAAAAAGGAAAGGCCAAGTGTCTGATCGTCAACATCGATCACGACGATGACCAGCGACGAGTTGCTTGTACCGCTACATGTTTCGTATATCAAGTCACTCGGGGATGTAAGTAAGTGTCTTATACCTGCATTTCAGTCGCTAAGACCATGTCAGAGCCAGGATGATCTCGCCTACCATCTCACTGCTCACCTGCGCATGAACGCCGTCTACTGGGGACTCACTGCTCTGTGCATCATGGGTCATCAGGATGCACTTGATCGAAACGAGATGATCGACTTTGTTATGAGCTGCTGGGACGATGAGGCAGGTTTGTTTCGTCACTCACACCCCTTGCCGCAGTTGACATCCACTCTTACAGGAGGTTTCGGAGCACACCCCGACCATGACGCCCACATACTATCCACATTGAGCGCAATTCAAATCCTCATCATGCAAGATGCCCTCGATAGACTCGATGTCGACCGTGTCGTTAAATGTATCTACTACCTTGGGTCGCACCTTTTATGTCAGCTAACGTCAATCAGTCATTCTTTCCCTTCAACAGCCGTCCGGAGTGTTCGCGGGAGACTCGTTCGGTGAAACAGACACTCGCTTCCTGTACATTGCTGTAAATGCTCTCTCGCTTCTTGGCCGTCTGTCGGAACTAGACGTGGAAAGAACCGTATCTTATATCCGACAATGCAGGAATTTTGACGGTGGTTTTGGCGCGGTTGTAGGAGCAGAGAGTCATGCTGCGCAGGGTGAGACCGTTCCACGGCTGTGTACGTGGGCTGATTGTGGTGTTTTTTTTTTTTTTGCGCAGTCTTTGTCTGCGTGGCTGCGCTTGCCATTCTGGATAGATTGGATGAGATTGATCAGCAGACGTTATGTTGGTGGCTCTCTGAACGACAGGTCCCTAACGGTGGACTTAATGGCCGTCCAGAGAAGCTGGAAGACGTACGCTCCTTCGCCTTTGACTATTATCACAGCCCTTACATTGTCTTGCTGCAGGTTTGCTACTCGTTCTTCATCCTCTCGGCATTATCCATCCTGAACAAGCTCACGTGGATCGATGGTGAAAAGCTCACGTCCTTCATCCTGTCCGCACAGGATACCGAAGCAGGGGGCATCGCAGATCGTCCCGGTGATATGGCCGATGTATTTCATACACAGTTTGGAGTTGCAGGTGCGGTGCCTTTTCGGATGGTCGGTTCTGATGTCCCGCACGTGCTAACGTCGTGTTTTCTTGTTTCATAGGGCTGTCACTGTTAGGGTATCCAGGTCTGGTGGATTTGGATCCGGTGTACTGCATGCCTGCCAGTATCATCGAGGCGATGGGGTTGAGGAAAGGCTGGCAGGCCTTGCCACGGAGATCCAGATGAAATTGTCAGATTAGGACTGTTGACACTTTGCGTCGTGTTCTTTGATTTGTTCTGGCTGACGGACGAACTCTAACCTCAACAACTGGTTAGCGCGAATGTTCACGGCGTCGCAGCAGTAAGGCGCGGTTCGCATTTTCTCAATTGCGGAGAGGGCTGCGTGCACATCTGTGCAACAGCAGCAGCTGAGAACTGGCGGCGATGGATCGGATACCTAAACTCTGGTATTGGACCAACATGCGTTCTCTTCTGGACCGTTCATGTCGAAACTCAATTGAATAGAACTCTCCCCAGAGCCCGGCTTTGAAACAAACTCCCGGGCGACTGTCGGTGGTCTGTGTAGGTGACGGCGGTGAACTTGTGAGAAGTGGCAGCGTTGAGCTGTGTACTTCAAGTTCCTACTTGTGCATTTGTTATCGATCATTTACGATGAACACGCAGAGTTATTCGTTCAGCCACACTGCTCTCAGCCATTAGCATCCTCTTTAAAACATTGCGGTGTTCATCAAGCAGTGCGGATTTGATGAAGAAGTATTTGGGTTACAAGAACTAACTAAACGCTGGAGAAGGAATTCGGTACAGCCGCCCGCAGGTCTACTTGTTCATCTACCAGCGATATGAACACTGCGATGATACCAATAGCAATGCTCCTCTGTTCGTCTTCTCGCACACGCGACTTGACCCTAGGCTGGCGACCGGTGCATCGATGGTGGGTGGTCAGATTTCTTGATCATTGGTCTGGATTCTGCATGGACATTCTGTCTACTCCATTCGTGATAATAGAACGAACCACGCCGACCCTGTCGACCCTTCCTCACCGCGGTCACGGTTTCTGTAAGTAACGCACCGCGGGTTTCGTAAACGGGCTGAGCCTGGCGGTTACCACATGCCCGCCTGCACTCTCCCATTCTGGGCGTCTGGTTCTCCAAAGCGCTAGTCAACGGGATTTGGATCCCTGGTGATTTCGCATCTGCCACCATGACCTTTGAAGAACCAGAGCAGTTCAAACGCCTCTCAAAGTCGCTCATCTCGGGCTCTCTGTCGCGGGTTTAACGTTCTCTGCTTTCAAGTGCCCCGCACGTGCTGCACGCGTGCCTCACATGATCGACCTAGGCATTCTCGGGTGCCACCACGCTTGTTATGCATGTTTTCATGGACTATGCTATCTGTCCTTAAGCATGCAAGTGAATTCTTCTTTTTCACTAATGCTTCGCCATACGCCTAATATCTGACGTGATCATCAGACAATTGAGATACCGGTGTCCGGGAACTACGTACAAGTGGCAGCTGTACGAGGACCAGGACTGCCCTTTCCTCATCCCCACTCGCCTTCTCTGCGGCGTGTCGACATCTTCATCAGGCAATCCCCATCATCGCCTTTCTCGCTTCGCTAAGGAATTCGGCGGCGTCCGCCTCGTGGTCCACATATCTAAATGCTCGCACTATCGCTGCCCACTTTTTTCCAACACCCTCACCTCTTTCTGTCCTTGCCTCGCCTTGGACGATCCCTCAGAAAGCTTCAGTGTTGTACTGACGACTTGCGCACGATTCAAGATGGTGTCTAAAGTTCTTGGTGTCCTTATTCTTGCCCGTAACGGGGACCGTAGCGAATACTTCCAGGATCCTTATACCTACGCTCCATCTTTCACAGAGTCTACTCCTCTTGGTGCCGTACGTATTCACACTCTCACCATCATCCAAAGACCTTGCTAACAAGTCACAAGGCTGAGTCATTCCAGCTTGGCTCCTATATCAGGTCCACATACCTTGACTCGTCTTCTCCTCTGCATATCCTTGATATGCCTCTGGACCCCACACACCCGATCCCACCTAACCAGGTTCATGTCCACGCAAAGTCAGGTGGAGAGGGTGCTGCAATCTTTGATTCTAGCATCGCGCTTCTCCAAGGGATGTTCCCCCCAACACCGCAGAACAAGATCTCACTCGCAAATGGAACAACCGTGGTATCTCCACTCGGGGGATATCAATATGTCCCTGTGGAGATGTCGTCAGGTGGTGATCTCGTGCTTGAGCCTTGGGTCGATTGTTCAGTAAGCCATGCTCGTCATATCACGTGGTAGTGGTGGTTCGCTCATGTCCTGGCAAGGCATTCAAAAAACACATTTCCGAGGTCTACAACTCGGCGGAATTTAAGGAGAAGGCAAAGAATTCGCAACACTTCTTTGGGTCCGTGCATGACTACATGTTTGGCAGGCCCACAACTCTTGAAAACATGGTGAGCATCTTCGTAATAGTCAGACTTCTGATGGTTGTCGCTAAGCACAACATTCATTTTCAAGTGGAACGTGCGTCATAGCCGCAATGCTCCTCCGCTTTAGGTTTTGACGTTGTACGCGATTATAGATCTACGACTACTTGAACACGCAGCTCGTCCACAATCAAACATTCGCTTTCCGTCTCCCTCCGACGTTGATTGAACAGGCGCAGGGTTTGGCCAACTACCACGAGAACGCGATCTTCTCTGACAAAGATATCGGAGGAATAGGAAATAGTACGTCCTTCATGAACGTGCTTAACGTAATTTGAATCACTTACATCTCTCAAGTTGCTGGACGCACTATTCTCAGCCCCATCATCAAGTCTCTTGAACGCATTGCCTTTGACGACGACCCGCTTCGTATCCTCCTCATTGAAACGAGCTACCAACCCTTTATCTCTCTGTTCCACATGATGGACGCGTTGAGTGCCAAACCCGAACTTGCTGGTATACGTGCGTTGTGGTTTCCTTCCTGTGCCATGTCACCGTGATGATGATAAACCGTGACCACTTAGCCAACTATGCGTCTGCCCTGTCTCTTGAGCTCCTCCGTGGGCCAGCTCCAGAGTTCCGCGACTTTGTCCGCATCAAGTTCAAAAATGGCACGTCCGACAGTGCGTTCCAGACAGTTCGTGTCTTCGGGCATAACGAGGACGTGATTCCTGTCACGGAGTTCATCTACCGACTCGAGGTACGTAAAACAAATCTTGACCACCCCCAAGTCTGCTTTACCCCCTTTTTTTTTTTACTCATCCGTCTCGAAATACATATAGCATTACACCATCGCGGACGCGAAACAGTGGTCTTCTGCATGCTCGACCAGTTGGTTCCCATTCGAGGTCGGCTTCGCTTCCACCAGGCACGGGAACGCAGGACGCCTGTCGATGCCCGTGCTCTTCGCTGTTCTTTCCCTCTTGGGCTTTGCCGTGTTTCTCTTTTCGGCGTTTTTGAAACGCTCGCATGCTCAGCGGCAGCGTCGTGGTGAGGCGGTGATGAATGTGTGTGATTACAACAACGATGTAGGAAGCTCTCGTTCTTTGAGCGGGTGTTGGGCGGATTTCTAACGATACAGTTGCTCCAGGTCCGTGGTACGTACTTGAATACCAACGAGAAGGCCCGCTTGCTTCCATGAGGGATGTGTGCGCATGCCATGCATTGACTATACCCCCGCCTTGTCTTCATCATATGCATGTATATTATTGACATACGGATCTTTGCGGCACTTCTCGTCTCTTTCTTGACCCATCCATGATCACGTAGACGGTACGGCGTACATAGATAGGAGGCCAGCTATCATCACATGTTCGTATTGTATGTACTACGGACTATCCTCTGGATTCGTCCACTCGTGGGGGGTGAGACCTGCAAGTGCCCCATTTTTATCTGCTCCATACAGCGACGTGTTTCAAGGTCTAGCGGAGGAAGCCAGTGTATACAACACGTCCCTATCCCCACTCTCTTCCACCAACGCACGTAGCATGCCGCTCTCGTTTTGAAGCAATTCCCAAGGGTGGCCAAACTCGCTCTGTGAGAAATCGTCCACGACAGTGTCAGCGACGCTAAAGGCGAAAAGAAAAATCCAGTAGAATGGACGCACGATTCTACCAGCGTCTAGGACCATCTAATGTCGAGTCGAACGAGAATGAGTGACCGGGAAAAACAAGAAAAAAAAAAAGGATCGCTCACGATTTTATCCGCATCCATGATGGTGTGCAGCCGATGAGCGACGATGAGCTGTGTCGCGCTGTTCAGCTCGTTACGGAGGGAAGATTGAATGATCGCGTCCGTTTTGTGATCTAAAACGTGCATGATGAGAAAACGTGTTTAGAGCCCCGTTACTCGGTCAGTGGACAATTTACCGATTGCGGAGGTCGCTGCAGTGGGGCCGGATGAACGCGCGCTGACATTCGGGCAGGAGAAGGAAGACGCACCCTCGTCAAGGATCAGAAGCTTGCTCCCTTGTACCATGGCTCTAGCGAGCGCCAAGATCTGGCGTTGACCGACGGAAAGGTTTCCACCTCCGCTGGCGATCAAACTATCGAGGGTGAGTTTACTGTCATCGGATTCGTCTTGGATAGCGTAGAGACCTGCAGTGCGCAGAGCATCGTTGAGCGTCGCGTCGTCGTGTTGTCCAAACGGGTCTAGGTTACGGCGGAGAGTTCCGCTCAGTAACTCGGGCTAGGTGGTAGATTGAAGGCATTGACATAGATGTGGAAAACAGAAGTTGGATGAACTCACGATTTGGGGAATGATAGCTACATTTGAACGGAGAGCGTCGAGATTGATCGACGTCGTGGGTATACCGTCGAAATAGACACAGCCTTCGGTGAAGATGCAACGGAGAAGCGCGAGTGTTAAAGAGCTCTGGAGACAACATTCAGTTTAAAAAGCAAACAGACGTGATTGAACAAATAACCTTTCCGCTACCAGTGCGACCAACTGAACGGAAATTCAGTACACGAGACTCGGAGCGCACAGAAACCACGCACCTATGCCAACTCGTTCACCGGAATTGATGTGGAAGGACAGGTCATGAAGAACTTTAGGGCCATCCTGAATGTGGATAGTCGGATCGATGTCGACATGCACGAGGTAAAGACTCACCGGAGAATAACGCGCCGACAGGTTCTCGGCGCGGAGGTCACCACTCGAAGGCCAGTAAGCTGGCGGCTTGCCTTCTTCGGAGGATTTTGGTTCTTGCTCGATATTGGTGTAGCTGTCGATCCGTTCGAGACTGTACCCTGATGAGTATGCGAAGAAAAAGCAGGATGGCGCGTATCTGACCTGTTTCCTGTACGAGCAAGATCTGAGATGAACTCAATGCAAGGAAGGAGAGCCGTGTACGAACCGCTGACTTCTACCTCGTTCAAGAACCGGATCCACCACAGAATAAGGGAGCTGAATCCAACTTCAAGATTTCAGGAAATCGGCCGACAAGATAAACGAAACTCTCGAAACTGACCAGCCATATTCAGCGAGAACCCGATATTGGCGGCTCGGTGTGCATCGGGGCCGTAGACGAGATAGGTCGCAAGGGTAGACGAAAACAGAGCTCCAAGCATATCAACGCGAACACTCATCCACCTGACCAGGAAGAATCGTCGAGATCAACACACGAGTAACGGTGAAAGGAAGCATATGATTAACCGATTCAAGCTGTAGTACATGCGCGCCGGTTTCGTATATTTGTCAATACGCGACAAAGACTCCTGTATGAAGGCTTCTTGCGCTCCGTATGCTCTGATAGAGGCTTGACATGGTTCATCAATGCCAATGTCCACTTACAAAGAGCCAGCGTGTTGGCTTACCGAGTCCAGATATTGCCGCTCCGATGTGACCCAGAACAGGCGCCTTCGCATTACTTAACTCTCGCCTCACGGATAATTGGCTCTTCATATAGAGTCGCCCAATCCACGAGCCGAGTATTCCGACGATGATTCCAGGGATCAGGAATGCGGGAGTGATGACTACAATGGCACCGAGACTGGTCAACATCGACAGAGAGAGTTCTAGGAACCACGCGAGGCTGATCACAAGAGGACCATCGACTAATAAATCTATCAGCACCCAAGAGCCTTGTACACGAAAAACTTGGCTCACTAGCACGGATATCTTGGGTGCATCTTGCAATAACTCTCGAGGTTGGCGTAGTGTCGAGCCATCTAGTAGTCGTTCAACAACGTACGAAGAGGGAGAAGAAGACGCCAAGACAGTACCTCAATGTGGTTCCGAGGATTGCAAGGACTAGTTTCCTGTGAATGCTACTCGAGGCTCGCATGCTGCCTGCGTAATACACAAAATACCCTGCGGAGTATGTGACGGTTGCGAACACCAGCAGCACGGTATATCCTGAAAGATAGCTTGTCCCGAATGTGACAAACCGTCTAGCGCACATGGCGAGGCATCACTTACAAGACAGCGTTCACTGCTCCATCCGGTTGATCTTCGTACTGTGTTGCCCAATATCCCAAAAACCATGTCTGTACCCTCCCTGTGAGGCTACTTATCGCCAACAGCCCCAGGAAGCTAGACCAGAAAACCAGTTGATGTTTACCGCCCATTGCTACCAGATACATCCTGACTGATAGGTTCTGTGAATTGCCGTCCTTCACTATAATTTTTTTTGAATGAACCTACACGCAGACCAGGGTACACGTCCGACAGAGATCTCTTCGGTCATGACAAGTTTGCCGTTCTGCGCGCCTTCGGATTTTCGGATGTCCTGGGAGTCAGTAACTTGAGATTTAATTTCAGATGGCTCCTGTTCGTCCACCATGTTGGCAGCGAGTTTAGCGTCGTTGGCGAGAGCTCCAGAGATGGTGCCTTGACTGTCGATACGACCATTTGCACCGAGCGAGACGACAAAGTGAGCGATTGAATGAGCTATAGCGACATTGTGTGTCTACAAAATAGTAAGTCTATATGACGATAGACATGATAATGCACTCACCACGAGGATGACGGTGCGCCCGCGAACCAAGTCACCGGCGAGACATTTCTGAACAATCCACTTTGTCGTATGCGCATCGAGGGCTGCCAAAACCTGGAAGCCCATAATGATGTAAGCATCAAACCAGCCAAAAATGAAAACTCACGTCGTCCAGCAGGAGAATCCTGGCTGAGCTATAGACCGCTCTGGCTAGCGTGACCCTTGCCTATTACAAACATGTCGTTCAGAACGACAACACTCCAGTCATGTGTCCTACCTTTTGACCCCCACTAATCCACGCATCTTCAGAAGAGCGGCTCACGATAATGATCAAATGGATGCCTCACCTCAAAGTAAGCCCTTTCTCGCCAACTTCGGTATCATCACCAGCCTCAAACAAAGCCAAGTCTTTCTCTAGGGCGCACTGATGCAAGACTGTTTTGGTTTTGTCCAATTATTACCCCTGCTTCTCCGAGTCCGACGGGAACGCATACATACCTTTCCGGTACCGCACTTCGTCATATGGGGCTCCGAAAAGAATGTTGTCCTGAACCACCAAGTCAGTCAGCGCGTTGTGAAAAAAAAACCATTGAGAAAGCGAAACTTCGAACCCGTATAGTCTCATTCTGAACCCACGACTCTTGTGCAGCATACGCAACGCCGTCCTTTCGTGGAAGGTTATACCACGAGTTTGGACCAGAGGGCGACCAGTGCATCTCGCCTGACAAGTAAGAGTAAGAGTTCGAGGCTATCACGACAAGACAAGGGCCGCAATATCGCGTACCTAGGAGAGCCATCAACATGGACGTTTTTCCAGACCCTGTTGGGCCAATCACGAGGTTGATGCAACCGGGTTTGAAGTAGAGTTCTCCTTCAATCGTGAGCGTGAATTGTCGTTTTGACGGCGTCAGGGTACCGTCGTCGTTGGCTTCAGAAGACCAGGTAAAACTAGCGTCTCTGAAGCCGATCAGGTCCGGTTCTTCCTCGTGGGTTTCAGGGAGTGCGTCGAGTCTGGGTTCAGGACGAGGCTTGCTAAAGTGATCCAGAAGCTCCGTCTCTTTTAGAAATTCGTTGATACGATCCAAAGAGACTTTGCCTAAGGAAAAAAACCTCAAAGAATGTCCAAATCACATCAAGGCACGGACGGACCCTGCATGAGCCTAGGTAGTTGTGACAAAGTGGTGCGTATTTGGTTTCGCAGGATGTCAAACACTGAGATAGGCTTCAAACAGTGACATTCCAAATGACCACGGAAATGCGTACCAGATATAGAGGAGAAGACTTTTGATGCTGAGAGCTGCGATGAAACGCATGACGCACGAGAGTGACGTTCGGGATCTTACCGTTCAAATCCTTCCCCATAACCAGTGTCTGTCGACGTCGAGTCAGAGAAAAAGTCAGTCGACATGACTCCATGGCTGGAGTGGAAACATGATACTCACGTATGTCGCGTAGCATGCCAGCATAGTAAGCAGGGGGATACAGAAACTAGGAGTCGACAGTGTGAGCTAATCTACGTTTGGGGGAACAAAGACGCTCACTTGAGATTACTGTTCATAAGGTCTATTATTTTCGACTTCCATGTCCATCGTAGTTCTTCTTCGCGCTTTTCCTTGATTCTAGAATCTATCTGCGATTCCCATCCAAAGAGCTTTATCATGCGGAGAACGCTCATGGCTGTCCCAACCAACGAATAGTGTTTGCGGCCATTATTCTAGTCATGGTGTAGCAATGACTTACTTTCAGTGACGGTTTGCACCCGCGCATCCATCTGATAATGCATTAGTAAGGTTACGAACCGCAAGAGCGACTTGCAAACGTTTATCATTTTCCGCCTTTGAACAGACTGGGCTTTCTTTGCGATGAGACCGGGAAGGGGGGAAGTAATGACCATGACAGCCAAACCAACCAACGCGCTGGAAGCGTTGGGAAAGTGTGAGTTTCAGCAGTGACACAAAACACACGTCAAACAACGTATATACCTCCATTCCAGTATGGTATACAGAAACCAGATGCAGAAAGCAAGTTGGAGAGGAGTATACAGCACTGATAGGCCACGTATCCGAGATCACGATGAGCATGGACGTACGCAAATGGCATGAAACCTTTTACCGATCATCAAAGAATCGCGGGCGTCCGTGGTATTGCCAAGATCGGACGTGACAAGGTTGTTGATCTTTCCGACAAGATTCTTTCCTTTCGCTTTAGGCTTGGATGTTGGATTTCCTGGCGTCGATGTTCCACCTGACGTAGCTGGACTGTCTTCCATCTCCGCTTTCGTGCGCACGCGGAGGGCGTGCTCGAATACGAGTTGGGAGAGTATTCCTTCAGCACGCACCATACAGCGCGTCTGGGTCTCATTGTCAGCGACACTTGCCATTGAATGCGTGACTTGGAGCTGACCGAAATGAACATGTACCATTGCGCAGCGAGAGAATTGATGACGGGTCCAAGGAAGATCCACAAGATCCAGACCCATGGACGTACGATAGAATCCCTGCCGTCGCTCTCGATGTACCTACATGTCCCCATAGGAATTAGCTCAGACATGGTCGCGAGATTCAGGGTGAGGGACGGACTCGAGGAGATAACTCATACCGACTGGTGCGGCAAGGCTGGCTATCACCTAAGCACAGCCTCCGTTTAGACTCCTGCCAAACCCTGCATCAAAAACGGGTCAACGCACCTGTAGAAAAATCATCGCCGCGAGGACGATATATTCTTTCCCTGTAAAACGAGCTGAACAGCAGGGAAACAAAAGCATAGGTGTAACACTGACGAAAGGCATCTATAAGCCCGAAGAAGATGTGTCGTCTTTTGGCACCGCAGAATTCATCGAGATACTGCTCTGGACGTTACGACGAGGAGGGATGCGAGAATTCGAAGACTGACATGAAAACTCTGTTGTTTAAGATTTTTCGCATAGTCCTGGTCGGAAAGTGGAGGTAGCAAGTCACTTGGCAGATGTTCCATTCTGTATCCCAAGCGGATGGTAGGATCGACCCAAACGTAGAGCAATAATGATGCCCAAGATGCGGTGTGTTCCGGGCTTGGCGTTGAGGATGGACTCTTTTCAAGGTATCATTAAGGTGCACAGGGGGGGACGCGAAATGAGAAAGTTACGGACCTCCGTGTCGAATGGCACATACAAGCGTGGACTAAACAATGGACACACAATTGCACCCAAAGTGAGGCTCGCCACTTTACCCCACAGCAAAGCACCTTCATGAGAATCGAGGGGATATTGGGTATATGTGAGGAGGGGCCAAATGTTGCGGTATGCGCATACTCCGAAAAGCACGAGAAGTACAGTGGTAAGATGCGCTGAAAGCGTACCATTCCATCGTAAAGGAGTCATCACCGCGAAAAGAGATAAGAGGACGGTATATGCCTACGAGTCGAGATTGAGAAATGGACTTTGGCGAAAGAAAGATACGCTACGTACCGCAGTCAGACAGTATGAGAATTGTGCCCATTCCAAGGCGGAGAATGACAAGGGAGAACCGATGGAAGACCCGGAGAAACCGCCACGTTGTTCTTCAATGACGAAGGTCGTCACGGTGAGGACCGAATATGCCATGCATGCGACTAGTCGCGCAAGCCTGAACGCGTATATCCGCGCGCCGCCATGTAAGTCGTAAAATTTTTTCGCTCCCGCGAAAAAACTAGCGGGTGCTGGAATCGCGTGGGCTTCCGTGCCGAGAGCTGCAGAAGGTTCAAAGTTGGTTTTGTTTCCGCGCACAAGTCTCCATAGCTTATGGAATGTTTTCAGACGCGTGAAACAGCGCAAAATTAAGAACGAGGCCGACAGCAATGCGACATAGTTGGGTATCATGGTCAAGCTGAGCCATATGCTGAACGACGTACTGTTGTCAACACGCGTGCAGACAGTGACGCAAACTCACTTTCGCTGGTATTTATCTCCTTCGCTCATCACGACATTGTGGCTCTCGAAGACGGCCTGGCGGAGACTGGGGTCTGTAAAATTCCGCCCGTCCATCGTGCCCTGTTCTGATCAGAGGGAAAAGAGGTTAAAGGTATGGTCAGCTTCTTGCAGCAGTTAGTTGGGTCGACAACACTGAAACAAAGAAATTTAACTGCGCACTTCAGGATGAGTCAATGACTTAATTTCTCTATGTATAGCTACATCATGGCCAGAAGGAATCGTAAATGGTCATCACTAATCTTCACTAATGGAGTTGATGGGTCCATACGGCCCGTCGTCCAAACGCTCGCCTTCGACTATGGAATGAGTGGCCTTGCAGTTGAATTGGACAAAAACATAAGAGGTGGTAAAAGCCAAGTAGCTCATGCAAGGTACTACTACTTACTTAGTAACTCAGAGCGTGCGGGGTCAAGGACATCCGTTTGGGGTAGAAATTCCCCACGCTTCATGTTATTGACGGGGCGTATTACACCGTCTTGTCACTGCATCATGACTTCCTTGCAGACCTTGCTGGAAGGTAAAATCGTAAGTCCTTAGGCTCTTTAGTCGAGTCGTAGGGGACATGAATATTACAGGACTTTCACGGGCAAAAGAAAGCGGACGACATTGTTCGGATAGCCCTCATAACTTGTTCGGTATGTTCTTTGTCTGTACTTCGAGGGACAGCTGAAAGACCGCTCTGGTTACCAGGTCCTTTCGTTTGTGATTGGTTTTGCACTTGGCTCGCTCCGCGTGACAATGGGAACCTTTGCGCTGTCTACTGCAGCCCTCTGCCTAGTGCGCATCCTTCAGTCTAGTCCCAACATGAAACTAATGCGGACGCTGCGGTCTTGCAGGTTGTTTTACCCCCATGGCCGGTGTATAACGCGCATCCTGTCAAGTGGCTTCCTGTGCAGGAAGACAAAACCAGATAAAACCATTGGTCATCGGGCTATACCAACAGCGGAGTTTCTAGTGCTCTAGGCTAGCCTTGATAAGATGTCTCTGCATTGCGTTCTCTACTGCGGCTTTCCACTAGGACCTTGGCACTTGTGTATGTATTAATACGGTTCACAGCGTACAGCCGGAAGGACCCTCTTGTGATAGGCGCCGTGTCTGGGAGATGAATCCGCTCCGTGGTAAGCTTATTTCACTGATGAGAGTTATTCTTGTTTCGCGGTTTCCCCCGTGAACGACTTGCTGGGCTGGAATCGACATGGGGGGATGGGCTGGGAACATGACCGACTGGATTGTGAGGATATCCATGGACGAAAACTCCACGCCGCGATGTCGTTGACCTCGTGGAATCACTTGCGGGGCTGCCGTTCCATCAACAGGGCTGTTCCCCACTGAATACGCTGGTTTGGCTGGATGCTGTCCAATGGTAACGGTATATCAATGCGACATCACCACGTTCTGTGCTTGAGCTGAGCATGGCGGTCTAAGTCTGGCAGAGCAACTTCGCTGGATAACACACACGAACAGCGCCCAGCTGATTTGATTTGAGATTTTTGGAGGGTACTTGAGCCCTGATAGCCAGATTTATTCACTGCACTGCACGACCTCCTCCTGAAAGCGCACAAGTCAGGCTGCTTGTCGTCGTCGTCGTCGACGATGGCGGATTTTTACCCGGCATCAATCGCACCAGTGTTGGGAAGAGTGCCAGAAGAGCTGGGGGGAAACATAATACCATCGCATAGGGAAATGGTTCAAGGAGGTCTTGAGTTTGACTTGCCCATAACTTCAGCGTCGGGTGTTCAGCCACAGCCCTTCTACTACTCTCCTCCACCTACTTCTTTCCCGACACCGACGTCCTCGACAACAACGACAGCGACGGTAACGACGACGACCGCGCCAGCTGCAACGGCTATCCCACGCCCTCTCCCAGCGCCCAGACCGCAGCCGACGACGCACAAACCGCGCCCACTTTCAATGCCCCCACAGGCCTACAATCCATCCCCACCAACAAGCTCATCCGATCGTGACAGACAGCAGATGTCAGAATCCAAGAATCGCCAGCACAGGGAGGGCTCCTCTTCCAAGCATGGTCGAAGCTCAAACCGCATCCTTGGCGATTATACCCTCACCAAGACTCTCGGTGCCGGTAGCATGGGCAAGGTCAAGCTGGCGATTCATAATATCACGGATGACAAGGTGCTCTCGCTCTTGTGATCATTCTCCCAACTTTCACTTAATCCCAAATTTCATTCACGAAAACAGTTCGCAATAAAAATCCTACCCCGTGTTCATCCTTCTACATCAGTACCCAATGGTTCCAACGCGACGCCCGAGGCAATCGCAAAACAGGCATCCAAAGACGCTTCAAAAGAGATCCGCACCCTCCGCGAGGCCGCATTATCCATGCTTCTTCATCATCCCTATATCTGCGGGATGCGTGAGATGATCGTCCATCAGCATCACTACTACATGGTGTTCGAGTATGTCAATGGGGGCCAGATGCTCGACTACATCATAAGCCACGGTCGACTGCGCGAACGTGTCGCACGCAAATTTGCACGGCAGATAGGTAGCGCCCTGGACTATTGCCATCGCAATAATGTCGTTCATCGCGGTCAGTCCAGTCGGCTCCTCGTGTGCCGTCACATGCACTAACTCTCCAGCGTTCAAGACCTCAAAATTGAGAATATACTGATATCGGAGACAGGGAACATCAAAATTATTGATTTCGGCCTGTCAAATCTGTATGATCCAGTCAACCACTTGTCGACGTTCTGTGGTTCCCTCTACTTTGCAGCACCGGAGCTTTTGAATGCAAAAGTGTATACCGGACCAGAAGTCGACGTTTGGAGCTTCGGTGTCGTTCTCTATGTCCTCGTCTGCGGCAAGGTTCCCTTCGATGACCAGAGCATGCCTGCGTTGCACGCAAAGATCAAGCGGGGGTTGGTTGAATATCCTGTTTGGTTGAGTGCTGGTGTGTATGCGTCCTTCTGGAAGGCGGGAACGCACTGATCCGATCGCCCTGCCCAGAATGTAAACACCTGCTTTCTCGAATGCTTGTCACAAATCCCGCTGCACGTGCGCCCCTCACAGAAGTCCTTGAACACCCATGGATGAACCGCGGCTTCTCTGCACCGCCGGAATCCCACCTCGTTCACAGAGAACCACTGCGCCCAAATGAACTCGACCGGCTAGTCATCCGTGGAATGAAGGGCTTCGAGTTTGGTACCGAAGACGAAATCGAATGCAAGTTGATCGAGGTGCTCGAGTCCGAGTCCTACCTTCGCGCCGTCAACGCCTGGGATCGCAAACGGGGTCGCAACGGCACCTCCAGTCGATGGGCCGAATCCTTCTCCAACTCGTCTCTCGCCATCTCGTTTGACGGGTCGGCGTCGAATGTCCACAGGGTCGACTCCACGAGCCCGTCGAAGAAATCAAAACGCTTTTCCGGGTTCGACTTCTATCGTCGGAAACTGTTCTCACCGGCTTCTTCCCCCCCGACAACGCCCTCTCACTCCCCACCCACTTCGCAGTCCCATCTTTCTATAGGCGACGGTTTGCGGGAGCCGGTTGATCCTACACGTGGTTTCCATCCTCTCCTGTCCATATACTACCTCGCCCGCGAGAAACTCGAGCGGGAACGCGTATATGGGCCAGGACATTTTGCCAGTTCGCAACTGTCCATCCAGTCCAATGTCCCCGCCAATGCGGCCAGCGCAGATGACATGTCCGTTCCACTTCCCTACGCCTCGAAAGCGGTCGCTCAACCACCGCCGGGCAAGAAGGAAGCCCAGCAGCTCGCCGTCCCTGTCTCTGCGAAAGCAGACTACAGCATGCCCCTCCCACGATTGCCGGCACCCGAGACCTCGCACTACTCTGGCATGTCGTACGACGCAACACCTGCTGCTCCTTCGCCAACGGCGTTCCATGGACAACCGAGGGCACGGGATGCCGGGGTGCCAGCACCGCCTACACCTGCGCAGAGGGTGGACGCGTCTGGCGTTCCGACGACGCCGACGACAGCAACGGCGCTTCCGCGTGCTCCGCCGGCTTCGACGCACCGCCGCAGTCATAGCATGAGCCAGCGGCCGACAGTGCTACGTGGATTGGGTGGCGTGTTTGGTGGTGCTGGTGAAGAACGGGTGGACGAATTGGCTGAAGATATGCAAGTACCTCATACGGCTGGTCCTGAGGTTGGTACGTTTGCGACTGCGAAGGGGACGATTGCGGGCGATGAAGATCGTACGGCGCTGCATGACGGACCGTTGTCGGCTGGAGCGACACTTGTGAAGAGGTTCGGGACGTTGTTGGGTGGTGGTGGGAAAGGCGAGGATGGGAAGAAGGGGGGTCAGGGAAGTATTGGCAAGCGGACGACTGTTGTG
Source organism: Phlebopus sp. FC_14 (assembly GCA_021018615.1). NCBI lineage: Eukaryota > Fungi > Basidiomycota > Agaricomycetes > Boletales > Boletinellaceae > Phlebopus > Phlebopus sp. FC_14. The sequence goes on along the minus strand of JAEVFL010000005.1, from coordinate 31,952 downwards.
GGTGGGGTCCCTCTGAGGGCGGACATGGGGGGCGACAAGACCGCAGGCAGGGTTAATGGGGTTGATTTGTTTGGAGAAAACGAGCCTGCGAGCGATGTGCGGCGACAGAGTACTATTTCTCCGCCGCCCATCTCGGCCAGCCAAAGCCAGCCTCAGACCCACACACACCGGAGGGCCGCGACGATTCTCGATCCTCAAGGACGGGCGATACGCCATGAACGAAGGAGTAGTACCGGGGGTGCTTTGCTTCCTACGATTGGAGGTACGATTGGTCGTCATAGACGACCGTCGACTGGGTATGGAACAAGTGGTGGAAAGCCGATAGGCGCGAGTAATTTCGGCCGTACGGAGGAGGTTGAGGAGACTATTGAGCAGGAGACGTCCGATGGTCGGGATGAAAGTTTCAAGGGGTCTCAGCATGCAGAAAAAGACTTTAAGCCTGTGCATTTGAAGGGCCTGTTTAGGTTCGTCTTGATGTTTTTGCCGAACTGTACAGTACTAATATGCGGACTAATAGCGTCGCGACGACCACCACGAAACCGCCCTCTGTTTTGAAGGCCGATCTCAAGAAGGTTCTCGATCGGATGCAGGTCCAGTATCGCGAGACCAAGAGTGGTTTCGAGTGTATTCACATACCTTCGATCGACCTTTCCTCTGTTCCTGAGACTGCCCAGCCGCGTTCAAGTCATCATCGCCGTCAGGGCTCTGCCGGTTCAAACGACACTGGGATGACACCTAGATCGCTAGTGAAGAAGGCCTCCAAGATGTCGTTTGGCGTCAAGTCGAGGGAACGTGAACGGGAGAGTATCCGGGAGAAGGAGCATGATCGCGTTTCTCCCGAAAAAGAGCTTCCTCATCGACCTTCTGTCGGAACTGCGTTAAGTGCTACTCCGAGCAGCGGATCTTCCTCGTTCTTCAATGTGTCTTCTACCGCCCACACAGTTCTGGCCGAGACTGGGCGTCAGCAAGAATCGAATGGAGCGTCGCTACTTCATCATGATGATCATACGTTGCGGCCTCACTCTGCTAGTAAAGGCAAGGTTCTACCGCCGATACCCCGAGACTTTGTTCCTGCACCCCAACCGAGTACGCCACGTCCTACTCCTTTCCCTACCGGCGAAGTGGATAAGGAGGTGTTTGAGATGATGGGTGCGAACTCGTTGTCTGTGCGATTCGAAATTAATATCATCAAGGTCAGTCGTATGAGTAGATCATGGACGAGGACCTTACTGACTGACTCTCGTCATGATCTTTGACAGGTCCCGTGGCTACCTCTTCATGGTATACAGTTTCGCAGGGCTGGAGGCGACGGGTGGCAATACCAAATGCTCGCCCGACGAGTCCTGACTGAACTGAAATTATAACGACTGTTTTTCCTCTCTCTCTTTTTGGTGCTTCTACCCCTCTCCTCTCCCTTCCCCTGGCGGCGATAGTACCTACTTATGCTCTACGCACCTCCAACCGATATCTGCTGCGCTGCGTGACATATTATTTTTATGGTGTTTACAAGTTTTTTTTTTTTTTCTTACCTTGGAACCTGGCTAGCCTTTACGGGGTAGTATGTAGACGATACGTCGCGATATCTTGCGTCCGTACCTACATGCGTTGCTGCGCCAAAGTACTTATTTACATGGTCGGCCAGTTTCATTCGCCTGTATTGATTTCTTTTCATTGTGGGGATCACAAGAATACCTATCGTCTTCTTTTGCGTGTCCAGGCTTCGATTGATCCTGCTTGACCCAGACTGGCAGGATGAGCTAAAAGTTGGCGGAACTCCTGATGAGCAGCAGTGCGAATGGAGCCATAGATCTTGACAGTTCCATATGGTCCTGCCCATAACCGACGTATTTCGTTTGCTTTCGTCCATGGACAAACTACAGCTCCTTCTCTCCCCACAATAACCCTACGAACCGGGCAACGAACAACGTTCAATTCGTAATTCCGGCTCAACCAGCTTACACTCTCCTCTTTCATTGAAACAGGCTGGATCTGGGTTGACTACTGTCCTCAGACAGCCCTGACGCCGCACTCAGATCTGCCATACCAAAGTTGCCGAACAAGGTTAGTACACACGACATCAGTGGTACTTAAGAGCTCGTCCAGTTACATGATGTCTTCCCCACGGCCCAGTTCTGCTGTCTTAGACCAAGGTCATGCAAAGCGAAGGAAAGCCCGCCTCCTCCACGCCTCCCGACTCAGAGACTGGCACTCGCCACCGCTCAGCGCTTGAGGCGTATGAGCGCGATGGGGATGATTCAAGGCCGCCATTCGTCTTGACCTACACCGAGGTCAAGCTTTTAGGTATTGCTGGGGTACGTTGGCTCTTTTGCTGCTTTTCCGCAACTGAATCACCGTGACCGCTTTGTTACAGGTCGGGTTCTTCCTCGATGGTAGGTACTGTGTTTCGTCCTATGTTGTGCCTTCAATGTCGCTCAATATGCTCACGGTTGGCGACTCCAGCATATGATCTCTTCATCATCAACGTGCGTCTGATCACGTACATATGGCCATCCGCATCGGGGTTCAATTTGCATTTGCATTCTAGCCCGTTGCCACGATGCTGCAGTATAGGCTGTACGGAGGAGCCAATCTGCCGAACAATCTCCAAGGTCTTTTGAAGGCAGCTGCCAACATTGGCAGTGTCATTGGTCAATTTCTTTTCGGTAAGTATGGATACTGATATCAAGTTGGTGGCAAACGTTCGTGGATTTCCTAATAGTTTACTCCATTCAGGGTACTGTGCCGATGCGTTCGGCCGTAAAGCCATCTGTACGTTTCAGCCGCACCGTATTCCGTATTCCGAATGACTGACCGGAATATGAACATATCATGATATTCAAAAGACGGCAAAGAGCTTATGCTCATCATCATAGCAACGATTCTATGCATCTCCTGTCCAACCAGTACGTCAGATTTACTTTTTCGTCGCATGTTTTTTGCGTGTTCAATTTGACTGAACTCTCGTATTCGCTGGCAATCGCGATAATTTGGAAAAGATGACCTCTCCCCCAATGGATCCCTGATATATCTCTCTATATTTCGAATTCTTCTCGGTGTCGGCGTTGGAGGGGATTACCCCATGTCGGCATCTGTGACCAGTGATCGCGCCGTGCTTCGAAAGCGAGGTACCCTATTGGCTTATATCTTTGCAAACCAAGGGTGGGGAAGCCTCGTCGGGAGCTTGGCGACGATTATCGTCCTGGCGTGCTACAAGCATGTCATGAACGATGAGGGTGAGACGTCCAAAGTCGATGGAGGTCAGTGTTGCCGGTTGGACTCGCGCAAAACTGGTTGACTGACCGGTTCCCGAAAAAAAAAAGTGTGGAGAATCGTCGTCGGTCTTTCGTTGATACCTGCGTTTGGTACTCTATATCAACGCTTGACTCTTCCCGAATCCAAGCGTTTCGAGGATTCTCAAAGGCCGGAAACACAGGATCTTGAGGATACGAAGGCATCGAAAGACGTTGTAGAAAAGGAAGTTTTCCAAGGGTCGACCACCGGTTCTTCCGATGTGGATATCCCCAAAGCCGATCTTGAGAAGAAGGCCCATTTCAAAGGTGAGACTATTGTATGGGTATGGCATTGTCTTTCTTATGACGCCTTTAGAGTTCATTCAGTACTTCTCCGAGTGGCGCCATGGGAAGATCTTGCTAGGCACATGCGCTTGTTGGTTCCTTCTAGACATTGCGTGAGGAGTGGCTCCTTGTATATCCATGGGCACGCGCAGTTGCTGACTGAAAACCTAGGTTCTACGGTATTAACCTGAATCAAAATGTCGTACTTCAAGAGATCGGGTACGACGGTAAGACGGGAACACCCTGGGAAAAATTATTCAAAATCTCTACCGGCAACATAATCATCACTGCGCTCGGATTCGTACCAGGTACGTGCTCGAAGTATTGCATAGTCGAAACTGACACCGTCCGGTCGCGTGTCAAGGCTACTATGTCACAGTTCTGACTATCGAGAAGTTGGGACGCAAATTTATCCAGATTCAAGGTTTCTTGATGGCAGCGCTCTTTCGTGCGTACCAAATTGCCTGGTGATGATCATTTCTTGTCTCATGCGTGATAGTGGGTATCTTGGCCGGAAAGTTCAATAGCTTTGATAATGCATCCTTCATCGTGTGCTTCTCTTTTCTTCAGGTAGGTTCTCTCATCTCCGACCTCGTAGGGTTTTAAATTAATGAATTCACAGTTCTTTTTCAACTTTGGAGCCAATTCGTAAGTGTTGGCTAGTTCCCGACTGCAACTGACTTCTAATGACTATGCATTTGATCAATAGCACAACCTATGTCTGTCTTTTCCCCTTTTTCCTTTCTTTCTTCATTTTCATTCTGATTATTTTTTCCCGTCAGTGTTACCCTGCCGAAGTATTCCCCACCAAATATCGTGCATCAGCCCATGGTCTCTCAGCAGCTTGTGGAAAAGCAGGAGCTATCATCTCTGCTCTCGGTTTCAACACGTTGGTTGCAACCATCGGAACACCGGCTGTACTTTGGAGTGGGTACCGGCTCATGTGTTGGATACACGATTAACTGACGCTTCCACTCGCCAGTCTTTTTCGGATGCTGCGTTGCAGGAGCTGGTAAGTGGATCCTTTTTTTTGGCGACTTGTGGTTGGACTTGTACTGAACCCACTTTTTCTTGTAGGCTTTACACTGTTACTGCCTGAAGTTGCGGGACGGGATCCTGACGCTGTCTTAGCAGAGGAACAAAAGGAGCATTAAAGTCATATCCGCAGGATTAGAGTTAGCAATGTATATGACATGCTTGTTGAAATACATGGACAGTGAAAGAGTCTCCATTGAAATTATTGGCACAGATTGCCCTTTCATTATCTAATTGTTCTTCGCCGCGGAGGCTTGGCAATCAAGTCTTTTCAATACGCACTCACTACTGACTTTGCACTATCGTTTAACTAACAGATATTTCGTACAGAACTTTGCCGTCTTCTAGCTAGAATGTCGGATATCACAGTTCTCGTTTTGCCCACAACACCCCCACGACACTCGTTTGGTTTCAATTTTGCCCGTCGAAGTCAGAATGACCTCACTCAGACTGCTCATCGTCCAGTCATGATCACTCTTGAGAGAGTTGATTCAGGCGACGTTCCTCCTTCTCCTGTGGACGCTCGAACACTGAACGAAGCGTTGCTCTCTCCTCCAAAGAACACCTTCAAGGCTGCGAGGTTTCCCCTCCAGGTTCCGAAACGGTCTGCGTCAGAGCCTCCACATACTTCCTTAACCAGAACCTCAGACGCGAGCAACCCACAGAAGAGAACATTCACAGATCGATATTCCCCTTCCGTCGCTTCTACCCACAGAGGTGAGCTCTTGCGCCCACCACCGCCACTTTGTAAGTCTACTTTTGCCATTCTTCCGGGATGCCCAGTGTGACCTTGACCGTCATCGCAGTTCGTCCAACGACGTTTTGGAGGAGGACCAAGCGATCAGGCGTAACAGGTCCATCGTACTCTCCCTCTTCATACCTTGTTCGTCGATCTACGTTTATCGCCGCCGGACTTTCGTTGGACAAGCCTGGAGGAGATCTTTCTGCGCTCTGTGTCGAGTCTAGGGTCCCTTTTCTCGTGCTTGGGCCGGATTATTACGTCCTATAACGACGAGTAGAGATGCTACAACTCGTGAAAGTCAAGACCAGCGACGATTCGAGTAGCAACCCTACGAGGACCACCAGTACATCTGTCGCGCCGCTTCTCACACACTATAATGTAAATTATGCTCGTCAGGCCATCCCACAAGCGACCGACTCCGTTTCATATGATTTCTGGTGGCCATACCCTGATCTGGGAGATTCTGTCGCTATCACCACCGCCACGAATCCGCTGTCTACCTCTACGTTTGTGTCACCCGTCCAAGTTGCCGTGACATCCGGTGACCCAAGTAACGGTCAAACTGGTACCACTGCGTCTCTGATCTATATCACCGCTTTCCCCCCTGCAACGACGTTACCTCCGCGTGTAGCTCCCAAACTCCCGTACCACTCTCATCTAAACGTGATCTATCTTACACCCTTATTTTTCGTACTGGGTCTCGTACTCGGCGTTCTCGCCGTCATGGCCTGGTTCAAATGGCGCAAGAACCGTCGCATAATGCGCCGTTCCGTTACTCTCGAGGCAGGTCCGCCATATGTTCCGCCTGGAAGCGATGCGGAAGGTTATTTGACCGTTCATGAGACGCAAAGCATGGAACAGGTGTCTCTCTTCGCTGCTGGCACGCCTAGCAAGGTCACGGTTCACGGTTCACGATACATGCCGAAGCGGAACGGTTTGTGGCCTTCGTTGGGCAGGTCTCAATACAGTGCCGTACCCCATACCACTACTGTTAATACTACCAAAATCATCACGTCTCAGGATGGTGAACGGTTCACGGTGGTTGAAGAGGATCCGTTTCTGGCGACACCGGCTACGGCGACGTTACAACCTGGGAGATCTACGAGTAAGGCGTCTTCGCAAAGGATAACTGTATCTCCGTCGTTGTCGCTGCCGAGCGCGACGGAGGAGCTTGGTCGGCATCCTTCTGCCACCGACGGATCATCTCATGACGGACATGACAATCACAAGACAGCTCGGCGTATCGTGCCCGACCGTCTCAAGTTTGCCAGTGCTCATCGATCAACGTCGTTCGAACGAGGCGGTTATGTTGCGATTGATATAGTAGAGGATCCTTACGAGACGACACCAACGCGGCGTTCTAGTAGCTCGAAAAAGAGGAGATTTTCTTTGCTTTCCCGTCGTACTAGCATCGGCGTTGCAAAGGACGTAAAGCCACGCGAGAGGGAGCTCCGACTTCCGGACCATGAACCATTTGTGGGTCTGGGTTTGAGTCAAAACCAGCCCGGTGCGGAAAATGATGCCCATGGTGTGCTACCTACGACGCGTGACAGCGCACTGCTTCACGAAGACCCCCAGACGTCCAGGGATGATGAAACACGTCCCGAGCACCCGAACGGGGAGTCGTTCGTCGTGGAAGCCCAAGATTCTCCTATGCAGCTACAAAACATTATCAAGGATGCTAATGTTCGAGTTGGTGGGGCTAACGAGGAAAAAATCTACACCGCAGCTCCTAATCGCCGCCGCTCAAAAGGTAAAGACCTCAGAGTTCTCTCGCGGGACTCTCCATCCACTCGACCCCGAGCGCGCCACATTCACTCTTGTGTGTTACCCCGCAGTCCGCCGTTATTGATGTCTCCCCCGCTGGAAACTTGTCTTTTCTTTACCTCCCCGCTATCGTCGAGTATGTCCCTGGGTCGTGTGGCCATGCACGCAGCCGGAACCGTTTCACCGAAACTGCGAACCTTTGAAAGCACTCCCGAATTGTCCCTTTTCCCCTTGCCAACCAACAAACCGAAGAGGAAGAAACTTCGGACGAGCAGATCGCCGCCACCGCTGCCTTACCCATCGTACCCAAATCGTACGCAAGAAAAGACGCCAGACCGTTCTACGTCTGCTGGAAGCAAGGCAGTCTCTGTCTCTGCAAAGAGCCAGCCCGGCTCTCCCACACCCAAGGGTCGTCCCACGAGTGTAACCAGTCCAGAGACCGCGCATGGCGTCTGGTCGCTCGGATCGTTTTCTCCGACAGCGTTGGCTATTGCGTTGGCGTCTTCCGAGAGTTTCGAGGCGCTGAGTAGGGTCAACGAGATTGTTGCTCGGGGATACAATGAAAAGCGGGAAGTGAACGGGGGCAGCACTGTTGCTGCTGCATACGAGTAAATGTTTTAAACGAGGTTTGCTTGATTTTCCTGTCGTCCTTTTCTTGTAAATTCATGTTTTTCCGATGTCTCATTCTCAACGGTGCGTCTAGTCAAGTTAGGTTCTCCGGCGCCGCGGCACTGGCAGGAGAGACATGTCAGTCACGATCAACGATGGGAATCTAAAGGCGAAGTACTTCAATAAACACTACACGCTTGAGCATTACTTACTATGGTCTGACCGCATTCCACCACAAACCCCGTTATCCTAATCTCGTGCCCCTATGCGTGTGATCATTAGTAGAGGTCGTGGTGAAGGGTGCAGATGATCGCACTTGAGATAACGAGTATTGAGGCCGTTCATGAGTCAGACTAGCTAGACAATCCGGGGGACAGATTTCATGCCTTGGAGCTTTGGTGCTCCCGTCTGCACATGTGGAGGGTTTGATTAACCACTTCAAAGTACTGGACAAAATGGCAGCTTCACGTCTACCTAGCTTCTACTCTCCCCAGATCACCCACGAAAAGTCTATGGACCTCATCCTCAACCAGACAATACTAAGCTCCAACAGGTCTTGCGCATAGACAAACGCCCCTCAAGAACAGTATGGAATCCCACTTCCGTCATACCTGCAAGTAGGCGCCTCACAATGCGAGATAGCAGTGATGATTCCGTCTGCACATTGGGTCTGAATCATTGACAAAAATGTCAGAAAAAAAGATATAAGCGATATCACAAGGAAAGACGTACGATGTCGTAGCAATTCGCAGAGCAAAAGTAAGCACCGTAACTCGTTGATGGGCACGAGGAGCCTTCTGGGTGGTTGGGCTCACACTCGGAGCCGGATTGGCGTTCGGTGAGGAGAGGATTACCCGTGACGGGGCGGAGGATGAGGAGGGCGAGGGCAGTAGTGAGAAGGGTGGTGAAGGTTTTCATGTTGGTGTGTGGATCGAGTCTTTAGCGGTTTGAGTTGTGGAATGAAGAGGAAGACAGACTTATATACCATAGACGACGCGGCGCCGGCACTGCAAAAGAGTAAGTACGATGACTCAACAGCGCACGATGGGCTCGCAGAAAAAAACAAGGTGAATTCACTGTGACGGCACACAGCCGTATGGCAGCGTATCGCAATGAATAGTATGCAAGGTACGCACCAACGGAACGTTAGCGCTAGAAGGCTGGCCATCATGCCTGCACCGGTATGACGTGATGGTCGTTGTGTTTTCATGTTGGCCAGCTGGAGCTGGAGAGCCGCTGCTACGACGGCATTGCCTGCAATCAATATAGCCACGATGCACGCGGTTCGTGCTCCGATGAAAGGAAAGTAAGAAGGGTACACACCAATGAAACCTAATATTAGAGACTGACCATGTTGCGCACGCCGATATTGCATAACAGGTCATCGTATATTCATGTTCTGAAGTTGTGGGCGGCGAATGGTGAATGCCCATTATAATTCACAACGCCCCTGGTGAAAGAGCGAGAGTAAAGATTTGGCGGTGCCTTTAAAGCCGACAGGTTGGGCATACAAGGGTGTAACTTAGAGCAGGGGCGGGAATTGGTGAACATGACAAAAAGGTGATGGTGATTCAATCGCGAGTATTGTAAAAAACTTGATCATATTAGCAGTTCAAGTGAATGTGAATGTGACCTGAATCGACCGCATTTCTCGTTCTAAGGAGTCTGACATTTCGTGGCCGGAACAGTTTGCGGGTGAAATACAACGCACCTGGACGAACTCTCTGACGAGGCCACCGGTAATAAGACTCGTTCTTCCTATCATCGACATCAAGTAACTCTAACACTTCCTTTCAACGAATCACTCACCTTTCGCTGCAATTCGATTGGGACGGTTAATGCACGGCGCCAAAGAGCGGGAGTCTAGGCTGATTGCAGTTTAAACGTCCACTTATTGTCAATCATCTGGCTGGTAGCATGAGCCGGTCTAGAAAATTTCCGCGACCTTTGTAAGTCGAAGGTAAGCGTTGCGAGCAGCACAGAGTATTCATCCAACTCCGAGTCGGTCGCCTGCTAATCTCGAAACACGTCTAAATTCTCCTTGCGCATCAGATCTATAGTGCATCTAGTCTATCGACTTCAAAAGTACTTCGACAGCTCACCACATCTCCCACGTATGTGCACACCCCTCTGCGCCGACCGATTGCAAGGCTGGAGTTACCATCTTCAAGAGTTTCGCCACGGCTAATGGATCCTCTATCCGCGAGTTTTGAACGTTGAGTTTCCTCAGAGGCGACCTCGAGCACGATTCCCACAACAATCCCCCATCCCGGCCATGAACGGCATCGCTCTCAGGCACATTGGTCACGTCAAATGCCATGTGCAGACGCGTGAGCTTCGAGCAGTGCCGCGTCAGCTAGCGGACGCTCGCAAGCGTCGTTCGTTGCGCCTCGCTCCATCCGAGGCTACGCAACTTTAGTTCCTCGGCCATGCACGCGCCGCTTCTGCCATAAACGCGTCATCGAGGTCTAGCGCGCCGAGATGGACGAGTTTGATGACCCGTAATCCCGGACAGCACAGAAGGGGTGCCAGTGTGGAAGGGTGAAAGACGAAAGGCGGCTCATTTGTGGAAACTGAGCTGGATGTTGTGTTGGAGGGCGAGCGTGTGGAATGTAGGTGTACGGGTGCACGTGAGGTGGACTTGGTGGAGGAAGGCAGTGAGGTCGGTGGACGGAGTCTGTGTGTCATAGAAAAAGGAGACGGACTCGAGGTGCGCAGAGACGATGGACGAAAAAAACGCGGTGCATTGGGGAAGCGCATTCGTGTTGATCTTGACGTGTTGGAGAGCAGAGAAAGCCCGTGGTGCAGAACGCAGCAGCGCACCGTCAAAGTTGTTCGGCAGCCTGAAATTCAACTTTCGAAGGTACCGCAAGCCCGCGAGGTGGAGCAGACTTTGAGAGGACAGTAGAATATTGTGGCTTAACGATAGGTCATGGAGGTAGGGAAAATCCTGTCCCGCGAGATTCATTTCGAACGACGAGAACCCGAAAGAGCTTATCCGTAGAATCTCCAAGGATCGCGCCATCCGAAGTATGGCCTCGAAGAGTCCACGGATGGTGTCCGCATCCACGTTTTGCGGGAGTGCGAAGCTCAGGTCCGTAATACGGGGGGATAAAACACTCTTAAGCAAGCCTATCACAGGGCTAGCAATAGATAGTATCGTAAAATCCAGCGTGTGTAGGGAGGGAAATAGGGAGCCGAAAACGTCGGGAGTGAGCACCGCCCTTAAGATTTCTTCCTCTAGCCTCGGTAGCGTGAACATCTTCGGATGTGTGATTCTCTGGATGCGACGAGAGTATCGTCTCAGCTGAGTCCAATCCTCCGGCAGGGGACTCCTCTTGAAATACTGGAACGAACCGTCAATCTAGCGTTGTCAGTGTACGAAGTATTCGAGGACATACAATAGTGTTTGACGACCTCTTCTCCCACAGGTCTTCAGGTAGGCACATCACCAAGGGACTGAGGGCATGCTGCGTCCGCCAAAGAACGCCCAACGCGGGATCCATAAGAGACCGGCATGTCCGTGCAAGTCTCGCGACGTCGCCTCTATTGCTAAGGTATCCAGCCCTGCCCGTACCGTCGTCCGCGAGAAAACCAATGATGCGGAGGACAATCGACAAGAAGACAATGGTGCATACTGGAAGTGAGTGCGGAAGTCAAAAGCAATTGGGGTGTAAATGAGATGAGAATTCAATTGTCCAGCTGCCTCGCCGCTAAGAGTGGCGAGAGAATGACCTCGACAAGCACTGGGAAGGTGGAGGAACTCAGTAAACCTTCATAAGCAGCGTCATTGCCGAGGCGCTCTGTCGTCAAGAGACCCGATGTAAGTGGATGCGGCGGCGCCATCTTCGCCTTCGTTTCAGACCCCAAGCCTGCACTGATCTTCGTACGTTCGAGTCCATTCAACTGCCAGAGGTATGATACATTGGGACTGCACAAGGTAAGGAGGGGACTTATTGCGGGCCGCACATATGACAAGTGAAGAGCAGTAGTAACAGTAACTTGCCATACTTTTCCAATCACGTGACCTGACGCGTGTTGATAGAAGGCGGTCTTTTCGATGTGCAATTGAACAATGAGCTGCGCTGACCATCATCTTTCAGATCTGTGGACCGATAACGTCGTCCACATTTGACGCGTATAAATACCCTGTACGGCCTGAGATACCACAGTTCGTTCGTCTTCCCTTCCTTTGCCACTCTACTGACGCGATGGCCTCTGTTGAACAGAATACCACTGAAGCCCCTGCAGAAGACCAGCGACGTGGAACCCCTCCTCCTCCACGACTCTTACCGGAAGAGACACCAGTAGCGAAACGGATGTCGAATTCCACCCCATTCAGCTCCGAGCCACCCTCCAAGGAGGACGAGCTCAAGAGGCTCCTGGCATTAGAAACGGCCGGCAGATACGTAGGACCAATGCCTGCTGAGGCCTTTCTGAATAAATTTTTACCGCAAGAGCAACCTCCCTGTCCCGTCGTTGCACCGGACGTGTTTAACAACGTCACGGAGGCATCCTCCGAGATCTCGATGTATCCGCAATTCGTAAGGATCTGCCGGTGGCTCACTCTACTATTGCCTTGTGACTGACTACCCACGCGTAGATTCAAAGTATTGGGCAGTTTGCCCCAGGGATGGAGTGCGTCGACACTCACAACCACGCATGCGAAGTTGGCGACTTTGCCCTGAAGCCAGACGTCTCCATATACGCGCCAGGCAGTCGTCCCGCCCGAGTGACGACTGACTTTTCGACGATGGAGTCCTGGGTAGAGTTCAAGGTGAACGCTAATGACGACCCTTTTGTCGACTACGACGTCGACAAAGTTCCAAAAGACCGTAACGAACGCAATACCTTCCTCGAAGAATTTTCCTTCGAGAACGACACAGTGGGAGCACAGCAAATTCGGGGACAGCTGACCGCGTATGGACTCGCGCACCTCGGGTCCCAATTCCGCAACTTTGCGTTTTCCGTCCTGATCATGGGCAAACAAGCACGGTTCATGCGATGGGAGCGCGCTGGCGTTGTTGTTAGTCGACGATTCAACTACATTGAAAACCCTAGCCTTCTGGCCGACTTCTTTTGGCGGTTCTCCCATCTGTCGCCCGATCACCGAGGGATAGACCGTTTCGTCGACCCGGAACCTTCACTTGCTCCTGAGGAGAAAGAGCGCATCCTAGAGGCACTCCATCTGAACGAAGGAACTCCACTGTTCGAGTTCAAAGTGCCCAACGGGGAAGAAACTCGTTCGTTTTTTGGACCACGCCCTCCTTGCCCGCCTTTCTCCCTGATCGGCCGCAGTACCCGCGCGTTGCCTGTCTATGACCTTCTGGAGAAGCAATTTGTCTATCTCAAAGACACGTGGCGCATCAACGTAAACGACATCAAGCCGGAAGGCGAGGTATACGAAGCGCTGCACAAAGCCAACGTTCCTCATATCGCGCCTCTCGTATGCGCCGGTGATCTTGAATACGAGACCGTGACTCAAGAGCTGGTCTGGGCAGATTGGTCCTGTGTCCGGGAAGAAATAACCGGCCATATACACTATAGGATCGTCCTCGGGGTGGTTGGCCGGAGTCTCAGTACTTTTGAGTCCACGAAGGAGCTGACGCAAGCTGTGTTGGATGTTCTCAGAGGTATGCTTCCTCAGTTCGTGGTGTGTCGCAAGTGTTGACTGAGAATCGGACGAAAGCTCACAGTGTCGCACATGACGTCGCCAAAATTTTGCATCGGGATATTAGCTCCGGCAACATCATTTTGACTGGCGATGGCAGAGGTCTTCTGATCGACTGGGATCTGAGTAAATCACTGGAAGATCTGAAGCGCCGACGACGCGATCGAACTGTGAGTGACGCGCGGCATATGTACGGATGAGTAGTTAATGACCAGCATCAAGGGAACGTGGCAATTCATGTCTGCAGCGTTGCTTCAAGACCCGGAAAAGCGCCACGAACTTCAGGATGACCTCGAGTCGTTCATGCACGTGCTGGCCTGGAGCGTCGTTCGCTACGTGGAGAACAAATTAACTGCTGACGATCGACGCAATTATCTCGCCATGTTCGAAGAGAACATATACACCAATGGCAAGACATTGGGAGGTGGTCAAAAGGCTTCTCACCTCGGATTGCAAAAATATGTTATCGACTTCAAGCTTGAGCATCCCTCCCCTCTCGTCTGTCTTTTGGAATCGTTGAGCGATGTCTTTGTTGCTCGGTACGGCCGTGAGCCGAGTGAAGGCGATCGAACTTTATTCTGTATGGCGCAAGGCCAGGAAAATTTCGAGAAGATATGTCAAACAAGTGCTGTCTACTTGTACGATGAAAGGCGCGGAACACGAGCGAGGCGAGCGCAGCGAGCCGAGTGAGTGTTCCTGAGAGGAAAAAGAACTGACAGGCGACAGTGGGGATTTCTCCCCAAGACCGTTTCGTCTTTATAGACTCTTCAGGCCTGCTTAGTCAGTAGGACTTACCATTACAATTCCCACAGTGGGAATCGTATGATGCGGTATATTAATCTGATCGTGGGATCAGCCAATGGGAATAATAACTCATTCACACACCGGGGTTCTAAGAAGCATAACCATGTGAAAATGTCGGGGGTCGGACCGTTCTATAATTGTACTAGAATCTAGACCGTTCTAGCCCTACTAGAATCTAGACCAGGGCCTAGACCGTTCGAGGCCTTACTAAGAATAGACCGTTCCAAAAATATACTAGAGTCTAGACCGCTTACATAATCCAGATTACCTAATCCCAAGTCACGTGATCCGGGGTTAGCCGGGGGGACTTACCAAGCAGCCTTGGTTAACCCTAACCCTAAGGTTAGGTTAGGGTTAGGTTAGGGTTAGGGTTCTTCTGTTAGGGTTAGGCTATACAGATGCTTAGAAACCATTAATGTAATATTATTCCCTGAGCGGGACAAATGAACCGCTGGTCATGACTTCCTTTTTTGGCTAACCTTTCTCAGGCTGGTCATGACTACATTTTTGGAAAGTATCCTTATTTATCATACATGTATGCTAAAGTTGATTATTTTGCATCCATTGTCCATGGCTGTGCAGTCATGACTACCATAAAAGGAATCATGACCAGTGGCTGTGTGGTCATGACTACCATAAAAGAAATCATGACCAGTGGCTGTGTGGTCATGACTACCATAAAAGAAATCATGACCAGTGGCTGTCTGGTCATGATTTCTTTTATGGTAGTCATGACCACACAGCCACTGGTCATGATTTCTTTTATGGTAGTCATGACCACACAGCCACTGGTCATGATTCCTTTTATGGTAGTCATGACTGCACAGCCACTGGTCATGATTTCCTTTACAGTAGTCATGACTATATAACCACTGGTCATGATTCTCTTTATAGTAGTCATGACCACACAGCCACTGGTCATGATTCCTTTTATGGTAGTCATGACTGTACAGCCATGGACAATGGATGCAAAATAATCAACTTTAGCATACATGTATGATACATAAGGATACTTTCCAAAAAAATAGTCATGACCAGCCTACCAGTGGCTGTGTGGTCATGACTACCATAAAAGGAATCATGACCAGTGGCTGTATGGTCATGACTACTATAAAGGAAATCATGACTAGTGGCTGTGTGGTCATGACTACCATAAAAGAAATCATGACCAGTGGCTGTGTGGTCATGACTACTATAAAGGAAATCATGACCAGTGGCTGTGTGGTCATGACTACTATAAAGGGAATCATGACCAGTAGCTGTCTAGTCATGACTGCTATAAAGGGAATCATGACCAGTGGCTGTCCAGTTATGACTTCCTTTTTTGGCTAACCTTTCTCAGGCTAGTCATGGCTCTTTTTTTAAAAAGGATCCTTGATTATCATAAGAGGAATCAGGACTGGACTATGGTAGATAGAAAATTATTAGCATACATGTATACTAATTTTAAAAGCACATCATGGTTATGATGACATCAATTATCTGATCACAATGCCTTTTATGACTCATGATTCCTTTTAACAGTCATAATCAGACAGTCATAGAAAATGGACAGAAAATGATCAATTTTAACATACATGTATGATAAATAAGGATGTTTTTCAAAAAAGGAAGTCATGACTGGACAGCCACTGGTCATGATTCCCTTTATAGCAGTCATGACTAGACAGCCACTGGTCATGATTCCTTTTATAGTAGTCATGACCACACAGCCACTGGTCATGATTTCCTTTATAGTAGTCATGACCACACAGCCACTGGTCATGATTTCCTTTATAGTAGTCATGACTATATAACCACTGGTCATGATTCTCTTTATAGTAGTCATGACCACACAGCCACTGGTCATGATTCCTTTTATGGTAGTCATGACTGTACAGCCATGGACAATGGATGCAAAATAATCAACTTTAGCATACATGTATGATACATAAGGATACTTTCCAAAAAAGTAGTCATTACCAGCCTGAGAAAGGTTAGCCAAAAAAAAATGTCATGACTGAACAGCCAGCCACTGGTCATGACTAAATATGTTATTGAGTCTAAATCTGAGTTTTAACAATCTTCAATCTTCTTTTGTTATCTTCTATCTTTGATCATTCTATCCAAGTTTTCACTATTTCCACCACTTATATAAGTACCTTTCACCTTTGTGATCACCATGTTCACCTGTCAAAACTGCAATGCTCAATTTGAGGTCTGGACTATATATATATCAAGCTCACAAAAGAAGCTATGTTTCAGAAATAGCAACATTTGTCTTTAAAAATGAAAAGACTATAAAGTGAAGAAGAACAAGGATGAATACTTTGAATATTATGCTCTGACAGTGACTGTTTGAATTTCACAAAAGTCTAAAAATGTTAACACTCTAAAAAAACATATCAACAAGGTATAGTCAAGATGAGTAGGTCCATCTGCAATAGAGAATACAGTAAGCAATCAAGATATGCATACTAAGTTGCTGACATGATCAAAAGAAAGTTGGCACTAGAGTTGCTAAAGCTAGTCATATTAAGATAAGCTATATTAATTGCTAAGGTCATCATGGATTCAAAGATCAATATCACTATTGTTGCTGTTACGTGTTGAGCGGAACAACAATGAAAACAAACCAACTAAAAGGGAGATGACCACTGATGCAGGCCACTCGGAGTCCGCTAGACCTGTTAAGTCCTACCAACCCTATGATAGCAACTAAGGCCAGGGCTTGTGAAGGTAGAACCACAAGTATATTGAACTAAGGAATACGACAAAGGACTGTAGCTACTTATATACCCTAGATAATGTGCACGGACCATGGTCAGTGCCCCTCTGAGGTGAATGCGCTAAGTACTATATAAGTAAGCCCTCGTACAAGTAAGGTAAACCCTAGACCCGTAACTCTGGGTTGTAAGTCTAGATCTGATCTAGACCACCAAGCTACCAGATAAGATAAGACAAGATAAATGCTCACCAATAAGATAAGCATCATCTGATAAGATAAGATAAAAGAAAAGAGAAGCGCCTTGAGCGCTAATGACACGAACGTCTCAGTTGCAGCTAAAGCTGCTAAAAACTATCAAGTCCAGGTCTTCCAGGCTGATTTCAAGTTCTCCGAAGGGACAGAGGTAAGAACATAGGTACAAAGACAAAAGGAAGCTAAATAGAGAGGTTAGGTCTTTGGCTTTAGCTTATACACTATGCTCTTATACAAGTTCTGTGGTATTTACAAAGGAAGGATAGAAGTCAAATGTAGAAGCAAAAGGTAAGACAAGCGATGGACTAGCCTCTCACAGCGTCAAACACTAAGAACTAGGCTCAAGAAAACAAATTAGTTTACATCTAACTTGAAGACGTGGGATGAGGAGGAGTAAGCATTGACTTATGCTTGTCAACAGTGAGTATGATGAGGAAGGAGAATGAAACATCAGCGGCTCACATTGTCGTGGAGTGCGTACTGAAAGGAAGTAAACCAAGGTCGCTCGATAGGTAGAGACACTGGTATAAGACCAAGAGGATTCAATGGGGATCCTCTGGTCACTCTATTGACCTTTATATACTACACTAGTGTTTGTCCATATGTACACTAGATCTAACCGATACTATGAGAAACATATGTATCAGGCATGCATCGAGCATTGCCATGGAATGGAAGAGAATCATGACATGAGGAATACATGTGTAGAATGGAAGGAGAAGCATAAGGTGAGGATAACATGTGCTGCCACGATCACACATTAGATCGGTGAGGATCCCATGATGTGTGGCAGCCTATTAAATATGAAATAGGAGAAATGAGAAACATACAGTAATGGTGAGGCATAAGGCTATGAAAGCCTGTGAGTCCGTGAAGAGTAGACATAGGGGTTTGTCTGTGTCGCGTGCAAGCAAGTTGCACATATCATGTCACGTGACCAGTCACGTGATTAGGAAAAGACTTAGACGTTTCTAAGTCATAAGTATAAGCGCGTTAGGCGTTAAAGAAAGAAAAATAGAGAAAAAGAAAAGAAAAGGAAAGAAAAATACATATCGTAACAGAGAAGACTTAGATCGCTCGTAGATGGATAGCCTCAAGAGAATCAAATTAGGGACTCTGGGGTGTTTGCCATTGTAGACTATATATGCTGCTAGTATTTGTATAGAACAAATAGATAAGTAAGTAGAATGTTCCACAATATTCCATGACATTCCATATGATGTCATGGTCCAGACTGGTCTAGGTAGGTCTAGGTATAGAATGTTCTAAGTAGGTCCAGGCCTAGTCACATGATATCTAAATATAAAGTCCTCATTGCACATGATCCGGTCACATGAGTAAATAAGCACGTGATGTAAGTCACATGATCATAAAAAGAAAGAGAAAAAGAAAGAAAAATAAAGGAAAAATTATACCCCATAACAAAAGGACAATGAGAAAGGGTAAGAAGAGGCTAGAAAAAGACTTAGAGAGACATGAAGAGACTTAGAATACAACTAGAAAGTGACTTTGGTGATATTTAAACTGAGACAAATACATGCAGGTAGAAGTTCATAAGTACTCTATAGAAAACAATATGATGAGAACTATTGGTAAGAGGAAATGCAAGAATGATATGAGAATGATTGAAAATGGATTGATAAGAAAGACAAGAGTGAGAGAATAATTAGATAAAGAATCTGAGAGAAATGACATAGTATGAGTATGAGAAGACAAGAGTTGACAGCATGAAACCAGATAGGAAAGAAGTCATTTCTGAGGAATGATATATTTCTGAGGGTCTTCTGAATGGTTGTGAAAATGCTAAGTGTCATTGTAGTATAGTGGAGAGATGTATTTGAGACGAGCGATGGACTAATGCCTCTTGCAACGTCGAGCACTAGGACTTCACGGAGAAAACAAATCAGTTAGGGTCTGACTTGAAGACCTGGGACGATGAGGAGTATGAGCGTTGACTTATGCTTGTCAACGAAAAGCGAGTAGAGGGGACGACTTATGGATCACTCGTGGACAGGTAGCCCCAAGAGAACCAAGCTAGGGTCTCTGGACGTTGGTATTTGTTCTTATATACAAGTACAGTGTTTATATCTAACAAACAAATGATGTCATAGGAATGTTCCACAACATTTCATGATGTTCCATATGACATCAGGTGATGTCATGGTCCAGACCGTTCTAGAGAAGTCTAGGGTAGAATGTTCTAGGCCAGTCTAGGCTCTAGTCACATGATATCTAAATAAAGAGTCCTCGTTGCATATGAGCAAGTCACATGACCGAGTCACATGATCCAGTCACATGATTAAATAAGCACGTGATGTAAGTCATGTGATCACAAAAGAAAGAGAAAAATAGAGAAAAAGCTAGGAAAAATTATACCCTGTAATACTACCCCCCTTCTAGGAATCGACTTCCAGGCGATTAAATGGGGCAGAAGCCACAGAGCAAAAATTAACATAGGGAGAGAACAAAGAGTTGAATTGCAACTGAACCATGCGCAATTTCCTGGGAGCGGAAGGGTGGTGATGATAGAAATCGTGAATAGCATCACGAGCATTACCCAGGTTAGCCTCAGGCTCCCAAGTACGCTCCTCATCAGAATAACCAACCCAATGCACCAAGAACTTGAGGCGGCGACCTCACAGGCGAGAGTCAACAATGTAATCAACCTCGTATTCTTGATCACCCTCTTTGATAATAATTATCGGACCAGGTTGTTGTGCCGGTTGCCCTTGCAAGGATGTGACTAATATTCACAACTGGGTGAATGCATATCATGGAAGGTAATCGAAGTTCAACGGCATTAGATCTGACCAGCTTCGTGATTGTGTATGGACCAAGCCAGCGTTCGATAAACTTCCGACTAGGTTGAGGAAGCTTTAAATTACAAGTGCTCAACCACACTTTATCGCCGATCTGATAAGGAGGTGATTGAGATCTATGACGATCGGCCTTTCATTTCATAGCGGCTTGCACTTTTTCTAGGTTTTTACGAGCCTACTCGAGTGTGGACTCCATATTGGTAGCTAGATCCTGAGCTGCAGGGACCTTGGACTGAAGTTGTTCAACACCCATCCTTGGTTTGTAGGATTGAGTTACTTCAAAAGGAGATTTTCCAAGCGAATCCTGATGCTTGTTGTTGTATGAAAATTACACCAGCGCTAGCCAGTCAGACCAATCATATGGCTTTTTGGCAATGAAAAGATGGATGTATTCCTGTAACGCCTGGTTCATCTGTTCAGTTTGCCTGTCTGTTTGCGGGTGAAATGCAGTAGAGAGCTTAAGCTCAATCCCTAAGAATTTGCCTAATTCACGCATAACCTAAGACGCAAATTGTGGACCATGATCGGAAACAATAGTCGTGGGAAGACCGTGATGCTTCCAGACATGCTGCAAGTACAACTTGGCCGTTCCGAGAGCCGTGATGGAATAAATATAGCTTCTTTGGAGAAATGATCAACAACCACGAGGATTGTGTTGTAACCATCCGAAAGAGGTAAGTCCGTTGTGAAATCTGCTGAGATATCAACCCATGGTCCAGATGGGATCGGCAGTGGTTGGGGCATGCCTGCTGGGGCAATGCGAGAACTTTTCATGCGTGCACATCGATCGCAACGAGAAACATAGTCCTTGACCTGTGTGTGTAACCCAGGCCAATAATAATTACGTTCCACCAATTCCTGTATCTTTGATTGACCAGGATGTCCTGTGATAGGATTATCGTGATGGAGTGTGAGAATGTCCTGGTGAAGCTTGGCATCACCAGGAACATAAATATGATTTTCTCGGTAATAAAGCCCATCCTGGAGCTTATAGTTTGACCCTAGATCTAAATCTTTAGATAAGTCCTTAATTCGTTCAATGATTGAGTACTCTTCGGCTTCTACAACAACGTGTTGAGCCCTGATTTTTTCAGGAGGAATGACAGTGACGCCCTTGTTGTCATCTTCAACCCCATTGGAGTGATCACAACGTCGGGATAAAGCATCTGCTTTCGTCATGGAGGTTCCTGCCTTGTGGATCAAGGTAAAGTTGAATCACGTAAGGTACAAGGACAATCTTGCTTGTCTTCGATTTAGATCTTGAGATGTAATAAAATATTGTAGATTTTTGTGGTCGGACCAAATTTCAAATTTGTGCCGAGCACCTTCTAGATAATGTCGTCACGTTTCTAACGCACGGATAATAGTGAGCATTTCCTTATTTGCTACTTGATAGTTCCGCTCTTGAGTCGAAAGAGCATGAGAACTAAAGGTGCATGGTAGCCATTCTCCATCAGGACATTTCATAGATAAAACAGCTCCTGTGGCAAAATCCGAGGCATCGGTTTCTAGGCGGAATTCCGCATCAATATCCGGATAAACCAAAATGGGTGCTATTGTAAATTGTTCTTTAAGCATTTCAAACACTTGTTGTTCTTTATCTCCCCAGTTCCACTGGAGATCTTTGCATGTTAAGTCTGTGAGAGGTTTTGCAATTCCAGCATAACCGAATATGAAGCGATGATAAAAGTTTGCAAGACCGAGGAAAGAACGGACATGTTTGACCGTTCGTGGTACTGGCCACTCCTGGATTGCTTTTACTTTCGATTCGTCCATGCAAACGCCATCGCAAGTCACGGTCATACCGAGGAATTCTACTTCTGTCTTGTCAAAGAAGCATTTCTCCGGCTTGACAAATAAATCATTATCTTTGAGCCATTGAAGCACTCGTGCAACAGCTTTGTGATGCTCATCAATATTGTCCAATTTTGTATAAATTAAGAGATCGTCCATGTAGATAACAACAATATCGTCCATATCTGCAAATAGCTCGTTCATCATTGCTTGGAATATAGTTGGCGAATTACAGAGACCAAAGAACATGACGAGAGGTTCGAAAGAACCGAGATGACAGACAAATGCTACCTTCCATTCATCACCTTCTTTGATTCATATATTGTTATATTCCCATCGAAGGTCCATTTTTGTAAAGTATCTTGCACCCTTAAGCTTGTCAACAAGCTGACTAATCAGAGGCAGGGGATAATTATTTTTAACCGTTCCTTCATTCAGATAGTGGTAATCTTGTACCATCCGCTTAGTGCCTTCTTTCTTTGGTACAAAGAATACAGGCGATGTCTGAGGTGATTTAGACGGTCTAATATAGCCCTTCGAGAGCTGATCTTCAATAAATGATTTGACTTCATCCTGCTCTTGAGCTGAAAGAGGAATCATTCGCCCTTTCTTGGGTTTGAAGTCTTCTTTGAGTTCGATTGCATGATCCCATGGCTTGCGTGTTGGCATGTGCTTGGATTCTTTCTTCGAGAAAGTGTCGTAAAAGTCTTTGTGGTAGACGCTGGGAACCAGCTCTTTGACAGATGCTTCTAACACGACTGTGCTTCTCAGCTTCTTCCACATGTTATCAGTTTCAAGGTCACTGATAAGATCTTTCCATTTTGAGACTGCTTCGACTTCTTCATCTAGTTCCATCAAAGCAAGATGCGTGGCATGATTAGATAATTCATAACAAGACTTTGGGCAGCAATTTAATTTAACTTCACCAGTCTGCCAGTTAATGTTAGGATTGTGATACGCAAGCCAGGTGTATCTGAGGATTATGGCAGCAGTGCCGAGATCACTGATTTCGGCTTGTACTATTTCTTTGTGCCCTTTGTAATCTACATGGACTTCAGCGATATGAGTAATATCTCCCGCTCGGTTCTTGGTTCCATCGATATTAAAGACTGGAATAGGTATCGGCAACTTGCGTAGCATGAGGCCTTGTCGTTTAGCCCATTGGCGATCTATAAAAATAGAATTGGCTCCACAGTCTGTTATGGGGTATAATTTTTCATCTATTTTTCTGTTTTTCTCTCTACTTTTATGGTCACGTGACCTGAATCATATGCTTATTTAATCATGTGACTGGATCACGTGACTCGGTCATGTGACTGGATCACGTGACTCGGTCATGTGACTGCAGAACTATCAGAACTATCAAAAATATCAAGACAAGAAAACCTATTAGTACAAGAAAAGGAAACATTGTCATTAACACATTTATTTTGCCCTGTTTGAGCTACAGGCTCGAGCTTCCTGACAGATGCTTTTGGGCGCTGTCTGCTGCCTGTCAGAGGAGTGGCACCTCAAACTGTCCCTGTGTTCAAGGGCCGAAGGCTTTTCCCTGCGCCTTCATCTCCGTGGTGTGCATGTCGAAAAAGAAAGCTTTCACTTCCTCAAAGTCCATGCCACGCCAGTGATCAGCTGGTGTGCTTTCTGTTTGCCGCACTTGGCGACCGGAATTTGTCGACTCCCTGTGTCGGTCCATGGTGTGGCAGTCTGAGCTGCAATGACAGTTAGGGGCCTTGCACTGCTGGGCAAAGTGGCCTGACTTGCCACATTTATAGCAATCCATCTGGAGCCGTCTCTGCTCTGATTGCTTGCCCTTTTGTGTGGCACCAATGTCCATTGTGTTGCCACCTGATCCATATGTTTTATCTCCACGGCTGGAGGATGAGTTGTTTTGCGCGTTGTTTACCCAGGCACACCCCTGGGAAGACTTGTTATCGAACTGGAACTCAAAGAGATCATATCGGCTACCGATCCTTCGGACTTCATTAAGGTACTCTTCTATTGTTGTTTTCTGGGTACCTTGAAGGTAAATTTCTTTAATGATGTCGGGCCAAGCTGCCCGTTCCAGTAGGTATATCAAATGTGTATGAGAGCAATTCGATTGCAGGACCAGCGAGTGGAACCTTACTACGAATTCGTCCGTTCGCATTCTTGTTTTAATTGAACGAGCTGGTTCTTTGCCCATTCTTTATCGGCCAAGGGTCGGAAATATCTTTCGATTTCTTCCTCAAGGATAGCTAACGTTGGCCAAGCGTTTTGCTCTGTGTATTTTCTGATAAGGGCCTTGGCGAATTGGCCGACTACCAGACCCTTCATACATGAAAGTACTGCCATGCAACCATCGAAGTTGGTGGTTAGTACACCTTGGTTGGCAGCGAGCCAAGTTTTGAGCTTGACCCACCACACTGAGAAATTGTTCCGATTGCCATCGAAGGAACTGGGGTCTGCGAAAATCTCAACCTTTCAGCTGAGGTTGGAGGGTTGGTTTTGCAGCTGTTGTAATGCTGCAGTTACTGCAGCTAATTGAGCCTGCAGGTTTGCGATGTCTTGGGGGAGGGTGGACATTTTCTAAAAATATCCTGGTTTGTTGTAAAGGTAATATGGTGCGTGTCTTGGGCGATTAGCGACAGGCACCTGTTGGCAGGGGCGGCGAAGAGAACGGTAGGTATTCTTGCACGTGTCAATGTACAGGGAATCGAAGGCGATTTGATGAATGCCGGGGTAGAGCTGGAATAGGGGAGGGAGATCGAGAAGGTGGTGTGGGTGTGTGAAAAATCTGTTCTTCGAGATCTGCTTCGATCTCTTTCCTTCTTAATACGATGTAAAAATCTAAGAGCTCCTGTTTGGGGATGAGCCACTCAGGGACTGGTTCTAGATCCTTAAATTTGATTTGAGGGGCGGGAGTGAAAACGCGGTTTAGGTGATGAAATTCAAGGGCTGCTGCTTGAGCCTGAGTGTTGAGAACGTGCTGGCGAGTAGTGCGAGCCACGTTGGGAATATTTCTTCATCAGGGCCTTTTGTCTTCCTTTTGCCCTTTCGCTGTCTAGTCAATAACTGACCTGGCACAGCCCCAAAATACTACGTATGGTAAAAGCTAAATTTAAACCTCTCCTAAGGCTACACGGGCACAGGACCGCTCTTTCATGTAGGGAGGGTTGCTAATAGTAACAACTACAACAAATGTGCCTCACAGGGACGCGGGATGATGCTCAAATGAAGAAGAAGGGGTTTTGACAGAGGATTCAACCTCTAGAGATGGTACCCTAGTTCTCACGTGAGAGAATCCGTCGACGGGGCCCTAAACAGCACAACATCCTTCTTGTACCTCAACAGCCAGGGACTAAAGCAAACAAAAAGGCGCTGT
The DNA here is from genome assembly GCA_021018615.1 of Phlebopus sp. FC_14. Taxonomy (NCBI): domain Eukaryota; kingdom Fungi; phylum Basidiomycota; class Agaricomycetes; order Boletales; family Boletinellaceae; genus Phlebopus; species Phlebopus sp. FC_14. The sequence goes on along the minus strand of JAEVFL010000005.1, from coordinate 6,816 downwards.
AATGCGCAGTGAAGGGTAATGGTGTAGTAATACGACTAAAGACACGGGTAGTGCTGGACGCCGGAAAAGTGGGTAGCTTGGTTCTAATGAGACGAGCGATGGACTAATGCCTCTCGCAACGTCGAGCATTAGGACTTCACAGAGAAAATAAATCAGTTAGGGTCTGACTTGAAGACGAGGAGTATGAGCGTTGACTTAGGCTTGTCAACGAAAAGCGAGTAGAGGGGATGACTTATGGATCACTCGTGGATGGGTAGCCCCAAGAGAACCAAGCTAGGGTCTCTGGGCATTGACATTTGTTCTTATATACAAGTACAGTGTTTGTATCTAACAAACAAATGATGTCATAGGAATGTTTCACAACATTCCATGATGTTCCATATGACATCAGGTGATGTCATGGTCCAGACCGTTCTAGAGAAGTCTAGGGTAGAATGTTCTAGGCCAGTCTAGGCTCTAGTCACATGATATCTAAATAAAGAGTCCTCGTTGCACATGAGCAAGTCACATGACTGAGTCATGTGACCACAAAAGAAAGAGAAAAATAGAGAAAAAGCTAGGAAAAATTATACCCCATAACAGTATTGAGTTGAAAACATAAAGGGAAAAGATAGAGGAGTTGGAAAATAGACTTAGGATTATTTCAGATATGATAGTATCTCCCTCTTAGACCTAATCGGAACAATGGGTGGAAAACAAATTTTCTAGGTGAAGCTTGGAAAATTTTCTATATCAGTATAAGTCTTCTGAGTTCATAGTTTTAACCACAAAGCTTTCTTTCTGCATATCACCTCTGCTTCTGTCTAATAAAAATCAACCCCCTTCCTCAATATTTAAATGGCCCTCATCGACATCTTCTACTACTCCAATGCTGAGCTTACACCTCACAATGATGACTTGATCAAGATGGCCCTCATGAAGACAGAGAAAATTTTCTGCCAGAAGCCAGAAATCAAAGAGTGTATAAGGGTAGAGGTGGAAAGGAAATACAAGGAAGTAGCTGAGGTGCAAGAGAAGGTATTAGCAGTGGTAAGAACATAGATTAAGGAGAAGAAAAGTGAAGAAGGAGGAAAAGAAGCAGAAGGAGGAAGAAATGGCAAGAAAGGCAGTGGAGAAGATGGAAAAGAGATGAAAAGAGGAAGAGAAGATGAAGAAGTCAATAGAAAAGAAAGGAAAAGGGAAACAAAAGATGAGTTCTGCCTAGGTCCAATACTTTAATCCTTCATATACCAGTTGTATAAAAAATAAAATTCTGTGCAAGATCTACTATAAGAGCAATGGAACCATTTACCAGTTATATACCCAGTGCAACAAAACAAAGGGGCAATGTAAGCACAAGGGGGCGAAGAATATTGAGTGCAGACGAAAACAGGACAAGCAGAGTAATCCACTAGAGAAGAAGTAGAAACATGTATGAAGAGATACACCTGAACCTTTGCATTTGGAGAAGATGGATGTCAATGAAGATGATGATGCAGAATCCACCATATAGGCCTCTGGGCCATCTTCAATGAAATCAGGTGCTTCTGGAGGTCTGCCATTTATCTCCTTATATCTATTATTCAAGAGCTCATCTCATTGAGCCTCATCCTCAATTCTGACTATGTACCATCAGAAACAGACTTGAAAGACTGAAGGTTATCAGAGGAGGAGGATATGAAATGGGTGAAGGAGGAGGAGGAGTTGCATGAAAAAAAGTGAGGAGAATCAACCTCGGAAGGAGAGGACAATGATCAAATAGTATAGGCAGTAGTTAGCTTTCCTGTTGCTTTCCTATAGATAAAATCCACATGCAATGTATTCCTCTTATCTAGATATTAGAAATGAGGCTAAAATGAGTTAGAAATGAATAAAAGTTGAAACAGCAAAAGAATGAAAAACAAGTTAGAAGAAGTGGTAAGCATAAAAAGTAGAAAAAAAAGAGAAAAATAAAAAAAGACAGAAAAGACTTGGAGTGAGTTAATGGATCAATCAGAGCAATATAGGCAGCAACAGAACCTATGTAGAGAGAGGCCCAGACTTGTCAGGATATCTAGCATGGAAATTCACAACAAGCCCTAAGACATTCTTTAGTTCAGTTGCAAGTAGCCAGGAAGTCTCATCAATGGTTCCTCTGAACTTGGCATCACAGCCTTTACTGACTCTGATTGGACTTCAAATCCTTCATCACATTGATCAATCACTGGCTACTTCCTAAAATTGGTCAATGGAATATTCAGCTGAGCATTGCATGTATAAAAGACAGTCGTTCTATCATCAACTGAAGCTGAATACATGATGTTCTCCGATTGCAGCTGCCAAGTAGTGTGGATTCGTTCCCTATTATCAGAGTTAAACTATAACTTAAAAGCCATACCTGTTCATGGGAACAATTAAGGCTCCTTATCCATGGCCTCAAACCCCATAACTGAAAGGTGCTCCAAGCACATAGACATTTACTATCACTACATTCGCAAAGTCATCTTGAGCAGCCACATAAAGGTTTTCTTTATCAATGGAAATGATAACTCTGCTGATATGTTCACAAAAAACTTAGGTCACATCAAATTCACCAAGTTCAGGTCTCAACTTGGACTAGAATTCTATGGCAGCTCATAGCACCACATTTACATACATACATACATACATACTACTTCTACCTATATGCTTATGTATATCCAGAATACTTAACAAGGGGGAGTGTTGAACTTATGCGCTCGTAGTAGCTGCAGTTCTAGTAGCATAGTGATACTAAGTGTAATGCACTCTTGAATGTAGCAGCAAACACTAGTATAAATAATAGTAAATAGTATGAAAGCGGAGCTCGAATACTCGCTCCAACTGTATATAAGGCTTCCCTTTTGAAACCTTTAATAGATCTCTTTTATCCTCTCCCTGTTATTATCTCTTAGTTCACTGTCTTCCCCAATCAGGTGAGTTAGAGCTTGCCCACTGCACCCATGGTGTTAGTGCATGCTCAACACATTCAAGCCTTTGCAGATCATCAGAGGAAGGAAAGTTGCCAACAGAAGATGGATAGAATGTCTGTATGCAAGCATAGTGTAAGTTTTTCTTCATGTTCTACCTACTATTATCCCGCTTTAACCATATATTATCCTTAGATGTTTTCCTGGCAAAAGAGAATTGTTAAGGAAAATTGCTTTCAGTGTTATGATACGCATTTTTCCTCTATTTATTTTCTTTTTCTTTCTATTTATTCTAATTTATTAAGCCTTTAGCGCCTAGTGTGCTTACTTTCAAGACTTAGAAACGTCGAAGTCCCTTCCCTATGCATGTGACTTGGTACATACAATTAGATCGTATGAGACAAGGACTAGCCCCTATGTTATCTCTTCACAAACTCACAGGCTTTCATAGCCTTATGCCTCACCTTTACCGTATGTTTTTCATCTCCGCTATTTCATATTTAATAGGCTGCCATACCTCATGGCCTACACACCGTTTTAATGTGGCAGCACATGTTCTCCTCATGCCCATGCTTCGTCTTCCATTCAACACATGTTTCCCTCATGTTATTCTTCTCTTCCATTCCATGGCTATGCTTGATGCATGCCTGGTCCTCATGTCTTTCATCTTATCAGTAGATCCGGACATTACATGTACAAACAGTTGTAGAATATATAAGACTGAAATACAGCGACCAGAAGATTCCCCATCAAATCCTCCTGAGTTATTTCCCTCTCAGCCCCTCCAGCTAAGAGCAACCTCAGTCACAATTAACATCAGTACGCACTCCAGAATAATATGAACCACTGACTGTGTCATTAGGATTCGATCCCCTTACTGACTTTGCTCGTGATGCTTGCTAGTCAAGACCACTGCAAGCACAAGTACATCCTTTGATGCATTTGAAGTAAAGGCTCATGGACTAACACTTAGTGACACTGGCTAGTATCTTCCAACAGATCTTATGCATCTCGCCCTGTCTCTTATGAAGAGTAGTTCGGAGAGTGACCTACCTTGTCCGAAGAGCAGTTGACATTGTCAGACGATGGTCAAGGGCAACGGGCAGACCAGGAAGCATGGTTCGAAAGAGAACTCAGACTATGCTTGCCTTACACCAATGCCGACGAAGAGAAATTAGCCACCCTCGTCCCCACTCCCTCATCTCACCCCCATTCTTGATCAGCTTCAGTAGACCCGAACAACGCACCCCCAGCCGCCTTTCCCCAGTTGCCAGATTTTATCAATCGGCTATTCGTCCCCAATGTCCTAGTGGACGAGTATATACGTCAAGTAGAGGCAGGTCTTATTGAAGAGAGAGAGGGACCATGCAGAGAGGAAGAAGCAAGGGCTAGGTATTGCACTCCTACCCCGTTTCCTGCACCATGCCCACGTAGGGCCAGACGTACTTACTTTCCTGTTGATCCCGCTCACATTCGCAGGGATTACCACGATGAGTTTCTCCTCAACTTCTTATGTCCTCGTTTACATCCACGTTGCATTCTTAAAGAAGTAAGGTGCATTCCCCATATCCTTACTAAAGATCCCCTGATCTACGATTGGAAATTGCAATATTTCCTTTAACATTTTTTTTACGTACAAGTTTTTTTGAATCAATATGTCTCAAGCCGTGCTTGACATTCTCAATGACCCTGACGCTGCTTAGGAGTAAAAGATTGCCGCTGCTAGGCAGGGCATGTATGATCAGAGTCGGATGATTAACCAGCTCTTGAATAGGATCACTGCTCTTGAAAGAGGGGGCGCAGCAGGAAGTTCAACTTCTGCGAGTACGGAGGGAGCGTACTCAAAGAAAATCGAAGTATTCAATGACCCTGGAGAATATAATGGGTCTAAAGCTAAATTTGAAGAATGGTGGGCCAAGATACGGGCTTGGCTCAACATAAATTTGCATGCAATCACGCCAGGCTCACATGAAGCAGTCCTGGCCATCCTTTTCTGTCTGAAAGGGCCAAAAGCTGGTCTCTTTGCTCAGATGAGGATTATCAAAGAGGATGCATACATATGGGCCTTGATGGTGGCAGAAATAGAAGGACTTTTCCATTCCACCAATCAAGTAGATTGGGCTCACAGCCAGCTAAAGGGGCTGCTGCAGGGCAAGATGACTACAGACGATTTTATCGTCAAATTTGAAGCGCTTTACCAACAAGCTGTGATAGACAAATCGCATGCCATCTCTATATTGGAAAATAACGTCAGACGGAGTATCATCGCCCAAATATTCAAAGAAGGCAAGAGAAAGGCTAAAGTAGCCGAGTACATTGCTGAGATCAGGTGCATCAGGACCGCCCAAGAGTCCCTAGATTTCATAATGGGTGCCACTACCTGAAGAACGTCTCAGGCACATGGCAACCCTAACACCATGCAGATTGATGCCACCCAAAGAGGGTCATCATCAAAACTCTTCTGCTACAATTGTGGCAGACCACACGGGGTAAAGAACTGCCTCAAACCAAGGGTGTAGTGCCCCTCTTGCAAATGGCTAGGGGGTAAGCACAAAAAGGAATGCCGCAGCAGCCGCCAAGTGTGAGTCGTCGAATCAGTATGAGAACAGCCCAAAAGGAAAGCCCCACGTGGCAACGATCCTTTTGTGGCTATCTGCAACATGTCCTATGACGAAATGAGGGCATATTTTTGGGACATGAAAGATGTCCACGATAAGGGAAAAGGCCGTGCCGCATGAACGAACTGGGTGTTCGTGCGGTCACATTTAATAATTATTTATCCAACTGCTTCTCTGTCCTTGAGGTTGAAGAACCTAGGGAAAGCACGGATGAATCGGATGATGTTTTATTTTCTCAATGCCAAACTGGGTCCTCTTCTGTGAAGGGGCTCGGCCGGGGCTTCAAACCGGTACTTAATTCAGTTTCATCAAAAACACAAAAAAATATGTCAGATGAAGAAATCCTAGATGACTTTTTCTTGAGAACACTCAACATGGAGAAGGAGATCTTAATGAAGATCAAAGTTGCATCCTCCCATGATAAGAAGGCTTACGTTGCCGCTGACGCACTACTTGATTGTGGCGCTAATGTTATTTTCATTGACAAGAAGTAGGCCACAAGTCAGAAGCTACCACTCACTCTCTTACGCAATTCCATTCCTGTATTTAATGTTGATGGATCAAAGAACTCAGCTGAAAATGTCACACACTCTACCGAGCTAATTATAGACTATGAAGGGCACAGGGAACGCGTTACCATAGAGGTTACAGATCTAGGACGTAATCAGATCATCCTCGGGTACATATGGTTGAAGAAGCACAATCCTGAAATAGATTGAACCAAGGGTGAAGTAAAGATATCCCAGAAGTTGCCATCTATTAAAGGAGAAGAGTGTTTTCCTTCGTGTTCTGGAAAAAGAAGAAGAAGAGGCTACTTATCATGCCTACACTATACGAGCTAGCATTGAAGCGCCTAAGAAAATAGAAAAGACAGTTGAAGAGATGGTGCCTAGCACATACCATCAATATTACAGACGGTTTTCAAAAGGAGAATCTGAATGCATGCCAGTTAGAAAACCATGGGATCACGCGATTGACTTGAAGGATACATTTGTTCCAAAGAAAGGAAGAATGATTCCCCTCTCAGTAGAAGAACAGAAAGAAGTTTCTAGCTTTATTGATGAGCAACTAAGGAGGGTTACATACGATCTTCGAAGCCTCACAAACTTCCCTGTTTCTTTGTGCCAAAGAAGGAAGGCACTAAATGCATGGTTCAAGATTATCATTATCTAAACGAGCACACCGTCAAGAATAATTATCTGCTCCCGCTGATTTTTCAATTAGTGGATAAGCTCAAAGGAGCTAAATTATTTACAAAAATGGATCTACGATGGGGATACAACAACATTTGC